>LR991091.1:20435000-25435000 GCA_905163515.2 Lymantria monacha
AGAAAAAAAACTTAATTGATTGAATAATAATTCATGATAATTTCTCATCTCATGATATTTTTTTAAACCAAATAATTCTAATAATACAAATAAAAACACACACGTAGAAATTGCTGGAAACATTTAATTAGAAAAAAAAACAATCAGTAAATCGCAAATCAAAATCCAAAAGTTAGCCTACAATTTCAAAGATAGCCTTCTAGTAACTGGATTTACATAGTACAGTATTAATTCTTTATTTAAATTGCTTGTTTGTGTATCAACAGAGAAGGTTTACGATTACAGCTTACAATCAATAATAGCCCGCAAGGCGGACATGAATTCTCTTGTCAATATGGGAATAATTTCAATTACTTATAGTTCATCTAATCTAGGAAGTGCATTTTGACGATTCACATTTTTTAATACACCATAACCTTCGCCAAACGTATACACATGATTGCAAATAATAAATCTGAAATTTTAAAGAATTATTAAGTTATTTACATAATTAACGTTCCGGTTGATTTTCTTGTACAATAATCTAATGTTGAAACTTGTAAAACTAATTTAAAATCAAAATAACATGGTAAATAGTAATTATTATTGACGATCTTACAATGTCACGTCATCACTTTCTATACAGTAGTGCTTGACAACTTCCAATTCACGAATATCCAAATAATCGATAAAAATATTAGATTAATATAATTATTCGAATAGAGATTTACGTTTCCACAATTTTATTGATAAGGAAATAATTATTAATACTCGCGACGATGATAATTCAAGTAATAGTAGTAGTAGTGATTCTGAATAAATCGCTACTCTCATGTCCAGTTTTTGTTTTTACTTAACCTAATCCTACTAAATATGATGAATAGATTTTATGCTGAAATAATTAAATTTGTTTAGTATTAATTTATCACTTAATTTATTCATCTCCTTTTGAAAAAAAAATATACCGATTATTAATTAAAAAGAATCAAGATCGATTTTTCACTAAAATTGGATATTTTCCATAGCGATTATTTGGTTCACATACCTAGACAACTTATCCCGACAGCTGTCAAAATGAGTTTTTGGCGGGAATCTAAAACGCCATGTGGTGCTCTTGTATTATATTCGATATCTTAACGTTTTAACGTGTTATATTAGATAATTTTGCTGGCATTTTGTGTAATGTGATGTGACGGAACTGCTGAGATGTAGTGAATATCATATAAAAGTGCTTTACAACGTTTTCTTTTTTCATCAAAATTCTCACAAGATACCATTAACAGTGTGACCATAGAACTGTTGATGACGACAATTTGACTTACTGACGGACAATGACTAATCTGAAGACACTAAAAACTTGAATATAATTATAACTCAACACTGGCTACAATGGCTCATTTAAGTAGCTGATTGCCAATACATAAAAATAAGAAGAAGAAGCTGTCAAAGTGCACTTCTTAGATTAGATAGACTATAATGTATATAAATCTAACAAGAAATAAAAACTAACCGAAAATTATAGAACTATTTCTATATACATTCTACAATATTTATAAAAAAATAACTCGGAACCTGACGTAATATTATAAATTTAGAAAAAAAAATGTTGACATTAATCGCTTACATATGAGGATTCGAATATAGAACGTAATAGACTTTAATAATGATTCTAAGAACATTTTCAACACTTTAAATAATGATAGCTATAAGATCAAGAATATTTTTAAATCCAAATCCATTTTATGGATCATGTGCAACTCGTAAAAACCTTCATGAATAACATAGGATTAAACACGAGTTATAGTTCTGCGGTAGGTCGTACGCCGTACCAATACGTTAGTTACAAAAATTAGAAACTATCAAGCAATTGTCTTCCTTATTACGTTTAAGATTACGCTTAAAATATTATGTAGCGCTTAGTTTAATGTGAACGTGTACGACAAATCGAAACAACGTTCCGTGAAGTGCTAATCCGAAACATATGTGACAAAAAAAATGTTCGAGATAAGGGTCAGTTTCAAGAACACGTCTTGCAAAGCATACATCGTACTATAAAAAGAACATCAGATCAACGGATTGACAATGACAAGCGTTTAAGGGCCAAGTTTATTTATTTGTACAAGTATTTCCTTTTAGCGACGCCGTTGAGACAAAATAAGGAACTTTTAGATAAGCATTGTACGTTCGACAAGACAAGCTATGCTATTACGGTAATAACTTTAGCTTTAAAGGTATTATCCGGATAAATACAAAGAAACAGGATGTATTAAATTAGAAACTATATAGTAGATATATATTTAAAAGAAGATTCTTAAAGTTATATCTTGTAGTATGAAAGTAGTAAAGTTTAACGATAAATTCAAGTCAATGTGTCGGGGCCGGCGCTTGTAAAAGTTCAGTTACTTGTAAAACATTATGTAGGTACTAGCTTCACTTGCTTGGCAATATATTATGTTGAGAATTTTACATCTTGTACGATATATTGTAAAAGGCTTCGAACAATTAATTACATCATATACTACCGCCCTGTCGACGCAATAAAAAATAAATTTATTTTATTAAAATTTATTTTAGAAAAAATAAATTTTATTGTAAACTGCAACACAGAACTTCAGATATTATTAGAGTACCTACTCGGGGCCACCGAAGACAAAGATCGGTTACCGGTGGCCCGCTCGCACGGCGAAGAGAGGTGTTTGCAGGGTGGGTCCATGGGGTTGCGCGCCGCCTCTTCTGTCGCCCCGGACCGATTTGTGTTTAGCACTTATTTAATCTGTACCAATATAATATGTACCTACCTACATACCTACCCTCGAGGTTTTATATTCATAGTAGGTAGTAGTATTTTTTATATTTTAAATATTTTAATTAATAAAATAGTATGAAAATATTTCATTGGCAAATAGGTAAGGTGGCGAATAATGTATATAATTTACCATCCTTAGTAGTAAAAGCCGACTATGAGGTCTGCTATCCATTCATGGATGTAGACATCCAACACTAGAGTGTTGGGCATATGCTTCCTCAAGGACGGATAACGGCAGTTAACTTTTCCAGGCGATATTTGGCAATACAAAATGTAGCTAATATAAACCGGATTTTTGACGGGAATATGAAAATGTCATATGGCGCTTCTACATTTTATTCAATTGGTACTTTAGTGTTGTACACTATTGTATTAAATAATGTTTCTGATATTTTATGTAAGGTAATACAGAGAATGTGCTAAAGTATAGTGAATATGATATAATAGTGGTTTATGTGTATTTTCGTGTTATCTTCAGATTGTTATGCTAACAATATTTTCGACTAAATGAGTGTATCCATGGTTGAAAAGAAATATTATTAAAAAAAAACAATTTAAATTATAAAACAATTCATGCATGCATGCATCATTGATTTTTAAATACATATGTATATATTGGTATAGAGTTGAACGTCCTCATAAAGTACGAGTGTATCGACATAGAACACAAAAACTATCGAATGTGTAATTGAGTCGTAGTGAGTCACCCCGGGGCGGCACACATCTGCTGCACGTATTGAATGCTACACGGTAAGTTACTGTTGATGACAAAGTGAAAATTTATTCGTGTAATATGAGAGTCAAAAGACTGATAACTCGTCGCATATACAGGGTGGAAGGGGACCGCTCCCGAAAATAAAGACAGGTAACCCTACTGGTCCTACTTGTAATGATAGGCTAGAAAAAAATTGATTCGGATGAAAAATTAAATTTTTTCGCCACTCGAGGTCGTTGAACTCTTGAACATATGATCGTGAGTTTTGAATAGATTGCGTCTTTTCTCATTTGAGTAAAGTTACGTATTTTTTATGGAATTATCGTTACATGGCACTGTCCTAATACGATGGAATGTGAAAAAAACTTAAAATTCGTTGTGAAAAAAATTTTTTTTTCATCCGAATCGGTTTTTTTTTTCTAGCCTATCATTACAAGTAGGACTAGTAGGGTCACCTGTCTTTGTTTTCGGGAGCGGTCCCCTTCCACCCTATATAAGAATCAAGAGCAGGGAAACTCGAAGTGAAATGTTATACCAACCCGTCTGAACAGCGTAGTATATGGTGGTATACAGGTTGACGACTGGCGGGTTGATGAGGGCTTCATTGAGTCGGATCATAATGGGATCACATTCAGGCTGCATCTACAAAAATCGCAAGGCAAAATAGTAGAGAGAACAACAAGAAAATACACGACAAAAAACATAAATTGGTCTCAATTTTATGTGAAATTGAGCCAATTTAAAATAGAGCTAAATTTAAATATAGACACAATAAAAACAATAGTAAACACCAATGAAATAGATACATATATTAAGAAATATACAACAGCAATAACCCGGACCTGTGACGAAATGATGCCTAAAAAGAAAGCAGCAGAAAAACTGGGGATCCCATGGTGGTGGAACTGGAGACCTTAAAACGGAGCGTCGTCACCAGGAAACGGAGGATCAGGAGTGCGGTCCCAATGCATAGACGGGCAGCCGTAGAACAGTACCTGAAAGCAAAAGAAAAATATGAGAAACAGGCGAATCCCTCACAGATAAACAGCTGGAAGGCATTCTGTGCTAAGCAGGACAGAGAAGGCTTATGGGAAGGGATTTATAGGATTATTCGCAACACAAATAAAAAGGAAGAAGACCTACCGTTGGTTGCGGGGGGTATTCAACTGGGACACGCAGAATCCGCTAAGCTTTTGGCGGAAACCTTCTACCCGGATGATAGAATAGAGGATGACAACCCGGACCAAGGCCGTATCAGAAGGGAGGCCGAAGTTAACGTCTGGTATCATGATGCTCATGAACCGGAGTTTACGGAGACCGAACTGAGAGCGGCCGTAGCCGAGTTTAATCCCAAAAAAGCTCCCGGAGTAGATGGTTTACCAGCGGATATCTGTTCACACGCCATACACCAGGACCCAAAAATGCACCTGACCCTGATGAACAAATGCTGGGAATTAATGTATTTCCCCACACAGTGGAAGGAGACTACTGTAATCGTGTTGCGCAAGCCGGTAAAGGGGAACTACGCGCATCCCAAATCGTATAGACGATCGATTGGGATTCTCCCAGTGCTTGGTAAAATCTACGAGAAGATGCTGCTAAAGAGGCTTACGCATCATCTGGTACCTCGCCTTAGCCCCCACCAGTTTGGCTTCATGCCGCAGAGGTCGACTGAGGACACCCTCCATAATCTGGTGGCCCATGTGAAAGGCAAACTTCGTAAGAAGAAGCTGATTACCATGGTGTCGCTGGATATAGAGGGTGCCTTTGATAGCGCCTGGTGGCCTGCGATTAAAGTCAGACTGGTGGAGGAGCAATGCCCAGAGAGACTGCGACGGACAATAGTCAGCTACCTAAACCAAAGAAAGGTCAGGGTAAGGTATGCAGGTCAAGAGCACTTCCGTGAAACCAGAATGGGGTGCGTGCAGGGATCCATTGGGGGCCCTATATTATGGAATCTCCTGTTACCCTTCGTTAAAGGATCTCACGGGGATAGGAGAATACTGTCAGGCTTTTGCCGATGACGTGGTTCTCGTCTTCTCGGGGGATACGGCGGAGGAAATACAGCGAAGGGGCAATCCAATCCTTGAGCATGTTCGGAAGTGGGGCGTCGGAAACTAACTTAGGTTTGCACCTCATAAAACCATAGCTATGGTGCTAACCAACAAATTGAAGTACGACGTGCCACGGCTGACCATGCCATGGGGAGGGGATTGCTCTATCGAAGGAGATCAAGCTCCTGGGGCTAACGAGAGATAGCGGGTTGACGTTCGTTGCCCACGTCGCAAACGTGTGCGAAGGCGCTGAGCAGCTGTCGAGAGCCGCCAGGGTCAGCTGGGGTCTCCTCCCGGAAGTGGTGCGCACCATATACAATACAGCGATTGCGCCGATAATCACTTATACTGCCAGCGTGTGGGCTGCAGAGACTAAGAAGAAATATGTCCAAAAACATCTTAATACGGTCCAGCGACTATTCGCACAGAGATCGGTGAGAGAATATCGCACGGTGTCTCTCAACGCTGTCTTGGTGCTGGCTGGGGTTCTCCCTCGTGATATTCGAGTGAAGGAAAATGCCTCCCTCTACGAAATCAGGAGGAGCTTGCGCCGGCCGGTGCCGGGAGGGGAGGTGGAGGCACCATTGCCTTATATAGAGCGACCGCACCCAGCGGAGCATATGGACCACGATTTCATAGAAGCCGAACAAGAAATCGAAGACAAGGTGGACATCCATCCATCAGCCCGTAAACGTCCACTGTTGGACATAGGCCTCCCCACGAGAATGCCATCTATAACGGTCCTGTGCCACCTGCATCCAACGGTTTCCTGCGACCTTGATGAGGTCATCAGTCCACCGAGTAGGGGGTCGTCCTACGCTGCGTCGTCCGATTCGTGGTCGCCACTCGAGAACCTTTTTTCCCCAACGGTTGTCGGTTCGTCGAGCGATGTGGCCTGCCCATTGCCACTTCAACGTGCTAATTCTTCGGGCTATGTCGGTTACACCCGTTCTTCTACGGATTTCCGTATTTCGGATTTTATCACGTAGAGAAATACCGAGCTGAGAGAGGGCTATCCTCTCCATAGCACGCTGAGCGACTTTGAGCCTTTTTATGAGGCCGACATTTAGAGACCACGTTTCAGTGCCGTAAGTCATCGCTGGTAACACACACTGGTTATAAACCTTTGTTTTCAGACACTGCGGAATATTAGACGAGAAGATTCTCCTAAGTTTCCCGAACGCTGCCCAGCCGAGTTGGATTCGTCGGCTGACCTCTTTCTCGAAATTGGATCTACCTAATTGGACTGTTTGTCTTAGGTAAACATAGTGATCGACAACTTCGAGAATCGCATTCCCAACCAGGACCGGTACAGAAATGACATGGGCATTAGACATGACGTTTGTCTTGTCCATGTTCATTTTCAGCCCTACTAGTTGGGAGACCTTGCTGAGGTCATTGAGCAGGGTGCCAAGGTCCTCCAGGGATTCTGCCATGACTACGATATCATCTGCGAATCGAAGGTGAGTGATGTATTCGCCATTGATGTTGATGCCGAGTCCGGTCCAGTCTAAGAGCTTGAAGACTTCTTCCAGCGCAGTGGTGAACAGTTTCGGAGAGATAACGTCTCCCTGTCTCACGCCTTTTTGCAGCTGGATCGGTTTCGTACTCTTATCCTGGATGCGGACTGACATAGTAGCGTCTTTATACAAACACTTCAGCACTTCGATATATCGATAGTCAATTTGGACTCGAACTCGAAACTTGGGCAGTGCTGCACTGCCCAAGTTTCGACAGAATCAAAGGCTTTCTCATAGTCCACAAACGCTAGACACAGAGGCCGATTATACTCATCGGTCTTCTGTATAATCTGGCGTAGCGTGTGGATGTGGTCTATGGTACTATAACCTTTTCGGAAACCGGCTTGTTCGGGCGGCTGGAAGTCGTCTAGCTTGCGCGCGAGTCGGTTCGTAATGACTCTTGAAAACAATTTGTACGTGGCTCAGGAGTGAGATGGGTCTGTAATTCTTTAAGAGCGTTTTATCGCCCTTCTTGAAAAACAGCACCACCGACAGACAGAATTCAACAGCTTCTGTAGGGCTTTTAAAACTGGCTTGCCGCCTGCCCTCAGGAGCTCTGTGGTAATTCCGTCATCTCCCGGTGCCTTTCCGTTCTTTAATTGTTTTAGAGCCATTCTGATCTCGTACAAGCTGACGTCCGGGATTTCTTCGGTATAGTGCCGAGTTAGCTTGGATCTGGGGTCTTGGACTAAGCTGACAACAGGATTCAGGGATGATTTGTACAACTGCCCATAGAACCTTTCGACCTCTCCCAAGATCTCACTCTGGGATGAAATGACAGTGCCGTTATCGGTCTTCAGCTTAGTCATTTGGCTCTGCCCGATAGACAAATCTCGTGCGAACACTATGGAGCCTCGATTTCGCTCTATCGCCTCTTCAATACGCAGTGTATTGAATCGGCGAATATCGCGTCGCATAAATTTAGAGATTTGTCTATTAAGCTGCCTGAGTTCGGACCAATCGGCTGAAGACTGTACCGTCATTTCCTTTCTCCTCTCCATGAGTTGAAGAGTCTGGTCAGAAAGCTTTTTTGTTCTAGTAGCGCGACGGGCCTTAAAGAATTTTGACCCGACCGCGTGGACAGTTTCCACGAACCTGTTGTTCATATCTTTCGAAGATTCGCACTCTTCCAGGCATTGGAAGCGATTATGTAATTCGAGTTGAAAGCTATCGGGGTTCTGGTATTGGACAGGTGTAGGTCGGAGTGTAGACTTCATCAAGCGGGACCGCTCGACTTTCGTACGAAGATTCAATGTACCTCGAACCATCCGGTGATCACTCCCAGTTTTAATCCTGCTGATCACAGAGACATCATTGAATATTTGTCGTTTGTCCGTCAAGATGAAGTCTATCTCATTTTTAGTGGATCCATCAGGGCTAATCCAGGTCCACTTCCTTTGTGGCCGTTTCTTGAAGAAGGAATTCATCATGAAGAGGCCTTCCTTCTCCAAAAAGTCGGCCAGTTTTTGGCCCCTTTGGTTTCTCTGTCCAAATCCATATTGCCCCACTCTCAACTCATCGTCTGTCCTTTTGCCTAGTTTTGCGTTGAAGTCTTCCATAACTACCGTGAAGTGGGTTTTGGACGTGTGGATGGCTTTCGAGATATCCTCGTATAAGGCCTCCACTACATCGTCGGAGTATGTCGAAGTCGGTGCTGTATGACCTTCAACGAATACCGTTTGGTAATTCTGAGTATAAGGTACGCTACCCTTGTTGACACACTTTCGATCCTCTCCACGTTCTCTACGAGAGACTTACGAACGTAAAACCCTGCACCGCCTTGGGATGGGTGATCTTCCTCCCGGTAGAAGAGCAAATTTCCAGACCGGAGGATTATCGTGCCCTCCCCCTCTCTTCGCACTTCTGATAATCCTATAATGTCCCATCGGATTTTGCTCAATTCCTCTTCCAGTTCGATGACCCTCTCGTCGGTCCTAAGCGTCCGAACGTTGAGTGTTACCAGGGCCAAGGGTCGATTTTTTTGGTAGCCGAATCGCGGCCGGAGATTCCTAGCAACCCCTGCCCCGCCACCAACAGGCCCGCTACCAAAATGAGCTCGTGGAACAGCGGAACTGCCGTGACTGGGGGCCGTGACTTTTTGTGCATCTATATTTATTTTGGGGGGGTAATAATGCCATAATCGCCACGCTTGGCGAGCGGATTGGCGATCGCGGTAGATGTTATTAAGTTTCCCGGGAGATAGCCGCTGCCCAATCTCCCGGTGATACCCTTAGCCGATTTTTACGACTACTTCGGGCAGGTAAGGGGTGACGACCTTTGTATTCTATTCCCGTCGCCACAAGGTGGACAGTGCAGTGCAATTATATACAGACGGCTCCAAGATCAACGGTAAAGTGGGAGTGGCCATATCTGTATGGGAAGGGGCTATAGAAACCAAAAGCCTGAAGTATAACTTACCAATGTACTGCACTGTCTACCAAGCGGAAATACTGGCCATATGCGAAGCTGCCAAAGTGCTGGTGCGGGGTGGATATAGCTCTGGGGCGATACTGAGCGATTCGAGGGCCGCTCTAGAGACTGTAGTCAATAATGATGCCACTAATAGACTGGCTGCAGAAACAAGGGCATATTATAAGAAAAGCAGCGAAAGAACGAAAGAGAATTGACCTGTTTTGGGTGAAAGCCCATGCAGGGATCCGAGGAAATGAACCTGCGGATCAGTTAGCTAAGAACGCCGCACTAAAACTTAAGAAAGGGCATATCTATGATTGCTGTCCGGTCTCATTCGCCAGGCACGAAATTCGTGGGGGGCACTTGGCGAATGGGATAAACTATATACAGACGGAGTATCCGCTAGCGTTACAAGAATGTTCCTACCCACCATTACAGATGCGTACCCCATAGTTAAGAAGCTACATATAAACAACATATTAACACAAATACTGACGGGGCATAGTGAATTCTCCGAATATCTGCTTCGCTTTGGGTGCAAGGAGAGTCCATCATGTATCTGTGATCCTGAGGTGGGGGAGTCGGTGTTGCACCTGATACTCGACTGCCCTATACACATGAGAGACAGATGCAACACCGAACAAACACTGAACACGGCAATCAGCTACCAGAATGTCAGAATAATAATGTCTGATAAAAGTAAAAGGTCGATATTTTTAGAATATTGTACAAAGATAGTCCAAATTGTAATTAATAGAAACAAGACATAAATGTATTATTGAACTGTATTTATTAGATTAATTAAATAGATGTTAATAGTGAATAAATTATGTAATGCAATAAATAATGTCACTAGTAATAATGTAATTTATAACCACAATATAATGTAATATATGCTAAGTAATGAAACAATGCGATAAATTATAAATGTAGTTAATAAAGATAAGTTAATCCCGAGCAGGGAACTGAAGAACTATTTTCCCGATAGTCAATAAGAATAGTATAGTTAATCTCTAATTAGGTCAGAGGCGTTCGTGGGAAGGGTCAAGTACCCGGACAAAAAAAAAACCCGTCTGAACAGCGTAGTAAATTAGAGGAGACTCGAACCCCGTAGTGAGACATATATGAGCTCAAGTAGTAAATATAAGAGTCATAATATAAAAATGTAATTACAGCCTTCTTTCTCCATTGGTGTCCTGTGAGACATTAACAGATAAGATTCATGCAAACAAACAAAAGAACTTAAAACAAAAGAATTCAAAACAAAAGCCTACACTAATCAATCTATCAGTCAATCATAATAGGCCATTTTCCTATTTTAGAAGAAGTTCAATAATTGTTCTCTTATATACGAGGGAGAAAGAAAGCTGCAAAAATAAACAGTAAATCAACCCTATAATGAGAATTATAGTTCTATTTATTACTGGGAATAAATTCATTTGTTATTATATTATTGATTGGATCAGCGGCGCGGTTGTCTTGTCTCCCCTCCAGCCCGACCTCCTTCGTAGAGTGGTCGAGGAGCTGTTCCCGTGGCAGTCGGAGCACACGCCCCCGGTCATGGCTTCGCCAGATCACGACCGGGAGGCCGTCGAGAGTGTTCCACCCGTGACGGAGTCGGAAGTGGGGGCAGCCGTGGCGAAGATTCGTTCCGCCACCACGGCCCCCGGCCCGGACGGAGTCCCAGTCCGGGTGTTGACGTTGCTCCTCGAGCATCTCGAACCTCGCCTCAGGCGACTGTTCAACGCCTGTCTGACGTCTGGATAGTGCCCTGAGTGCTGGAAGGAAGGGAGGTTGGTTCTCCTGCCACAGCCGGGACGGCCCCCGGATTCGACGTCGGCCTACAGGACCATTGTGCTTCTGGACGACGTGGGTAAGCTGCTGGAGCGTGTCCTCGCTGCCCGCATCGTCCAGCACCTGGAGGAGGTGGGGCCCGATCTGTCGGACGCTCAATTTGGGTTTTGGAGGGGGCGTTCGACCATCGGGGCCCTGCTACGCCTGAGGCGGACGGCCGCGGAGGCTGTCGCCGGCAAAGGAGTGCTGTTGGCGGTGTCGTTGGACATCGCCAACGCCTTCAATAGTCTGCCATTCAGCTGCATCAGGGAGGCGCTCCGGTTCCATGGAGTGCCCCTGTACCTCAGGCGGCTGGTGGCAGACTATTTGGAGGGGTGCAGTGTTCTTCTACGCGAGCCCCGCAGGGGACATTGTGCGGACGCCCATGTCGTGCGGTGTTCCGCAGGGGTCGGTTCTGGGGCCGACTCTGTGGGACATCGGTTACGACTGGGCGTTGAGTGGGAGTCACCCCCCACGGGCTGAGCGTTATTTGCTATGCTGACGACACGCTCGTCACAGCCCGGGGCAGGACACTCGAAGAGGCGGCGAGCCTGGCCACTCTCGGCACCGAGGAGATGGTCAGGCGAATTGAGGCGTTGGAGCTCAGGGTGGCCCTAAACAAGACGGAGGCCCTACTATTCCATGGGCCCCGTGTGAGGCTGCCCATCGGCGCCTCGTTAGTCGTCAACTCCATCCACATCAGTATTCAGGCTCATATGAGGTACTTGGGTCTGGTGCTCGACGGGCGATGGTGGTTCCAGGAGCATTTTCGTCAAATTGCTCCCCGGCTGGTCGGCGCGGCGTCCGCCCTTACTCGGCTCATCGTTTCGAGGGCCGACGGCTGTATGCGGGGGTGATCCGCTCAATGGCCATGTACGGCGCACCCGTGTGGGCGAGGGCTCTGAACGCCCATCTCAGGACGGTGCTGTGGAGGCCACAGCGAGCCATGGCGGTCAGAGCCATTCGCGGGTACCGCACGGTGTCTACCGAGGCGGCATGCCTATTGGCCGGGTTACCCCTGTGGGACCTAGAGGCGGAGATGCTCTCCGACCTCTACCGGCGGGTTACCTCAATGCGCGAAGAGGGTGGCTCCCCATCGTTCAACGAGATAGCCACCTGGCGCGAGGACGCCCGCCGAGAAGTCATCGCCCGTTGGGCTACGCGGCTGGAGAGGCCTAGACACGGTGTTTTTACCGTTGAGGCCCTCCGGCCCGTATTGATGGAGGGGATGGAGCGGCGGCACGGAGTCCTCTCTTTCCGGTTGGTGCAGGTCTTGTCGGGGCATGGTTGCTTCGGCAAGTACCTGCACACGGTCGTGCGGAGGGAGTGGACTCCGTCCTGCCACCATTGCAGTAGCGACGAGGACACGGCGCAACATACACTCGAGGTATGTTCGGGCTGGGATGGGCAGCGCCGTGACCCCGTCGCTGTCATCGGTGCCGATCTGACGCTGCCGGCTGTTGCGCGAACGATGGTCGACAGCGTCAGGAATTGGGACGCGGTCGCCGCCTTCTGCGAGGCTGTCATCTCGCAGAAGGAGGCGGCGGAACGGGCCCGGGAGGATTCCCGTGACCCGGGCCACCGCCCGCGGCCGAGGCGGCGCAGGCGCGAGTACCTGCGGCTTATGCCGCCCTAACCGAGGCTTCGGGTGATCGGACCGGGGAATTGTCCATCACCCGATGTGAGGCCACCGCGTGAGGACAACGCCTCGCCGGCGAAAGCTGTCGGGGCGTCGACAGGAGAGGAGCCCGAGAGGGCATACCGCCGAGTGGGCCACCGAAGACAAAGATCGGGTACCGGTGGCCCGCTCGCACGGCGAAGAAGAGGTGCTTGCAGGGTGGGTCAATGGGGTTGCGCGCCGCCTCTTCCGTTACCCCGGACCGATTTGGCGGGGTGTGACGTCCATAGCCCACCACAAAAAAAAAAACGGTTGTCTTGTCTCCAGCATACCGCCCGTCCGGGTGCCTTTCGGGTAATTCAGTCCGGCAGGACATGGAATTAGTCATGTTGCTAGTTGCTGCTGTTTCTTCTCTTGTTTCTGAATATTATGGTTGTATACTCGTGTACCTACTATTTTTATTGTTGAACTGGCCACTATTTATTTATTTTTCTTTTTATTTCATTTATTTTTCCTCTTTTAAAATTAAATTTGTTATTCATAATATGATACCTATTTAATCATATGCATCTCTAGTTTCCATTCAAATTTATCTTTAGCATGTTTATTGCCAAAATCTATTTTTTTTCTTTAGTTCGCCGCTCATCTCAATCAAACACTGTTTAATTACAAAGATAACACAATAAAAATTGACACAATAGCACTTCCAATGACAAGAAGCTTGAGCTGAATTTTTTATTCAGTATAAAAAGAATACAAGTGTAGCTCATATATATGCGGACCTTTATCTTAATACACCTAAATCCAAACTTTATGTTCCGCCTAATCATATATTTATCCATATTTGCTAAGTTTCACAAATACACTACGGCCTTTATCATTGTTCTTTTTCTTCCTTGCCTGCCTTTATCATTGTTTAAAAGAGAATAGTTGTGTAGTAGACGATATCGTACCTTGAAACAACCACACCTATTCCCCGAGGTGTACTAGCGTGGTTTAGTTCCGGTACTTGCGGAGACTTTTGTTTTCGCCCCAATAAGAACCCACCGTGTATTATTTAGCTAAAACCGGGGGACCGTTTTAATGGACTCCACAAAACTAGAAAACGAGGGGAATGACAGATTAGATTTCTTATCAGGTAAAAAAAATCTTGGTACAAAAGCATGTAATACAAATTGTATTGACAGTTAATCCAAAAATCTTGTTGAATAAATAGGGGTGATTTTTTTCTATATATTTCATATACAAATAATTTAATTACTTTAGATTGTTTGCTGAAGTAGTGATAATTATATTTTCTATGTTTCAAATATAAGAAACGAGAATAAAAAAAACTGTAAGTACTAAATATATTTCAATTCTATTTTTTAACTATTAATAAACTTAGGTCTGGGTCAGATCTAGATATTATATCTATACTTTTATAAACATAAATAGATGTATATTTCGTAACTTGAAATATAGAATCTAATTACCACTTATAAGCTAGCTAAGCTAGTTTCAATTTTATAAGCTAAGTCATCCAGTTCAAACAAGAGAATAAAGAAACATTCAGTTATTGAAAATTTCCTATGACTACGTACGACCATCATAACATCCAGATAGTACTTATTAAGATAAACCTAGCTAGCATAATACCGACAAAGCTATTCTAACTAATAAATAGTCATAGGAATCATGTCTACAATTCCAGTCATGAATATAAATTGAAAAATATTTTTGTCTTTATTTAAGTATATAATATTTGTCTAAATTCATTTCAATCGAATATCATACATACATATCATCACGCCATATCCCTTGCAGGGTAGGCAGAGAGAACACAGTGCCAGAGAACTCTATCCTTGCTTACTTCACTCTTTTCCTCAACATTCATAATTATCTTCATACACGCTCGCCGATTTCGGAGACTCTTGACTCCACCTTCCTTCAGTACGTTACCAATCTGGTCTAGGTAGGTTAGTCTCGGTCTCCCCCGATACCTACATCCTTCCACTTTCGCATTGTATATCTTCTTAACCAGACGTTCGTTCAGCATTCTTTCCACATGTCCGAATATCAGCTAATATCTCAAAACCTCTTCACAGATTAATAATTAGAATGTCATACCCATAAAGCATCATCATCATCATCTCAGCTCATATATGTCCCACTGTTGGGCTCGGGCGTCCTCCATAACGGAAGGGTAATTGACTTACTATACCACGCTGGTCAGACGTGTTGGTATAGAGTATTGTTTTGAGTTTTCCTTCCCTTGCGTAGATATTATATGCGTTTTATATCCCTTAGTCGTCTCATACGATCATCACCCACGGGTAAGCTAGGGGGTGGTGAATTGTATTTTTAGTCCGTCACCACACGGAAAGCCTTATGGGCTTTCTAGTCAAATTACAAACGGTTAGAATTTATTTATAGGTAGTCCCAATCGACCCCTATGCAAAATATCGCAGTCATGATCCCTCAGTCAAATATAAACTCTGATTTTTCTGTTTCATATATCAGTCAGCATCTTCGCGACCTTCTTGACACCTAGGCTGTAATTCGGTTTGCTATTCTATAGATTTGGAAGATTATCAATTTTACTCAGTAGCAGTACTAACCGATCTATGAAATTTAAAGTAATAACATTGTTATTCAAATTACTGAAAATTTTTAGCATTTAATTAATATGCTTAATTATTTATAAATACCCGATTACGAAACGAAATATTATGTCACAAGCGGGGTTCGAACCCGCACCTATTGATCTATACAATGTGTAAACATTGTCCGATAGATGGCATACGTCACCTTGAAGACGTAAGATATAATATGAAGCGAAATCTGCATGTTCTAAAATAGTTCACGATGGTGTAAGTGGCAGCACGGTTGGGCCGGATTCCCAATAGGTGCGGGTTCGAACCCCGCTTGTGACATAATTTTTTCGTTTCGTAATCGGGTATTTATAAACAATAACATTGTTTTAAGATTAAACCGTCATCTGGTCTTAACTTTAAATAGAGTTATATGAATAGACACAAATGTCTATGATAGGGAAATCGGACCGATTATCATTCTCTCTGTTACACAATAATACATCAATAACTGCACAGATGTTAGAGTGGTTTAAGTAGCGACCTCTCACACTAAGTGTCGTCGATTCGATCCCTCCACGCAGGGCAAGTCACAGTACGAACCACAATTGATTGTTCTGTGTCTGGGTTCGATTTGTGTGTGTTAATTGAATGTTTGTAAAGTCCCCCGCAATATAAGAACTTTTGTTACTTAACCCGAGGTGTAATTTTTTTTTTAAAATAAGAAAATCTTTTAGAACTTTTTTTATAGATAAATAATTAGTAATTTAGATATTAATAAACACATAAATCACAGCCCTCGAAACCGATGTATGTATATGTGTGGTCTTCTATATTGTCGTAAGAACAGCAATAAACTGGTTATAAAACTAATAAATAAAGTTTAAAGAACAATTTCACTAAACAGCAATACGCCATTTACTATGCGTTATTTAAAAACGTATAAAATTATTTCATTATAATAATACAGCATAATAAATATACATTGAAACATTCTAAATTGCGCCTTAAAATTCGGAGAGAGACCTTTTTACATGGCGCAATAAAATCAAACGAAAAAAAAATTATAATTCAATTCTAAAATGGTACAAATTGGTATACAGCCATCGTAAAATTGTACCCACATAAATAAATTTACCACAGAATATAAAAATTAAGGGAAAACGCGAGAATGTCATCGTTTATATTATTGTACGTTATCCAAGATGCGGGTAAGGGAGCCAATTATAAATAAAATTAACACGAATATCGCACGCCCAACTTTTGTTGTAAAAACTATAATGGATCGTTATTTGGTGAAACTAATCGATGCTTATGGATCATTTTAATTAAGTCATCGAAATAAAAATATGTAAGGGTGTTAACTAACTCATCGTTATGGCTTTCAATTAAGACAAAGGGTCCTTAATTTAAGGAAGAGATATACAGATAAATTAAAAAGTTTTTTCCTAAACTTAGGTCTTAATCGAGACTTATAAATTCGCAATATTTAGATTTTTACGTTATAAAGATAAAACAATTTAAATTACCGAAATTTAGCATTTAATATGCTTAATTATTTATAAAAACACTATTACGAGCGAAAAGTGATTGTTACAAGAGGGATTCGAACCCACACACAAATCCGTTCCAATCGAATTAGAATTGAATGTCCTACAATAGTTCACGGTGGTATAAGTGGCAGCATGATTGGAACAGATTTCCAATAGGTGTGGGTTTGAATCCCACTTGTGACAATCATTTTTCGCTCGTAATCGGATTTTTATAAATGAAAGATTTTATTTTGAGCTATAACTTGTATGGTTTATAACCATGACTATAGTCATCACAGCATTTATATGCATTTTCTCAATTAAATTAACGACATGCTCTGCTTATTCCTAGACTGATATAATTTTGCACCAATTTTCAATTTCACATAATTTTAACAACGAATTTAATTATATATGACTGGTTGAAAATTGCATTTATATTTTTTTATAATTATTGAGATTTTTTGCCACATATTTTATGCATAAACTGACACTTTTTAGAGCGGGCTATGTTGTGGTTACATCCAAAGTGATTTATAAGAATTTTCTGTGATCATCTCTCGACAACCGATAGCCATTGCGGGAGAAAGGTTCTCGAGTGGCGACAGCCCATCGGACGACGCAGTATTGGTCGCCATCACACCAGGTGCTCCGACGATTTGGTGAAGGTTGGAAAGTTTGGAGTCTCCTTCAAAACTCGTCGTAAAGGCAATTTTAATATAAAGAAAGACTAAACCGGGATTTTATATAATATAGCCAAAGAATTAACGCATATAATAAAGAATAATAGTGCCAATTTATCACTGATTACATTTTCAGATATCTTTTTTTTTTATTGCTTATGGTGGCAAACAAGCAAGCAGCACACCTGATGGTAAGTGTCACTGCCGCCCATGGACCTTTGCTATGACCAAGGCTAGGCTGCTGCGTACCATTATAAACCCCAAACCCACCCCAGTTAGGCTTCCGGCTCTCTCGCTCACCACACAAAGCGCAATAGCACATTGCCATTACTCAAACGTTGATCTTCAGCGAGAGTGTGGTAGGTTCCCGGACAGACCGGCCCGCAACTGTCAACAGCGTGGTCGTACCACTATTTTTTGGCGCTTTTATTACACACTATTTATTGGCACTATTGTTTTTTAATTATATAGGTATACAATTGACAGTCACCTATTATTTGAAAAAAAACGCACGTCATTATTGAAAAAAAATACTGTAAAGGAGAAGGCAGATAATAGAAATCCCTAAGGTATAAATTATATTTTGTGATATGCATCTTTGGCTCCCTAATAAACCAACCCGCAGATTGTTCCCCAAAATAAATGTGACAAATTGAATAACTGCCATTGTTGCTCTGCTACAGGGAAAAATATTAACAAATATAGGGTCAAGTCATATAGCAGATTTTTTTCATTTAAGAGATTCAACAGAATGTTTTTTTGTGATCTGAAAATTTTGTTCTAAGATAGAGCAAAAACTTCGCACGAAACTGATGGAATATTTTTTTTTATTTAGCAATAAGTTAAATCTAAATGCAACATGTTTCTTACATCCTAAGAAAAAAGTTGTTCTAGATGTAAAGCATATATAATTTACTGCTCTATTTTATTACAAATAAATAAAAACGCTCACATAGTTCCAAACACAAATGGTTTCTAATATTATATGTTAAAAGGTCAAATTCTTTAGAGACATCGGATTCACAGATTCAAAAATTTCAACAAAAAAATAAAAAAAATCGCTTTTTATTATTGCATAGTCTACATAATCTGTATAATACACCAACGTCAATATTATTAAAGACAACACTCAACATTAAACAATGCAAATCTTTTTGTCACAAGAGTCTTTACAATATACAATTAGGTACTCTACACAAATGACACAGAAAAATAATTTGTGAATCGCATAAAAACATGAACGATTATGATTACGTCATATTGACCATTACACTATAATTAAATTTAGAATTTATGAATTATTGGGATTATACTTTTTAAATAATCACTTTGATACAAATTGGCACAGATAAAGAAAAAAATCAGTATACTACTATATAAATCAGTATATGGCCACTCACTATCACTAGAAAGGCTAAGCTTTTATTATATGGTAACAATCTTTAGTTAAAAATGTTTATCGATTGGATATGGTAATTTGTGTGTGTTTTGTGCGATACAAAACAAATACAATTAACTCCTTGTTTTTATATAATATATTCAAAGAAATAGCATAGTATAATAGAAAATTTATTCACAGTATTTAAGAAAACACTGATTCCCTCGTATAAGAGTCACTTAATAAAATTTAAATGCTAACAGTTTAGTCGTAGAGGCCGTAAAGAAGTCAATGGGCCGGAGGAGGGCAACAATGACAGCGGTCGTCCCAGGACATTCGGATCGAGTTTATTTTACTGTTCTCACTAAAATGTGCAGTAAAGACCCGCCCACGCGATGTAACACCCATGGTATTCCTACTGACCTTTGCCCTCATATAAAAATATTTCACATATTCCGAGGGAAATTTTATTGTTATCCGATAATTTTATACGAATTTCAATAAAGGGATAAAAAATTTATGCGATTTAATAAAGCGTAAATGTACAATAATAGTACCTAAGTTAATATCGATATTTTAATGATACCACTACTTTACTTACATACATATCATCACGCCATATCCCTTGCAGGTTAGGCAGAGAGATCAGAGTGCTAAAGAACTCTATCCTTGCATACTTCACTCGCTTTCTCAACATTCATAATTCTCTTCATACACGCTTGCCGGTTTCGGCGACTCTTGACTCCACATTCCTTTAGTACGTGACCAATCTGGTCTAGGTAGGTTAGTCTCGGTCTCTCCCGGTACCTACATCCTTCCACTTTCGCATTCTATATCCTCTTAACCAGACGTTCATTCGGCATTCTTTCCACATGTCCGAACCATCGGAGCATTCCCTTTCGCATCTTTACACCAATACTCTCTTTCATACCTAACCACTACTTTAATTTTTTCATATTAACAATTGACACAATTATTCATAATAACGTATGACAAAGTCGTTTAAACGCAAATAGATCTGCGAGACGGATTCAATAAAAAAGTTTTTATTATACACGCCCGCAATGCAGCGGTTATAACGCTGGCCAGTTTCCAGTTTTCAAATTGTGTTGAAAATTATATTATACCAACATCTTATAAATGCCACATTTTAAGGACAATACGTCGCTATTTTTATCTTATTCTATTAATAATATTATAATCATAAAAATGTGGAATATATTTTTTTTAATATTACTCCAAAGAAAAGGTAACGAATGCTAATGCAGGTTTTTTTTTCATATATTTGGACGTCGTAGTTTTTCATAATTTCAGCTAATCTTAATTAATATTATAGATGCGAATTTAACTTTGTCTGCTACTCTTTCATGCCTAAACAATTTTAAAAATTCTTTAATGGATAGCTATATTATTAGCGAGTAATATAGGTTATATTTTATCCCCGTATTCTCACAAAAACGAGCACTACGCGGGTAAAACTGCGGACATTTTAGAAATATCAATATAACTTTAACATTCGATCAAATTAAATAATATATGTATTATTTCATCACCATCACAGCCCATATATGTTCCACTGTTGGGCCCGTGCCTCCTCCGTAATGAGAGGGGAATTAACCTACTATACCGCGCTGGTCAGACGTGTTGGTATAGGGTTTTGTTTCGAGTTTTCCTTTTCTCGCATAGATGTTATATGCATTTTATATCCCTTAGTCGTCTCGTACCATCACCCACGGGTAAGATATGGGGTGGTGAATAGTATTCTTACTCCGTCACCACACGGAAAATTGTATTATTTATTGAATTTGAATTTATCAATAGTTTACATCTAATTAGGAAAATTAAGCTAAAATTAATACTAAATAAACCATCAATAGATTCGTGTAATTTATTAAGAAATAATAATTTTTGATGTTTACGCGAATATTACATATTTGAAAATTATTTAAGTTTTTATTGCGTTTTAATAATTATATAATTATTATTTTTCCCGACGTTTCGAACACCACGGCATTACGTTCATAGTCACTGGATGAACATGTTCAAATCAAAAATTAAATACAAATATGATAAAATTCGTTAAAATAGATTTACTACAAGACCCCAATAATTCTGACCCGATATATTACAAATTATACAATAACAAGATCATAAGTATAAGAATGTGTTACTCACGATTGTCCTATTGTCCTTATATGATACATTTATTTGTCTGAATCGTTTAACTTGTTTAGTTTTATTGGGCTCAAGCCGTTTATCGTATCAAGATGACGTATTTCATGAAGTATATTGATAAACTGCTCAATTTAAAAAATAATGATACAAAATGACGCATGAACGAAGTAAATATCTACTGTATGTAACAAAATTTTGTAAAATTTTAATGATTATTCCATGTAGGTAATGAATATTAAGTGTAAGTACACTTACGCTTTGAACTTAAGTCCGTCCGAGGTAGTACCACCACCACGTACCATGACTGTTGTGTGCTGTTGTGCTTCGTTCAGTGATCAAGAGAGTTGGCAACCCAACTTTTTGGGTAGGTTTTGATTGTTAGGCAGCTATCTAGCAGTACCCTTGGTATTGCAAAGGTCTACGAGCGGTGGTAACACTTTCCGTCAGGTGTTGCTTCAGCAAAAAGAAAATGCCTTGCAATCATCTCAGCCCATACACGTCCCACTGTTGGGCTCGAGCCTCCTCCATAACGGAAGGAAAATTAACCTACTGTACCACGCTGGTCAGACGTGTTGGTATAGGCTTTTGTGTCGAGTTTTACTTCTCTTGCATAGATGTTATACATACATACATATCATCACGCCATATCCCTTGCAGGGTAGGCAGAGAGAACAGAGTGCCAGAGAACTCTATCTCTGCATACTTCACTCGCTTCCTCAACATTCATAATTCTCTTCATACACGCTCGTCGGTTTCGGAGACTCTTGACTCCACCTTCCTTCAGTACCTGACCGATCTGGTCTAGATAGGTTAGTCTCGGTCTCCCTCGATACCTACATCCTTCCACTTTCGCATTGTATATCTTCTTAACCAGACGTTCGTTCGGCATTCTTTCCACATGTCCGAACCATCGGAGCATTCCCTTTCGCATCTTTACACCAATACTCTCTTTCATCGTACCTACTCGCTCTCTTACGTCGTCGTTACGAATGCGGTCGGTCAGCCTAACTCCACAGATTTTCCCAAGAGATCGCACATCGAAGAGATGTTATATGCATTTTATATCCCATAGTCGTCTCTTACGATCACCCACGGGCAAGATAGGGGTGTTGAATTGTAGTCTTACTCCGTCACCACACGGAAAATGAAGTTATAAATACATAATTGCAATCAGCAAAAATAAAATAAGGTCGTTGTCGCTTTTACTGTAGAGGTTGGCTATTGTATTATACTGACGTAGATATGGTATGGAATTTTATTTAGAGATTTTCTTCTCTTTCAATGACATTTACGAAGCGAATGCACTAGAATTCCTTAATTTATAAACACCGCACTTAATAGGACATGCCTTGTTATAGCTCACAGACTTCGCGTCGGACACATTCCAGTCCACATTTTTGTAGATCTCACACAGTATGGCTTTTTTATTTACATCCACCTGTTGGTGGAATGTGTCAAAACTAAGCCTCTTATAAATAATTTAGTTGCAGATTTTAAAATAAGTGTCAAAGATTTTGGTAGGTATGTACCTATATATACCTACTTATATTTAATAAGACTCAGAGAAAGTTTTGATTTTACTATAAGCTTAGTACATACATATCCTCACGCCATATCCCATGCAGGGTAGGCAGAGAGAACAGAGTGCCAGAGAACTCTATCCTTGCATACTTCAATCGCTTCTTCAACATTCATAATTCTCTTCATACACGCTCGCAGGTTTCGGAGACTCTTGACTCCACCTTCCTTCTAATAAGCTTAGTAAATAAGGTTAATCTAAGTTATATATTACAGTTACATGTTTGATAAAATAACTATTTTTACAGATACTATCTCGCGTTTATTTGCATTTTAATTGCCCGACATTTCGATTATCCGCTATAGTATCAGTTATTAATTTTTTGCATTTTTTAAACAAATTAAATATAGAAAGAAAATGATTCTATATAAAAAGTATTATATTATTTATGGTCAGCTATTATTAAACACTAAACTTCATCATCATCACAGCCCATAAATGTCCCACTGTTGGGTCGGGCCTCCTCCGTAATGGGAGGAAAATTAACCTACTATACAGCGCTGGTCAGACGTGTCGGGGTTTTGTTTCGAGTTTTCCTTGTCTCGCGTAGATGTTATGCGTTTTACATCCCTTAGTCGTCTTGTACGATCACCCACGGGTAAGATATGGGGTGGTAGTAGTATGCTTACTCCGTCACCACACGGAATACTTATAATAATTATTCACTGACCATAAACAAAATACAAATAATAAAAGCGTGTTAAAAATACAGTACTTATAGTGGTCTCAAACTTCATTCACCAGACAGAGAAGATACTAGAAATTAAATAACTAAATGCTTTATAATAAATCCTTTAAATACTTTGAGTTAAGAGTCTTAGTAGCCAACGAATAACGATCGCAGCTAATTGATAACGGACGAACGCAGCGAATGCACGTGACACAAAATCAATAAAGCAGTGATGGATGGTGCTGAATTTTAATTAAACTCGCATCAACGTGTTAGCTGACAAAATGAGCTTATAATGCCGATGCTCGTGAACTTAGCTTAACTAGTTAAATATTCATCTACATTGTAAGTAGTCATCTTAGTTAAAATACAAGTAAGTAGCAAGTAGCAAAATGACTTACTATACCAAACTTGCAATAAGAGTTTGGTATAAAGAGTCTATGTTCGAGTTTTCCCTCTCTTCCATAAATATTATTTGCATATCACATTTTCCGTGCGGTGACGGAGTAAGAATGCTATTCACCACCCCATATCTTACCTGTGGGTGATCGTACGAGACGACTAAGGGATATACATACATACATATCATCACGCCATATCCCTTGCAGGGTAGGCAGAGAGAACGGAGATATAAAACGCATATAACATCTATGCGAGAGAATAAAAGCTCGGAACAAAACCCTATACCAACACGTCTGACCAGCGCGGTATAGTAGGTTAATTTCTATGCGAAAGAATGAAAACTCGAAACATAATCCTATACCCAATACGTTTGACCAGCGCGGTATAGTAGGTTAATTTCCCTCCCATTACGGAGGAGGCCCAAGCCCAACAGTGCGACATTTATGGGCTGTGACGATGATGATGATGATGATGATATCACAAAGCTTAAAGGAGAAGTA
The DNA here is from genome assembly GCA_905163515.2 of Lymantria monacha. Classification (NCBI taxonomy): domain Eukaryota; kingdom Metazoa; phylum Arthropoda; class Insecta; order Lepidoptera; family Erebidae; genus Lymantria; species Lymantria monacha. Next base: position 20,459,430 of record LR991091.1, read on the forward strand.
TCTTTTGCGATACCCACGGACAAGAAAGAGGGTGGGGAATTATGTTTCTATTGCGTCACCACATGGTAAAATATCAGCTTGCTGTGTGGTAGCTATTAACCCTTACTTTGCTCGTGGATGTTGTAAAAGAAGACTAAGAGATATATTTATATGCCGTTTGGTTAACAATTACATTCCCAACGAGGGTTGATGTTAGGCAGGCGAGCGGTCATAAAACTATTGCCACTTACTTTTTCAATATGTAGTATGAAAGAGACATATTGCGTCCACCCCAAGTAATTGGGATAAGAGCAGAATAATTATGATGATGACGGCAAAATTTCAGAAGTAACATACACATACATACATACATATCATCACGCCATGTCCTTTGCAGGGTAGGCAGAGAGAACAGAGTGCCAGAGAACTCTATCCTTGCATATTTCACTCGCTTCCTCAACATTCATAATTCTCTTCATACACGCTCGCCGGTTTCGGAGACTCTTGACTCCACCTTCCTTCAGTACATGACCGATCTAGTCTAGGTAGGTTAGTCTCGGTCTCCCCGGTACCTACATCCTTCCACTTTCGCATTGTATATCTTCTTAACCAGACGTTCGTTCTGCATTCTTTCCACATGTCCGAACCATCGGAGCATTCCCTTTCGCATCTTTACACCAATACTCACTTTCATACCTACTCGCTCTCTTACATCGTCGTGGCGAATGCGATCGATCAGCCTAACTCCACAGATTTACCGTAGAGATCGCATTTCGACCGCATTAATTTTACTTTCATACTCTTTTCTGCATAGCCAACTCTCGCTTCCATACAGTAATGTTGAGACAAGCACTGCGTTATGTATTGCTACACGTGCCTTCTTGCTGAGGTGGTTGGCTACCGAGAAGTTGCCCCAACGCTACGTTCATTCTATTTCCCGCATTCACTCTTTGCTCTATATCAGTGGTGTACCTTCCATCTCGGCTAAATCCACATCCAAGATATACAAATTCATCCACTTGCTCTAGTACATCATTACAGAAGTAACATTAACTAACATTTTTAATGTATTTTTTTTAAATAAAATATAAGAAGGGCAATATTTTTACTCAGTTTCAGTTAATCCTAAATTAGTACAATTTGATGAAATTACGCTCACACAAAAACAAATTACGCTCAGTCTTAGAACAGCAAATTGATACACAACAAAGTATTGTCTTACGAAGTAACCTAATCGACGACACTGCCACGACAGGTTGATATCTTAATCACTGCACCATCAGTGCAGTTTAAACAGTCAACATTTGTGAGATATAAAACACTAGCTTCTGCCCGCAGCTTCGCCCGCGTAAAAGGTTACTTTCCTAAAGTTTTTCATCCCTTATTTTTATTTTGAAGGGTATTTTCTTTTTTAATTTTAAAGTCATATTTACTTATATCTATTCAATAGCCTAAAAATACGTTTCAAGCTTCTGGCTTTAAAAATGACGATAATTCCTTACAACTTTTCAGCCACCTTTACAACCCTTTTATTCATTAAAAAGTAGCCTATGTCCTTTATCAGGCTCTAGACTGTCTGTGTACCAAATTTAATTTAGATCGGTTCAGTAGTTATGGCGTGAAAGAGCGACAGACAGACAGACAGAGTTACTTTCGTATTTATAATATTTATAAGGATTAAAAAGTGACAACATAACAAGTTCTAAATTGAACTAACAAATTTGTAACCCCTACTTGAAGCAAATTCAATAAAAGCACCGCCAATCATAAAACCATTACATTCAAAGCCTGTAAGCCCTTTTATCCATGCCTTTCATTCAACATAACAACGTAAATAAAATCACTATAACTTTCTGATTGATCTTAAATATGAAGCCGGCAGCTAACCGGAGAGTAACGGGAGCGAGAAATTGAATTTCTCATTTGATGCTCGAGGTGTAGTATCGTTTATCACTGTGAGGTGACACTTCATCATGTCACGGGTGTCCAGGCGCCCTTTGTATAGCTATTGAAGTGTGAAACTCTTGACAAGCAGGAGAGAAATGTAACTGTAACTTATGCATAATAATATGCTATTGAAAGATAGAAAGAAACCATTTAAAACGGGTATAAAGACACGAAAATAATGAACTTAAAAAAAAAATACACAAAGATGTTAATAAAAAAAAACATACTCATATTTTATGTATTCTATTATTTGATTGTGTTCACTTAATTAAATTTACACAAAAAATCTTATAAAAGACTCTAATGAATACATCTAGGAATGATGTATCCCGTGAGCCCAAACTTGATAGGTTTACCAATAAGCAATTCAGATTAGCTTAGTGGTGCTATCATACACGGGTGTTGCAAATGTTAAAATCACATCAATCAGTCTATTTGTTTAGGCGCTATGAGGCCATAGACAGACAGAGACGCGTCAAACTCATAAATCCCTCTTTTTGCTTCGGGGATTAATAGTAATTAAGTTCCTGCTAAAAGTCACGTACGGCGCGGAATATCAGAGAACGTTGTTTATATTAGACTTCCCTATTTCCCCTAAGAATTTTTCTGAATTTTATTGATAAAATAATTTCTTTACTATTAATTTGATAAAAAAAAATAGCCGAAGTTTTAATATCGATTGTCTATGAAAGTCCAGTCAATCGTTACAGAGTTAAACTAGAAAAAGAGATAGGTTTTTTATATTAGTATAAGGTCCCAGTGTATTGAAGAGTACTCGTCCGCAGATGTTGTATGACCCAGCTGAGGGATCGCTAGGAGAATGGTTAGCAGCGATCTTTTGGAATATTCTTAACATCAACTACGCTAGTCACTCCGGCTGCCAAACGTGGCGATTATAGCATTATTCCCACTGCATGGAGAGGATTTTCCCAAACAGTGGAAGCTTATAGACTGATATATAGATTATTATAAATACCATACAGACATACCTTTATTTGTGGTAGGACCACGCTGTTGACAGTTTTCTGTCTTCAGCCGCGGGCCGGTCCGTCCGGGATAGTACCACACTCTTGCAGAAGATCGGCATCTGAGCAATGGAAATGTGCCCAACTGGGTGGGTTTGGGTTCGTATTGGTAGGCAGCGGCCTTGCAATACCCCTGGTATTGCAAAGATACATGGGGGGCAGTAACACTCACCATCAGGTGTGCTGCTTGCTCTTTTGCCACCAAAAGCAATAAAAAATAAACCATATACCGTATATACTTAAATTTAGTAAAATATTTTTAATTGACCACTATACTACATATAGCTCTTCTATAATGAATTCCGATTTTTATTATATTCCTATATTACACATTCGAAATAAAACAGTTTTTACGTATTCCATCGCATTTGTATTTGATTTTTAATGGTTCGAGATTTTGAATACTTTGCAACATTAATAAAAATAGTTTTACTAATTTGCAGTTTTGCCAATTAATATCCATCTGTGAATATATATTACACAGCAACTAGGACGCTACAAATCAATACCTTTATCAATTTTAAATCAATCAGTGCAAAAGTATTTTGTTAAACCTAGAAACCTCGTTGAAATTCAAACTGTAAGTTATCTACAATTTAATATACAAATTAATAAAAATATCAAAAACCTTATAATGTATATAGTAATGTAGTTCGTAATCATAATAATCAAGTATTAAAATAAAATAAAAATTAAATATTCAATTATGTCATTGAATAAATAAACCTGTGTGGGCCCTCATTTGCGTTAGCGTACAATAATAACCGCTTCGGTAAAATGCACTAAGACCAAAGTATACCTGTGTACTAAAATCAATTAATTACGACTCATTATAATATTTAATGCTTTTAAGGATTGCTATATTCATATTTCTATTTATAATTAATTAATTAAACCTACAATAACATTAATATTAGTTACATTAAAATATTGACAAAACGCCAATGAACGGTAAGCTTCTTTCATAAAAATTAATGACATTATCAAAAGTAAAAGAGCTATTAATAATCTCAATTTAGACTTTTTATAACTGCGGAGACGAGGATGGGTGTCTTAATAGTTTTTGTGTGGGTTTATGAGTGGACCACATGGTTCATCGGGTTTATTAACTGGCAGACTAATGCAGGTTTTACGAGTAATTTCACGGTTATTCATTCGGCCCGCAGGGGGCATTGCTAGTGTTGGCGCTCATTGCCTTTCGTTATAACATTGTACGTCACGCTCTCATCATCATAGCGATTGTAATTAACACTTTATTGTCTTTAATTAATGACTGTTGACTTATATGAAATGAGCTATGAGGTAATGTTTTAGCTATATTCATATTAAATTAATTGCTCATAATATTTTCTGGAAAAAACTATTGTTTAGTATGTAGAATCGCAATTTATTAAAAAGGTAATAATAAATATGGAGACGGGTTCAGAATACCCGTCATTATACTGTGAGAATTGTTGGTAACAATTGGCTCCAGGTAACAACTAGAAAAATGGACATCATTAATTTTCTAAGAGACTTACCGGTATAGTCAACGTAAAACACTAACTGTGAAAACGAATTATAGAAGTTGTAGAAAACGTTTCGATGTAAAAGGATATTTAGATATGTATCCGAAAAAAATTATATTATGCAAAATATATATAATTCTATTTACCATATTTTATGAGTTATTTTTCCGTGTATTGACAGAGTAAGAATACAATTAACCAACTTGTGTATGTGTATCTCAACCGTGGGTGTCACAAATGATGATTAAGAAATTAAATATGTATACAAGATCTAATCAAAAAATTGTAAGCTCGAAATAAAACCTTCCCTATACCAACTCGAATGACCAGCGTGGTATAGCAAGTAAACCCAACTTGAGCACTGGAGTAGGACGTGTATGAGCTGAGATGATGATGATAATGTAGAATTATGTTAATTAATAGATTAATTTCATAAAATACTTCCGTATTGTGGGACGCTTTTGCCCAGCTGTGGGACATATATGACCTTAGACAATGATTATAATGATATAGAATTATATTAGTAAATTAAATGAATTAATTATATAAAGTACCTACACTTTCTTTTATTCTGTACTAGCTTCAGCCCGCGGCTTCGCCCGCGTAAAAGGTTACTTTCCTAAATTTTTTCATCCCCTATTTTTATTTTATCCCTTATGGGTAAATTTTTACTAAATTTTAATGTCATATTTATTTATATCTAATCAATAGCCTAAAAATAAGTTTCAAGCTTCTGGCTTTAAAAATGATGATACCTCCTTGCAACTTTTCATCCCCCTTTACAATTCCTTTTTGCATTAATAAGTAACCTATGTCCTTTATCAGGCTCTAAACTATCTGTGTAAATTTCATTTAGATCGGTTCAGTAGTTTTGGTGTGAAAGAGCGACAGACAGAGAGAGTTAATTTCGCATTTATAATATTAGTAAGGATCACGTTTTAATTGTCAAACAGAAAATATACTTCGTCATTTTGTAATACTTTTAACATAGATTTATTATATAAATAATAAAACAATGACTATACTATAAAACGACAAGAACAATAGCCTATAACTATACACAGAATAAATAAGCGATCGTTTATTTGAGAAGTTGTGGTAGAGTAGCGACATTTACGTTTGTCAACAATATAACACTGAAACCGGAGTACCGATGTATTCATAACTTCCTTCGTCACCATAAAGGATCGTAAACGCGTATTGTTCAAGTATATTATTATTATAAAGTAACTTTATCGGTTGCTATGTCGTAAAATGTGGAATGTAGGAGCTTGCTCATTATTACCGCTTTGCCCTTACTGAGATAAAATGTAGAACTATAGTAACTATTTGTAAAAGTTATGCATTTAATTTGATAGAAATAAACAGAGTTGTTTTAAAAGTTATAAAATTACAATAAATGAAGTTGTATTCGTTCGTGTTTGTGTTAGCTATAATTTTAATTAGTTTGTCGTATTTTATTTAAACACATACCTAATTATATTAATAAAATTAGTAAGTAGATAGGTACCTAAATCCTTGTGGTGATTGATTTATCCGTGTGGTGACGGAGTAAGAATACTATTCACCACCCCATATCTTACCCGTGGGTGATCGTACGAGACGACTAAGGGATACAAAACGCATATAACATCTTTGCAAGAGAAGGAAAATTCGAAACGAAACTCTATACCAACACGTTTGACCAGCGTGGTATAGTAGGTTAATTTCCCTCTCATTACGGAGGAGGCCCGAGCCCAACAGTGGGACATATATTGGCTGTGATGATGATGATGATGATAAGGTACCTAAACTACTAACTGTGAGTTTTAGTTTCAGAATTTAGTGAGCAATAATGATGGCCTGAATTATCAAAACCTACATTACCTACGTTACAATTACATAACCGTATTTAATAATTCCCTATCCTGCCCTGCAGTCTGGAGTGACAGTGGAACAATCTTTCGAGCAGTGAAGCGGAACACTTCGTGACGTCACACCTACGCAGTAGGCCTTATTACGGATTGCGAACAGTACCCAAATATGCCACACGCATAGTAAAACGGTTCGAGGATAAACCTCTAATGGCATTCCTATTTCAAAAATAGATTTTTGTTTCTAAATATAAAAGTTTCACAAAAGACTCATGCAAAACCAATGCGGGAAGATTTATTATTATGACAGTGTCGCCGCCTATGTCCAAAGCCATCACAATATATGCGTTACAGCTGTTTTGTCTGTATAATAATTAATAGTCCACTTGGAACGTTACACAATTTTTCCATTCGTGACCGTCAAAATACAGCACAAAGCCATAAACTGTGTCAAATTTAAAAAAAAAATATCTCTTTGAAGAGACCGTAAACATAATCATAATGTATTAAAATAAAAAGATTGTACCGAATGCAAGACATGTGTCCATATGTTCCTAAGAGGCGAACGGTGTATAATGTGATAAAGTGGTAGGATATTGTACTTAAGACAAACGCTTTTAATAAATCTTTGTAGGAAAGAGAATAGGGTGCTAACTGGGATTAGGCTGTTTTGTCATAGTCGACAGTAACTCATAAAACCTACTAATGATTTAACGGATCTTTGTAACATTCAATAATATAGCACAATTTATATTTTTAGATGAAAATATTTATTTCAAGACATTTCTTGAAACCGACTTCAATTAAAAAAACTGTAATTTTTGTAGGAATGAATTTATTCATATAAAATATCGACCAAGATCTTTCTTAAATAATTTTCTTCGAAGCAATATTTATTTCACGTAATATTTTGTTTTCTCTAACGCCCACTCTAACGAACAATACTTATTTAATAATTTTTTTATTGAAAGGTATCAGAAGTTCTTAATTTCACGAAGTACTGTAAGTTGCAACGCATTCGAAATTTAAAATATAACTGAAAGATTCACTTGTGACATTATTAGTAATTTTTTTTTTATTGGATATGGTTGCAAATGAGCTAGCAGCACACCTGATGGTAAGTGTCACTACCGCCCATGGACCTTTGCTATAACCAAGGCTATAGCAAGGCCGCTGTCTACCATTACAATCCCCAAACCACCCCAGTTGGGCTTCCGGCTCTCTCGCTCACCGAACGAAGCGCAATATCACATTGCCATTACTCAGATGACGATCTTCTGCGAGAGTGTGGTACTGCCCCGGACGGACCGGCCCGCGGCTGTAGACAGAGAACTGTCAACAGCGTGGTCCTACCACACTAGTCTAAATAATAATTATATCAATTACAAATTGTAATTGCCAGACGCGAATAGTACCTAATTATTATCCGTATTATAATATTTAATGTATTACACATAGCTACGTATTGTATAGTTGTAAGCTATTGTTAGGCACTCAGAGTTTGATGTTAACCAAATGTTATAAACAAACCCAAGAAGCATCAATACTTGCTCGTATGTGGCGGCTAATCCGTAAATGGTTATGGTTATGAATTTATGAGATCCCAACCGCCGTCAACCGTTCACCAAAACATTCATTATTCAAGCTGCTTATAACAAGGATACGTGTAGACACAATGCTCATGCAAGAGCAAGTTTGTTTACTTTTAGATCAAAGTGATCGATACCCCAAGTTTGTTTTAGGTAAACACTTAAGGAGAATAATTACTAAGACGAGCTCAATTATACAAAATAAAAATGTAAAATCTTCCGCCCTCCTACTTTACCTTTTCTTTTCCTCTTTTTAGGCCATAACAAAAAAGAATGAGACGAACACTAGACTATTTGTGCCCTCTCTCTATTGTTACACGTAATAAGGTAATAACTATGGGATAAATAAAACAGCAAACATATATAAATTTATAGTTCGCGTTTGCTACGTTTTTTACTTGCCCGATGTTTCGACCATAGAAATTGTACGTAAGATTGAATATTTTATACATTAGGTCCTGTAAGGACCTAATGTATAAAATGAAATTAGCGTTTTGTCGTACTGACCACTTTGATCTGAAATATCTCCTCTTTGGTTAAGAATTCCAAATTCAAATTTCTAGATTCATTTAGCTGGTACATTTGAGTTTTGAAAACAGTCATTCATTTGTTTTCCTCATTATTTTTTTCTTTGGCGTCGCTTATTACCGCACAATGGAAACATGAAATATCGGTATGTTTACGAGTACGAGTTCTGCCGTGGCACCAGTGCTGCAGGAACAGCTCGAAGGATTAATGATGTGAACGGTGCTGGTGTTGCAAAAGAAAGCACGGTACGTTTTGGTTTCAACGTTTTCGTTCTGGAAATTTCGACCTTCAGAACCACCCCCGTGGACGGCCGTAAACCAAAGTGGAAAATGAAGAATTAAAGGCTATTGTGGAAGCGGATCCATCACAAAGCATTTCAGAGATAGCTGCAGGCTTCGGGGTAAGTGACAAAACTGTATTAATCCACTGGAAGCAAATCGAGAAAGTACGATGGGTACCTCATGAATTGAGTGAATCGAACTTGCAAACACGCGTCGACTGCTGTGTTACTTTGCTCAACCAAGTCGACATATGGACTTGGTACTATCGTCGCCGTTTTATCATTGTAACACTCGACACCGTAGCAGGGTTCATCCATTTCACCTGGAAAAGATACGGTTCTTGACTGTACGTTTTCAGCGATCATTTCTCCTAAGCACGTGCAAGATCTGGAAGCAGCGGTATCACTTACCATCAGGTGTGCTGCTTGCTCGTTTGCCACCATGGGCAATAAAAACAAAAAAAAACGGAATGTTTTCATTTATAGTGCCACAAACTTATCTGACCCGGTGACAAATTGATGAACTAATGACGCCATTTTGAAATGTCATCAAACGTCAATCGTCCTCCCTATATGCTAATATTTCAGTTGTTGGTTGTTTACTGCGTGTTTATTTATTTTTTGTGGTTTTAAAATGCGAAAAACGATGCAATAAATGTTATAATACAATTTTTAAGTTATATGAAGAAGAAAACATCTTCAGGCACCATTAATACCTTTTGAAAAATTGTATGAGTAGCCACAGGTTGGTGTTGTTAGTTTTTAAAAGAAAACAACACTAAATAAACATTAAATATAGTTTCTTATGTGTTAAATATAGCGAATTGATTTGTTCTTAGAGTGTAATTATATTTTGAATATAATTATTATAAAATACAAATAATATAATAATATTCCATTTATGTACATTTAATTGTAATGAATGTGCTTGATTGTTATTAATTGCAACATACTTTTCTTGTTACTACATAGTGAGTATATATGTATCTCTGTGTATATATCTATTTGTTGATGAACAGAAAATAAATATTGTATTTAATGTGAAAAAATATTTTTATAGGGGTTGGAGAAGGATTTATAAGAAAACTTGTAAAGGATAAAGAGCAGGCGGATGAGAGCGGAGTAAAAATTTGTACACCAGGAAAAATACGGCAGAGGATGAAACGTAAAATTTAAAGTTGTTAATTTTGATCTCAGTGGCATTAGACGAAAAATACATCAATTTTACAGTGTGCGAAAAGAAATTCCCACAATACCAAAGTTAATGATTGTACTTCAAGAAGAGAATAATTTTAAAGGGAGTCGAGAAACCCTTCGAAAAATACTCCATAAAATTGGAATTCGATATAAAATAAATATCGAATAAAAAAATCTAATAGAACGAAATGATATATCATCATGGAGAACAAGCTATCTTCAAAAAATTAAAGACAACAACGAAGGTGAACAAAAACCTGAATTGATGGTGTGCGAGTTTCTAAAAGAAATAGATCAATAGTTGTACAATGTACTTGCAGGGGGACGAACAGGCTTCGTAGATAACGCTTTATTAGTGTTTCACATACTGAATAGCAATAATTTTAAAAAATAGGTGACTGAAGTACTTATACCAAATCTACATTAACCAACACCCTGGCGGTTTTGTGGTCACGGTGAAAAAAACATGAAATGTCGGTAGTTCCCTTTCTGATCAACAGTGACAACTTAGTATTACAACAGTGTTTTCACGGTGTATCATTCGTGCTTTTGTTTCATTTCACAACTGTCAAAATATGGTATATATTAGAATATTAGACCTAGGTAAAATGGTTAAAACGACACTTTTATATGGCAGCTATAGAGTAAAACCATGGTAAACAGTTGATAAATGTATAGTTAATTGACAGTCAAAGCACTATTGTGACACAGTAAAATAGGAGTGAATCCAAAGTTGTTTCACCGTCGTTTCATGGTCGTTTCACCGTCGTTTAACTGTCATTTCATTGTCGTGTCACTGTTGTTTCATGTTCCTTTCACAGTTAATACTTTAATATTCTGATGAATACTGTGAATCCTGTTTCAAAATTCACGAATAATCATATTAAATACTTTTTAATCCTGGAATCATGAAGAGAAGTGGTAGAATATAACAGAATTAAAATAGCATTTGGTAGCCGGGCCAGTCAGTTTCGCTAGTCTTCAGGGTTAGATCCTGGGGGGGCACACTTAAAACATTACTTATTTTTACTGACCGTCGCGCCGCCTACAGATTGGTTGTACAAACTTAACTGCTGCCATTTTGTCCTGCCTTTCAAACGTTTGACAACTGAGAATTGTTATTTTTTGTTCCTAGCGTAGGTACTTATTGTCATCGATCTATTTTCGGTTATTGATATTTTTCTGAAAATTATCTCAAGTTTCAATGTTAGGCTGATATTATTATTGTTTAATTATCAGCTGATATGTTTTTTTTTATATTTCAGGGTAGCTTTCATAGTAAAAGAAAATTCTATGTAATTACACATACACATGTAGATAATGTATATATATATATTACTTCAACTTTAGTTCACCGCCTAAACTCTGGGTGGCAGAGGCAGCACTTTCCATACATGCATATTTTATCATCGAGTTGCCACCCTTTTTCAATTTAATAACTTTACTCTTTGGCTAGATCCAAACAACTCAAGAGGTAGCAAGAAGATATTTGAAACCATATCGCGTTTCAGAAAATGGTTCATCGCCATCTATCGACGAAAGAGATAATTTTCCGTTACAATTTGTAATTTTTAATTCTATTGAAAACGTTTTGATTCTGAAATAATATTTTAATTTGAGTATTTTTTTAGAATATAAATGAATTTAACCAGCATTTAAAATTTTTAATTCTATTGAATACTTTTCAATCCCGAAATAATATTTTAATTTGAGTAAAGAACGTTTTAATTTGAGTACAAAAAAAATTTCAACACTGATATTTTTTAAATATATTTCTGAACAGTTATTTGAGATAAACTGTTGCCTTGCATTGATAATATACATAGATTCTTTAGAATTTACTATCACCGTGGTAAGTGACGTGTTATTGTTTTTTTATCGAGCGAAAAAATAAATTTTTCAATGAAATTTTTTTGAAGGGCTTACTTAAAATTTTTTTTTATCCTGAATATTGAATTCATATTACTAAATTTAATGTGAAATGTCAATACAGTTCAGAACTCTACACTAAGCTTATAAAATGATAATTAAACAGTATTTAAATAATTACATCATTTGTTTTGAAAAAAAACTACCGAGTATATACGGTGAAAAGATAGTGATTTTACGGTGAGTTGAAGGTAAGTTGATGGTGAGTTGACGGTCGAACCACAGTAGGTCCACAGTAATATCACTATAAATTTATGAGGTGTTCACTTTGAAAAAAATATTTTTCCACAGTGTAAATATTCCATATCGACGACAGAAATACTAAGCTTCCACAAATTAGAAACGGTCTTTTCACCATAGAACTGCCGATAAGTTAACTCTTATTTACCAGCCGTAGTTAGTGACGCAACAGAACGAATATACTGTTTTTCGACAGCGATTTCACTGTACGACAACCCTAACTAGAGAGTGAAATAGCCGTGACATGAAACTACCGTGAATCGTCCATCTTTTCACTATGGCGTCACCGCGAATTCACCGTAAGCATGAAACCGTCAGGGCATTAATTATAATGGATAATGCCCCTTATCACAATACTTGTGTAAATAAAACACCCAATTCAAATTACAAAATTGGTTGACAGATAATTACATTTAATGAACAGCTTACAAAGACGCTGCTTTATGAAATTATTAAAAGACATGAGCCTAAGCCACTTCATAAAATTGACGAAATCCTTAAACACAATAGGCATCGCATGTTAAGATTACCACCATACCGTTGCGTTTTAAATCCATCCCATTAAAATGATTTGGAGCTCAATGAAACGAAACATAGCAGAGCAGAATATTGAAAAGTATTATTCCAAAATATCTAAATTAATTGCAGAGGCTATTAATAGAATAACTATAGGCCAATGGAAAAATCACTGTAATCACGTGAAATTTTTTTTAAAACGAATACAGAAAAAAGGATACATATTTAGATGAGCCTCTCATTATCACTTTGGACAGTGACAGTGAGACTGAAAGTAATGATTCCTATGATGAAGCGACTGACCAGTCAAATGACTATGCCCAATACCTGGAATATGTCCATTATAAAACATTTGCCCTACACTTGTAGATCATAATTATTGTGTTAAAATATAATTATTTATAAAAACTACATTTTTGTTTCTTCTCTATTAAGCATAATAAAATGTATTCATAAGCATTGGTGCTTATATCACACTTACCTACTTCCCATCCGTGAGCCCACGGGAGAAAATGCTATAATTACATTTTTTATGACTGCCACAGGAAATTATGTAGGTAAAGGAGTGTTGACTAGTGTTTTCTAAACCCGTTACCACATGGGGAAGTATTTGCCGATTTTATTGCAAATAGAATCTACTGGCAACACTAAATGCGATAACAGCGACGCTGTCACCGGGTCAGATAAGTTTGTGGCACTATACCTCAAAAAGAGGTGTTTTGGCGGGAATATGGCAATGTCATGTCACGCTTTTGAACTATTTTAATTTCTTGAGGGTTTTGTAGTATTATATTGAATTATTTTGCTAGTATTGTATGTAATTTAATACAATTAAAATGCTGAGATGTAGTGAATATTATATAATGGGTTGCTTTCCATTTAGTTAACACAGAGGGACTCTGCGGTACATTGTGAAACACTGCCAAACACTGTGTAAAAGTTTAAATGAAACAGCTAGTTGTCTCAAAATAACACTAGAGTGCATCAATATCGCAAAATTATGGGCGTTGTATACCTAAATTATGGAAGGTAAAAACTAAGGAGAACCATCTTGTATGGGGGATTAGTCCAAAAAGTGTCCACTTGTAAACAGCAAATTATTGTTCGAACACTCATCGAAATAGCGCTAGTGTAGCAAGTGGAAATGATATGAATGTAGCAGTAATAAGCAGAGTGAAGTGTGCTGAGTTACGTAGTCAACTGTGATTTAATAAATAATAACTTATGAACCTATGAAATTTGTGGTGCTCTTTTTAAAATTCTTCCACTTGCTACTATAGCGCCACCTTAATTTGCTCCCGTTCAATGGACACTTCTTAATACACTGCTGGGGGGGCACACTTAAAACATTACTTATTTTTACTGACCGTCGCGCCGCCTACAGATTGATTGTACAAACTTAACTGCTGCCATTTTGTCCAGCCTGTCAAACGTTTGACAACTGAGAATTGTTATCTTTTGTTCCTAGCGTAGGTACTTATTGTCATCGATCTATTTTCGGTTATTGATATTTTTCTGAAAATTATCTCAAGTTTCAATGTCCGGCTGATATTATTATTGTTTAATTATCAGCTGATATGTTTTTTTTTTATATTTCAGGGTAGCTTTCATAGTAAAAGAAAATTCTATGTAATTACACATACACATGTAGATATGTATATATATTACTTCAACTTTAGTTCACCGCCTAAGCTCTGGGTGGCAGCACTTTCCATACATGCATATTTTATCATCGAGTTGCCACTCTTTTTCAATTTAATAACTTTACTCTTTGATACACTGAGATGGTCCTCCTTAGTTTTTACCCTCCATAACCTAAATGCAAGTTCCTTGACAAAGTTTTGGCTCAATAATTTATAAACATAACCACATTATCAGGGCTCACTTCAATAGTGCAATGTTTACATTTGAACATTTTTATTAAATTTTAATTAGCAGTAAGAGACAAGCTCAATTTAATAATCTCAAATAATACTACTAGAATATGCCGTAAATAAATTGCGAGGTTAAGTAATGATACTTAATTCAAGCAAAGTAGTACCTATATATTTAAAGTACTCTATGAAAGTAGGTAAGCATCTGTCAAACACCACTTTTTCGAGTGTCGAACAGTGTACGGCTATGTTCAACAGTGTCGTTGATGGAAAGCGCTTTATCGAACACTGCGTCACTTTTTGTATTAAACGGAAAGTACACATCTGGGGGGGCACAGTTAAAACATTACTTATTTTTACTGATCGTCGCGCCGCCTACAGATTGTTTGTACAAACATAGCTGCCATTTTGTTGTAATTGTCAAAAGTTTGACAACTGAGAATTGTTATTTTTTGTTCCTAGCGTATGTACTTATTATCGATAATCTATTTTCGGTTATTAATGTTCTTTCTGGAAATTATCCCAATTTTCATTATTAAGTTTATACTATTGCCGTTTCGTTAACAGCTGATATGTTATTTTTATATTTCAGGGTAGGTTTCATAGTAAAGAAAAATCCTATATAATTACATACACACAATATGTAGATACGTAGGTATATATGTAGTATATTACTTCAACTTTAGTTTCCCGCCTTAGCTCTAGGTAGCAGCACTTTCCATACATGCATATTTTACCATCGAGTTGCCACTCTTTTTCAGTTAATATAATTTTACTCTTTGGTACACATGTTGATTTACTTGTATTTATCATGTTCTGTTTGGCTGTATGGGCTATGTTTCCTTTGCCTGTCCGAACAGAACCAATAAAAACTTTAAAAATGTCTAACAGCGATTTATTAAGGTTAATGGTCCAATTATTACTTAATCATTAAAAGTTACAAAATGAACCTTTGGCGAAGAATGATTCCACCAATCTCAGTTGGAATTAAATTAAGGCATAGTATAACCAAAAAGTCCTTGCATAACTGTCTACACAGAAATGTAAACATAACCCCAAAAACAGAAAATTTGTATCAGGCTAATATACTTTTTAGTGTCGTTAGATGGAAATCTAAAAAGGTTTGGAAGATCAGAATATTATTTATTACCAGTTAATCCTGTTTAATGTGTTAAAATGCTTGACAAATTGTCACTTATTGCCTATATTCTAAATATTTATTTCCAGTATCAATATGACTCTGATGATGACAATACAGTCGTTGATGACGACTCATCACTATCAAAGGATTCTAAAGTGATAAAATTTTCTACAACGTCTATGAGGGCTGATATTATATTAAAATCTGCTTTAGGTATATCTAGGAAGTAAGTATATATTTTGTATAATTTGCGCAGGAGTGTTTTAAGATGTTAATCAAATTAGTTTGGAATTATACAATATTAGTATCATGATCTCCACTCATATATCCCACCCCACTTGACTCTAGCTTCCTCCATAATAGGAGGAAAATTGGTCTACAACAGGACTGTAACACATTGATCAAATGGGATAGTAGTGTCATTTAGTTTTACTTCCCTTGCACAGATGTTATCGGCATATCAAAACCCTTAAGATACCCTCAGAAAGGGAGTAGTGAATTATTTTCTTATGAAGAAAAATCACATGCAAGAAGCAAAAGATTTAATGTATTTTAGTGAGATAAATAGTAATTTGGTACTAGAAGTTCAGTTTCAACAGAAACTTTAACAAACTTCCTAAAATTTTGTTTTAGCCAACTTAGTAACAGATCAACCTGGATAGACTTGCTCAAAGCTGCCAACAATGCCTTACATTAGTAAAAAAATAGTTTATTTCAATGATGATATTTATCTACGACTTTTACATAAAAAGCCAGTATGGAAAACTGCCATTGGCTATGTATATGGAATGAATATAAATTTGAAAGGAAGTTTTATTTACGACCTGCTTTATCATAGTTGTCTATTTTTTTTAAAAGACAACACCCTGCACTGAGGAAAAAATCGTTGTATTGCAGGGGACTTTACAAACATATAGCTAAACTGACACAAATTACACCCAGACTCGACAGTTTAATCGCACAAAGTATTGTTTCCGCACGAAAATCAAACCCATGGCACTGGTACAGTAGCTCATTATCTTAACCACTGGTATCTTGACACATAGTATCCTTTATCATTCAATTTTAAATATGTTTGACTAACTATAATTATTACTAGTGTTTACATGTTTTTTGGGTTTTACAATATTCTACCTGGTGGTGCAAATTGCAAGCAGTGCCAGATAATTTCAAATTAAGCTTTCACTTAAATCCTTTGATGATTTATATTTTTTTGTAGCATATCTAGTAAAGCATGTAATAAACTCATTCATACAATACAGCGAGTACTGTGCTGGTACCCCACAAGAACTATGTACTGAAGATGTGCATGAAATAAATCATTAGAGAACCTAAACCTCTTTTTGTTATGATTGCATAATCATATAAGATATCACAATCATAAGGTTTATGTTGTCTAAATATTTTTTGGTGATTGTACAGTTCACTCTTCATTAGGATAAATGCCCATGAACATATATGTATTTCTGAAACATATCATTTATCCATTTTTCAGCAAAATTGAACAAATGTTTTATGAAAGCAAACTTAGAATAAATGGAAAGAAAGTTTTGAAAAAGAGTGCAAATGTAAGTATTGATAATTGAATAAAAACTTGTGAAATTTTGTGGTCTGATAACCTGAGCAATACTAATTATATCTATTATAATATTACTACCTACATTGTTACCTAAATGTTAACCAGTATATAAGAAAATTGTCTGTGTGGTGACAAGTAAGTATACTATTCACCACCCCTTATCTTACCCGTGGGTGATCGTAAAGGCGACTAAGGAATATATAACGCATATAACATTTGTGCAAGAGATGGAAAACTCAAAACAAAACCCTATACCAATATACTTGACCGGCATAGTATAGTAGGTCAATTTCTCTCCCAATATGGCCAGAGCAGTGGGACATAAATGGGCTGAGATGATATAAGAAAAAGCCTGGTCCAAATTATTTTCAATATATCTATAGTTGTAGTATTAGTGATGTGTATTCTATATTTTCTCAGCATATATGTTGTTCCACAGATCAAATTAGGTGATGAAGTAGATGTAATAAAAATGATTAGTCCAAACAACCCTGATCACCTATATGTAGCAAGAGTAGAAGTACTAAATGTAGTAGCTAAAGAAGAAAGCATATCTGTGACAGCTAGAAGATTTAAGAACCTTCTTATAGAGAATTATGAAAATGACCCACATAGTACTGTTACAGAAGGTAATCCTGAGTAGAATATAATAAATACTCATCTGATCTTCGACAGACCACAATTAAAACAACAATGTTATATTGAACTATTATGGTAACTAAGTATATTCCAAATTTTTATTTTATTGCAGTTCATTAGTGAACCCCGAAAGCAATTATCATACTGCAATTAATTATGCCTATAATAGGTTCTAATCAGTATGTTTATTGTACGTCATGGCTAACATTTTTATCTGGAAGGAAAACCCAAGGATTTGGATGACTATAATAAGTGTCCCAATAATTTATTTTTATAGTTCAAAATTGTGTGTGACACAATAAAACACAATGTTAACCACCTTTTCCTTTCCTGATGATATAAAAAAAAATAATTAAGAGAATTAAATTAAGAGATGCAACTCAAATTTAAATGCTACACCAACATGCCTGACCTGCTAGTATAGTAGACCAATTTCCTTCCTATTTTGGAGGCTCCAATCCAGCAATGCGATGTGAGTGAACTAAAATGATGATGATGATAAAAAATCCTAAACGCCCAACATATATATTTAATAGTTTAATAGGATAAAAATTGAAGGCAGACAATTTTTATGTGTAACATAAACTTGAAATTATGTAAATAAAATAATTCAGGAAATTACTTGATTTTTATTTATAAATATTATACACACATGATTATAATTCTAAATCAATATCACAATCTGAACTTTCAAATATTGATATTTGTGAACTAGGATTTGAAATTTGATTTGAAATGTTTTCTTTCAATACAGGTTCACTATCAACTATAATACTGTTGTCTTTCATTGTTATGTCAATAGCTTTTGGTGATTCTGATGTTTCAAACATTGATATCTGTGATCTTGATTCATTTACTTTTATGGGTCTTTCCTCATACTTATCAAAATCATGTGTACTGATGAATTGAAACTGTTTCAACTTATTAACTGCATTTTCTTTATTTTTAGATTCAGTTGTATTTTTGTGTAATTCAGTGTTACTATTATTACAGTTTTTATTTTTAGGCAAATTACGATCCTTTCCCTTAGATTTATTTTTTGTATCTTCATTTTCACTTTCAAATCTGAAGTTAATTCCTAAATCTGTAAATGCATCATTCACACTAGGTATTGCGTTCAGAAAATTCCTATCTTCAAACTCCTCATCACTATTGGATATATGATCATCATTAACTTCATTTTTTAACTTTTTATTTTTCTTAAGTAGTCTACTTTTAACTTCATCAGAATTTACCGTAACGTTTTTCCTTTTTCTTTTACTAGATTTTTTCTTTTGAATAGGTGGTTCTCTATCAGTAATATTAAGTGTTGCGTGTTTCTTTAAGGTCGCCGCAAATTTTTCATTAATAATATTACTTTTTAAGGATGACGTTTTAATTTCTTCGTGAACTATACATTCGTGATGAATTTTATCACTTGTGGATTTTTTATTATTAAAATAGGAGCTCGTTATTAATGATGCCGAAAGTTGTATGTTGTCATCACTAACATCATCGTGTTTCGCAAATATTCTACAATTACCTTTCTCTATATCATTTTCTAGCGTTTTATAGTCAACTTTTAATAATTTTGCAAAGTATAACAACTCACTTTTCCATATATCCAGTAGATTTAACTGGGTTAGAAGTTTTTTAGCAGTACACAGATAATCGTAATCTGAATATTTTGGAATTGTTGAATGCAAAGCGTCTGTAGTATCACTTAGAGTACAATCCTGCATTGATAGATCAACTAGTGATACAGCAACTATGGCATCCATTGGTAATATGGTTGTCCGGTACATTAGACGACAATGAGCCTGAGATAATCTGTAATTTCAATAAATACATATTATGCAATATATATATTCATACTTTAAAGTCTCAGTTGTCAAAAATTATAAACCTGTTTAAAAGAAATATAATTATAAACCTGATTAAAAGAAATTACCAACTTCTTAAAATGACAAAGGATGCCATTCTATGGAAATCTACATACATGTACAATCGTAAAGGTTATCATCTCAGCTCATATATCTCCCACTGCTGGGCGATATAATGGTTTAAAAAAATATAAATCATAATATATACCTTACTAAGCTGTCCAACATTCTTACTGTAGTCCTCGATGGGTCTCTATATTCTGATTTCCTTTGGATCATGTAGTAAGATTGTAGAATCACATTGGCTGATTTTGTCATTTGTGTATTCCTCGGCCCAACTAGACTGATGTACATCTGAGAATTGCAAAAGAAATTCTTAGTGATATTGTAAATGGCTATAAATAACTTATAGGTAGTACTTACAGGTATATCGATTTTTAAGGCGAGAATTAGATATAATTTATTTTTGCAATTTGCTACTGCAATATGCACACTGATATTTTTTGCCAATTTTTTCAGTTAGACTGTATTTCGATCTACAGTGGCCTTTATTTAAAAACTGTGGTCATAATGAAGTTAAAAGTGGTAGGGCCACACTTGACAGTTGTCTGTCTACAGCCGCAGGCTGGTCCATCCGAGTTAGTACCACACTCTCGCAGAAAATCGACGTCTGAGCAGTGGCAATGTGCTACTGTGCTTCGTTCGGCGAGCGAGAGAGCTGGCAGCCCAACGTTCTGGATGGGTATGGGATATCTTTTTTCTTCACAAGACACCATCCTGCACTAAAGAAATAATCGTTGTCTTGCAGGGGACTTTACAAACATGCAATTAACGCAGACAAATTACACCCAGATTCAGAACACTTTTTGGTTCGCACAAAGTATTGTCCGGCGTAGGAGTCGAACCCACGGCACTGGCACGGAAGGTCGGTATGTTAACCACTACGCCATCTGTGCAATCATTCATCATCACCCTTGGTATCGCAAAGGCCCATGGGCGGCAGTAACATCATCAGGTGTGCTGCTCGTTCGTTTGCCACCAAGAGTAACAAAAAAAATTATAAGCATAAAATTTTATATTTTACCTGAAGCTTTTCCAAGTCCCATTTCTTTTTACTTTCACTTGGCTCTGATTCACCAAAAAGTATGTATGACGAAACAAGTTTGTCCCATGTTTTATTATTTGAATCTAATAGTATAAAAATTAAATCGAACCTGTAAATAGAATACACATCAATAAAAACTCAACGTGCGCAAGTTGAATTGAAAATATATTTGTGTTAGTCTATTAAACAAATAAAGGAGGGTATAGTAATTAATACATTTTAAGAACGATCGAAGCATACACATTCTTAGTTTACACATAAACTGTAAGATACAGAAGATTGCTCGCCTTGTTTATTATAAAGAACTTTATATTTTTTATAAAAATATACACATAGGTTTTCCATGTGATGCTCAAGTGAGAATACAATTCACCACCACCTATCTTACCCGTGGGTGATCGTAAGAGACGATTAAGGAATATAAAACGATTATAATGTTAAGCAGGAGAAGAAAATCTCGAAACAAAACCCTATACCATTACGTCTGACTAGCGTGATATAAGTACGGTCAATTTCACTCCCATTATGGAGGAGACTCGAGCCCAACAGTGGAACATATATGAGCTGAGATGATGCACATAGGTACTTTTATTTTTTATTGCTTTTGGCGGCAAACGAGCAAGCAGCACACCTGTCCGCCTGCCGCTAATGGAACTTTGTAATACTAGGGGTACACAGGCCGATGCTTACCAATAAAAAAACCCTAAACCTCCAAAAAGTTGAGCTGCCGGTTCTCTCGCTCACCAAACTAAGCACTACAGCAGCACATTGCCACTGTTCAGACGTCGATTTTCTGCAAAAGTGGGGTACTACCCCGGAAGGACCGGCCCGCAGCTGTAGACAGAAAACTGTCAACAGCGAGGTCCTACCACTAGAAAAATATGTATGCACTTTTATTATTAAATTGTAAATACCTAGTTTAGTTCGGGAATATCAATATTGAGATTTCTTATTCAGCACAAAACCTAACAAATACGATATGAGGCTGCTAGAACCAAAGTGCCTTAACTGCATTTTTGCAACTTTTAACCTAATTGCAATTTCGTAATCTACAAAACCACAGCGGCCTAAAATTGTTAACAAGCTCTTAACAACAGATGGCAGTACAAATACATTTTCGGCTTATGTTCAAATGGATAAAATTCAATTTAATTTTAAATCACTCCATATTGTAAAACATGGTTCTTGTAGTTAGGACGCTTTGGTTCTAGCAGCCTCATATTATATATTTTGCAAAGATTTTTGCCCCTAAGTCGCCTTGTTATACTTTGTATGCGTAGTCCAAATACCACAAATTTACGCTATAAAAAAGTCATACAAAATAAAAAATCTTTACCTACTTAATAGGGGAGTCCCAAGAGACACGTTGACGCTCAGCGGGGAGCTAGTGTCGTAATGTCCTTTGGGATTGCAAGCAGCAATTATGGCACATCTTGTATTTAATTTGCACACAATACCAGCCTGTAACATAATGTTAATATAAATGATAAAAGCTAGGATGGCTAATTAAACTGTCGAGTGGATTACCAAAGTTAAGGAATCGGTTGCCATGGCCCGTACAATAGACCATAGCCGGCCCTGAAACAAGTGATATTGAACTACCGAGCGAGTGTCTTAAGTGAAGTTCTGTGTTCATTAGCTCAAAAGGCAAACAACTGTCGCAGGGCGAGTTGTTGTGTCCATATTGCTCTGCTGTAATCCTGGACGCTGGACGTCATCAATTAATCGGAAGAAATATAATTATATACTACATATTATTTTGTATAAAAACCTTTTCTCCGTGTAGTTATGGTATCAAAATATTATTTTTATTTTCTATGAAACATTGCGTGTCATTTACAGGGGGTGAGGGGATAGCCCTCACCTGTAGTAGATGGACATACAGGAGGGAGTGAGACAAGTAATAGTACTTGACTCACTCCCTCAGAATTTACCTGTAGGTATCAGGAAGTGTTAATTCTTTTTATTTGAAAGATACAAACAAATCTTATTACCCATTTGCTCTATTCAAATACAAATGTTTATAATCAAATAATTCTGCATAGTGAATAGGTGAATCACTACTGTTTTTAACCACAAATTTCTTATAAGGCTTGTCAGCATTGTTCATAATGTTAATATTTTAAGAAAAATATATTTTCTTTACTGTAGATCTCGTTCCACAATCCACTAGAAATGCACACTATGTAGGTATATTGTATCTGATAAACTCAGAAATTTAAAAATCATTTTTTTTTTCATATTTGTGTCTTTTCATACGACCAAATAATACAATTATTTGTTTTAGCTTCTAACGGATTGTCGAAACCCTAGTTTAAAATAATGCTTTATACGATCCATAATGTAACAATAGTGTCAATGACCAAGACATGTAAAAGAGTAGTATTTATATGATAAAACACAACACTTCATGATTGTCTTCGCAATAAAACAAAAATATACTGAATATATAACTGTATGCACAGTACGAACACCGGCAGCAGACTGATAGGCCACGCCCACTACTGATGTTGACGTGATGACGTCAAGACCTAGTTGAGAACCACAGTGCGCAGTAGTTTAGGCCGTCTCCTCTTTGTACTTGCTCCGTGACGTACAAATATCTATTTAGAACTACGTACGTATGAATATGCAAAATAGATGGATGACGTCACGCACAGCAAAGTTAGAAAAGAGTGAATACAAAGATGATAACCGATAATAAAGTGACCAAAAAGAGGACTAAATAATTATAAATTAGTCAATGATGATTTCTATCGCTACATTACCTTAGCAACAGATATAGTTTGTTGTTCCATCGCTTCGTGTATGGCTGTGCGGTCGTGTTCACGTAGTTGTGATATCTCGTCTATGCAACACACACCTCCATCTGATAATACAAGTGCACCTGCTTCTAATTGCCACTCTCCATCCTCCTGCAAAGCATTTTATTATCAATAAACCATTTTATTATAAAGAAAAGTACAAAATGTCGTGTGCGTACGAGTGAGTGCCCGGGTGCGTGAGTATGCCCACTCGTGACAAATGGTTTGCATAGTCCCTATGCAAGTAAATTGAATACTGAATAAGATTTAAAATAATATTAGGTAAAAGTTTATATGTAATGCGTAATAAACGCAAAAATGGCTGAAAATATTTGAATGAGATTCGGCATTCTTTATTGGATTTATACAAAGGATACTTTTGATACTTCAATAAAAAACTTCGTTTAAAAAAACCAACTTCACAAACTAAAAAGTATAAAATAACTTAATATATCTATTGATAGGTTTGAAATCGGATTATAAATCTCAGTGTAATCGGTGTACATACATAACAAAAAAATATACCAATCAAATTGAGAACCTCCTCCATTTAGAAGTCGGTTAAAAAACTTTTCTGGTCAATATGGTAGCCTAAAGTGCTCGTCAAATAAAATTATAACTTCGTCATTTCCAATTTATAGAATAGTATGAAAAATTGAATTGTCGGCACTGATGGCGCAGGGATCTAAGAGGCGACCTCACATGCCAAGCTTTGTAGGTTCGATTTCCACAAATGAATGTTTCGAATCTGGTTATTATTTGTGTCTTTGCTTCGTCCACTCATAACACAAAATTTATTGATTAGTGTCTATTAATTAAAAGAGTTCATAATTTTACATCAAAATCAATAAATATAATTAATACCCTAAGTGCAGCGCAAGTAAGTCCAGCTCGAGTACTACCAGCTCCAGATGTGAACACGGAGCGTGCTGTAAGTTCTGCACTTGTGCGAAGCAACTGTGATTTACCAGTTCCTACAAAACCACACAAATTATTATAAAGGCAAATGCGAATTAGTGCATCACTAGAATTTTGGCGGGAACACAAAAATGTCTGCTCTTAAATTATATTAAATACTTTAATATAGTACGAGTGATTTATATTGCTAGTATTTTATGTAATATAGTACAGAAAAAATACTAAAGTGTAGTGAATATAATATTTATTGGTTTGTGTATTTTAAAAATCGCAGAGGAATCGTAAATTTATTGTCGGTGCCAAATTAATGGTAACATTTTGATTTACTGACGAATTGTTGTTATGAATAAGTTACTCAATATTAAGAAGTGAAATATTGACCTCCGTGGGGATTTTTTTTTCATCAGCCCTAACGCTGAGAATTCTTATTTCGTTTCAGCCTAAACACATCCAATTATCGAGTGTGGGCCTCTTCCACAGTGGGATAATAAAACCACGACCTGAACCCTACTATACCACGGTGGTCAAAAGTGTTGGTATAGCATTTTACCTATATTAAGTTTATTCCCTTGATCAATGTAATTGCATATCATATCCCTTAGTCGCTTTTACGACTCCGATAGTCAAGCCCTCTTGACTACGCAGATAAGTCTTTATAATACAGTACATAATATTGTTCTGCAGGTCTTATAAAAGCCATCAATTGCAAATTTTATAGTACCTGGATCCCCAACAAGGAGTAGATGACACTGTCCCCGTACTCGAGTAGCATGTTTCTCGTCTTCAACACTTTTCTTACTGTTATCACTATCCATAACATGATTTGATCCTGTAATAACAGTCAGTAATACTGCTAACTTTACTAGATGAAGTCCATAAACCTGTCAACAGTTAAACAAACAAGTGATGACATCATCTAACTTATATACATCTCACTACTTGGCTCGCACCTCCTTCACAATAGCAGGGGAATTCACGTACTCAAGTGAGACAAGTTGGTATTGGGTTTTATTTTGGGTTTTCCTTCTTTTCCATCCATCCATCCTTGAATCCATTTCCTTCTTTTACATTGATGTTATATGCATATTAATCGTCTTTTACAACATCAATGGGCCAGGTGGTAAATTGAAAGGTGTACTTTAGGGATTTTTGATACATTTTATATCAAAGGAAAGATTTTAAATTTGATTTCCTATATGTCAATGTTTATTAACGTAAATCACTTAAATTTACAATAAATTCAAAATTTTCTTAAATCTTAGCCCATGATGGATTAATCACTAATTCAATACCTAATATGCAGAGTTTCACAGATTACCTATGATACTGTATATAATAGAAAAATGTATTTGTAACCACAAACTGGTCATAGATTTTAGTCAAAATCTGTTCACGTTTAATATACCCATAAATGCAATACTTACTACACCAACCATTCACATAGGAAAAAAACAAAAGATGACAATTTGTCAATTTATTTAATTATGGCTTCAATAGCATATGTTTGTCTAGTGCTAGGCAAATAAAACTGTATATTAGACCTGTTATGATCCATCAGCCTATTGACATCCATTTTTTTTTATATTATGACATAGGACTCCCCAAAGATGTTAATGCCAAAATTGCCATGATATGCAGATTTGTGAACCATTGCAGTTGGTTTTATTTCTCAGGTGTAGGTATAGTCGGATATTCATCTGATAATCTTACAGCAGCTTCTTAAGGTATCCACGAGTAAGTTAGGATAAAATATTGCCACAAAAATGACATAAATTAATTACTTACTTGAGGTGCAACTGATGATAAAATCTTATCTCTACCTTTCAAAGGACAAGCTTCATACTTCAACCAAAAATCACTAAAACAATCCTTTATATCAGGAGCCATGGCTACAATTTCACATCTCTGTGCATTACATACTTCCATAAAATTTGCTTGCAACACTAAATCAACTTCAGATTTCTTATTCTGGGTTATTGGTCTCCATCTACGTCGAACTGTAGCACTAAAATCCATACATCAGCTATAAAAGTTTACTGTTAGTATATATCTTCCCCAAGGGGTATACTGCTATAATTGCCAAGCAGATGGGTTGGTGATGGCAGTTGGTGTAATAAGTTTCCCACAGAGTGCTGCTGTCTTCCTTATGGTGGTCCCACAGCAGATTTTTACAGCTCCCACAGGAATAAAGCATTTTACATATTGCACACCTCATAAGCGAGGCGTTGAAGCCTTGCTCTACTCTTGATATATGAAAATCAAGCACTTTTCAAACATAAAAATGATTGTATTTTACTCTCATTGCACTTATAGAATAATATTATTATACATATGTCAAGAAAAAACATTCGTTTAAACGTATTTAATATTTTTAAAAAGCAATTATTTTGTTTAAAGTAAGAAAATAGTTGATTAATAAAAATATTCGAGGACGTCGGATAAAATATTTTCGATCTGGCAAGATGACGACCTTAAAAATTAATGTCTCGCAGTTTTTCTTTTATTAAAAGGTACTTAATCGCAACGCACTGTTTCCTTTCGAAAATGGATTGGTAATTCTTTGTCGTTTAATTACAATCAATAAAAAACTAAACTGCTTAATCTTTAGTGTATACCTTATGAAAATTGGGTTCGTTTACATTTTTTGTACGTCCATTCGTACAGGCTAAGGAAAGAAATCCCATACAGCCTATACAGCTATGTTTAGCACTACGTCGAGAATGGCACGAAATTACAAAGTATTTTTTGTTCTTTCATTTTCATTTATGGCATTGACTAATAGTAAATGATAAATAATATAAAAATTATGAGGCATGCACTTTTGGATTTTCCAAATTATTTTAATCTGTTCCCAAATGGACAGAACACTAAAATACATTAATAAAAGAAAAATATAGGTAACACCTCCTAAAATAATTCTGTAAAGCTATTGGTCAAAGATTAGAAGCAAACATTTTCTTACTAACCAGTGCTAACTCTACTTTTTTTTTCATTATGAAAATAATATGTCATAACAGCCTTTTTCAAATTGCAAATGTACAAAGCAAATAAGGAAATGAGTTTTCACCATATAATTTCACTGAATTGCCTGTCTCATTGTGGCTTGCCACAAAAATATGTTACTGCAGATAGTTAGACTTAAGGCATACCATTCTATTTAAGTGAAAGACAAAAGCCTTAAACTTAACCATTTAAAACTTTGTAACCATTTCCTATCAGATGACATTTCATCCAATTAGTAAGTAAAAGAAACTAACCAAATAATCACATCATCACCAGGCTTGCAGCAATCCACAAGATCATCCTCTAATACAACCCACATAGATCCTGGGATGGTGCCTATACTGAGCTTATTAACTTGTTCCTAGAATAGTACAAATCAATATGTCAGTAATGGTTTTGCCTCTTCTTCTCAATGTATATATTATATTATACACTTGTAGTAAGATTTTATTTCAAGTCCATCTTCTTATAATGATGTCATTTGTTTTTCATTTTTGATCATCATTTATTAGAGTAAGAATAATGGTGATTCTTTAGTTGGTCACTACAATTTTTCTCCACACATATGATTATTCAAATTTTATTTACTTAAATACTTATGTATTTAAGTTAAATAAAGTTTGTAATAATGTTTAGAATACAATTTCTAATAATAAATATGGAGTGTTTTTTTTTAAGATATTGTAATTATAAGTTTATACTGTAGTTACTGCTTACAACATTTTACATCAATAAAATACTAAACCTTTTTTATTAGTTACCAATTACCAAAAAATTTAATAACTCACTGAATTCATCATCATTCTGCAATATGTACCATGTTTCTATTATACATAGGTATTACAAAAGTTTTGGCAATAATTTTATGATGACCTGCCTGATTGGAACTTAATTGTTGAATAGATGTCATTAGATGGAATTGGCCCAGGTAATGTAAGGTTTTTAGTCATTTTTTACAACACCTACAAGCAATGTAAGTGTTGGTAATATCATTGCTGCCACCACATAGTTATATCTCAGTAAATTAATGGTTTACCTGTATTTTTATTTCCTGGTAATCCTTACAATGTTCTCTTGAAACTAATTGAACTTGTGTGAATGTAGAACTCCTACATGATTTATCACCATTACCACATTTAGATGGCGGTTTCAATATATATCTGTGTTCAAATTCTGCTTCTATAATATTCTCATATTTACATTTGACACAAACATACTTTCTTTGATATTCTAACATTTTTGATTGTGTCACTCTCACAACAGTGCCTAAAATTAATAATGATACCATAAGAATCAATAACTAATATTTATTTCTATTAATTAGGCGTGCATTTCCTACAATACAAGGTATTAGGTAATCTTTAGTGCATGGTGTCAACTTTATAATTGTTTTATATTGAATGAAACTTAAGAGCACTAAATAATACAGAACTACCTTTACATTAAATAAAAAATATTCTTTTAAAATAGAGGAATCAATATATTGCATTACCTCAAGAAAGAGAGGAATATGAATATGGTGGAATATAATATGAGGAAGTATTACTTCTATGTGATGGGCAGCCTCCAGAAGTTCAACTTGGAATTCTAACAATGATTTGACACATGTTTCATCTCTACAAGGCATCCTCAGAATGGTTTGACATTCACCACACGATTAACTGTGCATACTCTATGAATCTTAATCCTTATAGTAATAGCAGTATGCTTATCGGTGTCTTCGGGGTATATTTCCAATCGTCCATTTACTATTAATGAACATTTCTTGTTAGAACAAAAATGCTTCTTTACTCAGAACCTTACAATTAGCAAGTGTGTTAATCTAGCACTACACTATTAAGGCTAAATAATGAGTCACAAACTCACAAACTAATCATACAGAAATCTACAATGGCAATGTCATTCTCTAATAGCTGTCTCTACTGCCTAACTGCTTTCATATTTTATATGATCGTACATTATATACTCACCTGTAACTTTTAAAAAACATCCCAAATCCACATTTTTCGGGAATATCGTACGATGTAATTCAGGACAGACAGGTAAACCAAAAAACCTTGCATGAACATTGTGCTTCAGAATACAATATTTCAACTTGCTCAGGTTTATTTTGTGTTTATCTCCTTCTAGTATTTGCTGCTGTGCTTTTACTATATCTTTGTCGCATACAGGGAGACTTTCTACGGGACTACATAACACTTTGTCCCCAACATCAGGATAGGACTCGAAGAGCTTAAGGAAACTGAAAGGAAACCAAACAAGGTTTTATAATAGCTATAGCAACAGAAGGTTTCCAATTATTTAGTATTCATAATTACTCGATTCTGATGCTATAATAACCTAAATTATCTGTTTCAGACAAAAGATTTAAACAATCTTGTAAATGAAAGTTTAATAAGTAGTCTAGAATCATTATCACTACATGAGTTCATATAATTACTTTACACCCGTATAAAAACTATATAATAAATAAACGATTCAAATATTTGAAATCTACAATTGACAATGAATTATTATTGTTTGTATGATTAATATTCTTCTTTTTTTGTATTGGCAATTAGCTACTTACACGAGACATTGTTACCAGGGTCGAGCTACAATTTGTACACGTCTTTACATGTTGTCATTGTCAGTCAGAAAATCAAATTGGCACCATTCACATTTCTTAGTATTAGTACTACGGCCACGCTGTTAATAGGAATATCTACTAGGGATTTCGGTGGAAAACAAAAACGTTGTAGGTACCTATATTTTCTAAAACATGCTTGGAAGTTTGAGCATTATTTTGACAACCTTCTTCGAGATAAATCGAAATTGCTGTACTGACCAAATATCCAGAAGCAGCGGCCGGTAAAACATGTATGAAAATCCATATCTGTCGTGTTTTAGTGGCCAAATAAATATATATGTAAATTCATATCTATCGTTCTCTCTGCCTACCCTGCAAGGGATATGGCGTTATGATAATTATGTATTTATGCATATCTATCGTGTATTTTAAAAATGGAACGATTTGTTACTTCAAAATATTGTAACAAAATAGGCAACTTATCAGAGTTTTATTTAAATTTCGAACAGGCTTGAAAAAGAAACCTAGGACTTTTGGCGGGAATCTAAAACGTCATGTGGTGCTCTTGTATTATATTCAATATCTTAGTGTTTTAACGTGTTATATTAGATAATTTTTATGGTATTTTATGTAATATGATGTGACAGAACAGCTGGGATGTAGTGAATATCATATAAAAGTGCTTTACAACGTCTTCGTTTTCCATCAAAATTCCTACAACATACCATTAACAGTGTCACCATAGCACTGTTGATGGCGACAGTTCGACTGACTGACAGACAATGACTAACCTGAAGAGATTAAGAACGTGAAGATAATTATAACTCGACACTGGCAAAAATGGCTCGTATAAGTAGCTGATTGCCAATACATAAAAAGAAGAAGAAGAAGAAAGAAACCTATTTAATAATGAAAAAAACCGGAGGTGTCAAGGGACACCCGGATGGAACGAAGTTCTATTTTAATTATATATTTTTTTTCTGCCTTAAGCGATTTTTATCGTTATATTTTAGCCAATTTGCAAAATATCTTTATAAATTATAGCCTATGTGTTATTCTGATGTGCAAGCTATATTACTATAAATTTCATCAAAATCCATTCAGTAGTTTTTACGTGAAAGAGCAACAAACATGTTCACATCCATACATTATTACAAACTTTCACGTTCATAATATTAATAATAGGATATACAATTCCACTAGACTACCAAAACTTTTCGGCCCCGAGCTCGAACGCGAGCCGGCCACGCGGCCCGGTCACGGGCGAAAATAATTTCGTTGCGCATTATTTTGATTTTGCTATATCTCTTAAGGTATTGATTTAATTTGCATGGTCTGAAGGAAAAAAAATATCTTCATGAAATGCTCCAGCCAACTAATGTATTTAAAATGATAAGGATTAATACAGTATTTGTGTAAATAGCTTTTCAATTACCGTTTTATAATAGAACATTTTTTAAAGTATTAAAATGGATATAGTATGTTATCCTTAAGAGATAGATATATACCATCGCGGACTTTTTTGTAGGCCTTTTTAAGCTGTATAATACTGTAGTACTTTATTTTGATCTATTTCGTAGGGTTCAGCCAGCGTTTGCAATGTAAGCGCAAAATAATGTGTTTATTTACGACATCACATTAGAAACCTCTAAAATTATCAGTGTTTCTCTAGTACATTATGCATATATTATACATATAAACCTTCCTCTTGAATCACTCTATCTATAAAAAAAATCGTCGCGACACCACACTGTTCAATGCGAAATAGAAATGAAAATATCTGGCTTGCTTTCTATAAGAGAACCGACGAGCGACGCCGCACAGCTTACAATAGCTTACTATAGCAAAAAGTGTCGTGACAACTTTTCGTAAGAATTTTTTCCGTCTAGCCCCCTTTCACAACGCGCGATAAGGAACTTCGTTCCAAAAAATCAGCCAAGTGCGAGTTGTACTCGCGCACGAAGGGTTCCATAAAATTAAAAAAAATTATGTGATGTAGGTTACTAAAAATTTAAGGTTTTCTGAATTTTTCCTTTGTGTGCTATAAAAACATTCATCATCATCACAGCCCATAAATGTTCCACTGTTGGGTCCGGGCCTCCTCCATAATGGGAGGGAAATTAACCTACTATACCGCGCTTGGTCAGACGTGTTGGTATAGGGTTTTGTTTCGAGTTTTCCTTCTCTCGTATAGATGTTCTATGCGTTGTATATCCCTTAGTCGTCTTGTACGATCACCCGCGAGTAAGATATGGGGTGGTGAATAGTATTGTTACTCCGTCACCACACGGAAAATATTAATTATAAAAACATTGTTTCATACCAAATTTCAAGATTCTAGACCGACCCTTTAAGTTTTGATTCCCTTGCAAGTAGTTGCGAGTTTGAAAATATGCAGCTTAAATTGCTGTTTCTTTTGACTGCGTTGACATAGAAGTTTGATTTTGTTACAAATTAAAGGTATTATAGACCTGAGTATTTGATATGAATTTCAATTTAATACCTGTACACGTTCAGTAGGAAAGGGGTATATAGTGAGTTTAAAATTATTAGAAATATTTTTTATATATGATATAATTAAAAATTTACGGTTTTCACAATTTTTCCTTTATCTGTGTAATAAGACGTTGCTTCGTACCAAATTTCAAGATTCTGAGTTCACGGGAAGTAAGTACCCTGTAGGTTTTGATTCCCTTGAGAGTGTCGAAAATTTGCAGAAATTTGCGACATAAACAGCTGTATCGTTTGATTGCGTTAGATTAGAAGTTTGATTTTTCACAGCTCCGAGGGATAGTAGACCTGAGTATTAGATATAAATTTCAGCTTGATACCTCCACGCGTTCCTGAGAAAAAGAGTCTTAGCAGACGGACAGATGGATGAACAACAAAGTGATCCTATAAGGGTTTCGTTTTTTCCTTTCGAGGTACGGAACCCTAAAAACAAATGAACCCTTTAGCACGTTAAGAATGTTGTTCGTCATGTATATAGTTCTACCCTCGCAACCTTGAGGCCACCGTCGAAACACTGTGTTTGTGGAAACACCGTGTAATCTGTACAGTTTCCACGGTATTTCCACTGGGTGGATTTGTTCCATTTTCCCACAGCGTTTCCACAGTACAAGTAGTGGAAACACTGTGGATCCATCGTGTACAAATGGAAGAAATCCACGGTGTTTCCACAGTGCATTTACGGTGAGTCTGTAGAGTTTCCACGGTGATTCCACGAAGGTCTCAAGGTTGCGAGGGTACTTAGTAGGTACTACTTAGTTTTAATTTTCGCGTATTATTTGAGAAAACCTTCCCCCCACGCGACCGACCGTTCTTATATGGGCTATAAGAACGGTCGGTCGCTAATGCTCACGAACTTTATACCCAAAGATGTACAAAATACCCTGTACAAAGTATCTGAAATACAAAATACTTTTAAATTAAGTATTTCAGATATAGACTTTATTTTAATGAATTTATCTCCACTACTAAATACTAATATGAGATCCTCATATATTAAAAACCACGATTAAAAACAATATAGTCTAGGATTTTCTTAATCTGCCCCCCTCTATACAGAATCCTGACTACGCCCTTGCTTACGTATGTGTGCCTCGGCCCACATTTACACGTTCGTCCATCAATGGCTCTTTTGCTGGCCGCTACAGTAATGTACTATTATATCAATTTCACTCCAATTCAGCAGTTCCTTCACATACAACTACATAGAATGTCATTAAAATTATTAAAGATAACACTAAGATATTTGATATAATACAAGACCATCAATCACATGACACTTTCATATACCCGCCATGTTAGTTAGTTCCATGAGATTTACTTTTTCGCCCCGCGACCTACCGATGCGAAAAACTGTGAATTTGTAATATTGATCAAATTCATTTATTATGTATAAACCCTGCGAGGGCAGTTAGGCACATATTGTCAGTATTAACATTTTAATTTAATGTAATAAACTACCACCGGATCGAAACTAGACCACTACTGAGAAGATCCGGCAAGAAATTCATCATTTCCTTCATTGGCTTTTTATTCTTTACTCACTACTTTGTATATAATAATTTTACTAAAAACATCTACAAATCATTAGTAATACTGTACGTGCCGTGCCAATAGGTGGCAATGGCGGTGACCGCTGTCTGGAGGTTGGCGGGGTCAAACCTGCACAAAATAGTGCGATGTCGTCAGCGTAAAGCGCTATATGTACGCTACTGAATTACAGTATATCGCTAGTGTATAACACAGACTAAGTAGTTAGTGTATAACGTAGAGGTACGAAGGGAGGACCGATCCCTGGGAGACACTGGCCTTGAGAGGATGGCGAGTTCAACAGTGACCCTTCCACTCTGTAGCGAATGCTGAGATGACTCAAATAGTCATGTATTATTGAAATAATCGGGGATTTTTACATGTATAATATATAAGTTAGGCGTTCATGCCATACTCTACTTTTGCACACTTGTGTATTCAACTATTGTATGGACTTGCTGAACACAGCTGTTTAGCGCGAATGATTTATCCACTGGCGGTAGTACTAAACTGTTGAGTTCTGTTTACATTATATACAAAATTTTAAGAAATGAATCTTTCTTTACTCGAAGGGCATGTGGAGCTAACATAAATTAAACTTGTAACCAATCACTTTCGTGAAAATATATAATTAAAAAAAAACTGATGACGCGCCCACTGAGTTTCTTGCCGGATCTTCTCAGTATGTGGTTGCTTGCCGATCCGATGGTAGATTAAATTAAATTTAAAAAACAATAATGTAAAACTGACAATATGTAAGTGCCCCTATGGGGCTTATGCATAATAAATGATTTGATTTGATTACAGCCGCGGGCCGGGTCCGTCCGAGGTAGTACCACACTGTTGCAGAAAATCGACGGTTGAGCAGTGACAATGTGCTTCGTTTGATGAGTTGCCGGCAGCTCAAGTTTCTGGGTGAGTTAGGGGTTTTCAGTGGTAGCCCTAACTATACCCTGGTATTACAAAAGTCCATGGGCGGCAGTAACACTTACCATCAGGTGTGCTGCTTGCTCGTTTGCCACCTTGAGCAATAAAATAAAATATCGTGGCGTACTAAACACTACCCGTTCGTATAATTTTAAGTTTTCAATAGGCCAATAGGGCGATAACTACTAGGTTCGATACGTTTTTTGCCGGGTTTGCGGATCCCTATTACCGTGGCTTCTTTCCATTGTGACTGAAAGATGTTATTTTCGAGCATTATAAACACAACACAAATTGTAATTAAGCGGTTACGGAATAATTTAATAAAGAAAAAAATAGTTTGTTATTCCATTCGAGCCTCAGGCTTTCCTAACATAATATAGACTCTTGACTATCGCTATTGGGATGAGATAGATCACATATCTTCTAACATCCCAGAGAAAGTAATAAATCGACTTACTGCTATATAGGATTCAGCTTTGAAAAAAAAAAAAAGAAATATCCATGAAAATATCTTTGTCTTTATTTAATTTATTGTGGTAGTGTATTCAACACATCTTGATGGATTTGTGGGGAAATATTCTTGACATTTGGTCATTAGCCTTTTCAGCGCTTGAATGTATTTTCTTTGGGTTTCATCATTCATAACATGTGCAACATTTTTAGAAAAAATCTTTTCGCGACCCGTACGGGCGTGAATACCCACCATAGTGACGCCTATGGGCCATGGTGCATTACCAATAGCCATCTGCAAATATGCATCGCTTGCCTGAAAAAGAAATGGATAATATAGTGATATAATAAGGTGAAGTTATTTTATATTATAGGAGTAACATTTTCTTAAGGAGGAGATAATGGTAGTTTTCCAATTACAGAGCATTATGCGACTCAGTGGCGCACAATGCCGAATTATGCTGATGCCTAATTGGAATGTGAATTAGTTTATAAATGCACCAGCAGAGTGCGCTAAGTTCAGCGTTGAAAAAAAATAATAATCTCAGAGTTAGCAATAACCTAGTTAATCTGTAAATAAAGTGGTATACATAATAATTGGTTGAAAACTATTTACGGTTATTTTAAGTAATTTAGATTTTGATTATTTAATAAACATTTTTTTTTGTTTTGAGTAATTTTTTAAAATGAGTTCTAAAAGAATTAAATACTTTTTAATTGAATCATCTTACCCAGATGATGATTTAAAAATTTTTTCACCAATAAATAATATTTATCGGCGGGTGTCGGGGGTGCGCGCGGAGGGCGGTGTGGTCTCTTTGAGGGAACTCACCGCCTGGCGCGTTGACGCCCGCCTAGATGTCATTGCCCGTTGGGCAGTCCGGCTGGAGAGGCCTCGGTTCGGTGTGCGGACCGTAGAGGCCTTCCGGCCGGTGCTGATGCAGTGGTTGGAACGGCGGCACGGGGTGCTCTCCTTCCGACTGGTGCAGGTTTTGACGGGGCATGGATGCTTCGCCAAATACCTGCATAAGGTCGTCGGGAGGGAGAGTACACCGTCCTGCCACCACTGCGATTGCGACGAAGACACGGCGCAGCATACGCTCGAGGTTTGTGCCGCTTGGGCAGAGCAGCGTCGTGAACTCGTCGCAATCATCGGTGCCGACCTGACGCTGCCGACCATCGCCAGGGCGATGCTCGACAGCGTCAGGAACTGGGACGCGGTCGCAACCTTCTGCGAGGCAGTAGTCTCGCGGAAGGAGGCGGCGGAGCGCGTGCGCGAGGAGCGTCTCCTCGACGGCGCGAGCCGCCGCCGGCGACTGGGGCGGCGCAGGCGCGATTACCTGCGCCTGATGCCGCCCTAGCCGAGGCCGCGGGTGACTGGATCGGGGAATTAGTCCGTCACCCGCCGAGAGGCCGACCGCGTGAGGAAAGACCGACATCCTACCCGAGGGGGGGATGTCGGTCGAGGAGAGGGTACTCCTCAGGGGTATTCCGTCGGGCCGACCACTGACGTCAAGTCACTCTGCTCCGGTGGTCGGCCCAACGACGAAGGCGACGTCACGGGTGGGTTACGGGTGTGCGCGCTTACGCCCCTCTGTCACCCCGGATGGAGTGGTGCGAGGAGTGCGCCGACCGTAGCCCACCCCCCAAAAAAAAAAAAAAAAAAAAACCAATAAATAATATTACTAACGATAATATAAATAAAGCATTTCGATCAATATGTCAACTTAAAGAATTATTATGTCAACTTGAAGAAAAAACACTTTTTAATTTTCAGTCACTAAGTTGGTATCGATTGCACGCATCAGACGAAAGCACTACTTTTAAGAGTGCTCGATTGTGCGAAGCGTTGCTGT
Source organism: Lymantria monacha (assembly GCA_905163515.2). Classification (NCBI taxonomy): domain Eukaryota; kingdom Metazoa; phylum Arthropoda; class Insecta; order Lepidoptera; family Erebidae; genus Lymantria; species Lymantria monacha. The sequence goes on from LR991091.1 coordinate 20,496,786, forward strand.
AGTTGGAACATTCAACGTTAAGCATTATGCCGCATAATGCGCTCTAGTGCTGTAATTGGAAAACTACCAATATATAGGCCCATAATCGCCACGCTCAACGGGAGGGTTAGCAATAGCAACTGGTGCTATAAATTTCCTAGGAGAAACCTATTGACAACTCTCATGTAAGTAGTAACATAATTAAAATGTCTATAAAAATATTATATACCAACCATTATGTAATTTCTTTCCAACAAGTGTTTAGTTATTTCACATAGACTTTCACAAATATCATCTGGGAGATTTTTCTTTTTTAATTTACGTACTAACGGTTTTAAATATACTTGTGTTTGTGTGAATGTAGCTCTCGCCATTTTATGTTTCACTGCCGTTTTTTCTGAACCTGTAGCAGAGTTGAGCTGTTGCCCCCAAAGTTTTAGCAGAAACTGAAATAATTAATAAGCCACATTGATAAATGCAATTTCATACTTAGGTATTATAAGTGTTAACTAAATTAAACTATACTTGATAATTATATTACACTTCCGATTTTATTCTTATTAATTTAAATACCTTTATCCACCGACACAAAATAAGATCTTTTATTAATTAATAATGAAATGCTAAACTTGTAAATTCCGAAACTTAACAAGGAGTTTATCAGTTTAAGTGCAACCTATTCGAACTACCGTTGTCAGCCTATAATGCCTATGCCCTGCGTATCGCTCCAACTATGGAGGGTAAAAACTAAGGAGAACCATCTTGTATGGGGGATTAGTCCAGAAAGTGTCCATTTGTAAACAGCGAATTATTGTTCGAATACTCACCGAAATAGCGCTAGTGTAGCAAGTGGAAATGATATGAATGTAGCAGTAATAAGCAGAGTGAAGTGTGCTGAGTTACATAGTCAACTGTGATTTGATAAATAATAACCTATGAACCTATGAAATTTGTGGCGCTCTTTTTAAAATGCTTCCACTTGCTACTATAGCGCCACCTTAATTTGCTCCCGTTCAATGGACACTTCTTAATACACTGAGATGGTTCTCCTTAGTTTTTACCCTCCATAGCTCCAACAGGTAAACATAAAATTAAAGATGGCGCTCGCTTCATAACGTTGCTAGCGCCACGATGTTGGCAACAAAATGGCGCACGCTCCACAATGTTGCCAGCGCCACGATATTGCCAACACTCCCTCCACAATGTTGCCAACACAATGGCGCCCGCTCCACAATGTTGCTAGCCGCTACGATGTTGTCAACATAAGTATATACTATAATTTCATTCCCTAAGGGGTATTCAACATCATCATTTCAGCTTATACATCCCACTGCTGGGATAAAGCCTCCTCTATAATAGTAGGCTACTAAATTTACCTATTACACCACGCGAGTCAGTTGGGTTAGTATAGGGTTTTATTTCGAGAGTATTAAAGACACATATACATTTTCATCTAGATATGTCTAAGATTTTAGTCACTTCATGATTCGTATTGCTTATGTTGCTAGTTATGTTATATTGTCTATGTGGTAGCGGCTATGAATACTATGGATCCTCACATGCATATATGTGAGGGAATATCACAAATTAACATGTTTTTCATCATGTATATCACAAATTAAAATGTTATTGGTAAAAATATATTATAAAGGATCATAATGACTTATTATTATTATTTTATAAGACTCTTTTTTAGAAAACCCAACACGATTTTTATGTATCTTTAATAGAAAATTTAAATACAGGTAACTTCAATAGAATACATACAAAGAAGGATGATGCCATTTGTTGGATCTGGACCAACTGTAATCTTTCGCATTTCATTTAGAAAAAGATTTTTCCATTTGAAGGTTAGGCCTAATATTTACAAAAAAATGTGATTTACAATTTTATTGATACAAAAAGAAGTCATGAAAATATAAGACTAAAATGATCTTCTCAGCGGCGCTTGCCTTCCAATTCGGTGGTAGATTATTAGATTACTAAGAAAAATGTGAAAATAATGTAATTTTGTAGTGGTAGGGCATTGTTGACAGTTTTCTTGTGTTGTGTTTGTGCTGTTTGACAGTGTGCAGTCTACAGCCGCGGGTAGGTCTATCTGGGGTAGTACCGCACTCACAGAAAATCGATGTCAGAGCAGTGGTAATATATATATATACTGTTGCGCATCGTTCGGTGGGCAAGAGGGTTAGAAACCCATCTTTTTGGGTGAGAGTTGGAAACCCATCTTTTTGGGTGAGAGTTGATTGGTAGGTAACAGCCTAGTTGTACCCTTACAAAAGTTTATATGAGCAGCAGTAATACTATCAGGTGTGCTGCTCTCGTTTGCCACCATAGGCGATAAAAAAAATAATGACAATATGTAAGACATTCTGCATTATTTATACATAATAAATAATTGCCAATTTGAATAATTAGTGAGAATGATGAGGATAGCAAATGATAGACATAATTATCTTCTAAATTTGGCATATTTCTAATTGATTTCTAATCCACGTTAAATATTTTTTGTAATGATTCTTGTTTTAATTATTTCAAGGGGTAGATGTTGCTCGCGTCCGTAGGATTTACCACCTTCCCCTAGGCCCACCCTACACGTGCCCCCCGGGTGGTGCTAAATGAGCAACAACGCCGAGCAACAGGCGGCGGTTAACTAACCTGAATACTGGCTAATCACAAGCCAAGAAGGACTAAATCCCTTCTAAAAGAGTGGCCATATTGCCTTGGGAAAGTAATATGCGTTTGTCCCACACCTCTAACTATGGAACTATGAGTGAAACGAATATGGATTTGTCATGCGATCCGGCTAACCCCCGGCGCTTGCAGGTACCCGGGTCTGCAAGTGTGAAATATGTTACCGAAGACTGCACGGCGGTAGGCGACCAGGCCCCCGTGACGGTGAATGTTACTGGCAGCACAAACAAAAAACTAATTCAGCAGGCTTTCCATCCAGGCCTCTTCATCACAAGACCTAGGTCGTCTTCATTGAGTAACATCAAGACTACTGAGTCAAAGAGCCCACCTACCACTCCCTCAATAGTGGATAATGATGATTTAGTTAACAATGGTTGCCCTCCGCCCTCCTGGCAAAGAATACCTACAAACCGCTACCCCAAGAGGAAGAGACTATCAAATAGTCCCCCACAATATCAAAAACTCGAACAAAAAACGCAAACAGGAACCACTACTTCTAACAGGTTTAGTGGACTGCCTATAGACCTTACTGATGAAGATTCATCCACTCACACTAAAAAAGTCACCAAACCACCTCCTATAATACTATATGGCATAGAGGACCTCTCCAAATTAACTGAATTATTAAATAGTAATGTACCTAGTGACGGCTACTCATACAAAATCATAAACAGAGATCAATTGAGAATCATGACACAATCCACTGATGTATATAAAGAATTAATAGAACTCATTCGGAACAAAGGTCTAATTGGTCACACATTTACTCCTAAGCAAAATAAATGCTATAGAATCGTGGTTAAAAACTTGCATCACACCACACCAAAAATATCTATTATAGAAGAAATTGAAAAAACAGGCAACAAGGTACGTGGGGAAATTGTGTGCGCAAGATCCAGAATAAACAAAAAGCCCTTGAACATGTTCTTTGTAAACATAGAACCCAGCCCCAATAACCCAGAAATAAAGAACATAGAGTATATATACCACACAAGAGTCAAGATTGAAGATCCAAGAAAATCAACTGAAATTCCCCAGTGCACAAGGTGTCAACAATACGGACATACCAAAAACAACTGTATGCGCCCATACAGGTGCGTTAAATGCGGAAAAGGACACAAAACCACAGACTGTCCAAAGAAAGACAACAATACGCCCGCTACCTGTGCTCTCTGCAATGGTGACCATCCGGCCAATTACAAAGGCTGCCAAGTGTACAAGGAAATAAAAGCACGCAAAATTAAACCTCCGGTAGAGAAGCAAAAATACCTGAAGCCTGCACCCCAACCTGCACCCAGGATAAGCAAGAAATAGAAGTATTTTTAATCCTCCACAAAATAGATATCCTATTAGCCACTGAAACACACATGAAAGACCAAAGAATAATTAAAATTAAGGGATACAACATATACTATGCGAACCATCCAGATGGGACATCACATGCTGGGTCTGCTGTCATAGTAAAGGAAAACATTCGACACCACATCCTACCGAATTTTAGACAGGCACACCTACAAGCGGCTATAATATCAATAGATGACTGGCATGGCTCGCTAAATGTGGCTTCAGTCTACTGTCCTCCACGGCATCGAATAAGTGAGCAAATGTTTAGTGAATTCTTTGACACATTAGAAAACAGATACATAACAGGCGGTGATTGGAACTCAAAAAATACATTCTGGGGCTCTCGGCTAACTACAACAAGGGGTCGGGAGTTAAAAAAGACCATTGATAGATACAATCTCAACATAATATCTATAGGGGAACCAACACACTGGCCAGTAGATCGTAGCAAAATTCCGGATGTCATCGATTTCTTTATCACTAAGGGAATCTCGGGACTATACACAAGAGTGGAATCATGTCTTGATGGCTCTTCAGACCACACACCTTTGATATGTACCCTAAGTTCGACAGTGATCTGGAAAGAACCACGTCAGACCCTATATAATCAAAAAACAGATTGGGAGGCTTTTCGAGATTATATAGATGAAAATGTCAACTTATGCATACCACTCAAATTAGAGGAGGATATAGAAGATACTGTGCTGTATACCACCAATATAATACAAAAAGCAGCATGGCTATCAACACCCTACTTGAACTCTAAAACACAAAAAAATGACATTTGCCTCGAAATAAAGGAGTTGATAGCTGTGAAGAGAAGACTGAGACGTAACTGGCAGACCTATAGAAACAGACAAGATAAAAAAGCACTCAACAGAGCTCAAAAGGTTTTAAAAGAAAAACTAAGAGAAAATGAGAATAGTACCTTGCAAGACAAATTAAAATCATTGTCTCCATACAAAGCAGAAGACTATTCGCTCTGGAAAATGACCAAAGCGTTAAAAAGACCACAAGAACACATGCCTCCTCTAAGAGGAGCTACTGGCAACTGGTTACGAACACCTAAGGATAAAGCTCAGTTGTTCGCCGACTTCCTAAAAGACACGTTCAAACCGAATGAGCCTGATATTAATCACACAGAGGAAGAAATTGATGAAATCCTGAATAGAGACCAACAATTGACTATGCCACTGAGACCTGTTACACCGGCTGAAGTCAAAATAACTATAAACAATTTAAAACAAAAAAAGGCACCAGGATTTGATCTCATCACGGCAGAAGTTCTGAAAGAACTACCTAAAAAAGGCATTGTTCTACTAACAATCCTCTTCAATGCAATATTGAGGCTACAATATTTTCCAAGGTTATGGAAGGTATCTGTGGTGAACATGGTTGCCAAACCGGGAAAGCCCTCAACAGAGGTCACATCATACAGGCCCATAAGTCTTCTGCCATCACTATCAAAGGTCTGCGAAAAACTAGTCCTAAAGCGCCTTCTTCCAGTCCTTGAAGAACAAAAAATTATACCAGACCATCAGTTTGGCTTTCGTCCACATCACGGAACGACGGAACAGATACATCGAGTGGCTCATACAATACGGCAAGCGATGGAGAGGAAGGAATACTGTTCGGCTGTGTTTCTTGACATACAGCAGGCTTTTGACCGAGTGTGGCATAAGGGCCTTCTGTGCAAGCTAAAACAACACCTGCCAAACACTGCATACATGCTCCTGAGGTCATATCTTCAAAACAGAACATTCCAAGTTAAATGTGAAGACTGCTTCTCACCCATCTATGAAATAAAAGCCGGCGTGCCTCAGGGCTCTGTGCTGGGGCCAGTTTTATATACGATCTTCACTGCCGACCTACCCATCTCAGAAGCAGTGGTGACAGCAACCTATGCCGATGACACTGCAGCTCTCTCCTGTAACAAAGACCCAAAAGTGGCTTCCGCAAAACTTCAGGAATGCCTAGATAAAATCGGGCTATGGTTGAAAAAGTGGAGAATCCGGGCAAGCCCAGCTAAGTCACTTCATGTAACATTCACCTTAAACAGAGGGGACTGCACACCCGTGTCACTTGACGGAGCTACTCTTGCACATCATACTACAGCTAAATACTTAGGCATGCACCTAGACAGGAGACTGACCTGGCGAGATCACATAAAGGCCAAAAAGAAACAGGCAGATCAAAAATTTAAAGATATGTATTGGCTGCTAGGAAGAAATTCAGCACTAAGCTTAGAAAACAAGCTCGTCATATACAAGTCAATATTGAAGCCAATTTGGACCTACGGCATACAACTCTGGGGGTCAGCAAGCCACTCAAATATAGAAATTTTACAACGCTTCCAAAATAAGGTATTAAAAGCTTTGAGCAATGCACCATGGTTTATAAGAAACACAGAAGTCCACCAATATCTCGAAATACCGACGATCAAGGAAGAACTAGAAAGATCTGCTGCGGCCTACAGGCAGAGACTTGAACACCACAGAAATCATCTGGCTGCAAAACTTCTGGATGCTGATACCTACATATATCGGCTGAAAAGATTACGACTAGCCTCAATCTGAGGAATGAAAAGAATATGAGATGACACATCAGAGGATGTGCACTCTCCAAGCATCAAAATAAGACTCACCAAATCATCTGATTAAAGCCGCTTGGCTGATTGCAGATCGTAAAAAAAAAAAAAAAAAAAAAAAAAAAAAAAAAAAAATTATTTCAAGGCTACAAGGGTAAAGGAGGTACAATTAAAATGCATAGATTGTTTAAACAGTGGTAGAAACAAATTTAAAATAATGGTTTCTGATAAAAGTGACTTGAAGAAAGATACAGGTTGAGCCAACGCCATGTAATTGAGATAATGGCAGGGAGATGATGATAAAGTATTTTTAACTTACTTGCAATAGAGTCAAAATAACATTCATATCATGATTCTTATTTCCTTGACCCATTGTTTTAGCCATCTCTAATATTGCATCATATGTTACAGAATCATCTAATGCCTCCTCTTTTAGTTGTTTTTCAGTGTCAGTGTCACTCTGAAATTTATATGATTAGTTGGTTACAGTTTGTTATCTTCCAATAGTGATACTTTCACCACTGCATACCTATATATAGTGGTAGGTGTGGTGTTGATAGTTTTCCTCTACAGTATACTAGCACACTCTTTCATAAAATCGATGTCTAAGCAGTGGCAATGTACAGTTATGCTTCGTTCGGTGAGTGAGAGAGCCGGCAACCCAACTTTCTGGGTGGGTTTGGTGTTTTCATAGGTAGGTAGCGGCTTAGCTGTACTCCTGGTTATACATAGGTCCATGGGCGGCATTAACACTTACTATCACGTGTGCTGCTTACAACCTTGCCACCATAAGCAATAAAACAAAAAAAATGTCTATGGTTTTCTTAAAAGCTTTTATATTTATGTTCTACCATTTTAATATAAGTTCGCATCATATGCTACCAATGTTAACCATATAATGTATTACCTGTGTTCCTAAAGCTAAGATTTCATTTAAATATGCTTCATCTACTTTTTCCATAGCTTCTTGGAAGTCATTTCTAAAACCCTGAAATTTAAATAAAATTATTATCGGTAATGAAAAATGACAAGTTATTTTCAATTGCAAGTAATTTCAACAGAATTAGAGAAATTTCAACAAACATTGTATGTGGGTGTCATAACATGCATAAGAACTGTTAAAAGTTTTTCTGTTTTTATGAGCTGGAGTAGTTCAGAACTACATATCTAAGGAGGCTAAAACTCAAACATGTGATTGGTTGTGCTACTTAAGTGCATCTTACAGCATTTAAGTTTTGTCTTCGAACAGTGCCTTTTTGAACAAATATAATCTACATATACCATATAGATTGGGGAAAAGGCAAAAAAAGGTTTTGACTGTGATATATTACACACTCAGTGCTGGCTGAGAGCATCCAAAAGAACAGGATGAAACTTGACCATTTTGATGGGTTGGTATATGGTTTAATTTCAAATCAAGGAAGATTTGCTCTTGCATATATGGCTTGGGACGTATATAAGCTCTAAAGTGTATATGTGCTTATATTAATACAAAATTGATCTACTCACTCTGTTTGCTTCTGGTTCCTGTATCTCAATTCTCCTCAATCGTCTAAATGATTGAGCTTCAGTTTCACCATACAACCAAATTGGATGACCCCTTTCTCGCAGCCTTTTTACAACTTCTGTTCTTGGCAATAATATTGTTTCAGTCTGTTCTGTTTCAACTGTATCTATCTGTTTGTCATCTGTAATAAGTTTTGGCAATGTATGACTAATTTAGTATTGTCAATATTACTTATGAAAATAATGAACTGAGTTTCCAGTTTCTCACATACCCATCTAATAAACCATTATGTGATATCATCAAGTATTGTTTTAGTTATAATCATCAAATAATACCTACAACAATATGCATAAAACATTTGTCAAACTATTCTATGAATAAAAAAGTAAATTTTGAAGATCATCATCATCACAGCCCATAAATGTCCTACTGCGGGGCTCGGGTCTCCTCCGTAATGGGAGGGAAATTAACCTACTATACCGCGCTGGTCAGACGTTTTGGTATAGGGTTTTGTTTCGAGTTTTCCTTCTCTCGCATATATGTTATTTACGTTTTATATCCCTTAGTCGTCTTGTAAGATCACCCACGGGTAAGATATGGGGTGGTGAATAGTATTCTTACTCCGTCACCACATAGAAAATATTTGAAGATATAATATGAATGAATTATGTTGTCATAGGAATGGATGAAAACTTTTATTCTCATTTAAATTAAATGCATACAAATACTAAATATTTGTATTTTAGCTTGTATTATATAAGAGAGGTATTGAGAGAACACACAGCTTAGTTGTGATTTTGGTCTCTTAATGTGAATTATAGATAAGACAGCTCCACAAAAAATGTACTGCGACGAATCGGACTATACTTTTTCTGCTGAATCGATATTCTAAGTCAGAATTAAGATCCTGTGTACCTTTTGCTAGATAACTTTAAAATAAAACTTGTAGATTTTAATAAAATTTGAATAAAACCTTTTGTTACTTTTTCCTCTTGTTTACTTTCGTTAGTCTCCTGTTGAGGGCCATACTTTTTGAAATATTCTTCTTGTTCTTTAGCTAGCAAGTCACCTCTTTTAAAATATTTTCTATTCTTAGTGGTATCCTGCACAATTAAAATATGTGAAAATACTATATTGGAAGATTATTACAATATAGCAAGATTGTTTATAATTACATAAAAATAAACTTGTATTGCTTACGTACAATTAAGTTTTTTTCTTCAAGCAGCTTGCGTTTCTTAGCAATTTCAGCCTTTAAAATATCCATGGTGTAATTACCATGCGTTTTGCAATTATTTTCATATCTGCTTTTCCCAGTCAAATTGTAATTTCTGTTTGTTGTAATTATCGAATCGAATTATCAATAAACAGTTTGGCCGCAGCTATAGTACCGGCTTGTCAGAATATGACCACAGACTATTAAATACCTATTTTCGAGTTATTAAGTCAAAATAGCGAATTAAAATTGTAAATTGTGCCCAAGTAGTTCGTTCATCAGGGATAATGTTGCCATTTTGAACCCAATTAAGGCTAATTAATTTGTTTGACAATTTAGATAGGATAACAAGACGATAGTGGACAATGAACCGACATGACTGACGACTAAAATATAAATCTATTATAATTTTTTAAACTTATTTTACTTGACATTGGCGAAATTGTGGTTAATCACTCACAGAGGCCATTCATTAAGAAGAAGAAGAAGAAGAAGACGATAGTGAATTTTCTATCGCGATTGTGACTTTTTCTAGATTAAAGATATTGTGTTTTAGAAAATAGGATCATATTTGTCTCAACAGGAAACCGTAAGTCAGTTTTAATGTAATTCATCCACTTTATAACTGTCTATAAAATTTTACATTTATATTACAATAACATAACCTTACATTGATACATCTTCGTCTCATTATCAACCTGTTGTTAAAGAACTGCTATTCCTACGTGGAAGAGGCAATAATTTGTCATAGCTATTTATATTTAATATAAAATTGTTATTTTAGTAGTGGTCATAATATCAAGTTTTGTAAAACACAAGACGCATTACCAACAAGTATTAATATTGTACACAAATGTGCATGATATCCTCATAGACATACAATATACACTTATTTGCATTTATATTCATAAATTATCGCTTGCTTGAAATACAGAATTATATTTGTGAGAAAACTTTGAATCACAGGGAAAATTTATTAATAAAAATCTAGCAACTATAAACGTCTGGGCTGCGAGGTTTGGCCTGGCAGTGAATGCAGATAAATGTCAATGTATCTTAGTCGGTAGTCCTCGCATTATCAGCAGAGTTGATACACACAACTTGCCAAAAATTAAATACAACGGAATAGTCATACCCTATAGTAGTCATGTAAAGAATCTCGGCATTTATCTAGACTCGACGATGGAGTGGCAAACACAAATCTCTTACATTTCAAAGAAAGTTACTGGGTCACTTCGCGAGCTTTACCGCCTAAAAAGCTTTCTTCCAGTCAAGACCAAGACAGCACTGATTCAAACCTTAGTTCTTCCTATCATCGATTATGCTGACGTGTGCTATCTCGACCTGAATGCAGATCTGCTCAATAAACTGGACCGACTTCTCAACAATTGCATTCGATTCGTTTTAAACCTTCGGAAATTCGACCACGTATCCAATTTACGCTCTCGGCTCAATTGGTTACCAATTAGGCAAAGACGAAGCTTGCGTACTCTTACTCTTCTTTATTCTATTTTAAACTCTCCTAATTTCCCCTCTTACTTAAAACAACAGTTTCAATTTCTTAGCACCACTCACGACCGTAACCTTCGCTCTTCCAATAATCTTCTTCTCCACTGTCCCTCTCACTCCTCCAGTCTGGTACACTCTTCCTTTAGTATCCAGGCTGTTCTTCTCTGGAACTCGCTGCCTCTGGAAATCAAAATGGCTGCAAACTGTAACATATTCAAAGCCAGGGTTAAACGATTTTATTTAGACTTTCTAGCGGAGTCAACACACTTGTAATTGTTCTCATCTATAATTTACGTAATTTACTTGTGTATATATATATATATATATATATATGTATGTATATGTAAGTATATAGTAATATATTTATTTGTATATGTATGTATATTGTTATATATGTATTTATTTGTATATATGCATATGTTTTGGAATATAATCATATTTATTAGGTATTTACATGTTTAGTGCACCCACATATACCTAACAACTTAGTTTCTTTTTTTTTTAGTATCTTTTATCTCTCTACATTGTATTGCACCTACCTCACATTATTTCTGCACCACTCTAGGTCGACTGGTAGAGAATGCTTATGGCATTAAGTCCGCCTTGTGCTATTTTTTTGTGCAAAAGTAATAAATAAATAAAATTAACATTTAGTTAATAAATACAAATTATAATCAGAAGTATCATTCGTGCATTGCCCTGCTTAGGTAATAAACTGACATTGCTCTATACTTAGTTCAGTCTAAGCCTATGCCTTAACAATTTAAAAGAAAATGTTCTCATGTCTTTGAACAGACTTGAAGACAAGGAGTGACCACAGATATGACATCTGATAGAGTTGTATGGAAGGAGAAGACATATTGCGTCGACCCCAAATAAATTAGGATAAGAGCAGGTTGATGATGATGATGATGTTCTCATGTCTTTGAATATTGGTGTGTGATGACGGCTATGAATACTACTAACACTTCTATTGCTTGTGGGTGTTGTAAAGGATCATTAAAATCTTTACAGTGACCTGGGCCAATTCTATATGCTGCCCTCTGGTCACTAAATACATTTCTAAGTAGGTTTGACTCAGGCAAGTGTTCATAAAATTATTGTCAAAACTGTTGCAATGTGTATGATAGAAATTGACTATGTATTGTTTCAACCCTAAGTAATTCGGAATAAGAGCATGACCATCATGATTTTGAAGTCTTTGTAGATGCATTCTGCTTCCATTCCTAAGAGAATACACATCAGTAGATTAGTTGAACTATAGTCAGACTATAATCATGTTATAATTGAATGATATTTTTTTCAACAGGATCAAAATGTGACTTGATCTTGGTTCTTACACACTCAGTTGTGGTCTTATTCTTACAGGAGGCGTGCGTCGTAGTTTCGTGACCGTATATACGTCCTTCACCCGCAGTCGGAGACGTGATCGCGATAACCAATGCCAGGGCCAGCCGTGAAAGGCTTACTGAAGAGCGCTGTCTGGCCTTCAGGCTGGCCGTCTTTTGCGCTAAGGATGAGAGAGGAGAGGAAATGTTAGACAGTCTCAAACGTAACCCTTGGGGTCGCCACTATCGCACGGCGTTCAATAAACTCCCTACCCGGGCCCCTCTTCATTGAAGCCTGATGGGACTGGTGGTGGATTATTTGAAAGGGCGCAGTGCCCTCTACGTAGATCGAATAGTTGTATGAACACTCATGTCGTGCAATATACACCATCAATTATTTTTCTACTGATCATGTCATTTAAGTTGTTCTCCGTCAGTAAATCAAATTATTACTACTAGTAGTGCTATGGTATAGCCACTATTAATTGGTAAAAGATGAAAACATACATATTGAAACAACTGTTTCACAACTATTGACTGCACAGATGGCGCAGTGGTTAAGATACAGACCTAACATGTCGGTACCATGGGTTTGATTTCCACACAGGAAAGATCTATGTGCGATTCACAAATTGTTTTTTTGAATTTGGTTGTAATTTGTGTCCGTAAATAGTATAATCCCCACAATATAAAGATTATTTCGTTGGGTGTGGCCGTTCTTGGTTGTGTCTCAAAAAATGTTTACCATTTTCCATGCATTACATTTAATAAATGCCATAATTTTTTTTTAATGAAACAAATATATTGCATATGCCTAATATAAAACCAACCACACGAGGCTTTGACGTGATTGCACCAAAAAACCCCGGCGCTCAGAACTTTGGTATTATTTGCAGAAACACAGGTCATCACCTGAGTTCATATACGCGCCACTGCATCTAAGCATCCTCCACTATAGGAGCAAAAGTAATCTACTATACCGCCCTGGTCAGATGGGTGATAAAGTAGTAACGTGTGGATGGTATTGGATTTTATTTTGAGTTCTTTTTTTCTTACATAGATATAGTCCTTAGAACTCTTTTATGACAGCTACGAACAAGATAGGTGAATTGTATTCTTACTTCATCACCTCACAGAAAAACGCACAGGTACTCTACATGCACTCCTTAATATTAATTTTCTTTAAATAATTATATATTAGTATATTCCGTGAATAATACAAACTTCAAATTTTCTACATAGATTCCTCATGAAAAGATGGTATTAGTTAAGATCGATCTTTTGGAAATTTCACCCCTAGCAAGTATAATACGGGATGAATGGTTGTATGTGATTTCGTAATTTTTAACCTCAACTGCACAGATGGTGCAGTGGTCTAAGTAACGACTTTCCATGCTGAGAGACCTAGGTGCGATCCTGCGCAGAACAACTGTTTGTGCGTAAGAATAATTGTTCTGCGTCTGAATGTTATTTGCGTCCGTTAATTGTTTGAGTAATCTCCAGGGACAAGAGTTTATTATTGTTAGTTGGGTGTTATATGAAAAGAATATAATAAGCATGGACTCTTCTACACATGTTCCTGTTTATAAATAAAAGTACTGCGTTTCGGTGTTTGCAATAATTTAATTCTGAAGAGGTTTAAATAGAGGTGAAATATACTATGACAGAAATACGTTTTGAAAGTAAAACATTGAAAATGTTTATGTATTTTTCAAGTTTCAAATTTTTTCATATTGAAAATTAATATTTTTACCACCTTAGTATCCGATGTTTTAGAAGTAGCATAATGTTAACATAACATCCTACTTCTGACACTAAAAGTGTATTAATTTTGCTATACTGATACATAGTCATTATACTCTAAACTTATGGATAAAAAGGAGAAAAATATCTTATGAAGTGTAAACTAATTAACATAATGCCAATACATAAAAAAAACCAGGAAATGGTCTGTATGTTACTTACTTGTATTTTACAGCATAAAAGCGACTGCATTCATTAAATAGTTACGTCTGTTTTTAAAATTAATAGGCGGTTATACTATTTAGAGCATTAATATTTTTACAGCTTTTATTTACCAATTGTTTATCAAGTTTTGCGTTCACAATTATCGTCAAATTGTTTGTTTTGCTTGAAGAATGATTAATGCCCTAATCGCCCTAAAACGAGCTTCATTTATAGCTATGCTTACACATTTTTCGAGTTACATAAACAAGGCTTGTAAAATGTTGAATGAGGTGCAAATATTTGAAACGGAATATTGGATTGATATACTCGAAACTTATACGTAAAATATGATGTTTTACATAGTGACCTGGAGGCATTGGTGGACGATTCCAGCGAGTCATATGCGGAACACGAGGTGTTTGAGAACCAGTAAGTACTTCAGTTTGTTGACCTCTGCACGCATTTTAATCGGCAGTGCTCACAGTCAACGTGTGGAAGGTTCAGTGTCCCAGGTTGAACCTGGTACTAATAACACAAATAACCACTATTGGATATTACTACCATTCGCTATAATTGTTTTATACTATTACAAGTATGTATATAGATAGACTAATGTTCAGTCAAAACAATTTGGCCACAATAAAAACACGGCCATACACCTTTATAAAATATTATTTCATCATTGATTCTAGCATCTGACATGTACTAATACTAACTCTAAAACAAACGGTAAACTGTTTCAATAGTTATTGTGATAAAAAGAATGGAATTTATGTGGTGATTTTTATATAGCGCCATATAATAAACAATCAGACCTTCTCCATAATGGTAAGGAAATTGACCTACTGTACGACGCTGGTCAGACGTGTTGGTATAGGGGTTTGTTTCGAGTTTTACTTCTCTCGCATAGGTATTATATGCATTATATATAATATTATATATTATATATAATGAAATATATATAATATATAATATGCCTTTATAGAGTGAATGCGGGAAATAGAGTGAACGGAGCGTTGGGGCAACTTTTCGGCAGCCACCACCTCAGCCAGAAGGCACGTGTAGCAATACATAACGCAGTGCTTGTCCCAACATTACTGTATGGAAGCGAGAGTTGGGTATGCAGAAAAGAGTATGATAGTAAAATTAATGCGGTCGAAATGCGATCTCTGCGGAAAATCTGTGGAGTTAGGCTGACCGACCGCATTCGTAACGACGACGTAAGAGAGCGAGTAGGTATGAAAGAGAGTATTGGTGTAAAGATGCGAAAGGGAATGCTCCGATGGTTCGGACATGTGGAAAGAATGCCGAACGAACGCCTGGTTAAGAAGATATACAATGCGAAAGTGGAAGGATGTAGGTACCGAGGGAGACCGAGACTAACCTACCTAGACCAGATCGGTCATGTACTGAAGGAAGGTGGAGTCAAGAGTCTCCGAAACCGGCGAGCGTGTATGAAGAGAATTATGAATGTTGAGGAAGCGAGTGAAGTATGCAGAGATAGAGTTCTCTGGCACTCTGTTCTCTCTGCCTACCCTGCAAGGGATATGGCGTGATGATATGTATGTATGTATTATATATTCCTTAGTCGTCTCTTACGATCACCCACAGGTAA
Source organism: Lymantria monacha (assembly GCA_905163515.2). Lineage (NCBI taxonomy): Eukaryota > Metazoa > Arthropoda > Insecta > Lepidoptera > Erebidae > Lymantria > Lymantria monacha. Next base: position 20,512,512 of record LR991091.1, read on the forward strand.
GATAGGAGGTGGTGAAATGTATTCTTACTCCGTCACCACACGGAGAATTTATTTCCTCAAATATGGTTTATACAGGTGTTATATTTAAATTTAGGTACATCATATTCTGCGCAGTGGGGTTATAATTAATTAATTAAGCGTCACAATGATTTCAATTGATAATTATATCAATAATAAATAATACAATTGACAATGGTTAGTATCCATATTATTCATGTTACCATCCATGTGGTTTTTATAATGTACTAGCTTTTGCACGCGACTTCGTCCACGCAGAAGTCATCTCTGACGGAGGCAAATAGAAAAAGCAATGCAAGGCGTTGAAGTTTTGTCGCTAGGAAAATGCTCAACAGCGTGAGAATCTGGGATGTGGTCGCAGCCTTTGCGAATTAGTTGTCTGGCGGAATTAGGCAATAGGGCGGGTGGGAAAGAAAATACTCTACGGTGACACGCTCTACCGTTGGTGCGTTGGGCGGTACAGGTGTGAGTACCTGTAGTGAGGTTTATTGTGTGAGGGCTTCGAATCGAGATGATACCCGAAAGAGTAACCCACCGGATGCGCCATCGCTAACAAACATTCGGTTGCAGTAGTCCGCCCGCACGGTGTAGAGGCACGCGTACGGCGGGTTATGGGGTCCTGCGTCGATTCGAACATTTTGGGAGTGCGCATGTGTCTATATGACATAGCCGGTCACTAAAGAAAAAAAAATATATTACCTTTAATATCCTATTTACCGTGTGGCGATGGGATAAGAATATAATTATCACCACCTCCTTATGTGACCGTTTTGTTTCAACGGCAGAGTTGGTCTCTCCAGCAGAATGTGCTGCAGCCTCTTCCTGAGAAACGTATATGGACGCACTGCTATGTTGCCAAGCGTAGCGATTGCATCTCATCTGTGGGGAAGGCTTACGTCGAATAGTGAACGGAATATGTGCTGTTTCTGTTGATTAAAATAGATTAACGTACATGTGTTAGTGTAGTCTCAGATATTACTTCTCTGTGCAAGAATTACCTGACTATAGGCGAAAATGAAGTTCAAAATGATTTCCATTATTTGTATTGTAGGTTGAAAATATCAGAAATATCAAAACAATTTTCATCCTCCCATTCACACCTGCTGACACATTTTCAAAAAATATATTTTTAGTGAGTCTCATCATTCAGCCTTTTGTAATCCACTGCTATACATAGGCCTCCCTCATATTTCACCATAAAGTGCAGTCTAGTTCTACCCGCATCCAATGATTCCTAGCAACCTTCACCAGGTCGTCGGCCCACCATTGGGCGATCAACACTGCGATGTCCGATACGTGGTCGCCACTCGAGAACCTTTCTTCCCCAATGGTTATCGGTTCGTCGAGCCATGTGGTCTGCCCATTGCCACTTCAGTGTGCTAATTCTTCTTACTATGTCGATTACAGCCGTTCTTCTGCGGATTTCCGTATTACGGATTCTCTCTCGCAGAGAAAATCCGAGCACAGTCCGCTCCATAGCACCCTGAACGACTTTGAGCTTTATTATGAGGTCTACAGTTAAGGACCACGTTTCCGTGCCATAAGTCATCCCTGGTAACACACACTGGTCATAAACCTATGTTTCTGTGTTAGTGAGTCTCAAATAAGCATAATGTAAGTAAATATTATGTATGACAATAAATAAATTATTTTTAAGTGTTGTTTTAATTATTTATGCACAATTATGAATGTATGTAGGTAATACAAAATAGCGACCTATTAGATAAATCCTGTTAGTAAATCATATATTATAACTGGTATAGTTATAGGTATTCTACAAAATGAGAGTGACGTCGCTTTGTAGTCGAAGCTTGTATATAATTAATATACCTACCACAACCACCGACAAACCGACCACGTGAGGGTGACGTGTCGGCGCTTTGTAGTCGAAGCGTGTATGTACCCAAAATGATAACTCATCGGACGAGACATCGAAGTCAAGGAATCTGTAACAATGGCCCGCTCAAATAGCTGTAAGGGATATAGATATATACGGCATGTGATATTAGGACACCGCCCTTCCGTTGACCCGAATGGTTCCGGAAAGGTGTGATTAAACTGTAGCCTCATCTCAGCTCATAAGTGTCCTACTGCGGCCCTCGAGCCTTCTCCACATGAAAGGGAAATTGTTAATATTGGGTATTACTTAGAGATTTCCTTCGCTTGTAGTGACGTTGTTTATGAAGTTATTTGCTTATGTATTTCGGTCGTCTCTTACAATGATCCGTAGGAATGGAAAAGGTCAAGTGTCATATTGAAGCTATTATTTCTCCATCATAACACGAAAATAGCTTATGAAAGAAAAAACAGGGATTGCCCACTTTTTGTACAAGTAAGTAGTAGAATATACTTACCTATATATTTAAATAAGAAACAAATTGGCTTAACAAAGCGAGCCCAAACACTATCCCACAACCTGAGCATTTATGTAGTACTCTTTATTGAAAAATTATCACACCTATATATTTGTGCCATAGTAATTTAGCATCATATCTAGATGTGTAATTTATCAAAAAATAAATTATGACTATTAGAAAAAATTAACATTAGCAATTTTTATTCATTGAATAGACGTATTTTACTATTAACGCCATCTGTTAAAATACTAAAGAGTTAACATCGCTGTAGCAGAAATACACTCAATACTAGAAGATATCGTAGTTAATTTGTATAATACCAGATGACACTACACATCAAGTTGTAAAATAACACTTAATATAATTTGATAATTATCTTTACGTTCGTTAAATGTTTGTGTAATCTTTAGGGACAAGAATTTATGTATTATTCATAGTTGGGGTGTTATATTAAAAGAATATACTGTGTTATATTAAAAGAATGTTATAATAGTACATTAATGCCATCTGTTAGACAACTAAAGATTTAACATCGCTGTAGCCGAACTAAACCCTGTACTGGAAGACATCATAGTTTATCTTTATAATACTAGATGACCGCTAAATCAATTAACGTATAATTTAATTTGATTAATAAAAAAATATCTAAAATGATTGGTCGTATGAATTATTTACCGAAACCCATATCAATCCGATATTCTATATAAAAAATAATACTTAAAAAACTGTCTTAAAATTTATTACCCGTTAAAAAAACTACGCGAGCCTTCACAAGGCTCAACATTTTGCTAGTAATAAACCATATTTTATAAAAATAAACAGTATTTCATTTTTAACGTTTCCATTCAGACCATATATAATCTACATAAACAAAACCCACACTCAGAATAATCATTTATGGATCGCACAAATAACTGTTCTGCGAGGGAATCGAACCAATGATATTTCCTATAGGTAATTATTTTACACATAAAATTATACAATATATGGATGGCGTAGGTATTTTTTTAAATGTTTTTGGCAAACACATTTAGATCTTAAAATATTAAAAAAAATATATTGAAAAAATAAGTGTTAAAATTAAAAAGATAAAACCTAGACGAGAACCGTAGCCGCCTGTAATACACTGCTCGATTTCCCAACTGAGTTATACTTATTTTCAAAACCAATATCAAAATTTGCCTTCATATTCTAATAGTTTTCAGCCAAAGTAAAATTATATTCTGTTAGCTGAAAATACTGCTATACAATATTTTATGCAAATCGTTTACAAAGATTTTAAATAGATATTAGATACAATTATAGTTTTTACTATTTATTTTGAAGTAGGTAACTAAATAGATATAGACATAGGTAAAAGAGCAGACGGTGTTCCAAAAATACAATATGTCATTACTCCTTCTTTTCCCGTCTGCCTCAAAAGGCAAGGTTAAAGGACATAAGGCAGTTATCATCACTGCAGCAGGTACCTAGTAAACTTGAAACGAAATTATATGCCAACCCGGCTTGAAAGCGTACCAAGTATAAGTAGTCGGCACGTGCCTGCATTAGGTACAATGGAAGAATAAAAGGGAAGTTTTAAATGTGTATTTTACTCCTCAAATTGGAGTAAGTATTCTTCCCTCATTATTTTGAGACAGTGGACCACCTGACCTGTACTATAGGTACCTACACAAGTACGTTTTGGCTTGTTAAATCATTATACTGGAAACCATGTACCTATTATACGACGCAAGCATATATACGCCTAGCCTAGTTAAGGATACTACGTATCCTATAACTATTATACACAACCTACATACATAACTATATATATAACTATCCACACAACCTACAACAATACACAAAGTATTGTTGTAGGATAAGAAATTATAATAATAATATTTTAAGAAATTAATTTAAAACATTGAAGTACATATTGTTTTTACTTTATATATTTTTTATATTTGATAGCAATTTTAATCAATTACATCCGTAAAAAGGAATGTTCTCAATATTCCTATCTTCACTTGGGACCATATCTATACAGCACACTAACGCAAATATGTATAAACCAGGTCCTAGACCTTTGTTTACTATAGAAAGCAATGGTGTCAAAGCTTATCTTATGTTGGTAGTTCGGTAAAATAGAATAAACAAACCACAACTGTCAGTCAAAATCCATTAACACATAAACAAAAACGACAATACATTCTCACAATTACACACATGCTCATGAAATACCAAACAATTTTATTGCCAGTCTACATGCCAAATGATATAAGGCCACTTATACGTTTCATCAAAATATAATATGTGAAATAAAACTAATTTAGGGGTTTTTATGGAATGAATAATATTCAGTTTAACTTATTCAATTATTGCAGTCTTGAATATTTTTACAGCATTTTTACTGACGCAAATCGAAAATTGAATTATTCATTCATTGAGCAACTCTTTAGCTCTTCCCACAGATTACAAAAGAATATGACATTGACAGTTACAATTGTAACGTAATTATATGAAGCTGTAACTGACATTTGTCTATGGTAGTTCGGCAAAATAGCCACTGCGAAACAGTTTAACAGGGCAGAGCAAGAGCATAGAATATTAATTATATTAAGGTTAGGGTTGGCATTTTGTTTTTGGAGTTTATGGCTTGGTTACTTAGACCTTTAAGCCAAGTCTTCATAGTTTAGACCAAAGAGTAAAGTTATTAAATTGAAAAAGAGTGGCAACTCGATGATAAAATATGCATGTATGGAAAGTGCTGCCACAAAGAGTTTAGGCGGTGAACTAAAGTTGAAGTAATATATATACATATCTATATGTGTATGTGTAATTACATAGAATTTTCTTTTACTATGAAAACTACCCTGAAATATAAAAAAAAAAACATATCAGCTGATAATTAAACAATAATAATATCAGCCTAACATTGAAACTTGAGATAATTTTCAGAAAAATATCAATAACCGAAAATAGATCGATGACAATAAGTACCTACGCTAGGAACAAAAAATAACAATTGTCAGTTGTCAAACGTTTGACAGGCAGGACAAAATGGCAGCAGTTAAGTTTGTACAACCAATCTGTAGGCGGCGCGACGGTCATTAAAAATAAGTAATGTTTTAAGTGTGCCCCCCCAGGTTTAGACACTTCGTGCCTTGTCTTCCGTATTATTGTTTACCACTTCTTCAAATTGTAATTAGTCCTTGATAGTCACTGTCCGTCAGTAAGTGAAGTCGTTACTATCAATTTGGCGCTGATAACCAAATTCATAGTTTCGTTGGGAATATTGGGTGAACACGAAAATACACGAAAACCACTATTATACCATATTCACTACACTTCAGCACTTTAACTGTATCTTATTCCATAAAATACCAGCAAAATTATTCAATATAACACTACAAAACACTAAAGAAATGTATATAATACAAGAGCGTGACATGACATTTCCATATTCGCGCCAAAACTCCCTTAGGGTTGGCAATCCCTTATCCCAGATCGATTAATCAAAGAATCGATTTTTCACACTAAAAAATCGATAATCGATATGAAGATGGAATCGATCCAGTGAATCGATATTTTACCCTAGAAAATCGACGTTCGATTATATATTTTTTTTTGATAAAAACTATAAAGTTATTTAGTTGAATGTCTACCGGGTTGAGAGCCCTCAGCGCTCACCTATAGTGTGGTTAAGCTGTCAAAGCCATCTCGGCTAACAGTAATCGCAGTGGATGTTTTAGTGGGTATTCTAGCCCCGAGGCTAGTGACAGTGAGTCCCACACTCCCCATTCCGGGGGGTGGTGCGTAAATGCATTTCCACCATGGCGTAATAAAAAAATAGTTGAACGTATTTAACATCGAGAATGTATGAATGATCAATATACGAGATGGATTAATCGTAAATCGATTTTTTAGATCTCGATTTTCTTTTGAATCGATTATTTGGATGACGACTCGAATCGATCTTTTTCAGAAAGAACGCCATCCCTAATTAACGTAAGGTTTATTCATGGAGACTAGAGTATAAGGAGAACAATCTTATTTGGGAGAAAAGTTGAAAAGTGTCCAGCTCAAAGAGTAAAGTTATTAAATTGAAAAAGAGTGGCAACTCGATGATAAAATATGCATGTATGGAAAGTGCTGCCACCCAGAGTTTAGGCCGTGAACTAAAGTTGAAGTAATATATATACATATCTACATGTGTATGTGTAATTATACAGAATTTTCTTTTACTATGAAAGCTACCCTGAAATATAAAAAAAAACATATCAGCTGATAATTAAACAATAATAATATCAGCCTAACATTGAAACTTGAGATAATTTTCAGAAAAATATCAATAACCGAAAATAGATCGATGACAATAAGTACCTACGCTAGGAACAAAAAATAACAATTCTCAGTTGTCAAACGTTTGACAGGCAGGACAAAATGGCAGCAGTTAAGTTTGTACAACCAATCTGTAGGCGGCGCGACGGTCAGTAAAAATAAGTAATGTTTTAAGTGTGCCCCCCCAGGTCCAGCTGTATGCTATAAATAACAATTTAAAAACCTTCCACAATCGCGCTGGTGTAGCAAAGGTATGGTATGAAATAGCAATTGTAGATGAACTGAAGTACGCCGAGTTAAAAAATTTAATATCATTATCATAACCTTCAATAATTATTACAAGAAAACGTTACACCTAGAGTGATTTTATTTCGTAAACTATGAATAGTAAGCTTATTGATTTATTAGTTTCGAGTGATTTTATTTCGTAAACTGTGAATAGTAAGGTTATTGATTTAATAATTTCCTTTTCCGCTTCCTTTCAAATTTACCATGATGTTATTGTGGCGCCACCCTTATTTAATACATTTCGACGGACACTTTTCATATACACAGATGATTCTCCTTATACTCTAGTCTCCATGCACATGACAAATACAATATCATAATGCTAGGGCCGCACCTGCGTGTATCGTCACGAAGCTTTGTGCAACGATATACGCAGATGTGACGATATACGGTCATTATTGGCTATCGTCGCGAACATTCGGGCTTCGTGTGCGTTATTGCTTGGATGGCGATAAGTCAAAGGGGTTTAGCGCGCTAATATGTCGCGCTCTGTGGTCAGACTAGCGTTTTTCATTTCGGCGGCAATTTTCAATGTGTTTAGGCGCGTTCGAGGATCTCCAGTTAATCAATAAGTATGGAGTGGATTGATGAAATGGTGTTAGAATTTTTACACCATTATGAAGCGGCACCCATGAAGGGATCCAAAAAAATCATTATGTGATTATTAGCATAATATAGCTGTAATAGTAAAGCAATTTGTCGTCCATAGTTAAACGCATGAAAATGATTTTGGCCACCTTTAATTATTGTACGATACTTCGTGTAAAATACCGAAGTCGCTAATGTGACCACAGTTTTATCGCGATAACTTTCTAGTGTACAAAACGTACGAAGTTTCGCCACACATTACTTCGGGACGATACACCCAGGTGCAGCCCTAACATAATAGGATACGGCTAACGAATGCACCGTGCGTTTTTGGTTTAACCGCTTTCGTAGTGGAAACTGGGACTTGAAGAATGAATCACAAGGAAGACCAGGCACTAAGGTAAAAAGCGATGAATTGGAGGTGATGGTTGAAGCCGATCCGAGTCAAACTACCAAGGAATTAGCGGCATGGTTTAATGTTAGCATACCCACAATATTGACCCATTTGCACCAAATCGGTAAAATAAAATACTTGAAAAATGGGTGCCTCATGATTTGACTGATCTGCAGAGAGCAGCGCGCGTTGAAGCTTGCCATTTCCTGTCAAACTGGTATAGAAATGAAGGGATTTTGGACCGAATTGTGACCTGTGATGAAAAGTGGATTCTTTATGACAATCGCAAGCGAACAACGCAATGTCTGACCCCAGGTCAAACGCCACATCAATTCCCTAAAGTGAAGTTTACCATAGAAAGGTCTGGTAACTGATTGGTGGTCACTTCAAGGTGTAATTCACTACAGCTAATAAGATCTGGTCAAGCAATAAACGCAGATGTCTACTGTGTAGAACTCCGAACAATGATGGCGAAACTCGCAGTAAAACAGCCCCGAATTCTCGAACGATCTTCACCATTATTGCTCCATGATGACGCAAGACCTCACACTGCTCGAGAAACTGTTTTAACACTACAAGACCTGCAGTTAGAAACCACACATCATCCTCCTTACTCGCCAGACCTCGCCCTAACCGACAACCATTTTTCTGCGAGTTGGACAATTTTTTGCCCGGAAAAAAAATTTCTTCCGAGGAAGCAGTACAAAATATCTTCACAAAGTTTGTGGAGTCCAGGATCCCAAAGTTCTATCGTAAAGATTTAAATGATCTTCCAATTAGATGGCAGAAATGTATAGATAACGAGGACAAATTCTTTGATTAAAGAAATCTGTTAATAAAATTAAAAAAAAATGGTTTTAATTCATCAGTACGAAACGGCAATTTCATACTGTAACCCCTAATAATTATCGATTCTTTACAAGTTATTTCGAAAAATGTATAGATATTTATTTATGTTTTAAACAGTCTTGAAAAGTATTGAAACCTCGATTCTTTGCCACTCCAATTACTACTTGTTGGCTTTTAAATATTTAGCTATTTATTATCAAATAACAAAAGTCTATATTAAAAAAATATCACCTATTAGGAAACCATGTTTTGCTGATGGTCCCACTTTTAATTCTAACCACCATTTTAGATTCGTCTTTTTATTGGCACGGTTATAAAGAAAATGGCATCTAGTGTAGAACCTATGAAGTTTAGACATGATATATTAAACATATATAATTGGCGCATTATTCAGTAAAACACTCAATAACTGCCGTAGTATATGATAATATAACATATATTATATATATCTTGTTTTAAAATTGCAAATATTGTCAAATTCTAATAATTGTCGTAATTTTTAAAAGTTCCACTGCTTTCTGAGAGAAATGGGTTTAGATTGTCATTTTAGCGTATACAGAAAGAACACTGTTAGCGTCTATTAATTGTGTGCGATAGAGATACACCCTACAAAACCGATATTAACCAATCGGTTAGAGGCAATCGCCTCTTTCCAAATATCGATGTGTGATATTTATTACCGTGTACTTTAAATGAAGTGAATTGCCTCTACGTTGTCTAATTTCATGTAAGGAATTTCCAGGATTTCCTCTAAATTTGTAAGCTAGTGGAAGAATTTTTGAAGCCCTACTTCTCCTAATTTATGAGAAATTGTTGCCTATAGTTGGAGTCGCCACATATTCTTGATTAATCAATTGAAAGGTTTTAATTTATTGCTGAAACTTATACAAATATTTATTTAACAAATATTTATTTTTTTGTGTAAGATTCTTGTTCTTTTTTTATTGCTGATGGTGGCCAACGCGAAAGCAGCGCACCTGGTGGTAAGTGTCACTGCCACTCATGGACCTTTGCAATAAGAATGGTACAGCTAGGGCGCTGCCTACCAATAAAAACCCCAAACCCACCCAGAAGGTTGTGCTGCCGGCTCTTTCGCTCACCGAACGAAGCACAACAGCACATTGCCATTGTTCGGACGTCGATTTTCTGCGAGAGTGTGGTACTACCTCGGACGGACTGGCCCGCGACTGTAGACAGAAAACTGTTAACAGTGTGGTACTACCACAAATGTCTTGTCATGTCTTGATTCATTGCATTGTACTAATCTTAATTGTTTTATTTCTAATAGTAATATACTGGCTATCAGTTTACTTTTTCATCAATTCAAGTAATTGTTTTTACCATCTATTGCCGCCAGCCTAATGAACTGCGAAGTAGTCAAATTAACTATATAATAGAACGAGAGTGGCTACATTATTCATTGACTGACTCTGACGATTCTATAACAATAGCTCAAGAAAGAGCTCACACGGCCCGCGCGCCCATAACACAAATATCCGCGCTTTCACTCACGCCGCCGAGGACGAAAGACGCGACGCGAAAAAGTCATTAATTCAAACGTGGGCACACCCACTTTGCTACCAGCGACGCCCCAAGCCACGGTCCGTGCTTCGCTGGAAGAGCCCTTGGGCGATGTCGCTTAAAGTTTTTACCGGGTTGAGAGCCCTCAGCGCTCACCCATAGTCTGCGTTAAGCTGTGACAGCCATCTGCGGCTAACAACTAAAAGACAGACACAAAAAAAAGCTACATTATTTACAAAATGTTTAGCATGCAGCAACCATTGGATAAATCCATTTTTTAATTTTTATTCATTTTTTATAATGATTCAAAGAAATAGATATGTAGTAATTTCATATAAAATTCTTCATTTATCGCCAAAATTTAATTAAACATTTTATAGTTATTTACAAATTGGAAATCTTTTCGTGTTAGAAAATTTTAATATTTCGAACATAAACGTTTTGTCAGATGTGTTTTACTCGAAATGTCACAAAAAAAGAGGAGCGTCAAACAGGCAGTTAGTCTATTGCTTATGGTGGCAAACAAGCAAGCAGCACACCTGATAGTAAGGGTTACTGCTGCCCATGGACCCTTGCAATACCAGGTTACAGCTAGACCGCTGCCTACCAATGAAAACCCCAAACTCACTCAGAAAGTTAGGCTGCTAAGTGTGCCTGTTGTCACTTTACCGAAGGTTGCGGGTGCACTACGTGCAAGGAGGTTTGACCGCAATACGGCGACGTCAATCTACATTCGTCCCTCTGTTCCATTGAAGAGGGCGGTTTTCGTGACGTGTGGAAAGAAAAGGTTTTATATTGAGGCTGTCTGTCAGTCCCATATCAGAGTATCCGAATTACAATAGCTACTAAAGGATAAGTAAAATATCATGCAATGTTTTACAGGACTTAATCCTGGGTTCCGGCAGGTGAGCTGCTAAAGTTAAAGTAGTGGAACGGGTAGGTAATTCATTAAGGTGGAGGAAAGAAACACATCGCTGCACGGAAATCATTAATATCTACAACAGAACCTACTACTAAAAGTGAAATATTAATGGATTAGTTAGAACCACGTGCATAGCTAGTATTATAACTCGATATGAGATAAGAAAATATTTTTTATTTCATATTTTTATTCGATAAAGTAAAATGATAAATTAGATAATACATCCAGATTTAATCTTTAAGATTAATCACCCCTAATGACCAATAATGATAAATAAATAATGATTGAATGATAAAATGAATAATAATTGTTACAACAAAGCTATTTTATTTGTTCTTTTTAGTGTATTGATTAAGACTCGTTAACATTAAAATGCATTTTAAATGGAGCGTCTTATTTGCGCTCTTAGTTTTTGTTTTTACTTCAAATGGTTTGTGAAAAAGTAATAAGTAGTGTTTTTTATTTTTTAAATGTATTTCTTCTAAGTGTTGTGTGACTATAGTTTCAGGCAGGTCTAGAATAGTGGGAGGTGACGTGGCACCGCCTGAATATGGAATGTTTCATGCCTCCATACAAAATTTAACCGGACATCATGTATGTGGAGGTGCAGTTATATCTAAATTGCATGTTGTTACTGCCGCACATTGTGTAAATGGGTAATTTAGTTTATTCATTTTTTTTTTAATAAAAGCGTGAGAGTCGCGTATGACTTTAAAAGAGGTTATTGTATTCACAATTTTTAAGGAATCCAATACTTTGTTCTTTTTCGTCAGCCTATATCTCTTTATTGGCTTCAGTCTTCTCAGAAGTTAACTTACACACCAGGCGTAGGCTCATGTTTTCTTTTCTTGTACAGATGAAAACTAGCTAGTAATTGTATTCATATTCCTTTACTTGGCAGAAAATAATTTATTTATATCATAAAATATTCTATTTCGATTTACTGTTTCAATTTACAAATGTTTTAAGCAGTGATACAGTCTTATTTTGAGGCGGGCTGTTTTGCGACCACATACTTTTGGTTGCCCAAGGTTGCGTTGGTCTTCATAATCCGCAGTGCGGTTGATCTTCGCCTGTACCCTCACCATCTCGTTACTCTGTATTCAACTTTAGTGGCTTAGCAGTGACAGTCTAGTGGTGAAATCGAGGATTGACAAGTATAAAATTCGGTCCCCAAAGTGAGGCTACAGTTTTGAGGATTTTGAGGTTATAATTTACTTAAGAACGCATTACATTTCACAACTAAGTGCCTTAATTTGTAATTGTGCATTGTTTGTGAATTACCTATTCGAGGAGTTATTCCATATTGTAAGGAATTGAATGATGTTTTTTATTGTTCCTCTAATATTTCTATTAAGAGCAGAGGATACTTCATATAAAAGCATAGGAATACAAAAGAATGTTTATATAAAACGTACAATGTATACATTTACGAGTCAGGCTGCAACGATGAACTCTCGGTTAATTTAAAAGCATTACTGTGATTTTGTTTTATAAATGACATGTAAGCAATGGCAATGACAAGAAGAATATAATGTATCATCCCTTTTAGTTTTCTTCGAGAATGGTAAAAAACCAGATGACGCACTACCAAGAGAAAAGGCAGCAACACTTTTCTAAGAAATTTATAAAACCATTGCCAATCCGCTTCCTAAGCGTGGCAATTGTGTTATAGGTACCTTTTTAGGAATGTTTACAGTGAACGTCAATATGCTGCTGAATATAGATACAAAGATTTTTTTAACTGGGTATAAGTCAGATTTCTTATGTTCTATCGACTTTTTTATGGGCAGTGTTTTGAAACTGTTTGAACAAAGATCTTTTTAGTAGCATCTTTTATACCACTCGATTATGACCAGCCATAATCTTTATTTAGCTTATGGCATAAGTTACTTTAGAAGGAAGGCAGAGACCCGATCGACGCATCTACCTCAAAACACAGAGGACTGTTCTGTGTGGGGATCGAACCCGTGACACGTAGCTTAGAAGATCGTTATTTAAATCACTATGCCTTTTTTATCTTTATTTCCGTGTGGTGACGGAGTAAGAATACAATTCACCACCCCTTTCTTACCCGTGGGTGATCGTAAGAGACGACTAAGGGATTTAAAATGCATATAACATCTATGCGAGAGAAGGAAAACTCGAAACAAAAGTCTATACCAACACGTCTGACCAGCGTGGTGTAGTAGGTCAATTTCCCTCCCATTATGGAGGAGGCTCGAGCCCAGTAGTTGGACATATATGAGCTGAAATGATGATGATGACTTTTTTAATGATTTCTAATGTTTATTATACATTGGAAATAAAACTAGTTTTACGGATTCCGTAGCGTTTGTTTTTGATTTTTTAATTCCCGACGTTTCGAACACTTTACAGCGTTCATGATCTCGGGGAACCAAGGCGTCTCTCGTCCAATAAGTCATAGTTATTACAGAGTAGATATAAATGCCTGTTTTGAAATATTCTAGAAAAATATAGGATATATCATGCATGCCTTATAATAATAGAATATGGATTTAAAAACCATTTGTTACGCCAAATCTAAATCTGACCTTATTCACGTGGACTAATAATAAATTAAAGACGTTAATTTTCAGAGTGGATCCTAGTTATATGAAAATTGTGTCAGGCACCAATAAATTAGGCATTGGTGGAAAACGGTACGATGTTTCGTCGATAATCGTTAATGAATATTACGATGATGATACAAAAGAAAACGATATTGCTCTAATTAGAGTTAAGAGGCGTTTTGATTTGCGTTACAGCAGAATATTAAAATTAAGAAAACAAGAATTGGTTGAAGGAGACGAGGTTCTTTTATCAGGATTTGGTGCATCAGAGGTGAGTAATGTTTACAAAAAAAATATATCTAATCACTTTCTCATTCCCAGGATAGTTGCTGAATCATTATATATAATAAATTACTCAGTGTAAATTCTTGCTAAGTATTTAGGAAAACAATATCTTTTCTTTTTCCAGTCCAATGGCCTGTCTACTTGCACGATGCAGAGTCTTAACTTGGCAGTCTTTAATCAAGAAATTTGTGAATATGCTATGAGATATTCGGTGAGATCCGTTACTAAGGAAATGTTTTGTACATTTACTGTGTATGGTGAAGGAACGTGTCACGTAAGTCTTAGATTTATTAATTAGTTTATCGAGTTATCTTGTATGGTTGTAAAATCGCACATTACACAAACGTTAAGGCACTTCACTCTTAGTTATTCTTTCGATAGATTGCGCAAATACTGTAGTGGTTTATATCTCGTGGCGAGTGTCCTGTTCTATATTGCTACACTGGATAACTCTTTTTGATATTCACTTTTGAAAGAAAATACATTCTTCAACGCAAGACTCAACGCAAGATATACGTCGTCCATTCCGTCCGGGGCGACGGAAATGCTGCGCGTGGCCCATAATCCCCCATCGGCAATGGGCCGGCTACTGGTACCACATCCTTGACATCAGTGACCAGCACGTGAATTTTAAAGTACCTATATGGATGAATATTAATTACTCAATTTAATCTAAGCGATTGTATGGATGTGAGTGACTTTTGGCATAGAATTTGCATTGCATAAGGATTACTTTTCCAGCAAAAATGTGCGGTCTCCGTGGGATGGTTTTGATTGTCAAATATATATATTCCCGACTAGAAATTTTTTCGTCTTCCTTAGCAGGACCGGACCGGGCATGCCCGATCTGGACCAGATAAGGTATGTAACGCAGAAGATATATCTGGAACCGATCAGGAAAACCTTATCGGGTCCAGATCAGGCATTCCTGATCGGGTCCAGATCAGGCGTTCCTGATCGGATCCGTATGAAATTTTACTGATCGGAACCAAATCAATCATCTGCGTTATATATCTTGCCTGATCCAAAACGAGTATGCCCAGTCCAGTCCTTGCAGCACCGAATGCAGTGCTATATTCTTATTATAGAGAGTCCCAGTGAGCCGTTCCGATTATGGCGCAACCACCATATGCTAACGACTGCAACTGTCGCCTGAATTTCTCATTCATGACCTGATCGATCTGTTTTAATCTGATTCGATAACAACTAATTTAATATTAGGCCATGTCATTACGCTTCGGAGAATCTTAACACCGCGATTCAAATAATGACGTCATTTTACTAACGCCATCTATTTATTATGACCCAAAACAATAAATGTTAGAATGGTTGTTACAATATAATATTTCTATCTATCTATGTTTTCAAATGTTAGGTACATTCATATATATATATATATATATATATATATATATATATATATATATATATTATTTTTTTTTTTTACTTTAAATATAAATTATTTTTATATTATTAATTAAACATTATTATTATTATTAAATACATATGATTAATTAAAGATTTCAGATTAATCTCCTCTGATGCAAATACAATTTCGCCGTGGCATAAATATGACAATCATGTCACTTTTTTGAATTTTGATTGATATTTTTTTTGTGTTACGAAAACTGTTTCTGGTTCTGATATACTACAAGCCTTACTATATACTTGATGATATTTCACATCAGGCTGTCCTTATTTGGTCCTGATCTGGTCCTGATCCGGTATGCCTTACCATACTTGATGATATTTCACATCAGGCTATCCTGATCAGGACCAGACCTGGTCCTGATAGGGTTTGACGGATCCGGCATGCCTCATTCTGTCCTGATCGGGTCCTGATCCGGTATGCCTTACCATACTTGATGATATTACACATCAGGCTATCCTTATTTGGTCCTGACCTGGTTCTGATCCGGTATGCCTTACCATACTTAATGATATTTCACATCAGGCTATCCTTATTTGGTCCTGATCTGATCCTGATCCGGTATGCCTTACCATACTTAATGATATTTCACATCAGGCTATCCTTATTTGGTCCTGATCTGGTCCTGATCCGGTATGCCTTATCACACTTGATGTTATTTCACATCAGGCTATCCTGATCAGGACCAGACCTGGTCCTGATCGGGTTTGCCGGATCCGGCATGCCTCATTCTTTCCTGATCGGGTCCAGATACATGATCTGGTTGAACCATACTTTTTTTCTAGTCGGGTTAATGTAAGCGAATTTGGCATGTGCATGAGTTAGTGTATGTATCTAAGTGCCTCTCCAGATTATATCTTACTATTGTAACAAATGTGAAAGTTTGTGAAGAATGTTTGGAATAGATTTATTCCAATTTTGAATACTTTTTATCACGGTAATATGTTCGAAACTTTGCAAAAGTTACTATTTAAACGCGGGTGAAACCACGGGCAGAAGCTAAAACATTAAATAATTTGACCGTGAATCTTCACCGCAATATAGGTGATCTTTTTAGACAATACCCCGCATTAGAAAACAAAATCTTTGTATCGAGGGGGTCTTTACAAACATGCAATTAACGGAGACAAATCTTCATTTGTGGATCGCATAACGAATGTTCACGACACTCAGCATGGAAGGTCGGAACTTTGATCACTCCACCACATTTACAATCGAATTATTGAACTGCTAAACATTTTCTTAATATACCTATATAATTCTTCTGTACGCGTGTTGTCACCTTACTCCTCCTAAATATCTGGACCGATTTGGATGAAATTTTTGATGAAATGGTTTCCTGCATGGTTTGAAAACACAATTGAACCTATCAAATCTAATTTGCAATTGAGAATATTCAAAAAAAAAAAAATTATATTCACGCTCTTTCCCAGGCAGGTTGAAGTTTAGCGGGTACGCTAGTAGGTAAATGAAAATACTTATAGTTCTTTTTCGCATAGAATTCTTTGCAATGTAACCAGCAGTGTGTTCTTAAATCAAGATCTTAGTTATAGTACATTATTATTTTCTTATAGGGTGATTCCGGCAGTCCTTTGATAAAGGATATGGAATTAGTCGGTTTAGTATCGTGGGGGATTCCGTGTGCAGTTGGCTTCCCCGATGTACATACAAGGATAAGTCCTTATATTGAATGGATCGAAAAGCATATAGAACAAGCTTACTGTGTGCCAAATAAAAAAAGACTAAAATAAGTAAAAACAATTCATAATGATGTTAGTATTTTTTTTAATATTGCCTTGCAATACGAAGCCAGGAAGAATTTGTAATGATGTCATAAGAAAAATCTTCTAACATTAGATTACTCTATTAAATAGCATATTTTATATTAATCAATACAAGTAAATATACCCACTATGTATGTATATTCTTATATTCTATTTTTATCTAAAATTAAACAACTATTACTGCATGGAAGGTGTTTTATTTGGTTTTAAAACTTTACACAATATTTTAGCCTAGACAATATGAGATTGGAATCTCTTCAACTTAAATCTTTTTAAGCTAGCAGGATTTATCTGTAATATAAGAAATATTAAGTTATTTCTCGTAAAACTATTAGCATGCCTATTTTATTCTATTTTTGTTAAATTTCTAATTTATTTTTGATTAGTTTGATTGCAGCTCATAAATGTTCCACAAATCAAAATGGATATATAAATGGTTTATTATACGTATATATAATGAAAAGGATTAACCTATACATTTTAAATAAAGGAAAGCTATGTGGTAGTAGCCACGAATACTACCAATCTTTACTTTGCTCGTGGATGTCGTAAAAGACGACTAAGAGCCTTATAACGACCTGGGCCAACTCTATGTGATGCCGTTTGGTCAACAATTACATTCCCAAGAAGGGTTGACGTCTGGCAGGCGGTCGGTCATAAAACTATTGCCAATAACTATTACAATATGTACCTACTGTGAAAAAAGAGTACATATTATATCGACCCCAAGTAATTGGGATAAGAGTAGGAGAATGATGATGAGACGGTGTTGTTTTTACGTGATTACTGAGGGAAAATAATATTCACCACTGTAATATGTTTAGCCATTATATTTGCCTATGGGTGTCGTAAAAGACGACTAAGGAATATGATAAGTACATAACATCAATGCAAAAAAGAAGAACTCGGCTTAGAAACCAATACTTAGGTACCTACCTATATGAATTATATTAATTAGTGGTAAGACCATGCTGTTGATAGTTCTCTGTCTACAGCCACGAGCCGGTCCGTCCGGGTTAGTACCACATTCTCGCAGAAGATCGACGTCTGAATAGTAGCAATGTTCTGTTACGCTTCGTTCGGTCAGGTAGAAAAATATTCTTAGCATTTATACACGCGATTTTGGGACACCGTTTGACCCAAAAAAAATGTGCTCAACGCGCTTTTGGGACACAGGTTTGGCCCAATTAATTGCTCTACAATTAGCAATTGTTTTCAGAACTTTATTTCACATTTCCTTGTAATATAGCAACAATAACAGTTTACGTGAAACCATAAAATTCATTGAACTTTTTTCAATATACCAAAACGTGGGGCACTCGAGAGCACCGCGAAGTCTGGCGCGTGAGGGGTTAAGAGATTTCCATAATTATGTAAAATTTAACGTGTGTAGTAGTCGAAATATGCTATGCAAGAAAAAAAGTATGTGTGTCAGCTCCGACGCACGATTAGAGTTTACTCCTTAAGTTCGATTATCAAAACAGGCGCAAAAAAAAGCTCATTTGACTAAAAATAATATATATATTTTTATTTATATTTATTAAAACTGTTCAGTGAAGTATTATCTCACGTCATAAAGTGAAAGGTGCGCAGAATAGGTTGCGCATCAAAAACGTAACGAGGTCATTCGATCACTAGATTTTACTCCTCAAATTTTTCTCATATCGGGCGCCTTATATGAAAATCGATTCTTAAGTAAACTACAAAAATATAGTCAACTGAAATGAGATAATTGCCTGTCGTCCTGCAAGCTCTAATTTATACTAGTTACTTTATTTGTCATGCAGCCCAACCATCCATTAGATTAATGCAGTGCAAGTTAAAATACTAGTAATATTTACTTTATAATCATGCTTGTCCTTTTTAATTTCGACTAGCACAGCCATCACGGGTCTACCGTGAGCACACTGAAAAGGCGTCTTACAGCTAGAGAGATCTTTTAACAACTGAGTACAGTCCTTCTTAGATAACTTATCACCAAATTTGATTGCATGTCTGCAAGCCTGAAATACAAAACAAGTTATGTTATCTGTTTTGTTTTTTTGTCAATTTATCCATATCAGTGGAACAAAACAATCGGTTTCCGTTTCGATTACGTCGACCGTAATTAGTATTTTAAAAGTCATGAATACTATTTCAAACGCTTTTTATACGTATAGCTTCTTATATGTATAGCTTCTTATATGTATTTTTATCCTATCACTACGCGTGATACGGTAAGAATACAATAGAAAAACTTAACGAGCGAAAAATGACTGTCACTTGCGGGAATTGAACTTACACCTATTGCGTTTGAATGGTCCTACCAACTAGACATGTATGAGCTGCTGTATGACAATCAAATTGTATCTCGTTTCAGACAACGATTTTATGTCAGCAACCCTTAATTTCCGTTGGAGTAGTCATAAAAATATGCTGAGGGATCATAAGGAATCAGTAGCAAGCAGTCCTAACGTAGGAAATTTATAACACTAAACTACGGTGGTCGTACCTGCTGATAAGCGGGTCGATTATGGTTTTTTTACCCGTTGGGGAGGCCTTTTATGTATTGTTTTTTTTTTCATAACCCACTGTATTCTTTGGGCTGACCACTGGTACTGTCTTAACATCAGTGGCCGGTCAAAACAGGTTACTTTTTCGATTTGGCACTCGAAACTCTCCCCGTCGACGCTCTGGCAACAAACAACAGTGCTACCGGGGCGACGTCTTCTATATTGGAACCTATCATCGTGTAAATTTGTGTTTTTTTTAGTAAAGTGCGTATACTTCTCCATTTTAAGTGAAATGTATGATATTTATAGGTAATTGTTACTATTTACTCTGTAAATAGATATTTTATTATAATAATTACGAGCTAATAATTAATACACTTACTTCACTGAAAACTAAGTCCATTATTGATTTTGGATACAATGAAATGCATCCCTTTTGTAATTGTATAATCTTGATCTCCTCCATGATTAGGTTTTTTACAGCTTTCACGACCTTATCAGGCTTAAATGAAATATTGTTAACATTATCAGCGAACGTATAAAGTAAAACAATATATTCTTCATATCAATGAAGAATATATTTTATGCCACATCGCTCGAAGAACCGACAACCACTGGGGAAGAAGGGTTCTAGAGTGGCGACCACGTACCGGGCGACGCAGTGTAGGACGCCCCCCCACTAGGTGGACAGACGACCTTGTGAAGGTTGCTGAGCGTCTTTGTATACAGGCGGCACAGATCCGCACTCTGTGGCGTAACATGAGGCAGGCCTACGTACAGCACTGGTCGGGAATAGGCTGAGATGATGATGATATTTTATGCCATTAAACTAAGAATACAGTATGGCTCCATCCCTATAAGATAACGTGGCTGTCGTAAGAGAACATTCAAATATGCAAGTAAATGACATGACTCCAAGAGAAGGAACCTTAGAATAAAACTTTATGCTCGTTATAATTGGGTGACGAAATTCTCTCCCATTGATGAGAAGAAAATCTTTTAGTATAGCGATTTTAAAGTTGCGTGTTCTCGCAACTCAATACATAATAATTTAGGACCATTAATTACCTCTCTAGGATTTCTGCCCAGAATAGCCTCAGGTATAGAGTTTATTATTACATCACCTTTATTTAAAATAGACCATTTTAAACCTAATAATTCAAATTTGTCTTTAAAATTGTGTAAGTAAAGAATTTCGTCTTGAGATAGTTTTATTACAACGTTGTCTAAAGGAATGCTTCTCCATCTATCTTCGTTAATATAATCTAAAACAACAGACAACGGTCTTTACTCTCTAAACCCCAAAGGAAATTATAAAACTTCTTATGTATGATTAGAATTATCCTCTTAAATAGCTGGTTAGTTTTTGTGACCTTCTTATATTTATTAGGTGTTCTAGAATAGTTCTTAGTAGATGCCTGTAAGTAGCGCTATTGTGGATTTTTATATAATAAATATACGAACAAATTTTCAAACTCGCAACACAAAATTTATCCATAAAGGTTTATTGAAATGGGGCAACTCTATCTCTGATTACGAAAGCTTTATACTAGTGATATTGGTAAAATTATCGTAGGATTTGCATTAATATTTAAATTCTACTGCTTTCAGTATCTAATGCAATACATTACATATTATATACACGCAAATTACATGTAGTAATAGTAAAATATACCTTTCAAATTACTTTCTAATGTTATTCTTTCATGCACTGCGTGTTGGTCAAATAACGCTAAATATTCGGGTGCAACTGATGAGATTTTATAGTTTTGTTTTATAACTGATGCTATGAACTTCCCATCAACTTGATTTAGTACCTAAAATAATACATTTGGTATAATTATTATATTAAAATAAGGCACAATAATATAATAATAAGTTGTATAATTTGAATGAAACTTTATATTTGTAAAGAACAAATAAGACACAAAACAAACCTGTGCCTCTTTTAGTGAAAACTCATCGAATACCAAGGTAGTATTTTCTTTATGAATTTTATTTTTAAGTTTGGTTATGTCTTTTGCCATAAAGTCTTCGGCATTCTGAACTACGGGTTCATATATTTCAGTTTGTACTTGCACATCATTGGCGAAATCATAGTAGATAATCTGGAACAGATACTATATTATCGTGTGTTTATACTGGACAGAAGATAAGTGTGTATCTTTTGTTAACGTTTTGTTAGGTATTTTTAGTATATGATCAAAATGCTGATAATAGTCTAGTTTTATGTTCCATATAATTTATAAGAAGATGACGAGGATAAGTATGAGAGAGACTTACATTTTCATAATAATCTTCATCCATATTATAATTACATGTACCTTTAGAGGCACATTTGTTAAAAATTTGGGACATACCTTAAAGAAAATATACAAAATTCAATTTATTTTCTTCTATAGTATACTTTATGGTATTAATAAATAATTACCGTAATAAAATTACCTTTTGGTAAAAATCGAAGTCTGGTTTTAAAGTCAAAATTATTTTTATTAACATTAGCAGGTCTTTCACAGATAATACTGTTACATTGCGTATCATGATAACTTTGGGAACAACGTGAACCTTGTTCACAGTTTGGCCCTTGATCCATATTTATTGCTATTACAGATTCGTTGAAAATAGGCTCTACATTATTAACCACTTTTGAATCTTTATTAATTAAAGTATTACTGAAATGGCAAGAGACATTATCACTATCTTTGTTTTCGTGTTCAATAATTTGCGTTATATTATTTTTACCTACACAATTGTTGTCGCAATTGTCAACCACATCATTACTCCAAGAATCACTAAATTTATTATTTATGACAAAACTGTGTGCAAAATCCTTTTCAGTAGTTTCATTTTCATGATATATAGTTTCACATACGTTTAATGGCTCTATAGCATTCTCTGAAACTATTTCTTCCTCATAATGTTGCGTTCTAGCAACCCCTGTAAGATCGTAATTTTGTTTATTTTGTATTTTTATTTCATTAGATATGTTAAACAAATTAGTGTCTTTTCTCATGATAGTTGAATTACTTGCAAAATGTGCATTAGAATTATATTCGGAAGGGCTTTTATTGATATTAAAACCACATGATGTTCTGTGGGAGGATATCGTATAGGTATTTCCATAACCTGAGGCAATGTTATAATTGATGACATGCGTATCTTGAGTTTTGTTATCCTTCAAGTAATAGTTATTGGAATTAGAATTGCGCGATGAATAATATTCGTTACTTGCTGTACATTCTATAGTACATGATTTATTAATTATTTGCTTTGCGTGTTTACTATAACGTGTTAGCAGCTTTATATTTGCTCTGCTCTTATAGTTCTTTTTGTAAACATTTTGAGGTGCCTTTTTTATTGTATTAAAATTGTCTATCGAGTGTTTTGTTATAAATCTTAGAGTTTGAGCTTTATTAGTATGCAGATTTTTGATGCAATTTTTGACTGCTGAATTATAATGATGACTCTTGTAAGTTAATGAAGATTTCGTTGGATTAGATGAACAGTAATATGGTAATTCATTTTTTTTACGATAACTATCATATTTATAGGAATATTCTTTAAATATATCTCCTAATTCTAAGCTGTGATGTTCTGCAGCAGGTTTCTTAAACGTTAAACTATCTTTGAGTGTTGTGTCAAAATTTATAAACTTATTAGCACAATAACTATTTTCACACCTTAAACCACAGAATAGAACCTCTGAAGAAATTATATTACATCCTTTTTTTTCGTTATTGGAGTATACGTTTGTGTGTTTGGTGAGGTGACTGTATAGTGGTGATTTGGTTTCATGCGTTGATCTAACAACATCACACGAAATCATTTTTTGTTTGTTATTGGATGAGTAGTCAATATATTCGTTAATATGTTTATCCCCGTCATTTTGAGTATCTAAAATTGTTTGCACAAGATCATATGTAGTTTTAAACGGTTTTATTTTCTGTTCTTCGTAATCTATATCATACCTCAAAGCAGGGTTATGAAATAAATTTCTGGTGTCTGAGACATGATTTGCATTACATTTTGCAATTTTGTTGTTGTTATTTTGTGGCTTCAAAAATGTTTGTAGTTTATTTTCTATGGAGTTTGCTCTTATTTTCTTCTGTCGCTTCAATTGTACATTTGTATGAGTTCCTTTATTCTTTTCAATTTTTAACTTACTGTCATTTGATATCATCTTGCATTTATTATTTTTAAGCTTATGACTAATAATCTTCCCGGATGACAAATTACTTAAAGAATTACTTGCTTTGTGGTTTATTTTTCTTTTCTTTTTCTTAATTTTAAAGTTTTCATTATCAGCTTTTGGTGTTACCAATTTTTTAATATCAATCTGTCTCAAGGGTTGTTTATCTTTGTCTATTATGCTATATTCAACTTTATTATTATTGAAGCTATTATTTTGAAACTCCGTAAGTTTTTTTGAATCTAGATCTAAGTTTTGTGAACATTTATCATCGGTATGATTCTTGATATAAGTTCGTCTTACTTGTTTGGTTTTTAACTTATTAATTTTATTTCTCTTTGTCATTTTACCTATGAAAATAAAAATCAACGTACTTATATCATTTAATGTAATTTATTAGAATATAATGTTTTTAATATTTTAAACCTCCTCTAATATTAGTGTTTATCTGTTTGTTCATTGCTTCATAACACAAAAACTATTAAAAGTTTCTATAACTACAGTAATGCATTTACTAGTTTGCTCTTCCCATAGAAGTAGTAGTACTTTAAGTAGCTTTCCATTTCATATATCGCATTTATATTATAGTCTTTATGTGACAGGTGGCAATTTATCCGTAATTTTATTGCCTAGACAGACTACAGCAAATGAATGACATCTGAAACGTGCATACTAATGCTCGTCGACGCTAGTACTAACTAACATCGTCTCAGGTGTTTTGTGCCAAATGAGGTTCTTGGTTCTTAACCCCTCACGCGCCAGACTTCGCAGTGCTCTCGATGCCCCGCGCTTTGTTTTATTGAAAAAGTACAGTAAATTTTATGGTTTTACGTAAACGGTTATTGTTGCTATATTACAAGAAAATGTAAAATACAGTGCTAAAAACAATTTCTAATTGTAGAACGTTTAATTGGGCCAAACCTGTCCTAGAAGCGCGTTGAGCAAATTTTTTTTGGGTCAAACGGGTGTCCCAAAAGCGCGTGAGGGGTTAATCCTTGTCCCATTATGGATTAAAATACATTTTTAATCTTTCATATGAAATGCTATCAATTAGTTTAACTAAATATTTAGGAGGATTAAAAAACGTAGACTATATCCTTGTCCTAATAATGATCCTGTCATATTGCTTTATTGTGTCACGAGGCTGAGTCTTTCGACATTTTACCGTTAAAATTAACCTTGTTCTTATGATGTAGTAACAAACAATAAATATAGTGCTAATAATTTTCTTAATTTATATAATTTATAGGTCTAGTCTGGAGAGAAGCCGTCGAATTTTTTGTTTGGGTATGTATAGGTAGATTATCGTTATTTATTGCGCTAAGCAACATGCTTAAAGACAAAGAAAGAAAGTAATAGGACGAGCAGAAATTAGAATAAATTACTTAAGAATGTATTCTGCTATGGCAAATAATGCAATAGTTCTATACTGATGTATATAGACAGAAAATAGATATAAAAGAGCTATGAATTGCTTACGGAAACGGAGAGACTAACCTTTGACACCATTATGTAGTTGCGAAGTTCCTAATGTTTTAAAATTTTTACCTAGTATGTTATCTATGATTTTTTTAATTTTATTGGGGCTGTTATGCTTTTTTTCGTGATTCATTATTATACTCGTTTGGGGTTTATTAGTTTCTTTTAGATCAGTATCACCAAAGTAAAATTTCACCAACTTTTCCAACATTTTTTTAATTTGTACCCAGTTCTTAAATTCTATCAATGACTCTCTTGCAGTGAGATTGATATCATAATCAATATACGGACACGTAATAAATACAAAATAAAATAAATTATTTTTCGTAAATAAATGATGTTCATCGTGAAACTTCTGTAACAAACAATCTCAAAATATTATGCAAATTCGGTTAAAAGAAAAATAATTTAAATATAGGAAAAAGATATACAAAACACCTTTGATTTTGATTTACTTTTGTCTTGTATTACTAAATATCTTTGTATGTATTCATTAATTATTCTATGCAATTTGCTATTGTTTTTAATAAATTTGCCATTTAAATATATCCATGTTTTTCCATTTTGACTCTCTACAGTTCCTATTAGTCCTTTTACTTTATATTCATTTTTTTCTACTTGTAATTCTTGCACGTTTCTCTTTTCGATATCAAAGAGAATCGAAAGAGTTTGGTACACATCTCTTTTCTTGTGTATTTTAAAAATAATTTCATTCTTCGAGTCATCTCTTAAACTAAGTGATATGTTATTGTGTATAACTGAAAGCTGCTCTAAAAACGTCTTTATATTTTGTAAATCATTTACTGGATCTATTTCTCGTTTTTTGATGTTAAGATTGTAAAGAAATCCATTAATATCCACCTGCAAAATTAAATAAACGCAATCTATGTAATTACTACCCAGCTTCGTCTGGTCTCTCAATTTAAATAAAAGTAGCTTTTGCCTGTCGTCAATCAAGTATTACATTCCCGTTAAATATGGTTTTATTACAATAATTATGTAGTAGGAAGATAATATCAAAGCAAAATTCAACCCTTACTTTACGTCTTTAAGGAGGTATAAATGCATGGGGGGTTGATTTTTAAAATAATCCTTTTAGGGAGTCTCTATATCACAAAAATAAGATGCTGTTTAGATGCTGTTTAGTACTTATTTATGCTAATTTAATGCTATAAGAAGTTACTATAAGTTTTATTGAGGAGTGTTTGTACAATATTTAATTTGAAGATAAACGATAAGATTTTTATTTTGAACGGTGAAAGAATTGTGAAATCACATTTTTTTATTTATTACTTATGGTGGCAAACGAGCAAGCAGCACACTTGATGGCAAGAGTCACTGCCGCCCATGGATCTTTGCAATACCAAGGGTATAGGTTAGGCCGCTGCCTACCAATAAAATGCCGAAACCCACCCAGTTGGGCTTCCGGTTCTCTCGCTCACCGAACGAAGCGCAATAGCACATTGCCACTACTCAGACGTCGGTCTTCTGCGAGAGTGTGGTACTACCCCGGACGGACCGGCCCGCGGCTGTAGACAGAGAACTGTCAACAGCGTGGTCCTACCACTATTAATCATGATGTCAATGCTATAATATTAATTTATTGTAAAGTTATATGGATGTAAAAAAAGTAACGTTTTAATGGCGGGAATCAGATCACATTATGCTTACAAAATACTAGGCTACATGGCCAGTTATAACTAGGCCGTTGCCTCTTTTTTTTTTTTTTTTTTTTTTGCGGTGGGCTATGGACGTCGCACCCCGCCAAATCGGTCCGGGGTGACGGAAGAGGCGGCGCGCGACCCCATTGACCCACCCTGCAAGCACCTCTTCTTCGCCGTACGAGCGGGCCACCGGTACCCGATCTTTGTCTTCGGTGGCCCGCTCGGCGGTATGCCCTCTTGGGCTCCTCTCCTGTCGACGCCCCGACAGCTTTCGCCGTCGAGGCGTCGTCCTCACGCGGTGGCCTCACGTCGGGTAACCGGACAATTCCCCAGTCCGATCACCCGAAGCCTCGGTTAGGGCGGCATCAGGCGCAGGTACTCGCGCCTGCGCCGCCCCGGCCGCAGGCAGCGGCCCGGGTCACGGGAATCCTCCCGGGCCCGTTCCGCCGCATCCTTCTGCGAGATGACAGCCTCGCAGAAGGCGGCGACCGCGTCCCAATTCCTGACGCTGTCGACCATCGCTCGCGCAACAGCCGGCCGTTGCCTACCAATACAAACCCTAAACCCACCCAGTTGAGCATTCGGTTCTCTCGCTCACCGAACGAAGCGCACTAGCACATTGCCATTACTCAGACGTCGATCTTCTGCGAGAGTGTGGTACTACCCCGGACGGACCGACCCGCGACTGTAGACAGAAAATTGTCAACAGCGTGGTCCTATCACTATTTATCTATCATAACTATCATCTATGTTTGAAATTAAATTAAATACCCATTATGCTTCTAACGTTTATGCTAATCACTACGGCAGTTAATAAAAAGTGCTGATTGCAAATACGACAAAATAGATTATTATTGATATATTACCGTTGTTCCTATCGACGGGCGTGTTGTCATTTTAGAAATGTTCACGTTTTTATTGCCGTGGAATGTTTTAGTCCATGTGTCCTCACCATCTTTATATCTTGATGTTATTCTTACATATTGTGATATTACTATAATATTAGCTAAGAATTCCCCACGGTATCCATAATATTTCGGCATTGATTTTAAGGACGATATATCTGACAGTTTACTCGTCATATATCTCTGATCGATAGCGTCAAAATCGTTTCTGGTAATACCACATCCATTGTCAACAACTTGAATTTTGTTTTCTATAATATTTATTCTTATCGCTATCGAAGTTGCTTCTGCGTCTAGTGAATTGTATACCTGTTAAATTAAAGAAATTAATTATAGGATAGATATTATCAAGTCCGAACAGAGTTCAATCAATCGATCAATCAGTTCAGCCAGTTTATTTATTGCGAATGAGGGTACATAGGATGTTACAGAAAATAATGGTCTCACCATAGTCGACCTTACGGCATGCAATTATAATATAACAACAAGAAAAAATAAAAATATAATAATTATTAATCAATGAAATATAATCAAATAAATATAATCAAATAAAATGTCAAAATTAAATAAATTATAGTCTGTCATTAAAAAAATCTGTTAATGAATAATATTCTTTTTCGATACATAATTTCTTAAGGCTACATTTATAGTCATGCATATTAGAACAGCCTCGAATTTGCTTTGGCAGGTGGTTATATACTTTTGGTGCCATCGCGTAAACGCTTTTTTTGAACAAGCGTAGTCTTTGCATTTAATGAATGCAGCTTATCACAACGACGTCGGCTTTCTAAATTAGCATTGGACTTAAGAAGCATACTAACTTCGAATATAGACAACGATGATAATGTCATTAAATTTAACTGCCGAAAATGTGTTTTACAAGTATCTGTGCGGTTCAATTTACAGATCGATCGTAAGCACTTTTTTTGAACCACAAAAACGTCGTGATTTTTTGTAGCATAGTAGATGAAACATAACCATGATACGCCGCAAGAAGCGCATTAATATTGACTATCTTATTTAACTTATATAATGCATATGCAAATTGGTATAATTTATTGCACACAATATCAATCTGTGTTCTCCATGACATATCTCTATCAATATACAAACCCAGAAACTTGGTGATACTTGTTTCTTCTATGATTTGTCCATTATACATAATATGCTGATGTGAAGTCCATTTGTGTCACATTTGAAAATCCATGTCTTTCGTTTTCTTTATATTAATTTTTAGGTTATTTAGAGTTAGCCAGTCAATAATGTCATTAATTTCAGTATTAATATTATTTACCGTTTCATGCATCGTATTACCCTTATCAAAAGTAACTACACTATCATCAGCAAATAAAGACATTTGGTTTTTTGTAACAGATGGAAAGTCATTGATATAACAAAGGTACAATAACGGTCCTAAAACGCTGCCCTATGGCACTCCATATTTAACATCCCTAATGGCAGAGGAATATGTAGTTTCCGATTTAGTCCTAATGTTTACAGCACTTATCTGTGTTATTTGCTTTCTGTTATATAGGTATGATTGTAATACATACATACATACATACATATCATCACGCCATATCCCTTGCAGGGTAGGCAGAGAGAACAGAGTGCCAGAGAACTCTATCTCTGCATACTTCACTCGCTTCCTCAACATTCATAATTCTCTTCATACACGCTCGCCGGTTTCGGAGACTCTTGACTCCACCTTCCTTCAGTACATGACCGATCTGGTCTAGGTAGGTTAGTCTCGGTCTCCCTCGGTACCTACATCCTTCCACTTTCGCATTGTATATCTTCTTAACCAGGCGTTCGTTCGGCATTCTTTCCACATGTCCGAACCATCGGAGCATTCCCTTTCGCATCTTTACACCAATACTCTCTTTCATACCTACTCGCTCTCTTACGTCGTCGTTACGAATGCGGTCGGTCAGCCTAACTCCACAGATTTTCCGCAGAGATCGCATTTCGACCGCATTAATTTTACTATCATATTTTTTTCTGCATACCCAACTCTCGCTTCCATACAGTAATGTTGGGACAAGCACTGCGTTATGTATTGCTACACGTGCCTTCTGGCTGAGGTGGTGGCTGCCGAAAAGTTGCCCCAACGCTCCGTTCACTCTATTTCCCGCATTCACTCTTCGCTCTATATCAGTGGTGTACCTTCCATCTCGGCTAAATCCACATCCAAGATAATAATCAAGATTGTAATAAATCTAGTACATTGCCTCTAACACCATAACTACATTTTTTTTATCAATTTTTGGTGATCCACATAGAGTAGAGAGTATACAGAAGGCATAATAACCTTGCTTGCCAAGTATCATGAGTTCGATTCCCATGCAGGATAATAGTTTTTACAATCCATAAATGATTGTTTTAAGTCTGGGTATAATTTGTATCTGCTAATTACATTTTATGTTTGGTGATAGACTAAGAATACAATTCACCCCATATCATATCCGTGGGTGTCGTGAACGGCAACTAAGGGATATAATATGCAATGAAGGAAAACGTGAAATAAAATATATCAACCCGTCTAAACTGCATGGTTATAGTAGATTAATTTTTCTCCTATTGTGGAGGAGGCTCAAGGCCAGGAGTGCGATATATGTCCAATAGTCAAGGAGAGGGTACTCTCAGGGGGGTATTCCGTCGGGCCGGCCACTGACGTCATGTTCACGCTGCTCCGGTGGTCGGTCCAACGACGAAGGCGAGGTATCACGGGTGGGTTACGGGTGTGCGTATGCGCTTACGCCCCTCTGTCGCCCGGACGGAGTGGTGCGAGGAGAGCACCGACCGCAGCCCACCCCAAAAAAAAAGGAGTGCAATATATTTGAGCTGAGACGATGATGATGATGATGATGAATTACATGTTTATAAGATCCCTAGTAACACAAGGATTTATATTTAGATAAAGTTATTTTGAAACGTCATTACGCAGTTTTGTAGTATCAATACGACAACATATAGAATCAATAATGCAAGTAGAATCTCAAAGATTTACTCAGTTACATTTTGTTTCTATTTATAAAGTTTGCGTTTTCTCTATAAAATCGAACTATGTATAATATGAACTAAATCATTAGCACCATTGCCGTAATACACACAAAATAATATAAGCTCTTTCTAAGATGTAGGTATATATTTTATGGTTCTATCGGTATAATTCTTTAGTTAGAAATCAGTTCAGATGTGTGATTATTTTTCTACGGAGATAGATTAAGTGTGATCCCATTTTAATTTCGTTAGAGTTGGCATTTCAAAGATGTTAGTGCACAGAAAAAAGTAGAAATGTTTTTTTGTTAAATTGTTATATATTTTCAATACCATAATGAAAAATATTGATTAAATTTATCAATATACATAATGAACATAGTTTCAGTTGCCTAAGAAGAACATAATTACGTTTTAGACTTTCTCAACTCTGTGATCGACATAATCGTTTTTATGCGTAGTTTCAAAACATAATAAACAAAGACTGTACTTACTAGTTCTTCAACAGCTTCCTTGTAGTTGTTAATTTGAGCAGACGCGCATAACATTGAACGAACATCGTTAGGTAATATTTTTAAAGGCATTTTTAAATTAAAAATAACAATAAATCATAATTAATTAAAGCAAACGAATATTTAAATCAATACTGTCAAAAAGTTTTAAATTTAGACCGCATAAAAAAATAAAAAAAAAACGTTTATTTAAGAATGAGGTGTAATTACTATCTAATATTGCTATATTACCTCTTTTTTAGCATTATTTACTGTACTTTTGTGTTTTTTAGCATTATCACTGTAAAAACCAGTACTTAATCAGTGTATGGAAGCTGTATGGTGCGGCTAATCATTATACGTGGGTGTCGTAAAAGACGACTAAGAGCTTTACATCTATCTGCGCAAATTCCAACTCAGCCGTCTACTCAACAATTCCATTCCCAAGGAAGGTTAACATCAGGCAGATAAGTACAGGGTTAGCAACACATAGCAATATTTGATATTCAGGAATATCTGATCTTTTGTTCTATATTTGCAATAAAAACGGTGGAACAAAATATTATAATTTGAGCGTTACCGCAGTTGATTTTACAAAGTTTGTTTAAATGTCTTTTTTTTATGGTAGGCTGTAGTCGAGACACACCTCGCCTGTTTTGTTCAAGGCGATGAAAGGGCGGTATGCGACTTCATAAACTACTGTATACTTTCCACTGCCATTAGATTCACCACTAGTACGGAAAATGCGTTTATCCTGGAAATTATCAAAAATATTTTAAAAATATTTTATTTTATGTTAGTCTTTCCATTAAAAAAAAAGGCAAAATTATAATGTATCGATTCTCGATAGCGGAGAAGTAACTATAATTCGATTAATTGTAAGACCACGCTTCTGACAGTTTTCTGCGGGTCGGTCCGTCCGGGGAAGTACCACACTCTCGCAACAGATCGACGTATGAGTAATGGCAATGTGCTATAGCGCTTCGTTCGGTGAACGAGAGAGCCGGAAGCCCAACTGGGTGAGTTTGGGGTTTGTATTGGTAGATAGCGACCTTGGTATTGCGAAGGCTTATGGGCGGCAGTAACACTTACCATCAGGTGTGCTGCTTGCTCGTTTGCCACTGTAAGCAATAAAAAAAATATCAATAAATCCAGCTTAATTTATCATATGATAGGATGGGATTGGGTTGGGGATCTTTGTGGTGTCCCGTGATAAAAAAAAACAGCTAGTATACACAGCCATACAATTATTTATATTAAAACAAACAATTTTATCGATATTGACAGAAAGTTCCACAATCTACATATATGACAAAACTCCTCGAAAGTACATTTTAATGAAAGGAAATCGATTTGTATTTAGCCATGAACTATTTGAATTATGGGTAACTAGTATCGGTAAAGCATGTCGACCGGCGAGTAGTCGTTTATAGATACTCATATGATTGACCGTATAAAATAGTTTTACAGTTTTTAAAAATCATAAAAAGATAATAAAGAATTCATAGATTAGTATTAAATTAATAGCGTTATTGATTTTTCTTTCATAATAAATTGTATTTTACCAGTGTCACTAAGGACTGGCAAAAGTTTTTATCATGCTATTCCAAAGATATATAATCTTAATTGCATTCGTCATTAACATAGTTAATTGTCATCAAATGTAAGTTATGAGTGATTTCGTAGAAAAAGAAATATTACTGTTTTGGGAATACGTTAAACGGTAAGCAAATTCTTGTATAATAATTATTATTTTCATAATTTTATGCATATTGTTTACAAATGAAAGCTTAGAACGGATTATTTGAAAGTAAGATAAGCAGAGTTCTTGTACAGAGAGACTGCAATGTAATTAACATAGGCTAAAAGAGACCTGTGCAACAGACGGAGTACGGGCTCATGGCGAATTTTAAGTTCCTAGTGGACAGCCATACAGTTTTTCCCTCCAATTAGCCGCTCTACATCCAACAGTGAACGTTGATGCGTTAATTAATGGCTAATATATTTTTTTAAATGATATTATTTCTTACGCATGGATGTCGTAATGCGTCTAAGAGGCATAAAGTAGTACAGTGTAAACAGAATATTGCAAGAGAAGCACAACAATTAAAACTCGTTTAGCCAGGGTCAGGCCAATTGTTCACTTGATCTGAAGAAGGCTTATGCTTAATAGTGAGACGTAAATGG
The DNA here is from genome assembly GCA_905163515.2 of Lymantria monacha. NCBI lineage: Eukaryota > Metazoa > Arthropoda > Insecta > Lepidoptera > Erebidae > Lymantria > Lymantria monacha. The sequence goes on from LR991091.1 coordinate 20,546,250, forward strand.
AGTACAGGGAAAGAATGAAATAAGTTTTAATTGGAGCTTTAGATCTCCGGCAGGGTACGTAGAAGTGGATCTATGGGGTCGCGCGCCGCCTCTTCTGTCGCCCCGGACCGATTTAGCGGTGCGTGACCACAGCATAGTCCACCACGAAAAAAAGTCAAGTCCCCAACACGTTTGTCAAGCGCGACGATCTTGGTATTGTACCCAATTCGGCTGATTTATATCCAGCAAGAGGAAAAGGTTGAAGGCTTATAATTGACATGGTACTTTGAGTTCTACCTTCTGTACACAGTTTTATAGTTCTTGTATGCGAAAGAACCCATAGTGCTTGCCTTGGCTCAAGAATCAGGCTCGCTACATGGTATCAATTTATACTACTTAGACATATTACTAGTTTTGATTAAAAACACACAAAAATATTTTAAAATATATCGTTTACGTAATTTTTAAAAAATCCCTTGTTTAAACACTTTCTTAGAAGCATTAATATATAGCATAAATACTTCTTTTTCTTCTTCTTTTCTATGTATTGGCAATCAGCTACTTATACGAGCTATTAGTGTCGGTGTCAAGTTATAAATATCTTCACGTTTTTAGTCTTTCAGGTCAGTCATTGTCTAAGTCAAATTGTCGCCAAACAGTACTATGGTCACACTGTTAATAGCATCTTTTTGGAATTTTGATGGAAAACGCACACATTGTAAAACACTTTTATATAATATTCACTACATCTCAGTAGTTCCACCGCATCACATTACATAAAATGCCATCAAAATTATCTAATGTAACACGTTAAAGCACTAAGATATCGAATATAATACAAGAGCACCACATGGCGTTTCAAATTCCCGTCAAAAGACTTATTTTTAATTATTGGAGACAATCACAAGTATGTGGCTCATAGACACGACGCAAATGAATGAGTAATCTTTTGTAAATGTTTACTGTCTGTCTATCTATGTGATTTATAGTACCTAATTTAGGTATATCTTTCGCACGCGTAGTTTGTTGAATAGAAGGTAGTCCTGTCCTTCCTCAGGTTTCAGTTGCGTACTCGGTGTCACTCGGCGTCTCTCAATGGTTTTAATTATGTTTTTGTGGAACGCTATTTGTTTTTAAATAAAAGTAGCCTAAATTATTCCTTATAACATCAGCTACTCGTGAAAGTCCCGTTAAGATAGGTTCAGCCGTTTCAGAGACTAGAAGAAACCAGAAAAAACAGACAGATAAACAGAGATAAATTTTAAAAAATGTTTTTTTTTTCAGTACTGTATATAATTTTATATGCATTAATAATAATAATAATTAATAATAATAATTTATATTTAGTTCAACAGTAAGTGTATACAATAATACCATCTTAGTTTTACATAACACTGAAACAATTTAGGTGCATATTAAGATGGAGTAAACGACGATGTCTGAACTAGTACAAACTGTGCGACAGACACAAAGCATTTAGTGAAAAGCTATTATTTTGGAATTAAAAACAGACACTTCAATTTTATTTATCTGTATAGATGTATAGAATTTATGCCTTTGTATGCCTTACCTATTTGTAAAGATTATCTCTACTTTCATTTGTATATGCCATTTTTTATATAATATTTCAAACGTTAACACATTGTTGATTCATTTCTTAATGTTTATTACAAATTTTTTTGGTGATAGTATTATATTATTTTATCTTATAAATTAGATTTAATCATAATACTATATGTTATTTTGGATACAATCGTATTTGTAATAAGAAATAAATTGTTTTCAGTTGTTTATAGAGACAGCACTTTGGCCATAGGAATATATAAGAGTAACTACCTTTTTTTTGGGATTTGGGCTACTGTCGGCGCACTCCTCGCACCACTCCGTTCGGGGCAACAGAGGGGCGTAAGCACACACAACCGTAAACCACCTGTGAACCTTGCCTTCGTCGTTGGACCGGCTACCGGAGCAGCGTGAACTTGTTGTCAGTGGCCGGCTCGACGGGATACCCCCTGAGGGGTACCCGCTCCCTGAGCGACGTCCCAGGGGGAGGACGTCGGTCTTTTCCTCGCGGTCAGCCTCTCGGCGGGTGACGGACTAATTCCCCGGTCCAGTCACCCGCGGCTAATATAGTAACTACCTAATACTTTTTTTTAACAAAGGTCAAAATATTTGTATCGTAAGGAAACTTTAGAAACATACACTTGACAAACACAAGTTCCTCACAGATACAGAACAGTACTTTCTGTATCCCACAAAGAACTATTCTGTATGGAGACCGAACCCTGTTAACTGGATGGTAATTTTCAATTTCTAAGGACGTAAATTCTCTGGCACTCTGTCCTCTCTGCCTACCCTGGAAGGGATATGGCGTGATGATATGTATGTATGTATGTAATCACTACGTCTAGCCATCGCAGTTGATATTATTATTTACAGAGGTAAGTGCTGCTGCGCGCTCCCCTCGTGATCCTTCCGTTTTCTTGACTTCCACCGGCAGTAGGAACATAGTAGAAAATCAAAATAAACAATAAAATTAGTAAAACATTTCATTATAATTCAAGAATTTTTAAGATATAATTTTTTTCATTTTTATAAAAATAATACTCGTATAATTACGTTTATTCGTTGTGGTAGGACCACGCTGTTGAGAGTTCTCTGCCTACAGCCGTGGGCTGGTCCGTCCGGGGTAGTACCACACTCTTGCAGAAGAACGACATCTGAGTAATGGCAATGTGCTATTGCTATTCGTTCCGTGAGCGAAAGAGCCGGAAGCCCTAGAACTAGTTGGGTTTGGGGTTTGTATTGATCGGCAGCGGCCTAGCTATATTGCAGATCCATTTACTTTAAAGAGGCATGCCCATTTATGGTTTCGTGTAGAATTTAGAACATCAACTAAATTATTATCAAAAATCAAGTTTTCAATTATCATGTCACCCTTCATAATATGAAATCATAATAACGCCGGATATAATATGCTAAATAATTAAAAAGTATTTATCCGTTTGTGCCATTTTTTAATGTATTGTTTTGCATAGGGTCTGGGATGGTTTTGCGTTTTTATTTATTGTTACAAGTCTACTTTCTAACGTTAGAATAATTACATACAGTTGCCATATATAGGTTCTAAATAAAGTAGATTATAGAATATTAGTCATAATTTTTTTTTTTAACATAAAGTTTTTTTGCCAAGCAATATCCAAAAGATGCCAGATTTGGAAACACCATTCTATTGCTATAAAATTCTTACTATCGATACTGATCAACCAAAACAACGATCAAGTCTTCAAACTGTAAATAATAACCTAATTTAATGTGAAAAAATAACCCCGCGATGTAGGGATGTATATTTTTTTGTAATAGATTATACATTTAAAGCCCAACAAAACAAGGTATCTTTCATTAATGCACAACGTGAAACAGTACTCCATACTACAATGGGCATTCCCCTTAGGTTATTATTTACAGTTTACCGATTTAATCGTTCTTTTTGTTGATCAGTATCATTTAAGAATCTTGTAGTCATAGAATGGTGTCTCCAATATCTGGCATCCAAAAATATTGCTTGGCAAAAAATTTCATGTTTAAAAAACATGTTTATGACTAATATACTATAATCCATTTTATTTAGAACCTAAATATGGTAACTGTATGTAATTATTCTAAGGTTAGAAAAATAGGCTTGTTGCAATAAATAAAAACGCAAAACCAACCCAGACCCTAAAAACGATTAATACAGTTTTAAAATACTGACATATATGCAGTACAATACATTAAAAAATGGCATAAACGTAAACAACCTTTTTTATTGTTCAGCATATTATATCCGACGTTACTATGACTTCATATTATAAAGGTGATATGATAATTTAAAAAAGTTGATTTTTGATAATAATTTGGTTGATGTTCTAAATGAAACCATAAACGGGCATACCCATTTAATGTGAAAAAATAACCTAATTTAAGGAGCTTCATAGGTCTTTTGTGCAGTAACCCGGCGATGTAGGGATACTTTTTTTTGTAATGGAATATACAAGCCCAACAAAACAAGGTATCTTTCATTAATGCACAACGTGAAACCGCACTCTATACTTCAATGGGCATTTCCCCTTTTAAGTTTCGGGAAAGTCACCCAAGGGCTATATCATCGTGGATAACATCTATGCATCAGATGGAAAACCCGCCATAAAACATTATATCAACCCATCTGATCAGCGTGGTATAGTAGATCATTTTACCTCCTCTTTTAGAAGAGACTTGACCAGCCAGTATTTTAATACGCTAAATTATAATCAATATCAGCTTGATTTCTAATTCAGCCTGCAATTTATAAGTATCAGGTAGATTCTTCTATTTTACAAAGTCAACCTCGTAATCCATTACGAAATTCAGTCTTTACAATTATCATCAGCAACGTGCTTTGCATAAACATCCCCACTAATTGGGATGATGCCGTAATCACGACGCTTAGCAGGCGTATTGGGAACCGTAGTAAATTTTTACTATGCCCATGAAAAAGTAAATAGTGGTGACAATTGTATATTTAACCCTGATGAGTTTTTAACCCACACGGGTGATATTTTGGAAGCATTTACGTAGTTGAGGTGTTAGAGAAATAAGGAAGAAAATTCGTGGGGATCGCATACTTTAGAGCCGACAGACGCTATACAGCACAGATACAAACTGGGTTACGAGGGCAAATGACATTAAGTTACATAATGAAAAGAATTGGTCGATAAATGTCGTATTAACTGCATTAATAATTCATATACCACGGAGCGCTTACGTTTTCTTTGGTTTTTTTTTAATGTGTTATTGATCGAATAGTTGGCTCATAGCCTCCTTATTGTTTCAACTAAAGCGTAGCAAATTGAAATAGTTTGCAAGACAGACAATGGGGACTTTACTTAAAACAGAAAGTATGCTGAATCACGGTATAGGAATTTGTATGTTAACTTCAAAACGCAGACTTTTAAAACACCTACTTAATACGTAAATACACACATTTTTATACGAGAAGCGATGTATAAGTCGGTGAAGTCATCTTAAAGATAATTGAAAAGATTCGTTTTTTACCTTATCAAATGCGCATTCATCTCAGCTCATATGCCCCACTGTTGGGCACGAGCCTCCTCCATAATGTGAGGGTAATTGACCTACTATACCACGCTGGTCAGACGTGTTGATATAGGGTTTTGTTTCGAGGTTTCCTTCTCTCGCATAGATGTTACATGCGTTTTTATATCCCTCAGTCGTCTCGTACGATCACCCATGGGTAAGATAGGGGTGGTGAATTGTATTCTTACTCCGTCACCACACGGAAAAAAAGGGACTTAATTTTATAAAATAAATCAGCTTCTTAATCTTTTTACATAAATCATTTAAGTATATATACTACTTTATACTCTATTGCTTTCAATTTATCTGACATATTTGAGCAGGAGTGATTTTTAAAACATTCCAATATTTTGACGAATCCTTATCTTTGGGATACCTTAACCATTATTGCGAAACAATATACTGCGATAACAGTAACTATATTGAGTCTTTTGCCTGGAAACGTTCGTATATATAGTGTAACCCTGGAATAAATGAACACCAGTTCCTTTTGGGATCTCATTTGAAGAGTATCTAAGTCAAACAATAACCAAAGGTAAGTTAATCATATTTTGCTAATCTCGAAGACTGAGATATCTCCGACTTATTACTGAGTGTTCTTTATGTGTAATTTTAAAAGTTTTTTTTTAAGTTTTATTTTGTCACTGTGACTGTTCACTCATTTTGTTTTTGTTGTATTCTTGTTACATCTTTTCGTATTTTGCTTTTAATTGTTCATTATCTATGAATAATCAGCTAATATGACCTAACATGACCTACGTCATCAACAAGAAAAAAGGTTACATAACCAATTGAAATGTTATATTAATAGTTTTCTATTTTTCAGATGTTTAAAATCCTAGCGATGATTGTCACTTTCGCCGTTATAGGTTCCGTAATAGATTCAGCTGAAATTTCATCATCTTATGCACTACTAGACAAACATGCGGCATTTAAACCGGAATTGAAGACTGAACCAATAGAAACTCGTACAATGTTAAATGAAAGAAAAACTGAAGAAAAACATCCGGTTTATAAATATGAAGATGTCCAAAAGCAAGGCCGAGCTAGGATAGAGCCGGTTAGACCTCGAGGACCTGTTATTAAAAACGATCCTATGTTAGCAGATCAACCAGCTATGCCCACTGAAGTCACTAGACCTGTAAGTATACATTTTTTATATCCATCCATTCATCCATTGGCTTATTAACGAGTATTGCAAGACTTAATCCTTCCCCCAAGGTGTGAAAATATGTAGACGGATTGGCTATCCATAGTTGGTGTTTTCAGAAAAGTTCTGTTGCCCATTCTACTAGTGATTTTAAGCCAGGTTTAGGACTCCCACGACGTGATAACACATTGTTTTCTTTATCCGTTACCACAGAACATAAAACTAAAAAAATAAATGATTTCAATATCGATTAATAAATACATTTAACCAAAAATCCGTTAAAAAATTTAAATATTTATATAGTTTCGAATCAGATTGATAACGTTGATAAATATTACGAGCTAGTACCCGATTGTTATTCTGTTTTTTACCGGATCATTATTCTCCTACTCTTATCCCAATTACTTGGGGTCGATACAATATGTAGGTACTCTTTTTTCATAGTACATATTGTAAAAGTTATTGGCAACAGTTTTATGACCGGCCGCTTGCCAGACCTCAACCCTCCTTGGGAATGCAACTGTTGACCAAACGGCATCATATGGAATTGGCCCAGGTCGTTATAACGCTCTTAGTCGTCTTTTGCGACATCTACGAGCAAAGTAAGGGTTGGTAGTATTCTTAGCTACTACCACACAGCAGTTTGCTATCTATTTTTTACCAGATATATATTTAAGACCATTGCTGTAATTTTGAGAAAGTAGTAGGTCGCCTTTCATTTCCTCCATTTTTAAATAATAACTGATTCCCACCATGTATCGCCTAATTCAATCAATTATCTTAATATAGTAGATACTCGGTTAAATGGATTAATTGTTGTCGTTAGACATTCGGATAATCAAAATCCGGTTAATAGAATTTACGAAGAAAAGCTATTTTATACATATTGTATAATATTATGCAGTAGTTAGGTGTTCATAAAAAATAATAGATATACTTATCATATATACTTACTTATCAAAAATCAATGTTTTATGAAGAAATTAAGAGATACATTTTCCAACGTATGCACTTATTTATGTATTTAAATACATATTTTCTCTTTCAAATAATTATAAAATCCAATATGTACAAGTGTACATAATATAGTTTAATTTGTTTATAATATCTATGTAATTTAATTTGAGTTAAAATATTTGGTAATTGCCATTTGACGTAAGCCACTTTGTCTCTTCAGTGCTGCTACATCACGAATTAAATCTGTAGTAAACTTTTAATATCTCACCTTGTTGGATAAAATATAGTAACAGTTGCTAACTAAAGAAAACAATAACGAAATGCGTGAAGGATAGATAACTGCTGCGCGGTAGCGGCTAAGAATACTACCGACTCATACTTTGCTCGTGGATGTCGTAAAAGACGACTAAGAGCTAAATATCGACCTGGGCCAACTCCACCTGATGCCATTAGGTCAACAATTACATTCCCAACGTTGACGTGAGGCAAGCGGCCGTTCATAAAACTATAGCCAATAACTTTTTGCAATATGTACCTACGATGGAAGCAGAGTACATATCGTGTTGACCCCAAGTAATTGGAATAAGAGCAGGAGAATCATGTGGAGAATAGATCACGCGAAGCACGGTCAGGTAATGCCAGTTCTGACACGTTCTTTTGCATTAATTTAATTGTACCTATATGCAAGTACGCGATTAGGAGTTCGGATAATCGTGCATCCGTATAACCGAGGGCCGGATAATCGAGTTTCTACTATAATTATTTTTTTAAATATGATAAAATAGAATTGCTGAATAGAAATTTATTACTTTAATATTACTTTGAAATTTATTTAATTAGGTAATACCATTGTTTCCAGGATGGTCTTGACGGCAATGGATATCAGCATGTACCGGTCGAAGTGGCTTACCCTGATATCCCTTATGCGCCGGGGTATTATTATGATTCTGGATATTCTGCTTCAAATAAGTATGTATATTATTTAATTTTGTTTAAATATATTAATATTCTGTCAAATTACTGAGATTTAGCATTTAACATGCTAGTTTATTTAAAAAAAAATATTTACGAGTCAGAAAATATTTTTCGAGTCAGGTTCGAGTCACACGTGTGATCCGTGTGACTTAGAGGTGGGCGTTTTCAGATTTTTACGCAAACCGTTACAAATTCGATTTCTGAAATCGATTTCAAAATTCGATTTCCGGCGCGGTTGGCGGAGCGGATTTACCTTAGTTTCGATCGATATTCGATGGTTTCAGGTTTTAGTTATTTTAGCGTAGCAAACGAAAAACGCAAACGAACGAACGCATTCAAAATATTTTTCTTTAATTTCTTTGTTGATCGGATTTAGGTGTACGATTTTCCTTTATGCTTTATTTAGGCTTAGGACTAGCAAAAATATTTTGTTTTGGATATGATACAAAACTTTCTGGCACATTTAAAAATCGTCAAAAAATTATTATATAATATACATTTTTTGCATGTCTTTTTTGTTTCCATTTTACAATTAATAGTTATTTCTTATTTATCATCAAATCGTATATATGATACTAACATACGTTACTATAGTATTAAATCATAAAATACCCATCTAATTATAATGTTCACGAGAACATAAAAATAACATTACGCGCACACCGCACGTATCACCAAGGTCAAGTCGACATCAAAACTCTCCAATAATTCAAAAAATCTATTTACCAAACACAAAACTTAAACTATCATTATAGTAATCACAAAATAAAAGGCCCGTTTTGACAGTTCACGCCCAAGAAGTTCTGAAGGTAATTATATTTTTCATTGTTGGGTAACGCCCACTCGGTCAAGTGCCGTGCATAACGATTTTTTCATTTTGTCCACAGACTATTAATAATCGGTTAAAGAAAAAATAAATCGATCAAAATATTTCCTTTAAGGTAGCCTCGCTCTTGTCCAGTTTTATTAATTTTAATACTAGTGTTTAGAATTATTGAATTTCACCACTGTGTATTGATCTTTACGGAAAGTTATGAGTTTGGAGCTAACAAAGCTCACAAATTGGGACAATGTCATATTTGTCGAAGAGATTTGGCTGAACTCGAATCATACCTTGCCGCAGTCGTGGACGGACGATACCAAGGCATCTTGCTCAAAAGTGCCAATGGGAAAAGGTGGACGCTTAATAATCTGCCACGCTGAATCAGCTGGGGGAAGTTTTTTTAATGATGCCTTGCTCGCAATTGAGTCTAAAAGTACAAAAAAATATCACGACGAAATGGACGCAAATAAATTCACAGAGTGGTTCAGCATGGACACAAAGTGACAAGAACGCCACCATACCATTGTCAGTACAATGCTTTGATCTGGGCTCAAATAAAAGGATACGCAGCACGTATCCTTTTATTTGAGCCCAAATACAAAGTCGCCATTCTCCACTAAGAAAATTATGACATTGTTTAAGAAAATGATGACATTGTTGAATGAAGCTTGTGCCAAAATTACTAAAGAAGACTGGGCAAGAGTGGTAGAAAACTCGAAAATAATTAAGGAAGACTATGACAGAGACGTCAATATTGACAATATAATTGAAAATGAAATAATTATAGATACGGGTGACGATAGCTCAACTAATAATTTTGGCTCATCATTTGAAGAAAATGAAGAAATTGAAGATGCACTTTTTCTCAATTTTTTATTTTGTGATGAAACATTCACTCAATATAAAATTGTAATACAAATATTAAATGATAGAAAATTGACCTTTCATAACATTGTATCATTTCAAAATACCTACAATATCAAAGTTTTAACTTAAATTATCAAATCACAACTTTAATAATGCACTTTACAATACATATTCAAATCGATCAAATACTCATGCAAACTTGAATCGATTTATCGTGAGTATCGAGTACCGAGTCGTATGGTTATATCACTATATCCATCGCTAAGACAAATGTCAAAACGGGCCTTTTATTTTGTGACAACTATAAGTATTGCGTAATATTATCATGGAAGTAGTTGCATTCTGATATAGATCTTATTCCCTGTCCCTTGTAATTCTGTTTCGTTTCAATCTGCCATTCTTAGTTTCTTAGAAACCGCCAAAATCCAAAACTGATGATAATTCGCTCGCTTCATCTCTTTCACTGCACTAAACGATCGCTTAGTTAGAATGAAAGGAGGCGAATTTTAATGAAATTCGCTTTCTCTCATTCTAACTAAGCGATCGCTTAGCGGAGTGAAAGAGTTAGTAAGTTTTCAAATATTGGTTTTGTTTGCAAAACTAGCAATAGAAAACGATTGCGCGATGATTAGATTAGTTAGTATTAGTTTGTGTTTTCGTCGTTTTGTTTTGATATGTCGTGTTGATTTAGTTTCTGCCGAGATATGTTTTCTAAAATCAGTTTGTATAGTGTTGAATATCGATACGATACGATTTCTGACTGAAATCTGATTTCAGATTCGTTTTGATATATCGTACGCATACCTAGTGTGACTTGAACCCAAATCTATTGGAGATCCATACCAATCGTCCTACAACATAGACAAGTATGAGATGTTGTATGACAATAAAATTGTTGCTGATATTGACAATAAAACTTGTCTTTATATATTATTACTTGTAACTAGCTCTACTCGCATTTAGTCAAAAGGAACTGACATATTCCGCATAGATACAAACTACCTACAGGAGAACGACACTTCATATTTAAAATCAAGTTTTCTAGTTCCTACTAGTTCACATGGATTCATAGATAGTCTTTTTTTTTTTTGCGGTGGGCTACGGTCGGCGCACTCCTCGCACCACTCCGTCCGGGGCGACAGAGGGGCGTAAGCGCGCACACCCGTAACCCACCCGTGAACGTCGCCTTCGTCAATGGACCGGCTACTGGAGCAGCGTGAAATTGTCGTCAGTGGCCATTCATAGATAGTTAACAGTAATATGATTTTGTAGTAGGTACCCATAGTATAATTGTTTTTATCTACACAGTTTTTAATTAGGTTATGACTGCACATATAGCATAGTTAGACTTGTACGTGCCACGAACTCGATTTCTGCGTGGGACAGCAGTTTGTGTAATTCACAAATTATTCTTCTGTATCATTTGTTTTTGCAGTTGCGCTTGATTATTGCGACTGCTCAGATATCGATTTTCTGCGAGAATGTGGTACTACCCCGGACGGACCGACCCGCGGCTGTAGATAGAATACTATTACCAGTGTAGTCCTACAACTATAGTTTCTTTATTCTACTACTATAGTTTCTCTGTTTCTCTACTCCTACGAATATTCTTTTGCAGTTACGATATGTATGGGCCAAATACATATTTAATGGATCCTGATACGTCTACAGTCAGTTTGCTCTGGAGTCAAGTACCTGATGGTAGAGTGAGTATTTTTACAAATTCAAGTCTACAGCGTACTATGTTCTCCAGTTGTATACCTTTTAGAAAAAGTTATGATATTAAAGTATAGTTTGCCAGCATTTAAATATTAATATTAAATAGTACTTCTTTATTGTTGCCAATCATGATGATATATAGAAACATCATCATCATCATCATCTCAGCTCATATATGTCTCCTCTCTATTGGGAGAGAAATTGACCTATCATACCACGCTGGTGAGACGTGTTGGTATAGGGTTTAGTTTCGAGTTTTCCTTCTCTCGCATAGATGTTATATGCGTTTTATATATCCTTAAGTCCTCTCTTAAGATCACCCAAGGAGTGTGAATTGTATTCTTACTCCGTCACCACACGGTAAATATATGGAATATTGTCATCTCATTTTTATGTATTGATTTCTGTTGTTATATTACAAACAGCGTGACTTACAAAATTACTTTAATACTGAATTAAATTCTATTTTATATTTAGTTTTAATATTCAATATTATAAATTTAATTTAAATATTTAAATGTTATTAACAATTTATTATTTATCTTTCAGACTCTTATTAATTACGTAGGACGCACTATTGTTTGGTTCTTCAACAGCGTGTTTGTTCTTTTACTTGGTTCTCTTCTCACTGTTGGTGTCTGTTCTTATACCAACGTTTGTACAATTGCTTTTACCGGTATTGGACCTATTCACGAAGAGATGAGGGCTCTTATAAGCCCGGAGAGACTAGAAAAGATTAGTCATGCAGCTGATTTTGTAAAGACTGCAATTGATAAATATCAGAGGATTCAAAAAGTTACCCATGAAGTACCTACTGGAAGGAGACGTCGGGCTATATTTAATTACTAATTTTATTTTAATATTTTATTTTTAACTGGTATCGTACTTCATGAAAATCAATTAAATATCTATATTATTTTTATTTGTGTTTAGAAAATTACCGTAAGTTTATTCACTGTTTTGCGTATAAACACTTTTATTATTATGTAATTTTTCTTTTATAACCTAATTTGCAATCCGTAATCTTTGCCTATACTACCCCTATTATCATATCATTCATGTAAATTAAATTCGATTACGAATTATATCTTAAATGAAAAGTAAAAATAAAATGACATATGCCTTTTAATTTTTTTAATGATATTTTATTTTATAACAGATTAAATATAATAAATACTACACATATTTACAATCGTTAGATCGGTAGTTTCATTCGCGTTGTTTGTTCTAAGATTTTTTTTTATTTCTCGTATTTTTTGGGGTTATATTTGGTGTTATTGAATGTGAATACGTCTTCTGCTTCTTCTCAGCTTCATTTTTGGCAATTATACTATACCATGCATCAAACGTGTTGACATATGGTTTTATTTTATGTTTTCTTCTACTTGTAGTGAGATTTCTTTTATAGTATTTTATGATACCTAAAGGAAAGGGTGCCTTGTATTCTTTTACTTTGTCATCTAACGTAAAATTCAAATCATGCCAATTGCAACATCAACCTAATAAAGTAAACATGTAAATACAAACCATAGTTTTCAATTAAGGCCATCATATTTAATTTTTCGTAAAAGTTAATGAATTATCTTAATTTAAATTAACATTTTGTAAATAATTATATTGTCTTATTACATAATCCGAAGTTTCGAGTAATTTAACTATAGTTTCCGGTTTAATAAAACTACTGTAATCTCCTGGAATAATCACAGATTTCCAAAGTGGGCTAAGACTACAAAGTATAAATTTAATACCAGAGGCAATATATGGTCCCACGTTTTCAAGCATAGCATATACTATTAACATAATTTTTCGGAGGAAAACCTGAAATGATAAAATATTTTTACTATATCATGCTGTCCTACATGTTTGGGTTTGTTTTCAGCACAGGATCAAAATTTGTATGATACACAAATTTCCTCAAGTTAAAATTTTGTTTAATGCATGTATAATAATAAGGTAGCAAATAATGGATTACTTGCTTTGCGTGCTTTAAATAAATAAGAAGGCAACGTGGTAGCATGGGATAGATTATTTGCTACCTTATTACTATACATGCATTATTACTCAACAAGCAGTCCTACTATTAAATTAACATGTTCGATAGTTAACGTTGGAAAAACTCACAATAAAAATATTTATATAAACATTTTATCTATCCGTGTGGTGACGGAGTAAGAATACAATTCACCACCCCCTATTTTACCCGTGGGTAAGAGACGACTAAGGGATATGAAACGCATATAACATATATGCAAGAGAAGAAAAACTCGAAACAAAACCCTTTACCAACACGTCCGACCAGCGTGGTATAGTAGGTCCATTTCCCTCCCTGTCATTCTATCCCTGTCAACAGCGTGTTCCTATCACTACCAAATATCCTTTAGTCGACGTGACCCATGGGCGAGAAGTACTGTATTCTTACTCTACCTTCGTCATACGAAGACTAACCATTCTATATAGATTTTCTTCAAATGATCATATTAGAAGTATATTTATTTATACTTACGGTTATATTTTTAGTCATACGGTTTAAAATAGGCGTCAAAGAATTATTAATCGTTTCATATATAAAACTCCTGTACTTTTTGCTGGTCTTCCTTCCTTTATATTTAGTACTCAGTTTGCGAACGTAAATAGTTGGAGTTATGAGAATAGGCATTACCTTCACTGCTCCATTATTATTTAACCTTCTATTGACTAAACCAATTCCATTATTTTTATTGGTTGGGTTTATCATTACTGGTTTATCTCTGTCATAGTTACGCTTAATTTCCTACAAATATAATCCAAGCAGGTAAAGTATTATTAAGGTAATCCTAGCTAATATTATCGTCATTATGTGTCACTATACGGATCCATAAACTATTTCTGTGTCATACTCATCAAGATTCCAATATTTCATCTTCATCTTAGGTCATATATATCCCACTGTTGGGCTCTAGCCTACTCCATAATGGGAGGAAAATCGACATACTATGCCACGCTGATTAGGCGTGTTGGTATACACATACATATCATCACGCCATATTCCTTGCAGGGTAGGCAGAGAGAACAGAGTGCCAGAGAACTCTATCTTTGCATACTTCACTCGCTTCCTCAAAATTCATAATTCTCTACATACACGCTCGCCGGTTTCGGAGACTCTTGACTCCACCTTCCTTCAGTACATGACCGATCTGGTCTAGGTGGGTTAGTCTCGGTCTCCCCCGGTACCTACATCCTTCCACTTTCGCATTGTATATCTTCTTAACCAGACGTTCGTTCGGCATTCTTTCCACATGTCCGAACCATCGGAGCGGATGATTCCCTTTCGCATCTTTACACCAATACTCTCTTTCATACTTACTCGCTCTCTTACGTCGTCGTTACGAATGCGGTCGGTCAGCCTTACTCCACAGATTTTCCGCAGAGATCACATTTCGACCATTTCATTTCGTTGGTATAGGTGACAATATTTATCAAAACAACATAATTTTAGTACATAACGATGACGAATTTAGAATGCAGAAGATAAGGAATGAAAAAGTTTAAAAGTGGCGCCAGTGACGGAATAGTTGAAAATTGGACGCCTGACTTGGAATTGGAATTGTGATGAGCCGGAATGAAAGTAATGTTGTGAGAAAAAAATTAAGTATGAATGTTAAAATGGCTTTACGGATAAGGGAAGACCGAAGGAAAGATGGATGGATTGTGTTAAACATGATATGGATAGAATGATTTCTAATGTTTACGCGAGTGTTACCGATTTGAAATAAAACTAGTTTTACGGATTCTATCGCGTTTGTTTGATTTTTAATTTCTCGACGCTTCGAACACTTTACAGTGATCATGGTCACGGGTGGACTGACAGTCCTGATAAGTCGTAAAACTAGTTTTATTTCAAATGATATGGATAGGAAGGGAGTGAACGCAGAGACATCGGATAGGATTATGTGAAAGAAAAGAACATATTGCGTCTAACCCAAATAATTGGGATAAGAGCACGGTAATGATGAATAACGATGGAATTTCGATAGAGACGATCTTTCTGACAAAGCCATTATAAGCATTTAGATTAAAAAATAGTTACCTGAGTTAGTGGATAGAATTTACTTAGCGTATTTCCAACATTATTCAAAGCTGTATTTTTCTTTAGACCTTCACTTTTAGCGTTATTTTGTAAACACAAAATCATCGAATATAACGTAATACACAATTTATTCATCTGAAATACGTATAATTTATAAAGCAAAAATATATTTTATTTGTTCCACTACAATTTCAATAAAGACAACTTTACTTCACAATTTGCTAAATTGATATAAACCATAATAATACGTACAATTGTCTTTCATATTAATAGTTCATTAGTTAATTAAACAATAGTTTGAATTCCAATTTACTTTTAAAATTCAAAGTAAGCGATTTAATCAGTAATAGTAGATATATCTATATATGTTACCGGCAAACTTAACAATCTGGTTTTCTATACATTACTTAGGTTTTGCATAGAATGCCTAAAACGTGTAGGTAATGTATGAAATAATCCAGGCCCATATGAAGTATTTGGGCCTGGTGCTCGATGGGCGTTGGTGGTTCCGGAAGCATTTCCGCAGATTTACTGCCCGGCTGGTCGGCGCGGCGTCCGCCCTATTACGGTTTATGCCGAATGTCGGCGGACCCAGCTTTGAAGGCCGACGGCTGTATGCGGTGATGATCAGCTCAATGGCAATGTACGGCGCACCCGTGTGGGTGAGGTTTCTGACCGTCCAACTCAGAGATTTCCTGTGGCGCCCACAGAGAGCCATGGCGGTCAGAGCCATCCACGGGTATCGCACGGTGTCGACCGAGGAGGCATGTGCATTGGCCGGGACACTCCCGTGGGACCTGGAGGCAGAGATGCTCTCCGATCTCTACCGGCGGCTTACCTTAGTACCCGACGAGGGTGGCTCCCTATCGCTTAGCGAAATTGCCACCTGGCGTGAGGTCACCCGCAGGGACGTCATCGCCCGTTGGGTTACGCGGCTGGAGAGGTCTAGACACGATGTTATTACCTTTGAGGCCCTCCGGCCCGTACAGATGGAATGGATGGAGCGGCGGCATGGGGTCCTCTCTTTCCGGCTGGTGCAGATTTTGTCGGGGCGCGGTTGCTTCGGCAAGTACCTGCACACGGCCACAAGGACGGAGTTGACTCCGTCCTGCCAACAGTGCGGCCGTGACGAGGACACGGCGCAACATACGCTCGAGGTCTGTACAAGCAGGAACCGGCAGCGCCGTAACCTCGTGGCTGTTATCGGTGCCGATCTGACGCTGCCGGTTGTCATAAAAGCGATAGTCGACAGCCTCAGGCACTGAGACGCGGTCGCCGCCTTCTGCGAGGCAGTCATCTCGCAGAAGGAGGCGGCGGTATAAGTCCGGGAGGATTCCGTCGACTCGGGCCGCCGCCGGTGCCCCGGGTGGCGTAGGCGCGATTATCTGCGCCTAATGCCGCCCTAGCCGAGGCATTGGGTGATCGGACTGGGGACTAGCCCGGTCACCCGAAATGAGGCCACCGCATGAGGACGATGCCTCCACGGCGACAGCTGTCGGGGCATCGACTCGAGAAAAAAAAATGGTAAAGGGTAGGCTAGGTAAAGTGTGTAATATGCAATAATATTCATAATATTTCATATATTGCCTGGATGCTCCAGGTATTCTATACATTGCCTAGGTATTGTATAGAATACCTTTTTTTTTTTTTTTTTTTTTTTTTTTTGGTAGGCTATGGCCCGGTCACACGTCGCCCGTACCGTCCGGGGCGACGGAAGGGCAGCGCGTGGCCCCATAACCCACCGTATTCCCTCCCCATCGCCATTGGGCCGGCCACTGGTACCGCTTCCTTGCCTTCCGTGGCCAGCCCGGCGGGTTACCCTTTCGGGTACCATCCCCCGTCAACGCCCCAGCTAGCTGCCGGGGCGTCGCCCTCACGCGGTCAGCCTCTCTGCGGGTGAAGGGCTATTCCCCGGTCCAGTCACCCGCGGCCTCGGCTAGGGCGGCATTAGGCGACGGAGCGTCTCACCGAAGAGGATTTCCTCTCGGAGTCGCCCCGCCGCCTCCTTCCGCGAGACAACTGTCTCGCAGAAGGCGGCGACCGCGTCCCAGTTCCTGACGCTGTCGAGCATCGCCTTAGCGATGGTCGGCAGCGCCAGGTCGGCACCGATGATCGCGACGAGTTCACGGCGCTGCTCTGCCCAGGCCACACAGACCTCGAGCGTGTGCTGCACCGTGTCCTCGTCGCAATCGCAGTGGTGGCAGGACGGTGTACTCTCCCTCCTCACGACCGTGTGCAGGTACTTGCCGAAGCAACCATGCCCCGTCAAGACCTGCACCAGTCGGAAGGAAAGGACCCCGTGCTGTCGACCCAACCACTCCATCAGCACTGGCCGGAAGGCCTCGATGGTCCGAACACCGAACCGAGGCCTTTCCAGCCGGATTGCCCAACGAGCAATAACGTCACGGCGGGCGTCGCCCCGCCAAGCGGCCATCTCACTAAGCGAGACGGTGCCGCCCCCTGCCCGCGTCGCTGACACCCGCCGGTACAGTCCGGCGAGCATCTCCGCCTCCAAGTCCCACGGAGGTGTTCCGGCCAACAGGCATGCTGCCTCCGTCGCCACCGTGCGGTATCCGCGTATGGCCCTGACCGCCATGGCCCGCTGTGGTCGCCATAGTAGAGCCCTAAGTCGGACGGTCAGGGACCCCGCCCACACGGGTGCGCCATACAGGGCCATCGACCGGACCACCCCCGCGTACAGCAGTCGGCACGTAGCGCTGGGTCCGCCTACATTCGGCATGAGCCAGGATAGGGCGGACGCCGCGCCGACAAGCTGTGGAGCAAGCCGACGGAAATGCTCCCGGAACCACCATCGCCCGTCGAGCACCAGGCCCAAGTACCTCATATGGGCCCGGATGCTGATGGGAACCGAATTGACGGTGATCGAGGCGTCGGTGGGTGGACTGGTGCGGGGCCCATGGAATAATAAGGCCTCCGTCTTATCCAGGGCCACCCTTAGCCCCAGCGCCTCGATCCGCCTGACAATCTCCTCGGTGCCAAGAGTTGCCAGGCGTGCCGCCTCCTCCAGCGTCCCACCCCGGGCTGTGACGAGTGTATCGTCGGCGTAACAAATTACGCCCAGCCCGGGCGGGAGGCTCCCTCTCAACGCCCAGTCGTAGCCGATGCTCCACAAAGTCGGCCCCAAGACCGACCCCTGCGGAACACCGCACGACATGGGCGTTCGCACAACATCCCCTACTCGGTTCTTATAGAGGACGCTGCGCCCCTCCAAATAGTCTGCCACCAGCCGCCTCAGGTATACAGGCACCCCGTGATACCGGAGTGCCTCCCTGATGCAGCTGAATGGCAGACTATTGAATGCGTTGGCGATGTCTAGAGACACCGCCAACAGCACCCCACCGCCAGTGACAGCCTCCGCGACTACGGCCCTCAGGCGCAGCAAGGCTGCGATCGTCGAACGCCCCTTTCGGAAACCAAATTGGGCGTCCGACAGATCGGGGCCAACCTCGCTAAGGTGCTGGCCGATACGGGCAGCCAGGATCCTCTCCAACAGCTTACCCGTATCGTCCAGCAGCACGATCGGCCTATAGGCCGAGGCCGAGTCCGGAGACCGTCCCGGCTTCGGCAGGAGTACCAGCCTCCCCTCCTTCCAACACCCAGGGAACTGCCCAGACCATTGTATAGAATACCTGGAATATACAGATTGCCAGTAACATATATATTAAATAGGTCTAAAATGTAACTGCTTTTTCGGTAATTCTAATAATATTTTTTTATGTAGAGAGATTTTTACATACGTAGATATTTTATACGTGCAATACTTTCGTTTTTATACATATCATCATTAGCTTGCTATCATCTCACGCTAATAAGGGCAGCACTACATGTCTGAAAAAATAAAAAATAAAAAAGAATAAATGACATTTATTTTATAAAATACTAGCTTCTGCCCGCGGCTTCGCCCGCGTAAAAGGTTACTTTCTACGAAATTTAAAAATTCGTAAAAAGTAATTTTTATGAAATTTTAATGTCATATTTATTTATATCTAATTAATAGCCTAAAAATAACTATCAAGCTTCTGGTTTTAAAAGTGACGATAATTCCTTAGAACTTTTCATCTCCCTTTACAACCCTTTTTTTTAATTAAAAAGTAGCCTATGTCCTTTATCAGGCTCTAGACTATCTGTGTACCAAATTTCATTTAGATTGGTTTAGTAGTTTTGTCGTGAAAGAGCGACAGACAGAGAGACAGATAGAGTTACTTTCGCATTTATAATATTAGTAAGGATTAGTAAGGATTAATCCAACAACCTATCGCCCTTTACTATTGGATATAAACCTGCTCAAAAGAAGATAATGTCAAAATCGACATGCTTGATGTTTTTTATTTTGCTCTGGGCACACGCCGTCTGGGGTGACTAAAGCGCGGCGCCTGGTCCCATAATTCACCGTATTCGCTCCTCATCGCCATTGGGCCAGCCACTGGTATTGCTTCCGACACCCCAGCTAACTGCCGGGGCGTCGTCCTCACGCGGTCAGTCCCTCTGCGGGTGACGGACTATTCCCCGGTCCAGTCACCCGCGGCCAAAAAATATAAAAATTTAAAAGTGACAGTATAATTAACTAAAGTGTTGTATTGTATGGGCAATATTAGTAAACGCCATCTATTGTTTAGTATACCGTTTGATAGATTATTTTCCTTTTAGTAACGAGAAATAAATATACAGGGTGGAAGGGGACCACTCCCGAAAACAAAGACAGGTAACCCTACTAGTCCTACTTGTAATGATAGGCTAAAAAAATCGATTAGGATGAAAAAAAAAATATTTTTCACCACCCGAGGTCGTTGAACTCTTGAACATATGATCATGAGTTTTGAATAAATTGTGTCTTTTCTCATCTGAGTGAAGTTACGTATTTTTTACGGAATTATCGTTACATGGCACTGTCCTAATACGATGGAATGGGAAAAAACTTTTTGTTCCAGCCTATCATTACAAGTAGGACTAGTAGGGTCACCTGTATTTATTTTCGGGAGCGGTCCACTTCCACCCTGTATAGGCACCAAATAAGCTTTTTTTTTTGCAAAAAATACAGACAATCTTATATTTTAATGCGCCTTTTCTGTTAATTGAATCTCCCGCGTAGGTAGTCAATCTTTAAGAATACATGTTTGTTAAATAATTATATTTCTAATTGTAAATAGGTAGGTATACCTATTTATGCCGGGCGGACTACCGAAGGCAAAGATCGGGTACCGGTGGCCCGCTCACACGGCGAAGAGAGGCGTTTTGCAGGGTGGGTCTATGGGGTCGCGCTCACAGAAATATTAATACCTTAATATTTCTGTGGTCGCGTCCCACCTCTTCCGTCGCCCCGGACCGATTTGGCGGGGCTCACCACCTCCATAGTCCACCGCAAAAAAAAAAGTTTACCTATTTATACAGTATATTTCTATTGTTAGCTGTGTTTTTATTCGTAAAATGGCAATATGCTCAATCGCTTTATTTGCTGTATTTAGGTTATGTACTACTATTGAGTGTTGCTGAATTGTGTACGTCGTATACCTATATGCGTCGTAAATTAATAAGAAGTGGATTACAAAGTAGTACGTAGTGTTTGCAATTAAAAATAAAACAGTTTAACCTTAATTCATAAAAATATGAGTCAATTTAAACAAATAAAATATAATGAATCATTTATATATCAGTGCTTTGTCCACGGCGTCGCTCGCGTCTTATACTCCAGTTATATTCAGTATTTCAATATGAAACAAACCTTTGGTTTGGTGGTGGAATGGTCTAAGTATTTTCTGTCAAATGTCATGGCTGCGATCCCCATGCAGAACAATTCCTTATGCGATCTATACTTGTATATATGCTCATTCGTCTGGTGATCTAATGCTCACCTTTTTTCACGACTTCCAAGAGTAAAAATGGGGTGGTGACGTTTCATATTCTTAACCCGTCCGCACACGTCTTATGTATGGGGAATTTCATGCCAACTCATCCTACTAATTAAATTTGCATCTCCGATTTGGCTTTATCCAGCCACTTCGGTGATATGTTTTTTTTTAAATTTCGGGCGTTTTTTTTAAATAGCCGTAACTTTATGACAAATTGTCCATGGTTATTTTTTTAAAATTCGTGTGTTTAATTAATTTTCTGAAAATTTCATGCAAAAAAATATTCATGATCATTCTGATTGGTTTTCATTTATTTCAAGGTTAAAACATGAATTTTGATCCTTCGATATTTTTTTAAAAATTCTCATGAATACTTACTACTCCTACAAACACAAATTTTAAGCCTAGTCCGGTAATGGGATAATGATAGGATATATTTTTATTTGAATTTTAAAAATAATAAATGCCTGTTATTCTTTCATTATTCCTTTCATGATAATTTTGAGCGGTTTTCATTTATTTCAAAGTTAAAACATGAATTTTGAAACAGTTTGTATCCTTCGATTTTATTTTTAAAAATTCTCATAAATACTACTCCTAAAAACACAAATTTTAAGCCTAGTCCTAGCCTAATAATGCGATAATGATGGGATCATAGAGTTATACGCAGTATACGTTATACATACGTAGTACATATATGTATATCGAGGGACGGGATATTTTTTTTTTGAATTTTAAAAATAATGAATGGTGAATGAATCATTCACCTACTATGTGGCGCTGCCTTCGCCTCTCATCTGATATTTGTTATGGTTCTTAATCTTATTCCAGTCTGCTGCTAATAATTCAGTGATTATAGGTTACATTAATTAACTACGGTAGAGCTGCAATGGATGGTTCCTTTGTGGATTCACGGTAAATCTATAACCACCGTGGTTCCACTGTGGATCCACTGTGACTTCCTAACCCTCGCAGGTTGTCAGAATGAAAAATTATGAGAAAAATATCCCAAAAAACAAATGATCATTGTTGAAAAAATGTCTAAAATTAACCAAACATCATATCGGTACAATCTTAATTGCCTTAAATCGCATCACTCTACGATTTTAATATTGTTACAAATAAAATCGTCGTCATCGTCTCAATTACTTTTTATATTTGTCATCATATCACATCCCGATTAACGTACACCAGTATGCCTTTGTCTGAATCCATTAGGCATCAAGTCATTGAAACATAAATGTACGCGATGTGTCATTGTCGCCTTATCTTGTATTTATGTGCCAGTACATGTGTTCCCACTACAGAATTACTGTCTCGCTAACTGCAGTTATATTTTAATTTTATTTGGAAACGGACTATCTGCGGTGGCGTCAGAGTTAATTACACAGATTCTCTTATCGGAGGTCTTATCTTTGTTGGAGTGTGGGCACTAGTCAATATCGTCATTCGTATATGTGTGCTGGTGCATCTCGCATTTAAAAATGGGCAATTTTAAAAGTAAGAAAGTTAAAATAAGTAATGAGCAGACACAAAATGCTCAGAATAATACTGAAGAACATCATGAGAGAATAAATTCTTTGAAGACTGATGTCCCTGAATCTAGTTCAACAGATAGAAATGGTGATTATGGAGCTGAAGAGAACAAGGATCGTGATAATGCAAGTAGTGCTTCTACAGTGGAAGTGCTTGATGATAAGTGAACAGTAAAGTAAGGACTCTTTAGTTTTAATTAATTTACCGAGTCAAATAATTTAACAAATAAATTATTGTAACGATATGACTAAGTGCTATAAATAAAACATATTTTTATAACTGTGTCCTTTATTTTAACAAACGAAATATTGTATAATATATCCTGGAGTTAATAGATAACATCAGTTAAAATATATATTTCAGAATATTTGTAATGCATTTATTTATCGATAAAATATTGTTTTAATAGTGCAATATTATTTTAAAAGTGTACCTTGTGAGTTTACATGTATTGTTAAAATTTGCATCTATATATATATATCAATTTGAAATACATGCAATGTAGTATTTGAGGTAAATAATTGCATACTGTATATAGTTGTGACTCATGAGTTATATTTAAAGCTGATGAGACTTGCATCAGACAACCTTGGACAAGAAACCTGTACCAACTGGTAATCCAAATGAATATTATACTTGAAAATAACTCAGAATTTAAGAGAATACGGATTATATTTTGATGATTTAGATTTCAAAACGAGAGGTTTAAGTTTAATGAAAACTTTATTATTTAATTATTTTGTTATTATTTTATTTATATATGTGATTTTAAAATTGACTCATATTTCAAATAGACGTACTTTCTTTTTTATATATGTATTACAATTAAAACACATTACCAAGCAAGTGTGAGTGGGATAATTACAGGGTGAAGACCATGTCATACGTTTTTGGATCAAATTAGAGATGTTTTGACGAAAGGTCATATAAAGAATACGCGTAACCGTAGAGCATACATGTATGCTTGGATCGTGGCGTGAGACAATCCGTGGTCTCTGTCTATCCTTCTGAGTAACAGGTTTGAGGCTAAGTACCTATGTATATTATGTACCTATGTACAATTTAAATATACAAAATTATACTTGAATTTTGTTAAATATGTGAAAGAAAGTATTTCGGCATATTGATTCACTTTACGCAACGAAGGTAATTAAACAACGAAGGTTATTAGTTTATTAAATAAATGTATATCAATAGGTTTCATTTTCATTTATTTATTTATTAAGCCAAAGAAACAAAAAAGTAATTACAATATCGTACATTATATTTTTTTTTCCGTGTGGTAACGGAGTAAGAATACTATTCACCACCTCATATCTTATCCGTGGGTGATCGTACGAGACGACTAAGGGATATAAAACGCATATAACATCTATGCGAGAGACGGAAAACTCGAAACAAAGCTATCTCAACACGTCTGACCAGCGTGGTATAGTAGGTTAATTTCCCTCCCATTACGGAGGAGGCCCGAGCTCAACAGTGAGACATTTATGGGCTGTGATGATGATGACGATAATGAATTTACAACAAGAAAAAATATTAAAATATTAACTCTGTTACTAATAAAGTTTCTAATAAATATTAAGATATTAGTTATTAATAGGTTAAACTTTTAGATGTTATATAAAAAAGAAATACATGAAATTACAATTTATGTTATAGTTATTTTTATATTGACAAGTTCAGACAGACATTTTGTGAAAGTTCTGTGATTATAACAAAATCGAGGACCTACTATTGTCTCGCTTATGTACACAACTATAATAGGATGCATGGAATGAGATTGAGATATTAAAGTCATTTTAAAGTTGCTGCATTAAGTGTTCTATTTTTACCAATGAGCGAACAGACGTATAAGCGTTTCCAATGCGCATTTGATAAGGTTAAAAACGAATCTTTTCAATTATCTTTAAGATGACTTCACTGACTTATACAGCGTTTCTCGTATAAGAATGGTGAGCGCTTGTGATGAAAAAATAATGTCAAATATTGGCAATACGTCTTTATAGATTTAAACTTGGTCTTTTTGCGGCGTTCGCGGTGGTTTATGTTAAATAATTAGAATTTTTCGACGTTGCTGAATTTAAATGAGTAGAGGGAGCTGGATATTTTTTGCATCAAGAATCTGCTGAATTATATTATCTATGAACATTGTAGATTGAGTTTCTATGTAGGCTAATTTCTTAAGTAATCCGTTAATGATTGTCGTATGTCTGGTGCAATTTGTGTACGTTAATTACATTTAATATTTTCTACGAATTGTATCGTAGGAAATTTCTCCATATTTGAAACATTTATTTCTCATTGGGTAAGTCATCATTCTCCTACTCTTATCCCAATTACTTGGGGTCGATACAATATGTACTCTGCTTCCATCGTACATATTGTAAAAATTATTAGGTATAGTTTTATGACCGGCTACCTGCCAGACGTCAACCCTTCTCGGGAATGTAATTGTTGAGACCAAACTGCATCAGTTAGTGTAGGCCCAGGTCTATATAAAGCTCTTTGTCGTCTTTTACGACATCCACGAGCAAAGTAAGGGTTGGTAGTATTTGTAGCCGCTACCACACAACCATTCAATAAGTATGAAGTTTATTTATTTTATAAGGACTGATCATTCTCCTACTCTTATCCCAACTACTTGGAGTCGATTCAGTATGTACTCTTCTTTCATAGTGGAGTCGATTCAGTATGTACTCTTCTTTCATAGTACATATTGTAAAAGTTACTGGCAATAGTTTTATGACCGGCCGCCTGCCAGACGTCAACCCTCCTTGGGAATATTATTGTTGACCAATCGCCATCAGATGGAGTTGGTCCAGGTCGTTATAAGGCTCTTAGTCGTCTTTTACGACATCCACGAGTAAAGTAAGGGTTGGTAGTATTCTTAGCCGCTACTACACAGCGAAGCTTATTTCATAAGGACTAAGAATATAAAATGTTACCACTGTTTTATTGACTCCGTGTGTAGTTAAACTGATATCATCATCGTAAAAAAAACTCAAACACAGCAACACTAACAACTACAAAGTTGACTATATAAGGAAAATGCCTAACCATTTTCCTTCCCATTGCAGAGAAGGCCAAATTTATACATACCAACAAAATAAGGAAAATATTCTTTTAATTGCTTTTGAAACTTATTTGCAAAATCTATGGTCATTTAGATGGTTTATCAAGAGCGGTTACAGATAATAACAGCTATTCATAGGAGAAGAGTTAACAATTATAAATTTCAATAAATACAAAAACAAAGTAGAACAATGGCCGAATCTATGGAGTAGCTCTTGCGAAATTTACTGATTGTAAAACTGCTTCTAAAGTAATGATTTCTGATGTTTACGCGAGTGGTACACATTTGAAATAAAACTACTTTTACAGATTCTACCGCGTGATCATGATCACTGTAAAGTGTTCGAAACGTCGGGAAATTAAAAATAAAATACAAACGCGATAGAATCCGTAAAAGTAGTTTTATTTCAAATATGTACTTCTAAAGTTTTTCATGTTCTAATAAATGATATTATTCTTTTATACAAAACAATACAAAATAAACATGTTTGCAGGTTATCACAAGAAAGTTGACACCTGCAGAGGACGGTTGAAGTACGTGATAAGTCAATAACATTCTGTCACAACAATACAATATAATATTATTATTTGATTCGCAATTTATCAAGCTATTTAAAATGCATTTACATTTTCATTTACATTTTATAATAATATTAAGGCCATTTTTACTAATGATCTCTAAATTTTGAGTAATAAGTGACTCACAATTTGAAGTCATCATTTTTGTTTTAAACACCTAAGCGACAAACAACACATAATATGAATTTTAGATGGAAGACCGAGGTTTGCAAATAATTCACGACAGCATAGATGGCGGAGTAGTCTAATCAACGACTTCCCATGACTAGTGGTGTCCAGCATAGGAATGGAGAATGCTCCATTCCTATGCTGGACAATTGCGATCAAAAAATTATTACTCCGAGTCTGGGCTTATTTGTGTCTGTTAGTTGTGCAATATTTTTATTTTTTATGACCGAGCCTACCCGAACCCTCATTGGTAATGTAACTGTTGATCAGATAGTATGAGATAGAGTTAGCCTAGGTCGATGTAGAACTCTTAATCGTCTTTTACGACGCTCACGAGCAATGTAAGGGTTGGTAGTCTTCGTAGTTGGCACTATACAGCAAAAGGGTAGGAACAGTGGGTGTATTATATTCTGATTCCGTCACCACAAAGTTCTTGATTATATCGATATCCTTTTAAAAAATGAATCCTTACTCGAAGGGCATCTCACTGGAGCTAATATTAAATTAAAAATGTAACCTTTCACACTTTCACCTTAAAACACTTTCGTGAAAATATATAATTTAAAAAAATGACGAGCACACTGAGTTTTTTACTGGATCTTTTCAGTTTGTGGCCGCTTATCAATTAAAAATAATTTAAAAAAAATAATATAAAATTCTCTGTCTCCGTGTGGTGACGGAGTAACAATACAATTCACCACCCCCCTATCTTACCTGTGGGTGATCGTAAGAGACGAATAAGCGATATAACACATATGGCATCTATGCAAGAGAGGGAAAGCTTGAAACAAAACCCTATACCAACACGCCTGACCAGCGTAGTATTGTAGGTCAATTTCCCTCCCATTATGGAGGAGGCTCGAGCCCAACAGTGGGATATATATGAGCTGCGACGATGATGATGATGAATGTAAAATTGACAATATGTAAGTGCCCCTACGGGGTTTAAATGGTTTGATTCAATATGTATTATTTAATATGGTTAGTTTCTAACGTTTGCTTTATTGGTAAAATATCAGTAAAGTGAAGTATAATAAGCTGTTTCAAAAGTTTTTTCTGTCTCTCTTCAAACTTAGATTAATTTATTTCATATCAGTTGATATTCGTTCCACCTGGGCTCGAGCCTCCTTCACAATAGGGGGAGAAATTGCTCTACTGTATTACGCTGGTTATTGTTGTATATAGGGTTTTGTTTCGAGTTCACTTTCTTTTGCGTAGATATATGTATATTATATACCTTAGTCATCTTTTACGAACCCCATGAAAGGATAGGGTGGCGAATAATATTTTTACTCCATTACCACACGGAGAAATTAATATATATCATACATTATTTTATTTAGCTGTGTCTATGTTTAATTACTTTTACACAAACATGCTTGGAAATTTGAGCATTATTTTGACAACCTTCTTCGAGATAAATCGAAATTGCTGTACTGACCAAATACATGCGCGCAGCGGCCGGCAAAAAATGTATGAAAATCCATATCTGTCGTGTTTTTGCGGCCAAATAAATATGTATGTAAACTCATATCTATCGTGTATTTTAAAAAGGGACGATTTGTTACTTCTAAGTAACTAAATAGGCGACTTATCAGAGTTTAATTTAAATTTCGAACTGGCTTGAAAAATAAACCTGTTTGATACATACATACATACATATCATCACGCCATATCCCTTGCAGGGTAGGCCGAGAGAACAGAGTGCCAGAGAACTCTATCTTTGCATACTTCACTCGCTTCCTCAACATTCATAATTCTCTTCGGTCACCGGTTTCGGTGACTCTTGACTCCACCTTCCTTCAGTACATGACTGATCTGGTCTAGGTAGGTTAGTCTCGGTCTCCCCCGGTACCTACATCCTTCCACTTTCGCATTGTATATCTTCTTAACCAGACGTTCGTTCGGCATTCTTTCCACATGTCCGAACCATCGGAGCATTCCCTTTCGCATCTTTACACCAATACTCTCTTTCATACCTACTCGCTCTCTTACGTCGTCGTTACGAATGCGGTCGGTCAGCCTTACTCCACAGATTTTCCGCAGAGATCGCATTTCGACCGCATTAATTTTACTTTCATACTCTTTTCTGCATACCCAACTCTCGCTTCCATACAGTAATGTTGGGACAAGCACTGCGTTATGTATTGCTACACGTGCCTTCTGGCTGAGTTGGTGGCTACCGAGAAGTTGCCCCAACGCTCCGTTCACTCTATTTCCCGCATTCACTCTTCGCTCTATATCAGTGGTGTACCTTCCATCTCGGCTAAATCCACATCCAAGATATTCATCCACTTGCTCTAGTACATCATTACCTATTGTTACTCTTACATCTGTTCTGGCTTCATCTCTTTCAAAGACCATTACTTTGGTTTTCTTCACATTCACGCGTAGACCCCTTTTCTTACAATCTTCTGTCATTGTCTCGACTAGGGTCTGCAGGTCAGTCGCTGACTGTGCCAGCAGGACTGCATCATCTGCATAAAGCAGAGCAGTGACCACTGAGTCGCCCATCTGGACTCCCACATTCATATCGTTCAACCTTTGGAGACATTTCCAGATATATGATAAACAGCCTGGCTGACAGAACGTACCCTTGCTTAACGCCGATATTGACGTCAAACCAAGGCGACATACCATCATCCAGCCACACACAGGTTTGGAAAGGTTTGATCTTTCCAAACCTGTTTGATGATGGAAAAAAAAACAAATGAACCCTTTAGCACGTGAAAAATGTTGTTCGTTGTTCGTCATGTACCATATACAGTTCTACTTAGTCTTATTTTCCGCGCATTGTATTTAGTTAGTAGCGCTGCGTTAAAATTTAAGGAATTCAAGTAATTCTGTACCAATAATAATACAATGGTTGATATCGTTATTACGTTCTTTCAAACTAATAATATGAAATAATATTTTTTTTATGTCTTTTTTTTATTTTCAATAGTGGTAGGACCACGATGTGGACAATTCTCTGTCTACAGCCACGGGTCAGTCCGTCCGGAGTCGTACCACCCTCTCACAGAAGATCGACGTCTGAGTAATGGCAATGTGCTATTGCGCTTCGTTCGGTTAGTGAGAGAGCCGGAAGCCCAACTGGGGTGGGTTTGGGGTTTATATTGGTAGCAGCCTTTAGCACGTGAAAAATGTTGTTCGTCATGTATACAGTTCTACTTAGTCTTATTTTCCGCGCGTTATTTGAGAAAAGCACTATACAAACCTTGGCCACAACTAGGGATTGATGGACTTACGTATGTGTACCTCGGCTACGCCTCGGCCCATATTTACACGTTCGTCCATCAATACCTCTTTTGCTGGCCGCTGCAGTAATGTACTATTTCTTATACAAACATATTGTAAAATTTTATTATAAAGTGTAATATTTTGACTTATTCTTCATGGAGATATCATAACCAGATAGTTATTTATTTAATACAGTTAAATTATGTTATAATTTCAAAAATCAGCGTATAAATTTGCTCAAATATTAAAAAAAGCGTTAAAATCAGCGTATAAATTTGCTCAAATATTAGTATGTAAGTAACACAAAACCTCTATTTAGTTACATAAACATAAAGCGTACATTAAATTAATGTCATATTATCCGGTCTGTATATAATAAGATCCCTGTGCGACCTTGTAATATGCAATTGTTCAGTCGCTCCGTCATGATAATGGATAATTAGGGAAATAACACGCAATACAAATACCACATATTATAACGTGGAATATTCTCATAATACAAACACAGCACGGTCCGTGTAATAAGAAAATTGTAAATCATTGTCATGGAATCACAATGTTAGTATGTAAATATTATTTTTGGTCAAAATAATTGATTTCACCGGTCATGATGAATGCTTCTGAATATTATCACTACATAACCAATTTTATTTGAGTTTTTACGTTTATGAATTATAATCATTATCGTGCTTTTATCACAATTATTTAGGGTTGACGCAATATGTACTCCTCTTTCATCTTACAAATATATTGGCAAAGTGATTGCTATTTTTGGAGTTTACTCCTTAAGAATCGATTTTCATATAAGGCGCCCGGTATGAGAAAAATTTGAGGAGTAAAATCTAGTGACCGAATGACCTCGTTATGTTTTTCTATTCTGCGCACCTTTCACTTTCTGACATGAAATAATACTTCACTGAACAGTTTTAATAAATGTAAATAAATATATATATATATTATTTTTAGTCAACTGAGCTTTTTTGCGCCTGTTTTGATAATCGTACTTAAGGAGTAAACTCCAGTCGTGCGTCGGAGCTGACACACACACTTTTTTTTTTAAATATTGCCCTGTACTATGGAACTAATCCTTATATTCATGGGACTTTACAAAAATAGAATTATCGCACTAAGTACTGTCCTGCGTAGGAATCCAACCCATATGTATCTTAACCACTACGTCATTTTTGCAGTCAATTGTTTCGTGGTCGGTCTCCTCCTTGACGTCAACTCTACTTGGGAGTGTAATAGTCGAGCATACGGCATCAGATGGAGTTGGCACTGGTCGATATAAAGCTTTCAGTCATCTTTTACGGAATTCACGAGCAAAGTAAGGGTTGATAGAATTCGTAGCTGCTACCACACAGCAATTATATATCTGTATCTCATGTAACTAAACTCCTGAAAAGCGAAACCGATTTTGAACATGTCTGTTCATTTGGAATAATTATTTAGATTATTTGGATCTAGTAAGTAGCGCTGCGCCAAATTTTAAAGAATTCAAGAAATTCTGTGCCTATAATATTGTATTTGCGTTCTTTCGAACTAATAATATATAATAATTTTTTTTTTCATGTTTTTGTTATTATATCGCTTACAGTGGCAAACGGGCAAGCAGCACTCCTGATGGTAAGTGTTACTGCCGCCCATGGACCTTTACAATATTAAGGGTATAGCTAGGCCGCTGCCTACTAATACAAATCCCTAACCCACCCAGTTGAGTTTCCGGCTCTCTCGCACACAGAACGAATTGCAATAGCACATTGACATTACTCAGGCGTCGATCTTCTGCTACAGTTTGGTACTATTCCGAACGAACCGGCCCTCGACTGTAGACTGTCAACAGCGTGATCCTACCACTAAGAACTTTCTTTCGATGACACATTTAAGCGTTTTATGCTGTGGTGATAAGAACCAATGGTGGTTTGGTGTTTACTACAAATTGCTTTGTTAGTTCGTTAATAAAAAAGTACAATAAAAATATGACGCAGTGTATGTTCATGGTGATTCAATCTAACGTTATATATATAATTAATGATAATACTGTACCCTAGATTTTTAATGATGCACTGACTCAGAAAGATTAAGACTAGATAACTTGTGTCAACAGTTTTAAGTTTGGATGACTATACCTTGGTTTATCATACATATTCATCATCATTCTATGGCATTTATTTCGCGTGGTAGCAAACTGAGAACGAATTGTAACCAACACATTCTTTTCCTCATACTCATAGGTTACTATCTCATCATCATCTCAGCTCATATATGTCCCACTGTTGGGCTCGAGCCTCCTCCGTATTGGGAAGGTAATTGACCTACTATACCACGCTGGTCAGACGTATTAGAATAGGGTTTTGTTTTGAGTGTTCCTTCTCTCACATAGATATTATATGCGTTTTATATCCCTTTGTCGTCTAGTACGATTACCCACGGGTAAGATAGGGGGTGGTGAATTGTATTTTTACTCCGTCACCACACGGAAAGGTGGGCGTACAAAAATAAAATAGGAAACGCATATCATCATTCTATTACAATCCCAATTACTTGGGGTCGATACAATATGTGCTCTTCTTTCATAGTACATGTTGTAAAAGTTATTAGCAATAGTTTTATGATCGGCCTGCTAAACGTCTACCCTCCTTGGGAATGTAAATGTTGACCAAACGGCATGAGAAGGAGTTGGCCCAAGTTGTTATAAGGCTGTTAGTCGTCATTTACGAAATAAAATAGGAAACACATATATGATATGGAATGAGACTGCTTACTTTTTATGTATTGACGAGAGGTCATATTAAGAGTATGCGTAATCATAGAGCATGCATGATGACCATTATGAGTGAGAATGAAGCGATGGAAGTATGCCGGGATCATGGTTTGTGGCAATCCGTAGTCTCTGCCTACCACTCTGGGAAACAGGCGTGAGCCTATGTATGTATGTAAACTTACCGGCTTAGTAAAAACTAAGAACTGAGATTCCATATCGAAACTAATAAGACAAGACTGTTTCAGTAACATATTTTTTCAAGCCTTTAAGGCTTTAAGTGCTTTAAGCTTTGAGGTAATTTATTAAAAAAAAATACATTCGTTTTATTAGCGACCATTTTGAAATTCACCGTCATGGTTCTATTTTTCATCCATTGTTATTAGTAATGAATAGAACATGCAATTATAGAGGGATAAATTTACAGGATGTTGTTAAAAATGGTTTGAAATGGTCAAACTACATGCGATATACATTATACATAGTCTGGCCATAAATACTGTTAAAATTAAAAATAAACCAAATATTACATTTGAATTTGGAATCTGTCATTTTTATACGCTTGTTGATTGTGTTTTCTAGTTTTGGCGCCAATTCATTGTACAATACTTTGCGATATTAAAATGGAGTGGGGTGATAAATCGCTCCGAATCGCTGTGATTGCATTACACTATAGAGTAAAATAATATATTGGAAAGCATTACACAAAGTAGGTAAGGAGCCAAATGCAATTTTTAAAACTCTCCATACGCTTGGTATTAGTAAAATGTTTATTATGTACTGGGCTATTAATAGGTACAATAGGCTCTTAATAGGCTATAAAAAGAGGAGGTCTCTCCTCTGTTTGTGACAGAAAAAGAACTGGCCGTCCACGTAGTGTTCATACGAAAGAGGTGGTCAAAGCAGTAAGGGAAAGAATTCGAAGAGCACCTGTCCGAAAGCAAAAGATTTAAAGGACTGTATTGCAGCCACTGGAGATCACTTCGAATAAGCTTTTTATATTTTAAATTGTTTTATATTTATGTATTAAACTAACACACTGTAAAAGTAATAAATGTTATTTGCTATAGAAAAAAAAAATGTCTTTGTTACATTGATATGTAAATCGACGCAACTCGCAGAAAACCTCTACAATGCTTTTGTTGTTCCATCCACCTCCATAACTCATTTACGCTCTTTTCTTTTTAACGAGGTGTGGTTTAGTCACACACCGCTAAATCCACCCGCCGTGCTAGTGGGCCACCGGAACATAGTCTTTGTTTTCAGTGGCTCTTATGCTGTTAAGACAACGTAATGCCTTTGCAATTGAAAAGATAATAAATGAATGTATGATAGGAATAAGTTTTTTATTTTGAACTGCCAACTCGCCCCGCCTTCGTATAGGTAGTAGAGCATATTATTCCTACATGTTTAACCTTTTTTTTTTTGGCGGCGGGCTATAGTACGGTCACGTCCCGTTGATGCCATCCGAGGAGACGACAGAAAGAACGGCTCACGACCCCAATAGACTCGCCTTACATCTACCTATCGATGCCTTGCGAGCCGGTCTTTATCTACGGTAGGCCACTCGGTCGTCTTTCCTAACGGGTATCCTAATCGCTTCTATTTGTCAACATTTTTTTTTACACAAAAGTGTACATATAAGTATTGCTTGAAATATAAATTAACTTTATATTTCAAACAATTTAGATTGTTGCGTGAAAAACCTTGACAGATTAATGTGCCTAAAATATCGTCTTGAATGACTCTTTATATTGGTGAACTACCCACGTGAAAGGAAGGGGCGGTTACTAATCTTATTTTATGTTCAATACACGTGTAAGTTTTTGTGGCGAAAAAATAGCATGCGGCGAAATTTTAATTGATTTAATCTTTATAATAACAAAACAATAATAGTTGCTTTATGGTAGGAGCTAAGAATACTACTAACTTTTACATTGCACTTTTTTTTTTGTTATAAAACGCACCTAAAAACTTTACGTCGACGACAACACCATCTTATGCCATCTGGTCAACAATTATATTACTAAGAAGGCTTGACGTCAGGCAGGCACCCAATAAAACTGCTATCAAAATTATTGATTG
The DNA here is from genome assembly GCA_905163515.2 of Lymantria monacha. NCBI lineage: Eukaryota > Metazoa > Arthropoda > Insecta > Lepidoptera > Erebidae > Lymantria > Lymantria monacha. Next base: position 20,581,215 of record LR991091.1, read on the forward strand.
AATTAGGCGATACATAGATGCAATCCATTATTGTTTTAACATGGAGAAAAGAAGGTACCACTTTCCTACGGTTAATTAATAACACACATAAAAAAGGAAAGAAATACGGAATAGGATCAAAGTAGAATAGGATATAAAGAAATCTTCTTACTATGTGATGAGCAGCCTTAAAATCTTATAATTACAATTTGCCGTAGAACTTCCAACATTGATTCGACTATTGTTTCACTTCTAAACGAGGCATCTTCAGGATGGTGCAGCGTCAAATGCGCATTTGATATGTGCGTATATTAACCGTGGGAAAGTGGTTGCGCTCCCTTGCTTTCCTCCATTTTAAAACCATAAATATTTGGAATGTTTTTATATGTCTCAAAGAACAATACATAGTAGGTACGTCGATTTCAAGTGAATTGAGATACAAGTAAAATGGTGATGAATACTTGAATTTATCATTATGATAAAGTAGAAATATAAAGACATATTTTCATGAAAGTTAATTATAAAAGTTATCGAAACTGTTTGCGTCACTACTTATTATATAAGCTAGAGGGCTGATAACCTTTATTAAAAGTTGATGTCATAAATAACCCTTAGTTAAGGTACCGCATGTTATTAATTATAGAACATGCAAGCAGTTATTTTGAATCCATTGGATGGAACCGATTGGATAGTCATAGTGACTCGACTAAATTGCTAAAAATAAATGTTACTATGGTACCAATAGTCATAACAAGTTTACCTTTGTGTCATAACAGATGTAAAATCAGTATTAATTTGAACGTTGACTGATGTACTCATTCCAGTCTATAGCAAATCATTTTGTTAATAATTTTCTTTAGGTAATTTCTTAAATATATGTATTTATTTTATTATCTTTAGATGCTTTTGAAGTATATTAATAATAATATAATTAAAATTGTGGACGCGTAATAGAAAAGATTTAAACTGGGTCAATGTATGGACAAAACTGTCAGCAAGAATATTCAATTAGCTAAGTAAGTTTAGAAAAGTAATAAGTAGAATTTACTTTTGTCTGCGTGATGATGGAGAATAATTCACTACGCCTCATTTCTCTATAGGTGTTCTAAAAACAATTAATGGACGTAAGTAGGTAATTGCAATACAAAAATAAATAGTTAAAACTACCCGACTGTCCAACAAGGTATAGCAGATCGATTTTCTGCCCATCGCAAAGATAGCTCACACGTCAACAGTGAAACATACGCAAGCTAAAAAAAAAATATTGTTAACATTATATATAATTTTGGAAAGAAGAATAAAAGATTTATGTTCTTTCTATATGACTGCTTTTATGTATCGTAGTTATATTAATGAATGACTTTTAAACTTACATGTATTTCCAAGTTAGCATTTATCACTTATCCTATATAGTGAACAAGTAATATATATACAAGGATTACCTTACCAGTATGCCATAAAAATCGATTAAGTGATGTGAGCAACTATCATTATTGAAAGTGAAAAATAATTCGAAATAAAACCTAAAAGGTCAAAGTTATGTAGTCCGCAAATATCCAGCACTTGGAAACTTCTGTCCTATAGTGCCGTTAGCTGAGAAGAACAAGTATTTTTAATTCTACTTTAGAGTACTGTGTAATGGTTGCCCTTATTTAACTTCTTAGTGGCCCAAAATTAAAACGAATTTAATATTTTATATTTAAATGGAATTATTATCTTTAATATTATAAATTATAAACTTTTATGACAGTTAACCCTTCGCTTTTCATCAGAGTTTAGATTTAAATAAATAAATACAAGAGATAAGAAAGGTCTTTAAGTGTTTGCTGGTGCATGTACTATCAAGGATGAAGATCCTATTAAGTGCAATTTCATTATGTTTTGCCGTAAACATAATTGGGTGAGTCTTTGTTTTCAATTTACCAATGGTGGTGGTTCTATTTGAATAAAAGAGTTTTATAAACGGTTTCACGCTATTATAGCATCGTATTATGGGCAATGCGTATAAAATTGGTGGTAGGGCAAAATATTTTTTTTTCAAATATAACTAACCTATTATTACAATCTGTAATAGTAACGACGTAGGGTCTACGCGTGAATGTGAGCAAAACCAAAATAATGGTCTTTGAAAGAGACGAAGCCAGAACAGATGTAAGAGTAACAATAGGTAATGATATACTAGAGCAAGTGCATGAATTTGTATATCTTGGATGTGGATTTAGCCGAGATGGAAGGTACACCACTGATATAGAGCGAAGAGTGAATGCGGGAAATAGAGTGAACGGAGCGTTGGGGCAACTTCTCGGCAGCCACCACCTCAGCCAGAAGGCACGTGTATACGTGTATACATAACGCAGTGCTTGTCCCAACATTACTGTATGGAAGCGAGAGTTGGGTATGCAGAAAAGAGTATGAAAGTAAAATTAATGCGGTCGAAATGCGATCTCTGCGGAAAATCTGTGGAGTTAGGCTGACCAACCGCATTCGTAACGACGACGTAAGAGAGCGAGTAGGTATGAAAGAGAGTATTGGTGTAAAGATGCGAAAGGGAATGCTCCGATGGTTCGGACATGTGGAAAAAATGCCGAACGAACGTCTGGTTAAGAAGATATACAATGCGAAAGTGGAAGGATGTAGGTACCGAGGGAGACCGAGACTAACCTACCTAGACCAGATCGGTCATGTACTGAAGGAAGGTGGAGTCAAGAGTCTCCGAAACCGGCGAGCGTGTATGAAGAGAATTATGAATGTTGAGGAAGCGAGTGAAGTATGCAGAGATAGAGTTCTCTGGCAATCTGTTCTCTCTGCCTACCCTGCAAGGGATATGGCGTGATGATATGTATGTATGTAATAGTAATACATTCAGAATAATGATTCATTTAATATCATTTGCATAATGCATGCATGCACTTTATCTCATTCTTATGGTGACGGAGCAAGAAAGCAATTCAACAGCCCTTTTTTGCCCGAATGTTGAAAAGGACGACTAAGGGATTTGATATTCAAATAACATTTATGAAAGAAAAGGTAAACTCGAAATGAAACCCTATACCAATTCATTTGACCAACGTGGTTGATCAATTTCCTTCCTGTTGTGGAGGAGGTTCGAACCCACTAGCAAGATGTATATGAGCTGAGATGATGATTATCTCATTTATATTGTGTTCTAAGCGATTCGTATAATTAATAAGCTGAAGAAAACTTAGGGTTTTGATTAAAGAATAGTTTATTCTTACATAAATTACAAATGCGTCAGTCACTTTTAGGGATATTATCCTGATAGAGACAGGATGACACAGAATATACAGATTTCTGCAAAAAATTAGAATTTAGGAATTTTTTAATATGATAACTCAATTTAACAATAAATAAAGACATTGATGGACCATGAGCTTTACGTCGGGTATTTTTAAGAACTTTATCCTATTAAAATAAAACGGGATATAAAGGTTTGTGCAAAACTTTAGAATTTAAGTATTTTTTACAATGGTACTAACCATGACTGGTCAAGTGATCAATTGGATATAGCAAAATTATATTTTGAAATAATTACACATATATTCGTATTCGTATATTCAATTCAATGTGATACATAGTATATGACCCTAAAAATTTAAACATAACATCCGAAACTTATTTACAGTGGATAATTTATAAAACGATCATTTTACTATAATTATGTTAGGTAACAATGTGGAAAATCACAAAATAATGTTGGTAATATAATAGGTGACTATAGTTTTATTTTAGTCAACACCCAGCTCTAATGAAATAATCATTGTATTGCGGGTTACTTTACAAACATATAATAAACGGACACAAATTACACCCAGACTCAGAACAACAATTTGTGAATCATACAAAGTATTGTCCTGCAAGGAAATGAACTTATACCACTAGCAGAGTAGCTTGGTATTTTAATCATTACTCCATCTGTGTTTTGTAACGAATAGAGTAATTTATAATCTATTACAGTAACGTAGATTAGAGTTGTCCATGTAGTGACGGAAAAGTCATATGCAATAAAATTTTCTTGTGCGTAGGTATCACAAAAGACGATTAAGGGTTATATATAATAATAATAATAATAAACAAATAAATCTCCGGGCCAGTCGTTACCTCACCATGAGGCTAACGCAAAACTCGGAGGGACATTATACGGCTCCCTAAGTTCTTTTGATATAAAAAAAAAAAATGTATCACAGGATTTACAGGCAAGCCAATAAACCGCAGGGCAGCTTGTGGCGAGCTGAATGTGAGTGGCGACCTTGCGGTCCTGAATACTCCAGAGAGTCGATCAGGGCCTCTTCTCTAGCTGGCCTTTATTGGCTGGCTAGAGTGGAAACCGAAGAGTGCCCGAAGGACTCTCAGCTCTGGCTTGCCTTAAACAGCTGGTCAGAGAGGGGTCGCCAGAGCTATATGCTCGGGGGTGGAAGTGTCATTTTTAAGGGCATAACTACGGGGAAACCATGGCTCTGTTTATCGCAGACTCAATGGTGAAACCGGCGCCGCACCGCTCGACACCCCTAGCCACTTGCACCAATGTTGCCCCCTGTTGCCCGTATGGCTTGTGCGCCTGTGGCGACTGTTTAGGGGGCCCATTCAGTGAGTTGGCGAGTCACCGTCTGCCACCGTTCATCTCTATATATGGGTTTGAAGGCAGACGACAGTTTAAAATTTCATAGATTTAAGATGAACTAGTCCACTAAGCACCCACTTCCATATTCAGATATTAGATACCATCATCACACAATAGTTTTACACTTACTGCTGGCATTCCATGAATGTTATGTGCAGACGGAATGTCATCGGTAGGTGTCCCATCCCAATATTTAGATTAAATTTCTCCAAAGGCCTCTGCGTGTTGGATCCATATCCCCATGTAAGCCTCCCAAAGGACAGGGCATCTTCCATACGGAAGATCCCGTGAATTAAAAGGAGATACAATAATAATAATAATAATATAACCGCAGGGCAGCTTGTGGCGAGCTAACCGCAGGGCAGCTTGTGGCGAGCTGAGTGTGAGTGGCGACACTGCGGTCCTGAATACTCCAGAGAGTCGATCAGGGACTCGTCTCCAGCTGGCCTTCATTGGCTGGCTAGAGTGGAAATCGAAGAGTGCCCGAAGGACTCTCAGCTCTGGCTTGCCTTAAACAGCTGATCAGAGAGGGGTCACCAGAGCTATATGCTCGGGGGTGGAAGTGTCATTTTCAAGGGCATAATTACGGGGAAACCATGAATTTGTTTATCGCAGACTCAATGGTGAAACCGGCGCCGCACCGCTCGACACCCCTAGCCACTTACATCAATGTTGCCCTCTGTTGCCCGTATGACTTGTGTGTCTGTGGCGACTATTTGACTATTTAGGGGGCCCATTCAGTGAGTTGGCGAGTCACCGTCTGCCACCGTTCAGCTCTTAACATGGGTTTGAAGGCAGACGACAGTTATAAATTCATAGATTAAAGATGAACCAGTCCACTAAACACCCACTCCCATATTTCATATATTAGATACCATCATCATACAATAGTTTTACACTTACTGCTGGCATTCCACGTATGTTAAGTGCAGACGTGGAATGTCATCGGTAGGTGTCCCATCCCAATATTTAGATTAAATTTCTCCAAAGGCCTCTGCGTGTTGGATCCATATCCCCATGTAAGCCTCCCAATGGACCGGGCATCTTCCCTATGGAATATCCCGTGAATTAAAAGGAGATACAATAATAATAATAAAAGCCTTTTATTCGCTGACCAAATTTCCATACATATTTAACTTATATACTAAATTATATACTATTTATATACTAAATAAAATATATTCTGATATGCTTTGCTAAATTATTGCTACGTATATTTAAGTATTCAGCAACCCATTTAATGGATAGGTTGTCCTTCGACATAGGCCTCCCCTAGTTTCTTCCATTCGTCTCTATAACGAGAAAGTCTCCTCCATCCTTTTGGTAGATCATCCTCCCATCTTTTTAATGGTCTTCGTTTTTGTCTTTTCCCATTTCTAGGATACCATACCATTATATCCTTCGTCCATTTCCCTTTTTCTGTTCTCATAATGTGTCCAGTCCAGCTCCATTTGAGACATTTTATTTTTGAGATAACATCGCTGACTTTTGTCTTCTTCCTTATTTTTGAAGATTTCCATCTATGACTTAGCCTTATATTTAGCATGCTTCGTTCCATACTGCGTTGACAAGTCCTCAGTTTCTGGTTGTTTTTCCTTGTAGAAGGCCAAGTTTGACACCCGTAAGTAAGACATGTAAGCACACACGTGTTATATAATTTGCTTTTCACTTGAATTGGAATTTTTCCATTCTTAAAGATTTTTTTTAGAGACCAGTAACATTTCCAAGTGTTGCTTATTCTTCTATCAATTTCTTTCGAATGTTGGTCTTTTATTGATATTAGTTATCCTAAATATATATATTCTTCGACATATTCGATAAGATCTTGTTCTATTTTTATGTTTTCCTTTTTATTTGTGTTTGTAATTATTTTAGTTTTCGTTGGATTCGTTGATAATCCTGCTTTCTTACTTTCCATATCGAGTTGTAATATGTTTGTGAGTTTGTAATATGTTAGGTCTCTCTGCAAATATTACTATATCATCAGCAAATCTCAGGTGGTTTAGGTTTTTTCCATTTACATTTATTCCATAATCGTTCCAATCTATGTTTCGGAAAACATTTTCTAGTACGGCTGTGAAAAGTTTTGGAGAAAGTGGATCCCCCTGCCTAACACCTCTCTGAATACTGAATTCTTCTCTTTGTTGTTCAAGTTGTATCATTGCAGTGAAATTTCTGTAAATTTCTTTTATAATTTTTATGTATTTGCTTTCGACTTCCTGGTTCTTCAGCGTTCTCCAAATATAGTTATGGCTCAGAGAGTCAAAGGCTTTGTTGTAGTCCACAAATGCCATGTAATATTGTTGTCCATATTCATTAAGTTTCTCAATTATTTGTTTTACTACGTGGATATGATCAATGGTAGAATAATCAGTGCGAAACCCTGCTTGTTCTCTCGGCTGATTTTCTTCTAGGTGCTTTGTCATCCGACCAAGTATTATCTTTGAAAACACTTTGTGTATGTTCGACATTAGACTTATAGGTCTGTAGTTGTTTATTTCGTTGTTGTCTCCTTTTTTGTGTAACAAAACAATGGTGGACTTCACCCATTGACTTGGTATTTGCTCATTTTTTAGTACTTCATTGAATATATATGTCAAAGGCTTGAGTATGACAGTTAGGGTACTTTTCAGTAACTCGTTTGAGATTTTATCGTTTCCGGATGCTTTACTTTCTTTTTGAGTTTTTATCGCTTTAATAACTTCGCTTTCTAATATACGCGGTATTTCTTCTTCAGGAGCGTCTCCCTCTATTTCTTGCTCTATTGTTATTGCCGTCTTTGTGTATAGTGACTTATAAAAATCTGTTGCTATTTTAGTTATTGATGGCCTATTCGATGTCACTTTTTCTTTCTTTCCATTATTTGTAGTTTTCATGTTGGGTATCCAATCTTTATAATTTTTCAGTTGTTTTAGGCCCTTTTAACTCCTCCTGTTTTCTCTATATGTTCCTTTAATATTTTCATTCGTCTTGCATTTCTATGTTTCCGAATTGACGATTGAATTTCTTTGCTAATATTAGCGATATTTTGCCTACTTTCTTTTCTATTATCTAACATTATCTTTCTTCTGTGCATTAGTTGTAGCGTTTCTGTGTCTAGCTTGTTATTATAATGTTTTGTGGTACGCTTATGGTTTATATTCTTTAATGTTTTTTCCAGAAAGTTGTACTTTGCCTGAATGTTTGTTAATATTTATATTTTTTAAGGGTTATATAGTATGCATATAACAAGAGAAGTTAAATTCGAAGTGAAACCAATCCGCCTGATGAGCGTGGTATTGTAGGTCAATTGCCCAAATGGGACGTCTTTGAGCTGAGATGATGATAATGATGACATAAGTGTGTTAGGTACAGTATTACTCCACGTGTGGTGAAGGAATAGCATTTCCGTCAATTCACCATTCCGTAATTTCTTGTAGGAGTTGTAATAGCTGATTGAGTGGTAGCTAAGAAAATAGGCCACGGTACCTACTACCAATGTCTTTGGAAGTTATAACACCAACCGCGATCCCCAATCCACGTTAAATTGTAGCGATTATGTCACTATCGCCCTTGGTAAAGCCTACATATAGAATAGTAAACTAATATAGGCTGAACGGACGTAATTGCAGCAGTAGATACGCAATTTACATAAATATATTAAGAATAAAATATTGTACCGACCCCGTTTTTTTTTTCATTCTTTAAACCTGCAAAGGCACGCGATATTTAAAGTTATAAATATTGACTGACTATTGATTCGTTGTCTTACAATCTTATTCAAAAATGACGAGACAATGTGAGACGAGTTGGCATAGTATTATTTTATTAGATTATGTAGAAATAAAAAAATAATTTTAAAGCCTGTGTATGTTATAGTCTTATACCTTTCTGTATGTGCTGCTTTACGCAGCACATACAGAAGGGTATTATTTGGTAGTGTGTAACGAGTAATTTAAACTCTTAAAAATTACGTCCCACTATGTAGTTTTTAAGAGTTCACTCAATACACGGAAAATTTTAGGTTAGATCTCCTCCTTCCTAAAAAGTAAAGACTTAAAATAATAAAATTCTTTACCTTTATTTAAGTTTGAATGTATTCAAATTAAAATGTTTTTACAAATACTTCATCATCACAGTCCATAAATGTCCCACTGTTTGGCTCTGGCCTCCTCCGTAATGGGAGGGAAATTAACCTACTATACCGCGCTGGTCAGACGTGTTGGTATAGGGTTTTGTTTCGAGTTTTCCTTCTCTCGCAAAGATATTATATGCGTTTTATATCCCTTAGTCGTCTCGTACGATCACCCACGGGTAAGAGATGGGGTGGTGAATAGAATAGAATATGTAGTATTCTTACTCCGTCACCACACGGAAAAACATCAATATTACAAATACTTAAAATATTTAATTTTAATATGTATAATACCATGTAAGATAGTGCGACATGTACAGGGTGAAAGTGGACCGCTCCCGAAAACAAAGATAGGTGACCCTACTTGTAATGATAGGCTAGAAAAAAATCGATTGAGATGAATTTTTTTTTTTTAACGAATTTTTAATTATTTTTTACACTCCATCGTATTAGGACAGTCCCATGTAACGATAATTCCATAAAAAAGACGTAACTTTACTAAGATGAGAAAAGACGCAATCTATTCAAAACTTACGATCATATGTTCCAGAATTGAACCTTGCGTAGAGAAAAAATGTTTTTTTTTCATTGCAATCGATTTTTTTTCTAGCCTATCATCACAGGTAGGACTAGTAGGGTCCCCTGTCTTTGTTTTCGGGAGCAGTCCACTTCCGCCCTGTATAATTACTAGGGTCATAAGTCAGAAACAATCTATAAAATAAATTATGTGCCTTTCGAAGTTTATGTAAAATTTATATACATGAAACCAATGGAAATTAAATATAGATTGAAATTTTATTAGTCACTCGAAATTTAATGTCCTTCCTAATTTTGGATAGGATCAACTTTTGAGACCAGTCGTCATTTGCAGTATACATAGTATTCATGTCTATATTAAACACTAATGAGGAATACCTTGAGGGATTCCAAATTTTAATAAATTTTAAAACAGGCTTTTCTTCCAAATTTTGCCATATTTTGTAATCCAACGGGTCAAGCCTGGCTTCAGGAGGGCCCCATTAGTCGTGTTTGATGAAGACAATTCCATGCGCCTTCATCGAACTTTGCGTGTTTACTGCACGATGAGTTGGCGCAGAATTTTTGTGGCATACCCAATGTTGGGTTTCGAACATCATTTGAGTAATAGGTTCCACAACGTTTCTAAAAACGAAACTTTGGTACAGAACGGTACAATTTTTCACTCCTTCTTCACTAAAAACATATCTGTTAGACCTGAATATGATACTGCAAGCCAAACCATGACCCTCGGGAAACGCTTGCGCTCTTCTTTGTAGTTATGGGCACATAAATTATCACTGTGTCTGTTATAGTTTTCTACAATGTTAAAAATTATTAATGACCACGTGTTTTGAGCATACGTGGTCGACCATTCCTTTCACGCTATCTAATCTTCATTGAATTGCTTGATAGTATGATAAACAAACCTTTGAAAAGTTTTAAAATCCTATGGCGCGTAACCGTAGCGATATAGCCTAATAACCGTGACTTAGTCTTTTTTGCGGCCAGTCCATTAGTTTCAATGCAATAAAAAGAACTTTTTATTGTTATTAGATTGCGTTAAAGTTATTTTTTTAGATTCCGTACCTCGAAAATAAAAAACGGAACCCTTATAGGATCACTTTGTTGTACGTCCGCCCGTCCGTCCATCTGTCTGTCTGTTAAGACCCTTTTCTAAGCCAACAGCCGTTTATGCCGCAAATTTTCGACACTCGCAAGAGAATCAAAATCTACAGGGTATTGCCCGTAAACTCAGAATCTTGTAATTTGGTACAAGCAACGTCTTATAACACAGATAAAGGAAAACTTGCGAAAACCGTAAATTTTTAGTTACATCATATAATATTTTTTTTTTTAATAATTTTAAACTTAGTACCCTTTCCTCGTGAACGCGTAGAGGTATTTAATTAAAATTCATATCAAATACTATAATACCTTTAAACTGTAACAAAATCAAACTTCTATGTCAACTTAATCAAAAGAAACAGCAATTTAAGCCGCATACTTTCAAACTCACAATTACTCGTAAGGGATTAAAAGCTGAAAGGGTACTTAAAGTCGACCTAGAATTTTGAAATTGAGCATGAAGCATTGTTTTATAGCACATATAAAGACAAAATTCCGAAAACCTTAAATTTTCAGTTACATCACATATTGTTTTTTATATATATATATATATATATATAATGGTACGGAACCCTTCATGCGCGAGTACAACTCGTACCTTGCGGATTTTTTAAAATCATTCTAAATATTTCTGACCAGTGTGCAAAATTTTAATGTAAATAAGATGTGACAGAACTTACATACATACATATATCACGCCATATCCCTTGCAGAGTAGGCAGAGAGAACAGAGTGCCAGAGAACTCTATCCTTGCATACTTCACTCGCTTCTTCAACATTCATAATTCTCTTCATATACGCTCGCCGGTTTCGGAGACTCTTGACTCCACCTTCCTTCCAACGCTCCGTTCACTCTATTTCTTGCATTCATTCTTCGATCTATATCGGTGTACCTTCCATCTCGGCTAAATCCACATCCAAGGTATACAAATTTTAACAGAACTTATGAACCAGTTATGTATATATCGTGTTTAAGTTTATTATCCTAGCGCTCTCTTCTAATGGTAAGGCCGCACTGTTGACAGTTTTTTGTCTATAGCCACGTCCCAGTCCGTTCGGCGAGAGTGTGGTACTACACCACACTCTCGCCGAAAATTGACGGCTGAGCAGTGGCAAAGTGCTGTGGCGCTTTTTTCGGTGAGCGAGAGAGCCGGCAGCTCAATTTTCTGAGTGGGTTTAGGGTTTTCATTGGTAGGCAGCGGCCTAATTATACTCCTGGTATTGCAAAGGTCCCACCGAAGACAAAGATCGGGTACCGGTGGTCCGCTCGCACGGCGAAGAGAGAGGATTTACGGTGGGTCTATGGGGTCACGCGCCGCCTTCTCCGTCACCCCGGACCGATTTGGCGGGTCGAGACGCACCCATAGCCCACCAATAAAAAAAAAAAAAAAAAAATGGTATTGCAAAGGTCCATGGGCGGCCGTAACACTTATCATCAGGTGTGATGCTTATTTGTTTGCTAGCATGACTAATAAAAAAAAAACGTGACAGCCCAACGTATTTGCACAAAAATCGTAAACTCTTTTTGTACCTCTCATGATGGATCCAAAGAAGTTTGAGTTCAAATAATTTATATAAAATTTTTTTTTTTTTTTACTATTAAGAGTTAATTAAATTAACTTCAAAGCTACTTACGGTTTGCTTCTAAATATATTTTACGTATAAATAAATAAAAATACCTGTGTAATAGCGGGTGACGGAAAAAGAATAAAATGTATCACCACTCCTTATTTTCCCGTAGGAATCGTTAAAATCGGCTGAAGGGCCACTGGCAGGATATGCAGCAGCACTCTTTTAAGAAACTTATACACACCGACTGTGATCGTCACGATCGTCGCCGTCTGCCATTTGTATTAATTATGGTATTATTTCGTCTTGGGTCTTTTTAAAATAATATACTCGTACATTGATAATGTGGTGATTGAATCATCATTCATCATCATTAAGCCTTTTGTCATCCACTGCTGGACGTAGGCTTTCTTTATATTTCACCAAACAGTGCGGTCCTGTGCCGCCCGTATCCAACGACTATAAATGTAGAAAAAAACGGTGATTGAATAGAAAAATATATTTATCTGAGTTGAAAGCAACAGGGATTGCGTTTATTTTAATACAGGTATTAAAAAAATAACTGGACTGCACCGATGGCTTAATGGTTAAGATACTAACTTACCATGCCAGTGTTATGGGTTTGATGTTCATACAATATAATAATTTATATAGACGAATCAGATATACACGAATTGTTGTTCCGAGTCCGGGTGTAATTTCTGTCCATTAATTGTATGTTTTTAGTCTCTAGCAATGAAAAGCTTATAATGACCTGGGCCAACTCCATCTGATGCCGTTTGGTTAACAATAACATTCTCAATAGGAGGAGGGTTGACGTCTGGCAGGCGGCTGATCATAAAACTATCGCCAATAACTTTTACAATATGTACTATAAAAGAAGAGTATATATTGTATCGACCTCAAGTAATTGGGATAAGAGTAGTAGTAATGATGAATCTCTAGCAATGAAAACATTATTTCTTTTGTGTTGTTAGATGTTATAAAAAAATAATCGACCGCACTTGACACAAAACGCCTTACATTTTTTTATAGCAACGCTGCAGCTCGGTCCAGTAGCAGCAAAATGCCCGTTGTACCAATTAAATTATACTATCTACCGCCATCACCACCGTCCCGTGCCGTTATGATGACTGCGAAGGTGCTGGGCGTTGAATTGGAACTTGTATTAACCAATATTATGGAAGGGGCACATATGACTCCGGAGTATCTTAAGGTAAGTTTTCTCTTACATTGTTCCTCGGCGCCGTAAAAGATGACTAAGAGTTTTACATAAACCCGGGTCAACTCTATCGTTGACGTCAAGCAGGCGGCCCATCGTAAAACTATTGCTGAAAATTTTGAAATATGTAAAATGGAAGCAGAGTAGGTATTGCGGCGACACCGAGTAATTGGGATAAGAGCAGGATCATGAGGACAATGATGATGATGACTCTTGAGTTTTTGTGTTTATTTGTTTTGATTAATTACAAGAAGTGTGACGATGTAAGTAATTTTTTTTTCCCCATAGATGTTGTAAGAGGTGCTTAAGAACATAATTACATAAAATCACTTTAAAATAAATAAAAGTGAGTAGAAACATGACGACGAACACAAGTTTAGTGAATAAAGAGGAGGCTTGCGCCTTTTTGATAGATTTCTATATTTGTAGGACACAAAAAAAAAATAAGTGAAACACAGAATTAAATTTAATGTTGTATATCATGTTCCTATTTCAGTATTGGCATATATCTTATGAACTAATATTACTTCGTTGGTTTAGTACCATAAGCATGATACTGCCGGTCGAATGATAAAGAGTTAAAATCTTAAAATGCTGAAATATTCTGCAAATAATGTCGGGATACTTAATAGTAATTTTGGAGTTTAGATTTGTAGCCGTAAACGTTAGCCACCGAAGATAAAGCCCGGGTTCCGGTGGCCCGCTCTTTCGGCGTAGTGAGGTACATGTAGGGTGGGTCTGTGAGGTCGCGCGCCGCTTCTTATGTCGCCCCGGACAGTTTAGCGAAGTGTGACCAATACATAGCCCACCGCCAAAAAAAAAATCCGTTAACGTAATTAAAATAAACTAACTGCACAAATGGTTTAGTGGTTAAGAGTAGGTCGGTAACCTACTATGCCAGGCCTTAGGTTCGACGCCCACGCAGGACAATACGTTGCACGACTTACAAATTGTTGTTCTGAGTCTGGGTGTAATTTGTGTCCGTCAATTACATCTTTATGAACTCCCCTGCAATACAAGAATTATTTCCTTAGTAGTGTAGTCTTTAAAATAAATGTGGTGAATTATATGCCTTGCAACTGATTTGTTGTCTCAAATTTGCTTGCAGTTCGAAATTAGTGTTTCCTTTCTTAATAGTTTTTTTTTTTTTTTTTTGTTGTGGCTCTGTTTATACTTAAGCCAATGTCAAAGTTAAGTTGCAGCTTCTTCTTCTTCTTCTTTTTATGTATTGGCAATCAGCTACTTATACGAGCCATTTTTGCCAGTGTCGAGTTATAATTATCTTCACGTTCTTAATCTCTTCAAGTTAGTCATTGTCTGTCAGTCAGTCGAATTGTCGCCATCAACAGTGCTATGGTGACACTGTTAATGGTATGTTGTAGGAATTTTGATGGAAAACGAAAACGTTGTAAAGCACTTTTATATGATATTCACTACATCCCAGCTGTTCTGTCACATCATATTACATAAAACACCATAAAAATTATCTAATATAACACGTTAAAACACTAAGATATCGAATATAATACAAGAGCACAACATGACGTTTTAGATTCCCGCCAAAAGTCCTTCTTAATAGTTCTCAGTATTATTTCATACTGTATGCAACACCAACGTAAATGTCAAAAATAGTCAGTGCCCTGTCTTATCATTATTTGGTAGAAGTATACTTATCAATAGGTAGGTAGAAGTATACTTATTTCCGTGTGGTGAAGGAGTAAGAATACAATTCATCATCCCCTATCTTACCCATGGGTGATTGTAAAAGACGGCTAAGGGATATAAAACGCATATAACATCTATGCGAGAGAAGCAAAATTCGAAACAAAACCCTATATGAACACGTCTGACCAGCGTGGTATAGTAGGTTCATTTCCCTCCTATTACGGAGGAGGCTCGAGCCCAACAGTGGGACATATATGAGCTGAGATGATGATACTTATCAATATATAAGTTTTATATATTATTTTTTATTATAGATGAATCCACAACACACAATTCCAACCATTGACGACAGCGGTTTCATTTTATGGGAGAGGTAAGTGTTTTAAAATATTTGGTTTTTAATAATTTTCAAATATTAATGATTATGCTTAGTATTAATATGTATTTCGTTGTTTTTAATTTTTCTCTAATTATTAAATATTTCTATAACTTTTTTCAATGGTCATATCCTAGTACACATTTAAAAATGCTAACGTATTTTTGTTTTTACTATTTTGTGCTAATATCAAAAATTCAGATCTTTATGTGATTTGAATGATATTTCATCCACAAATCAAGGAAGAGACCAAAGCGCCCTAGAGTCAACGATTCAGTACCGTCATCGATGAAAGGGACAGATTCAACTTATAAGAGTAACTTGTTTATAAGCTACTTACTTAACGCTAATCTGTTGCCGATAGTTTGCCTAAAAAGTCAAAATACGCTTGGCGCGTAGTGAGATCATATGCTATCTTGTTGTCTCCCAGCATAGCAGGGCGGGGTTCGGACCGGGGAATAATTCGGTCACCCGACGTAAGGCCACCGCGTGAGGACGACGCCCCGAGCGCGAATGCTGTCGGGGCGTCGACGAGAAGAACCCCCGAGGGTAAACCGCCGACCGGGCCACCGAAGACAAAGATCGGGTGCCGGTGGCTCGCTCACAAGGCGAAGAGAGGAGTTGCACAGTGGGTCTATATAAAAAAGAAAAGAAGAAGGTATGTCTGATATAGAAGGTTGACTCGAAGGAAGATGTAAGATGATGACTTAAAACTGAAAATTGATTAAACTATAGGCGTAGTAAAATGATAAACGATTAGAAATACATAAACATAAAACAATTGCGATAAACCAGCAATATTACCAACTAGCAACTCTATACTATAGAATTATTGGTTTAAAGAGGCCTCTTGTTATGAATTTTATAACGAGATGCATGCTTAATACCATGACATATAGGTAGGCTATTATGATGACAATACTTTCAATTTTAGATTAAGCTGTGTGGTAGCGGCTTCGAATACTACCAACCCTTACTTTGCTCGTGGATGTCGTAAAAGACGACTAAGAGCCTTATAAGGACCTGGGCGACTCCATCTGATGCCGTTTGGTCAACAATTACATTCCCAAGGAGGGTTGACGTCTGGCAAGCGGCCGGTCATAAAACTATTGCCAATAACTTTTACAATATGTACTATGAAAGAAGAGTACATATTGTATCGACCCCAAGTAGGTAATTGGGATAAGAGTAGGAGAATGATGATGATGATGACAATACTTTTAATCTTATTTATTATTATTCTAGCCGCGCCATTATGGCGTATTTTGCGAACGCATATGGCCGAGATGACTCCTTATATCCAAAGAATCCTCGCTTGCGTGCCGTTGTAGATCAACGGCTGAACTTTGATGTCGGTACATTGTTTACGCGATACGGCGATTTGTACGTAAGTATTTAAATGAATTCACTCTAAAAGTAAATTTAATATAACTAATAGTATCTGGTATGAGGTTAATACATTTACCCTTTTTTTTCTGTGACTGCATGAAGACTGTTATGAGTGTGAATGAAGCGATGGAGGTATGCTAGATTGGTTTGTGGCACCGCCGAGACGTCATCGCCCGTTGGGTTACGCGGCTGGAGAAGCCTAGACACGGTATCGTGACCGTCGAGGCCTTCCGGCCCGTATTGATGAAATGGATGGAGCGGCGGCACGGGGTCCTCACCTTCCGACTGGTGCAGATGTTGACGGGGCATGGGTGCTTCGGGAAATACCTGCACACGGTCGTGTACAGGGAGTGGACTCCGGGCTGCCATCATTGCAGTAGTGACGAGGACACGGCGCAACATACGCTCGAGGAATGCTCGGGCTGGGACGGGCAGCGCCGCGACCTCGTCACTATTATCGGTGCCGACCTGGCGCTGCCGGTTGTCGCGAGGGCGATGGACGACAGCGTCAGGAATTGGGACGCGGTCGCCGCCTTCTGCGAGGCTGTTATCTCGCGGAAGGAGGCGGCGGAACGAGTCAGGGAGGACTACCGCGACCCGGGCTGCCGCCAGCGGCCGGGGCGGCGCAGGCGCGAATACCTGCGCCTGATGCCGCCCTAACCCAGGCCTCGGGTGATCGGACCGGGGAATTGTCCGGTCACCCGACGCGAGGCCACCGCTTGAGGGCGACGCCCCGACGGCGAAATTTGTCGGGGCGTCGACGAGAGGAACCCGCGAGGGTAAACCGCTGAGCGGACCACCGAAGACAAAGATCGGGTACCGGTGGTCCGCTCGCACGGCGAAGAGAGAGGATTTTACGGTGGGTCTATGGGGTTACGCGCCGCCTTCTCCGTCACCCCGGACCGATTTGGCGGGGCGAGACGCACCCATAGCCCACCAATAAAAAAAAAAAAAAGGTGGTTTGTGGCAATCCGTAGTCTCTGCCTAATCCTCTGGGACACAAGCGTGAGACTATGTATGTATGTATTATGCTATCCTATCTTCCAACGATACTAAAACGCAGTCCTTCACTTTTTCATAATAATTTTTAGCCAAATTTATTACTATTTAGTATTTTAATATTTCAGATAATTAATATACACTCATTTGCAAAAAAAACGGGCACCTAAGCAATGAACCATTTCAAATGTTAATATTTCTTTGTTTGATAATTATAGGTAGTTTTATCCACACAATTTGGTAAATTAATAAGAAAATAATCGTTTTCATCAGTATTTCATAAAATTTAGATACAATTTATGGGAAATAATGCTAAACCTCGCTAGTAGTGTATATTCGCTAGTAGTGCATATGCTCATGAAGTAAAAATAAAAAAGTTTTTTGTTTGTTTTTCTTTAATAAAGTAAAAGCAGATAAATGTTTAGTATCGAGTGTGACCCCCTCTAGCTAAAATCACAGCTTGAATTCGTCTGGGCATGCTAGCGAGTATATCCCGGATACTTGCTTGCGGAATACGTTCCCACTCCGCAGTAATCACATTCTTCAGCTCTCTGATGGTCTGCGGAGCCGGGTGTACTGATCTCACACGCCGTTTCAGAACGTCCCAGACATGCTCTATGGGATTGAGGTCGGGACTTCGAGCTGGCCAATCCAAACGACGAATGCCGACCTCTTGCACATACGCATTAACATCGCGGGATCGGTGGGCGCGAGCATTGTCGTCCATAAAAATCGAGTCTTCACCTAGAGCGGCCAATGCGGGTTGTGCATGAGAAATTAGAACTTCCGTTATGTATCGATGCCCAGTCAGTGAGCCGTTTTCAATGAAGACTAACTCTGTACGATCCATTGAATTTATTCCTGCCCAAAACATAACAGAGCCCCCACCATAAGGTGTGATTTCTTCGAAACATGCCTCTGCAAAGCGTTCTCCTTGTCTTCTTAGCACTCGCCGACGTCGATCTTCACCGAACAGAGATATCCTGGCTTCATCAGAGAACAAAACCCTATTCCAATCGTCTTGAGTCCATGATTCACAATTTCTAGCGAACCTAAGCCTGTGAACTCTGTGCTCACGGAGTAATTTGGGGCCGCGGGCCGGGCGGTGACTGCGTATATTGGCAGCGAGAAGCCTCCTCCTGACCGTCCATAGACTAATATGCACATTTCTTACTTCTTGGAGGTTGTTCTTAAGATCCACATACGAAGATTTGCGATTTCTCAATGCGCGACTCACAAGAAAACGATCATCCCGTGGTTGGGTACATGGTTTTCTTCCAGAACCAGGCCTTCTCTCGACGGAACCAGTCTCCTGATATCGCTGCCAGGTCCTTTGGACTGTCGAGCGACTAACATTTAGCCTCCTAGCCACGAAACATTGGCTGCAACCCTCTTCAAGCAGCGCGATAATTTTGGTAGCTTTTACCACTTTATCTACCATTTTTGATACAGCCAAACAGCATTAAATAAAGCTTTGACAGTCAAGGATATGAAATTAATCGATAAAAATTGAATAAAAGTTATGAAAGTCGATGTTAACTTCTGGAACTTCGCGCCAAAAATGTAGGATAAAAAGGGGTTTTCTGTAAAAATGAACATCAAATGAAAAATTGAATTTAGAACGTACTTTTTTAAATACCACAGCATTTTTAAAACCGGCCAGTAACGTGTACAAACGATTGAAACCTTTTTGGTATTGTATCTTTTTAAATATGAATGAAAATCAAAACCGCCCGTTTTTTTTGCAAATGAGTTTATAATAATGATAAAATCTAATCTTTTTATAATTAATTTTATTGTAGCTTGAAATTGTCTTTTATAGCGAACTAACTTCTGCCCGTGGCTTCGCCCGCGTAATATGTTACTTTTCTAAAGTTTTTCATCCCCTATTTTTATTTTACCCCTTAAGGGTACATTTTTAAACATGTTAATGTCATATTTATTTATATCTAATCAATAGCCTAAAAATAAATTTCAAGCTTCTGGCTTTAAAAATGACGATACTTCTTTACAACCTTTTATGGTCCTTTACAAGTCTTTTATGTGCATTAAAAAGTAGCCTATATCCTTTATCAGGCTCTAGACTATCTGTGTACCAAATTTCATTTAGATCGGTTCAGTAGTTTTGGCGTGAAAAAGCGACAGACAGACAGACAGAGTTACTTTCGCATTTATAATATTAGTAAGGATTATTTATTACATTCTTCATGCTAATGCTCTCATGGATACTAAGAGGTGAATAACAGACATAAGTAGATCACTTACATCATTATAAGGATAATTATAAATAAATGCTAATGAAACCAATACAGAGTGATATAATATTTTAGTAATGGTAGGAATTTAGTAAACTAGATACACTGTTGACAGTTTTCTGTCTACAGCCACGGGCCAATCTGTCCAGGTTACTAGTACACTCTAGCAGAAAGTCGACGCCTGAGCAGAGGCAACATGCTGCCACCAAAGACAAAGACCGGATTCCGGTCGCCCACTCGCTCGGCGAAGAGAGGTGCATTGCAGGACGGGTCTATGGGGTCGCGCAACGCTTCTTCTGTCGCCCTTGATTTAGCGGAGTGTGACCAGACTAAAATAAAAAGAAAAAAAGAAGAAAGAAAACATACTTTATTCGGCAATGCGCCACACATCAAAATTTACATGACTATACTTACAAGATTAATAATAATTATGAATACGAAATACATTGAACCACTAGATACTAGGACGCTAGTCATAGTTGTATATTTACAAATTATGCATATATAGAAAAAAATATATAACCTATAAAAGATAGTGTGACATTAGAAGCAAACTCAGTGTGGCATCATATACCGAAAAGGCCACAGCTCAGCATTTGCTGCATATAAATACAGCGCTGATTTTCAGCTGTAACCTAAGATGGGCAACGGCTAACGCTCACATTTATGTTTCACTAGAACATATTCGAGACATAAAATTGAACAAGTATACAAAATCGTTTTTAAATATTAAATGTAAAAAAGAACTATTCTTTTTTTAATGATAAAAAAGGCAATGTGTTCTTTTTCTGGGTGGGTTTTGATAAGAAGACAGCAGCCACGCTGTACCCCGGTATTGCAAGAGTCCATGAGCGGCAGTAACTCTTACCTTGTTCTGCTTGCTTGTTTACCGGTGTAAGCATTAAAAAAATATAGTACAGGCTATTTTTATACTGCGTCGATAAATCAATGCCTAATTTGAGATGTTATTAGTCATAGTCATCATTATCATCATATCATCCTTTTTTTTTTCCAAATTACGTGCGATCAACGCAATATGGACTTACACTACTTCCATAGTATATATTGCAAAAGTTTTGACAAAAGTTTTATGACCGGTCTCTTGTCTGACGTTAATCCTTTTTGAGAATGTAATTGACCAGATGGTGTTTGTCAGGTCTTTGTAAAGCACTTGGTCGTCTTCTACAATATCGGTAGTATTCGTAGCCCCCACAAAGACAGTTCATCATTCTCCTACTCTTAGCCCAATTACTTGGGGTCGACACAATATGTACTCTTCTTTCATAGTACATATTATAAAAGTTATTAGCAATAGTTTTATGACCGGCCGCCTGCCAGACGTCAATCCTTCTTGGGAATGTAACTATCGACCAAACGGCATCATATGGAGTTGGCCCAGGTCGTTATAAGGCGGGGTCTTCGGTAAGTACCTGCACAGAATTGGAAGAGAAGGGGCCCCAGGATGTCACGAGTGTGGCGCGCCAGTAGACGATGCGCGTCACACTCTGGAGATATGCCCCGCCTGGGGGCCCCAGCGCCACGTCCTGTCGGCGGTCATTGGGGGAGACCTGTCGCTGCCGACTATCATCTCGAAGATGCTTGGCAGCGACAGATGCTGGTCGTCGATGGCCTCCTTCTGTGAAGAGGTCATCTCTAAAAAGGAGGCCGCGGAGCGGGCACGCGAGGCAATCGCGTCCGCAGACTCGCTCCGCCGGCGGCGGCCAGGGAGGAGGAGGCGCCGGTATGCGCACCTCCTTCCGCCGCCTTGAATGGTGACATGGCGTGGCCAGAAGGCCAAGCGTTGGGGCGTCGGGGATCGAATGTCAGTAGACGATCTCTCCGGCGTCCCGTAAAAGCGCGGAAGGGGCCGCTGTGGTTTTAGTGGGTATTCCGGTCGGACTGTTCAGTTGGCCGGTGAGTCCCACACTCCCCCCCCGTCTGTCACAGGCGGGGGATAGCGCGTAAATGCGTTTCCACAGCGAGAAAAAAAAAAAAAAAAAGTAAGGGTTGGTAGTATTCGTAGCCGCTGCCACACAGCAAACAGGTACAGGTACTTATTAACAATACGTTTGGTTTCTTAAATTTTCAGTTTCCTATGATGCGGGGAGAGGCATATAATGAAGAAAAGGCTAAAAAATTTGACGAAGCTTTAGGATGGCTTAATATTTTCCTAGACGGACGTGCTTTCGTAGCTGGTGACAATCTCACCATAGCTGATATAACTATTGTGGTCACTATCACTAATATTGACGTGAGTATAATGTTATTTCTTGAAACATAAGTTGAAAATGTCTTAATCGCTATTGATTCCATTCATCCATACCTGCAGACATCCAATGGCGGCCCTTCGGTCTATATTAGGGCCTTTCCACGAGAATGCCCCTCAAAACAGTCTTATGCTACTTTCATTTAACGGTGCTCAGCGACTTTAAGTTGTCGTTGGTCTACTTAGTGAGGGGTCATCCTACGTTGCGTCGCCCTATTCCTAGTCGCTATTCGAGAACTGTATTTCTTTCTCAACAATGACGACCTATCCATTGGCAACGTTATGGCTATACCCGTTCTTCTACAGACTTCCGTATTCCGGTTTTTATTATGTAGCAAAATATTGATTAAGATCCCTCCACGGCACGCTGAGGGATTTTGAGACTTTTTATGAAAGAAGAAGAAGAAAGAAAATACATTTATTTCGGTCTCGGAGTAATAAGCTTAGTATTAGCTTATGAGATGGACAATTGAGTTAACGTTTCAGTGGCATAAGTCGTTGCTGGTAACATACACTATCCATAGCTCTTGTTTTTCAGATACTTCAAAATATTGAACGAAAAGATTCTTTAAAGTTGCCCGAGCACTGCCTAGCTGAATTGAATTCGTAGGCTGGCTCTTTCTCGAAATTGGATCTACATAACTTGTCTGTTGATCCTAGGTACACATAGTGATCGCCAACTTTGAGAATCACATTCTCAACAACGATCGGTACTGAAATGATATGGGGTTTGGACACAACTTTCATTAATAATTTTAAACAATAACCAATTTGGTTGTATAACTCTTAGCAATATTGTGCGGCTATGTAGTTATTCTAATACTATGCTTAGAAGAAAAAATATCCATCCATGCCGACGGATAAGATATCATCGAGACAAATTTTGAGCCAAATATTTCAACAAATAAATATACTTATTATATTTTTACTTACAGGCTTTTGAATACGACTTTAGCGGACACGAAAATGTTGTTAAATGGTTTGAAAGAACTAAAAAGGCTTTGGAGCCATATGGTTACAATGAAATAGATGCTACAGGTGCACAGATACTTAAAACTTTCATAAAAAAAGAATAAAGCAATAGAATACATCTTAAAGAAAGAATAAATAAATACCATTTACTTTACCATGATCTGTAATTTTGTCTTAGTACAAAAAGTTAATAAAATTATTAATTTAAATGTAATATTTGTTTATATAAAAATAAAATAGGTATTTCTCGCATTTTTATTTATCTACTCTATTTCCTACTTTATTTTTATACTATCTGAACGTCTTATAGAATGTCGAATTCGAATTCTGGGTGAAATGAAAAGTGTTCTGATTGAATTTTGCGTCACGAAATTTTCAATAATAACCGAGTTTTCATAGATAATAGACATTTAAAACATAAGACTAAGTGAATATCTCCAGAAATAAAGGTGTATGTATTATAATATCTTTTTACCAGATTAATTATGATTTTGATATTGCGTGTGTATTTTGATATTACAGTTGTGTGGTAGCGGCTACGAATACTACCAACCCTTATTTTGCTCGTGGATGTCTTAAAAGACAACTAAGAGCCTTATAACGACTTGAGCCAATTCCATCTGATGCCGTTTGGTCAAAAATTACATTCCCAAGAAGGGTTGACGTCTGGCAGGCGGTCGGTCATAAAACTATAACCAATAACTTTTACAATATGTACTATGGAAGAAGAGAGACATATTGTATCGACCCCAAGTACTTGGGATAAGAGTAAGAGAATGATGATGAATTGTGATTTTGATATTATTTTTTTAATTTCATAGATGACATAGTATACTAAGGGCCATCATATCAGTACATCGCTGAGTCAAGGATTCACAAGCAGGACAATTATTTCCATTCGCAAATGATCTTTCTTAGTCTAGTGATAGCCATTTTTGAGAATCGCATTTACAACCAGGAACGGTACTGAAACGACATGAGCATTATATATGACTTCTTTTTTCTTTTTCGCCTTGTCGATATTCACAGCTGATTAATAATTATAATAAATTTTTCGTGTTTATTTATTTTAAGTTTTTAAAGTCTCATCGTTTCTGCCTGATGGAATAAGAATACAATTTCACCTTGCTCATGGGTGTCATAAAAGATTACTAGGGGATATGATATGTATATAGCTATATTCCAGTTTTATGTCAGGCAAGAACGATTCGAAATGCAATCCTATATCAAACCATTTAGCCAGTATCTATAGTAGGTTAGTTTCCCTCCTGTGGAAGACTCGAGTCTAGTAACTAGCAGTAAGACGTTTATGAACTGTAATGATGATGAACGTCCCATCATGATACAATGAATTATATCTTAGCATTGGATATTGTCTATAAAAATATAGCAAATAAGAACAAATTCAATTGTCAAACTAGTAATAGAATTTGTTCTCTATTTATAAAGCCAAACTTTAATCTGGTCATGTACAATTTATCTTTTCATTATTAGCTAGGAATATTTGATAATAATAAATGTTTAATAAGTTGAGAAAGCTGTGTGGTAGCGGCTACGAATACTACCAACACTTACTTTGCTCGTGGATGTCGTAAAAGACGACTAAGAGCCTTATAAAGACCAGGGCCAACTCCATCTGATGCCGTTTGGTCAACAATTACATTCCCAAGGAGGGTTGACGTCTGGCAGGCGGCCGGTCATAAAACTATTGCCAATAACTTTTACAATAATAATAGTACATACTATGAAAGAAGAGTACATATTGTATCGACCGCAAATGGTTGGGATAAGAGTAGGAGAATAATGATGAAGTTGAGAATATCTATAGCTAATACAGTGCAAGAGTAAGTATTACATGAATCCAATATATAATAGTAATTAATCAATGCGTCAACGGTGCGTTAACACAGATCTATAAGGTGTTAGCGGTCGTGATTCGTAATCAACGTCCGGTCGCACGAGAACATATTGTTGAGCTATTGAATTGAGGTAGGCATATTTGTAGCACAACTATGCGCCTGCGCAGGCAGGCGGGTCGCGACTCGCGCCTCGCGCACCTACCGTTCAACATTTTCAAAACAAAACAACTGTTCGATTGTTTCAATTTGAAAAATACACACAAAACGATCAAACACAACGTATTATTCATAAACAATTAGCTTGAAGTGAAACAGAGAGTGTTTAAACGTTGAAGTGTACTAGCGTCTGTTCGCGAAACATAGCATTTTATAACATCCTTTTAAATTTAAAATGTGGTGGGTGCAGTGCTGCAGTTGATATGTGCTGTATAAATTGACACAACTGTGGATTGTTTTATTATCATGATGATATTCATAGTGGGTATTTTATTTCTGAAAACTATCGTCATGTTGTAACTATTTTTATAAATTAATCATCATTCCTTATTTCATTCTATATCATTAAGTATTTGTTCTATAATGTGATGAAGTGTTTCTGTGTAAACTTCAACTTCCTGATGAATGGCTTCTGTTCGGGATTGGCTAAAACTTCACCAATGTGATGCATTCACCAATAGTTAATATTTCTATGTAATCTATTTATCAGAATACATGTACCAAAATGTGACGATCAACTAAAATATGTCGTAAACGATATTCAGTGTAGGAATACTGGAGTAATTTAAGAATTCAAAATCGGGTGTAATCACTTGTTACTATGTCAGAATTGATTAATGAAAAGATCTTCTTTTCAGACATAAAATGAAATGTATAAAATGATAGATACTGAAATATCTACATCATAGAGATTTTTAATAGTGAAAAGAGTAAAGTTATAACACACATATTTTTCTGAGCTCAATTTTACTAGTTTACTTGGAAATATTTTCATACGTTATACTTTAATTCAGTTGATATTAATAAAATTCTTAAAATTTATGAGGCATTTATATAATTTTAATTTGTAGAAAGAAACATTAAATGCGGACTTTACTACAAAAACATAATTGCATTTATGCAGTTGATCAAATAGTCCGCATTCTTTTCGTGGCTACATTATTTGGTATCGTCGCGGTGTATGGTATTTTGGCTTCTGTGTTATACAATTACTTTTGTATTCGCTTTTTGTTATTATAAATACATTTTATATAACGTATCCATCCTGCCTTGCTCTGTATTACATCATCATACATTTATTTATAATCATAGGTTTTTCATAATCGTTGCTTTCCTTTTCATTCATGACTTTTGTTAAAACGTGGTTATAAAATACCACGTGGACCATACATCGAGATTTATTCTCATCTACTAATAAAAGATCAAAATCTCGAAGATCTCAAATGATACTATTATCACTATCGAGTCGTAGTTAGTTCCTATTTCTAGTATGAAAGTGTCGAATCCATCATAGATTTTTATGATGACACATCTATACGAATCCTAGTATAATATGAGTTTAATGTATATGTACTATAATTTATTTAATATTTAATTGGCCTTTATGGTTTAAGATATTATAATATAAAGATCACAAGATCGCACTAGCAGCTAGACCAAGTTATACAGAGGATACAGCCATTATTCAACTAGTTCTATTGCTATACACATGTACTATTGTTAAACGATTCACACAAGATCAGTGATAGGAATAGAGCATAAAACAGTGGTCTCACCGTTTAGAATTAAGTTAATAACATAGATAACGGAATAATAGGTGCATATCCTGTCTTCAAGGGAGTCTTATTATTATGACTTGTTGTTTTTGTTTGAATAATATATTACGATGCTTTTAATAATGGTAGCTTTGTTCTTACAGAAATTAGCATGTATTCTAATAACAGCTTCAATGTCATTAGCCGTCCAGTTTCAAACAAATCCCACATCAGATATGTCAGGAGATGAGAAATCACCAAAAAATAATAGAACAATAGATCCGTCGGAAGAAAGTGGTCATGAAATAGAAACAGATGCAGATGATATGAAGGATAAAAAATTCTTAGACGATGCTATGCGAACTGTTTTAGATCCTAACTCACAGATTATTAAGCATGATAATACAGTCGAAACATTTAAGTATCAGCTACAAAAGCTAGATAAACTTAATTTAACATTAGAATTGTTTATAAAAGAAATGGATAAATTAAGTTTGCGAGTTTGCAAAACATCCCAGGAAGCTCTTTGGTCTTACGTCACAGATATAAATAACGATGCCAAAAAGAATAAAATGGTAAGAACATATAATAAACTAGCTTCTGCCCGCGGCTTCGCTCGAGTAAAAAGTTACTTGCTCTGAGCTGCGAGGCATG
The DNA here is from genome assembly GCA_905163515.2 of Lymantria monacha. Taxonomy (NCBI): domain Eukaryota; kingdom Metazoa; phylum Arthropoda; class Insecta; order Lepidoptera; family Erebidae; genus Lymantria; species Lymantria monacha. Next base: position 20,608,568 of record LR991091.1, read on the forward strand.
AGGCATCATAGAGCTACTGACAGTAGTCGGTTAGGCTAATGACATTTCTATTTATATCTAATCAAAAGCTAGAGAAATTGTTTCATCGTTCTAGCTTGAAAAATGACCAATTTTCATACAAAGTTTCATCCCATATTTTTAATCTTCCCCTTGAAGGTACAATTTTTACAAAGTTTGAATACAAACAGCCTAAAAATAAGTTTCAAGCTTCTGGCTTTTAAAATTACGATAAACCTTTCATCGCCCTTTTCAACCCCTTACAACCCTTTTTTCGCATTCAAAAGTAGTCTATGTCCTTTCTCAGGTTCTCAGCGTGAAAACGCGACAGACAGACAGAGTTACTTTCACAGTTATAATATTAGTAAGGATCAATGGGAACGTTAGGTTTCTAATATTATTTGAGAAGATTTCTATACAAGTGTGTCGATGGTTACCAACAATAAGATAGAGTACCTTATTGGTTCAGTTGTATAAGCAGTTATAATCATAAATCAAGGCGAAACGAGTCAGCCGAAAATATTAAAGTTAAGGTTTTAAGCAGTTGGTTTCGAGTTTCGGGAAATTGGACAAAAAATCTTGTGTGTAGTTTTTATGTAGTGATAGTGAGAACTCCATTCACCATCCCCGTTCTTACTCGTGAGGGATTTCCACGGGTATAAACCACATAGAGACGACTAAGGAATATAATATAAAACTTATATGTTAATCCATATGTTTTACGAACGTGATATGCTGCATCGTTTACCCTTTCACTTTGGGGGTTGCGTAAGCTTAGTAGTGGAACCAGCATAAATGTCTCAAAAGAAAAATAGAAAGAAAAGTCGATAAAGGGGTACCTTAATATTTGAGACTAAAAATTTTATACCGAAATATAAGGTTCTTCGAGGATAACTGTGTGAGAAAATAACATAAATATTAATGTGTTCAGGTGCGAATTGCTGCAGAAGAAGACGAAATTAAGAAGCAGTATTGGAATATATTAAAGAAAAATTATTTAAATAACGACCAGATTCTTAATGATCAAAAAATTATAAGAAAAATAAGAATAATAAAAGAGCGAGGAATAAACGTTCAAATGCCTCAGAGTAAGGTAATATAGAATCTTATTAATTTAATACAAACTACTCAAACGTGTTAATTAAACAATTTCAAACAAAAACAAAAACCCAAACAATTTCATTAATTTGTTACTTCATTTGTGAAGCCAAATATTTATTTTTGAAAGAAATATTTTTCAATTAGCAAATAAGGGGTAAGTCATTCATAAATTATGTAAAGCGTTTTATTGTTGACTGCATATTATAACTTCTTACTATAGGTACGGCTGGGTTGATGGTTTGAAACCTGACATTACATAAGTTATTAAATTGAAAATTACTAATCGTGATCAAAAGTGTGATAAATTACTAATAAGATTTATGCTGTTGCAGTGAGTTAATGATACTAGTAGAAAAAAGTTTGTAATAAAAGATATCTTCAAAATAAACGGAGTTATATTTAATTAATAGGGCCTTTTCTTACAAAAATTATTATTATGAGGCAGGGGGAAGTAGTTGCAAAAGTCTTACGGTAGGGGCCAAATCATTCTTCAAAATCCCTTACGTAATTTATGAACGGCCCTTAAGTGCATGTTTGGCCTAATTATAAAGTAGGTAGTATAATTGTAGTGTCTATAATAAAAATCTTTTCTTTTTGTATTTTTATTATAGCAAAGGGAAGAAATAGATACAATGCAGAGAATTTGGAGTCGTGTCACTGTATGCGCTTACAACAAAACATGTAATACAGAAGATTCTGTACGAACAATGAGTGGTCAGTTATTTTTAGTATTCGTTTGAAAGTTGCGTAATTTTTTCTTTTCAATTTTCGCTCATAAATCTCACATTTTTCACGAGCCTCCTCAACAGTGGATGGCAAAATGGTCTACTGTGCTAGTCAGGCGGGTTGGTATGTGTTTTTATTTAAAAAAAATAAAAAGCACGCAAAGTATTGACAGTCTTGCCAATAAGTTATAGAGTATCAAGGCTGAAGTTTTGAAGCTTGGACATAAGCAACTTTTAAATTATTTCCGTATTTAATAAAAAATATGCTATGGCCACAGAGACACATGGCCATAGAGAGATTGTATACGTCAGGTTATGGAGTTCAACGTCCACCGCCCCTTTTGCCAACCTGAGTGGTTTGGCTAGGTTATAACCGAACCAAAGCCAAGAAATAACATTATGCCTTTTTGGAGCTTTTTAAATAGTACTCTGTCCAATCGTACTTGGTAATGAAAGGACGACTGGAGACTCCATACCTTAACCATATTTCAACTCTGTGCTGATTAAATGGTTCATCGGCATTGCTTACTTGAATTTGATGGTCCATTTACTCTCTTGAGTATACAGAGTAATCGAGGTGACTTTGTCTTCTCTGACTTCCTTCGCCGTCTCCTTCCATGAGATACACATATGATGGCGACCGAAACCTTAGCTTTCAACCATCGCACTAACGACGGCACAATAACAGCTATGATTAGTGACTTCACCACACTATAATTTAACAGGTCCCCCACGGAATGGCCCGGGGCCATTCCGTGGGGGACCTGTTAAATTATATTCTTTAGCTACCTCCGGTTTCCGCCGCTCTTATATGTATAATATTAACTCTGACAGATTTTTTTTTAGGATTATTTACATTTTTTACATGAAAATAAACTTGAGTAATTTCACTGACATATTGCATGACAATAAAATATCCTCTGGGCTAGCCGTATCTCACCATGAGACTAATGCAAAACTTGGAAAAACCTAATATATGGCTTCCTAAAGTCTTTTGATTTAAAAAAAATTGAATACGAGTTTTATAGGAAAGTCAATAAAATGCAGGGCAGCTTGTATCGAGCTGAATATGAGTGGTGATGTGGTCCTGAATGCTCCAAAAAGTCAGAGATCAAGACCTCGAATCCAGCTCGTCTTTATTGACTGACAAGAGGTCCTGGATACTCAACTCTGGCTTGTTTTGAACGGCTGGTCAAAGAGGTGTCGCTAGAGCTATATACGTGGAAGTGTTTCTTCAAGTGCATAATTATAGGAAAAACTTTGCGGATCTCCATTTTGGAGACTGGCAAAGGAGAAACCAGCGCTGCACCGCCTGAAACCACTAGCTACTTACACTAATGTGTATGCCAATGCCCAAGGGTAGTGCGCCTACTGAGATCGTTTAGAGGCCAAATCCAGTGAGTTGACGAGTCACCGTCTAACACCGTTCAACACTAAGTAAAGAGTTGGAGGCAAAACTTCAAATTAAATAAAGTTACATTATAACAGTCTATTAAACAGCCAACTCCATAACTAGATATTAAATACCATTGTTTATACATACATACATATCATCACGCCATATCCCTTGCAGGGTAGGCAGAGAGAACAGAGTGCCAGAGAACTCTATCCCTGCATACTTTACTTGCTTCCTCAACATTCATAATTCTCTTCATACACGCTCGCCGGTTTCGGAGACTCTTGACACCATCTTCCTTCAGTGCGTGACCAATCTGGTCCAGGTAGGTTAGTCTCGGTTTCCCCGGTATCTATATCCTTCCACTTTCACATTGTATATCTTCTTAACCAGACGTTCGATCGGCATTCTTTCCACATGTCCGAACCGTCGGAGCATTCCCTTTCGCATCTTTACACCAATAATCTCTTTCATACCTACTCGCTCTCTTATGTCGTCGTTACATTGTTAATGGTATCTAATATCGCAATAGTAATTTTACACCTATCATTGACGGTCCGTAAGTATTGGGTGTAGGCGTAAAGTGTCATCGGTAGATGTCACATTCCATTTTTAGATTGAATTTCTCCAAATGCCTCTATCTATTGGACTCATGCCCCTGCGTAGGCCTACCCAAAGCACCAGGTATTTTCCTTTGAAATATCCCGTAAAAATGAAAGGAAATTAATTATATTTCAGATGTTATATCAATCTATAAAACCAGCAACGATACAAAGGAGCTAGCATACTATTGGAAGATGTATCGCGATGCGACAGGCAAAAAAATACGACCTATATTTAAAGATTATGTAGTAAAAATGAATAGAGTCGCTGAATCCGAAAACTTTACTGATGCCGGTGACATGTGGCGGTACGCTTTTGAAGATGATCATTTTATAGAAACAGTGGACAGAATTTGGAAAGAAATAAAACCTCTATATGATTTACTCCATGATTATGTAAGAGCTAAATTGAAACTGGTGTATAATGATGTTTTAAGAGACAATAATAATTTAATACCAGCCCACATATTAGGTAAGTAACTAGAACATTTGAGATGTAACTGAAAGACTATTAAGGATATATTGGCACAACAACTGGCAAGCAAACAAAGTAGTCATAATTTAGTATATAAGAATGCTATATTACATATTCGTAACTTTCTAAGTAAACATTATATAGCATTTATTAAAGCGCCTCATCATTCTGCTACTCTTATCTCAATTACTTGGGGTTGATACAATATGTACTCTTCTTTCATAGTACATATTGTAAAAGTTATTGGCAATAGTTTTATATTATAAAATGGAGGAGAGGAAGGAAAACCCACCACTTTCCCACGGTTAATCAATATACCGTACACCTCAAAAAAGGAAGGAATACGGGATGGGATCAAGGTGGAATAGGATATAAGGAAATCTTACTCCTGTGATGAGCACCGCCTCCAGAACTTCTACTTGCAATTTTCCGCAGAACTTCGAAAAAAGATTCGACACGTGTTTCGCCTCTAAACGAGGCATCCTCAGGACGGTTCGGCTTCAAATGCGCTTAATAGTTTTATAACCGGCCGCCTGCCAGACGTCAACCCTCCTTGGGAGTGTTATTGTTGACCAAACGCCATCAGATGGAGTTGGCCCAGGTCGTTATAAGGCTCTTAATCGTCTTTTACGGCATCCACGAGCAAAACAAGGGTTAGTAGTATTTGTAGCCGCTACTACACAGCCTAGGTAAGTAAATAAAATATTTGAGATATAACTGAAAGACTATTAAGATTATATTGACACAATTGTTAGACAAAGGAAACATAATTTAGAATATAAGAATGTTATGATACTCACATCTTAACTTTCCAAGTAAACGTTATATTTAATATAGTAAAGCGCCTAAGAAAGCACAATTGCAATATACATAAATGATATCTCAGTTACACAAAATGAAGTCGTTTTAGGCAAAACAAGTAATATTATCCAACTTTAAAAATCAAACTACCAATATAGCCGTATCGATATTATTAATATATAATGAAATATTATAATTTCAAAAAACATATATATTATGGATAGATTTGATGTGTGTTAGTGATTTCGACTACTACCAACTATTACATTGCTCGTGGATGTCGTAAAAGACAATTTAGAGCTTTATATTGAATTGGGCCAACTTCATCTGATGTCGTCTGGCTAACTATTACATTTCCAAGGCGGGTTGACGTCAGGTAGGTGATTGATCATATAAAGAAAGCTAATAATTTATGCAATATAATATACGAAAGAGATGGAGTCCATATTGGGTTAATCCCAAGTTATTGGGATATATCTGCGGTTAATATTATATACTTATTAAGATAATACTGTGATCTATATTCGTTACAATTCTTTTCCAAAACAATAACTTGGTGAATTTATTTGTCTTGTAGAGGTTTCATCATTTCATACGTGTGGTGAAGGAGTAAGAATACAATTCACTACCCGCTATCTTACCCGTGGGTGATCGTAAGAGACGTATAAGGGATATAAAACGCATATAAAACCTATGCAAGAGAAGGAAAACTCGAAACAAAACCCTATACCAACACATCTGACCAGCGCGGTGTAGTAGGTTAATTTCCCTCCCATTACGGAGGAGACCCGAACCCAACAGTGGGACATATGGGCTGTGATGATGACGATGATGAGGGGTTTCATATTTAACAATTAACCATTCCATTTTCATTTTCAGGCAATCTTTGGGCACAAGAATGGCAATCAATATATCCAAGAGTAGCCTATGTAGATTACATGCGGCCGAAATTGGCAGCAAACGACTCCATTCGATCTATAGATCTTTTTGATGCTGTTGACGAGTTTCATCAATCACTTGGTTTTCAAAGTGCAAAAGATTCGTATCAAGATATAAAAGAAACTATGGCAACTGGAAATTGCTTACCATCCAGTCATGATATGTGTGATGGTGAAAATTATAAGTAAGTTATTATATTGTCTTTTCTTTAAAAAAGACTCTTCTTTATCATTATCATCTCGGCTCATATATGTCCCACTTTTAGGTTTGAGCTTTCTCTATAATAGGAGGGAAATTGAATTGAATACAATGCTTGTCAGACGTGTTGGTGTAGGGTTTTTCTTCGAGTTTTCCTTCTCTAGCATAGATATTATATGCGTTTTATATCCCTTAGTCGTCTCTTACGATTACCCACGGGTAAGATAGGGAGTGGTGAATTGTATTCTAAACTCCATCACCACACGGAAAATATCTAAAACATCATCACAATCTCAGGTCATATATGTCCCACTGTTGGATTTGAGCCTCCTCTGTAATAGAAGGGAAATTGATTTATTATACGACGCTTGTCAGACGTGTTGGTGTAGGGTTTTTCTTTGAGTTTTCCTTCTCTAGCATAGATGTTGTATGCGTTCTATATCCGTTAGTCGTCTCGTACGATCACCCAAGGCGCATAGGAGGTGGTGAATTATATTTTTACTCCGTCACCATACGGAAAATATCAAAAACACTAACCTATTTTAACTACGCTACATTAGTGTCATTTTAGCTCCAAAAATATCAATCAATGATTACGCAGATTGGGTAATCGTCTAAACAGGGATTTTTCGTATCAAATGTCGTGGATTCAATTCCCACGCAGTACAATTTTGTGCAATCTATAAATAATTGTTGTCTAGTTGTAACTTATATTTGTACAATTGTACGTGTATTCGGCGATTCCTCCGCGAGTGAAAAGTTCAATGTGATTTAACCATAAAATTAGTAGAGACTTTATTTTTAATAATTTGTCATATCTTTTACTACCACTCTCCGTTGTTGGTAATAGCGGAGAATCAACCATCCATCAACCTGGTTCAACTGGACATAAACTCTCAATGAATGCTAGGTTGGTTGGTGATCGCTATTTATGTTAAGAATTTTCGAAATGAGCGCCTCTACCACTACTAAAGTAAGGCCTGACGGATATATTTTATTTATAACTTGACCCCACAAGACGTGAAAATATCACTGCTAACGTGAATTATTTTACATATGTTATATATAATCGAAATATCGAAATAACAGTTAGTTATTTCGATTTGAGTATTTTAAAATATTCAAAGTAAATTAATATTTCAATGATAATCTGGTATGTACTTGTTATTATGATAGTTGTTATGCCAACAATATTTACCAAACAACATATAAACCATTTTTTGTTGTTACTATTTTTGTTCGATTCGCTAATATTTATGATCACAGTTTTTTTATGTCGTATAGTGTTACAACTTTTCTCGTTAACATTGCCCAAATTACTACTACTATTCTTGAAATTATCGTATTCAAATAAACAAACTAATCTTTCAGCTTTATAATAGCAATATAGATTACATAAAAATATATTCATTATTAACTGTTTGATATAAAACTATTTTAACGTATTCATGAACGCTGTAAAGTGTTCGAAACGTCGGGCAATTCAAAAGCAAAATACCAACGCGATAGAATCCGTAACAGTAGTTCTATTTCAAATGTATAATAGGTATTTACGTAAACATTAGAAATCATTATATTATTAATTGCCTAAGATTTATCTTTGAGATGATAGACCAATAATACAATTGGTAATTGGTATCGCTATGAGAATAATTTAATATCAAAACAAGAGCAAAGAAATTAAAATGAATTATCATGCTTCGTACGTTAGCTTAGTATGTTATACTAATATTGGGACGTAATGAATTACGAAGAGGAAGTAAGAACAATAAAAAAGGCATATATGGTTTTTAGTTATTGCACGATATCCTGATAATACATTTTATTTGTTAGGATTTAATGTGTTCTAAAATTTGCTGTTTCTAGGATAAAATGGTGCGGCGAGAAAGTGACTGACGTGGTAGTGGGATTATCAAGAGCTGCAAGACTCTTAGGGCACGTTCAGTATTTTAAACACTACAGAAATTTGTCACCTCTATACCGAGACGGCCCGAATCCAGGCAAGTTATGTTATAAGGTTGATGTTAATATCGGAATTACCCAAATAAAACCTAATCAAAACCGCGATATTTTTTTAGGATAAACCACATTCAAAGAATGGTATAACCATGAATTTTTTAACTGTTAAACGTAGATTTACCGCCCGGATTGAATCAGCTTGGGTTTTGTTTGACCCCAATGACTTTAGTCCTTAGGACTTATACAATGAGATCTAGTTGTAAGTTACCTCAGCAGACTCCTTTGGCAATAATGTGTATTCCCTCATTGTTGCCATTCTTTTCTTTCTCGTGGTTTTTACATAGATCGACTAAGCCAGTTTTGTCTTCATATCCAGCTGCACAGTAATTGGTGGTAAGTTTCGGTGGCGTAGTTACTTTCTTTCTAATATGACGTCGCCAAATAACGTATGTCATATTCGTAATAATTAGGCGTTAACCAATGCTGTGATTCTACTTTGCCACCATATTAGTACTGCTCTTTATCGCTAGGTGGCGTAATTTCTAATTAATATTGTTAAATAAGTAAAGAAAATAAATACATATATGATCCTAAATGAAGAAGTTATTGAGGTCTTCATTTTTATTTTGTAATAAAGTGCATTTGATTTTATACATCAGTAATTTTTAACAGTTTTGTTATACAATAGGATGGTAGCATTATATAAGTACTTGTCATTTGTGTAAACAATATTTGTATTGAAATACAAAAAAAAAACAAATACTATAATTATATTCCGTTTGCAGCGTTCCACGATGCAATCTCCGACATCGTCGCTGTGCAGTTGACCTCGCCTGAACATTTAAAAAGGTTGAACTTGGTGAAGGTTGATACTGGCCCGGAGGTGACTGTGAACCATCTCTTATGGATTGCTCTTGAAAAGTTTCCATTAATGGCGTACGCTTATGTTTTGGATAAATGGCGATGGGACGTCTTCGGTAATAAAAATATGCTAAACTGGAATCAGCATTGGTGGGATCTCAGGTTGGTTTCTATAACTAAAATTATTTTTTATAATCGCCTACACAAATGGCGTAATTGAATAAATCTCAACCCTACAACCAAATTTTATGGGCGTGATAGACACAAAACGATTCTTTGTGCTGTTGATTGTAATTTATATACGTAAAAATATTTGTCGTATTTATGAGTACAGAGGTATCGCATAAACGTTTCGGTGTAAATCCTTCAATATCACATAACAGGGTGCAAGCAGGAGGTTTATAGTATTTTACAGAAACTGCATCGTTAATACTGCCCGCCATAAAAAATTAAGCGGATTTCATAATGTACTTTCCTAAGCATAGAAAACGTGCTAATATTTTAGAAACAGTATATCTCTTGAATTGAAGATCCATCCTATTATCTCATTTTACCTTTTTTATCATTTAGGTCCATGCTCTTGGATGTTTAAGCAAAGTTAATATGTTTTTTATATTTTAATGAATGTATCATCATCATCATCATTACAGCCTATAAACGTCCCACTGTTGGGCTCAAGCCTCCTCCGTAATGGGAGGGAAATTAACCTACTATACCGCGCTTGTCAGACGTGTTGGTATAGGGTTTTGTTTCGAGTTTTCCTTCTCTCGCATAGATGTTATATACGTTTTATATCCCTTAGTCGTCTCGTATGATCACCCACGGGTAAGATATGGGGTGGTGAAAAGTATTCTTACTCCGTCAACACACGGAAATTAATGTATAACGATTATAATTAACTTATATTTAATTACTAGATTTGAATATGGAAAATAATTAACTGAATGTATAATAGTAATTTATTCCCAAGGGCGACACTTTAAGAATAATACACATTTCGCAATTTAGATCTATAGTTCCACATCGGGCGACCTCAAAGTCAGAAAACAGACTAATTTTTTGTAAAAAAAAACTTAGACATTTTTTTACCCAGATCGTAAAATTAATAAAATAATTCCAAACTTTTGTTGAGTTAATTGAGTAAACTTTATCGGAGTTGTTTTGATTACGCACAATTGCTTATAATTCGAACTTCCAAATTTCCTATCCAAAATAATAATTGTGAAAATGCTTTGTAATATGTTCTTTCAAGTTAATTTTTAAATGACTTCTAGAATCGCAATAGCGTTCGATCAAATGATGTAACGCAATTTATTCGATTCATGTTTCAATCAAATGAGGCATATCCTCGCTATTGAATTTCTGCGTCAACTTATTTATAGACTAAAGTTTACTGCAAGGATGTTTTATTGGACCTATCTTATTTTAAAATCTAGAACTCGTTAGTATTTCATTAGCATTTCTGTAAATTGCATTATCGCATTGTAAGTTCAATAATAAAGATGAAGAATTTGGTTGTTTAAATGCACTAATCTCAGAAATTACGAAGTTAGATTGGAAAAAACCTTCTTTTAGGTATTAGTTAAGTTGTATAACATAGCACTGCGACAGATAAGAGTCAAACTGTGATCTTAAATGTTACAAAATCGAAATAGAGGAAAGTAGTAACAAAGAGGCATATCTATATAGTGTTACCAACCCGTCTGATCAACTTGGTATAGTAGATCTATTTTACTTCTATTTTGGAAGAGGCTCGAGCCCTGCAGTGGGAATATATGAACTAAAATGATGAGATGTTATGCCTATATCCTGCGGCCGACTGCACCGGCGAAAGCTGTCGGGGCATCGACTCTAGAGGATACCCGTCAGGGTAAACCGCCAGGTGGGCTACCGAAGACAAAGACCGGGTTCTAGTGGCCCGCTCGCTCGGCGAAGATAGGTACATGTAGGGTGAGTGCGACCCATAGGGTCGAGCGCCGCTTCTTCTGGCGCCCAGATGTATTTAGCGGGGTGTCATCACTACATAACCCGCCGCAAAAAAAAAATAGTGGCTGTTCAATGGATGGATAGACAGAACCTATATAAAAGTACAATTTTAAAATAAATAAAAGTATAAGATTTGTAAAGTTGTAGGTATTTTTCGCTTAAACGATTATTGTAGTACTACAGCCTGCGTAAATAGACTATATAAATAGCTGTAATTGCCTTACATCAAATTGGATGTCGATTAATTTCGATTTGGATCAACGGATATACCTATAGTTGTATTGTCTGTGCTCAACAGTAAATTGTGATTGGATTAAAGAAAAAAACAATGCCGTTCTTGACTATGGACAAAATCGTATTTTTTCTTATCGTGCAATGAGTATCTATTGAAAGTATTTAACGACTAATGTTAACGTTTTTGCTCCAAAATTTAGATCAAATTATAGTTTCCTTTAAAATCGTAATCTTATTTTGTTATAACTACTCTTTATAGAAAGTACTAACCTCAGGTATAAATGTTCAATTTAAGTAGAGAGTAGTTTGAAATAAGCAAAATTAGATAAAAATATATATAAGTAAACATTACACATATGAACGAACAATAAATAGGAATTTTGGCGGCAATCTAAAACGTCATGTAGTGCTCTTGTATTATATTCGATTGGTGTTTTAACGTGTTATATTAGATAATTTTGATGGTTTTTTATGTAATGTGATGTGACAGAACTGCTGGGATGTAGTGAATATCATATAAAAGTGCTTTACAACGTTGTCGTTTACCATCAAAATTCCCACAAGATATGGGTATGGGGATTGTATTGGTAGGCAGCGGAGCTAAACGTCCATGGGCGGCACTAACACTTACCAGGTGTACTGCTTGCTCGTTCCCCACCAAAAGCAATAAAAAATAAGTTGAGGTTCCTGGACTGATGCTGAACAGATCTTATTTGTAACTTGTAGAAGCGAGCAAGTTTAACTTGAGAATCCAGCATACAAATTACTCTTCAGTATGGGTTGGACTATCATAATCGGACCTGACAGATGTGTTTTTCTGCGAAAGAGGAGTGACAACTAGTGTCTTTGTATACCCAAATAGCAATCTTATAAATATTGTGAAACTTCTTTCTTAAATGATATTCCAAAACATTTACTCGATAATTTCACGAAAATTTTAATCTATATTTAATTAGCTTTGTTTTCATGTATATATTTTACATACATATATTCAGCAGGCGTAAATTTTTTATCATAAAATGTTCATAACAGAAGTTACATACATACGTACATACATACATATCATCACGCCATATCCCTTGCAGGGTAGGCAGAGAGAACAGAGTGCCAGAGAACTCTATCCTTGCATACTTCATTCGCTTCCTCAACATTCATAATTCTCTTCATACATGCTCGCCGGTTTCGGAGACTCTTGACTCCACCTTCCTTCAGTACTTGACCAATCTGGTCTATGTAAGTTAGTCTCGGTCTCCCCCGGTACCTACATCCTTCCACTTTCGCATTGTATATCTTCTTAACCAGACATTCGTTCGGTTAAAAAGTTACGACTCGTATAAGTATACATATACATATTTTTTCTTAATTTCTCTTATGTATAATACATAATATAGCATTGTATTATCTTCTTAAGTCCATCGTCGCGTCCACTTCCTGCTATTGTATCCTTTACAGTAGTAGGGAAAACTATGTCATTATATTCAACATAATAACTATCAAGGTCCCACATTTATGACACTGGTATATATATATATATATTATAGAAACAAAAAATATTCAATAAACTAAATGATAAGCAAATGACGGTTCAGAAACGACCCTCGCTTCGATAATATTTTATGGTTATCTTAAGAGCCATTGCGTAGTGTCGTTTGCGTCTCTCGTTTATATGGCATACCTTTCAAATAAAAAAAGCAAATTAAAAAATATCCTATTTTAGTCTATGCTTATTTTAGCAACTTGTATCTCTTAAACACAGTAATTATTTATATACTGCAAAAAATTTGAATTCTCTAATTATGACCCCTGAACCTTCGATTAAGGTTGAAGTTTAAATGTAGTTATTATAAGTAATTATTATTATATATTTATTATTATATATATTTGTATATCTTGGATGTGGATTTAGCCGAGATGGAAGGTACACCACTGATATAGAGCGAAGAGTGAATGCGGGAAATAGAGTGAACGGAGCGTTGGGGCAACTTCTCGGCAGCCAATACCTCAGCCAGAAGGCACGTGTAGCAATACATAACGCAGTGCTTGTCCCAACATTACTGTATGGAAGCGAGAGTTGGGTATGCAAAAAAAAGTATGATAGTAAAATTAATGCGGTCGAAATGCGATCTCTGCGGAAAATCTGTGGAGTTAGGCTGACCGACCGCATTCGTAACGACGACGTAAGAAAGCGAGTAGGTATGAAAGAGAGTATTGGTGTAAAGATGCGAAAGGGAATGCTCCGATGGTTCGGACATGTGGAAAGAATGCCGAACGAACGCCTGGTTAAGAAGATATACAATGCGAAAGTGGAAGGATGTAGGTACCGAGGGAGACCGAGACCAACCTACCTAGACCAGATCGGTCATGTACTGAAGGAAGGTGGAGTCAAGAGTCTCCGAAACCGGCGAGCGTTTATGAAGAGAATTATGAATGTTGAGGAAGCGAGTGAAGTATGCAGAGATAGAGTTCTCTGGCACTCTGTTCTCTCTGCCTACCCTGCAAGGGATATGGCGTGATGATATGTATGTATGTATGTATGTAATTATTATTATAAGTTTAACATGCCTAATACCGTTGGATATTGGAATAAATGGTATTAAAAAAAATTAGGCTTGAAAAGCTTTATATTTTATTTTGATGCATTCGCTTATATCCAGTAACAGTGTTCTATTCTTTTTATACCTTTGTATAGAGGAAGAACACTCATGCAACCTGGCATAGACATGCTATATTGATTGAAATATAGTGTTTTTTTTCATTGCTTGTGGTGTGCAAACGAGCAGACAGCTCACCTGATGGTAAGTGCCACTGCCAAACATGGACCTTTGCAATACCAAGGGTAGGTATAGCTAGGCCGCTGCCTACCAATACAAAACCCCCAACCCACCCCAAGTTGGGCTTCCGGCTCTCTCGCTCACCGAACGAAGCGCAATAGCACACTGCTATTACTTAGACGTCGATCTTCTGCGAGAGTGTGGTACTACCCTGGACGGACCGGCTCGCGGCTGTACACAGAGAACTGTCCACAACGAGGTTCTACCACAATGATATGACATCATTATAACAATGAGCCTTCATATTATGCATATGTGATTCTATTCAGCTTAATGTAAAAGAAAAATAAATACTAATATGCATTTTAATATATCTAGTTGTAATAGATGGACATTTAAATAGTAATTATTGACTGAAACAGTCATTAAAAGTATTAAGGCTATACAATGTGTAAACATTGTCCGGTAGATGGCATACGTCACCTTGAAGCCGTAAGATATAATATGAAGCGAAATTTGCATGTCCTAAAATAGTTCACGATGGTGTAAGTGGCAGCACGATTGGGCCGGATTCCCAATAGGTGCGGGTTCGAACCCCGCTTCATTTTTCGTTTCGTAATCGGGTATCGACATCATTTTTCGTTTCGTAATCGGGTATTTATAAATAATTGCTGCACTGATGACTGCACAGATGGCGTAGTGGTTAAGATACCGACCTTCCGTGTCAGTGCCGTGGGTTCGATTCCCACGCAGGACATTACTTTGTGTGATCCACAAAGTGTTGTTCTGAGTCTGGGTGTAATTTGTCTGCGTTAATTGCATGTTTGTAAAGTCCCCCGCAATACAAGGTTTATTTCCTTAGTGCAGGGTGGTGTAAAAAAAAAAAAAAAAAAAATTAAGCATATTAAATGCTAAAAAAAATCAGTAATTTGAATAACAAGGTTGTGTCATCATTTAATACAATTCTAACTGTAAAGTTTGAAGTATTAAGCCTATACAATGTGAAAACATTGTCCGGTAAATGGCATACGTCACCTTGAAGACGTAAGACATAATATGAAGCGAAATTTGCATGTCCTAAAATAGTTCACGATGGTGTAAGTGGCAGCACGATTGGGCCGGATTCCCAATAGGTGCGGGTTCGAACCCCGCTTGTGACATCATTTTTCGTTTCGTAATCGGGTATTTATAAATAATTAAGCATATTAAATGCTAAAAAATTTCAGTAATTTGAACCTTCAGCATTATTTATGTCAAAAGTTTAACATCAGTTTGCTATAAGTTATAAGAATATTAAGTACCTATAATTTCATGTATATATTCAACCATCTATCAGCCTATCAACATTGGATATATTATAATGATTGGTCTTCTCAATGAGAGATTCCTTTTTGCGAAATTATGGTTAACTGGAATATATTTCTTTTTAAACCATTAGATTATATATCGCTAAGTTATGGATAATATCATAACTTCGCGTATATTAGTAAACATGATAATAAATTCTATATTTTTTTATTGTAATTTGTCTTAACAAAAAGAGATAATGCCATAACCGTTTAGTAAATGGATTGGTGATCGCAATATGTATTGTACATACATACATATCATCACGGCATATCCCTTGCAGGGTAGGCAGAGAGAACAGAGTACCAAAGAACTCTATCTTTGCATACTTCACTCGCTTCCTCAACATTCATAATTATATACATATGTATTGTAAGTTTCCTATTCACGTTCTGCTGCCCATTCTTCTGATAATCTCTCTGTAGTTATTTAGGATTGTCGTGGGTAAGTAAGAGTAATATTTTTATGCCATCCCAAGACAGAAATGTCTATTCGTACGTATATAAATATGTGTAAAAAAATATTCAAAAATATCGAATCTTTTTCGACATTATTTTCTTTCTTTTGAAATAAAACTATTTTACGGATACTAGCGTAAACATCAGAAATAATTAGTTTAAACCTAGTTGATTTGCTCATAAAACAAGGTATGTAACAAATTATTCTGTATGTAATTTGTTATATTGCGTCTGTATCTGTAGAATAATTGAATTTGCAAATGGCGAAAGAGCTCTCGAGGTAATTGAAGTGTTACGGCAAATTACCCTTTACAAATAATAATTAATTAAAATTCCAATTCTCTATTTACATTATTGTAGGTATAATAAATAGTTTCCTTCATTTGATGGTCTATGTTTATACTTGACATTGGTGAAGTTGTAGTTGAACACCTCTAAAAGCCATATGCAACTATTCAATTTATGTATTTAATTTCATTATTGCTAACAGCGTGCCATACACAATAATAGACAATATTTTTATGCATACTGAGTAAAATAACATATTATTAAAGATGTATTGAATAATTACAATAAATATAAAATATAATAAACTTAGATCAAACTATACTGCTGCTAATGGTCAGTGCCTCCACATACTTCTCAGCTACAGACATAAAACATCTCTCTGTACAAGAAAATAAGTCAAGTGAAGATTCAGAGGCTAAAGACTAGTGAAGGTTCAGAGGCTAGTTAATGACATATACAACCAGCTCCTGCCCGCGGCTTCGCCCGGGTAAAAGTTCACTTTCCTAAAGTTTTTCATCTCCTATTTTTATTTTACCCCTTAAGGGTACATTTTTACAACATGTTAATGTCATATTTATTTATATCTAATCAATAGCCTAAAAATAAGTTTCAAACTTCTGGCTTTAAAAATGATGATACTTCCTTACAACTTTTCATCCCCCTTTACAACCTTTTTTTTCATCAAAAAGCCAATGTCCTTCATCAGGCTCTAGACTATCTGTGTATCGAATTTCATTTAGATCGGTTCAGTAGTTTTGGCGTGAAAGAGCGACAGACAGACAGAGTTACTTGCGCATTTCTAATATTAGTAAGGAAGTAAGGATTAAATATCACTAATTCTTCATTTATATATCATACCGTCACCTTAAGACGTAAATACAATACGAAATGAAATTTGCATGTCCTACAATTAGTCGCGGTGGTGTAGTGGCAGCACGATTGGGCCGGAATCCCAATAGGCGCGGGTTCGAATCCCGCTTGCGACATCATTTTTCATTTCGTAATCGGATTTTATAAATAATTAAGCATATTAAATGCTAAATTTCAGTAATTTAAATAACAAGGTTGTGTCATCGTTTAATACAATTCCAACTGTAAAGTTTGAAGTATTAAGCCTATAACAATGTGTAAACATTGTCGGGTAGATAGCATACCGTCACCTTAAGACGTAAATACAATACGAAATGAAATTTGCATGTCCTACAATTAGTCGCGGTGGTGTAGTGGTAGCACGATTGGGCCGTCTTCATTTATAGTTTAATTCTATTGCGTGTATTAGAATTACATTGATCAGATGTTTCTTTATTATAACAATAACCATTGTTAATATAATCGTATTTTTTTTAAAAGACATAACCCGTCTAAGGAATAAATCTTTGCGACGTGTGGACTTTACAATCACACAATTAGCGAACACAATGTAACATAATGTAATTAATAAACGCAAATGAATTATACAAACATATTTTAATCGTATAGATATTGACTAATAATGTAACGCCCTTAATTCGTGTTCTATATGTCGTAAAAAAACTATTAAAGAATGTCCATCCATCCATCCATCCATCAGCCTGTAAACGTCCACTGTTGGACATAGGCCTCCCCACGAGAATGCCATCTATAACGGTCCTGTGCCACCTGCATCCAGCGGTTTCCTGCGACCTTGATGAGGTCATCAGTCCACCGAGTGGGGGGTCGTCCTACGCTGCGTCGTCCGCGGCCGGAGATTCCTAGCACCCCCTGCCCCGCCACCAACAGGCCCGCTACCAAAATGAGCCCGTGGAACAGCGGAACTGCCGTGACTGGGGGCCGTGACTTTTTGTGCATCCATATTTATTTTGGGGGGGTAATAATGCCATAATCGCCACGCTTGGCGAGCGGATTGGCGATCGCGGTAGATGTTATTAAGTTTCCCGGGAGATAGCCGCTGCCCAATCTCCCGGTGAGACCCTTAGCCGATTTTTACGACTCCCACGGGCAAGTAAGGGGTGACGACCTTTGTATTCTATTCCCGTCGCCACACGGGTAAAGATTAAATTATGTAAGCAGATATAATTACAAGAGCTGAAAAACTGAAATAAAACTCCATACGAACTCAAGCGATTAACTTGGTATAACGGGCTTTTCCTATTCGTTTTTTCTTCATAGCAGTTGTAAAAACTGGTTAAGGTATTCAGGTGCATATGTAGCAGCAATCTCTTGCGAATATTATTTCTCCAAATTAGATTTTTAATCTGTCCAGCAAAAGTGGTGATTTGCGGTATAATCCTTTCTCGTAGGCATATATATCTCCCGCTGGGCTGGCCACGGATGTCAAGGAAGCGGGTCCAGTGGCCGGCCCAATGGCGATGGGGAGGGAATTCAGTGGGTTATGGGGCCACGTGCTGTCTTTCCGTCGCCCCGGTCAGAATGGGCAGCGCGTGTCCAGATCATAGCCAACAAAAAAAAAAGTGAGATACCTATATCTGAAACTACTCTCGGATATTTCTACACGAGGATGGATTGAAACATGAATAATAAATGGTTTTTAAGAGAATATTTCCATCTGATTTACAGTTCGAATAAGGCCGATGAAAAAGAACATAAAAATTAGCTTTCATATGATTCTGTCGCGAATAAGAAATGTGAATAATTGAATACACGAGTAACAGCTTTTGTATTATTGCAGGATGAAAGAGACCGGGGTGTCGCCACCAGTACCTCGCAACGAGACTGACCTAGATCCAGCAGCAAAATATCACGTTGTTTCACATGTACAGTACATTACGTAAGTGTTTTTCTACTTATAACTGTATGTACTTAAATAAATATGTGAGCAGTTGATTGTTTTTTTTTTTAAGCTATTTGCATATTAGTATTGCGTTAACATAATAGTAATTACTATGCATTAAAATAAACGTATAGGCCTTCGGCTCTTTAAATAACTGGCACCTAACTTCAAGGAACGTACTCATACGTGACGCATTAACCCCTATTTAACCCCTGTCGTCGTCCCTGTGTGATCACAGTATATAGAAATAAATAAATCTAATTTCGTTTGTACGTAGTATTTTTGAAGAACTCAGAAACAATCGGGTTTTTATAAACTCAGAAACAGGTCACGTATTCAAGTTGAATCCAAAAAGAAAGAAGAAAGAAAAACATTTATTTTGTTCTCGTTAAAAACTAATGAAAATAAACACAACTAAAGAAAACAACTTCTGGTATAAAATGACATTAACGAGAAACAAAAAAGGCTATTGACTCAGCTTTGGCTATTTTGTTTTATAAAATAGCGCTGGTATTCTGCCAACACCTGGTACATTTTAAAGAAATTATTGAAAACATGACTTGTATAAAAGTGTCAGTGTGTGTGTGTGAGTGTAACAATGTATGAATAATTATAAAAATTGAATCTTACTTTTAATTTCTTTTCAGGTATCTTATTTCTCATGTGTTGGAGTTCCAAATCTTGTTATCTCTATGTAAAACAGCTAACCATACAGGACCTCTGCACGAATGCTCCATTTACGGCGTGAAGGAAGCGGGAAAACTGCTCAGGTAACGTCTTCTGACTAATGTATGGGAAACATTTCAATGTCTATTGTATTTTGAAAGATAAATATCAACTGCAAATTTATGAAACCAGATAAAGATGTCATTGTGATTCTTCGTCATGCAATTATAGCGTTTACGATCATAATTACGTGGCAACAATTTTGTGATGATCTTGAGCGTTAGATAAAATTTATTTAAGTGTTTATGTTGAATAGTATTAATTCTAGACTCACCAGTTTAGAGGAAATCTTCACAACAAAGTCATTAGTAGGAGCAAGAGGCGTTACACAATAAAACATGATAATTATTAGTATTGAGATAAATATATCAATGGTGGTTCTTCTTTTTTTGTACTTGAGAGTTTTAGGTACATAAATAAATTACAACACTGAAATAAAAGTTCGCACTGCAAGAATAAGAAAACTTGAAATATCTATATCCTTAAAGTACTCCGCCTGGTTAGAGCGTTATATTAGATCGTGGATCAGTTCGCCACTTGCAGAAAGGCCGATTATGTAAAGGCGAAGTTTCAAAGCGTTCCACCAAAGTCAAGGAATCGTTCTTTGGCGAACTGGTCTATGGGGTAATACGGTCGGTGTTGGGGCAAGACGTCCCTATACTCGCCACGAATGGTTTGGGCAGGGTGTGGTCTTACCATTGGAGTGCCTCTGTACCTCAGGCGGCTGGTGGCAGACTATTTGGAGGGGCGCAGTGTTCTCTACGCGAGCCCCGCAGGGGACATTGTGCGGACGCCCATGTCGTGCGGTGTTCCGCAGGGGTCGGTTCTGGGGCCAACTCTGTGGGACATCGGTTACGACTGGGCGTTGAGAGGGAGTCTCCCCCCCGGGCTGAGCGTTATTTGCTATGCTGACGACACGCTCGTCACAGCCCGGGGCAGGACATTTGAAGAGGCGGCGAGCCTGGCCACTCTCGGCACCGAGGAGATGGTCAGGCGAATCGAGGCGCTGGGGCTCAGGGTGGCCCTAAACAAGACGGAGGCCCTTTTATTCCATGGGCCCCGTGTGAGGCTGCCCATCGGCGCCTCGTTAGTCGTCAACTCCATCCACATCAGTATCCAGGCCCATATGAGGTACTTGGGTCTGGTGCTCGACGGGCGATGGTGGTTCCGGGAGCATTTTCGTCAAATTGCTCCCCGGCTGGTCGGCGCGGCGTCCGCCCTTTCTCGGCTCATGCCGAACGTGGGCGGACCCAGTTTTCAGGGCCGACGGCTGTATGCGGGGGTGATCCGCTCAATGGCCATGTACGGCGCACCCGTGTGGGCGAGGGCTCTGAACGCCCAACTCAGGGCGGTTCTGTGGAGGCCACAGAGAGTCATGGCGGTCAGAGCCATTCGCGGGTACCGCACGGTGTCGACAGAGGCGGCGTGTCTATTAGCCGGGACACCCCCGTGGGACCTAGAGGCGGAGATGCTCTCCGACCTCTACCGGCGGGTTACCTCAATGCGCGAAGAGGGTGGCTCCCCATCGTTCAACGAGATAGCCACCTGGCGCGAGGACGCCCGCCGAGAAGTCATCGCCCGTTGGGCTACGCGGCTGGAGAGGCCTAGATACGGTGTTATTACCGTTGAGGCCCTCCAGCCCGTACTGATGGAGTGGATGGAGCGGCAGGATGGAGTCCTCTCTTTCCGGTTGGTGCAGGTCTTGTCGGGGCATGGTTGCTTCGGCAAGTACCTGCACACGGTCGTGCGGAGGGAGTGGACTCCGTCCTGCCACCATTGCAGTAGCGACGAGGACACGGCGCAACATACGCTCGAGGTATGTTCGGGCTGGGACGGGCAGCGCCGTGACCTCGTCGCTGTTATCGGTGCCGACATGACGCTGCCGGCTGTTGCGCGAGCGATGGTCGACAGCGTCAGGAATTGGGACGCGGTCGCCGCCTTCTGCGAGGCTGTCATCTCGCAGAAGGAGGCGGCGGAACGGGCCCGGGAGGATTCCCGTGACCCGGGCCGCCGCCCGCGGCCGGGACGGCGCAGGCGCGAGTACCTGCGCCTAATGCCGCCCTAACCGAGGCTTCGGGTGATCGGACCGGGGAATTGTCCGGTTACCCGACGTGAGGCCACCGCGTGAGGACGACGCCTCGACGGCGAAAGCTGTCGGGGCGTCGACAGGAGAGGAGCCCAAGACGGCATACCGCCGAGCGGGCCACCGAAGACAAAGATCGGGTACCGGTGGCCCGCTCGTACGGCGAAGAAGAGGTGCTTGCAGGGTGGGTCAATGGGGTTGCGCGCCGCCTCTTCCGTCACCCCGGACCGATTTGGCGGGGTGCGACGTCCATAGCCCACCGCAAAAAAAAAAAAAAAAAAAAAAAGGGTGTGGTCTTACCATTGCCTATTAAAAAAAATATCTTTATATTGCTACTACACCGAATTCCTCAACAGTGATATATAAATGGTCTGAGGATATTAAGTACAGATAATGACAGAAAAGTTATACAGAAATATAAAAGAATAATCAGAACTATAAAATAACACATATAAAATTAGTTAAACGTATAATTAAAGAAAAGAATGTCTTCTTTAAATTCTTCGAAAATATTAGTACAGGCAAATATGTATGTAATAATGGTGTTCAAAGTTCATTTAATTTAAAATTATTTTTCTATTGAGTACCATTAGATACTTATACTCTAAGACTTGCTGCCAGGCTTCAGATAATTGTTATTTATAGAAAAAGATAAATCAGGTTTTATATGTTTTGTATATAGAAGAGGTAGTATTATTAGCTAAAATTATCATAGATAACTAATGTAGAGACTAATGTAGGTACCGGGTAGTAATGACTAATGTAGGTACCGGGTGAGGCCGAGACTAAGCTACCTAGACCAGATTGGTCACGTACTGAAGGAAGGTGGATACCTGACTGATAAGTTAGCTTGCTCTCGAAGGCAAGAATTGAAAGATGAATAATTATATACATTCATTGTGTAATTATTTTTTTTATAGATTTTTGCCAATAACTTCTTCAATATGTACGATGGTAGAAAAGTACATATTGATTTCAAGTAATTGTGGAAAAAGCAGGATAGTGACGATGGTGAACATGATCAATACATATAATATTTGTATGAAAATATCATTCTTCAGGGTCTACACGCTAGGAAAGCTCCTGGTTCGGACGGTATCTCTAATAGAGTTATTAAATTGTTCCCCGCGCACCTCATTACTATATTATGCTGCATTTACAATGCAGCACTCAACAATAACATCTTTCCCTCGCAATGGAAAGAGGCCGTGGTAATCGGAATCCACAAAGCCGGCAAGTGACGTACCTAACCAAGTAGTTACCGTCCGATAAGTATAGTGAGAGGGTTAGGCAAAATTTATGAACGTATAGTCCTCAGTAGACTAAGAACATTCGCCGAGACTAACAACCTCATCCTAGACGCGCAATTTGGCTTTCGTGCTGGGCACAGTTGTGTGCAGCAAGTTCACAGAGTAGTAGAATACATAAGTGGTCAGTCCATTATGAACAGATCTATGGCTGTAATTTTCCTAGATGTAGCGAAGGCATTCTATAAAGTGTGGCACAAGGGCTTGATTTACAAACTTTATCGTCTTAAGATCCTCGACTTTCTAATTTTAATCATACATGACTACTTAAGTCATCGCAGCTTTCACTACAGGGTGGAAGGGACGTTGTTTACCTCCCACCCTATCAAGGCCGGTGTCCCACAGGGCTCGGTCCTCTCCCCTTTTATATTTACGCTATACGCTAGCGATATGCCCAAATTTAATAGCGTTCATAAAGCGCTTTACGCTGACGACACTGCACTTTTCTGTGCAGGTAAGATCCCGACAACAGTAGCAAAGACTCTCCAAATAGCGGTTACCACCCTAGCCATTTAATTTGTTTAGGTTGCCAATTGGTTTAGGAAGTGGAGAATAGAAATCAACCCCAATAAGAGTCAAGCGGTCATGTTCATACGTCGAAATGCCCGTACCTACTCTATCGATAGCATTCCACCCCTTAAAATGTTTAACAAGCCTGTTACTTGGAGCAGGCAATCCAAATATCTCGGTGTAACCCTTGACGACCGACTCAGCTTCACCCCTCACATAACGCAAGTCCACGCGCGTGCGGCTTTCATGATGGGACACCTCCATAGTTTAATAAATGCTAGGTCTAAATTAATCTTGAGCAGCAAGGTCCGATTATACACCGCTTGCATACGGCCAATCATGACCTATGCTAGCGTAGTGTTCGCGCATGTTAAGGCACACAGGATCGACAGACTACAGACACTTCAAAATAGGTTCATGCGCCGAGCTACGGGAGCACCGTGGTTCATACAAAACGTCGATCTTCATGCCGACCTCGAACTACCGACCATCAGGCAATCTATGAAACTGTGCTCCCGGAGCTACTTTGACACAGCCATGACACACTTCAACCCACTAGTGGTTGGAGCGGCTTCCTACACGCTCTCTCGTAATTCAAAAATCCGACGTCCGCAGCACGTCATTGACGATGACGACGACGATATCACATTCGCTCAATTAAGAGCTTACACGGCCCGCGAGGCCATTACACATAAATATCCGCGGTTTCGTCCTCGCCGTCGAGGTGCGAAATCGCGACGCGCAAAAATCATAAATCCAAACGTGGGCACGCCCACTTTGCCAACAGCGACGCTCCAAGCCGAGTTCCGTTCCCCACAGGAGGAGCCCTTGGGCGATGTCGCTTAGCTTACCTCAATCTGGTTGAGAGCCCTCAGCGCTCACACATAGTCCGCGTAAAGCTGTCAAAGCCATCTGTGGCTAACAGCTAAAAACACACAAAAAAAAAATTATGATAATATAATATGAATTTATTATTCCTAGCGAAACGCTTTTCATGACCGCGCAATCTTTCATCAATGGTATCAATAAAAATTGTTATAGGAATATTATCTATTTGTATGGTTACATTTTGCCTATTTTACAAAATATTGGTGACAATCGAACAAGCAGCACTCCTGATGATAAGTGTTACTGCCGCCCATGGACCTTTGCAATACCAAGGGTATCGCTAGGTTGCTGCCTATTAATACAAATCCCAAACCCACCCGTGCTTTCGGCTCTCTCGCTCACCGAACGAAGCGCAAAAGCACATTGCTATTGCTTAGACGTCGATGTTCTGCGAGAGTGTGGCACTACTCGGGACGAACCGGCTCGCGGCTGTAGACAGATAACTGCCAACGGCGTGGCCCTACCACTGATAAAATATATTATAATATTTCTTAGGGGATCTTTTACAATACTCACCTTCAAAGTGATGAACTGTATTCTTACTCTGTTACCACACACATAACTTTTCTGTTAAGTTTCATTAAAACCGATTGAGGAGTTTTGCGTAAAATTGGTACAATTATCAAAACGTCCTCAAAACCTTCCGAATTTTTAATATTATTTAGCGTGATAGACTAGATATCCGCGATGACTCGAATTAAATCAATTCAATTATTCAAACTAGAAGCATCAATTTACTTCTACGAATGTTAATTGTTATTGGTTGGATGGTTTCAGAGATTACCATGAACGAACATCGTGACACGTGATTTTTATATATTACGATATCCACCTTTTGTTTTATATTTTTTTTCCGAGATGACGTACTAAGGCATCAGCGTAAATTACTTCTTTTTGCGTGAGAATGCATCGCTTTTGTTCAACAAATAAGGTTTTGTGCGATTATTGTAAAGTATATTTAGTTACAAAAAGTACATAATGAATGTAACACGACGTCGTATATAAACATTGTAAATAATTAATCAACATATAATTTGTAGGGTATTTAAAAATATGATTCATGTGAGTTTATGCTTTTGAATTATACATAATGCGTTCATGTACCAGAATACTTGCACTGAAATGTAATATAAAAAAATAATCACTAGGGATCGACTTCAACCGTTCGACATAGTACCTCCAAGAATAGATAATGCTAAAATTTCTACGCTTTGTAGATATCGTGTATATTTGGTGTAAGTTTTCCAGCAGAACGCTGCGGCTCATTCTCTCTGGTGACCATTAGGTTAGTTTTACGATTCACAAAACAACATATTGCACTCTTTGCTTGTCACCACAGAAGAGTAATCATTCTCCTGCTCTTACCACAATTACTTGGAGTAGACGCAATATGTATGAGAGTACATATTACAAAAAGTTATTGGTAATAGATTTATGACCAGCCGCCTGCCTGACGTCAACCCTCCTTTGGAATGCAATTGTTGATCAAACGGCAAAAAATGGAGTTTTCCCAGGTCTATATAAAGCTTTTAGTCGTCTTTTACGACATCCACAAGCAAAGTAAGGGTTGGTAGTATTCGTAGCCGCTACCACACAGCACACCACAGAAGAGTATTTACATATATAAGTCAAAAATAAATGCGGTTTTCAGTTATTCTAATAAGTAAAGTTTCGTTTTGTACAATATGGTGATAAATTAAGAATACAATGTTATTAAACATTATTCTATAGTAGGTATCGTAATAGACAACTGAGGGACGTAAGCAGAAAACATTACTGTAAGAGAAAGGAAACTCGATTTAAAAAGCTGTGCTGTGACGTTTAGTTCGCGACGTAAAGTAATAATGACCAATAACGCTCTCTATAGGTTATTTACGTGACTGAAAGAAAGGCAAAAATATTTCAATTTACTTTGTCAGGAGAGATATAGTACATTACTGCAGCGGCCAGCAAAAGAGGTATTGATGGACGAACGTGTAAATACGTAAGTCCATCAATTCCTAGTTGTGGCCAAGGCTTGTATAGTGCTTTTCTCAAATAATGCGGAAATTAAAACTAAATAGTATTAAGTAGAACTGTATACATGACGAACAACGAACAACATTTTCACGTGCTACAGGGTTCATTTGTTTTTTTTTTCATCTTCTTCTTCTTTTTATGTATTGGCAATCAGCTACTTATACGAGCCATTGTTGCCAGTGTCGAGTTATAATTTTCTTCACGTTCTTATTCTCTTCAGGTTAGTCATTGTCTGTCAGTAAGTCAAATTGTCGCCATTAACAGTGCTATGGCCACATTGTTAATGGTATCTTGTGGGAATTTTGATGGAAAACGAAAACGTTGTAAAGCACTTTTATATGATATTCACTACATCCCAGTAGTTCTGTCACATCACATAACATAAAATGCCATCAAAGTTATCTAATATAACACGTTAAAACACTAAGATATCGAATATAATACAAGAGCACCACATGACGTTTTTAGATTCCCGCCAAAAGTCCTTTTTTTCCATCATCAAACAGGTTTCTATTTCAAGCCAGTTCCAAGTTTAAATAAAAGTCTGATAAGTTACCTATATGGTTGCAATATTTTGGAGTAAGAAATCGTTCCATTTTTAAAATACACAATAGATCTGAATTTCCATATATATTTATTTGGCCGCTAAAACACGACAGATATGGATTTCCATACATTGTTTGCCGGCCGCTGCTCGCATGTATTTGGTCAGTACAGCAATATCAATTTATCTCGAAGAAGTTTGTCAAAATAATGCTCCAATTTTCAAGCATGTTTGAGAAAAAGATATTTCTTGTATCAGAATTGAAATACCTGCGTATTATTTAAAAAATATAAATAAGAATAATCATTTAGCTGCATATCTAAGAAATAGTTAGAGATAAACACCTAGTCTAGAATTCTAGTTTGAATTCACGGTGTGTTTTAATAGTGGTGGACTACACTGCTGACAGTGCCGGTCCGTCCGGGGTAGTACCATACTCTCGCAGAAGATCGACATCTGATAATGGCAATGTGTGCTTCGTTCGGTGAGCGAGAGTGCCGGCAGCCCAACTGGATGGGTTTGGGATTTGTATTGGTAGGCAGCGGCCTTTTTTTTTTGCGGTGGGCTATGGATGCGTTTCGCCTCGCCAAATCTATCCGGGGTGACGGAAGAGGCGACGCGTGACCTCATAGACCCACCAAGCAAACAAACTCCTCTCTTCGCCGTGCGAGTGGGCCACCGGTACCCGATCTATGTCTTCGGTGGACCGCCCGGCAGTTTATCCTCGCGGGTTCCTCTCGAGTTGACGCCCCGACAGCTTTCGCCGTCGGGGCGTCGGTGGGCAGCGGCCCTAACGGTCCATGAGCGGCAGTACCATTAGGAATGCTGCTTGCTCGTTTGCCACCAAAAGCAATAAAAAAACTGGTTCTTACTTTCGTAACGAAATGCGAATTTAATTGGTTTTTCTTTAACGTTAAAAAATATTGTATGTTATCGGTAAACCTTATTAACTGGTAGATTTTCAATTAGAAAATAGCTTGAATTAATTAATGAATATAAGTCTTCAAAGCAACCTACTAAAAATTGACTTCTTGATGATAGAACACCTCTTACCTTTGAATGTGGTACATAAGTTTCTTATCCTTGGCAACAACGTGACCATTCACCAATTGCCTAGTATAGTTAAACATTAATAAAATATTATTATAGTATTATGTATAGCCGTTACAAATCCAGCTACATGGAAATAAATTGTTTCGTAAACCACAGCTTCTAATTGGGTTAATTATTTGGTTTTAAGTACTTATAACTAAAATTCTACTTCCATGGATAAGGTCAAGAATGGGTGTATAAGCACAAAGGATAAAGTTATTCAGTTAATGATGAAAAATATATTAAAATTACAAATATTTCTAATTAGAAACACTCAAAAGATTCATCATCATTCTCCTACTCTTATCTCAATTACTTGGGGTCGATTCAATATGTACCTACTCTTCTTTCATAGTACATATTGTAAAAGTTATTGGCAATAGTTTTATGACCGGCCACCTGCCAGGCGTCAACCCTTCTTGGGAATGTAATTGTTCACTAAACGGCATCAGTTGGAGTTGGCTCAGGTCGCTATAAGGCTCTTAATCGTCTTTTACGACATCCACGAGCAAAGTAAAGATTGGTAGTATTCGTAGCCGCTACCACACAGCAACACTCAAAAGATTATGAATATTTTTAATGGGGTTTCATTTGTTTTATAAATATCGTCATCATTAACCCTTATAGGTATTATAATTAATCTATATTGAAGAAATTAACCTCTTATAGTGACGGGTTAAGAATACAATATTTCTGAGAACCTTACTTTGTGGAAGTCATAAAAATCAGTTAAGGGAGCACCAAGGTCATCAGCACCGTTTTCCTGAGTAATTCATAACCCTATGATTGCCAAGCCACCATAGGTTATTGAACAGATAGACGTAATTATAAACTCTCTTCTTTTCTTCGGAATCCATACACGTTCCACTGTTGGGCTCGGGCTTCTACTGGAATAAAAGGGAATTTGATCTATTATATCACGCTGATCGTTTGATCATTCAGGATTGAGATAATTTTATATCCAATCTTCTTTCTTTTACATAGATGCTATTTGCATATCATGCAGATAGTATCTATGCAACAGAAAGAAGTCTTAGGCCCTTAGTAGTACTTCTTTAGTACTCTTTTACGATAACTACGGGCAATGAAGAGAGTTGTGAATTAAATTTTGACTCTCTGAACACACGGAAGGAAACTATTTTAGCTACTATTGTAATATAAATTAATATTATATCTTTCAGCGATGGAATGGCAATTGGCGCTAGCGAAGATTGGAGGCATGTACTTCAAACAATCACTGGTGAAACAGAATTATCGACTGACGGCATACTGCAATATTTCTCTGAACTTGAGAAATTTCTTAAAATTGAAAATGCTAAATTGGCCATAATTAATGAAGGGGATTTGGATAAGAGCGCACCATTCATTATAGGTGCTATAGTAATAATTTTAACTATATTTATAATAGTATTGTATTGCGTAAAGAAACACGACGTTGGAGTACTTTCAGTTTGCGGTTTGAGTAAGAATGGTTCGCTTGACATCGTGACAAATGAATTACCACAGCAAAACAAAACTGTTGAATTGGATGGTATTTGTGAAGATAAAGTTTAATTACGTAATAAGTTTTTATGTGATTCATATTAGCATTTAATTAAGGATTATTTTCTAGAAAGTAATATTAAGCTATTTGGGACAAACAACTTACATAACACGTTAAGTAAATATTGAGCAAGTTTGTTCGGATAGCTAAAGTTAAGATGAGACGATAAATTTATCTGAATTCTTATTTTATTAATTATTGTGTACTCATTAAACCCGTTGACATGTCATAATGTTTTTAAATACATCTTTTGGAGCAATATTACGATGTTTTATTTAAATTTTATCATACATATTTTGTTCCTAATTTTTTCGTATGGCAACGGATACAATTCACCACACCTTTTTTGCCCATGGATGTCGTAAAAACTACTAATACGCATCTATGCTAGAAAAGGATAACTCGAATGAAGACCCTGTATTAACCCTTCTAACCAGCGTGATTATAATATGTCTATTTTCCTCCTATAGTGAAGGAATCAGCGTTGGGTCGTGATGAGACGGAAAAGAGTTAGAATAACTCTTTATTTCATCAGTACTTCATTAATTCAATACAATTCAGTATTTCATTAAATTAGATCATTACATATGTATATATTGATTCAATCATTACATATAATTATTACTTACTTTTATGATGAAGAAAATGATCGTGATGAAACTCAGATGTCGAGGAGTTCTTAAAGAATCCTGTCCTGGGAAAGATACGTCTGCAGAGGATACAAGAAAGCCTCACTTAGAGATGATGTCTAAATTTTAGGAATGTTCAAAAATAATATTATTTTTGTGTTTTTTTGTTTTGTGTTGAAAATTACATAACTAATTAAACCTGAGTGGTTTGTTGGAATATTAAACAAATTTTGCTAAAGTCTTCTGAGTACTGATACGTCGAGACACGCCACCAAGGTCAAGTAATCATTTAGTCCAATGGCGACGGGGAGGTAATACAATCTGGTTAGAGGGCCGCATATCGTTCTTCTGATGCCCCGGACAGAACCCGGGCAGTGAGAGTGAAATGGGCCTTTATTTCAAGCTGGGTTGACTGGGTACTTTATTTATTGGTTTTTGTTTCGAATTTATTTTATTCCTGCAACGATAGCTTAGATCCTTACTTCATCTCTTTCGACGTTATCACGCACAAATTTGATTAACTTTCAACATTTAAATATATGGCTCAGCTAAATTGTAAATTATTTTTGATAAATTGACGTCTTATTAAATCGAAAATACTTGTGTAAATTTTAAATGGTCTATGGGCAATGAGCATGCGAACATAGGTAACCAATTGCTTTAGCGTTAATCACGATTATTGTAATGAGATTTAGATGCATTAGAGGTGCGAGTTTCTTTTTTTTACATATGAAAATTGGCTGTGACTGCTATAATATTAAAATCATTACCATCATTTTGCTGCTATCCCAATTAAATAGCTTCGATGCAGTATGTACTCTTCTTATATCGTACATATTGCAAAAGTTTTGATAATAGTCTTACCACCGACCGCCTGTTTGACATCAACCCCCGTTTAGGTATGTAATTGTTGACCAAACGAAAACTCGATTATAAATTTGACCAAAGAAACTTGATTATATTGAGTTTTCCTTCTCTATACTTCTATGGAAATCCTCCTTTTTTATTATCGTTGTGGAAACGCATTTGTGCGCTATTCCACGTCGGTCACAGACCGGGGGAGTGTGGGACTCACCGGCCAGCTGAAGCCCGACCGAAATACCCACTAAAACCACAACGGCCCCTTCCGCGCTTTTACGGGGCGCCGGAGAGATTGTCTACTGACATTCGATGCCGGATGGAAGCCTCCTAGTCTGTTTGGTATAATTAGATAGTTGCCCTTATCAAGAGGAGGCCCCACAGTGGCATTAAAACAAGACAAAAGTATCGCATCATTACTTTTGATCTATATTTAGACGCAATTTTGTTCTTGTAAATAGGAAACAATGTTAGTTTTAATCATTTATTATTACTATATATTATTATAATATGGTAAATTATTAAAATAGTTATAATAATATTTATCTTACTACCGGTTCAGAACGTGGCCTTCCTGTTAAAACATCCGACAAGAAAACTAAATGGGCATGATTCTAATGTAAATGTTTAATTGTCTAAATCGTATTAAGGGCTATTAATATATTGTTAATTACCATATTTTTTTTGGTTCAATGCCATCCGCAACCATATATACCATAGCGACTGCTGATCGCTTCTTTCTGGCTTTCAATCCTATATCAAGCAAAAGTTTTATTAGGTTTTTTAGCAAATAATTCGCAATATCCAGTACGAAATTAAACCATATCCACTAGATCAGTATAAGATCAACCCTATTGGAGGCAACAAATCCGGCAAAAAAGAAAAACTGAGTTTATAAAAATATTGTCATCATCTCAATCATATGCATCCCACTGTTGGGCTCGAGCCTCTTCCAGTATAGGAAATTGACTGACCTATTATACCAACGCTATTCAGACATGTTGGCATAGTGTTTTATTTCGAGTGTTCTTTTGGAACAGTTCTTATATGCGCATTTTATCCCTTAGTCGTCTTTTACGACACCGACGTGCAAGACAGGGGGTGCTGAATTATATTCTTACTCCGTCACCACACTGAAGTAGAAAATATTTAAAATATAATTATTACTATATATTAAGAATATTTAAAGACATTCATCATCATCATCTCAGCTCATACACGTCCCACTGTTGGGCTCGAACCACCTCCATAATGGGAGGGCAATTGGCCTACTAAATCACGCTGGTCAGACGTGTTGGCATAGGGTTTTGTTTCGAGTTCTCCTTCTCTCGCATAGATGTTATATGCGTTTTAATAAAAACATTGTAACAAAAGAATTATTTATCCATTGTTGACAATGATGAACGATGAAAAAGTTACTTTTACATATAAAATGTAGGTATTTCACATGAAATTTCTATTGATAAATAAAAGTGTTTAGTCGCTATGATATTATAGGTCAAATACTTTTAGTCCTCCCAAGACCATAGATAAAATCATCATGGTTAAACATAGGTTTCCCCACGAGAATGCCACTGAGAACGATCCTGAGCCATTTGTATCTAACGGCTTTATACGAATTTTGCAATGTCGTCGGTCTACCTAATGGGCGTTCTACGCTACGTCGTCCGCTTCATGGTTCACTCGAGACCTTTCTTTGCGGTAACGTTCGTCGGTTCGACGAGGGTTGTAGCCAACCTATTACCACTTCAATGTGTTAATTTTTCGTGCTACCTTAGTAGCTTCTAGCTGCTTTCTATTTCTAAGTGACGTAAATATTAAAAATGATTATAGCATAATACTGTTATCACAGAGTATTCTACTACTCATTTGTTAAGACATACACTGAGCTAATTTTATTCGCATGACGCGAGTAAAATTAGCTCAATGAATGCCTTTTGTATAGAATCTTTTTGTCGTATATATGTACATAAACTCGCCTGATATTTCTTATCGATTGTGCTTAAATCGACATTCACTAACCAGTACGATACCTAATAAAATTGAATACCAGCTTCAACTTGAATCGATATTTTAAATTTTTATTAATAATAAATAAATTGTAAACAAAAAATTCGAAATCAACTACATATTTGACATTTATTTTTATTATTATTATATTTACTTTTATGTATATAATTGTTATGTACCTGTATATAATTCTTCTGTATATGACTGAACTTCTTTTAAACGGCTGGACTGATTACGATTTTTTTTTTGTTAAATATACGTGAAAAACAATATGGTTATATAATATGTTTTCTTAAACAATCATAAGGGATACCGTTAGAAAGAAAACGAAAAACTAGAGTCATAATTCCTACTCTTACCCAAATTACTTGGGGTTGATACAATATGTACTCTTCTTTCATAGTATATATTGGAAAGTTATTAGCAATCATTTTATGACCGGCCGCCTGCCAAACGCCAACCCTCCTTGAGAATATAATTGTTAACCAAACGGCATCAGATGGAGTTGGCCCAGGTCATAGTGGTCTTCTACGATATCCACGAGCAAAGTCAGGGTTGGTAGTATTCGTAGCCGCTACCACACAGCTTTAAAACGAAAAACTAAAGTATAGCAGAATTTGAAGCTTTTAATGAAAAATTAATATACACATTTTCAAAAAAATAATAACTGAACTCACATTTATGTGGTATATATTATACGCATAAGACTTTATAAGTACTGTATTGCCTAACCACGAGTAAGAACGTAATTTTGTTAACATCATTGGTTTATGTTCTTTTGGTTGCGGCAACTTGCATAAGTACTACTAATATGCATAATAAATAACTTATTGTTGGTAACTGGGTCACGAGTTTCTAGGCAGTTTAATTTTATGGGAATTTTTCTATGGAGTCTTGAGTCACTCACATTTGCATTTACAAATATCCCATAAGTATTTACTCAATTTGATTAATTAGTTTATCAAAATCATCATCATTCTCCTACTCTTATCTCAATTACTTAGGGTCGACGCAATATGCGACGCAATAGGCGGGCCACCGAAGACAAAGATCGGCTACGGGGAGTTGCACGGTGGGTCTATGGGGTCACGCGCCGCCTCTTCCGTCACCCCGGACTGATATGGCGGGGCGAGACGCATCCATAGTCCACCGCAAAAAAAAAATGTGTCGACGCAATATCCTTTTCCTACATATTGCAAAAGTTATTGGCAGTAGTTTTATGACCGGCCGCTTGCCTGACGTCCACCCCTACTTGGGAATGTAATTGTTGACCAAAAGGCATCAGTTGATATTGGCCCAAATCGACATAGAACTCTTAGTTGTCTTTTACGACATCCACGAGCAAAGTAAGGGTTGGTAGTATTCGTAGTCGCTACCACACAGCCAATTAGTTTATCAATATCTATATTATATTCCAGCTCTTTCATATTCCATATGAGTTGTAAATATCTGACGAGTGTGATTCCTTAAAGATAATGGATAGCAGCACTCAGCACTGCACAATGCATAGCACCAACTACGAACGCCAACCTGTCTGCCAAGCGAGGTGATTACGCTATTCCACCCTTGTGGAGGCTTATGTCCGACAGTGTATTTTGATAGAATGATAAACGAATGAAACCGGTATCACACCATAACATATACGGATAAATAATGCGATTTACCACTAACCCTTTCTATTTTGTGGGTATCGTAAAAATGGAGTAAAGGTATATCATTGATAGAGAAAATTCTAAATTAAACCCCCAATATTTGTCAGCGCCATATTCTAGGTTAATTTCACTTATTTAGAGGAGACCCTTCTTCAACAGTGACGCGTATGTCTTAAAATAGAGAAGACGAGGGCAGAATAGAATGGAGAGATGATCTGGAGTTCCCCGTAGCAGGGCGGGGACTGTGAAGCCGGTTGCGCCGCATCTCCACCGCTGGATTAATAGGAGGCACGGCAGCCTACACGGGGTCATCGGTCACTACCTGCATGGAATTGGAAGAGAAGGTGGAAAATCGCTGGGAGACGATGCGCGTCACACTCTGGAGGTATGGCCCACCTGCGGGCTTCAGCGCCACGTCTTGTCGGCGGTCGTTGGGAGAGACCTGTCATTGTCGACCATCATCTCGAGGATGCTTGATAGCGACAGGTGCTCATCTTGGATGGCTTCCTTTTGTGAGGCCATTATGAAAAGGAAGGAGGCCGCGGAGCGGGAACGCGAGGTGCTTGCGTCCGCTGACTCGCTCCGCCGCCGGCGACTGGGGAGGAGGAGGTGCCGTTATTCGCACCATCTTCCACCGTCTTGAGGGACGATAGGACATGGCCAGAAGGCGTTGGGGTGCCGGGGATCGAAAGTCAGTAGACGACCTCTCCGGTGCCCCGTAAAAACGCGTCTGGGGCCGCTCTGGTTTTAGTGGGTATTCCGGTCGGGCTTTAGCTAGCCGGTGAGTCACTCTCCCCCCTGTCTGTCACCGAAGGAAGATAGCACGTAAATGTGTTTCCACAGCGATAACAAAAAGAAAGGGTAAAGGGCAATAGAATATAATATTATCCTTTCTATAAGCATCACATTAGGCACGGCCAAGGGACGTGAGCATATAACGTCATTCACAGCAAAAGAAGGAAAATTTGACATAAAACTATATGCTGACGATGTGGCAATGGTATACTAATATTTTGTTTACATTTTACCTAGTGTCATGGCCGAATTTCGACTTGTGTTATTTAGCAGAATTGCCTAATTAGGCATATATATGTATAGCAAACTTGTAGCTTCGTTGCGTACCAGTAGCCGAGCGAGTGAAATTCTTCATTATCGCTTAGAATAGGTGGATTAATGTTGTTGAATAAACTTAGTGTTATGAGTTCTTTAGTAGAATTCTGCAATCCCTTCCCAATTCTGTATTTTTTTTTTAGATTGGCAGATATATTTCTATCTAGATATAAGCTTGGCTTGGATTGAAAATAAACGGCTACTATCCTTTCATATAATTATTTATAATGTTACGTGAGTATAATACATTTGAAATAGAACTATTTAGTTTTACAGATTCTATTGTGTTTGTATTTGATTTTTAATTTCCCAACGTTTAGATCCTTCCCACTTTACAGTGGTCATGGTCACGGGAGGACTGTCCTGTCCTCCCGTGACCATGATCACTGTAAAGTGTAATATATATACGCGATAGAATCCGTAAAACTAGTTTTATTTTGAATCCTTTCATAGTTACAATTTAAACCCAAAATATTTATAGCTTTGTTTTTTGTTTTAAACATTATGATTTATCGTAAAATCAAATAATAACTTATTCATTCTTTTTTTCTACAATATATGCTAATCCTTCAAGTAGGTACTCAGTAGGAGATCGTTTGATTGATCGAGCTTCCATCACCGATTAAATCATAATAATATGCATCTTAACGTGGATGATAACACCCTCATGTAGGTATTTGAGATTTCAGAGAGTTAGTAGAAATCTGAGAAAATTATGGCACATTGAGATTTCTTAACATTCCTCGAATTATTATTCTTTACGGCCTTCTAGAACAAAACATATTCTCAAAAAGGATGGAGGCCAAAATATGGTTAAGAAACTATGGGCTGAAAAAACACTCGTAGGGTACTGCAGTAGTAAAATATTATACTAACACTCTAGTAGACAAATGAATAGAATATATCATTATCCTGCTCTTATCCCAATTAGCATCGAACCTAAGATAGAAAAGAAGTATATACTCCTCTTCTATATATACGATACATATTTCAAAAGTTATGGGCAATATTTTTAAGACCGATCGCCTGCCTGAGGTCAACCATTCATGAGAATGTAATTGTTGACCAGACGGCATCAAATGGAGTTGGCCCAGATCGATATAAAACTCTTAATCGTCTTTTACGAGATCCACGATCAAAGTAAAATTTGATAGTGTTCGTTGCCGTTACCACCTAGCAACGATGAGACTGGTAGGCTACATAATAGATTATACTTAAACTACTAATTTCTAAAGAATATTTATGTATATACGTCTTTTAAGTCAAGATTTGCATGATATCTTTATCAATAGATAGATACTCTTTTATATTGTCCTTACAATAGTTGCCGAGACAAATCTCAAATGTTCTGCTTTGTATAGTCACATATTGGAAATCTCAACAGGACTATATGTCTGTTTGTCTCTGTTCTTTTCGTAAAGTTTATCATCGTTATCTTATCATCTCAGCTCATATATTTCCCACTGCTAGGTTCGAGCCTCCTCCATAATGAGAGGAAAATTGACCTACTATACCACGCTGGTCAAATGTGTTGGTATGTCAAATGTCAAATGTGTTGGTTTTGTTTTAAGTTTTCCTTCTTTTGCATGGGTGTTATATGCGTTTTATATCCCTTAGTCGTCTCTTACGATCACCCACGGGTAGGACAGGGGTACTGAATTGCATTCTTACTCCGTCATCACACGGAAAAAGAAAAATTCGTAAAGCTCACTTAAACGATTTACTAGAATTACTAGGATTAAAAATAAATGGTAAAGCTCACTTAAACGATTTACTAGGATTACTAGGATAAAAAAAAATCGTAAAGCTCACTTAAACGATTTACGTGCAGTTTTTTTAGATTCACAGTTACGTTATTCAGCTCATAATGAATATTATTTGAAAAATTTTGCCCTAAATTTAATTGTACGTTTTATGAATGATAAAATTTGTAAAATTCTACATAAAATTGACTAATTAATTATTTACTTATGCAATTAATTTTGACATTAGAAGTCACCTGAAGATATACAAGGTAAATAACCTGTGTAAATTGTTATGTCTGTCATAACAAGTGCCATTATATGTGAATTAAATTGGGGGAAATGATGCTGACGCTGTTATGACTGTAGTAGTGAAGTCGACTCGACGTATACGTAATGCTATCATCATCTCAGCTCGTATATGTCCCACTCTTAGGCTCGAGCCTACTTCATAATGGGAGGATAATTGACCTACTACACCACGCTGGTCAGATGTATCGGTATAGGGTTTTGTTTCGAGTTTTCCTTCTCTCGCATAGAGGTTATATGCGTTTTATATCCCTTAGTCGTCTCGTACGATCGATCACCCACGGGTAAGATAGGGGGTGGTGAATTGTATTCTTACTCCGTCACCATACGGAAACACGTAATATATCTATATAATGGCATTACGTGTTTAAAAAAATAAATACGTAATGCTATACCCACTACTAAATTGTGCCTCCTCAAATATGATCAAAAAATAACTAATCGATTTGACTTATTATTGTCAAATTGCATAGAAGGGCAGTGGAATCCTTCCAACTTTTACAGTTTATCTATTCTAATAATACTTTTTGCAAGGGCCGAGATATTTCAATGCGTTTTGTATATATTATATTCGTGAGGGCGAAACCTTGGGTACTTACCTACCATATTGTATGGGTCAGCATGTTGGGCTACAAAAGCGACGGATGAGAGACGGCTGCATGTAGCAGAGATGCGAATGTTAAGATGGATGTGTGGCCTGACGAGAATGGACAAGGTAAGAAATGAGTATATAAGAGGAAGTTTGAAAGTGGCGCCAGTGACGGAAAAGTTAAAAAGTGAACGCCTGACTTGGTATGGACATGTGATGAGACGAGATGAATGTAATGTTGGGAGAAGAGTTTTAAGTATGAATGTTGAAGGCTTTAGGGGTAAGGGAAGACCGAAGAAAAGATGGATGGATTGCGTGAATCATGATATGAATAGAAAGGGAGTGAACGCAGAGATGACATCGGATAGGATTGAGTGGAAGAAAAGGACATATTGCGTCGACCCCAAGCAATTGGGATAAGAGCAGGGTAATGATGATGTTGGGGTGTCGGGGATAGAATGTCAATAGACGATCTCTCCGGCATCCCGTAAAAGCGCGGAAGGGACCGCTGTGGTTTTAGTGGGTATTTCGGTCGAACCAGCTGACCGGCGAGTCCCACACACCCCCTCGTCTGTCACCGGCGAGGGCTAGTGCGTAAATGCATTTCCACAGCGTGAACAAAAAAAAAAGGGTAATGATGATGATGATGATGTGAGGGCGAAATCTTGGTACCATTTATGAAAGACGTTGCACATTATTTAGAATTTATTCAAAACAGAAGTTCAAAGAGAAATAATAACATAATTTAGTCCAGTAAAAGTATAAAAATGATAATTAAGATTTTTTCTCACATCATATACGTTTCAGATTAAAATATAATAATAATACAGTTAAGCTGCAATCATTAAATGCAAAGACCACGCTTGTTCAAAAAAGCGTTTACGCGATGGCACACATAAAAATTATAACCACCTGCCAAAGCAAATTCGAGACTGTTCTAATATACATGACTATAAATGTAGCCTTAAGAAATTATGTATCGAAAAAGAATATTATTCATTAACAGATTTTTTAATGACAGACTATAATTTAAATTATTTAAGTTTGACATTGTATTTGATTATATTTGTTTGATTGTATTTCATTGATTGTTAATAATTATTATGTTTTTATTTTTTCTTATTGTTATATAATTGCATGCCGTAAGGTCGACTATGGTGAGACCATTATTTTCTGTAACATCCTATGTACCCTTATTCGCAATAAATAAACTGATTGATTGATTGATTGATTCAATGTTCGGCTTGAACCACCTTCAGAGAGGGCAATTGACCTATTATACTACGTTAGTCAGACGGGTTGGTATAGGGTTTTCTTTCGAGTTTTTTTCTTACATATGTATAGATATTGTATGGATATTGTATTCCTTAGTCGTAAGGGAATAACTAAAATTTAGAAGTAGTAAAAATTATAGGAAATATTTTTTTATATGTAAAATAATAGTTAATAATGAAACTATTTACAAAGGAATATTATATTTACAAATAAAAATGCTGTGTGGTAGCGGCTACGAATACTACCAACCCTTACTTTGCTCGTGGATATCGTAAAAAACGACTAAGAGCTTTATAGCGACCTGGGCTAACTCTATCAGATGCCGTTTGGTCTACAACTACATTCTCAAGGAGGGTTGACGTCTGGCCAGTCATAAAACTATTGCCAATAACTTTTACAATATGTGCTAGAAAGAATTGTACATATTGTATCGACTCCAAGCAATTGGGATAAGAGTAGGAGAATGATGATGATTATATTTACAAATAAATTAATAATAATAATGAAGTTCTTCTTCTTCTTCTTTTTATGTATTGGCAATCAGCTACTTAAATGACCCATTGTTGCCAGTGTCGAGTTATAATTATCTTCAAGTTTTTAGTGTCTTCAGGTTAGTCATTGTCCGTCAGTAAGTCAAATTGTCACCATCAACAGTGCTATGGCCACACTGTTAATGGTATCTTGTGGGAATTTTGATGGAAAACGAAAACGTTGTAAAGCACTTTTATATGATATTCACTACATCTCAACAGTTCAGTCACATCACATTACATAAAATACCATAAAAAAAAATCTAATATAACATGTTAAAACACTAAAATATCGAATATAATACAAGAGCACCACATGACGTTTTAGATTCCCGCCAAAAGTCAATAATGAAGTTAATAGTATGTTTAGAAGTTATAAACTTCTTCTAAATTATAGATTATTAGAGATAGACATTTCTAAGAATACATTTCATCACCCTTATGTTATCTGTGGCTGTTGTATACGACCACTATAGAGTATATAATATGCATTTATAGACATATTATTATAATACCCATGCGAGATAAGCTAATACTCATAATAAAATCAACCAGCCAACCCGTCTGACCTACGTGGTAAGTGGGTCAAAAGTGAGACGTATATGAGCAGAGATGATGATGATGATGATGATGACTAAGTTAGTTATTAGTTTTATGATATTAAGGCTATACAAGATTGGGGTTAGAATTAAAGGCTTTTACATACATACATACCTATCATCACGACATATCCCTTGCAGGTTAGGCATAGAGAAAAGAGTGCCAGAGAACTCTATCCTTACATACTTCAATCGCTTCCTCAACATTCATAATTCTCTTCATACACGCTCGCTGGTTTCGGGGACTCTTGACTCCACCTTCCTTCAGTACGTGATCAATCTGGTCTAGGTAGGTTAGTCTCGGTCTCCCTCGGTACCTACATCCTTCCACTTTCGCATTGTATATCTTCTTAACCAGAATAATAATAATAAAGGCTTTTATGCCCAACAATGTCCTCTAAGTTGATATGCTGATAAAGGGATGGATAAGTATGCACCCAGATAATGTTTGATATTTGCAATAGATAAATCAATTATTTGTGAAGAGACTAAACAATAATTATTTAGTCCATACGAGCAGAGATCCATGCACAGCTAGTTTGTAATAAATATACTGCGAAATATTTCATTTAAATTACAACACAAAAATATCATTTGTATGGAATGGTCGTTAAGTATTATTCACACCATTTGTGACAAATCAATAGATTCGGTTCTACATGCCAAAATACTATCACCTTGAAGTTGGTTTTCTCGTAAATATCAAATAGAAAACTTCGGGATTATAACATCCCCTTGCTTAAGCCTAATAGCCTAATAGGAGGGTAATTCTCCTACTACACCACGCTGGTGACACGAGTTGGTATAGTTTTATTTCGAGTTTACCTTCTCTAGCATATATGTTATATGCATATTATATCCCTTAGTCGTCTTTTACGACATCCACGAGCAAGATAGGGTAATGATTTGCATTCTTACTCCATCACCATACAGAAAAGGGGTTAAGGCAGTATATACCCCTAGCCGAGGCCGCGGGTGACTGAATCGAGGAATTAGTCCGTCACCCGCCGAGAGGCCGACCGCGTGAGAAAAGACCGACTCCTACCTTTGGGGGTGCTTCGGTCGAGGAGAGGATACTCCTCAGGGGTATTCCGTCGGGCCGACCACTGACGTCAAGTCAATCTGCTCCAGTGGTCGGCCCAACGACGAAGGTGACGTCTCGGGTGAGTTACGGGTGTGCGTGCTTGCGCCCCTCTGTCGCCCCGGACGTGATGGTGCGAGGAGTCCACCGACTGTAACCCACCCCAAAAAAAAAAGCCAGTATATACACATTTGAAATAAAAGTATTTTTACGGATTCTATCGCATTTGTATTTGATTTTTACTTTCCCGACGTGTCGAACACTTTACAGCATGGTCACGAGAGGACACTGTATACATTTTATTGGTCGTTATACTTCCCAGACGAATTGGCATAGTTTAGTAGCAGGACTATTTTGCTGATAGTTCTCTGTCTACTATCATAAACGAACCAGTCGTTCGGAATAAAAATACTACTACTTGAGTAGCAATAATTCGCTACTACACTTTGTTCGGTTAGCGAGAGACTCGTAAACACAAATTTTTACTTACTATCTTCACTCCATTCACTCCAATCTTGCAATTACAATAGGCAATGGCTTGGTTGTATTCCTGGTATTGCGGCAGTGGGATATTATCGGTTTACGTCTCATTAGCATTCTTGTTTCATCAATATATGACCACGGCTTATTAGATATATGATAACTAACATTTAGGGTCTCCAAATAGATACTAATTAACCTAAAGGAACGTAGCCATACATTGCGATCCATTTAGTACAATTTTAATCTTCTTCCCTCTCGGTGACCACTCGTAATATGCGGCAAAGGTCCAATTTTGTTCAAACCTAGTATTTTTGAAGAGCCCTCCCCTCATCAGGTCACGTAGTTTTTTTAAATAATAAATGTCCCTTTGTTAGCCACGATCCTTTGACATAATGAACGGGCAATTTACATACTATACCAAATTGGTTAGATCGATTATTATTAGTTTTTATTTGGTGATTACCTACCCAATATTTGCAGCGATGTTTAGTCTTTAAAGTACCTGCGGACGAGAACGTCAAGTTGAAGCTAGGTTATTTACCTGGCATATGTTTCGTATGTGTAAATGATTATCGTACAGCTGCAAAACTTATTATAACAAAATATCAAATCGTGGCATTTACGCCAGCCTTCAATTAATATAAAAAGTAAATTATTACGCTCCATAAATGTGTATTGATATCTATAGACTAGTCATGGCCGAATACAATCTTCAGTAATAATTGCATTCTATTTATATCAAACGGACTTTTCAGAAGTTAATGTTTGTTCAACATATTTACTAAATATAATACTAATACTCATTCGTGAAAGATTACGTAGCCGAAAGTTCAACTCTTATATATTGCAAAATCACTGCAAGTACTTTATTAAGCCACATAAATCATAACCGGTCTTCATGTTAACCATAGAAATGAGTTCCAGTCCCGATTCTGATAAGCGCCCCTATGGTTCACGGATTAGATATCCTACCCAAAGTACTTGATTCTTAATAAAGAAAATGTAAATAAAAAGTTACCCATTCATGCTGAAATTAAATAGATTGTAGAAATACTAATTGATAATTGAATTATTCTAAGCAACAGCTAGTGAGGGCTGACAGTCTCCGCAACAAGCTGTGGACATCCGCTCCTAACTGATTTGTCAAAATGGTTAAGAATGTAAGCCGGTGTAAAACTAACTGCAATCACCTATCCGTTACCGCTTGTGACGAACGTGCGGAAGGATCGCAGCGCAGGAGTTCGCTGCGCGCGATTTGCATATTAAAATTTGTTATTTGCATAAACGGAACGATTCCGTTATCGAAAATCAATTTATAATTTTATTGTTTTACGAAAGCGAGAATGAATTATAAACATTTATTTTGAACTAATAACTTATAAAATAAACAGAAAATATATAAATCTAAATTAATAACAGAATACAATTGTTCATGTGAAGTGGTGCTTTATGGTTGTGAATAATTTAAAAAAGAAGGTAAGTACTTTAATTAAAATATAAGAAAAAAAAATCAGCTTAGATTGTGGTTGATAAATTAATTTAAAATCTATAATATTTTATAATAGCTTCAATATATTCATACAATTACAAACTTTAAGAAACATCGCATTGCGTAAAATAATTAAAAAAATACATTAAAACGTTTTATAAAATTTAAATATTTATGTGTTAATATGATTACACATAAATTAATATGTATGACAAATTATAAAAAACGAAAAGATTAATGTTACTTTAAGTAGGTAGGTATATAAAAGTTTTCATTCAGTTTTTCGCACATCACATAAACAGAGTTGAGATCGGACGTTCAATTCTATTGTAGTGAAATTGTTACGGCATTGATGTCATGTCCATTAATCATAATGAATGCTGATATTATACAAGCATATTTTTCTTTTTTTTTTGTGTCAGCAACATAGGGATTTAAGTTTTGGGAATATAAAATGCCAGATAATGAAAAAAACAGTGAATTCCATTAAGCGTGACACTAAATGTTTGGTATTATAAAGTTAGTTAATAATGTATATTTTTTATAAATGCAGTTAGTTATATAAATGCCTTCCAGATGTATTTTTTAAACAGAAAAAACTAAAATCTGATTTTTATGTCATTGAGACTACAATAATATATTTCTATACTACTGCCCACATACATATATATGTATATTTCAATGTAGGATACTCTCCTTTTCATTGTAAACAGATAACAGAACAGTTCTCCTTTTCATTGTAAAGAAACAGCTATCTGCTGTCAAGAAGGTATACTATTG
Source organism: Lymantria monacha (assembly GCA_905163515.2). Lineage (NCBI taxonomy): Eukaryota > Metazoa > Arthropoda > Insecta > Lepidoptera > Erebidae > Lymantria > Lymantria monacha. The sequence continues at coordinate 20,653,324 of LR991091.1, forward strand.
TTATATTAGTTATCCAAAAAAACTTGATATCCGTTTGTAATTCGAATAGAGAATTTATTTAATGTTTTATCATATACATACATATTTACCGCGTGAAACATTATTATTATTGAAGAACGAGCATTACAAAGAGACTCAAAACAATCGTTTTTTAATCTATAAACTATTTAGTCTGCGTGAGAATCGAATTCAAAATTCTTGATACAGTTGAATGATAACAATGCCACCTGTATGAATAAATATATTATATGTATTCACAGTTTCACATAAAGATGCTTTGTATTTATCGTCACCGTTCATATGAAGTCTCTTCTCATTCCTTTGTATTCCGCAACACCAATCTGCATTACCCAATCATACTCGTTCATTACGACTTCATTACTTTTATTATATACTAGCTTCTGCCCACGGCTTCGCTCGCATAAAAGGTTACTTTCCTAAAGTTTTTCATCCCATATTTTTATTTTATCCCTTAAGGGTAAATTTTTTAAATGTCCTATTTATTTATATCTAATCAATAGTCTAAAAATAAGTTTCAAGTTTCTGGCTTTAAACATGACGATTCTTCCTTAAAATTTTTCATTTCCTTTTGCAACCCTTTTAAAAATTAGCCTGTCCTTTATCAAGTTCTAGACTATCTGTGTACCAAATTTCATTTAGATCGGTTCAGTAGTTTTGTCGTTAAAGAGCGACAGACAGACAGAGTTACATTCGCATTTATAATATTAGTAAGGATAAATGTATAACTAATTGTTACTGGATCTTCTCTTTATTATCCATGGTGACAAACGTAGTTATTTACCCATCTCATAGTGTTCCATTGTTGAAGATAGCCACAGCAAAGACTTTACAAGACTCTCTGTTACGCCATCACGGACGCCTCTCAACCTGGCATCCAACTGCTGCAATTTTAAACTCTATATTTATTTCATTTCTTAAAAGATTAATAAATAAATCTATGCGATGCACTTTCTCTGTGTCGTGACGGAGTAAGAATACAATTCACCACCCCCTCTTCTTAACATAAAACGCTTATAATATGCAAGAGAAGGCAAACTCGAAACAATACTCTATACCAACACGTCTGACCAGCATGGTACAGTAGGTCAATTTCCCTCCCATTACGGAGGAGGCTCGAGCTCAACAGTGGGACGTATATGAGCTGAGGTGAGGTGGGGTGACGCACTTTACTGTCACCAGGGACTTAATAAAATTAATGAATAAAATTAATATTGTCTCGTTGTAACCTAATTACCTTTCAATACATTTCCATTATATGGACCCGACTATCGTAACATTTACGAGTAGGTATATTTGATTAAACTACAAATAATAGTTCTCATTCTATAATCTATTTTATGTATATTAATTATAAAGTCAACATTTCTAGTAGAGGAAAAGTTATTAATTCAGTTAACTAGTTTAATTTATTAGCCGAATGATGTATTTTTTAATAGTGGTAGGACGCTGTTGACAGTTCTCTGTCTACAGCCGCGGGCCGGTCCGTCCGGAGAAGTATCACACTCTCGCAGAAGATCGACGTCTGAGTAATGGCAATGTGCTATTGCGCTTCGTTAGGTGAGCGGGAGAGCTGGCAGCCCAAGTGGGTGGGTTTAGGGATTGTAATGGTAGGCAGCGGCCTAGCTATATCCTTGGTATAGCAAAGGTTCATGGGCAGCAGTGACACTTACCATCAGGTGTGCTGCTTGCTCATTTGCCACCATAAGCAATAAAAAAAATATTCGGCTCAGCTATTTACCGTCAAAAGTACATTTTCAATCGTTTAGATTGGTTCATGAGATAAGTACATTTAAAAACTGTAAATAACTTTATTGTGTACTTTAGTACATGAAATTTAACCGTTAGTATTTTTTTATAAATCAATAGCTGAGTTTGTAAAAAAAAATTAGATAGTGCTGTGTAGTAGCGCGGCTACGATAACTATATAATCACTTAATAATTGCTTTGAGAACCAACCTTTGCTGTATAAAAAGTCCGTGAACTAAGGTTTTGTGATAGTTAACATATCAAAATCAACAAAATAGTGAATGGCCAATGTATTTATAAATTTAGTTTTAAGAAAAATGACCGTGACTGATGATTTTATTATACTGTAGTTTCATGACGTACAATGTAATTGAAATGCTTTTGTTCTGTAATATAATTCATTTTATATAAGAGCAAAAAAGTAAATAATAATATATATATATATAGTACACCATAATATTAACATAATTTTCCGACGATTCGAACACTTTACAGTGATCATGATCATGGGAGGACTAAGGTGTCTTACGTCCAAAAGTCATCGTTCTTACAGAAATTTATATCTACCCGTACATTATCAGTTATTAAAGTTTGACCCACATTTTAATACAAAAATCCTTTTCAGTACAAAAAAAATATTCTTTATGTAAAAATATATATATATATATATATATATATATATATATATATATATATATATATATATATATATATATATATATTGTTTATGATCAGTTATTATTAAACATTTAAGTTATTATAATAATAAATAGTTTAAAAATCTAATAAAAACTATCACTATTAACGTAATCCTTGTAAATATGCCTTCCACTTTTTTTTTTTGCGGTGGGTTATGGTCTAGTCACGTCCTGCCTAATCCGTCCGGGGCGACAGAAGAGGCGGCGCGTGACTCCATAGACTCGCCCCGTTATGCGCCTCTCTTCGCCGAAGGATCGGACCACCGAAACCCGATATTTGTCGTCGGTGGAAGCCTTCCACCCTACAAAACAAAAGTATACAATTGTTCGAAACAAAAAACAAATGAGGACCCTATACTCATCTTTCTCATGTTCTTCAGAACGCAATACGTGTAAATATTATTTTTTTTTTGCGGATAATTTTAATGTGGATTTTTTTGCAGATAAATGTAATGTGGAGTTTCTGAATATTACTCGTTACACGAATTTTCTGTATTCCATACCTTGACTTTTCCTTTATTACTTTTCTGCATACCCAACTCTCGCTTCCATATAGTAATGTCCATATTGTCCATGTTCCATATGTTAATTAAGCATATTAAATGCTAAATTTCAGTAATTTGAAGGTACTAGCTGTCTCATCTGAGCCCATACGTGTATCACTGTTGGGCTCGAGCCCACTCCGTAATGAAAGGGAAATTGACCTATTACACTGCGCTGGTCAGACGTGTTGACATAGTGTTTTGTTTTGAGCTTTCCTTCTCTAGCATTGGTGCTATATGCATTTTACAACACTTAGTCGTATCTTACGATCACCCACGGGTTAGATAGCGGGTGGTAAATTGTATTCTTACTCCGTCACCACATGGATATTCGTACTAGCTGTGCTTGTATTAGATTTTACATTAGTTATTGAATAGGTGCATGTATTACTAGTATCGTTGTGTCTACCGGTGGCTCGCTCTCACAGCGAAGAGAGGTGCTTGCAGTGTAGGTCTATGGGGTCGTACTCCGCCTCTTCTGTCGCCCCGGATCGATTTAGCTGAGCGTGGCCACTCCATAGCCCAGCGCAAAAAGAAAAGTATCGTTGTGTCAAATTTTTGTGTCACGGCGAGTGACTTATGGTGACATTATAAATATATTTAACCAACACAAATAATACGCAGACTTAAAGTAAACACTTGTGCATCGAATACAAAAACTCATCATAGAAACCTCACTACGTCATCACGTCATCTTTGTAGTCCTTTTATATTTTGTAGGGATTTGTTGACATTCATTATTAGACAGTCAATTATTCGTAGCAACATTACCATAAGTATATTATTTGGTCTTATAAACACGTTCGATACAAATCTAAATGATCGTATAAGGGTTCCATTTTTTCCTTTTGAGGTACGGAACCCTAAAAATAGAAGTGGAACTTCTTGAAATGGATTCAACGTCACCTAACAGGTCCAATTGTTAATTTAAATCACTCTTGAATGCATACAAAACATTTCTCCGAAATCAAGCCGGATACTTTTTTTTTTTTTTTTTTTTTTTTTTTTGCGGTGGGCCATGGACGTCGCACCCCGCCAAGTCGGTCCGGGGTGACGGAAGAGGCGGCGCGCAACCCCATTGACCCACCCTCCAAGCACCTCTTCTTCGCCGTGCGAGCGGGCCACCGGTACAAGCCGGATACTTAGGAGTTATTCTTAATGAACAGGATATTAAAATTAATATAGGTATATATATATATATATATAAGATTTTTTATAAATGGTTGATTTTTAAGGTTCCGTACCTCAACAAGTGTGGTACCTCAACAACTTCCGTGTGGTGATGGAGTAAGAATATAATTTACCACCCCCTATCTTACCCGTGGGTGATCGTACGAGACGACTAAGGGATATAAAACCCATTAATATCTAAGCGAGAGAAGGAAAACTCGAAACAAAACGTAAACTTACTCTACTACACTCGAAATAAAGTGTAGTAGGTCAATTACCCTCCCATTACGGAGGAGGCTCGAGCCCAACAGTGGAACATATATGAGCTGAGATGATGATGATGATTAGCTCAACAAGAAAAAAAGAACCCTTATTGGGTCACTTTGTTGTCTGTCTGTCTGTCTGCCACAACCATTTTTCTTAGGAACGCGTGGAGGTATCAAGCTAAAATATCAAATACTAAAGTCTACTGTCCCTTGGAGCTGGGAGAAAATCAAACTTCTAAGCCAATGCAATCAAAAGATACAGCCGTTGATGCTGCAAATTTTCGACACTCGCAAGAGAATCAAAGCTAAGGCTACTTCCCGTGAACTCAGAATTTTGAAATTTCGTACGCAGCACCTTCTTAAAGAACAAATAAAGGAAAAATTACGAAAATCATAAATTTTTAGCTATATCATATTAAAAAAAAATGTTTAATAATTTTAAATTTACCACCCATTTCCTCATAAGGGCGTAGAGGTATTAAATTGAAATTCATATCAAATACTCATGTCTATAATACCTTTAAGCTGTAACAAAATCAAACTTCTATGACAACGTAATCAAAAGAAAAAGTAATTTAAGTCGCATATTTTGAAACTCGCAAGACTTTTTTTGTTCATTGGACGGTTAATTATTAGGATAAACAACTTCATATAATCTTTTGGGCTTGATAAAAAGTTAAATATTGAAAGATATATGTATTAACAAATCATATACATACGTTTACTTACATACATTTGCCCTGCATTTTTGGGTAAGATAATTTGTTATGTATGTTTGTATCTGTCAACAAAAATGACAATATATTTTATTACATAGATATTTATGGATTTTTTTTAAAGTTTAATAAATTACAAAATGTACGCGGTCAAACGATTTGAGACGATCAACACGAATCAACGAATGACGAAATAGCAACAGCATAATTTTGTGAACAAATAATGTATTATCCCACTTCTAATAATACTAATTTATTATACCGTCATAAATATGGCTTATTTGTACTGCTTAGGTCATAATGTATGAAGAGTTTATTGCGTAGAAAGTATTTATATACTTTTAACTAATTTAAAAAGGAAAGAAAGGAGGATCTAGTACTTTGCCATAGTTAATCAATATTAAATGGTCGTATTTGAAACCGAAGCGTCCTGAGAATGTCTCGTTCAGAGGCCATTACATAGAAGTAAGAAGATTCCCTTATATATTATTTCACCTTAATCCTATCCCGTATTACCTACTTTCTTGAACTTCGGTATATTGATTAACCGTGGGGAAGTGATAAGTCTCCCTTCCTTCCTTCAATTTGCCGCAAGTTCCGTTAACCCTATTCGAAATTGGTATAATGATAATTTAATATCTGTATCTTTATCCAGCTGCAACATTTCATATTCGCAAGATCCAGACCTATTGCACGCCTCATAAGTAAAGTGTTGAGGTGATGCTCTACTCTCAATATATGAAAATTAAGGACTTTATAAAACTAAAAATGACTGTATTTTTCTCACACTGCACTTATAGAAGTATACCTTATGAACATTGGGTTCTTTTACTTCTTTTTGTTCGTCCATTTGGACAGGCAAAGGAAGCAAATCCCATTCAGCCTATACAGCTATGTTTCTACATCAAGAATGGCACAAAATTTCAAAAGTATTTTCTTTCATTTTTATTTATGGCATTGACTAATATTAAATAATAAGTAATATAAAATTTATGAGACGTGCACTTTTGGATTTTCCAAATTATTTTTAATATTAAATTATTTTTTCTTACTATACGAGATATAGATATAGATAGTCTCTTCAAAAAGTATCGCGAATTTTGTATTTTTCAAAAAGTATTTCGTTGTCTATGTATAACCTGTTTGTTCATAACACTCTAGATTACGCGTTACTTTGTTGAAAGTTGTTTTTTTTATAGTAACCTAATAAAAAACGGGGTTGCCTTAATTTGAATTTTATTTTCAGGCAATGCTTATGTTAATGCTTTATGTTGAAATGTTGGCTATAGGAAATGCTATACAAGCGCTGTGTATGCTTTTAGAAATAGTAGAATCAGCCTATCTCTTGTGTGATGTGAAAGATTAGCTTTTTCGTGTGGTGACGAACTGAGAATACAATTCACCAACCCTATCTTACTTGTACCTAAAAGTTTATACGTTTTATATTCCTTACTACTACGTTTTATATTCCTTAGTCATCTTTTACGATCACCTGATCGTAAAAGACGACTAAGGAATATAAAAGGAAGAGAAGGAGTACTTGAAACAAAACCTTATACCAACACGCTGACCAGCGTGGTTTAATAGGTTAATTTCCCTCCCATTATGGAGGAGGCTCGAGCCCAACACTGGAAAATATATAAGCTGAGATGACGATGATGAAATGCTAGTAGCACTTTCCTCGGAAATTTATCTTAAACACCAAAAACGAAATTCGACATACCTCCGCGTAGCAATTACGGCCTTATCTGACTTTATTCTACTTATGTAACAGTCTATTCCTAAATATGGACTTTGATAGCTGCTGGATGGATGGCCAATGACTATTTGAACTATATAATATTTATAAAAGATTTTTTAATGTAAATAACGTGTATGTAAAATGTTATCTAGAAGTATTCAAGTACGTAGGTTAACTTCTATATAAAAAAAAATGTTGCTCCAGAGTGATAGGAAAATGCTTTTAGGCAGTCTTCTTCTTATTTTTATGTATTGGTAATCAGCTACTTTTACGAGCCATTATTGCCAGTGTCGAGTTATAATTATCTCCACCTTCTTAATCTGTTCAATTTAGTCATTGTCCCTCAGTTAGTCAAATCGTCGCCATCAAAAGTGCCATGGCCACACAGTTAATGGTATCTTGTGGGAATTTTAATAGAAAACGAAAACGTTGTAAAGCACTTTTATATAATATTCACTATATCCCAGCAGTTTTGTCACATCACATTACATAAAATGCCATCAAAATTATCTAATATACACGTTAAAACACTAAGATATGGAATATAATACGGGAGCATGACGTTTTAGATTCCCGCCAAAAGTCTTTTAGACAGTCGTTCGTCCGGTCTATTGACATTAAGATTTTTTTTCAATTAACGCAGACAATTATTTATAAAACCGATTACACAGCACGATTTTTTCACTTCGTAATCGGTTTTATAAATAATTAAGCATATTAAATGCTAAATTTCAGTAATTTAAATAACGCAGACAAATTACATCGAGACTCAGAACAACACTTTGTGGTTCACACAAGGTATTGTCCTGGGTGGAAAACGAGCCCATAGCACTGGCACGGAGGGTCGGCATCTTAATTACTACGCCAATTTGTGCAGTCGAATTATTATTAAAAATAGTTTCAGTGCCATATTGTTCTTAACTATAGAAAAACAGAAAGTATCTAAATGAAAATTTGATAAAATAAAATGCGCCAATAAATCTACATACATAACTAGCTTGTTATAAATTGGTCAACCATTTTCAAATTCCAACATATTTAAATCTGTGTAAAAATAAATTGGATTGAAGTTACTCACTCCTGTTACTCAATCATGCCACAATACCTAAACGTATCTCGATGGAATTTTGCTCAGAGATAGATTATAATCATAGGAATTGCAAAGGTTACTTATATTCTGACTTATTTACAATTCTGGTGAGATAGATTTGATTTCATTAACAACATTACATCATCATCACTATTATCTCAGCTCACATATGTCCCAATGCTGATTTCAACATACATACATATCATCACGCCATATCCCTTGCAGGGTAGGCAGAGAGAACAGAGTGCCAGAGAACTCTATCTCTACATACTCGCTTCCTCAACATTCATAATTCTCTTCATACACGCTCGCTGGTTTCGGAGACTCTTGACTCCACCTTCCTTCAGTACCTGACCGATCTGGTTTAGGTAGGTTAGTCTCGGTCTCCCTCGGTACCTACATCCTTCCACTTTCGCATTGTATATCTTCTTAACCAGACGTTCGTTCGGTATTCTTTCCACATGTCCGAACCATCGGAGCATTCCCTTTCGCATTTTTCGCTGATTTCAAGTCTCCTCAAAAATAGAAGTGAAAGGTAATTGACCTCCTATACCACGCTAATCAGACATGTTGATATAGTATTTCATTTCGAGTCCTCTTGCATAGATGTTATATGCATTTTATTGCCCTTAGTCATCTTTTACAACATTAACGGTTAAGACATACAACCATTCGACATTCAAGGGGGTGGTGAATTATATTCTTACTCTTTCTAGTAATATCTTAAAGAAGTTGAAGCCGCGAGCATAAGCTTAGTGTAAATTATAAATATGTCTGCTCTATCTAACCACGTGGATCACGCTTTTAAACTATAATTACACGTCGTTATTGATAACTGATAATAACAATGTACTATATTTTTTATAGATTTTTAAAAGTATCGTCATAATAATAAAATAATAACACTCTGTTTGTTTCTATCCAAAATGCCGTGCACAAATACTATAAGACCTGCATATCGATATCGTCGTATATTTTCCTTGAGGTGACGGCGTAAGAATGCCATTCACCATACTCTATCTGGCTTATGAACCTAAAACGACTTATCGTCATTCTCCTGCTCTTATCCCAATTACTTCGGCACGACGCAATATATATATATATATATATATATATATATATATATATATATATATATATATATATACAGAGTGGAGACGTCAATACGACAATAAATGAAAACACCGTCAATACTAGTGTATAGGAGTATTTTGAAACTATTAAAAAAGTCCTCGCATGCATATTTAAAAAACAATTTTTTCAAACAAACTTTTTATCATAAATATTGAAACAAAATAGAACACCGTTTGTAAATATTAGTTCACTAACCTGTGGTCGGCAAGCGGCGAGTGACCTTGTGGTATCATATGTTACAACTTCGAAACGTAGGTAAATACATACATACACTTAATGTTTGGGCGCTATTCATTCTCACTTGATTATTTTATTAAAATAATCACGATAACCACTTGGTCGTTAAACTTTTAAATTTTCGATATGTGCGCCATGGACCCGAACGCACAAATTATATCGTCTTAAAATATTATTTCGAACTCTTGTTAACAGGTTGCCATTGACGGCGATGTATTTTAACTTGTCGAAAGATCGTACAATTCCTTTTTTTTAAGTAAGCTGCATTTCCGTGATATTCTCCATAAATTAAAATCATATCTGTATACCCGAAGCTGTGTAATTATAACGAGGCATTGTAAATGAGAAAGAAATACTATTCTAACACAAAGTAAGCGTCTAATTACGCACATTCACGTCACAGGATCACGATGGCACACTGACCTACAGACCTATTATAATAGTATTGAACATGAGACCGAGGTCTTCTTTCATTAAGCCGCATTAGGTAGCTTTAAATTTCTCATCTAAGTCTGATGACACGGTTTATATGTATGGATCTTAAGATTTAGGAATAAGGTATAATATGCATTGATTTGTATTACGTTTGGGGAAGACTTGAACTGGTAAACACGGCGATATGTAGGTACTAGTTTCGTATTAGTTTATACCGATGCGGCGCGGGAGCTCATTGATAGGCGAATAATTTTAATTTTTATACAGAGTGTGGAAATTGTTAATAATACAAAGTAATGTGCTGCGGCTAAACTATACGACATATTGTATTCAAAGTTTGTATACAGGCTGGGCAAGTCATCAGATACACTAGATTAAAATTATTGTCGTATGGTCGTCTCCACCTAGTATATATATATATATATATACATATTATATATATATATATATATATATATATATATATATATATATATATATATATATATATATATACATATATATCCCATATTATCCCACTATCCCAATTACTTGGGGTCGATACAATATGTACTCTTATTTCATAGGACATATTGTAAAAGTAATTGCCAATAGTTTTATGACCGGCCGCCTGCCAGACGTCAATTGCGGGTTAACCCGCCTTGGGAATGTAATTGTTGACCAAACTGCATCAGATGTAGTTGGCCCAGGTCGTTATACGACTCTTACTCGTCTTTTACGACATCCACGAAAAAAGGTAAGGGTTAGTAGTATTCGTAGCCGTTACCACAGAGCTACTATCACTCACCAAACGAAGCTTAGTAGTAAATAGCTACTACTAATAAACGTCGATTTTCTGCGAAAGTATATTTCTGCAAAGTGATGTATCTGTAATTTAAATTGGGTATAGAAAACGTTCTTAAGGCGTGTTTTATACTGATGTAAAATTGGTCATTAAGCCAATGACCTTTTTTCTTCTTTTTTTTTTTATTTTTTTTATCACCTATGGTGGCAAACGAACAAGCAGCACACCTGAAAGTAAGTGTCACTGCAGCCTCACGGATCTTTGCAATACCAAGGCTATAGCTAGACTGCTGCCTGTCAATACAATACCCTCAAACCCACTCAGTTGGGCTTCTCCATTTCAAATTATTATATCACTCATAGTTTTTTTTTTAGTATAATAAATTCTCTTCCTTTTCGCCGATAAGTAAGTAAAAATACAAAAATAACCAAAATTATTTTTATAAAACAAATATATCTATATCAACCAAATAAGGCATGTACATGTGAACTGGATAAGAAGTATACAGTGACATAACACTTACTTGAACAGTTATTTCGCAAGTTGTTCAAATAAGTCAATATAGGCCAATCACTTGCGTTACAAGTTTCGGATTTCATACCCGGATGATTTATAAAACATTCCTTATCATATTGACACAAACAGTATCAAAATAACATCGACTTTTTCTTCGTCTTATGTATTGACAATCAGCTACTTCTACGAGCTATTAGTGCCAGTGTCAAGTTATATCTTCACGTTTTTAGTCTTTCAGGTTAGTCATTGTCTAAGTCAAATTGTCACCATCAACAATGCTATGGCCACATTGTTAATGGTATCTTGTGGGAATTTTGATGGAAAACGAAAACGTTGTAAAGCACTTTTATATGATATTCACTACATCCCAGTAGTTCCGCCGCATCACATTACATAAAATGCCATCGAAATTATCTATTATAACACATTAAATTACTAAGATATCGAATATAATACAAGAGCACCACATGACGTTTTCAAATTCCCGTCAAAAGTCCCGACTTTTTCTTGTTCACTCGTAAAAAAATAGTTCCATTATTGGTATTGACAGATTAGATGTTATGCTATTAATCTGTCGAGATAGACGAATATTCATCTAGGCAATTAAATTTCCCATTATTGCTGCATTGCAGGGCGGGTCTATAGGGTCGTGCGCCGCTTCTTCTGTTGCCTCGGATGGAATTAGCGGAGTGTGACCATTACATAGCCCGCCGCAAAAAAAAGGACATTAAATTTATTGTTCTGGAGAACGTGGGTCTCAAAGAGTATATTATATACTCCTAAAACGTACTGATTTTGTTTTAATACTTGAGCCTTTTTTTTTCGGCGCACTCCTCGCACCACTCCGTCCGGGACGACAGAGGGGCGTAAGCACGCACACCCGTAACCCACCCGTGAACCTCGCCTTCGTGGTTGGACCAGCCACCAGAGTAGCGTGAACTTGTCGTCAGTAGCCGGCCCGATGGAATACCCCCTGAGGGGTACCCTCTCCTTGAACGACGTCCTCCCTCCCAGGGGTCTATCCTCGCGCGGTCACCCACTTATTGGTCCATCAATATCCATCAATGTCCATTAATTAGTCCATCACTCGGCGAGTGATGGACTAATTCCCCGGTCCAGTCACCCGCTTAATACTTGAGCCTGTAATAATAACAATATGTAATAATCGTATGGATTCTACACGTAAGATTAAAAGTTAAAGAAAACGGTACTGTGGCCAATTATTTATGAGACAACCATTTTGTAAGGGGAAACCGCCGGGCGGCCACCGAAGACAAAGACCGGGTTCCGGTGGCCCGCTCGCTCGGTGTAGAGGTACATCTAGGGCGGGTCTATGGTGTCGCGCGCCGCTTCATTTGTTGCCCCGGATGGATTAGCAAGGCGTAACCATTCTATAGCACACCGCCAAAAAAAAAATTATGGCCCATTCTTGACGAAATTTGAAAATTGATTGACTAAATGTATATTAACACACACACAGTAAAGAATAAACTCAGTCTGCGTTCTTTATTTACCTATAAGTGCAGACCTTTGTTTTTTTTTCATTACTATGATAGTTTTTCATATAATACAAGAAACTTGGCGTTACGAATTTACGTAATAGAGTCTTTATGTCAAAATATCTTGTGGCAGTCTTATCCTATATTAAGTTTATTATGTTAGTGTTTATTTTAGTTGATTTTTTATTAATATTTAGTGATGTTTTTAATTACTTTGATGTTATTTTATCAAATTTAATGCTAATATAACAACGCTTAATATAGCGCGTAAAATATACTCGCTGAGAAATCGTCCTATTAAAATAAAAATAAATTGCTTGACCGAGACTCGACGTATTTATATTCATACTAGCTTCTGCCCGCGGCTTCGCCCGCGTAAAAGGTTATTTTCCTAAAGTAATTCATCCCCTATTTCTATTTTACATAAGAGTAATTTCTTTACAAAATTTTAATGTCATATTTATTTATATCTAATCAATCAATAGCCTAAAAATAAGTTTCAAGCTTCTGGCTTTAAAAATGACAATAATGACAATAATAATAATGAAAAAAGACAATACAACTTTTCATCTCCCTTTACAACCCTTTTTTGCATTAAAAAGTAGCCTATGTCCTTTGTCAGACTCTAGAACATCTGTGTACTAAATTTCATTTAGATCGGTTTAGTAGTTTTGGCGTGAAAGAGCGACAAACAGACAGACAGAGTTACTTTCGCATTTATAATATTAGTAAGAATATAAATACGTCGAGTATGGGTCAAGCAATTTTTTTTTATTATAAAACTTCACAGTTTTGATGATAATGTAAAAATAACACATTATCATCCCGCACATTATCATTATCATCTTAACTACTTGAGATAGACGTAATATTTACTCCTCCATCGATCAAATTGCAAAAGTTATTGACAATAGATTTATGACAGACGCCTGCTTGCGTTTTAATTTTTTTTATTCAGTTCGTAATCGACTAAACAAAAATTTAGTTTCCTTTATTACGGAAATGTTAAGATATTTAACGTTTACCATGTCGTCATACTGACGGAAGTTTTTGTCAACCAGCTATTTGACATAAATTGCTTCACTTGATTCTGTCTAAATGCGTAAATTGTGAGAGCGCGATAACAACAAAAACACTTATAAATAAAAGGCTGTAGTGTGACTATTGTTGGGATGATGATATCTTACAATAGGACGTGACGACCTTGTGGTACTCTGTCATTCTATTGTTGCCCAACTTAACATACCATCATGTAAATATAATTGACGTATGTACATTTAATTGTACCGGATGAGATATATTTTTCTTGTGGAATAATTTGTACTTGTCTTTAATAAATTTCTTTAATAAAATATTAATGATAGAACTGTGTATTAATTTAATAGTACTGTTGCCGGGTGACGACGGGGACGATATCCGAAAAGGTAACCCGCCGGACAGGTCACGGATGTCAAGGAAACGGTACCAGTGGCAGGCTCGTTAGCGATAGGGAGGGAACACTGTGGGTTATAGGCCACCGCCGCCGCTCTTCCATCGACCCGGACGGAATGAGTGGAGTGTGTCCGTACCATAATAGCGTATCTAAAAACAAATGAAAAAGTGCTCATCGCTTTATGTAAAGTAAATTATCATCTTGTTTTTTTTTTTTTTCTTATAGTGGCAAACGAGGAAGCAGCACACCTGATGGTAAGTGTCACTGCCGCCCATGCACCCTTGCAATATCAAGGGTACAGCTTAGGCCGCTGCCTACCAATAAAATACCCAAACCCACCCAGTTGGGCTTCCGGCTCTCTCGGTCACCGAAGGAAGCGCAATAGCACATTGCCACTACTCAAACGTCGATCTTCTACGAGAGTGTGGTACTACCCCGGATGGACCGGCCTGCTGCTGTAGACAGATAACTATCAACAGCGTGGTCCTACCACAAATAATTTGTTCATCATCATTCTCCTACTCTTATCCCAATTACTTAGGGTCGTTACAATATGTACTCTTCTTTCATAGTACATATTGTAAAAGTTATTGGCAATAGTTTTATAACCGGTCGCCTGCCAGACGTCAACCCTCCTTGGAATGTAATTGTTGACCAAACGGCATCAGATGATGGTCCAGGTCGTAATAAAGCTCTTAGTCGTATTTTACGACATCCGCGAGTAAAGTAAGGGTGGATAGTATTCGTAGCCTCTACCACACAGTTTCTTTAATTAAATTATCATCTTGTCCATCCGGCCAAAATCTAGCTCTCTAATTTCATTTCATACATACATACATATCATCACGCCATATCCCTTGCAAGGTAGGCAGAGAGAACAGAGTGCCAGAGAACTCAATCTCTGCATACTCGCTTCCTCAACATTCATAATTCTCTTCATACACGCTCGCCGGTTTCGGAGACTCTTGACTCCACCTTCCTTCAGTACATGACCGATCTGGTCTAGGTAGGTTAGTCTCGGTCTCCCTCGGTACCTACATCCTTCCACTTTCGCATTGTATATCTTCTTAACCAGACGTTCGTTCGGCATTCTTTCCACATGTCCGAACCATCGGAGCATTCCCTTTTGCATCTTTACACCAATACTCTTTTTCATACCTACTCGCTCTCTTACGTCGTCGTTACGAATGCGGTCGGTCAGCCTAACTTTCCCTTTGTACTGTGTGCCAAATATATGGCAACAAGAAGTGTGTAAAATTTTTATTACTAAATTTGACCCACACAAATACGAAATCACAATTGGGTCAATCTAAATACAATTGTAGGCAGCGGCCTAAGCTATACCCTTGGTATTGCAAAGGTCCATGGGCGGCAACAGCACTTACCATCAGGCGCTGTGCTTCCTGCTCGTTTGCCATCATAAGCAATAAAAAAAACCTATTTAAATAAAGATGCTTTTTAAAAATACATATATACATATTTTCTCCTATAAAGTTCATTATACTACGTTGCTTATTTTATATTATAATATTATTTATTTCTTATTTATTTAATAATACTCGTTTCTCTTTGTTAACTTAATAACAAAGAACTTTTTTTATTGTTAATAAACAGGTGTTTCTGATAAGCGTTTACTTTGGAATAAATAATGTAAATTAATTCTTTTATTCATTTATGTTCAAAGTTATAATATATAGGGGATAATTTTGTACAAATTATTATCGTTGCATCTATTTATTTTACAAAAGCCTTTTACTATCTCTTGACTTCTTTTCTTTTTCTTAGTCCATATCTGTACCTTGGTTGAGCATAATCCTTCTTCAAATAAAGGAATTATCAACTAAACAGATCGGCCAAATGTCATTTTTTTTCTTGACTGACTAAATAAACAAATAGTCACAATCACATTTATTTAGTTGGGAATATACATATGTGCCACATACTCTTTCTCTGCGTTCCTTGCTTTTTTTTCATCTTTATTTTATGAGTTTTGTATAAGCCTGAGCCGTCGTCCATGGCTATGTAACGATGAATCGAGTAAAGTCAGCTTTTGTCGTCGGCAAAGGGAACATTTTAGAGTATTGTACTAACGTTAATTCGATACGACGAGAGCAGAATTTTATAGGTATTTTATATTAACATTTTATACCAAGACTCTCTTAATAAGAATATGATAATAATCTAAGATTAAGTTTAGTATTAATGTCATTATTGCAGTTTAAAGAATAATTATTTTAAGCAAAGTTGCATATACTAACACAAAGGGTGGGCCACCGAAGACAAAGACCGGGTTTCGGTGGCCCGCTCGCTCGGCGTAGAGAGATACATGTAGGATGGGTCTATGGGGTCGCGCGCCGCTTCTTCTGTCGCCCCTAACGGATTTAGCGGAGTGTGTCCGCTCCATAGCCCGCCGCCAAAAACAAACAAAAAAAAAATACTAACACAAAAATTCAAATTTAGAATCATACTCGTTTTAAACATTAAGTACACACAATTATAAAAAATATTTTGTTTAAAAGTTACTTGCACTTTAAAAATAAAAAGATGTCCCAATGACCTTGTATAATGAACACGGAACCTACCGCGCAAGGTCATTCAGAACAAATGAAATGGTAAAGGTTTTGTTAAAGTTTATTGGGTACAATCATCGTGTAGTACAATAAAATCTCATATCATCACATGAGTATCAAACTACAATGCATACTGTGAAGGATGCTGTAATTAAGAATAGATGAGTCATGTAACATTAGGTGAGACCAATGCGCTTTGTGTGGGCCACATAATCTACGCCCACGGTCCATTGTTTAATAGTTAATTTCTCTTAACAAGGTCTAAATTAAAGATTAGTATACTCATACATGCAATCTATTATTTTTCCATGTGGTGACGGTGTAAGAATACAATTCACCACCCCCTACTTACCCGTGGGTGATTGTAAGAGACGACCAGGGCCGGCTTTACCTATAGTGCAGAGGGTGCGGTGCACCCGGGCGCCGGGTGTTAGGGGACGCTGAGAGCCGCTTGTAACCATCAACCTATTCCATTTTGTTCACCCACTTTGGTACAAGAGGGCGCCAGGTTATTGATTGCACCCGGGCGCTATATGTGCTTGAGCGGCGCCTGGAGACGACTAAGGGATTATAAAACGTATATAAAATTATGAAGAGAATTATGAATGTTGAGGAAGCGAGTTTTTTTTTTATTTATTTATTACACAATGGTATCTTATTTACTAGTACATAATTATTCTCGCCAAACGTAATTGTTTAACGGCGAGACACGCTCTTACTTACATACATTTATTCTATCCATATTACATGCATGTATATGTGTGCCTACACGTATTCACATGCACACACATACACATACACATCCATTAACATTTACCTACTTACCTAAAAATATTAAAATAATAATGGCTTTACGGTCAGACTATATTAAAAATTAAAGAGTTGATCACTGAACGGGTTATAGCCCGTCAAGTAGCGAATCTTTCAATTCTTTCTTTAAAACATTTGCACTTAATTTATATTTCTGTCTTAATATATTTATATTATTAAACACTTTAGGTACTATATACTTATTGGTTCTTTCTCCATAATAGTTTGTAATTTTTGGTATAATTAGTTTCTCTTCCCTAGCACTTTTTGTATTATACCTACTTATTTGTAACAATATGTTTATACTGATTATTATGGTAGTACTCTAAACCTATTAAATATTCAAGTTTTTTCTCTATTGGCAAAATTTTACATATAGGAAATAGTTTATCGTATTCTTTATTGCAACTATTTTTAACATCCTTACTTACTAGATACTTTATCAGTCTTATTTGTATATTTTTAATTTCTTTTAAATATGTTACAAAGGTTCGCCCATACACAATTAGTCCGTAGCTTATGAGTGAATCTGCAAGAGCATAGTATACAATTTTCATAGTCTCCTTATTCAATACTCTGTCTAGTTGATAAAACTTGCCTAACACGGACCTAAGTTTGCCACATATAGTAGACACATGTATTCTCCATTTGAAGCTATTATCGAAGTTTAAACCTAAATAGTTAACAAAAATATTGATTTGTTAAATTGAGTGAAGAAAGAAATATTTATAAAACCGGATTACGAAGTGAAAAATGATGTCACAAGCGGGATTCGAACCCGCGCCTATTGGGATTCCGGCCCAATCGTGCTGCCACTACACCACCGTGACTTATTATAGGACATGCAAATTTCACTTCGTATCATATTTACGTCTTAAGGTGACGGTATGCTATCTACCCGACAATGTTTACACATTGTTATAGGCTTAATACTTCAAACTTTACAGTTAGAATTGTATTAAACGATAAATTGTTAAATTGAGTGAAGTATGCAAAGACAGAGTTCTCTGGCACTCTGTTCTCTCTGCCTACCCTGCAAGGGATATGGCGTGATGATATGTATGTATGTATATAACATCGTTTTTTTCTTACTACTCTTCGTGGCAAACGAGCAAGCAGTACACCTGATGGTAAGTGTTAGTGCCACCCATGAACCTTTGCTATATCAGGAGTACAGCTAGGCCGCTACTTACCAATAATAATTCCCAAACCCACCTAGAAAGTTTTGCTGCCAGCTCTCTCACTGAAGCATAGCAGCACATTGCCACTGCTCAGACGTGGATCTTCTGCAAAAGTGCGATACTACCCCAGACAGACCAGCCCGCGGCTGTAGGCAGAAAACTGTCAACAGCGTGGTCCTACCACTACGTCTACATCTATGCTAGAGAAGGAAAACTCAAAACAAAACCCTTTGTCAACACGTCTAGTCTAGCGTCGTATAGTAGGTTAATGTCCCTCCCGTTGTGGAGGAGACTCGAGTCCAGCAGTGGAACGTCTATGAGCTGAAATGATGATGATGGTGAAATGGCATTCAATCACATTTAGGTATTCGTTTATTAAATAAATTAATAACAGAAAACATATGTTTAGTTTATAAATATGTATATCTTTTCATTGTATAATTTACACTTGCACAAATTTATCGCCGTCTACACTTTGTCAAATTATGCTAATGTTGAAAAGTTTTATTGAGTTTTAATGCGTTTCACTAAAATTCTTCTTTTTATCAACCTACATGTTTTATATTGTTCCATAAGCCTCTTTCAAATATCCTACTAAGCCATAAGATTACTTGCCATAGAGACTATTCAATTGACTATACCATTCCGTGTGGTGACGGAGTAAGAATACAATTCACCACCCCCTATCTCACCCGTGGGTAATCGTACGAGACGACTAAGGGATATTAAACGCATATAACATCTATGCGAGAAAAGGAAAACTCGAAACAAAACCCTATACCAACACGTCTGACCAGCGTGGTATAGTAGGTCAATTACCCGCCCATTATGGAGGAGGCTCGAGCCCAACAGTGGGACATATATGAGCTGAGATGATGATAAGAAACTATTGAATTTTTCTTTTCTTGCACATATTTACTTGCTTTCCATGCACGGAAAAGAAACCTTGTTATTCTTACATCACCTCAAGTAGTTAATTAATTTATTACTTGAGGTGAATGAGCGAGAGAGCCAGAAGCCCAACTGGGTGGGTTCGGGATTTGTTTTGGTAGGCAGCGGCGTAGCTATATGATATTGCAAAAGTCCATGTGCGGCAGTGACACTTAACATCAAGTGTGCTGGTTGATCGTCTGCTACCACAAGCAATAAAAACATAAAAAAAGTTATTTTTATGTAATAAATACATAGCAAAATAATTTCGTTAAAGGTTTTTTTCTGAAATACATATATCCAATAGCAAATACCAGTTCCACAAAGGGAGGGAAGTTATCCTACTATACCACATTACGCAGAATTAAATTAAGATTTTTTATGTAAACATATCTGGCGCAAATAAAAAGTTGCTATAAAAGTTGAGCAGGTGATATCCTAGTGTTTTAACGTGTTATATTAAAAATTTTTGATTTCATCTTATGTAATGTGACGCGAAGGAACTGCTGGGATATAGTGAATATGATATTAAAATGCTTTTCAACGTTTTCGTTTTCCACAAAAACTGCTAGAAGATTGATGGCGACGATTTAGTAAATACTAATGGACAATACCTAACATAAAGAGATAAATACATGAAGAAAATTGTAACTCAATACTGGCAACAATAGCTCCTATAAGTATCTGATTGCCAATATAAAAAAGAAGAGAAAGGTAAATATTGTGCGTTTAAGAATAAAAAAAATACTTTTTATAATTTGCGTTTCATTTTATGTTTTACTTACTTATAGTATGCTTGAGATCAATTATCTTATTCTTTTTCTTATAATTACAATAAAAAACACGTGTGACAATTTCATATCATTATGTCATGCCTATGCGAATATGTCAATGCGAAAGTGGAAGGATGTAGGTACCGAGGGAGACCGAGACTAACCTACCTAGACCAGATCGGTCATATACTGAAGGAAGGTGGAGTAAAGGGTCTCCGAAACCGGCGAGCGTGTATGAAGAGAATTATGAATGTTGAGGAAGCGAGTGAAGTATGCGAGGATAGAATTCTCTGGCACTCTGTTCTCTCTGCCTACCCTGCAAGGGATGGCGTGATGATATGTATGTATGTATAATTTGAAACTTGGAATGATAATAATAAACTTGGAATGATAATAATAAACTTGGAATGATATAATATATCATCACGCCATATCCCTTGCAGGGTAGGCAGAGAGAACAGAGTGCCAGAGAACTCTATCTTTGCATACTTCACTCGCTTCCTCAACATTCATAATTCTCTTCATACACGCTCGCCGGTTACGGAGACTCTTGACTCCACCTTCCTTCAGTACGTGACCGATCTGGTCTAGGTAGGCTAGTCTCGGTCTCCCCGGGTACCTACATCCTTCCACTTTCGCATTGTATATCTTCTTAACCAGACGTTCGTTCGGCATTCTTTCCACATGTCCGAACCACCGGAGCATTCCCTTTCGCATCTTTACACCAATTCTCTCTTTCATACCTACTCGCTCTCTTACGTCGTCGTTACGAATGCGGTCGGTCAGCCTTCAAAATATAGCTTATTAATTATAGATTATCAGTCCTAACAATGCGTAAATAAATGTCGAAATTCATTATCTGTTAAATTATTTCAGGCACATCGTTGTAATTATGCAATTTACAAAACATATTTCTAAATTATAGCTTAATCGAAGTCACAAATATATATTTATCTATTTATAAAACTATTATACAAGAAGTTATTTTAAATTTAGTAATTATGAATATAAAAGGCTAATTAAATGTTTACTAAAGAGAAAAAATAAAACAAATCTAAATACTTATTCAAATAAACCGCTGCCAGTAGGTAACGTGCCCAGAATGCAGGCAGCATTGCCACGTTGAAAGGCAATGCTTAACCTCTGTGCCAAGTAAAGCCCAGTATTCCGGTCACGTGTCGCTTCATTAAGGCGCTTATTTAATTCTTTAAATATATTATGGGCCCCAGGCCCCTACGGTCCCAAAGTTTCCACCCCAAAAGGCTCAAATATGTATTGACTGTCTAAAGTACAGTATTTGCGCCTTTTGAGGTTCTCCGCTGATTCAGCCGCCGCTCCAGCCTTATTTTCAGTTGCGGGAAGATGTGACGGCGCTAAGGTATCAGCATAAGTTGCGTCCCATACCAAAGGTCGACCCATCTTCCACGGAATTAATGTCATACCATCGGGTCTCTTACCATCAGCGCGAACTAGACTGCAAGGTTCTAAAATAGCGGCGCAGTTCGCGCTGGTAAAAGCCCGACGAAGGATATCATTAAGACTAGGATGGCGGCGAATTCTACCTGCACTCTTTAAGCAGGAGAGGCCATGATGCCCGAGCCGGTCGACGACAAAACCACATTGGCAACGGTGCAGTGCACAACAAGGTGAACCCAAGCGTAGACAAGCTGCAATACGGAATGAAAAAGTGTCCATTAAAGTTCCAATACGTAGTGAAGGCAGAGCCTGTAACCATAGACCCGATTCCCACTCACCAACAGCTAATAGAGGGGCGCGATCCGCAGAGCTCGAGCACGTATCGAAAAGTTGCTTCCGTACAAGCTCGCAGAGCGGCCTGTCCCACAGCCGCTGAGATGACGGGTCCGTGATTTTTATTAAAATTGCAAGTCAACCACGTATTTTGGGCCTCATTAAAAGAAGGAATATCTATGTTTTGTAAAGAGGGTCCTAGAATTTGGTAGATTAAATTTTGAGTGCTATAAATTGAGGACAGGAATGCGGGCAACGCCACATCAGAAATTGAGAGATGCCCAAACCTCCAAAACGTACTGGAAGTGATGCCTGAAGCCAAATAATAAAAATAATAGCTTAATGTAATTCTAATATAGTAAACTTTAGTAGATTTCATTTGAAATGTCAATCACAAAACATCGTCATAAACTTTCGCATTTATAATAATATTAGTAAGAGAATTGTGTAAATAACATTGTAACTATCTAAAGTTATATAATCTAACGCTACTAAGATATGGCAATGCTTTCAGAATGCTGAATTTTTCCGCGGCCAGTGACAGGTCTTATTTTAGTACGACCCTGTCAATCTTAGATTGGTAAGGTCGAGTAAATAAACTTAAACTAAAATAAACATATTTTCTAACATTTTTTAGCGTTCCTAAGTGACTGAAGTGTTTCATTAGATAACGGAATATAAAGAAAATGGATAACAATTGGCTTTGGCTACGGCTCTCCTTATACGTGCCGTAGACTTAAAGATAGCTAGTGTTCCAGTACTATATTAAATAAATCTCAAACCTCGAAATGTGTGATATCTCGGAGGGTATTACGGCAAATTATTAAGAGTAACAAAGCATTAAGTTTGTTTAAATAAAAAAGGCATTTAAAAATAATATATATGAAACTTTTAATTGATGATTGATGAGATTATTGCCTAAAACTATACATTTGAATAAGAAAAGCTATATAAATAATAGTTTTTCTTTTATCTAAAAGTTCTTAGTAGTTTTTTAATAATACGTTGACAGCATTATATCTAATTAAAACTATGCGTAGTTTTTTTTTTTTTGTTTTTTTTTTTTGTCTTATGGTAGGCAAAGAATTGGTAACACAGATATAACTAATGAGAAATCAATTGAGAGATATGTATTGATTGTATAGGGTTCATATTAATCCTCATTATCTCAGCTTATCTCACTGCTGGGCTCCAATTTCCTCCATAATGCGAAGGAGCTTGACCTATTATACCTGGTTAGACGTGTTAGTATAAATTATTATTTCAAATTTTCCGTATCTTGCAGTAATTTTATTTAACTATTATACTCCTGGGTTCTCTTTTAAGGCACCCACGAAAATTATAAAGGGTGGTGAATTGTATTCTTACACCTTCACTACACGGTATACAGTTTGGTTATGAAAATATTTTCTATGTAGACAAAGTTAACAGTATTTTCTTGATTTCACTTTAAGCCCGCAACTTTTTATTCTATATATAGAATATTTAATTAAATGTGTTCAAGTGTAATTATTTAAAATAATCACAAACTAATGTTTATGATAACTTTAAATATGTAACGTAAAAATGTTTTCAACATAGACCTTGTTGAATTTTTCTATTCTTGCACATATCTTTCCATACGCGGAAAAGAAACTTTGTTATTCTTACATCGTCACCTCAAATAGTTAATTAATTCGTTAATTGAGGTGAATAAGTTATTCTTAAATACCAAATAGGTACATTTCTTTAATACAAGTAGGAGTAGGACTATGCTGTTGACAGTTTTCTGTCTACAGCCGCGGGCCGGTCCGTCCGGGGTAGTACCACACTTAGCAAACATGTTTTCAACGTAGACCTTCTCTATAGGATAATACTAAAATCTCCACGCGGTAGATTTACGATAGTAATTGATATTAAAAATTTCTTAGTAAATTGTAGATTTTTAAAGAGTGATACGGTACGGTAACACATTTTAATGTTAACCCGTCAACATACGGGTATAATATATAGAACTTATATATATACCTATATAGGTACAACTAGAATGGCTGCTCGTGGTACTGGAAAATCTACTTCCGTGACATAATAAGCTTCAGCTGAATCAGACCGTTAAATTAAATTGTATTGTAACATATTGCCTTTTCAATCAATGTAAAAAAAAAAACATCGTGTCATATCATCATGGACAAAAGATATTTTAGCAATATTTGTACAATATTTAAGTCTTTGTGACTTAATGATATTGGAGACTTGAGAGAATGACCATTGTCTAGGTTAAAATGATTCAGTTGAAGAATTAAAGATGATTACAATAAGGAGGCAATCATAAAATGATTACCGCGTCCGGTAGTTCATTTAGTAATCAAACGACAAGACCATGAAATTTTTTCACATACTCGACTTTATAGCAATCATTTAGTAGTACGAATGCCGGTCGGATATAGCTAAGTTTCATTTGTAGAAAATATTGTTTTGTCAATATTTTCAGGCATTGATTGAAAAAATATAAATTTGCGTCGGAAAAAATATAAATGCTGACAGCTATTAAAACATAAAGGCCAATTTTGAAGCTGTCATTAAGACACCTCAATATTGGAAAATCGAGCAGTCTAATCGAGGCGAATTCGAATCCTGTTTCTCTTTTTAATTACTTTTTGCCTTTTTATTTTTTTAATTATTATTTAATTAATTATTTTTATTATATTTAAATATATTTTCAAAACACACTAAAAAGAAAATACCGAGCGAAAGCTCGGTCATCCAGATATTTGTCAGTAATGACGATACGGTTAAACCTTTGACAACAGTAAAGTTTCTTCGTGCTATGCTTAGGATATGAGTTAGTAGTGAATACAAGACTGTAATAGTCTAGTCCCATGAGATCATTTAGCAACGTATTTACATAACAAAATAACATTCCAATCCTTAGATGTAGTTTTAAATATGTTGCCACTAAAATATTTAACTAAATTTCCTCACCTATTAGAAATTTAAAATCACATAATATGTTTAAAACTCATTACATTTTGTATATATTAGATAAAAAAAAAAATATAGCATTAATTAATATTTAAACACAATTTGAACTTTTATTTATTTCCATTTAAATTCTCATTTATCTCATAATATTAAAACTTCATTATATTTCTCTTCATCTATCATCATCATCATTCTCCTACTCTTATCCCAATTACTGCGGGTCGATATAATATGTACTCGTCTTTCATAGTACATATTGTAAATGTTATTGGCAATAGTTTTATGACCGGCCGCCTGCCAGACATCAACCCTTCTTGGAATATATTCCCAATGAACAATGAATTAATGTAATTGTTGACCAAACGGCATCAGATGGAGTTGGCCCAGGCCGTTATAAGTTTTCTTCGTCTTTTTTTCTCTTCGTCCTTATAAAAACTATTTTAATTTTTATATTATTATATATATAGGAGTTATATGTATATTATATAGGAGTTATATGGCACAAAAACCTAACTGTATATATAATTCTAATTTTTATTTAACTACTGAGAGAAAGTAATAATAAAATAAATAGTTAAATAATAGTATGACAGATAAAAGTAGGTATTAACCACGAAGATTTTGCTGAAAACCAATGTTGCATTGCTTATAGGAATAGAGTTTATACTGAGCAGCGTTTCTTTTTGAAAATTATACCAACGTTTACTGTATGTAGTGTTTTAGAATATGGTTTTTTATTTTATTATTTCTCTTTTATTTCTTTCTTCTTTCTAGTAATACTGTTGGTCATTTATTTCTACAAGTACATACCTACCCGTTGGAGTCTGATAATGAGAGCGGGTTGTCTCTATATCGATACTTTTTAAAGAGATATCTGCTCTCTGCAGTAATTGAATTAAAGCCGCTTAGTCATATGATATGAATGAAAAATAATGAGTTGTTTTTATTCTTCATATTTAAATATAGAGCTGTTGTATCTCGGTGCAATGCTTATGATAATAGAATAAAACATAATAGATAAGAATAATATTCAACTAATCTATAAAAACATAATGATAATATTGAATTAAAACCACTTTCAGGTATCGTTTGCAATAATCGTAAATGTAGAAAATAATTAATATTTTTTTGTTGCAGATACGCGTGACGCAGTTATGGCTGTGGAAAACAGAAATGCGGAGAACAACAAAACCGCTGATAAAATGCTAAGCGTCAATGGTGGTGACTTAAACGTAACTAATGTAATTAAAAATAGTATAATTAAATCTAAAATGGAAAAGGACGATGATAATAAGCCTGAGAAAGCCAATGAAGAGAATTTAGAAAAATTAAGCCTTTTACAAAAACTGAGGCGTATAATATCTTTGATTACAGTAGAACCAATATTGGCTTGCTATGTAATGCCATCAGTGTTGTCTGTGTTAGCAACTCAGAACTTATATTTAGAAAAAGCGTGTCGAGTAAATTTACAATTCGATCATCATATATGTGACGCATTAACAAGAAGAGAAACAGCCAATTATACTGTTGAAGAGGAAGCGGTACAAACATTGGTAGCATCTGTTACTGGTTGGAAAACTGTTCTTCAATCGTTTCTACCATGTGGAATACTGATATTTCTGGGCGCTTATAGTGATAGAGTTAGACAAAGAAAAGTTTGCATGTTATTACCGATTATTGGTGAATTCTTAACTAGTATCGGTCTCATTGTAAATACTTACTATTTCTATGAGTTGCCGGTGGAAGTAGCAGCTGTAACAGAAGCTATATTTCCAGCATTGACTGGCGGTTGGTTTACAATGTTTATGGGAGTGTTCAGTTATATAGCGGATATCACTACAGAAGAACAAAGGACGTTAAGAATTGGTATAGTGAACTTATTCCACTCGGTAGGGGTGCCAGTTGGCGCGGCTCTTAGTGGTATATTAGTACGCAAAATTGGATTGTACGGTGTCTTCTCTGTGAGTGCAACACTTTACATCCTGAGTTTCATCTATGGCTTCATCCGAATAAAAGAAGTGAAAATATGTGATCCATCTATTGTGAGTATATCTTATATTTTAATATAAGAAATTACTAACACTTGGTTATATTTCAACCGCGAGATAACGATTGAAAATGCAATAAGTCATTGTTCCCATACTTTTCCCGTGAGAGTAGTAAAATAGGCTGAAGGACTGACTAGAAGAATGGGTAGCAGCCCTCTCCAGGGCAACCTATGAATGAGACAGATCCATTGATAGAGTAGCATAGGTAACTGGGACTAAAATTTTATTCAAAATATGGAAATGTTTATTTACACTTTCGTTTAAATTTTTGGGGGACAAAGGTGACTGTAATAAAAAAAGAAAATTTCCTTTAGTTCAGATAAAACTTTTAGAAATAAAAAATAAATAGTGTCTCATTTATAAACAGAATAATGATTATTCGATGCAAGACATGATTATAAATGGATTTCCGATCGGTGTAGGTTCATATTTCGCGAATTGTCACACACTTTTCGATTTGTGAATGAAATTAAATAGCCTTTTTTTTTTTTTGTTGCGGTGGGCTATGGACGTCGCACCCCGGCAAATCGGTCCGGGGTAACGGAAGTGGCGGCGCGCAACCCCATTAACCCACCCTGCAAGTATCTCTTCTTCGCCGTGCGAGCGGACCACCGGTACCCGATCTTTGTCTTCGGTGGTCCGCTCGGCGGTATGCCTTCTCGGGTTCCTCTCTCGTCGACGCCCCGGCAGCTTTCGCCGTCGAGGCGTCGCCCTCACGCGGTGGCCTCACGTCGGGTGACTGGACAATTCCCCGGTCCGATCACCCGAAGCCTCGGTTAGGGCGGCATCAGGCGTAGATATTCGCGCCTGCGCCGCCCCGGCCGCGGGCGGCGACCCGGGTCGCGGAAATCCTCCCGGGCCCGTTCCGCCGCCTCCTTCTGCGAGATGACAGCCTCGCAGAAGGCGGCGACCGCGTCCCAATTCCTGACGCTGTCGACCATCACTCGCGCAACAGCCGGCAGCGTCAGGTCGACACCGATGACAGCGACGAGGTCACGGCGCTGCCCGTCCCAGCTCGGACACACCTCCAGCGTATGTTGCGCCGTGTCCTCGTCGCTGTCGCAATGATGGCAGGACGGAGTCCACTCCCTCCGCACGATCGTGTGCAGGTACTTGCCGAAGCAACCATGCCCCGACTAGACCTGCACCAACCCGAAGGAGAGTACTCCGTGCCGACGCTACATCCACTCCATCAGTACGGGCCGGAGGGCCTCAACGGTAATAACACCGTGTCTAGGCCTCTCCAGCCGCGTAGCCCAACGGGCGATGACTTCTCGGCGGGCGTCCTCGCGCCAGGCGGCTATCTCGTTGAACGATGGGGAGCCACCCTCGTCGCGCATTGTGGTAACCCGCCGGTAGAGGTCGGAGAGTATCTCCGCCTCTAGGTCTCACGGGGGTGTCCCGGCCAATAGGCATGCCACCTCGGTAGACACCTTGTGGTACCCTCGAATGGCTCTGACCGCCATGGCTCGCTGTGGCCTCCACAGTACAACCCTGAGCTGGGCGTTCAGAGCCCTCGCCCACACGGGTGCGCCGTACATGGCCATTGAGCGGATCACCCCCGCATACAGCCGTCGGCCCTCGAAACTGGGTCCGCCCACGTTTGGCATGAGCCGAGAAAGGGCGGACGCCGCGCCGACCAGCCGGGGAGCACTTTGACGGAAATGCTCCCGGAACCACCATCGCCCGTCGAGCACCAGACCCAAGTACCTCATATGGGCATGGATACTGATGTGGATGGAGTTGACGACTAACGAGGCGCCGATGGGCAGCCTCACACGGGGCCCATGGAATAAAAGGGCCTCCGTCTTGTTTAGGGCCACCCTGAGCCCCAGCGCCTCGATTCGCCTGACCATCTCCTCGGTGCCGAGAGTGGCCAGGCTTGCCGCCTCTTCGAATGTCCTGCTCCGGGCTGTGACGAGCGTGTCGTCAGCATAGCATATAACGCTCAGCCCTGGGGGAGACTCCCTCTCAACGCCCAGTCGTAACCGATGTCCCACAGAGTCGGCCCCAGAACCGACCCCTGCGGAACACCACACGGCATGGGCGTCCGCACAATGTCCCCTGCGGGGCTCGCGTAGAGAACACTGCGCCCCACCAAATAGTCTGCCACCAGCCGCCTGAGGTACAGGGGCACTCCATGGAATCGGAGCGCCTCCCTGATGCAGCTGAATGGCAGACTATTGAATGCGTTGGCGATATTCAACGACACCGCCAACAGAAATTAAATAGCCTAACATGTCAAAAGTAAACAGCAATAACAAGAAAGCAATGCGTTGTTTGTTCATGATAGCATCTCTTGTGGTGACAAGTCAAGAATGCGATGTGTCTTAACCGCATATTTCCCTGCGAGAGTCGTAAAAAACGGTTGAGATATTATTAGGAGCACCATTCTCCCCCAGTCATCCAGCAGCGTTGTTCTAGGAAACTTATAACATCTATTACAATCGCTGCCAAGTGTGGCGATAAACATTCACTATTTAGTATATGTCCAGTAGGTAGTGAACGTTGAGAGGCAGAGAGATGGAAAAAGAATAGCATAGTATTTTTATATGTATACGTCATACATAGCTGTGTAGTAGCGGCTAAAAATACTACCAACCCTTACTTTGCTCGTGGATGTCGTAAAAGACGAATAAGAGCCTTATAGCGACCTGAGTCAACTCAATCTGATGCCGTTTGATCAACAATTACATTCCCAAGAAGGGTTGACGTTAGACAGGCGGTCATAAAACTATTGCCAATAACTTTTACAATATGTACTATGAAATAAAAGTACATACTGTATCGATCCCAAGTAATTGGGATAAGAGTAGGAGAATGATAATGTATACATCATACATAGTATTACAACGGAACACCACTTGAATCATTTGAAACTATATTTTTACTTGATGGATGTTGAGTCTTACTAGGCATTGTGTAGAAGGGCATACATGAAGCCATTCCCTTAGTCACCTTGTATTATGTTCATGGAAAGCTTCATTATAATGAAGCGTTCGTTATAACGAACAATGATAAATTATTTTAATTATCATATTAATAATATTATACGTGTGTGATCGTTTTATTCAATATATCATTGAATTACGAATACGGCTGTCTTTATTGAATGTTTGATCATGATCTAATAATATCTAATATATCTTGATCTTAAACATGGATTAAACGGTTCATTGAACGAAACAAGAGGCTTTGTGTAATTTATCGTAATCATTGACTCGACAGAATGGACATTTAGAATCCAATAGATACTGCAACTAATTAATAATGTCACCTTATGACATAATAAAAGCAAACATATTATTATATGTTTTCTTTGACCGCGACTCAAACTCAACGGGTTTTGTTTTATTTAAAGTATTACGATAGGTATTAAAAGAATTAGCAAATCAGCTCAGACGTTTATACCAGATCCGCTAAAGATTAACAGCCAGCCAGATAAAAAAATTTGGAATGCATATTAAATTATCTGTGCAGTCAAATCTGTGAATATAATTAGCCTACTATACCGCATTGGTCTGATGATTTGGCATTTGGTTTCGAGATTTGCTTCTCTTGCAATATTCTTATCTGCATACGTTGCTTAGTTCCCCGGGTTTCAAGCATATTCAATGCTCATCATCTGGGCGAGTGCGCGGCAGCGTTAGCTATCCCTTTTTTTTTTACCGTGGACTATGGATACCTCTCGCTCCGCCAAATCGGTCCGGGGTAACGGAAGAGGCGACCCCATAGACTATGACCATGCAATTCCTCTCTTCGCGAGTGGGCCACCGGTACCCGATCTTTGTCTTCGATGTGATGGTGGCCCGCCCAGCCTATCTCTAAGCTTGCATTACACGGTATTTATTACTGTTAATATAGTTTTCTAATACGTTTCTTAATTGTCTATTACAATATTCGCCGGCAAGAAAGAGGTAGTAAATTATTACTAGGTAATTTACTACCAGTTTATTATTAGAGAGTTGAATGTTGAGGAAGCGAGTGAAGAATGCAAGGGTAGAGTTCTCTGGCACTCTGTTCTCTCTGCCTACCCTGCAAGGGACATGGCGTGATGATATGTATATGATATATGTTTATTATTAACACTGGTATTATTTATCCGCTGCTATATAAAGAAATAAATGCCTAAAAGAATAAGTTAATTATACTAACCTTATAATAGTTTATTCAGTTCTAAATTTATATATATATATATATATATATATATATATATATATATATATATATATATATATATATATATATATATATATATTATTTGATGAGTATCGTGGTTATGATCGTCATACAGGCCAGTTCTTTGTGCAATTTACAAAATCATTGGTCTGAGTGTGTGTGAGTTTGAGTGTTATTTGAATCCATAATTTTTTCAGTTTAGGAGGTGGCTAGGTTAAATCTGTATATTATTATATTACATAATATGTTCGACATCAAATATAGTTCCACCGTGACGAATAATGCTGAAAAGTATTCGAAATGTCAGAATAGTAAAAATAAAATTGAAACGGAGTTAAATTCGCAAAAGCATTTTTTGTTTTTCGGTAGGACCTTCTTTAATACCTAAAAGACATTTTTTGGTAGGCCCCAAAGAAAAAAAGGACACTGGTACCTGCAACACAGTTTGCAACTAGCGTAGGAACCAGGGAACTCGAAATATTTTGTGTAAAAACGTTTACGTCGAATAAACAATTATTATTATTATTTGTATCTCCTTTTTATTCACTGGATCTTCCGTAGGAAAGATACCCGGTCCTTTGGGAGGCTTACATGGGGATATGGATCCAATACGCAGAGGCCTTTGGAGAAATTTAATCTAAATATTGGGATGGGACATCTACCGATGACATTCCACGTCTGCACATAACATACGTGGACTGTCAGCGGTAAGTGTAAAACTATTGTGTTATGATGGTATGTAATATATGAATATGGGAGTGGGTGCTTAGTAGGCTGGTTCATTTTACATCTACGAAATAATAAACTGTCGTCTGCCTTCAAACCCATATTAAGAGATGAACGGTGGCAGACGGTGACTCGCCAACTCACCGAATGGGCCCCCTAAATAGTCGCCACAGACACACAAGCCATACGGGCAACAGGGGGGGCAACATTGGTGTAAGTGCCTAGGGGTGTCGAGCGGTGCGGCGCCGGTTTCACCATTGAGTCTGTGATAAACAGAGCCTCGGTTTCCCCGTAATTATGCCCTTGAAAATGACACTTCCACCCCCGAGCATATAGTTCTGGCGACCCCTCTCTGATCAGCTGTTTAAGGCAAGCCAGAACTGAGAGTCCTTCGGGCACTCTTCAGTTTTCACTCTAGCCAGCCAATGAAGGCCAGCTGAAGACGAGTCCCTGATCGACTCTCTGGAGTATTCAGGACCGCAGTGTCGCCACTCACATTCAGCTCGCCACAAGCTGCCCAGCGGTTTATTGGCTTTCCTGTAAATCTTGTGATACATTTTTTTTATATATTAATAGAACTTAGGGAGCCATATAATGTTCCTCCGAGTTTTGCGTTAGCCTCATGGTGAGATAACGACTGGCCCGGAGGGTTGATATTATCCCGAGACGTCATCGCCCGTTGGGCTACGCGGCTGGAGAGGCCTAGACACGGTGTCGTCACCGTCGAGGCTCTCCGGCCCGTACTGATGGAGTGGATGGAGCGGCGGCACGGAGTCCTCTCCTTTCGACTGGTGCAGGTGTTGTCGGGGCACGGATGCTTCGGCTTGTACCTGCACACGGTCGCGTATAGGGAGTGGACTCCGGCCTGCCACCATTGCAGCAGTGACGAGGACACGGCGCAACACACGCTGGAGGTGTGTCCGGGCTTTGACCGGCATCGCCGTGACCTCGTCGCTGTTATCGGTGCCGACCTGACGCTGCCGGCTGTCGCGAGGGCGATGGTCGACAGCGTCAGGAACTGGGACGCGGTCGCCGCCTTCTGCGAGGCTGTCATCTCGCAGAAGGGGGCGGCGGAACGAGTCCGGGAGGATTCCCGCGACCCAGGCCGCCGTCAGCGGCCGGGGCGGCGCAGGCGCGAATACCTGCGCCTGATGCGGCCCTAACCGAGGCCTCGGGTGATCGGACCGGGGAATTGTCCGGTCACCCGACGTGAGGCCACCGCGTGAGGGCGACGCCCCGACGGCGAAATCTGTCGGGGCGTCGACGAGAGGAACCCGCGAGGGTAAACCGCCGGGCGGGCCACCGAAGTTAAAATCGAGTACCGGTGGTCCGCTCGCACGGCGAAGAGAGAAGGTTTTACGGTGGGTCTATGGGGTCACGCGCCGCCTTTTCCGTCACCCCGGACCGACTTGGCGGGTCGAGACGCATCCATAGCCCACCAATAAAAAAAAAGGGTTGATATTATTAATATTATTTTGTTTATTTAGTAAAATACCTACTAATATTAGTCTTGTAATACTATGCATGCGTTCAAGGTAAGATAAAGATTATGATCAGTCTTAGGTTGATAGAATATAAAGAGATATTAGAAATATAGACACATTTAAGAAACCAATAGTGTGTAATGAAATCCATTCAATATGAAATCATGCCACGATTGAGTAATGTTTTGCTAATGATAACATGTATAAAATATTAATATTCTATGTTAAGAAAAGTTATTTCTTAATAAGATGTGATTTGAAACCGATTAATAATATTTCACCGATTACTAATATTACACCGATAACTAATATTAATATAAAAGTTATTCTGTATAGTGAACAAATGCAGACTGTGTAACTTTTTTGTAGTCTCGTAATCTTTATATCATACTAGCTTCCACCCGCGGCTTCGCCCGCGTAAAAGGTTATTTTCCTAAAGTTTTTCATCCCCTATTTTTATTTTACCCCTAAAGGATATTTTTTTTTATAAAATTTAATGTCATATTTATTTATAGCTAATCAATAGCCTAAAAATAAGTTTCAAGCTTCTGGCTTTAAAAATAACGATACTTCCTTACAACTTTTTATCCCTCTTTACAACCCTTTTTTGCATTAAAAAGTATATAGTAGCCTATTTCTTTTATCAGGTCCTAGACTATCTGTACCAAATTTAATTTAGATCGGTTCAGTAGTTTTGACGTAAAAGATCGACAGACAGAGTTACTTTCGCATTTATAATATTAGTAAGGATTATTTCTAAGAGATTTTTATAATAATATTAAATCAGTCATCTGGTAATAATTTGTACACTTTAACTATTATTAGTAAATTGAAGTAAAAATAATATCATCATTCATCATTCTCCTACTCTTATCCCAATTACTTGGGGTCGATACAGTATGTACTCTTCTTTAATAGTACATATTGTAAAAGTTATTGCCAATAGTTCTATGACCGACCGCCTGCCAGACGTCAACCCTCCTTGGGAATGTAATTGTTGACTAAAGGGCATCAGGTGGAGTTGTCCCAGGTCGTTATAAGACTCTTAGTCGTCTTTTATGACATCCACGAGCAAAGTAAAGGTTGGTAGTATTCTCAGCCGCTACCACACAGCTTAACACAGAAGTAAAAATAATAATTAAAATAATAAACGTAGCTATTTGTTGGTAAATCCTTTTTTTTTTTTTTTTTTTTGATGGACTATGGATGCGTCTCGCCCTGCCGAATCGGTCCGGGGTGACGGAAAGGCGGCGCGTGACCCCATAGACCCACCGTAAAACTCGTCTCTCTTCGCCGTGCGAGCGGACCACCGGTACCCGATTTTTTACTTTGGTGGCCTGGGCTCGGGCCTCCTCCGTAATGGGAAAGAAATTAACCTACTATACCGCGCTGGTCAGACGTGTTGGTATAGGGTTTTGTTTCGAGTTTTCCTTATCTCGCATAGATGTTATATGCGTTTTATATCCCTTAGTGGTCTCGTACGATCACCCACGGGTAAGATATGGGGTGGTGAATAGTATTCTTACTCCGTCACCACACGGACTAGTTAGAATTATATATTAGAAATAAAACTATTTTCATGGATTTTATCGCGTTTGTATTTGATTTCTAAATTTTCAGACGTTTCGTCCACTTTACAGCGTTCACGGCAGGTCATGATGCTCATGTGATCGTGAGTTTTATTTCAAAATTATATATATATATATATATATATATATTATGATTTTAATAAATACTTATGTAGTAATTATAAACTCAGCAAATAAGAACAAGAAAAAAGAAACAATTTTTATAACAATGCGAAGTGTTGGCACGAGACTTTTAGCAAACAGTTGCGTAATGTATTAACTTCGCTTATACTTTTTGAGATAAATACAATGTACCTACGTTAAAAAAAATGTATATATATGAGGGTGATTTTTTTTTAACTATTTTTTTTCGGTCCCATCGTGAAATTTTGTTGCAAGTACCCAAAAAAATATTCCCTGAAAGTTTGGGTCCTTAATATACATATTTAAGTCCTCGACCAAGGCGTGTAAAGATTTCCCATTAAAAAAACACAGAAACGCTGATTTTTCTTTAAATTTCTATAGCTCAGTGGCATTTCATAGCATCGCTTCGACCATGGATGGGTTTTTTTTTTTAGAATTGAATGCTCTGCAAAAATTTCCAATGCAGCCAAGCCGTAACTCGATTGCACTCGAACTGCACAGATGGCGTGGCAATGAAGATACCGACCTTACGTGCCAGTACCGTGGAATTTATACGCAAGAAAATATTTTGTGCGATCCACAGTGTTGTTCTGAGTCTGGGTGTAATTTGTATGCGTTAATTATATGTTTGTAAAGTCCCTCGCAATACAAAAAAGGGGAATATCGTCAAAACCTATAAGCGATATAAGAATGGTTATACTGGTATTTTTGTCCAGAAAACATAGATACAATTTTTATTACTGCCCCGACGTGTCTAATACATTTCATCATTTGTGGTTATGGGAGGATTTAGGCTATGCATACTACCAATATTTTTGGGTGAAAGACGACTCACATTTTTACGTCGAGCTGGGCTAACAGTTCTTGATGCCGTCTGATCAATAATTACATTACGAAAAACGGCTGACGTCAGGGAGGCGGTCGGTCATAAAACTATTGCCAATCTTTTTACAATAAAATAAAAGAAAATACATATTACGTAGACCTCAAGTAATTAGGATAAAAATAGGATAATGATTTTATAATTATGTACTACATACTCATGTACGTAGTAAGTAGAAATTATTAAATTAAAACTGTGATAAAGTTTATTTATTAAAGTTTTAAATATATATATATATATATATATATATATATATATAAATAAATATTATATATATATATATACATTTATATGTATATTAAAAAAATTAGTATATGATACCAGTTGAATAGAACGGTGCAAAATGCATACGGTGCTAATGGTTCCTTCCAAACGTGAAGAGCATAGTTGGCGAGGCACGTGCAGACGTGCAGCCTTGCTGTTACACTGGACAAGTAAGCGATATGCATTTTGATCATAAACCACTAATAAATAATATAAATTAAAAGTTAGTAGTTAGGATTTTTATTATACGTAATATAACCTCTGTCCTTAACCCACGAATATTACTTTTCTACATAATTAAATCCGTTTATTCTTCACGTAGATATAATTATAATTACTTGTAGTAATTCCGTCTTACGGTGTACAGAATGTTGTAAAAGCAATGATAAACTTAAATGTAGTTATACCATTCATTTTTTACGACCTATGATTATACTTTGGAAGCTAATTGCGCCAACTAACATTTATGAAAAAATCTGCAGTATTTAATAGTTTTGATAATGTTAAAACTTGCTTAGATGATTCGAGGTCGAATCGGGAATTAGTTAAGCCAATAACAGCATTGGTTACCTCTTCCGTTACCATTCAGAAATTTACAGTCTGTTTTTTTTAATCCAAATATGAGTATTGTGAAATGCCGCTCTTAAGGAATAAGGCTGTTAAAAAAAGGCTCTGTGGCATGTATTATATATTATCCATGTTACTTATTCGACCTGTGTATAATTTCAATTACTATTAGCTTAATGTATTCACACAGGTCATGCAAGTCATGTAATACATCAAATAACACACGTTCAATTTACAGGGTCATTCGAATGTGGGTTAGTGAATGGAGATCGATAGAAGCTTTTATATCTATGGATTCTGTGTTTATATGCATTAGAATATTTATTACTAAGCACTTCTGATTTATACATGTTACAGCGAATAATTCTTATGTCGGCTCCTGTGTGGAGACTAAGTAAGATTATAATTCTCCACACATTTTCTTGCCCGTAGATGTTGTAAAAAACGACTAAGAATATGAAGAAAACATCTATGCAAAAGAAAAAACTGGAAATGAAACGCTAACCCATCTGACTAGCCTGGTACAGTGGGACAATTCCCCGTATTACTCCAACTTAAATTACATTCCTAAGAACGGTTGACATCAGGCAGGCGGACGGTCAAGAAACTATTTCCAATAAACCTAATGCCTGCGCGCGGAGTTTACTTCACACCGAGCGGTATGGGCGACCCTAATAGTCATTCTAGAGACCATTCAACATCTACCGAGTTGCGTCTTTGGCGCGACAGATAACCAACCAGCCTGAAGGCAGACCGCGCACTGCGGTAAGCCTCTTACGGCCCTCCCGTTCAAAGTCGCACGTTAGTGCTGCCGATTGCGGTTGTAGTACTTTTTTGTAGTTACCTAACAGCTAATTTCTATGTACAGTATAAATAATAAATATAATTTTATCAAGATTTAAATTTAGACTGAATCTAACTATAGTTTTAGAGAAATTCGAAATTACAAAATGATTTATTTCATCATCATCTCAGCTCATATAATTTCCACGGCTGGTCTCGAATCGCCGTCAAAATAAGAAAGAAATTTACCTACTGTGCTTCGTGCTGGTCAGGTGGATTGGTAGAAAGTTTTATTTAGAGTTATAATTATCTTGCATAGATATTATATTCCTTAGTTGACTTATACGATCACCCACGGATAAGAAAGGAGGTGGTGATTGTATTCTTACTCTATCACCACATGGAAAATGATTTATTCATCATGAAACAAAATACCAAAATTGTGCTATACAATCTATATAAATAATGATTCTAGCATCAGACAGTGCTTGAGTTTTTTGTCATAGCTAATGATTGGTGATGTTCGTTGGGCTTTTAACTTATAAGAGTGGTGAACGAGCAAAAAACTAACTTTTTTGTTTAAACACTATAGCGACCAATCTAATTGCTGACTTGCATTTTGAGTACTTGACTAGAATTGCACTGAGAATGCAATCTATTACCATAATAAAATAGGTAGGTATAAAAAGAATGATATGCAAAATTTATTAAACTAACTCTAAATAATTAGAAAAAAAAAGTAAAATAATGGTGAGTAGTATATCAATAATAAACTTCACCGAATTCGCGAAATCTTAAGTTTTTTCTATTCATCTAAAATCCGCACTAAAGAAATAATCATTGTATTGCGGGAGACTTTACAAACATATAATTATATGTTTGTAAAGTCTGAAAAAAAAACGCAGAAAAAATACACCGAGTTTGTAGATTGCACATCAGCACATAAAATCGAATACACGACACTGGCAGGAAAGGGTATCTTAATCATTACGCCATCTTTGCAGTAACGAGTTTTATTGTGTAAATATTTTTGTATTAGATATCCTGTATATCAATAAGTTTTTAGTTCATTGGACATCTTAAAAATAATTTTACAATAATCATCTCAGCGCGTATCATCATATGCTGCTTGACTCAAGCTTCCTCCACAATTGGGATAAAATCGACCTACACCACTTCTAGTCAGACGTGTTGCTATTGTGTTTTATTTCAAGTTTACCTTCCCTTGCATATATCTTAAATATAATGATTTCTGATGTTTACACGAGTGTTATACATTTGAAATAAAACTATTTTTACATCGATATATACATATGTACTACGTACTAGATTTCGCGTTCCGAACAGTTGCTTTGTTCGACTAAGCTGTACTGCAATCCGTACACCTCACTTTAGTGTGACTGCGACCATCATGGACTGTAGATGTATACAGAGCAGCGTTGTTAATACGATAATTCGAATAATACCAATCAAAACTTGCACTTGTGGATGTGAAAAATTCTTTATTTAACTAAGTAAAATGTTTTGTTGTTAAAGTGTACAAATATGTAATAATATCGAATTAGCACAATAAAAAAAAATATTCTACATTTA
Organism: Lymantria monacha; assembly: GCA_905163515.2. NCBI lineage: Eukaryota > Metazoa > Arthropoda > Insecta > Lepidoptera > Erebidae > Lymantria > Lymantria monacha. The sequence goes on from LR991091.1 coordinate 20,692,564, forward strand.
AATGTCACGCCATCTTTTATAATAGACTAAAGCCCGCAGATGTTCAATTACACTGGTTGGAGGTAAAAATGTGTGACTAAACACAGACTTGACGTAGTGTCTAGAAAGTATTTTGATTATTTATATTCTTTTTCCTTTAGTTTGTGTTATCAGTTGATACTTATTTGTCAAAGATCAAACAGGTTGGTATAGGGTTCTGTTTCGAGTTTTCCTTTTCTTGATAGTATAGTAGAATATGCATATTATATCGTTTAAAGGCGACCTTTTACGATATCCACGACCAAGACAGGTAGTGATGAATTGTATTCTTATTCCGTCATCACACGGATATTCAAAACTATTGTCGTATGTTAAAGCAAAGTTTATATAAACATATAATAGTTCATTTTATTTTATAATTTACTATTATTTTTATTAATTTAACTACTGAATAATACACTTTGAAATAGAGTATGCTGTATGAGTTCTAATGAATGTTTGTAGGTACAAAAACTGTGTCACTTCTGCGGTGTAACATCTATAATAACCCCACTTTGTTACATAACGTTGAACGAAACGCGTAAGTGCGCATGAAATGCCTACATCTTACGACGTTTTGGTGGCGAGAAAATTATAACTATAAAGCGATCTAGCGCTGTGTGCTTCAATGTTCGCGTTAGATTGCCTATTTATTCTTTTAGCGCTGCAGCGGACTTTAGTTTAACTGTTACCAAAATGGAACAAAATATTTATTCGGGATAGCTTCTCTATACATATAACTCTATGTATTTTTACGAATTCTATCACGTTTGTATCAATTACCTAATGCTTCGAACACTTTACAGCATTCACGGTTTAGTCAGTTTATGCTCCATTTTACGACAGTAACAGGCAAGATATGTGGTGGTTACCATACGGAAAGTATACAACAATACGGACGGACTTAATAATAGGAGCACGTACCTGTTGACCATTACTGTGCTATTTCGATTATTATGGTAATAATCTTTTTTGTTACAGATGCAAAGCAAAGTATTGTGTATACTTACTTAGTAGGCAATAAACATAATAATAAAATAAAATATGTAATTTAAAAAACTAAAAGAATCTTTTTGTCGATAAGCAAACTAAAAAGTGCGGTGCAGAAAATAGGAATAACGACATCTATCGAATCTCAGTCAGAGACAAAAAAAACACTGATTTCGTCCGAATAAGGGAACATGCTAATTTATTGTAGTATCATCAATCCGTAATAAGTATGCATAGTTTCAAATTAATACGATGTTTAGAAGAGGATGAAAATTACTTTCAAAGATTCCGTTACATACAAACCAAATTAATACAAACCAAAATAAAATAATTAAATATGGCGCATGCAAATAGAGCGCAGAATATAAAACTACATTTATTTTGCATAATTTGATTACTATAAATTGGGATATTTATATAGTTTTCAATTGAACATTTTCGTTGTCCACACATAAATGGAATTTTAATATCGGTTGTTATTGTGGAAGGTTAGCAGGTCTAGGACTATCAATTGAGGGTGAAATCCAGGCATTTTGCTGTCAGGTACATATCATTTATATGCGTACACATACATGAAAGGGTATCTTGTCAGTAAACTCCCAAAGTCAAAGTATCAGTTTAAATGGTTAGTTTGATATAAGGCAGGGAAAATAGGGCGAGCTTAAGAGCCGTATGCCATCTTTTTCCTTTTTTCTGCTGTTTGGTCGAGGTGGGATCATACCATATTCACCTTAAAAAGAGAAAGAGTGTGTACGACATTCTCTGGATGGTTCAATTTATCTTAATACACGTGGTGTCGGGTACCACAAAATGAAGAGCTCTTGAATATACGTGATGCTGTCAGCCTGAGTAGTCCAATGGAGTGCGCTAACAAAACCTTAAATAAAACTATATTGTTACTAAATTGTTTAACTGAATTGTTGTTTTAATGTTCATCCAATTCAAGCCATGAACTTATCGACGTTCACTGTTAGAAGTAAACTCCCACAAGAGGAGATAATACTTCAATTGACATGCTTGGTAAGCGGGTAGCCGGTCGCAGTTGGTGCTATTCGGTTTCTCAGGGTAGTACTGCTGACTATTCTCCTGGCGATACGTCAGTCAGTTTCTACGACTCCCACGGAGAAGTAAGGATTGCCAAAATATTGTATTCTTAAGCTGCCACCAAATGGAGATTTTAACCGTAAATATCTGATGAAAATTCGCATCAATTGCATTTGTGGTAGAACCACACTGTTGACAGTTCTCTGTCTGCAGTGGGTAGTACCACACTCTCGCAGAAGATCGACGTCTGAGTAATGCCAATGTGCTATTGCGCTTCGTTAGGTGAGCGAGAGAGCCGGAAGCCCAACTGGATGGGTTTGGGTTTGTATTGGGGGCGTGTAGGCGGAGGCCTAGCTATACCCTTAGTATTGCAAGGATCCATGGGCGGCAGTAACACTTACCATCAGGTGTGCTGTATGCTCGTTTGCCACCACATGCAATAAAAAAAAAAAAAAAGGTTATCATTCTGTTGTTATCTGTTCTTGTTGTTCTATTCTTACAGCGTTGACGAACGTTATTAAAACCATGAACCTGCCTGTTAATTTATAAATCAATTAGTTAATTATTTGATAAATATCTTGATAAGTCAAGGTTTTTGCCGTTGTTAAGAATGTTATTTAGTTTTTTAGTGATTCTACTATTGTTACGAGTTGCCGGTCATCTGCAAATTGATTTACGAATAATTTATAAGTCTATATATAGTAACTTGTATTTTGTTTTACATTTAGGTTAACTGTTATAATATTAATTATTTCTAATGTTTATGCGAGTATTACACATTTCCTCCACACTTTACACTGATCATGTTCATGATCACGGGAAGAATCCTCCCGTGATCATGAACACTGTAAAGTGTTCGAAACGTCGGGAAATTAAAAATTAAATACAAACGCGATAGAATCTGTAAAAGTAGTTTTATTTCAAATGTTATATAGCAAACATTTTGTGAACTTTTTTAAATATAGATATTCCTTTATTCATATATAAATATAAATCTCCATAATTAACGGATAGAATTGACTGCACAGATGGGGGTAGTGATTAAGATCGAACTACCTTCCGTGTCAATGCCATGAGTTCGATTCCCACGCAAGACAATACTTTATGCGATACCCAAAGTGTTGTTCTTAGTCTGGGTGTAATTTGTCTGCGTTATTATTATTGCATGTTTGTAGAATCCCCACAATACAATGATTATTTGCTTAGTGCAGGTAGATGTTACTTATAAAAAAAAGTATTAATATAATGCGTATGTGTAATCTATAATTGAATTAAAGTCATCATCATTTTGCTCTTATATCAATTACTTGGTGTCGACGCAACATGTCCTCTTCTTTCCATATGACCCTGTCAGACGTCATCTGTGTTGTAACTTGCATATACTTAATGTCTGAGACATATACATTATTGAACGTGGTTGGCATAAAACAAAATCAAGGTATTTAAGTATATAAGATATATAAACATCGCTGTAAGAAAAAGAAATTTTGCAACAAAATTCTATGCCAACCAGTTTGGCCAGTGAACATAGGCATTATATGTTATGCCGGAAACTTACACATTTAGTTTTCAGATGCTAAAATTTGAATCGACTATTGATATAATATGCCTACAAACATTACTAATAGGTCTCTCTCATTTTTAGTCAGTAATTTCAATGTTTACTTATATCTAGAGGGGTCTGAGTTTGACTCTTGCTCAATAAAGATATTAAATAACCCATCTAGGGTTGTGAACAAGGGGGTACGATGCCAGAAACCTCCGCGTGGTGTACCCTGGGTGCGGGCGACAGTCCCCCAGATCCTTCTGTCGAATTGTCGCCCGTAGCGAATCTCTGGCGCGAGGGGGGGTTCCCCAGCGATGGGTTGAGCCCCAATTCGCTCCTGACCCTCTAGTTGTAGAGGGTTCAGGAGGCGAAATTTCGGACGGGCCCGGTCACTCATTCATTTGAGGGCTGGGCAGGCTTATGCCACCGCCGACATATCGTAAACCTGATATCTTGCTTCAAGACAAGTTGTCGTGAGGCGTAGTATCAGGAACGAGGGTCTTGGCTTAACCGCCCGGATCGCGAGGAAGAAAACCTCTATAAAGAGTTCGAATCAACATTCGAATTCGGAAATCACCCAGAATCTTAAGTTCTGGCGTGCGGCGAGAAGATGCATGGCAGATGGGTTGTTCTGTCGTTAGCACGCTCCAGCCAGGGTACCGGCCGACCCCCTGGTTGGTAAATGTAGGCTTGCCCGGGTACAGGGATCTCTGCCCGGGTCGACCGTTAGTTCTCCCATACTCGTGGGAATCAAATGGATTTGCCTAATAATATTTTACCAGACGGGAATCCAGCGGATTCCCACATCACGGCCTCGTCAAGCCAATGCAAAACTGACCAAAACGACGCCTCGTCCTTAGGACTAGAGGCGTCTGCCGAGGGCCCGGCACCGACCAAGGAGGCCCCCCCCCTCTTGAAGACGAAGAAGCGTCGACAGGCGCGGTTCACATGGGGGAAAGCCGCGAAAGCGAACGCTCGCGAGAAGAAGCGGAATGCTGAAAACCGCGAGCGTTATGCGCGCGAGCGGGATAAGGACGGCGGCAGATCCACTGCAGAGCCGTCAACGGACGAGGGCGACAATTCTGTCGCAGAGCCGTCCAGAGACGAGGGCAGTGGATCTGCCGATGTGATGGACGAGGGCGGTAGTTCCGCAGAGCCGTCCAAGGAGTTCAGCGGATCGGCTGAGGAAGCCGCCGCCGCCAGGTCGTCACCGCGCCCTGCGGCGGCGGCCTTGACCGCGGCCCTGACGGTAAGGGAGGAGGCCCTCCCCTCGAAGGTGCGGAAGCGCCCCCTAAATAAGGAGGGCAGCTCAGGCGCAGATTCAGAGGGGAGCGTGGTCATCATGCCTCCTCCCAAAGTTCCGGCCTCTCGCAGAGGGCGAGGGGCCGCGGCGTCGGGAAGGACGACCCACTCCCCGGCCGGCGGAGTGCGTGGAGGGGTGGAGGCTGGCAGGCGGGCCGATAATGAGGCGGCCGCCGCGAGGGTGCTGGGGGTGTTGTCCGGCATCCCTCCCACCGAAGTGGCGGCCGCTGGTGCCCGCGCGAGCGCCCCAGCCACGAATATGGAGGCCCTGCAGGCCGAAAACGCCCGCCTTGGTGGCGAGGTGTCAGGCCTGCGGGCCCAGAACCGCCGGCTGGAGTCGGAGCTGGCCGCGGTACGGAGGGCCAACCGCCTCCTAACCAAGGACGTGACTGACCTGAAGGCCCAAATGGCGCGGCTCATGCAGCCTGCGCCAACCGCGCCACCGACCAGCGCTAGCCGCGATGGAGTCGAGGTCGCCGCCCTCAAGAAGAAGACGCCACCGACTGCAGGGCGTGCGCCGCCAGCCACCGATAGCCGGGCCGCCGCGGCAAAGAAGCCGTCAAACGTCGCGGAGCGGGCCCTGGTAGAGGTCCAGCCGGCGACACCAACCCCGCTGCCCGCGGTGGAGGGCATGCCGGACGAGGCCTTGCGCGCCATTATTGACACCATCGGCAATCTGGTCGATGCGCGCTTGGCCGTTCTGGAGGCAAGGCTGCCTCCAGAACCACGTGTTCGGCCGCCTCTTGCCGCGGACAAGCGGCCATATGCGGCACCAGCCCCCGCCCCGCTACCCTGTCAGGGTGGCCGCGTGGGGGGGAGCTACGCCGCAGCCGCGGCAGGGCCCAAGCCCAGGGGGCCCGCTCCGAAGAAGAAGACGGCACCGGCTTCTGCCGGACCGCAGTTATCGCCCGCACCGACACCGCCGGCGACGACTAGCGCACCCGCAACTGCGCCTGCCGCGCCTGGCACGCCCGCTGCGCGTGAACAGGGTTGGCAGGTGGCCGAGCGCGGCAGGAAGAGTCGTGGCCAGAGAAGGAGAGCGGCGGCGAAGCGCGCCGCTGAGGTCGCCGCTCCCCAGGCAGGAGCCGGAGGCGAGAAGAAAAGGAAGAGGCCGCGCAAGGGGCTCCGGCCGCCGAAGACAGCTGCAGTGGTGATCACTGTGCTGCCTGAGGCGGCAGAAAGGGGCCTCAGCTATGAGGCCGTTCTGAGGAAAGCCCGGCGGGAGCTCGACGTCTCCGACATAGGAGGCGTCGAAGCCAGGACCCGCAAGGCCCGGACAGGGGCTCGGATCTTAGAGTTCCCTGGGGCCGAGGGCACCAGGACGGCCGATAGCGTGGCGTCGAAGCTGCGAGGTCTGTTCGCCGAGGAGGGTGGCGTCAAAATCGCCAGACCCGTAAAGTGCGCCGAAATGCGCATCGCGGGTTTGGACGACTCTGTGACGGTGGAAGACATCCGGGAGGCCATTGCCTCGAAAACCGGGTGTCCCATAGACACCGTCCGGGTTGGCGCCATCCGGCCCGGTCCGGGCGGCGTAGGTGCCGCCTGGGTGCAGTGCCCAGTGGAGTCGGTCAGGCAACTGGCCGGCTCAGGCAGGCTCCTCGTGGGCTGGAGCTCAGCGCGAGTCACCGTGCTGGAGCACCGGCCTGCGAGGTGTTTCAAGTGCATGGCGGTCGGGCACACCCGGCCAACATGCACTAATTGCTTTGACTGCGGCGGACTCTGTTTCCGCTGCGGTCAGACTGGGCATATGGCGGCATCTTGCGCCGCTCCGCCCCACTGCCCCGCGTGTGCGGCGGGCAATAAGCCTGCCAAGCACCGCTTGGGCTCTGGGGCGTGCAGACCTCCGGCTTCGGCTCCAAAGGGGCGGGGCGGCCCTTCGACCCCGGCTGCTCCCGCTCCTAGCGCGGCCCGATCGCCCGCCGCAAGCCAGGAGGTGATGATGGACACAGCCCATTAATGGCTGCCCAGTCCACTCACCTCCTGCAGGCCAACACCAACCACTCCGCCGGTGCGCAGGACCTCCTCCTGCAATCCATGGCGGAGTGGTCGATCGGTGCAGCCGTAGTCGCGGAACCGTACGTCGTGCCTGATCGCCCCAATTGGGTGGTCAGCCGGAACGGAACCGCGGCAATCGTCACCTCCACGCAGCGGCACTTCCCGTCCTTATCCCTCTTGGATAGGGGCGAGGAATTTGTCGCGGCGGACTGGGGAGGGGTCACGCTCTACAGTGTATACCTCTCCCCTAATAGGAGGATGGACGATTTCGGGGCCTCCCTCACCACCTTGGAGGCTTCGATACGGCGACTGGCACCGGGCCTCGTCCTGGTCCTGGGGGACTTCAACGCCAAATCCACGGCGTGGGGGTCCCCGATGACGGACGATCGCGGGCGGGCGATCGTGGAGTGGGCGGCATCACTGGGCCTCTGTGTCCTAAACAGAGGCTCAGTGAACACGTGTGTGCGACAGCAGGGTGGGTCGATAGTGGACTTGTCATTCGCTAGCCCCGCTGTCGCACCACGAGTGAGGAACTGGCGTGTCCTGGAGGAGGCGGAGACCCTGTCGGATCACCGTTACATCCGGATGGAGGTCTCCCCTCTCCGGGACCCCAGCAGGGGTCACAGGGCGGACCGAGCTCCTGCATTTCCGCGGTGGGCTGTGGGGCGGCTGGATAGGGACCTACTGGCGGAGGCGGCCATCGTGAACACGTGGCTGTCCTCACCACCCCCAGCGGACGGAGTGGACGTTGAGGCTGTCCGCATCCGCAGTGCGTTAACGCAGGTCTGCGATGCGGCCATGCCCAGGGTGCGGCGTCTACCTCCGAGGCAGGGGGTCTACTGGTGGTCCCCAAGACTGGCGGACCTTCGTGCGGCGTGCATTAGTGCCCGAAGGTCCTACACCCGCAGTCGGCGGCGTCGCCGCGATGTTGAGCGGGAGGGCCAGCTGTACGAGGCGTACCGCAGTGCGCGTACCGCCTTTCGGCTGGCCATCCGGTCCGCCAAGGACGCGAGTTGGCAGGAGATGCTGGACGGTCTTGACCGTGACCCCTGGGGTCGCCCGTATCGCGCGTCGCTGAATAAGCTTCGCGCGCAGGGCCCCCCCCTCACCGAGACCCTCCAGCCCGACCTCCTTCGTAGAGTGGTCGAGGAGCTGTTCCCGCGGCAGTCGGAGCACACGCCCCCGGTCATGGCTTCGCCAGATCACGACCGGGAGGCCGTCGAGAGTGTTCCGCCCGTGACGGAGTCGGAAGTGGGGGCAGCCGTGGCGAAGATTCGTTCCGCCACCACGGCCCCCGGCCCGGACGGAATCCCAGTCCGGGTGTTGACGTTGCTCCTCGAGCATCTCGAACCTCGCCTCAGGCGACTGTTCAACGCCTGTCTGACGTCTGGACAGTTCCCTGAGTGCTGGAAGGAAGGGAGGTTGGTTCTCCTGCCAAAGCCGGGACGGCCCCCGGATTCGCCGTCGGCCTACAGGCCCATTGTGCTTCTGGACGATGTGGGTAAGCTGCTGGAGCGTGTCCTCGCTGCCCGCATCGTCCAGCACCTGGAAGAGGTGGGGCCCGATCTGTCGGACGCTCAATTTGGGTTTCGAAGGGGGCGTTCGACCATCGGGGCCCTGCTACGCCTGAGGCAGACGGCCGCGGAGGCTGTCGCCGGCAAAGGAGTGCTGTTGGCGGTGTCGTTGGACATCGCCAACGCCTTCAATAGTCTGCCATTCAGCTGCATCAGGGAGGCGCTCCGGTTCCACGGAGTGCCCCTGTACCTCAGGCGGCTGGTGGCGGACTATTTGGAGGGGCGCAGTGTTCTCTACGCGAGCCCCGCAGGGGACATTGTGCGGACGCCCATGTCGTGCGGTGTTCCGCAGGGGTCGGTTCTGGGGCCGACTCTGTGGGACATCGGTTACGACTGGGCGTTGAGAGGGAGTCTCCCCCCCGGGCTGAGCGTTATTTGCTATGCTGACGACACGCTCGTCACAGCCCGGGGCAGGACATTCGAAGAGGCGGCGAGCCTGGCCACTCTCGGCACCGAGGAGATGGTCAGGCGGATCGAGGCGCTGGGGCTCAGGGTGGCCCTAAACAAGACGGAGGCTCTACTATTCCATGGGCCCCGTGTGAGGCTGCCCATCGGCGCCTCGTTAGTCGTCAACTCTATCCACATCAGTATCCAGGCCCATATGAGGTATTTGGGTCTGGTGCTCGACGGGCGATGGTGGTTCCGGGAGCATTTTCGTCAAATTGCTCCCCGGCTGGTCGGCGCGGCGTCCGCCCTTTCTCGGCTCATGCCGAACGTGGGCGGACCCAGTTTTCAGGGCCGACGGCTGTATGCGGGGGTGATCCGCTCAATGGCCATGTACGGCGCACCCGTGTGGGCGAGGGCTCTGAACGCCCAACTCAGGGCGGTTCTGTGGAGGCCACAGAGAGTCATGGCGGTCAGAGCCATTCGCGGGTACCGCACGGTGTCGACAGAGGCGGCGTGCCTATTGGCCGGGACACCCCCTTGGGACCTAGAGGCGGAGATGCTCTCCGACCTCTACCGGCGGGTTACCTCAATGCGCGAAGAGGGTGGCTCCCCATCGTTCAACGAGATAGCCACCTGGCGCGAGGACGCCCGCCGAGAAGTCATCGCCCGTTGGGCTACGCGGCTGGAGAGGCCTAGATACGGTGTTATTACCGTTGAGGCCCTCCGGCCCGTACTGATGGAGTGGATGGAGCGGCGGCACGGAGTTCTCTCTTTCCGGTTGGTGCAGGTCTTGTCGGGGCATGGTTGCTTCGGCAAGTACCTGCACACGGTCGTGCGGAGGGAGTGGACTCCGTCCTGCCACCATTGCAGTAGCGACGAGGACACGGCGCAACATACGCTCGAGGTATGTTCGGGCTGGGACGGGCAGCGCCGTGACCTCGTCGCTGTCATCGGTGCCGACCTGACGCTGCCGGCTGTGGCGCGAGCGATGGTCGACAGCGTCAGGAATTGGGACGCGGTCGCCGCCTTCTGCGAGGCTGTCATCTCGCAGAAGGAGGCGGCGGAACGGGCCCGGGAGGATTCCCGTGACCCGGGCCGCCGCCCGCGGCCGGGGCGGCGCAGGCGCGAGTACCTGCGCCTGATGCCGCCCTAACCGAGGCTTCGGGTGATCGGACCGGGGAATTGTCCGGTTACCCGACGTGAGGCCACCGCGTGAGGACGACGCCTCGACGGCGAAAGCTGTCGGGGCGTCGACAGGAGAGGAGCCCAAGAGGGCATACCGCCGAGCGGGCCACCGAAGACAAAGATCGGGTACCGGTGGCCCGCTCGTACGGCGAAGAAGAGGTGCTTGCAGGGTGGGTCAATGGGGTTGCGCGCCGCCTCTTCCGTCACCCCGGACCGATTTGGCGGGGTGCGACGTCCATGGCCCACCACAATAAAAAAAAAAAAAAGGGTTGTGAACAAGAAAACTATTAAAATGTGGCGAAATGTGAACAAAAAACATTTCAAATTATAGTTTTGTTAATAATATTTATGATTAAAAGTGCAAATATAGTATTATCATAGAATATTTTGAGTGGATAGGATGTCTAAAAATTGCTAGATCCTGAAGAGATGTAATTTCTAGGATAGTGTTAGATGAACTATTTATTTATTTATTTAATTTCCTTAATGCTAACAGCGTGCCATACACAATAATAGACAATATTTTAGTATATACTGAGGAGAACAACATATTATTAAAGATGTATTGAATAATTACAATAAAGATAAAATATAATAAATTTGGATCATCATATACTGCTGCTCATGGTCAGTGCCTCCACATATCTTTCAGCTATAGACATAAAACATCTCTCTGTACAAGAAAATAAATCTAGTGAAGGTTCCGAAGCTATAATCTCATTGATGTAGTGTAATGCGCGAGGAAGCGGTACGAATTGAGACTATGAAACAATACAGGGTAAAAAAATTACTAAAGAGCAGTTGGATGAATTGTAAAAAATTGTTACAGATAGAAAAGTATGACTCTAAATATAGAGCCTTATTTATGTAAGTGTGTGGAGGGTAACTGGTATAAGGACCTTAGATATGTGTTTACTATGTATTACAAAAGAATGTATAATAAAAAAATATGTTTTACGTATCTTCATTAGTTTATTATTTATATGTTGCATTCGCAACGACGACGTAAGAGAGCGAGTAGGTATGAAAGAGAGTATTGGTGTAAAGATGAGAAAGGGAATGCTCCGATGGTTCGGACATGTGGAAAGAATGCCGAACGAACGTCTGGTTAGGAAGATATACAATGCGAAAGTGAAAGGATGTTGGTACTGGGGGTGACCGAGACTCACCTACCTAGACCAGATTGTTCACGTACTGAAGGAAGGTGGAGTCGAGAGTCTCCGAAACCGGCGAGCGTGTATGAAGAGAATTATGAATGTTGAGTAAGCGAGTGAAGTATGCAAGGATAGAGTTCTCTGGCACTCTGTTCTCTCTGCCTACCCTGAAAGGGATATGGCGTGATGATATGTTTGTAAGTATGTTTCAAGTTTCCAAACTTCTAACATGAGCGACTATGTTTTGCAATGGTAAAGGGAACCTAATTGTAATGCCGCAATATAAACTTTTTATTAATAGATTACACTGTTAAGATTGATAAACGACCCCCAATTATAATAACTTCCCTAGCTGCATTGAGTCTTTACTTAAGCGATGTCAAGTGAATTGACCCTTAAAAATAAGCCTTCCGCAAAAGCGTCAACAAAAACCCAAATCTTTTTTTATTGTAAAATTGTTGATTTTTAATCTGATAAAAATAATATTGATTTAATGGCCGTGAAATTAGCGTACCATAATTATGTAACAACTTACAAGTTCAATGACTAAAATAGACTATTGGCGCGTAACTGTGCAAAAAGTCCGTCAACTTGACCTAAATTTGTGTCACACTCGGATGCAAGAAAGGGCCGTGACGCCAAACGTTCTATTACTAGATCAATCGATTGGGCATATCAATTTGAAGTGAAAGTTTGTATACGCATTCAATTATAATAAATTAAATTATATTATATATAATTGTTTATTTTATTTATTAAACTTCAAGCAACGATGGCGGACTTAATCACAGAGGCATTCTTTACCAGTCAACCAAAGGTGAAGCAGAAATAGTAAAAATTAGCGCATGTTCTAAGGTATTAACTTAATGTTATACAATAAATGAAATAGAATTTGTACACTATATGCTACAAACTTATAATAATAATACACTTTACGAACAAAGATACATACAAAATATATACTACATATCAAAAATATATATAGACGTAAATATATAATATATACAATACATTTATACTTCATATATCGCTGTGTGGTAGTTCCTACGAATACTACCAACCCTTACTTTGCTGGTGAATGTCGTAAAAGACGACTAAGAACTTTATATCGATCTGTGTCAACTCCATCTGATCATCAATGGGTCAATGGGTCAACAATTACATTACCAAGGAGGGTTGACGTCAGGCAGACGACCGGTCATAAAACTTTTGCCAATAACTTTTGCAATATGTAGGAAGAGGAGTACATATCGCGTCGACCCCAAGTACCTAATTGGGATAAGAGTAGGAGAATGATAATACATAATTATAAGAACGTTAAATTATATAAGTTATGATGATTCTGCTAATTCATTAAAGAGATGTAGACGAACTCTCCTCTTGAATGACGACGACGTCGACTGGTAGATATCCTGATATCAAGGGGTAGCGAGTTTCAGAGGAGAACTGTTTAGACAAGAAAGGAAGAATGAACACAATTCGAACTATAAGAAGGACAACGTAGGTGCAAATTGCTGAAGGAACGAAGGTTTCTGTCATGATTGGTAGAGAGGTATTAAAAGCAACAAGATAAATAATTAGGAGAATTAAGTAATTTGGGGATAGAATATAACAAATTGATCAAACTCCGGCGTTAGCGAATAGTTAAAAAATTTTGTTGAGATCGATAAGCTAAAATATGACCATACTTGCGAAGATTATAAATGAATCGAATGCAGTCTTTGAGAAGACGGTCTAATTTATTGAGAAGATCTGCGATCAGGTCAAAATAACACACAATATATCACCATAGTCGATTAGAGGAAAAATTAGGGTTTGTATAAGCGTCGTTTTAGGTCTAACCGGTAAAGTGTCTCAACCGATTAAGAGCACGCAAGTTGCTGGTGACTTGCTGACTAATTTTGGTTACTTGAGTTCTCCAATTAAGAGTAGAAAAAATCATATAATTTAATGAGCTTATATAGATTTTATTGTAAAGTACTTTATGGTAGCGGTTACTACCAACCCTTACTTCGTTCGTGGATGTCGTAAAATAGGACTAAGAGCTTTAACATCGACCTAGGCCAATCCACCTCATGCGGTTTGGTCAACAATTACATTCCCAAGAATTATTTTGACTTCAGACAGGCGGCGAGTCATAAAAGTATTTCCAATAACTTTTGTAATATGTACAACGGGAGTACATATTCAGTGGATCCCAAGTAATTGGAATAGCAGCAGGAGAATGATGATGGTAATGATAGATTTTTTTGTAAAGCAGTAGGAAATAGACAAATTAGCATGAATAATCTAAATTTAAATAATAAAGCGTATTTTATGATTTTACAACAGGCTCTTTTTTTTTAATTCAATGATAACCTTAAATACTTTTTCAAGTTTTACCTATCAGTAAACACTTCATTTTTTTTTTATATTTTAATCAATATGTAGGATGTTTCTATTTTAATCATTCCTCTAAATATGTAGTACACAGTAGTTTTTTTTTAATTACTTGCCTCTAAACGTAACTGCTATTATATAGAGCCAACAAGCTTTCTTTATAATACGCAAATTGGCATAGTATGCGTACTCCAGATAGGTTGACGAAAGATCGTCTTATTCAAGATTTTTCGACGAGCGAAAAATGATTGTCATAAATGGGATTCGAACCCACGCTAATGGATATCCGTTCGATAATAAAATCCGTTCTAATCCTGCTGCCACTTACACCACCGTGAACTATTGCAGGCCTTTCAATTCTCACATCGTATTATATTATTGTCTTTAAGGAGACGTGTGCCATCTGCCCGATATTGTTTACACATTGTACAGACTTAAAACTCAAACAGCAGTTAGAAGTGCAGTTAGAATTGTATGAAACGATGACACAAACCTGTTATTCAAATTACTGAAATATAGTATTTAATATGCTTGATTATTTATAAAAACCCGATTACGAGCGAATAATCATTGTCACAATTTGTTCTTTGTGTCCTTTAAATATGTCTGTAAAGTCCCTCGCAATACAAGCATCTAATATTGCACAGTCGCTATACAAATAGTTTAGTTGATCGTCGATTTTTTCAAGCGGTGTTCTTTACAAGACGCGTGAGTCAAGGTGCTAAAAACAATTAACAAAATAAGTTCTAGTTTGTTCTTTGTGTCCTTTAATTATATCTGTATGGAATAATGTTTGTATTGCGCGGGACTTCCTCACAATACAAACATTATTCCAATAATACACTAATATTGTCATAATAGTATTGTCTTATAAAAAACTATGTTACTATAGTAATGAAGTAGTCTATTTGAATGAGCTGTGTGGTAGGTAGAGGCTAAGAATACTACCAATCCTTACTTTGCTCGTGAATGTCGTAAAAAACGACTAAGAGCCTTTTTTTTTTCTTTTTGTTCACGCTGTGGAAATTCATTTACACACTAGCCCTCGCCGGTGACTGACGAGGGGTTGTGTGGGACTCGCCGGTCAGCTGGTTCGACCAAAATACCCACTAAAACCACAGCGGTCCCTTCCGCGCTTTTACGGGATGCCGGAGAAATAGTCTATTGACATTCTATCCCCGACACCCCAACGCTAGGCCATCTGGCCACGTCCAGTCGACAGTCAAGGCGGCGGGAGGAGATGCGCGTAATGGCGTCTCCGCCTTCCTGGCCGCCGCCTACGGAGTGAGTCTGCAGAAGCAAATGCCTCACGTATCCGCTCCGCGGCCTCCTTCGATAAGATGACCTCCTCACAGAAGGAGGCCATCGACGACCAGCACCTGTCGCTGTCAAGCATCTTAGATATGATGGTCAACAACGACAAGTCTATTCCTATCACTGCCGACAGGTCGTGGCGCTGAGGCCCCCAGGCAGGACATACCTCTAGGGTTTGACGCGCATCATCAGTTAGCGCGCCACACTCATGGCATCCTGGGGCCTCTTCCCGTCCGATCCTGTGCAGGTACTTACCGAAGACCCCGTATCCGGTAAGTACCTGCGTCATCCTGAAGGACAAGTTGCCGTGCCTTCTCTTCATCCAGCGGTGGAGGTGGGGCGCAATTGCCTCAACGGTCCCCCGCCCTGCTACAGGGGACTCTAATTCTTCCCTCCACCGCCGGATAACTGCCGCTTGAGCCACTTCTCTTGCCCTAATCAATTCCCCCACGGTAATATGCTCGCCGCTTTCCCGCGCCGCAGCGCAAAATCGGTAAACCTCTGCCTGTGCCCTAGCCTGGAGCAGCCAGAGTAGATCACTCGCCAACAATGTGGCTGCGGTCCAGGATACCGTACGGTAGCCTCTTATAGTCCTCACAACCATGGTTCTTTGTGATTTATGCAGCAAAGTCTTATTAGGGGCGGTGAGAGACTCCGACCAAATCGGGGCACCGTACAATGCCATGGACCGCAAAATACCCGCATATAGACGCCGGCAGGACGATCCAGGACCACCAGTATTTAGCAGAAGCCTACCCAGCACCGTGGCTGCTCCGAGGAGCCTGAGGACTAAATGGGCAAAGTGCGGCCCGAAGCTCCATTTACTATCTAGCTGCAGACCCCGGTACTTCATCCGGGTCTGCACCTGCACGGCAACTCCAGACACCCTGATCTGTGCTCCTCGGGGGAGACCTAGGCACCGGCCATAGAATAGGAGGGCCTCCGTCTTCTCGAGAGAGACTCTGAGACCCAACTTGCCTATCCGGTCCACGACGAGCGCTACACCAACTTCTGCCAGTCGGGCGGCCTCCCGGAAGTCAGCCCTCTCCACCGTGATGAGAGTGTCATCTGCATAACAAATAACTCCCATTCCGGGAAGGAGCTGGCCCCGTAAAAGCCAGTCGAACACAACGTTCCACAGGGTCGGACCTAGGACCACCTAGGGCCGAGCCCTGTGGAACGCCGCATTCCACCCTGTGGTAACGCACGCGCCCGTCGTCCCCCTCCCTTGAGCACGTGCCTTCCCTCGAGGTATGCCTCCAACAGCCTCCGGAGGTACAGAGGCACTCCATGATATCCGAGTGCCTCCTTCAATGTCTCGTGTGGAAGACTATTGAAGGCATTCTTAATGTCGAGCGAGACTGCCAGTAACACTCCTTTCCTGGCCACCGCTTCAGAACGACTAAGAGCCTAATGACGACCTGGGTCAACTCCATCTGATGCCGTTTGGTCAACAATTACATTCCCAAGGAGGGTTGACGTCTGGCAGCCGACCAGTAATAAAACTATTGCCAATAACTTTTAGAATATGTAATATGGAAGATGAGTACATATTGTATCGACCCCAAGTAGGTAGTTGGGATAAGAGTAGGAGAATGATGATAAATGATGATGAAGTAGACTATTTGAAGTACCTACTTTGAATGCCCATAAATCAGTTTGGACTGTATCAGGTATAATAGCATAATTATTCGTCATCTCACCTTATATATGTACCACTGTTGGGCTCGAGCCTCCTCCATAAAGGGAGGGAAATTGACCTACTATACCACGCTGGTCAGTCAACATACACGTCTGTGTTGGTATAGGGTTTTGTTTCGAGTTTTCCTTCTCTCGCATAGATATTATACGCGTTTTATATCCCTTAGTCGTCTCTTACGATCACCCACGGGTAAGATAGGGGATGGCGAATTGTATTCTTACTCTGTAACCACACGGCAAAGCATAATTATTAGATATTATTGGCAAAAGATTTGTAGACCATAATTGATGTTATAAACATATCTTAGTAATCCCTCAAAGGGTTTATACGATCTTTTACAGCAGAATAACTCATGGAGACTTATTGTATTTTAACCTATCAGTGATAGGCTATCACTACATAGGGGCCATTCATAAATTATGTAAGACGTTTTATTAGGGGTTTGTGTTGACTGCATATTATAATTTCTTACTATAGGCATTAGTGGTGAACATTACGCAAGATATTAAACTGTGATAGATTAATAAGATTAATGTTACTGCAGTGAGTTAATGATACCCACTTGTAGTAAGAAGATTGTAATAAAACATATTTTCAGAATAAATGGAGTTATATTTGATCAATAGGGCCTTGTCTTACAAAAAATCTTATTACGGGGCAGGGGGGGAGTAGTTGCAATCTTATGATGTCTTACGGTTGGTGGGAGGGGGCCAAATCATTCTTCAAAATACCTTACGTAATTTATGAAAGGCCCCATAGTGTGGTTACTATTAAGAATAGAGGATACTACCATACTGATATTCAACTTTTATATTTTCAGAAACCCGCGTCTAACTGCTGCGAATGGATGCGAGATTTCTTTGATATGCGTTATGTAAAGGAGACTTTAACGGTTGCTTTTAAACCTGGACCTAACAATCGAAGGCTGAGGGTCATCATGCTTATAATTGCAATGTGCGTTATTATTGGACCCATTTACGGTAAGACTTTTTAAGTTCTTTTTTTTTTCATTTTTCGATTTCACAGTACGTTTCGCTGTCTATTTAATTATGAAATAGGTGACTGAGATTTATTGTAAAAAGATTTATTAAGCTTAATTGGGCATAATACATATACACTCTTCAGTTATTATGAAGTTTGGGACATTAATAAGGTTGTTAGTGTATTATACATACATACATCCATACATATCATCACGCCGTATCCCTTGCAGGGTAGGCAGAGAGTACAGAGTGCCAGAGAACTCTATCCTTGCATACTTCACTCGCTTCCTCAACATTCATAATTCTCTTCATTCACGCTCGCCGGTTTCGGAGACTCTTGACTCCACCTTCCTTCAATACGTGAACAATCTGGTCTAGGTAGGTTAGTCTCGGACTGCCCCGATACCTACATCCTTCCACGTTCGCATTGTATATCTTCTTAACCAGACGTTCGTTCAGCATTCTTTCCACATGTCCGAACCATTGGAGCATTCCCTTTCGCATCTTTACACCAATAATACTCTCTTTCATATCTACTCGCTCTCTTACGTCGTCATTACGACGTAAAAGCGCGAGTGTATTGTAGTGTATTATGACCTGGTTTATTGAATAGGTCACAGTGTATATTTAAAGAAATATCAATGACTGGTTCCACTATGGTATTTAAGGATATTCCTTGATAAATTTTAATCAAAAGTTTTATTACAGTTATATCATGATTAATTTATGTTTCAGGTGAAATATCCGTCATGTATCTCTTCACTAGATACCGGTTTAACTGGAACGAAGTTGATTACAGCATGTTTTCTACTTATGCAATGTGTACTTCATTAGTCGGTAACGTATCATTTTTAGTATAAAATTATTACCATTATTTACTTATATGTCTCTATTAAAAAGTCTTAACCATCTATTATGTTATTAGAGATATGAGGATGTATTTGTATATTTAGGACAGCAGCTTCTTCCATAGAGAATAAAATGTCTATAGTAGCTACACAATTCTGAGAGCTTACTCAGTGCATTGAAAAGTTACATTGGAACTTGCGTTTTTCAAAGTACGCAATTTTATTGTTGGGGTGTGTGAGGGAGGTTAATAAGAGCTTAAACCCAAGTTTGTGGGATTGCAACCCTTGTCCTGCGGCCGCCATATTGGAAGACGAGGTGCAAACGTCTTTTTCGCCTTATCTTTAAAACTATTAATCATATAAAAAAAATGAAAGACTTAATTTGTAGCAAATTACTTTGTCTACACTTTTGTTTATGTACTTTTTTTAAAATAATAAAATTAGAAATTAAAACTCAAATTTCTCAACAAATTTTCGTTCTTGTTACATAACTATTTTATTTATTATTTTACGATAAAATGACCTCAAACAATCTTGTAGAGGGTCTTTTGACAAACATTTTGACATTATTTTTTTACGTATATTTTATGTGGGTTTTAGAAGGCCTATGATCCGAAAGGTCCATGGGCGGCAGTAACGCTTACCATCAGATGTACTGTATGTTCGTCTGCCACCAAGAGCAATAAAAAAAAATAACACGTGGTTTCTTGCTGGATTTGTAATTGTAATTCCTTCATCTTGTTTCTTACGTAGTACCTACTTATGCAATAACTCAATTGTTTTGCCAAAAATTGCTAGTACCGGATGCGCTATATTAGCACCGGATCCGGTAAACGTTTAAAGACGCCGGATTACCGGAGCCGTTTTTCCGGATTGCAATCCCTACAATCTTGTAAATTACGTCACACATAAATTCAGAAGATTGTAACGAGTTAATAAGGATGGCGTCTGCCCAATTATTATCAACGTCCGTAGAATTCACTTACATACTTCCGGTAATGTATATAATGTACAAAACAAGCAAAAAGACTAGTAGGATGTCCGAATAAATATTGTCGAATTTGGATTCAACTCGTGACCTCTGTTCTTATAATATAAATTACAGCCGACTGCTCCTGTATTTCATGTAAAATAATCTAATCCTTACTAATATTATAAATACGAAAGTAACTCTGTCTGTCTGCCTGTCTGTCGCTCTTTCACGCCATAACTACTGAACCGATCTAAATGAAATTTGGTACACAGATACTACTTATAAATGCAAAAAAGGGTTGTAAAGGGGGATGAAAAGTTGTAAGGAAGAATCGTCATTTTTAAAGCCAGAAGCTTGAAACTTATTTTTAGGCTGTTGATTAGATATAAATACGACATTAAAATTTAGTAAAAAAAAATAGCCTTAATGAGTATAATAAAAATAGGTGATGAAAAACTTTAGGGAAGTAATCTTTTACGCGGGCGAAGCCGCGATCAGAAGCTAGTATCAAAATAATTTTGCAATGGTGTTATCTTCTTACGTTTTTGTATTTCCTTCACTACTTAATATTAGCTATAAGGATAAACTTATTGTTTGAATATACAAATCTCAAGAAAATCATCATTCTCCTACTCTTATCCCAATTACTTGGGGTTGATACAACATGTACTCTTCCTGCATAGTACATATTATAAAAGTTATAGGCAACAGTTTCACGACCGTCCGCCTGCCAGACCTAGACGTCAACCCCCTTGGGAATGTAATTGTTGACCAAACGGCATCAGATGAAGTTGGCCCAGGTTGTTATAAGGCTCTTAGTCGTCTTTTACGTCATCCACGAACAAAGTAAGGGCCAACCCTTAGTATTCGTAGCCGCTACCACACAGCCCCTAATCTCAAGAAAATCGGCTATGAGAATTACGATTATTATGGCAGTTGTAGCCCTTCCGTGACTAAGAACACTGAAAAGTATTCGAAACGTTGAGATATTAAAAATGAAATACAAACGCGACAATATTTAGTGATTGCAGTTAGTGTAAGAAATTGACCGAACAAAATCTGCTATCCGTTCTCTTGTGACCCCTTAGCGGACTCTAACGGGTATATGCCTAAAAGATGGTGACACAATTATGTACTTTTATCTAATCATTACATGGGTAATGCATACTATGTCAACCTATTTTACCAACGTGGTATAAAGTAGGGTAAATTGCGTCTCATGTAGGGCACACCGTTATCCGTGTGGTGACGGAGTAAGAATACATTTCACCACCCCCTATCTTACCCGTGGGTGATCGTAAGAGACGACTAAGGGATATAAAATGCATATAACATCTTTGGAAGAGAAGGAAACCTCGAAACAAAACCCTATACCAGGGGTCGGCCACCCTTTAAGTCGACAGAGCCAAAAAATAGAATTTATAAAAGTTTAAAGTTTATAAAGAGCCACAATTATTTTTTTGGCAACAATAATATGATCACATAATGCTCGTTAATCAATTCAGAACCATTTTTAAATGTTTTCTTTATATTTTTTTTTATTGCTAATAGTGGCAAACGAGCAAGCAGCACACCTGATGGAAAGTGTCACTACCGCCCATGGACCTTTACAATACCAAGGGTATAACTAGGCCGCTGTCTACCAATATAAACCCAAAGTCACCCAGTTGGGCTTCCGGCTCTCCCGCTCACCGAACGAAGCGCAATAGCACATTGCTATTACTCATACGTCGATCTTCTGCGAGAGTGTGGTACTACCCTGGACGGACCGGCCTGCGGCTGCAGACAGAGAACTGTCAACAGCGTGGTCCTACTAGTATTAAAATTATATTTTTTTGCGTATTGAACTTGAAGAGCCGCAACTTCACATCCAAAGAGCCGCATGTGGCTCGCGAGCCGCAGGTTGCCGACCCCTGCCCTATACCAACACGTCTGACGAGCGCGGTATAGTAGGTTAATTTCCCTCCCATTACGGAGGAGGCCCGAGCCCAACAGTGGGACATATATGGGCTGTGATGATGATGATGTAGGCCAGACTTATTCCAAAAATGAGACCTGTATAGACTGACCTGTATAGAAAGTTATTGTATTAAAAACTTGAAGATTATTTACGTTATGATATAAAAAATAACATACTTATGTCGAACTGGGATAATTCCATCTGATGTTGTCTGGTCAACAATTACATTCCCAAAGAGGATTGACGTCAGGCAGGCCGCTGGTCATAAAACTACGCCAGTAACTTTTGCCATATGTATGGTAAAAGAGGGGTAGATCGAGGTCGACTCCAGTAATTTTGACAAAAGCAAGATAATGATGTGAAATAATAACAAATTTATTTATTTTCAGGTACTTTATTTTCCGTTGGCGTGTTCAGCCATGTATTAAAGTATGATGACGCTATAATAGGAGTCATATCATGCACTAGCAAGATATTATCTGGATTTATGTATGCATTTGCTACAAAGACGTGGCACATATACGTAGGTGTGTATTTATTTGTATATTATAATTATTATATACTTGGAATATTGGATTCACCTTTCGATATTTGCAATAGTTCGTCGTTCTCTTCATATTATTTGCATATAGTATTATGACTAGCACTTATGTAAATATAATAAGTAAGCAGAAATGAGACAATTTTTCTTCAGTATTTATCGAATGTAGTTACAATTTCTTAACGAGAATATCCGGATTTCTCAATTGATTTGAAGTGTTGAATCAATGTGAATTGGGAATCAAAGCTAGAAATACCAGGCAAACAATATGAATATTGAGTATAATTTAGATTTGTGCTTCTGGTTTACAGCTCCATTGATTGAAATATTCAACGGAACATCATTCATAGCAATGCGGTCAATGATCTCAAAATTGGTTGACAGAGACGAGTTAGGTAAGATTTATTGAATCGATCACAAACTATCTTAATCGTTAGAATAATCTATATCATAAATTATCCTTATAATATAATAACTATAAGATAATCACCAACTGTGTGATGACGGAGTAAAAATACAATTCATCACCTAATTTCTTGCCCGTGGATGTCGTAAAAGATTATTAAGGGATACAATATACTGATAAAATCTATGCAAGATGGGGAACGTCTGACCAGCGTTGTATTGTAGATGAATTTACCTTCTGTTATTTAGGAGGATCTCAACATCATCATCATCATCACAGCCCATAAATGTCCCACTGTTGGGCTCGGGCCTCCTCCGTAATGGGAGGGAAATTAACCTACTATACCGCGCTGGTCAGACGTGTTGGTATAGGGTTTTGTTTCGAGTTTTCGTTCTCTCGCATAGATGTTATATGCGTTTTATATCTCTTAGTCGTTTCGTACGATTACCCACGGGTAAGATATGGGGTGGTGAATAGTATTCTTACTCTGTCACCACACGGAAGAGAGGATCTACAGCCTCCTAAATAACGTTGAGCCAGCTCAATAGTGGGACACATGTGCTGAGATAATGATGATGAACATAATTAATCGACTGCACAGATGGCGTAGAGGTTAAGATACCGACGTTTCGTGCCCGTGCCGTGGGTTCAATTACCAGTCGGGACAGTACTTTGTGCGATCCACAAAGTGCTGTTCTGTGTCTAGGTGTAATTTGTCAGCGTTAATTGCATGTTTGTAAAGTCCCCCGCAACACAATTATTTCCTTAGTGCAATGGTTTCTTTAAAAAAAAAATTATGCGTGCTTACAAAGTACACATATCAGAAGTGAAACTTTCTCTCTCTCTCTGGTAGTGGTGGGAGTAAGTCCGCTTAAACGACATGCTATCCCTACTCCGCTGGGAAAAGTACTCTTCGTTCGAATCGACTGTGGGGCAAGAAAAAGATGGCGCGTAACCGAAAAATGTGACGGTAATTTTTTTCTTGATAAAGAAGTTTCACTTCAATACTAAAATCCTGTAGTTCGCCCTCTTATGTGTTATTTAGATTAATACTTGCGTGTCAAAGATCTTTAAGTAAAACGTTTATTTATTTCAGGTAAGGTAAATTCTTTCTTTGGTGTAGCTGAAGCAATGATGCCTTTAATCTACGCACCTATGTACACAACAGTTTATACGGCGACATTAAAGACATTCCCTGGTGCCTTTTTCGTTTTGGGTGGCGGCCTAACTATGCCGGCAGTGCTTATCTTCTTGTAAGTAATTTTTAAGCTCAACTGTAACTCTTTATTATTGTACTTTTCTCTTATTAGCTTTCATTACTTCCATTTATATATCGCAGAGTTTTTAGTATAGCCAGATTCCAAAAAAAAAATGGAATAATACTTCTCCATGAAGAAATTCCTATCTGACCTCCACAATCTAATCGAATATCTTGAAATTACTGAATGTATATTTGACTTCTCATATAGACTATCACAAAAAATGTTAGTACATACATACATACATATCATCACGCCATATCCCTTGCAGGGTAGACAGAGAGAATAGAGTGCCAGAGAACTCTATCTTTGCATACTTCACTCGCTTCCTCAACATTCATAATTCTCTTCATACACGCTCGCCGGTTTCGGAGACTCTTAACTCCACCTTCCTTCAGTACATGACCGAAAATGTTAGTGAACATCGTATATCACAACATGGCCTACGAAAAACTGATGAAAGAACTTTCCTTTAGCAAAAACATTTGGCCGAATAACTATTTTTAATGTAATTAATTCAATTAAGTTAAAAGTAATTTAATTTATTAAAAAAAGGGGTCTACGCGTGAATGTGAGCAAAACCAAAATAATGGTCTTAGAAAGAGATGAAGCCAGATCACATGTAAGAGTAACAATAGGTAATGATGTACTAAAGCAAGTGGATGAATTTGTATATCTTGGATGTGGATTTAGCCGAGATAGAAGGTACACCACTAATATAGAGCGAAGAGTGAATGCGGGAAATAGAGTGAACGGAGCGTTGGGACAACTTCTCGGTAGCCACCACCTCAGCCAGAAGGCACATGTAGCAATACATAACGCAGTGCTTGTCCCAACATTACTGTATGGAAGCGAGAGTTGGGTATGCAGAAAAGAGTATGAAAGTAAAATTAATGCGGTCGAAATGCGATCTCTACGGAAAATCTGTTGAGTTAGGCTGACCGACCGCATTCGTAACGACGACGTAAGAGAGCGAGTAGGTATGAAAGAGAGTATTGGTGTAAAGATGCGAAAGGGAATGCTCCGATGGTTCGGACATGTGGAAAGAATGCCGAACGAACGTCTGGTTAAGAAGATATACAATACGAAAGTGGAAGGATGTAGGTACCGAGGGAGACCGAGACTAACCTACCTAGACCAGATCGGTCATGTACTGAAGGAAGGTGGAGTCAAGAGTCTCCGAAACCGGCGAGCGTGTATGAAGAGAATTATAAATGTTGAGGAAGCGAGTGAAGTATGCAGAGATAGAGTTCTCTGGCACTCTGTTCTCTCTGCCTACCCTGCAAGGGATATGGCGTGATGGACTTAGTTTCGTATTAAGAATATATCCTGTCGTCACTTAATACTTGCCCGTTGGACTCGTGATAATATTTTTCAATTTTTCAGTTTAATTTAATGATTATGGAGCCATTCGGCATTAAAAAAATATGAGATGGGCATGCTGCTGAATGCTGAAATCTTGACTTCTGTAATCCTATATATTCTTTTATATTTTAATAGATTTAATTTATTTTCATTACAGTTGGCTTTGGATAGCTAATAAGAAACACAACGTAGACAAGCCAGATAGAAGTACACCAAATGATGATCTAGACAAAACAGGGGTTGATAATAAAGCTTACGATACTGATGATGCGGAGAAAAAATCACAAAATCTAAGCAATATTCAAGCAGAAGATACTAAGGATAGCGTTACGCAATCACAAATAGAATTAGGTTTCATAGAAAGCATAGTGAATAATAGCAAGGTACAACACTAGTTAGAGTAAAAATAGCTATGGCTAATTATAAACAAAATAAAACTTTTTTATACAGGGTTATTAACTTAATGATAGTGGAAGAGATCGCGAAGTTGACCATAAGTTTCAGTGATATATTTGAACTTATACATAGACTTATTTGCAAGGTTGAGTAGTTCGACCTTTTATTTTATTACACTTGACATAACAATTTTATATTTAGAAAGAGTCTTACGGTATTTTACACGCAAAAAATGACTACGATTCATTGTCAATTATTTGTATATTTATAAAATCTTCTGCAATTTAAGAAATCAATTAACGTCACAGATGACTAAGTGGTGCATAAGCAGTGGCGACGTAAGACCTAAATTTGATGTAAGCAAGATTCATTTTGCGGAGCCCTTTCCTTAGTGCAAGAAGACGGATTGTATAAAATGAAAAAAAAAAAATTAAACACTTGACATTAAGAATTTTTTATTCGTGCAAAACCGAAAAATAAAGATCAATTAAGTAACATCAGTACCAACACCAAAGAACATTTCCAAAAATATTAAAGAAACAGAAATTTTAAATTTTGGTAAAAAAAGTTTTTGGCGTGTTCGCGGCTTTTAAGTAATGCATAAATTTTCGGGGCGCGATGCACCCTGGGTCGCGATGCTGTAGGCGGTGGCCCACGTCGCCTACGCCTTACGCCGCCACAGTCCATGAGTATCTTAGCCTCAATTTTTATTCAGAAAAATAATAATATTATCAGCACGTAATTATTCCGAGTGTAGGTGTGATTATCCGTTGTCCGATTAGTGTTGTTTGTTTTTAAAAAAAACTAAATATGCTTTTTCTAAAAAAGTCCTAACTTTATTCATATGTTAAATTTTAAGTTTTTTAAGTAATCGTGGTTTCTGAATGGATATCTATGCTTAAAACTTAACACATACCTACATGTAATATATTTTTGTGATAATTTAATTAGGATTGTTGATAAGATTTATAATTTGCTTAAATTATTAAAGTTAAATTAAGGTATTTCTGTACATTTAGAAATATGTAAATATGATATATGTAATGTAATATATTAAACTCTGAGTGTCAACCGTCAGTGGCATAGATAGGATGGGTGGCAGGGTCGGTCAACTATGGGTTTTTTATAGCATTCGGGGAGCTTATCGTGAATTGGACTTCGCCAAATATATAACTATATTTTATTATAATAAAGAATCGCTGTATGGTAGCGGCTACGAATGCTGCCAACCCTTC
This sequence comes from Lymantria monacha, assembly GCA_905163515.2. Classification (NCBI taxonomy): domain Eukaryota; kingdom Metazoa; phylum Arthropoda; class Insecta; order Lepidoptera; family Erebidae; genus Lymantria; species Lymantria monacha. The sequence continues at coordinate 20,719,120 of LR991091.1, forward strand.
CTTTGCTCGTGGATGTCGTAAAAGACGCCTAGCAGCTTTTGTGTCGACCTGGGCCAACACCACCTGATGCCGTTTGGTTAACGGTTACATTTCCAAGAAGGGTTGACGTTAGACGGGCGGCAGGTCATAAAACTATTGCCAATAACTTATGCAATATGTAGGAAGAGGAGTACATATTGCGTTGTCCCCAAGTGATTGGGATGGGAGCAGGAGAATTATGAGTTATAATAAAGGAATATTTTCAGTTTTAAATTAAAAATATTATTTTAATACTGAATGAAGTTTGTTTGTATGTTTAATGTCGGGAAAGACCTAGATTAAAAAAATCTTTGAACGTTAGACTATTTATTAAGATCAGAGGTATTATAGTGTCACCATTCTCCTACTCTTATCCCAATTACTTGGGGTCGATACAATATGTACTCTTCTTTCATAGTACATATTGTAAAAGTTATTGGCAATAGTTTTATGACCGGCCGCCTGCCAAACGTCAACCTTGGAATATAATTGTAGACCAAACAGCATCAGATGGAGTTGGCCCAGGTCGTTATAAAGCTCTTAGTCGTCTTTTACGACATCCACGGTCCAAGTGAGGGTTGGTAGTATTCGTAACCGTTACCACACAAAAGAGATATTATGATGTAAATTTCATAATTAATATTTCGTTTTTAATTGAAACGTTGACGTCGCATTGTCAGAATTTAAATAATTTTAACAGGTATTATTCTTGAGCTGCACACCATCGGCATCGGGCCACACCTATGCTAGCTAAGCCACTGTGTACTAGTAGTAGTAAAAGGCCGTTTGCAATATTTTAAAACAATAAAAATGAAAAATAGACATCTAATTAAACTCTCAATACAAAAATTAATTTTAAAATGTTGACAATAATAATAATTTTATATATTTAAAGCGTAATTTTTTTACGCTCTTTTCTTTTAGTGGTATTTAACTGACGTAGAAAGTAATCTGTGATTTATTGAAGATATAGATCAATTAAAAGTTACCGTTGATATATATTTATTTATAAAATTGTAATATAGTATTTATATTCTTGTATGACCAATGTATTTTCTAACTTTTGTGTGTATGAATGGTTTTAATTTTTTTTTTTTAATATTTAACAACAATTGAAGTAAGATGAAATTGCTGTTTTAACACTATGATTACCATAAAGCTACATAATTTGGTAATTTACTTCAAATTTAAAATATATATTTATCTGAATGTCAAGATATGACGTAACATTATACTTTAAGAGGCTTAGTGAAATAGAAAATAAAAAAATACAATAAAACGGGCCAGATGTGACGTAAATAATAAATTTCCATCTGTGATGTACCTATACATATCATGACTTTCCATATCTTTTTTTTATCAATTAATTTGATTTTAATGTTTATTTGTCGATTATTATTCAAACATACACTGTTAAGTTTCAATCATATGAGTTTTAATGTTTATAATATCGACTTTGTTATAGAATTTCATTATATTTATTTTCGTGGATGTGATTATGTGTTTTCGTATAGAATATATTTTATGTAAAACTTATTAGCTGTTCTGCACGCCTCCCCAGCTGTCATTTTTCTATAAGGTTCAAAACGATTTTAATGATTTAAACGTGGAACCTACAATACTATTCGCAAAATTTTATTGCAATCGTTATTGGGTGGTGTTGAAGACGTAAAGGAATACCGTGACACGTGATTTTAATTTATTAGTATTTTTAATGTAAGTTCCTAAATGTAACATTGTGTGAGTACTTACTGAAGAAATAAAGTTATAATTGAATTATTTCTAAGTTTTTTATTTATAATCATCATCAGACTTCTTTAACGTGTTCCACTTATGTATTATATCCATCCACTCGTCATTCTATATACATCCTCTGCTGGATATAGGCTAACCTGTAGTGGGATAACGCCATAATCGCACACTCCGTTTTAATTTAGTGTAATATTTTTCCCAGGAGTATGTGCTTCCAAAGTCAAGATAGCAGTTGGGTTGAAGAGTTAATATACACAGGTTATGAGGCCGCACGCCACCCTTCTGTCGTCCCGAACGGTTCGGACAGGGTGGGACCAGATAATAATATAAAAAAGGGGTGCGTTTAACCGGTTTTATTACTTCCATGAGAAAATAAGGTGTGGGTGTCCCTTGAATTTTAAGCGAAAGAGCCATTGTATATGTAACTAACACAATATTTTTGAGAATCGAGAATATATATAAAGATCTTTTTAAAATGATCTAACACTTTCAAATATTTTCTTTACAAATATTCCTTTAAGTTGCAGCTTTGCAACTATAATCCTTCCCCGGAGTCCAAAATCTTTGTTTTCACGGAAGCTGTCCGCAGAGCTATTATAGTAACGTCGGCGGATCGCTGGATGACATATTTAGGTACGGTTAGAACTAGAGTGGTATCTAATCGCCTTCGAATCTCTAACTTTTGTTCTTGATTGATGAAAACACTTTTGGCAAATACTTTCGCTGATGTTCGTCTTGCGTCGATCCAAGAATTTCACCTCTAACGTTGCAATATGAATGCACCCAAGTTATCCCTATTAATCATTATCTCGGAGTTCTAATTTATTTCTTAATTAATAATAAACTCGTCCGGTGCGTATAGTGGAAACTCGATTAATCGGGCTAATTATTGTCGTTAAGCATACGAATAATCGAAAATCCGGATAATAGAATATACGAAAAAAGCTGTTTTGTACATATTGCATAATATTATTATACAGCAACTAGGTGTTTATAAAAAACTAACAGATATACTTAACAAAAAATAATGTTTCACAAAGAAATTAAGAGATACATTTTCTAATGTACAACGTGTTTCACCTATTTACATACATATCATCACACCATATCCCTTGCAGGGTAGGCAGAGAGAACAGAGTGCCAGAGAACTCTATCTCTGCATACTTCACTCGCTTCCTCAACATTCATAATTCTCTTCATACACGCTCGCCGGTTTCGGAGACTCTTGACTCCACCTTCCTTTAGTACATGACCGATCTGGTCTAGGTAGGTTAGTCTCGGTCTCCCTCGGTACCTACATCCTTCCACTTTCGCATTGTATATCTTCTTAACCAGACGTTCGTTCGGCATTCTTTCCACATGTCCGAACCATCGGAGCATGCCCTTTCGCATCTTTACACCAATACTCTCTTTCATACCTACTCGCTCTCTTACGTCGTCGTTACGAATGCGGTCGGTCAGCCTAACTCCACAGATTTTCCGCAGAGATCGCATTTCGACCGCATTAATTTTACTTTCATACTCTTTTCTGCATACCCAACTCTCGCTTCCATACAGTAATGTTGGGACAAGCACTGCGTTATGTATGTACTTACAAACATATTTTCTCATTAAAATATTTATGTAAATATTTTGTACACCAGGTATTGGTAGAATGTGGCATGTACTTAAAAATTTAAGAACAAATAACTCGTATAACCATATTCCTACAAATAAATGTTTATTATTATTATTATGAAATCCAGTATGCACGTCATATAGTTTAATTTATTTATAATATTTATGCATTGATGTATTAAAAAAATACATCAATATATTTACTTAATTTAGTTTCGAGTTGAAATATTTGGTAATTGCCATTTGACGTAAGCGCCTTTGTGTCTTCATTGCTGCTACACCACAAATTTAAACTGTAGTAAACTCACAATATCACATCCCGTAGGAAACAGTATAGTAACATCATCATTCTCCTACTCTTATCCCAATTACTTGGGGTCGGTACAATATGCCTCTTCTTTAATAGTACCTACCTACATATTGTAAAAGTTATTTGCAATAGTTTTATCACCGGTCGCCTGCCAAACGTCAACCCTTGGGAATGTAATTACTAATTGATGAACAAACGGCATCAGCTGGAATTGGCCTAGGTCGTTATAAGGCTCTTAGTCTTTTTTTTACGACATCCACGAGCAAAGCAAGGGTTGGTAGTATTCGTAGCCGCTACCACACAGCTAGAATACAGTATAGTAAAAGTTTGCTAAATAAAACAATAATTTTGAAGAATGATTTGGCCCCGTCCCGCCTACCGTAAGACAAAATAACCTTGCAACTACTCCTTCCCCTGCTCCTTAATAAGATTTTTTGTAACAAAAGCCCCTATTGATCAAATATAACTCCGTTTATTCTGAGACTATCATTTATTACAATCTTCTTACTACAAGTATCATTAATTCACTGCAATAGCATTAATCTTATTATATATCAGTTTTAACCAAAATTAGTAATTTTCAATTTAATAACCTACGTAATGTCAAGTTCATTACCTGCCTATTATAGTAAGAAGTTATAATCTTCAGTCAACGCCCATAAACGCCTTACATAATTTAGGAACGGTCCCTAAGTCCCAAAATTCCCACTTCAATTGAATCTAGTAGCTGAGAAAAAAATCTATAATTATATAAGACTAGCTTCTGCCTGCGGCTTCGCCCGCGTAAAAGATACCTTTCCTAAAATTCTTCATCCCCTATTTTTATTTTACCCCTTAAAGGTAAACTTTTTACGAAATTTTAATATCATATTTTTTTATATTCAATCAATAGCCTAAAAATAAGTTTCAAGCTTCTGGCTTTAAAAATGACGATAATTCCGTACAACTTTTCATCCCCCTTTACAACCCATTTTTTACATTAAAAAGTAGCCTATGTCCTTTATCAGGCTCTAGACTACCTGTGTGACCAAATTTCATTTAGATCGGTTCAGTAATTTTGGCGTGAAAGAGCGACAGACAGAGTTACTTTCGCATTTATAATATTAGTAAGGATTAAAAGTAACTGGGTCATGTCATGGTCGACTGAATCACAATGGACTGCAGGTAGCTTATAGTAATTTTCCTCTAAATAACATTAGTGAAAATGAAAATTGAACAATAAGATTAATAAAGTAGGATAAGATATAATATGTAGAGACTTATAAGTTCAGGTAGAATACTCAAATGCGCATTTATACTAGCAAAAAGCTGAGCTTGAGGGCTCGCTTAATTTTTCTTTGTAACGGGTAATAATTTTCTTGAAGGTTTTTTATTATATTTTATATATGATTGTTGATATGGCCTTCGGTAAATATTCATACGACCAATCATTTTCAGACATTTTAATATTTATCAAACACTGGTTAGTACTTATATTAATTCTGTGGCCTGATGTATTGAGTATTCAGTTTAGTTCTGTTGCAGTAATCTCTTTGGTTGTCCAACAGATGGCGTTAGTAGTACAATAACATTCTATCCATGTATGCAAAATTGTTAATGTTTTTAATGTTATAAAATTATATATTTTTTGACAGATAACACACCTAGATATGAAGTTAAGTTACTATGTCAAATCACAAATCTATAGGCTTGATAGCTTTACAATAAAGTGTACCACGAAAGTGCTCAGGTTGTGCGATAGGGTTAGGGCTCGCTTCGCTCGCCCTGATGGTAGGTAGGTATTAAAATATTAATTTATAGAAACGCTTTTATTTAACATTATTTAAAAAATACGACAATAAAAGTTAATAATAAAAATATCATCGAGTAAAAAAATTAAAACATTTTCTACAAAGTATACTTTTGGCATGCATTTATTATGATTTTTATATACTTTTGGCATGCTTTTTAATGCGGTTAGTATGTTTTGTGAGGTATTGTGACTTAAATATTACATGAAAAATAAAATATATTCATACGTAAGTACTATTCTAAATACCATAAAGATGGTTTAATAAAAATACAATATACCTAAAAATACATTAAATTACAAATGTTATATAAGGCCCATTTTATTTATGTATAGTCAGACAGAGTATTTACTTAATTACAATATTTATTTAAGTACCTACATTTATATATATAACTCTTCCTAAACGGGTGGGCCGATTTTAATGTTTTTTTCTGAGGATTCAGATAGACTCAAGATTTCTTGAGGCTTACAATAGATGGCGCTGTGATCAATTTCAACGAATTCTACTTGCGAAGGAATTCTATGTTTAGGGGCTGAATGGATGACATAAATCATGTAAAAATGTAAATTTGTATAAAAAAAAATCTATCTTATTAGAACAATTAATGCACTGCGTACAAGAACACTTATCAGCTTACATTATGGCTTACACCATTTACAAAATAGTTTACGTGCTATTTACAAAACAAAACCATGTATTTCACTTCTCATTTTTCGTTTTAATTGTATCTTATTTAAGAAAACAGCGATTCGAATTGTCACTGAAATTAGTGTTACCTATCATTTCATGTTTTTACGTTCTTTACATGTATAAAAACTTCATTGGTGGTTAGTGGAGAACACATGAAAATAACATTCAATGGTAAGCTTGCTTACGTTGCTATACTTAAATATATATAGTAAACCCAATACAGACCCTTATAACCTAAGTCTCAAAGCTTATTTAATGAGAGTAACAATATACATATATATTTTATTATAATAAATGGTGTAAGCTCCACTGTAATGAGACACCTGAGTAAAGATAAAAATATATATTACAAGTAATTTATATTGTACACAGGACTTCATATGATTTGTATGCTATTTCTTCACCTCCAAATGAGATGTACATCGATTTGTGACTCGGATGTACCTGTTAAAGAGACATTATTATTATTTTAATATTTCATTATTATGATTCTCCTACTCTTATCCCAATTACTTGGGGTCGATACAATATGTACTTTTATTTTTATAGTACACAAGCTCTTCTCTTCTAGCTCTTCTCGCTAGTGCATATTGTAAAAGTTATTGGCAATAGTTTTATGATCGGTCGACTGCCAGACATCAACCCTCCTTAGGAATATAATTGTTGATCAAACGGCATCAGATGGATTTGGCCCAGGTCATTATAAGGCTCTTAGTCGTCTTTTACGACATCCACAAGCAAAATAAGGGTTGGTAGTATTGTAATTTATAATTGCTCATCATTCAGGAAGGAGAACTGCCAGTTCTCCTTCCTGAATGATGATGCCTTTTATGCAAGTTGCTACAACAGCTTAGGGGTCGTCCATTAATCAAGTAAGGTTTGAAAGGGGGCAAAAGGGATCTGACAAAACTGACTGGCGTGGGGCGGTAAAAAATGCTATAAAAAGATCACGTGATTAATAGACGTCCCCTATCCTAAGGTACCAGTCACCTGATATGTATGACGAACGAAGTCAGAAGACGTTTGTAATAACTAAATAAACAAATAAATTGTTAAAGGTAAAGGTATTATAGAGTTAATATTTATTAAATTAATATATAAAATTAATTTTATATTAATTATTAAATTTGTACGTTTTTCGAGTGGTGACGGAGTGAGAATACAATTTACCACCTTCTATATTACAGGAGTCGTTATCGTAAAAGACGTCTCGGGGATAAAATATGGGGGCGTCCATTAATTCCGCGAGTTATTTTTGAGGATTTTTCGAAAAGGGAGCGACGATAGCATCTACAAGACTATCAGAAACGCATAACATCGATCGCTTGAAATAATCTGACCAGCGTGGTTTAATTCTTTTCCCACTTGTTGGATAATAGTTCAATTCCCTCCCATTATGGAGGATACTCGAGCTCATATAGGCAGTGGCACGTTTATGAGCTGAGATGATGATGAAGAAGGCGCAGTGGTCTAAATAGTGATCTTTTATGCCAAGTGTCACGGCTTCAGATACTGTACATGGCCACATTAAGGATTTATAACACTCTAACAAATACTAATCCTGACCGGTATTGACAGTAGATACATCATAAGAAAATACAAAAAAAAAATGTATTCTTACCTTTCCGGGAGTTAGTGAACCCTGATGTTTAGCTCTACCAATGTACAGCGGTTCATCATGTACTGTGTTACCAGCAACTATCGCGTTAGGCGGTACAATTACTCCGCGAGTTTTTTCCACCCACCGGATCTTTTCAGGACGGGCACACAATACCTGTAAATAAACCATAACAACGTGTTTATATATTACTAGCAAACGCAGCCCATTGGTTAGTTTGTAGAAGTCGATATATCGCAGCGCCGCCTGGTGGTGAGTTACATCAATAGGGATGGGATATGAATCTTCTCATTAAAGAAAAACATATTCATACCAATTTTCATAATAATCGGTCAAATAGTTTTTGAGTTTAGCGATGTTCTATATATAAACATCCTCTTTTATAGATATAGATTGTAATGTTGGCATTTAGAAACATCTATGTCTCTTTTAAAGCATGGCACTAAGCCGATTTTTTTTTTTTTTTTTTTTAGAATGGAATGTGTTTAACATCTTAAATTATAAACTATTTATTACTTTAAAAGATTAAGTATCATTAATAATTAATCACCAACAGCTCAGTTCATGTACGTCTCTTTGCTGAACTCAAGCCTTCTCCACAATAGGATGAAATTTTAACCTACTACACCACGCTGGTCAGACGAAAGACAAATGATAGACGCATATAGTCGTTATCATTTTTACGACATCAGCAGGCATGCGTGTGATCGGTGTACCCTGGGTGCGGACGGCGGTCCCCAGTTCTTCTGTTGTACTGTCGTCCGTAGCGAATATCTGGCGCTTCGCTCCTAGCCTTCTATCCGTAGAAGGTGACCGGACGCGAATCCGCGACGGGCTCAGTCACTCATTCATTTGAGGGCTGGGCAGGCATGTTCCACCGCCACCGTCGTCAAATCGTAAACCTGATTCTTTGCTTGTCTTAGTTTCAGGAACGAGGGTCTTGGCTTAACCGCCCGGACCGCGAGGAAGACAACCTCTATAAAGAATTTCGAATGTACATTCGAATTCGGAAATCACCCATAATCTTAAGTGTTGGCGTGCGGCGAGAAGATGCATGGCAGATGGGTTGTTCTGTTCTTAGCACGCTCCAGCCAAGGTACCGGCTGCCCCCCTGGTTGGTAAATGTAGGCTTGCCCGGGTACAGGGATCTCTGCCCGGGTCGACGTCATAGTTTCTCCCACACTCGTGGGACCATCATGGAAACTTCTAAAAATAAAAATACATACGATGGGGATCATGATGATTCCCACCTCAAGGCCCGGTCATGCCAACGAAAAACTGACCGAAACGACGCCTCGTCCTCGGGACTCGAGGCGTCCGCCGAGGGTCCGGCACAACACGCAGAGGCCCAAACAACATCAAAGCGGAGGTCGCCCAGGAGGAGCCGGGGGAAGACCTCTAGCTTTAAACGGCGATTGGAGGAGCGGCGAGCGCGCAGGAAGGCTGCCGCCGCGGAAGCGAGGAAGGACGGCGGTAGAGCCGAAACGGAGCCGTCAACGGACGAGGGCGACAGCGATGTCGCAGAGCCGTCCGGAGAAGACGGGGGTGGCGGTTCTACCGCCAGAATGGACGAGGGCGGTGACATTCCCGCAGGGCCGTCCAAGAAGGGTAGCGGGCCGGCTGTTGAAGCCCCTGCCAGGTCGTCAGCGCGTCTTGTGGCAAAGAGCCCGGCGCCGACAGTGACAACGCTGACGACCAAGGAGAAGGCCCTCCCCTCGCAGAGGAAGCGCCGCCTGAGTAAGGGTGGCAGCTCGGGTGCCGACTCCGAAGGGAGCGTGGCCAATATGCCGCCACCTAAGGTCGCCTCCCGAAGAGGGCGAGGGGCCTCGGGAGAGGAAAGGGCGGCGGCGATTGCTGCCCGCGCCAACGGCGACCCCCCCGACCTGCGGGCCGAAAATGCCCGCCTTAATGGCGAGATGTCGGCCATACGGACCCGGAACCGGCAGTTGGGGGACATGCTGGCGGGGATGCGGCGGGCAAACCGCCAGTTACTGAAGGACGTGGCCGACCTAAAGGCGCAAATGGCGCTGCTCGCGCCGCCTGCGCCAATTGCGCCACCGGCCAAGGCCGGCCACTCAGCGGCCGCTGCAGCGCCAAAGCCGCCTCGCGCTGCGGTGCCGACGACGCTGGGCACTGGCGTCACCGTGACACCCGTCCCCGCAGCGAGAAAGACGCCTGCCGCTGCGAAGCGCGCGTCGCCGGCTGACGCTGGCGCGGTCGCCGCGGCGAAACGGGTCCCCGTGGTGAGGATGACGCCTCTCGCTGCGGACCGCATGCCGCCGGCTGGCGTCCCTGCGGCGCCAAAGCCACCAGGCGCCGTGGAACGGGCCCCCGAAGAGGCCCAGCCGACTCCGATACTTGCGGTGGGAGGCTTACCGGACGAGGCCCTGCGTCAAATCATCGACGCAGTCGGAAAACTCGTCGATGCGCGCATGGCCGTTCTGGAGGCAAGGTTGCCTCCAGAACCACGTGTCCGGCCGCCTCTCGCCGCGGACAAGCGGCCGCATGTGGCATCAGCCCCCGCCCCGCTGCCTTGTCAGGGTGGCCGCGTGGGGGGCAGCTACGCCACGGCCGCGGCGGCGCCCAAGCCCAAGGGACCCGCGCCAAAGCCAAGGAAGAGGACGGTACCGGCTCCTGCCTGACCGCAGTCATCGTCGGCAACAACACCGCCGGCGACGACCAGCGCGTCAACGACTGCGCCTACCGCGCCTGTCGCGCCTGCTGCGCCCGAGGGTTGGCAGGTGGCCGAGCGCGACCGGAAGAGTCGCGTTCAGAGGAGGAGAGCGGAGGCCAAGCGCGCCGCTGAGGTCCCCGCTCCCGCTCCACAGGCAGGAGCCGGTAAGAAGAAGAGGCGGCGCAAGGGGCTCAAGTCGCCGAAGACAGCCGCAGTGGTGATCACTGTGCTGCCTGAGGCGGCTGAGAAGGGCCTCAGCTACGAGGCCGTCTTGAGGAAGGCCCGGCGGGAGCTAGACGTCTCCGATATTGGAGGCGTCGAAGCCAGGACCCGCAAGGGCCGGACAGGGGCTCGAATCCTCGAGTTCCCCGGGGCCGAGGGCTCCAAGACGGCCGACAGCGTAGCTGACAAGCTGCGAGGTTTGTTTGCCGGGGAAGGTGGCATCAGGATCGCCAGGCCCGTCAAGTGCGCCGAAATGCGCATCGCGGGTCTGGACGACTCCGTGACGGTGGAAGACATCCGGGAGGCTATTGCTTCGAAAACCGGGTGTCCCATAGACACCGTCCGGGTTGGTGTCATCCGCCCCGGTCCGGGCGGCGTAGGTGCCGCCTGGGCGCAGTGCCCGGTGGAGTCGGTCAGGCAACTGGCCGGCTCAGGCAGGCTCCTCGTGGGCTGGAGCTCGGCGCGGGTGACCGTGCTTGAGCACCGGCCTGCGAGGTGCTATAAGTGCATGGCGGTCGGACATACTCGACCGACGTGCACTAATTGCTTCGACTACGGCGGACTGTGTTTCCGCTGCGGTCAAACCGGGCACGTGGCGGCATCTTGCGCCGCCCCGCCCCACTGCCCCGCGTGTGCGGCGGGCAATAAGCCCGCCAAGCACCGCATGGGCTCTGGGGCGTGCAAACCTCCAGCTTCGGCCCCAAAGGGGCGGGGCGGCCCTCCGACCACGGCCGCTCCCGCTCCTAGCGCGGTCCGATCGCCCGCCGGCGAGGGGGAGGTCATGGATACAGCCCGTTAATGGCTACACCATCCATGCACCACCTCTTGCAAGCCAACACCAACCACTCCGCCGGTGCGCAGGATTTACTCCTGCAATCCATGGCGGAGTGGTCGATTGGTGCAGCCGTAGTCGCAGAACCGTACTGCGTGCCTGATCGCCCCAATTGGGTGGTCAGCCGAAACGGAACTGCGGCAATCGTCGTCTCAACGCAGCGGCACTTCCCGTCCTTGTCTCTTTTGGATAGGGGCGAGGAATTTGTCGCGGCGGAGTGGGGAGGGGTCACGCTCTACAGCGTATACCTCTCCCCTACCAGGAGAATGGACGATTTCGGGGCCTCCCTCACCAACCTGGAGGCCTCGATACGGCGACTAGCACCGGGCCTCGTCCTGGTTCTGGGGGACTTCAACGCCAAATCCACGGCGTGGGGGTCCCCTATGACGGACGACCGCGGGCGGGCGGTCATCGAGTGGGCGGCTTCACTGGGCCTCTGTGTTCTTAACAGGGGCTCAGTGAACACGTGTGTGCGGCAGCAGGGCGGGTCGATAGTGGACTTGTCGTTCGCTAGCCCCGCTGTCGCACCACGGGTGAGGAACTGGAGTGTCCTGGAAGAGGCGGAGACCCTATCGGACCACCGGTACATCCGGATGGAGGTCTCCCCTCTCCGGGACCCCGGTAGGGGTCACAGGGCGGACGGAGCTCCCGCGTTTCCGCGGTGGGCTGTGGGTCGTCTTGACAGGGACCTACTGGCGGAGGCGGCCATCGTTCACACGTGGCTGTCCTCACCGCCCCCAGCGGACGGGGTGGACGCCGAGGCTGTCCGCATCCGCAGTGCGTTAACGCAGATCTGCGATGCGGCCATGCCCAGAGTGCAGCGGCGTCTACCTCCGAGGCAGGGGGTCTACAGGTGGTCCCCAAGATTGGCGGACCTTCGTGCGGCATGTATCAGAGCCCGAAGGTCCTACACCCGCAGCCGGCGGCGTCACCGCGACGCTGAGCGGGAGGGCCAGCTGTACGAGGCGTACCGCGATGCGCGGACGGCCTTTCGGCTGGCCATCCGAGCCGCCAAGGGTGCGAGTTGGCAGGAGATGCTGGACGGTCTCGACCGTGACCTCTGGGGTCGCCCGTATCGCGCGTCGCTGAACAAGCTTCGCGCGCAGGCCCCCCCCCTCACCGAGACCCTCCAGCCCGACTTCCTCTGTAGGGTGGTCGAGGAGCTGTTTCCACGGCAGTCGGAACACACGCCCCCGGTCATGGCCTCGCCAGAACAAGACCGGGAGGCTGACGACGAGAGTGTTCCGCCCGTGACGGAGACGGAAGTGGGAGCAGCTGTGGCGCGGATTCGTTCCGCGACCACGGCCCCCGGCCCGGACGGAATACCAGTCCGGGTGCTGACGTCGCTCCTCGAGCACCTCGAGCCTCGCCTCAGGCAGCTGTACAACGCCTGTTTGGCGTCTGGGCGGTTCCCTGAGTGCTGGAAGGAGGGGAGGTTGGTTCTCCTGCCAAAGCCGGGACGGCCCCCGGATTCGCCGTCGGCCTACAGGCCCATCGTGCTCCTCGACGATGTGGGTAAGCTGCTGGAGCGCATCCTCGCTGCCCGCATCGTCCAACACCTGGAGGAGGTGGGGCCCGATCTGTCGGACGCTCAATTCGGTTTTAGAAGGGGGCGTTCGACCATCGGGGCCCTGCTACGACTGAGGCAGACGGCCGCGGAGGCTGTCACCGGCGTGGGAGTGCTGTTAGCGGTGTCGCTGGACATCGCCAACGCATTCAATAGTCTGCCATTCAGCTGCATCAGGGAGGCGCTCCGATTTCATGGGGTGCCCTTGTACCTGAGGCGGCTGGTGGCGGACTATTTGGAGGGGCGCAGTGTCCTCTGCGCGAGTCCCGCAGGGGACATTGTGCGGACGTCCATGTCGTGCGGCGTTCCACAGGGGTCGGTTCTGGGGCCGACTCTGTGGGACATCGGGTACGACTGGGCGTTGAGAGGGAGTCTCCCCCCCGGGCTGAGCGTGATATGCTACGCTGACGATACGCTCGTCACAGCCCGGGGCAGGACACTCGAAGAGGCGGCGAGCCTGGCCACTCTCGGCACCGAGGAGATGGTCGGGCGAATCGAGGCGCTGGGGCTCAGGGTGGCCCTAAATAAAACGGAGGCCCTATTGTTCCATGGGCCACGCGTAAGGCCGCCAATCGGCGTCTCGCTAGTCGTCAACTCCGTCCACATCAGCATCCAGGCCCATATGAAGTACTTGGGTCTGGTGCTCGACGGGCGATGGTGGTTCCGGGAGCATTTTCGCCGAATTGCTCCCCGGCTGGTCGGCGCGGCGTCCGCCCTTTCGCGGCTCATGCCGAACGTGGGCGGACCCAGCTTCGAGGGCCGACGGCTGTATGCGGGGGTGATCCGTTCTATGGCCATGTACGGCGCACCCGTGTGGGCGAGGGCTCTGAACGCCCAGCTCAGGGCTGTTCTGTGGAGACCCCAGAGAGTCATGGCGGTCAGAGCCATTCGCGGGTACCGCACGGTATCGACCGAGGCGGCATGCCTACTGGCCGGGACACCCCCGTGGGACCTAGAGGCGGAGATGCTCTCCGACGGTGCGCAGGATCTCTTGCAATCCATGGCGGAGTGGTCGATTGGTGCAGCCGTAGTCACGGAACCGTACTGCGTGCCTGATCGCCTCAATTGGGTGGTCAGTAGACATGTGTAAGTAATGCGCTTGATATCAAAACGTAATGTTACTCGGGCGGGTAATATCACATTAAACATTACGCGACACACCGAGGCATTACACATCACATCACGCAATACTTCACGCATTACTATAGTGGACTTGTCGTTCGCTAGCCCCGCTGTCGCGCCACGAGTGAGGAACTGGAGTGTCCTGGAGGAGGCGGAGACCTTGTCGAACCACCGGTATATCCGGATGGAGGTCTCCCCCGGGACCCCAGTAGGGGTCACAGGGCGGTCGGAGCTCCCGCGTTTTCGCGGTGGGCTGTGGGTCGTCTTGATAGGGGCCTACTGACGGAGGCGGCCATCGTTCACACGTGGTTGTCCTCACCACCCCCAGCGGACGGAGTGGACGCTGAGGCTGTCCGCATCCGCGGTGCTTTAACGCAGATCTGCGATGCGGCCATGCTCAGAGTGCGGCGGCGTCTACCTCCAAGGCAGGGGGTCTACTGGTGGTCCCCAAGACTGGCGGACCTTCGTGCGGCGTGTATCGGTGCTCGAAGGTCGTACACCCGCAGCCGGCGGCGCGCAGGCAAGAGAGACCCTCCAGCCCGACTTCCTCCGTAGGGTGGTCGAGGAGCTGTTTCCGCGGCAGTCGGAGCACATGCCCCCAGTCATGGCTTCGCCAGATCAAGACCGGGACGCCGACGAGTGTTCCGCCCGTGACGGAGTCGGAAGTGGGGGGCGGCTGTGGCGCGGATTCGTTCCGCCACCACGGCCCCCGGCCCGGACGGAATACCAGTCCGGGTGCTGACGTCGCTCCTCGAGCCTCGCCTCAAATTCAAATTCAAATTCAAATTCATTTATTATGCATAGGCCCTGCGAGGGCACTTACATATTGTCAGTTTTAACATATTATATTAATTCAATTAACTACCACCGGATCGGAAGTAGACCACTACTGAGAAGATCCGGCAAGAAACTCAGCGGGTTAGTCTGTTGTTTTTTCTTTTAAATCTTTTTTATACAAAAAATGGTACAACATATGTAATAAGAAATAGCTCCAGTGTGATGCCCTGCGAACCCAATAGTTCAAATAGAATGTAAAAATAACCACGGCTGGACCAGATCCCTCAGGCAGCTGTACGCCTGTTTGGCGTCTGGGCGGTTCCCTGAGTGCTAGAAGGAGGGGAGGTTGGTTCTCCTGCCAAAGCCGGGACGGCCCCCGGATTCGCCGTCGGCCTACAGGCCCATCGTGCTCCTTGACGATGTGGGTAAGCTGAGGCTAAGAAGGGGGCATTCGACCATCGGGGCCCTGCTACGACTGAGGCAGACGGCCGCGGAGGCTGTCACCGGCGGAGGAGTGCTGTTGGCGGTGTCGCTGGACATCGCCAACGCATTCAATAGTCTGCCATTCAGCTGCATCAGGGAGGCGCTCCGATTTCATGAGGTGCCCTTGTACCTGAGGCGGCTGGTCGCGGACTATTTGGGGCGCAGTGTCCTCTGCGCGGGTCCCACAGGGGACATTGTGCGGACGCCCATGTCGTGCGGTGTTCCACAGGGGTCGGTTCTGGGGTCGACTCTGTGGGACATCGGGTACGACTGGGCGTTGAGAGGGAGTCCTCCCCTCTGGGCTGAGCTTGATATGCTATGCCGACGATATGCTCGTCACAGTCCGGGGCAGGACACTCGAAGAGGCGGCGAGCCTGGCCACTCTCGGCACCGAGGAGATGGTCAGGCGAATCGAGGCGCTGGGGCTCAGGGTGGCCTTAAATAAGACGGAGGCCCTATTATTCCATGGGCCACGCGTAAGGCTGCCAACCGGCGCCTCGTTAGTCGTCAACTCCATCCAGATCACTATTCAGGCCCATATGAAGTACTTGGGTCTGGTGCTCGACGGGCGATGGTGGTTCCGGGAGCATTTTCGCCGAATTGCTCCCCGGCTGGTCGGCGCGGCGTCCGCCCTATCACGGCTCATGCCGAACGTG
This sequence comes from Lymantria monacha, assembly GCA_905163515.2. Taxonomy (NCBI): domain Eukaryota; kingdom Metazoa; phylum Arthropoda; class Insecta; order Lepidoptera; family Erebidae; genus Lymantria; species Lymantria monacha. Next base: position 20,735,251 of record LR991091.1, read on the forward strand.
GGCGGACCCAGCTTCGAGGGCCGACGGCTGTATGCGTGGGTGATCCGTTCGATGGCCATGTACGGCGCACCCGTGTGGGCGAGGGCTCTAAACGCCCAGCTCAGGGCTGTTCTGTTGAGACCACAGAGAGCCTTGGCGGTCAGAGCCATTCGCGGGTACCGCACGGTATCGACCGAGGCGGCATGCCTGCTGGCCGGGACACCCCCGTGGGACCTAGAGGCGGAGAATCTCTCCGACCTCTACCGGCGGGTTACCTCAGTGCGCGACGAAGGTCACTCCCCATCGTTGAGCGAGATAGCACCTGGCGCGTGGACGCCCGCCGAGTTGTCATCGCCCGTTGGGTTACGCGGCTGGAAAGGCCTAGACACGGTGTTGTTACCGTTGAGGCCCTCCGGCCCGTACTGATGGAGTGGATGGAGCGGCGGCACGGAGTGCTCTCCTTTCGGCTGGTGCAGGTGTTGTCGGGGCACGGGTGCTTCGCCTTGTACCTGCACACGGTCGCGTATAGGGAGTGGACTCCGTCCTGCCACCATTGCAGCAGTGTCGAGGACACGGCGCAACATACGCTCGAGGTATGTCCGAGCTGGGACGGGCAGCGCCGTGACCTCGTCGCTGTTATCGGTGCCGACCTGACGCTGCCGGCTGTCGCGAAAGCGATGGTCGACAGCGTCAGGAACTGGAACGCGGTCGCCGCCTTCTGCGAGGCTGTCATCTCGCGGAAGGAGGCGGCGGAACGAGTCCGGGATTCCCGTGACCCGGGCCGCCGTCAGCGGCCGGGGCGGCGCAGGCGCGAATATCTGCGCCTGATGCCGCCCTAACCGAGGCTTCGGGTGATCGGATCGGAGAATTGTCCGGTCACCCGACGTGAGGCCACCGCGTGAGGGCAACGCCCCGACGGCGAAAGCTGTCGGGGCGTCGACATGAGAGGAACCCGTAAGGGTAAACCGCCGGGCGGGCCACCGCAGTCAAAGATCGAGTACCGGTGGCCCGCTCGCACGGCGAAGAGAGGTGTTTGCAGGGTGGGTCCATTGGGTTGCGCGCCGCCTCTTCCGTCGTCCCGGGCCGATTTGCCGGGGCGCGACCACATCCCACCTTGCGAAAAAAAAAAAGCCGGAGGTGTCAAGGGACACCCGGATGGAACGAAGTTCTATTTTAATTATATAATTTTTTTCTGCCTTAAGCGATTTTTATCGTTATATTTTAGCCAATTTGCAAAATATCTTTATAAATTATAGCCTATGTGTTATTCTGATGTGCAAGCTATATTACTATAAATTTCATCAAAATCCATTCAGTAGTTTTTACGTGAAAGAGCAACAAACATGTTCACATCCATACATTATTACAAACTTTCACGTTTATAATATTAATAATAGGATATACAATTCCACTAGACTACCAAAACTTTTCGGCCCCGAGCTCGAACGCGAGCCGGCCGCGCGGCCCGGTCACGGGCGAAAATAATTTCGTTGCGCATTATTTTGATTTTGCTATATCTCTTAAGGTATTGATTTAATTTGCATGGTCTGAAGGAAAAAAAATATCTTCATGAAATGCTCAAGCCAACTAATGTATTTAAAATGATAAGGATTAATACAGTATTTGTGTAAATAGCTTTTCAATTACCGTTTTATAATAGAACATTTTTTAAAGTATTAAAATGGATATAGTATGTTATCCTTAAGAGATAGATATATACCATCGCGGACTTTTTTGTAGGCCTTTTTAAGCTGTATAATACTGTAGTACTTTATTTTGATCTATTTCGTAGGGTTCAGCCAGCGTTTGCAATGTAAGCGCAAAATAATGTGTTTATTTACGACATCACATTAGAAACCTCTAAAATTATCAGTGTTTCTCTAGTACATTATGCATATATTATACATATAAACTTTCCTCTTGAATCACTCTATCTATAAAAAAAATCGTCGCGACACCACACTGTTCAATGCGAAATAGAAATGAAAATATCTGGCTTGCTTTCTATAAGAGAGCCGACGAGCGACGCCGCACAGCTTACAATAGCTTACTATAGCAAAAAGTGTCGTGACAACTTTTCGTAAGAATTTTTCCGTCTAGCCCCCTTTCACAACGCGCGATAAGGAACTTCGTTCCAAAAGTCATGCGTGTGATAAATTATATTCTTACCACATGGAAAATCCTTAATTAAATAGCTATAGTAATAAAAATATTTATTTAGTAAGATTTGGTCTAATATCATAATGTGTAGTTATATCTAATCTCAATGAATTTTTGGTTCACTATTTTAATTATGATGGCTTCCACATAAAGGTTAAACATACATGAATGAGCCATTGACTTTTTCGTTTAACTGTTTACAAGAAATAATTCTAAAATTAGCTTCGTGTATCTCGAACTTAGTGAGACAGTTATAACACTGGAATTCTTTTTGCGACTCAATTGGACATTAATCGCTTTATAGAAATAAAAAATAATAATAAATTTCAACATTTAATATAAAAAACTTCGTCCATTGTAAGAAAATTAAAAAGAAATTGTTTGGTTATTTCTAAGTTTATCGCATACACATATGTATTATCATAGCTGGGCATTAACTCGTTAATCCGTTAATCGTTAATTAACGAAGTTAACATTTTGATTAACGGATTAACTTTTAAGTTAACTTTTAAAAATGTTAACGGACACGTTAACTTCCGTTAATATGCAAGATGTCCGTTAATCGTTAATCCAATGCTTAGGCATTATATACTTACACGCTACTATACTTACCGCACGGCACTGACAAGTGCCGGGTGGCGCGTGGCAGCGAGTGAAACAAAAACAAAATTAGATATATTTTGCCGGCGCGTGCGAGTGAGAAAGAAAACTGCGAAAAGATTTGTTTCGTTTGATCATTTCTTTACTTCAAAATGTTAATGTTCATGAAGGGAAATATGCACCTACCCGACGATTAAATTACACATTCGAATTATACAAGTATTTTGTTTTGTTCCTAACCTGTTAACTTCAAGAACCTAAACCACAGGTTTTATAAGTTCACTTACGCAACGATATAAAGATGAAATTTTACACATATTAACGGATTAACGATTAACGTTAACTTGCGTTAATTCTTCCGAAATGTAACGCTTTAACGTTTAACGAAGCTAACTTTTTTTGTAGCGGTTTAACGATTAACGAAGTTAACTATTTGATTAACGGTGCCCAGCTATGTGTATTATGTATTGCAGACAGTCTTAGCGGGGAGTCTGTTTTGTAAAATGCCTGAAACAATCTGATTTGGCTTGTTCACAACATTATCAACAAACCTTTTGTTGATAATATTGTGAATAGCTCCCACTGCGACCAAGAAAACGACCTTGCACGCTTCTTCAAACATCGTCGATGAAAAAACAGACGCTTTTAATGCCTTTATTTCATTTAGGTTTCATATTAGGTTTATTATTCTGTTTTTTTTTATCACGTACATATACATATATGCAAACAGACTTAACGGGAAATCTGTTTTGTAAAATGCCCGAGACAGTTCGATTTGCGGCAAACGTTCTGTTGATACTTAACTGTTGTAAGTAGCTCGCAATGGCTGTATGAGTGACCAAGATAACAACCTTGCACGCTTCTTGTCAAGCATCGTTGATAAAAAACAGGCGTTACAATACCCTCTCAAGGTTTATTATGCTGAATCACTAGCAACTGGACGAATGAGATTACCCATTACAGCTCAAACAAGAAAATTGCTAACATGAGCAATACTATTAGCAAAATACTATTTTAGAAAGCTGTCCCCAAGCGAGATCGACACCAACTAGATGTATGCGACATCGAAAACGTCGCTGAAAACTCTGACAGGGACTCGAATCATCGTGTTAACTGGGACTAAGGGTTCGAAGATAGCTGGTTAAGGCGCTATGATTCAGATCAGCCAGATAAAAAAGTATGCCTAGTTTCGAGGCATTTTTTTCTTTCCTTAAATGTACGAAACGCCACAACATCAAGGTTTCTCGGAAATATCACGTGATCTCCGTTTTAAGACACAATTCTTCTATTAAAATTTGTCCAGCACATTTAAGCCTGTTTACCAGATTTAAGAGCTGCACGTTTAGCATAATAGCCAGTATACAAACAGGTTTCATATATCTGTTCAATGATACGTGCCATGCATATGCCCGACTAGAAATTTTTTCGTCTTCCTTAGCAGGACCGGACCGGGCATGCCCGATCTGGACCAGATAAGGTATGTAACGCAGAAGATATATCTGGACCCGATCAGGAAAACCTTATCGGGTCCAGATCAGGCATTCCTGATCGGGTCCAGATCAGGCGTTCCTGATCGGGTCCGGATGAAATTTTACTGATCGGAACCAAATCAATCATCTGCGTTTTATATCTTGCCTGATCCAAAACGAGTATGCCCAGTCCGGTCCTTTTAAAAAAAACATGAACATCTTAAAGAACATGTTTAATAGGTAAAAATATAAATTAATGTATGACGTAGGCACCGAATGCAGTGCTATATTCTTATCACAGAGAGTCCCAGTGAGCCGTTCCGATTATGGAGCAACCACCAGATGCTAACGACTGCAATGCCATGATCGATTTGTTTTAATCTGATACGATAACAACTAATTTAATATCAGGCCATGTTATTACGCTTCGAAGAATCTTAACACCGCGATTCAAATAATGACGTCATTTTACTAACGCCATCTATTTATTATGACCCAAAACATTAAAAAAATGTTAGAATGGTTGTTACAATATAATATTTCTATCTATCTATGTTTTCAAATGTTAGGCACATTTATATATATATATATATATATATATATATATATATATACATATATATATATATATATATATACATATATATATATATATATATATATATATATATATATACATATACATATATACATATATATATATATATATATATATATATATATATATATATATATATATATATATATATATATATATATATATATATATATATATATTATTTATTTTTGTTTTTTACTTCAAATATAAATTATTTTTATATTATTAATTAAACATTATTATTATTATTAAATACATATGATTAATTAAAGATTTCAGATTAATCTCCTATGATGCAAATACAATTTCGCCGTGGCATAATGCATAAATATGACTTTTTTGAATTTTGATGGATATTTTTTTTGTGTTACGAAAACTGTTTCTGGTTCTGATATACTACAAGCCTTACTATATCCTTGATAATATTTCACATCAGGCTATCCTTATTTGGTCCTGATCTGGTCCTGATCCGGTATGCCTTACCATACTTGATGTTATTTCACATCAGGCTATCCTGATCAGGACCAGACCTGGTCCTGATAGGGTTTGCCGGATCCGGCATGCCTCATTCTGTCCTGATCGGGTCCTGATCCGGTATGCCTTACCATACTTGATGATATTACACATCAGGCTATCCTTATTTGGTCCTGACCTGGTCCTGATCCGGTATGTCTTACCATATTTAATGATATTTCACATCAGGCTATCCTTATTTGGTCTTGATCTGGTCCTGATTCGGTATGCCTTACCATACTTAATGATATTTCACATCAGGCTATCCTTATTTGGTCCTGATCTGGTCCTGATCCGGTATGCCTTACCATACTTAATGATATTTCACATCAGGCTATCCTTATTTGGTCCTGATCTGGTCCTGATCCGGTATGCCTTACCATACTTAATGATATTTCACATCAGGCTATCCTTATTTGGTCCTGATCTGGTCCTGATCCGGTATGCCTTACTATACTTGATGTTATTTCACATCAGGCTATCCTGATCAGGACCAGACCTGGTCCTGATCGGGTTTGCCGGATCCGGCATGCCTCATTCTATCCTGATCGGGTCCAGATACATGATCTGGTTGAACCATACTTGTTTTCTAGTCGGGTGGAGAGCGTGCCTTTAGATGGCTAATGTTATCGGGCGTACCCAAAGTGTGGTCACGAGGCAATTATGTTGCTGCAATATCCTTTATCTTAGATCTATACCTGTTTTTCAAATGGTTATTTAACCATTTGAAGCAACAAGAGGTATAGGTCTAAAAATAATCACGTACATGATAAATATTTTTTTTTTGTTGACACTGTTGAACACAGCCGTACACTGTTCGACACTCGAAAAAGTGGTGTTTGACAGATGCTTACCTACTTTCATAGAGTACTTTAAATATATAGGTACTACTTTGCTTGAATTAAGTATCATTACTTAACCTCGCAATTTATTTACGGCATATTCTAGTAGTTTTATTTGAGATTATTAAATTGAGCTTGTCTCTTACTGCTAATTAAAATTTAATAAAAATGTTCAAATGTAAATATTGCACTATTGAAGTGAGCCCTGATAATGTGGTTATGTTTATAAATTATTGAGCCAAGAATTTGTCAAGGAACTTGCATTTAGGTATACAACAGCCATAAATTTGCGATATTGATGCACTCTAGTGTTATTTTGAGACAACTAGCTGTTTCATTTAAACTTTTACAGTGTTTGGCAGTGTTTCACAATGTATTTTTTATTATTTAACCATTTGAAGCAACAAGAGGTATAGGTCTAAAAATAATCACGTAGGTACATGTTAAATATTTTTTTTTACAATAGAAACTCCTCATATTTATTTATATCGTGCAACACTAATTTAAAACTTATATATTTAAAAATAAACTAAAATAACACAAAAATAAAATAACACTAGAGTGCATCAATATCGCAAAATTATGGCCGTTGTATACCTAAATGCAAGTTCCTTGACAAAGTCTTGGCTCAATAATTTATAAATATAACCACATTATCAGGCTCACTTCAATAGTGCAATATTTACATTTGAACGTTTTTATTAAATTTTAATTAGAAGTAAGAGACAAGCTCAATTTAATAATCTCAAATAAAACTACTAGAATATGCCGTAAATAAATTGCGAGGTTAAGTAATGATACTTAATTCAAGCAAAGTAGTACCTATATATTTAAAGTACTCTATGAAAGTAGGTAAGCATCTGTCAAACACCACTTTTTCGAGTGTCGAACAGTGTACGGCTGTGTTCAACAGTGTCGTTGATGGAAAGCGCTTTATCGAACACTGCGTTACACTGCGTCACTTTTTGTACTAAATGGAAAGCACACTAAATGTTTTTTTTATAATTAGGTAGGTACATAGATATTATTTTTTTGTTTAATCACCGAATGGGCAAGTAGAAGTGAAACAATGATTTCTAGTCTCAAACTACGCAGTGAGATTTTTGCGGTGTATAATGCGCAGTTCCAAACTTCACACTTGCACGCCTCATAAGCGAAGCGTTGAGGTGATACTCTACTCTCGATATATGAAAATCAAGGACTTTTCACAACTAAAAATGACTATTTATTCTCACACTGCACTTATAGGATAATATTATCATACATATAGGTATCAAGAAAAAAACATTCGTTTAAACTTATTTGATATTTTTAAAAAGGAATTATTTTGTTTAAGGTAAGAAAGAAGTTAATTAAAAAAAATTTCGAGGACGTCCGGATGTTGCCGTACCTACTCTCACGACCGTAAAAATTATGGTATCGAATTTTTCTCTTATTAAAAGCTTCATAATCACAACGCGCTGTTCCCTTACGAAAATGGCTTGGTAATTCTTTGTCGTTTAATTGAAGTTAATAAAAAACTAAACTTAGTCCCGTTTACAATGCTTGCAAGCTATGTTTTGCGCAACATTTTTTTTTGTTCTCTACGTCCATTTAGACAGGCAACAAAGCCTATACAGCCAATTTGCGCTAATAAAAAAATATGAGGCGTGCACTTTTGGCTTTTCCAAATTATTTAAAATTCTTCTGGAATATCTGCTGAAGTTTACAGAAAAATATATCTTATCTTTAAGCTTTTTGCCTTACGTAATATTGGAATCTGGAACTCTACAATGAGGATTCGCATGCTTCTGACACTAAGTCAACAAGCAGGGTTTTCAGTCTTTTGAACCCATCCATTCAACCTATTGACGTCCACTACTGTACTTGTCCTTTCTGCATTCTCAAGCAAATATAACTTCATCACCGCCACGCTCGATAGGTTGGCTATTGCAATGGGTGTTATCATTTACCCAGAAGTGCTGAAGCCCATTCTCCTGGTGTATCATCACTTTTTCAACTCCGACGGCGGAATATAATGGATGGTGGTGATTGCATTCCTTACTCTGCCTGTTCCGTACTCCCCATGGTAAGCCTTTCCATCTGTTGAAGACAACAGATGGAAAGGCTTACCATATTCATCAACATTTATCCCAAGGCATATTTTATTTATTTACAATTCATATGTATATGTATACAACTAACAACCCGTCCTCGCTTTGCTTCGGTTTCGATAGCTCTGACCCCGCATTTTAAATCCCTAATTAAGAATTTTGATGAATAATATACAAACCTCTATATTGTGCACAGCGTTTTCACTACCTCCCCATGGAATATACGCTGCATTGTGCTTGATAGCTAACTTGCCGGGGATTAAATCACCCTCAAACCTAGCCCTTATGACCCATAAAGGACTTCCGTCATGACCTTCATATCCACCAACAACGGCTCTATCACTAAGTGAAGCAGCGGTGGCAGGCGTCGAGGGAATCCATTCAATAGTAGCTGAAAATATTATTTTAGTAATTAAATTATATTGTCTCATTCATCTACTGTGCTTTGGTCATAAACTTTATATGGGAATGACGCAACATGTACTTTTCGTCCATTATATACATTGGAAATGTTTTGGCAATAGTTTTATGCCTGGTCGCCTGCTTGACGTCAACTCCGAGTGGAAATGTAATTGTTGACGAGACAGGATCAGATGGAGTTGGCCTGGATCAATGTTTAGATCAAACGTTTTAACTCTTAGTCGTCTCTTACGACACAGAGGAACAATATAAGAGTTGGTACTATTCGTATCGGCCATCACACAGCAATCTATTTTATCTTATTGATTTAATTTGCTTTGTAGCATATGCAATAAAACTTATTAAAATAGGTATGTTCGACATTAATTTACTTATGAGGCATATCATTATTTCAGAGTTTCTGTCAGGATATTTGTAGTAAGAGCTATTGTAGGCATATGTATATTATATCTAGTCGCAACTGGGTATAGAACAAACCATCCTTTGTAGTTCTCTTGTACATAGATCTATATCCCTACGAGAATGCACTACCAACGATCTTGTGTTATCTGTGCTAACGGTTCCCTACGATATTTACAATGTCTTCAATAGGCGGACTTCTTTTTAATTTTCTTTAGAAACCTTTTGAAACATTCGCGGCCAAATTTATAAATATTGGTCGCTTCGCTGCCTAATACGTGAACGTTGACTTCGTAGGTTATTAAACAAATCTTTAATTTTGTGTAACTATCTGAATTTTAAAATGGCGTTTTGATACTTACGCATTCCATATGCTGGAGTAGGAGTGATATTAGGATAACCGAATCCGACGCCTGGCGGCGCGGTCGGCGCTGCAGTTGGATATGACATGGCAGCCGGATGTCCTGTCTGATAAGAGTATGCCGGGTTTGGTTGGTATTGCCCTTGGTTTGGTTGGTATTGGCCTTGGTTTGGATGGTATGGGCCTTGGTTTGGTTGGTATTGGCCTTGGTTTGGTTGGTATTGCCCTTGGTTTGGATATCCGGGATAGTGAGGTTGAGGTTGTGGCGGTGCATTGGATGGGTTATATAGGTTCGGGTAAATTTGACCTTGAGGTGGTGGATACTGTGGATTTCCGTTTGGATCTGAAACGGGAAAATGTAGGTGTTTTTATTCAGCTTATAAATATGCTTCCATAATTAACAATTCCTAGGCTGGCGACACGAGTCCATCCACACACATGCTTTTTTCCCCTTTTAGTATTTGCTCTTAATAGCAAACGTGCAAGCAGCACACCTGGTGTCACTGGCGCTCATGGACCGTTGCAATACTAGTGGTATAGGTAGGCCGCTGCCTAGTAATGAAAATTCCAAGAGCCAGAAAATTGGGCTTCTGGCTCTCTCGCTCACCGAATGAAGCATAGCAGCACATTACCATTGTTTAGACATCGAATTTCTACGACAATGTGATACTACCTCGGACGGACCGTCCTGCAGCTTTAAACAGAAAACTGTCCACAGCGTGGCTCTACCACTATTATTTTCTTATTCCCAGTGTTACACTTAGATATGTATTTACACAATCATATGGTATGTCTAATAATGTTTTTTTTTTTTCAATGTATAACACACATTTGCGAACATTCTACCTAGTATTTAATGCTCAAATCAAACGTTATTATCGGAGAAGTGGACTATTTAAGAAAAACTAAATTTAGATTGAGATGACACTTTTCAATATAAATAATAAAAGCAACTCGAGTCTATATTAGCAGTCTAAGGATTAATTTGTAAGAACAAGTTTCTATTCGGTAGACGGAGCGTCGAGTTTTTAATCTTTTTTGCGCACCTACGCACTACATACTTAGATAGAATACATACAATAGGTAGTTTTATTACTATGTTTTTAGGAAAGTCCAAAAAAAGCATAGTTATAATAACTATATATATATAGCTATAACTCTGCGGTACATTGCTATCTGAACCAGGTTGCCCTGTCACACCAGGCAGACCCAACCTAGATCGCGTTAAGCAATGTAGGTAACCAAAATTTTAAACCAATGAGTTATCATTGCAATTTTATGTATTATCTATTTTGCATTTTTGCAAGACTGCACGGGGGTAGATGACCAGGCCCCTGTGAAAGTAAATGCTACTGGCACCACTAACAAAAAACTTATACAGCAGGCATTTCACCCAAGCCTATTTATTACAAGACCACGATCATCTTCTTTGGGAAGCAGCCCTACCACGAATAGACTTGCTCTGGGAGACATACCTGTGGATGAGACACCTACAATAATATTAATAGATGAGGACACTAATAACTGCCCTCCCAATTGGCAAAGGATACCTAAACAACGTAACCCAAAAAGGAAAAAGTTATCCAATAGTCCACCACAATTGGAAAGTCATTATAGTGTACCAGGTAAAGTAGTTGATACCTCAAACAGATACAGTGGGCTACCAATAGATGAGATTAGTGAACAAGCAACTGGCCAACAGCAGTTACCCAAGAAACCCAGTAAACCACCACCAATAATACTGTATGGTATAGAGGACTTAACCAAATTGACACAACTCATAAATAGCTCAGTGTCAAATGGAAGCTATTCATATAAAATAATCAACAGAGACCAGCTCAGAATAATGACACATACACCAGAAGTTTATAAAGAACTGATTGATCTAATACGCAAGAAAGGACTAATTGGTCACACCTTCACCCAAAAAGATAAAAGATGTTGCAGGCTTGTAATTAAAGGTTTACACCATACCACTCCGAGGGAAGCTATTATAAATGAGATAGAACAAACGGGTAATATTATCAGAGGTGAAATCATTTGTGCATTTTCCAGAAGGAATAAAAGGCCACTCAACATGTTTTTTGTTAATATAGAACCTGGTCCTAATAACACCAAAGCAAAGTGTATACAATATATATACCATACAAAAGTTAAAATAGAAGATCCACGTAAAACAAATGATATCCCGCAATGTACAAGATGCCAACAATATGGACATACGAAGAATAACTGTATGCGTCCCTACCGATGCGTTAAATGTGCTGAGGGACACAGAACCATTGACTGCCCGAAAAAAGACAGAAATACTCCAGCAACATGCACTTTGTGTCATGGAAATCACCCTGCCAATTATAAAGGTTGCCAAGTTTATAAGGAAATTCGAGCGAGAAAAACAATACAACCATCTTATAGAAAAACACCCAAAACAAATACGCAGTATACAAAAACTGATAAAGCTTATCCTCAAATGGAGGCATTTCCTCATCTTAAACCAAGCACATATGCTGTAGCAACAACACAGTCAACAAACCTTCATGATCTAGAGCCCAAAAGCTCTAATTACTGGGTCAAAAAACCAGAGAACGCCAAGTCTCAGCCAACAAATTTGTTAGAACAAATTATTTTAAAACAATCAGAGAAAATAGATATTCTTGTACAACAAATAGGAACCTTAATGGGACTCCTAACGACACTAATAGCCCAATATAAGAAATGAAATTCCTACATATTGCAACATGGAATATAAACGGCTTATCACATAATAAACAGGAAGTGGAACTGTTCATTAATCACTATAAAATAGATATCCTTCTTATATCAGAGTCACATATGACTGACGAAAATAATTAAAATCAGAGATTACTGTGTATATTGCACCAATCACCCAGATGGTACATCACATGCTGGTGCTGCTACAGTGATAAGAGAAAATATTAAACATCATGTTCTTTCGCATTTCAAACAAACATATTTGCAAGCTGCTGTAGTGACAATCGAAAACTGGCAAGGACCGCTTAAGGTCGCAGCGGTGTACTGCCCTAACATCGGAATCCTAAACATCGAATTCATGAACAAATGTTTACTGAGTTCTTTGACTCACTTGGTACCAGATATATTGCAGGGGGAGATTGGAATGCGAAGAATACTTTTTGGGGCTGTAGGTTAACAACAACAAGAGGCATAGAGTTGAAAAAGAGCATAGATAAACACTCGCTGAACACACTGACTACAAGAGAACCAACCTACTGGCCATCTGACCCTAATAAAACGCCCGATCTTCTTGATTTTTTTATCATCAATGGGATGTCAGGACTGTATACAAAGACAGAGTCATGTCTAGATGGCTCTTCTGACCACACACCAGTAATCTGTACACTGAGTACCACTATCATTTGTCAAGAACTCCGTGACACCTTATATAATAGAAAAACTGACTGGAAGGCATTCCAAGAATATATACAAGATAACGTTAACTTGAACTTACCCCTTAAAACAGAAGAGGATATAGAGAATGTGGCTTGGTACACAACCAACTTTATTCAAACAGCTGCTTGGACATCCACGCCGTATATTGAATATAATCCACAAAATCAGAACTATACGATCTCGATACGGGAAAAAATAATTAGTAAAAGAAAACTGAGACGAAAATGGCAAACTAGCAGGAATGCACATGACAAGAGAGCCCTCAACCGAGCGAAAAAAGAATTGAAACATATGCTCAAACAGTACGAAAATGACACCCTGCAGGATAAGCTAAAAACTCTATCTTCACACAAAGCAGACGACTACTCGTTGTGGAAAATGACAAAGTCATTAAAAAGACCAAAGGAACATATGCCTCCCTTAAAAAAGCCAAACAATAGCTGGTCAAGAAAATCAGAGGACAAAGCCGAGTTATTTGCTGAATACTTAAAAGAAGTATTCAAACCAAGTGAATCTGATATTGAGCACTCTGCAATAGAAACAGAAAGTATTCTTAACTGTGCTCAACAGATATCAACACCATTAAGTTTGTGCACACCAGCGGAAGTCCGTTCAACAATCAAACACCTTAAAAACAAGAAAGCACCAGGGTTTGATCTGATAACATCTGAAGTTCTCAAGCAACTGCCAAAAAAAGGAATAGTTCTCTTGACTATTCTATTTAATGCGGTGCTGAGACTACATTATTTGCCGCAAATATGGAAAGTGTCAACTGTTAATATGATTATCAAGCCTGGAAAACCTCCAACTGAAGTCACATCTTATAGACCAATAAGTTTGCTGCCGCTGCTATCTAAAATATTTGAAAAGATTTTACTCCCAACGTTTGCTACCAATATTAGAAGAACAAAAAATAATACCTGACCACCAGTTCGGCTTTAGAGCACGCCATGGAACGACTGAACAAATACACAGAGTGGTGCACACAGTGCGACAATCATTGGAGCGGAAAGAATACTGCTCAGCTGTGTTTCTTGACGTACAGCAGGCCTTCGATCGAGTGTGGCACAAAGGCCTCTTATATAAAATTAAATCGTGGGTACCATATAATGCATATAGGCTCCTTAAATCTTATTTACAGGACAGGCTATTCCAGGTTAGGTGCGGAGACAGTTTATCTTCCCTCAACCAAATCGAAGCTGGAGTCCCCCAAGGCTCTGTCTTGGGTCCTGTTCTTTACACCATATATACTGCTGATCTCCCAACATCAGAGCATGTGGTTACTGCTACATATGCTGATGACACGGCTGTCTTATCGTGTGATAAAAATCCTGTTGTAGCATCGATGAAACTCCAACAACTGAACAAAATAGGCTCTTGGCTAAAAAAGTGGAGAATCAAAGCAAGTACTACAAAATCAATCCATGTCACATTCACCCTAAGAAGAGACAATTGCCCTCAGGTCAGTCTTGAAAACAGTGTTCTGCCCCAGCAAAATACAGTCAAATACCTGGGTATACACCTTAATAGAAGGCTTACCTGGCGTGAACATATAAAAAACAAAAGAAAACAAATAAACAGAAAACTAGCAGACATTCATTGGCTAATGGGTAGGCACTCATCACTCAGTCTCGAAAATAAACTTCTTGTATACAAATGTATACTAAAACCTGTATGGACATACGGTATAGAGCTCTGGGGTTCGGCCAGTCACTCAAACATAGAAATTCTTCAACGCTTTCAAAACAAGGCTCTGAAGATGATATGTGGCGGGCGCACCTTGGTTCACAAGGAATAGTGAAGTCCATAAATATCTACAAATTCCACTAATAAAGGAAGAAGCGGAACAAGCGTGCAAGAGTTATAAGGAAAGACTTGAGCGACACAGAAACCAACTCGCCATTAGATTACTGGATAGTGAGAAGTCCATATATCGCCTAAAAAGAAAGCGAATAGCCTCAATTTGATAGAAGCAAAGTATGCTTCTAATAGTAAAATCTGGGAGGAGGCGCATCATTGGATGCGTCGGGCTCTGACTGACCACAAATATCTCAATCAATCTGATTATAGCTTGTTATGGCTGATTGCAGATGGAAAAAAAAAAAAAAATCTATTTTGCATCTTTTTCAGTTCACATTAACGTATAGGCACGTTGTACTATTGGTTACGGTCTATTCAAGAATGGTCAAAAAGTCTTCTCAAACTAGGTCAGTTTAAGGATACTTGCCAGATGGATTGTCATCTGAGGCCTGCTCATAAATTACAGCCATGTTAAGCGAAAAAATTACTTTCCTAAATAGGGAAAAATGTTTTCTAAACTGAAATTTTATAATGGTATGGCCACACTGATGACAGTTTTCTATCAGTTCAGTATTTCGGACAGGTCCGTCCGGAGTATTTTTTTTTTTGTGTGACTTAGTTGTTAGCTTCTGATGGCTATGACAACTTTACCCGGACTGTGGGTGAGCGCTGAGGGCTCTCAACCCGTTCCGTCCGGAGTAGTACCACACTCTCCTTATTAGGTGGGTTTGGGGTTTTCTTGAGTAGGCCTAGGCCAGGGTTCGGCAACCTGCGACTCGCAAGCCACATGCGGCTCTTTGGATGTGAAATTGAGGCTCTTTAGTACTATATGCAAAAATTTAATTTATAAAGAAAACCTTTAAAAATCGTTTATTATTAGGCATTAGGCTCAAATTATTGTTGCCAAAAAAATTGTGGCTCTTTAAAAACTTAAAACTTTTATAAATTCTAATTTTTGGCTCTTCCGACTCCAGAGGTGCCGACCCCTGGCCTAGGCAGTAGTAGGTCAGATTTCCTGCCCTGGGGAGGAGGCTCGGGCCCAGCAGTGAGATTTACCTATGAACTAAGATGATGATGTAGGCAAGTACACTAGTTAATAAAACTCAACCCTATGCAAAATCAAAGGAATGTTGTATAAATAAAATATTTAGTAATTTGATAACCTGATAATAATCAGGAAACACGTATGAAACATACATACGTATTGCCATCCACTAGGTATCTATCAGCAATATTTCACCCACACTTTCCTGTTGGGGAATTATATGACTAAGGTTGTATCAAATCACTAAAACGGAAAGAAAACTTTGAAAAATTAAATTCAATAGCTGCCCTGAATTTAAATCAGCGCGATATACCCAACTAGTACGCCCCTTTTGCTGTGGGAGACTTGTGTGCAACAGTAAAAAGTACTAAGAAGACCGACACGAAAATCTATTTGAAAACAACTAGGTATGTAAACAATAAAATAACTAAATTACTATTGGTAACTAAAAGTACGTATATCAACAGGTAACATTGCTTACCGCCTATCCTTACTAGTGATAGGACCACGCTGTCCACAGTTATCTGTCTACAGCCGCGGGCCGGTCCGTCCGGGATAGTACCACACTCTCGCAGAAGAACGTCGTCTGAGTAATGACAATGTGCTATTGCGCTTCGTTCGGTGAGAGAGAGAGCCGGAAGCCCAACTGGGTGGTTTTGGGGTTTGTATAGGTAGGCAGCGACCTAGCTATACTCTTGGTATAACAAAGGTCCATGGGCGGCAGTAACACTTACCATCAGGTGTGCTGTTTGCTCGTTTGTCACCATAAGCTATAGAAAAAAACACTTATTGCAAATACTCAGTCATTACCGGGTGCCTAGTCATTTACATACCTTTGTACAAAACCATACATAATGACCAAAACTATTAAAAGCCGCTTTGTTTGTTAAGGGTACGTTGTCGCTGCGTAGGTACTTTGCAATAGTTTTACGTTAAGCTTTACCCAATAGTGGGACATCAAAAGTATATTTTCATTACGGATATCACAAATCTTAACGTTTACCTACGGCTAGAAAACAAAACAAACAACTCTCTCTTGTAAATTTAACTAATTTAAATAAACATGGCTACCAAATCACATTTCATTTGTAAAAAAACTTATACATACACACATAGCTAGATTCTTATAGGAATTCGATCAGAAGAATATACAAAAATAATACTTACACATTTTCGAGGGTTAACCTTGGAGAACACTAAAGGAATGAGAGTAAAATTTAATATTCGTATTCTTCAATAACAAAACACTCGTCGATTTCACTGTAATGTTATACTAACTGTCACAAAATCAACGAAGCAACACTATTATAATTAAAAGTGTGACGTAGCTGGTATTTACACGCCGCGCTAATAAACCGCTGGGTCGTGAGTCCAACCAAACACTATATCGCGTCGAATTCCGGTTAGGGATGCAAACAAAACATCGATGATTTGAAGCATCGATGTATCGTTCATAAAAATCGATATTTTAACATCGATGTTGAAACCAAAACATCGACGATAAATCGTTGTTCAAGAACGATATTTTATGAATGATGTTTTATCGTATATAGAGGCTAACCTAAGCCCCAAATGGGCCTTAAAACAAACAAACACATTCCGATACCGGTAAAGGCGGTAAACCCCCCCAACCCCAAAGGCTTCACAGGGACTAGACCCGAATCTAGCTCTTGTGATGAACTTCGCGGCTCTTATCAATTACGCGGAACTTCGCGAAATAGCTGCGGAGTTGAAAAGGAACTAAGGTAATGCCCTCGCCCTTCTCAACATCGCCACCAAATTCGCTCCTATGATCGAAAGACTGGGCGCTTTCAACACAAATATAATAAAATTTAAACATTATCCGTAAAATAGAGCATACACGGCCCGCGCAGCCGTAACACACACAAACTATTGCGCTGCCGAAACCGCCGCTGGTGTAGAAAGACGTAACGCGTAATAATCAATATTTCAAACGTGGGCACGCCCACTTTGCCACCAGTGACGCCCGAGCCGAGGTCCGTCCCCGCAGGAAGAGCGTCCGGGCGTTGTCACTTAAAATTTTTCGGGTTGAGAGCCCTCAGCGCTCACCCACAGCACGGTTACGCTGTAACAGCCCCTAGGCTAACAGCAATCGCAGTGGAAAGAGTTTAGTGGGTATTCTAGCCCCGTGGCTAGCGAGTCCCACACTCCTCGTCGGTTTTTTCCGACAGGCGGGGGTAAGTGCGAAAACGCATTCTTCAACCACTGCGTTACCAAGAAAAAAAAATTTTTTTTTTCCTTAGATATATATTTATTAACCGACTTCAAAAAAGGAGGAGGTTCTCAATTTGTCTGTATTTTTTTATGTTTGTTACCTCATAACTTTTGCCTGGGCGAAGCAATTTTAATGTTTTTTTTTTATTTGAAAGCTGGTGCTTCCCGTGTGGTCCCATTTTAATTCGGTCCAGTTCTGACAATGGCACTCATGAGAAAACCATATAAGTCTAAAATTAGCATTAAGTATGTGTGCGATAAATGAACGAGTAACTCAAGCCCCGCTACTAATAGAACAACCTATGTGTGTATGTAACACTAAAAAGCAAAAAATAAAAAACTACGTTTAAAAAAACCGACTTCAAAAACTGAAAAGTACAAAATAACTTAAAATACTATCATTTGTATGTGCTATCTATTGATAGGTTTGAAGTCAGTGCCGGTGGCGGTATCTTTAGTGTAGGAATTTCATTACAGTAAGTATGCTGTTTATAATTTTGTTTAGGGCTTGGCACTCAGATATATTAGATTATTTTAAATGGTGATAGGGCTATGTATATTAATTTTAAATGGACACTTAGATATGTATTTATTTTAAATGGTGATAGGGATATGTTAATGTATACCCCACTGTTGATTTATAATTAACGTTGGGCAATGCAAAAGACATATAAATAGAATGAGCATAGTATTTAGTAGGAATGAGAACATTGAGAAGTGTGTGTGGTATTTCTTTGAAAGATAGAGTGATAGTGCCGTAAAAGGATGATATTAGTGAAAACAAGAATTAAGAAAGCTGTGCTAAGCTGGTTTGGGCGACTATCTCTCTCTCTCTCGATCTTTCTTACTCGCTTGCTCCCTACTCTCGCTTCATGGCGATGTGCTTCATGCTACATTCACTCTTTCGCTCTCTCCCTCTTTTTGGACAAAAACGTCCAACATTTTCGTCTCACGTTTCATCTGTAAAAATGTTACCCTCCTGCGCGCAAAGAACTTTCCCTTCAAAAACTATGTAATTTGCATCGCAGGAACAAGCGTCAAAAGTTTATATAAATAGTGATAAAAAAAACACAAAGCAGTTATGAGGACTGCCGACAGAAGTGAAAACTTAAACCTATGAAAATAAGAAATATAAATTAAAATAGAACAAGTACGTATTTTAGCAAATTTACAATACATACACTCTGTTTACTTCGCTGCATAGCAAGAATATCACGCGCATGTGTTTGGGATCTACCGACTCAATCTCTTTCTCTTTCCTACTGTCTATCGTTGCGTATCTTTCTTTCTCTCACCCTCTTGCTTTGGAATATTGGACGCTACTCGTTGCTAACGCTTGCGCTGGCCTGTAACAGGTATACTATACGCACGAGTTCAAGTGCCTTTGCGTTAAACGTTTAACGCAATCTTGTTGGAAATCGCATTAGAAGTTTCACTTCAAAAACGTCGATATATCGTTCATAAACATTGGTATATTTTCAACATCGATGTTTCACTTTTGATAACATCGATATCGTAACAGCGATGTTTTTCTGACCGATGTTGCAGCCCTAATTCCGGTACGCCGATCCGCGCGACATCAAAATGGAGGCCAGGCACAGACAACTGTTCGTGTTCTGACGTCACAACAGTCGTGGCTCTATGATATGTTTACACGATTCGGATTTGAGTAATCGTTAACCAACCATCTTTATTGTTTTTTATAATTTTTATGCATCAGAGTATGAGTAATATGTTTAAATTGTGAATTAATGAGAATATAAAACAATTATAAGTTTGTGTCTCTATGATGAATTCTCTGTTTGCACAATATTACATAATTTTTGCGCTACTTTGTTAGAGTTTATCTTTGTTTACTTTTTAAACTGTATATGATAAGTATCGCAAAACACATGTTCGCATAGTTTAGATTGCTGTTTTTAGACTATTAATATCTCGCTATAGGACAGAAGCCAAGAATTTGGGTTGCTATCTAGATGCATTACCAGGGCCGGACCGTGAGTTTAGGGAGCCCTGGGCTAATACTACTTAGGGGCCTACCTAATTACTCAAAGTATAAGAAAAAATAAGGTAATAAAATATTTATAAAAACCCGATTACGAAGCGAAAAATGATGTCATAAGCGGGATTCGAACCCGCGCCTATTGGGATTCCAGCCCAATCGTGCTGCCACTACACCACCGTGAACTATTGTAGGACATGCAAATTTTGCTTCGTATCATATTTACGTCTTAAGGTGACGGTATGCCATCTACCCGACAATGTTTACACATTGTTATAGGCTTAATACTTCAACTTTTGCAGTTAGAACGATGACACAATCTTGTTATTTAAATTACTGAAAATTTAATATTTAATATGCTTAATTATTTATAAAAACCCGACTACGAAGCGAAAAATACCAACATCCTTTCATTTTCACATTGTATATCTATCTTCTTAACCAGACGTTCGTTCGGCATTCTTTCCACATGACCGAACCATCGGAGCACTCCCTTTCGCATCTTTACACCAATACTCTCTTTCATATCCTACTAGTTATAAATAATTAAAAATACTAAATAAAAATGATAAATAATGGTATGTATAAATAATTCTAGCAAGATAGAAAGAGACAGAGTCTGAGAAGGAAACAGCGGAGCACGATCGAGATCGAATGAATGTGTAATGGCAGCCGAACATTTTAACTGTCAGTTCGAAGTACCAACACCTGAACGTAGACCTGAATTAAATGAATTAAATAGGTTTGATTAATCGCAGGATTCGCAGAGCTGCAAACTTTACGATCTGTTTAATTTTATAAAATTATGGATTTTTTCGCATTATCGTCTATTTTTGACTATGACTGGACTTAGTTGGGGGCCCCTCGAATCCACGGGGCCCTGGCCTGAAGCCCAAAAAGCCATATGGTAGATCCGGCCCTGTGCATTACGTTGGCCATTTTATGTCGAAAGATCTTTTTTGCAATGATTCTTATCTCCATTAGTTCGTACGACTTTTATGTCAGACGCCGATATCCTTAATGTTCAGAATTCAGAGCATCATCTAGCAGCGCGCACTTATAGTACTGAGTACCTACCTATATATTTAAAATACTCTATGGTACTGAGCTTCAAGATAACATTAAAAAAATATTTCGGTGTTTATTGATAACAATGGGGTCGTACCTATATTATGTGAGACTGAGACTCAATATATGTATACGTACAAATGTGAGAATATCTCGAGAATTTTTGGTACTTTGCTGTTGATTTTACGAATAGTGTATTAATTTAAGTTACGACTTTTATGCTACAAAACTAGTAAAATTCTTTGTGTGATCCACAAATAATAGATTTGAATCTTGGTATAATTTATCTTTGCCCTATAAAAGGATTTATTCCCAAGTACAGTGTTGTTGTCCCTAGCACGTTGTTGTCTTCAAAAAATAAATAATTAACCAAGTCTTTGAATTAATCTGTATCTACCCTTTCACCTTTAAAATTGTGTAAAAACAAAATAATAACTAAGTACCTACACAGGTACGTAGTTTAGTTCGCTTTTTACGCAGTCGGATTTTTTGATTTCTTTAATAATTTTTTTTTCAGTTAATATTACTTTACTCTTTGATTATATAATATAGATATAAAATAAATAATTTACTGTAGAGAATAGAGAATAAAAAGATTCATTGCAAAATATTCACTTGTTATTCATCTTGATAAAGAAATAATAATACTGCTTGTATTATAGCTGATATTTCTAAATGTCAAAAATATGTACAGTTTTGAGAAATAAAATAAATAAATATTTTTTTTGTCTTATCTTTTATTTGTGAGCTATGGCATATTTTACGCCATCTAGTAATCTATAGCAATATTTAAATACTCGTGAGATCATTTAGAATTGCTAAGCTTTGGATGGAGGTTTAGTTACGCGGCGCTCACATTAGTTTATGTCAATATGCATAGAGGACGCTGAAATAAATAAAATAATAACCGGTCCATTGCTGCGCTTTTCAATGTACCTAATAATAAAATTATACTCTCTGTACTCGTAATTTCGCTCGCATTAATTTAGATTTTGCACATATTCTTTTTTTTTAAATCACAGGCAGAATACTTTTCTTGAATGAAAGGTAGGTATTTATATTTTTTCTATAGGCCCGCAAAACAGGTAATTACCTATAGGTACGCTAAATTTCACTGAGTTGAAAGTCGTTTAAAAAAGATTTGTCATAGCGCTCGGGAAATACAGCAGCATTACAGATTTATAAGATAACATTACCAATTATGAGTAATCCGGTACAATATACCTTACTAGGTACCTACTATAAGTATGTTCAGTTGAGAGTTGGTTTCAAGTAATTCTTAACAAAATCATGTTGCAAAAGCGCAGTATTGTGAATATATATATGTAGGTACGTGGACAATGTTGCATTTATATCTGGGACTTGAGACACTTGTCTGAGATTTCTATTCTTTCCTTTAGGAAATGATGGTAGGTAACATTACATATGCTTGTTATTTGTATAGAAATTTAAATCACAATGAAATTTCTTTCAACTACTTATGTTTGTTTTTGTGTGACTTAATTGTTAGCCGGAGATGGTTATGACAACTTTATCCGGACTGTGGATAAGCCCTGAGGGCTCTCAACCCGAATTCAAGTGTGTGTCATGATCATCATCTCAGCTCATAGACATCCCGCTGCTGGAATCGAGCCTACTCCTCGCTAGGAGGGAATTTGACAATCGTATTGGTGTAAAGTTTAATTTCGATATGCGATTCTCGAAGTTGTCGATCACTATGTTTACCTAGGACAAACAGTCCAATTAGGTAAATCCAATTTCGAGAAAGAGGTCAGCCGACAAATCCAACTCGGCTGGGCAGCGTTCGGGAAACTTAGGAGGATCTTCTAGTCTAATATTCCGCAGTGTCTGAAAACAAAAGTAAATCTTTGTTTTCAGACACTGGTTATAAATAACCAGTGTGTGTTACCAGCGATGACTTACGGCACTGAAACGTGGTATCTAAATGTCGGCCTCATAAAAAGGCTTAAAGTCCCTCAACGTGCTATGAAGAAGTCTATGCTCGGTATTTTTCTACGTGATAAAATCCGGAATACGGATATCCGTAAAAGAACGGATGTAACCGACATACCCCGAAGAATTAGCATCTTGAAGTGGCTATGGGCAGGCCACATCGCTCGACTAACCGACGATCTTTGGGGAAGAAAGTTCTAGAGTGGCGGCCACGCATCGGACGACGCAGCGTAGGACGACCCCCCACTAGGTAGACTGACTACATCAAGAAGATCGCAGGAAACCGTTGGATGCAGGTGGCACAGGTCTGTTATAAATTTACAATGTGTTATAGTAATTTTTTAACCCCTGATGTAAAAACAGGGTTATAAGGTTGGCGTGTCTGTTTGTCTTTTTAGCATCGGCATCGTAGCTTCTAAATGCATGGATTGATTATGATGCATTTTTTGTTTGAAAGTTGACGTGATCGAGATGGTTCTTAGCTATAATTTGTGAATTAGCGCGTTTCAAGGTCATCAGCGCTTTTTGTTAGAGCTGTGCTATAAGGATCTAAGATAATGCAGGTTGGAAATAATACTATTTTTACGGATTCTATCGCGTTTGTATTTGTTTATTAAATTTTACGACTTTTTGGTGTTTGGTTACGGGAGGACTGGACCTTGTAAAGTGTACGAAACGTCGGAAAATTAAAAATCGAATACAAACGTGATAGAATCCATAAAAATGATTCCTTAGATTAGCCTTAACTATTGTTAAAGTCTACAAGAACATAGCTTAGGATATGACTAAGAGCTGTTTCTGTAGTAATATTCAAAAAAAGTGTATAATAAGGTAACAATTGTTTACTAAATGGATTGGTGATGGCCTTATACTTTCTTTATTTCAAAATGGTGGTTTTATTGTATTACTAGTTCTTCTATATACGGATAATTGCACGTAGAAAAGTGATTATTTCTTTGGGAAGCGAGATGGTTGTATCTCTTGGGGGAATGATTACTTGCAATACCTACTTAAAATAAATCTTTATGATGCAGTTATATATGTTTTCCTTCTTTTTTTTTTTTTAAGGACACCACTCTGCCCTAAGGAAATAATCCTTGTATTGCGTGGGAACTGACAAACATGTAATTAACGTATACAAATTACACCCAGACTCAGAACACCACTTTTCGGTTCGCGCAAAGTATTGTCCTGCGTGGGAATCGAACCCATGGCACTAACACGGAGGGTTGGTACCTTAACCACTGGACCATCTGTGCAGCTAATTTAGAAATCCTATTCCTTGGACTAAGCGAAAACTTTATTGGTATCTTTAGTGCGGTGTGTATAATATTCATTTATGAGGACCCAGGATTAATACCTATATTTTTATAATTATACATTAGTATTGATTGTACATATGGTGTATTAGTTAATATAGCGACCTACAGAACCAATGTCACGAGTTCGATTCCCACGCAGAACATTGTGCGATTCACAAATCGTTGTTCTAAGTCTTGGTGTAATTTGTGTCCGTTAAATTCCTCCGCAATACAAATATTATTTTCTAAGTGCATGCATGTAATATTAAAAAAAAAGTATTTATTTTAACCTAAATATAATGGTTTATAGAGTAAAAATACAGTTCACTACATTCTTTCTCTTCCAAAAGATGACAAGTGGAATGTAAGTAGACAAAACTACTACACAATAAAACCAATGTAATAACATTTTAAATTAAAAATAAAAACAATCAAATTCTATATTAATTTTAATTATATATTAATACAATATAATCTAAAGTAAAATATAATAATAATAATAGTAATATTAGTACATCTATATGACGTAGTTTAAATTAAATAAATACTATTTTATATTATATTAGTAAAAGCACATACACTATCGTTAGTCTGGTAAAAAGCATTAGTACATATTGTGTATAAACCTGCAATATATTTCTTTTAATTAAATAATTTGTTTGGTTACATTTATACAGCACACCTATTTCTATCCATATAGGAGAGTTTCGTGCCTCGCAGTATAGAGTGTGAGGTTAGCAAAACAAAAATACAAATTGTTATAAATTATGATATACAGAAATACGAAATTTCGTCCATCCTTCAAAAAGATCCTTTAAAAAATAATAATATCTTCACGGCAATAGTTGAACGAATCATTTTCTGATTTCCATTTATACAGTTGTTGCTTATATTCTATAAGTCGAACCTAAATCCTGTAAGAAATGCCAAAAATATTATTATTATTTTAACAAAGCCTAAATAAAAAAAATATATATTTTAACATAAACTCGTAAAATTTAAGCGAAAGCATCTAGGGGTCGTACCCCTACTGTATAATCTGTTCAGGGAAGATCTTAAAAAATACTACACTGGAGTAAAATTGGATCTTGGCTGCACACATTGGTCACGAGGGTGAAGGGAGTTAAAAATTCTAAAAAATGGGTTACTTGGTACGGATAAGTTACCTTAGCATATCCGAAGGGACAATTTCTATTTTACGATAGGCAGCGATTTGATTGTGCTCGTGGTATTGGAAGCATTTCATAAGCGAACGTACACAACTTGCAATTGGTTAGGCTGTTTACTTATTCGTTAACAAAGGTAATAAAAGTTCCTCTCACTGTCAATCATTGACTAATTGTACAAGCAGTGCAATTTGTTCTCAGATTTAGATGTATGATGACTTAAATACGAGATGTACTCCTAAATACAACAGTCAACATTACTTCTATTAATAATTAAAGGATGGAATATAGCTGTGTGGTAGCGGCTACGAATATTATCAACCCTTACTTGTTAAGGGTTGATAATATTAGGTTATTATTTAATAATATTAGGTTATTATTTATATTATAACATTATTATGGTATTGGTGTAAAGATGCGAAAGGGCATGCTCCGATGGTTCGGACATGTGGAAAGAATGCCGAACGAACGTTTGGTTAAGAAGATATACAATGCGAAAGTGGAAGGATGTAGGTACCGAGGGAGACCGAGACTAACCTACCTAGACCAGATCGGTCATGTACTGAAGGAAGGTGGAGTCAAGAGTCTCCGAAACCGGCGAGCGTGTATGAAGAGAATTATGAATGTTGAGGAAGCGAGTGAAGTATGCAGAGATAGAGTTCTCTGGCACTCTGTTCTCTCTGCCTACCCTGCAAGGGATATGGCGTGATGATATGTATGTATGTATGTACTTGCTGCTTGCTTGCTCGTGGATGTGGTAAGAGACGACTAAGAACCTTATAATGACATGGGGCAACAGCATCTGATGCCGTTTGGTCAACAATTACATTCCCAAGGAGGGTTGACGTCTGGCAGGCGGCCGGTCATAAAACTATTGCCAATAACTTTTAGAATATGTACTATGAAATAAGGAAGGTGGAGTCAAGAGTCCTCGAAACCGGCGAGCGTCTATGAAGAGAATTACGAATGTTGAGGAAGCGAGTTAAGTATGCAAGGATGTTCTCTGACACTCTATTCTCTCTGCCTACCCTGCAAGGGATATGGCGTGATTATACGTATGTATGTATTAAAATGAAATAAGAGCACATATTGAATCGACCCCAAGTAATTGGAATAAGAGTAAGAGATTGATGAACTAAAGGATGAAATACGCATATAACATCTACTTAAAGAGAAGAAAACCTCGAAATAGAATCCTATATTAATACATCTGACCAGGGTGGTATAGCAGCTCAATTACGCTTTTATTGTAGATGAGACTCGATCCCAACAGTGGAACGTATATGAGCTGGAATGATGAAATGATGATCCTTAAAACCGATTAAGAGATACAAGCACTGACTGCACAGATGGCGTGGTGGTTAAGATACCGACCTTTCGTGCCAGTGCTTTGGGTTCAATTTCTACGCAGGACAATACTTTGTGTGATTCAACAAAGTGTTGTTTTGATTTCCGTTATGATTTGTCCGCGCTTATTGTATGTTTGTAAAGCCAACCACAATACAAGGAATATTTATTTAATTAGTGTTGAGTAGTTGTCTTTTTCCGTGTGGTGACGGAGTAAGAATACTATTCACCACCCCATATCTTACCTGTGGGTGATCGTACGAGGCGACTAAGGGATATAAAATGCATATAACATCTATGCGAGAGAAGGAAAACTCGAAACAAAACCCTATACCAACACGTCTGACCAGCGTGGTATAGTAGGTTAATTTCCCTCCCATTACCCGATGATGATGATGAGTTGCCTTTAAAAAAAAGCAAATAATATTACTGTAAGAAAAGGAAATCTCGAAATAAAATTCTTTCTAACCATCTAGTCAGTCTAGTTCATTAATTTCTCTTACATGAACTAGACCTGTGGCCATTACGGGGACTTTATATGAAATGAGAAGACTAAGAATTATTTCATCTCAGCTCATATATGTCCCACTGTTGGGCTCGAGCCTCCTCCATAATGGGAGGGTAATTGACTTACTATAACACGCTGGTCAGAAGTGTTGGTATAGTTTTGTTTCGAGCTTTCCTTCTCTCACATAGATATTAATGCGTTTTATATCCCTTAGTTGTCTTGTACGATCACCCACGGATAAGATAGAGGATGGATATTTACTATTACTAGTATTATTTACTTACTTGCTATAGATGTATTTGTGAACGAATGGCATACTCTTATTTCAGTATCAGTATTTAGCAACATCAACGGTATTACAGTTGCTTATTCAGTAATCCTATTCTCTCAGTAGTGAATTATAGTACTAGAACATTTATCCTTTGGTTTACATACGAACCACTATCTCACGTATCTTACACTAAGGCGAGTAGTTGGTCTTACTATCTACTTATGATTGGGATTAACGTAGATTAATGCGCTTCAAATTTCTCATCGCATAATATCAGCATAGCTTATTACCTAGTCGTTTGTTATAATATAAAAACTGTGTGATGGCGGTTACGAATACTACCAACTCTTATACTGTTGACAGTGGGTGTCGTACAATCAAAATTTTAACAAAAAAAGAAAACGATTTCAACTAGTAGGTACCCAGTGGACTAAATAAAAAAAACCACACGGGAAGCACCAGCTTTCAAATTAAAAAGAATCATCAAAATCAGTTTACCCAATCCAAAGTTCTGAGGTAACAAACATAAAAAAAAACAGTTGAATTGATAATCATCTCCTTTTTTGAAGTCGGTTAAAAGATGAATAAGACCTATACAGCTCTCATATATATATATGGACCTGGGCCAACTCAATCTCATATAGTCTAGTCAACTGGTTTTGGGAATTAATATACCTGCAGGCTGTTTTATAATTGCCAAAACTACTGCACTACGACGAAAGAAAAGTGCATATTGAGTTGACACCAAATAACTCCGTGATTAAACCTAACAAGGCGTCAACTGAAATTAAATCACCAGCCGGTTAGTCGCCTGAAATTGAATATCCACGATGCATGATGATCCGTTTAAAGAACGGATTTTTATATAGTTTTATTATCGCCTCTGATAGCCTAGCGGCTTATCGTCAGAGCATATCCATTTATCAGCTTGTTGATATTTACTGTTCGAAGTAGGTCTCTACATGAAGGTAGGATAATATTATTATTTCCACACTTAACAGGTGGGTTGGCGATTCATAGTTGATGTTGTGGTTTTTTCAGAGAGCCACCCATTTCATTGGTGCATATGGCTCCCATTAGAAATTAAGGCACAGCCACACAGTATGTAACATCCGACATTACTCCGGAATGACCCATCATGGGTCCCAACCCAAATAAAAAAATATTAGCCATTATTACTGCTTTACCACCTTATAACGACCTGGGCCAACCCTATCTGATGCTTTTTGGTCAACCATTACATTCCCAAGGAGGGTAGACGTCTGACAGGCGACCGGTCATAAAACTATTGCCAATAACTTTTACAATATGTACTATGAAAGAAGAGTACATATTGTATCGAGCCCAAGTAATTGGGATAAGAGTAGGAGAATGATGAATTGCTGTTACCTCACAATATAAATCTAGTATGTATCTGCTATACTATGAACTATTGAGCGTAACTAAACGAATACTTACAGTTCATGAAATATCCGATCACCCAAAGTATTACTAATATAAAAAGTGCAATGATAAAACATGCTAGGATGCAGCTTATCAATTGGCAACAAATATTGCACAAACAGCTGTAATAATTAAAAATAATGTCAACAGAAAACCTAAATTATTAGATAATCTATTATTTAGAAAGAAAGAAAAGTTTTATTGTAACGAGCTATTTGACAAAAGTAGGTATCAATAACAATTACGAATAAATAAATGCTCGTCACAAAACGACTCCAGCTCAGTATATTGCAGCCAGAAGACTGCACTGATCTTCCGTGGCGTTGTAATGATTTAGGTATTTATAATAGATGAAAGACGTTGTAAGGCTGCATATTCTTCGTGTGATAACGAAATAAGGAATGTAATTCACCACGCATCTTGCACGAGGGTGTTGTAAGACGATTAAGGGATATAATATGCATATAACATCTATGAAAAGGAAGGAACATTAAAAATAAAACCCTATACTAAAACGTCTGACCAGGGTGGTATAGTATAGGACGCGGTTGCCGCCTTCTGCGAGACATTCATCTCGTGGAAGGAGGCAGCGGGGCGAGTCCGTGAGGAACTTTTCTACGGCGACACGCTCCGCCGCCGGCGCCCTGGGCGGCGCAGGTGCCAGTACCTGCACCTGAGGCCGCCCTAGCCGAGACATCGGGTGACAGGACCGGGGATCAGTCCGGTCGCCCGAAGTGAGGCCACCGCATGAGGACGATGCCCCGACTGCGAAAGCTGCCAGGACATCGACTCGAGAAGAACCCACGAGGTTAAACCGCCGGTCGGGCCACCGCAGACAAAGATCGGGTACCGGTGGCCCGCTCGCACGGCGAAGAGAGGCGCATTGCAGGGTGGGTCTATGGGGTCGCGCCCCGCTTCTTCGGTCGTCCGGGACCGATTTGACGGGGCGAGACCACACCATAGCTCACCGCAAAAAAAATGCTGGTATAGTAAGTCAATTTCACTTCTATTGTTGATGAGAGTAGAGTCCAGCAGTGGGACGTATATAAGTCGAGATGAAAGTATGATTTACATACATATCTGCTCTTTACATTATCTACTATTTCCATTCAAACAGATCATTTTCTAGAGAATTTCTACAACCTTTATCAACCAATCCATTATCTTAGAATTTATTTGCCTTAATCGTTATTGCTTTTATATATAACATTTATTACTATTACAATAATTGCGAATGTTACTCATATTTTTCTTTTATATAACCTAAATACGTCCAAATGACAGGCACGAGACTTTACCTCAGTAGATAGAAAACTGGTCAATTATATAACGCTGGCCAGAGGCTTTGCTATAAGGCTTTTGTTTCAACTTTTCTTTTTCTTGCAGTCATTTTATGTGTTTATACGTTCTTTAGACGTTTTAGCTGTGTGGTAGCGGCTACGAATACTACCAACTCTTACTTTGCTTTTGGATGTAGTAAAAGAGGACTAAGAGCCTTATAATGACCTGGGTCAACTCCATCTGCAGGCTGAGCAGTCAGTCGGTCATAAAACTATTGCTAATTACTTTTACAATATGTATTATGAAAAAAGAGTACATATTGTATCGATCCGAAGTAATTGGGATAAGAGTAGGAGAATGATGATGACGTTCTTTAGACGTTTAATACAACATATAGAAGAGAAAAAATGGTTATAAAACGTCATAATGTTACTCATCACCATATGGATAAATCGATAAAATTTTAATGGGGCTAGTCTTCGTGACGGCAAATTACTCACCACATTTTTATTATAAATAAAACGCTTCTCTCTCTAAGTTATATTTTTTCGTCATATCATCAGCTATATGTACATTCGACAGTCTAATAATAATTAGATACTATACTATTGCCAATAGATAAATAAATAGCAGACATTTTGTGGATTTTGGCAAGCAGCTTCGGTATTGTAATCTCGTTGTAAAAGCAATCTGTCATAAATAAATACGAAAGTATTGTGATGTCTTG
Organism: Lymantria monacha; assembly: GCA_905163515.2. Taxonomy (NCBI): domain Eukaryota; kingdom Metazoa; phylum Arthropoda; class Insecta; order Lepidoptera; family Erebidae; genus Lymantria; species Lymantria monacha. The sequence continues at coordinate 20,766,261 of LR991091.1, forward strand.
TCTAATAGTAAGATTTTTTTAATTTTTCCTCTATGGTTTTACTTGAGACCTTCTTGGAGAGTCTATTATATTCTACGTAGGTCTCCTGGATAAAATTATAAGCTAAAAATGCAGCGTTGTATTGTCTATATGATAAACGAGAAAATAATACATAATCTCGTCCTCCTCAGCCTCTAAATAGCCTGCCCCTCAAACTTAATGACGATAGTAGAGAAATCGGTCTATTGTAGCACGGTAGTTGTTTGATTTAGGTATGCCGCGGTTCAATTCACTTGCAGTGATTTGATCTATTTAGGTTCTTTAGTAGACGTGGTAGTGGTTTCGGGTGCATTTTGGCCAATTAATTGCATGGCTTCTCAAAGCGGCATTTCAGCTTTTTAGCTCATGTCAAATATGGGCGCACCCAGCTACGTGCCGACGCGACGGTTGTATACGTGGATGGTTTGGCCGAAGATCCTATACGGCGCACCTGTATGAGCGGACGCTGACCGTCCCTGCCTGTTGGACAGTCCGGCTTTAGAGACCTCGGTCGGTTTTCGGTCTGTGGCGGCTCTCCAGCCGTTGCCGATAGAGTAGGGGCAATGAGTCTTCTCTTTTCAGTTAGTGCAGATCTTGATGGAGCATGGGTGCATAGGCAAGTACTTGCTTATGGTTGTGAGGACGCAGAGGAGACCATCCTATCATCATTGCGATTGCGATGATGACATGGCGCAGCATACGCTTAAGGTCACGATATCACTGCAGGCCATCGATAAGACGATTAGAGTTCAATGAAGCGTCAGGAATTGGTACGCAGTCGCAGCCTTCTGCGAGAAGATGGTCTCGAGGAGGCGGTGGAACAGATCAGGGAGAATCGTCTCTACCGTGAAAAGTTTCGCCGCCGGTGCATCGGGCGATGCAGATGTGAGTACCTGCGCCTGATGCTACACTAACCGCGGTCACGGGTGGACGGAATGGAGATTAGTCTGCCACCAGTACAGAGGCCGATCGCATAACGGTGACGTTGCTGAGGCGTCAATGGGAGATATTATCCGAAAGAAGGACCCGCCGGCAACATATGTCAAGGAATTAGTGACAGTAATTGATTTAATGGCGATAGGGAAGCAATAGGGTGTTTTATGAGGCCATGCATTTTCCGTTTGTGTCTAGACGGAAGCCTGACAAAAAAAGGTTCTTTAGTTGTATTATTCGATAAACACCAGTATGATGACATACTCGGACTTATTCATTGACACTCTTAGACTTATTCTAAAACGCAATGGGCCAACTCCATCTGATGCCGTTTGGTCAACAATTACATTCCCAAGGAGGGTTGAAATCTGGCAGGCGGCCGGTCATAAAAATATCTTGAAAGAAGAGTATATATTGTATCGACCCCAAGTAATTGGGATAAGAGTAGGAGAATGACGATGACTCTTAGAATTATTCTGTTACTACCCGAATAATAAAAAAAAATACTATACTATTTTTTTTTATTATAAAATAATGTTTATACGGATATTACACATCAAAGCTTATCATTAATAAAATATTAGTGTTTGCTCATTCTAATTTAGTAGTATTAACGTCACTCATGTTTTGGCTCTGAAACAAAAGGAAATGTATGTTAGTTTATAATATATAAAAAAAATAATTACTATGAACAAACGTCTGTGTAGATATTACTCATACGAAAAGTAAAAAGCGTAATTTTTATTTACCACCTGACTATCTTCTATTTTATAGTAAATGCTTGAAATTTTAGTTTCGCTGACTTTTGACTCCACCTTCCTTCAGTACGTAAACAATCCGATCTAGGCAAGTTAGTCTCGGTCTCCCTCGGTACCTACATCCTTCCACTTTCGCATTGTATATCTTCTTAACCAGACGTTCGTTCGACATTGTTTCCACATGTCCGAACCACCGGAGCATTCCCTTTCGCATCTTTACACCAATACTCTCTTTCATACCTACTCGCTCTCTTACGTCGTTGTTACGAATGCGATTGGTCAGCCTAACTCCACAGATTTTCCGTAGAGATCGTATTTCGAACGCATTAATTTTACTTTTATGCTCTTTTCTGCATACCCAACTCTCGCTTTCATATAGTAATATTGGGACAAGCACCGCGTTATGTATTGCTACACGTGCCTTCTGGCTGAGGTGGTGACTACAGTTGCCCCAACGCTCCGTTCACTATATTTCCCGCATTCACTCTTCGCTCTATATCAGTGGTGTACCTTCCATCTCGGCTAAATCCACATCCATGATATACAAATTCATTCACTTACTCTAGTTCGAATACTATGTATCATTATACTGTTCTTATCCCAATTACTTGGGGTTGACGCAAAATGTACTCCTTTTCCATCGTACATATTGCAAAAGTTATTGGCAATAGCTTTACGACCGGCCACCTACTTGACATCAAACCTTATTAGGAATGTAGGTAACTATTGAACAGACGGCATCAGCTGGATTTAGCCCGGGTTGATATAAAGCTCTCGTCGAGGATAGAATGTTAATAAACAATCTCTTTGGCACCCCGTTAAAGCGCGTTTTAGATCTATTTATACCCATGCATGAACATGGTGAATAATAATTGCTACTAATTACCTTTACTTTAACTGTAGGTCTGTTATAAGTATATACCACGTTTAGGGTGGAATTTAACTTTGATACCAGTGATAGAATAACCATCAATAAGCAACAGTGGTCCCCTTTTTTAGCTTTAGTATATATAATATTAAAATTGTCATACTTTAATAATTAATTGTATTATCATCATCATCATATCAGCTCATATATGTCCCATTCTTGAGCTCGAGCCTCCTCCACAATGGGAGGGAAATTGATCTGTCAGCTGGCCAGAGTGTCCCACACACCCTCCCGTCTGTCACCGGCGGGGGCTAGTGCGTAAATGCATTTCCACAGCGCAGCATGAACAAAAAAATCCTCTGACCTCTTTTACGTCATCCACGAGCAAAATAAGGGTTGGTAGTATTCGTAGCCACAACAAATTTTGTTACTATACATTAAATAGTGAATAAAAACAGTGACTTATCGTAGGTCCTCTTAATACATCATAATTTATGCTTGCCTGATGGATAGTTAAAGATTTTCCTTTAGTCTCCCTATATCATATGATTTGTAATAGCAACCAATCTTTACATTGCTCGTGGATGTTCTAAAAGAATATGTCTGTATAATGTGTAAACATTGTCGTGTAGATGGCACACGTCTCACTTAAAGACAAAAATATAATACGAGCCGGAAATTGAATGTTATACGACAGCTCACACTGGTGTAAGTGATAGCACAATTGAAATGGATTTCCAATAGGTGTGGGTACGAGTCCCATGTGAGACATTCATTTTTCACTCGTAATCAAGTTTTTATGTCCTAAAAGAACATTACAATCTTATAATAGACCGCAAGCGCCTCTATCTGTTGCCGTCTGATGAATACTTACATACCCCCAAACAGGTTTGGCCGTCATAAAACTATTGCAGAAAGTACATATTGTGTCGACTAAACACCATAAAGAACTAGAGTATGGGGCATAAATATGTGAGTCATCATAATATGTACAACAAACTGTATGACAAATCATCATCATCATCTCAGCTCTTATATATCCCACTGTTGGGCTCGAGCCTCCTCCATAGTGGGAGAGAAATTGACCTACTATACCTCGCTGGTCAGACGTGTTGATATAGGATTTAGTTTCGAGTTTTCTTCTCTTTATAATATATCTCGTATAACAAATACGCCATCTATATTCGTCAAAGAACTGATTTTCGCAAGGGGTTTGAGTAGATACCATTCATCCGTATACCTTTGATAACAGTAGAGTGTGAATAATCTTTAAGGAATTGGAACCGGTGGCCAGCTCAAATGGCGGTGGGGAGGTCTTACAGCAGGTTTACGTCGGCCTTACGCAGCTTCGATTGGTATAAAAAATAAAAGAGTGATAATAAATTGATATACGAAGAATAGAATATACCAAAAGAAATAGCTATTGTATAGTTTTAGCAACAGTCTGCGATTGTTTGATTGAGTGCTTACTCTCAGAGTATCTAAACACAATTGTGTTTCGAATAACGATACCCCTATTGTTATTGTAGCAAATCTGATAAAATATATCGCTTGCCCGAAAGAATAGTGTCACAACTCTAAAAATTACAATTTTCATTATATTTCAATTTTTGATGGTGGAGAGATGTTAATATTATAAGTTCTCCCTATTAACTCTTCACGTTATTCTTAAGGATATTATGCTGACGTTCGTGCATTTGGAATCCCCTGGTTCACCACGTTGGAATCACTGCTGAACCGAGCTGAAAAAAAGTAAATACTTATTTTGACCCTCCTGAAAAATTTAGCTTTTTTTAAATTGTGTCACTATTCTTCTGGGCAAGCGATATATAGAACTTACCGATATTTGTGTATCTTGTAATGCTAATACACCTTCTATAGTGAGGTCTCTTAATAAATAAAGTATTCAAAATATGGATACACTTTATCTAGTCCTTTTCATAACAAATAAATGTGAGGAGATATTTCTTCGAAGTTCATTTTAAACAGTTATTTATTGTAACATTATATTACTATGATTTTTTTTTTCTGGGGGCGGGTTACGGTCGGCACACTCCTCGCACCACTCCGTCCGGGGTGACAGAGGGGCGTAAGCACGCACACCCGTAACCCACCCGTGACGTCGCCTTCGTCGTTGGGCCAACCACCGGAGCAGAGTGACTTGACGTCAGTGGTTGGCCCGACGGAATACCCCTGAGGAGTACCCTCTACTCGACCGACGTCCCCCCCTCGGGTAGGATGTCGGTCTTTCCTCACGCGGTCGGCCTCTCGGCGGGTGACGGACTAATTCCCCGATCCAGTCACCCGCGGCCTTGGCTAGGGCGGCATCAGGCGCAGGTAATCGCGCCTGCGCCGCCCCAGTCGCCATGATGAACATTCCATTTCGTTTTAATAAACAAATATTAAAACTGCTATTTGGTATTAAAAATATCTAAAATAGTACATAGATTATTTTTTTTAGAAATTATTTTAATAATGAACGATCTACATATATTTTTAAACCGATTTCATCAATCGACTCATCGTCATCATCTCAGCTCATATATGGCCCACTGTTGGGCTCGAGCTTCCTCCATAATGGGAGGTAAAAATTGACCCACTATACCACGCTGGTCAGACGTGTTGGTATAGGGTTTTATTTCGAGTTTTCCTTCTCTTGCACAACATGTATATGTTATATGCGTTTTATATCCCTTAGTCGTCTCTTACGATCACCCATAGGGAAGATAGGGGGTGGTGAATTGTATTCTTACTTCGTCACCACACTATTAGTGAAATACTCCTTATGATAAGTCAAGAAGGCTATTTATTAAAAACGTTATTCGAGTCAGAATTCGGATGCATTATAGATAAAACTAGTACTTTAGTACGTGTTACAGGGATATTTTATGGTATTGAAACATGGCCTCTAAATGTCGGCCTCATAACATAACTCAAAGTCACTCAGCATGTTATAGAGAGAGAGTTACGCTCGGGATTTCCCTACCTGATAAAATCCGGCATACGAAAATCCGTAGCGTAGTAATAACAAATTTAGCTGATATTGTACAAAAAATATTGGACTGAAGTAATATAAAACAAAGCTAACGATTTCTAAAAAGTAGAAGTGAGGCGTTGAATGCGGGTGACACAGGACCATGGCGAGTGGCATTCTCGTCTAGAAGCTGATTAATGGATGGAATAGATAAGATATTAATATGTGTTATCTTATCTTATAAAACGCCGTGAGATCGCTGACTACCTATTCTTTTTAAAGGTCATACAGAATCATATAGACAGTCCAGAGCTTCTATATAAAATTAACTTTAATGTACCATATAAATCTAGTCGTTTCCATCCACCAGTACAGATACCACATGCAGCAACAAATTATAGGCAAAACAGTCTTATGATACGCGCAAGCAGAGGCTTTAATAATCTCAGTAAACAGCATGATATTGACCCATTTGTGACAAATATAAATGTAGCACGTAGGCTTTTAAGTCTAGATTTTTTTAATTAGTCTATATATTGTATGTATATGTAAGTAGATATAGTATGTATAGTTAGAATGCTCTCAATTCATTTATACGATGACTATAAGTGAAGACTTGTAATTAGCTAACAGTGTTATAAACAATTAGTCTATTAAGATATAACAAGCTGTAGGTTTTCCATGATTTACAAAATAAATAAATAAGATTAATATTTTATGCAATATCTTTAAGTTGCCCTGTACATTAAATGTTATCTCCATTATAGAGTAGCAATTATATCTTGTAAAGTGTTTAGATATATGAAAAAAATAATAATATAATATATTATGTGTAAGTGTTTTCGAAAGAACTAAGTAAAAATATTATTTACTATTTCTTCAATTGCCGTGAGTGTCATAAAAAAAATTCAACAGATAAGGTGATAGATAGCATGATTGGAAGAGATACACTCTTAATAAACCCTATTCCAATAGTTTGACAAACGTAGAAATGAAGTTTAGATTTAATATTACATACATACATATATACATACATAGCCTCACGCCTGTTTCCCAGAGAGGTAGGCAAAGACTAAGGATTGCCATAAACCACGATCCTGACATACCTCAATCGCTTCATTCACTCTCATCACAGTCTCCATGCATGCTCTACGATTACGCGTACTCTTAATCTGACCAATATTGGCTAAAAATAAAAAGATATACCTATATGATTTTATGATTTTGATTCTCCGTGTGGTGGCGGAGTAAGAATACTATTCACCACCTCATATCTTATCTGTGGGTGATCGTACGAGACGACTAAGGGATATAAAATGCATATAACAATGTGAGAGAAGGAAAACTCGAAGCAAAACCCTATACCAATACGTTTGACCAGCGCGGTTTAGTAGGTTAATATCCCTCCCATTACGGAGGAGGCCCGAGCCCAACAGTGGGACATTTATTAGCTGTGATGATGATGATACGATATGTTAAATACTTACATTTTTAAAGTATCCCTAGATATCCCAATAAAGACATCACAAGAAGGATACAAACAACTAGTATCGCTAGACTGATGAGACAGGTGCAACTTATAAGGCAGCTGTAAAAATAAAACTAGACTTATAACCTACTAAAATAATATTTCTAAATAAAATCGTCCCTGGCTGCCACATTGTTTACATATAACATATTCAAACTAGCTATGAACCTCCACTCGTATTTTATATTTCTAAGAATAACTATTACTGTGTTGTTACTGTTCGTAGTCTTAGTTATTCAATATTAAAATCGTAATTCTTAATTTATAACAGGCAGATTTAATTATCAACATAGTGGAACAGTATGCTCGTTAAATTTTTAATATTGAATTTGTTTAGTCTTATTAGAGTTCGACTTTTGAAGTACATGATATTGCATGTACCTACCCAAAAAAATTTCGTAGTCATTTGAATACAATCACGCATTCTTATTAAATTAATTATAAATACCCTTTTAAGTTATATACTGTTATTTAATAAATTTATCTTTATGTTGAGAATTTTTTTTATCCGTTTGGTGACGGAGTAAGAATACAATTCACCATCCCCTATCTTACCCGTGGGAGTGGATCGTAAGAGACGACTAAGGGATATAAAACGCATATATCATTTATGCAAGATAACGAAAACTCGAAACAAAACCCTACACCAACACGTCTGACCAGCGTGGTATAGTATAGTAGGTCAATTTCCCTCCCATTATGGAGGAGGCCCGAGCCCAACAGAGGAACATATATGAGCTGAAATGATGATGAGAAAAAACTGAGAACAATATGTGTTAGCGCCTTTGCCATTCATATAGTCCTAAAAGTCTAAAGGTAAAGTCCTAAAGGTTTATTTTCTGGCATCATGGTCGATTGTGGCCGCGCGCGATTCATTGCATACGACTGATTCTAGCGGCTGTTGCGACAATAGCCAAAGTGTGAAAAGATGTATGACGTAGCTTACATTATTTATCACCGTAAATATTCACACTCTGACTATTGTCGCAACAGTCGCGGGCGTCAGTGAATACAATACAATTTATGACATTAAACACATTAAATAATACAATTTATGACATTACAAGAGAGTCTGATTTTCAGACTCTCTTGTAATGTCATGGAGTCATAATCATAATCATCATATCATCATCATATCATATCAAGTCATAATCATCACATCATCATGCGATCTCTGCGGAAAATCTGTGGAGTTAGGCTGACCGACCGCATTCGTAACGACGACGTAAGAGAGCGAGTAGGTATGAAAGAGAGTATTGGTGTAAAGATGTGAAAGGGAATGCTCCGATGGTTCGGACATGTGGAAAGAATGCCGAACGAACGCCTGGTTAAGAAGATATACAATGCGAAAGTGGAAGGATGTAGGTACCGAGGGAGACCGAGACTAACCTACCTAGACCAGATCGGTCATGTACTGAAGGAAGGTGGAGTCAAGAGTCTCCGAAACCGGCGAGCGTGTATGAAGAGAATTATGAATGTTGAGGAAGCGAGTGAAGTATGCAGAGATAGAGTTCTCTGGCACTCTGTTCTCTCTGCCTACCCTGCAAGGGATATGGCGTGATGATATGTATGTATGTACAAGAGAGTCTGACATTATAGCTGTGTGGTAGCGGCTACGAATACTACCAACCCTTACTTTGCTCGTGGATGTCGTAAAAGACGACTAACGGTCTTATAACGACCTTAACCAACTCCATCTGATGCCGTTTGATCAACAGTTACATTTCCAAGGAGGATTGACCTCTGGAAGGAGGTCATAAAACTATTGCCGATAACTTTTAAAATATGTACTATGAAAGAAGAGCACAGATTGTATCGACCCCAAGTAATTGGGATAAGAGTAGGAGAATGATGATGATGATGACAAGACAGTCTGACAAGCCTGTAACAGCAGAACGTATTCCCTTCTAAACTGGTGACGAAAATATATGCCTTAAGAAGAGCAAAAATATACAAATTTACCTAATGTAATATCAACTTAAAATTATGAAACTTTTTGTAAGCTTTATATCGATAAATTTTTCACGTAAAAATGTATTTCCTTTGATTCTGATGAAAGTTATTCTTATTTTAGAATTTATAAGTATAAAGCAAGAGCAACTGAACAAGAGAAAAATATGCGTTATCGAAAATAACCAATGAAATAGTAAACTGTAAAGACAAATTCTTTTCGTCGGCCTATCAACCTTTATAGCTGGATATGTACCTCAAGAAGGTATGATACAAAATTGCTACGCTTGTCAGGCGAGTTATCGATCACAATTATTGTTAAAAATTTCCCAGAAGAGCTCTACTGCCCACTCTCATGGTGATCATTCGATTTTTTTAATATCTTACGAAAAGTAATGAGCCTCACCACGTTATCGTTTTAACCCATCACCACTCGGGACGAAGTTAACCAGTCATATATGTTTATAAATATTCGACTCAGAAATCAAAATAACCATAACAGTATAATCATCATCATTATCAACATAAAAGTATAATAATTATCATTATCACTTCAGCTCCAATCCATTTCAGTCCCACTAATGGGCTTGAACCTTTCTCCCAATAAGAGAGCCATTGATTTACTATACCGCGCTATAGAGTTTTATTTAGAGTTTTCTTTCTCTTGCACACATGCTACATGCATATTATATCTCTTAGTCATCTTTTATAATACCCATAGGCAACAGTGGTGAATGGTATTCTTGCTCATTCAAAACACGGCAAACTGACTGAACTATAGTTATAAATATAGAATCTTTATATACATATACATATATACACATATATACATATATATACATATATATATATATATATATATATATATATATATATATATATATATATATATATATATATATATATATATGATGACTTACGGCACGGAAACGTGGTCCCTAAATGTAGGCCTCATAACCAAGCTCAAAGTCGTTCAGCGTGCTATGGAGCGAGCTATGCTCGGGATTTCTCTGCATGATAGAATCCGTAATACGGAAATCCGCAGAAGAACGGGTGTAACCGACATAGCACGAAGAATTAGCACGCTGAAGTGGCAATGGGCTGGCCACATCGCTCGAAAAACCGACAACCGCTGGGGAAAAAAGGTTCTAGAGTGGCGACCACGTACCGGACGACGCAGTGTAGGACGCCCCCCACTAGGTGGACAGACGATCTAGTGAAAATTGCTGGGCGTCGATGGATGCAGACGGCACAGAACCGCACTCTGTGGCATACCATGAGGGAGGCCTATGTCCAGCAGTGGACGGCGATGGGCTGAAATGATGATGATGATGATATATATATATATATATATATATATATATATATATATATATATATATATATATATATATATATATATATATATATATATATATATATATATATATATATATATATATTTAAGAATGTATTCCTTTGGCAGATAATTATTCTTTTCCTCGTAATTATTCCGAAAACAACATAGTACATATTTAATCTATGGGGTTTTTGAGGTATGAGGTATGGAAGGCACTGTGGACCTCCAGCGAAGTAGAAATACTGCTCTCCGCCTATTGAATTGAACATGCCCAGAATCGATATTCCACACATTTTCTACATCTAGAGAACTTACTTAGTTCTCAATTAGTTCCAATACAATGGAACTTCAACTTCAATTTACTTACCACATAATACTTGATGAATAAGTTAGGTAACAATAATATTATGTAATAGTTTCTTATTAATTGCAGCATTAGTTTCAACACCTTTTTCGTGTCAATGCTTTTATCCTTGGAATAATTAATACAAGTCTTTACTTTCTTCAACTAATTCTTAACAAATCTTGATTGACAGATGTGAACTATAAACCACAGAGCATTTAATATCAGGTAGACATACGAAGAAGTAAAGTAAGAAGGTTGGCAATTAAATATTTCAAATATTATAATCAGGCTTAGATTTGTTCATGAAGAATAGTTGCAGCCATCAATTCATCAATTATCTTATCAAAATTTGCTGTTGAAGTATAGGGAATGTTAAAACCACGCTTGGTAGGTGGGTTAACTTTCGCTAGTGTTACAATTTTCCCAAGAGAATTTGTTGTCCACTGTCTTGCCGATTTATTAGATGGTCCACATTTAGCATGGAAAAGTATGGGAATTAAATAATAATTGAGAACAAGGATTCAGTACCAGTGGTCATTAAAAAGGCAATAGAAGTGTACAGCAGGTTTATGGGTTTGCATGCCACCTCTTTCGTCAACCTATGCGTTGTGAAAGGTGTGTGATCTTACCATAGCCTTTCAAAAACAAAAAAAAACAACGACGGTTAATACTTCTTCTTTTTAATGAATGGCCTCTATTAATGATAAACCACAACTTCGCCAATATAAAAGTAAAATAAGTTTAAAAAATTAGTAGACTCATATTTCACTCGTCAATCATGTCAGTCTTCCTAGTCGTAGCCTGTCAAAGTCCGGATAATACTTCTTCTTCTTCTTATGTATTGGCAATTAGCTACTTATATGAGCTATTGGTGTCAAGTTATAGATATTTTCACGTTTTTAGTCTTTCAAGTTAGTCATTGTCTAAGTCAAATTGTCGCCATTAACAGTGCAATGGCTACACTGTTAATGGTATCTTGTGGAAATTTTGATGAAAAACGAAAACGTTGTAAAGCACTTTTATATGATATTCACTACATCCCAGTAGCTCCGCCGCTTCATATTACATAAAATGCCATCAAAAATATCTAATATAACACGTTAAAACACTAAAATATCGAATATAATACAAGAGCACCACATGACGTTTTCAAATTCCTGTCAAAAGTCCGGATAATACTTCTTCTTATATATTGGCAGGATAATGCTTGATAGGGAGTTTTTTGTGGCAAGTCTTGTCATAGAGTAATACAACTTCGTAGTAGAGCATAGACTATCTCTATGAACACAAAAGTAATTAGGACAAAACTATCTATGGACTACCTAAAAGAATCTGAAATTATTGAATAAACATATTATCTCAATGCTCAAATCTGTTTATTGTGCAAAAGGGTATCCACCATAACTAAAATACAAATTATAGTTTAAAATGTAGTGTATGTAAATAATAAGTAGTGCTATACTAATTTGTACTTGTTATTTTATCACAATGTATGATACATAAAAGTACTGTTAAAATATTAAAATTTAAGATTGCTATTAATTTACAGATATAAAATATATACCCATAAATAGCACATTATAAATAATACTTGTATAACAATATTTATAATATGGGCAATACATATATGTGAATTTATAAACAAAAATATACATAAATATATACATAATATATTGTATATATTTATAATATAATAAATATATAATAATAAAAAATATGAAATATATCGTAACGACGACGTAAGAGAGCGAGTAGGTATGAAAGTGAGTATTGGTGTAAAGATGCGAAAGGGAATGCTCCGATGGTTCGGACATGTGGAAAGAATGCCGAACGAACGTCTGGTTAAGAAGATATACAATGTGAAAGTGGAAGGATGTAGGTACCAGAGGAGACCGAGACTAACCTACCTAGACCAGATTGGTCACGTACTGAAGGAAGGTGGAGTCAAGAGACTCCGAAACCGGCGAGCATGTATGAAGAGAATTATGAATGTTGAGGAAGTGAGTGAAGTATGCAAGGATAGAGTTCTCTGGCACTCTCTTCTCTCTGCCTACCCTGCAAAGGATATGGCGTGATGCGTATGTATGAAATCTATTTATATATGTGTCTATGATAATGTATTTAATGGAGAGGAAAAATAGCCAATGTTTTATTTCAACTGCTAGTTTAAGCGAGAAAATATTTCATTTTTTTATCAGAGCCTTACAAATTTGCTTTAACATGTCGTTGCCCTTCTACGTCCTTACCCCTTTCCTATGCCACCCACCTATCCCGCGTCAATCTTTCTTAGTAGCCAATAAAATTAATCAATTAATAAGTTAAATTTTGATAACATTTAAAAAGTTTTCACTAGTATAAATGTATTATGTATTTTTAAAGAATTGTAAATATTTTTTTATAGTTGTTTTAAAGTAGGTTAGATTAAAAATAACTTTTTATAGTAGTTTTTGTAGTAACTATTACTATACTCTATATTATTGGATAGATATATAAAATAAAATTACTGAAATTTAGCATTTAACACGCTTAATTATTTATAAAAAAAAACTTGATTACGAGCGAAAAATGATTGCCACATATGGCATGCGAACCCATACCTGTTGGAAATCCGTTCTATTTGCGCTCCAATCTGTTCTTATCACATATGTGACAATAATTTCTCGCTCGTGATCAAGTTTTTATAAATAAAATAAAATGTTATACTTATATTTAGGATTAATTATATTGTTATTTTAATAATGTGCTCAGTATCAATGAAATAATAACGTAAATATTACAAATTATATAAAAGAGATGTTTCAATTTTATATTTTCACTAAATCATCAGTGACTTGTAGCAAATAGGCAGTGAATTATATGAAAAATAGAAATATGTATTAAGAAATTTGATTGCTATGTGGTGTCTGCTTCGAATACCAGTCATTGCCTGTGAGTGTCATAAAAGCGGACTAAGAACTTTTACATCTACCTGTGTCAATTCCATGTGATGCCGCCTGATCAACAATAACTTTACTAAGTAATGTTGATGTAAGGCAGGCATATAATCATAAAAATATTGCCAATAACTATTTGCAATACGTGCAATAATAGTACATATAACGCCAAATAATTATGATAAGAGCAGGGTGATGAAGATGTATTAATAAATTGGTTGGCAGTGACAGTTTTCGTCATATAACTTTAAAGTTTTAAACAATAATCGTTGTCCATATCTACATACATAAAAAAGCCACTTGCCATTGTCTGTGGGCTTGATTTTTTAAACAACGCAAAGAATTTTAATGCAGTTTCCATCAATAGATGAAGCGATAGACAGAATGATTCAAGAACAAAATTTATATATATAGTATAGCAGAGAAAAGACGAGAATTTCAAAGTTTTGTAATGTGATGTCATAGAAAATATATTTTTGTGCGCTTAGATTGCAACTAGATCTTAAGAAGGCTAAATGTTAAGAGATAGATGTAAGTAATGTACTACGAAATAGTATACATATATATCTTAAAAAATACAGTTCTTATTACTTATCCAAACGTTAGATACGTGTTGTATTTAGTGTAGATATATAAATTGTCCATTACAATATACCTTTAAAATAAATACATATCTTAAAAACGATCAGAGATTTAAAATGCGGAGACCGAGCGGTTGAAACTGAAGTGAAACAAGAGCGGATCGCTAGTGAGTTATGCTGTTTTACAATTTTTTTTTAACATAATTGTATACATTACATCTAATACGTAATAGATAAAAAATACATAATTGTATATTGCCTCATATTATTATAGATAAAACCGCATAAAAATACGTACCTAATAAGTTAATTACGCTAATTACAGACTATGAATATATAATAAAAAATTAAATTAGATATGTTAAATTTAATTTTAGTTTATATTGATATAAATGTGTTTACGGAATTCAATAAAATAAGAGCTATAAAATTATTACTTCTTTTAATATTTTTCTAATTAGCATTTGAAACTTAAATAAATTTATATTATTATTTGTATTTCAACATTTATATTTATACAAAAAGTTACTGATTATTGGGATTATTTTTTGTTTCTGTGCCTTATAAATATTAGAAATTTTACTATGGACGAGATTGATCATTGAGTGTTATTAATTAGTAATATTTATGTACTTTTGAAACAATATAATTATTTTCCATAACTTTGAAACCCTCCGTTAATTATTTAATAATAATACCTAATAAAATATTACAAATGATAGCTTATGAAATAATTTAAATTAATATATTGATGAAACGAATAATGATACTATAATGGCTTGGTGCTTGATGTCATTTAGCATTGAAGATTAATAATAATTCATCGAATAAACAATTAGTCATCTATTTGTATACATAATTGCTATTATGAAAATTTATGAAATGAAATTATTTTTAAATATTTATATTCCATTTATAGACATTATTCTAAGAATTCATATACTGTAATAACTTAAAGGTACTTGAAACTTCGGAACAGTAAAAACAAAATTGATGTTGGAATAAAATCCAACTAGAAGTCGATATAATCGTATTATTTTTTATATGTCATTACATATAAAAAATAATACGACTTGCGTTAAAGTCAAAATTAAAAAAAATCTAGTTTCACTTATAGATTAAAAAGATTTTTATAAATATTTGTACTATACATTAAATCTTGCGCTGTATGAAGGAAATCACTATAAGTATATTGGGGGGTATATAACGGGGAGTATATAAGTATATTGGGGGGCTAATATAATGTCCTATTTACCTATTTAAGTATAATTATTATAACTAGATTTGTTGGTTTTAGTCTATGTCTAACTAATTATGAAACATTTACATTATATAAAAACTTCATAGTTTAAATATAAATATGTAATATGAAATAAATACTTATAATGTGAAGGTTATGATTAAAAAGGAATTAAAGACTAGAAGTGCTCATATTATTATGGATTTTATTAAAAACGTAATATTTAAAAAAATAAATTAAAAAAAATTACATAATGTTAAATAAGAATAGTATTAATAGGCCACATTCTTTTCTTTAGATATATAGTCGTTATAGGGTTTAATCTTAATTTTAAATAATACTAGATCAGTTTATGATGATTGTAATTGTTGATATCGGTGAAAGCTCCGGTAGATGTATCATTATTAGATTCTGAAACAAAATAAATCTCGTTTAATTTATGAAATTAAAAATGTGCGTGACGGAATAAGAATACAATTCACCACCCCCTATCTTAACCGTGGGTGATCGTAAGAGACGACTAAGGGATATAAAACGCATATAACATCTATGTAAGAGAAGGAAAACTCGAAACAAAATCCTATACCAACACGTCTGGCCAGGGTGGCATAGTAGGTTAATTTCCCTCCAATTACGGAGGAGGCCCGAGCCCAAAAGTGGGACATATATGGATTGTGGTGATGATGATGAATTTATGAAATTCGATTAAAATTATAACATTTTACACAAAGAAGTTGAAATAATCAATATACGCAGATTTTTTTAAATTTTATATATCATCATCATTCTCCTACTCTTATCCCAATTACTTGGGGTCGATACAATATGTACTCTTCTTTCATAGTATATATTGTAAAAGTTATTGGCAATCGTTTTATGACCGGCCACCTGCCAGAGGTCAACCCTTCTTGGGAATGTAATTGTTGACCAAACGGCATCAGATGGAGTGGGCCGAGGTCATTATAAGGCTCTTAGTCGTCTTTTACGACATTCACGATCAAAGTAAGGGTTGGTAGTATTCGTAGCCGCTACCACACAGCTTATTTTATAGAGTGTTATCTAAAATAGAACTTAATACTTAATGTACTTGGTTCAATGATTTTTGGATATTTAACTGGTTTCTACAAGTTCTTAATATAAATTCTAAATTTTGAAAAAATATAAGGATTTGAAATATATGAAAAATATCACTTCAAAGCAAATGTAGCATTGCTTAGTCCATTATCCAAATATCAACATAGCTTTTATATTTTGCATTGCTGGGCTCGAGCCTACTCTATAATGGGAGGCAAGTTGACCTACCATGCTCATCAGACGGGTTGATAAAGGGTTTTATTTTGAGTATTATTTTTACAGTGATGTATACATCTATATGTAGGTATATCTTAGCCGTTAGGTTCCGTACCTCAAAAGGAAACAACGGAACCATTATAGGATCACTTTGTTGTCCGTCCGTCTGTCTGTCCGTCCGTTCGTCTGTTTTTAATCGCGCCCTCCAAAGCATCAGAGACAGTGTTATGAAATTTTACATCGTTACTATGTACAAACTAACTTAGCAATAAAATTTAGTCTATAAGTTATATAAAATGCACCCAATCATATTGTCTTATATATTTTTACCTTTATAATTTATTTTCTATATTTATATATGTCGCGATATATAAATTCAATGTTGGACAAAATAATAAAACTTAAAACTTATCAAAACAGTTATTAAAATAATCTACTGCCAGTGAGTAATGCGCATAGAAAGCTGCCAATGCCACGTTGAAGGCCATGATTAATCTCTGTGCCAAGTAAGCGCCAGTATTCTGTTCAAGTGTCGCTTTAAAAAATCACTTATTTAACAATTCAATTGATATTACTATTCATATTACTATGCGCTTAATGGCAAATGGAAATTCATATAAATAATCTCTATCTAACTTTCTGGAATTCTAGATCTAGTGTATACATGATTTCAGTAGTGATGAATGTGGTCTACATAGTTGACAGTTTATTGGCATCATCTGTGGTAGAACCACACCTCGCAGAAAATTGTCGTCTGAGCAATGGCAATGTGCTGTTGCGCTTCATTCAGTGAGCGAATAAGCCAGCAGCCCAAATTTCTGTGAGGGTTTGGGTTGTAGAGCAAAACCGTATCTGTACAATTGGTATTATAAAGGTCCATGAGCGGCAGTAACTCCTGCCTTCGAGTGTGCTGCTTACTTGCTTCTTAACATTTTTTTTTTTATAAAAAAATTCAGGTCACCTGTTTTTTATTTGTATTGGTTATGGTGGCAAACGAAAGACAGCACACTTGATGGTAAGTGTCACTGCCGCCCATGGACCTTTGCAATACCAAGGGTATAGATAAGCTACTGTAAACCATAACAAACACCAAACCCACCCCAATTGGTCTTCCGTCTCTCTCTAGCTCACCGAACGAAGCGCAATAGCACATTGCTACTGCTCAGACGTCAATCTTCTGCGAGAGTGTGGTACTACCCCGAACGGACCGGCCCGCGGCTGTAGACATAGAACTGTCAACAGCCTGGTCCTACCAATATTAAACTGGTATGTAATATGTATTGTATAATCTAATATTATTAAAGATATGACATGCTTGGTAATCGCTTTGCACGAAAATATTATCTAACAAAATATACCGTACACAGTATATTTTGTATAATACGTATTATAGGTGATATATAACTTATAAATGTTTATATGTTTTTTCAGTGTTAAAATAAAATATTTTATATACTTACGGAAAATAACTCCAACTCCCCATAATATTAATAGCACAACTGCTATTATGAACAAGATAGACAGCGCCGCGCTGATAAGCTTACAGAGCAAATTGCACACACAACTGAAAAAGAAATAGATTCAATTATTAACATTCATCATTGAGCAAAAGAGCAGGACTTTTCTCATTACTTGAGGTCGATGCAATATGTACGCCTCCTTCATTGTACATATTGCAAAAGTTATTGACAATAGTTTTATAAACTGCCGCATGCCTGACGTCAACCCTCCTCGTCAATTCCTTGGGAATGTAATTGTTGATCAAACGGTATCCGGTGGAGTTGACTTATGTCAATATAAAGCTCATAGCCATCTTTTACGACATCCACGAGCAAAGTAAAGGTTGATAGTATTCGTAGCCGCTATCAAACATCTTTATATTTTTAATATTATAATGCAACTTTTTTGTTTGTTTTGGGACTAATCCCACCACACATTCCCACCATTGTAACTCCTGTAAGCCAGGATCTACAATGGTCTCCATATAAGACACCGAGGTTTGACCCTCGGGAAGTCCCGGGAAACGCTTTTAACTGTCTTGGAACTCGCAACAAATTTAATTAGAAAAGAAAAACAGGGGGAGTTGAAAAAAATTCACTTCCCTCCTATGCAAAGCGGGAGAAATGAAGCAAAAATTGGCTAATAAGCCGATAGATAAGAGGATGTACTGATACGTGAAGCGCAGCAGTACAGCACCACGGATATGGCAACGCTTATGGGGCCTATATGTGAGCCTTAACATTGATTGCAACAGTAGGTATGGCAGAAGCGCCTGAACGCACGGAAATTTTCTCGAGTTGATACAAGGTCTGTATAATATACTACCCCAGAAATGATTTTCAGACTGTCTAACATGAGATCGCGCTCGTTACGCCAAAAACTGCACTCCCAAAGGATGTGGTGAGCTGTTTGCTCAAACTCGCAATTAGATGTAGAACATTGACAAAATGGTGAAGCTACAAGTTTAAAATAAAATAATATTATAATTAATATTAATATTATAATGCAACTAATAATTTTCGTTCGTAACGACGACGTAAGAGAGCGAGTAGGTATGAAAGAGAGTATTGGTGTAAAGATGCGAAAGAGAATGCTCCGATGCTTCGGACATGTGGAAAGAATGCCGAACGAACGTCTGGTTAAGAAATATACAATGCGAAAGTGGAAGGATGTAGGTACCGGGGAAACCGAGACTCACCTACCTAGACCAGATCGGTCATGTACTGAAGGAAGGTGGAGTCAAGTGTTTCCGAAACCGGCGAGCGTGTATGAAGAGAATTATGAATGTTGAGGAAGCGAGTGAAGTATGCAAGGATAGAGTTCTCTGGCACTCTGTTCTCTCTGCCTACCCTGCAAGGGGTATGGCGTGATGATATGTATGTATGTATGTAACTAATAATTTATCGACATCCATTGTTAAAGATAAATCTCTCCATAGAGACTACAATGAGGTTATTGGCATTGATATAAGGCGAATTCCTGGCAGTAAACGGTTTCTGCTTTAATATAGCAATGTAAATTTAAAGAATAATAAAAACTGATTAAAACATTATTCTTTATCTTTTCTTCTTATTTTATCTTTTATCCTTTCTTCACAACTAATATGTAAGTTGTAGCTGCTAGAATGCTGTATATGTCTCATTATCGAAAATTAGAAAAGAAAATAGCTAATTTACCTTCATAGTTTGTCGTCTAAGATCGGTTATGGTGTTCATACAGATATAACTAAATATATTATTACATATTATTTACATAAACAATTATTACTAAATATATTAAATTTACTTTCGGAATTTACATTTAAATTGAGGTTAAATTATTCATTTCAACTATTTCTTGGTAGATGCACATAAATATCACATTAAGGCAAGTATAAACATGATTGTAAAAATGATCAAAGAAAATATACACGTCGAAGTCCATTCAGTTGCTATAAAACGTTTATTCGACGTAAATGACTTGAGATTTATTTTATATTTTTAATTGTTATTCATTCAGATGGATTTAGTGTATGTCAATTTTTTTTTAATTGTTTTTTTTAATCCGACAGTCAAATATTTCATGACTTAATTATGTTACGTAGTATTTTATTAGTAATTTCTTCATTGTCGTAAGTATGTTATTGCGATGGTAATGAGTTCGATCTTAGATCGGAGTAAGAAATGCTATCCAGTTTTGCTGTTGTTTCCTCAAGTTTCAAATGTTTTCTTCTCGAACTCTCAGTAGCAAAAGTTGCTAGTAAAACTTAGTAGTTCGTAAAAGATATATGGTGACGGAAGCTTTCTTAATAATGAAACAGAATATCTTATTCGTATAATATAATATATTTAAACATTTATAATTGAAAAATAACATAAATATCTGCTAGCAAAATTAATAAATTTTCCGTGTGGTGACGGAGTAAGAATACAATTCACCACCCCTTGCCCGTGGGTATCATAAAAGACGATTAATGGATGTAATATGCATATGGCATCTGTGAAAAAGAAGGAAACTTAGGAAAGGAAACTTGAAATAAAACCTTATACCAACTCGTCTGACCAGCGTGGTATAGTAGGTCAATTTCCTTCCTATTGTGGAGGAGGCCCGAGCCCAAAAATGGGACATATATGGGCTGAGATGATGAGATGAAAATTAATAATCAATAATTTTGTAGATTTAACTCTTCGTGTATTCGAAGTTTTATACTGTAAAGGCTCATACTAGTAATATTTGCATGATAATCTATATTTATTTTTCAGACATTACTTCATGTAAAAATATATCAAATCTTTTCTTTAGGTGTTGGTAGACACGGGATCCTTCCACAATAAGAGGGAAAAGTGCCTATAGTTAGATGGGTTAGATTTTTTTCTCAGTATCTCCTGTTTTCTCATTAGTTATTTGTTATGACACCAAAAAGTTAATTATATTTTAGTCCATCATCACACATAAAGCAAATTGATTAGTACTTCTAAAATAATTTCATTTTATTCTTCATTGTGTCTCTCTAGTTGACATTTTGATTAAATTGATTTCTCTAATGCGTTAAAAAGTTATTTCAATTATTACTAACGGACTGATAATAACTTCTCAAATATTTAATGATTAAGAATTATCGAATGCGGCAAGTAATATTTCTTGTATAAGTTTATCGCATAAAGTATTCCTCGTAATTAGTTAATTAGATCACACGGCCGAGATAAAGTTAGAAGACTTCATGACTGACGGTTATGCGTCAGTTATTAAGGTCCCACCAGAGAGAACGCTTGCAGAATATTTATAAGAAAGTCGAGGTCTTCGCTGTAGCGACGCATAAATTAGTTATGTCCTTATATTGTTCTAGAAAAATATAACTAACGTTTCATTATTTACTTGATATATTTATCTCTATCATCTATCTATCCTCCACAGACGGTATGGCAGCTTAAGTGCTCACATTACACCGAGAGAAGGTTTGATTCCTTTACCAAATGTGATTTATAAATACAACGAATTCGTTTTGTGTTCCATTTTATAGGATTTTTTTTTGTTAATAAGTTTTTTTAATACTCATCACATGTATATTTTATATAAGATGATTTTTGATGCCCTCATTCTTAAAATTTAACTTAAACTTTTTATTACGAAAGTACATTTTAACAGGCCGTTAGTAATAAGCACTTATTATGGTTTTAGTAATATCAAGGGCACAGATAAACTTTACGCTCAGAAGAACATTGAAATTAAGTTTGTTCAACTTTCCAGACAAATTGTAACACACCAAGATGTTTCACTAGTAATTAAAAGGGTCAAGGTCATAGTTCCTAGTCATTCTTGTTCCGCAACTACACTTTTCATTAAAACCTAACAACTGTCGAGATATAATATGTTTTTTACTGCATACTTCTTTAATTGTAAAAGATATTGGTTGACATAATTCCACTCTGCGATAAGTACATAATGATTTTTAATTTTGGATCATTTAAAGTTAAGAGTTAAAGAGCGCGTCAAATTTTAGTTTTCACCTTAGTTTTCCATCAAATGTCGTGGTTTTTCTTTAAGCCCTTATACATAATTGCCTTATCATCATTTCAGCTCATATATGTCCCACTGTTGGGCTTGAGCTCCGTAATGAGTCAATCAAAATAAGTAAGTCAACCTACCATGCTGGTCAGACGTGTTGGTATAAGGTATTATTTCGAGTTTTCCTTCTCTTGCATAGATGCCGCATGCGTTCTACATCCCCTATTCATCTCTTACGATCACCTACGGGTAAGATGTGGTGGTGAATTGTATTCTTACTCCGTCACCACACGGATAATATAATTTCCTTATATCTTTATATTAATGCTATTAGCCAATATGGGGAAATATGCCATTTGTCATACTATTGCAAATGAGACCAGCGCTTAATAGTGATACCATATGATCTAGATAATTCCACCGCAAAATGATTGTCATATCTTAGCATTGTTTTGTGAGTTCTTAGTTAGGTGGTGATTAAGATGGAATTAATCACCACGCATTGTATATGTAAACATGTAGGAAAATCCATTCGTCTAATCCTCATAACACCAAAGAGAAAAAAAAACCGAGTAGTGATATAATATGTAATTAATCATAAATTATAAAATTATAATTGAACAGAATTGAGATAATATAGAATTAAATAGATAATTTAATATGATTCATTATTTTATTAAAGTAGATAATATTGTTTTGTTTGAAAAGCAAGTAACAATGATTTCCTGCTACTCGTGCAATTGTGTTTCAAGGTAGGTATGCTATAATTAAAATCAAGATAAAGTAAGATGAAGGTCTTTGCGACTCAACAATGATTACAAAGTGATTCGTGTGAACCTAGCACAATGAAATAAGGTTATCAGAACTAATATGTTTGCTTATGAGTACAAGTTACAATAGGACGGGGTCTGCCAGGATAAGGTTTTGATATATTATTAAGTACATATATCCACAATCACATATTAGTCTAGTATTATACATATATAATTATTGATTGCAGGATCTTATGTCAAGTTTCACCGGTTATCATTTTTACATTACATACATACATATCATCACGCCATATCCCTTGCAGGGTAAGCAGAGAGAACAGAGTGCCAGAGAACTCTCTCCTTGCATACTTCACTCGCTTCCTCAACATTCATAGTTCTCTTCATACACGCTCGCCGGTTTCGGAGACTCTTGACTCCACCTTCCTTCAGTACGTGACCAATTTGGTCTAGGTAAGTTAGTCTCGGACTCCCCCGGTACCTACATCCTTCCACTTTCGCATTGTACTCGTATATCTTCTTAACCAGACGTTCGTTCGGCATTCTTTCCACATGTCCGAACCATCGGAGCATTCCCTTTCGCATGTTTACACCAATACTCTCTTACATACCTACTATTTTTACATTAGAATCGTAAAAGTTGACTCAGGGATGATCGAAGAATAGCAGCACTGTACTGGAAAACTTATAATATCAATTATTTTTGGAGGACGAATTTGGGCGTATATGCCTACTATGTTTAATAGTAGATATCTGTAGACTCATTAGATGGGTTGCAAAAGCTCGGTTTTTAATCCCGTGCAGGTGTTATTAGAATTAAGTTAGAACTGCTACACGTAGTTGGCAATTTTATTATTATACTTATAATATTATATGGAATTTAAATATTTTGATGATTTTGGTGTACGATTTTAAATACAACTATATAACCGCATATTCTTCCTAAAAAAAATGTTGAAAAAAGAACCTCTCGAAAAGATATGCGAAAGTGGATATAGTTATATATTTCATTCTCCTACTCTTATCCCAATTACTTGGGGTCGATACAATATGTGCTCTTCTTTCATAGTACATATTATAAAAGTTATTGGCAATCGTTTAATGACCGGCCGCCTGCCAGACGTCAACCCTCCTTGGGAGTGTAATTTTTGACCAAACGGCATCAGATCGAGTTGGCCCAGGTCATTATATAAAAGACGAGCCGTCTTTTACGACATACACGAGCAAAGTAAGGGTTGGTAAAGTAGTATTCGTAGCAGCTACCACACAGCTAAAACAAAGTTATATATATTCTAACTTTATTATAAATGCGAATATAAGTTTGTTACTTAGTGTAACGTGTTAATTATTATTTAAGCGATTCTCTTGAAATTTCACATACACATTGTCATGCATCGAAAAAACGGAAAAAGGATACTTTTATCCATCAATAGTACTGTTCCTAATGAATGGAATTAATTAATAAAATCTACATTAATACAGTTATTTATTACAAATATTTATAAACATAAGTCAACATAGCGGCACGCAAGATGTTTTGCGGGGGACCGGATCAGGGAATTAGTCCGTCACCCACCGAAAGGCTGACCGCGTGAGGAAAGACCGACGTCCTCCCCGAGAGGGTGGGGCGACGTCGGTCAAGGAGAGCGTACCCTAAGGGGGTATTCCGTCGGGCCGGTCACTGATGTCAAGTTCACGCAGCTTCGGTGGTCGGCCCAACGACGAAGGCGAGATGTCACGGATGGGTTACGGGTGTGCGTGCTTACGCCCCTCTGTCGCCCCGGACGGAGTGGTGCGAGGTGTACGCCGACCGTAGCCCACCCCAAGAAAAAAAAAAGATGGTTCGTATTAAAAGCCCAGCCTAAAGAAGAATTATTCGGTTTTATACTACCGCTCAATTGGAGTTGATATGCTCGCTTAATATAGGGTGAGGTTAACTTTTTAATAATGATGTGTATAAAGCCTTGAAATGATATTTATAAATATTATAAATAATAAAAACACGAGCTGTGTTTCTATGTTTATATTCTTAATAATTTTAATTTTGTTTTTGTAGAGTACACCTTATAAATGTAAAGGTGTCTGGTTTTGTTGGTTAGCCTTGTCACATTTTATGCCTTTGTGCTTATCTATATTTAAGTTATTTTTTTTGGTAAATATTTAGCTGCGAACAAAATAAGAGTGAATTGCTTTACGTGGTTGACCTGTATTTTGCATATAAGATTAGCATTGCCATTTAACGTAGCGATGCTGCCAGTTTTCTGGGCATATTCCAGTAGAGAGTGATGTGAAGGATTTTTTTTATGCCTATACCCTATTTTGTTTTTATTTTCTATTTTATAAATACTTTAATTTTAAACATTACATATAATAGATACACGAATATTGTATCAGCTAAAAAAAGTGAACTAGTGAATAATGTAAATCGTTGTATGTCAACTTTTTTAATATTCATTGGACAACGTGAGCATTGAATTAAGTTTTCATATTAAAGGGCAGAAATGATTGTATAAAATAAAAACCTGACATTTTTAATCTCTATATTCAATAACACCTCCTCACAAAGAGGAAGTTGGTTGTGCAACGAATCAGACTTATAGTTTGCCTACGTATTTTTAGCTACTGAATCGTTATTTTTTTTCTCAATCTTATGTATATATTTTGATTTGATACAGTATTTTTCTTCCATATAGTTCTATGCCTTTATGGGTGAACAACAAGTAAAATCTAAGACTTTTAAACGAGCAATTCTTGTATATATATATATATATATATATATATATATATATATATATATATATATATATATATACATATATATATATATATATATATTTCAGGCAATGTAAAAATATAATTTTTCGTTGGCTGAAAACTATTAAAATATGAAAGCAAATTTTGACAATGTCATTAACAACAGATATGACTCAATTGGAAAATCGAGCTATCTAATCCAGACAAACCGGAGCTTGGTTCGGATCTTTAGTTTCCCGTTTTTATTATTTTTTACCAATGTAATTATTTTTATTACATTTAAATATATCTTCCAAAACACACTAAAAAGTCGGTCATTCATTTATTGAAATTTACATATGCAATTCAATATCATTGTAATTAGCTAATTAATTATGTGTACATAAAATTAGTGATATGATTGCTTTATCACTTCTTTTATAAATACATGGAAAATATGCAATATATTTAACGAAAGATAATGATAGATAATTTATGATTCACAATGATGACGATATATGTGTATATACGCGATTAATATCGAATTCTAATTCATACAAAAATATGAGTAAAAGTGCACTAAAAGTATGATTACTAATATACTGATTACTAATTCGAACAGTCATAGAGAATTTACATAGTGTATTGGTATCTTATCTATATCTATATGGATTCACATTCAAAAACCAAGGTTCTAATATACGAGATTAATAAAATCAATACACGTTCAAGGAAAATACTGCAAGTATGACGTGAATCATTCATTTTATGTGATATCAAAAATTTTTTTTTATTGTTTATGGTGGCATATGAGCAAACGGTATACTTGATGTTAAGTGTCACTACCGCCCATGAACCTTTGCAATACCAAAGGTACTGTTAGATCGCTGTCTACTAATGCAAACCCCAAACCCACCCAAGTTGATTTTCCGACTCTGTCGCTCACTGAATGAAGCGTAATAGCACATTGCCATTACTCAAACGTCGATCTTTTGGGAGAGTGTGGTACTACCCCGGGTGGACCATCCCGTAGCTATAGACAGGCTGTCCACAGCGTGATCCTATCACTATTAGTATTGGTAATAATAGATTAAAAGAGATAGGCCAAGATGCAAATAGTACTTTATTGCGCAGGGTAAAGAGCAGAAGGAAAATGTGCTTTCCTTTTCTGCCTGTCTTGAGTCTATTTCCTCCAACCTCACTAGGTGTGAGAGGTAATAGGTAGCAACTTGGCTATATGCCTGTCATTTTTTAAATTATATATGTGGCAGGTACCACTTACCATCAGGTGGGTTGTTTGCTCGTCTGCTATCAAAGGATTGTTATTCCCTTTGATGATACATGAATATAGTTATATTAATAAATTCTCATATATACTGGTATTAACAAGCGAGTTTATGACAGTTTAGATCAATGGCTTATTATGCTTTATAAAGGGCAGATTTACGGAGTTATTTTTATATTTTTAGATGCATATGTAATTTACAAATGATTCCATGCAATGCTTTTCTTCAAATACTGCCTATTAGCATTAACAAAATGATCAAATAGCCAATTTGTTTCAAAAAGCAAAGACAGCTGCACTGAAATGTTATATAATAGTGTGTGACCTTGTAAATACGTCATTAGAAAACTACTATTAAAGCATAACGACATTCAAAAGACATTTAATGATTGTTGTAAGACTGTGTTAATGATTAGTTAACTATTATTTTCTTTATCAACTGATTAGCATTGATAATTCTATAATTTTGTGAGTACATTTATATATTACTAATTCTTTTTTTTTTTTTTTTTTTG
This sequence comes from Lymantria monacha, assembly GCA_905163515.2. NCBI lineage: Eukaryota > Metazoa > Arthropoda > Insecta > Lepidoptera > Erebidae > Lymantria > Lymantria monacha. The sequence continues at coordinate 20,793,806 of LR991091.1, forward strand.
CGGTGGGCTATGGACGTCGCACCCCGCCAAATCGGTCCGGGGTGACGGAAGAGGAGCCGCGCAACCCCATTGACCCACCCTGCAAGCACCTCTTCTTCGCCGTGCAAGCGGGCCACCGGTACCCGATCTTTGTCTTCGGTGGCCCGCTCAGCGGTATGCCCTTTCAGGCTCCTCTCCTGTCGACGCCCCGACAGCTTTCGCCGTCGAGGCGTCGTCCTCACGCGGCGGCCTTACGTCGGGTGACCGGACAATTCCCCGGTCCGATCACCCGAAGCCTCGTTAGGGCGGTATCAGGCGCAGGTACTCGCGCCTGCGCCGCCCCGGCCGCGGGCGGCGGCCCGGGTCACGGGAATCCTCCCGGGCCCGTTCCGCCGCCTCCTTCTGCGAGATGACAGCCTCGCAGAAGGCGGCGACCGCGTCCCAATTCCTGACGCTGTCGACCATCGCTCGCGCAACAGCCGGCAGCGTCAGGTCGGCACCGATGACAGCGACGAGGTCACGGCGCTGCCCGTCCCAGCCCGAACATACCTCGAGCGTATGTTGCGCCGTGTCCTCGTTGCTACTGCAATGGTGGCAGGACGGAGTCCACTCCCTCCGCACGACCGTGTGCAGGTACTTGCCGAAGCAACCATGCCCCAACAAGATTGCACCAACCGGAAAGAGAGGACTCCGTGCCGCCGCTCCATCCACTCCATCAGTACGGGCCGGAGTGCCTCAACGGTAAAAACACCGTGTCTAAGCCTCTCCAGCCGCGTAACCCAACGGGCGATGACTTCTTGGCGGGCTCCTCGCGCCAGGTGGTCATCTCGTTGAACAATGGAGAGCCACCCTCTTCGCGCATTGAGGTAACCCGCCGGCAGAGGTCGGAGAGCATCTCCGCCTCTAGGTCCCATGGGGGTGTCCCGGCCAATAGGCATGCCGCCTCGGTAGACACCGTGCGGTACCCGCGAATGGCTCTGACCGCCATGGCTCGCTGTGGCCTCCACAGCACCGCCCTGAGCTGGGCGTTCAGAGCCCTCGCCCACACGAGTGCGCCGTACATGGCCATTGAGCGGATCACCCCCGCATAAAGCCGTTGGCCCTCGAAACTGGGTCCGCCCACGTTCGGCATGAGCCGAGAAAGGGCGGACGCCGCGCCGACCAGCCGGGAAGCAATTTGACGAAAATGCTCCCGGAACCACCATCGCCCGTCGAGCACCAGACCCAAGTACCTCATACTGATGGCCTGGATACTGATGTGGATGGAGTTGACGACTAACGAGGCGCCGATGGGCAGCCTCACACGGGGCCCATGGAATAGTAGAGCCTACGTCTTGTTTAGGGCCACCCTGAGCCCCAGCGTCTCAATTCGCCTGACCATCTCCTCGGTGCCGAGAGTGGCCAGGCTCGCCGCCTCTTCGAGTGTCCTGCCCCGGGCTGTGACAAGGGTGTCGTCAGCATAGCAAATAACGCTCAGCCCGGGGGGGGAGACTCCCTCTCAACGCCCAGTCGTAACCGCTGTCCCACAGAGTCGGCCCCAGAACCGATCCCTGCGGAACACCGCACGACATGGGCGTCCGCACAATGTCCCCTGCGGGGCTCGCGTAGAGAGCACTGCGCCCCTCCAAATAGTCTGCCACCAGCCGCCTGAGGTACAGGGGCACTCCATGGAACCGGAGCGCCTCCCTGATGCAGCTGAATGGCAGACTATTAAAGGCGTTGGCGATGTCCAACGACACCGCCAACAGCACTCCTTTGCCGGCATATATTACTAACCCTAGCATACATTTCTATAATTATAGCTCCTCTATTTTTCTTCCTTGTGGGAAAGGCTCGAGTTTAGAAGTAGGACGTATACGAGCCGAGCTTAGAACCTTTGTGTGATGGAACTATGTGCTCATGTTAGTCTACTAAAGGACCGGGCATTTCCCCATTATAAGATCCCGTGAATGAAAAGGAGATACATAATAAATGGCTTATAAAACATAATATACGATGGTTTTCAAAACTGACACCATGTTTTGAATCTTAGAATGTCATAAGAAACGCTTTAAAACAAACAAGATAATTTAGAGATAATATGTTTTACAAGAGAATTGGGAAAGAGAATTTGAAAGAAAAATACAAGAAAATTTGGAAATAATATGTTTAACAAAAGAATTTGGAAAGAGAATTTGAAAAAAGCAAGTGAATTTGGAAAAAATATATTTAAAGAATAAACAATGAGCGGAGTAGTCAAACAATACGGATGCGATTAACGGTATAAAGATTAACGATACAATATAGAAGCGATTAATGTTCAAGATTAAAGTTCAGCTGTACCCTTATAATATCATGCGATTGGACGAAATCAACAAATTTGTAATCTAGCTTTTTTTTTGCTATATCTATAACTTTTATACATAACCGGAGGCCGAATTCTATTCGGTCTTCTTGACGTTGGACTTTTTTTTTCACAGTACCCTGTACTAAGAAGAAGAAGAGGAGGAGGGTGAACAGGAGGAAAAAGATCTAATCACCCCTAGATTATACGTCTATATCATATTTGATTAAGCTATCATTTTTGAACTTATGTTTTGTTGTATTTTTTTTTCTATTGTGGTGAAATGTGCTAGCAAATTTCCGTGTGGTGACGGAGTAAGAATAATATTCACCACCCCATATCTTACCCGTGGGTGATCGTACGAGACGACTAAGGGATATAAAACGCATATAACATCTATGCGAGAGAAGGAAAACTCGAAACAAAACCCTATACCAACACGTCTGACAAGCGCGGTATAGTAGGTTAATTACCCTCCCATTACGGAGGATGCCCGAGCCTAACAGTGGGACATTTATAGGCTGTGGTGATGATGATGATGACCCTGCACTAAGGAAATAATCTTTCAATTGCGGGGTACTTTACAAAACATTCAATTTAACGGATAATAATTACACACAAATTTAGAAAAATAATTTGTGGATCACACACTATTGTCCTACGTTGGAATCGAACTCATGACACTGGCGATATAGATCGATATACGAAACACTACGCCTCATAGATATTTAAAATTTTTTAATTCAAAATTTTAGTGTTTGAGACAAAAATTTTCTGGGCACCAAAACAGTAACGATTTTTATGTGACTGTATCCTACTTCCTAATTCCTACTAATAATATTATAAATATAAATGAAAATTTGTTTACTACGCTTTCACGCCAAAACTACTTAACCAATTATCATGAAACGTTATACACATAGTCTTCGACGTATTAGAAAAGAAATTTAAGGAACGTAACCTCATTGTTTGGAGTAATTTTTAAACACTGAATCACATTGATTCAGTTCTATTGGAATGTATGATCTTTGATATTTATTGAAGGACTTCAACGTTAGCCAAGACGCAGTTAAAAGCTAGTAATACTATAAATGTGAAAGATTGTGAAGATGTTTGGACGTTTAGACGTTTGGATATTTTTTACTCAATTACGTGTAAATCGTTCAACAGAGTTTATATGAAAATTGGCACATAGATCGTTCATTTCCTGGATTAATACATAGGAACACTTTTTATCCCAGTAATATGTTACCTTAATATAATAGTTCAACTTTGTGGAAGTTACTTCTTGCGTGGGTGACGCCGAGAGCAGAAGCTAGTCTTCCTTTTTTTTATTGCTTATGATGACAAACGAGCAGACAGCACACCTGATGGTAAATGTCACTGCCGCCCATGGACCTTTGCAATACCAAGGGTATAGCTAGGCCGCTGCCTACCAATATAAACCCCAAACCCACCTCAGTTGGGCTTTCGGCTCTCTCGCTCACCGAACGAAGTGCAATAGTACATTGCCATTACTCATACGTCGATCTTCTGCGAGATTGTGGTACTACCCCGGATGGACCAGCCCGCGGCTGTCGACAGAGAACTGTCCACAGCGTGGTCCTACCGCTATTAAGATATCTCAAGATTCGTATATCGATTTTACGCTTGCCATGCCATTTTACTACTGGACAAGTTTTCAAAGTCTTGAAAATACTAGTAATCGTAAATACTGAGAACCATTTTCAAGAACACGGTTTTAAATGTTGCGTTAAATGTGCCATTAGCTAACAATATGTGCCAACCAAGCGATACAATGTGATTGGTCAATGGTTTACGACAGTGCTGTTCGAGTTGAGAAATAAACTATTAGTGTGAATTTCAATTCAGTAGTCAGATGAATAGTTATAGAATAACTAGTATAACTAGTACTAGCATAATGGTAAGGTAAAATCAATAGCTATAGAACAACTAACCTACCTTGACCAGATCGGTCATGTACTGAAGGAAGGTGGAGTCAAGAGTGTCCGAAACCGGCGGGCGTGTATGAAGAGAATTATGAATGTTGAGGAAGCGAGTGAAGTATGCAAGGATAGAGTTCTCTGGCACTCTGTTCTCTCTGCCTACCCTGCAAGGGACATGGCGTGATGGTATGTATGTATAGAACAACTAGTATTAGGTATACTAGTACTATTAATATTACTAGCATAATAGTAAAGGTAGTAATAGCTAGTGCTATCTTTACTCAATGGAAAATTAAAATATTTAGTACTAGCTTTTGCCCGCGTCTTCGCTCGCGTAAAAGGTTACTTTCCTAAAGTTTTTTATCTCCCATTTTCAATTTACCCCTTAAGAGTAAATTTTTTACAAATTTTAATGTCATATTTATTTATATCTAATCAATAGCCTAATAAGTTTCAAGCTTCTGGCTTTAAAAATGACGATACTTCCTCACAATTTTTCATCCCCCTTTACAACCCTTTTTTTTTCATTAAAAAGTAGCCTATGTCCTTTATCAAGCTCTAGACTATCTGTGTAAATTCCAAATTTCATTTAGATCGGTTCAGTAGTTTTTGCGTGAAAGAGCGATAGACAGACAGACAGAAAGAGTTACTTTCGTATTTATAATATTAGTAAAGATTTTCCAACAATAAAAGAATTGCTAGACTAAAGTGTGTTGTGACGAAGTAATTATACCATGGTTATCACTCCTTCCTTGTCTATGGGTAATCGTAAAATACGATTAAGAGACTCAAATAGCAATCAGGCATCACTGCAAGAGAAATCAACCTCGAAATAAAACTTTTTACCCGATTGCGCGACGCAAAGGAGTGGTAATGTGTTTAGCATACTGTCTGACCAACGGGGTATAATAGATCAATTTTCCTCCTACTTTGTAGGAAGCTCAAGGCTAGTAGTAGACCAGTGTAACAGAAAAAAAATTAAAGAAACTAGTATTTCGTATTTATGCAATTAATCCTATTAATATTATAAATATGAAAGTTTGTGAAGAGGTTTGAATCTTCGGATTTTTGTTATTCAATTACGCGTAAACTAATAAACAGATTTGGATGAAAATTGGCGCTTAGATAAACTGTTTTCTAGATTTACACATGGTTTACTTTTTATACCAGGAACCAGTTACCTTGAGATATAGTATAACTTTGGGAAAGTTACTTTTTACACGGGTAAAGCGGCGGGCAGAAGCTAGTATGTATAAAAAGAAGATGAGACCAAGTCCTTTGTCACAGTCAGAGAGTTTAAAGGTTGTTTTGTATTATTTGAGAGACGTTCTATAGTTATATAAATATTTTATTCAATAAAAAATCCATTACATTTTGGATTTATGTGATTATGCACGTAAAATATAGACCTTTAAATAAAAAATTAAAATTTCTGAGAAAATCACGAATTCTATTCAATTTTTAATATAGATTTTATAATATTATTCATTTCACAATAATTATCAGCGCTTGAGATACAGTTAACTAATAATCAAAAACACGTAAAGCAGATAGTGTTAATCGCTCCTTTCGTACCATTCACTTTTATAAGGCTTAGATATCACGTATCATCTTATCTAACATCATCGCTATTCCTTATTCTTTAATCAATGTCCGGTACAAACAATACTATTTTTTATCTTGTTAATATTTCTGTTTCTTTAATATTGATAAAATTATTTGACAATATAAAAATTATAATGAACTAGTAAAGCTGAAACGTCGGTTTGTTTCTGGAAGTCAATATATTGTAGCGCCACCTGATGACAAGTTACATCAATTGGGATAGCATATAAACAAATAGTTTCTGATAATAGATCAAATAGTTTCAGAGTTTCAGGATGTCATATATACTAACATCATCCTTTATAGACATAGATTATGAAGTACTGTATAATATAGATTCTCTTGTATTTAATTTTATTGTATTCCAAATGTGTAACACACTTATTATTGCCGGTATATGGTTAAACTGTTTATTACTATTCAATTGTAATAAAATCTGCACAAAATGTAATAGTTAAGAAATAAATGATTCAATGGTTTCTGACTGTTCAACGGTTTTTTTCTAGGTGTGTGGTAGCGGCTACGAATACTACCAACCCTTACTTTGCTCGTGGATGTCGTAAAAGACGACAAAGTGCCTTATAACGACCTGGGCCAACTCCATCTGATGCCGTTTGGTCAACAATTACATTCCCAAGGAGGGTTGACGTCTGGCAAGCGGGTGATCATAAAACTGTTGCCAATAATTTTTACAATATGTATAACGAAAAAAGACTACATATTGTATCGACCCCAAGTAATTGGAATAAGAGTAGGAGAATGATGATGGTTTCTGATGTTTTCGAGAGGGTTACACATTTGAAATAAAACTACTTTTACGGATTCTATAGCGTTTGTATTTGTTTTTTAATTTTGCGAGGTTTCGAACACTTTACAGTGATCATGGTAATGAGAAGACTAAGGTGTCTGACGTCCGACCACCGAAGACAAAGATCGGGTACCGGTGGTCCGCTCGCACGGCGAAGAGAGAGGATTTTACGGTGGGTCTATGGGGTCATGCGCCGCCTTCTCCGTCACCCCAGACCGATTTGGCGGGGCGAGACGCACCCATAGCCCACCAATAAAAAAAAAAGGTGTCTGACGTCCAATATAAGTCATCGTTATTAAAGAGATTTATATCTACCCGCTACAGTATCAGTTATTAAAGTTTGACTCACATTTTAATACAAATTCATTGCCAGCACAAAAATAAAATGATTTTATATGTAAAAAAAAAATATTGTTTAGTTATTATTAAACATTTATTTTATGATAATTTTTATATTGTGGCAATTTATTAGTTTAAAAATCTAACAACAAATAATAAATAAATGATTCTGATTCTATCCAAATTTTCTACTAATTTATTATCAGATTCAAAAATATGAGTCTTTCATCATTAAACTAAATTCTTTAACAGTAAATAGTTCAAACAATGCCTTGAGCTGGCTAATAGCTTTATAAACGTTATATCAATGTGTCTCCGCAGGGATAACAACGGGTTGACTCTTCCCCTGTGTGGCACAGGTGCTTCCTGTGAATTATGTCCTGCAAGCACCAGCGTCAGTCGCTAGGAGGGCCATAAAAGTACTTTTGTCACCATAATAATACTCAGCACGTCATAACGTGTCATAAGCCATATTTCTATAGCAAAAATTATCATTATTATCGCGGCGTGCTCGTCCCCATTCATACTTAACCAATATTTGGTTTTGGTTAGTCCTATGACACATAATGTACACGTATAATGACTTATTTAGACGTTTAAATATAAACGCCATCATCTTGCTCTAATCCTAATTACTTGGGATCGATGCAATATATCTTTTTCTTCCATACAGTCCTATCAGGTGACATCTCTGTGGTCACTCCTTTTCTATCCATGTTATGCTTCCGCAGTCCAACCATCTCTTCTTTAGTGATCCTACTCTTAAAGCCTTCAACATTCATACTTAAAACTTTTCTCACAACATTACTTTCATCCAGTCTCATCACATGTCCATATCATCTCAAGCGTTCTTTCCTTAACTTTGCCGTCACTAGCGCAATTTTCAAAGTTCCTCTAATATGTTCACACACATCCATCTCAAAACTCGCTTCACTGTTAGATGCAGTCATCTCCCATCCGTCGCTTTTATTGCCCAACATGCATATCCATGCATAGCATATTTGTAAAATTTTCCCTTTAATTTAAGGGGTACCCTTATATGTACTTACATATATAAGCTAATTACAGATGTCCTTTAATTGTTTATGTTTTACAAATTTTCCATGTCATATTTCCAATTTTCAACCAGCCTCATGATCTAAACGTAATTTTCCGGCGCACATGTTATTTGAGTAGTATTTCAGATTCACTAATAATATTGTTAATTGCATAAAAAACAAAATTGTATATGGTATGTTCTATAAATTGGTTTCTGTTTAATTTCTTACTCTAGCTATTTTCCTCTTCTGCAATAACTTGTATGTAGTTTTAATAAAAATGACCAGCGTTAACTACTAAAAATGTAAATACTAATTATTGTTTTATTAAAAAAGATATTTTCTTGTGGCATAAACAGTTTGCATTTTCAATACGTCAATGATTCAAAATATTACGTCAAAAGAAACATAACCACAAAATAAAAGTTTATAATTAAAATATTTTATGACTTGGGACAATGAACCGACATGACTGACGACTAAAATATAAATCTATTATAATTTTTTAAACTTATTTTACTTGACATTGGCGAAGTTGTGGTTAATTACTCACAGAGGCCATTCATTAAGAAGAAGAAGATCTTATGACTTTTGACGGGCATTTGAAAACGTCATGTGGTGCTCTTGTATTATATTCGATATCTTAGTGTTTTAACGTGTTATATTAGATAATTTTGATGGCATTTTATGTAATGTGATGTGCGGAAATACTGGGATGTAGTGAATATCATATAAAAGTGCTTTACAACGTTTTCGTTTTCCATCAAAATTCCCACAAGATACCATTAACAGTGTGGCCATTTCACTGTTAATGGTGACAATTTGACTTAGACAACGACTGACTTGAAAGACTAAAAACGTGAAAATATTTATAATTTGACACTGGCACCAATAGCTCGTATATGTAGCTGATTGCCAATACATAAGAAGAAGAAAATATCTTATAAACATTTTTGTAAAAATATAAATATTTTTCCGTTTGGTGTTGGATTAAGGATTACATAATCACCTCTTCCTTTCCGAGAGTGTCGTATAATATAACTAAGTAGATAATCTTATGATAAATCGTTTGGCTAGCATAGGCCTATTTTTTTCCGTTTGTGAAGGTTTGGAACAAAAGTTACAAAGAAGAAGCTAACATATATCTAACGCACTAAAATAACACATAATTCGGACTAATACTGAGTAGATGAGTACAAACTCTTGTAGCATGATACATCAGGGTATTGTAGGCGTTGAAATACATCATCATAATTATTATTCAACCATTTATCGTCCACTGCTGGATGAAAGCCTTACTCATATTTCACAACAAATGAAGTAACAGAGAGATGATAGAGACGTGAAAGAGATGTGACTTTCGTCTAGTCCGTATTCATTCCTAAATCTACTTGTTGCTGAGATTGTTTAGCAAAGTGTCAAGGTTCTCCATTGAAATACATAGCATCAATATTTCCATCCATCCAAAATAAATAAAAAGTACATCAATATTTGCATCAATCGACCTATCAGCTTAAAGAAGTCCATCTAATCCTATCCAAGTCTAATGTTGGACATAGTTGCCACGATCAGCAGGCGGGATTTTTATAAAGCACTTTCATTTTTTTTTTAATTGTCCAGCGCAATTTGTCCACCTTAATTTACACCGTAATTTGTTCAGTGCAGTAGGAGTAATTCACTTTGTAGGTCCTGTCCGTTTTCTTGGTGATTCCTCTGCCAGTTTTTACAACTCCCACGGCATAGTAAGAGAATGACATTATGCATCCTTAACTCATCATCAATATTTAGGCGTTTCTTATGTACGTTTAAATTCCAAACATAATGCTTGCTTATAATGTTTAATTAAATCTTATATATAAAATCTACTCTTAACTTACTAAGGTTGACATTTCGTGTGACGTTATCAATTTAATCCAAGATGGACGTAAAATAAAAATAATGTTATTATAAAATATTATCAACAAATAATTGATATTATTTCTTTAACTTACCACATATTGCTGTTTTTTTTTAAATCACGTTTATATATACACTAGTTGTAACACAGATTACTCTCCGCGACTAGTATTTTTTGAATACTTATGACTGCTTATAACTAAAATTCATCTATATTTATCGTGTTATCTTTGCCTATCGATATTATCTTTTTGACATATTGTTTATCCATATACAACGCACAATCGATGAAACTACCTGGAACTGTATGAAAATACAAAAGATTATTTCACTATCACATGTTTGAAATAAGATCTTAGACACTTTTTTGGCTTCAACGAGTAATTTAAGGTGTTACTGTTGCCTGTACAGTACTGTAGTTAAACGTGCACTGATAGAAAGCAGTTGTTTTCAACATTGATTGAGTTAGTTACATCTCAAAATTGCGTCAGAGGCTGCACTAGTGTGTTATTTTCATATTAGTTCTCTATTTCCATTGTTTCTTGCTTACACGATGTTTTAAATACTTATCAAGGTTATGTAGATGTATAAAATGTTACTTTTTAATCCGTACATTGTTTATATAATGTCTATAGAATATAGGAATTATGTTTACAGTTTGAACATAAATGATGTTAGTATAGACAGCAATTCTGTATTTTTTTTTATATAATTATTTATTTTCTTTTCACTATTTTTTTTTTTCAATGTAATTATTGGAGCGGTACAATAAAACAAGAACTATTCAGTAGGTATTCATTTTTATCTGATTAAAACAATCAAATATGAGTATATAATTTATTCCTAAACATTATTTCAATTACCAAAACGCTACGTGATACTGATAATATAATATTTATGGCTGTAATATTTCTATGAAAAATATTTATTATCACATTAATTACATATACAGTCATCATTCTTTTACTCTTATACCAATTACTTGGGGCCGATATAATACTCTTCTTTCATAGTGCATATTGTAAAAGTTATTGGCAATAGTTTTATGACCGGCTGCCTGTCAGACGTTAACCCTCCTTGGGAATGTAATTGTTGACCAAACGGCATCAGGTTGAGTTGGCCCAGATTCTTATGAGGCTCTTTGTCGTATTTTACGACATCCACGAGCAAAGTAAGGGTTGGTAGTATTCCTAGCCGCTACCATACAGCTTAATAGACAAATACAGTATAAAATATATTTATATGTATAGATGTCTACATAGTTAATATAAAATATAAATGATATGTGGATTGAACCCACAATATTCGACGTGTAGCAATATACAAATGTGACGTCTTTTCCCTATGGTGCTAGAATAAGAATACATTTCACCTCCTCTACTTTTCTCACACATTCATACTTTTCTCAACATCATGGCATGGTAGGTTTATTTCTATTTTATACCACATGTGCTTTAAGCCTAGCAGTCTGTGTAAAGGAAGGAGGGGGTAAAGGAAGGAGAAGGAAAAAGGAAGTGACGCGTTTACAATAATTTACTATCATAATTTTGACTTAAATTGATTTCTTATTTTTATTTTAATATACTTTAAAGGCTATCTTTTACATACATACATACATATCATCACGCCATATCCCTTGCAGGGTAGGCAGAGAGAAGATGAATGACAGAAGATTGTAAGAAAAGGGGTCTACGCGTGAATGTGAGCAAAACCAAAATAATGGTCTTTGAAAGAGATGAAGCCAGAACAGATGTAAGAGTAACAATAGGTAATGATGTACTAGAGCAAGTGGATGAATTTGTATATCTTGGATGTGGATTTAGCCGAGATGGAAGGTACACCACTGATATAGAGCGAAGAGTGAATGCAGGAAATAGAGTGAACGGAGCGTTGGGGCAACTTCTCGGCAGCCACCACCTCAGTCAGAAGGCACGTGTAGCAATACATAACGCAGTGCTTGTCCCAACATTACTCATTACTGTATGGAAGCGAGAGTTGGGTATGCAGAAAAGAGTATGAAAGTAAAATTAATGCGGTCGAAATGCGATCTCTGCGGAAAATCTGTGGAGTTAGGTTAACCGACCGCATTCGTAACGACGACGTAAGAGAGCGAGTAGGTATGAAAGAGAGTATTGGTGTAAAGATGCGAAAGGGAATGCTCCGATGGTTCGGACATGTGGAAAGAATGCCGAACGAACGTCTGGTTAAGAAGATATACAATGCGAAAGTGGAAGGTGTAGGTACCGGGGGAGACCGAGACTAACCTAACTAGACCAGATCGGTCATGTACTGAAGGAAGGTGGAGTCAAGAATCTCCGAAACCGGCGAGCGTGTATGAAGAGAATTATGAATGTCGAGGAAGCGAGTGAAGTATGCAAAGATAGAGTTCTCTGGCGCTCTGTTCTCTCTGCCTACCCTGCAAGGGATATGGCGTGATGATATGCTATCTTTTAAAGTGTATAAATTAAATTTATTAGTTACATAATTGATAAAAATGGCCCCAGTATTAATTAGTAGAAATAATCTTTTGGAGAATCTATAATGCGAATATTATAATAAGAATACGTAATTTAATTGTTTTTCGCAATACCTTCACAGTTGGTAGTCAGTGTGTAAGACCGACGAGGCTTTGTAATAAAAAGTTTTGTATATTTTTTTAAACTTTTTCCATTAGAGCGGATTCCCCGGAGTGAGGCGGCGGTCGTTCGCGTGAGAATGAGCAATTTCCTCCCGACCGCTACGATTTCGATCTGACTTCCTGTCTGGGCAGCGATTTTAAAATTTATAGAATCGTTTTACATGAAATTGAAAAATAAGAACAATGGTGCCTCGTATGTGGTAAGAAAAAGTAATATTTTTTATAGATCACCATATTGACTTTTCACATTTTATGTAAAATTGTATTTGTCATCCATATAAATAAAAATAAATAGCTGATGGTATATATATACGCGCATAATTTCTGAACGAGTGCACCAAATTGGATAACTCTTTTCTTTTGTATTAATTATTGTCAAGACAAGGTTTGTAGATATAAAAGAAAAAAAATATTTTTGACGAGAATTAGAAAACGTCATGTGGTGCTTTTGTATTATATTCAATATCTTGGTGTTTTAACGTGTTATATTAGATAATTTTGATGGCATTTTATGTAGTGTGATGCGGCGGAAATACTGGAATGTAGTGAATAACATATAAAAGTGCTTTACAACGTTTTCATTTTCCATCAAAATTCCCACAAGATACCATTAACAGTGTGGCCATAGCACTGTTGATGGCGACAATTTGACTTAGACAATGACTAACCTGAAAGACTAAAAACGTGAAGACATTTATAACTCGACACTGGCACCAATAGCTCGTATAAGTAGCTGATTGCCAATACATGATAAGAAGAAGAAGAAGAAGAAAAAATGTCGATTGCCTGAATGAGATAGAAGGCTGTCAGAGATTTTCAATATATTGACAGAACGTTGACAGATTGACGTATCAGTAAATGCGCTAACAGTTGATAACTTCATAAGTATTGACAGGGACTTTTGACGGGAATTTGAAAACGTCATGTGGTGCTCTTGTAGTATATTCGATATCTTAGTGTTTTAACGTGTTATATTAGATAATTTTGATGGCATTTTATGTAATGTGATGGAGCAGAACTACTGGGATATAGTGAATATCATATAAAAGTGCTTTACAACGTTTCCGTTTTCCATCAAAATTCCCACAAGATACCATTAACAGTGTGGCCATAGCACTGTTGAAGGTGACGATTTGACTTAGACAATGACTAACCTGAGAAGACTATAAACATAAAAATAATTATAACTTGACACTGGTACGATAAGCTCGTATAAGTAGCTGATTGCCAATATATAATAAGAAGAAGTAGCTGATTGCCAAAATACAAAGAGAAGAAGAAGTATTGATAGTATTTTAATTGACTTTTGATTCAAATTCATTTATTATAAATAAACCTCGGATGAAAGTAATATTGTGAGAATAGTTTTAAGTATGAATGTTGAAGGCTTTAGGGGTAAGTGAAGATCGAAGAAAAGATGGATGGATTGCGTGAAGCATGATATGAATAGAAAGGGAGTGAGTGCCGAGATGACATCGGATAGAATTGAGTGGACCCCAAGTAATTGGAATAAGAGAGGTAATGATGATGATGATGAAAAACCAAATATTGTCAACTTTAACATTTTAAATTAATACAATGAACTACCATTGGATCGAAATGTATTCTGTACTTATAAGATTCGGCGTTAATTCCTAATTGACTCTTTTATAAGGAAATGTAGAACATGTTTAGTAAGAATTAGCTCCAGTGTGATGCTCTTTCAACTACGATATAATATAAAATTCAAATACAATGTAAAAGTTGTTGGCTGGACCAGGTCCTCGAGACAAGCGGTACCTGATCACGAGTTAACTACTATTATTATTGACATTAATTAAATTATGAAATTGAATTTAATTCATAATTCTGCTACTCTTATCCCAATTACTTGGGGTCGATACAATATGTACTCTTCTTTCATAATACATACTGTAAAAGTTATTGGCAATAATTTTATAACCGGCCGTTTGCCAGACGTCAATCCTCATTGGAAATGTAATTGTTGACCAAACGTCATCAGATGGAGTTGGCCCAGGTTGTTATAGATTTGTAGTAATTTTTTTTAGCAAAGTAAGGATTGGTAGTATTCGTAGCCGTAGTAGTAAAAATTTAATTTAATTTAATTATAAAATGAAATTGAAAAAGGGCATTAAAAGACACACATGAAGTTGTGCGGGTCAGCTAGTTTAAAATAAAATATCTTTTTTCAAGTTTCAATAGTATTTAGTGCCAATCAGAAATCACCATTCGACAGTATACCTACACAGTATCCATTTTTTTTCTACTTCTAGCGGAAAATACAAAATAAAAAAGGCAAAAAATTCTGTATCAATATTGGTCTCAATCTTTGAGATTTCCTTATTTCATTTTCGCAATTTTTGCAGTAACAGTCGCCTTCCTTACTCGGTTTTAAAGTCTATAAATCAGGGTGATTGCACATCGAGGCCGTAAGTCTCTATTGCTTCGAACAATGCGCCTCGCCGTTGGAATAACGAACTCAATTGTATTAAGTCAGCTGCACCTGAGCGAACCTGGCTATTTCGTAACGACGGCGCTCTAGCTGTTAAAAGGAACAGCGCAGTTCTAAAATACTAAGTACTTATTATATAAGACATAAGACCAAATTTAAATATGTATGAATTCTATTGATTATGCAATTAAGTGTGTAATGACAGGACTTTTAAAATAAAACTACATAAAACTAACAAGAATAATTAAGAACAGCGTACTTATAAAATACTAAGTACTTATTATATAAGAACAAATTTAAATATGCATGAAATCTATTAGTTATGCAAGAGAGTGTATAATGACTTTTAAAATAAAACTACTTTGAAACTAAATATAATAATTATAAATAATTTGGCAAATCCAAAAGTGCACGCCTCATAATTTTTATATTATTTATCATTTACTATTAGTCAATGTTATAAATGAAAATCAGAGAAAAATAATACTTTTGTAGATACACTAAAGACGAAGCATTTTAGTTTTTTATTAATTGCAATTAAACGATATGGCGAGGGGTGCAATAGATATAAGGATCTATTAACCAGTTCGAAAGGGTTTTTTACATTGCGTAATAATTTACTCAAAAGATTTTTTATTAGTGGCCAGCGACTTCATTCACAGCGAATTAGAAAAATATCTTTTCAACAAAACAGATGTAAGCTTATATATGCATATAATCTGCTTAAGTTCTAGTTCATAAAGAGCAATTTAATATGCATATCAAGATCTCCTTTAGTTGTGATTGTGAATGCAAAAGATGTTTATAAGAAATTTTATTCTTCTTGTGGCCATGGATATTATTAAGTATAAGAAACGACGTGAATTCAATAAAAACAAACAGAAAATTACAAAATTTACATATATGAGTCCCGGATATCAGCTTGTGCGACATTAGAATGGCTCTCAAACAACTAAGAAACGGTAAGGCACCAGAGACTACGGAATTACGGCAGAGCAGAACCTGAAGGCAGGCGTCAAACCGGTCTTAAAAGTCCTTCACTAGCTGTATGGTTCCATTATCTTCGGAGGCGACGTATCAGAGTCGTGGACCAGGAGTGTGGTGGTGCTCTTCTTCAAGAAGGGGTACAAAACTCTACTAAAGAACTACAGACCTATCTCACTCTTGAGCCAGACTATCTAGAAGACCGAGGAGTACAATCGGATTCTGTGTTTAGCGTTTGTGGACTATGAGAAAGCCTTTGATTCAGTTGAAAGTTGGGCAATGATGCAGTCAGTGTATGAAGAGAATTATGAATGTTGAGGACGCGAGTGAAGTATGCAATGATAGAGTTCTCTGGCACTCTGTTCTCTCTGCCTATCCTGCAAAGGATATGGCGTGATGATATGTATGTATGTATGTATTACCTTGGACAAACAGTCCAGTTAGGTAGATCCAATTTCAAGAAAGAGGTCAGCTGGCGAATCCAACTCAGTTGGGCAGCCTTCAGGAAACTTAAGAGATCTTCTCGTCCAACATACCTCAGTCTCTGAAAACACAGGTCTACGACCAATGTGTATTACCAGTGATGCTATACGGCACGGAAACGTGGTCTCTAAATGTAGGCCTCTTAACCAAGCTCAAAGTCGCTCAGCATGCTATTGAGCGGGCTATACTCGGGATTTCTCTGCAAGATAGAATCTGAAATACGGAAATCCGCAGAAGAACGGGTGTAACCGACATAGCACGAAGAATTAGCACACTGAAGTGGCAATGGGCAGGCCATATCGCTCAAGGAACCGACAACCGCTGGGGAAGAAAGGTTCTAGAGTGGCGACCACGTACCGGACGACGCAATGTAGGAAGCCCCCCATTAGGTGGACAGACGACCTGATGAAAGTTGCAGATCATCGATAGATGCAACCAGCGCAGGACTGCACTCTGTGGCGTAACACGAGGGAGGCCTACGTCCAGTAGTGGACGGCGATAGGCTGAAATGATAACATATTTGAGTAACTAGAAAAGAAGTTGACCCTTTAAAATAATGACATTAAAATAATTTGTTGATTTTAAAATAACGACATTAAATTAATTTTGACTGCACTGATGGCGTAGTGGTTAAGATACCGACCTTCCACCCTGCCAGTGGCATGGGTTCGATTCCCACGCAGGCAAATACTTGTGCGATCCACAAGGTGTTGTTCTGAGTTTAGATGTAATTTGTCTCCCCGCAATACAAGGATTAATTACTTAGTGTAGGGGTGAAGTCTTTAATTAAAATAAAAAAAAAATGTGTTTCTACTTCTTACAAAAATAAATACTTATGTAATATTTCTCAACATAATTTAAAGTAGATTTCAATGTTGAGTTCAAAACTTCATCAAAGTCTAGAAATGGAAAAGAGTTCTTTGGTAACAACTTTTATTTGGAACTTGAACTGCTACGATCTTACAGTTCGTGATTGCACTCCATCTTGAAAATTTTCTAGCAAATACTCTATAAGTTTTAGATACGGATAAAGTTCAGGGTTCGCACGATGAGATTAAAGAAATATTACGCTGACCTGCAAGTTTTAGTATTACGTAAGAAGTAAACAAATAGATAGTATAGTACAGAATGAAACATTAAAGATACTTGAATAAGATAGTTGGTGATGAGAATCTATATTTTACATCTAAATCGCCTTTAAATACATTTTTTTAAAGAACTATAAATAAAATTAATAAGTACATCCGTGGAGAAATCTTCAAAATTACAATTAACGGGCAAGAATAACATTCAATTTCAGAAAAATCATTAGTGAACATATATAGCAGTACAAGGCCTTTTATCCATTAGTGAAGGACGTGTTTATAAGTTAATATAATAAAAGACCATGTATCAATGTATATATGAGCAAGAAATAAAACTCCTGTAGGTTTTTGGTACTTTAAAAATAAAAAAGAAAATAAAGTACAAAAGATAAGGTTATTTATAAAATACGTATTCACACACTCATACATTCTTGGCTAAAGTAAGTCAAGAATGTATGAGCGTGTTTCATAAGAACCTTACCTTAATTTTTGCTCTTTTTTTCATTTTTAAAGTACCAAAAACCTACAGGGGATACATTGATACGCGCTCTCTTTATTATACATTCAAAAATGCTCTCTTTATTTTACATTCATACATGCTATATTATTTCATAAACACATCCTTCACTAAGAAATAAATAGCCTTGTATTGCGAGATACATCATCATTCATCATTCTCCTACGCTCATCCCAATTACTTGGGGTCGATACAATATGTACCCTTCTTTCATAGTAAATGTTGTAAAAGTTATTGACAATAGTTTTGTGACCGGCCGCCTACCAGACATTAACTCTCTTTGGAAATGTGATTATTGACCGAACGGCATCAGATGGAGTTGGCCCAGGTCGTTATAAGGCTCTTAGTCGTCTTTTACGACATCCATGAGCAAAGTAAGAGTTGGTAGTATTCGTAGCCGCTACCACACAGCCTGTATTATGAGATACATTATAAACATATAATTAAGGGGTATAAATCACACCTTAATGTATAACAAGGGTGTTTATGGATCATACAGAACATATTCTTACGTCAGTATATGGACCACTACGCAACTCGTGTATTCAGGTAAATAAAAAAAAAATATCGAATGCACTGATCGGACAGATTGGCCGTCCAATCTGCGTGGTATACTATTATTGTGGATAAGGATCAGCAGTAGGATATTTATGGCTTAAAAAAAGAAAGAAGAAGTATACTATGATTTGGTAGTGGTATAATAATGTATACAATAACAAAGGGTCACAATATTCAAGCTGCATTATAGCACTTAGTAGCAACTTAGTTCAAGTTCTAATTCAGACGATCCGAAACTCAAACTATAAGTCATCCTTAATACCTAAGTGAGTATGTATTTGTCTTTGAATAGAACTAGCAGAGTACACGGCTATGAACTTCCACTAATTAATATTTGCTAAAGGTACTTCGTTGTTAGCAGAATTTAGATGCAATTCAGAACCGCTGAGATCTAAGCATAGGTATGTTCATAGTCTGCTAATTAAAGGAATTTGCAATGTATTGCTACTAAATCTATTCTCAATTATGAAGTATTTTTAATACGATGACATCAGTCATGAATTTATTTTTAGAGTAGGTTGTAATTATTATTTCAATGCAGGATTCCCGATTGAAGCCAAATGTGGAATTATGCTAAATTTGATATAGAATTTGATGGCTATACTAAGTACATGAAATGCTGTAATTAATCATCATCATACACAATATTACTTTTATCCCGCCTCATCACATATCCATACCAAGTCAAGCGGTCACTTTTCAACTTTGCCGTCACTAGCGCCACTTTCAAACTTTATACTAGATATTTTAACTGAAATATATCCTGTAATTACAGCATTTCCGTGTGGTGATGGAGTAAGAATACTATTCACCACCCCATATCTTACTCGTGGGTGATCGTACGAGACGACTAAGGGATATTAAATACATATAACATCTATGCGAGAGAAGGAAAACGCGAAACAAAACTCTAAACTAACACGTCTGACCAACGCGGTATAGTAGGTTAATTTCCCTCCTATTATGGAGGGGGCCCGATCCCAACAGTGGGACATTTATGGGCTGTGATGATGATGAATTAATGGTCATATATTATTATATATACATTTGCAAAAACTAAACAATTCCCAATAAAATCATATTATTTTTTCGTTTTACTTGTGGTGGCAAACGAGCAAGCAGCACATTTAACGGTAAGTATTACTGCCGCTCATGGACCTTTGCAATACTAACGGTACAGTTAGACCATTGCCTACCAATCCAAACCCACCCAGAAAGTTAGGCTTCTGGCTTTTTCGCTTACCAAACGAAGCGCAACAGTATATAGCCACTGCTCAGACGTCGATTTTCTGTGAGTGTGGTACTACCCCGTGCGGGCCGACTCGCCCGCGGCTGTATACAGAAAACTTTCAACAGTGTGTCTATCGCTGCTAAATGTAAACGTCAAAGACACACGCAAAATCATAGTGTTATCCTTCTTACGCCTTTGCTTATTGGCATATATGTGTCTCTTTTTTAATATTACGTTATGTTACATACTTTTGAAGATAAAATAGCAAAAGTAATCATGACACGCGTAATTTTATAGATAAATAGTGATTGCAACGATGACAAATGCAACTGAAATGGAAAAAAAAATTATCGATATGGAATTTTCTAGGAATTTTATGATATTTATATATTACTAGCTTTTGCTCGCGACCTTGCCCGCGTAAAATTCTCTTTCCCAAAGTTGAATTATTATCCCAAGGGAACAAATTATCGAGTTAAAATATATTCCATCTGTTAACTGCATATATGGCATAGTGGTTAAGATACCGACCTTTCGTGCCAGTGTCGTGGGTTCGATTCCCACGCAAGACAACATTTTGTGCGATCCACAAAGTGTTTTTCTGAGTCTGGGTAAAATTTGTCTGCTTTAATTACATGTTTGTAAGGCCCCTTGTAATACAAGGATTATTACCTTAGTTCAGGTATTAAACAAATCTATATAATTGTGTATGTCAATTTCCATCCAAATCTGTTAAACTGTTTACGCGTGATTGCGTAACAAACATCCAAACATCTTCACAAACATTCATATTTATAATATTAGTAGGATAACATAAATTGCTTGGAGATTAGCTAATATGAGACGGAAAAATTTGTTAGTCGTAAACGAGCCAGTCCGTTAAACATCAACCACGTTTTATTCGACTATAACGAAAGAAAAAGAAGGGCTATAAATCTCTACTGATGTCAAGAAATCGGTATTGGTGGCCTGTCCAAATGATGATGGGGAGGCACCACGAGGAGTTTTAGAATATGTCCAGGCCATGATAATGAAAATGCTCTCTTTTGACCTATGTTCAATATTAGACTATGTCAATTAATTTATTATATATCTAGCAAGACAAGGTATTGGACTTAGATTTAGGGGTTTAATGAAAAAAGTGTTGCAAACAGAAATTAATTATAATGTTTATTAATTTGTTTCCTATCAAATGAAAAGTGCCACAGTACCTACCTACTAGTTGGATTATAATTAGGAGTTAATACCGCAAAAGTTACATAGAAAAATACACTGATTATATCTTGCTCATATTGCTGCTCTTACTTGCTCATATTGATTACTGCTTATACATACATATATATCATCACGCCATATCTCTTGCAGGGTAGGCAGAGAGAACAGAGTGCCAGAGGACTCTATCCTTGCATACTTCACTCGCTTCTTCAACATTTATAATTCTCTTCATATACGCTCGCCGGTTTCGGAGACTCTTGACTTGACTCCACCTTCTTTCAGTACGTGACCAATCTGGTCTAGGTAGGTGAGTCTCGGTCTCCCCCGGTACCTACATCCTTCCACTTTCGCATTGTATATCTTCTTAACCAGATGTTCGTTCGGTATTCTTTCCACATGTCCGAACCATCGGAGCATTCCCTTTCGCATCTTTACACTAATACTCTCTTTTATACTCGCTCTCTTACGTCGTTGTTACGAATGCGGTCGGTCAGCTTAACTCCACAGATTTTTCGTAGAGATCTCGTTATGTATTGCTACACGTGCCTTCTGGCTGAGGTGGTGGCTACCGAGAAGTTGTCCCAACGCTCCGTTCACTCTATTTCCCGCATTCACTCTGCGCTCTATATCAGTGGTGTACCTTCCATCTCGGCTAAAACCACATCCAAGATATACAAATTCATCCCACTTACATCATTACCTATTTTTACTCTTACATCTGTTCTGGCTTCATCTTTTTCAAAGACCATTATTTTGGTTTTGCTCACATTCACGCGTAGACCCCTTTTCTTATTGATTACTACTTATAATATTGTTGAATTGAATAATTATATGAATAACGCAACGAATGTCCTGTGTGGTAGCAGCTACAAATACTACTAAGTCTTAGTTTGTTCGTGGAGGTCGCAAAAGACTAAGAGCTTTATATCGACCTGGATAACCTTCACCAGATGACGTTTAGTCAACAATTATATTTCCAAAGAGATTTGACGTCAGGTAGGCGACCAGTCATAAATCTATTATCAATAACTTTTGTAATAAGTACGATGGAAGAGGGGTATATATTGCACCGACCTCAATGACGATGACGATAAGATAAAGAATAAACAGAAAAAACATTTAGCAAAAGATAATATAATTTATTAATTAATTTAATCTATTATGCGTAATTTTATCTCTGTGTTTAGGCGTAATTTTTTTTATTTATATTTGATTGAATAAAAATACATTGACAGTCACAGAATACAGATTAAGGTACGCTATAGTGATGGGCTAAACTATGGACAGTTTTGTTTACAGCTGCGGGCCGGTCTGGCTTGGGTATTACCAGAATCTCGCAGAAATTCGACGTCTGAGCAGTGGCAATGTGGTTTTTCTGTGTAAGTTTTGATTGGTAGGCAACCTAGCTTACAGCCTAGCTGTACCCCTGGTAGTGTTAAACTCTATGAGAGTTAACATAACATCAGATATATTGCTTGGTTGTTTGCCAGTAAGCAATAAAAATAAATTTAGGTCGAAACTGTATTAAAATAATATTTTTCTCAAACATGCTTGGAAATTTGAGTATTATTTTGATAATCTTCTTCGAGATAAATCGAAATTGCCGTACTGACCAAATACATGCGAGCAGCGGCCGGCAAAAAATGGATGAAAATCCATATCTGTCGTGTTTTAGCGGCCCAATAAATATATATTTAAATTCATATCTATCGTGTATTTTAAAAATGGAACGATTTGTTACTCCAAAACATGGCGACCAAATATTCCTATTTGTTGTTATGCCTGTATGTTGCCACATATCAGAGTTTTATTTAAATTTTGAATTGGCTTGAAAAAGAAACCTGTTTGATAATGATAAAAAAAACAGATGAACTCTTTAGCGTGTGAAAAATGTTGTTCGTTGTTCGTCATGTGTACAGTTCTACTTAGTACTACTTAGTTTTAATTTCCGCGCATTATTTGAGAAAAGTACAATACAAGCCTTGGCCACAACCAGGTATTGATGTACTTACGTATGCGTGCCTCGGCTACGCCTCGGGACATATTTACGCGTTCGTCCATCAATGCCTCTTTTGCTGGCCGCTGTAGTAATGTACTATATTTTACATAACTAATTATTTTAATCATCACTTTAATAAATTATTTTATTTTATTAAAGGGTATTTTGAAGATGCTTATCAAATGCATTACTGTGTACAAAAAAAAAAAGTATATGTTATGTATACATGTATAGATATGTATCTATATTTATTTAGGATTAGATATCATACTATTAGATATATTGAAGTTATATCCGATATAGATTAGTTATAATGAATAAAATAAGGTCTAAAGGTGGAGACATTCTTACACAAACACTAGACGTGTTAAGTCGATGGAGTGAATATTTTGGCGATATGCATGCGGATACTACAGTTGGCGCCGGTGTCGCATGTGGTTTAGTAGATCAACATTTCAGATGGGGTTGAATGGGCGATAAGAAGTTTGAAAAATGGTAAATGTCATTGATATGGTGTTTGCTGAGATGATCAAGCTTGGTGGCTCCGGTGTCTGGGAGGCGTTCCTGTTGCTCCTCAATTTATGTTGGAGCTCGGGAATGGTTCCCGGGGACTGGAGTGGCGCAGTCATCGTGCCTTTGTTTAAAAATAAGGGTTCACGTTATGACTGCGCAAATTACAGAGCCATAAGCTTGACCAGTTTGGCAGCAAAAGTGTTTGGTAAAATTATTGAAAGGAGAATGAGGATGGTGTCCGATGGTTTATTGTGTGAGACACAAGGAGGTTTCAGAAGTGGAAGGGGATGCATGGATCAAGTGTTCTCTCTGCGCATCATTGTGGAGAAGTATCTGGCTCTAGGTCAGAGGGTTTTCTGCAGTTTTGTGGATCTGGAGAGAGCGTTTGACACAGTTGTACGAAAGGAACTTTGGGACATTTTACCGGAGTATGGTACTAACGGTAAACTGCTACAGGCTGTGCAGTCCAGTTACATGGGCTGTAGAGCCTGTGTGCGGCTGGATGATGGAATGTCGCCTTGGTTTGACGTCAATATCGGCGTTAAGCAGGGCTGCGTTCTGTCAGCCAGGCTGTTTATCATATATCTGGATAAATGTCTCCAAAGGTTGAACGATATGAATGTGGGAGTCCAGATGGGCAAAACAGTGGTCACTGCTCTACTTTATGCAGATGATGCAGTCCTGCTGGCACAGTCAGCGACTGACCTGCAGACCCTAGTCGACACAATGACAGAAGATTGTAAGAAAAGGGGTCTACGCGTGAATGTGAGCAAAACCAAAATAATGGTCTATGAAAGAGATTGTTAGCGACGCGATATGTTTATAATACATTAAATGTTCACAAAGCGATCGCATTGTATTTTATAACACAATGAATTATTATAAAGAGACGCATTGTGTGTGTATGTAATCTGTTTATGTGTAAGTTGATATATTTAAAGTTAAGGTACTTCAAGATTGTTAACTAGCAGTGCGCGGAGTGCAGCATGAGGCACGGGAGGATCCACCTACGACTCAGTCGTCGATACGAACAGCTCCAAGTACGACGCGCATTGCTACTAAGTATAAATAACGCTGTAACCGCCTACATATATAGAATAAACGTCTTATAAAACCGCATTCGACCATTTGTTTACTGCTGGTGTCACCTGCGTCCTGCAAGTCCTCTTTAGTGGTCCATCGAGCCAGATCTATATGTTTACCACTCCGCCGCCGAGAAAAGCTATGGTGAACACTCGAAGCACGAGTAAACGTTTGGAAACTGAAAAGCCTCAGGCAAGGCCTCAGGCGGTTACAAGTGAACAGGCAATGCCATCGCCTACACCTGGAACAAAAAGTGATGACGGGCACAAACTGTTACGATCCTGTGTTGGCAGCATGGTGAGGTCGGAACCTTCAGGTACAATAAAGCCGGCTTCATCAATATCACGTCACTCAGTTAAATCAAAAATGCCCTCATCATCTTTATCTATACATGCCCAGAAAAAGAAACTGGAACTAGAAGCTGCTAAGGCGAAAGCACGGATAGAAATGGAGCTCATAGACAAACAATTAGCGGCGGACCTTGCTAATCTGGAAGAAGAATACAGTCCACCATCAGAAAGATCGGATATTAATCGCGCGAATGACATCGAACGGTGGGTGGAGCGTAGTCAGCAAGAATTGGAGTTGCAGCATGCCACTATGATTGGAAATGACAAAGGCAAGTTGCAAACGTCAGCTCACGTTGACACGGACGGACCAATTCAGCAGTTGGCGAGCGCGCTCGAACACCTAGTCACATCGTCCAGTATTCAGCAGAATACTCACCTCATCAGCCGTCTTAGCACGCCAAAAGACCTACCCATCTTTAACGGAAACAGTATGGAGTGGCTGTCGTTTAAACAGGCATA
The DNA here is from genome assembly GCA_905163515.2 of Lymantria monacha. Taxonomy (NCBI): domain Eukaryota; kingdom Metazoa; phylum Arthropoda; class Insecta; order Lepidoptera; family Erebidae; genus Lymantria; species Lymantria monacha. Next base: position 20,819,306 of record LR991091.1, read on the forward strand.
CGACGAGTCAACGGAACTATGTAAATTCTCAGAGAAAGAGAACCTGTGGCGATTAAGGAAATGTCTTCGTGGTCCTGCACAGGAGGCAGTATCATCGTTGCTCGTGAGCGGTACGTCGCCTGCGGTGGTCATATCCACACTGAAACTGCAATTCGGCAACCCTGAAGTGCTACTGTCCCGCTTTATGGTAGAAATCAAGAAAATGGGCCAACTATCAACAGAATATTATCGCGATATTGTGCCGTTCTCCGTGAAAATAAAAAACTACGTGGCTACAGTACGAACGCTTGGCCGCGCAGAGTACCTACAGGGAGTCGAAGCGGTTACGTTTATATTAACTAAGCTACCTATCACTCTGCTATCCAAATGGACGGATTATAGCTACCCGCTCATCAATGCCAGCGATAAACCTAAGTCTCGATTAGAAATTTTGTCAGACTTCCTCACTGAAGAAGCAGAGAAGACGTCATTGTGTAGTGCTACGTTACTGTTATCTAGTAAAACAGAAAGTTATAAACGTAAGCAGTACGATAGGGTGAACAATGTACAAGTGCTAAATGAACCGAATAATAAGTGTCGATATTGTCGTACGCGAATTCACAAATTAACGGAATGTAGAATGTTCAAAAAGGCGCTTCGCAAGGACAGATGGCTGCATGTAAAACGATATGGTATTTGTTACAAATGTTTATCAGCGCATCATAACAGAGAGACGTGCCCCGCGCCTAGTTGCGACGTGGATAATTGCGGTAAGTCTCATCATCGCTTATTACATTATGTGCCGCGACAGGACTCTAGTGCTCCTTTACAAGAGACGGAAACCGAAACTCCCTCTGAGACAGTAAATCACATAAACATAAAAAACTCAGTGCTGTTAAAAGTAGTGCCAATAAACATTCACGGTGCTAACGGTATTGTAAGCGCGATCGCTCTGTTAGACGACGGGTCTACCGTGTCACTGATTAGCTCCTCCCTAGCGAAGCAAGCGGGGCTCCGCGGTCGTCGCGAGTGTGTTCGTATGCGCGGCGCTTGGGATAATACAGACTTAGTGTGCGATACTGAAATGGTTAGCTTAACTTTAAGTGGTAGCGATACAAAAGTGTTTAAAATTAATGCATGCGTAATCGATAAGCTTAACTTACCAGAACAAACATTAAATAGTAGTATTAGTATTACTAATTTTAAGCATTTACAGAGTGTAAGTCATTGTTTAAAGTTAAAACAAATAAAACCACAAATTTTAATTGGCCAAGATAATTACCACCTGCTCTTACCTTTGGAAACGAGGACAGGATCTCCCAATGAACCTTATGCTACCCGGACCCCTCTGGGATGGTGCCTGCATGGACGAATGCCAGCTGTTTTACCTAATTCTTCATGCAACTTTACAACAGTCGTTACTGATGATTCGCCAGAGAGTCAGAGCACACTACAAGAAATCCACGAGGACGTACGAAGGTCGTTCTCCATCGAGGCTATGGGAATATCGACTAAGCCCAGGCAGAACTCCGATGACTTACGCGCAGAAAATATCTTGGAACAAACCACTACCTTTGTCGGTGGTCAATGGCAGGTCGGCTTACCCTGGAAGGACGAAAAATGTGTTATGCCAGATTCTTACCCAACCGCTATCTGTAGACTTAAGGGGGTTGAACAAAAAATGAAGAAAAACGAGGAATATGCCCAAAGGTATACGGAACGCATAAAGCATTTACTAGAAAATAATTACGCGCACAAAATAGATGTCATAGATACAGCACCAAAGACATGGTACTTACCACATTTTGGCGTCGATAACCCACATAAACAAAAGCTAAGATTAGTATTTGATGCAGCCGCGAAAACAAACGGTTTATGTCTCAACGATTATTTGATAAAAGGTCCTGATCTATTGATGTCTTTATATGGAATAATGTTACGATTTAGAGAGAACCCGATAGCTGTGACAGGAGACATAATGGATATGTTTCTAAGAGTCAAGATACGACCAGAAGATCAAAATGCATTTCGATTTCTATACAGGGAACACGAAGGTCCCATCAATACCTACGCCATGTCTTCGTTAATATTCGGCGCCAACTGTTCGCCCTTTATAGCGCAATACGTGAAAAACAAAAACGCAAAACTGTACGCCAGTTCAATGCCCGCTGCGGTTGACGCTATATGTACGCAGCACTATATGGACGACTACATACATAGCCTACCGGACGTAACATCAGCTGTGAAATTAGTTAATGATGTGAGGTTAATACATAGAAAGGGCGGTTTTGACATTCGAAATTGGACAAGTAATAGTAAAGAAGTACTGGACAGTTTACCTAAAGATTCCCTGGGGAATACAGCCGTGAACTTTAAGATAGGACATCAATACGACGGCGAACGCACCCTCGGTTTAATTTGGGACCCAAGCGATGACACACTCAGGTTCGACGTTTCATTCAAGCGAATACCAATAAATATAATCAATGGAACACAACGTCCCACCAAACGAGAGGTGTTACGTGTAGTTATGTCGATCTTCGATGTCTATGGATTTTTATCACCCTTTACAATAAATGGAAAAATTATATTGCAGGAAACTTGGCAACAGAAAATCAGTTGGGACGATTATGTAACTGACGTAATATTCGATAAGTGGGTCAAATGGATATCATTATTACAGTCGTTACGTCACGTGCGCCTGCCCAGGTACTATCCGAGCGCCACGGCGAGTACGAGTGCGAGTGAGAAAACATCAGTACCGCGGCCTGCTTCACCTAAAGGATCATTATCGCAAAATTCAATGAATGAACTCGTGCCTACGATAACAAATAGTTATACAAATTTACAGCTACATATATTTTGTGATGCGAGTATTAAAGCAATGTGTACAGTGGCATATTGGCGTTGGATAAACGACAAAGGTGCGCACGTAGCATTTGCAGCTAGCCGTTGTCGTGTCGCGCCAGTGAAACCTGTATCAGTACCGCGTCTGGAACTTCAAGCGGCAGTTCTAGCCGCTAGACTGGCTGAAACTATAACAAAGGAACACAAAATGAAAGCGGAAAGAAAATATTTTTGGTGTGATTCTAGTACAGTGCTATGTTGGATAAGAAATGACGCGCGCAACTATAAACAATACGTGGCGCACCGTCTTGGTGAGATTGATGAGTTGACCACAATTAATGAATGGAGATACATACCTACGGGATTAAACGTCGCTGACATTGCCACCAGAGAATCTTATGATTGTTCTATATTGGAAAAAGAATGGATGTACGGTCCTGCCTTTTTACTTAATGAGGAAAACCAGTGGCCAAGGGACTTCTCGCTCGTTGAATCTGAAATAAAAGATAGACGATCAGACTTAGAGTACGTTAATAACTTACAACAGAAAATTAATTATGGAAACTTACCTGTACCTAATGCTGTTAGATTCTCTTCTTGGCTTCGATTACTTCGAAGTACATCTGTTGTGCTGAAATTTATTTATAAATGTAAAAGAAAAAATACTTGCCATTTCGACGACACCATGGAGCGTGCTGAAATGTTGCTACTGAAACAATCGCAGTCAGAGTCGTTTGGAAGTGAAATATACGAAATAAAAACTAACAAATGTATGCCACGAAACAGTAAAATACTAAACTTGTCGCCTTACCTAGACGAACATGGTGTGCTGCGCTCTGGGGGCCGTATCGGCGCTGTCACTGGGGTGCCACTTGAAACAAAGAATCCTATCATATTAGATGGGAAAAGTAATCGTGAGATATTATCATCATTACTTCGCTCATGGTAACCGAGAGACAGTATTAAACGAAGTTAAACAAAAATATTGGATAACGAAGCTAAGACCTTTAACTAAGACTGTCTCATCACAGTGCATGATATGCAGAATAAGAAAATGTAAACCCACAGTACCACGTATGGGAGACTTACCTAGCGCTCGCATGGCACATCACCAGCGTCCCTTTACTCATTGTGGAGTAGACCTATTTGGCCCCATGGAAGTCACCGTGGGAAGACGCAGAGAAAAAAGTTATGGTGTTTTGTTTACATGTATGACGGTACGAGCCATCCACCTGGAAGTAGTCGCTACACTTACTACCGATTCCTTTATAATGGCGTTGAGAAGAATGGCCACGCGACGTTGCTGGCCCAGCTATTTATATTCGGACAACGGTACCAATCTAAGAGGAGCTGATAAAGAATTAAAGCGGTCAATACAGGGCCTGGATGAAAATTTATTAAGAAGTGAGGCGTTGAACCATGGCACTAAGTGGACCTTCATACCACCCGCTAGTCCACATTGGGGTGGGGCATGGGAGCGGCTCATTAGAAGCGTAAAAAATAGCCTGAAAGTATTACTACGTGAACGGGCACCGAAAGATGAGACACTGAACACACTTCTAGCTGAGGTTGAAAATATGGTAAACAGCCGCCCTTTGACCCACGTATCCGTTGACCCCGCCGACCTCGAATCACTGACCCCTAATCACTTTCTAGTGGGATCGTCTTCCAGTCTACCTGCTATTGGAATCTTTGAGGACTCAGACATGTATCTTCGTAAGCAATGGCGCGTTGCACAACGATTGGCGGATATGTACTGGCGTCGATGGCTGAAGGAAGTTCTTCCAGCCATGATACCTCGCTCGAAGTGGCTACAAGAGCAGCGTCCATTGCAAATCGGAGATGTGGTACTGGTGGTAGATCCGGATGGTCCTCGTAATCTATGGCCTAAAGGTATAGTGCAGGAGGTATTCCCTGGTAAAGATGGTAGGGTGAGAGTGGTTAAAATAAAAACAAAGTCTGGTTATGTTGTACGGGCAGCAGATCGCGTCGCTCGTATACCTGTAGGTGATAGTGAGTACTGCTGATGCAGCACTAGGGTGGGGCATGTTAGCGACGCGATATGTTTATAATACATTAAATGTTCACAAAGCGATCGCATTGTATTTTATAACACAATGAATTATTATAAAGAGACGCATTGTGTGTGTATGTAATCTGTTTATGTGTAAGTTGATATATTTAAAGTTAAGGTACTTCAAGATTGTTAACTAGCAGTGCGCGGAGTGCAGCATGAGGCACGGGAGGATCCACCTACGACTCAGTCGTCGATACGAACAGCTCCAAGTACGACGCGCATTGCTACTAAGTATAAATAACGCTGTAACCGCCTACATATATAGAATAAACGTCTTATAAAACCGCTTTGGACCATTTGTTTACTGCTGGTGTCACCTGCGTCCTGCAAGTCCTCTTTAGAGATGAAGCCAGAACAGATAAAAGAGTAACAATAGGTAATGATGTACTGGAGCAAGTGGATGAATTTGTATATCTTGGATGTGGATTTAGCCCCGAGATGGAAGGTATACCACTGATATAGAGCGAAGAGTGAATGCGGGAAATAGAGTGAACGGAGCGTTGGGGCAACTTCTCGGTAGCCACCACCTCAGCCAGAAGGCACGTGTAGCAATACATAATGCAGTGCTTGCCCCAACATTACTGTATGGAGGCGAGAGTTGGGTATGCAGAAAAGAGTATGAAAGTAAAATTAATGCGGTCGAAATGCGATCTCTACGGAAAATCTGTGGAGTTAGGCTGATCGATCGCATTCGTAACGACGTAACAGAGCGAGTAGGTATGAAAGAGAGTATTGGTGTAAAGATGCGAAAGGGAATGTTCCGATGGTTCGGACATGTGGAAAGAATGCCGAACGAACGTCTGATTAAGAAGATATACAATGCGAAAGTGGAAGGATGTAGGTACCGGGGGAGACCGAGACTAACCTACTTAGACCAGATTGGTCATGTACTGAAGGAAGGTGGAGTCAAGAGTCTCCGAAACCGGCGAGCGTGTTTGAAGAGAATTATGAAAGTTGAGGAAGCGAGTAAAGTATGTAAGGATAGAGTTCTCTGGCACTCTGTTCTCTCTGCCTACCCTGCAAGGGACATGGCGTGATGGTATGTATGTTTGTATGTTAGCCATAATAAATGCATAGTTTCAATAAGTTTAAAAATTCTAATCACTAAAATTAAGCATTTAATATGCATGATTAGTTATAAAAACTCGATTATGAACGAAAAATGATTGTCACATATGGGATTCGAACCTACACCTATTGGAAATCCATTCCAATCGTGCTGCCACTTACACCACCGTGAACTATTGTAGGACATTCAATTCTCGCATCGTATTATATTTTCGTTTTTAAGGAGACGTGTGCCATCTACCTGACGTTGTTTACATATTGTACAGACTTAATACTCAAACTTTGCAGTCAGAATTGTATTAAACGATGACATAGCCCTGTTATTCAAATTACAGAAATTTAGCATTTAATATGCTTGATTACTTATAAAAACCTGGTGTGGATTCGAATCCCACTTATGACAATCATTTTTCACTCGTAATCGGGTTTTTATAAGTTTAAAAATTGATTAATTTGAATTATTTAGATATCATACATCCTACTAATATTATAAATGTGAAAGTTTGTGAAGATGTTTGAAGGTTTGTTACTGAATCACGCGTAAACAGTTCAACAGAATTAGATGAAAATTTATATTACTTAACAAATGTAGATTTAGATGTATTATATTATTTATCTCTATAATGTCGTCCCTTGGAATAATATTTCAACTTTGGGAAATTCACTTTTTCCCCGGGCGAAGCCGCGGGCAGAAGCTAGATTATACATATAAAAGTTTTAATGAGTACGCGTGTTTTTTTCTAAATCTTTGTTAAATATATTATTTTTCCTTGTGGTGACGGAGTAAGAATACTATTCACCACCCCCTATCTTCCCCGTGGGTGATCGTACGAGGCGACTAAAGGATATAAACACATATAACGTCTACGCGAGAGAAGAAAAACTCGAAACAAAACCCTATACCAACACGTTTGACCAGCGAGGTATAGTAGGTCCATTACCCTCCCATTATGTAGGAGGCCCGAGCCCAACAGTGGGATATATATGGGCTGAGATGATGATGATGAGATGATGAAATATAATTTTGTTAAAAATTTTATTACTATTTCATATGACTTTAAACATACCATAGGTAACGTTATTATTAATTTTTCTTACAACTGAAGGCAAGGGTTTGATATCGGTAGTCCACTTACATAGCAATAGAGAGGTATGTGTACGCCAGGTTATGGGGCCGCACGCTACCTTTCCATCGCCTCCTACTGGTTGAGTGTGTTAGGATCACAGCTTGTCAAAAAGGCTATATTATTTTTAACGTTTTTGATAGTCAGTAGTATATTGTTTGCAAATTCGTCTGTGTGGCATACATTTTTTTTAATTCATCCGAAGGGTCTGACCGAACTGGCAGATCTTTAAATCAAATAATAAAGATAAAATAAAAACAAGGTCAGATCTGATCTGACAGAGTCTGGAGTCGGTTTTTAGCCACTGCCGGATTCAGCGGGTTCAACTAAAAGTGTATCATTTCTATAAAATGCCCAAATAGTACATATTTAATACTCCATATATCTAGGTAATCTGAAGTAAACCTTCAAAGGCAATAAAGGAGTGTGAATGCCTAGAAGCTGTTCTCTGAACTTAGATTTTTGCCATTAAATCCGTCTCTCCGTTTAGATTTTAATAACAAAAAATATATGGATGCATTCCTGGATGTTTTAAATTCATAACTAAATATGTCAGCGCTGAGGAATTTTATAAATATTGTTTGTGGATTATTCCTTTTCAGTTAGCTAGCGATATAAGTATTTGCCGGAAACGCATAAACATTTTACAACGATCTATTTGAAATCCGTTTATCCATGCTGCCTTCAGCTTCCTTCAACCGCCTACCCTCTCTACGTCCGGCTTCCGGCGGAAACGGTCCTTCGGCTGCAACGACGGAAGCCTCTGTTTAAGCTGGATCTTATGCCTGAGTTGCTATTTGTTAACCATTTGCAATTACGTTTCTAAGATATTTACTCTTTTAAAATTTTAGTTATTATCATACAAATGCATTTTTTAATATTTCAATCTTAGGTTGTATGCGAATATTTCAAATGTCATCATTATCATTTTAGCACGCTGTCTTACTGTTGGGCTCGAGCATCCTCCATAATGGGAGAGAAATTGACCTACTACAATACATAACATCAGATCAGACGCGTTGGTATAGGGCTTTTTTCGAGTTTTAATTCTGTTGCATAGATGTTATATGCGTTTTTATATCCCATATTCGTCATCGCTTACGATCATCCACGGGTAAGATGGGGGTTTTGAATTGTATTCTTGCTCGGCCACTACACGAAAAATTAAACAAGGAAAATTTCATATGTTTGGAAATATTATTAGATTACCTATTTCTAATTGTACAATAAAAATGATGACGGAGTAAGTATACAATTCACCTGATTTTAAATACTTTACTTTATTTTTTTTAATTTCAACCTTTTTCTCATTTTGATGCATTACCATCCACTTCTGATTTATGGTCCAAATTTAACGTATCTAGCTTATTGTGATGTTAGTTTAAAACCAATTACAAAACTCTATCCGGAGAGACATATAAGAAAGCGAGTTAATAAGTAGGTACATGGTAATATCCTATTGAATTATTCAAGAAATTTGATAGTACATTTAGACATAAAGTTAAATTAAAATTGCCAAATGATATTGCAAGTCAGTTATAGTACATTACTGCAGCGGCCAGCAAAACAGGGGTTGATGGACGAACGTGTAAATGTGGGCCGAGGCATGACCGAGGCACACATACGTAAGTCCATCAATACCTAGTTGTGTCCAAGGCTTGTATACTGCTTTTCTCAAATAATGCGCGGCAGTTAAACCTAAGTAGAACTGTATATATACATAACGAACAACGAACAACATTTTTCACATACTAAAGGGTTAATTTGTTTTTTTTTTTTTTTCGTTATCAAACAGGTTTCTTATTCAAGCCAGTTTGAAATTTAAATAAAACTCTGATAAGTTGCCTATTTGGTTGCAATATTTTGAACTAACAAATCGTTCCATTTTTAAAATACACGATAGATATGAATTTACATGTATATTTATTGGGCCGCTAAAACACGACAGATATGAATTTTCATACATTTAGCCGGCCGCTGCTCGCATGTATTTGTTCAGTACAGCAATTTCGATTTATCTCGAAAAAGGTTGTCAAAATAATGCTCAAATTTCCAAGTATGTTTGAGTAAAATATATTTTCATCTGCCATAAAATATAAGATCATTACCATTACACATAATTAAAAATGTACTACACAATTTATTAATAAATAAAGACTATTATAATTGCAAAGTATATTGCACGCCTCATAAGCGAAGCGTTGAGGTCTTGCTCTACTCTCGATATATGAAAATCGGGGGGCATAGTCCGGAGCGTGCTCGTTCGCGTCCCCTGCCAGTCTAATTAGACTGCTAATCCGGCTCGAAATGCGTACCGCAATGCGGGTTAGGGCGTCCCCCGGAGGCGACGCGTACCGACCCGCCCCCGTCGGTACGAACATCGGCAGTTGCGGCGATGGGGGCCGCCACCCATCACGCCTTGCCCAGTTAGGCGAGTCGAGGAGAACGGAGTGCCGGGTGGGCACGTGGAATGTAAGAGGTTGTGTGGAAGGTAAGTTGCACGAGCTGATATCCGTCATGGCGGACAAACAGCTAGACGTGCTCTGTGTAACAGAGACCAAGCGAAGGGGCAGCGACGCCTGCGATCTTCCTGGTGGCGGGATGGCTCTGTGGTCTGGTGTACCACAGAGCGATCGAGCCAGCATGGGGGTAGGAGTGCTGTTGTCCTCTCGCTTGGCCTCAGGTGTGAAGGATTACGGAATGTATGATCCCAGACTTCTCTGGGTCCGTATAAAACTAGGTGTCACCAAGGTATTCATGGTTGTAGCATATGCTCCTGTAGGATCCTCGGTGGCATCAGACCTAGAGAAGTTTTGGGATAATGTTAGGGAAGTTCTGGATATGGCAGAAACCAGTGAACGCGTGATTGTATGCGGAGATTTGAACGGATGGGTGGGGACCAAGCGTCCCGACTATGAGGACGTACTTGGTCCATTTGGTGATAAGAGAGTGAACGACGCAGGTAGGCTCATAGCGGATGTATGCATGGAGAGAAACCTTATTGTGTCAAACACATTTTTCCAACATAAGGACATCCATATGTATACATGGAGAAGGAATGAACAGAAAAGCATAATAGATTTAATTTTGGTAGACAGTCGCCTCCGAAGCAAAATATTGGACGCAAGAGCCTACAGGGGCCCCACAGTCGACACGGACCACTATCTCGTTATTGCGAGATTTAGTGGTCTGTTCAGAAAGTGGAGGCACTGGCGAGAGCGTGTCCACTTCGGAGGGCTTGAAAGAATAAAGGTTGAAAGGTTGCAAGAAGAGTGTGTAAGAGAAAAGTATGCAGAGGGTGTCCGAGAACGGCTGACGATGGCAAGCCAGCCGCAATCGGACATTGAAGAATGCTGGAGAGTATTGAAAGAGAGTATGGTAGATACAGCGAAAGAAGTATGTGGAAGTTCAAAGAAGCATAGAAAAACAAATGGTGATGCATGGTGGGATGCGGAAGTGGCAGCTTCCGTAGAGCAAAAGAAGAAAGCGTGGCTGGACTATGTCTCTTCTTTGAATCTGAATGACAGTATGACTGAACAGAAGAAAGAAATATATCGGCAATGTAAGAATGACACCAAGGCCTTAGTGAAAGAGAAACGTGATAGAGCAAGTATGAGTGCAGAAAATAGGCTGACTAAAAACTTCGAGGGTAACACCAAACTCTTTTGGAGGGAGGTGAAGAAGTCTCGGGGTGGTTGGTCAGCCTTCAGAATGAATAAAATAAGGTCTAAAGGTGGAGACATTCTTACACAAACACAAGACGTGTTAAGCCGATGGAGTGAATATTTTGGCGATATGTATGCGGATGCTACGGTTGGCGCCGGTGTTGGATGTGGTTTAGTAGATCAACATTCGACAACGGCGTCCTCCGATGGCATCAGTATGGATGAAGTTGAATGGGCGATAAGAAGTTTGAAAAATGGTAAGGCAGCGGGCATTGATATGGTGTCTGCCGAGATGATCAAGCTCGGTGGCTCTTGTGTCTGGGAGGCGTTCCTGTTGCTCCTCAATTTATGTTGGAGCTTGGGAATGGTTCCAGGGACTGGAATAGCGCAGTCATCGTGCCTTTGTTTAAAAACAAGGGTTCACGTTATGACTGCGCAAATTACAGAGCCATAAGCTTGACCAGTTTGGCAGTAAAAGTGTATGGAAAAATTATTGAAAGGAGAATGAGGATGGTGTCCGATGGTTTACTGTGTGAGACACAAGGAGGTTTCAGGAGTGGAAGGGGATGCATGGATCAAGTGTTCTCTCTGCGCAACATTGTGGAGAAGCATCTGGCTCTAGGTCAGAGGGTTTTCTGCAGTTTTGTGGATCTGGAGAGAGCATTTGACACGGTTGTACGAAAGGAACTTTGGGACATTTTACCGGAGTATGGTATTAACGGTAAACTGCTACAGGCTGTGCAGTCCAGTTACATGGGCTGTAGAGCCTGTGTGCGGCTGGATGATGGAATGTCGCCTTGGTTTGACGTCAATATCGGCGTTAAGCAGGGGTGCGTTCTGTCAGCCAGGCTGTTTATCATATATCTGGATAAATGTCTCCAAAGGTTGAACGATATGAATGTGGGAGTCCAGATGGGCGACTCAGTGGTCACTGCTCTGCTTTATGCAGATGATGCAGTCCTGCTGGCACAGTCAGCGACTGACCTGCAGACCCTAGTCGACACAATGACAGAAGATTGTAAGAAAAGGGGTCTACGCGTGAATGTGAGCAAAACCAAAATAATGGTCTTTGAAAGAGATAAAACCAGAACAGATGCAAGAGTAACAATAGGTAATGATGTACTAGAGCAAGTGGATGAATTTGTATATCTTGGATGTGGATTTAGCCGAGATGGACGGTACACCACTGATATAGAGCGAAGAGTGAATGCGGGCAATACAGTGAACGGAGCGTTGGGGCAACTTTTCGGCAGCCACCACCTCAGCCAGAAGGCACGTGTAGCAATACATAACGCAGTGCTTGTCCCAACATTACTGTATGGAAGCGAGAGTTGGGTATGCAGAAAAGAGTATGATAGTAAAATTAATGCGGTCGAAATGCGATCTCTGCGGAAAATCTGTGGAGTTAGGCTGACCGACCGCATTCGTAACGACGACGTAAGAGAGCGAGTAGGTATGAAAGAGAGTATTGGTGTAAAGATGCGAAAGGGAATGCTCCGATGGTTCGGACATGTGGAAAGAATGCCGAACGAACGCCTGGTTAAGAAGATATACAATGCGAAAGTGGAAGGATGTAGGTACCGAGGGAGACCGAGACTAACCTACCTAGACCAGATCGGTCATGTACTGAAGGAAGGTGGAGTCAAGAGTCTCCGAAACCGGCGAGCGTGTATGAAGAGAATTATGAATGTTGAGGAAGCGAGTGAAGTATGCAGAGATAGAGTTCTCTGGCACTCTGTTCTCTCTGCCTACCCTGCAAGGGATATGGCGTGATGATATGTATGTATGTATGTATGTAAGCACTTTTCAAACTTAAAAATGATTGTATTTTTTTCACATTGCACTTATAGGATAATATTATTATACACATGTCAAGAAAAAACATTCGTCTAAACGTATTTGATATTTTTAAAAAGCAATTATTTTGTTTAAAGTAAGAAAAAAGTTGATTAAAAAAAATATTCGAGGCCGTCCGGATGTTACCGTAAGTATCAGGCATTATCACGACCGTAAAAATGAATCTATAGATGTTTTTCTTTTATTAAAAGCTTCATAATCGCAACGCGCTATTTCCTTTCGAAAATGGCTTGGTAATTCTTTGTCGTTTAATTGCAATTAATAAAAAACTAAACTGCTTAGTCATTAGTGTATGTATACTTTATGAAAATTGGGATGGTTTCCATTCAGACAGGCAAAGGAAATAAATCCCATTCAGCCTATACAGCTATGTTTAGCTCTACGTCGAGAATGGCACGAAATTTCAAAAGTAGTTTCTTTTCTTTCATTATGAGTATGTACAAGCTTTTATTTAGTTTCACCTGTCCGGTTGTCTATAATCAAATCTTGCAAGTTAAATTTGATCCCTTTCCCGGTTTCCGATTGAGCTGAAATTTTGCATGCATGTATAAATTAGATGATGCAATGCAATATTATTGTGACATAGAGCTGACCTGATGATGGACCTGGAAGCTGGCCATAGGAACTCTGTAATTAAACTACGCAACCCCATCGAAATTGGGCTTATTTGATTCGTCTTGATGAGTACTTTGAAACTATATAGAAACCAGGGTCTGATCATGGACCTGGAAGCTGTCCATAGGAACTCCGTAATTAAGCGACGCAATCCCATCGAGTTTGGGCTCGTTTGATTCGTCTTGACGAGTGCTTTGATACTATATGGAAATCTGGGTCTGATCATGGATCTGGAAGCTGTTCATAGGAACTTCGTAATTAAGCGACGCAACCCCATCGAGTTTGGGCTCGTTTGATTCATCTTGACGAGTACTTTGAGACTATATGGTAGCCAGGGTCTGACGATGGACTTGGAATATGGCCATAGGAACGCCGTAATTAAACAACGAAACCCCATCGAGTTTGGGCTCGCTTGATTCGTTTTGAAGAGTACTTTGATACTATATGGTAACTAAGTTCTGATGATGGACCTGGAAGCTGGCTATAGGAACTCCGTAATTAAAAAACGTAACCCCACCGAGTTTGGGTTCGTTTGATTCGTCTTGACGAGTATCTTGGTTGGCGTGAATATGCAACTCCAACAAATTGGGGGAAAAAGTTCGTTCCGCTTATTATGAATGTGGATTATGTCTGATTGATTAGATGGATGACCCAATGCCAAAGTAAGCACGTGCCGAGGGCTGAATGGTATGAGGGTGTATAAACATTTCATATCGCTTACGTTGCACCTCAGAATACCAGGGCTAGCCCTGTTATACTGAAGCCCTTCTCCCTCCACAATGGACCTCTGGGGTGATGAACCGTTTTTGTCCTATATTTGGGGGAACAACCCGAATAATAAAAATACTAAGTAAATAGTTAAAAATAAAATTAAAGAAAAACATTTTTTTAAAAACAAGCTTTTATTGCTAATAAAATAAACTAAAAAGTTAAAAATAAATTAACTCTAATCAGACATATAACACTTGTAACGTTATACGTTATAAGTTCATTGTAACCTTTAACGATAATTAAGCTTCTTCGTCTACAACAAAATAATTCCATATCCGTACATAATTATATATTTTTAACACCATAATTATTAAATCTTCCCGTTTTTATCACAGTCCCAATTTTATAAATAAAAGTGTGTTGCATTTTTTAGCAATTAATAAACAGCTTTCTTTTAAAAAAGGATTTTTTCTTTAATTTTATTTTCATTTCTGGCATTGACTAATAGTACATGATAAATAATATAAAAATTATGAGGCGTGCACTTTTGGATTTTCCAAATTATTTAGAAAATATAATTGAATATGAATTGATTGGAATATGAATGGACATTTAATAATTTAATACAATTATTACAATCACTATATGGCCTTTTATAATATTGTACCCAACAGCTTTAAATTATATTATCAACTATTAATATTATTGTCAATTAAAATGTCTTTGATATATAATTAAATGCAAATAATATTTGCACACAACCATTTGCACGCTCCTCAGGGCAGAATATGTAGAACCTGTATAGAACATATTTGGGACAATAAAGTGAATTGAATTGAATTGAATATTATTGTTGATAAGTGTAAGAGGTTTTTTTTCTTTATTGCTTATGGTGGCAAACGAGCAAACAGCACACATGATGGTAAGTGTCACTGCCGCCCATGGACCTTTGCAATACCAAGGCTAGGCCACTGCCTACCAATATAAACCCCAGATCCACCCCAATTGGGCTTCCGGCTCTCTCGCTCACCGAACGAAGCGCAATAGCACATTACCATTACTCAGACGTCGATCTTCTGTGGGAGTGTGGTACTACCCCGGACGGAGCGGCCCGCGGCTGTGGATAGAGAACTGTCCACGGCGTCTCAGTTAATAGTGGTGGGAACCACTATTAACTGAGAGTGACTATAATCTACAAAGCAGCCACAGATATTGTAGTCATGGAAGTACTTCTCAATTTGACAGATATATAGAATGTTTTTTTCGCAGTCGCAGGAAACCGCTAGATGCAGGTGGCGCGGGACCGTGTTGAATGGCATTCTCGTGGGTAGGCCTATGTCCAACAGTGGGCGTTTACGGGCTGATGGATGGATGGATGGATAGAATGTTTTTTGCATAAGATCCAAAATATTGTTATGGGTCCTATTATAATTTGTATCGGTTATATTATACCTGTGTATAGTAACTGCTTGTTTCTTAAGTCTCTTTTTGATTTACTTTAATGATCCCTCGTTAATGAAAACCCACTAAGCATTAGTTTGAAATAAAAAAAACTATACCACCAGGCAAATGCTAACATCATCTTACGATTTTATTATTAATTTTATATGTTATGGTTTCATTTTTATCCTTATCAACATTATAGCTTCTAATAATTCATTATTTTATTAACTCGCATTGAATATTATAAACGAGTGATTCATCACACAGATTAACCCTATTATGGACACCACCTTGCCATTGACGATAAACACCAGGTTCCGGTGGCCCACTCACAGTGGAGAGGTATATTGCAGGGCGGGTTTATGGGATCGTGCACCGCTTCATCGTCGCCCGGGACGGATTTAGCGGGGTGTGACCAGAAAATAGCCCGCCGCAAAAAAAAAAGTATGTACACCAGCTGAAGATTTCAAAATATTCATTATCGTCATCGTCATCATCATCCAAAATCCATATATGTCCCACAACTGTACTCGGATCTCCTCCACATTAGGCGGAAAATCGACCTACTATACCACGCTGGTTAGACGGGTTGGTTTAGGGTCTTCTTTCGAGTATACCTTGTCTTACATTTATGTTGTATGCGTATTATATCTCTTAGACATTATTTGCGATATCCTTGGTAATTAAAGGAAAGGTGGGTGAATTGTATTCTTGCTTCGTCACCACTCAGAAGTATAATAAACGCATATTGAATATCGCTAAATTTTTTGTAATTGTTATTATTTGTGAAAAGAAATAAATTACTATTAATATTATTATTTAACTTTAGACTTTATTATTAGCTGTTAAAGTAATGTTTTTATAAAATGAAAGAGGCAAGACAGACGATGGCCATCTAAACAGCCATAATACTTGGCTCATGTCATGATGCAAAGAAAAATTTATGACCTCCATTCATATTGCCTTACGTAGCACTCGTCAACCGTCAGATTTATAAGGAAATGTAGTCTGCGACCCCTCGTCATTTTTCCTGTGATATTTGAGTACTTTTACTGTAGCGCTTATAACTTGAAAATATATCAACGAACTGGCAATCATGGAATATAAAATTTTATCATATTGTTAGGCGCTCGTATGTAGCTTTCATCATCATCATTTCTACTCAAACACGGTCCCACTGTTGAGCTCAAGTCACAGGAGGAGGGAAATTGACCTACTATACCACGCCACTCAAACGGTTTGGTATAGGATTTTTTTTCGAGTTTTCCTTCAAAATGCTTTTTTTTTATTGCTTATGGAGGCAAACGAGCCGACAGCACACCTGATGGTAAGTATCACTGCCGCCCATGGACCTTTGCAATACCAAAGGTATAGCTAAGCCGCTGCCTACCAATACAAACCCCAACCCCACCTCAATTGGGCTTCCGGCTCTCTCGCTCACCGAACGAAGCGCAATAGTACATTGCCATTACCCAGACGTCGATCTTCTGCGAGAGTGTGGTACTACCCTGGACGGACCGGCCCGCAGTTGTAGACAGAGAACTGTCCAATGCGTTGTCCTACCATTATTACTGATTAAACAGTAGATATATATACGCATATAACATAAATGTAATAGGCGTATTATATCGAGAAGTATAACTGCTGCTGAATTGTATTCTTACCCCGTCGCCACACGGAATCTGAATTTAAAAATATTTTCATGTACAGTTAAAACTATAGATTATTATCAATTTAACAGCCATGTAAATTCCAATATGGCCGTTTAAGCTTTAAGATAACAACGTTATCATCATCGACGTATTATTTTTAATAAAAAAAATATTTTTTTGGCAATACCTTTAATGATATATAATATATTGTGTTAGTGGTAAATCGTCGTCGTCTCAGCTCATATATGTCCCACTGTTGGGCTCGAGCTTTCTCCACAATAGGAGGGAAAATAGACCTACTATACCACGACGTGTTGGTATAGTGGTAAATACCTGAAATATATACCTTGTGTTAGTGGTTCCATGTACTACTAACCCTTTTTTTTTCTTGTTGCGGTGGACTATAGACGTGGTTTCGCCCCGCCAAGTCAGTCCGGGATGACGGAAGAGGCGGCGCGTGACCCCATAGACCCACCATTGCAACTCTCCTCTCTTCTTAATTTTCGGCAATACTCACGCGTTAGAGTCGATTATGTCGACCTGGGTTTCAAGCATGTACGATGCTCATCATCAGGGCGAGTGCGCAGCTGCGTCTGCGAGCCCCCGACCCGCACTGCGCCTAGCGTAACGTGCAGCACGCCGCGACACAGCTTCCGGCGGCGGGGGGGGGGTTTACTGCTTGCTTCTTGAGCGTCTTCTGCGGAATCGTCCGATGAGTCCCGATCGTTACCGAGGGCATCTGATGGTCTCACAGCGCTCCGCGTGCAATCACCCCGACATACCACGCTAACCACGTCGCTCTCCATCCCAGACAAAATCTTTGTGTCAAGGTAGTATTAAGTGCCGGTATCCATGCTGAAGGGAGCGTCCACCCACAGTCTCTATTAAACGTACGATGTCGATTGATTTCTATAGCTTCACGTATTTTGCGAGGTATAAAATACTTTTCTGTGGCTAATACGGAAGCTTTGTCGAACCGAATGTAGCGTGTTGTGTTCGAGAGACTGGCGTGCTCTGCTATAGCTGATTTAGTGGTGTCCATGTTTTTAATACTCCTGACGTGTTCGGTTAGTCTGGTGGCGATGCTGCGGCGAGTTTCTCCCACGTAGCTCTTGCTACAGTCACAAGGTACTATAAATGAAATTTGCATGTCCTACAATTAGTCGCGGTGGTGTAGTGGCAGCACGATTGGGCCGGAATCCCAATAGGCGCGGGTTCGAATCCCGCTTGCGACATCATTTTTCATTTCGTAATCGGATTTTATAAATAATTAAGCATATTAAATGCTAAATTTCAGTAATTTAAAGAACAAGGTTGTGTCATCGTTTAATACAATTCTAAATGTAAAGTTTGAAGTATTAAGCCTATAACAATGTGTAAACATTGTCGGGTAGATAGCATACCGTCACCTTAAAACGTAAATACAATACGAAATGAAATTTGCATGTCCTACAGTTAGTCGCGGTGGTGTAGTGGCAGCACGATTGGGCCGGAATCCCAATAGGCGCGGGTTCGAATCCCGCTTGCGACATCATTTTTCATTTCGTAATCGGATTTTATAAATAATTAAGCATATTAAATGCTAAATTTCAGTAATTTAAATAACAAGGTTGTGTCATCGTTTAATACAATTCTAACTGTAAAGTTTGAAGTATTAAGCCTATAACAATGTGTAAACATTGTCGGGTAGATAGCATACCGTCACCTTAAGACGTAAATACAATACGAAATGAAATTTGCATGTCCTTCAATTAGTCGCGGTGGTGTAGTGGCAGCACGATTGGGCCGGAATCCCAATAGACGCGGGTTCGAATCCCGCTTGCGTCATCATTTTTCATTTCGTAATCGGCTTTTATAAATAATTAAGCATATTAAATGCTAAATTTCAGTAATTTAAATAACAAGGTTGTGTCATCGTTTAATACAATTCTAACTGTAAAGTTTGAAGTATTAAGCCTATAACAATGTGTAAACATTGTCGGGTAGATAGCATACCGTCACCTTAAGACGTAAATACAATACGAAATGAAATTTGCATGTCCTACAATTAGTCGCGGTGGTGTAGTGGCAGCACGATTGGGCCGGAATCCCAATAGGCGCGGGTTCGAATCCCGCTTGCGACATCATTTTTCATTTCGTAATCGGATTTTATAAATATCAATTTTCCAAATTTTAGAGAAATGTCACTTTTGTTTTTAATCGACGAAATGTTTTGTTGAGTATACGAAGAGTGCTAACATCCTTTAGAGGTGTTATCTTCATCATTATCATCGTCAAAATCTCCACTTATATACGTCCTAGAACTGGGCTCGAGCCTCCTTTTTTTTTTGGTAGGCTATGGTGAGAACACACGGCTTTCTCCTCGTCCGGGGCGACAGAAGTGCGACCTGTAGCCCCATAACCTGGCTCGAGCCTCCTACATAATAGGAGGGCAATTTACTGACTATACCAAGCTGATCAGACAGGTTGGTAGAGTTTCATTTCAAGTTTTCCCCCTCTCCTAGTATTGATGTTATCTTTATATCTTATCCTTTAATCCTTTTTTACGAAATCCATAGGCAAGATATGTTGAATTGTATTCTTACTCCTTCACTACTCGGAAATAACACGATATAGTTTGAGTTATATTTATATACACTTCATTATATGTCTTCACAAAATTTACTAACTTACTTATGTCAGCTTTGAACTCTTAACAAAATGCTGTTACAAACTGCAACTTTTAATAAATTCGTCACAAAACTTTCAAGCCGAAATTCTTAATTAAGATAACGTCTTTGGTAGAGAATCCGCTATCCTGTTGAAGCAACTTCAAAGTTTAGCAGTTTCATGTTTGTCTTAGACAACTTGGACAGCGAAGTAACTAGTCAAACAAACTGGGTTCCTGTTGGCAAGCACTGTTTTATGTTGAGTATTATATCTTAATGCTGCTATGCGCATTGTCTAACAGATTTTGGATTAATTTAATGTACTGATAAAATATTCAGCCATCCATACATCTACTAAATCTGCTTACATCAACTACTACGCTTAGGCCTCCTCATGACAGGGAAAATGACACGATAGTCACTTTTAGCTGGTGGGTTAGCGTTCGCAATTGTTCATAACCCGTGAAAAGATCTGCATGAGATTGGACAGCAGTACTCTCCGAACCCCAGGCGAGCTGATATCAAAGAATAGGTATCGATGGTCAACCTAAATGGTGATACAGTGGTAATACAATAGGTCATGAAGCTGAACGTGGCCTTCCATTGTACTAGACGGTACAGGAGGGATATGTTCGGACCATAGACTGTCAAAAAAACACTATTGGTACATTCATAAAAAAATAACCACAATTGTCAACGCATCTGTCAAGTGTGATAAAAAGAAAAAGAAATACATAAAATACTCCTTCACGAATGGGACATACCTATTGCACATAATGCTTAAAATCTTTCATAACTGCTTAAAAATAAGTAGTTATATAAAGTATAATAACATATGGCAATTACGCTATTTTCCCACCCGGTAAGCAGGAGGACTATACCTAACAAACTTGTTACCATATAATATATGGTTAAATTTTAATTCGATGGTTGACAGTCTTTACATATCAACCAATATTATTATTTTATTAGAAAAAATGAAATGAAGTTATTCAAAAAGACGAGCATAATTTTATAAAACAAGTAGCGTTTGACATATTCGTTGTGTCAGCAATATTCAAATTCAATCTGCGGCGGAAATATTGCCCCGTAGTCTACATGCAAATTCTATTTGAAATGCGAAAGTTCCCGCAAGTACGTAGAACCTTCTATCGTGAAAGTAAACAGTTTCTATAAGATTAGTCGCAAGATGCTCGTTCTGGAGTCAATATTGACACAGGCTGTCGGAGACGTTATAGACAGAAAAATACCTTAGCGACTGGCATAGATAGCTTTTAAATTCACGACTAAATTGAGTTTTCGACACAAAATTCAGAGAAATTTATAGAGGACGGGATGGTTTATAGTTATTTAAGATCATATGTACTTATAGATATATCTGTTGTTTTATATTTTTATCGCTATTCTTAAAGTGTATATTGTGTTTACAATTTTTCAAAATATACTTTTAATGGTGACCCTTTTTTTATAAGTTTGTTATATATATGTGAGCTGTGTGGTAGCGGCTACGAATACTACCAACCCTTACTTTGCTCGTGGATGTCGTAAAAGACGATTAAGAGCCTTATAACGACCTAGGTCGACTCCATCTAATGACGTTTGGTCAACAATTAGATTCCCAAGGAGGGTTGACGTCTGGCAGGCGTCCGGTCATAAAACTATTACCAATAACATTTAAAATATGTACTATGAAAGAAGAGTACATATTGTATCGACCCAAGTAATTGGGGTAAGAGTAGGTGAATGATGACAATGTCATATACATATATGTACGGGTTTGTACCCGTACGATTCTTCATAGATACCTAATTCGACCCACATCATTGTGTTCAATTAAGTTGGAATTTGATAAACTTATATAATTTAGATCACAATGAATTAATATGAAGCTGATCTCATGATGAAGAGTGAGTTGAGTTGGCTTTGGAACGTTTTTTACTAAGTCTCGTGGTGATATTCAAGGTCTGATATTTAAGAAAGATAAACCCATCGTTGTAGCGTTCAGAAGTTTCCATGAACATCGGGCTCTTTGGACGGTCTTAATATTACGTAATGAAATAAATGAATATGTAGTTCCTTGAGGTTCTATAAAATGAACTATAAAGAAACCATGCAACAACGATACTTTACTTGAAAGACTCCACTCTTGAGAAACATTTCTGATTAATAAGTCATAAATAATTTAATTATTAAAAGATTTTTAAGCACTAGCTTTCATTTTATTACCTTTATTATTTATTACAATGAACTAAAAAGTTAAGAATAATCTTCATCTCAGCTCATATATGTCCCACTGCTGGGCTCGAGCCTCCTCCAGACTAGGAGGGAAATTGACCTACTGCACCACGCTGGTCAGATGTGTTGTTATAGGGTTTAATTTCAAGTTTTCCTCCTCTTGTATAGATGTTATATGCATATTTTATCTCTTAGTCGTCTTTTACGATCACCTACGGGTAAGGAAGGGGTATTTTTTTTTTCCGTCACCACACGAAAAAGAATAATATCAAAACAAAAAATCTTTAATTTTCTCTCGCTATCAAATGTAATTTATTTTAAATTTTTACTTTATTTGTAATGAATAAAACTTATTTTAAAAAATGGTTATCAATATTAAATATTTGATGGTGTGTAGGTACTGCGTTTTATGAGATGTAGAAACATATATTACTGCCATAATTTCTATGTAGTAATCAAATAGTTGCTTATATTTTTGTTTAGTGTTTGTTAAAGTTATAAAATACTCAGATTTATGAATAAAAATATTCATAACTTATTAAAATTATATTTATCACTAATTGGGAACAATAGGCGGAAAAATAAATACTGTAGTCATGCTAGTGAATGTGCAAGAATTCGTGACTATATTATTTATTAAGTGTACAAGCTCTTTGTCATGTCTAGTATACAATTAGCAGGTCTATACTGCTGCAGTAGGATAACGAAGCACGATGTTGCTCTTCAGCTTGCAACTTAAATTCTTTTTAGTATTTGAAAATAGAATCTAATTTTTATAAAGGCTTAAACAAATTTATACCATTAAACTTCAGGTTTAAAGTTGAAACTTCTTTAATATAGGCTGGAATTCAGGGACTATTTTTGCAGGTGATATATTTCTTATATATTACATTTGTATCACAAAAAGTTCAGGAGTCTCTAGTTTGAAGTAAATATACTCGCTTTAGTTCATATAGTAATAGATTATATTGCTGTTATAAATTATCTATGATTACGAAAATACTTTTTATCCCAGTGATGACTGATGACGCAATAATAATACATTATAGGTATACACTTAAAGGTTTTTTGAAATAGGCCAGTAAAAAAAAAGCCGATGAAAAAGAATATTTAAATTTTGAATAAGGAACTCTTTGGGAATATGTATTTGAATATTGTGTAATGAAATCATATGCATTTATTTAAAAAAATGGCGACAATTAAAAATGTTTCTGTGTTGTTTTGAAACGGATTTGACTAGAAAAATGTTTTGCATAAAGATATATTATGACTTCATTTGCGGCTTCACTCAACAACAATGATCTTACTTGAATTATAATTTTTATTTCACTTGAATTTATATTTTACTACAAAGCACCGTTCTGTAACACTGTTTACAACTTGTTTAATGAGTTTAAACGTGGCAAACTCACAGATGATTTACGAGAAGGATGGCTTTCTGCAGCGACTACCAAAGATAACGCTGCGCTTCTGCGGTTAATGATAGAGGCTGATTAAAGGGTGATATATCAACAGACCCGATTTATCACCCCAAAATCTCCTACATACTAAATGAACATCGTTGGTGCCGTTGCTGACATTCTGAAAATATAGAAATATACAAGGATTATTCGTTTAAAGCTATTAGATTGTACTAAATAATACGACGCTCGTATGTGTATACCGTGTTTTGTACCCAAAGAGTAAAACGAGACCCTATTACTAAGACTTCGCTGTCCGGAGTGATCCGGCTGATCAGTCTGTCTATCACCAGGTTATAATCTTGAACCGTAATAAATAACAGTAAAGTTAAACTGTTGAAATTTTTCACAGATTGATATATTACTGTTGTAATACCGCTATAACAACAAATACTAAAAAAAATTGGCCAAGTACGAATTGTACTCGCGCACGAAGGGTTTCGTGAAGCAAAAAAAAATATGATGTAACTAAAAATTTAAGGTTTTCTAAATTAATCCATTATATGTGCATTAAAAAATTGCTTCATGGCAAATTTCAAGATTCTACGTCGACTGGAAGTACCCTTTAGGTTTTGATTCCCTTGCAAGTAGTTGCGAGTTTGAAAATATGCGGCTTAAATTGCTGTATCTTTTGATTGCGTTAGCTTAGAAGTTTGATTTTTTCACAGCTCTAAGGGACAGTAGACCTGAGTATTTGATATATATTTCATCTTGATACCTCCACCCGTTCCTGAAAAAAAGCGTCTTGACAGACAGACAGACAGCCGGACAACAAAATGATCCTATATGTGTTCCGTTCCGTTTTTTCCTTTCGAGGTACGGAACCCTAAAAACAGTATAAAACAAACATCCATACAACAAACGTGATTTTTTTGCTCGATATTAATAACGGTAACAGGTAGACTTGAAATATTCACAGAAAATTTAGTTATATATTCAATTCCGTTGATTTCATTCCATTCTATTCCGTGTGGTGACGGAGTAAGAATACAATTCACTGCCACCTATCTTACCCCTTTTTTTTTTTTTTTTTTTTTTTTTTTTTTTTTTTTTTTTTTTTTTTTGCCGTGGGCCATGGACGTCGCACCCCGCCAAGTCGGTCCGGGGTGACGGAAGAGGCGGCGCGCAACCCCATTGACCCACCCTGCAAGCACCTCTTCTTCGCCGTGCAAGCGGGCCACCGGTACCCGATTTTTGTCTTCGGTGGCCCGCTCAGCGGTATGCCCTCTCGGGCTCCTCTCCTGTCGACGCCCCGACAGCTTTCGCCGTCGAGGCGTCGTCCTCACGCGGTGGCCTCACGTCGGGTGACCGGACAATTCCCCGGTCCGATCACCCGAAGCCTCGGTTAGGGCGGCATCAGGCGCAGGTATTCGCGCCTGCGCCGCCCCGGCCGCTGACGGCGGCCCGGGTCACGGGAATCCTCCCGGACTCGTTCCGCCGTCTCCTTCTGCGAGATAACAGCCTCGCAGAAGGCGGCGACCGCGTCCCAGTTCCTGACGCTGTCGACCATCGCCCTCGCGACAGCCGGCAGCGTCAGGTCGGCACCGATTACAGCGACGAGGTCACGGCGCTGCCCGTCCCAACTCGGACACACCTCCAGTGTGTGTCTCGCCGTGTCCTCGTCACTGCTGCAATGGTGGCAGGCCGGAGTCCACTCCCTATACGCGACCGTGTGCAGGTACAGACCGAAACACCCGTGCCCTGACAATACCTGCACCAGCCGAAAGGAGAGGACTCCGTGCCGCCGCTCCATCCATTCCATCAGTACGGGCCGGAGGGCCTCGACGGTAACGACACCGTGTCTTGGCCTCTCCAGCCGCGTAACCCAACGGGCGATGACGTCTCGGCGGGCGTCCTCGCGCCAGGTGGCTATCTCGCTCAACGATGGGGAGCCACCTTCGTCGCGCACTGAGGTAACCCGCCGGTAGAGGTCGGAGAGCATCTCCGCCTCTAGGTCCCACGGGGGTGTCCCGGCCAATAGGCACGCCGCCTCTGTCGACACCGTGCGGTACCCGCGAATGGCTCTGACCGCCATGGCTCGCTGTGGCCTCCACAGAACCGCCCTGAGCTGGGCGTTCAGAGCCCTCGCCCACACGGGTGCGCCGTACATGGCCATTGAGCGGATCACCCCCGCATACAGCCGTCGGCCCTCGAAACTGGGTCCGCCCACATTCGGCATGAGTCGAGAAAGGGCGGACGCCGCGCCGACCAGCCGGGGAGCAATTTGGCGAAAATGCTCCCGGAACCACCATCGCCCGTCGAGCACCAGACCCAAGTACCTCATATGGGCCTGGATACTGATGTGGATGGAGTTGACGACTAACGAGGCGCCGATGGGCAGCCTCACACGGGGCCCATGGAATAGTAGGGCCTCCGTCTTGTTTAGGGCCACCCTGAGCCCCAGCGCCTCGATTCGCCTGACCATCTCCTCGGTGCCGAGAGTGGCCAGGCTCGCCGCCTCTTCGAATGTCCTGCCCCGGGCTGTGACGAGCGTGTCGTCAGCATAGCAAATAACGCTCAGCCCGGGGGGGAGACTCCCTCTCAACGCCCAGTCGTACCCGATGTCCCACAGAGTCGGCCCCAGAACCGACCCCTGCGGAACACCGCACGACATGGGCGTCCGCACAATGTCCCCTGCGGGGCTCGCGTAGAGAACACTGCGCCCCTCCAAATAGTCTGCCACCAGCCGCCTGAGGTACAGGGGCACTCCATGGAACCGGAGCGCCTCCCTGATGCAGCTGAATGGCAGACTATTGAAGGCGTTGGCGATGTCCAACGACACCGCCAACAACACTCCTTTGCCGGCGACAGCCTCCGCGGCCGTCTGCCTCAGGCGTAGCAGGGCCCCGATGGTCGAACGCCCCCTCCGAAACCCAAATTGAGCGTCCGACAGATCGGGCCCCACCTCCTCCAGGTGCTGGACGATGCGGGCAGCGAGGACACGCTCCAGCAGCTTACCCACATCGTCCAGAAGCACAATGGGCCTGTAGGCCGACGGCGAATCCGGGGGCCGTCCCGGCTTTGGCAGGAGAACCAACCTCCCTTCCTTCCAGCACTCAGGAAACTGTCCAGACGTCAGACAGGCGTTGAACAGTCGCCTGAGGCGAGGTTCGAGATGCTCGAGGAGCAACGTCAACACCCGGACTGGGATTCCGTCCGGGCCGGGGGCCGTGGTGGCGGAACGAATCTTCGCCACGGCTGCCCCCACTTCCGACTCCGTCACGGGCGGAACACTCTCGACGGCCTCCCGGTCGTGATCTGGCGAAGCCATGACCGGGGGCGTGTGCTCCGGCTGCCGCGGGAACAGCTCCTCGACCACTCTACGAAGGAGGTCGGGCTGGAGGGTCTCGGTGAGGGGGGGGCCCTGCGCGCGAAGCTTATTCAGCGACGCGCGATACGGGCGACCCCAGGGGTCACGGTCGAGACCGTCCAGCATCTCCTGCCAACTTGCGTCCTTGGCGGACCGGATGGCCAGCCGAAAGGCAGTACGCGCACTGCGGTACGCCTCGTACAGCTGGCCCTCCCGCTCAACATCGCGGCGACGCCGCCGACTGCGGGTGTAGGACCTTCGGGCACTAATGCACGCCGCACGAAGGTCCGCCAGTCTTGGGGACCACCAGTAGACCCCCTGCCTCGGAGGTAGACGCCGCACCCTGGGCATGGCCGCATCGCAGACCTGCGTTAACGCACTGCGGATGCGGACAGCCTCAGCGTCCACTCCGACCGCTGGGGGTGGTGAGGACAGCCACGTGTTCACGATGGCCGCCTCCGCCAGTAGGTCCCTATCTAGACGCCCCACAGCCCACCGCGGAAATGCGGGAGCCCGGTCCGCCCTGTGACCCCTGCTGAGGTCCGGAGAGGGGAGACCTCCATTCGGATGTATCGGTGATCCGATAGGGTCTCCGCCTCCTCCAGGACACGCCAGTTCCTCACTCGTGGTGCGACAGCGGGGCTAGCGAACGACAAGTCCACTATCGACCCACCCTGCTGTCGCACACACGTGTTCACTGAGCCTCTGTTTAGGACACAGAGGCCCAGTGACGCCGCCCACTCCACGATCGCCCGCCCGCGATCGTCCGTCATCGGGGACCCCCACGCCGTGGATTTGGCGTTGAAGTCCCCCAGGACCAGGACGAGGCCCGGTGCCAGTCGCCGTATCGAAGCCTCCAAGGTGGTGAGGGAGGCCCCGAAATCGTCCATCCTCCTATTAGGGGAGAGGTATACACTGTAAAGCGTGACCCCTCCCCAATCCGCCGCGACAAATTGCTCGCCCCTATCCAAGAGGGATAAGGACGGGAAGTGCCGCTGCGTGGAGGTGACGATTGCCGCGGTTCCGTTCCGGCTGACCACCCAATTGGGGCGATCAGGCACGACGTACGGTTCCGCGACTACGGCTGCACCGATCGACCACTCCGCCATGGATTGCAGGAGGAGATCCTGCGCACCGGCGGAGTGGTTGGTGTTGGCCTGCAGGAGGTGAGTGGACTGGGCAGCCATTAATGGGCCGTGTCCATCATCACCTCCTGGCTTGCGGCGGGCGATCGGGCCGCGCTAGGAGCGGGAGCGGCCGGGGTCGAAGGGCCGCTCCGCCCCTTTGGAGCCGAAGCCGGAGGTCTGCACGCCCCAGAGCCCATGCGGTGCTTGGCGGACTTATTGCCCGCCGCACACGCGGGGCAGTGGGGCGGGGCGGCGCAAGATGCCGCCATATGCCCAGTCTGACCGCAGCGGAAACAGAGTCCGCCGCAGTCAAAGCAATTAGTGCATGTTGGCCGGGTGTGCCCGACCGCCATGCACTTGAAACACCTCGCAGGCCGGTGCTCCAGCACGGTGACTCGCGCTGAGCTCCAGCCCACGAGGAGCCTGCCTGAGTCGGCCAGTTGCCTGACCGACTCCACTGGGCACTGCACCCAGGCAGCACCTACGCCGCCCGGACCGGGCCGGATGGCGCCAACCCGGACGGTGTCCATGGGACACCCGGTTTTCGAGGCAATGGCCTCCCGGATGTCTTCCACCGTCACGGAGTCGTCCAAACCCGCGATGCGCATTTCGGCGCACTTTACGGGTCTGCCGATTTTGACGCTACCCTCCTCGGCGAACAGACCTCGCAGCTTCGACGCCACGCTATCGGCCGTCCTGGTGCCCTCGGCCCCAGGGAACTCTAAGATCCGAGCCCCTGTCCGGGCCTTGCGGGTCCTGGCTTCGACGCCTCCTATGTCGGAGACGTCGAGCTCCCGCCGGGCTTTCCTCAGAACGGCCTCATAGCTGAGGCCCCTTTCTGCCGCCTCAGGCAGCACAGTGATCACCACTGCGGCTGTCTTCGGCGGCCGGAGCCCCTTGCGCGGCCTCTTCTTCTTCGTGCCACCTCCTCCGGCTCCTGCCTGGGGGGCGACGACCTCAGCGGCGCGCTTGGCCGCCGCTCTCCTCCTCTGGCCGCGACTCTTTCTGCCGCGCTCGGCCACCTGCCAACCCTGTTCGGGCGTAGCGGGCGTGCCGGGCGCTGAGGGCGTAGTCGCGGCCGTGCTAGTCGTCGCCGGCGGTGTTGGTGCGGGCGACGACTGCGTTCCGACAGGAGCCGGTGCCGTCTTCCTCTTTGGAGCGGGCCTCTTCGGCTTGGGTCCAGCCGCGGCTGCGGCGTAACTCCCCCCCACGCGGCCACTCTGACAGGGTAGCGGGGCGGGAGTTGGTGCCGCATACGGCCGCTTGTCCGCGGCGAGAGGCGGCCGAACTCGAGGTTCCGGAGGCAGCCTTGCCTCCAGAACGGCCAAGCGCGCATTGACCATATTCCCTATGGCGTCTATAATGGCGCGCAAGGCCTCGTCCGACACCCCTATCTTACCCCTGGGTGATCGTAAGAGACGACAAACGGATATAAAACACTTATAACATCTATGCAAGAGAAGGAAAACTCGAAATAAAACCCTATACCAACACGTCTGTCCAGTCAGCGTGGTATAGTAGGTTAATTGCCATCCCATCACGGAGGAGGCCCGAGCCCAACAGTATGTTATATATGGGCTGTGATGATGATGGTGATATTAATATATATTTTTTTTAATAGGTAAACAACATATAAACTGACCTTAATCTAGTAGTATACATAGTAGTAGTACATAGTCCAAATTGAGCTCTAACATCTAAACTAGGCCGAGCCTGTATCTTAGACGTTAGTCTCCACACCTGCCCACGCAACACAACACAGATATGTACACTTAGAAACTATAGAAATTAGCAATTTAAACAACTTGTGGGCATTTGTACAAAAGTTATTTATCATTTCAATGCAAGAGCGACAACTTATTGCACACTACCCTCAAGCTAATACATGTACAGTAGTTTAACCACGAACTATTTGAACTTAGTTTTAACTTCTTATAAAAATATTTAGCAAAACATGTTTATATGACATTCAAGTGTCTTAGATCATTGTATGTGTGTGTGTGCGTGTGCGTGTGAGTGTGCGTATGCGTATGCGTGTGCTATTATTTTATATTAAATTTAGTAATTTTTAAGAAATGAGAAAATAGTTACTCATGTTAATATATTTAATATCTCTCGCTCATAAGAAAAAATTACATTAAATCTAAACATGTTTATATGTTCAATTTTAATGTAATATTATAATGACTTGTATTATGGATACTATTTTATATGAATTAATAAGTTTTCTATCTTCTCATAATCCTGCGATTTTAAACTTAACTTTCTTACATGCATATTTATTTAAAGGATAAATTTTAATCATTTTATTTAGTTTATTATATGGCATTGGTCCTAGATAACATTGAAATTTATGAATAAAGAATGTTTTGTATGGAATAGTAGGGCAAACACTATCTATACGCCGCTTAGTTATTATTTTACTATCATATTTAAGTTTTGTATGCTGGTCCATTATTAGTGCTTTAATAAATAGGTAGTTTTCTAGTTGTTAAAACGTCACATTCAGAATACAAATCAGTTGTAGGGTACCTAAATGGCTTAAAATGCATAACCTTAAGTAACGCACGCTGTGCACGCTCCAGTTTTATAAGGTGTGTTTTACGTGCTCCTCCCCATGACGTGATACAATATTCTAAAATCGACTGACTCAGTGCAAAGTAGACAGTTTTTAATAGTTTGCTATCCGCTACATGCCGTAATTTTTTAAACACATAAATTTATTTTCTTATCCTGCTAGCTAACTGGTCAATATATGGACACCATGTCAATTTCTCGTCTAGTAAAATGCCAAGATATTTAACTGTTTTTACTCTATCTAAAAATCTACAGTCGCATGTATTGACGTTGGGTTTTTGACAATAATGCAATTGTAACTTAAGAGTATGTGAATTTTTTAGGGCTGCTTCAGAATTTGCAAATGTTATGTATTTTGTTTTTAATACATTCAAAGTTAGTAAATTTTGTTTAGCCATTTTGCTACTTTTAGAACTCCTAATTCGGTGTAGTTTCTTACTTCATCCCATGTTTTACCGTAAAAAACTAACGCAGTGTCATCCGCAAAAGTAAAGGTTTTACAGTGTGATAGGTTTAATTTGCACAAATTATTAATATATATAAGGAAGAGGGTGGGGCCCAGAATACTTCCCTGGGGCACACCAAAAGAAACAGCAGCATCACTCCTAAAAATACCATCTATTGTGGTTTTCTGCTTTCTATTTGTCAAGTAGTTAGAAAATAATTGCAGTACATTTCCTCTTACACCGATGTTTTCCATTTCATTCAACAGAATGGGAACAGAGACTGCATCAAAAGCTTTTGTTATATCTAAAAAAACTCCAACACATTTATTTTTGCTGTCAATATGCGTGCCTACAATCAAAATTAGCAAGTTTAGTAACTGCCTGAGCTGTCAACCTATGAGCTCGAAAACCATATTGATTACTCGCTAGAATCCCATGCTTTTCCAGAAACGAAAGTAATCTATTACTTATAATTTTTTCTAAGACTTTAGAAAGGGCCGGCAGAACTGATATAGGACGATAATTATTTATACAACCTCTGTTCCCTCCCTTATAAACAGGGTGAACAACGCCTATTTTAAACAAACTAGGGAAAATACCAGTTTGTATACATAAATTTACTATATGCATTAAGGGTGGAACGATAACATTTTTTGCCATTTTCATTAGTTTTGTAGAAATGCCGTCCCAACCAATAGCGGCATCCGTTCGCAGATTCATGATGACACTTTCAATTTCTTGCTCTGTTGTTTCTAATATGACCATGGAATTTACTGTTGAAATTGATGGTGCACATTTTTGATTGCATGGTTTTATCTCATTTGCAAGCTCTTTAGCTATATTAGTAAAAAATGTGTTTATATTCTCTAACGCTAGCTTTAGAAATAAATAATATAATTTAAAGGTTCCTATACAATAAACCATTATTTTTTAATACAATAAGCTGCATTGCTACTCACATTTTATATGTCAGTATTAATCACTGGATTTTAAATTAAAGCCGAGAAAATCAGTTTTCCATTACTTGCTTCAAGGTATTTATGTGTTAGCATAAATATAAGATATGCATGCGTTTATGATATATAAATATTACTTTAAAAACAAGTGTTTTAAATTTTAAATATCACAATACTTTTTTGATTTAATTTATTTATATGATATACGAAGAATATCGCAAAGTAATTTTAAAGTTACAATATTATCACACTCAACATGTGAAAATTGATTTTCGATGTGTGCACAAAATTCTATTAGACACTGAAAGTATTGCAGTCTAGAGAATTTCAATAAAATTTGCATTAGAAAATGTACATATATATATACGACGAGTTCGTTGGTTATTGGCCCCGTGCCTTACACGTTACACAGAAACACCTATTTTTGCTTTTCCTATTCTTTTTTCACAAGAGACTTTACAACTTATCAGTTATACTTTTTTTTTGTTTTTCCTTTTAAAATACATATATATCATCACGCCATATCCCTCACAGGGTAGGCAGAGGGAACAAAGTGCCAGAGAACTCTATCCTTGCGTACTTCACTCGCTTCCTCAACATTCATAATTCTCTTCATACACGCTCGCCGGTTCCGGAGACTTTAAAAGAAAAAAAATTATGTCGTTTGCTTTGAAGTTCTGCGAGCAAGTAAAGAAA
Source organism: Lymantria monacha (assembly GCA_905163515.2). NCBI lineage: Eukaryota > Metazoa > Arthropoda > Insecta > Lepidoptera > Erebidae > Lymantria > Lymantria monacha. The sequence continues at coordinate 20,851,799 of LR991091.1, forward strand.
TATAATTATTCTTTATTTGCTCGCAGAACTTCAAACTTGAAATTATAGGCATATCATTTTATGCACTTTAGTAAGTTTTCATCTCGTATTACATATTAACTTGTGAATTGAACGCTTAAAATATTACATTTTAAGCATCCTATTTCCTATTTGATATAATAGCGTGCACTAAGCAATAAACACTTGCATATATCTCAAGAGATTCTACAAACATGCAAAGAATGTAAAGAATTTGTACCCTGACTTGTAACAATTTGTAGAGCGTACTAAGAATTGTTTTGTATGGTAATCAAATTCACGACACTGGGTATGCGAGACCTATATTTAGACCATGTTATCTCTACTATCAAATTGGCATCTTATTTTCGTATTTTGAGAAGATTTATGTCCAACCACAAGCTTTAATAAACTAATGGAGGCCTTTCTTCAACGGTAATTTTATACGATGTGCAACCAAAAGCTATTTGTTTAATACAATAACTTGAATTAAATAAATATTCCTTGTATTACGGTGGACTTTACAAACTTACGATATACGGAAATAAATTACACCTAAACTCAGAACAAAAATCAGTGGGAAATCGAACACGTGAGTGACACTTGGGTATTAATTGAAATAAATATTTTTATTACTGTTAGTTTACTTTTTAATACTATTCGAATAAAATCTATAAAAGAATATTACAAAAATAACTATGTACTTCTTTTTAATAAATTGGTTTTCACAGGTATTGATTACACGGTAGATAACGAGTTGAAATCGCGTCGGGGGAATAGAGACAAATGTCGTATTGGTTGCAGATTTACAGCGCGGTTCGCGCCATCTGGCGTGTCAATTTATGACTTTAATCAGAGACTCGGCAATACCGCCGGTTTCCGATCGCAGCGAGAACGGCTTTCAAACTGTTTGTTAATCTTTTCACAGCGTACCTCATGTGTACGTAACGATATAGAAACATATTTACATAGGTTTTAACTGCTCCAAATTGATGTGAAGTGGCTTTATTAGATGTCTCGATTTTCAAGTTGTACACATACATAAATACATACCATCACGCCATGTCCTTTGCAGGGTAGACAGAGAGAACAGAGTGCCAGAGAACTCTATCCTTGCATACTTCACTCGTTTTCTCAACATTCATAATTCTCTTCATACACGCTTGCCGGTTTCGGAGACTCTTGACACCACCTTCCTTCAGTACATGACCGATCTAGTCTAGGTAGGTTAGTCTCGGTCTCCCCTGGTACCTACATCCTTTCAGTTTCGCATTGTATATCTTCTTAACCAGACGTTCGTTCGGCATTCTTTCCACATGTCCGAACCATCGGAGCATTCCCTTTCGCATCTTTACACCAATACTCTCTTTCATACCTACTCGTTATTTTAAGTATTTAATTCAATTTTAACATTATATATTAATATTATACTTATATTTTGAATAATATTTACAAAGTTATAGTTTATTAGACATTTAGTATCCCTCCTTTAAGGAGGGAGTAGCTAAATATCCAATAGACTGTTATTCAAATCTCCCAGGTTTGATTACCACGGCACGTGACATGACATTCGTAGTTCATAAATACGATTTATTAATTATTTCTTATTTTGATGGTATATACACATTAGTGTAGTAGTGTACACAGTAAATATACACATTAACATGTCCAAATAAATGTTCAGCAAGATGTATGAAATTCCAAGCGTCATGAACGTTTGTGGCAGTTAATATGGGAAGTTAATATCTTTAAACATTCTGATATCTGGTTTAATCCTAGAATATTATTATTAGGCAGTCGTTCGTACGAAATTTATATTTTGCTTTAACTGTAAACAAAAACTATGTGATTCATCCATCCATCCATCAGCCCGTAAACGTCCACTGTTGGACATAGGCCTCCCCACGAGAATGCCATCTGTAACGGTCCTGTGCCACCTGCATCCAACCGTTTCCTGCGACCTTGATGAGGTCATCAGTCCACCGAGTGGGGGGTCGTCCTACGCTGCGTCGTCCGATGCGTGGTCGCCACTCGAGAACCTTTTTTCCCCAATGGTTGTCGGTTCGTCGAGCGATGTGGCCTGCCCATTGCCACTTCAACGTGCTAATTCTTCGGGCTATGTCGGTTACACCCGTTCTTCTACGGATTTCCGTATTTCGGCTTTTATCACGTAGAGAAATACCGAGCATAGCCCTCTCCATAGCACGCTGAGCGACTTTGAGCCTTTTTATGAGGCCGACATTTAGAGACGTGATTGGAAAACTTTAATTAAAAATACTGAAACCATGTAGCTGGAATGCCTAGAAGTAATTAAGACTTGAATGAATATTTAGTATTAAAATCATTTGTCAATCATCACCACTCTTCTATTTTAATCCCAATTTATACGATCGGGAGTTTTACTTATGTTATAAGTCTTTTTTCTTTTTTTTTTTCTTTTTGGGGTGGGCTACGGTCGGCGCACTCCTCGCACCACTCCGTCCGGGGCAACAGAGGGGCGTAAGCACGCATACCCGTAACTCACCCTTGAAACTCGCCTTCGTCGTTGAATCGGCCACCGGAGCAGCGTGAACTTGTCGTCAGTGGCCGGCCCGACGGAATACCCCCTGAGGGGTACCCCCTCCTATGTTATAAAGTTATAGGAAGACGTACCTAATTACTTGCTATAATATACGTAAAGAGTAAAGCTGCATAGGGATATTTTATAATTATTCCGCCTTTTTTTTGGCGGCGGGCTGCGGTGCGATCACGCTCCGTTAATTCGTCAGGGGCGACTAAGAAAAGCGCACAACTCCGTAGACCCGCTCAACAACACACATCGCCGTGCGAGTGGGCTACTAGAACCCGGTCTTTATGTTACATACATACATACATACCAACACGCCATGTCCTTTGCAGGGTAGGCAGAGAGAACAGAGTGCCAGAGAACTCTATCCTTGCATACTTCACTCGCTTCCTCAACATTCATAATTCTCTTCATACACTCATTCGTCTTAATCTTCGGTGGCCTATAATTAATCCCCTGACGTTAATTCACCTCGTTAATTAAATCGTTGATTATATAATATTAGAAAAAGTTTTTACAGCTTACTACAGAGCTTTTACTCGGTTTTTACGATAATCGCGAGTGATATTAGTCGTTTATTTTTTAACTGTTATAATCTGGCCTCACTTCACCCAACTATCTGGGCCGAACAAAGGATGGTAGTGGGATATTGAATGGGCTACCGGCACCGATCAATTAATGTTAATTTTGGTAGTATTCTTAGTAGTATTACTCGCAAATATTATTTGGAAAATAGATGTTGTGGGACTTGACTTTTCCTACGACTGCTACAAGTCCTGGTTCACTTCTCGATTTGGCCGAAAGTTTATTGTATTTGTCTAATTGTCTAACAGTTTTTCTCATCATGTAGCTATTAATTTATTGCAGTGCAGAGTTTCAAACTACAAACTTTGTGCGGTTGGCAATAATAGATTCGTCCTATATTATGATGAGCCTTAAAAAGTTATATAGCTGAAATGGCGGCGCATTTACACTTCTCCTCTTTTTATGATAACAGTTTAAGACTATAATAAATTTAAAAATGTATTAACTCTGAGTTGAGAGACAGAGAAATGTTCTTAAAAAGTGAATGTCAAGTTATGCTATCAGTCACAATAATCATTGATGAGGGCATATCACACCCCTAAAAATTTGATGCCACTCGTTAAGGAGCTTCATCCATCCATAGATTAGCTCGTAGACGTCTACTGTGGGACATAGATCCTCCCCGCGATAATATCATTTAGAACCGTCACTTGGCTCCATACGAATTTTAAGACGCCGTCAGTATGTAGTGGGGATCATCCCACGCTGCGACGTCTGATTCGTGGTTGCCACTCGAAAACCTTTCTTACCCAACAATTATCAGTTCGATGAGCATTGTGGGCTGTCCATTAGCACTCCTCTATTGCACGTTTAGCTACTTTGGTCCTTTTATTTTTATGAGGCAGATTAAGAGACCTACTCAGTTAACATTACCGCAAGAGAAGAAAAACTTAAAACAAAACTCTAACTCCACCCGTTTACCAAGCGTGGCGGACTTTCCTTTTAATACAAAAGATAACCGTACCAAGAGTAGACCGCGTATAATATCTTTCTTTTTTATATACATATTTAAGGAAGAAGGAAACACTACACACACACACACGCACACACACACACACACACACGCACACACACACAAACACACTCGCACACACATACCCGCATGTTAGATTAAGTGATATGTTATTCAACCATACTTCATGATAATAAATAAACTTAAGAGTTAACGACAACTTACAGTAAGTGCATGAGCTTCTCCAGTGACAACATTTTTGTACGAAATAAAATTGTTTTACAATAATACATGTTACACTGACATCCATAATACAGGCCTTGTGCCTAGTATGGTAGTTAGTAGATGAAATAAGATGAATGCCATATAGACTCTAAGTAATTGAAACTTTGTTCATGAATTGTAAGTTCATACATACATTAAATACATATCATCACGCCATATCCCTTGCAGGGTAGGCAGAGAGAACAGAGTGCCAGAGAACTCTATCTTTGCATACTTCACTCGCTTCCTCAACATTCATAATTCTTTTCATACATGCTCGCCGGTTTCGGAGACTCTTGACTCCACCTTCCTTCAGTACATGACCGATCTGGTCTAGGTAGGTTAGTCTCGGTCTCCCCCGGTACCAACATCCTTCCACTTTCGCATTGTATATCTTCTTAACCAGACGTTCGTTCGGCATTCTTTCCACATGTCCGAACCATCGCAGCATTCCCTTTCGCATCTTTACACCAATATTCTCTTTCATACCTACTCGCTCTCTTACGTCGTCGTTACGAATGTGGTCGGTCAGCCTTACTCCACAGATTTGCCGCAGAGTTCGCATTTCTACCGCATTAATTTTACTTTCATACTCTTTTCTGCATACCCAACTCTCGCTTCCATACAGTAATGTTGGGACAAGCACTGCGTTATGTATTGCTATACGTGCCTTCTGGCTGAGGTGGTGGCTACCGAGAAGTTGCCTTAGCGCTCCGTTCACTCTATTTCCCGCATTCACTCTTCGCTCTATATCAGTGATGTAGCTTCCATCTCGGCTAAATTCACATCCAAGATATACAAATTCATCCACTTGCTCTAGTACATCATTACCTATTGTTACTCTTACATCTGTTCTGGCTTCATCTTTTTCAAAGACCATTATTTTGGTTTTGTTCACATTCACGCGTAGACCCCTTTTCTTACAATCTTCTGTCATTGTGTCGACTAGGGTCTGCAGGTTAGTCGCTGACTGTGCCAGCAGGACTGCATCATCTGCATAAAGCAGAGCAGTGACCACTGAGTCGCCCATCTGGACTCTCATATTCATATCTTTCAACCTTTGGCGACATTTATCCAGATATATGATAAACAGCCTGGCTGACAGAACGCACCCCTGCTTAACGCCGATATTGACGTCAAACCAAGGCGACATTCCATCATCCAGCCGCACACAGACTCTACAGCCCATGTAACTGGACTGCACAGCCTGTAGCAGTTTAACGTTAATACCATACTCCGGTAAAATGTCCCAAATTTCCTTTCGTACAACCGTGTCAAATGCTTTCTCCAGATCCACAAAACTGCAGAAAACCCTCTGACCTAGAGCCAGATGCTTCTCCACAGTTTTGCGTAGAGAGAACACTTGATCCATGCTTACCCTTCCACTCCTGAAACCTCCTTGTGTCTCACATAGTAAACCATCGGACACCATCCTCATTCTCCTTTCAATAATTTTACCGTACACTTTTGCTGCCAAACTGGTCAAGCTTATGGCTCTGTAATTTGCGCAGTCATAACGTGAACCCTTGTTCTTAAACAAAAGCACGATGACTGCGCTATTCCAGTCCCCGGGAACCATTCCCGAGCTCCAACATAAATTGAGGAGCAACAGGAACGCCTCCCAGACACAGGAGCCACCAAGATTAATCACCAAGCTTGTAAGTTCAAGTATCAATAAATTATTATTATTATTATTTAATGATTATTTTTCCAATTTTTAAATTATGGCATATATGCAACCGTAATCAAATTTATGCGAAAGGGAGTGCTCCGATGGTTCGGACATGTGGAATGAATGACGAAGGAACGTCTGGTTAAGAAGATATACAATACAAAAGTGGAAGGATGTAGGTACCGGGGGAGACCAACACCCACCTACCTAGACCAGATTGGTCACGTACTGAGAGAAGATGGAGTCAAGAGTCTCCGAAACCGGCGAGCGTGTATGAAGAGAATTATGAATGTTGTAGAAGCGAGTGAACTATGCAAGGATAGAATTCTCTGGCACTTTGTACTCTCTGCCTACCCTGCAAGGGATATGGCGTGATGATATGTATGTATGTAATCAAATTTAGTCTTTACTACTTAGTCATAATTTTTATATTCTCAATATTTTTATTTTCCCTTTTTTGTGAATAGTATCAGCCGTAAATAGAATTTCTGCCGAAGTTTACGCATGAAAAGCGCAATAACTGTCAGGAGAACGATAGATGGTTGAAACTAACTCCATAGATCTTTCAAGCGATATTTCACACAATATTCATGTATAAAGGTTTTTCTGTGTTTACTATATTTTCAATAAACTTAATAAGTTTTCATCCTTATGATTCCTATATTTTATACTAATATGTCTTATATTTTATACAAGTGACTGCACATACGTTTTAGTGGTTAAGATACCGTACTATTGTACTATGTGTTCAATGCCCATGCAGGATAATAGGTGCTTTGCAATCCATAACTGCTTTCTTTAGTGTCAGGTGTTGTGAATAACAAGAAATAGGCGTTGGTAGCCCGCCCTCATGACGTTAAGAGGTTCGTATACGAAAGACTATGAGGTTGCCCACCGTCCCTTCTGTCGCCTCAGACGGATCGGGCGGGGTGTGATCATACTATAAGCCTTGGCCTTCCCCAAAAACTAGTAACAGTAAAAGTAGTTTCGCATACCTGAACACCACATTTTTGAATATTATTATTTTATTTGAACGCCTTCGCTGTCCGGTGGCATTAATAATAATATCAATATTAATAACATATACGATACAGCAATCACCGTTTTTGTTATTTCAGTAGTTGCTATGAAAATTTTGCAGGTGATTGCGCTGGAATTTTAATGCACGATCTTCCATTATTACCAAATTGTTTTCGATTTGGTAATATACGAGTATATATAAACATATACTGCTTAGCTCCTAATTAACACAGCGTTATATATTATGGACTATAACTTGCCTTGATAAATAGATTATTACATATTGATATTTGTAGTGTATGCGTAGGTGATCGTTAGAGACGATTAAGGGATATAATATGTATATAACATCTATGCAAGAGAAGGAAAACTCGAAACAAAACCTTTGCCAACACGCCTGACTAGCGTCGTGTAGTAGGTCAATTTCCCTCCCATTGTAGGGGAGGCTTGGCCTCAGCAGTGGGACATATATGGGCTGATATGATGATGATGATGATAAGGAAGGAGTTGGTCCGGGTCTATATAAAATTCTTAGTCGTTTTTTACGACATTCACGAACAATGTAAGATTTAAAGCACTTGAATTTTTATTTATAGAACTGCCATTAACTTTTTCTTATGGCTACAGAATTTGGCTTAATAATTACGATATGAGTTATTAATATTGGCAATTTCAAATAAAGGAGCAGTTTTACTTACCTTGAGTAAGTCGAGAGATGGCATTGTACAGTAAATCGATTAATATTATACAAAATATTCTTGCAAAAGCTTTTGAATGAAAATTATAATAAAAAGAATTTATATCTTTTAAAGGCCGTACAAGATATCTTACCATCCATTTTACTTACCAGCCCATTGTCCAACGATTTATACCCAGCACGTAGTAATAAATGTTTGGATGCGCAACTGAAAATAGCACTGCGATAAAGGCCCTATGTGGTATAACAGATGAAATATAGCCACGTTAACGCTCCATTAGAATTGAATGAGCTATTTCGATAAATGAAATTTGCCGCTAAGTAAATAATAAGGCTAGCCGTAATTTATTTCATAGGTAATATAAGTAATGCCTATCCGTGTGGCGAGTAATTTCTTATATATACAATGGACAGCTCTCCTTAATATTTCTTGATAAAAGTAGGTTACCTAAAGTAAGGGAAGTTTTTGACATAAGGCAAGTAGTCATCATCTCGTTCAAACTAAGTTTATACGTTTATCAAAATCCGTAGATTACATACTCCCAATTTTACGTAGCAATTTTATTTGTGTCATAATAAGATGTAGGGAAGGTACAAGAAGTTAATAATTTAATTTCTTATACTCAGAAAGTAGTATTTATTTGATCCGAGTATCGAGTGGGAAATATTGCTTTCCAACCTTGCGCCGAAAATACTCCTATCCTAGTGCAGGAATGAATTTTAAGAATAGAATAAAATTTAGTTAGGTTTTACAACGAAATAATTTTAGATTATTAGGAAAAATATTGATTAAAATAAAAAAAATAGACAGTCTTTATGTATAAACAGCCAATGTGAATAAAAAAATATCTATTAAACGTGACGGTCCGCGGCGTATTCTGCGGTCTGCTCCGTATTTGAAATAAAAAAAATAACTGATACTCTACCGGTACTCTACTAATGTTATTATCAATAAATGTTTCAGAGAATCTAATATATTTTTTTAATTTTCTTATTATTAAAGTGACAAGTAGTATTTTACAGTTTACAATGTCATTCCAATTCGTACTAAGACGAAGAAGAGAAGTACCTCGTATAACTGTCAGTTCCTTTCGACTCTTGTATAACAATTTATTTCTGTAATATTTTTTTTTGCGTTTCTATAAATTCATGAAACAAAGTATATTATTAAATAGTTTTTCGTTACGTGCTACGATGATAGTGATCCGCTAAAAATGTAGAGAAGTTTGTTAAGTTTATTCAAATTACGCTTACCTGCTTAATTATTATGCTTACCTAAAAAACTATTTGGATCAAAAAGATTTTTCAGGTAAGCTAGATATAAAAAAAAAGAAAAGGTAAGCTAGATATAGAGATACTATTCTTCTTTTTCTATTAATATAATATAAATAGAATTGTTGAATATAAGTTGCCTTCATATCGATAGCACAATTGCTAAATGATGCGTTTTCGAATTTACCTAACTTTGATAAGTTAGGAAAATTCAAATCATTCTCCTGCTCTTATCGCAATTACTTGGGGTCGATACAATATGTACTCCTCTTCCTACATATTCATAGGCCACCTGCCTGACGTCAACCTCCTCCTTGGGAATATAATTGTTGACCAAACGGTATCAGGTGGTGATGGACCAGGAACATGTAAAGCTCTTACTCATCTTTAACGACATCCACGAGCAAAGTAAGGTTTGATAGTATTCATAGCCGCTACTACACAGCATTAGCCTTTCCTGATTTTTTCTAACTATAATTAGTTTAATAAAAAAAATATACAGCTTCAACAAAAATAAAACAATAAAATTAAAAATTGACAAACACACTTTAGATCCGGTTACATTATTTCGATTTCATTATATACTTGCAAACAAAATTGACTTTCACAGAAAATTATCTATATGAAAAGGTATTTTATTTGTAGAAATCTCCTCGCCAATACCATTGGACGTTAAGCTTGTTTGGATGTCGTGAATAATTTTAGGATCTGAAATTATTTACAATGTCCAAACAACCTTGTTTGCTTAGTAAATTACTTTATACTTGTGTACTTTGTATAGTAAATTATTTAATTGTTAAAATGTAGTGTATTTTATTTATCAAAGGTATATCGTATAAGTAGTATTCCTATTATATTAATTAAAGATATTAGATCTTTAATTTCCGTGTGGTGACGGAGTAACAATACAACTCACTACCCCCTATCATTTTGGTAGATGATCGTAATATATGACTACGGGAAATAAAATGCATATAATAATTATTGCAAGGGAAGGAAAACTCGAAATAAAATCCTATACCAACGTGTGATCAGCGTAGTATAGTAGTTTAATTTCCCTCCCATTATGGAGGAGGCTCGAGCCAAACAGTAGGACATAAATATATAAGCTGAGATGAGATCATTAAACTATGTTGTATATTTATATCTTTTCAGTATTTCAGTAACGGTACTTTTTTTTTGTTTACGTGTGGCAATGCATTTATCCACTAGCCCCCGCTGGTGATAGACGAGAGGATGTGTGGGACTCGCCGACCAGCTAATTAGACCAAAATACCCACTAAAACCATAGCCGTCCTTTCCGCGCCTTTACGAGGTGTCCAAGAGATCGTCTATTGACATTCTATCCCCGACACAACAACGCTAGACCATCTAGCCACGTCCAGTCGACAGTGGAGGCGGTGGGAGGAGATGCACGTAAGGGCGCCTCCTACCGTACGCGCTCCGCGGCCTCCTTCAAAGAGATGACCTCCTCGCAGAAGGAGGCCATCGACGACCAGCACCTGTCGCTGTCAAGCATCTTGGAAATGATGGTCTACAACGACAGGTCTATTCCTATAACCACCGACAGGGCGTGACGCTGAGGCCCCCAGGCGGGACATACCTTTAGGGTGTGACGCGCATCATCACTTAGTGCGCCACACTCATGGCATCAAGGGGCCTCTTCCCATCCGATCCTGTGCAGGTACTTACCGAAGACTCCATGTCTGGTAAGTACCTGCGTCATCCTAAAGGACAAGTTGCCGTACCTTCCCTTCATCCAGCGGTGGAGGTGGAGCGCAATCACCTCAACGGTCCCCCGAATCAGTAACGGTACTAATAATTTCTATAAAATTTAGTATATAGGAGGATTCGGGCAAACTTATTGGCATTTACTAGACGTGGTGCAAATTTCAAGTTTGCATAGAAGATTTTGAAACCTAAACAATTTCAACCTTTCTGTTAGTTGAAACCAGGATCTAATGAGTAGCAGTCGTAAACGAGTTTCATTGACGAAATAAATAATCTGAATATTTTTTGCTTGTAATTTCAATATCATCATCATCTGATAAGATGATATCTTATCTCCATAGTATAAGGGAAATTGACCTATTATATCACGCTGGTCAAACGTGCTGGTTTGGTTCATTTAAGTTTTTTTTTTTTTTTTTACACGCCACCCTGCACTAAGGAAATAAACCTTGTATTGCGGGGGACTTTACAAATATGCAATTAACGCAGATAAATTACACCCAGACTCAGAACAACACTTTGTGGATCACACAAAGTAATGTCCTGCGTGGGAATCGAACCTTTAGCACTGGCACGGAAGGTCGGTATCTTAACCACTACGCCATCTGTGCAGTCTTTTTCTTTCTTTTTCAATTTAAATTTAATTTATTAATCATCGTTTCATTTAATTTAAGTGAGACATATAAGTTAAATTGATGATGATATCATCAATTTAACTTATATATGTCTCACTGTTGGGCTTGAACCTCCTCCATAATGGGAGGGAAATTGACCTACTGTATCACGCTGGTCAGACGTGTTTGTATAGGGTATTGTTTTGAGTTTACCTTCTCTTGCATAGGTGTATATCTCTAAGTCATCTTTTAAGCTCACCCACGGGTAAGATAGATAAGAGGTGAATTGTATTCTTACTCCGTCACCACACGGCAAATAATAAATAACGAAATAATTTCATTATACTCTATATCGATTAAAGATATGTATGTGTCGAAACAATGTAATAGAGCTATTAAAATAAGTCCAAGAACCATCATAAAAGCCAATAAAACTAAATTGAAACGCTTCACAATTTTGTAATTGAAGTTATAAAAACCTCATTTATGAACCATAATATTACTATAAAATCATATTTGCAATAATAATAGACTGTTGCTTAAACTAACAATTATTTTTTATAATATGAATCTAAAATATTTTAGCTCGTTGAATTTTTACGCTTATGATACACTTTCATAGATTTATAATAGTCCATGCATCTATATCAATGCATGTTAAAAAAATTGAAGTGTCTGTTTGTTATTCCAAATTAACAGCTTTTCACTATATGCATTTTGAAGTATATACGGTACTTAACGGGGAAATACGTGTAGAGGCTTAAAAAAAATCAATTTTATTTGTTATTTATTTTTTTTGATTGAATCGCTTGTAAAACTATTCAAAAATATAAGTTTAAAATTTCATGTCAAAATTACTATTTATTTAAAAGTTATAAGCAATTTAGTAAGTACCCTTCGCGTAGCGTTGCCCGAGATAATCAACACAGCTCCTTGGATAGTCAAGAAGCCCGAAAAGCAAGAAAAGAAAAATTGCAAGCTGAAAATTAAGCATATAAAGCTGAAGAAAATTTGCAATATGATGCTGGACTAGCTGATTAATTGGTAAGTTCTTTCAATTAGTTTAATACTTAACTTTTCTGTCAGTTTTTTAAACGCCTTTTTCTTGAAACAAGTTTTTACGAAACGGTGCTTAAAAAGTATTAAACCAATCATCCTGAAATTTGTTTTATAATTTCTTTACATAATTGTGCTATATGTGAACCTCAAACATAAGCGATATTTTATTTTAACAATTGTTTTTATAGTATACATACATATATGAAAAAATTGTAAAAAATCATGACTTATTTTAACGCCCATCTAAAAAATTCAATTTTTTTTTAAACTGAGGCTCATATAGAAGGTACACATATAAAAAATAGTAATTTTTCTATGCCATTGATTTCAGATAAAAATTGTACTTTCCATCGTGTATACAAACTGCTAAGTCGGATAACAACCTATGATGTGTATCAGCTGAAAATATTACTTTATAAATTATATTTTTGTAATATATGAAAAAAACTAATAAATATATGTTTAAAATAACCTAATAGTTTCAATAAATAATATTAATTTTTTAAACCTTAAAAAAATTATGAAAATCAGTATAAAACGTCCTTTTACACGTATTTTCTCCCTTAAATAAAAACATCATTTTTTTCTGTCTGCCCGTTTGGTCCGGCTAATCTCCGAAGTGGCTCGACCAATTTTAACGAGATTTTCATTAGCAGATAGCTAATATTATGAGGAGTAACTTAGACTGCTTTTATTTTAGAAAAAAATAGAGTGCTACAAAAACATAATTACAACCATAAAGAGACGCTGAGTGACACCGAGTGTGCGACTGAAGCCTGCGGCAAGACATCAATAATAAAGAGATAATATAGACTTTTCATCAACGAACCACGCGGACTAAACTTCATTATTTAACTTTCATAAGTTTAAATGGAGACGCAATGTGTGCAAATAAGACGCCATACTTTAGTCTGCGTGAATGAAACTCTGAAACGATTAACTTATGTATAGAACTGATTTATTCATTTCCATATTGACCAATGAAGTTTGTGTCCTGTTGCAAAACTTGCCAGGTGAATTTCTTCCATCATCATCTCAGCTCATATATGTCCCACTGTTGGGCTGGAACCTCCTCCGTAATGGGAGTGAAGTTGACCTACTATACTACACCGGCCAGACGTGTTGGTGTAGGGTTTTGTTTCGCGTTTTCCTTCTCTTGCATAGATGTTATATATGTTTTATATCCCTTAGACGTCTCTTAAGATCACCCACGGGTAAGATAAGGGGTGGTGAATTGTATTCTTACTCCGTCACCACACGGAATGATTTTTTCTTCCATAAAAATGCTTGCAGCAAGGAGAACTTGGCAAATACTCAAATTGGGGATATTAATTATAACTAGACTCAAAACAATCACTTACAGATCACATAAAGAGTTATACTGTAAAATTGAATAAAAAAAAACGAACTTAACTAATCGGATTTGTTTAGAACAATATGCCATCTTGTTATTAAACACGCGAGTAAAGTAGAAATAAAATTACTTGTAAAAAACTACTGGCTACCGCACTACTAAGTCAGAATAACTTTAAACAGCAATACAATAAATCTTGGCAGCAAGAACGTGGTGCAATCCAATATTAAAAACAAAAGCTTTAACAGAACAAAAGGTCGCTTGACTATAGTTGCGTTACGAGCGGTGAAACATTTGCAGGTCACGACGTGTGACAATACGATACCGTACTTACTATCAAGCTCTTAAATAAATTACAGAGATTAAATTTTATATGAGTAGACCAGAATATCTATTTAATTTTTGAAGTTATACTTTTTTTGGCGCGTTAGAGAAAAATTATGAGAGCAATTTTTTACGATGCGCGCATACACCGTCACGAACATCCGACACCCTTTTTTTTATTTTTTTTTATTTTTTTTATTGGTGGGCTATGGGTGCGTCTCGCCCCGCCAAATCGGTCCGGGGTGACGGAAAAGGCGGCGCGTGACCCCATAGACCCACTGTAAAATCCTCTCTCTTCGCCGTGCGAGCGGACCACCGGTACCCGATCTTTGTCTTCGGTGGTAAACCCTGAAGTTAGCTACAGTCAACATTTTAGCTTTTCTCTAAAGTAAAAGTAAGGATATCTACGTATGTTTGCGTGATAACTGACAACTGAATTCACGATATTTATTTATTGTGATATTTAAATAAACTTTATTTAACTAGATAATGCGTTATAATAAAACTTTCAATGTATTAAATACCTTTTTTCTATTGTTAGTGTCGTTTTTTCTACAAACGTAGAATAAGGCGAAAGATAAATATTTTGTAAAGATTTTTATCTTGTTACGCCAAATAAGTATAACTTCTAACGCGTGTACATAAGTACACACACACATTTTTTTAATAACTTATGGTAGCTAATGAACAAGCAGTACACCTGATGGTAAGTGTTATTGCCACCCATGGATCTTTGCAATAACAAAGATATTGAAAGACCATTGCCTACCAATACAAACTCAAACCCACCCAGTTGGAGTTCCGGCGTCTGTAGACAGAAATCTGTCAACAGCGTGGTCCTGCCACAAATATAATACATGGACAGCGATTTTCTTGAAATTTAGTATGCGATAGGTTTTAGGATTGATAAATTCATCTAATATAATAATCTAAATGAAACCTAGCTATGGAGCTAGGTTTCATTTATAGAAAATATTGTTTTGTAAGTGTTTTTGGTGTCAAGGAAAAAATACATTTTTGTTAGCTGAAAACTATTACAATAAAAATACCAATGCCGCTTTCATTGAGAATACGGCTTAGCTCAGTTGGGATATCGTGCAGTCTAATCCAGAGAGCTCCGATTCGTTCCTTGGTGTTCCCCTGTTTTATTATTTTTCTCTATTTTAATTTTTATAAGTTTTTTCATTATTTGATCAATTTTTTTTTATATCGAAATATATTTTATAGAAAATACTTTATGATTTTTTATTATTAGGCAAATATTACACATTGAGATATATTTTTTTTTCGATTTTATCACATTTTCATATTTTTTTTACTAGGTATAATGATGTTATTGGAATACTTATCAATATTCATGATGATGAAAGCTAATTTATTTGATATACAACATGTCATCACTATTATAGACGTTTTTATCCCTGTATTACAGAGCTCGTTACTAAGTTAGGACACATTTTTTATACCATTAGAAAATTAAAATGATAACAATCTTATATATTTATATATTCAATTTATTTATATATTGAAAATATAAAATTTAATTAACAATTAGGTACAATTTTTATTCTTCATTACTATTTTATTTATGTAGATATTTATTTACATTTATTTATATTTATAGATATTTATGTACATTATTTATATTTATTTATATAGCTATATACAGCTATCTGCTATTATATAAGCGATATATTTAACCATTAGCTTTACTAAAGGCGCTTTGTATAACAGGTATCTTGTCATTAATCTACATTTTAGACTATTGACATTTATGGTCACCCCTCCGCTCATACAGATTACAGAGTTTAATAGCTCTTTTTTACAAATAGGTAAAAGCTTTTTTATGTCAGATTTACTACTGTTGAATTTGGAGATTTCGAAGGAATTGTGAGCATTGTTCTAAGTTACTAACTTGCCAATTAGGGGTTGTATTATATGGGTAACTGTTGGTTAAACAACTAGGAGAAAAAACAAAATTTGGTTTTATGACGCCAGACTGTAAGTTTTAAGTAATCTATTCTACAATCTATTAAGGTTCATTAAAATTATCATCAATATGATAATTATTTTATATTCATATTTTATTTTAAATTTAATTACTATATTAGTATTCTTATTTACGAGTCACCGGGATTTTCTATATAGATATCTTGTTTTAGTAGGTTTTTACTTAGGATATTGTTAATAATTGAAAACTTATTTACTAACTGCGCTGGTATAATCACAATTAGCTCGACCTTAATAGGTGATATTAAAATTATAAATTATATTATAAGAATTTATTACTTTCTTTTTTTTTGGCGGCGGGCCATGGAGTGGTCACATCCCGCTAAATTCTTAGACCCGCCCTATATGTACCTCTCTACGCCGAGTGAGTGGGCCACCGGAACCCGGTATTTATCTTCGGTGGCCAACAATTTATTACTAAAGTATAATTTAAAATATAACACTTTAGTTTTCCCCTGACCCCTGAACGACTTCTACGTGTTCGAAACCTTGGCACAGCAAAAATCAAACATCTGAGAAATTGTTTTATTTTATTATATGTACAATACCTACTGGCGTAAATATTAGAAATCTCAATGAAATGTTTTATATCAATATAAACTGTCACAACAATAGTTGAACTGTGGACAGGCGACATTTCTTAAAATTTTGATTCGATAGCATGCAACTTGTTCAAGAGAAAATTTGATATCATTGAATTTTCTTTAAAAATATATTTATAAAATTGTGATCGACAAAGCGATATATAGTAATAATCTGAAAAAAGAATGTTTAAAGTTTTATATCAGTTCGTTCGATAACTTATTTTTTATAAAATCATAAATTATGAAATTTAAAAAAATATTATTTTTTAGAAGCTTTTAAAATTTATGCAACTTAAAAATAAATGTGTTTATTAAAATTGATAACATATGTGTAGTATATTAAAACCGGAGCGCCAGTTTGAACAAAGTAATAACATATTAAAAACTACTCTCTGGATGCAAAATCTCTCTGGATATATGATACTTAGCGCGATATACAAATTTGTGCTGATAGTTAAGGTGAATTTAGAACTAACATTGATATTAGTGTATATAGAGAAGTTTATATGATAGATTTACAAATCTTTCATATATGTAGCATCTGCTCACTGCTGCATTTAACGGTTTCAATCACTATTTACCAGTTTTTCAAGTCCATACTAATCTTTCTACGCTTTCCTTAAATATTTCTGAAAACGTAGTGGATTTTTTTCTCTGCTGACAGAGATTAAATTTCATTGTAATAGAAAAATTGCTATATGGTATGCTTTTAACACTTTTTTGGCATCTTTTTAGCCAATTTTGTAAATCTTCGCGTATATATTTTCCTTCATACTAAACTATGACGGTTTTCTTTCGCAGTTATTCTTTATCTCTCTCTATCTTTATCTTTCTCTCCCTATCTCTCATTTATTATTCAGTTATTACAAATATGACCTTAGTTCAATAAATATTAGTCATAAATTGTACTTAAATAATACTTACTTCATATTAAATAATACTTTTGCGCGCGGTGTCGCCCACGTTTATAGTTACTCTGTCGTAACTTAATGTTATAAAATGTACTATCTTCGTCAGCAAATCATATTAAACAGTGAAATAGGCTACACAGTGAAAAATAATCTTTGAAATCGGACGAGATCCAGTGTTTATTGCGTTTAAGAAAAAAAAACAAAAGCGAACAATTCCGTCGTACGTAGTTTTTGCGTAACTTTCACCGTTTAGGCATCGCTTTCAAAAGGAATGTTTCGCCCATTTTTGCCGTATTTTTCATTAATGCTGCCCTTCTATTAAATATAGCTTGATATTATATAGCCTTCCTCGATAAATGGAATATTCAAAACAAAAGAATTTTTCAATTCGAACCAGTAGTTTTCGATATTAGTGCATCCAACCAAACAAACAAAAAAACCTCAACTTTGTAATATTAGTATAGATAGTGAACAGTTTCATGTAATGTCACATTAATCTAATTGGATTCACGAACGTCACGCCGTATTGAACAAAAACAGGTGTTATCACGACGTGATATCACGCTGATAACATTTTCAATAAGCAGTGAATGGTATTATTCCTGAAATGAGTATATCTATCATGTACAAAGAGTGAATGAAATGTTTGCACTAATCGTGTACCCATTAAAAATATAATTTGTTTGACATATGTACCTTTAACAGATATTCTAAGAGGAAGCTAAGGGAATATACTGTATTTCTTCTGTTTGTTTATGTATATGATACAGGTTACTTAATATGCTGTGTGTTACCGGCTACGAATATTACCAACCCTTATTTTGGTCGTGGATGTTGTAAAAGACGACTAAGAGCTTTATATCGACTTGGGCTAATTCCACCTGATGTCGTTTGGTCAACAATTATATTCCCAAGGAGGGTTGACGTCAGTCAGGCGGCCGATCACTACACTATTGCCAATAACTTTTGCAATATATATGCTTACAAATTGCATCGACCCAAGTGATTAGGATAAGAGCAGGAGGATAATGATAGGGTTATTAATTTAGACATATAGAAAATAAATTGTCTAGTTTCAAATATTCTTTGAAATATATTTAGATTAGAGACTCGTTTTTGTGCTATGAACCTATAGGAACTATTTTTATGGATTCTATCGCGTTTGTATGAAATCTTTAAATGCCAGACGTTTTGAATACTTTAGTGTTAAAGGTCACTGAAGGACGTCCTCCGCTATAGAATTGCGATAGTAATTTATTTTAAATGTGTAATACTCTTTTTTTTTTTGCGGCGGGCTATGCCCTGGTCACATCCTGCTAAATTCGTCCGGGGTGACAGATGAAGCGGCTCGCGACCCCATAGACCCGCCCTGCAATATAGCTTTCTTCGACGCCGTGCGAGTGGAGTACCGAAACCCGGTGTTTATATTCGGTGGCCAAATGTGATACACGCGTAAATATCAGAAATTATTAGCTTACAAAATATTTTCTATTTATACAAGGTAAATAAAAATAATATATGTCTCATGAAATCTTAACGGATATAAAATTAAAAAGTATGCAGATAGTTCTTTTTGAATTCATTCGTAATGTCATTACAGAGAATTGCGTAAATAAAAAAGAGGAAGATGTGCGAGTATAAAAATCTCCAAGAGGACTGAAAGTGATAACAATAGGAGGGGGATTTCAATGAAATTTGCATTAATATACGTAGAGATTGCTGCAGTAGAGCCTTTGTCGCGTGAATGTGAAACGTTCCCTATGCGCAAGTTTAAGCTTTAAAATATTATTAGTACGTATACATGTATTATAGGTAGCCTATATGTTTATTAGAGTTACAAAGTCATAATATTATTATATTTGCTAGGAAGTCCAAAATATTGGGCTTTTCTAATAAAATTATATCTAGTTCTTACGTTCATCATCCTTCTCCTACTCTTATCCCAATTACTTAGGGTCGATATAATATGTACTCTTCTTTCATAGCACATATTGTAGAAGTTATTGGCAATAGTTTTATGATCGGCCGCCTGCCAGATATTGCTGCTGTCTGCTTTATATTTTGTATTCGCCTTGTTAGTCATTTGTAGGTTTTAAAATCGCTAGCTAGGGGATGGTGTAATTTTGAATTATAGTACTTTATACACGGAAAGAAAGATATATATAAAGATAAAGGTGATAATTATTAATAAGAATGATTGTTGCAAGGTAAAAAGCTCATTTTCTTTTATATGTAACGTGAATATTAAAATAGAAATAAATTTTGTATGAACGTTTAGGAAAACAAGCTTCTATTCTTGATTATCTATTACCAGAAAACTTTTGAGGCTAATATAATAATATAATATATATATATATAGGCTAATATAATAATATATATATATAATAAGGCTCTTAGTCGTCTTTTACGACATCCACGACCAAAGTAAGGGTTGGTAGTATTCGTAGCCACTACCACACAGCTAACACGAAGACAAATCTTATAAAGATTGGGCAGTAGGGAAATAATCCATGCTCATAGTATAATATCAGACTACATTTCTATGGCTTTTAGGGAATCAAAAGGTTCTCTTGTGTCCGTATTCATTAATTATATTTATCTTTAATATTAGTTGGTTCTTTTATAGAAGTTAATTTATATAACATAAGCGATTGAGATTTTATGTTTGTTAGGTAGTAAAAATACAATTCACCACCCCCTTTCTTTGTCGTTGCTGTCGTAAATACGGCTAAAGGATATGTATATGGTATCTGTATAAGAGAAGGACCACTCAAAATAAAATTCTATACCAATCCGTTTGATCAGCGTCGTACAGTAAGCCAATTGCCCTCCTATTGCGAAGGAGGTTTGTTTTCAGCAGTGATACTTACATATATAAACTGAGATGATGATGATGAAATAATTGAGAATAATATTACATATTTCATTATATACATATTATTATATTTTCCGTGTGGTGACGGAGTAAGAATACAATTCACCACCCCCGTTCTTACCCGTGAGTGATCGTAAGAGACGACTAAGGGATATAAACCGCTTATAACATGTATGCGAGACATGGAAAACTCGAAATAAGCGT
Organism: Lymantria monacha; assembly: GCA_905163515.2. Classification (NCBI taxonomy): domain Eukaryota; kingdom Metazoa; phylum Arthropoda; class Insecta; order Lepidoptera; family Erebidae; genus Lymantria; species Lymantria monacha. The sequence continues at coordinate 20,872,490 of LR991091.1, forward strand.
TATACCAACAAGCCTGATCAGCGTGGTATAGTAAGTTATTTACCTCTCATTATTGAGGAGGCTCGAGCCCAACAGTGGAACATAGATGAGTTGAGATGATGATGATGAAATAATTGAGTGATAGCGTCTGTCAATATGTAATATTAGTATTGAAATTGCCTTAAATATTATAAAAAAAATTGGTTAGTGGAAAATTATTCATCATCGTCTTGATTTTGTCCCAATTACTTGAGATCCACGCAATATGTCATCTTCTTCCATACAGCCCTATTAGAGGCCATCTCTGTAGTCATTTCCTATCTATACATGTCAATCTTCACGCATTTCATCCATCTTTTCCTTGGTCTTCTTTTACCCCTAAAGCCTTCAACATTCATACTTAAAACTTTCCTCACATTACTTTTATCCCATCTTATTACATATCCTTAACAGGTTAAGCGTTCACTCCTTAACTTATTCGTCACTTTCAAATTTTCTCTTTTACGCTTAATCCTTATCTTATCCATTCTCGTCGCACCGTGCATACATTTCAACATTCGCATTTATTAGCGACCTTGTATAATATCCATGAGGTAATATAGTGACAAATTATGATCTTGTTTCGTCATTAAATAGGAACCAATTTAACAGAAATTACATTTTCTCAAACATGCTTGGCAATTTGAGCATTATTTTGAAAACCTTCTTCGAGATAAATCGAAATTGCTGTACTGACCAAATACATGCGAACAGCGGCCGGCAAAAAATGTATGAAAATCCATATCTGTCGTGTTTTAGCGGCCAGATAAATATATATGTGAATTCATATCTATCGCGTATTTTAAAAATGGAACGATTTGTTACTTCAAAATATGTTAACCAAAAATGGGAACTTATCAGAGTTATATTTAAATTTCGAACTGTCTTGAAAAAGAAACCTCTTTGATAATGAAAAAAAAACAAATGAACTCTTTAGCACGTGAAAAATTGTTCGTTGTTCGTTATGTATACAGTTCTACTTAGCATTATTTAGTTTTAATTGCCGCGCATTATTTGAGAAAAGCACTATACAAGCCTTGGCCACAACTAGGAATTGATGGACTTACGTATATGTATCTCGGCCACGCCTCGGCCCACATTTACACGTTCGTCCATCAATCCCTGTTTTGCTGGCCACTGTAATGTACTTAATATTTAAATATTTATCTGGATAATTTATTAACAGTGGTTGCGATAACCATAATGAGATATAAATATTAGCATACGGTTTTGGTTCATGAATGTTCTATTTGCTCTGAATAACGGTATGTTAACAAATTTGTAAAATGCAAATTGGAGTTGTGACACGTATTCGTTCACATACAATGTCATTAATGATACATGAAACTTTAAAAAAGGATCGTTTTGAGTGGCGTTCTCGTACGGAGGCCTATGTCTAACTTTGGAAGTTTGCGGGCTGATGGATGGATGGATTATGTATATAACATTAGAAGTGATTTCATTTATTTAAGACTATGCTATTCTTAACCGCTTCGCATATGCATATGGTATCTGTATATATAAAAGAGGATGTTTGTATATATGACATCGCTAAACTCAATAACTATTTGACCGATCATTATGAAGATTGTTATTTATATGTATTATTTCACAAAGAAGGTTTATATGCCCATTGATGTAATTTACCACCAGGCAGTACTGCGATATATCGACTTGTAAAAACAGACCAACGGTCTGGGTTTGCTAGTATTATATAATAAACATAACCATTCATTCGCCTACTTTTATCCCAATTACTTAGGGTCGATACAATATGTACTCTTCTATTATAGTACATATTGTAAAAGTTAGGTGCAATAGTTTTATGACCAGCCGCCTGCCAGACGTCAACCGCCTTTGGGAATGTAATTGTTGACTAAACGGCATCAGCTGGAGTCGGCCCAGGTTATAAGGCTCTTAGTCGTCTTTTACGACATCCACGAGCAAAGTAAGGGTTGGTAGTATTCGTAGCCGCTACCACACAGCATCAGTATAATAAACATAACCAATAGAATTATAAATATTTATTTTAAACAAATGAATAGAATAAATTTAGTTACAATAAAATTTATTATTATTAGTCAAAAGAATATATGTAGGTTCCACCTAAGTAATTACCAACATTTTATATACTTTTATATACTAAACTGTCACCGAAATATGCTGCATCTTATGGTATAAATATTATGTCGATCGGTTTAGTAGTTTTGGTAGTATAATCGAACAAAAAAAAGCAGTTTGCCATTTATTAATAAAGATATCTATCTGTCTATCTTAATAATTATTAACGAGAATTCTTTGCCGGGTTTGCCACGGATGGCAAGGAAGTGGTACCAGTGGCCGGACCAATGGCGATGGAGAGGAAATACGGTGGGTTGTGGGCCCGCGCGCTGCCCTTCCATCGCCCCGGATGGAACGGGCAAAGTGTGTCCGGACCATAGTCTACCGAAAAAAAACGGGTATTCTTGTATATTTCTATATATTCATAATCTTGGATACGGCATCAGCGATTGTCATAAAATTTAGTATGCAGGATGTTCTTTTTCGACTAGGCTTCATATATAGAAAATATTGTTCTATCAGTGTTTTTAGTCGATGAAAATATATAATTAGAGTATGAAGATATATTTGATGGCTGTCATCTAAATGGAAATAGCTCAATTGGGCAATCGAGCAGTAATCGAGACATCCCAAATTCGATTATAGCTTACCCGTTTTTTTATTACTTTCTCTTTTTTAATTATATGTTTATTTGTCATTATATCAACAATTATTTTTTTATATTCCAATATATTTTCTAAAACACATAATAATAATGACAATTTTTTTGGAGGTCTATGGTCTGGACACACTTCGTCCTCTTCGTCCAGGGCGACGGAAGGGCAACCTGTGACCCCATAACCCACCGTATTCCCTCCCCATCGCCATTAGACCTGGCACTAGTACTGCGTCCTGGACATCCGTGACCAAACCCGGTGGAAAAGAAGGATAACTGGAAATAAAACATTATATCTATCCGTCTGACCAGCTTTGTGTACTAGGTCAACTATCTTACTGGAGATTTGGGCCCAACAGTCGGTTGTGTATCAGCTGGGATGATGACGATGAGGTAGAAAACTCTTAACACGTACTTTTCCCCAAAATGGACACGATAGTAATTCACTATAGCTTGCGGTTTACCTGCGTAGGGGTCAACCGATTGAGGTGTACGGTATATTGATTAACAGTGGGAAAGTGGTGGATCTTCCTTCCTTTCCTCCATTTTAAGATAATAATGGATTGCCACCACGTGCCCCCTAAATTAATTAATTTTATTTAGTAATTTTCTACCTTACCCAATGGGAAATGATATATATATATATATATATATATATATATATATATATATATATATATATATATATATATATACATATATACATACCATCACGCCATGTCCCTTGTAGGGTAGGCAGAGAGAACAGAGTGCCAGAGAACTCTAGCCTTGCATACTTCACCCGCTTCCTCAACATTCATAATTCTCTTCATACACGCTCGCCGGTTTCGGAGACTCTTGACTCCACCTTCCTTCAGTATATGACCGATCTGGTCTAGGTAGGTTAGTCTCGGTCTCCCCCGGTACCTACATCCTGATATATACCAAATAAAATAATTCGTGTTATATTATGTTAACAATTGATACCCATTTATCAGTATATATAAAAGATAAATAGGCGTATTAAATAAAATAAAATTGCAACTTTTAACGATTTATAAACGAAAAGATATAACTTAGATTTAATCATAATAAAACCTGGTGCGACATCAAATATCTGAAATGAACTCCATTAAGAATGAATGGACCGATTCGTGGAATGTCATCTTCCAATAAATGGGTACATATTGGTCATAATTCATTTCATAGTAGTCAACTACAGAATTCAATTTTGGCTGAAGTAGTCAAACAAAAACGGCGATCGATTTTCTATTGATAGTTATTCTTGCATCAATTTATCTTACAGTAAGTAATAGAACGTTATTGGCGTAAATAGTTTTTATCTATAAAGCTTAGAAATTCCAAATAATCCAAATGATGGTAAGTGGTTTTGATCCGGTGTTAGCTTAATAATTTTATTAATTCTTTAAACTAGTAAATGTTATAATATAATAATTATCATACATTTAATGTTTAATAATAACTGACCATACAATATAAAAGTTTCTATATAGAATTATTATCTTTCTGCACTAGCAATAATTTTGTAAAAAAAAATGTGGATCAATTTAATAATTAATATTATAGAGGGTAGATATAAATCTCTGTAATATCATTGTCATCATTTCAGCTCATATATGTCCCACTCTTGGGCTCGAGCCACCTCCATAATAGGAGGGAAATTTTCTTTAATTCTATGTTCACACGGCTAAGAGGGAATGATTTAAAAAATAATATTCACTATTCATTTCTTTCAATATGTCATCGAATGAAGTCGTGCGTCTTGGAATTACTTCAATTTGTGATCATTTAATAAATTTTTAGTGGTGTTTTTTTAGTGGTAGGACCATGCCGTTGACAGTTTTGTCTATAGCTGCGGGCCGGTGCATTCGGGATAGTACCAAACTCTCGCAGAAAATCGACGCCTGAGCAGTGGCAATATGCTGCTGTGCTTCGTTCCGTGAGTGAGAGAGCCGGCAGCCCATCTTTCTCGGTGGGTTTGGGATTATTGGTAGGCAGAGGCCTAGTTATACCTTTGGTATTGCAAAGATTCATGGACGGCAGTAACACTTAACATCAAGTGTGCTGGTTGCTCGTATGCCACCAAGAGCGAGTAAAAAAAATCAAAGATTTGGCAAAGAAAAGAAGCAAAGAAAACGTCGATGGTGATGTGTGCGACCATGGATTGAAAAGAGAAATTTATTAGGAGTATCAAATACATTGTTGAGAGAACTAGCAGTTGATGATCCTGATTCATATTGTAATAATTTTTTTAAATTTCTCCTTAAAAAGCAATATATTTTGATCGTTCCACTTAAACACCATTATGCCGCGTGCGACCAGTGCAAAGCAACGCAGAAAAAATATCACAGGCACGTCCTTCGGCTACAGAACTCTAAACAAAATGGCCGAACCCGAATGAACGTTCTCTCAATGTCCAGACCGTTCATTTCTCGTTCATTCAGAGTGCGAGTGAAAGATGCCGGATGCCAATATCCAACACTGTTGGATTGGTTCACTAATGAATTCATTCGGCACTAATGTTTCATTTTGTGTTTAGATGCGTCACTTCGAGTGAAAGATGGAAAATGAAAGACAAAAATGAACAAAAAATTACTCGGCTCATATATGTCCCACTGTTAGGCTCAGGCCTCCTCCATAATGGAAGGGCAATTGACCTACTATACCACGCTGGTCAGACGTATTGGTATAGGGTTTTATTTCGGGTTTCCCTTCTATCGCATATATGTTATATGCGTTTTATATCCCTCAGTCGTCTCGTACGATCACGCACGGGTAAGATCCCCCTTCCCATCTTACCCGTGGGTGATCGTACGAGACAAACACAGAAATGAGACAAATATGAGAAAGGAAATTTATAATACACATTAACAAAGTACGCTAACACAAATTGCTTTACAATACAAAAGCGCACTACTCACATGAAAACCAAGCGTACAGTAATCCAATAAATGTTGAAGACATGATAGGAATTCAATATCAAAGTAGAGGTTTGTATAACAAAGGATTACCTATGAGATATAAGAATTCATGTATGTACGAATTCGCGATTTGAGCATTGAAGCATTGGCGTGTCACAATTCTTATACGACTCCAAATGATACTATAGTTACAAACAAACTTTATTAATATATTTAATGAATTACGTATTTATTATTCCATTAAATGAATTATATCATGTGAATATTAATCCTCCTCCATAATGGGAGGGTTATTGACCTATACTATACCATGCTGGTCAGACGTGTTGGTATTTTTTTATTGCTGTGGACTATGGATGTGGTCTTGCCACGCCAAATCGGTCCGGGGTGACGGAAGAGGCGGCGCGTGGTCTCATAGACCCACCATGCAAAACTCCTCTCTTCGCCGTGCGAGCGGGCCACCGGTACCCGATCTTTGTCTTCGGTGGCCCGCCCGACGGTTTACCCTCGCGGGTTCCTCTCGAGTCGACGCCCTCACGCGGTGGCCTCACGTCGGGTGACCGGACTATTCCCAGATCCGATCACCCGAGACGTGTTGGTATAGGGTTTTGTTTCGAGTTTTCATTCTCTTGCATTGATTTATTTGTTATATGCGTCTTATATCCCTTAGTCGTCTCTTACGTTTACCCACGGGTAAGATGAAGGTGGTGAATTGTATTCTTACTCCGTCACCACACGGAATATTAATTATCATAGCTGTTATCATACCAATATTATTAGCGTTAGCTTTTTAATCTTTTTTGAATGGATGTGTTTTAGTTGAAAGTAATTTAATTATGGGCCACACTTGACAAGTTTCTGTCGACAGCCGCGGGTTGGTCCGTAAGGGGTAGTACCATACTCTCGCAGAAAATCGACGTCATCGTCGTTTGATATCAAATTTTCCTTGAGAATACTTAATTGGGGAATAAATACCAGTAACAATCTCTCTTTGTATCAGCATGTCATTCCAAAGAACTATCTACTAGTATTAATCAGATTTAATTATTTTTAAAATTGTTAAAATGGTCGATACTTCACTAATAATCGTTTTCGTATATATGTATATATATATATATATATACATATATATATACACTTTATTACATTGTAAATAAATTTAAAATACATATTTTACATTTGAAACCCAGTGCACAGGAAAATAGGCGACGACAGAAAGGTAAATTATAATATCAATTGAGCAGATATTTATTTCGATAAGCCAAGAGATGGCGCTATATTCAAGAATATAATTCAAGAGTTTTACATTTATTAATACAAATTACAACAAAAATATCAAAATAACCGGATTTACTACTATATTTAATTTAATATATTAAATTGATACGCACAGTCCATTGTTATACACAAAAAGTATTATAGGTTCTTAATAAAGGCTTTTAAATTTTGATTAGAATTAGAGATAGGGAAACTTTTAATTGATAAATTTATAACTCCTCCATAATCTTGATGTAATCATATAACAATATCTGTATAATCCTTCGTAAAGTTCTTAAAGTAAGTGTTAATTAAAAATAAATCTCAGTCTGTATCAATGCATCATACAATTATTGCTGTAAATTTGTTGAAAATTCAAATTATAACACAGATAACCTATCTGTTCATTTACTTTACGCACTTTCTTTATCATAATTATTGAAAGTATACAGTGATTTTCTTTTGAAAACTGTTTTTACGGATTTTATTGCGTTTTGTATTTGATTTTTAATTTACCGGCGTTTCAACTTTACAGCTTTCATGGTCATGGGAGGATTCCGTGTTCGTACGTCAACGTATGTTTGTGCGTCCAAATGTTTGAAACGTCAGCAAATTAAAAATCAAATACAAACGTAATAGAATGCATCAAATAGTTTTGTATCAAACGTGTAATACTTGCGTAAACATCAGAAATCATACCGAATTTCTTTATAAAGTAGCTGTCCCATACCTCGTTCTATTTGCCTTTTTAGTAGCTCTAAAATATTGAATATAATGGGAAAACTTTCCTACAGTATCCATTTTAACTTAAGTGTACTATATAATGCAAGTATTGATCGCTTTTAATATTCAAGTGTTATTATTTATTGGTGAACTGTACGCGAAAAGTTGGCGCTGGTATAAAATTTGTTGCAGCAAAACTTCTATAGACTTTACCGTTACTTAATATAAACTTTTCCATTTACCTTCCAAAGTAGTGTTTTATATTAGATACATACCTGATAAATTGTCTATTCCTTGCACTTATAATTTTATAACTAAGAATAAATTCAGGATCAGATGTTTGTTATTAACTTCAAACTATATTTATTTCCATTTGGCGACAGATTAAAATACAGCATATCATTGCAACTGACACCCGTAGTATTAAAAACGGGTTGAGAGATTACCAAAAGAATAGTCAGTCAGGAGAGTACCTCCTGGAAAATTTTTAATGCCAACTGTAATTGCAAACGGTTTAACGAGCGTAGAGTTATGGTATTATCTACCTTGAGGAGAACCAATGTTGAACAATAATAATAATTAATAATAATAATAATGAAATTGATTTAACATCGATATTTTTAAGTTCATTCGAATGCGGATAGTTTTAAGATCATTCGAATTTAAGTAAAACGGCCCATTAAACATTCAACCTCAATAGTTTTATACCTACTGCAGGCATATCGATAGATGTCCCATCTCATTTTTAAATTAAATATCTTCAATGGCCTCTGCTTTGGTCTCCTGTTCCCATGTAAGCCTTTCAAAGGACTGGGCATCTTCCTTAGCGGAGAAATCCGTGAATAGAAAGGAGATTACATAATAATAACAATAATTTATTTTGTTTCAAAATAGGTATATATAATAATTCCATTCCTTAGGTTTAAATTACACAATAATAATTCAGACATTTTCAGCTACATATTAAGATAAAGTAAACAAACAAACGGTATCTGAACTATAGTCTATCTAATCTAAGAAGTGCATTTGGACAGCTGTCAGAGTAAGGTGTCTAGGTATGTGAACCAAATAATCGCTATCGAAAATATCCGATTTTGATGAGAAATCGATATTAATTCTTTGTAATTAATAATCGGTTTATTTTTTTATTTTTCAAAAAGGAGATGAAATATTAAGTGCTAAATTAACACTAAACAAATTTAATTATTTCATCATAAAATCTATTCATCATATTTAGTAGGATTAGGTTAAGTAAAAACAAAAACTAGATTTGAAAATAGCTATTTGTTCAGAATCTATAGTATTACTTGAATTATCACCGTCGCGAACATTAATAATTATATCCTTATCAATAAAATTGTCGAAACGTACATCTCTGTCAAAATCTATATTCGATTAAATATATTAATCTAATATTTTTACCGATTATTTATATATTCGCGAATTGGAAGTTGTCAAGCACTACTGTTTAGAACGTTATGACGTGAAATTGTAAGATCGTCCATAATAATTATTATTTACAATGTTATTTTAATTTTAAATTAGTTTTACAAGTTTCAACATTACATTATTGTACAAGTAACTCACTCGCAACGTTAATTATGTAAATAACTTAATATTTCTTTAAAATTTCAGATTTATTGTTTGCAATCATGTGTATACGTTTGACCAAAGTAATTGTGTATTAAAAAATGCGAAACGTCCAAATGCACTTCTTAGATTAGATGAACTATAGTAAAAACTATGCGACAAATACCGGGACATCACCGTTAGACGTAGTGGACATCACACCGAGACGCAGACGTCGTATGGATGGATTTTTAAGGCAGATTTCTTAAAATGTTATTTTCAACTATCATACTAAACGACAGCAATGAATTAGAACAACAGCTTGTTTTGTCCATGGCCTTACAGAAACTTGTATGGAGCAATTCGCTCGTATATCGTCTGGATGTCATGTCTGGATGTTATGTGGATATCGCACGGTGTCCATCTAGACGAGGTGCATTTTTCGTATTCAAAACTGCCCTGTAGGACTTGGAACTCCAATGGAACGTGAAGGTGAAATACTCACCAGATTCTATCAATTTCTGTCGGCGAGGTGGGCAGAAAGTGGCAGATCGTTTTGTGAATCAGCCGCCGGGGCGATGCTTATCGTGACGTGATCATCAATTCGGCAGTACGGCTGAAGAAGGCTCAGTACGGTGTTCAAACTCTGGATAACCTGAGAAAGGATAGCTCATTTCTATGCATCCAATAAATTTATACCGATAATATTTTTGTTCAATTATAATTGAATAGAGAATGTACAGGATTTATTAAAGCTAGTAAGCATGTCTTATCATCAAAGAATCTATGATTATTTCTTTTTTTTTTTGTAATATTTTGCACACGTTCAAACAAATAATGTTGTCTATGTTCAGATATGTTTATCCTGATGTTTCAAATTGTGCTTGTAAGTAAATTCCACAAGACGTGACACTTGCGTTGACGTTGCTATTTTGTTGGCATCTTCAATTTCTACATTCATTTCTCAGAAAGATATATATGGTCGGAATATTTTCTTTATTTTATTTCAGAACTATAAAACGAAACAATGCAACATTGAAATTTTACTGAGTTGAACATTCTTGCAGAGAACATTTTATTTGCATTCATTGTATAACTTTCATAAGTACAATAATATTTATAATATACACATAATATAAAGATATATCCGTGTGGTGACGGAGTAGGAATACATATCACCACCCCCTCTTTTACCCGTGGGTGATCGTAAGAGACGAGTAAGGGACATAATACGCATATAACACCTATGCAAGAGAAGGAAAACTCGAAACAAGACCCTATACTAACACGTCTGACCAACGTGGTATAGTAGGTCGATTTCCCTCCTATTACGGAGGAGGCTCGACCACAAAAGTGGAACATATGTGAGCTGAAATGATGATGATAATGAATGATATATCAATTTCCAGATATTTTTTAAGTAGATAAAATCTTTGTTATGAAAAATAAACCAGTTTTATATCAGATGTCTAAAACAAGTGTCAAAAACAAAAATCCAATGAGTAAACTGTATTTAAAAATATTGTAAGCAACTACATTGAAATAATTAATACAAATAATTATTAAGATGGTAAAGAATAACAGCATCATCGTCATCATCTTGCTCTTATCCTAATTATTTGGGGTCGACGCTTCTTCTACCATACAGTCCTATTAGACGTCATCTCTGTAGTCACTCTTTGTCTATCCATATCATGCAGTCCATCCATCTTTTTTTTGATCTTTCTTTTACCTAAAGCCATCATTCATACTTAAAACTTTCGTCACAAAATTACTTTCATCCCGTATCATTATATGTCCACGCCATGTCAATCGTTGACTCCTTAGCTTTTCCGTCACTGGTGCTTCTTTCAAAATTCCTCTAATATTTTATTCCATATTTTATGCATCACACTACACATCCATCTCAATATTCGTATGTCCACTACATGTAGTCGCCTCTTATCCATCGCTTTTGTCACCCAATATGCTGTTTCATACAGTGCAGCAGGTCTTATTAGGATTTTGAAAATTTTGCTCTTTAATTTAAAAGGTAGTGTGGGGTGCAAGCATGGTGCGGGTACACATCTTGTACCCGTAACCTGCTGCCATTTCATCAATCCCGCATCAATTCTGTGCTTCACTGCATGATCCTGGTTACCATCTCTTTGGATAATAGAACTGAGGTATCGAAATGCCGAACTTACTGGTATAGGATCCCCAGCTAAGGATATTAATGTAAAATTGGAGGAACTACTGAAATTACAAAAGATGTATTCTATTTTAGGTTGATTTTCAAGCCTACACTTCAATTTACTGTGCCACTTCTTCAGCATGCTCTAGTACCTCAAGTCTCTTTACTCCAACGAGAAAAATGTCATCAGTGAATAGCATGCTATTCGCATTCTTCGATGTTAAGGTCTCTATTATCGACAGAAAGAGGTAAGGACTTAACACCGACCCTTGGTGCAGAACCACTTTCACACTGAACTCACCGGAGTCTCCAGCCTATAAAGAGAGTAATGGTAAATTATGTGGTATAGTATGCTTACTATAAAGAATTGCAATTTATGATTAATTTTTGGTAAATCTTATCAGTAAGGGCAGCAGAATGTACAGCGTGTAGTTCGATATCCTGTTGTATTTGTACCTTTCTATCAACATGTGATACGTAAATTGTTATTTTGAGTGGTACAATTTATATGCCAATTTATAAGAAACAATGCTAAGGTAAGATAAATTTAAAATGAGTACAAAAGTAGTGGTGGACTAATTTATTGTAAAATATGTATCATATACAGTATAGTCTAACAAAAAATGTATGTTTAAGTGCACGATATACCTATGTATATTGTAAGGTAGGTCATACGATAAATCTATCTCACAATATATATATATATATATAGATATCAGCGCATGACGATGTCCACTGTGAAAGACATGTAAGTCTACCTTTTTTTTGCTGTGGACTATGGACGTGGTCGCGCCCCGCCAAATCAGTCCGGGGCGACGGAAGAGGCGGCGCGCATATCATAGACCCACCCTGCAAACACCTCTCTTCGCCGTGCGAGCCGGCCACCGGCCCCCGATCTTTGTCTTCGGTGGCCTCATGTAAGTCTACCTGCGAAGCGAGAAATAATGATATAATTATTATGCACACGGGTTGGAGATCACAGATGGTGTTAGTTTCCAAGGAGAGCGCTGCTGTCTACACTTTTAGTTGTGTTCTCATTTTCCACGGCAAAAAATATTAAGCTGACAGAAAAACTAGCATAAACATTCGTAGTGCTATAGTAATGGATTATGAAAGAGTGCGGCTGAATACTATTATTTTAGGTGACTTACTATTTCTATTCATCCAACGTAACTTAGTGTAAAATATCCGTGTCATTTTTCATAAGAACCAATAGTAAATACACTTGATAAAAAGTAAAAATATTGAAACAGGGAAAACCAAGAATCGAACGGAGGCCTGTCTAGAATAAGGGACTGCTTGATTTTTCATAAAGCTATTTTTATTGTTGGTTAATTGAGCTAGATCGATTTATTGCCTCCAAAATTGCCTACATACTAAATTTCATGAAAATCGCTGGAGTAATTACTGCGAATCTAAATATATAGAAATATAAAAAAGCTCTTTTAAAGAAATAAGATATCGTTCATTTGGAGAAATATATTGTGCAGTAATGGCATTTATGTGACCTGAGAAGGATTAAATAGAGTCTACTAATTCTTTTCTGCCTAATAGCGTTATTTACTTACGTATGTATCCTATTTTACTGTGTAAAGCGTACTCAAATGCCATAGGTATGCCCGTATGTATGCCGTTAAATTGCGAAACTATATACAGGTACATCAAAATCACAACGTGACTTTACACTGCGATTCATCTTATATTTTATGAAGTAAGGTTGATTATCGCTTGAATATTTTATAGTTCGATTCAATGATATTGCGGATCGTACCCGATGTTATTGCCTACGTGTCCAGTAGTCGGTCGAGGAAAGGAGTGACGCGTGACACGCTCTTTATTGAAATTGCTACGTTCACCGAATGAAAAATTGATAGAAAAAAGAAATAAATTAGGTTTTTTTATTTTTCTAATCTTTTGCATATTAAGCCCCTAAATCAGCTCAGCTCATACATGTTCCATTGCCGGGCTTGAGCATCCTCCATAATAGGAAGGAAATTGACCTACTATACTACGCTGGTCAGACTTGTTTGGTATAGGGTTTTGTTTCAAGTTTTCTTTTCTCTTAAGCCCCTAAATATCCTACTATTATTATATGAGCATGCATTTTCTTTACAATAAGCAGAGCAGAGCATTTGGCCTACAATTTTAATCTGGCCAGAAGCAGTATAGATTAGCTGTCAAGTTATATTTCATTTGCAGTGATCATTCTTAAAACGATAATACACACAGATGATAAATTTTAATCATTTACGAAAAATAATATTTAAATTTTATTAGAATTATTAGTAATATTAACAAATAATCTCTAAATCTATAAAAAAAAAAAAAAAAAAAAAACTAGTGACCTAGGTGCCTTTTACTTTAAAGGTAGACATGTAAAAACTTACACTTTGCCATAAAATTTTATATCGTCATAAAAGGTGAGACTACTGCTGTTATTTGATTATATAACGAGACGTTGATTAAAAGTCCCAACAAAGCAATTTACAGACTGTATAAACAACACTGCCTTTTTGCTCAATCCTGCAGCGAATCTTAGATTGCCTTTCATGTAAAGTAACTTAAGGCAAATTAACTTATAAAAAAATATCACTTATGTTTTGAATGATACATAATATATTATTAATCAACCATTGACGTTATAGGTGCTACGCCTTAGGTTCTACCTAAAATCTAGGTCTTTACTGAAGGCGGGCAGTCCGCTACTTACTATACATTAATAGTGGTAAGACCACGCTGTAGACAGTTGTCTGTTAGCAGCAACAGCCGTGGGCCGGTCCGTCCGGGATAGTACCACACTCCCGCAGAAGATCGACGTCTGAGTAATGGCTATGTGCTGTTGCGCTTCGTTCGGTGAGCGAGAGAGCCGGAAGCCCAGCTGGGGTGAGTTTGGGGTTTGTATTGGTAGGCAGCGGCCTAGCTATACACTTGGTGTTACCACTTACCATCAGGTGTGCTGTTTGCTCGTTTGCCATCATAAGCAATAAAAAAAAGTCAAAATATTAAAGGAAAATATAAAATGAACCCATTCTTAACAAGTACTATTGTTATTTCTAAAGTTTCTAACGATATATATATATAGATATATATATATATATATATATATATATATATATATATATATATATATATATATATATATAGGGGAGATGTAGGCAATGAGAGTCAGTTGGCAATGGTGATCACCTTAAAATGAAAAAAACCGATCACAATCAAGCAATACTTATATGCCTATACCCTAGCAATACGTAATTCCCGTGCGCGGCCGGTGACTGGCTCAGTTCGCACGACGCGTTTGAGAGTGACAGTAAGTTTCGCACCATTTTCATCTAATTTTTCGAGTTGATAAATCTAAAGGTAAGTCACAAAATAACAAATATTTATTTCTGTACTTGTGATATGTAACAGTCGTAGCATTTTAGCTTGCAAATCAACAGTCATATTGTTATTAAAACCTTAAATTTCTCGTCATGAATTTTTTTTTCGTCTCGTTGTCCATGTAGGTAATCGGAATCGGGTGATCCCAATTACCTACATAGTGATCCCCATTGCCTAGCCTCGATAAAACAGTAATATTATTTGTTGGTAGATGCCGAAAGTTCGTGCTAGAAAAACTAATAAAGCTAACTGGACTATAGATCACCTGGAAAAGGCTGTAAGGCTCATTAATAAGCAAAAATATTCAATAAGCCCAACCGGAGCAATATATAAATGTTCAGACAACGGCTGGATAAATGAAGAACTATTCCTTGAATGGCTCAAGCATTTTACCCAGTATGCCAAACCCTCTGCAAAAGAACCGACTCTATTGGTATTGGATAATCATGCGAGCCACTTTTCTATGGCCATCTATGAGTATTGTACGAAAAACTACATACATATGTTATCCTTACCACCCCGTACATCTCATCGCATGCAGCCGTTGGATATGTCCTTCTTTGGTCCATTCAAAGCTGCATATAAAAGAGAATGCGACTTATTCATGAAGCGCCAACTACTACAAAGAATAACATCCTATGATGTTGCTTCGTTGGTCAAAAAAACATTCTCTAACGTTGCCTCCATAGGCAAGGGCGAAGTTGGATTCAAAGCAACGGCCATATTTCCTATAAATCCCAATGTTTTTTCAGACGAAGACTTTATAGCAAGTGAAGTCCTTCAATTAGAGCCAATTGTTGTTCAAGATCTTGCTGCCTTTATTTCTGAATCGCCTTCTGCTAGTACTGTCGACTCTGTATCATCCCTAACAGCTGCTGAGCTACAAAGCAATATTCCTATACAAAGTACATTCACATTTTGTTCTACAACTTCTGAACCAGTAACTGCATCTTTGACTCAATTTGATATACCATCAACGTCTAAGAATCTGCCAAGTACTCATGATTTCATTCACGTGCCTAAGGAAATAACTGTTATCAAGACAAGGAAGACAAAAACAACATGCCACGATTTTAACATCTACACCTATCAAAGACACCTTAGTAGAAAAAGAAAACAAAAGGAACTGTAAAAAACAAAGAAATAGGAGTAGAAAAGAAGAACAAGCCACAGAAGGTCGGCCGTGAGAGGGTTAAGAAGAAAATTCTGCAGGACTCCTATGATACTTCGACATCAGATGTGAACACGGACGAGTTATGCCAGAATGACAAAATTGACGACGTAGAAGGTGGCGGTAACTTATGCCTTGTATTTGGTGAATTCGGACGAGACAATGAAATATGGTACCGGTGCACTTCTTGTGGGCCCTGGGCTCATGCTGACTGTACTGGTTGGGACTCTGCGCACAATTATGTGTGCGATAGGTGTTGATCACCATTGTCCACATGCTGATCACAATTGCCATCCGATGTTGACAATAGTGATCAAATTTAATATTTTAATTTTTTTTTATTGTACCAAATTTAATCAACCAAATTGATAAAAGTTGATCTCAGTTGATAGTTAAGATAGTGAAGTTTTTAATAAAAATATTGCAATAAGTAGTTGGTTAATAGATTTGATTTTTATTTCATTCTCGCTTAGGTGATCCCCATTATGTACATCTCCCCTATATATATATATATATATATATATATATATATATATATATATATATATATATATATATATATATATAACTATTACTGCGGTATGCTAGTGTCAAAATTTTCTTCCAACTTACTTTGTGTATTAGGATAATGAATAATTATAACTTTTTAAATGTTGCTTTTAATTACCCAAGTTCTTGCTCGATGGGTATCTGAGAATTAACGAGTTAAGTTTAGCGCGTGAACATTTCACCACGATCTTTACTCCTTTTTGTATAATTTTAATATTTATTTTTCTTTATCAGAAATACCACGGGTCATGGAATATTTCATGTTTATCACTCTGATTTTTGACACATTTCACGTGCTTTAATATTATTAATTTATATAATTGTATTAGTTTATTTTTCTTACGTGAGGAAAATTATTTTATGGTGTTACCAGTGCAAGTCACCGTTTACCTGCTAAAGAATAATCAGAAGTCCTGCCATATCTGATTTAGATCTGTAAACTAACTAAGAATTCATTTGCCCATCCTAAAATTATATTCGCCTGCCTGGTGATTTAAAATGTATATATATATAAAATACAAAAAAAATACTTTCTATGCCTGTTCTTTTGCCTGTTTTGAAATCTTTGAAATCATCCAAACGATTTATATCTCAAACCAGTTTCATTATAAAGGTAATAATGCGAATTTGGTTTTACACTACAAAAAATACATTAGGACGCAGTTATACGGTGCTATAAACGGTTTCAAGAAATTCTATTTTTTTAATTTGAACAAAGTAGCTTTGTTGGATCAGCTAATTAAAGGTATAGCATTTACATGCAGAGAAATATTTATATAAGAAATTTCAGAATTTCTCTGAAATAATACATACTTATATTTAATATAATTTAGGTCGGTACGAGGGAGATGTCTACGCCCTGCCACCATTGCGGTTGCAGTAAGGACACGGCGTAGCATAGGCTCAAGGTCTATATCGCCAAGACCGAGGAGCGTCGTTAAGTTATTGTAGCTATTGCTGCCGGCCCCGAAGCGAGGCCACCGCGTAAGGACGATGCTCCGACGGCGAAAGCTACCGGGGCATCGATTCGAGAGGATACTCGCGAGGGTAAACCGCCGGGCGGGCCACCGAAGACAAACCGGTGGCCCGCTCGCTTGGCATAGAGAGGTACATGTAGGGTGGGTCTATGGCGTCGCTTCTTCTGTCGCCTTGGACGGATTTAAAGGGGTGTGACCACTCCATAGCCCACCGCCAAAAAAAAAGCTGATCTGACACTGACCGTTGTTAAGGCGATGCTTAACAGTGTCAGGAACTGAGGCGCGGAGTTTGACTATTACAAGGCAGTTGTTTCACAGAAGTAGGTGGCGGTGCAGGTCAGGAAGGAACTCCTCTACGCTGATGTGCTTCTTCGCCAAGAAAGCACACCAGAAGTAATAAAGCGTATGCTCTTAGTCAATGCCGCAGGCAACTGGACTGAGGATTATTCCGCCGCCCGTATAGAGACTGACCGGACGTAACTGACGCCTTGGCAACATATAATATTGTCGGGGCATTATCGCAATGTGGTACTCGCAATGGTAACTCGCGGTGCATTGTAGACGAGGAGGCGGTAATGGTGGTCTACCTTTGTGGCGATAGAAAGAGACATCCTTTGCACCACCCTGAAAGTTTTGAGCAAGGTGTGATCGAACAAGATTGTCACTCAAAAAATAGGAGTGAGAGAAAATAAACTAGTAAGAATTAAGAAATACAATTTGTATGGGTATTTTAAGTTATTAAGTGTCTAATACGTACGTTAAAAAGTAAACGAACTTTAAGTTTTTGCTAAAACGAAAATTTATCAAGTTAACATGGGTAACTTTCTAATTAAACCATTAGGTAAATGACGAGTGTGCTGACTTTAAATAAATATTAGTTGGGGTTGTTTTTCAGACCGTAATGAATTACCGAGTCAGTCGCACCACGGTCTCGTCTGACGCTTTTTATTAATTAAGTACCGTTGAAATAGGTGTTAATATATAAAAGTAGATATAAAACATTAGTTTTAATGGGATATTTATTTTCATTATCTTTTTTTTATGAAACACAAGACAATATTTGTTATTAACATCTCTTAATTACATTTTTTTTAATTTCCTTATAGAATTATATCGTTTTAATTAGACAATCTAATTAAGTTAAATTGTAACAAAAAAAGTAAAAAAGACATTAATTAACGGCTGAATAATTCAACCAACAGAATTTCTACGTCCATTATTAACAAATCCTATAAGTGCTCACTCTATTATGAGGAAATATTTAATAAAAAGTAAACACTGAAGTCTTGACCACTGCAAGTAATTTGATCATTTGTTTCGCATTAAAACCTTATTTTTATTTATATTGTAAACTTTATTCATAATGATTTCTATTTACACGAGTATTACATATTTAAAATAATATTTTTTTTTTGAGAATTTTATCGCCTTTGTATTTTTTGATTTTTAATTGCCCGACGCTTCGAACAATTTACTTAATTAATGATTACCGGAGGATAGTCCTCCCGCAAGTATGAACAACCATAACCGAGCATGGTATGAATATGAACCTTTTTGTTGTGGGTATCGTAAAAGACAATTAAAGAATATAAGCAAAAAACATCATTACAAGAGAAGGAAATCTCGAAACGAAATGTTATGCCAGCCCACATTAATAAATCATAATTTTTCTTACCTATCGGCGACCAGTAATCAGAAGTGTGATGTTATTTGGATGATCTATAGCATTCGTATTTTCTCACTTCATGGCTTGAGTTTTCACCATAATAGATAGGAGATTGACTTACTATACCACATTGGTCAAATGGGTTGGTATAGGGTTTAATTACAAGTTTTCCTCCCCTTGCATAGATTTCATTTCTATTTCATTACAATATATACTATTATAAATTAATGAACAATATTTATTTATTAAATATTAAGAAGAGAACATTTAATGAATAAATAGTTATATTTAATGCATTAATTGAATTGTGCTTTAAAGGGTAAGCATACTGATGTAGTGTGCCTTATGTATAAACTGCAGAGCGGTGAGCGCCAGGAGGTAAAGTATAATGTACAAAGTTGTATACTAATATTGTGCGCAACGGGCTCTAGAGGACGCTGACTTCGCTGCTAATCGAGACGTGGCATATCACTTTGTGGGACCTTAGGTTATGATGTAAAGCGAATTTACTCCATGCACTTCACTATGACTTATATTTTAATAGAACAGTTATTTTGATCGAACATTATAGACTCACGCTCACTCACTCTTAACTCACGCTCTATCGTAATCAGTTAGTATACGTACAACACTGAACTTTTGTTTGGTGTGATAGTAATGGCTATCTTTGGTTTGAAAAAGCAGACCTTAGTAAGGCGTATCACCCTTATCCACAAATTAGAGAGGCTTCTGGAATTGATGCCTTGACTTGGAAGATAATAGACAACTTTCTTAAAACTACTTTTACGGATTCTATCGCGTTTGTATTTGATTTATAATTTCCCGACGTTTCGAACACTTTACAGTGATCATGGTCACGGGAGGACTGAGGTGTCTTACGTCCAATATGTCATTGTTATTACAGAAATTTATTTATATCTACCCTATAAGATATTAAATTTTGACCCACATTTTTATACAAAATTAATACAATTCATTGCCAGTACAAAAAGAGAATGATTCTATATATAAAATTTATGTTGTCTCTTTTTGTACTGGCAATGAATTGTATTAATTTTGTATAAAAATGTGGGTCAAAATTTAATATCTTATAGGGTAGATATAAATAAATTTCTGTAATAACAATGACATATTGGACGTAAGACACCTCAGTCCTCCCGTGACCATGATCACTGTAAAGTGTTCGAAACGTCGGGAAATTATAAATCAAATACAAACGCGATAGAATCCGTAAAAGTAGTTTTATTTCAAATGTGTAATACTCGCGTAAACATTAGAAGTCAACTTTCTTAAATTTATTTTGAATTATAAAAGTGGTAATACACAACTTTCTTAAGTTTATTAAGAAGTATAAAAGATGCATGATTCTGTTAAGTCCAAGTGTATGTAATATATAATGTTTTTAAGTAACTATTAAATGGATTAGTAATTATCAAGTACCTAACTATAAAAGGGCGCAGCGCAGTCGGATAACGCAGCGTAGGACGACCCCCACTAGGTGGACTGATGACATTACCAAGGTCACAGGAAACCGTTGGATGCAGGTGGCATAGGACCGTTTCGAATGGCATTCTCGTGGGGAGGCCTATGTCCAACAGTGGACGTTTATGGGCTGACAATGTTTACACATTGTATGGGCTTAATACTTCAAACTTTGCAGTTAGAAATAAACATTGTCGGGTAGATGGCACACGTCTCCTTAAAGACGTAAACACGCAGCGAGATTTGAGTGTCCTACAATGATTCACGATGATGTAAGTGGCAGCACAATTGGGACGGCTTTTCAATAGGTGTGGGTTCAAATCCTACTTGTGACATCATTTTTCGCTTCGTAATCGGGTTTTTATAAATAATTAAGCATATTAAATGCTATATTTCAGTAATTTGGTTATTGTGATAATTTTAAAAGAACAGTTATTTTGATCGAACGAACACATTATAGAGATTCACTCTTTACTCCGCTTTATCGTAATCAGATAGTACACAACAACAACGAACAACTGCCTTTTTTGTTTGGTGGGATGGTAATGGTTATTCTTGTTTTGAAATGGAAGATAAGAAGGGAGCCTCTTTCCTATCTTGCATTTCAAATATAGGACATAATTTAATAAATTCTAGGCCACGATAAAAAATCGGAACTTGGGTAAGGCAATATGGGAACCATTCGTATCACTCTTCTTAAGTATTTTAAGAAATATAAAAGAGACATAATTCTGGTAAGCACAAGTGTATGTAATATCTAATATTTCTAAGAAGTGTAAGTAATATCTAAAATTTTTAATACATCAGTAATTACCATGTGTATAAAATGGAATCCAATAATCTTTAAATTATTGCGTCAACTAGTCGGGTTGCTGAGAAATTAACAAATCATTAATGTTCCCAAATCTGCGTTTAACTATTCTCTGTTAAACCCCAAAATACTGATACAAACTAAAATTAATAACGTTATACAGATAATATAAGCTGCGAAATGTAATAACGTTTACTTCTCCGAGACCAATAGTTCAATAGTTATTAAAGCAAGACCGCATATTGTGTTTGTATATATTCAATTTCGTTTAATATTAGTAGTCGTATAAATTTATGTTTTAGCTCAAATAATGCGCAATAAAATAAATATGGTGAGTAGTCAAAGTTTATTTTAAATAATATTATTCTTTACAAGCATTTTATATAAAATACGAATAATCTCGCTCAGAATGTTTTTAATAACATTACGCTCTTAAATTTAACTGCTGTTCAAGAGAAAGAAAACAACTGGAGAGCAAAAGTTGTTTGTACGAGTAGAATTTTTAGAATGACAATTTAAAAAAAAAATCATGCCCTTTTAAATATGTATTTATTTTCCTTCGCTATATTTCTACATCACTTAAACTAAAGAAAAGTATTTCTTACTTTTCTTATTGAATTATTATCAACACCTTACTTCTCTTAAGCTAATATAATGCCATCAGCGTAAAATGTCTTTAGTCTAGGCACGAGTAAATGGAAATATTACATTTCCAATATCTTTATTTACTAAGGTTAAATATATCAAATAGATTAAGACCAGCCATCTGCTTTTATTGGTAGAAAACATTACCTATAATGCCTATCTCTTAAATAAAATAAAACTTTAATACTCGGTAGTATTACACATATGAAACTATTTTAACAGATCTTATCGCATATTAATTTCATTTTAACTATTTTGACGTGTAAAATAATTTTGAATATTCATGGTTATGAGAAAACTAGCAGCTTTGTAAATATGAAAAATAACTTTGAGTTTATAAAATGTATTTCTAAAATTATTCCTAAATGAAATCAGTTTTCTATATTTTATCCACAAATCATTGTTTCAGTAAAATCATTTAACATTTTAATATTATTATACCTGCTAACTGTGAATTAAATTAATAATCCAATATCATCTCAGCTTATATGCTCTGTTCTCTCTGCTGGTCTCCCCATTCTTTCAAATTGTGAGGAAAATTAATCTACCGCGCTGTTCAGACGTGCTGATATAGGATTTTATTTCCAGTTTTCCAGTTCTTACTACGATGTCGACGATCTTCTTGTGTCCATTAGTCGTCTTTTACGATCATCCATAGAAAAGAAGGGTGGTGATAATTGTATCATTAGACGAAGAAATTAGTCGGACAAAGAAGACCAATATAATAATTTCGTGTTTCACATTATACTTTTTTAAAGTATTATGGTTAATTTTTTTTTGTTCTGTTTGTCCATTCGGAGAGGCAAAGGAATCAAAGCCCATACAGCCAAGTCTTTTATTTTTTTCATGTATTATTTATCATTTCTTCATATTGTGTAGTCTTATTAGTCATTGTCTGTCAGTAAGTCAAGTCGTTACCATTAATCGGGCGCTGATAACCTAATCAATGACTCTTTTTGGGAATTTTGGCAAAATATGAACATACATATAAACCACTATTATACCATATTCACTACACTTCAGTACTTTAACTGTACCATATTCCATAAAATACCAGCAAAATTATTCAATACCTATGAAAAACACTAAAAAAATGAATATAAGCCCAATTGGGTGGGTTTGGGGTTTATATTGATAGGTAGCGGCCTAGTTATACCCTTGGTATTGCAAAGGTCCATGGGCGGCAGTGACACTTACAACCAGGTGTGCAGCTTGCTCGTTTGCCACCATTAGCAATAAAAAAATATATAATACAAGAGCGTGACATGACATTTCCACATTCGCGCCAAAACTCTACGTATTATGGTTAATATCGTTCGATGCACAGATAAATATTTCATTAAATAATATTTAATTATAATAAGGTATAAGTATATTAGTGTTGTGTGATAGCGACTACGAATGCTAATAACTCTTATTTTGTTCGTGGATATCATAAAAGATGATTTAGAGCTTTATATCGACTTGGGCCAATTCAACGTGATGCAGTGTGGTCAACAACTACATTTCCAAGAAGGGTTGATATCAAGTATGCGGCCAGTAAAACTTGCCAATAACTTTTTATTTTTCATTGCTTAAAATTTCATAATAAAAATAATAACAAAATTTTAATAACGAAGTCACGGTATCTATATCGTGACTTCATTATCACCAGTCGTATATTAAAAGCTTTAACTTAGAATGGAATAGTTATTTAACTACAAACTACACACAATGTTACAAATTGAATAAAAACTATTTTATCTCACTTATATCTACAACAACTGTATTAAGTGGGCGGACCCAGGTGTGTAGGGGATTTAAAGTTCATTGCACAGCTAGAAGGCGGGCCAGCCACTCATATATCTTAGCAAGCGCTTTGTTAATGCTCCAACAACATGAACTCTCACAATGATAGCTTCACGGAGAAATTGCTTTAAATTTACCATCTGAGAAAAGTTTGTTTTACAGTTGTTTGGTATATTACATGAGCAACATGTACTTATTGACAAATCGATATTTACTGCACGTAGCTCTTTATTCAAGAGGAAGATAAATGGTGTTTGTTGTATTTAGAGAAAAATGTATTCTCCAGCCAAAGAGATGAAGCCAGATCAGATGTAAGAGTAACAATAGGTAATGATGTACTGGAGCAAGTGGATGAATTTGTATATCTTGGATGAGGATTTAGCCGAGATGGAAGGTACACCACTGATATAGCGTGAAGAGTGAATGCGGGAAATAGAGTGAACGGAGCATTGGGGCAACTTCTCGATAGCCACCACCTCAGTCAGAAGGCACGTGTAGCAATACATAATGCAGTGCTTGTCCCAACATTACTGTATGGAAGCGAAAGTTGGGTATGCAGAAAAGAGTATGAAAGTAAAATTAATGCGGTCGAAATGCGATCTCTACGGAAAATCTGTGGAGTTAGGCTGATTGATCGCATTCGTAACGACGACATAAGAGAGCGAGTAGGTATGAAAGAGAGTATTGGTGTAAAGATGCGAAAGGGAATGCTCCGATGGTTCGGACATGTGGAAAGAATGCCTAACGAACGCCTGGTTAAGAAGATATACAATGCGAAAGTGAAAGGATGTAGGTACCGGGGGAGACCGAGACTAACCTACCTAGACCAGATCGGTCATGTACTGAAGGAAGGTGGAGTCAAGAGTCTCCGAAACCGGCGAGCGTGTATGAAGAGAATTATGAATGTTGAGGAAGCGAGTGAAGTATACAAAGATAGAGTTCTCTGGCACTCTGTTCTCTCTGCCTACCCTGCAAGGGACATGGCGTGATGATATGTATGTGTGTATATTTAGAGTAAAAATATTCATGGTTAAAATATAAATAATATGGAAAAATATGGTGAAAATCCTATAGAACATGACTCCTGTAGAATATAGCGCTAAGGAATCACCAGTAGAATGGGAAGTAGCGTTCTCCTGGTAAATATATCCTCAAATTGTGACCGCTAACTCACTTGCCAAGTGGCGATGAATATGAAGGCCTTATAGTTATTGAAACTTTCATGTGCGATTGTGTCGCGCACTTAGTGAAGTTTTAGCTATGCTTTTAGTTTGTTGAACGTGTTAGATTAATAATAGAAGAAATGTATAGGTATATAACATTTAAAAAGGTAATAAGATTCTATTTTGCGTCGATTTAAAAAATAATGATGAATTACGATATGATTTGTGTTATTAGGGTGAAAAGTGGATTAAAATGAAATAATATTCGCTGATTTGATATCAAAGTTGTGGGTTGTCGGTTGTTTGTGCAGTTTGTGGGTATTTAAGGAGCGATAGCGCGGTAAAACAGTCAGTTGCTGTGGGCTTTCGTACTGTTAACATCTAAGGTTGTATTTTTGTATCATTATGTAGTTGTGCATTTAATGGTAATACTTTTGCTTATTTTCATTGAACAGTATTATGATAAATTGCTATGTAAATTAAATGTATTGTTATAAGGTTGTTTGCTTTATTTTTATCTATCCGATATGATAATAACCTGATACCTATTACAGGTAATATTGAGTATTAATAATACATATATCTAAATATAATACCTATATATATACAAAAAATATAATATATACACAAATTAATTTAACAAACGCATTTAGAAAATAATATTTTTTATATTTTAAAAATAAATAAAATAAAATGTCTTGTACTTTATCAAATCAGTCTCTAAGTAACATAAAAAAAAAATGTCTTGTACTTTACCAAATCAGAATGAGATGGCTTTGTCGTTTACAATCGTTGAACATATAGCAGTAATCCACGAACACGACACAAGATCTCAGTCCCTCGAGACCTGTGTAATAAAGCTTACTCCAGTTCGATTAAGCCAGTAAATCAGACTGTCGACTCACATACATACGTATAGAGGGTTAACTCTTGATTTCACGTGTCCCTGACTTCTATCTTGGCCAACGGAAATTGCCAAGAAAAGATGGCGGCCAACCGAGGCCTGTTGGCTTTTATTTATTTGTATTTCTCCGGTTACGTTAACATCGCAATGCAACGAATGCTAAATTATTATTCTTTTAAAATGTTTTTATACAATAGAGTTTAATCTAAATATCAATTAATAGTATAAGTTATAAAATCTATTAATTCCAAATTATAATAATACAATAAATTTAATTTGATATACATTTATCTTTTGGCGTCTGAAAATTTTAATACGTCAAAATCAAATATTTCAATCTATATGCGCTTTTCTGTGAGGTGACCCAGTAAGAATATAATTTATCATCTTACCCATGAGTGATTGTAAGAGACGACTAAAGGATATAAAACTCATATAACATCTATGCTAAGGAAGATAATCTCGAAAAAAAATAATACCACCACGCCACGCCACAAGCGTGGTATAGTAGGTTAATATCCCTCCCATTTGGAAGAAGCTGAAGCCCAATAGTGGGATGTGTATGAGATGAGATGAATGAATGAGCTTAAAAATATTTTAAAGATAGACGGTTAATTCAATTATATTTATAGATATCGGGCTTTTAGTAGTAGTTAATAAAAATAGTATCTAATTTATAGGCTATCTTTAACTTAATCTTTTCTAATTATATATTTACACATAAGAAAACTTAGTTTATAAGAGTCAAGTTGCCATGTTTTATGATTGTTATCAATGGGGTAAGGCATTACTTACAAATGGTTGTCATTATTAATAAAATAAAACAAGCATTATATATTCACGCGAAGTGTCCATTAAGTATTATAATCTTCTAATAGTTTCAGCGAATATTTTATTCGCAATAATTACATACATACATACAGCCTCACGCCTGTTTCCCAGAGGGGTAGGCAGAGACTACGGATTGCCACAAACCACGATCCTGACATACCTCCACCGCTTCATTCACACTCATCACAGTCTTCATGCATACTCTACGGTTACGCGTATTCTTAACCTGACCTTTCGCCAATTTTTCCGCAATAATTAGCATTTTGAAATATAACATAATAAGTAAGAGATAGACATAACAGTAAGAGAATGTATAGATGTATAATAATTAATGCACCCCTTTTCAAGTTTATATAAATTTATTATGTATAAACCCTGCGAGGGTACTTACATATTGTCTGTTTCAACATTTTAAATTAATCAAATAATTACCAGATCAGCACGTAATCGCTACGGAGAAGATTCAGCAAGAAACTCGGCGGGTTTGTTTATCATTTTCTTATTCTTCACTAATCTTTTTATAAAAAATATAATAATACAACATGATAAGTAATAATTAGCTCCAGTGTGAAGTTTCTTTTTCCGTAGTAAAAGAGGACTAAGGAGAATAATACACAAATAAAGTACTGTAAGAGATGGAAAACTTGAGATAAAATTTTA
This sequence comes from Lymantria monacha, assembly GCA_905163515.2. NCBI lineage: Eukaryota > Metazoa > Arthropoda > Insecta > Lepidoptera > Erebidae > Lymantria > Lymantria monacha. Next base: position 20,899,892 of record LR991091.1, read on the forward strand.
TACCTACACATTTAATTGTCGATTATGGAGGAGGCTCGATTCCAGCTATGGGACGTATTATCTGATATGATAATGATATAAAGGTCAATTTTGTATTTATTTCTGTAATTCAACAAATTATTATTCAATATTCATATAATCATTTCTTTAAAAAATATGATTGAAATCGTAACTTAGTCAGCTAGCCATCTTATATCCTTACTAGCTTCTGCCCGCGACTTCGTCCGCGTGGATTGGTTACTTTGGGCTAACGTTAACTTCAACTCGCGAATTCGTTTACGTAAAGGGTGGAAATATTTTTAAATAATACATACGTTAAAGCTGTTTTAGGTACCTACATGACCCTTTTATTAGTAAGAGTATAACATTTAACCTTAAGTAAAATAATAATAATAATCTTTATTGAAAACTAAATACATATGACAGTTGACATAGATGTCTTTGCCTCTTGAATTAGGTAATACCTGTGTTTCAAGAGACAGTTCCTTCCCGAAATACATAAATCTTGAACATCAAATTATTTTACAGTAACATACATTATAAATAATGAATATATATATATATATCTTACGTAATAAAGACTAATGATAAAGAAATCTATAATAAATGAATGAGTGAGAATTAACGTGTTAGTGAGCGCGCTCACACGTTGTGTGTGTGCGTGTGTGTGTGTGCATGTGTATGTGTGTGTTGTGCGTTTGTTTGTGTGTGTGTGTGTGTGTGGTGTGCGTGTGTGTGTGTGCGTGTGTGTATGTGTATGTGTGTGGTGTGCGTGTGTTTGTGTGTGTGTGTTTGTGTGTGCGTGTGTGTATGTGTTTGTGTGTGTGTGTGTGTGTGTGTTTGTGTGTGTGTGCGTGTGTGTATGTGTGTGCGTGTGTGGTGTGCATGTGTTTGTGATGTAGTGTGCGTGCATGTGTGTGTTTCTTTTTTTTTGTGTGTATTTGTAGTTACGCGAAATAAGTATTTAAAAGTGATTCAAGTTTGACGTAATCCATATAATGCAATGTAGTACCATATAAAGTAATGCAAGCAAAAGTATTGGGTCTTATCTATACTTTCTATAGATATATACAATGTATGTATATTATACATACATACATACACTTACGCCTATTTACGATTACACATACTTTTAATGTGTATGAAATCGCTGTGTGGTAGCGGCTATGAATGCTACCAATCCTCACTTTGCTTGTGGATGTCGTAAAAGACGACTAAGAGCCTTATAACGACTTGGGCCAACTCCATCTGATGCCGTTTGGTCAACAATTACATTCCCAATTAGGGTTGACGTCTGGCAGGCGGCCGGTCATAAAACTATTGCCAATAACTTTTATAATATGTACTATGAATGAAGAGTACTTATTGTATCGACCCCAAGTAATTGGGATAAGAGTAGGAGAATGATGATGATGATGACCTCTCGTGAACAAATCGGCAATTTGGTCCAGAAAAGGTCTTCCCCTTGTATTCGTCCCATTCACGATTGCTTTATATGTTTGCTTCGTCAACCTCTGCCCACTCATTATTTCTGCCACTTCATGTCCAACCCACCTCAGCATACCAGCGCTCTTTTATAACATTATACCTAATTTTATCTTTCATACTTACATCACACACAGCTTACGAAGAGCTGTCAGCTCTACAGCATTTATTCTATTTTCATGTCTTCCCCGCCAAATCTAACTTTCACTGCCATACATGAGGGCAGGCACTAATACTTCCTATACTTATTATTATTATTTAGGTTGTGTAAAGCCGACGGAAGGTCATGAGAAGAAAACAAAACTAAAAATGTAGTGTGTGCAGAAGTACTTTGAAATAACATTAGTTTGAGTTTTTTTTTAATATAAGATTATAAGATCCAGTATTTTTATCGTAAATGCGCGCCCAGTACTTGATCATTATTTTGCTGCGATGTTATTTTTAAACTGCGATATTTCCTAAGATATTCATTGAAATCAAATAATGTAAAGAGCAATTTTGTTTTAAATTAAATAATTGTGATGAATAACTCATTTATTTGGATAAGGATCAATATTATGTTTATAAAAACACCTTCGAAAATATCACATTATTTTAAAACAAATTTGATTAGCATAAAAAAGGTTATAGTGAGCCAATCTTAAAAGATAGACATATGCAGTTGCGGACTTTTATTTAGAACTTTGAAAGGGGAACAATTATGTACTACATAATTTTTGCGCAACTTTAACCGTTTACGCAGAGGAAGCTCTCAAAAGGAAACATAAACCCGATTTTTACACATTCATCATTGTTGCTCTGCTCCTATTGGTCGCAGCGTAATGTTATATAGCCTCAAGCCTTTCTCTATAAATGGACTATCCAACAAAAAAAGAATTTTTCAAATCGGACCAGTAGTTCCTGAGATTAGCGCGTTTAAACAAACAAACAAACAAACAAACAAACAAACAAACTCTTCCGCTTTATAATATTAGTATAGATTTGCTATTATTCAAGCATTACTTGTTTTGTAGATTTATTTACGACGTGCCTTGGTATAGGCTAGTTTACGTCATCTCTAATTTCTAAGAGAATGTCATGTAGGCAAATGAGGTGAGACTGGAAAGAAACACCAGTCTCCCGTCTCACAGAAGAAATACCGAGAACGATAGGGCGCTGAACGATCTCCGGCCTCCACGAGCACTAGCTTGAGAGTAGTCAATCTAGGATAGTTCACCACCCTAGCAGAAGCAGGTTCGAGACAGCCGTGCGCAAATGTTTTACGCATGCCTCTGTAGAGAGAAGACAAAGCCCTTCACTCTAGATTTAAAAAATACAAATGCATCATTATTCATGTGGACGTCAAACGCCAGTAATTTATCCCACTCCATTATTACTTTACGAAGGATAACGGAAAACGTTTAGGTCGAATAATTGAAATATATATTATGCGATCGTTAAAGAAATCGTACGTAGAATTCCTTCATCTTTTATTTATTAAAATTTTTATCTATATTATTTTTGAACCACAAGACAATTCCAGAAATATTTTCTTAAATATTTGCATAGAGGTCGAAATGAATAAAATATCGTAGTACCGTATAAAGCGTCGACAGTTTGAAATCCCACGCAGGACAATATTTTTTACGATTCACAAATTATTCTGATGCCGAATTCAATATTCTTAAATTATAAATATATGCTTCTAAAGTTTACCACAATACAAAGATTTTTTTTTTAGTGCGGGGTGTATTCTTAAAAAAATATCTCATTTTTCCAAATATTTACTATGCAATATATTGAATTACATATATTCATACATATCATCACGCCATATCCCTTGCAGGGTAGGCAGAGAGGACAGAGTGCTAGAGAACTCTATCCTTGCATACTTCACTCGCTTCCTCACCATTCATAATTCTCTTCATACACGCTCGCCGGTTTCGGAGACTCTTGACTCCAACTTCCTTCAGTACGTGACCAATCTGGTCTAGGTAGGTTAGTCTCGGTCTCCCCCGATACCCACATCCTTCCACTTTCGCATTGTATATCTTCTTAACCAGACGTTCGTTCGGCATTCTTTCCACATGTCCGAACCATCGGAGCATTCCCTCTCGCATCTTTACACCAATACTCTCTTTCATATCTACTCACTCTCTTACGTCATCGTTACGAATGCGATCAGTCAGCCTAACTCAATAGATTTTTGAAATAAAACTACTTTTACGGATTCTATCGCGTTTGTATTTGATTTATAATTTCCCGACGTTTCGAACACTTTACAGTGATCATGGTCACGGGAGGACTGAGGTGTCTTACGTCCAATATGTCATTGTTATTACAGAAATTTATTTATATCTACCCTATAAGATATTAAATTTTGACCCACATTTTTATACAAAATTAATACAATTCATTGCCAGTACAAAAAGAGAATGATTCTATATATAAAATTTATGTTGTTTATGATTTTTTATTATTAAGGTATTTAATTTATGATAATTATTATTGTGGCAATTTTACAATTTTTACAAAACTAACAAAAACTATTCAGCTACTACCGGATCGGAACGCGGCCACTCTGAGAAAGATCCGGCGAGAAAACTCAGGAGGCATGATACTAATTTTATTATTGAATTTTTGAGTGGCGGCCTACTTTATCTTACTAAAATTAATTAAATTAAAATTTAACTATTATTGTGGGTCAAATCTATACAATAAGTGCTCACAGTGTCTTGCAGTCTTGTGGTGGTTTTCTTAGTTTTATTTTTAATTAAGTGAATGACAGGATCCCAGCTTGATGATAATACCCAGCCATCCTCCCTATTGAAATTTTTATGTTTTTTGATTTCAATAGCCTCGCGAACCATTCTAGGAAGGTATCGGTGTTCTTTTGCGAGGATTTGTGGTTTATCAAACCTGATATAATGGCGGGCGCGGTCCTGACTATGCTCACAGACTGCAGACTTAGTGTGACGGCGGTGTTTCACATCAGCTATGTGTTCCTTGATCCGAGTTCTTACAGATCTCTTTGTTTGGCCTATATAAGAGAGACCACAGTCACAGTCTAATTTATAAACTCCTGCATCCTGTAGAGGGATCTGGCACTTGACAGGTGGTAAGAACTGACTAATCCTCTTCAGTGGCTTAAAATAGGTTTTTATAGAAGCATGTTTTAGGATATAGCCAATCTTGTCAGTGACTCCTTTTACATAAGGTAGGACTGCAGGGAGACGTTCAACTGTTGGTGGTTTCACACGGTCTCCGTGACGGGGGCGAGGAAGATTTTCAATAGATTTTTTTTCAATAGATTTTCCGTAAAATATATTGAATTATCGCGTTTATTTAGAAAAAGGTGAAAAGAGTGGAACAACTTTTATCATTTCAAAAAACCTAGATTTATATAAATTAAAAATTTGAATAAATAATAGAATTACATAGTACACTTATTACCGTTGAAAGTTGTTTCAGAAGTAAGACGTTTAGCCCCGCAATAGTACAAATGTCCCGAGTTAGGCTAATAAAACTGAACGAACGAAACCTTTATTAAATCTATTGAATAATACGCTAAATAAAGGTTCGTATCTTTTATCAGCTAACAAATGTTTTCATTATTTTAATTATGCAGACTGTTTTTAAAAATTTGAAATAAAAGTGTTTTTTACAGATTCTATCCCGTTTGTATTTGATGGGAGAGGACTGTTCTCCCATGACCTTGAATGCTGTAAAGTGTCCGAAACGTCGGGCATTTATAAATCAAATACAAACGCGATATAAGCCTTAAAAATAGTTTTATTTCAAATGTGTAATACTCCCGAAAACATCAGAAATCATTATTTTAAATATTATGTCTTATCAGTAGTTTTATGTTATTGCAAAGATGTGAGATTATGATCAACATAATGTATGGTCTGATATATATCCATGGATGTATTTGTAGGTATTGCAGATAATTGATAAATCTGTGTGCAATTCAAGTTTTCAATTACTGGATTCTAATATTACAGCTTATTAAATTAATATTACAGCGATTGATGTTTAATTTTGTTTTTAAAATCTTATGGCCTAAAATTGGTACGGAAAAGCCTCACATATTATTTATATTATTCATCGTCATCATCACAGCCCATATATATCCCACTGTTGGGCTCGGTCCTCCTCCGTAATGGGAGGGAAATTAACCTACTATACCGCGCTGGTCAGACGTGTTGGTATAGGGTTTTGTTTCGAGTTTTCCATCTCGTGCATATATGTTATATGTGTTTTATATCCCTTAGTCGTCTCTTACGATCACCCACGGGTAAAATAGGGGGTGGTGAATGGTATTCTTATCCGTCACCACACGGATAGGTTTTATATTACTAGATTATTTAATATATACATATGCATTTATGTAAATAGTAGATATGTATACAGATTGATAATTGAATAAATTTAAAATCTTAAAAAGTAAACTTGAAAAACAACTGCATCTATTGCATGCAATTAATAACAATTGCATTGGTTTTTCCTTCATACCGGTTGAGTTAACGCGGTGGCTATGCAAATATTTCCATCAATATTCATGGCCGTCGACGTGATCGGTAATTGAGTCTACCCTGACAACAGTGCCTTTGATATGCATCCTCGTTATCTCAAATATCAGTTTCTATGATTTCATCGTGAGTGAATAAAATTTTATTCATAAATAATTGATATTAATTCACAGTGAAATAGCTGACGTTGTTGATGATTACACGATGCATAAACATTTATACAAGTAATTATTAAGTCCAATGCATATATTATAGGGATATTGATGATGATGATACGGAGATGGAATGGCTTGTGCTAGTAATTAATATTATACGGAAATTAGAATAGAAGGTTTTTTTATTGCTCTTGGTAGCAAATGAGCAAGCAGCACACCTGATGGTAAGTGTTACTGCCGTTCATGGACCGTTGCAATACTAAAGTTATTGCTAGGCCGCCTACCAATAATCCCAAAACCACTCATAAAGTTGGGAATCCGGCTCTCTCGCTTACCGAACGAAGCACAGCAGCATATTGGTACTGCAGTGTGGTACTTCTCTGGACGGACCGGCCCACGATGGTACTGCAGATAATGAAACAGTTTTACGAGCAGTTTATATGAGCTTATCATCGTCGTACATATACTTGGTATATGCCAGGATTCGGCAACCTTTTGAGTCGGAAGAGCCAAAAATTAGAATTTATAAAGGTTTAAAGTTTTTAAAGGGCCATATTTTTTTATTGCCAACAGTAATTTGTGCCTAATCCTCATTAATCAATTCAGAACCATTTGTAAATGTTTTCTTTATAAAATATTTTTTTTTGCGTATAGGACTAAAGAGCCGCAACTTTACATCCAAAGAGCCGCATGTGGCTCGCGAGCCGCAGGTTGCCGAACCCTGATATATGCTATACCTACCAAAGTTAGTAGTGTAGATATAGAAATATTAGGGACAGCTGCAACATAGTAGTAGGTTAAATATGGTCAACTTATATATGCAAAAGGAGTTGAGTAATAAAAGTTTTTTGTTATTGCAGAAATGGCATGTTGGTTAAGGTAGCTCTCCTTACAATGCCAGGGATTGTGAGTTCGATTTCCACGCAGAACAATACATTTTGTGATCCAGAAATTATTGTTCTCTTGTTGGTTGTATCTGCGTCCTTTAATTATGTTTGTTAAGTCACCTGCAATACAACAATTGTTTCCTTTAGGCACAGTGGCATCTTAAAAAAAAAAGAGTATTTGTTGCTGAAATGAGAGCGTTTCAAAAATATCTATGATTTATTTCCAAAGATTGAGCTTGAAATAAGAACATACTATGGAATAAAGAAAATAAAACACCAATCTAGGTAGGTATTATATAAAGCCACAATACGTTTTTAGGTAATAGACACATAACATCTTCCTGTGTATATATGCAGATGTAGCGCCAGTCAGATATTTTAATTTCAAGATTAGGTAAAATAATTTAAATATGCTGATTCCTTCTTATGGAAACTCAATAATACGTGTTCTGTAAATTGAAATACATTTAATATTTATTTTAAAAAGAAAATACTCTGTACTAAAGAACTAATCCTTTTATTACGGTAGATTTTATAAACATATAATTAACGAACAATAATTACACTTAGACTCAGGAAATGAATTCGTGGATCATACAAATTATTGTCTTGTATGGGGACCAATATGCGTGTGGTGACGGAGTAAGAATACAATTCACCACCCCTTACCTTACCCGTGGGTGATTGTAAGAGACGATTAAGGGATATAAAACGCATATAACTTCTATGCAAGAGAAAGGAAAACTCAAAACAAAACCCTATATCAATACGTCTGACCAGCGTGGTATAGTAGGTCACTTTCCCTCCCATTATGAGGGAGGCTCAAACCCAACAGTGCGATATATATGAGCTGTGATGATGATGGCGACCAAACCATAATACCTCACCTGTGCTGTCTAAAATATCAATTGATTCATCTGGAATTCACCATCATCATCATCATCTCAGCTCATGTATGTCCTACTTTTTCACTTTGGGCTCGAGCCTTCTCCGTAATGGGAGGGAAATTGACCTACTACACCACGATGGTCAGAAGTGTTGGTATAGGGTTTTGTTTCGAGTTTACCTTTCTCTTGCATAGAAGTTATATGCGTTTTATATCCCTTAGTCGTCTCTTACAATCACCCACGGGTAAGGTAAGGGGGTGGTGAATTGTATTATTACTCCGTCACCACACGGATGGTATTCATATAAAATGGAAACCCAACATTTTGAAAAATATGTTATATAACATCTACTATAATATAACTATAAAACCAAATCAGCCAAACAAATGGATTTACGTCGTCAAATTCATTATGCAGGTTGTCGCTAATCGTCCATAAAGGAGTTCTTTGGATGTTGCCCTTACATTAAATTGTTATCTGCTTTAAGTCCCTTGGTGCTCGGATTTTTAATTAAAACGGGCACTTTGGTGCCAAGTTATCTCAAGATATATAATAATGGTTTTTGTCGTCGTGGTTGCAAACTTTGTCTACGCAATTTATTTTATGGAAATCTTTTGTGTATTCCAAATAAGAAATGTCCATGATCATTTATTTGTGAGTTTACCTTACCCAGCATACATCATTACGTAGATCTTACGATAATTGACAAATTTTAGAAAAATAAAATAATGGTTGCAACGTGCCTTTTATATTTAATAATAAAATCTACATACTTTCTGTATATAGTACCGTAATGAATGATGTCCGAATTTAAAAGCATAGTTCGATTAGCTGAATTTTTAAAAATGAGATTGATATGCTCTCTATGTGGATATGTTACTGTAGTAAATAATAAAACTGATACAGATGAAACAATTTTTTTCGTTATGGATTCTGTTACGTATCTATTTTGGATTTGGATAGAGAAACCAGAGAAGTCACAAACTGTTTGATTTTCTGAAGAAGCTTTTTTATCATGAATTCCTTCTTCTTCAGAAGAAGAAATGAGCCTGGGTTAGTCCCGATTTTTCTACAAAAACGAGATCGACTTTATCTTGTCGAATAGAAAACAGATATTCTATAATATCTCAGTGATTAGCTGCATTAAAACTGGGACTGATCACCGCCTGATACGAAAATTCACATTGAATATTCACACAAAAGTTATAAAAATTTCGAATTATTAAGTTAGTAGGTACCTAGTTTTGTTTCAAAATTGAACTCAAAACACTGTTGCAAATTATGTTCAATATAGGTATTAAAAATTGAACTCAAAACACTTCCAAAATTATGTACACATGCGCGCATAGTAAATTATCATTTATTTGCCGCCCTTTGGAGAGCATATTAAGTTGTTAGTCTAGTGCTCGTTCATGCTTTGGTTACCGAATTGCTGTCCCAATGGATTATGAATATGAGAATAAAGAGATATTGTTATGTAAGTGCGTTTACAAAAATACTTCTGCTCAGATATATTACTCATATATTTGTATCGTAATTTATTTGGCGTCCATACATTTACATGAAAATAAGGAACAAAGAAGATAAATTTATGACGAAGACAATATAATAAAATATTAGAATATGAAAGTATGGTAATGATTTTGAATGTTCCCAATTCATAGAGTCATGAAAACTCTACAATATGATTTCGAGCAACAAAAGCTGTTAACGATGGCAGTCAAACTTAATTTTATAATTAATTTATACGCGCTTACAAAACTTTCTTTGGAAGGTTTATAGAAGATCTAATTTTGCAACTTTAAGACCATGAAAAAGTTTTTAATTAATTAATTACCAGGTTATTCATTGTAATTGAGACAATTCATATTATAATTAATTTCACATACTTTATTGAGTAAAAGAAAATAAAAACCTTGCAAAAAAATATGTTAAGAAATTAGTTAACGTTAACGGTCTGGAAGATGGCCCTTAAAAATTAATTGATATACCAAATAAACAGTAATTATACAAACATAGTGGTAGGAATAGAATAATGATAAGACCACACTATCGAGAGTTTTTTGCCTACAGCAGCGGAGCGATCCAATCGGAATAGTGCCACACTTTCACAGAAAATCGACGTCTAAGCAGTGATAATGTGCTGTGCTTCGTTCGGTGAGCGAGAGAGCCGGAAGCCCAACATTCATTTAGGCACATTCATTAGGCAGCATTCTAGCTGTACCCCTGCTATCGGAAAAGTCCATGGGCAGCAGTAACACTTACCTTCAGGTATATTGTTTACTCCTTTGCCACCAAGAGCTATAAAAAAAATTAGTGTACAGGTCTCGGAAGCAAGTTACTATGCCTACTGTCGTGATTTCATTTTCAAGTTGAAGAAATATTTATACTACAAAATGTCATTCCCGAATCCGATTTTACTATGCATCTGTTATTTAATATATGTTTGTAAACGCTCATGTAATATAATGATTCATTAATTGAAGCAGTTTGCTTTTTTTAAAGAGGAAACTAATGAGTTAATAGCAAAACCAATCCCAACGAATCAGGCGCGTTGACCCTGTCATGTAATTTGACACGCTAATCTTTCAGCGCTGGAAAGCGATCTCACCCGAACGACATCAACCTTTTGTTCTACGGGTCAAATTTTTAACGTTTTATTCGCATCACGTTATTATTTAATGGATCACGGCAAACCTTTGTTTATTTACAATGCTGTACTTAGCAGTGCCTTGCCATTATGAATATAATATTACATTCTAGTTGTTATTTTATCTGGCATATTTTAAAGTACATTTTCCCGAACCTCTTAATAAAATTAATTGTTAGTTTGTAATTAACCCTATAAACCTGTGTGGCATTGGTATAAGAATACAGTATTCACCACCTGAGGGGTGTTTGCCTTAAATGTGGAACTCACAAAATTCGGCGGAGGGATCATCAGGAATGGGCCAGAGAGGAGTTCTTGCAGGGTGGGTCTATGGGGTTGCGTGCCGCCTCTTCCGTCACCCCGGACCGATTTGGCGGGGCGCGACCACATCCAGTCTCCCGCAAGAAAAAAAAAGGATCACCAGGAATAGCATTTTTCTAGAAAACTTAGAATATTAACTTCACTGCCAAATGCGGCGATTACGAAGGGGAGTGATGGCTGCTCTAGTAGCAAACTCGTGATCGGGTGCCGCATGTAAGATCTGTTAGATCTGGTCTTGCTATATTTTTATTATATCTCTAAAAAGAAATCTGTCCTGGTTCGAAGAGGAAATCACACTGGAGCTAATAATTCCGAAACATGTTGCATATATGCTACAATTTCATTTATAAGAGTAGTAGACGTAACTTATGAAACTATGAACCCGCTGAATTTCTTACCAGATCTCTGTTTACCTCGATATTGGTTCCGTTATTCTTACAATCGCGTATACAATTATTTATAACTACTAAACTACAAGTATAGAAAATTAGATACCGTCATAAACAAATAATATCTCCGGGTATAATAGATGAGCTAGTATTTATGTGCATAATGCATATACATACTAAGCTAGTATGTGTATTAGATAGCTAGTATGTGTATTATATGTATATAAGTATACATATATAAGAGATTTCTACCCATGTATTGACTCACGATGATATCTCTGGAACCATAAGGCCTACAGACTTTAAATTTGGTACGAATATTCCTTTCGTCGAGTAAAGGTCAGCTAAGAACGGATTTTACGAAATTTCACCCGCAAGGTGGGTTGCTGGGGTGTAAAAATCACATTTTTTAATTAAAGACTACAGACCTACAGACCTACCTCGACTTGAATTTCAGTAGATATATTTGTGTTACTATATAGAGTTAAACTAACAACGGCTTTTTAAAATTTTCACCCCTAAGGGGAAGTTTTAACCCAAAAAAAAAATCACATTTTTCTGACTTGGAATTAGGTGTGGACTTTCTTTCTGCCCTGTAAAGTTCAGATGACTTAGGATTTTAAGAAATTCCTTCTCATAAATTAATTCTATGTAACGATAGTAAACTACAAAACTGAACTTACGTAACTGAAGCGAAGCGAGGGCGGGTCACTAGTAGTAAATATTATAGCGCTTATTTTTATGATTATAGTACTCCTAAGCTTCATGTTTATGTTGAATACAAATTTATTAGAATTTACTATATAATCTTTAAAATAATGAGCAATGTAGATTTTTTTTTTTTTTTTTTATGGTAAGAATACAAGGTAGAGTAAGCCCATGTTTATCCTAAAACGACTAGAGCCTTATTTAGACGACTAAGGGAAATGACTTAGTCGTCTTATATACCTTAGTTGTCGAAATCGAAATAATACTCTACCGTATCTATTGTGGAGAAGGTTAGACGCCCAGTAGTAAGACTTCTATGAGCTGAAATGATTAAGATAATGAGATTAATGTAGTCTCATTATCAATTATATCGCCATATCCCTTGCAGGGTAGGCAGAGAGAACAGAGTGCCAGAGAACTCTATCTTTGCATACTTCACTCGCTTCCTCAACATTCATAATTCTCTTCATACACGCTCGCCGGTTTCGGAGACTCTTGACTCCACTTTCCTTCAGTACATGACCGATCTGGTCTAGGTAGGTTAGTCTCGGTCTCCCCCGGTACCTACATCCTTCCACTTTCGCATTGTATATCTTCTTAACCAGACGTTCGTTCGGCATTCTTTCCACATGTCCGAACCATCGGAGCATTCCCTTTCGCATCTTTACACCAATACTCTCTTTCATACATACTCGCTCTCTTACATGGTCGTTACGAATGCGGTCGGTCAGCCTAACTCCACAGATTATATTATATATATATATATATATATATATATATATATATATATATATATATATATATATATATATATATGTATATATATATATCATCGATTTATATATATTTATATACCTGTATAGAGGAATTGACCACCTATTACCTGAGTATTGATCGTAAATCTAATATAGCATTGGCCGAAATTAAACAATGGGAGCAATTCATAAATTATGTAAGGTGGTTGCTGTGTCTCTTGCAATTAATTATTCATGAGATGAAACATGACATAACCTATGAGAGCTTACAGTTATTCATATTAGAAGAGTATCTAATATTTTTTATTAAAAATTATCGATAATAATTTCTGACATTTACACGAGTATTATACATTTAAAATAAAACTATTTTTACGGTTTCTATCGCGTTTGTATTAGATTTTTAAATTCCTGATGTTCCTGTTGTGTTCATGGTAGCGGCAAGACTGTCTTAACGACGGTGTAAAATGTTCGAAACGTTGGGCAATAAAAATTAAAAGTATAGTACTGAATAATTATTCAATTGTAATTTCAAATATTGCTATCATTATTTAATGATTTTAAAATAAAATTATTAAAATAATAACATCTACTATTAATAAAACGTCTGATATATATTAAAAATGTAAAATGCAAGAAAAATATCACGGTCTGGTTTTATGAATAAATTTGAAAGATAATTTCTTGTTGATCAAAATTATACTAGTATGCTGTTAGTGTGTTGTTTGAGGTATAATGTTATATATTATTTCTCTAGCCTTTTTTTGTTGGTTTACCAGATCTTCCTTATTCCTTTATGAAATTCCTTGATCTCATTTCAAATTCCCCTCATTTTAAATATTATCGTACTGTCTAATGATGAAAAGAAAGAAAAGGAAGAAAATATCTTTATTTGTTTTTACAAAGGAAAAATAAAATTACATAATAAAAATTAAAAAAATGAAAATTACAAATAGATAATAAAAGTAAAAACAAAATGCTATTGGGCTCAACTTGTCAAAATGCTACTAGTCCAGGAATACAGGTACACAACCCCAGTCGTTGATTTTCAGCCCAAGCCAAGATTAGAATATAAAATAAATAAAATAGACTTAAATTTGAGATTGAAAATCATTTAAGAAGAGATACTTTAATAGATGCGTTGATAGACATCGTATATTTCTGGTTTTCTAAACAAAATAATTTCTTCCAAAATTAAAAAAAAAACATAGATAGCCAGAATTTAGTATAAGTTGACTAGTACTAATGAATTAAATTTGTATACAATTTGTATTTTAATATGATTAACGAATATTAATAATTTATATTTCTTTAGAGAATGAGGATGGTGTCCGATGGTTTACTGTGTGAGACACAAGGAGGTTTCAGGAGTGGAAGGGGATGCATGGATCAAGTGTTCTCTCTGCGCAACATTGTGGAGAAGCATCTGGCTCTAGGTCAGAGGGTTTTCTGCAGTTTTGTGGATCTGGAGAGAGCATTTGACACGGTTGTCCGAAAGGAAATTTGGGACATTTTACCGGAGTATGGTATTAACGGTAAACTGCTACAGGCTGTGCAGTCCAGTTACATGGGCTGTAGAGCCTGTGTGCGGCTGGATGATGGAATGTCGCCTTGGTTTGACGTCAATATCGGCGTTAAGCAGGGGTGCGTTCTGTCAGCCAGGCTGTTTATCATATATCTGGATAAATGTCTCCAAAGGTTGAACGATATGAATGTGGGAGTCCAGATGGGCGACTCAGTGGTCACTGCTCTGCTTTATGCAGATGATGCAGTCCTGCTGGCACAGTCAGCGACTGACCTGCAGACCCTAGTCGACACAATGACAGAAGATTGTAAGAAAAGGGGTCTACGCGTGAATGTGAGCAAAACCAAAATAATGGTCTTTGAAAGAGATAAAACCAGAACAGATGTAAGAGTAACAATAGGTAATGATGTACTAGAGCAAGTGGATGAATTTGTATATCTTGGATGTGGATTTAGCCGAGATGGAGGGTACACCACTGATATAGAGCGAAGAGTGAATGCGGGAAATAGAGTGAACGGAGCGTTGGGGCAACTTCTCGGCAGCCACCACCTCAGCCAGAAGGCACGTGTAGCAATACATAACGCAGTGCTTGTCCCAACATTACTGTATGGAAGCGAGAGTTGGGTATGCAAAAAAGAGTATGATAGTAAAATTAATGCGGTCGAAATGCGATCTCTGCGGAAAATCTGTGGAGTTAGGCTGACCGACCGCATTCGTAACGACGACGTAAGAGAGCGAGTAGGTATGAAAAAGAGTATTGGTGTAAAAATGCGAAAGGGAATGCTCCGATGGTTCGGACATGTGGAAAGAATGCCGAACGAACGCCTGGTTAAGAAGATATACAATGCGAAAGTGGAAGGATGTAGGTACCGAGGGAGACCGAGACTAACCTACCTAGACCAGATCGGTCATGTACTGAAGGAAGGTGGAGTCAAGAGTCTCCGAAACCGGCGAGTGTGTATGAAGAGAATTATGAATGTTGAGGAAGCGAGTGAAGTATGCAAAGATAGAGTTCTCTGGCACTCTGTTCTCTCTGCCTACCCTGCAAGGGATATGGCGTGATGATATGTATGTATGTATATTTCTTTATAAAAACTTGATTACGAGAGAAAAATGATTGTCACAAGTGGAATTCCAACCCACAACTATTGGAAATCCGTACCACTTACCACTTACACCACCGCGAACTATTGTAAGACATTTAATTCTCGCATCGTATTAAATTTTCGTATTTTAAGGAGACGTGTGCCATCTACCAGACATTGTTCACACATTGTACAGACTTAATACTCAAACTTTGCAGTTAGAATTGTATGAAACGATAACACAACCCTGTTGAAATTTAGCATTTAATATGCTTGATTATTTATAAAAACTTGATTACGAGTGAAAAATGATTGTCACAAGTGGGATTCGAAACCACATCTATTGGAAATCCATCCAATTTATATTTCTTATATGGATAATAAGTTTAAAGGGTGCTGTTAAAGTTCATTATCATCATCATCTCAGCTCATATACGTCCCACTGTTGGACTCGTCCCTTCTCTCAGTGATAAAATTCACCTTTATCACTTACCTATGATAAATTGACTATAACAAGGCGGTCAGACGTAATTTTGTAGGATTTGATTATGAGCCTTTCTTCTCTTGGATATACATTATCTTTATTCTTATTCCGTCAACACACGAAATTCTTTTACAATGCACCAAATATTTCGAATACATGCATTACATGAAAATAATTAAGTAATATAAATCCAGGGATCTTAAAAGATTGTTGTAGAAAAGATTCACAAAAGCTATTTTTAAAAATAATTCGTTCTATAAACAATTTTCAATCCCAAATAGGTATTACATTATTCTAAAAGTACTTCAACCGCAACTGAAACTTGCGTTTGTCAACTATGAATTATGACTTGTATTTACTGGCAGATGACATTTCTCAAATCGGCTCATTTATTCTTAATGGACCGTTGCAGAGGCTACATTTCATCTATTTGGCTGCATACCAAACCTTACCCGCAAAGCCATTTTTAGTAGTGTATCTAAAATTTATGGCGACGAGTTAGTTCTAAATCGTTAGACTCTAGCGAAGTGATATTATTTATGATATTTACTTATTAATATTTAAACGTTTTGAAACAAGGAGGCTCTCAATTAGTCGCATTGGTTTTTATTAATTTACTACTGGATTATTCGGACATGGCTTGAATATTTTTTTTTTTCATTCTTTAAAAATATTGCCCAATAACGTAAATTGTGTTTAACTAATAGGTAATTATGTAGGACTGTAAGACTGTATACGCATGATCATAAATGAAGCTGATGAATAGGAAAACTGTTAATATAAGCATAATTGTGTAGAATTTATGTAGCACTATTATAATAAGCATAATTATGAAGCACTTATATAGAACTATTATTATAAGCAAGGAATTATGTAGGGCTGTATAATGCTGGGCCGCACCTGCGTGTATCGTCCCGAAGTAATGTGTGGCGAAGCTTCGTACGTTTTGTACACTAGAAAGTTATCGCGATAAAACTGTGGTTACATTAGCGACTTCGGTATTTTACACGAAGTATCGTGCAATAATTAAAGATGGGCAAAATTATTTTCATGCGTTTAACTATGGATAACGAATTACTTTACTATTACAGCTATATTATGCTAATAAATACATAATGATTTTTTTGGATCCCTTCATGGGTTCCGCTTCATAATGGTGTATAAATTCTAACAACCTTTCATAACTCCACTGCATATTTATTGATTAACTGGAAATCCTCGAAGGCGTCTAAACACATCGAAAATTTCCGCCAAAATGAAAAACGCTAGTCTGACCACAGAGCGCGATATATTAGCGCGCTAAAACCCTTTGACTTATCGCCACCCAAGCGATAACACACACGAAGCCCGAATGTTTGCGATGATAGCCGATAATGACCGGTCACATCTGCGTGTATCGTCTCATTGCACGAAGCTTCGTGACGATACACGCAGGTACAGCACTAGCATAAGCATAAGACTGCATGTGATCATGAATGAATTGTTATATATACATACATACATACATATCATCACGCCATATCCCTTGCAGGGTAGGCAGAGAGAACAAAGTTCCAGAGAACTCTATCTTTGCATACTTCACTCGCTTCCTCAACATTCATAATTCTCTTCATAAACGCTCGCCGGTTTCGGAGACTCTTGACTCCACCTTCCTTCAGTACATGACCGATTAATATGAAAATGAAAATTATAAAATTTAAAATTAATATGAAAACTGTTGAATATGAAAACTATTAAATACGAAAAGACTTTTGTTTTAATAAACTTGAAAAAATAGAGTATTAATTATTCTCTAGAATAATAACAATTTGTTATTCTAATAACAAATTGTTATTTTTCTAGAGAATAATAACAATTTGTTATTAGAATTTTACACCACCTCTACACTGTACTTTCTTGACTTCATAATAAATTGTTTAGATTTAAAGTTAAAAAAAATTAAAAAAAAATTGAATTCTAAAAGCTTTATACACTTTATTTCATCTAATGTTACCATTATTTAAAGGCGTAACGTGTTTTAGAGAAATTTCCTTCATCACAGTTCATTCGTCGCAGTTACCAAACGAAACGATACCTATCTATTTCAAACAACCTTTATATATCAACTTCACTTTAGTAGCCCGCAGTATATAACATACCTTCAGTTTGTTTTTTAAATAAATATTAGTTTATTTTGCATCATTCTGCTTTGTATTTTTGGAACATGTTATTTTTTTCTAACCTCCTTTATTTATTATTTTAAATTGCCAGCCAGCAATAAAGAATAAATCATTGCGGGAAATTTTATAACAATACACATAGTAGGTACATAAATTATAATCAGAATCAGAACAACTATTGCACAATTAATTTCATTCAAAGAACTCGGTATGTAAGGTCGCTATACAGACCACTCTTCCATTAGTGCTGAGCATCTTCCCATTCTCGTTACGTTATTAACATAGTTAGCGACACAAGTGTTAAACTTGCAGACCGTTCGTGGCATTGCCATATACCCAGACTATGCAAACCTTCAAGTATTTGTTACTTCAATGGGACGTAGCTGTAATCACATTGGCAACAAAGAGTCATTTCGCTTATTCCGACGATTTGCCTAAGCTGTCCTCGGATAAGATACCGTGCTGTCGCTCAATCCATTCCACTCAACTAGCACGGGTCTTTGGTTCCGTCGCTGATGTCTGTTTAAATAGTCTTACAAGTATATCTACTTTCAAAGTTAAGTCCCACGATGGTGTCCAGTCCATCATACACTCTACTGCGATCGACACCGTTAAATATTAATTTACTCAACTTTAGTAAGATAAAGTACGTCGCCTCTCAAAAGTCAATAAATAATATTATGCCTTCTGAGTTTTGTTGCTAGATTTTTCTTAGTGTTGGCCGCCTAACGATCTACTAGTAGCTTAATAGATTTGTTAATTTTTAAACTAGTAATTTGACGCATAATATTTATCATAAATTAAATGTTTAATTATAACTGATCATAAACAATATAAAAAAAGATATTAATTAATGATGACTTCTAATGTTTACGCGAGTATTACACATTCGAAATAAAACTACATTTACGGATTCTATCGCGTTTGTATTTGATTTATAATTTTAGTTTTATTTGTTCTACAATTTTTTTTTAGTAGCTGAATAGTTTTTGTTAGTTTTGTAAAAATTGTAAAATTGCCACAATAATAATTATCATAAATTAAACCGCAGGGCAGCTTGTGGCGAGCTGAATGTGAGTGGCGACACTGCGGTCCCGAATACTCCAGAGAGTCGATCAGGGCCTCGTCTCCAGCTGGCCTTCATTGGCTGGCTAGAGTGGAAACCGAAGAGTGCCCGAAGGACTCTCAGCTCTGGCTTGCCTTAAACAGCTGGTCAGAGAGGGGTCGCCAGAGCTATATGCTCGGGGGTGGAAGTGTCATTTTCAAGGGCATAACTACGGGGAAACCATGACTCTGTTTATCACAGACTCAATGGTGAAACCGGCGCCGCACCGCTCGACACCCCTAGCCACTTGCACCAATGTTGCCCCCTGTTGCCCGTATGGCTTGTGTGCCTGTGGCGACTATTTAGGGGGCCCATTCAGTGAGTTGGCGAGTCACCGTCTGCCACCGTTCATCTCTCAATATGGGTTTGAAGGCAGACGACAGTTAAAATTTCATAGATTTAAGATGAACCAGTCCACTAAGCACCCACTCCCATAATCAGAAATTAGCTACCATAATCACATAATAGTTTTACACTTACCGCTGGCAGTCCACGTATGTTATGTGCAGACGTGGAATGTCATCGGTAGATGTCCCATCCCAATATTTGGATTAAATTTCTCCAAAGGCCTCTGCGTGTTGGATCCATATCCCCATGTAAGCCTCCCAAAGGACCGGGTATCTTCCCTATGGAAGATCCCGTGAAAAAAGGAGATTCATAAATTAAATACCTTAATAATAACAAATCATGAACAACATAAATTTTATATATAGAATCATTCTCTTTTTGTACTGGCAATGAATTTGTATTAATTTTTGTATAAAAATGTGGGTCAAAATTTAATATCTTATCGGGTAGATATAAATAAATTTCTGTAATAACAATGACATATTGGACGTAAGACACCTCAGTCCTCCCGTGACCATGATCACTGTAAAGTGTTCGAAACGTCGGGAAATTATAAATCAAATACAAAGACTGCACAGATGGCGTAGTGGTTAAGATACCGACCTTCCGTGCCAGTGCCGCGGGTTCGATTCCCACGCAGAACAATACTTTGTGCGATCCACAAAGTGTTGTTCTGAGTCTGGGTGTAATTTGTCTGCGTTAATTGCATGTTTGTAAAGTCCCCCGCAATACAAGGATTATTTCCTTAGTGCAGGGAGGTGTCTTTTTAAAAAAAAAAAAAAAAAAAAAAAAAAAAAAATACAAACGCGATAGAATCCGTAAATGTAGTTTTATTTCAAATATTAATTAATGAATTAATTTCTTTTTGTCGTGGCAAGCATTTGTTTAATACAAACTATAAAAAAAAAAATACTAAAAATGTGGGTGAAATTTAATAATTGATACTATAGCGAGTAGATATACATCTCTGTAATAACGGTGACTTATTGGATGTGAGACATCCTAGTCCTCCCGTGACCATGAACGCTGTTAATTGTTCAAAACGTTGTGATATTAAAATACCAATACAAATGCGATAGAATCTGTAAAAATAGTTTTATTTCAAGTCAATTGAGTTTATTTATTCTTCTACAGAGAGAATCTGTTTCAGCTGTGTGGTAGCGGCTACGAATACTACCAACCCTTACTTTGCTCGGATGTCGTAAAAGATGACTAAATAGCCTTATAACGACCTGGGCCAACTCCAGCTGATGCCGTTTGGTCAACAATTACATTCCCATGGAGGGTTGACGTCTGGCAGACGGCTGGTCATAAAACTATTGCCAATAACTTTTACAGTATGTACTATGAAAGAAGAGTACCTATTGTAGCGACCTCAAGTAATTGGGATAAGAATAGGAGAATGATGTACAGAGAGAATCTATTTATTTAGGTTTTCTTTTTCAAAGCGTTTATTACAAATGTGCTTTTTAAATAAACAGAGTACTCTATGACAATCTATTAAATCTCGATGTTTTATATAGGAATGTAGAAACAATCAAAAGTCGCAAAATATATTTAAACTCAGAACAAGTGAGTTCAATCTGTCAGCACTTTGCTTTCCATTCAATCGAATTATTGTTTATTCAAATTTTGCAAGTTAAATATAATGCTTAGATTCGCAGTATGTATATTTTGCGTTTTATTCATCCGCGTACTAGAAAACGTGCCAAGTAATAATTTGTATGCGACAGTAATCCACTTGCAAAAGCGCGACTCAATTTTATTTGTTCTACAATTTTTTTTTATGTAAAAACCTATGCCGTCCCGCTGATACAAATAGTAAATGTATTTTTATAAAGGCAATACTTTGCAGTAAGTAAAATAAAAAAAAATCCTTGTGGTGAAGGAGCAAGAATACTATTCGCCACCCCATATCTTACCCGTGGGTGATTGTACGAGACGATTAAGGGATATAAAACGCATATAACATCTATGCGAGAAAAGGAATACTCGAAACAAAATCCTATACCAACACGTCTGATTAGCGCGGTATAGTAGGTTAATTTCCCTCCCATTACGGAGGAGGCCCGAGCCCAATAGTGGGACGTTTATGGGCTGTGATGATGATGATGATGAAGTAAAATAATACAAATATTAAGGAGGACCACAAAAGACAATTAAGAAAAAATGCAATTAAGGAACTCAAATTATATCCAAAAGTAAAATGTATTATTCTACTTTTGTATACTTTTGTTGTACAAAGTATTATTTTGTGGGAATCGAACCTATGTCACTATGCCATCTGTACCATTTGTGTAGTCAGGTCAGTCTGTCTGTATATGTTAATTCTTTGTGTATTATTAGTATTGTACTAATTATTATCAATAATTCTTTACTAAGCTTACTTTTAACTCAATAAACTTAATCAAAGAATATTTTAAGAAAATGTAAACTTTTTGTAATGCATTGTATATAGTTTTACTGTTGCCTGTATCTTTTTTAATGAACGTTATTGGAATAATGGGGCAATGGTATATAATGTTTGACTGTACAGGTGGTGTAGTGATTAAAAATACCGGTCTACCATGCCAGTGTCGTGAATTCGATTCCCATGCAGGACAATACTTTGGGTGATCCACAAATTGTTTTTCTGAGTCTGAGTGTAATTTGTGTCCGTCAAATTATATGTTTGTGAAATCCCCGCAATACAATGATTATTTCCTAATGCCGGGCGTTGTCTTTAAAAAACAAATCCGTTGAACGTCAGGTATCGAATTGATTCTCAGCTCAATTTGAACATTCGAAGCTTGGTCACTTAAAACTAATATTATTATCTATCTTGGAGCGACATACTTACGTTCAGGTGCAATATATAAAAAAAAACGTAAAATCTATTTAAAAATATAGAATAATGTGGTTTTCGCCATGAAATTTGTAAAACAAATATCTACAGAATTGATATAGAATTATGCTGGAAACCCGAGTTCTGTGACATGTCATGAAGGGCGATTCTATCCATTCTTTTATCCCCTCATCAACCTTTTGTTCTACAAATCTTTAGTTTTGATATTGGATTCGTACCACGTTCTCGTTTTCGAGATTTATTATATTACTGTTCGCGTTGTTTCGTGTTACAAGTACGCTTTTGCTAGTAGGTTATTATGTAATTTTTCATGTCTGTTTGCGTTATTTATATAATAAATTTCTTTTATATTTTATTATTGCTAAAATGTGTAGGTAAAAAGTAATATTATTTCAAGTTTAATCTCAAAATTGCAATAAGCTAATGTAACATATTTTTTCTATGGTAATAGAATAAGAAAATACACATTATTTGAGAGGTGAATTCTCCTAGTGATATAGTTTAGGTTACGTATGTACTACCTACCCTTTTTGCGTTGGGCTATGGTGTGGTCACGTCCCGCCAAATCGGTCCAGGGCGACGGAAGAGACGGCGCGCGACTCCATATACCCGCCTTGCAATGCACCTCTCTTCGCCGTGCGAGCGGGCTACCAGAACCCGATCTTTGTCTTTGGTGGCCCGCCCGTTGGTTTACCCTCACGGGTTCCTCTCGAGTCCATGCCCCGTTGGCTTTCGCATCGTTCTCACGCGGTGGCTTCACTTCGGGCGACCGGACTAATCCCTGGTCCGATCACCCGAATGTGTTCCCCACCCTATGTGTGTGTGTGTTATAATTATTATTTATAATATGGACTATTGAGTTCTCTCTTTTTATAAAAGCAGCCCAATGCCTTCACAAAAACAGTTCGTGCGTATTATTTATAATACAAAAACTAATTATAATACAAACACATAGGCTAAGACATACGTAACCTCCACTACAGTGATTTCTTATTCCAGTTGTCCAAACGCTGGTTTTTACGGCTCTCACGGGTAAGTACCTTTACTTTTATTGACATATTGTATTCTTAACCCATCAGTAGGAATGTAAGTTTATAAAGGTTCTTTCTAATTCTTTTATGAATGAATAATTTCAAGTTAGTTGTTGAAGATTGCATAGCAGTTGCGATGATAAATATACATACCTAAATCACGTTTCGTATCTTATGTACGATTGTATTATAAGACTAAACTAAGACTATACGGGGATATATACTATACTATAAGGGGATCGATGGAAGAGCTCCAAATATCGAATAGAGATTAATATAGATAAAATATTCGAGAATAATTTTCACACATAAATTTTGCGTAATTTTTAACGGTACCGAACCTTGTGGTTGTCAACCATGCAATAAATTAAGAACAGTATTTACCGGAAGATGACATTTCTCGAAACGGACCATTAATTCCTAATGTAGCGTCAACGTGGCTACATTTCATCTGTTTGGCTGAACACCAAACCGCAGAGACATTTTCAGTAATGTATCCGAAAATGTATAACTTCGAGTTATCTATGGTTTAATATTTGTAAATTATCATCTTATAAATGAAAATTATGGTAAAATTAATAAATTCTATAGATCGTCATCATTCTCCTACACTTATCTCAATTACTTGGGGTCGATACAATACGTATACACTCTTCTTTTATAAAATATATTGTAAAAGTTATTGGCAATAGTTTTTTGACCGGCCGCCTGCCAGACGCCAACCCTCCTTGTGAATGTAATTTTTGACCAAACGGAATCAAATGGAGTTGGCCCAGGTCGTTATAAGGCTCTTAGTCGTCTTTTACGACATCCACGATCAAAGTAAG
Organism: Lymantria monacha; assembly: GCA_905163515.2. Lineage (NCBI taxonomy): Eukaryota > Metazoa > Arthropoda > Insecta > Lepidoptera > Erebidae > Lymantria > Lymantria monacha. The sequence goes on from LR991091.1 coordinate 20,924,052, forward strand.
GGTTGGTAGTATTCGTAGCCGCTACCACACGGCGTTGTCTTTAAATACTAGTATTCAATTTAATGAAACCCTTGCAACAATTGACTATTTAACGTCAAAATGAAAATGAATTAATTAATACGAGTGTAAGCATAGATTGGTAATTTATTATGATAACTTGGTCAACTAATGGAATGTCAAATTGGAGTAAACACGCTCCGGTATTAATATATGCTTTGCAAACAGAGAATACAATTATGTTGACGCAGCTATACCTCTGTATCGATCGTAAGTTTAATATTGTGGTATTGGATAAGTTTCCCTGGTGATATGATATAAAGTAAGTCATATTGTTATGTATTTATTTTCAATAGTGTTTGCCTTATCTCTATTATTATGTATTTGATAGTTTTATTATTCATTTCAACGGTATTTAACTTTTTTTAAATTCTGTGTTAGAACGTAATTTCTTTAATGCCAGTATTATACAGGGTGCCGATTTTATTACTAGAATAACTTACACTAGGTGTAGGAATGACGTCATGAAAAACATTAAAGTTAGTTGCAGACTCCTAGCTCTGCCGAATCCCGTGATAAAGTGATTTGTTTCTTATCAAACAAGTAGGTTTGTAAGCGTACATTGACCTGTAGGTACATTTCGAAAAGCTGTGCAGCGGTGAGCGGTGAGTCACAAGCATGCGTATAGGCATACCTGCATTGAATTTTTATAGTACAAGTGTATTGACCACATATCAGTATGGCAATTTAGTCAAAAGTTAGGTAGGGGAGACCGAGGCTGGTTGTGACAGGGGCAAGTAGTGGCACTGGTGGCGAAACAGAGAACGCTAAAGTAATGCTAGAAGGAGAAAAATGACGTTGCTACTACTAGCTCACTCAATGCGAGAGCTAGTGGCGCCAGAGTTATTGTGACAGGAGTACGTGTGTGTCACCAAAAAAACCACAGGTTTGTAACATTTTCGATTTTTAGTAATTATGGTCTATAACCTGTATTTCAACTAATCAGAGAAGTTTGTAGTGTAATTTTTACGTCTTAATGCTTCCTTTTTGCGTTAGAATTACGTTTATATTGTTATATTAATTTGTGTTTTTATTACTTAACCTCAAAGTATAAATTTTGGTGTCGGGACTAAAAGTTACATTTGCTCGGGGTAGGTTGTTACGTGTCACAATCTTCCCCTTGATTTCTCGTTCCAACTAATATAATGTAAACCATATAACTTATTGTTTTTTTTTGTAGGATGAGGACATATAAAAGAAAACGGAGCGTAGCAAAATATCAAAAGATGTTTACGAACAAGCCGCGGTTATATTGGAGGAGGATGAAACATAAAAAAAATCGTGACATCGCAAAAGATTTCGGCTTGTGTCATATGTCGTTAAGAGATATATGAAGAAATGGAAAGATGTAGAAATGTAGAATGGCTGACAGCGTTTTTAAAACGCAACCCGTATTTATCTATATGGTCGCCAGAAGCTACAAGCTAGAGCAGCGCCACATCATTCAATAAAACGAATGTTGACAATTTCTTTTCTCAGTTGGCTGACGATTAGAAAGAGATACAATTTCTGCATCACGTATATGGAATGTAGAAGAGAAAAGTGTCACAGCGGTGCTGAGACCCAGAAAAATTTTAGCTGAAAAAGCTTCTAAGCAAGTTTGTTCAATTACAATAGCCGAGAGAGGGATTCTTGTGACTCTTTGCGTAGCGGTAAATAATGTTAAAGATTTGTTTTATTCTAAGTTTTAATTTAATAAGGCATATGACTGCATTCTAGACATTCCGTTATTATAATTAATAAAGAAAACCAACTATGTGTGATGATTGTTCCTAATAAAAAGTGTTTAATAACATTTATCTTTGTTTGTAACATTTTACCCCATGTACTGTAACAACCAGCCCCTGACTCGAGGTTAAAAGTGACAGGCCTCCTTTCTCAGAATAAGGTCATTTATGTCAATTGTAATTATTTGGTACATAAAGCAACATTCAATATATTTTAATACTGAATAGTTACTCAAACAAAAAAACATTTACTCAGGTAAAACGATCAAATAAATAAAAAGATATGACACTTTATAAATAAAATGTCATAACCAGCCCCGGTCTCCCCTACTATTTTTTTACTGATTTGGATAGTGTATCATGGCTTGATACACCCTCTTCAAGGATTCTACTAATTAAATCGGCAACATGTGTAAATACAAATTTTACGGTTAGCACAGTTACATATGGACGTAGTTAAGCAGAAAGGACTCAAACTACACAAAGTTATTTTTTTTCCATTTTATGAAGATAGATCTATCATTAAAGGTCCTTAAAGAATAATTTTTTGTTACAAGAAATTCACAGTTTGACTTCAAATGTCTATAACTCAAAACTAACTTTGTGTGGTTCGAGTCCTTTCTGCTTAACTACGTCCATATATACCTACACTATATTCGGACGAATGAAATTTCATTTTTTTAAGTACCTGTGAGGGTTTTTAAAAATGTTTTTTTTTTCAAATGACTTTTTTTGTGGTAGGCTGGATACACTCCATCCTTTCCGTTCGAGAAGTCGGAAAATTAGCATGCGGCCCAATAACCTCGCATATCACCTCCGCATCGTTATTTAGCTGACCAGCAGTACCTGGCTTCGGTAGCCAAAATACCTACACGACCTACACGAATATTCATATAGCAGTTGAATTACAATCTTGTTCTATTTGTACACAGCGTATGCAGTTTCGAGTTTTGATTAGTGTCTACAAACTACGAACAAACGATTTTATTGCGATAAACTCTCGTTACTTCTGTTGCTGTAGTATATTATTAATTAAAATTAATGAAACTCAATTTATGATCATGACAATCATGTTATCAAATATCAGAAGCATGTATGCACAAACGTGCATTAAAATGAAATATCAGTCTGACCGCATCATGATGACAGTGTCTGCGGAGAGCAGATATCTGCGCCGGACATTAATTTGTTATATGACTAATTAGTGCACGATTGTGTGTACTGATATACATAATTAATTCTAAGCGAGTATTACACATTTGAAATAAAATTATTTTTACAGTTTCTATCGCATTTGTATTTGGTCTGATAGGCAAATCAAATTACATAGATATTACAAACAGTGAAAAAGTAGATAGATCAAATTACATAGATTTTACAAACTCTTATGGTTTCCTCGTCATCATCATCAACTATATATGTCCAACTATAAGGGTTAAGCCTCCTCCACAATGGGAGTGAAATTGACCAACTATACCACGTTGGCCAGACGTGTTAGTATAGGATTTTGTGTCGAGTTTTACTTCTCTTGTATAGATGTTATATGCGTTTTATATCACTTAATTATTTCTTACAATCACCCACGCGCAAGATAAGGGGTGGTGAATTGTATTCTTACTCCGTGATCACACGGAAAATTATGTATTCACAGATAGGAAAGTCAAATGATTATACGAATAGGTACACTTAGTTCGAACGAAGTGTAATTTTTTCTGACAGTGGCGGTTAATAGTGATAGGACCACAATCTGAATAGTTTCTGTCTACAGCTGCGCATTGGTCCGTCCGAGATAATAACACACTTACGCAAAAAATCAACGTTCGAGTAATGGCAATATGCTGTTGCACAATGTCCTGTGAGCGAGAGAGCCCGCAACTTTCTACCCGGGTTAGGGTTAATCGGGTACCGGTGGCCCGCTCGCACGGCGAAGAAGAGGTGCTTGCAGGGTGGGTCAATTTTGGCGGGGTGCGACGTCCATAGCCCACCGCAAAAAAAAAAAAAAAAGAAAATGTGGGTTAGGGTTGGTAGGCAGAAGCCTAGTTGTGCCATTGGTATTGCAAGATTCATGAGAGGCAGTAACACTTATCATCCGGTTTGCTGCTTGCTCGTTTACCTAACAGCAATAAAAAAGTGGGTAAAGTCCAATAGTATGTGTATGGGTTAAAAAACTAGAAGAACAAACTTCCTTCTGTGTGGCATACTCAACAACCTTCTGAGTTGAATAACCTTATTCTTAACCCTGGTGTTCCTTCACTAATCCCCGGTTGAATTTTTTTTACCTACGAAAATATTTTTTATTGAATGAACCCTTTTTTTTTTGTTAAGTTTATGACGACAAGTAGATGAGTGAAAGCTTTACTAGTAAGGTTCTAAAATAAATAAGCTAACATATATTTACATTTATATGAGTTATTAACTCACATAAAAACTTATGTTAGACAAACGTCTACGAGGATGTCTGGATAGTGGCCAAAGTACTTACCTTCCTTCCTATGTCGTGATTTCGATCCTAGTGCGGTAAACTTTTTCAGTGATTCGTAAATAATTGCTTAAAATCCGGGTGTTAATACCACTAATTTCATGTTTTTGAGAGATTTTATTTCGGGACATAAGCACTCATTACTTATTGCTTTTTCTAGTATTAACCCTTAAAAAAAAGAAAAATAATTATGCTAATTAGGATAATAAAACTATGAGCATACAACATAGTAAGGCAACCTACTAAGGTTCATCACTTCGTTGTAAACAAAACTAATATAGGGATAAAGATAATCATCATCATCATCCTGCTTTTATTTCAATTACTTAGGGTCGACGCAATATGTACTCTTCCATAGTACATATTGCAAAAGTTATTGGTAATAGTTTCAAAACCGTCCTGCTGTCTGACGTTAACCCGTCTTGGCAATGCAATTGTTGATCAAACTGCATCAGGTGGAGTTACCGCAGGCCTATATTAAAGCTATTAATCATCTTTTATGACATCCACTAGCAAAGTAAGGATTGCTAGTATTCGTAGTCGCTACCACAAAGCAGTATTAGGGTATGGAAGATATGGTCTATAAAGATTAATCATCATTTCAGCCCACCGCCATCCACTGTTGGACGTAAGCCTCCCTCATGGTACGCCACAGAGTGCGGTCCTATGCTGTTTGCATCCATCGACGCCCAGCAACTTTCACTAGGTCGTCTGTCCACCTAGTGGGGGGCGTCCTACACTGCGTTGTCCGGTACGTGGTCGCCACTATAGAACCTTTTTTCCCCGGCGGTTGTTGGTTCTTCGAGCGATGTGGCCTGCCTATTGCCACTTCAACGTCCTAATTCTTCGTGCTATGTCGGTTACATCCGTTCTTCTGCGGATTTCCGTATTACGGATTCTATCACGCAGAGAAATCCCGAGCATAGCTCGCTCCATCGCACGCTGAGCCACTTTGAGCTTGGTTATGAGGCCTACATTTAGGGACCACGTTTCTGTGCCATAAGTCATCACCGGTAACACACACTGGTTGTAGACTTGTGTTTTCAGACACTGAGGTATGTTGGACGAGAAGATCCTCCTAAGTTTTCCGAACGCTGCCCAGCCGAGTTGGATTCGTCGGCTGACCTCTTTCTCGAAATTGGATCTACCTAACTGGACTGTTTGTCCAAGGTAAACATAATGATCGACAATTTCGAGAATCGCATTGCCAACTAGGACCGGTATAGGAATGACATGGTCATTTGACATGACTTTCGTCTTGTCCATGTTCATTCGTAACCCACCAGTTAGGATACCCTGCTGAGATCGTTAAGCATGGTGCCAAGGCAAAATCCATGGAGGACTCCATGGATTTTGCCATAACGACGATATCGTCTGCAAATCGAAGATGAGTGATGTATTCGCTATTAATGTTAATACCAATTCCGGTCCAGTCTAAGAGCTTGAACACATCTTCCAATGCAGTGATGAACAGTTTCGGAGAGATGACATCTCCCTGTCTCACGCCTTTCTGCAACTGGATCGGTTTCGTACTCTTATCCCGGATACGGACTGACATTGTGGCGTTCCTATACAAACACTTTAGCACTTCGATATGTGAGATAGGTCTGTAGTTCTTTAGAAGAGCTTTGTCGCCCTTCTTGAAGAACAGCACCACCACACTCTTGATCCACGACTCTGGAACGTTGCCCCCGAGGAGAACGGAATTAAATAGCTTCTGAAGGGCTTTTAAGACCAGCTTGCCGCCTGCCTTCAGGAGCTCTGCCGTAATTCCGTCATCTCCCGGTGCCTTACCGTTTCGTAGATGTTCGAGAGGCATTCTGATCTCGCACAAGCTAATGTCCGCGATTTCTTCGGTATAGTGGCGAGTTAGCTTGGATCTGGGATCTTGGACCAAGCCGACAACAGGACTTCGAGATGATTTATATAACTGTCCATAGAACTTTTCGGTAAAGATTAATTCGAGTGAAATTATTTGTATGTACCAAAATATATACATACTTAAACAAAATAAGAGTTGTTGATATTATAAAAAAAGTTTGAATTAAATTAGTAATTCTACTACTAACAAAAATAAAAAAGAATTTATTATAAGGTAGATAACGAGATGTAATCCAACCAAGGGGAATAGAGAGAAATGTCGTATTGGTTGCAGATTTACAACGCGGCACGCGCCATCTGGCGTGTCAATTTATGACTTTAATCAGCGACTCGCCAATGTCGCCGGTTTACAATCGCAAAGAACTTTATACAACCTATTCTATTAAAATTTACTTCCACATTATTTTTATCTTACAAGGTCTATTTGAAAATTCCATTTTTTTTTTCATATAAGTAGATTGACGTAATTGCATCCACCCGATGGAATAAAAATCGATCGGGTAAGAAAATATTAGATCATCATCCCGTCATTCTCCAATTGTCTCGTCAGATATAAATAATGAACAAAAGCGGACGTGTTATACGCTCTTGTCAGCAAAGAACAAAATAGAAATTTGAAATAAATATGCTCTGCTAAGCTATTTGGTCAGTATGCTATTACGCTCGAGGTCTGTACGAGTTGGGACCAGCAGCACCGTGACCTCGTCGCTGTTATCGGTGCCGACCTGATGCTGCCGGCTATAGTGAAAGCGATGGTCGACAGCGTCAAGGACGCGGTCGCCGCCTTCTGCGAGGTAGTCATCTCGCAGAAGGAGGCGGCGGATAGAGCCCGGGACATTTCCCTGGGCTTGGGCCGCCGCCAGTGCCTTGGGTGGCGCAGGCGCGATCACCTGCGCCTGATGCTGCCCTAAGCGAGGCCTCGGGTGATCGGACCGGAGAATAGTCCGGTCACCCGACGTGAGGCCACCGCGTGAGGACGACGCTCCCACGGCGAAAGTTGTCGGGGCGTTGACTCGAGAGGAAACCGCGAGGGTAAACCGCCGGGCGGGCCACCGAAGTGTGGTGGCCCGCTCGCACAGAAAAGAGAGGAGAGTTGCATGGTGGGTCTATGGGGTCACGCGCCACCTCTTCCGTCACCCCGGACCGACTTGGCAGGACGCGACCACGTCCACAGTCCACTGCAACGAAAAAAAATTATATTTAATTATATAATTTTTATGCAAGGTATGCAAATGATTTAGTTTACAACTAAGGACATCATGACATGATTACCGTTCAACTATTTGATGCATTTTCCGTATGATGACGAATACAACTACAGCTACACCACCCCAATTTTTTTCCGTGAGTATCGTAAAAGATGAATAAGGTATATAATATCTATCAAGAAAAGGAAAGCTCGAAACAAAACCCTTTGCCAATCTGCCTGACCAGTGTGGTATGGTAGGTCTCTTTCCCTTTCGTTTTCCTCAATAGTAGAATATATATGAGCTAATAATGATATCCTTTACTTTCCCATGAAAATTGTAATAACCAGCTAAGAACGCACCAAGATCATGAGAAATAGTCATAAATTTCACCTTCGTCGAGAGATTTAGGCCCAACAGTGGACTAACTTAGCTGTTGAATATACAGATGCATCGTCTGAAATTATTTAATTTAAATTACCCTTTTTTATTGCCTAGGATGGCAAACGAGCCACCGAAGACAAAGATCGGATACCGGTGGCCCGCTCGCACGGCGAAGAGAGATGTTTGCAGGGTGGGTCCATGGGGTTGCGTGCCGCCTCTTCCGTCGCCCCGGGCCGATTTGTTTGGGCGCGACCATATCCATGGTCCCACCTTGCGATGAAAAAAAAAAACGAGCAAGCAGCACCCCTAACAGTCATAATACCGTTAATGAAACTTAGTAATACCAGGAGTACAGCCCGGCTGCCCTTTCACTTTATTCACGTGCCGCTGACTACCGTGAAGAAAGTTCTTCTTAAATCTCGTTTAAAGAAGAACATGTCATAACACTTGAGTAACACTCTTGCAGCTAGTTCATTCCAGAGTCTGTACATATGTGTCAGAAATGATTGCTGGAAGTATACAGTCAAGTACGTTTCTAGGTGAGAGACGTCTAATGGATATAAAACGCATATAACATCTATACAAGAGAAGGAAAAACTCGAAAAAAAACCCTTTACCAACACGTCTGACCAGCGTGGTATAGAAGGTCAATTTATCTCACATTATGGAGGAGGCTCGAGCCTAACAGTGGGACATATATGAGCTGAGATGGTGATGAAGAATCAAGGTTTATATATCTAATAAACCATTTTATTTCATTAAATTGGAAATATAATGAATGAAGGAGCTAATGCATTTACTACTAATTATTATAATGTCATAGTCCAAGTCAAAAAATGTTTTTTTTTTGTTAATAATACTAATGAACTACTCATAAATAATAACTGTTATGCGATATAATGTTCAATATACAAATGAAATTGGTTCATCAACCAAATTAGACGTATAGTAATTTTATAGAATATATTTTATCTAATATTATTTGAGTCTACGAAGCTATTTCTGAGATACAAATAAGCCTGTTTTTATACTAAATTACTTTCAATGATTCTGTTTATATTTCATCGTGTTTTGAAAATTGTAGAATCTCATTTTCTATTAAAATTGCTCTGCCGAATTGGAATTGGTTTATTATTAGGTTTATACAATCTGACTTAGAAAACTATTTTCATTATGATTTTTGCATAGATTATATAATTTGAAATAAAATACTTTTACGGATTCTATCCCGTTTGTATTTATTTGATCATGGTCATGGTCATGGTACATGATCACTATAAAGTGTTCGAAACTTAAGACAATAAATAATCAAATACAAACGCGATAGAATCCTTAAAAGTAGTTTTATTTCAAATGTGTAATACTTGCGTAAACATTAGAAGTCATTAGATTATATAATGTTCTTATTTTTCTCAGTTTATATGTATGGCACTGTTATGCTCCTTCACAATAAGAGGGAAATCGACCTACTTTATGATGTTGATTAGACTTGTCGGCTTGTTATAGTTTGATATTCAAACCATTTTAGGACTTGGATCGATCAGCTGATTATTAAATATATTGACTTACTTATGCGAATGTAATTATTGAATTATTTAAACTAATGAGTATTTAACAAAGTTGTTTAGGTCTAAAATTGGTTCTCGTAGCTACTATTATTTTCACAGAGCACCGTTTGTTGGATTAACTAATAATTGTATTACAATTAGAAAGAACATTATAATTTTAATTTATTTTACAAGCTAAAAATTATATCCACACTTGTATTAAAACCCATCATCATTCTCCTACTCTTATCCCAATTACTTGGGGTCGATACAATATGTACTCCTCTTTCATAAGATATACTATAAAAGTTATTGGTAATAGTTTTATGACCGGCCGCCTGCCAGACGTCAGCCCTCCTTGGGAATGTAATTGTTGACCAAACGGCATCAGATGGAGTTGGCCTAGGTCGTTCTAAGGCTCTTAGTTGTCTTTTACAGACATCCATGAGCAAAGTAAGGGTTGGTAGTATTCTTAGCCGCTACCACACAGCAATTGTGTTTCGACCCATATCTACTGAAAATTCATTCCAATCGTCTTACTAATTGGGCCAACGTGGACTTATGAATAATATTCAAACTTTTCGCCTCTATTGTCATGTTTTCGAGAAACGTTCAATACACCATCTATGGGCAAAACGTTTATAATATTGTTCCTATTTAATACTTTAACTTTTCAGTTATAATTGTATTAAACGATGACACGACCCAATTATCTGAATTAGTTAGATTTAGCATTTAAAATGTTAAGCCATCTATAAAAACTTGTTTTATACCGATGTGTAATGTTGATATATATATATATATATATATATTTTTTTTATCTACCTATCTGACGATATATATATCCTCAAGAACGTGTGAAGTTATATCAATTTATACCTAATTCGTATACTTTTATTTATGGTAAACTAAACAGATTTTTTTTAGTTCAGCTACCAAAATATACTAAATTATTTTATATTTAATATGTACAAATTTTATTTCTGATTGCGCTTTTTGTTTCTCTTTTTATTTATTTATTTTTTATTCCTTATTCTATTTTCTTCCATTTTCTGTAAATATTTTAATTTAAAACTTAGCTTTAATTGTATATATATATATAAATAGTATACCTATATATATATATATATATATATATATATATATATATATATATATATATATATATATATATATATATATATATATATATAATTTTGTACGTCAATATCCTCATTTGGTATTGATTAAAATTTCAAGCATTTTTGCGCATATGATTCCACAACATTGAATATCGTATTGGTTAATATTATATCTGTTCGTGATTATAGAAATAACTACCGCAAAACAGTTACTTTAACATTTACCGATAAAATTGTGGTAAAATTAATTTGAAACTTTCATATATTAAAGTGGCAACGCATTTTACCGTCGGTTAAAGCTTTAAATTATTACTACTAATTAAAAAAGAAATAGAGCCACAAAAAAAAAAAAAATAACGGCAAAGTAACTTACTTAAGATTGCTAATATATTTTGTATGTTAGCCGTCATGAATATATATTATATGTTAGATAGCATGTAGATAAGTAACTTAATTATATCTTAATCTTCCGTGTGGTGACGGTGTAAGAATACTATTCACCACCCCATATCTTACCCGTGGGTGATCGTACGAGACGACTAAGGGATATAAAACGCATATAACGGAAAGCTCAAAACAAAACCCTATACCAACACGTCTGATCAGCGTGGTACACTAGGTTAATTTCCCTCCCATTATAAAAGAGGCTAGAGCCCGACAGTGGGACATATATGAGCTGAGACGATGATGATCTTAATAGATATTCTAATCTTAGAGTGATATTGTAACCTACATGAATAAATCGGTACTAACGAGGCATGTACCTCAAAAAGTCGATACCAAATAGTGAAAAAATAATTATATTTGTATTTATATACTAAACAAGTGCAATTATTTCTATACGTATCATTACAAATGTACATACTACTATAAATAAACGGCTGTGTTGGCGGCTACGAATACTACTCTTACTATGCTCGTAGACGTCGTCAAAGATGACTAAGAGCATTATATTGAAGTGGACAACTTTACTTGATATCGTCTGGTCCACAATTACATTTCCAAGGAAAGTTGACGTCAATAAGGCAGTCGATCACAAAACTATTGTCAATAACTTTTGCAATATGTATAATGCAAGAGGAGTCGATCCCAAATGATTGGGAAAAGAGCAGTGCAATGAATATGATACTATTATAATTGAAAAACTTAGTACGACTTAAAGGATACGAATATAATTTGGCAAAGAGATATGTATTCCACTGCTCAGCTCCACACAATGACAAGCAAATTAACCTAAAATATCACACTGGCCAGACGGATTGGTAATTGGGTTTTATTTCAATTTTTCCATCTCTTGCATAGATTTTATATGAAAACTAGCTGCCCCGGTAGACGTCGTCCTGCTCGCAAAAGTTTTAAGCGATATGCTGACAGCAGCGCCACCTACCGAGTCCAATTATGTTTTGTAATCATCCAGGGACCCATTGGAATATACATATGGTATGAAATCTTCTAGATTTCATACCAATCAGTCCAACCATTTGACATACCGACAACGGCGCCACCTATCAGGTCCAATTGCAAATGTAAACCATCATCAAAACCCATCGAACACACATAAAAATTTCAAGAAAATCTGTCTAGCCGTTTAGGAGGTGTTCACTGTCAACACACAGAAGAATTATATGTATAAAGATTATGACTTTAAGTCGTTTTTTATGATAACCACAAGCAAGATAGGGGTTGGCGAATTATGTATCTGCACTAGAAAGCATACACGTAGTACTCATAAATAATTAAAAATATAATAATAAAAAAAAGTGACGAAAAATCTTAAGTTGTCATTTTTGGATAACATTCAAAAATAACTCTAAAGTCACAGATATGAAAGTAATATTTTTTTAATTAAAAAAATAAAAGGGTTTTTTTTGCTACTTCAGCCCCACGTAGCAAAACGATAGATGGGAGTCTGGAATTACAAATATGCAAATATGAAATGTACGATTTGATTGAAAATAATACATTAACGCACTCGAAGTAGTAGACATAACCAGTTAAAATAACAAATATAAATTTTCATTGCTTTCTTGATTGCACTGCCAAATCCGTTGACATATTTTTAACAATTCTAAGCCGCACTTTAAGATCCTTTATGAAACTTTTGAAGGAAGTTTTGTGAGAACGTATAAATTAATTAGAAAATTGAGTTTGAGTTGAGGCATCAAACCGCCATGGTAACTATTGTTGCCTGAATTTCGTGCCTTCGCAATATGGATTAGGTCAATTTAAAATCATTACCATAATTCCTTATCGAAAACTTGGAACAAAGTTCGTTCATGAATATTCTTCCCTTATTTGCTTACTTATTCTCTTGTGTATTATATTTATTAAGCTAAATGTACCTTGACACGAAAATGGCGATAAAATATATTATATTGTAGGCACTTCCTCCGCAGTCCTATTTAATTTTAAAAATATTATGTATCGATTATTTCTTATTTACTGCATTATTTTACAATTCTATACATAACACTATTAAACACAGGCCTAGTCTTTATTGGATATGGCTAACTTTCATGAAACATTTAGACCGCATAAATGGGCTTATCCGTGTGGTGACGGAGTAAGAATACAATTCACCACCCCCTCCCTATCTTACCCTTGGATGATCGTACGAGGCGACTAAGAGATATAAAAAGCATATAACATCTATGCAAGAGAAGGGACCAACACGTTTGACCAGCGCGGTAAAGGTTAATTGCACTCCCTTTATGGAGGAGGCCCGAGCCCAGCAGTGGGACATATATGAGCTGAAATGATGATGATGATGATGAATTATGTATCGATTATTTCTTCTTTACTCCATTATTTGCCAATTCTATACATAACACTATTAAATATAGGCCTAATCTTTATTGGATACGGCTAACTTTCATGAAGCACTTAGACCTCATAAATGGGCTGTTATAGATTTTAGTTTTGATATTTATTTTCTTGATTTTCATTTCTCGTATAAAAGAATGTTTAAAAGTTGCACCAGTGACGGATAAGCTAAGACTGAACGCTTGACGTGATATGGATATGTGATGAGTAGGAATGAAAATGATGTTGTGAGGAAAATTTAAGTATGAATGTTAAAGGCTTTAGGAGTAAGGGAGGGCCGAAAAAGAGATGGATGGACTGCGTGAAATATGACATGGAGAGACAAGGAGTGACCGCAGATATGACGTCTGATAGGGTTGCATGGAAAGAAAGGACATATTACGTCGACCGGAAATAAATAGGGATAAGAGCAAGATGATGATGATGATGTCTTTTTTCTTGTAAAAAATATCTTCTTACATTGATTATGACGATAGTTTTTATGACATTCATGCAAACATAAGGGTGATGAATTTCGTACTTTATTATACTAAAGCACTACACAAAACGTTCAGACATTACTATTTTATTGAATATTTTAGCAGTTTATTCATTTGAAGTTATTTCAAATGAACTTTTCCATTTATTATTTGTAAAAGGAAAATGATGAAACTTACCACTTTGAAATAAAACTTAGTAAATTATTTTACAGTTAGTATTAAATGACAAGCAGTTCCTAAGTAATATGCATAATGGTTGAGACATTTAAATTCTTCTACAACAATATACAAAAAAAAATCTGGTTAAAAAAAATATTAAAAATATTTAAATTCGATATAATTGAATAAAAAACGAAATTTAAAGTGAAACTATTCTCTCGAATGAAAAATCTCGAATAAAATATTTTCCAAATGGATTTATAAATGCTTCAGTTCTGTGAGGTAAATCATAGAATTGGAAACCTCTTTTTATATCGTTTAAATAATGGTTCATGTATGTGACATTGTAAGGTGAAACGAAACGTGAGTGGTGAGTGAGAGAGAATGAATGGATGAGCGAGAGAGACGAAGGGTAGACCGACTGGTGGTAGATACAGTATATTTATTATCTACTAGCTGATGCCCGCGACTTCGTCCGCGTGACATTCAGTTGTACTACGCACCCCTGTTTGAAACTTAAAAAATATAAATTCGACCAAGTACTTCCGGCAGCCACTTAACCATTTTCATCAAGGAGGACGCTTTCTCCAATTTTCATCGGCAAATTTATAAGCATGTGAATTAGTGTTGCCCAAATGCAAGACTCTTGCGAGGCTCGCAAGTCTTGCAACTTTCGCTGTTGAAATAACACAGAGTCACTTGTTTTGATAGAAATAAAAAATCCCCATAGAAATGAAAAATCCAACTAAATTATTGAAATTCTATTCATCTAGTGGCAGTAACTGTACAACTATCAATAATTAGGTACATACCACTTAACGGGAGTGGTGCTATTATTTCTCCGTGTACTGGTATTAAGAATACAAAATGTTGACAATCGTTTCTTTGCCAAGGAAATCGTAAAATACTGTCTAAGGGAGCACTGCGAAACTCTTGCAGTAAGTCTGGGTCTTGCATTTGTGCAACATGAATGTGAATGGCCACTTTGGCTTTGCTTCCATGTTGATGGTTAGGGTCAGCTTTTCTACTTGGGCCACAGATAAGAATATTTCAGTGAAGCATTGTTCTCATCGGTTCTATTTCCTCGGGTTTAAGCTGGAAGTATTTGGCAAAAATCTCCAAAGAAAAGCACCATTGGCTTTTCATTACGATCAATATTTCGTAGTGCTACGACTTCTTTTGTTATCCAATCATCGTAAACGATTAGACAGCAATACTAAATAAAAACACTAATAGTAGTAAAGCCACAGTTGAAACGTGGCAATTTGAAGGAGGCGGCGAAACGGCGCAGGCGCGATTACCTGCCTCTAATGCTGCCTTGGCCAAAGCCGCGGGTAATTGGAACGGTGAATAGTCCGTTACTCGCAGAGAAGCTGACCACCTGAGGGTGACGCCCGGCCGAGGGCGTCAACAGGGGATAGTATTCGAAAGGCCCAATGGCGATGGGGAGAGAAAACGGTGGGTTATGGGGCCACGCGGACAAAATGGATGGCGTGTGTCCAGACCATGGCCTGCCAAAAAAAGAAGTAGGTGCAGTTTGCTCGTTTACCACCGTACACAATAAAACAAAAAACTCTTTGAATGTGTCGCAGTTTGGTGTTATTGATATTGCTCTATAAATCTATCGGGTTTTTAAACAATGTGTGCGCTGTTTTATCACCAAAAAGTAATGTAGCTGCAGTTTCTGACATAGCCACTGCCAAAGTTATTTTACGCTGTCTCCTCATTTTATACCTGGGGTATCTAGGAAAAATCGCTTTCTATCATCTAAGTTTATATACGTCCCACTATTAGGCTCTAGCCTCGTCCGTAATGGGAGGGAAATTGACCTAATATACCACGCTGGTCAGATGTGTTGGTATAGGGTTTGGTTTCAAGTTTGCTTTTTCTTTATAGATGTAATATATATTTATATCCCTTAGTCGTCTTGCGGGTGATCGACCCACGGGTAAGACAGGGAGTGGTGAAATATATTCTAACTGCGTAACCGCACGGATAAATATATAATAAATTGCTTTCATTGCGAAATAATTAATAAAAATGAATTTCTTGGTCCATGTCGCGCTTTAAGTAGCGTCGGATATCTTCAGATGAATATCTCTTATATTTATATTATAATGTCAAAGAATTTGAAAGACTGTAAAACAATAACATCATTAAAAGCAAAAGACTCAAACGAATGGGGGTAAGGCTGTTACAGGCCTCCTCAAGGGTGTCATCTCAGCACTGATCACCTTCAAGTGCTCTGCAAGCTGCTTGAAACGTACTCTATGCTATCAACAGTGTATAAAAATCTAAAAAAGTAGGCCCTCGTTCTGCGAGGCATAATATGCAGCAACAGGCGCGTTGTGTGGTAGTGGCTACGGAAACCACCAACCCTTACTTTGCTCGTGGATGTTATAAAAGACGACTTAGAGCCTTATAACGACCTGGGCCAACTCCATCTGATGCCGATTGGTCAATTATTACATTCCCGAGGAGGGTTGACGTCTGGCAGGCGGCCGGTCATAAGACTATTGCCAATAAATTTTACAATATGTACTATGAAAGAAGAGTATATATTGTATCGACCCCAAGTAATTGGGATAAGTGTAGGAGAATGATGAGGCGGCAGTAACCGTATTCACTATTGCTAAGGTGACTGGTGTAGTGATGGGTCATGGTTGCTTCGGCATGTATCTACTAAAGGTCGCAAGGAGAGAAAGTACACCGTCCATCCACTACTGCGATTGAGAGGTGGACACGCCGCTGCATAAGCTCAAAGTTTGCGTGGCCTGGGCAGAACAGCGCCTTGAACTCATCGCAATCATCGATGCCAAACTGGCACTGTCGACCATCGCTAAGACGATGCTCGATAGCGTCAGGAACTGGGACTCGGTTGCCGCCGACAGTCGTCCCACAGAAAAAACGGCGGGAAGTATCACAGAGGAGACTCTCCATGCTGACACACTTTACCCCGGCGCATCGAACGTTATAGGCGCGAGTACCTGCACCTGTTGCTATCCTAACTGAGGTCGTGGGTAGATGGACCATAGGCATTAATCTACTACTCGCAGAGACACCGACAGCGTGAGGGTGATGCAATGCTGTTGTTTGCCGGGGTGTCGATGGAGGCAATACCTGAAAGGCTAAACCCCCGGACCGGCCACGGATGTCAAGTAACCGGTACCAGAGGCCAGCCTGATGGCGATGGGGAGAGAACGCAATGAGTTATGGAGCCACACCACGCCCTTCTGTTGCCCTGGAAGGAATGGCCGTGTCCAGATCATAGCCAACCAAACAAAAACAAAAAGGGTGTACTTTGCATACTCGCCCCAAAGTACCATCTTAACTAAGATGTGGGTACTTTTACATTTTTCATGTTTGACTTAGTTGTTAGTCGTAGATGGCTATGACGACTTTACTCGGACTGTTGGGTAAGCGCTGAGAGCTTTCCACCCGAAGTACCTTTACTAAGTTCAAAAAGTTAATATAGTAACTTTTGAAAATATAACGAATGATTTAAATTTAATTTTCAGCGCCATCTATTGTTCATTTAACAAACTAAATAAATCATTCATTTTATTAATTTATAGCTAAATAATTATACTATTAACTAATTAAAACATTATTTTTCATCACAATTAGTTTTAATATTTATTTTGACTACTTGACCAACGTTATATAGTATGTCAACTTCCGTTCAACTATGCAGGAGGTTTGAGCCCAGCAGTGGGATGTATATGAGCCGAATTCATGAAACTACTACATATTAAGTCATCATCATCATTTGCCTGCCCTCTTCCCACGCTAAGTGGGGTCGGCACAACATGTTCTAGCCCTCCATACGATTCTATCAGCCGTCATATCTGCACTTACACCTTTCATACATATATCCTCTTTCAAACAATCCATCCATCTCTTTTTGGGTCTGCCACGATTCTTCCGTCCATCTACAAACATATTGATAATCCTTCTTGTCACAAACCTTTCATCCCTTCTCATTACATGTCCATACCAAGACAATCTCGCGCTCCTAATCTTCTCTATCACTGGTGCCACTTTCAAACTTCCCCTAATATACTCATTTCGTATCTTATCCAATCTTGTCACCCCACACATCCATCTTAACATACGCATCTCAGTAGCATGCAATCTTCTCTCATCCGTCTTTTTCAATGCCCAACATTCAGATCCATACATAGCGACAGGTCTAATGACACTTTTGTAGATTTTCCCCTTAAGTTTAAGGGGCATCCGCGCGTCACATATTGTTCCCGAGACCTGTCGCCATTTCATCCAGCCTGCATTCATTCTATTACTAACCTCCCGGTCAATATTGCCGTCGTTTTGGAGAAGGGAGCCTAAGTACTTAAAATCGGAGCAGACCGGTAGGCATATTCCGCCCAACGCAATATGAGAGAATTGGGAAGAGCCACCGAAGTCACAGAACAAATGTTCAGTCTTGGTGCGGCTGATCCTAAGGAAAGAGTTGGCCTTAACTACATATTAAGTAATACAAATATTATCCTTACGTTATAGATACATTAAATAATTATTTTGAATTGAACCTTTTGGTGACGTAAAAGGCGAGCGGTGGTTTTAAAAACTGAAAAGCCCATAACTTTTTTTACAGACATCAGATTTCAATGAAACAAAGACTAAATGTTGCTCTGGATTGGGCTTAATCTTCTGATCAAAACTGCGAAACAATCCATTCAGTATCTTCGGAGATTAGCGATTACAGACATACAGACAGACAAAAAATTCCAAAAAAAGATTTTTGGGTTCTGTTAGTGTTTAGTTACTGCCTAGATTCATTTTTTAATAAATTTATCAAATGTACAGACACGGACTTTCTACTCATTTATTATATGTATAGATGGTACATACAATGACATGACGACTTTGTTAGATAATGCTTTATTTTGTATCATGGAAAAACTATAAATGAAACTTGTAAATACAAACTGTATTTTATTCCTACATGACCTTTTTCAATAATTCCAATCCAGAAAATGATGTATATTAGGCGTAAACGCTTTGAATGTCACAGTTTTACAGAAAATTTCGATTGCTATTCTCCTTGACGCTGATATATCAACTTTGATCGTATGTTAGCTTGTGTCATCACAATGGCGTCGATTCCCTTCTGGTGACTATATATACAGAAGTTATTTATAAAAAAAGAAAAGGGGTCTATGCGTGAATGTGAGTAAA
The DNA here is from genome assembly GCA_905163515.2 of Lymantria monacha. Lineage (NCBI taxonomy): Eukaryota > Metazoa > Arthropoda > Insecta > Lepidoptera > Erebidae > Lymantria > Lymantria monacha. The sequence goes on from LR991091.1 coordinate 20,943,095, forward strand.
ACCAAAATAATGGTCTTTGAAAGAGACGAAGGCAGAACAGATGTAAGAGTAACAATAGGTAATGATATACTAGAGCAAGTGGATGAATTTGTATATCTTGGATGTGGATTTAGCCGAGACGGAAGGTACACCACTGATATAGAGCGAAGAGTGAATGCGGGAAATAGAGTGAACGGAGCGTTGGGACAACTTCTCGGCAGCCAACACCTCAGCCAGAAGGCACGTGTAGCAATACATAACGCAGTGCTTGTCCCAACTTTACTGTATGGAAGCGAGAGTTGGGTATGCAGAAAAGAGTATGAAAGTAAAATTAATGCGGTCGAAATGCGATCTCTGCGGAAAATCTGTGGAGTAAGGCTGACCGACCGCATTCGTAACGACGACGTAAGAGAGCGAGTATGTATGAAAGAGAGTATTGGTGTAAAGATGCGAAAGGGAATGCTCCGATGGTTCGGACATGTGGAAAGAATACCGAACGAACGTCTGGTTAAGAAGATATACAATGCGAAAGTGGAAGGATGTAGGTACCGAGGGAGACCGAGACTAACCTACCTAGACCAGATCGGTCATGTACTGAAGGAAGGTGGAGTCAAGAGTCTCCGAAACCGGCGATGGTGTATGAAGAGAATTATGAATGTTGAGGAAGCGAGTGAAGTATGCAGAGATAGAGTTCTCTGGCACTCTGTTCTCTCTGCCTACCCTGCAAGGGATATGGCGTGATGATATGTATGTATGTATGTTATTTATATACTGCTATGTGGCTAACTCTCTTATTTAAAAGTCATCCAGTTTCTGCCTGTGTCGCCAATACACGTTTATACTCTTATAATGCTTTCAAGTCTTATTGGACTGCTGCCAACACAAATTCTATTTCTGTCTACACCTTGAGATATTTACAAGAGAAGTCTATTTATTAATAGACTTGGACTTGGACTTGTGCGGTAGCACACATAGGAATATCATACAGGGCTATTGACTAGACTGGACTGGAATAAACGTGGGGTAACCCACGTTTATTGCTCGCCACCTAGTTCAAACATATTTCCCCGTGCAGAAATCTAGCTACCCACTTGAGACTTAATCTTTAATGACATTAAGGGCAAAAATTACCTCTACTTATATCCTAGTAGCGACTTGTACTGAGAATCTTTTTTGTAAAGCACACCGGGAATAAAGAAGTAAATCTTTTTTAGGTTTATACGGTAATGCTATAAGATAAAACTGCTACATTTCAGTTGTAGACCCAATGTGGCCAACTTTCAAGGACCAGAATTTACCTAAGCCTTCAGAGAATGGGACAAAGACAAAAAGGTCGCCTTGAACGAGATTTATGAAGATTGCGGTCTCATAAAGTTGTGTCAGCGTTGTGTACGGACTACAAAAAACGTGATGTTTTACTCAAGTTGCAAACTAAATTCAGATCAAGTTTGTTAATCAGCAATCACTGAAACAGTAGATTGTTATCGGATGTAAATTATTTACAAAGTTTGCTCATTAGTACTATTGGATAAACAGGGACGAAATTTATATTAACTTTCTTACTTCTAAACACTTTTGTCTACAACAGACTTATCATAAATATATCAATCGCGTACAATTTACGTTGTTAAATTTTATTTTAAGCTTCAAATAAAACTGTTAATTTTATTGCGGTTGTTTTTAACTTTTAATTTGCCAACGTGTCAAACACTTTTCTACGTTCATGGTCCCGGTATAGTTCTCTTGTAAAAATAGCTTTACTTTAAATGTGTATAAAAATCAGAAATCATAATATATAGTGTTTTCATTATAAACTTATTTTTACAGTTCACATGGCTTTATCAAAATATACCTATGAATAACATTTGAAATAAGTAATATCGGTAATATCTATTTCTCCATTTTTTTCTATTGTTTTATTAGCTATTAGCCACTTCTCAGAAAATATACCGTTTTTATATTATTTGTTTACTAATAGTCAGTATTCAATATGTCTGTATTACTTAAACATGCATTCGAATTCTGTAATATTTAAGAATCATTACCACCGAAGGCAAGTGTAGCCACAGAAGTGTAGACAAAGACCGGGTACCGGTGGCCCGCTCGCACTGTAAATAGGCACTTATAGGGCGGGTCTGTGAGACGCGCGCCGTACTCTCTGTCGCCCCGGACGGATTACCGGGATGTGATCACTCCGTAGCCCACCGCCAAAAAAATAAAGTATTTAAGAATTATTAGATCATTAGTAATTCTACTAGGTGGACTGACGACATCATCAAGGTCACAGGAAACCGCTGGGTGCAGATGGCACAGACCGTTTTAAATGGCATTCTCGCAGAGGAGGCCTATGTGCAACAGTGGACGTTTACGGGCTGATGAATAGGAATTCCTTTGCCTATTACCTTCAAAGAAGAAAATTCTATTTTCAGCTCCGATAAATAACAGTCTTGATATTAAACTTGCCTTCATATTAAAGAATACGGGACTCTACAAATGTATTGGGTGCTTACTCTATGATTAGATATTAAAAAGTTCTTACGTCTGTTGTTCTGAGTTAGCTGTGTGGTAGCAGCTAACTACCAACCTTTACTTTGCTCGTGGATGTAGTAAAAGACGACTAAGAGCCTAATAACGACCTGGGTTAACTCCACCTGATGCCCTTTGGTCAACAATTACATTCCCAAGGAGGGTTGACGTCTGGCAGGTAGCGGTCAAAAAATTATTGCCAATAACTTTTACAATATGTACTATGAAAGAAGTGTATATATTGTATCGACTCCAAGCAATTAGGATAAGAGTAGGAGTATGATGATGTCTGTTGTTCTGAAATCATGAAAATTATTCTTCATAATAAGTCCTAAGTGCAATTGGCTTTGATGATATTTAAATTGAACGTCAATGATATGTTTTGCATATAAATTACAAATTACTATTTAGTTCATAACGTATGTTATACGTGCGTAATAATTACATGATAATTGAAGTTTAAGACAAGATATTGAAGAGTATCGTAGTAAAAACTAGATACCCTGATTATTTATAAAAACCCGATTACGAGCGAAAAATGATGGTTGAAATGGCCACTTAAGTGGCAGCACAATTGTAACGGAATTCGCATAGGTGTGGGTTTGAATCCCACTTGTGACAATAATTTTTCGCGTATAATCAGGTTTTCAAATTTCAGTAATTTAGATACCCTGAATATAAATAAGCTATAATCTTAGCTCAACGTCAACCCTCCTTGGGAATGTAATTGTTGACCAAACAGCATCAGGTGGTGTTGGCTCAGGTCTATATAAGGCTCTTATTCATCTTTCACGACATCCACAAGCAAAGTAAGGGTTGGTAGTATTCGTAGCCTTTACCACAAAACTATTTCTAATTATATGATCTAATCTATCTATATTCAAGACCATTTCATTAAGCTTAGAATATGTCATACTTTGAAAACCACAAACATCTTGATATTCTAATAGCTGAAGATAACATCTGGTAATAGATAGTTGCAGTAAGCGTAGCTGTAATTAACTAAGTGCTTCGAATTGTCTTGTATTCGTATGATATACGAAGATGACACTTCACTACAGATTAGTCTTACTACTTGTGACATTTTGCTTCTAATAAAGGCTATATCTGTGAGATTACGGAATAAGACTTATTAATCACTTTCTACGGATAGGATATGTAATCAAGCAAATAATATCACTTTGAAATAAGGAAAAGTTGAGCTTAACTCAATGTCAATACGTTTAATAGTATAATGATTACGCCTATTTGCCTTTCATTGCGAAGGGGGTCCTATGATCAACAAAAGGGCTTATACAGATCAACAGGATGAAGAAGTAAAGATCATCTCATCTAAGCCCATATTCGCTTTACTATTGAACTGTGGCCTCTATTGTGGGAGAGAAATTGACCTACTATACCACGCTGGTTAGACGGTGGATTGGTATAAGATGTAGCAATAGCTTAGTACAAAATGTAGTAATAGGTTAGTGGAAAAAGGTTTATAGATGGATGATCTAGTATGCAAGATACACATCATCACTGCATACATACATACATACATATCATCACGCCATATCCCTTGCAGGGTAGGCAGAGAGAACAGAGTGCCAGAGAACTCTATCTCTGCATACTTCACTCGCTTCCTCAACATTCATAATTCTCTTCATACACGCTCGCCGGTTTCGGAGACTCTTGACTCCACCTTCCTTCAGTACATGACCGATCTGGTCTAGGTAGGTTAGTCTCGGTCTCCCTCGGTACCTACATCCTTCCACTTTCGCATTGTATATCTTCTTAACCAGGCGTTCGTTCGGCATTCTTTCCACATGTCCGAACCATCGGAGCATTCCCTTTCGCATCTTTACACCAATACTCTCTTTCATACCTACTCGCTCTCTTACGTCGTCGTTACGAATGCGGTCGGTCAGCCTAACTCCACAGATTTTCCGCAGAGATCGCATTTCGACCGCATTAATTTTACTATCATACTCTTTTCTGCATGCCCAACTCTCGCTTCCATACAGTAATGTTGGGACAAGCACTGCGTTATGTATTGCTACACGTGCCTTCTGGCTGAGGTGGTGGCTGCCGAAAAGTTGCCCCAACGCTCCGTTCACTCTATTTCCCGCATTCACTCTTCGCTCTATATCAGTGGTGTACCTTCCATCTCGGCTAAATCCACATCCAAGATATACAAATTCATCCACTTGCTCTAGTACATCATTACCTATTGTTACTCTTACATCTGTTCTGGCTTCATCTCTTTCAAAGACCATTATTTTGGTTTTGCTCACATTCACGCGTAGACCCCTTTTCTTACAATCTTCTGTCATTGTGTCGACTAGGGTCTGCAGGTCAGTCGCTGACTGTGCCAGCAGGACTGCATCATCTGCATAAAGCAGAGCAGTGACCACTGAGTCGCCCATCTGGACTCCCACATTCATATCGTTCAACCTTTGGAGACATTTATCCAGATATATGATAAACAGCCTGGCTGACAGAACGCACCCCTGCTTAACGCCGATATTGACGTCAAACCAAGGCGACATTCCATCATCCAGCCGCACACAGGCTCTACAGCCCATGTAACTGGACTGCACAGCCTGTAGCAGTTTACCGTTAATACCATACTCCGGTAAAATGTCCCAAAGTTCCTTTCGTACAACCGTGTCAAATGCTCTCTCCAGATCTACAAAACTGCAGAAAACCCTCTGACCTAGAGCCAGATGCTTCTCCACAATGTTGCGCAGAGAGAACACTTGATCCATGCATCCCCTTCCACTCCTGAAACCTCCTTGTGTCTCACACAGTAAACCATCATCACTGCAATTAAAAAAAAAAGTGTTTATGAGGCCTCGAGAGTTATAAACTTGTTACTAAAGCTTCGTGATCTGTGCATAGGAAAGCACGTTCAGGCATTGCTTCGACATCATGAATATCTGTATTAATTAAGACGTGGCTTTACTGAGACGTGTAAGTCTTACTTTAGAATATGGCTGACTATGCGAATCACGAGGGCTAGATGGCTATGTCTTTGTAAAATAATCACATATTTCGGCATCTTGGCGTATAATTAGCCAAGCTGATTGAATTGTTATTTTTTTCTTTTTAAATTAAAAATTATATCACCATCATCATCATCATCATCACAGCTCATATATGTCCCACTGTTGGGCTCGGGCCTCCTCCATAATTGGAGTGAAATTAACTTACTACCGCGCTGGTCAGACGTGTTAGTATAGGGTTCCGTTTCGAGTTTGCTTCTTTTGCATATATGTTATATGCGTTTTATATTCCTTAGTCGTTTCTTAGGATTACCCACGGGTAATACCCAACAATGCCCAACCCAATGATATATAGGTGGTGGTGAATTGTTTTCTTATTCCGTCATCACACGGACAATTTTTTTTCATTATCAATTTTATTTCATAATGAAATTTAATTTCATAATCGACTTAATAACAATCATAATAGTAGTTAACTTTTGATCTGGTACCGCTGGTGGGATCTGGTTATATATTTTATTGTAATTTTATATTATTTCCTGCTTGGAAGAGCTAATTATAAAAAAAAAATATGAATTATTTTTTATAAAATATTCAGTTAAATAATAATAATAATAGAAAAACCCCTGAGTTTTTTGCCGGATCGTTTCAGCAGCATAGTTACATTCCGACCCGGATGGTAATTTATTGTATTAATTTACAATGTTAAAGATGACTTCATGCGACTTTCATCTCTCGCAGGGTTTATATATTTATAATAAACGTATTTTCATTATTGAATAAGAAAGAAGAAGAGCCGGCTGCCGAACTGGGTGGGTTTGGTGATTGTAATGGTAGTCAGCGGCCTAGCTATACCCTTGTAGGTCCATGGGCAGCGGTGACACTTATCATCAGGTGAGCTGCTTGCTCGTTTGCCACCATAAGCTATGCAACAAAAAAAAACATAGATGTATGTGTATTAACATATATTAATTTTTAGATAAATCAACTAATAATGGTGTAATATCTACCGATATAAAACATATTATAACAGTTTATTAAAATTTCACAACGAATTAAAACCCAAAAAGTGCCTATCTATATAGTTCGTATCAAGCCTTTTCGTTAATTATTAGTTGTTCAAGAAAAACAAGCTGTGAATTAATGTTTTAGATGTTTAACTTAAAGTCTCCTCCTTAAAATACTTATTGTTGTTTAGCATTATCAAAGGGCTTACTAAGATATACGACTGACCGTCCCGCCTTCTAACTATACAATGAACTTTAAATCCCCTTAGCACCTGGGCTCACCCACTAAATACAGTTGTTGTGAAAATAAGTCTGATAAAATTACGTTTTATACTTATGTCTAAGCAAGGAGTTCTGATTATTTAGTTCGTAAAAATATTGACCTCTGCTGTAATATTTTTTTTTTACTAAACGCTAATTTATTCTTCATTTTATGTATTGGCAATTAGCTACTTATACGAACCATTATTTTTTATTTAATATAATAAAATAAAAAATATATATAACACTTTAAATAATATTGCATTGAATTAAATTATAATCTGTTTAGTCTACATTTTTATTAGATTTTACTTTATTTCTAATATCTACTAGTTTGCGATCAGATTGGTTAATATTTACATATATTAATCAATCTGATCGCATTCATAACGACGACGTAAGATAGCAAATAGGTATGAAAGAGAATATTGGTGTAAACATGCGAAAGGGAATGCTCCGATGGTTCGGACATGTGGAAAGAATGCCGAACGAACGTCTGGTTAAGAAGATAGATACAATGCAAAAGTGGAAGGATGTAGGTACCGGGGGAGACCGAGACTAACTTACCTAGACCAGATTGGTCACGTACTGAAGGAAGGTGGAGTCAAGAGTCTCCGAAACCGGCGAGCGTGTATGAAGAGAATTATGAATGTTGAGGAAACGAATGAAGTATGCAAGGATAGAGTTCTCTGGCACTCTGTTCTCTCTGCCTACCCTGCGAGGGATATGGAGTGATGATATGTATGCATTTATATTAATATTTCGTTTGATCAGTAAAGCAGTGTTTGAATGCTTTATATGTATATAATCATTTCTAATTAGCTAAAGTTATATTGTAACTACTTCAAGTTAACATTTTTTTTAAATAATATTAAAAATGGTTAGAACTGCTAAGAGAGGTTAAGTGAGCTAGCTATAGCCACAGCTCTTAACTGAGGGCATGGATTAATAGACCGAGAACGGTCCGTCACTTGCAATAAGGCTTATGGCTATGATGACGGTGGTGACGTCCTAAATATATAAGTTTTGTATTGAAGTTCCATGGAAAAAAAAAGTTGAATATCTGGAAGCAGTTGATGATGTAAGGGTAGATTTTTTTTATATTCTATCTCACTTTGACCCCATCCTGTATTACTTTCTTTATGTGCGATATTTTTTTTCAAAGACACCACTACTTTTTTTTGCTGTTTACTATGAATGTAGTCGCGCCCCGCCAAATCGATCCGGGGCGACGGAAGAGTCGGCATGACCCTATGGACGCACCCTGCAAAGAACCTCTCTTCACCAGGCACAAAGACACCCTTTTTTTTTTGTTTTTTGTTATTGGTGGGTTATGGGTGCGTCTCGCCCCGCCGCATCGGTCCGGGGTGACGGAGAAGGCGGCGCGTGACCCCATAGACCCACCGTAAAATCCTCTCTCTTCGCCGTGCGAGCGGACCACCGGTACCCGACTTTTGTCTTCGGTGGTCCGCTCGGCGGTTTACCCTCGCGGGTTCCTCTCGTCGACGCCCCAACAGATATTGTCATCGGGGCGTCGCAAGGCACAAAGACACCCTGCACTAAGGATTTCCTTAGTGCAGGGTATCTTTACAAACATGCAATTAACTCCGAAAAATTACACCCACACTCAGAACAATACTTCGTGGATCGCACAAAGTATTGTTGTACATAGGAATCGAACCCATGGCACTGGAATTAAACTAATACTCCATCTGTGCAGTCAATTTTTCGTCGATTATTCGTAAGGAAGAATTGGGTTTCCTAACTTGCATTTAAAAAAAAATGCACTGAAAGACTTAAAGTTCATTGCCACTCAGAGGTTAAAGTGCTTGTTTACTGTATAAAGGCGAAAACTTTCTTATTCAGCATCACGCTTTATTATGCTAGGAACGTACGATTATTTTTAGGTCTCAGACATTAAATTTACGAGTATATTATAGCGAAACTTGAATCTAGTTTAAAAATAGCATAAAATTCACATATTACGAAGTCTTTCATATGGTGCTGGAGTACGAAAACAATGCGTCAATATCTCTTCCCTTTAGGTGTAGTATCAAATAACTGAGAAACTTTAGCAAATGGGTTGCACTAAAGCCCTAATAATATAATACGAACCACCCCGTCAAATTTTATGACTTCAATACCCTCGCCGAAGAATTCACAATTAGTGGTTCTGCGTCTGATTGTAATTTGAGTTCATTAATGAAATGTTTATAAAGTCCACTACAATACAAGGATAAAGTATTTACTTAAGTCATCTCATCTCATCTCAGCTCATATATGTCCCACTGTTAGGCTCGAGCCTCCTCCATAACGGGAGAGAAATTGACTTACTATACCACGCTGGTCAGACGTGTTGGTATAAGGTTTTATTTCGAGTTTTCCTTCTCTTGCATAGATGTTATATACGTTTTATTTCCCTTAGTCGTCTCTTACGATCACCTACGTTTACCTAAGTATAAGAGCTATATTAAATAACTTAGTGCACCGTTGAAAAGCAAAGGTCTCATTTTCTACTAGTCTTTTCTTCTCTGACCTCCGTAAGATCAAGATGTGTGTCTGAATCATCAAAAGTGATCGTAAAATATATTTTATTTATTGACACATACACCCACCCATTCCTAAAAGCCATATTAACTTTGATTGTTGAATATCTATCGCTATGTAGAATACCACATAGATAATCCTGTATGCGTTCAACGGTTTCATGACTTAATAAAATTTTATATCACTTATAAAGTTCATCAGTTTGTTTTAGGTGCAAATTTTATAAGCATAATGTGATCCGATACCCGCCATTAAAATGAGTTATTTTTTTTTTACATCAATATAACTTCACAATAAATTAAAATTATAGCATTGATATGATGATGATAGATAAAGAAGGTAATTATGTTAACCAATAACGCAACGATATATCTTCTTTAGTTTAATGACTTCTAATGTTTACGCGAGTATTACACATTTGAAATAAAACTACTTTTACCGATTCTATCGCGTTTGTATTTGATTTATAATTTCCCGACGTTTCGAACACTTTACAGTGATCATGGTCACGGGAGGACTGAGGTGTCTTACGTCTAATATGTCATTGTTATTACAGAAATTTATTTATATCTACCCTATAAGATATTAAATTTTGACCCACATTTTTATACAAAATTAATACAATTCATTGCCAGTACAAAAAGAGAATGATTCTATATATAAAATTTATGTTGTTTATGATTTGTTATTATTGAGGTATTTCATTTATAATAATTATTATTGTGGCAATGTTACAATTTTTACAAAACTAACAAAAACTATTCAGCTACTACCGGATCGGAACGCGGCCACTCTGAGAAAGATCCGGCAAGAAAACTCAGGAGGCATGATACTAATTTTTATTATTGAATTTTTTTCTTTAGTTCTCTGGAATGGTCTTGATGACTACTCCAAAATTTAGATTTAAGTCAGGAAGTATTTTTTTTTATTGTTTATGGTGGCAAATGAGCAAGCTGAACATCTAATGGTAAGTTACTGCTACCCATGGACCTTTGCAATACCAGGGGTATAGGTAGGCCTATCAATATGAAACCCTAACCCCTAGTTGGGCTTCCAGCTCACTCGCTAACCGAACGAAGCGCAACAGCACATTGCCATTGCTGAAACGTCGGTTTTCTGCGAGAGTGGGGTACTACCCCGGACGGATTGGCCCGCGGCTGTAGACAGAAAACTGTCAACAGCGTGGTCTTACCACTAAAATTTTTAAATAATCTTCGAGTATAAAAATATATGACATAAACTTATTAAAACTAAAAATATAGGTATACGTAATTTATAGTTTTAAATGCATAAACTACTGCGCTGCCACCATTTTAGAATTTAATTGGTGTATATAAAAAAGCTCCAAACTCGAAAATGTAGGTTATTTCAGGTCAGCAGAACAAGTCCGAGAAATATTTATTTAAAATTCTACAACGACCGTACTCAATAGATTAATTGAATAGTTTTCTTTAATTTGTAAATTTTCATTATTCTTAAGTGTCTTTTAACACTTTCTGGATTACCACTTAATTTAACGCCTTGAATTTTTTTTTTTAATATCTATTGTAATACTTCGTTACTGTGGTAGCGGCTACGAATACTACCAACCCTTACTTTGCACGTGAATGTCGTAAAAAACGACTAAGAGCTTTATAGCGACCTGGGCCAACTCCATCTGATGCCGTTTGGTCAACAATTTCATTCCCAAGGAGGGTTGACGTATGGCAGGTGGCCGGTCATAAAACTATTGCCAATAACTTTTTCAACATGTAATATGAAAAAAAGAGTAGGTGCGTGTTGTATCGACCCTAAGCAATTGGGATAAGAGTAGGGTGCCAAGCTCTAAACAAAATTATAAACAGCTTAGGTACTTACTGTAATGAAATTCCTACACTAAAGATACCGATATCGGCACCGACTTCAAACCTATCAATAGATAGCACATACAAATGATAGTATTTTAAGTTATTTTGTACTTTTCAGTTTTTGAAGTCGGTTTTTTTAAACGTAGTTAATTTTTACCTTTTAGTGTTACAGACACACCGCCGAGCGGGCCTCCGAAGACAAAGATCGGGTACCGGTGGCCCGCTCGCACGGCGAAGAAGAGGTGCTTGCAGGGTGGGTCAATGGGGTTGCGCGCCGCCTCTTCCGTCACCCCGGACCGATTTGGCGGGGTGCGACGTCCATAGCCCACCGCAAAAAAAAAAAAAAAGAAGTGTTACAGACACACATAGTTTGTTCAATTAGTAGCGGGGTTTGAGCTACTCGTTCATTTGTCGCACTCATACTTAATGCTAATTTTAGACTTATATGATTTTCTCATGGGTGACATTGTCAGAACTGGACCAAATTAAAATGGGACCACACGGAAAGCACCAGCTTTCAAATAAAAAAAAATATTAAAATCGCTTTGCCCAGTCGAAAGTTATGAGGTAACAAACATAAAAAAAAATACAGGTGAATTGAGAACCTCCTCCTTTTTGGAAGTCGGTTAATAATATCATTCATCAACACCTATCTTACCCGTTGGTGTCGTAAGAAATGACTAAGGGATATAATAAATAACATCTATGTCTTGCAAAACTCGAAATAAAACTTTAAGCAAACTTGACTAGCATGGTAAGTGCATTTCCTTCCTATAGTGAACGAGGCTCGAGCTTAGTCACGGCGCGTACATGAGATTATACGATGATGATAATAACAAGCACCAAGTAATTGTATGGTGATATTTGTTCTAAGCTTCCTTGAAATGGTTCAGATTAGATTTACAATTACAATTCTAAGATTTATAATTATATTTTATACATATTATTCTAACGAAATTGTAACAAAGCATGCGTTGAAAGTATAAAAAATATTTTTGATTGATCATCACGTATTGTTATCATAATAACTTTAAAAATATAACTTTAATCATATATTTTTTTGAATTTGGCAAATAAATAAAATCTAAGAACTAATAATATCCAATAATACTTACGTAACATACAATTTTATATAAAAAGAAATAATTTCAATAATAAAACTCCTGACTTTTAGGCGAATCTTATTAGTGGCAGCCGTGTTTCGAGGCAGCGGTAGATTATTGAATTAATTTAAAATATAATGTAAAATTCGCAATATGAACGTAATAGAAAGAATTTTTACGTAATAGAGTTGATTAGTTCTTTTTTCTGAATAATTAAATAATAATTAAATTTCTAATAAAAAGAATATTATATTCTTTTTTCTTTGTATCCCTATCAATTTTATGATGCGTGCAGAAATTTACGATCATCATATGAGTGGTTAAGATAAACAAGTTCTAACGAGTTCATTCTTTTATACTTCTGGATTTTTCCTTGTCTAATGGAGGAGATTAATTAATGGACCCAGACTCGGAACAATAATTTATATATCTCACAAAACAGTATTCCGTCTATCTCACTACATTAGCCATTATTGTGAATTTTATGGTATTAAGAAAAATATTTTAGAAATTTCGCCATCATTGATAGTAGAAGTAGAAACTTCAATAAATAGTGTGTCACGAATCAAGCGCAACAAGCAGATACGACAATAATAACAGCGACAATCCAGTAATTCATAAACTTATCAATCATACAATAATCAACCTTAATGGAAAACATCTAAGACATATTGTTACAGAAAATAGACTTGTAATTTTGACGTACCTGCGTTATAACTTGGACACTTTGACAGCGCACGCAACTTTAAGTAGGCAACTGGAGTGCTGATATGGGTATCCAATAATATCAGAACTGACATGGTTATACGTTTATAGTGTGGCATTTAAATCAATGAAAATAGGTTAAGGTAAAGTTTTGGTACTTCGATTTACAAACTTCTGTTATTATGGTATTGAACTAGAAATTAATATTATTTTACTTTTTTTAATTTATTTTTTTATAATTTACTTTTTTATGTTATCTTTATTTAATTTACTATTTTAAAATATTTTTGATTAACTTTTGATGTGATAACGTCGATTGATAAACGCCGGCTGCACGTACGAAAATGTATCACGTTCCCCCTGCGCCGTGTGCAAGCGAGAGTGCGAAACAAGCCATTCAGCAGCACGATCAGCCTAAGTGATCGGCTTGTGCCTAGAAGCTATACGTGAACTGTTTTATGAACTACTTATAAAGTGAAGTGAAACGTTATTGTGGTTTCATTATTGTGTTTTTTTTTTCATTGTTTATGTTTGTTCAATTCATAAAAATATGCAATTTTTCATCAAAGTTTTCTTATGACATTATCACGTAAAATTTAGTAGGCAGCGACCTAAGCTATATCCTTGGTATTGCAAAGGTTCATGAGCGGCAGTGACACTTACCATCAGGTGTGCTACTTCGTTTTCCACCATATATATTGTAGCGTATGGAAATTGTTGTGTGAATATATATAATGGAAATGGTAATTGCTACAGAGAATAAAGGATACAATTTATACCGCCTGGAATTGTCTGGCATTTAGCATCGGGCTATTGGCTCAAGGACCTCTTGCGGAAGTATCTATTGCACCCCCCTTTTTTTTGCGTTGAACTATTCACGTGGTTGCGCCCCGCCAAATCGGTACGGGGCGACGGAAGAGGCGGCGCGCAACCCCATAAATCCACCCTGCAGACACCTCTCATCGCCGTGCGAGCGGGCCACCGGTACCCGATCTTTGTCATCGGTGGCCCGCCCGGCGGTTTACCCTCGCGGGTTCCTCTCGTTTCGACGCCCCGACAGCCTTCGCCTTCGGGGCGTCGTCCTCTCGCGGTGGCCTGACCTCGGGTGACCGGACTATACCCCGTTCCGATCACCCGAAGCCTCGGTTAGGGTGGCATCAGGCGCAGGTACCTATTGCACCCTTAGCAAAATGTCGCCTGTGAAAGGAGGGTTACAAGAATACACAAATGAAAATGCTAGTTGCATTTTTATCGTATATTAATTAAAAAGTACATGACAAATTGCATCATCCGTATTGGGATGATGCCTAGTGTTGGATAATGCCTGTGTAAAACTACATAGCAACATGTCACGCCAAGTGGGATTCATATCGATCATTCGTGGGGATCATATTAACGAATATGAACAAATTATAAATATGAATAACACCCAGACTCGAAACAATATTTTATAGATAGCAAAGAGCCATCCGGGATTGAACCCATGACTGATGAAATGAAGGTTAATACTTAGACCACGCTACGTTAGCTATGCACACGTATCAAAATGTATTCTCATTGCTACTCTTCAAGCGGTTTTCGACTTTCGACGACTAAAGGATGCAGATAAAATTGCTGCAGGTAAAAGAAAACTAGTAAAACCCTATATCAACCTGTCTGACTAGCGTAGTATAATAGGTCAATTGCCCACCCACTATGCAGGAACCCAGATGTATAAAAGCTAAGATGATTATATGTATTACCAGAATAAGAGTTATTCAAATAATGTTATTAGTCTTATACTTAAGAAATACATAACCTTCCTTTGTCGTTAATACTATTGGAAAAAAAATCCGCTAAGTGCGAGTAACTTGCGCGCGAAGTGTGCCGAAAAATATGTGATGAAACTAAATATTTATGGTTTTCGGATTTTTTCCTTTATATATGCTATAAATCGTTGCTTCATGCGAAATTTCAAGATTCTAGGTCGACTGGAAGTACCCTTTAGGTTTTAATTACCTTGCAAGTAGTTGCGAGTTTAAAAATATGCAGCTTAAATTGCTATTTCTTTTGATTGCGTTGACATAGAAGTTTGATTTTGTTACAACTTAAAGGTATTATAGACTTCAATATTTGATACGAATTTCACTTTAATACCTCTACACGTTCAGATGAAAAGGGGTAGTGAGTTTAAAATTATTAAAAATATTTTTTATATATGATGTAATCAAAAATTTACAGTTTTCACAATTTTTCCTTTATCTATAAGACGTTGCATCGTACTAAATTTCAAGATTCTGAGTTCACGGGAAGTATTGTGTAGGTTTTGATTCCCTTGCGAGTGTCGAAAATTTGCGGAAATTTGCGGCATAAACGCCTGTATCTTTTGATTACAATGGCTTAGAAGTTTAATTTTTTCACAGTTTTAAAGTACAGTAGACTTGAGTATTTAATATAAATTTCAGCTTGATACCTCCACGAGTTCTTCAGAAAAAGGGTCTTGACAGACGGACAGACGCACAGACGGATGGACAGACGGACAACGAAGTGATCCTATAAGGGTTCCGTTTTTTTCTCTTGAGGTAATAATTTAAAAAGGTAATAAAAGGTAATAATTTAAAATAAAAACTCTGGTATTTAAAAATAAATAATCTTCTAAATAAATTCGTAAGTAATCTTTTCTAAAGAAGCTGTGAGAAGAGAAAATATTACTATAAAATGTATAATAAAGTTTACTGCTGGAATGTAATTAACTCAGACTTTATTAACATGAAAAGTAATATTTAGTTACTGTAAATTGTTTAAAAGATAACATTTCGCTCTCTAACATATTTATATGTTAGCTTGTATTCCTTGGTTAGTGCACTATAATGAGACCTTATTAGAAAATTCTCAGTATAAAGTCTGATAGTAAATAATTCAATATTAAATTACGTTCAAATAAGGAACTGATTTTTCCTTTCTTAACACGGTTGAATATATTTCCTGGGAAAAATCGTTTTAGAGAGAGAATTTCCATCTTCAGTGCTGATAACAAGGAAATGTACTTCCTTTTTTTAAATTTAAATAAAGCGGCAGGCGTTGTGAATACAAAAGCAGGGTGATATGATGTATATTCATTAATTTTAAACATATTCAACAATGCTTCTAAATGAGTATTAAATGTAACAATATGTATAATAAATGAATTTGTCTTCTATTTTAGAACAGGTATACAGGTACGCTGTGTGGTAGCGGCTACGAATACTATCAACCCTTACTTTGCTCATGGATGTCGTAAAAGTCGCCTTATCCGACCTGGGCCAACTCCATCTGATGCCGTTTAGTCAACAATTAGATTTTCAAGGAGGTTTGACGTCTGGCAGGCGGCCGGTCATAAAACTATTACCATTTACTTTTACAATATGTACTATGAAAGAAGAGTACATATTGTATCGACCCAATTTTTTTTTTTTTTTTTTTTTCCACGCTGTGGAAACGCATTTACGCGCTGCCCCTCGCCGGTGACAGACGAAGGGGGAGTGTGGGACTCACCGGCCATAGATAGTTGGCGGCCGGAATACCCACTAAAACCACAGCGGCCCCTTCCGCGCTTTTACGGGGTACCGGAGAGATCGTCTACTGACATTCGATCCCCGGCAACCCAACGCTTGGCCGTCGGGCCACGCCCTGTCGTCATTCATGGCGGTGGGAGGAGTTGCGCATATCGGCGCCTCCTCCTCCCTGGCCGCCGCCGGCGGAGCGAGTCTGCGGACGCAAGTGCCTCGCGTTGTCGCTCCGCGGCCTCCTTTATAGAAATGACCTCCTCACAAAAGGAGGCCATCGACGACCAGCACCTGTCACTGTCGAGCATCTTTGAGATGACGTTTGACAGCGACAGCTTCCCTCCAACAACCACCGACAAGACGCGGCGCTGGGGCCCCCAGGCGGGGCATACCTCCAACGTGTGGCGCGCATCGTCCACTGGCGCGCCACACTCATGGCACCCTGGGGCCTCTTCTCTCCCAATTCTGTGCAGGTACTTACCGAAGACCCCGTGTCCGGTAAGCACCTGTACCACCCTGAAGCTCAGGCTGCCGTGCCTTCTGTTGATCCAGCGGTGGAGATGTGGCGCAACCGCCTCTACAGTACCCCGCCCTGCTATGGGGGACTCCAGTTCATCTCTCCACCGCCGGATGACTTCCCTTCGGGCCACTTCCAATGCTCTGCCCAGTCTCCTAA
Organism: Lymantria monacha; assembly: GCA_905163515.2. Taxonomy (NCBI): domain Eukaryota; kingdom Metazoa; phylum Arthropoda; class Insecta; order Lepidoptera; family Erebidae; genus Lymantria; species Lymantria monacha. The sequence goes on from LR991091.1 coordinate 20,960,257, forward strand.
CGGAGACTTGCTCGCCGGCGGCCCGCGCCGCAACGCGGATTCGGTAGGCCTCCGCCAGAGCCTCAGCCACTAACGGCCAAGGTGGGTCGCCCGCCAACAGCGTTGCCGCGGTCCAGGACACCGTACGGTAGCCCCTAATAGCCCTCACCGCCATGACCCTCTGCGGTCTTCGCAAGAGGGCTCTGTTGCGGGCGGTAAGGGAATCCGCCCAAATAGGGGCTCCATACAGTGCCATGGATCGCACGACTCCAGCGTATAATCGCCGGCAGGACGACCCGGGACTCCCAGTATTTGGCAGAAGCCAGCCTAACGCCGCGGCCGCCTTGACGAGCCTTGGGACGAGCTGGGCAAAGTGTGGCCCAAATTTCCATCCAGAATCAAGGTGCAGACCCAGATATTTCATCTGAGCCCGCACCGGCACGGCAACCCCAGACACACCGATGTGTGCTCCTCGGGGGGGACCTCGACCTGGGCCATGAAATAGGAGGACCTCGGTTTTCTCCACCGAGACCCTCAGACCCAGCAGGCCGATCCGGCCGACAACAAGCGCAACCCCCTCCTCTGCCAATCGGGCAGCCCCCCGGAAATCGGGCCTCCTCGCCGTGATGAGGGTATCATCCGCATAGCAGATGACCCCCATCCCGGGGAGAAGCCGACCCCGTAGGAGCCAGTCAAATCCGACGTTCCACAGAATCGGACCGAGGACCGAACCCTGTGGGACGCCGCACTCTACCCGATGGCGATGTATGCGCCCGTCGCCCCCCTCCCAGAGCACGTACCTTCCCTCGAGGTACGCCTCCAACAGCCTCCGGAGATACGGAGGCACTCCATGATACCGGAGCGCCTCCCTTAACGTCTCATGTGGGAGACTGTTGAAGGCGTTCTTGATATCGACCGAGACCGCCAGGAGAACTTCCTTTTGAGCCACCGCTTCGTTGACCAGGGACTTAAGGGCGGCCAAAGCATCGATTGTTGACCGGCCGCCCCTGAACCCGTATTGACTCTCTGATAGTCCCGGCCCGATTTCCTCGAGGTGCTGGACGAGACGTTCCGCGAGTACCTTCTCGAATAATTTGGCCGTTTCGTCCAGCAGCACCAGTGGTCTGTAAGCAGATGGGGAGTCGGCTGGGCGACCCTCCTTCCGCAGCAAGCACAGCCTACCAACCTTCCATTGCTCCGGGAACTGCCCGGATCTCAAACATGCGTTGAGCAGTTCCCGGATTTCGCCCTTGAGGTATTCCATGGCGATGCCGAGCACAAGACCCGGGACGCCGTCCGGACCAGGCGATTTCCTCTTGCCCGGAAATCAGGAGAGAGCCATTTCCATTTCATGGTCGGTGATAAGTGGAACCAAAGTCTCTGTCTCCATCACCGACTGAGGAGCCATTCGAGGGGGAACGTGTCCCACGGAGCGAGGGAACAGTTCCCCCATTAACCTCGACAGGAGAACTGGATCCATCGATTCGATGATGGGGGCGCCACAAGCGCGGAGTTTGTTTCGCGCCCGCTGATATGGTCGCCCCCACGGATCCCTGTCGAGGCCCGTAAGTAGCTCCTCACGGGCTCTCTCCTTCGCCTGGCTGATTGCCAGCTGCAGAGTTTTCTTGCTGGTTTTATACACCATCCGCAGCTGACTCTCAAGGACGTCATCCCGGTTAGCCCGCTGTCGGCATCGGACGTAAGCACGCCGCGCCTGGTTAGCGGCCACCCGAAGATCAGCAATCTCGGGCGACCACCAGTACACCTGACGTCGCGGCGGCCTCCGTCGGGCCCTCGGCATCGCCGCATCACAAATCGCCTCAAGGGCACTTCCTATATGGGCAGCAAGCCCCCTCACATCTGTGGGTAGCCGCACTGTCCCGCCCCAGCGCTGCACTATGGCGGACTCCCGAGCCATTGCAGGGTCGAATTGACTAAGAGCCCATTTTGGGAGTCCACCCCTTCTTCCGCGCCGGGGCTCTGGTGGTCCACCGGGGGTGGAGACCTCGAACCGCACGTAGCGGTGGTCTGAGAGGGTCTCCACCCCCTCTTCCACTCTCCAGTTACTCACCCCGCGAGCTACACCGAGACTGGCGAACGATAGGTCCACCACGGACCCACCTCGATGTCGCACGCAGGTATGGACCGTCCCCCTGTTCAAGAGGGACAGACCGGAGAGCAGGGACCACCTCTCGACGGCCGTGCCCCTGGCATTCGTGGTGGGGTTCCCCCACGTACGAGACTTCGCGTTGAAGTCGCCGAGGACAACAATTCTCCTCGGCGACTGACGACGGACCGCGGCACTGACAGAGTCTAAAAATAACTCAAACTCCGCCAGCCCGCGGTTAGGGGAAAAGTAAACACCGATAATGACGAAGTCTCGCCACCCCACCACAACGTAACCATTGCCTTTCTCCAGTGTAGAGAGGGCAGGGCCGGCACATCCTCTGGACAGAACAGCCACGTCTTCCTTATTGTCCCCCACCCAATTGGGTGAGTGGGGGACAAAGTAGGGCTCGCAGGCCACCGTCAAATCTATATCCCACTGCGCCATAGACTGCAGTAGCAGGTCCTGAGCCCCGGCGCAGTGGTTCAAATTCGCTTGGAGGAAGCGTACTTTGTCTCCCATTTAGGTTGACATTTCGGCTTCCTCCTGGCCTCTGCGGCTGTTCACCGATGGAATGGCCCGAGATCCATGGACCACCTTGCCTCTCGAGGAGGGGGCTTTACACAACCGTCCTCCCATCGTGTGTTCCACTGGGCGACCAGCGGCGGCGCACACCGCACAGCATGGCGTGGCCACACATGCGGCCGATTTGTGCCCACTGCCGCCCGCACCTGTAGCACAAAGTAGAGCGGTCGACGGTGGACGAGCACAGCGGTGCAGTATGCCCCAGCTCCAGGCACCGGAAGCACCTCAATGGGAGGTTCTCCAACACCTGGACGCTAGCTGAGCTCCATCCGACAAGAAGCCTTCCCGCGTCAGCAAGCACTTTAGCGGCGGCGACGGGACACCGCACCTTTGCCATGCCCATGCCACGGGGTCCACTATGGATTTGTCCAACCTGGACCTCCGTGGCATCACAACCGCATGTGCGGACCACTGCCGCACGGATCTTCTCCTCGGTGGCGGAGTCATCCATACCGGTCACCCGGATATCAGCTCGTTTGACCGGCCGCACGACATCCGCCATACCTGCTAGTACCGTTCGCAAATTGGCCATCAGCAACTTCCATGGACTGGGACTTGTGCAATTGCAGGACCCTAGTCCCAGTCACGGAACGCCTAACTTTAAGGCCCTCCTTAATACCCATCTCTTGGAGATTAACTCCCTGCTCGGCGCGAAGCATCGCGTCGGCATATGTAACCCCCTGTTTTTCAGCCTCCGGCTGCAATTTCAGGATTACAGCTGGGGCACGTGGGACAGCAAGCGCCGACTTAGATTTCTTCTGCGCCGAAACAGCCGCGATGGGGATCGTGGAAGGCGCATCAGCCGCGGGAGGAGAGGGTTTCTTTTTTCCCTTCTTCACAACTGTTACCCAGCTGTCCGCAGTTGCAGTCTGGGCTCGAGGAGTGACTTTTGACGAACTAGGAATTGGTTGGCTTGGCGGCACCAATATTGCAGTGCAGACGGTGGCTGTTGCCACAGCAGCCGCTGCACTCTTTTTTTTTGTCTGCAGCTAAAGGCGGCCAGTTTGTCTTAGCGGGGAGGAGGCGATCTTCTAATCCCGCAAGCCGGGCATTCATCATCTCCCCGACTGACCTCGTGATAGAGGATTTCAGCTCCTCAATTGCGTCCACTCCCATGGCAGCGGAAGAGGCAGTAACCCTCATTTCAGAAAACTCTCGGCGGTATGCCTTAAGTTCCGCTTTGAGGGCTTCGATTTCCTGACGCTGCCTGCTATTCTCTGCTCTCAATCGGTGGGTCACCTCCGCCTCCGATTTTGAGCATAGGGCTTCAATGATGCCTTGCATCTCTGCTGCTGAATCCCTGAGCTTTTTTATAAAAGGACCCTGAAGGTGCGTAGACTTCTTCGTAACCTCTAGGATTACCGCCGCGTGGTGGCCCCCACGGGCACGCATCTCCTCCGGCCCAATGGTAGAAAGGTTCTCCAGGGTGGGGCACTCCGTAGCTGAGGTGTCCGCTGAGTCCAGTGCCGGTACTGAAGCTTCTTTGCGGAATGCACGGCTTCTAAGTATTCGCTCATATTCTTCTTCTTTGGCATCAGCGTCTTTCTTCCTGAGGTTCGTCTTAGCATGCGTGAGCCCTACATTATGGCCCCTTGACGCGGCCTTACCCCGGCGTGAAGTATTCAACTTCGATTTGGGTTCTACTTCCGTATCCGAACCCGATTCCTTCCGCCCAGATTAGCAAGTTCTCACATACTGACGCTTCCTCCCTGTGGGCGTGGTGTCCGTTCCTGTGTCGAAGTCGACAGCTGATAGTGCGTCCGTCTCTCCTTCTGAGTCCTCGTCCATTTAAGAAGCTAAATATTAATAGTACCGAACACGAATACTAATAGCACGGCTGAATCGCGATATCAAAGTTATCCAGCAAAGTTAGCACAGCTGAATCGCGATATCAGAGTGTTTTTAGCGATGCTATATATACGAGCCGGTCACGACCAGTAAACTGGTCGCAACTTTTTGTACACCGGTAGATTGCCCACTATGTGGTCGCAACCCCGGTACCCCAGCGACCCCTTCCCTCCCTGCTCCCCGACAACGACCCGACAACAACCTGACAAAGACAATTCACGACCAAGACAACAACCCGCCAAATGAATTCGAAGCTAAAGACCGACCTATTCCAATACTCCATCCAGAGCACACGTCCGACCTGCACGAGTGCCAGCTGACGAGTCCATATTGTATCGACCCCATGTAATTGAGATAAGAGTAGGAGAATGATGATTGTAGAACAGGTATAGGCATTAGGCCTATACCTGACTGACACTGTAGCGGGTAGATATAAAATTCTGTAATTGACACCTTAGTCCTTCCATGACCGTGATCACTGTAAAGTGTTCGAAACGTCGGGTATTTAAACATCAAATACAAACATGATATAAACCGTAAAACTAGTTTTATTTCAAAGGCATAGGCTCTATTATTACCAACATCTCAACCCATGTAATTCCGACATATTAGCATAGGGTTTTAAGTCGATTTTTTTTTTCTCGCATAAAAGTTATTTGTATACACATCTACGAGAAGAGAGTGGGTGGGAAATTATATTCTCACTTTATTACTATACGGAAAATACGCGCAATATGTAACTTAGCCGTTAAAGGGAAGGAAAGAAGAAGGATAGTCAGATGTTACAATGTACCGATCAGTGAAGATAGATGATGGATGAAACCAAATATAATTAAATTCAGTACAGAAGATTTAGATCAACAAATGATTTAGACATTATTTCCATCGATGAACAAGTAGACGTCTACTGCTGGACAAAGACCTCCCCATGACAATGTCGCTCAGAATAGTTCTATGCCACCTACGGCGTCTCCCACAGTTTCATGCGTTTTACGAGATGACGTTAGTCAGCTTAGTTAGGCGCTGTTAGGTTTAAGCACTGCTTAGAGTTCAAAATTAATTCCATGATATTTTACAGTTCAATTCGATAACGAAGACTATGTTAAACATTTATTTAAAAGATAATTAATATGACTTTAATATTTAGAACATAGCCTAAATTTATTGAAATTTATTTTTGGTTATAATGGCAAACGAGCAAGCAGTACACCTAATGGTAAGTGTTACTGCCACCCAAGGACCTTTTCAATACCACAGATAGAGTGTGGCCACTGTCTACTAATGAAAGTCCTCAGAAAGAACTTAAGAAACTACTCAGAAAGTTGGGCTACCGACTTTCTAGCCCATCGAACGTAGCGCAACTATACATTGCCACTACTCAGAAGTCCATATTCTGCAAGAGTTAGGTACTATTCAGTATGGACCGGCCCGCCGAGCGGGCCACCGAAGACAATAATCGGGTACCGGTGGCCCGCTCGCACGGCGAAGAAGAGGTGCTTGCAGGGTGGGTCAATGGAGTTGCGCGCCGCCTCTTCCGTCACCCCGGACCGACTTGACGGAGTGCGACGTCCATGGCCCACCGCAAAAAAAAAAAAAAAAAACCGGCCTGCCCGCGGATGTAAACAGAGAACTTTCAACATTGTGACACTACCGTTATGATTTTCCTGAAAGATACATAATCAGTATGTAAAAAAAAAATAATTAGGTACTTCATCATCATCATCATCATCATCATCTCAGCTCATATATGTCCCATTGTTGGGCTCGAGCCTCCTCCATAATGAGAGGGTAATTGACCTACTAAGCCACGCTGGTTAGACGTGTTGTTGGTTTTTGTTTCGAGTTTTCCTTCTCTCACATAGATATTAATGTGTTTTATATCCCTTAGTCATCTCGTACGATAACCCACAGGTAAGATAGGAGGTAGTGAATTGTATTCTTACTCCGTCACCACACGGAAAGTAGGTACTTAAGTATAGATTTTTCTAGATATTTATTATTCTATAGACATTAATGTAGATAGTTTAAATATTAAAAATTTTAGACTACATATCAAAGTCCAAGAACGTTGAGAAACTCCTGGGAATGTGTGCAATGGAGATGCTCAGAGCTTTATAAAAGATTAATGTTATTCTATGAACTTTAATATTTTTCTGCAAGTAGCCATAAATCTTAGTGCTAGGTAATGTTGCAAACTTCTCCTATTAAGGATTATTTTATTTGTTATGCTGCATTTATTTTATTAAAAACATTTTGAACATGGCTTACATTTATCTTGATCTTAATTAATCTTAATTTTAATATATATAAATTACGAGTCACGTCGTTTGTCCGCGATGGACTCCTAAAGTACTTATCCGATTTTAATCAAATTTGCACAGCATGTGTATTTTGATCCAAATTAAAAGATAGGATAGCTTCCATCTCAATTTATAGTCGCTATATTATTTTATTGTTAATTATTTGTCTATTATTTGACAGTCACAATTATCTGTTATCTCCAAACGATTCTAACAAATATCGGTATCTGTTGACTGGATTGAGTATTTATTAGATGGCGCTATGTTAAACGTACAAACGTTTCATATAAGCTACAATTTAATAACATAACCATCACGTGTTACTGAGGCTACCTTAGCCACAGCAAAGCGTGGCCGGCTCTGCTAGTTAATAATATGAAATTATAAATATTTTTAAGGTTACATAATTAGTTCTACACTGTTACAAAAATTATAGTTTTATCTTTCAGTAATCCCCTAAATTAGTCGTAAATTGTGTCCAGTGAGTTATTTCATCTGTTTAACTATCTTAAAGTTTATTTCAACTTTGTCCGTGGCAACATATAATAGGTTAAAAAGTATCTTATGTGTTAATCTAGAAAATAAATGTCAAATCTGTTCAACTGACTGCACAGATGGCGTAGTGGTTAAGATACCGACCTTCCGTGCCAGTGCCGTGGGTTCGATTCCCACGCAGGACATTACTTTGTGTGATCCACAAAGTGTTGTTCTGAGTCTGGGTGTAATTTGTCTGCGTTAATTGCATGTTTGTAAAGTCCCCCGCAATACAAGGTTTATTATTTCCTTAGTGCAGGGTGGTGTTTTTAAAAAGAAAAAAAAAAAAAAAAAAAAAGAGAGAATAAAAAAATAAATAAAAAAAAAACAGTTTGTAAAACTTTAACATTATAATATAACTAAGATTCATCATTCTCCTACTCTTATCCCAATTACTTGGAGTCGATACAATACGTACTCTTCTTTCATAACACATATTGTAAAAGTTATTGGCAATAGTTTTATGATCGGCCGCCTGCCAGCCGTCAACCCTTCTTGGGAATGTAATTGTTGACCAAACGACATCATATGGAGTTGGCCCACGTTGTTATATGGCTCTTCATCGTCTTTTACGACATCCACGAGCGAAATAAGAGTTGGTAGTATTCGTAGCCGCTACTACACAGCTCTTTTTATCATATAAGTAAGATTAAATACGCTTATATGTGTAATTATACGAGGGTATGATGATACAATTGTAATTATACAGCCTTTAAAATTTAAATTACAATAATCTAGATACATATGGTAAATATTTTTTCATTATATATGATGGAAACAGCGCAATACCGTAGCTTGTATGGGTTTAATTAAAACCTCCATTGATTAATAGCTCTCTAGAGCCTATAAATATTGGCTCCATTTTTTGTGAAGTAGATACGTACTCATAAAATGTACAGACCAATCCCGTCAAGTGCTTATGATACAAAATTTACAATATTGTAGTTTAAAAAATAAATCTAGGATGAAATTAAATCTAACTGCACAGATGGCGTTGTGGTTAAGATACCGACCTTTCGTGCTAGTGCTATGTGTTCGATTTCTATGTAGTATAATACATTGTGCGATCCAAAAAGTGTTGTTCTGAGTGTGGATGCAATTTGTCTGCGTTAATTGAATGTTTGTAAAGTGCCGCGTAATGCAAAGATTATTCGTTTAGTGCAGGATGGTGTCTTTTTTTAATAAGAAAAAACGATAAAGTTTTTGAAGTAGAATATTCTTTCGTTTTGCAATTTTAATGCTTTTTCGTACAAAGACGACTCTCGTCGACTAAGATGTGATCAAGATCATAAGACAGATACTTTGTATTACTATACATAATAGCGAATATATTTCGTGCTCATGTAAGTTCTAACAACTAGATACGCTATAGCGTGTCAAGCTAAATTCAAGCAAAGAGAACTGATGAGCATCACCGTATGTTTTGACCCACTTTTTGATCTTTTTATAACTCAAAAACTATTTTACTATAACTTTTCTGTGTGAGAGAGAAATACAAAAACTATTATTATATTATACATACATACATACATATCATCACGCCATATCCCTTGCAGGGTAGGCAGAGAGAACAGAGTGCCAGAGAACTCTATCTCTGCATACTTCACTCGCTTCCTCAACATTCATAATTCTCTTCATACACGCTCGCCGGTTTCGGAGACTTGACTCCACCTTCCTTCAGTACATGACCGATCTGGTCTAGGAAGGTTAGTCTTGGTCTCCCCCGGTGCCTACATCCTTATTATATTACATATATTTAAAATAAATATGCCGCGTGTAACAAAGAATGGAACAGCTGGTTGGATAGGTGGTAGGTAATGATGGTAGGAACCCATGACAAAAATTTGAAGAGAAAATATCGAGGGTCCTTGACCCATCAGCTGTTTGTAAAGGCGACGTTTGTCATCTGTAGGAAGCGTAATCATAGATTTATTGAGGTTTTAATGAATATTTAAGAAAGTATTAGTATGTAGCAGATTATTTATCATTTACTTGGTACATTTAATTCAGTTTCAAAGAAAAAGCGATGACAAAGTTGCAAATTTTAAATGCTTCTAATTCGTTAACAAATCGGCATTTTCCCTTCAAATTTTTATTATGGGTTCCTACCATCATTACATACCACCCTTCTGACCAGCTGCTTTATTCTCTGTTACACCCGGTATGTTAAGACCTCTGAGTTAAATGCCTCCGCATTTTTATTTATACACATTTTTATTGCAAATTTTATAAACATCTTAAACAGTTATGTAGATAGGTATTTATATTCAAAACTGGTTATTTTTATAGCTGACCTACTCACATATAGATCAAACTAATCCATTTCTAAGTGACCTAGAAAGTTTCAATTCAGCATCCAGCTAAATAATTGTGTGTATACAAAGGAAAAAAAACAGAAAACAGTAAATTTATAAGATTTGAAATTTTCCAATCAATCAATTTTGTCAGATCTTCTTTGTTGTTTTTTTTTGGCGGCGGGCTATGGAATGGACACACCCCGCTAAATCCGTCTGGGACGACAGAAAAAGCGCTGCCCGACTCCATAGACCCGCCTTACATGTACCTCTCATCGCCGAGCGAGCGGGCCACCGGGACCCGGTCTTCGTCTTCGGTGGCAAAAATAGATAAAACTTCTTTCTTCTTTGCAGAAGAATAAGATGAAGAATGACGACTGTAAAAACTGTTTCGTTGTTTTTTTTTTGTAAGTAATTTAGTGTCAATTATCTATACATATAAATGCTTTGTCCTAAATGATTGACTGACCGATCAACGCACAATCTAAAGCGGTGACCATAGAAACCTGAAATTTGGAGGATGTGTTCTTTATATGACATAGGTATCCGATAAGAAAGGATTTTTAAATTCTAGCACTAAGGGGGTGAAAGGTCTTTTAATTTAAATAACATTTTATTATGACACATGTTTGAAAACCCAATCCGATTTTATTCAAAAAAGGTTGAACTCACATAAAAGCTTGGATCAATACAAATACTCTTTAAAATTGGAATGTCTTGAAAATCAAAGAACTATATTAGTATGGAATTTGAAGATTTCTTAGCTTTAGTGAGGTCATGTACTTTCAGAACACCGGCTCAGAAGGAATTACAGTTCAAAATTTTACGTAACAAAATTAATAACGTAAAAAAACAAATAAAATTCTTAAAATCATTTTCAACTTCTACGCAGATAAAAGCATTATTTATAAAACTTACTTATACGTGTTTAAAAAAATATGTTGTATGGTAGCGACTACTGATACTACAAGCCCTTACATTGCTGGTGGGTGTCGTAAAAGACGACTAAGAGTACTTAGAGACTTTTTATTGACCTGGGTCAAATCCATTTGATGCCATTTAGTCAATAATTACATTCAAGGCGGGTTGACGTCAGACAGTCAACCAGTGATAACGGTATTATCAAAATAAATGTAATATGTACGGTGGAAGAAGGGAACATATTGCAATGACCTGAAGTAATTGGGTTAAGAGCCTGATGATGATAGTGACTTATATATATTAGAAAAACTAAATGACGTGAGCCCTGCCACATAGGGCAAGCCGTGGACATCTCGCGCGCGGATTTGTACTATTCGGTCTTACCTTTACTTACAAGCTTGCGCTTCGTAATTTAAGTAAATATATTTGAGTTACGACTGAAGTAGCCTGTATTTAATATAACGTAGATAATACAGCTAAATAGAAATAAACCTATACATTTTCAACGCAAGCAATTATTATAATTTTATGAGTTCACTTTTGAATAATAATAAATTTGTTTATAAAAATGTATGGTAGGTAGATACATCAAAAAAAAAATAATAATGTGAAAATGAGAAAATTATAATTATTTCGTGGTTGTCAACATCACGAACAAACGACTTGAAAACATCCTATAAACACTCACTTATATAAATGGTGTCCACTATTGTAGACAATCTTAAAATTTATTTATTGAACGAACTAATCTATATATATATAAAAGAGCTTGTCCTGATTGACTGATTCATCATCGCACAGCCTAAACCGCTGGGACTAATAACATGAAATTTAGACAGTTGCTGCCTTTTATATTGTAGGTGCTCACTAAGAAAGGATTTTTGGAAATTTCTCCTCTAAGGGTGAAAAATAGGGGTTGCAAGTTTGTATCCAACTTCGTCATTTTTGAAGTTAGATTCGTGAAAATTTGTATTCGCCTATTTAATATTAAATAAATAAAAACATGATTCAACATTTTTGGAAATTTTTCCTCAAAGGGTGAAAAGTAAGGGGTTGAAAGTTTGTATGAAACTTCGTCAATTTTGAAGTTAGATACCTGAAAATTTGATATTAACTATATAATGTTAAATAAAAATTTACCTATTTCAGTATTTTTGGAAATTCTCCCCTAAAGGAGTAAAATAGGGCTTGCAAAGTTTTTTATAAAACTTTGGTAGTTTTGAGGTTAGAACTGTTAAACTTTGGATTTGAGTATTTAATATTAAATAAACAAACACGTATTTCAGCATTTTCAGAATTTTTTCCCTTAAGGATAAAAATATGCGTTGCAAGTTTGTATGAAACTTGGTCAGTTTTAAAGTTAGATTCGTGAAAATTTGTATTCGCCTATTTAATATTAAGTAAATAAAAACGTGATTCAACATTTTTGCAAATTTCTCCTTAAAGAGTGAAAAGTAAAGGGTTGAAAGTTTGTATGAAACTTCGTCAATTTTGAAGTATGTACCTGAAAATTTGTTATTAACTAAAATATATAATGTTAAAATAAAATTGACCTGTTTCAGGATTTTTGGAAATTCTCCCCGAAGGGAGTAGAATAGGGCTTGCAAGTTTTTTTATAAAACTTTGGTAGTTTTGAAGTTAGAACTGTTAAACTTTGGAGTTGCGTATTTAATATTAAATAAACAAACACGTATTTCAGCATTTTTGGAATTTTTTCTTTAAGAATGACAAATATGTGTTGCAAGTTTGTATGAAACTTGGTCAGTTTTGAAGTTAGATTCTTGAAAATTTGTATTCGCCTATTTAATATTAAATAAATAAACATGTATTTCATCATTTTTGGAAATTTCTTCTCTAATGGTGAAAAATAAGGAGTTTCAAGTTTGTATGAACCTTCGTCAGTTCTAAAGTTAGATCCCTGTAAATTAGTTTTTAGCCATTAAATGTTAAATTAGGAAATATCTTTTTCACCATTTTTGGAAATTTCTCCCTTAAGGGTGTAAAATAGGGGTTACACGTTTGTATGACATTTAAAAAACTTCGTCAGCTTTAAAATATTTCGTTTTTAGCTACTTAATGTTAATTTTTCTATTTCAGCATTTTGTAATTTTTGCCTCTAGGGGTGAAAAGTAGGGGGTACGATGCCAGAAACCTCTGCGTGGTGTACCCTGGGTGCGGGCGACAGTCCCCCAGATCCCTCTGTTGAATTGTCGCCCGTAGCGAATCTCTGGCGCGAGGGAGGGTTCCCCAGCAATGGGTTGAGCCCCAATTCGCTCCTGACCCTCTAGTTTTAAATATAGAGCATAACCCGTTCCGTAGCACGCTGAGTGACCTTGAATTCAGTTATGAGGTCTACAAACAAAATTATAATCAGATAAATTCGGTAAGAGTAGTTTTATAATAAGTTAAGTTTAGTTTTAATTTTCTCTGTTATATTTTCTTATTCTTATCAGTTCATACATATTTGGCCTCATACTACCTACCCTTACTTTGCTCATGGATGTCGTAAAAGACGACTAAGAGTCTTATAACAACGTGGGCCAACTCCATCTGATGCCGTTTGGTCAAGAAATACATTCCCGAGGAGGGTTGACGTCTAGCAGGCCGGTCATGAAACTATTGCCCATAACTTTTACAATACTATGAAAAAAGAGTACATATGTAGTATCGACCCTAAATAATTGGAATAAGAGTAGGAGAATGATGGATTTAGTTGACACTCACGGACAAAAAAACAGTTGATAATTTCCTCTTCCGTCACCACTCGAAAAAGTCTGTATTATTTTATTTCTTTATATTCATTTATAAACGACTAGCGGACCCGGCACACTTCGTTTTGCCTAACAGTTAATGAATGAGATAAGCAGATTGCGATTAATTTAAAATTATTAAGTTATTTTTAGCTGTGTGGTGGCGGCTACAAATACTACCAACCCTTACTTTGGTTGTGGATGTCGTATAAGACGACTAAGAGCCTTATAACGACCTCGGTCATCTCCATCTGATGCCCTTTGGTCAACAATTACATTCCCAACGAAGGTTGACGTCTGATAGGCGGCCAGTCATAAAACTATTGCCAATAACTTTTACAATATATACTATGAAAGAATAGTACATATTGTATGGACCCCAAGTAATTGGGATAAGAGTAGGAGAATCAAGAATAAATATGAATAATATATAAATTCAAATAATCAAGTATTTTAATAACGTGTCAGCAAGACGAAGAATTACCTTGTGCTATACGACATTTTCCTTCAGTTGCGTTGAAAATAAAATAATTGTTGATCTCTGAGATTTGTTCGACGATTTCGCATTCTCAACAGCACGGCCTGCCACGCTTTACTCTTGTGATTAAGAAGCACGGAGTTAGGATATTTTAACGCGGCGGTCTTCCCGTGCAATAAATTGTTCTTCTGCCGTGGTTACGTTCGTTATGTTTCGAATTCTAACTGCGTTACGGTTTTGTTGGGAAAGATTTGATTAAAAATTAAAATATTCCGTATCTGGCAAGAATACGACCGTAAAAATTACTATGTACTAAACTTACTAACGTACTTATGTATCAAAATATTTCTTTATTTAAAAGCTTCACAATCGCAACGCGCGGTTTCCTTTCGAAAATGGTTTGGTAATTCTTTGTCGTTTGATAGCAATTAATAAAAAACTAAACTGCTTAGTCATTAGTGTATGTATACTTTATGAAAATTGGGTTCGTTTACATTTTTTTGTTCGTCCATTCGGACAGGCAAAGGAAATATATCCCATACAGCCTATTGTAAACGAACAGCTATGTTTAGTACTGCGTCGAGAATGGCACAAATTATTTTTCTTTTTCATTTATGGCATTGACTAATAGTAAATGATAAATAAAATAATGAAAAATTGTCACATATCTGTAAATTTCAGTATCTTAAAAATATTGCATTTTCTTTTTGTTTCTCTAACTTTTTGAAGTGAAACTTTTTTATCGACGTATGGAAAAAAAATATATTGTACCTAACGTTTTTCTGTTACGCGCCATATTTATTTTGAAGTGTAAAGCGCATGGGAGGGTTATCCATGTGGTGACGGAGTAAGAATACAATTCGCCACCCCCTATCTTAATCGTGGGTGATCGTAAGAGACGACTAAGGTAAGGGATATAAAACGCATATAACATCTTTGTAAGAGAAGGAAAACTTGAAACAAAACCCTATACCAAAATGTCTGACCAGCGTGGTATAGTATGTCAATTTCCCGCCCATTATGGTGGAGGCGCGAGCCCAATAGTGGGACATATATGAGCTGAGATTATTAGCGCACGAAAGTAGAGAGAAGAGAGAGAGAGAGATATGGGGGAGAGAGGGAGGGAGAGAAGGACAGAGACAGAGAGACAGAGAAAGGGGAGAGAGAGAAAGGGAGAGAGGATTTTTAATAGTGGTAGGATCATGCTGTTGACAGTTCTCTGTCTACAGCCGCGGGACGGCCCATCCGGGGTAGTATCACACTCTCGCAGAAGATCGACGTTTGAGTAATGGCAATGTGCTATTGCGTTTCGTTCGGTGAGTGAGAGAGCCGGCAGCCCAGGTGGGTGGGTTTGGGGATTGTAATGGTAGGCCGCGGCCTAGTTATACCCTTGGTAGAGCAAAGGTCCATGGTCAGCTGGGACACTTACAATCAGGTGTGCTGCTTGCTCGTTTGCCACCATAAGCAATAAAAAAAGGCAGAGAGGCAGAGAGAGAGAGGGAGAGAGAGAGAGGGAGAGGGGGGAGAGAGAGGGGGAGAGAGAGCGAGAGAGAGAGAGAGAGTAGTTAGCCAAAGTGTCACTTCTGATATGTGTACGTACTTTATACGTACGCATAATTTTCTGTTTTTTTTAAAGTGCTATTTTATTTAATATTACTACCAGATCTTGCTTAATGAAATAATTAAGGCGCTTTATTTATCGTGCATATTATAGCATTGACTAATAGTAAATGCTAAATAATATAAAAAAGGCGTGCACTATTGGATTTTCCAAATTATAATTTTAACTTATTTTAATTTATTTCAAGAAGCGAGTGAAGTGTTCAAGGATAGAGTTCTCTGGCACTCTGTTCTCTCTGCCTACCCTGCAAGGGATATGGCGTTATGATATGTATGTATGTAATTTTAACTTTTCGCGGTATTTTCCAAACAAACCATTAGACCACGTAATGACGTGTGCTGTCAGTTGCCATGGTTACATCATCAACAAATGAACGTTTAGAATTGATGTTTTTTTATTTTTCTTTTTTTTTGTTTATTAATATCATATTTTAATATCCTATTCCCGACGACAAGAAACTCAAAAACATAAAAATCATAAAAATTGGTGCAGCCGTTCTCGAGTTATAAGTGTTGTAACTAACACAACTTTCTTTTATATATATAGATTAACATATTGTGTTAGTTTCTTTAATTTTTATTTAATGAGACGTAAATAAAAGTAAATGCAATAACATATATTAGAAGTAATTCGGATAACTAAAATAATATAAACTGAAATTGTAGTAATTAATAGGGAACTAAAATTATTTAATTGGTACGAGTACTTATATTAATGAAACCAGCTGTCAAATGTATATTGGGGTTACAAATACAAGTCACGAGGCCGCATTAAAAAAAATGTCTCTTGTTGTTAATAAATATTAATATTAAAACTTAATTAAGCAGTGGTGTTAGTAAAATAAATTTACCGTGTGGTGACGGCGTAAGAATACAATTCACCACCCCCTATGTTAACCGTGGGTGATCGTACGAGATGACTAAAGGATATAAAATACATATAACATCTATGCGAGAGAAAGGAAAACTCGAAACAAAACCCTATACCAATACGTCTGACCAATATGGTATAGTAGGTCAAAAACCCTCCTATTATGGAGGAGGCCCTAGTCCATCAGTAGTACGTATATGGGCCGAGATAATGATGAAAATAAATAAAAAATATAGGGCGATAAAGGGTAAAAGGCTTGTTTCTTCTGTAAGATTCATTGCATTTTGAAATGCAATGCTGTTGTTCCGATTTCTTCTGTTTAAACTTTAATGATTTTATGTATAAAGGCATGGTATGACAAAAGTTAGCATTTATGTTTTAAATTAGGGCCCATTTCTTTGCATTTACTCCAGTTTATATATTGATAAACATTGCACGTTTTTTTTTTATTCTTTAAAGAAAACAATAATAAAATTAAAAAAATAATATGACGATATACGTTTTAATGACTTCTAATCTTTACGCGAGTATTACACATTTGAAATAAAACTACTTTTACGGATTCTATCGCGTTTGTATTTGATTTATAACCTCCCGTGACCATGATCACTGTAAAGTGTTCGAAACGTCGGGAAATTATAAATCAAATACAAACGCGATAGAATCCGTAAAAGTAGTTTTAATTCAGATATACGTTTTGTTTAAGAAAAAATAATAGCTACGAAGTATAAAGTCAATATTCCTTCATTATCTTTTATATAATATCCTACAGAAAGCTTTTCACGATAATAGTCTTCCGTAATAGGCTTCATTCAATCTAATGTGCGCCGAAAATTTAACGTTCCTCATAATGTAATTTCAAAATTAATTATTACCTTATTAATTCAAATTAGCCGCCGCCATATTGATGAAAATATAATTAACATTAACGTTATACGGTTCACGTTATATATATGTAGGTAGTTATATATATCTGTATGTAGTAGGCACAGAATATTTTAAAATATTTTTTTCAAAATAAGTTTTATATTCATCATTATGCCACGATTGGCCATCGCAGTTGGTGTCAGAATTTTTCTAGATGAGTGCTTCTGCTCACCTTTGTATGCTCTCTTAGTGGATTTACACGACTTCTATGTGAAAGAAAGAAAGAAAAACGAAACTAGTTCTTATTTTATTTTCTTTTTTTTTAACGCTTATGGTGGCAAACGAGCAGACAGCACACCTGGTGGTAAGTGTCACTGCCGCGCATGGACCTTTGCAAGGGTATAGCTAGGCCGCTGCATACCAATACATTCCCCAAGCCCACCCCAGTTGAGCTTCCGGCTCTCTCGCTCACCGAACGGAACGCAATAGCACATTGCCATTGCTCAGACGTCGATCTTCTGCGAGAGTGTGGTACTACCCCGTGCGGACCGGCCAGCGGCTGCAGACAGAGAACTGTCCACAGCGTGGTCCTACCACTATTAAAATTTTATCTACCCATTACAGTATCAGTTGTGAAGTTAGGCAAGTTTTGAGAAACTGTATAAAGAATACAATTGCGATAAAGGAGCAGCTTATTCAGTTTATACAACATCCACTGATTTTTAAGTAGTGATGACGACATATTACATTCTTGACCCGTTAACAAATATTTTGGGTAGTTCGGGTTATACATGAGTACCTAGTTGGTTCTAATACATTGAAGATACTATCTCAAATCTATATAAGTATAGTCTGCCTATTCCACGTTCCACCACTCGCCATATCTATCACATCAAGTCTAATTCTGGCATTGAAACTGTCAAAAACATTTTTAAAGTTTTTCAAAAAGATGTGTTTCTACTGTCATTATGAAGAATTTCTTAGGCATAGTAATAGTTATCAAGGGAATAGATTACTATGGAATTCCCAACGGCGGTTACTTCTAGAAAAAAATATTCATCATCATCATCATCACCATCATCTACGTCCCACTGTTGGGCTCGGGCCTCCTCCATAATGGAAGGGTAATTGACCTACTATACCACGCTGGTCAGACGTGTTGATATAGAGTTTTGTTTCGAGTTCTCCCTTCTCTCGCATAGATGTTATATGCGTTTTTACATCCTTTAATCGTCACCCACGGGTAAGATAGGGGGTGGTGAATTGAGTTCTTATCCGTCACCACACGGAAAAAATATATTATTATCTTGTATATATTTTTTTTCTAATTAATTTGAATATTTAAGAACAATATTTTTTTTTTGTTTTTAAATAGGTCTTCGACAGCCGTGAATTTACAGAAATATATTCCGACATCTACCTTATCTTACTACCTTACTTAACTTAGAAGTGTTGGTGTAAGGTAGTCGACTAGTCATAAAACTATTGTAAATAAATTTTGCAATATATAAGATGGAAGAGGAGTACATATTGCGTCAACCCCAAATAATTGGGTAAGAGGAGGATGATAATAATGATAAACCTTTTCTTACTGTGACAAGCAAAAGAATAAGAGATGTAAAATATTAACATTACATAGATTTTGATAGTAGTTTCCGTGAAATGGAAACTACATTAACTAGTTCATAACTTACTTACTTATTTAATAAAGCATAGATTTTGGTCCCTAAATGTAGGCCTCATAACCAGGCTCAAAGTCCCTCAGCGTGCTATGAAGCGGGCTATGCTCAGGATTTCTCTGCGAGATAGAATTCGAAATACGGAAATCTGCAGAAGAACGGGTGTAACCGACATATCACGAAGTATGAGCACGCTGAAGTGGCAATGGGCAGGCCGCATCTCGAAGAACGGACAACCGCTGGGGAAGAAAGGTTCTAGAGTGGCGACCACGTACCGGACGACGCAGTGTAGGACGCCCCCCATTAGGTGACCAACGACCTGGTGAAGGTTGCTAGGCGTCGTTGGATGCAAGTGTCGCAGGACCGCACTTTGTGGCGTAACATGAGGGAGGCCTATGTCCAGCAATGGACGACAATAGACTGAAATGATGAAATCAAAATTTGAAAGTAATTTTCACGAAACGGAAACTGCATTAACTAGTTCATAAGTTACATTTAATAAAGGAAGTATTACTGCAAACAATATAACAGAGCAAACATATAAAGGCATATTTGTGGTGGCTGATGTTTGTCTTTTTGTACGTAAGTAATAAGCTCTCTAAGTAGAATGTGGTGGAGCGTAGGATGCAGTGAGGCAATATATTAAGGCTTATACGGGTTGTTTGAAATGTACACAGACTTCTAAAACTCATATCTAATATATAAAATATTATTAAATTAGGTAAAAATCGGGTCGTTTGTGAGCTGAAGACGAAGATGCAAACCATATTTATGTAATATTATAAAGTGTTACTATCCATCATCAGCACATTCTCCTACTCTAATCCCAATTACTTGGGGTCGATACAATATGTTCTCTTCTTTCATAGTATATGTACTATTGTAAAAGTTATTGGCAATAGTTTTATGACCGGCCGCCAGCCAGACGTCAACCCTCCTTGGGAATGTAATTGTTGACCAAACGGCATCAAATGCAGTTGGCCCAGGTCGTTATATGGCTTTACGACATCCACGAGCAAAGTAAGGGTTGGTAGTATTCGTCGCCGCTACCACACAGCTAAAAATGCTACTATCCATTCCTGTACATATCATAAGAAACAACTAAATTACGTCACGACAATCAAATAACACAAATGCAAGATAAGGAATTCAAAACAAAAACCAACATTAGTTATCAGTGCGATTAAGTAGGCCTATATATATCCTTACTTTAAAAGGACAATAGAACATTATAACCAATTTCAATAAAGTCATATTTTCTTTAACTTTATAAAAGTATAATTAAAACTACAGATATAAATTCCACCAGAATCAAATACTTTTGCACTATAACTCAAATTTTATTCCATTTATTGTGAATTTAGTTAATTGAAGTAAAACTGCTAATAATTCTACATATATTATTCGGACTGCGGGCAAATGCAGTATAATTGCTCTTATAAGTATAATATAGTTATATGTAAAAACCTGCAGAGCCATTGAAGAATATAAATCAGGTAATAATTTGTATTTCGCGTGGCTGGAAATAGTTAACCCTAAAAGTATTATCGTTCATTCAAAAGTTCATAAAACGCGAGTTTTATGTTGATATTAAGAAAAATATACACACTTAGCATTTGATTTAAAATTGTACTAGTGCATCACCTATATTAAATTAATAAAAAGACTAAAATCTGTATATTGATGTGTAAATATAACTATAATTTATTATTTACTATTAATTTTCTTTATATACTAAAGAAAATTAATATGTAATTCTGGATTTATTTTTATCAGGCCATATCATACTATTAGATACAAGCGTCTTTTATAATAAAAGAAAATATAGCCTATTATCCCACTTTTGTTCAGATGTTTTCTGATAGTGTTTAATTTGAAATAAAACTAGTTTTACGGATTCGAAGACTGACGTCCTTCCATAACCATGGTCATCTCAGAGCTCTTCTGAGGCGACCACAGAGTTCCATGGTGGTCAGGGCCATACGCGGGTACCGCACGGTGGCGACGGAGGCGGCGTGCCTGTTGGCCGGGACTCCTCCGTGGGACCTGGAGGCGGAGATGCTCGCCGACCTGTATCGGCGGGTGTCGGGGGTGCGAGCGGAAGGCGGTGCGGTCTCGCTGAGGAAGCTTACCGCCTGGCGCGTTGACGCCCGCCGAGACGTCATTGCCTGTTGGGCAGTCCGGCTGGGGAGGCCTCGGTTCGGTGTGTAGACCGTGGAGGCCTTCCGGCCGGTGCTGATGCAGTGGTTAAAACGGCGGCATGGGGTGCTTTCCTTTCCACTGGTGCAGGTTTTGACGGCCATGGGTGCTTCGCCAAATATCTGCACACGGTCGTCCGAAGGGAGAGTACACCGTCCTGCCACCACTGCGATTGCGACGAGGATACGGCGCAGCATACGCTCGAGATTTGTGCCGCTTGGGCAGTGCAGTGCCGTGAACTTATCGCAGTCTTCGGTGCCAACCTGACGCTGCCGACCATCACCAGGGCGATGCTCGACAGCGTCAGGAACTGGGACGTGGTCGCAATCTTCTGCGAGGCAGTAGTCTCGCGCAAGGACGCGGCGAAGCGTGTGCGCGAAGATCGTCTCCACGGTGACGCGAGCCGCTGCCGGCGACTGGGGCAGCGCAGGCGCGATTACCTGCGGCTAATGCCGCCCTAGCTGAGGCCGCGGGTGACTGGACCGGGGAATTAGTCCGTCACCCGCCGAGAGGATGACCGCGTGAGAAAAGACCGACGTCCTCCCCGAGGGGTGGGACGTCCTTCAAGGAGAGGGTACCCCTCAAGGGGTATTCCGTCGGGTCGGCCACTGACGTCAAGTTCACGCTGCTCCGGGTATCAGTCCAACGATGATGGCGAGGTGTCACGGTTGAGTTACGGATGTGCGTGCTTACGCCCCTCTGTCGCCCCGGACGGAGTGTTGCGAAAAGTGCGCCGACCGTAACCCACCCAAAAAAAAAAATCACCATGATCATTGTAAAGTGTTCGAAACATCGAGCAATTAAAAATCAAATACAAACGCGATAGAATCCGTAAAAGTAGTTTTATTTCAAATGTGTAATACTTGCGTAAACAACCCATTAGTGTTTAGTTTCCGAATGTCCTATTAAAGTAATGTTAGTAGACATACAATATGTTAGCTATGTTAGGTATAGTCTATGAGCAAATATTATTTTATAATACCCATAGAAAAGCAAGATTGGTGAAGGCAAGTTTGCACCTTCACTGCAAAAAAGGACCCGTTTATCATGGAGCCTCAGATAATAACCTTCAAATTGCTGAGTGTTAAGATCCTCCGTGTCAAACTATCGAGCAAAGTTCAGTTTGGCAGCCATTTGGAGGAAAGCCAAATTGGGTAAGCAAAAAGCTCAGCGTTCTGATACCACCAAGACAGCATCATACAATATAAAGCACAGATCCATCGTCATGTAATGTGCATGCTCACATTTCTGACTTTCTGCAAAGATGTGCAGTTCGAATCGTTGGTGATTGCAATCTCACGGACATACTGGAATCGTTGGAGCGGCGGAGAGAGTTTGGGTCACTCTGTGTACTCTACCGGCTCTTTCACGGAGAATGTTCTGAGTAATTGTTTCACTTGGTATCACCGCCATCACCGTACCAATTAAAACATCGTAGTAGGGTTCATCCATTTCACCGGGAAACGTTAAGGTCCCTTACTAACCGTGCTTCCTAGCCGCTAATACTTAGGACAAAATCATATTAATGCAAGTAATACACAAAATGTATTACTGCTATTTTAGTGTAAATTCAACCTTAAAATACGTTTTTTTAAAGTTACATAAACAATAATTTACTTAATAGCTTAATTGGAAAGTTTGCTCGAGTCGGTTGGTTTTCGTGCCTGTAAAGTAGCACAAACCCAGTACTTTATTGCGTGTCGCTTTATTTGACGGTTACAGAAATGTTACACTTTTAAAGCATGACTAAATACATCCCCTAACTTAGTAATAAAATATATATATATATTTTCTTATTTTTTAACAGCTTAGTCACTTTAGTTATATCGAAAAATGTATAACTGCCCTATATTTTAATTTCTTTGCAATGACTAGTTTCAACATCTTTATAAGGGAAACGGAATGAGATACAATGTAATATTATAATATAATAATTGTAAAATTTTAATTACTAATTTAAATAATCATTTATTTTTCTGAACTTGTTGTTTCGAGGTTAGTTCATGATCAAGATTAATATAGAATTAATAAAGAATGTTAGATTAAGAAAATTTTGTTATTATGATTTTAATGGCAATAATAATTATTCAAATAAGCAATAATCTTAGTCTTATCCTAATAGACACTATTAATAATTCTCCTTTAAGATGGAACGAACTATTTAGATAATTTTAATATAAATATATAGATCACGAGTCACGTTGTTTGTCCGCGATGGACTCCTAAAATACTTAACCGATTTTAATCAAATTTGCACAGCATGGGTAGTTTGATCCAACTTAAAAGATAGAATAGCTTCCATCTCAATTTATAATCGCAATATTATTTTATTACGAATTATTGATCTATTATTTGACAGTCACAATTATCTGTAATCTCCACGAGATGTAATCTAACGATTCTAACAGATGGCGGTATCTGTCTACTGGATTGGGTAAGTATTTAATAGATGGCACTATGTTAAACGTACAAACGTTTCATATAAGCTACAATTTACTAGCATAACCACCACGTATTACTGAGGATACCTTAGCCACAGCAACGCGTGCCACAGCAACGCGTGCCACAGCAACGCGTGGCGTGGCGTGACAATTTCATTGGACGTAATTTACTCTGAGGGTGATGATGTTACATTTGCTGGTGGCAGCTTATGTCTAAGAGTATTGCTTGACTATTAACCTGATTTTTACCAGGGCCATCATAAAATAAGGATTGCTTTCACATTGTATTCTTAATTCCTCACCTCATTGGAGCTACTAAGTTAACACGCTGATATATATCATTCTAAAGTACACATTTCAGGATATCTATATCTGTTTTCTAGATTTCAAAGCTTTACTCAAAATATGGATTAATAGAGTCAATGGAAGATAAAATATGCTGAAAACAAAGTCAAATAAAATTTGCTAAATTATTTAATTCTCTCTATAAAACGAAACGAATTGTACATTACTATAATTATCACAAAAAATATTGGATCGCACAAAATATTGTACTACATAAGAATTGAACCACGGCAGTTAAATCTGTGCATATACGTCATTACACTACCAAAGTTTCATAACGATAAGACTAGTATTATGTTAAAATTAACTTCGAAGATTACATTGCTGGTTGATACTTAAAGAGATGAATTTGAAAAAATACAACTTCAACTTACTCAAGCACCGCATCAGTTACGCAACGTTTCTCTAAATTTAAATACTGTTGTAATTCATGTAAATAATTAAAATAATCGTACATCATTGTTCTGCCGAATTTAACGCTGCTTGCAGATCTCAGCATTTGTCACACAATCCTAATATGAAATTCGTCGGATCGGCCAAATATGACGCTTTCAAATTTCTCTTGTATTTGCGATTAGGAAGCTTTGTTACTTTCAAAATGTTAACTTTCGGTACTAAAATTTTGATTTACAAATATTTGCATTAATTTACTTTTTTATTGAGAAATATTATATGCTATAAAACAAGCCGGGATCTATAAGAACCGATAAGTGACTATAAATCTCCACAAATCCGGTATAATTTAGTATAACATTGGAGTATCGCCGTCCCTTGGCGTCCATACAAAATGACCAATGAGAATTTTTCATGTAAAACCGTGGAGACGCATATTATTTATTATATACTATAACAAAGAGATTCATAATGAAAACGAATGACAAAAATATTCTACATTATGAATTCTAACGATTATATAATATTACTGCAAATGTTAGCGTGGGCATACATAAGTCAATTATATTAGAAATAAAATAAACCTCTCGACTATAATAATGGCGTGACTTCTAGCGACAAACATAGCTGTTCTTTTAAACGAAATATTTCAGCACATGCGTCACATTAATACTGATAATGGAAATACAAAATAAGGTTAAAATAGTTCATATTATTTAATCTCAACTTAGTAGAAAGCACACGGCATAATTTGTTCAACGCCTAGTGGTTTCGTGATCAACAATGTGAGGTTTCCAGTACACTTATCTCGATTGTACTCGGTATTCGATTACTGTACTTATTAATATATATTGTTCTACAGTTAATTACCCATGTAATGACGGAGTAAAAATGCTATACATACTTTCTAGGTCGTTGGTGTCGTAAAAGACTATAAAAGCATGCAGATAACATCTATGCAAAAATGGAAAATTCGGAATAAAAGCTTCTTCAAATTGTTTGACTAGCATCGTATAGTAAATTAATTTCTATCACGTTGTAGAGACCCGAGCCTAGTAATGGCTCAAATATAACGTAAAAACGTACAGGTTAGACAGAGATACTAGAATCATCATTCTCCTACTCTTATCCCAATTACTTGGGGTCGATACAATATGTACTCTTCTTTCATAGTACATATTGTGAAAGTTATTGGCAATTGTTTTATGACCGGCTGCCTGCCAGACGTCAACCCTCCTTGGGAATGCAATTGTTGACCAAACGGCATCAGATGGAGTTAGCCTAGGTCGTTATAAAGCTCTTAGTCGTCTTTTACGACATCCACGAGCAAAGTAAGGGTTGGTAGTATTCGTAGCCGATACCACACAGCTAACAGAGATACCAGAATATACAGATTAATTGCCTAGTTTGTATACGAGTCGTTATTTATAGATAGAAACTTGACTGCACAGATGTCGTTAAGATACTGACCTTCCGTGTCACTGCCGTAGGTTTGATTACTATACAGAAAAATGCTTAGTGCATTTATACGCAGGACAATACTTTGTGCGATCTACAAAGTTCTGAGTCTGGGTGTAATTTGTTGTTAATTATATGTTTGTAAAGTCCTCCGGAATACAAGAATTATTTCTTTAGTGCAGAGTGATGTCTTAAAAAAAACATTCTTACGCTGTGTTGAAGAATTCATATTTTTAAAATATCAAAAAGCTAGAAAACAGCTACAAATTTATTAATAGATTACATAGTAGATTTTAAAATCATCTTTACAACTCCCTAATTGATTTCTGAATACCTACATATTTTCAAAGGTTCTTTTTACATATGTGCATACTATTCACGATAAGGAGCAGTTTCATTATTTTTCTAAAGGCACGTTGCCTTACAATAATTCAATTGAGATCAGGAATCTTCCTGATCTCGAGAATTGAAATCAAGAATCTTCCGGATCGAGAGCTCCTCTCGCTTCTTGCATAGTGGTTAGTAAACTAAATATGAAACACTTTAAACTAGGTCTAAGTGCATTTAGCCCTACTTTTAGAAACAAACCATTACTAGATTGCGCGGAATTTAAATAAAGAAGTTGCCAGCCCTGTTTGTTTTACTTCTATTCCTTATATAGCACTGCGTTCGACTTTTTTGTAATTGACTACATTCATTATAATTAATCAAGCTAAAGAGAAATGTTACCGCAAATTTAGAAACGAGTTAAACTTCTTAATTAATTAAGATTCCATCGATAGAACAAGTACTTGGGTAATTAATAGAAACATGGCCCCAAAACTTAGGTAACCCTTTGAGAAGTTCACGTATTAATCCAACGAAGACACAATGAAAACTTTGTTTGAACCAAGTTAGGAACCGTTGAGAAATAAGTGTTGATCACACTCCCTTTTGTTAGTTTCGGAATTTTAGTTTAAAGATCTTAAATTACAGGTAGCACATATGTGTTGCCTATGAAAGAAAATTATCATATAAATTGAGTTAAAAGAAAATTGATTCGTAGCGTAATGAAGATACACTAACAATTCTTTATTGGCTGATATGGTAATAGGCTTAACATGAATATATATGAAATAAAACTTATTGTACGGATTCTATCGCGTTTGTATTTGATTTTTAAATTCCAGACATTTTGAACACTTTGCAGTTGTCATGGTCACGGGAGGACCATGATCACTGTAAGTATTTGAAACGTCGGGAAATCATTATGATTAGGTATATAAGTAAGCGAATGAGAGCAGAAAATCTCGAATAAAAATCTTACCTTATCACCCTGCCTAATTAGCGTGATATACGGTGTTACTCGTATATCCAGTTCGTAGTCGCACATTAAACTTTCTTCCATAACGATAATTGTTTCTTTTATGTGGCATACCCACTACAATTTCAGGAAGGTACAAATTATTTAAGACATTGTCGGATGTTCTTCGCTAGGTTTACTTAAAAATATTGAATCTAAATTTAATTACAGAACATAAAGCAGAAAGTTAAATATGTGATACGTATCACTCTCCTATTCATGAAATATGTAGCTACTAACACTGTCTTCAATCTAAGAGCTCCCAAATGGCTTGCTCATGCAATAAACAACGTTTGTAACAAAGTTTACAACAAAAGGTTCGCAGAAGTAACGTTGTTAATGTGTCTTCATGACTTGAAAACTTGGGCAACCGAAAACAGCTTAAGTTTGAAGTAAAAGTATAAGGAGTAGATACATACATATTTCAATCTGTTCTTATATTAAATTGAGATTTTATGAGGATTTTTCAATTATTAAAATACTAATAGCCGCAATTAAGGATTGCAATCCAGAAAAACATATCCGGTAATCCGGCGGATCCGGCATCATTCAACGTTCATCAGATTCAGTACCAATATACCAGATCCGTCGACCGGAACCGGTGCTAGTATTTTTTGAAAAAATAATAGAGTTGTTGCATGAGAGACAAGGAAAAGAAATTATAGTTACAAATCCAGCAAGCAACCACGTGTTATAGCATAAATACTAAAAAAGAGAAAGATTTTGATAAAGTACTAAACAAGGAAAGAATTACATTTGAAAGTGACAGAGTTTGGGGAGAATACTTGTCTGTTATTCGTGATTATTTGCTGACAATTAGATCGACCAGTATAGAAGCTGAAAGGGCCTTTTCGCCCGCAGGCTATATTTGCAGCTCTATTAGAAGTCAACTTGCACATGACACAATTAACATTATTTGTTTCCTAAGATCCTTTCTCAAAATCAAAAAATATTTTCTTATAATGTAGAATGAATACTAAGACAATTATCACTAAAAATGCTGCTTAAAATCATTATTTATCGTTATTTGATTAAATTAAAGAGTTATTTATAATTATAAGACAAACTGATTATTGTGATAATTGTTGCATTAGACAGACTGCTGTGTGGTAGCGGCTAAGAATACTACCAACCCTTACATCGCTCGTGGATGTCGTAAAAGACGACTAAGAGCTCTTAATCGACCTGGGCCAACCCCATCTGGTGCCGTCTGGTCAACGATAGCATTCCCAAGGAGGGTTGACGTCAGGCAGGCGGCCGGTCATAAAACCATAGCCAAAACAAATTGCAATATGTCTGGGAATAAATTAGATGACGCTAGGGCTAGGGCGTACCCTGCAAGCGACGCGCAGGGGCAGCACCCGGTCCCTGCGAAAAATGGACAAGGGTTGTTGCACCACGGGCGGGTGCAACGTAAGAAGCAAGCTCTTGGTATGAAAGGGATAAGAATGAGGTATGCAAGTTGGAATGTTGGAACGATGACTGGAAGAGGAAGGGAATTGGCAGATCTCTTAAAAAGGAGAAGAGTAAATATTGCATGTCTGCAAGAAACAAAATGGAAGGGAACGAGAGCTCGAGAAATTGTTGAAGGATACAAGTTATATTATAGTGGTAGCGATGGAAAAAGGAATGGTGTAGGCATAGTCTTAGATAAGAATTTGAAAGAATGTGTGACGAATGTAATAAGAATGAATGATAGATTAATAGTTGTGAAAATAGTGTGGGAAAACGTCATCCTGAATGTCATTAGCGCGTATGCACCCCAAGCCGGATGTAAAGATGAAGTGAAAGAAAAGTTTTGGCAGGATTTTGATGAAATTATGATAGGTATACCAGAAAGTGAAGAGATATGTATAGGAGGTGACTTTAATGGACACGTAGGAGCGGGCAATGAAAGTTATGAAACAGTGTATGGAGGATGGAGGTACGGCATGCAAAACGCTGGGGGGGGGAGACGCTACTTCAAGCGGCTTCGTCGTTTCACCTGGCCATCGGTAATACGTGGTTCCAAAAAAGAGATGAGCACCTTATTACCTATAAAAGTAGCAACCACTGTACGCAGATCGACTACTTTCTTATTAAGAGAAGTAAGTTGGTCTGCGTAAAGGATTGTAAGGTGCTACCAGGTGAAGCACTAGTATCCCAGCACCGTCCGTTAATACTAGTGATGGAGCAAAGAACACCCTCTATTAAGGCCAGAAACCGACCCCCTCCTAAGGTAAAATGGAGTATGCTTGAAAGGAATGAGTATGCAAGTAGATTTAAAGAAAATGTGATGGATAAAATGATTGAAATGAATGATATGAATGATAAATCTGTGAATGAATGTTGGAATGAAATGGCTAGTTGTATTAGAAATACAGCTAAAGGAATACTAGGAGAAACGAAAGGAAAAGGTATAATTGATAGGGATACGTGGTGGTGGAATGAAGATGTGCAAAAGATCGTGAAAGAAAAGAAGAATGTATTTAAGGAATGGCAGAATGAACATAATGAAAGATTGAAGGAAGCAAAAAAGCTTGAAACAAGGAATGCAAGAAAAAAGCTAGACGGGTAATAGCTATTGCGAGAGCACAGGCCGAAGACATGATTTTTAAATCGATAGATGGGCCTCGAGGTCAAAAGATGCTATACCGCATAACTAAAGCCCGAGAAGAAAGAGCAAAAGATATTAGGCATGTCAGGTGTATAAAAGATGAAGCAGGTAAAGTGTTGATAAAAGAAGAGGAAATAAAAGAGCGTTGGAAGCAGTACTTTGAAAGGTTAATGAACGAAGAGAATTCATGGAGTGGAGTGTTAAAAGATGTATCAGAGAACGTCGGCCTAGTAAGGGAAATTACAATAGATGAGGTAAGAGAAGCAGTGAGAAGTATGAAAAATGGAAAGGCTGTAGGGCCCGATGGTATACCAGTTGAAGTATGGAAGATTTTGGAAGAGGATGGGTATATGTGGTTAACTTTATTCTTCGATAAGCTGCTGCGCGACGAAGTAATCCCCAATGAATGGTGCAATAGTACGCTAGTGCCCATTTTTAAAAATAAAGGGGATGTTCAGGACTGCGGTAGTTATCGAGGAATAAAGCTTATGTCACACAGTATGAAATTGTGGGAAAAAGTGATTGAGAAACGATTGCGAGAAGAAAGTGAGATCACCCAAAACCAGTTCGGATTTATGTCGGGCCGCGGGGCAACGGATGCCATGTTTGCACTGCGCCAACTGTGCGAAAAATATCGTGGTGCACATAAAAACTTGCACATGGTATTCGTTGACCTCGAGAAGGCCTATGACAGAATACCGAGAACAGTTTTGTGGTGGGTACTGAAAGAGAAAGGTGTGCCTGTGAAGTATGTTAGGTTAATCTGTGCCATGTACCGACAATCTAGGTCGTACGTGGTAAATGGTGGTGGTAATCAGCGGCTGGAGACTCCGACGAGTTCAGTGTCGAAGTATGTCTGCACCAAGGGTCGGCGTTAAGTCCTTACCTCTTCCTGTTGATAATGGATGCATTAACATCGGAGATACAGGAAGAGGCACCCTGGTGCATGCTATTCGCTGATGACATTGTTCTCGTCGGGAAAGAGGGCCTTGAGGTACAGAGCATGCTGGAAAAGTGGCGCTGTAAGTTGGAGAATGTAGGCTTGAAAATCAGCAGACCAAAAACAGAATACATGTTCTGCGATTTCGGCGGTCTCTCCAATTTTACACCCATAACTTTAGATGGAGTACCTATCCCAGTATGCTCGAACTTTCGATACCTCGGTTCTCTTATCCAAAGCGATGGCGACCTGGATCGTGCGGTGAAGCACAGAATTGATGTGGGATGGATGAAGTGGCGGCAGGTCACGGGTACAACATGCGACCCCAAAGTACCCCTTAGATTAAAGGGCCAAATATATAAAAGCCTAATAAGACCTGCTGTACTGTATGGATCAGCATGTTGGGCGATAAAAGCGACGGATGAGAGACGACTGCATGTAGCGGAGATGCGAATGTTGAGATGGATGTGTGGTGTGACAAGAATGGATAAAATAAGGAATGAACATATAAGAGGAGTGACGGAAAAGTTAAGGAGTGAAAGATTGACATGGTATGGACATGTGATGAGAAGGGATGAAAGTAATGTTGTGAGGAAAGCTTTAAGCATGAATGTTGAAGGCTTAAGGGGTAAGGGAAGACCGAAGAAAAGATGGATGAACTGCGTGAAACATGACATGGATAGACAAGGAGTGACCACAGAGATGACGTCTGATAGAGTTGTATGGAAGGAGAAGACGTATTGCGTCGACCCCAAATAAATTGGGATAAGAGCAGGTTGAAGATGATGATGATGTTGCATTAGACAGATTCATCAATTCATAAGAGTGTCTGCCATAAATATAAGACTTGTTTGTTAGCAATAATAAATATTCTCAAATACTTTAATAATTATTGTGATTTCACCTCAATAAATTTCGTAAAGTTTCTTACAAAACTAATTGATCTATCTGTGAAAGTGATATCTAAGAACACTGAATTGAGTTACATGGTTAAAATTTTACTAGTTACCTACATTACTAGATTTTATTTGTTTGCTCGTTACTTAATCTTGACATTGGATTGGAAATAAAGTTAAGTACTTAAATTTTTATCTGTGTGGTGACGAGGTAAGTATACAAATCACCACCCTCTTACCTTACCCGTGTGAGATCGTTACAGATGTCTAAGGGATAAAAAAACGCATATAACATCTATGCAAGAGAAAGAAAACTCGAAACAAAACCCTATACCAACACGCCTAATCAGCGTGGTATAGTAGGTCAATTGCCCTCCCATTGTAGAGTAGGTCCGAGCCCAACAGTGGGACATAATATAATATGAGCTGAGATGATAATGATGATGAGTTAAATTACCTATATTAAGTACAATGACACTTGGTTAACTTGCTAACCGTTAATTTTGACTCGAAAAGCGAAAATTACCCTGAAATCATCAATCCGGCTGGATCCGGTTAGATCCGGCTGAACTGAAAATGTCGCCGGATTGCAATCACTAGCCGCAATCCTCTGGCATATACTTCGGGAAGTTTACAATCATACAATACATTCTTAATTGCACACCATTTTTAGGTACAGAAATAGAATAAAATACAATAATTTAACATTGGTACAATTTAACGTATAGTTTTTGTATACCGCAATTTCTTCCGAAGTTTATGCTTTTTGACGTAATTATCAGTGACTTATGATGTTACGCTATTCTCGACGACTTATAATGTTACGCGATTACACTTTTGATATAAAACTATTGTTACGGATTGTATCGCGTTTGTATTTGATTTTTGATTTCTCGACGTTTCGAATATTTTACAGCGTTCATCGAACTTCATAGAATCCGTAAAAATAATTATTTCAAATATAATTAACAGTTTTCTCATCTTTACTGTAGATATATTGATTGAAATATAGTCTAAATATTATGTGCACTGCATAATATGGCACACAAAATAACATTAATAACTCTTGAAATAATTTATGTTGATATTCGACAGTGGTACGATAAGATTTAATGATCTGACAATAAAAAAAAAATCATTTCATGTAATCGAAGCTAAGGTTAGTCTTAAGGCATTATTGTATTATATATGTATTAAGGATGATAAAGGAGATTATATTAAATTAATAATGTGATTTTAAACACAAAATGAATATTACAATAATGATTTAGGATGGTAATGATGGATGGATTTCATTTGAAGACAGAATAAAATACACCATTCTTTAGATTGCTCATGGCTATTGTAAAAGATGACCAAAGTATATAAACACAGAAATAATATCTACGCAAGAGAAAAAAAGCTCGAAATAAAACCCTATAGCAACTCATTTGACCTTTATGGTTCAGTAGATCTATTTCCTCCTATTGTGGAGGAGGCTTATGCTTAGCAGTGGGATGTATATGAGCTAAGATTATAATGATTATAATGATATAAATAAAAGCAAAAATGAAAGCAAAAACGGACTTAATACATAATAGTATGGATCGCGTGTAAGAATTCTAATGAAATAGCTTACTGTATAGAAAATCTGTTACACTATAATAAAATGACTCATACCTTTTACGTCTTACCTAAATATCGACTAAAGGTGTAACTATTATTATTACATTCGAAATTAAAAATAATAATTTAAATTTTAAATTAAAACAACATTTATGGCAGCTAACGTACAAATCCTTACTAATATTATAAATGCGAAAGTAACTCTGTCTGTCTGTCTGTCGGTCTTTCACGCCAAAACTACTGAACCGATCTAAATGAAATTTGAAAAAAAAAAAAAATGTATATAATAAAAAAAAAAGAAAAAAAAACAAGAAATATATATATATATATATATATAAATAATAATAATAATAGTTAATTACTCCCTCATTATCTAGTTTTAATTTCCTGTATCCTACTTTTCTAATAGTTTAACCTTAATCTAATAGTTATGTTCTGTATGTACTTTAGTGTTAGTTCTTTTCAACTTGTAAATTGTAAATCTAATATAATCAAATCTAAACAAGGTCCCTGATCATGTCAGGGGAGATAGTAGCCCAAACATACGAGTGTTCGGAAAAAAAAAAAATAAAAAAAAATTAAATTTGGTACACAGATAGTCTAGAGCCTGATAAAGGACATAGGCTACTTTTTAAAGCAAAAAAGGGGTTGTAAAAGTGGATGAAAAAATATAAGGAAGTATCGTCATTTTTAAAGCCAGAAACTTGAAACAAATTTCTAGGCTATATTGATTAAATATAAATAAATATGACATTAAAATTTTGTAAAAATTTACCCTCAAGAGGTAAAATAAAAATAGGGGATGAAAAACATTAGAAAAGTAACCTTTTACGCGGACGAAGCCGCGGGCAGAAGCTAGTTTTAGATAAATAGATCTTTATTTTGAGATTCTAAGTGTGATCTACGCTACCTGAACTAAAGGAATAAGTCTTTGTTTTTGCGCATAGTACTTGCTAAGATAGTTGGTTATTAAACCTTGATTTATTATCACTTAGTAAGTTATGCTCTTAATGATTAAGTTTAATCTTGGTGTTGTACTCATCATCATCACCACAACTCATACACGTTTCGTAATTAAAACTAAATCGGTAATTAAGAACTAAAATATAATATACTAGCGACCCGTCCTCGTTTCGCTTCGGTTATGTCAGTTTACTTGTGTAGTTTACTTTCGCGACATAGAATTTCTGTTGGAGAAGAAATTTCTTAACATCCTACTTTATCTGACCTTTATATTGCAGAAAGAAAGTCCACGCCAAACTCCAAGTCTGTAGAGGCAGTACCTATACCTATAGTAAACGTGGATTTTTGCGTTAACAACTACCCAATCCCCTTTAGGGGTGGAATTTTTAAAAAGCCATTCGTAGTTTATCTCTGTATCGTTACACAAATATGCCTACCAAAATTCACATCTGTAGGAGATATATTTAAAAAAAATGTGGTTTTTACACCCCAGCGGTTGCTGTACCCGCATTGGATGTTCATGAAATCTGTTCTTAGCTGATATATATATATATATATATATATATATATATATATATATATATATATATATATATATATATATATATGTATATATATATATATATAGATTATCTTGTTATATTGATCCACAGTTACACCAACAAGTGGAATACAGTCAATTAAAAATATTATAATTAAATCTAGTTAAAATATGTACCAAATTTACATTTTATTTACTAATAATTAATTCCATATCAGATTACTTACAGTTCTTTTAAATAGCCGTAACACATTCTTGAGGAAAAAAGGAACCAAACAGAAACAATTTGAATTGTATTTATATTGCCAAATTCCTTAGCCCTTCGTAGGCTTGGAATGTGGCATTGGAGTTGGTACTATGTATTAGCTAGAGAAAACGTAAGGAATGTAACATAAATATTTAGATTCCATTTTAAATGAATAATGACTGCACAACTGGCTGAGTGGTTTAACGAGCAAATGTCGTATGCTCGATTCTCGCGAAACAATTATTTATCACAAATGATTGGTCTGAGTCTGATTGTTATTTGAATCTGTTAATTATATTTTTGTAAACCTTTTTTATTGCGGTCGAGGTTTTTTTAAATAAAATAATAAAACAATAAAGTCAGAATACCCTTTCCATTAGTGTCAAAATAGGCTTTAAAATTATTATAGATTGTAATTAATCATCATCATTATCACAGCCTATATATGTCCCACTGTTGGGCACGGGCCTCCTTATAATTAATTAAGGGGCTTAATTCCCCTTCCATTACGGATAATGGCAGGTAAATTAATCTACTATACCGCGCTTGTCAGACGTGTTGGTATAGGGTTTTGTTTCAAGTTTTCCTTCGTTCGCCTATGCGAGCACGCATATAACATCTATATGTTATATGCGTTTTATATCCCTTAGTCGTCTCGTACGATCACCCACGGGTAAGATAGTGGTGGTGAATTGTATTCTTACTCAGTCACCACACATAAAGTAATTACTAAGATAACGATATATTAATATAAGTAACTACTTATACAATTTTTAGAACTAAAAATAATTTAGTAGAAAGATACTAAATTGCTAGTAAAAAAAAATATTGATTGTCGCCTGCAATACTCAAAGTAAACAACTTGAGGCAAACAATGTATCGAAAAGTTCTAGAAACATCCTGCGAAATGTGTGAAATTCGTTGTCAAGAAAGCACGTTAATATATCATGAACACCTATTTAGCACAGTTAGTGTAAGAGTATCCTCAAATATATGTTATTTTATCAATATGACTTGTGTTATTTTATCAATATGTTATTTTATCAATATTGACTGCACAGATGGCGTAGTGGTTAAGATACCGACCTTCCGTGCCAGTGCCGTGGGTTCGATTCCCACGCAGGACAATACTTTGCGCGATCCACAAAGTGTTGTTCTGAGTCTGGGTGTAATTTGTCTGCGTTAATTGCATGTTTGTAAAGTCCCCTGCAATACAAGGATTATTGCCTTAGTGCAGGGAGGTGTCTTTAAAAAAAAAAAACATTACTTCAGCCTATGCAAGTTTCAACATTGGAATTAAGCGTTCTTCACTGTGGTAGGCAAATTGGTTAGATATACCAAGTTAGACAGACGTGCTAGCATTATATTATATAGTATTTTTTTCTTGTATTGAAGTTAGTTGTGTATTATATTCATCTTTTACAAACTTCCAGCTGTGTGGTAGCGGCTACGAATACTATCAATCCTTATTTTGCTCGTGGATGTCGTAAAAGACGACTAAGAGCCTTATAAAGACCTGGGCCAACTTCATCTGATGCCGTTTGGTCAACAATTACATTCCCAAGGTTGACGTCTGGCAGGCGGCCCGTCGTAAAACTATTGCCAATAACTTCTATAATATATACTATGAAAGAAGAGTACATATCGTATCGACCCCAAGTAATTGGGATAGGAGAATGATGATGAATGATGATTCATCTTTTAAAACACAAATGAAGCAAGAGAGGTGGTGGTAAATTATATTCTTACTCCATCATCGCACGGAAATTATATCATCTAATTCCATTACTAAATCTTTGTGTTGATGAGTAAAATGGCTGCTCTTTGCGTAAAATAAGATATTCCTAAGATCTAAGAACCCAACATTATTAGGAATAATAAAAAGTTAGGGGGACTGTAAACTCTATGATATAAGTTTTTCATGAAGCTTCTTAACATTCGCAACGTTTATGGTAAGGCACAATTCGATTTTAGTAACGTTTTTTTTTTTGAGACAATCTTTGGTGTGGTAACATCCCGCTTAAACCATCCTGGGCGTTGAAAGGACGGTCTGTATCCCTATATTCAACTGTACTGTATCTTTCTATCACCATATGGGTACACCATCGGTGCTGAGATCATGTTTTCAATGGCCCATCCATCGGATTAATCTTTCCGGTACCATTAGCTGCTGATACCCCAGTAACATTGTTTCCCATCGTAGTGACCCTCGCACAGTAAGTTTCTCTACTGGTAGTGGTAGTGACGTCCCTATATTTAAAATCAAATTTTAATTTAGTATTACACTGGAAAACGGTGTGAATTATGAAACGCACACCATCTCTATAACAAAACAAGGAAGAGATGATAGTAGGGACTTTTGGCGGGAATCTAAAACGTCATGTGGTGCTCTTGTATTATATTCGATATCTTAGTGTTTTAACGTGTTATATTAGATAATTTTAATGGCATTTTATGTAATGTGATGTGACAGAACTACTGGGATGTAGTGAATATCATATAAAAGTGCTTTACAACG
Source organism: Lymantria monacha (assembly GCA_905163515.2). NCBI lineage: Eukaryota > Metazoa > Arthropoda > Insecta > Lepidoptera > Erebidae > Lymantria > Lymantria monacha. Next base: position 20,997,574 of record LR991091.1, read on the forward strand.
TTTTCGTTTTCCATCAAAATTCCCACAAGATACCATTAACAATGTGGCCATAACACTGTTAATGGCGACAATTTGACTTACTGACAGACAATGACTAACCTGAAGAGACCAAGAACGTGAAGATAATTATAACTCGACACAGGCAACAATGGCTCGTATAAGTAGCTGATTGCCAATACATAAAAAGAAGAAGAAGAAGAAGAGATGATAGTAGAGTGTTTGGCGGGAATCTAAAACGTCATGTGGTGCTCTTGTACCATATTCGATATCTTAGTGTTTTAACGTGTTATATTAGATAATTTTGATGGCATTTTATGTAATGTGATGTGACGGAACTGCTGAGATGTAGTGAATATCATATAAAAGCGCTTTACAACGTTTTCGTTTTTCGTCAAAATTCTCACAAGATACCATTAACAGTGTGGCCATAACACTGTTGATGGTGACAACTTGACTTACTGACGGACAATGACTAATCTGAAGACATTAAAAACTTGAAGATAATTATAACTCGACACTGGCAACAATGACTCATTTAAGTAGCTGATTGCCAACACATAAAAATAAGAAGAAGAAGAGATGATAGTGAAAATAATTACAATATATTTTTTAAGTTATCGCTTTCAACATTCTACGTTCGTAGTTTAGGTTCTAGTATTATAATAGATTACATAAGACTCGATTTTAATATACTATATCATCATCATCATCGCCCTGCCCTTATCCCAGTTACTAGGGATTCATACGAAATGTTTTCTTCTTCAACACAACCCTCTCAGATGTCATATCTGCCTTCACTCCCTTTTATCCATGTCATACTTTACGTAATCAATCCATATTTTCTATTGTTTTCCCTTATCGTTAAAGCTTTCAACATACATACTTAAAACTTTCCACACATTATTACTTTCATCTCATATCCATATTATGTCAGACATCTACTCTTTATATTTTCCATCATCAGATAATTTCTTATTACAGATACCGTATATGATTTATTTTAATATAAAATAATTAATAGTCATTATTTCTATCAGTATGGTGCGGAAAGTATGCTTCCTCCCCAATGACGTTGGTCAAGGAGAGGGTACCTTCAGGGCGTAATCCGTCGGCCCGGCCACTGACGTCAAGTTCACACTGCTCTAGTGGTCGGTCCAACGATGAAGGGGAAGTATCACGTGTGGGTTAGGGGTGTGCGTGCTTATGCCCCTCTGTCGCCCCGGACGCAGTGGTGCGAGGAGTGGGCCGAACGTAGCCTACCCAAAAAAAAAAGAAAAGGCTAATTTTACTTATTTCGATGAAGCCGGTGCCCGCAATGTGTATGGGCTGACTAGTTCTCAACTTCTATACATAATGAACTAGAAAATCACTGAATGATTTATTCGAAAACTATTGATTTTGTTGCTTTAGTTTTTGTGCGATTATTTATACATGATTTATCTTTAAAGAAAAAACTCGTATATTTTTCTTATCTTTGTTAGATTCAGCTAAGTAGAGTTTAAGAACAAACACTTAATTGGGTTTTTCTTTGCCTATAAATATTACTTACAAAAAGAGTTTGAAACTTTGAATTTCTGTAACGTCGTTCGTACATAATGATCTTTTAATGTTGGATATCAGCGCTGAAATCCCTTAATCGCCTTACTTTTTAAGATTGCGTCGTTAAAGTTAAAAATAAATTTATCTTACATTAAGCCGAAAGGCGACAACAGATATTTTTATCGTGATTTTTCAAACTTTTTGCCCTTTTGACTACTTTACAATACATAGAACGACGATATATTTATCTCTTAAAAATTTTAAAGAAACAGAATGAATGAACTAGAAAATTTATTATTATATTTTTCGTATGATGTTGGAGTAAAAATACAATTTAAAATATGTTCTTTCCAGAACATGACGTATAAGATGATTAAGAAATTTAAGCAAATAGCGCCATGACAAAAAACAAAAAAAAAAAACTTATATGCTCAGCGGGAAATAGTATATCAATTTCTCACCTATTGTATCTATATCCTTCAGCTATTTTTCAAAGGTATAACTATCAAAGAAGCGTGCTGCCATAACCACCATATTTGGCAGATTAATTGGCAATCGCAAATGATATTATAAGATTATCAGGACGTGTTACTGCACATGTCGCTGATTCCCCCAGTCAAAGGTTTTAACCATTTTCACGTGAAAGTAAAGTAAAAGATTGTTTTCTTAATCTATCACCATACAGCGTTACTAGTTAAAAGTCAGCAATATGACTGACTGACTGCACAGATGGCGTAGTCGTTAAGATCTTTTGTGCCAGTGCCGTCGGTTCGATTCCTACGCAGGATAATATTTTGTGCAATTAACAAATTGTTTGAAATAAAACTACTTTTACGGATTCTATCGCGTTTGTATTTGATTTATAATTTCCCGACGTTTCGAACACTTTACAGTGATCATGGTCACGGGAGGACTCTCTGATCACTGTAAAGTGTTCGAAACGTCGGGAAATTATAAATCAAATACAAACGCGATAGAATCCGTAAAAGTAGTTTTATTTCAAATGTGTAATACTCGCGTAAACATTAGAAATAACAAATTGTTGTTCTGAATCTGGGTGTAATTTGTCTGCGTTAATTATATGTTTGTAAAGTCCCCCATAATAAAAGGATCATTTTCTTATGCAGGGTCTTTATGTTAAAAAAAAAACAACAGGCAGTCATGGGGACTGCCGATAGAAGTGAAAACTATTAACTTAAGACTAATTGAAATAATAATAATTTTCTAATTTTTATATAAAAATAAAAAATATTATCGAACATCTAGGAATCGGTTTTACCACGCTAGTAAGATAACCTTTAAACCACAATGATACTCATTTCATGACATAAAGGTTAAATATTAAAAATACAATTAAAAATAAATAATGCCATACTTTTAAATGCAAATATTGATATGAATATTGAAAATATTTAAAAATAATTTCTTTATTTTCATTATTCATTTCCCGTGGGATCAATTATCTAAACAAATAAATGATATAAATTTATAGATTTAATTTTATTAATTTTCTAATTTTTATATAAAAATAAAAAAATATTATCGAACATCTAGGAATCAGTTTTACCACGCTAGTAAGATAACCTTTAAACCACAATGATACTCATTTCATGACATAAAGGTTAAATATTAAAAATACAATTAAAAATAAATAATGCCATACTTTTAAATGCAAATATTGATATGAATATTGAAAATATTTGAAAATAAATTCTTTATTTTCATTATTCATTTATCTATATAAAAACATCAAAATGTTCAATACTCACTTTTATATTGAACAGTAATCCTTTAATTAAACGATTACAATAACATCCAAACTATAAAACCACTTAAATAAAAACGCTGAACTTTCCACGTTGCCAATTTAACCTTACTTGTACAACACGGTCCACTTACGAATATGTACTGCTATTATAGCATGTTGGTGACGTGAACTCATGAAATTATACCCATCCAAACGTCCAACACGCACATGATACAGTCAGAGATATTTAACGTATTAGTGTATACGTGTACACAGGCCACTGCGCGTGCGCCAGTCTGACTACTCATAGCTATTATAGATATACTATTAGCATTAGCATGTCGGTGACGCGAACCTATAAGTTTTTCCCCTCCAAAAACGCTCAACGCGCCTAAAGAAGTTTTCACTTCAAAAACATACATATCATCATAAATTATCAGGTTATATACGTCCCACTACTGGGGTCGAACCCTCCACTACAATAAGAGCTACACGCTGGTCAGACGAGTTGGTATAGGATTTTATATGGAGTTTTAGTTTTTTTTTGCATAGATATTATAAGCATACTATATCGCTTAGTCATCTTTTACGATAGCCATACGCAAGATACTAGGTAGCCCATTATATTTTTACTTCTTCACCACACTATAAATTGGTGGTTAGTTGAGAGTTTCTTTTCAATAACGTTCGGATAATGATTTTAATTCGGTAACACATGATCATTATATCAGTATTATTAGAATAATAAACCTCAGATTTTAGATAATAAAATTGCACATAAATATTATAAGTCATTATTATTTTATATTCAAATTTAATTACACTTTCCAAAGTAGAACAATAAAATATGTTTCTAATGATTTTGAAACTCATGTCTAACTTGATAATACATCTAACGAGATTGTTTTTAACTTGAATATTCTATTACATATCAGTTAGTTAAACCATTTTCATTCATAACGAACTTTTGGCGTTGACTTTCAAGATCAAAATTTCTTAATTGCTATTACTTTTGAAGATTACATTGTTTAAGTTTTAGATACATTATGTTCAAACTAAATTAAATCAATGTGAGTTGAAAGAAAAACATTTAACGTTTGTAATAGACTAAAAATATTATCTTTTTAAAGACGATTAAAGAACTTAACTAGTTTACATACATACATACATACATATCATCACGCCATATCCCTTGCAGGGTAGGCAGAGAGAACAGAGTGCCAGAGAACTCTATCTCTGCATACTTCACTCGCTTCCTCAACATTCATAATTCTCTTCATACACGCTCGCCGGTTTCGGAGACTCTTGACTCCACCTTCCTTCAGTACATGACCGATCTGGTCTAGGTAGGTTAGTCTCGGTCTCCCTCGGTACCTAGTTTATAGCACTGTAAACTATTACAGATACTTCGCAATAAAGTTTTACGCTAACTCTGTTTATACTAGTATATAAAGTCTAATTTTCTACTATTAATAAAAAGGGCCATTAGAGGTACGTAAATGGACTTTAAAAAGAGAGAAACTAAAACGCAACTTAGCTTACCATGCTGATCATAGATTGATTAGTTTATACAATATATTATGAGGTAGATGCATTATGTGATAAGAAATTATAACTGCAGGTACTATATAGACGAACGTGTAAATAAATAAACCGTAACGTGTGAATAAGGATATTGTGTTAGATAGGTAAACACATTGTTTTTTTTTTTATCACTTATGGTAGCAAGCGAGCAAGTAGCACACGTGATGGTAACGGCCCGCCTACGACCTTGCCGCTGTGAGCGGCGGCTAAGCGCGGGGCGGCGAGCGGTAAGATCGAAAGTATAAAAATATTTGAAGCACGCCACGAGACGCCGCTCATAGCGAAAACGCGCGCGGTTTTTTTCGAGCGAAACGCTACAGCAGCGCGCGGTGTGGTGAGCGGCGTGAACAAAAGTACAAGTGAATGAGTTCGACGCCACGAAACAGAGCGGCGCGGACAGCGGTATAGGAGGGACGTACTCAGCGGCGTAGATCAAAACAAAAAAATTTAGACGACTTTGTGGCGGTAATGGATACCGAGGCATTAAATACTTATATGTGCTGCAGAATATAATTAAAAGTTTGCACACTCATTCTTGTCTACTCATAAAACTTATCTGGAATTTTCCGTAGTCACAAAATTCGCAATTTAAATACCGATATTTATTTAGTTCGTGCACTCCTTCTCTCATATTAAGAATATCTTGTTTTAAAAATTTACTGCTTTTTAATCAGAGAAGGGATACTTTTGATAACGCCATGATTTTGAACACGTTTTGACTACCTAAATACGTCCACCTAGGCCACCGCTACTAAAGATACGTGGCATGCAAAACGCACCGCTTGCCGACGCCGCCCGGTACTTCACGCCGCGCTTAGCTAAGACCAAAGTCATGACCAGGCCGTAAGCGTCACTGCTGCCCATGGACCCTTGCTATACCAAGGGAATAGCTAGGTTGCTGCCTACCCTTACAATCCCCAAACCCACCCAGTTGAGCTTCCGACTCTCTCGTTCTCTGTTCGATTTGTCATATGATAAAAGTAAATCAAAAGGATGATATTCTTTTCGTATATTGAGTCCTTCCATCATAATATGGGCATTTATAATATAGGTCTTGAGTTTAGGATTGTAGTTAGTAGATAAAATGAGTGCCACATAGATTTTAATTAATTGAAACTTGTGCTCATGAATTATAAGTTCAAGTACCAATAAATTATATCGCCTCTTTGCTTCAATAGTTTCTAAAATAATTGAAATATAAATCTATGATTTTAATTATTTAATTGTTCTATAATTAAATCATCTATATTAATTTAAATCAGATTTACGTTACAAAAATATTAGTTGCGAGATAATTATTTTTGGAAACTTGAAAAACACTCTTCTAAAATTTCATTTTTCAAGATAACACTTTATTGATCAAAGAGGCTAACTAATTATTATTATCCCAACGATAGAATGCTGATGGATGTTGTGAATAGCATCACCGATGTATTTATATTGATCGGTGTAAGAGAGCGAATATATAGGCCCCTTTCTGCACTAGGAAGCAGAACCAAAGTGGTCTATAGGTTAAATAATAGATGAATTTAGTTTAAAAATATGATGAAATAGATTCAGTTGCACCTTTAGTGAAATATACCACATTAGCTGGTATGCTAATATGCACATAGTGTTGGCAGATTCTGAGTTCTTTTAAAAAGCGTCCCATTGAATAATATTCTAAGAGTCCCAAATAATCCTAGAAAAGGCGGGCAACTATTGGTGTCCCTTCTGGACATAGGCCTTTTTGAGAAAATGACATCTTTTTTTCTCGCATGGAGGAGCATGGATGATGCATGGCAAATTGGTCCGGGGCGACAGGTGAGGCGGCGCGCAACCCCATGGACCCACCCTGCAAACACCTCTCTTCGCCGTGCGAACGGGCCACCGGTACCCGATCTTTGTCTTCGGTGGCCAAGAAAATGACACCTAAAATAGTCCTTTGTCGCCTGTATCTCGTGGCTTAAAAAGCCTATATAATGACCTTAATAACGTAACTTATTACCGAATGGTCCAGTGAGAATAGTCAGCTAAGAGCATCTACGTGTTATACATATTATTATAAGGTAAGAAATGTTAAAATATTTCCCCGTACAACTCGTAATTTTACAATCTTCATTATCTTTATTAGATTTCCTTTCTGTTCGCATACCTAAAAACAATTAATTTTGTAAGCCGTAACGTTTATTAGAATTCGTACGGTTAAATTATTAGGGGTAAGCTACTTAAATGGCATAATGGGGCATTTTATTTTGTTTGTTATTTTTTTATTAGATATTGCGAGCTGAAATCAAATTTCACGGTGAATATTAACTGTTACGTATATACTTTGTTAGTTAGTTAGTCTGTATAGTAATGGATTATAAGTATAATATGTAATTTCTCCTACTTTTCCTGTGGATTTTGTAAGAGAAGGTTTAGAGATGTAAGTGGATAACAGATACTATAAGTTTAAAATAACTAGAATATACCTATGTCATCTGACCAAATAATTCTCTCTTATCTATTAATCATTGAACGACGCAACATTACACATACTTTATATGACATTAACTTTCCGTGTGGTGACGGAGTAAGAATACAATTCACACCGCCTATATTATCCGTGGGTGATTATACGAGGAATAAAAGGGATATAAACCCACGTAACATAGGCATAGGCAAGACAAGAATAATTCGAAATAAAACCCTATACCAACACGTCTCCTTGGACGGCGCAGGCGCTAGTACCTCCGCCTGATGCCGCCCTAGACGAGTCAGCACCGCCGGCGGCGCCCTAGCGGGTGACCGGACCGAGGATTAGTCTGGTCGCCCCGAAGCGAGGTCACCGCATGAGACACGAGAGGATACATAAGCGAGGGTAAACCACTGGGTGGGCCACCGAAAACAAAGACCGGGTTCCGGTGGCCCGCTCGCTCGGCGTAGAGAGGTACATATAGGGCGGGTCTATGGGGTCGCGCGCCGCTTCTTCTGTCGCCCCAGACGGGTTAGCGGGGCCTTTGACCTTTCCATAACCAACCGCCAAAAAAAAAATATCAACAAATCTGACCAGCGCATAGTAGGTCAATTTCCCTCCCTTCGTAGAGAAGGCTCGAGGTCAACACTAAGGCACATATGAGCTAAGCTGTGATGTTATATGATATTAATGTATAATTGGCCTTCGAATCGCATGTGCAAGAGTGAACTAATGATGGAGCAAATCTAGGTTTATATGTACGATGGAAGTGGAGTACATATTGTGTCAACCCCAAGCAATTGGGATAAGGTTAGGAGTATGATGATCTTTATATCAACTAATGTCCCTTAGTTGTTCTGTTTGATATCAAATGAAACAGAAAGTTTAATGTAATAACGTATTCATAATTACTGAACATATCAATTGCTTAGATTTGATCAACTGACAATTAGCACCCTCAGATTTTTTTAAAGTTTTCATGCATGCATATAATTTAGATTCAAGCAACCATATATTTTGCAATATATTGTGGCATTTGCATTGTCTCTTTTAAAGTAAAGTTCTTTGCAAGAAAACAACGCTCCACTTCAAACACTTCTTATTGATTTTACTCTGCACAGGTGAGGTAAATAAATATAAGTAATTTATGAATAGTTATTATATCGCACGTCTCCTATAAGACGAAAATGTAATACGAGGCGAAAATTTATTGTCAAAGAACAGGTCACGGTGTAAATAGAAACACGTAGATTGGTACGGATTTTCAATAGATGTGGGTTCGAATCCCATGTGTGACAATCATTTTTCGCTCTTAATCAAGTTTTTATAAATAATCAAGCATGTTAAATGCTAAATTTTAGTAATTTGAATAATAGGGTCGTGTCATCGTTTAATACAATTCTAATTGCAAAGTTAGAGTATTAAATCTGTATATTGTTATATGTTTACAACATAGTCAGCTAGATGGCACATGACTCCTTTAAGATGCAAATCTAATATGAGGCGAAAATTTAATGGCATACAACAGCTCACGCTGGTGTAAGTGGTAGCACGATTGGAACGGATTTCCAATAGGTGTGGGTTCGAATTCCATGTGTAACAATCATTTTTCGCTCGTAATCAAGCGCTTTAGTTTTAATGCAGTTTAATAAAATTATAATTTCTATTCGTTGTACGCATTACACACAGTTATTGTGTTACATTTGTTACTTCATAGAAGAGATAAAAGGTTAACAATTGCCGTGACATAAACTTGAAATCGTACTTCAGAATATTTATTTCATATTGTACACCCGGAGGCAATTTATGAGAATTACACGTCGCAAGACCAAATCCCGTACAATCCGTACATCTTTAGAGAAATTCATTATAAATTCAAAGTTTAAATTGCTGCCTCGAGCAACTCATCAACATTAAAAAGTTTCTGAGAATAGGACTCGGTTTTATGTTGCATACGCCAACAGCCTGTGTATAATATAATTGCAGTCAGCCTAATATAACCAAGTGTAAGTATAATAGCCGCTGTGAAAAACTTGAAGAACGAATTGAAAGTTGTTGGTTTTCTAATGCAAGAGTCACACAGTGACTTATGCAAGTTCTTTGAACTTTTGTACGTTCATTGAACTCTTAGAGATTTCGAATGCAGGTTGACTACACGATGTCCATTTCAATTTATTATAACTTTATAAGACGTCCTCTATTCATTTATATAAACGCATAGATTTCGTGGTATTTGAGTCATATGAATTTTTTTAATAATAATAATCTATTGTATATTCTAGAGTGGCGACCACGTACCGGACGACGCAGTGTGGGACGCCCCCCCTCTAGGTGGACAGACGACCGAGTAAAGGTTGCTGGGCGTCGTTGGATACAGGCGGCAAAGAACCGCACTCTGTGGCGTAAAATGAGGGAGGCCTACGTTCAGCAATGGACGGCAATAGGCTGAAATGATGATGACGATGATTGTATACTCAAAACAGTTTGAATACGTCATATCGTCGGTTATACATACGGTTGCTCTAAAAACTATTTCTAATAGTTTTAATTTTCATTTCTCGAATACGATAATAGTAAAATAGATTAAAAGTACATATTTTAATAAATTTATCTATAGAGATGTTGCTGATGCTAATGAAATCAGTGCGACCATGCTTATAGAAATGTAGCTATATGATAAAAATCTTGCAATAGTCCATGTATTTTACCTCTACTAGCAAAATATTAATTTAATTTTAATTTGATACCTTATATTTTATAGATAGTGTTTATTATTAATATCTCGGCTTATATACATCCCCCTACTGAACTCAAGCCTCCTCTACAATAAGAGGGAAGGATACTTTTGACTAAACACAAATACAGTAAATTATATTTCATTTAAAAGAAATTATGAAAGACATATTGTAAATAATTTAATTTTAAATCATTCATATTATATATCGCATTAATCTAATATGGAATCCTTTTCTTAATAATAAATTTAATTAAAATGATAAAAATTATACTATGCAGTTAACATTCCAAGTATTACTTTATAAATAACAACATTCGTCTATAGTATGCGACCAACAATAATTATGGTTTTCTTTTGAAGGGTGAGGTGAATAAAGTACAAAACGCCTTTATTCTATGGTGCCATGAATTATTCATGCCATTATTGCTGAGGGTTCGCGATTATTAAGGCGGTCTAGGTATTGGCGTGAACGGTCGTCTGCACTTAAGTAAATGACTCTATTACTTTAATACTGAACTGAATGCACGCGATATAAGTGGCTTTAAAATATGAATGTATATATATCATAATGCATAATCCATATTTGAAAGAATTCAAAATGCAGTCGCCTCCTTTTATTCCCTACATATTAAGGACTTACGTATCTCCGTGGAATGAATGCGACTGTAGGTAGTAAAATACATTTTTAGGCAGGCTATATTATGGTCCCACCTCGCCTGATCCATCTGAAGTGAAAGAGGGGACAGCGCTCGAACCCATAAATAATCTGTCGTACAAATAGTAATCAACACCACTTGGGCGTCTAAAAAAATGCATCTCTTGAGAAACTTATAACACCAATTAAGTTCGCCAACTCGCCTACTAATCGTAGCGATGTGGTATTACCTCCGTTTTATATATTTTTAATGACCACCAATTACCTATTAAGTTATGAATTCTTTTGTTGTGGGAGAGTTCATTAATATATCGAGGCAACTGGAAGCCCAATGAGCACATTGATAGAGCCGGAAGCCCAATTCTTCGGTCACCGGTACGACAAATTCACCAGCATCCAACGGCACACTGTTGGTATCGAAAAGGTCTATGAGCGTTAATAACACTTACCATTAGGGGTGCTACTTTCTCGTTTGTTACTATAAACAAAAAAAAAACATGTAACTCAGGATTGCGGCTATACAACTTGGCTCGAAAAAAACGGCACTTAGACCATCATCGCAACCATCTGTGCAGTAATTGTGCAGTTTAGGCAGCAAAGATCACCAACAGTGGATGGCATGAAACAGAACCATTCCGAAATTAATAATGCTGAATAGATAATAAAATAATATAAAATATTTAAGTATTAATCTTGTCAGAAAAAATAAAAATTTGCGCGGCGAGCGTTAGTAAAATATAAAAATTACTTTGGTTAAAATTTATTACATTTTATTATCACGATGTTTTTATTCTAATTTTATTTGAACACAAAATCAACAAAGAGAAAAACGTGTGACCTCTTCGGGACAAAGATTTAAGTACCTGGGGACTTTGAACAGAACCATCGTATAAAGCCACTATATATCAAAACGTAAAAGTATCCAAGGAACATTAGTCATCAGACGTCGGGAACACCTTGGGTATTCTTTCACAATGCAAGTTAGAGTGAATTTCTTTGTGACAAAATTGCCTCTGGAGATATCTTTATATATCAAGATATGTTTTATGGAGATTTCTCCGATCCATAACAAGGTAAATGTAGAATATTTCTTTTACTATGTAACAAACGTATTACTTCTTAACTAGTAACGTGCCGTGATCATCTTTTACAACACACATGGGATTGAAATAGCTGTTAACAGATTATATTATCAAGCAAATATAGTATAAAATTTTATTAGTGGTAGGACCACGCTGGGGTACGGTGCCAGAAAACCTCCACGTGGTGTACCCTGGGTGCGGGCGACAGTCCCCCAGATCGTTCTTCTGCTGAATTGTCGCCCGCAGCTAATTTCTGGCGAGAGGGCGGGTTCCCCACCAATGGGTTGAGCCCCAATTCGCTCCTGACCCTCTAGTTGTAGAGGGTACAGGAGGCGAAATTTCGGACGGGCCCGGTCACTCATTCGTTTGAGGGCTGGGCAGGCTTATGCCACCGCCGACATATCGTAAACCTGATATCTTGCTTCAGGACAAGTTGTCGTGAGGCGTAGTATCAGGAACGAGGGTTTTGGCTTAACCGCCCGGACCGCGAGGAAGACAACCTCTATAAAGAATTCGACCTTCGAATTCGGAAATTACCCAGAATCCTAAGTTCTGGCGTGCGGCGAGAGGATGCATGGCAGATGGGCTGTTCTGTTCCTAGCACGCTCCAGCCAGGGTACCGGCCGACCCTCTGGTTGGTAAATGTAGGCTTGCCCGGGTACAGGGATCTCTGCCCGGGTCGACGGTTTTTCTCCCATTCTCGTGGGAATAGTCATGGATTTGCTTAATTTACCAAAAAAAGACGGGGATCCTACGGATTCCCACCCTACGGCCTTGCTAAGCCAACATAAAACTGGTACAAACGACGCCTCGTCCTTAGGACTGGAGGCGTCCGCCGAGGGCCCGGCACCGACCACAGAGGCCCCCCCCTCGAAGAAGAAGAAGCGCAGGACAACGCGGTTCACATGGGGGAAAGCTGCGAAAGCGAACGCTCGCGAAAAGAAGCGGAACTCTGAAAACCGCAAGCGTTACGCGCGCGAGCGGGACAAGGACGGCGGCAGATCCACTGCAGAGCCGTCAACGGACGAGGGCGACAGTTCTGTCGCAGAGCCGTCCAGAGACGAGGGCAGTGGATCTGCCGATGTGATGGACGAGGGCGTTAGTTCCGCAGAGCCGTCCAAGGAGGTCAGCGGGTCGGATGAGGAAGTCGCCACTGCCAGGTCGTCACCGCGTCCTGCGGCGGCGGCCCTGACGGTAAGGGAGGAGGCCCTCCCTTCGAAGGTGCGGAAGCGCCCCCTGCATAAGGAGGGCAGCTCTGGCGCCGATTCCGAAGGGAGCGTGGTAATCATGCCTCCCCCCAAAGTGCCGGCGTCGCGCAGAGGGCGAGGGGCCGCGATGACGGGCAGAACGACCCACTCCCCGGCCGGCGGAGTGCGTGGAGTGGCGGAAGGCAGGCAGGCCGATAACGAGGCGGCCGCCGCGAGGGTGCTGGAGGTGTTGTCCGGCATCCCCCCCACCGAAGTGGCGGCCGCTGGTGCCCGCGCGAGCGCCCCAGCCGCGAGTATGGAGGCCCTGCAGGCCGATAACGCCCGCCTCAGTGGTGAGGTGTCGGGCCTGCGGGCCCAGAATCGACAGTAGGGAGCCGAGCTATCGGCGGTGCGGCGAGCGAACCGCCTGCTGTCAAAGGACGTGACCGACCTTAGAGCCCAAATGGCGCGGCTCATGCAGACTGCGCCAACTGAGTCGTCGACCAGCGCTAGCCGCCAAGAAGTCGAGGTCGCCGCCGCCCCTAAGAAGAGGACGCCAGCCATCGCTAGCCGGGCCGCTGCGACAAGGAAGCCGCCAAACGTCGCGGAGCGGGCCCCGGCAGAGGTCCAGCCGGCGACAACAACCCTGCTGCCCGCGGTGGAGGGCGTGCCGGACGAGGCCTTGCGCGCCATCATTGACACAGTCGGCAATCTGGTCGATGCGCGCTTGGCCGTTCTGGAGGCAAGGCTGCCTCCAGAACCACGAGTTCGGCCACCTCTCGCCGCGGATAAGAGGCCATATGCGGCACCAGCCCCCGCCCCTCTGCCTTGTCAGGGTGGCCGCGTGGGGGGTAGCTATGCCGCGGCCGCGGCTGGACCCAAGTCCAAGGGGCCCGCCCCCGCTCCCACGACGAAGAAACGGAAGGCGGCACCGGCTCCTGCTGGACCGCAGTCGTCGACAGCACCAACACCGCCAGCGACGACTAGCGCGACCGCGACTGCGCCCTCAGCGCCAGGTACGCCCGCTATGCCCGAACAGGGTTGGCAGGTGGCCGAGCGCGGCAGAAAGAGTCGCGGCAAGAGGAGGAGAGCGGCGGCCAAGCGCGCCGCTGAGGTCGCCGCTCCCCAGGCAGGAGCCGGAGGAGGCGGCACGAAGAGGAAGAGGCCGCGCAAGGGGCTCCGGCCGCCGAAGACAGCCGCAGTGGTGATCACTGTGCTGCCTGAGGCGGCAGAAAGGGGCCTCAGCTATGAGGCCGTTCTGAGGAAAGCCCGGCAGGAGCTCGACGTCTCCGACATAGGAGGCGTCGAAGCCCGGACCCGCAAGGCTCGGACAGGGGCTCGAATTTTGGAGTTCCCTGGGGCCGAGGGCACCAGAACGGCCGATAGCGTGGCGTCGAAGCAGCGAGGTCTATTCGCCGAGGAGGGTGGCGTCAAAATCGCCAGACCTGTAAAGTGCGCCGAAATGCGCATCGCGGGTCTGGACGACTCCGTGACGGTGGAAGACATCCGGGAGGCCATTGCCTCGAAAACCGGGTGTCCCCTGGACACCGTCCGGGTTGGCGCCATCCGGCCCGGTCCGGGCGGCGTAGGTGCCGCCTGGGTGCAATGCCCAGTGGAGTCGGTCAGGCAACTGGCCGGCTCAGGCAGGCTCCTCGTGGGCTGGAGCTCAGCGCGAGTCACCGTGCTGGAGCACCGGCCTGCGAGGTGTTTCAAGTGCATGGCGGTCGGGCACACCCGGCCAACATGCACTAATTGCTTTGACTGCGGCGGACTCTGTTTCCGCTGCGGTCAGACTGGGCATATGGCGGCATCTTGCGCCGCCCCGCCCCCCTGCCCCGCGTGTGCGGCGGGTAATAAGCCTGCCAAGCACCGCATGGGCTCTGGGGCGTGTAGACCTCCGGCTTCGGCTCCAAAGGGGCGGAGCGGCCCTTCGACTCCGGCCGCTCCCGCTCCTAGCGCGGCCCGATCGCCCGGCGCAAGCCAGGAGGTGATGATGGACACGGCCCATTAATGGCTGCCCAGTCCACTCACCTCCTGCAGGCCAACACCAACCACTCCGCCGGTGCGCAGGATCTCCTCCTGCAATCCATGGCGGAGTGGTCGATCGGTGCAGCCGTAGTCGCGGAACCGTACGTCGTGCCTGATCGCCCCAATTGGGTGGTCAGCCGGAACGGAACCGCGGCAATCGTCACCTCCACGCAGCGGCACTTCCCGTCCTTATCCCTCTTGGATAGGGGCGAGGAATTTGTCGCTGCGGATTGGGGAGGGGTCACGCTCTACAGTGTATACCTCTCCCCTAATAGGAGAATGGACGATTTCGGGGCCTCCCTCACCACCTTGGAGGCTTCGATACGGCGACTGGCACCGGGCCTCGTCCTGGTCCTGGGGGACTTCAACGCCAAATCCACGGCGTGGGGGTCCCCGATGACGGACGATCGCGGGCGGGCGATCGTGGAGTGGGCGGCGTCACTGGGCCTCTGTGTCCTAAACAGAGGCTCAGTGAACACGTGTGTGCGACAGCAGGGTGGGTCGATAGTGGACTTGTCGTTCGCTAGCCCTGCTGTCGCACCACGAGTGAGGAACTGGCGTGTCCTGGAGGAGGCGGAGACCCTGTCGGATCACCGTTACATCCGGATGGAGGTCTCCCCTCTCCGGGACCCCAGCAGGGGTCACAGGGCGGATCGAGCTCCCGCATTTCCGCGGTGGGCTGTGGGGCGTCTGGATAGGGACCTACTGGCGGAGGCGGCCATCGTGAACACGTGGCTGTCCTCACCACCCCCAGCGGACGGAGTGGACGTTGAGGCTGTCCGCATCCGCAGTGCGTTAACGCAGGTCTGCGATGCGGCCATGCCCAGGGTGCGGCGTCTACCTCCGAGGCAGGGGGTCTACTGGTGGTCCCCAAGACTGGCGGACCTTCGTGCGGCGTGCATTAGTGCCCGAAGGTCCTACACCCGCAGTCGGCGGCGTCGCCGCGATGTTGAGCGGGAGGGCCAGCTGTACGAGGCGTACCGCAGAGCGCGTACCGCCTTTCGGCTGGCCACCCGGTCCGCCAAGGACGCGAGTTGGCAGGAGATGCTGGACGGTCTCGACCGTGACCCCTGGGGTCGCCCGTATCGCGCGTCGCTGAATAAGCTTCGCGCACAGGGCCCCCTCCTCACCGAGACCCTCCAGCCCGACCTCCTTCGTAGAGTGGTCGAGGAGCTGTTCCCGCGGCAGTCGGAGCACACGCCCCCGGTCATGGCTTCGCCAGATCACAACCAGGAGGCCGTCGAGAGTGTTCCACCCGTGACGGAGTCGGAAGTGGGGGCAGCCGTGGCGAAGATTCGTTCCGCCACCACGGCCCCCGGCCCGGACGGAGTCCCAGTCCGGGTGTTGACGTTGCTCCTCGAGCATCTCGAACCTCGCCTCAGGCGACTGTTCACCGCCTGTCTGACGTCTGGACAGTTCCCTGAGTGCTGGAAGGAAGGGAGGTTGGTTCTCCTGCCAAAGCCGGGACGGCCCCCGGATTCGCCGTCGGCCTACAGGCCCATTGTGCTTCTGGACGATGTGGGTAAGCACCTGGAACGTGTCCTCGCTGCCCGCATCGTCCAGCACCTGGAGGAGGTGGGGCCCGATCTGTCGGACGCTCAATTTGGGTTTCGGAGGGGGCGTTCGACCATCGGGGCTCTGCTACGCCTGAGGCAGACGGCCGCGGAGGCTGTCGCCGGCAAAGGAGTGCTGTTGGCGGTGTCGTTGGACATCGCCAACGCCTTCAATAGTCTGCCATTCAGCTGCATCAGGGAGGCGCTCCGGTTCCATGGAGTGCCCCTGTACCTCAGGCGGCTGGTGGCAGACTATTTGGAGGGGCGCAGTGTTCTCTACGCGAGCCCCGCAGGGGACATTGTGCGGACGCCCATGTCGTGCGGTGTTCCGCAGGGTTCGGTTCTGGGGCCGACTCTGTGGGACATCGGTTACGACTGGGCGTTGAGAGGGAGTCTCCCCCCCGGGCTGAGCGTTATATGCTATGCTGACGACACGCTCGTCACAGCCCGGGGCAGGACACTCGAAGAGGCGGCGAGCCTGGCCACTCTCGGCACCGAGGAGATGGTCAGGCGTATTGAGGCGCTGGGGCTCAGGGTGGCCCTAAACAAGACGGAGGCTCTACTATTCCATGGGCCCCGTGTGAGGCTGCCCATCGGCGCCTCGTTAGTCGTCAACTCCATCCACATCAGTATCCAGGCCCATATGAGGTACTTGGGTCTGGTGCTCGATGGGCGATGGTGGTTCCGGGAGCATTTTCGCCAAATTGCTCCCCGGCTGGTCGGCGCGGCGTCCGCCCTTTCTCGGCTCATGCCGAACGTGGGCGGACCCAGTTTCGAGGGCCGACGGCTGTATGCGGGGGTGATCCGCTCAATGGCCATGTACGGCGCACCCGTGTGGGCGAGGGCTCTGAACGCCCAGCTCAGGGCGGTGCTGTGGAGGCCACAGCGAGCCATGGCGGTCAGAGCCATTCGCGGGTACCGCACGGTGTCTACCGAGGCGGCATGCCTATTGGCCGGGACACCCCCGTGGGACCTAGAGGCGGAGATGCTCTCCGACCTCTACCGGCGGGTTACCTCAATGCGCGAAGAGGGTGGCTCCCCATCGTTCAACGAGATAGCCACCTGGCGCGAGGACGCCCGCCGAGAAGTCATCGCCCGTTGGGCTACGCGGCTGGAGAGGCCTAGACACGGTGTTTTTACCGTTGAGGCCCTCCGGCCCGTACTGATGGAGTGGATGGAGCGGCGGCACGGAGTTCTCTCTTTCCGGTTGGTGCAGGTCTTGTCGGGGCATGGTTGCTTCGGCAAGTACCTGCACACGGTCGTGCGGAGGGAGTGGACTCCGTCCTGCCACCATTGCAGTAGCGACGAGGACACGGCGCAACATACGCTCGAGGTATGTTCGGGCTGGGACGGGCAGCGCCGTGACCTCGTCGCTGTCATCGGTGCCGACCTGACGCTGCCGGCTGTTGCGCGAGCGATGGTCGACAGCGTCAGGAATTGGGACGCGGTCGCCGCCTTCTGCGAGGCTGTCATCTCGCAGAAGGAGGCGGCGGAACGGGCCCGGGAGGATTCCCGTGACCCGCACGACGGCGGCGCAGGCGCGAGTACCTGCGCCTGATGCCGCCCTAACCGAGGCTTCGGGTGATTGGACCGGGGAATTGTCCGGTCACCTGACGTGAGGCCACCGCGTGAGGACGACGCCTTGACGGCGAAAGCTGCCGGGGCGTCGACAGGAGAGGAGCCCGAGAGGCCATACCGCCGAGCGGGCCACCGAAGACAAAGATCGGGTACCGGTGGCCCGCTCGCACGGCGAAAAAGAGGTGCTTACAGGGTGGGTCAATGGGGTTGCGCGCCGCCTCTTCCGTCGCCCCGGACCGATTTGGCGGGGTGCGACGTCCATAGCCCAACGCAAAAAAAAAAAAAAAAAAAAAAGGACCAAGCTGTTGACAGTTCTTTGTCTACAGCCGTGGGCCGGTTCATCTCGGGTAGTACCATTTTCTCGCAGAAGATCGACGTCTGAGTAATGGCAATGTGCTATTGCGCTGCGTTCGGTGAGCGAGACAGCCGGAAGCCCAACTGGGGTGGCTACGGGGTTTATATTGGTAGGTAACGGCCTAGCTGTACCTTTGGTATCGCAAAGGTCTATGGGTGGCAGTGACGCTTACTTTCAAGTGTGCTGTCTGCTCGTTTGCCACCATAAGCATTAAAAAAATATACTTTAGTTGTAAATAGTTGGTAAGATATTTAACTACACGGAAAGTATAGTGCTGCAGACAGGTCCTGCCTATATTTTTGTTGTATATTTTGTATGCCTGCACTGCACTACAAAAATTTTCTTTTAGTTCTTTTAAAAGCATGACAAAATCTAATTTCATCTTTGTTTCTATTTAATAAAATAAAAGATATTTTTTTTTAAATTTAAGAAACCGATTACATCAATACTAAATACAAAACGATTACTATTGAAGGATGTAAGAGTAACAATAGGTAATGATGTACTAGAGCAAGTGGATGAATTTGTATATCTTGGATGTGGATTTAGCCGAGATGGAAGGTACACCACTGATATAGAGCGAAGAGTGAATGCGGGAAATAGAGTGAACGGAGCGTTGGGGCAACTTCTCGGCAGCCACCACCTCAGCCAGAAGGCACGTGTAGCAATACATAACGCAGTGCTTGTCCCAACATTACTGTATGGAAGCGAGAGTTGGGTATGCAGAAAAGAGTATGATAGTAAAATTAATGCGGTCGAAATGCGATCTCTGCGGAAAATCTGTGGAGTTAGGCTGACCGACCGCATTCGTAACGACGACGTAAGAGAGCGAGTAGGTATGAAAGAGAGTATTGGTGTAAAGATGCGAAAGGGAATGCTCCGATGGTTAGGACATGTGGAAAGAATGCCGAACGAACGCCTGGTTAAGAAGATATACAATGCGAAAGTGGAAGGATGTAGGTACCAAGGGAGACCGAGACTAACCTACCTAGACCAGATCGGTCATGTACTGAAGGAAGGTGGAGTCAAGAGTCTCCGAAACCGGCGAGCGTGTATGAAGAGAATTATGAATGTTGAGGAAGCGAGTGAAGTATGCAGAGATAGAGTTCTCTGGCACTCTGTTCTCTCTGCCTACCCTGCAAGGGATATGGCGTGATGATATGTGTGTATGTATGTATGTATGTACTATTGAAGGAACCCAGTTTGATGACCTTAAAAAAAACATTAAAAAACTTAAAAATCTATAAACAAACTAGCTGACCCGGCAAACATCGTTTTGTCATATAAATTATTACTAGTGAATATTTTGATAATGAAATAAAAAATAACTAACTTATTACTGACTTACAATATAGTACTTACTTACAATATAGGGTAAAAAATAGTTTACAACGTATTCTCAGATGTATCAAATATATAGAAAATATTATAAAAATCGGTCAAGACGTTTCAGAGGAGTTACTATGAGACAAGAATTTTATGAGGAGTACTATGAGACAATAATTTTATTTATAGGATTTATCTGAAACCTATTATGGGTAACGAAAACAAATTATTATGAGTCTTAAATTATTTTAATATTCAAGAAATACAGTGATCAGTATAAAATGTACATCATTGAGGAATATACTATAACAGTAAAATAAAATTAAAGCATCTAAAAGAATAGTAAGAAAAAGATTTACTTAACAGAAATGGAATAACCAACGACCCAGAAAAAAAAAGGGGAAACACGCTTCTATAAAAAAAGAAATAAAAATAAATCGACGAATATAGTAATTTGACTCTAATGTCACCTGTGAAATAAAAAGAGTTCACTTTATTATGCCAGATATTTCCAATAGTGCTAACGTGACTATATCCTACCTATTCTTAAGTAATATTAGAAAAGTCACGTACGTATTAAGCGAGACCTAGACGAGGTAAGGAAAATAATTCCACCACATATTTCATCTGAAAACTTTTCTATTTTGTATTCTGTAAATCTTAAACGATTAAGAAATGGTGATAACGTAACGAAATGAACAAGAACTGTAAATATTCAGTTATTACCTGAAGCACTATATATACCAAACGCCTGGGCCGATTTTTATGATTCGCACGTCAATCGATTCCTCTTAATCTGGCGAGTGTCACTAAAGATATGACGTTATTGAAAATTCAATATGGCGACTACCGGACGCCATATTGTGAAAAAAAAAATTAAAGTCAACAAACTATATCGAGTGGGTATCGTTAAATAGGTATTTAAAAATCATTTTTAGTTTTTTCTCAACATTTTTCGATTTGACTGGCCGTTTAGGATCTATATCGATTTAAAGTTTCATAACAAACTTTCTCACATATAGGTTTTTTAGACAGTAGAAATTTACGATGAAAAGACGAAAAATTCATATAACTGGATGTGGATGGAGATATACTGAAGTATCTAGTAGGTATATTGTCCAATATACCATAGGTAGTCCTACCTAAAGTATCTAATGTCTGACGCGGTCGCCCATCTCCAATTTCTAACGATTTAGTACTCAACTTCAATCGAAAAACTATATATAGTTAGGTACTTACCTACTTATTAATAAATAAGATAACTATAGCTACTTAGGTATTTATAACTAAAAATCCTTTATTCGACAGCAAATCTAATTTTTCAATGGATCCCGACTGTTCAGTGGTCATGTTCTATTATTAAAATATATTTCATTTTCTGCAATAGTATTTATTCAATAATATATTATGGAATTTTAGACCACCAGACATCTAATTGCTTGTTTTAATCTTTTCAGTTTTTTTATTATGTACGTAGTTTTGGTGACTTTTTACGCAGTCGGGTTTTTTGATTTTTTATAATTTTTTTTCGTTTATACTTTTTTTTTCATATTTCCAAAGCCATGAAAAGCTTTTGATTCTATGTTTGAATTTTTTTTTAATGGGATTGATGATGATAATGAGAAGGTAGATAGTGTACTTATCATCACCATTCTCCTACTCTTATCCGAATTACTTGGAGTCGATACAATATCTACTCTTCTTACGTACTATACTTATTGTGAAAGTTATTGGCAATAGTTTTATGACCGGCCACCTGCCAGACGTCAACCCTCCTTGGAAATTTAATAGTTAAACAAACAGAATCTGTTGGTGTTGGCCCAGGTTAAAATAAGGCTCTTAGTCGTCTTTTTACAACATTTACGAGCAAAGTAAGAAATGGTAGTATTCGTAGCCGCCATCACACAGTCCCATATAGTGTACTTATATTAGTGGTATATTTATATTCTTATAATATCCTAGCCACCATATACACCAATTATGTTCTAATGTATTCCTCTTAGCCATCCACTATAACTGTGCCAAGGATGTGAGCACTACTTTCGTAGCGCACCGGTCCCGCCACGTACATCTTAGATATATCACTTTATGTTGGAATTTATTGACAATAGACGTTGGTGGCTAACTTTAATGTTACAACTGCGGACGCTAATATAGCTTAAAGTAAATGATGTTGAGTCGATGATTTCCAATTGTTATGCACACATATGCACTCTAAACGATAATGTGAAATTTGCTGACATTTTAAAGAACTTCATTAAAGCTAAGTTAGAACAATAAAAGTTATTTTAAAACATTCAAATATTACAATGGTTGACTATTGTGCCTTTTAAATTTAATCTCGTCTGAGCTTTTTATATTTCTCGTACACAATGAAATGTGTTTTGTCCAAAGAATAAAAGCACATTATAAAAAGTCAAATGTATATGTAAAATGAAAGTAATCTCCTCCATTCATAACCTACAATTTGAGATGATAAATAATACAAAAATATTCCAACTTCTTAGTAAAAAAGAAAATAAAATGACTCAGGTTGAAGTATATTTTTTGGGGCTGCGTAGTAAAATATCTAAAGAAAAGCCGATTAAAATGTTAATCACAAATTTTAATACACTCATTAGCACCTAAATTACATTTATTATTACATTTTTAAATATCAGATACGAATGCAAATTACAACGGTATTACAAGTATTCTGACAGAACTCATAAAAAAGTTGGCACACCGTGAACTTTCCCTTTGCATATTCATGGGGCAAACTCACTCGGAAGTCTTTGGTGAGAAATTATGATAATAATTTTAAACTTTATCCGTCTTGGCGTTTTCATAAATTGTGAGTAGTGTTAAAACAATTCATACGTTTTATACAGATTAATATTTTGAATCTTGAAAATGATGAAAGACTTTCGTAATGTTTTTTAGCCCTGTCATTTAAGGATCGTGCTTTGTGGCAATCCGCAGTCTCTGCCTACCCCTCTAGGAAACAGGCATGAGGATATGTATGTATGTATTTTAGCCATGAAAAACGTATATCCTGAAATGACTTTAAATAAATGTAACACTTTCATCGTCTGCAGAATGTATCCATTTGCTAAAGATACAGAGACCACCATGAGGTTGTGGATGAATAAAGGGATATTTATTCAGTCCAGTTTTTGTTATATTTCAACATTAATTAATATTGATAATTATCATAATCATCTTTTTTTTTATTGCCGTTGGTGGTAAACGAGCAAGCAGCACATCTGATGGTAAGTGATACTGCTGCACATGGACCTTAGCAACACCAGGGGCACAGCTGGGCCGTTGCCTACCGTGAAGAAAGTACTCTCCTTAAGCCTCGTTTGAAGAAGGACATGTTATAGCGCTTGGCAAACATAGCAGCTGGTAGTTCAATCCATATCTTGCACGTACGTGGGAGAAATGTTCGCAGAAAATGTATAGTCGAGGACCGTATCGTTTCCAGGTAAAATGGATGAACCCTGCTGCGGTGTCGAGTGGTACGATGGTAAAACGATGACGGTGGTACCAAGTCAAACAGTTCCTCAGAGCACTCCCCGTGAAAGAGCCGATAGAGTACACAGAGTGACCCAAAGTCTCTCCGCTGCTCCAGCGACTCCAATCTGTCCGTGAGATTGGAATCATCGATGATTCGAACAGCACGCCTTTGCAGGGAGTCAAATGGATCTAGCTGATACTTAGGCGCGCCTGCCCAGAGATGAGAGCAGTACTCCACGTGAGGACGAACTTGTGCCTTGTATAGCACAAGACGCTGTCTCGGCGTGAAGTACCGCCTAGCTCTACTCAGCACGCCTAACTTTTTGCTTGCCAATTTGACTTTGTCCTCCAAATGACTCCCAAACTGGACTTTGCTCGACAGTTCGATGCCGAGGATCCCAATACTCTCGGCAATTTGGAGAGTTACTCCTTGGAACTGAGGCGCTATGATAAACGTATCCTTCTTCGCAGTGAAGGCGCAAACTTGTATCTTAGTGGGATTGAACTGGACTAAATTCCGTTCACTCCATTCCGAGGCCCGCCCCAGAGAGCGCTCGACTTCAGACACAAGTTAAGCCCGTCTTTCCTGTAACATGCTCTGAGGGACATTCTGATGCTCGGTATATCGCTCGTCACCCGTGCTGTCATCCGCATAGCAAAGTATACTTTCTATTGAGAGGAAGTCGTTGATATGCAGAATAAACAACGTAGGGGAGAGCACCGAGCCCTGTGGTACACCAGCATTAATGGTCATGGTCTCGGAGAAGGAGCCATCGACGACTACTTTTATGCTCCGATCATCCAGAAAGCTGGTGATCCAATTGCAGAGTCCCTCGGGGATTCCATATGATGGTAGCTTCGATAAAAGGGTCCTGTGCCAGACCCTGTCGAACGCCTTTGCGACGTCTAGGGTGAACGCTAGCGCCTCACCCTTGCCCTCCAAGGCCTCTGCCCAACGGTCTGTAAGGTACACAAGAAAATCACCAGCCGACCGGCCATGACGAAATCCATATTGTCGGTCACTGATCAGCTGGTGATCCTCAAGGTACTGCAGGAGCTGGCGGTTAATTATTTTCTCTATTATCTTGGAGAGCAAGGATGTTATCGCAATCGGCCTGTAATTCGACGGATCTGACCAATCTTCCTTTTTCGGGATCGGGTGGACATGGGCTACCTTCCACGAAGATGGAACCCTATTAGTGTCATAGGAAAGTTGGTATAGGCGCGTGAGGACGGGGGTCAACTCGGTGACGCACGTTTTCAAGACCACCGCAGGGATGCCATCCGGCCCACTCGACTTATGGACGTCTAAAAGCCGCAGCTCTCGCCTGACCGCTCGCTGCGTAATGCGGATTTCAGAGAGAGAGCTTTCACACCTCGGAATGGTAGGCGGTGTAGCAGCGCTCGCGCCCAAAGTCGAGTTACAGACAAAGAATTGACCCAGAACATCGGCCTTCTCCTTTGCACTGTGGGCTAGACTGCCATCATGTTTCTGCGGGGGTGGGAGGTTGGACTGGCAAAAGTTACCTTGGGCAGCTTTGGCAAGCGACCAGAATGCACAATTCCCAGTGGGATAGCTCTCCAATCGCCCGCCAATTCTGGCAACATGTTCCACTTTGGCTCTGGCAATAGCCTTCTTACTAGATCTGGAAGCCGCATTAAATTTTCGCTTCTCCTCTTGACTTTTGGATACCGACATTTTTTGGCGCTGTTCCAGGCCTGGTATACGAACTGCTTCTGGCATGCAGCCATCCAGCAAGTTTTATTAACCTTTAACTGTGGACGTTACATTTTTGTTACACTACTATGGACGTGCGGCCTCACAGACCGCTATCTTTACAGGCTGGTTTCTATTTAGATGAGTAAATATTGTATATTTTTTTTTGTTTTTATTCCATAGAAGAGTTACTAAATATAAATAAAAGATTAATTTCAATGAAAAATGTATTTATTTTAAACAAAATGTAATGATATAATAATCAAAGGCATTTTTCAAACTTATTAGTTTGAGATCACTTTACGGATATATTATCACAAGAAAATGACTTTCACACTTAATTTAATTTCTTTTACAATAAAATATAAAGAACAAAGAACGCAAAAAACTTAATATAATCTTTTCAAAACAAGACACAAAAATTTCGACAAGGGCCGAACTTGGTCATGTTTATTGGCAGTCTTTGCATAGCGGCTTAGAGCATTGTAGGTATATTGGCTGTTTACAGCCTGCACAAGTATGGTTCGTCTTTCGTTTTATCTTTGGTGGGCATAGTTTACACGTCTTATGTTTAGAAACTATATTTACTTCACTTGGTGGCTCCTAGGATGGCATATCAGGACCAGTTTGCATTTCGCATTTCATCATCAAAAAGTTTACTCCAAATACTGATTGGATCTTTCTTTTCTTTTTCAGTCAGGTGCAGAATAGATCTGTTCAACACTATATTTTGCTGTGGAGTGCGAACTTTTCTAGAAGGTGGTTCTATAGCCCATTTGTATCCATTTTTACCATAGTAATACTTTGAGGGCCGTAACTGTGCTATAGGTATATTTTCGTCATCTGAACTTTCACTATACGATCTCCTTACGTCTACGTCAGCTCTGGTAGTACTACCATTTTCTTCAATGATATCTTGTTCACTCGAGTGATTTTGTTCAATGTCAGCCTCACAAAATAAACAATCAATAACATCCCCATCGCTGTCACACTGGTCCGATTCTAAAAGCAATCGTTGACACTCGTCTTCAAAGGAAGGATCATCTAACCGCAATATTTTACTGGGTCTATGGGTCGACACACTCGATGTTCGTTTGCCTGCAGTCGTTTTATCGTTTTTTGACATTTTAAATTACAAAATCTAAAACAAACACAATCACCATCAGTGTCAATTTATAATACAAACGTGGACCGGTCTCACAGACCGCACTCAAAATATAAAGCGAAATTACTCACGCAACATTCAGCCGACGACGTAATCTTCACTCTCAACGGTCGTTTCACTACTAAAACCGAAGCTACTAAAGCCGGCATACGCGTAAGGAACGCGAGTGAAGGGAGCCATGAGAATCACAAACTGCAAGCGGCCTATGCCCTATATATATATATTTTGGTGTTGGGGATGAATAATTCCATCCCCGTAACAACTGTGTCAGTAACACAATCCGCACAAATGCCAGGATCCCCAGAGGCGAAGCAAAGCCGCTTCCATGGGTAGGACGCGTAGAATTCGCGAGGCCCGTCCCAATCTGCTTACTTATATTGCCAGACTCTGCGAGTCCCAGTCGCTTTAGAGCGATTAGGCCTCGCAATAGGGGCACTACTATGGACCAAGCAGTAGTCAGTTGACCCAAGAGGGGCTTCAACCACTACCCGGTATCCGTGCTGGTGTGTAGTCACCAGAAGATCTAGCAAAGAAGGCTCGTGGTTCTCTATGTCTGGGACACGGGTGGGCTGTGTTACCAGTTGTGAGAGACCATAGGCCGAGACCATATTGAAAAGATGTCTACCCAGGAGGTCAGTGGTTCGGGACACCAATCACTCTTTATGATGAGCATTGAAGTCTCCAAGGACCACCACCTCCACTGATGGACACTGCTCCAATATTTTGTCAATCCCCCATTGAACGATCTCAAATAACTGAGTTGACCCCAAATCACTGCCATGGGACCTGTAGAGGCACGCGTAGATGCGGGTATTCCCTCCATAGTCTACGCGTAACTATAAAATTGACAAGTCACCATGTTCGAGGGCCGGAGGCGGTGACAACAGATATCGCTCCGGACGAACACGCACACCCCAGCTTTACGACGGAAGGAGTGCTCCTACTCGTAGTAATTTAGGTACGAAATATCATCCGGGACACCTATCTGCGTCTCCGTTAAAAAGAGCAGTGCAGGCCGCGCCGTCTCGAGATGGTGGTGGACGGCGTCGCAATTGCTGTGTAATCCCCTGATGTTGCAAAAATCCACATCGAAAGTGGATAGAGGGACCGCCGTGTAAAAACTTCTATTTTTGTATTTCCTTCTCATTATGGGTTTGTGTTAAGAAGAGGAAGGGAGTGTGGTTGCTTGCAATGCGGTTCGGTGACGCCAAAAAAAAAAGGTGTGGGGCACAGTACATGATTGAAGGGGAGAGATGAAATCCATATTGTCGGTCACTGATCAGCTGGTGATCCTCAAGGTACTGCAGGAGCTGGCGGTTAATTATTTTCTCTATTATCTTGGAGAGCAAGGATGTTATCGCAATCGGCCTGTAATTCGACGGATCTGACCAATCTTCCTTTTTCGGATCGGGTGGACATGGGCTACCTTCCACGAAGATGGAACCCTATTAGTGTCATAGGAAAGTTGGTATAGGCGCGTCAGGACGGGGGTCAACTCGGTGACGCACGTTTTCAAGACCACCGCAGGGATGCCATCCGGCCCACTCGACTTATGGACGTCTAAAAGCCGCAGCTCTCGCCTGACCGCTCGCTGCGTAATGCGGATTTCAGAGAGAGAGCTTTCACACCTCGGAATGGTAGGCGGTGTAGCAGCGCTCGCGCCCAAAGTCGAGTTACAGACAAAGAATTGACCCAGAACATCGGCCTTCTCCTTTGCACTGTGGGCTAGACTGCCATCATGTTTCTGCGGGGGTGGGAGGTTGGACTGGCAAAAGTTACCTTGGGCAGCTTTGGCAAGCGACCAGAATGCACAATTCCCAGTGGGATAGCTCTCCAATCGCCCGCCAATTCTGGCAACATGTTCCACTTTGGCTCTGGCAATAGCCTTCTTACTAGATCTGGAAGCCGCATTAAATTTTCGCTTCTCCTCTTGACTTTTGGATACCGACATTTTTTGGCGCTGTTCCAGGCCTGGTATACGGACTGCTTCTGGCGTGCAGCCATCCAGCAAGTTTTATTAACCTTTAACTGTGGACGTTACATTTTTGTTACACTACTATGGACGTGCGGCCTCACAGACCGCTATCTTTACAGGCTGGTTTCTATTTAGATGAGTAAATATTGTATATTTTTTTTTGTTTTTATTCCATAGAAGAGTTACTAAATGTAAATAAAAGATTAATTTCAATGAAAAATGTATTTATTTTAAACAAAATGTAATGATATAATAATCAAAGGCATTTTTCAAACTTATTAGTTTGAGATCACTTTACGGATATATTATCACAAGAAAATGACTTTCACACTTAATTTAATTTCTTTTACAATAAAATATAAAGAACAAAGAACGCAAAAAACTTAATATAATCTTTTCAAAACAAGACACAAAAATTTCGACAAGGGCCGAACTTGGTCATGTTTATTGGCAGTCTTTGCATAGCGGCTTAGAGCATTGTAGGTATATTGGCTGTTTACAGCCTGCACAAGTATGGTTCGTCTTTCGTTTTATCTTTGGTGGGCATAGTTTACACGTCTTATGTTTAGAAACTATATTTACTTCACTTGGTGGCTCCTAGGATGGCATATCAGGACCAGTTTGCATTTCGCATTTCATCATCAAAAAGTTTACTCCAAATACTGATTGGATCTTTCTTTTCTTTTTCAGTCAGGTGCAGAATAGATCTGTTCAACACTATATTTTGCTGTGGAGTGCGAACTTTTCTAGAAGGTGGTTCTATAGCCCATTTGTATCCATTTTTACCATAGTAATACTTTGAGGGCCGTAACTGTGCTATAGGTATATTTTCGTCATCTGAACTTTCACTATACGATCTCCTTACGTCTACGTCAGCTCTGGTAGTACTACCATTTTCTTCAATGATATCTTGTTCACTCGAGTGATTTTGTTCAATGTCAGCCTCACAAAATAAACAATCAATAACATCCCCATCGCTGTCACACTGGTCCGATTCTAAAAGCAATCGTTGACACTCGTCTTCAAAGGAAGGATCATCTAACCGCAATATTTTACTGGGTCTATGGGTCGACACACTCGATGTTCGTTTGCCTGCAGTCGTTTTATCGTTTTTTGACATTTTAAATTACAAAATCTAAAACAAACACAATCACCATCAGTGTCAATTTATAATACAAACGTGGACCGGTCTCACAGACCGCACTCAAAATATAAAGCGAAATTACTCACGCAACATTCAGCCGACGACGTAATCTTCACTCTCAACGGTCGTTTCACTACTAAAACCGAAGCTACTAAAGCCGGCATACGCGTAAGGAACGCGAGTGAAGGGAGCCATGAGAATCACAAACTGCAAGCGGCCTATGCCCTATATATATATATTTTGGTGTTGGGGATGAATAATTCCATCCCCGTAACAACTGTGTCAGTAACATAGTCCGCACAAATGCCAGGATCCCCAGAGGCGAAGCAAAGCCGCTTCCATGGGTAGGACGCGTAGAATTCGCGAGGCCCGTCCCAATCTGCTTACTTATATTGCCAGACTCTGCGAGTCCCAGTCGCTTTAGAGCGATTAGGCCTCGCAATAGGGGCACTACTATGGACCAAGCAGTAGTCAGTTGACCCAAGAGGGGCTTCAACCACTACCCGGTATCCGTGCTGGTGTGTAGTCACCAGAAGATCTAGCAAAGAAGGCTCGTGGTTCTCAATGTCTGGGACACGGGTGGGCTGTGTTACCAGTTGTGAGAGACCATAGGCCGAGACCATATTGAAAAGATGTCTACCCAGGAGGTCAGTGGTTCGGGACACCAATCACTCTTTATGATGAGCATTGAAGTCTCCAAGGACCACCACCTCCACTGATGGACACTGCTCCAATATTTTGTCAATCCCCCATTGAACGATCTCAAATAACTGAGTTGACCCCAAATCACTGCCATGGGACCTGTAGAGGCACGCGTAGATGCGGGTATTCCCTCCATAGTCTACGCGTAACCATAAAATTGACAAGTCACCATGTTCGAGGGCCGGAGGCGGTGACAACAGATATCGCTCCGGACGAACACGCACACCCCAGCTTTACGACGGAAGGAGTGCTCCTACTCGTAGTAATTTAGGTACGAAATATCATCCGGGACACCTATCTGCGTCTCCGTTAAAAAGAGCAGTGCAGGCCGCGCCGTCTCGAGATGGTGGTGGACGGCGTCGCGATTGCTGTGTAATCCCCTGATGTTGCAAAAATCCACATCGAAAGTGGATAGAGGGACCGCCGTGTAAAAACTTCTATTTTTGTATTTCCTTCTCATTATGGGTTTGTGTTAAGAAGAGGAAGGGAGTGTGGTTGCTTGCAATGCGGTTCGGTGACGCCAAAAAAAAAGGTGTGGGGCACAGTACATGATTGAAGGGTGAGTTTTGTGAGCAGCTGACATGAAGCACGGAAGGGCCCCCGGTGCCCCCCCGCGCGTAGTCGCCGCGCTCCACACCGGTTTCCCATTCCGGCACGACGATTCTGCAACGGGATTTTCGCCGGTTGGCGTGACAGCCTCCCAGGGAGGATAATCCTGGGCTTGGGTCCCGGCAGGTGGCCGTCCGTGACCATTACCACCGGGTCTCCCTGTACCCATGTCAGCCACTCACGCTCAATGCCCCCAACCAAAACTTCACCACCACAAATTTCAGGCATCACCATAACCCACCACACGCAAACACACCCAGAAAGTTGGGCTCCGGCTCTCACGCTGACCGAACGAAGCACAGCAGCAAGAAGCCACTGCTCAAACGTCGATTCCCTGCGAGAGTGTGGTACCTCCCCGGACGGGCCTGCCCGCGGCTGTAGACAGGAATCTGTCAATAGTGTGGCCCTACCACAGTAATATCATCTCGGCTCATGTACGTCCCATAGTTCCTCAAGCTTCCTCTACATTAGGAGGGCAATTTACCTAATTTACCACTCTGGTCAGACGGGTTGGTTAGGTATAGGTTAGGTTCAGTATAGATGTGTTTTGTCACACTATTTTTAATGGTTTTTAGAAAAAAAAAAAAATAATTTAATTATAAAAATAAGTGAAATAAATACTATGCTAATATAATAATAGCTACGATTTACTTTGATGGGTTTAAGTACTTGGAATTTAAGACGAGGTTTATGTTTAATATTTGCTTTATATCCTCTAGGATTGATTCCTATGGGAAGACAAATAATACTAAGTTCACAGGTTCGGTGCACAAGTAGTGCGATCAAAAAAAAAAAAATTAATTACTTCGAGTCTGGGTGTAATTTATGTCCCTTAATTATATGTTTGTAAAGGTACCTGCAATACAAGGCTTATTTCCTTATTGTGTGTATTTAAAGGGAGGAAAGAAGGAAAAAAATATCGTAAATATTCAATTGACCAAAGTAGTAAGTACTTGTATTATACAATTTAAGAAAATGTATCAAACATTTTTATTTTACTGTTTGCTCAACAATGTAAACACATGCTTCATATTTGAAACAATTACTCAAAAGACTATTGATATCTCTCTAAATTGCTGCTTCTATGGTTAAAATTTATCCAACGTTAAACAATAAACTAAGGAACGTATTCATTATCCGCTGTCACGAGATCCTAACATACATTGTGCTAGATACAATTCCGTCCAATTTCTGTAAAGCGAACTCGAATTTGCTTAAGCCTTGTGGGGTATTCACTCTGGCGGGCTAAACAAAAGACGGCATATAGGAAGATTTATGAACAATTCACAACGCAGTGATATGGGGTATCTATTCAAATCCTCCTCTGAATTTGAGACAGGTACTTGTACCAAGATGATGTATGCCCGTGATACAATACAATTGGCGCATACATTAGTTTCCTTTTGCGTATACTGAATTGAATTTTTAACGAGTTTCTAAAATTAGAAAGATTATATTTAGAGGAAAGCTTTATATTGGGTTGTGAATGATGAAATTTATGATCTCTTTCTCTCTCTTGCACTTTCGTGGTAGGAGGGTTGATGATTACAGTTGGGGTTGCATTTTTTCCGAAGAATACTGTTGGTTATGTCTGTGGTAACAATTCAGCAATATTTTGTGACTTTAAAACTTTTTATATTGCATTCATAAACTATTGTCACATATATGATTTCATCTTTAGCATTACATTATTGTTTACAAATTTATATAACTTGATCATTGCCATTAAGATCTGAACCATTGTTTTGTGTTGTTACTTTTGTAATAATTCACTACGCCTCGTCTTTAAAATTAATGAAAGTTCCTAGTTACATTAAATTTCGTCTGTGAATGTTAGCAATTTGGGGCAAGTACTGATGAAAATTTAAAAGTAATGGACAAATAATTTGTAATATTGTATAATATCATTTGTAATGTTCCGAGAAACCTTTATTACATAGAACGCACAATACAACGAGCTAACTAAAAGCATCTTAATATGCGTACGTCTCACATAAAGCTTTCACAAAGAATGAAACGCGAATTTTCAATAAAATACATTGTTATTCACTCAATGTAGTTCATTGAATAGTATTTTGGATACCTAAAAGAAATATTATCGTAGAAAGTATTCGGTGGAAAGCATTAAATATTCACAACAATATGCCTCGCTAGCGCTCCAAAATAACGTATGCAAATATTGTTATATATAAGTTCTTTACTTCACTGCTATAACAGTGTACTTACGTAACTTGGTGAAAGTGCGAAAAAAGTAAAATCACGATGCATAGTCATGTCACTCACGTCTCAGGTGTCCTCTTGCGTTCTCTAAGAGACGTAATGTAATGAATGTCTGAAGGTGTAGAGCTACTCGGCTTACACAAGAGCTCTATTTATCTCTACAGGGATGTATTTTACCTTTAATAATAGAGGAGTATAACGTAATCTGTAGCTGCGTACCCTTTCTTGTAAAAACATATATGAGAATTATGTTTGTACTTGTTTATATTTTTATAATAAACTTTGAGATATTTTACAAAATTTTGTGAAAATCAGCACTTGCATAGTTCACCATTTTTTTAAATGTAAAACTTACAAAAAATTGAGTATTTCTATTCTAAATAAAAGTCTTTGTATTTATAATTCGAGCTACTATAAGTAAATATATAATTTATGCTCTTTCTCAACTATTATTTCATAAATATATTAAATTGCTTTTATCACTCGCTTTTATTACGCTTTATTACTCAGAACTACTAGTTCTGAGTAATAAAGAATTAATAGACAAACACTTGTTCGAGTTTCTCTACAAATTGTGACAGACGAAAACAGTTATATTGAAAGTAAAATTTTTAAGCATTACCTTTACTTTTTGATAAAATGTTCCTAAAGCATATTTATTGCTAAAATTCTGCTAATCACGGCAGACATTTATTGTTAAATAAAATCTAGAATTTCTTTTAAATAGCGAAAGAAGCGTCATATAACAAAAGATTCTTTTTTACAAAAGAATGCCTTTTCATAATAACCTTTTGTTGTATAGTATTATTACTTTTTACGCTATATCAGTGATACTAAAGCGTTCTATTTTTCTAGTTTAAATAAGTTAAGTTAAAAAGAATTCCATTGGTTACTACTATTCCGTCGAAGTTTATTAACGTAAACAAAGCATAACACACAATATTAAATTTGTGTAATTAATAATTCGGACATGTGGAAAGAATGCCGAACGAACGTCTGATTAAGAAGTTATACAATGCGAAAGTGGAAGGATGTAGGTACCGGGGGAGACCGAGACGAACTTACCTAGACCAAATTGGTCACATACTGAAGGAAGGTGGAGTCAAAAGTCTCTGAAACCGGCGAGCGTGTATGAAGAGAATTATGAATGTTGAGGAAGCGAGTGAGGTATGCAAGGATAGAGTTCTCTGGCACTCTGTTCTCTCTGTCTACTCTGCAAGTGATATGGCGTAATGATATGTATGTATGTAATAAATAAAGTTATTTTATAGTGAATTTAAATTGTAATCAAAGTAAATACCGCCTCTATTTTCAATTATTTAATGAAATAATTGCTTTAAGTTTATTTTGTATAATTGTATAATGATTTCTGATGTTCATGCGAGTTTTACATATTTGAAATAAAAATATGTTCACTGTTTCTATCGCGTTTGTATTTGATTTTTAATTGCCTGACGTTTTGAACACTTTAGAGCGTTCATAGTCACAGGAGGACATATAATCGTATTTAAAATGTCAATTATAGCAGTATCATCAAAATCTATTACTGATAAAGTAATTTTTATTGAAATTTAAAAGTTGTTTACGAAATAGAATCTTCTTGACTATTAGCTATGGTCTACAAGATTCTAAGTTGGATTCTTGGGATAAGCGACATTAAGTTTTCTTTCAGAAAATTTATATAGGATAGATTAAGCTACATATAGTAAGGATCCATCTCAATCATTAATATTTGGATCCATCCAAGAGGATTATCGAGTTTTAGTACCAGCTTTGCTATTTTATTGCAAATGGTTCACCATTTTAATATGTCAATATTTAACCACTACTTTTAATGAATGGCATATGGTCTCTGGCAGTTGCGGCATTACAAATAGCTGTGCTTTATTTTCCCCTAATATTTGTTACAATATAAAATCATTTCGGTTCTCGAGTGGCGACCACGAATCGCACGCAGCGTAGGATGATCCCATCAGTAAACTGATGACCTCATCAAGGTCGCAGGAAACCGTTGGATGCAGGTGGCACAGGACCATTGTAAATGGCATTCTCGTCGGGAGGCCTATGTCCAACAGTGGACGTTAACGGGCTGATGGATGGATGTAAAATCATTTTTGAATGTACTAATTACAGCATCACGGAATATACTTCGTAGATCTTATCTTCTTATCTGTTTTATCGAATGTAATAAATATTAATTGAATATGTTTGTTAGTAATAGGTCAATATCAGGAAGGAAATATGCAAAGATTCTACCGAAATCCCTTATCAAAACAAGATAAACAGAACCATTGCGAAATATCCACATAAAACCGCAAAACATACGAAAATGATTTATAGTAACCCCGATCTGTTAGGGTGGATTTGTGAGGGCAAAAAACAGATTATCAAAGTCCTAGTTATAGGTATCCATCACTTTAATTCAATGATGTACAAACATTTTTCCGTGTGGTGACGAAGTAAGAATACAATTCACCACCCCCTATCTTACCCGTGGCTGATCGTAAGAGACAACTAAGAAATATAAAACGCATATAGGATCTATGCAAGAGAAGGAAAACTCGAAACAAAACCCTATACTAACACTATACTGACCAGCGCAGTATAGTAGGTTAATTTCCCTTCCATTACGGAGGAGGCCCGAGCCCAAGAATGGGACATATATGGGCTGTCATGATGATGTACAAATACTTCGTTTATAATTGGGTTGAGTACGCGAGCAATGGTTTTTGGTCTGTGCAGGTAGTACTGGAACATCAAGCAGCATGTAGCTTACCAATTATTTATACGAGGTATTCTCATGCGAGAATAATATCTGATCTTTTTTAAAAGGCAATTCCCGTCATTAAGGAAATAACTATTATATTATATTACGGGGAACTTCACAAACATACAATTTAACAGACATAAATTACGCCTAACCTCAAAAAAACAATTTATATTGTATTACGTAGGAATCAAATCCACGATACTGACGTCGTAATTTAGTATCTTACCCATTGCGCCATCTGTGTAGTTAGTTCAATAATAATAATTTAAAATAAAAATTTAATAACCCCGGACATAAAAAAAAAATCACTGATGTAAAGAACTAGTAAACATAAATCCAATGAGGGTAAATTTGATAGGTTTCCTAAAAGACAAACCAGGACATTCCCTAGCTTTGAGATCCATTATTAGAGTAACTGAGTGGTTCCATCACGTTTTATTTTTCAATTGTTATCTCATTATGCGTCTAAGCAGCCAACAGAAAAAGCTCATGACTTCGAAATGCCTGAACAAATATCCATAAACTTTAGCTATGTATTATCGCATTCACTTCATTTTTCAAACAAAAAAAAAACCGCATCATAATTGGTCGTACGAACTACAATGCCACAGATATACACAAACAGATACATAGATGCGTTAATATTATAACATATGTTTTCCTCCTCTTTTTGCATAAGGGAATTAAAAATCCGACCGTTATGCAATAAGCCTTTCCTACTCGCATTAGAAAAATGTTTTTTATTTTGATACGAATATTTGTCAAATGGATCTTTTTAAGAATTTTATGTTATTTTAGATTGTAAGTCAACTTCACACAATCAAACCGCATTTGATGATTTGTGATACGAGTATATCACAATTAGCCGAGCTGTTCAGTAGTTACAAGCGGACATAGTAACAAAAATACATTCTCTCGTTTTATGCTTGATTGCAGTCGGATAAACAAACATTCGCTACGTATTCACTTACTTAGGCAATACAACAAATCACAACCATTGATTTAGATAAGCTATAGTTAACTAAAATAGGTTTTTATAGTGGTTAAGTGCGTGTCCAACTTGCATTTATTTCTCACATAAAATGATATAGAGGCTACAAAGTTTACAGAATTGGTGTTTATGAATTTTTTTTTTATTTCTTTATGGTGTTTTAGTTTTATATTTATTATCTTTATGTTTTGAACACTTTCAACATTTTTGGTCACGGGAAACCAGTGAGTACTTAATATAAACAGAATTTAAGCGCGCTAAAAGCCATTCAAAATATATTAAATTATTTTTTTATTGCTTAGGGTGGCTAATGAGTAAGCAGCACACCTGATCATAAGTATTACTGCTGCTCATGGACCTTTATATTATTAAGAATACAGTTAGACCGTTGCCTACCAACCCAAACTCTTCCAGAAAAGTGAGCTTGTAAATCTCTTGCTCACTGAACGAAGCACAATAGCACATTGCCACTGCTGAGACATTGATTGTCTGCGAGTATGTGGTACTAATACAGACGCTATAGACAGACAATTGTTAGTAAGAAATATGTATATGATGATATGTACAATTGTACATATATGATGTTGATGAGCTGATGGTTGAATGGTAGTAAGAATTCGGTGCCTTCTATACAGTTGCATGCAGTTATTTATAGAAACAATTAAAAACTCGATAATACCTGTACGGTTATTTATAATATTATAATATTTGACTGCACAGGTGGCGTAGTGGTTAAGATACCGCCCTTCCGTGCCAGTGCTATGGATTCGATTCCCACGCTGGACAATACTTTGTAGATCCACAAAGTGTTGTTCTGAGTCTGGGTGTAATTTGTTTGCGTTTTAATTGCATGTTTGTAAAGTCACCCGCAATACAAGGTTTATTTCCTTAGTGCAGTGTGGTGTATAAAAAAAGAAAAAAAAAAAGAAAATAGGTAAGTTAATAATTAAGGTAAGTAAGTATAATAGGTAATATCTTAATATATATAAATTACGTGTCACGTTGTTTGTCCGCGATGGACTCGTAAAGTACTTAACCGATTTTAACCAAATTTGCACAGCAAGTGTAGGTTGATCCAACTTAAAAGATAGGATAGCTTAAATCTCAATTTATAGTAATATTATTTTATTGCAAATTATATGTTTAATATTTGACAGTCAAAATCATATGTTATATCAAAAGGATTTTAAAAGATGGCGGAATCTGTTGACTGGATTCAGTAAATATTTAATAGATGGCGCTATGTTAAATATACAAACGCTTCATATAAGCTAAAATTTGTTAGAATAAACAAAAAGTGTTACTGAGGCTACCTAAGCCACAGCAACACGTGGCCCGGTCTGCTAGTTTTAATATAATATGTACATATACAAAAGCTTTTATAATGAAAATACATTGAAATTTATTAAAATGACTTATACTACTACTTATGCTCTGATATTCGGAATATCTTTACACCTAAATTGGACTCGTTTAATTTTTTTTTAATAATTAAAACGATCACACACTCAACCATGCATAAGTTACAAATCATACAACCAATCGTCATCAGCCAATCGATATACATTGCTAGAGTAGGTCTCCAAATGAGAAGATCATACAGAAATACCCCATGCCAACTGCATCCGACTGTACCATGCAACTTTCACGACGACACCAGTCCACCCGGTACCGGAATATAAAAAAAGCACAAACCTTCCAAATATGCTGCGATTAAAACAAAACCTTCTTTCGTCTTCATTACATAGTAATTAATACAGTAAATGCGTGTGTGATATCTATGAGCGAGTGTTAATGTGTCACTCACTTTACACGTTGCCAATGTACAGCCGCAAAACTATACGAAAAACTCGATACGACATCAGAAATAAACCTATTAAAATTTTACTTATTCCTTTATCGCCTTTTTGTTGATTACCTTCTATTTAAGTAAATGCTAAACCATTTAACCGTGATAATTTTAACTCTAAATTAGTTTCTCAGTAGCAATGACTTAAAAATCTTAATAGCACTTTGTGTAGTTGGAGATTTGAAACCTTAATTTCTAGCAATAATTGGCAATTGCAAGCAGATTTATAGATCTGATAATAATTCCAAATATGTATATATATATATATATATATATATATATATATATATATATATATATATATATATATATATATGTATATATTTGGAATTATTATTAGAAACAAAAATGCTTCTATATTTAAGGTACCTGAAAATATAACATAATAATATATTGCTACCAAATATTTTTCTTAATGGTAAATAAAAGCTTTTTTTTTTAATGTTAGCTAAGAAGTCAAAGGTGTGTCACAAAACATTAAAATATGTTCCAATTTTCCTTTTTTTTTTGACACGTTTGATTGATTTATGGAAAATATTATTAACATTTTTCCTTTTCTCTAATTTTATTTGAATTATTGTAGATATTTACTTTCTAACTGTTTCACAACATTCTTACAATATGAATTATTTTAAATCTGTATAAATACAAAGATATTACAAATGATAATAATGAGATAAAGAAATGGAAATATATTGAACATATGATAAAACAAGTCAGTAATACCGAGGTAAATATTTCTCTACTTAGCCAATTTATTTTTTATTTAGTTAAGTCATAATATAATAATGTCAATCTGCCACTAAAATCAAGCTACTCTGTAAATGCCCTTAAGTAACTGTGGACCTCGTACCGATTCGGCCATTTCCGTCACTCCCCGGGCGAATTCTGCTGTCTTTATTTGCAGTCAGTATTCGCAACCGTAGCTAGTGACGGCGTAGCACGGCAGTCGCGTTGTAAGCTTTGTAGCGGACATTGGTCTACGCTATCGTCTACAATATTCATGACGTAGAGATCCCTCTTCAAATTAAACAACAAATTACAAGTTTTGTTCAAAATTACAACTAGCAACTACAGCTAAAGTTGGGGTGCACGAATTTCTTATTAGACGAAGTGCTTTTGGAAAATAAACTTTGAAAGGTAAGATTACCGACCATATTTACACATTACAAGTTATTATTCATTTTTAATTGGTTTTTAATTGATAGATACAATTAAAATTTCTATTTCATATGATTATTTATGTTTTAACGCTATTTTTTAATTTCTTTGAATTGTTTAGTACAATAATAATGACGATGATTATTTCATTATGTTGCAACAGTTTTAATATATATTTTATTAAAATAATAATACATATAATATTGAAATGATAATAATAAAAAAAATTATAACCATATATCCACTTTTACTTTTACTAATAGGTAGACACAGAATTTTAGATAAATACGATTTAAATTTATAAAAATATTTTTCAAAAAAGCCTAGAGTTCTATTGTTTGAAATTGTATTTACATTTTCATCTAGAAGTATCCATGTTCTATAAATTATATGACATCATCTATTTAATTAAACTTTTCTTATTAAGTTAGACGATGTTAGACATACCTTTTTTTATTCAAATACGTTTTTTCATGTTATACGTTGTTTTATATGTTTATTAACATCGAAAGAAAAATTTAAAACTAAGGATAGCTTTTGTTTGAATAATATTCATGTGTCTATTTAAGGCTTGCCCTCGCTTATGTCCCGGGGTCATATTCCGTAGCGTCACGAGCGCTCTACTTAATTAATTAGCTCCTTTGATCCCGACATAGCAACTGCTCTCTTCTTTATACGATCTTAACAGTATAATACATTTTTATGTATTCATCTCGTTTACTTTCAACTTGTTTGCACATGCTTTAATGAATTATTTTCATTCGTTTGTAGTGTTTTTATTCTTTGTGACACTTTGTTGCCTTTATGACTAATATTCGTTTTGCGTCTGTACAAATTATATTTTATAATATTTTTATCCTTTGTATCTTTTAGAATTATATGTGTTATTTTTCTATTAAGCAATAATAACAATGATTATTTTTATGAATTGATTTTTCGTGTGTAGTGACGGATTAAAAATAAAATATTACCTATTCATGGTTAGACTTATGTCCAATAATGAACATCGATTTTTTGATGCCAATATTTTTTCAAGAACTTTTTTAATGAGTGGTTTTTTTTATTGCTTATGGTGGCAAACGAGCAAGCCGCACACCTGATGGTAAATGTCTCTGCCGCCCATCGACCTTTGCAATACCAAGGGTATAGCTTAGGCCGCTGCCTACTAATAAAATCTCCAAACCCACCCAGTTGGGCTTCCGGCTCTCTCGGTCACCGAACGAAGCGCAATAGCATGTTACCATTAGTCAGAGGTCGCTCTTCTTCGAGAGTGTGGTACTACCTCGGACGGACCGCTCCGCGGCTGTAGATTTCTAGAAAACTGTCAACAGCGTCCTTATACAATGTTGACAACATTGTCCTACCACAATTAAATGGCTTGATGTTATAATCTTAAACTTATTATAAAAGCATAAGCCATAAAAACGACTTTTACTATTTATTAATAAAGGTTACATTATAAGCTGAAAATATCCATACTTTATCTAATATTAATACTTTATCTTTATCAAAATATCTCAATAGAGTCTGTCTCAAAACTAGAACATATGTTACGTGCAAAGGACACATGTTATTAAACAGATGAGTCATATCAAATTGTATGAAGGAACCGAAGGACTTCTTTACTTTCTATCATTTCTCATTATATACCTTCTTGTATATTAGTTATTATTGTTTTATATTTTTATTATAAAATTATGCAACGATGATTGCAACATATTTTTTTATAACAGATTATATATCTTTTTTTTTGTGATGGACTATGGATGCCTCTCGCCCCGCCAAATTGGTCACGGGTGACGGAAAAGACGGCGCGTGACCCCATAGACCCACCATGCAATCTCCTCTCTTCGCCGTGCGAGCGGACCACCGGTACCCGATCTTTGTCTTCGGGGGCAACAGATTATATATCTAGATAGTGCTAATATTTCTATATATTTAGTCAAAACTTTATTCAAATTTTACAACAGATCGCCTCACCGATGATCTATTTTATAAACTATAAATACAAACTTTTCTTGTCGATTTACTTGTATAACACTTCTACCACTACTTGTATACAATCGTTCACAGGTTCGATTGGTGAGTCAAATGAAAACCCCGTTATCTGGCATGGCAGCAACATAACATGAGACTGCATAATTTGTCATATTAGTACTCTTCGTCTTATTCACGATAGATGAGCTTTTCTCATAACTACCTACTAAGTAATGTCTGAATCTACTCCTTGTCTACTCGGAACTCCTTCAATTGTGTTTTTTTTAAGATGACTTTACATGCTGCCCACATGCTCGAGATAGCAACAAGGCTGGTATCACTCTCTACCTTTTCAGCGAAATTCTAGCAGTGAACATTTTAACTTTAGAAGCTCATTTCAAAGCTTACTTGCCTTGCAGTTTCTAATTTATATATAATATATTATCATGAATGAATATTTGTTAATTTTTAACCATGTAATGCCTCAATTGACTACACAGATAACGTAGTGATTAATGATACCGATTTTCAGTGCTGTGGGTTTGATTTCTACGCAATACAATACTCTGTGCCATCCGCGAAATGTTGTTCTGAGTCTGGGTATAATTTGTCTGCGTTAATTGCATGTATGAAAGGTCCACCGCAATACAAGGATTATGTCCTTGGCGCATGGTGGTCTTTGTATAAAAAAATGGAAACAAGTTAAATCTATACATATAATAAAAATGTAACGGGTCGCTGTCTGTACATGGAAGATATATGAAAAAAAATACTACTGGGACCTTTATAAACACTAATAGAACCCAAAACAATAATTTTTAAAATTTTTGTCTGTTTATCTGTTTGTCTGTTTATCTGTTTGTCTGTTTGTCTGTGTGTTTGTGCACGCTAATCTCAGAAACGGCTTATCCGATTTAGACGCGGTTTTCACTAATATATTGTGGTAAGCTTCACTTAACATTTAGGCTTATTTTATGTCAAATGGTTTATAAAAAAAAGGTATGTCAATTTAAAAAATGTTCGGAGAAAAAAATCTTGATCGATTTTTTTCAAATTACGTACAAATATTCTTCAATAAAAATAAATAAACACGTGTTTCAGCATGTGTTGATTTTCACCCTCTGGGGTGTAAATTAGGCCTGCAAAGCGGGTTGGACGACTCATTAAATCATTAGCGCCAAGCCGATATTATTAAAGCTGGCAACTTGAAATGTTGACAGTGGTTTCTTTATATGACGTAGAGATTCACTAAGAAAGGATATTACGAAATTACACCCCTAAGGGGATGGAACAGAGTGGCAAAGTTTGTATTGGGAGAAAATATCTTTATTGATTCTTTTCAAATTACGAGTTGAATCAAACATTCTATGGTAATATCCGGCATTTGTCAATTTTCAACCTGTGGTTGTGTAAATTAGGCATGTGAAGTGGGTTGAACGACTCATTACCGCCATACCGAAACTATTAAAGCTAGAAACATTAAATTTTGACGCACTTTCTTTTATTCACACGCATTTTCTTTTTATGACATAGAGATTCAATATGATAGAATTTTATGAATTCCATCCCTAAGGGGGTATAACAAAGTGGCAAAGTGTGTATGGGGCGAAAATTTCTTTATCGATTCTTTTCAAATTACGTACAAATATTCTTCGGTAAAAATAAATAAACACGTGTTTCTCTCTCCCTCTCCATCAACACCGCATCAGTGCCGTCGTGGCGACCAGTGCCGGCGTGAGAGCTCACACGATACACATAGTAGACGGCAATACGATCTTGCCTAATGGTTTAAGATACAGGTTAAGTTTAGCTTCAAAAATGTTCGCTCTATAACTCAAATAATAAATTATATCTAACGAGGTCGCAACTCTTCTGGTGAAACAAAATAGTCAAATAAAGGGTGGCGATAATTATATTTTTATCCCATGGTCATACCGTAAATAGTTAATTGGCAATATAATTTGTAGAATGAATAGAACTTTGAACAACCTTTTTCTTTAGTGACCGGCTATGGTATATAGACACACGCGCGCCGTACATGTACATCTACGTTGTGCGGGCGGGCCACCGCAATCGGGTATCATCTCGAGTCGAAGCCCTCATGCAGTGAACCTCAATACCGGTACCTACGCTTGCGCCGTCCAAAGCACCGATGGTAGAGCGTGTCAACGTAGAGTATTTTCTCTTGGACCCACCCTATTGCCTAATTCCGTTAGACAACTAACTCGCAGAAGGCGGCGACCGCATCCCAGTTTCTGACGCTGTTGATTATCGTCCTAGCGACAAACCTTCAACACCTTGCATTTCTTTTTCTATTTAACTCTGTCAGAGACGACTTCTGGGTGGACGAAGTCGCGGGCAAAAGCTAGTTTGAAATATATAGGTATAAAAAATAAATTTTGAAATTAACACATAATAGAATACCCTTATAACATAGCATAGCCTTATACATAATATATATAGAATAGCCTTATTGTTAAAAGCCTTATTGTTAAAAATGTTAACTTTTAATGGAATAAATTCGTATTTTACGGCAGTGTAACTAACCCAGTACATACAGAATTCAATTTAACATCTAGATATGAGTTATAATTCTGACTTTAACAAAGGAAATTATTTGTTTTATATTATCGTTATAACTCGGTAGCGACATCGCTCCAATGTCAGTGACATTTCTTGACATCAATATAAATTGTTACGTAGATATAAAATTATATTTTCATTTATTCAATCTCCAATATTCAAGTTGAATATTCAAGATTCACTAAAAATATTATGATATTTCATTTAACGTTTTGTGTAACTATCATCATTCTCCTACTCTTATCCCAATTACTTGGGTTCGATACAATATGTACTCTTCTTTCATAGTACATATTGTAAAAGTTATTAGTAATAGTTAATAGTTTTATGATCGGCATCCTGCCAGACGTCAACCCTCCTTGGGAATGTAATTGTTGACCAAACGGCATCAGATGGAGTTGGTTCAGGTCGTTATAAGTCTCTTAGTCGTCTTTTACGACATCGAGC
Source organism: Lymantria monacha (assembly GCA_905163515.2). Lineage (NCBI taxonomy): Eukaryota > Metazoa > Arthropoda > Insecta > Lepidoptera > Erebidae > Lymantria > Lymantria monacha. The sequence goes on from LR991091.1 coordinate 21,042,190, forward strand.
AATGAAAGTTTTGTGTAACTATAATATAAATATATTTTAGATTTGATTTGTGTTCCTAACTCTGTATTGATTATTAATAGGCAATCGTTTCATGTGGCTACACTACCATTTCTGCGACGAATCAGAGTACGCACTGATTTGTCCTAAATATGCATAGAAATCGTGCTGAACCTTGTTATTTATTTAGTCATAGCGAATACAGGCTTAAGTCGCCCTGATCTAGATAATTTTAAGTTACATACACGAGTAGAGCTCCTTCTGCATGTGTACCTAATTTGAAATTACTTTCGATGAAATTAACTTGATAGTTGTATCAAATTCTTATTAACGAACGTAATTTGAAAAAGTACACATTTATTGAGGATATGCAAACACATATTTTCACCTAAAGTATTGACTGAGTTCTTCAGAATACTAATGCAGTAAAGAAATAATCCTTGTATTGCGAGGGACTTTACAAACATATAATTAACGCACACAGATTATATCCAGGCTCAGTACAGCAATTTGTAGATGGCATAAAGTGTTGTCGTGTGTAATAATCAAACATATGACATCGGCACTGTAGGTCGGAATCTTATCTACTACGTTATTTTTGCAGTCAAGGGCAACTAAAGTATTAGCTTGGTGCTCGATTTTTACTCTAAAATTTATGCAGAAATATGCATCACAATTTCGATATTCAGGCAAGAGTAAATAGAACTCTCCATTTACGAATCCATATTAATTATAAATACAATTTTGTTCTCAATATTGTATATTTTATATATCTCTCTATATACATATATCTTCTTTATATTTATTTGCTCATCACAAATCAAAAAGCCAGTGAGTATTCTCCAAGCACTTTAATTACATGAGGGAATAAGAGACTCTGAAGATGTTTTTCTTGTTTTACTGTGATATTTTTTATATAAAGACTTTTCAGAATGAAGTATGACCCATTGCCCTTTGGGATTCCGTGAGACGTATTATAATATCAACTTTCTTTCTCCCTTGAGATAATAGTACAAAGAGATTTTGACATGTACATTAAAGTCGTACTAAGTTGAAGAATATAATATATATTAATACGATCAGTCATTTCTCATGAGATTGTATATATATATATATATATACGCGACTCAGCCACGCGTTGCTGTGGCTAAGGTAGCCTCAGTAACACGTGGTGGTTATGCTAAGAAACTGTAGCTCATATTCATATTCTTCTGCCTACCCTGCAAGGGACATGGCGTGATGATATGTATGTATGTATGTTATATTCATATACAAAACGTATCAACGTTTGTACGTTTAATATAGCGCCATCTCTTAAATACTTACTCAATCAGTCAACAGATACCGCCATCTGTTAGAATCGTTTGGAGATAACAGAATTGTGACTGTCAAATAATAGACAAATAGTTTGCAATAAAATAATATTGTAACTATAAATTGAGATGGAAGCTATCCTATCTTTTAAGTTGGATCAAACTACACATGCTGTGATTATATCATCATTTCGACCTATCACCATCCACTGCTGGACGTAGGGCTCCTTCATGTTATGCCCAGAGTGCGGTCATGCGCCACTTGCATCCAACGACACCTAACAACCTTCACCAGGTCGTCTGTCCACCTAGTGGGGGCATCGTAAACTGCATCATCCAGTACGTGGTCGCCACTCTAGAACCTTTCTTCCCCAGTGGTTGTCGGTTCTTCAAGCGGTGTGGCCTACCCATTGCCACTTCAGCGTACTAATTCTTCGTGCTATGTCAGTTACACCTGTCCTTCTTCGGATTTTCGAAGGCTTAAGGCTGACCAACAACACCGAGACTTCTTCACCTCCCTCCAAAAGAGTTTGGTGTTACCCTCGAAGTTTTTAGTCAGCCTATCTTCTGCACTCATACTTGCTCTATTACGTTTCTCTTTCACTAAGGCCTTGGTGTCATTCTTACATTGCCGATATATTTCTTTCTTCTGTTCAGTCATACTGTCATTCCGATTCAAAGAAGAGACATAGTCCAGCCACGTTTTCTTCTTTTGCTCTACGGAAGCTGCCACTGCCGCATCCCACCATGGATCACCATTTGTTTTTCTATGCTTCTTTGAACTTCCACATACTTCTTTCGCTGTATCTACCATACATAAGTTGAGCTACTACTTTATAAAGACATTACTACAAACAAACGAATTGAGTTGATTTCTGAGATCAGATACTACAAACAGTCGATAAACACACACATCATGCATGCGTGAATGAATTATTATGATGTATGAGAAGAAAGTAACCAATATATTTCAATCAAAGTAAAATAAAAATTAGACAATTTTAAAATGCTTAGAGTTCTTTATTGAAAAATAGGCTTTATATATAGTAGTTCACTAACTCATTCATTTAAGGCGCTTGTCGCTTACTTACTATTTCTCGCTCGCTCACACACAAGCAGTGTAAGCGAGACGATGACAGCCGATCACGCACGTTTGACGCCTACAATTCGCACCAATTCGTTTGTCGAGTACCTCATTTGAAGTGTGACAAAATATATTTTTGAAGTGATGGGACATTCTGTCATTTTGTATGGGACATTTGAGGTGACTCTTGTATGAGTTACACAACACTGCCGCCAACAACACTCCTCTGCCGGCTACAGCCTCCGCGGCCGCCTGCCTCAGGCGTAGCAGGGTCCCAATGGTCGAACGCCTCCTTCGAAAGCCGAATTGAGAGTAGAAGACCACCTCTTCTAAATGTCGGACGATGCGGGCAGCGAGGACACGCTCCAACAGCTTACCCACATCGGCGAGAAGGACAATGGGCCTGTAGGCCGATGGCGAATCCGGAGGCCGTCCCGGCTTAGGTAGGAGAACCAACCTCCCTTCCTTCTAGCACTCAGGGAACTGTCCAGACGTCAGACAGGCGTTGTACAGTCGCCTGAGGCGAGGTTCGAGATGCTCGAGGAGCAACGTCAACCTCCCAGCTCTCAGCTCTGCCGTAATTCCGTCATTACCCGGTGCCTTACTGTTTCTCAGTTGTTTCAGAGATCTTGGACGAAGCCGACAACAGGATTTAGGGATGATTTATATAACAGTCCATAGAACATTTCAACCTCTCCCAAGATCTTATTTTGGCATGAAATGATAGTGCCGTCATCGGTCTTCAGCTTTGTCATTTGGCTTGGCCCAATAGACAGATCTTGTGCGAATACTTTTGAGCCACAATTCCGCTCTTTTGCTTCTATAATACGGAGCGTATTAAATTGGCGAATATCACGATGCACTGACCTGGAGATTTGCCTATTTAAGTGCCTATGTTCGGACCAATCGGCTGAAGACTGCACTGTCATTTCTTTTCTCTTCTCCATGAGCTTGAGAGTCTGGTCAGAAAGTTATTTATGTCTATTAGCGCAGCGAGCCTTAAAAAATTTTGACCCAACCGCGTGGACAGTTGACAGTCCACGAACCTGTTGTTCATATCGTTCGGAGATTCTCACTCATCTGGACATTGGGAGTGATTATGTAGTTCAAGTTGAAAGCTTTTCAGGTTCTGGTATTTTACAGATGTAGATCAAAAGGTAGACTTCATCAAACGTGACAGCTCGACTTTTATATGTGGATATTTAATCCGCCTCGTACTATTCGGTGATCGCTACGACTCAACAATTACATTCCCAAGGAGAGTTGATGTCAGGCAAGAGGCCGGTCATAAAAGTATTGTCAATAACTTTTACAATAAGTACTAATATGAAAGAAGAGTAATTGGGATAAGAGTAGGAGAATGATTATGATGATATATACGAGCAAACCCGTTAGTTCGTTTGTAGAAATCGATATATCGCAGCACCATCTGGTGGCGAGTTACATCAATGGAGAAAGCATGTAAACCTATTCTTTAAAAAAATATATACACATACCAATTTTCATAATGATCGATTAAACACTTTTCTGAGTTTAGCCATGTCATATATACACACATCCTCTTTTATAGATATAGATATTTTTATATTCGCTACTTTGCGTCATAATTTCAGCTTTCGTCATAACATTAGCTTAATTGCGTTAAATTCTCATGTGGCTATAATAAACACCACAATTTCCCCATAACAATACAAATTCTAAACTAATCTAGTTAATTATAACGACAATGACCGTACCTTTATGTATACAAACTTTAAGTTTTTAAATTTAGATAAACAAACAATCGTGATCCAGTCGCAATGTCACTTAGGGTTTCACTGAGAAATTAATTAAATGAGTGAGACCGTAATATTAAAACCGGAATACCAAACCCCCACAGTCGGCCTAGTGATTTATTATTCTTTCATTGTTATCACTTGTGTGATCAACATACATAAAGAACAACAGGTATTAAATTCACATCACAAAAGCAAAGGAAATAAAGTTATAAAAAGAGTTTTTTTTTATTGTAAACAATGCTGATGGGGCTTTTATATCCCGTAAGAGAATTCTGTTATATGCTATACCGTCCTAGTTTTATTGTGTTATCACGTAAGTAGGATTTTTATTGCAGTTTAGGATGGTTGTTTCACGTTTCTTTCCGACTTATCTCGCTTTAATGCCAAACCATTTTAGACCGGTAGTTTGAATAGGGTAAGGTTGTTCTTTAGATTTCTTAGGTAACAATGTTTCTTAAACAAATTTTACGATCCGTTGTATAGTTGGCACTTTGGAATCTAATCAATAACATTCAAAACTTTAAGTACTTTATATACTTTAAGTACTATATTCTCACATCGTTATCGAATTCGGACTATTATATTATTAAAAAAAAAATAAAATAAAATACTCGATACGAAAAAAGCTTTAAAAGGTAAAGTAATATTTTTTTCTCTTGGCCTTTTAACGCTGTCGTAATAGCCTATTCATATTTATAAAATTAGCATCACCGAATCAGGAAATCGCTACATGTGAAGCGGTAAGTCGAAAAACTCTCACAAAAATAAAAAAAGATAATACGGCGAAAGCCTTGCATAATTTCGGAAAAGAGTTGATACTCCTCAAACAGCTGGATAGATTTTTACCAAACATAACCATCACCACAACGAAATTCGTTCTCACGTGAAAAAAAAAATCATATTGAAATCGATTCATCTTTGAGACCTACGATGCTACACACAGAGATCCAGACATTAGCGTCAAACTTATAATACCCTCTTTTTCCGTCGGGAGTTAATAAAATTACACGCGATGCATGTAACATTATGACAAATAATATAATACATGTTTATAATACAAGGCAATATTTCCATGAGATCATTTTATCAGATTTTGCTCAGATAATCAACAAAACATAGCTATGAAAACTAATCATCGACTGGTATCCTTTCAAACCAATACCCCATAATTGTATCCAAATTTAGCAAGAAATCGGTGAGCATATGTATAAAAAATCGACTAATTAAAAGTATTACTTGCTCACAAAAGGTTCCTGTCGATCTTAAAATAACAACAGTGTATACTTTTTAACATGCTTTATATTAGCTTCACTTTGAACAAACAATGTAATAAAATCTTGTTTAACCTACTTATAATAGTAGATTCGATGTCAGCTTTGAAAATGGATATGTAATCTAAATGGGTAAAGAATTATATATGGGTATTGTATTCATTACTATTGAGCTAATGTGATGTTGAAGCCAGTTGAAAACTGTAACCCTTCAAGGGATGCTAGAAAATCTTTTTAGTTCGTTTTATTCGTATTCGTAATGACCCGTTCAATAGCTTGGTCTGATGTCTGATGAAACTAAGAAATGAAGAGTGGGACTCTTCAATAGTTAAACTAGGACAACCCTCGAGGTTGAGCTCATATGATTTATTTGGATTGAACTTAGTGAATCTAATGATCGAGTTAGGAGGTAGATTGTGACACTTTTCAATAGTTGATTGTAAAACTTTTGGGGTTGAGATCATGTGCTTCGTTTTGTCGGATTGTATTGATTAGGTTCATTTAGTAAAAAGTAGGTATTGATTTAGCTATGAGATTGACGGTAGAACGTTACAATAACTGCTGGTAAAATCATCGAACTTCAAGTAAGTTTCATTCATTTGTCAAGCTCAATTGAATAGATTTAATAACAAAAATCAGACGATGGAGCTAGAAAGTGGAAGGTAAAACGTTGAAAACCTTCAAGTTTAGTAATATTTTCCTTATAGTACATGCATTAGATTTTTGCTGTCCACTACAGTACAGGTCTTCAGGGATTGTTAGTAAACAAATCAAATTTAAATGTAACACCGAACTTGAAGCACCTCACCCAAGCTAAGTTCAGGAACATGATGAAAGTTCACCTTAAAGCATTAGCCAAAACCTTACTACAGTTTTGCTATGCCTTTCTACATGAATACCTGTCAAGGTCGACTTATAAAATATCAAATCCTCCAGCTTTCTCCAACTAATATTTCTATCATTTAACACAATTTCATTGGCAAGGATTAAATGCATAAGTATTCTAGTTAAAACCATTAAATTATTTTTTAAATAATTTTTCGTAAAAGAAATAAGGGTTGCGTAATAAACAAAAAAGTAAATGTATCAAACAGAAAATATAACTTCTTCACAGCATTTTGAAAGAATCGTTATGATTAAAATATAAATTTCCAGTATATTTTGCTAGAATACTTCGCTCAAAAATCAATTAGGTACTTACTAAAATTATGTACTTACTTTATTATTACTTGACACATATTTTCTTACAAAACTTTAAATAATATTTTGGAATTATGCAATATAAATAAAAGAGACTCTTAAAATTCTTTTTGTCGCTATTTGGTATGTTAATCGATACAGTTAGCAAAAAATAATTTAAGTTTCCTAGTTTTCTCTTTCTAAATGACCTCTATATTAAAAATTCATTGATTTATGTTGGTGTTTAGGTCAGAAAAACTATGTGTTATAAATATCCGACTCTCAAACTTAATTGGTGTTATAGATTCTTTAAAATTGGCTATGATAGTTGGAGAAACAGATACACGAGTTTTCAATTACTTTTAGACGTACGGAATCCTAAAAACATATTTACAGTCAAATATAGAACCTCCATTTTTAAGCTTGTTAAACTTTCGCTTGATCGAACCTACAATTTTACTTTTGATAACTATTTGTTTTATATGAAATTGTTTTAATCAACACAGTTAAAATGTCTTAAAACTATATTAGTATATTTCCTTTTAAAAATAATACAATATTATTTGAAGGCGTTGAACGGACTTTATATTACCCATGCGCTAAAGTACCGGCTAGAAATATTGTACATCGATTCTTGGAAAGAGATAAGTGATTAATATCGGTTTCGTAGAGTATCCCTGTCGCACATTACCTGTGAAACGTCACAAGAAACACGCTATCTATTAAGAGCTAGAAAAATAATTATGTTTTTTGTTAATATACACCTACCTATTCTAAGCCTTGTAATTATGATTATTCCGCAATAGAAAACTATTTTATGAAAAGAATTATTGCCCACAAAAAATAAATCCTTATGACACGACGGATTTTTTTTTTTATTATTGTATATCCACAGACTTTTGTTCGTGCCTTTTTTATGTTTTTCTATTAATTGTTATGTTGATGTTATATAATTCAATTTTGTTCTTGAAGTGGCGTTATTAAATTAAGGTGAAACGATTAAAAATTGAAAAATTGCGCTTCGATGTTTTTGTCTCTCTGTCTCTTCTTCTCTACGTTAGTTTTCATATTGTTGTTGGTGGAAATCTCTTGTTTACTTTGATTTTTCTTATTATAGTTTTATTCTGATGTGTATTTTAAAAGCTTGTCGTGGTTTGCTCTTTGCTCATTATTCTGTTTAGTAGTTGGACGTCGGTTTTTGCAAACGTGTAATTAAATGCCAAAAATCACACCTAGATCTAGTACAATTATATATCAATGGTATAGATTGTCGGTACTTAGATTACTTTGACATTTGTGCAGTTAAAATTTAAATAAATCTAAACTTAGCTAATTGTAAACGATTTTCTCGCAGAAATGTAGCACCTGGATTACGATGCTTTAAATCCGGTAAGCTTATGACCCCACCACACCTGATACTAAGAGTTTATTCTCAGGGCAGCCTAGCCGTTCAACTCGAGGACATTGGATAACTGACTTTATGTGTTCATATTTTAGTCGATTTTACCGTAACACGGATGAAATTCGCCGTATCACGTAGGCTTGTTAAAGTATTTTATTTGGTAATACGATTATATAATCGTATCTATAATATATCTTATATGATTATATATTGTCATCGTGTTAGCAATTTTCGTGCTTTCGTTCTTATTACAGTATCTTTTAAAAATAATATTTATTTTAGCTGTTGCAATATTTTGCATTTTATGTAATGACTTTTTTTTTTTTTTTTTTTTTTTTTTTTTTTTGGTAGGCTATGGCCCGGTCACACGTCGCCCGTACCGTCCGGGGTGACGGAAGGGCAGCGCGTGACCCCATAACCCACCGTATTCCCTCCCCATCGCCATTGGGCCGGCCACTGGTACCGCTTCCTTGCCTTCCGTGGCCAGCCCGGCGGGTTACCCTTTCGGGTACCATCCCCCGTCAACGCCCCAGCTAACTGCCGGGGCGTCGCCCTCACGCGGTCAGCCTCTCTGCGGGTGAAGGACTATTCCCCGGTCCAGTCACCCGCGGCCTCGGCTAGGGCGGCATTAGGCGCAGATACTCGCGCCTCCGCCGCCCCAGGCGCCGGCGACGGAGCGTCTCACCGAAGAGGATTTCCTCTCGGAGTCGCCCCGCCGCCTCCTTCCGCGAGACAACTGTCTCGCAGAAGGCGGCGACCGCGTCCCAGTTCCTGACGCTGTCGAGCATCGCCTTAGCGATGGTCGGCAGCGCCAGGTCGGCACCGATGATCGCGACGAGTTCACGGCGCTGCTCTGCCCAGGCCACACAGACCTCGAGCGTGTGCTGCGCCGTGTCCTCGTCGCAATCGCAGTGGTGGCAGGACGGTGTACTCTCCCTCCTCACGACCGTGTGCAGGTACTTGCCGAAGCAACCATGCCCCGTCAAGACCTGCACCAGTCGGAAGGAAAGGACCCCGTGCTGTCGACCCAACCACTCCATCAGCACTGGCCGGAAGGCCTCGATGGTCCGAACACCGAACCGAGGCCTTTCCAGCCGGATTGCCCAACGAGCAATAACGTCACGGCGGGCGTCGCCCCGCCAAGCGGCCATCTCACTAAGCGAGACGGTGCCGCCCCCTGCCCGCGTCGCTGACACCCGCCGGTACAGTCCGGCGAGCATCTCCGCCTCCAAGTCCCACGGAGGTGTTCCGGCCAACAGGCATGCTGCCTCCGTCGCCACCGTGCGGTATCCGCGTATGGCCCTGACCGCCATGGCCCGCTGTGGTCGCCATAGTAGAGCCCTAAGTCGGACGGTCAGGGACCCCGCCCACACGGGTGCGCCGTACAGGGCCATCGACCGGACCACCCCCGCGTACAGCAGTCGGCACGTAGCGCTAGGTCCGCCTACATTCGGCATAAGCCAGGATAGGGCGGACGCCGCGCCGACAAGCCGTGGAGCAAGCCGACGGAAATGCTCCCGGAACCACCATCGCCCGTCGAGCACCAGGCCCAAGTACCTCATATGGGCCCGGATGCTGATGGGAACCGAATTGACGGTGATCGAGGCGTCGGTGAGTGGACTGGTGCGGGGCCCATGGAATAATAAGGCCTCCGTCTTATCCAGGGCCACCCTTAGCCCCAGCGCCTCGATCCGCCTGACAATCTCCTCGGTGCCAAGAGTTGCCAGGCGTGCCGCCTCCTCCAGCGTCCCACCCCGGGCTGTGACGAGTGTATCGTCGGCGTAACAGATTACGCCCAGCCCGGGCGGGAGGCTCCCTCTCAACGCCCAGTCGTAGCCGATGCTCCACAAAGTCGGCCCCAAGACCGACCCCTGCGGAACACCGCACGACATGGGCGTTCGCACAACATCCCCTACTCGGTTCTTATAGAGGACGCTGCGCCCCTCCAAATAGTCTGCCACCAGCCGCCTCAGGTATACAGGCACCCCGTGATACCGGAGTGCCTCCCTGATGCAGCTGAATGGCAGACTATTGAATGCGTTGGCGATGTCTAGAGACACCGCCAACAGCACCCCACCGCCAGTGACAGCCTCCGCGACTACGGCCCTCAGGCGCAGCAAGGCTGCGATCGTCGAACGCCCCTTTCGGAAACCAAATTGGGCGTCCGACAGATCGGGGCCAACCTCGCTAAGGTGCTGGCCGATACGGGCAGCCAGGATCCTCTCCAACAGCTTACCCGTATCGTCCAGCAGCACGATCGGCCTATAGGCCGAGGCCGAGTCCGGAGACCGTCCCGGCTTCGGCAGGAGTACCAGCCTCCCCTCCTTCCAACACCCAGGGAACTGCCCAGACGATAAACACGCGTTGTACAGTCCCCCGAGGCGTGGACCCAGATGCTCGAGGACCAGGGCCAGCACCCGGTCGGGTACCCCGTCTGGCCCAGGAGCGGTGGTCTTGGCACGCATTCGCACCACCGCCGCCCCCATTTCCGTCTCCGTAACGGGCGGAACACTTTCGTAGTCGGCCTCCCGGTCACTATTCGGCAGTGCCATGACCGGGGGCGTGTGTTCCGTCCGACGTGGGAATAGTTCCTCGACAACTCTGGTGAGGAGGCTGGGCTGGAGAGTCTCGGTGAGGGGGGGGCCCCGCGCGCGGAGCTTACTCAGCGCCGCACGATAGGGGCGACCCCAGGGGTCACGCTCGAGACTGTCCAGCATCTCCTGCCGACTAACGTCCTTGGCTTGACGGATGGCCAGCCTGAAGGCAGACCGCGCACTGCGGTAAGCCTCGTACAGCTGGCCCTCCCGCTCAGCGTCGCGGTGACGCCGCCGACTGCGGGTATAAGATCTCCGAGCACGTATGCACGCAGCTCGGAGCTCTGCCAACTCCCGGGACCACCAGGGAACCGCCCTCTTCGGGGGAAGACACCGCACACGGGGCATAGCCGCATCGCAAATCTGCGTTAACGCACAGCGAATGCGGCCAGCCTCGGCGTCCACCCCGTCCACCGAGGGCGGTGACGGCAGCCACGAATGCACAATGGCTGCCTCCACCAGTAGGTCCCGATCAAGTCGACCCACAGCCCACCACGGAAAAGCGGGAGCTCCGTCTGCCGTGTGACCCCTGCTGGGCTGGCGGAGGGTCCGGGAGACCTCTATCCGAATGTATCTATGGTCGGATAGGGTCTCAACCTCCTCCTGGACATACCAGCTCCTCACACGTGGTGCGACATCGGGGCTAGCGAACGACAAGTCCACTATCGACCCACCCCGCTGCCGCACGCACGTATGCACTGAACCCCTGTTCAGCAAACAGAGGCCCAGTGACGCCGCCCACTCTTCAACCACCCGCCCGCGATCGTTCGTCCTGGGGGACCCCCACGCCATAGACTTGGCGTTGAAGTCCCCCATTACGAAGAGCTGGCGCGGTGCCAGTCGCCGTATCGAGGCCTCCAAGTTGGTGAGGGAGGCCCCGAAATCTGCCACACTCCTGTTAGGGGAGAAGTACACGCCGTAAAGCGTTACCTCTCCCCAGTCCGCCGCGACGTATCCATCACCCCTGTCCTTTAGAGACAGAGGCGGGGAAGGCCACGACGTTGAGGCGACGATTGCCACAGAGCCGTCACTGCTACTCAACCAATTAGATCGGTCGGGCACGCAATACGGCTCCGCGGCTACGGCTACACCTATCAACCACTCCGCCATAGCTTGCAGGAAAAGGTCCTGCGCACCGGCGGAGTGGTTGAGGTTGGCTTGCAAGAGGTGGATGGACTCGGTAGCCATTAGTGGGCCGTGTCCATCACCTCCTCCGCGCCGGCGGGCGATTGGGTCGCGCAAGGAGCGGAAGCGGCCGGGGTCGCCGGGCCGCTCCGCCCCTTTGGAGCCGAAGCCGGGGGTCTGCACTGTCCACCCCCCATGCGATGTTTGGAGGGCTTATTGCCCGCCGCACACGCGGGACAGTGGGGTGCGGCAGCACAGGATGCCGCCATGTGCCCGGTTTGACCGCAGCGGAAACATAGTCCGCTGCAGTCAAAGCAGTTGGTACACGTTGGCCGGGTATGCCCGACCGCCATGCACCTAAAACACCTCGCAGGCCGGGACTCCAGCAGGGTTACCCGCGCCGAACTCCAGCCTACGAGGATCCTGCCTGAGTCAGCCAATTTCTTGACCGACTCTACCGGACACTGCACCCAGGCAGCACCGACGCCGCCCGGTCCAGGGCGAATGGCGCCAATCCGGACAGTGTCCGAGGCGCATCCGGTTTTCGAGACAATAGCCTCCCTGATGTCCTCCACCGTCACGGAATCGTCCAGACCCGCAATGCGCATCTCTGCGCACTTGACAGGTCTGGCAATTCGAACGCCATCCTCCTGGCCAAACAGCCTCCGCAGCTTCGTGGCCACACTATCGGCCGCCTTAGCACCCTCGGCCCCAGGAAACTCGAGGATTCGAGCCCCTGTCCGGGCCTTGCGGGTCCTAGCTTCGACGCCTCCGATGTCAGAGACGTCTAGCTCCCGCCGGGCGCGACGTAAGACGGCCTCATAGTTGAGGCCCTTCTCAGCCGCCTCAGGCAGCACAGTGATAACCACTGCTGCTGACTTTGGCGACCGGAGCTTCCTGCGCGACCTCTTCCCCCTCTTTTCGGCTCCTGCTTGGGGAGCGGTGGCCTCAGCGGCGCTTTTGACCGCCGCCCTCCGTCTTTGGCCGGGACTTTTCCTGCTTCGCTCAGCCACCTGCCAGCCCTGTTCGAGCATGGCAGCAGCACTGAGCGCAGCAGGCGCAGTCGTGGGCGCGCTAACCGGTACCAGCGACGCAGGTGTGGGCACCGGTTGCAGCGTGGCCTTAGCAGGAGCCGGCGCCGATCTCGGCTTCTTAGCCGAAGCGAGCCCCTTGGACCCAGCCTTGGGCCCAGTCACAGCTGCGGCGAAGCTCACGCGGCCACCCTGGCAGGGTAGCGGGGTGGGTCTCGACGCTATAGTCGGCCGCGTGGTCTTGCTTCCGTCCGCAGCGAGTGGCGGCCGGAGACGTGGCTCCGGAGGCAATCTTGCCTCAAGAACCTCCATGCGCGCATTGACCATGACGCCAACAGACTCCATGATGGCGCGCATGGTTGCCTCCGGCACACCGTCCACCACAGGCAGCGCGGGCAGCGGTACTGCCGCTACTGGCTGGGCTATCGGGGCGCGCCTCGCAGCTCGAGCCGGCGCAATTGAGGCGGCGACAGAGTCGGACCTTGTCGACGGCGTTGTCGGCGTCAAAAGCGCGAATTGGCTCCGCAAGTCGGCCATATCTTTGGCCAGCTTGCGGTTTTCTTTCCGCACCGCCGCTAACTCCGCCCCCAGTCGGTGGTTTTGGTCCCGCAGACCTAATACCTCGCCGCTAAGGCGGGCATTTTCGGCCTGCAGGGCCTCCATCTGAGTGCCTGGGGGGTCGTTGCTCACAGCGCCCTCAGCTGCCGCCGCGCCAGTGGGAGGGATGTTGGACAACACCCTCACCATCCTCGCGGCGACTGCTTCATTTTCGGCACGCATGCGAGCCTCGGCCTCCCTCAATTGGCCGACCGGGGACGAAGCCGCCGATCTTGCCGCCACCGCGGCCCCTCGCCCCCTGCGAGAGGTTGCCACCTTGGGAGGAGGCATAATAATTGCACTCCCCTCGTAGTCGGACCCTGAGCTGCCACCCTTATTTAGGGGGCGCTTCCGCACCTTCGAGGGGAGGGCCTCCTCCCTGAGCGTCAAAGCCGCCGCCATGGTTGCCGCAGAACGCGACGATGATGCAGCGGCAGTCTCGGCAGCCGACATGCTGCCCTCCTCCATCTCCGACGGACCTGCGGCATCGCCGCCCTCGTCCTCTGTCTCCACGACAGATCTGCCGCCCTCGTCGTTGGACGGCTCTGCGACAGAACTGTCGCCCTCGTCCTTCGACGGCTCTGCAGCAGAACTGTCGTCTCCTTCATTGGTTGGAGCGGCGGCAGCCTCCCTGAGAGCCCGCCGCTCCTCTCGCTCCTTTTGGCGCCCCTTCGCGACGGAAGCCTTCCCACGAGTCGCCTTGGGTGGTCTTCCACGCCTCTTCGGCTTCGATTGGGCCTCTATGGGTGCCGGGCCCTCGGCGGGTTTGAGCGCCTCTAGTCTAGAGGACGAGGCGTCTTCTGTGCCAGTTTTACGGTAGCATGGCGAGGCTGTAATGTGGGAATATTATTGTTTGCATAATGTGTAGCAATAGGTAGAAATATAATTCACTTAAATATCAGAACTCATAATAGAGAGGCGTTAAAAATGAAATTATTTTTACGAATGTTATCATATTTGTAAAATTTGTAATCAAATTTCATTTATCACAGGAGGACTGTCTTCCTGTGAGAACTAAAAAGTATTCAAAACGTCGGGGAAGTAAAATCATAAACATCAGAATTCATAATAGTTAGGTACGCAGCTACAAATACTTCCGCGCAATCATATCAAAGATATTGTTTTGCCGGATATTTGAAATTACTTAGCGTTTTCGTTACATAAAAACTACTGTCATCGAAAGTTGCTGGTATCGAACGAACTTTATGCTTATTATAGTTTACTCCCTAAAGAAAAAACAATAATTTATTTCTGGATAATTCTGACTTTCTTTCTTCATAATTGAAAGTTATATATTAACTTCATTAACTAAAGCATTGCGGTAGTTGGAATCGAGGAAAAACACGACAAACAAATAAAACCACTGGTGCGCTACATACTCACTTAGTAAGTTAGTTTCAACGAAAAAAGTTGTGTAATGCAGTGGTCATTTATCTCGAATGTCAGCAGCATATGCCGCTGTCTGCTCCTATATTATATATATCACGTGTTCTATTATATCCTCTGCTACCTAATTCGGCTTAGTATAGTTCAAAACCCTCTTTGTTTGTTTAATATATACCACAGTCAGCAAAAAATGATTATATCTAAAAGGATGATGGTATCATCGATGACATATGTTTTTTTTTTATTGCTTATAGTGGCAAACGAGCAAGCAGCACACCTGATGGTAAGTGTCACTGCCGCCCATGGATCTTTGCTATAACCAAGGCTATAGCTAGGCCGCTGCTTACCATTACAATCTCCAAACCCACCCAGTTGGGCTTCCGGCTGTATATGGTAGTGTGTTATTTCACATAAAATATATTAAATTAAAATATAGACGCAACTAATAAACTAAATATTTAAACAAAAGTTTGACAATAATACAAACTTAATGTAAAACACAGCAAAAATAAACATTTTTCTTTATGTCTCTCTATTTATAAAAGATTAATTGTGTTTAAAAAATTAAATGAAACAAAACAATACCATTCTTATTGAAAGTAAGTTAAAGTTCTGAGTCTCCAAACCACGAATAGTCTGACCGGGATTAATCTGTCATCAGCGCAGAGGGCTAGTCGCGTCATGGAGATACTCCGCCACTGCTGCCCAGACGTCAATTAGTTGAGGCCACTGAGCCCGTAGGGTGAGCCAACACCTGTCAAAGAATCAGTTTTGATCACTCTCTTAACAGGTGAACAGTAGAAAGACGGTGGCTGATGGGGCTAAAAAATGCTCGAGCTTGTTTTACCTAAGTATCATACCATAATATTTGCACCAATATTGTTTTTTTTTTGTGACTGCGTAGATGGCATAGTGGTTAAGATACCGACCTACAGTACCAGTGCCGTGAGTTCGATTCCCACGCAGGACAATACTTTGTGCGATCCAAAAACTTTTGTTTTGTGTCTGGGTGTAATCTGTCGGCGTTAATTGTTTGTTTGTAAAGTCCCCTGCAACACATTTATTTCATTAGTATTGAGACCATCCTATACCCAACGACAACACTCTTTTAAAAAAATCAAAATATAATAAAATTGTTGGGATATATCGATTGTAATTAGCTTTATGTCATTATCTGGGTATCTTTGTCATAGATAGGTGTAAATGAGGTAAAATTCTCATTACCTTGGTAGACTTAACATGATATTTGCAGTAAAGAAATTATAACATCAACTTTTCTAAAACTAACAAGTTTAAAACGTTTGACTTTTATATTTGAATATTAATTTAATTTAAATTTCGTCAGTGTTAAACATAAAAAAATGATCAATATGCAAACCGTTCTTGTTTATGCGAGCATCGTTTATTTCACCTCTTCTATATTCCTTTAAGGTAAATAAAATTTGGAAAATTAAACGTTTCTTCAGTAAATTCGATTTACCTTTTTCTATTAACTGTCTGCCTCGGTGTCTTCTATATCTTCTATGTATCCGATAAACAAGTTCAGGCCATAAAATTGCTATCTGTATTGGGACCATAATTTGATATTTATATTTTGTTTGTTTTTCCTTTTATTGCCAAGTTGCTATTATATCTTGTTGACTATAAAATAAATAATATTTTTGTAGCTATATCGTCTTTCAATGTATATTTATTACAAGTAAATAAATATTTATGTTATTATTTCCTTAGCATATTTAGTTACAAGATAAGAATACAATTCACCACCCCCTTTCTTGTACGTGGGTGTCATAAAAACGATCAAAGAATGTTATATGCATACAGCATCTATGCTGAAGAAGCAAAACTAGAAATAAAGCCAAGGCCCAGCTTAATCGGTCCGGGGCGACTGAAGAGGCGGCGCGCAACCCCATAGACCCACCCTGCAAACACCTCTCTTCGCCGTGCGAGCAGGCCACCGGTACCCGATCTTTGTCTTCGGTGGCCCGCCCGGCACAATGGAGTAGCCTCGAGCCCAGCTGTAGTTATGGACAAATATGAGCTGAGATGATGATGATGATGAAGCTAAGGATACAATAAATTCAGAGTTTAACTACAGAGTGGCCATATTATATCTATTTAGGGAAAAGAATGTGAATCAAATCACCATACTCTATAGGTATGTCACCTAATAAGCACACCGCGGGTATAGAAGAGACCACGAAGGTTTTAATAAATACGTTAATATCAGATGATAACGTGACAATTCGAACATCATGCTCAGATAAGAGTTTGGGCACATGGGCACCACACATTTCCACCACTATCCCATACGTCTGATCTTCCCTCCGTAGCTGAACTCTTGAATACTGAAAAAGCTCTTCTTCTTAATAAAGCTTGCGGTGAAGATAAAATTTTGAGTAAAATAATTAAAGAAGCTTGTCGAATATGAATCAACTCAATATTACGTGTATTCAATTGTTGTATAGCCGAAGGAATCTTTCCTCGTATATGGCGTTGCGGCTTCATACGTATTATACCGAAACACGGTGATAAACCGCCGGACGACCCAAAGTCATATCGGCCAATTACTCTACTGCTATCACTAGGTAAGCTCTTAGAACGCCTAGTTGTTCCTCGTCTGTTACCGGGTGGCCCCACATTCAATCTTAGACAATTTGGATTTACCCCAAAGAAATCGACTGTCGATGCGGTCATTGCCGTTAGAGATACTGTTACAGTATCAGCTTTTAAATATGTATTAGGCATCTTCCTAGGTATAGGCTTCCTAGGCACTCAGGTGCTTTCGACAACGCCTAGTGGCTGATGTTACTACTTAAGCTAAAGGCTCTTGGATGCTTCAGAAATATCTACTAACTCATACAGTCATACTTCCTTTAAGGTTCACTGTAGGTGAGGCACTGAGACTCGGTCACCATGCAGTGTCTAAATCACTGACGATGAACTGTCCTCAGAGATCTGTGTTAAGCCCATATCTGTGGAATTTAGGGTCTGATGACTTTTTTGAGCTCCCTCTACCTCAAAATTGTTCATTGATTGGCTACGCTGACGATAGTATTCTACTCATACAATCTAACACAAGAGACGGACTTGAGAAATTAGCGCATACATGTCTTAATTTAATAGTTATATTTTCACTCCTCATAAAACTTATCATCTTTTATTAAAGAGTAATTTGCAGCCAACGCCACGCGTAAGATTTAATAATGCAACAGTTAAAAGGAAAGAGTAAGTTAGTTACCTTGGCCTAATCTTAGAAAAATGCTTCTCATTCATTGAACATATTAAAACTATGGATGAAAGGGCGAAACGAAATTTTTATACTCTTAATAGAATTTCAACGTCTACCTGGGGCCTCTGTTTTAGCATGCTTAAAATTATATATACAGCCTCATATTTAGGGTGTATATGTTATGGCACGTCAGCTTGGGCTGATAGAACTACGATAGGCGCGGCACGGCGTAAATTACTCCAAAGTCAAGGATTAGCACTAATATTCCTATGTAAAGCATACATAACAGTTAGTACTGAAACCTTACCAGTACTTGCGAGCGTATTTCCAATCGACTTGGCGATACCAGGGAAAACATGAGCACCGATTTCTTTTACCGTGCGATCGTATTAAAATTACCAGACTTTTCGCGCCGCAATCTGCCGTATACGAAGAGCTCCTGATCGAATGACAGGCAAGGTGCCACTCGTCAACGAAGAGCCGTCATCTATATCTATTCTTTCCATCTATTTGCGAGCGTTTAGAGAAAATATGGTTGGAAATTGATCACTATGCAGAGTAATCCTTACAGACCATTTTTTTTTTCTTCGCAAGGTGTGGATGATTCCATGGATGTGGTCGCGCCCCGGCAAATCGGCCCGGCGACAGAAGAGGCGGCACGCAACCCCATAAACCCACCCTGCAAACACCTCCGTGCGAGCGGGCCACCGGTACCCGATCTTTGTCTTCGGTGGCCGGCCCGGCGGTATACCCTAGCGGGTTCCTCTCTTGTCGATGCTCCGACAGCCTTCGCCGTCGGGGCGTCGCCCTCACGCCGTGGTCTCACGTCGGGTGATTGGACAATTCCCCGGTCCGATCACCCGAAGCCTTGGTTAGGGCGGCATCAGGCGCAGATATTCGCGCCTGCGCCGCCCCGGCCGCTGGCGGCAGCACGGGTCACAGGAATCCTCCCGGACTCGTTGCGCCGCCTCCTTCTGCAAGATGACAGCCTCGTAGAAGGCGGCGACCGCGTTACAGTTCCTGACGCTGTCGACCATCGCTTTCGATTCGATTCGACGAGGTCGCGGCGCTGCCCGTCCCAGCTCGAACATTCCTCGAGCGTATGTTGCGCCGTGTCCTCGTCACTACCGCAATGGTGACAGGACGGAGTCCAATCCCTCCACACGACCGTGTGCAGGTACTTGCCGAAGCAACTGTGCCCTGACAACACCTGCACCAGTCGAAAAGAGAGGACCCCGTGCCGCCGCTCCATCCACTCCATCAGTACGGGCCGGAGGGCTTCAACGGTAACAACACCGTGTCTAGGCCTCTCCAGCCGAATTCCTTACAGACCATGGGAATTTTAGAAATAAATTAATCTATTTTAAACTGATAGCTTCACCATTTTGTCAATGTTCTACAACTAACTGCGATCTTGTACAAACAGCTCATCACATCCTCCAGGAGTGCAGTCTCTGGCAAAATGAGCGCGATCTTATGTTAAACAGTCTGCAAGTCGTGTTTGGGGTAGTATATTATTCGGACCTTGCAGCAACTCGAGAAAATTTCCGTGCGTTTAGGCGCTTCGGCCATACCTACTAGTGTAATCAAACTTAAGATTCACATATAGGCTCCATAAGCTCTGTCATATTCGTGATGCTGTACTGCTACATTTCATGTATTAGTACTCCTTTTATGTATTGGTCTATTAACCAATTTTCCTTCATGTCTTCCCCTTTACATAGGAGAGAAATGGAGTTTCTTTAACTCCTTCTGTTTTACTTTTCAAATTAAATTTGTTGCGGGTCCCAAGACAATTAAAAGCATTTCCCGGGGCTCCCTGAGGGTCAAATCTCAGTGTCTTTTACGGAGATCATTGTTAATCCTGGCTTACAATAGTTACTGGTGGGAATGTGTGGTTTAGTCCCAAACAAAAAAAAGGTATATTACTTGTAGTCTGTTATTTCCCTATGACGAAGCTTAAGTTCAACAGTGATGACAACAGATTAATAAAAACAATAAAACAAAATTACGGATGAAATGCACAAAGTATGTATGCTGCCAATTTATATTGGAACATACTATAATATAAATTCTATTTTATACGAGAGTTCAATTCGCAAAATGTAGAAATATTCTCTATTTGATAAATTTTCCAATGCTTTTTTAGCATTTAAGTAGTACTTAGTGATTTATGAGTTAAATTTGTATTCTGGTAAGATCTTGGTCTCTTTAAATTAATGCAATATATGAATAACTAAAAAACTATATTTGGTGGCAGTTTTTAGCTGACACCTTCTTTCAGCACGTGACCAATCTGGTCTAGGTAGGTGAGTCTCGGTCTCCCCCGGTACCTACATCCTTCCACTTTCGCATTGTATATCTTCTTAACTAGGCGTTCGTTCGGCATTCTTGCCGCATGTCCGAACCATCGGAGCATTCCTTTTCGCATCTTTACACCAATACTCTCTTTCATACCTACTCGCTCTCTTACGTCGTCGTTGCGAATGCGGTCGGTCAGCCTAACTCCACAGATTTTCCGTAGAGATCGCATTTCGAAGGCATTAATTTTGCTTTCATGCTCTTTTCTGCATACCCAACTCTCGCTTCCATATAGTAATGTTGGGACAAGCACAGCGTTATGTATTGCTACACGTGCCTTCTGGCTGAGGTGGTGGCTACCGAGAAGTTGTCCCAACGCTCCGTTCACTCTATTTCCCGCATTCACTCTTCGCTCTATATCAGTAGTGTACCTTCCATCTCGGCTAAATCTACATCCAAGATATACAAATTCATCCACTTGCTCTAGTACATAATTACCTATTGTTACTCTTACATCTGTTCTGGCTTCATCTCTTTCAAAGACCATTATTTTGGTTTTGCTCAGACTCACGCGTTGACCCCTTTTCTCACAATCTTCTGCATTGTGTCGACTAGGGACTGCAGGTCAGTCGCTGACTGTGCCACCAGGACTGCATAATCTGCATAAAGTAGAGCAGTGACCACTGAGTCGCCCATCTGTACTCACACATTCATATTGTTCAACCTTTGGAGACATTTATCCAGATATATGATAAACAGCCTGGCTGACAGAACGCACCCCTGCTTAACGCCGATATTGACGTCAAACCAAGGCGACATTCCATCATCCAGCCGCACACAGTCTCTACAGCTCATGTAACTGGACTGCACAGCCTGTAGCAGTTTACCGTTAACACCATACTCCAGTAAAATGTCCCAAAGTTCCTTTCATACAACCGTGTCAAATGCTCTCTCCAGATCCACAAAACTGCAGAAAACCCTCTGACCTAGAGCCAGATGCTTCTCTACAATGTTGCGCAGAGAGAACACTTGATCTATGCATCCCCTTCCACTCCTGAAACCTCCTTGTGTCTCACACATCAAACCATCGGACACCATCCTCATTCTCCTTTCAATAATTTTACCGTACACTTTTGCTGCCAAACTGGTCAATCTTATGGCTCTGTAATTTGCGCAGTCATAACGTGAACCCTCCTTTTTAAACAAAGGCACGATGACTGCGCTATTCCAGTCCCTGGGAACCATTCCCGAGCTCCAACATAAATTGAAGAGCAACAGGAACGCCTCCCAGACACAGGATCCACCAAGCTTGATCACCTCGGCAGACACCATATCAATGCCCGCTGCCTTACCATTTTTCAAACTTCTTATCACCCATTCAACTTCATCCATACTGATGCCATCGGAGGACGCCGATGCCGAATGTTGATCTACTAAACCACATGCGACACCAGCGCCAACTCGAGCATCCGCATACATATCGCCAAAATATTCACTCCATCGGCTTAACACATCTTGTGTTTGTGTAAGAATGTCTCCACCTTTAGACCTTATTTTATTCATTCTGAAGGCCGACCAACCACACTGAGACTTCTTCACCTCCCTCCAAAAGAATTTGGTGTTACCCTCGAAGTGTTTAGTCAGCCTATCTTCTGCAGTCATATTTGCTCTATCACGTTTCTCTTTCACTAAAGCTTTGGTGTCATTCTTACATTGCCGATATATTTCTTTCTTCTGTTCAGTCATACTGTCATTCAGATTCAAAGAAGAGACATAGTCCAGCCAAGCTTTCTTCTTTTGCTCTACGGAAGCTGCCACTTCCGCATCCCACCATGCATCACCATTTGTTTTTCTATGCTTCTTTGAACTTCCACATACTTCTTTCGCTGTGTCTACTATACTCTCTTTCAATATTCTCCAGCATTCTTCAATGTCCGATTGTGGCTGGCTTGCCATCGTCAGCCGTTCTCGGACACCCTCTACATACTTTTCTCTTATACACTCTTCTTGCAACCTTTCAACCTTTATTCTTTCAAGCCCTCCGAAGTGGACACGCTCTCGCCAGTGCCTCCACTTTCTGAACAGACTACTAAATCTCACAATAACTAGATAGTGGTCCGTATCGACTGTGGGGCCCTTGTAGGCTCTTGCGTCCAATATTTTGCTTGGGAGGCGACTGTCTACCAAAATTAAATCTATTATACTTTTTTGTTCATTCCTTCTCCATGTATACATATGGATGCTCTTATGTTGGAAAAATGTGTTTGACACAATAAGGTTTCTCTCCATGCATACATCCGCTATAAGCCTACCTGCGTCGTTCAATCTCTTATCACCAAATGGACCAAGTACGTCCTCATAGTCGGGACGCTTGGTCCCCACCCATCCGTTCAAATGGCCGCATACAATCACGCGTTCACTGGTTTCTGCCATGTCCAGAACTTCCCTAACATTATCCCAAAACTTTTCTAGGTCTGATGCCACCGAGGATCCCACGGGAGCATATGCTACAACCATGAATACCTTGGTGACACCTAGTTTTATACGGACCCAAAGAAGTTTGGGATCATACATTCCGTAATCCTTCACACCTGAGGCCAAGCGAGAGGACAACAGCACTCCTACCCCCATGCTGGCTCGATCGCTCTGTGGTACACCAGACCACAGAGCCATCCCGCCACCAAGAAGATCGCAGGCGTCGCTGCCCCTTCGCTTGGTCTCTGTTACACAAAGCACGTCTAGCTGTTTGTCCGCCATGACGGTTATCAGCTCGTGCAACTTACCTTCCACACATCCTCTTACATTCCACGTGCCCACCCGGTACTCTGCTCTACTCCTCTCCTTGCACTTTTTTCATGAGTTATTATTTAGTGGTAGGACCACGCTATAGACAATATTCTATCTACGGCCGGTCCATCCGGGGTAGTACCATACTCTCGCACAAGATCGACGTCTGAGTGATGGCCAAGTGCTATTACGCTTTGTTCGATGAGCGAGAGAGACGGTAGTCTAACTGGGTGGGTTTGGGGTTTGTATTGGTAGGCAGCGATCCAGCTATGCCCTTAGTATTGCAAAGGTCCATGGGCGGCAGTAACACTTACCACCAGGTGTGCTGCTTGCTCGGTTGCCACTATAAGACATAAAAAAAATATAGTGCTGTTTCAATAAAAACTAATTGTAGATGTGATATCACAGTCTTTAAATTTTATCTCGCCATCAAAAAGTCTTCGACAGCCTTTTTAAGGTTTAATCCTTGAAAAGTCTGTGGTAAAAAAGAGAATATGCTATTGACTGACTTGTAGCTCACAAATCAGTTCTAACTTAAAGCCATAGCCGAATAACGCAAGCCTTCTTATGATATTATAATATTTGAAATCGTATATAGATTTATTATACTTATAATATTATATACTTAATTTACTGTAATTATATTTCAGTAAAATAATAATCTTCCGTGTGGTGACGGAGTAAGAACAACACAACCTATCTTACTCGTGGGTGATTGTAAGAGACGATTAAGTGATATAAACTGCATATAACATCTATGCGAGAGATGGAAAGCTCGAAATAAAACCCCATACAAACACGCCTGACGAGCGTCGTATAGTACGTCATTTTCCCTCATATTATGGAGGAGGCTGGAGCCCAATAGTGGGGCATATATGAGTTGAGATGATGAAAATAATGTGAAACTACAAATGTTAAAGTAAAATTTTACGAATTACTTTACTGTTATTTTTTTTGAACGTGAATATCTTTTGAATAAAGGTCTCGTATGTAACAAATACCTTCGCTATAACTAATTTTCTAACGATCCAATTCACCGATTTACATATTCAATTTGTCAGCTATATATAAAATTGATCACACAAAACGAATGCTTCATGTTATCCGTTGAAAAAACATGTCTACCTGGAAACGGTTCTTTTAAATCTATCTAATCCTATTGCGGATATTATGATATTAGTTCATTTCATGTTGAAATTTTAGTTATAACAGAATATTAGACTTTAGTTTAATCAAATTATACAATACCGTAGGTGGTCCCCCCGTAGTGATACGTGTAAAAACACAGTGAATCATCTCTCCTTATTTCTTCGTAGGAGTTATAAGAAAAATATAACGTTTATAGCATTATTTTCCGTTGTGGGGAGACATACATATATCTATTAAAAGTCAATAATTAGTATTATGGCCTGAGTTTTTTTGCCGGATCTTTCTCAGTGTAGCTGCGTACTGATTTGGGGGTAGCTTAATAGTTTTGTTAGTTATACTAGTAAATTACCGTAATATAAAAATGACCATAAATTTAATGTTTAGTAATAACCAACCACAAACAATTATATATATATATATATATATATATATATATATATATATATATATACACACACATATATATATATATATATATATGTGTGTATATATGTGTATACAGAATCATATTCTTCCTATAAGCAATGAATTTCTATCAAAATTTAAGGTTAAAATTTAATAACTAATAAAACGACATAGAATCCA
Organism: Lymantria monacha; assembly: GCA_905163515.2. Taxonomy (NCBI): domain Eukaryota; kingdom Metazoa; phylum Arthropoda; class Insecta; order Lepidoptera; family Erebidae; genus Lymantria; species Lymantria monacha. The sequence continues at coordinate 21,067,001 of LR991091.1, forward strand.
TAAAAGTAATTTTATTTCAACTGAATATTAGAAAATATATATAAATATTTAAAAAATAATTGTTAACATAATATAATAATTGATAAAATAATATTGAAATTTTAAAAAAGGAAACATAATAAGGAAAATCAAGGATCTAATTAGAGTTGCCTCCATTAGACGGCTAGATTTCCCAACGGAGCTATGTCTATTCTAAATGATAGCTACCAAATTTGCCATCATATTCTTGTAGTTTTCAGCCAACAAAAGAGTTATATTTTTTGTTGGTTGAAAACACTCATCATATATTTTCTATAAATGTCCATAAATGTATATCTATAAATATAAACTAGCAAGATCGATTTATCTTGCCGAAACCTCCTGCTTCCTAATTTCATGAAAATCGCTAGAACCATTGCTAAAATTCTGAAATAGATATATACAAATTCTGTATTTGTATATATCTATATTTTCAGAATATACAACAATTACTCAACTTAAAAGTATTAGATAGATATTTCGTTATTTGTAAGTGATCTTTTTATAGTCTGATTGTGTTGCCTTATGTGGCAATCCAAGGTAATATATATAAGGCAGCAAAAAATTCACTCCGCCATCTGCTTTTGCTCATTTGGCTGTTTTAAGTTAACCATTGTCATTATGTATATTCAAGTTTAGTGACCTTTTTATTAGCATGCTCATTTGAATGAGTTTGAGAACTTACTCCCTAAGCGATCTCCTGGATAGACGAAAACGGGTAAAAAAATAAGAATGTATGTTCTGTGTGAAATGGTAAAATAAAAAAGATACTGTAAATTTGGCTTACAGATCTCCGAGTTCTAAAAACTGTAAACATCATCATTCTCCTACTCTTATCCCAATTACTTGGGGTCGATACTATATGTACCCATATTCCATAGTACATAATATTGTAAAAGTTATTGGCAATAGTTTTATGCCCGGCCGCCTGCCAGACGTCAACCCTCCTTGGGAATAGTTCTAAAAAAAAAGTTCAAGAAACTGTAAACAATAATTATATATAATTTAATCAATAGATGTAGTTAAAAGTCTACATCAATGACAAGGCCGAATGAAATCCAGACGTCTGTTACATGTTTTAAGTCGGATGACATCGGAGACAATCGTAAATAATCGGTTGGGGTGTCGTAGCGGTTCGTTCCGCGGTCTCTCTTGTTTGAATTCACAAACTTAACCAAGTAACTATTAATCGACCGTGGTTGATAGTTTAAGCTTCAAACTTGGTCATTTGTTAATATATTCAACCAGTCGATTGACTAAATAATAATATATACATATAATACGGTTATATAATTGTCTGCGTGAAGATTAGTTAAATCAACATCAGTCCTTCTACGGCCATCACAAAATAAATTATTACTATAACCGCTTCGTTTTTGTGCTAAATATCGTGTCAATATATTCCTTTTATCCATTCCGGGCGATAGAAGGATGGCAAAGGACCAATCACCTAACTTATTGCCCATCTTTGTCTATTAAGATATGAGTGGGCTACCGAAACTGATGATTTGATTACGGCTGCCTACCATTTGCCTGTTCGTGTGTGCTCCTGGCATTTTGTGAACCTACCCGTCAAAATATCAGCAACAAAATGCCAGGATGCTGTCCTAATGTATTTGACATTTTTGGCGAATGGTGGACTGATACGTAGTTCGACCATAAACCTTGGGGCACAAACAACGTAGTTAGTATTTGTATAGGAACTGAAACTAGTGTATTTCTGTTACAGTAAGTATAGTTTTCGAAATAAACAAATAGCACAATTTCGCGAGTCGATTAAAAATTAAAACGTTGACGCCCTTTTTAAATCATCGTCTTTGCCAATCATTGTTGTCAATGAATTGTTGCTTCATCACTATATGGATAAAAACCTCAATTAAATTAAAACCAAGATTTTTACCTAAGATTTTAGAATAATCACATAATTATGCTATTAGACTAAGGAAGCAATCTTTTTTATTATGCTGAAATAGCTTAACTAATTAATTGACGGCTACTAACCAAAACCCATAACCCATCTATGCAAGAGAAGGAATACCCGAAACAAAACCCTATACCAACATATCTGACTAGCGTGGTATAGTAGGTTAATTTCTCTCTCATTACGGAGGAGGCTCGAGTCCAACAGTAGGACATATATGAGCTGAGATGACGATGATTAGATCAATACGGTAGAAGAGTATTAGAAAATTTATTCGATATAAAACAGTCGACAATATTATTATGTGAAGGCTATTTATTAATAGTAATCGAATATAAGAGTGTGCGGTGTACCGATATAACCGCCTATCATACAGACGGTTCCATTATATTTGCTATGAGGCAATTTATTTTCCAGCGCCTTTTTTTAGGGGAGGCTTATAGTCGCCTCTAAAAATAAAAGCGCTATGAATAGCGAAATCAATTTCAATAGCGGCATTTGATTTTGAATAAATTATGTATCTATCTATGTATTAACTATTTATCGGTTGTCCAGACAAAGCTAATTAGAACGATTTATTTTTTACTGTATGCTAGTGGCAGTGGTAGTTTAATAGTGGTAAAGGCACACTTTTGACATTTTTCTGTATACAGCGGGCCGGTCTGTCCGGGTTAGTGCCCCATTTTCGCAGAAAATCAACGTCTGAGTAATGAAAATGTGCTTGGTTCGGTGAGCGGTAAAGGCGCAGCCCAACTTTCTGGATGGCTTTCGGGTTCTCATTGGTAGGTAGCGGCCTAGCTGTACCCCTGGTAGTGCAAAGGTCCATAGGCATACATATACGATTAGGTGTACTACTGGCTCGTCTGCCATCATAAACAGTAAAAAAAAATTATAACAATGCCGTCTGGTACATGGATCAAATTATTATAAATGTCATCACTCCATTTGAACGTTTTCCATCGCAACTTTCGATTTTTAGTCGTTACTTAATAAACTTTCTTTCGGAATATTTTTTAATAAAAAGATATGGGCTACTTAATAACGCCTAGTCTAGTTAGCCTGAGTTAACCGTGAGTTGGCCAGACAAATGGCCGACTTGCGAGCCCAATTTGCACCGCCAGCTAGCGCCGGCCCGGGTGCCGTCGCTAAGGGAGGGAAGAGGGAGCCGCCTCGCGTTGCGGAGCGTGCCCCCGAGACGGTTCGGCCCGTAGAGCCGATCCCGCTGCCCGCGGTGGAGGGTGTGCCGGACGAAACCGTGCGTGCCATAATTGAGTCGGTCGGGAAACTGGTCGATGGGCGCATGGCGGCTCTGGAGGCAAGGCTGCCTCCAAAGCCTCGACTCCGGCCACCACTCGCCGCGGACAAGCGGCCGTACGTGGCGACAGTCCCCGCTCCGCTACCCTGCCAGGGTGGCCGCCAAAACGGCCGATAGTATTGCGGCCAAGTTGAGGGGCCTGTTCGCCGAGGAGGGCGGCATTAAAATCACCAGGCCTGTGAAGTGCGCAGAAATGCGCGTCACGGGCTTGGACGATTCCGTGACAGCAGAGGACATCCGGAGGCTATTGCCTCGAGAACCGGGTGTACTCTTAATGTTGTCCGGGTTGGTGCCATCCACCCTGGCCCAGGTGGCGTGGGTGCTGCTTGGGTGCAGTGCCCAGTGGAGTCGGTCAGGAAACTGGCCGACTCAGGCAGGCTGCTCGTGGGCTGGAGTTCGGCACGGGTAACTGTGCTGGATAACTGGCCCGCGAGGTGCTACAAGTGCATGGCGATAGGGCATACCGTGATCCCTGGGGTCGCCTGTATCATACGGTGCTGAGTAAGCTCCGCGTGCAGATCACCGAGACCCTTCAACCTGACCTCCTCCGCAGTGTGTTTCCGCAACAGCCGGAGCACGCGCCTCCGGTCATGACTTCATGGCCAGATGATGACCAGGAGGCCGATGAACATAGTGTTCCGCCTGTGACGGAATCAGAGGCAGGGGCGATGGTGGCGAAGATTTGTTCCGACAATGCCGCCCCCGGCCCGGATGGAGCACCCGTCCGGGTGTTGATGATGTTCCTCGAACACCTGAAGCCACGCCTCAAGCAACTGTATAACGCCTGCCAGCGGCGGGACGGTTCCCTGAGTGCTGGAAAGAGGGGAGGCTGATTCTCCTGCCAAAGCCGGGACGGTCTCCGGTTTTGCTGTCGGCCTGTAGGCCTATCGTGCTGCTGGCTGATGTGGGCAAGCTGTTGGAGCGTATTCTCGCTGCCCGCATCGTCCAGCACCTTGACGAGGTGGGGCCCAACCTGTCGGACGTTCAATTCGGTTTTCGAAGGGGGCGTTCGACCGTTGCGGCTCTACTGCGCTTGAGGCAGATGGCGGCGGAGGCCGTCACTGGCGGAGGGGTGCTGTTGGCGGTGTCTCTGGACATCGCCAACGCATTTAATAGTCTGCCATTCAGCTGCATCAGGGAGGCGCTCCTGTATCACGGAGTGCCCTTATACATCAGGCGGCTAGTGGCAGACTATTTGCACGGGCGCAGTGTCCTCTGCGCGAATCGCGCAGGGGACATTGTGCGCACGCCCATGTCGTGCTGTGTCCCACAGGGGTCGGTCTTGGGGCCAACTCTGTGGGACATCGGTTACGACTGGGCGTTGAAAGGGAGTCTCCTCCTCAGGCTATGCTGACGACACGCTCGTCACAGCCCGGGGCAGGACACTGCAAGAGGCGATGAGCCTGACCACTCTCGGCACCGAGGAGGTGGTCAGGCGAAGATAAGACGGAGGCCATCCTGTTTCACAGGCCCCGCACGGGGCCACCCGCCGGCACCTCGATAGTCGTCACCCCATCGGTATCCAAGCCCATATGAAGTATTTGGGCCTGGTTCTCGACGGGCGGTGGTTCTTCCGGGAGCATTTCCGAAGACTTGCTCCCCGGCTGGTCGGCGTGGCGTCCACCCTTTCATGACTTATGCCGAATCTGGGCGGACCCAGCTTTGAAAGTCGACGGCTATACGCGGGGTTGGTCCGGTCAATGGCGTTGTACGGCGCACCCGTGTGGGCGATCCACGGATACCGCACGGTGGCGACCGAGTCAGCATGCGTATTGGCCGGAACGCCCCCTTGGGACTTGGAGGCGGAAATGCTCGCCGGAATATATCGGCGGGTGTCTTCCACTCGCGAAGAAGGTGGCGAGGTTTCGTCTAGCGAATTGGCCACCTGGCGCGAAGACGCCCGCTGGGAAATCTTTGCCTGTTGGGCGACGCGGCCGGAGATGCCTCGATTCGGGCTTCATGTCATCGAGGCCGTCCGGCCCGTACTGATGGAGTGGCTAGAGAGGCGGCACGGAGTCCTCTCTTTCCGGCTGGTGCAGGTCTTGTCGGGGCATGGTTACTTCGGCAAGTACCTGTACATAGTCGCAAGGAGGGAGACGATTCAGTCCTGCCAACAGTGCGGTGACGACGAGGACACAGCGCAGCATACACTCGAGGTCTGCGTGACCTGGGCTTTGCAGCGCTCTGCCCTCGTCACCGACAGGGCGTCGACCCGAGAGGATACCCGTGAGGGTAGACCGGATGGGCCACTGAAGAAAAGAACGCGTACCAGTGGCCCACCCGTAATGCGTAGAGAGGTATATTGTAGGGCGGGTCTACGGGGTCGTGCGCCGCTTCTCCCGTCGCCCCGGACGGATTAGCGGGGCGTGACCGATCCGTAGACCGCCGCCAAAAAAAAAACAAAAATGTCTAGTTAGCCCGAACGTAGTAGTCCGTACCAAATTTTTGTTTGTCACTTAATAGACTTTCTTTCTAAATACGGACTACTTAATGATGTCCACTCCAGTTAGCTAAAACATAATGCACGCCATAGAATAATACTTGTTATGTAGCATCATCATGAGAGAACATCTTGTCCCGGTAGAACATGGAAACCAAACGTATTGCCAAAAAGGTTTATTAAGAATTTTATAAATGTCAAGAAAAAATTAATAGACATAAAGTTAAGGTCATATATCACATACAGACCAATTTGTGGTTGCCACAAGTATGTTCACCCTTTTTTTTTTTTTTTCGCAAGGTGGGACCATGGATGTGGTCGCGCCCCGGCAAATCGGCCCGGGGCGACGGAAGAGGCGGCGCGCAACCTCATGGACCCACCCTGCAAACACCTCTCTTCGCCGTGCGAGCGGACCACCGGTACCCGATCTTTGTCTTCGGTGGCCCGCCCGGCGATATACCCTCTCGGGTTCCTCTCTCGTCGACGCCCCGACAGCTTTCGCCGTCGAGGCGTCACCCTCACGCGGTGGCCTCACGTCGGGTGACCGGACAATTCCCCGGTACGATCACCCGAAGCCTCGGTTAGGGCGGCATCAGGCGCAGATACTCGCGCATGCGCCGCCCTGGCCGCGGGCGGCGGCCCGGGTCACGGGAATCCTCCCGGACTCGTTCCGCCGCCTCCTTCTGCGAGATGACAGCCTCGCAGAAGGCGGCGACCACGTCCCAATTCCTGACGCTGTCGACCATCGCTTTCACGACAGCCGGCAGCGTCAGGTCGGCACCGATGACAGCGACGAGGTCAAAGTATGTTCAACCTTTTTTTTTTTTTGGTGGACTATGGATTAGTCTCGCCCCGCCAAATCGGTCCGGGGTGACGGAGAAGGCGGCGACCGCGTCCCAGTTCCTGATGCTGTCGACCATCGCCCTCGCTACGGCCGGCAGCGTCAGGTCGGCACCGATGACAGCGACGAGGTCAAAGTATGTCCAACCTTTTTTTTTTTTTTTTTTTTTTTTTTGTGGTGGGCCATGGACGTCGCACCCCGCCAAATCGGTCCGGGGTGACGGAAGAGGCGGCGCGCAACCCCATTGACCCACCCTGCAAGCACCTCTTCTTCGCCATGCGAGCGGGCCACCGGTACCCGATCTTTGTCTTCGGTGGCCCGCTCGGCGGTATGCCCTCTCGGGCTCCTCTCCTGTTGACGCCCCGACAGATTTCGCCGTCGAGGCGTCGGGCGGCGGCCCGGGTCACGGGAATCCTCCCAGTCCCGTTCCGCCGCCTCCTTCTGCGAGATGACAGCCTCGCAGAAGGCGGCAACCGCGTCCCAATTCCTGACGCTGTCGACCATCGCCCTCGCGACAGCCGGCAGCGTCAGGTCGGTACCGATAATAGCGACGAGGTCGCGGCGCTGCCCGTCCCAGCCCGAGCATTCCTCGAGCGTATGTTGCGCCGTGTCCTCGTCACTACTGCAATGATGGCAGCCCGAAGTCCATTTCCTGTGCACGACCGTGTGCAGGTATTTCCCGAAACACCCGTGCCCCGTTAACACCTGCACCAGTCGGAAGGTGAGGACCCCGTGCCGCCGCTCTATCCATTCCATCAGTACGGGCCGGAGGGCCTCAACGGTAATGACACCGTGTCTAGGCCTCTCCAGCCGCGTAGCCCAACGGGCGATGACTTCTCGGCGGGCGTCCTCGCGCCAGGTGGCTATCTCGTTAAACGATGGGGAGCCACCCTCTTCGCGCATTGAGGTAACCCGCCGGTAGAGGTCGGAGAGCATCTCCGCCTCTAGATCCCACGGGGGTGTCCCGGCCAATAGGCACGCCGCCTCTGTCGACACCGTGCACTACTCGCGAATGGCTCTGACCGCCATGGCTCGCTGTGGCCTCCACAGCACCGCCCTGAGCTGGGCGTTCAGAGCCCTCGCCCACACGGGTGCGCCCGTACATGGCCATTGAGCGGATCACCCCCGCATACAGCCGTCGGCCCTCGAAACTGGGTCCGCCTACATTCGGCATGAGCCGAGAATGGGCGGACGCCGCGCCGACCAGTCGGGGAGCAATTTGGCGAAAATGCTCCCGGAACCACCATCGCCTGTCGAGCACCAGACCCAAGTACCTCATATGGGCCTGGATACTGATGTGGATGGAGTTGACGACTAACGAGGCGCCGATAGGCAGCCTCATACGGGGCCCATGGAATAGTAGGGCCTCCGTCTTGTTTAGGGCCACCCTGAGCCCCAGCGCCTCGATTCGCCTGACCATCTCCTCGGTGCCGAGAGTGGCCAGGCTCGCCGCCTCTTCGAGTGTCCTGCCTCGGGCTGCGACGAGCGTGTCGTCAGCATAGCAAATAACGCTCAGCCCGGGGGGGGAGACTCCCTCTCAACGCCCAGTCGTACCCGATGTCCCACAGAGTCGGCCCCAGAACCGACCCCTGTGGAACACCGCACGACATGGGCGTCCGCACAATGTCCCCTGCGGGGCTCGCGTAGAGAACACTGCACCCCTCCAGATAGTCTGCCACCAGCCGCCTGAGGTACAGGGGCACTCCATGGAAAAGTATGTTCAACCTGGGGATCATACTTGTACCATTCGCATGGGTAGTTTTAGAGCACTTCGTCATTTGTGAAGTATTTTTAGGGTTCCGTACCTCAAAAGGAAAAAACGGAACCCTTATAGGATCACTTTGTTATCCGTCTGTCCGTCTGTCTATCTGTCAAGACCCTTTTTCTCAGGAATGCGTGGAGGTATCAAGCTAAAATTTATAACAAATACTCAAGTCTACTGTCCCGTCCCTTGAGGCTGTAAAAAAATTAAACTTCTAAGCCAACGCAATCAAATATACGTTTATGCCGCAAATTTCCGCAAATTATCGACACTCGCAAAGGAATAAAAACCTACAGGGTACTTCCCGTGAACCCAGAATCTTGAAATTTGGTACAAAGCAACGTCTTATAGCACCGATAAAGGAAAAATTGCGAAAACAGTAAATTTTTCGTGTATTGCAGTTATTATACATGCTTACCTTCTTTAATCGATTCCTAAAATTACTACGAGAACGGTAATAGTGACCATCGTATTTTTATTATCTTCGTACAATTGCATTTCATTTGCATAGAGAGTGAGAGAGAGAGTGATATGAACCTAAATGAATGATGATTATATATTCATACTATATCTAGACATTTAGACATTTGATTGCGTGTCAAGCCAAAATTAAGTAATGAGAACTGGCGTGGTGCACTATATATAAGTTCACATCGAACCATTTCCAACCGCTTTTAATACCTTCATGACTCAAATATATTTAAGATAAATACACCAAATTCCACCCTTAAATATTTGAGATTTAATTCAGTTTAATCCATTATACGTTATTTGCTTTATAAAAATAATTCGGTTATAAGAATTTAATAATTCACAATTAATGAATAGAAAATATTTTTAGATTAGAAAGGTACAATAAATAAATAGGAAAAAAAATGCAGTAGATTTTTTTTTTTAATTATTTAACAAAATTATATGATCTTTTACAGAACTTGGTACTTGTTTAAATCTCAAATCTTTTGACGATGAACTAGATAACCATACTATATTTATTATAATATCGAACTATTGGCTCCCATTTTCATATTCATGTTTTGATAGGATTATAATTATGTAGAATGATGTTATCAGATAACCAAATATATCAACTGTATTAAAGTTTCATTTGTTCACAGGCAAATGTATGCAGTCAACGATATTGAACAAAATGATAAAGTTTAAAATTCAAATTGGAAAAAGGCGTATAACGTAAACATCGTAGTTAACAGTGTGATTTTCGCCATGTATTTTAAATTAATATATGCAGCAGTGGCCGTGCTGACACTACAAATAATTGGCGCAACGCGGTTGATGTGTCCGAATGACCCTAACTGCGTTTGCGGTGGCACGCTTGCCGTTGAACTCAATTGCAATATCGATGGTAAGTGCACTTAAAATTTGATGCTCATGAATGCCTTTTACGTAACAATTTTATTATACTCTTTATTTTTATATTCTATTTTATGTATTTGAATTTTTATTAAAGACTAGCTTCTGCCCGCGGCTTCGCCGGCGTAAAATTTACAACATGTTAATGTCATATTTATTTATATCTAATCAATAGCCTAAAAATATGTTTCAAGCTTCCGTCTTTAAAAATGACGATAGGTACTTCCTTACAACTTTTGATCCCCTTTACTACCCTTTTTTGCATTAAAAAGTAACCTATATCCTTTGTCAGGCTCTAGACTATCTGTATACCAAATTGCATTTAGATCGGTTCAGTAGTTTTGGCGTGAAAGAGCAACAGACAGACAGAGTTACTTTCGCATTTATAATATTAGTAAGGTTTATATCAATTTACACATTTGATTTACATTGTCAATTAATATTGCAAAAATAATGTTTGACGTGATTAGGTATATGTAATGTTTCATATATAATAGTATTATAATTTTTATTTCAGGACGCATCGTCAAAATTAATTTATTGCCAAACATCTACATAAATATTAAATGTGAGAATACAACAAATCTTGACTATAGCAAGCTACCAAGATGTGCCAATAGTTACAGTTCATTCAAATCGGTCAGTTTTAAAGACTGTCCTTTACCTTCAACGTCTTTCAACGATGTATTAAGGAATCTTGGAGTATCTAAAACCATGGCACTGATATTCCAAAATGCAAAAAACTTATCGGGCTACTTTGATAGAAAACATTTTGCAGGATTGCAAGATCTGACAAAATTACTTTTATCTATAAATGGAATAACGCATTTACCAGATAATCTTTTTATGGATATTAATAAATTAACATGGTTAAATATACGTTCTAATAGTGTTAATCTTTCTGAACAATTATTTAGACCATTAGAAAGGCTGGAAACTTTAGAGATAAGTCACAATCATATGACGAATATAACCTCAAATTTATTTTCGCATCTATCGTTTCTAAGAAAACTTTCACTGTGGCAAAGCAACGTTACTTGGTTTTCTAAAGACCTTTTTACGGGCGTTGATGTTCTTGAAGAACTTGATCTTAGCTCAAATGGTCTTAATGAACTTCCGGTGTCAATATTTAAGCCATTAAAGAAATTAAAGAAATTGACATTATTCTCGAATAAATTCTCGTCATTACCTCAAAATTTGTTTAAAAATAACGAAAAACTTGAAACAGTTGTGATATTAAACAACGACGTGAAATTGATAGAACTACCTAAGGGTCTTTTTGGCGATTTACCAAGTTTAAAACTAATATATGTTCAGAGAAGTGGACTGGAAATTATACCATATGATGTTTTTGCTAACTCTGCATTAATTACGAACATATCATTAGCACATAATGACATAAAAACATTGCCAGAGTCTGTTTTTAACGATCAAATAAATTTACTCGAACTGGACTTAAGTTATAACAAATTAATTGAATTGAAACCCAAGCTATTTTCATCTCTAGTAAGATTGGAAAATTTGAACTTATGCTCTAATCTATTAATCGAAATTTCCGGGTATGTTAAATTATAAATTATTTAAATTGATATTTGTTATTCAAAAAAATTATATTTTAAATTATAATTTTTATATTACAGGCAAACCTTCTCATCTTTACTCAGTCTTATGTATTTAAATATGGCACATAATAATTTAAAACACATTTCATCGTATTTATTTAGTAATAATAAGCAAAGAATGTCTATATCTCTTGCTTACAATAAACTTGATTTTATGAGCAAAGAGATATCAAATAATTCGTGGATGGTAAAAAGAATGTCACCCTTTGCCCACACTTATAATTTGAAGCTATTGAATTTAAGCCATAATGAATTCGAAGTGACTTTTGAAGATTGGTGGTTGAATGGCCATGAGAATTTAGATATCAGCTATAATAATATAAAAGATCTTTGCGTGAGTACTTATATTAAAACAATCTTAGATACATTTTTGTTTAGATATTACTAATTTATTTTTTATTCTATTATAGGCTGACGAGAAAACTTTCAAAAGCTATCAATATGTTAAGAAAAAAACAACGAGGCGTGTTTGGATAAGTAAAAATCCAATAAATTGTGAATGTCGAAATTATTTATTTTTAGACTATATACAGAACAATATGAAATTGAAGGTGGGTATTTAATATGATATACAGAGTTGATTATATATATGTATATTGTATTTCTTTTTAAACTATTTTTGCGAGCAAAAAAATATTATCATACGTGCATAACGCTACGCCCGTCTAATTCGTGAGAAGATTGGAAAGGATTTCTAACAGTTGTGTATTTAGATTCAAAGTAAGTTAATCATAATTCACACGCGAAACAAGTTTTTATATATAATATATTTAATGCTAAATCTCAGTAATTTGAATTCTTTTTTTTTAATGATAAATCTCGGCACTAAAGAAATAATCCTTATATTGCGGGGGACTTTACAAAATTCAATTTATAGGGACGAAAATTACACCCAGACGTAAAACAACAATAGTAGATTGTATATATTTAGATTGTGTAAATGTGTATTATATGTATGTAGTTAGTATATTGAAATTGAGTTAATATAATGAATCCGAAATGGAAACAGAAAAGTATTGGAATGCTTGGATGAAAAGATCAATCAAAACCCAAGTACCTAGTTATCTTTTCAGCTCATAATATTATATGTCCCACTGTTAGGCTCAAGCCCGCTTTATGATGAGAGGGCAATTGACCTACCACGGTGGTCAGACATGTTGGTATAGTGTTTAGTTTCGAATTTTCCTTCTCTTGGCTACACAAGTGATACACCTATGTCTTATATGCGTTTTATTTCTGCTTCTTACGATCACTCACGGGTAAGATAAGGAGAGGTGAATTGTATTCTTACTTCGTCATCATACGGAAAATTAGCTACTACTTTAGTAAATACATTATTATATTTGTTGCAGATACTGGATCTACAGTACATAAATTGTCCTTGGTGGGCCAAAGAAGCCTGCTACATGAGATTTACAATATTCGTATCACTCATTACTATTGTTATATTATTATATATAGTAATAATTATTGTATGTGTTATATACAGAAAACATATAAACTATATATTAAAACTGCGATTATTTAAATATACACGGGAGCCCGTTGGTAAAACAGAAAAGCAGTACGTTGTAATTAAATATTGTGATATGGACGAAGAATTTGTGCTGAAAGAAATCTTACCAGTAATGAAATGCAATAAAGGTTTGAAGGTTTATGCAAATTCAATTAATAATTCAAATACAAAACGAAACTTTATGTGGAACTTTATAAGCTGCATCAACGATGAAGATAATTATATGACATTAGTTGTATTCTCGTCGAACTACTTAACGTCAACTTACAGTCACGTAGATATAAAGAAAATACACAGCGAAATGTTGAAAGCAGTAAATACTATATACGTTTTCGTCGACATAGGTCCTGATAATTCTATATTTGACTTTTTGGAGGAACAGCGGGATGCTTTATCAACTGTGGTATGGAAAGAAACAAATTTTTGGGAGAAAACGTTTGGACTCTTATCTGATGGCCAATCTAAGGCAAATTATATAGCCAATTACGATTGTCTAAAACCAAGTCAAGTTTATAACACAAAATCACGTCTGCCATCAAATATATCGTTCTCGAAACTGCCCGAATGGCCCAATATGTATGACTTGAATACTTTGACACATAGTCAAGTTTAGTTTCGCTCTCTATATTTAATTTAGCGAGGTAAAGACTGACTTCTCCGCTATGATAACATCTGTACTCATATTTGAATATCCAATTTCAACTAGTTTTTATATATGATTACGTTACATAACTTTTCATACTGATACAGCTTGTAAATTTCTTTTTTTAAAAACTATTTTATCATGTATAAATTAGGATAATAATCATTGTTTATAAGCTGTGGATAATGAGCCAGTGAAACGTACTTCAAAGAAGTGTGCGTATTACGAATAACGATGTAGACACGTCATGAGGTAACATATAACAGTCATGAACTAATCGATATTTAAGTATTTATTTGAGTGATTGTAAATAAATTTATTAAGACATTAAAATAAACAAAAACATTAAAGTTTCTTGGAAACTCTACGTTATTAAGAGTTGTAAACTGCAGCTTAAAATAAAACCTGTACTTTAACAATAAAACTGGAAATTTTATTTTACTTCACACAATCAGTGTTTTTATTTTTTAATTATATTGCTAAAACACTTTTTTTAAAACAATTTTCGACGCTAAAGAAATAAGCCTTATATTGCAAAGGACTTTAGGAACATATAATTTACGAACACAAATTACACTCAGACTCAGAAAAATAATTTGTGGGTCGCATAAAATATTATACTACGTAATAATCGAACCCACAGCACTGGCATGGTATTATATTTTAAATTTAACCGTTATGCCACCCGTACAGTCATTATTACAGACTTCATCATCACCATGGCTCATATATGCACCGCTGCTGCTTTTCTACTCATCATTCTCCTACTCTTATCCCAATTACTTGGGGTCGATACAATATGTATAAAAAAATATATACTATAAAAGAAGAGTCTTTTATAGTATATATTTTAAAAGTTATTGGCAATAGTTTTATGACCGATTACCTGCCAGACGTCAACCCTCCTTGGGAATGTAATTGTTGATCAAACAGCATCAGATGGAGTTAGCCCAGGTCGTTATAAGGCTACCGCCGGGCGGGCCACCGAAGACAAAGATCGGGTACCGGTGGCCCGCTTGCACGGCGAAGAGAGGAGTTTGCATGGTGGGTCTATGCAGTCACGCGCCGTCTCCTCCGTCACCCCGAACCAATTTGGCGGGGCGAGACGCATTCATAGTCCACTGCAAAAAAAAAAGGTCGTTATAAGGCTCTTAGTCGTCTTTTACGATATGCACAAGCAAAGTAAGGGTTGGTAGTATTCGGAACCGCTACCACACAGCTTGCTGCTGCTTCTCTACTATAGAAGGAAAATTGACTACAATATACTAACTTCATTGGATATATATCAAGCATAATTAGTATATTGTAGTAAATTTTCCCCATCTGGGTTGGTATAGGGTGTTATGATGAGTTTTCTTTCTTTTGCACACATTGCAAATGCTTTAAAGAGAACACCCAGCGCTAAGAATAATTATCCTTGTATTGCGAGGATTTTACAAATATTCAATTTTATGGACGCAGATTACATCCAGACCTTTAATAACAATTTGTAGATAGTCCTAGGTAGCAATGGGACCCATGATATTGGCACAGTAAGTTTTTCTCTTAATCAATATATTAACTTAACCACTATCTTAGGCGATCTGTTAAATTAATATGGTTTCTATACCTAAAAGATATCGCTGTAACAACTCAGCTTATTCATCTCGTCTCAAAGCAACAAAGTATTGTTCTGTGTAGGAATCGAACTCACGACACTGGTACGGTAAGTCAATATCTTAGCCATTACGCTATCTATACAGCCAATCATTTTGAACTTAACTATTATGCCACTTATTCATTCATAATTGCAGTCTTCATTATCATCTCATATACGACACACTGCTAAATAGAGCTCTCTCCACAATAAAAGGGATATTAACCACAGTATACCACGTTGGTGAGACGGGTGGGTTTTTTGCCGAGTTTGCCTTCTTTTGCATAGATGTTATATGCATATTATATCCATTAATTGCTTTTTACAGCATCCATGGTTCCAATAGGAGTAGTAAATTGTATTCTTATTACTTCATCATACAAAAACAAATTGCATTGAATCAGTCATTAATCTAGAATAAATTATGTTTCAAAGTATGTATTATTTATATAGGTTTAAAGTTTTTAATAGTAATTCTTATTTATAAAAAACTCACTTTCGGTTTGTAATTATAGTTGAAATAAGTATAAGGGTTTTCTTATATTTTCCATTTTGTATATCATCGCAGCTCATATATCTCCCACAGCTGGCCTCGAACCTCCTTTATACTAGGAGGGGGATTTACCTACTACATCACGCTATCACACGTGTGGTATAGGGTTTTATTTGGAGTTTTCCTGCTCTTGCATAGATTTTATAGGTTATTTTTTTTCTCCTTAGTCGTCTTTGACGATCACCCAAGGGTAGGATAAGGGACTCCAGGCCCATATGAGGTACTTGGGTCTGGTGCTCGACGGGCGATGGTGGTTCCGGGAGCATTTCCGACAGATTGCTCCCCGGCTTGTCGGCGCGGCGTCCGCCCTTTCTCGACTCATGCCGAACGTGGGCGGACCCAGTTAAAAAGGGTAGGATAGGGGACCGGTGGGGGAGTGCTGTTGACGGTGTCGCTGGACATCGCCAACGTATTCAATAGTCTGCCATTCAGCTGCATCAGGGAGGTGCTCCGATTTCATGGGGTGCCCTTGTACCTGAGGCGGCTGGTGGCGGACTATTTGGAGGGGCGCAGTGTCCTCTGCGCGAGTCCCGCAGGGGACATTGTGCGGACGTCCATGTCGTGCGGCGTTCCACAGGGGTCGGTTCTGGGGCCGACTCTGTGGGACATCGGGTACGACTGGGCGTTGAGAGGGAGTCTCCCCCCCCGGGCTGAGCGTGATATGCTCCGCTGACGATACGCTCGTCACAGCCCGGGGCAGGACACTTGAAGAGGCGGCGAGCCTGGCCACTCTCGGCACCGAGGAGATGGTCAGGCGAATCGAGGCGCTGGGGCTCAGGGTGGCCCTAAATAAGGCGGAGGCCCTATTATTCCATGGGCCACGCGTAAGGCCGCCAATCGGCGCCTCGCTAGTCGTCAACTCCGTCCACATCAGCATCCAGGCCCATATGAAGTACTTGGGTCTGGTGCTCGACGGGCGATGGTGGTTCCGGGAGCATTTTCACCGAATTGCTCCCCGTCTGGTCGGCGCGGCGTCCGCCCTTTCGCGGCTCATGCCGAACGTGGGCGGATCCAGCTTCGAGAGCCGACGGCTATATGCGGGGGTGATCCGTTCGATGGCCATGTACGGCGCACCCATGTGGGCGAGGGCTCTGAACGCCCAGCTCAGGGCTGTTCTGTGGAGACCCCAGAGAGTCATGGCGGTCAGAGCCATTCGTGGGTACCGCACGGTATCGACCGAGGCGGCATGCCTACTGGCTGGGACACCCCCGTGGGACCTAGAGGCGGAGATGCTCTCCGACCTCTACCGGCGGGTGACCTCAATGCGCGACGAAGGTGGCTCCCCATCGCTGAGTGAGATAGCCACCTGGCGCGAGGACGCCCGCCGAGACGTTATCGCCCGTTGGGCTACGCGGCTGGAGAGGCCTAGACACGGTGTCGTCACCGTCGAGGCTCTCCGACCCGTACTGATGGAGTTGATGGAGCGGCGGCACGGAGTCCTCTCCTTTTGACTGGTGCAGGTGTTGTCGGGGCACGGATGCTTCGGCTTGTACCTGCACATGGTCGCGTATAGGGAGTGGACTCCGGCCTGCCACCATTGCAGCAGTGACGAGGACACGGTGCAACACACGCTGGAGGTGTGTCCGGGCTTTGACCGGCATCGCCGTGACCTCGTCGCTGTTATCGGTGCCGACATGACGCTGCCGGCTGTCGCGAGGGCGATGGTCGACAGCGTCAGGAACTGGAACGCGCGCGCTCGGGTGATCGGACCGGGGAATTTTCCGGTCACCCGACGTGAGGCCACCGCGTGAGGGCGACGCCCTGACGGCGAAATCTGTCGGGGCGTCGACGAGAGGAACCCGCGAGGGTAAACCGCTGGGCGGGCCACCGAACTCAAAAATCGGGTACCGGTGGACCGCTCGCACGGCGAAGAGAGAAGGTTTTACGGTGGGTCTATGGGGTCACGCGCCGCCTTTTCCGTCACCCCGGACCGATTTGGCGGGGCGAGACGCATCCATAGCCCACCAATAAAAAAAAAAAAAGGGTAGTATAGGGGGTGTTAAATCGTATTCTTACTCCGTCACCACACGGAAATTTATTTATTTTGTATAATTTATTTTGTATATAGATTTATTAGATATAAATCATTTATTTAATTTAAAAAAAAATATTTAGTTAATGTGAAATTAAAAACCTTTTAATTCATTTAAAATTATAATATCCTCAGAAAATGGTGTTAAACAACACTATTTTATTTTGCCCCGGGGGTGGGGGGACGTCGCTCAAGGAGAGGGTACCCCCATCAGGGGGTATTCCGTCGGGCCGGCCACTGACGACAAGTTCACGCTGCTCCAGTGGCCGGTTTAACGACGTAGGCGAGGTTCATGGGTGGGTTAGGGATATGCGTGCGTACGCCCCTCTATTGCCCCGGACGGAGTGGTGCGACAAGAGCACCGACCATAACCCATCCCTAAAAAAAAAGCAAAAAAAAAAAGGCTTTTTTATTTTCAAATGAATTAAAATTCAATCGACCTTTTAATCTAATACTATTCAGAATAATACAACGTGTGCTAATATTAATGAAGAGGATAGTGTCATAACCCGAGATCCTTTTCCTCCAATTGGTTCAGGTGTTATAGGAACACATTCAATATCCCGGTCGCTAGCCAACGGCCCCATAAATTTCAAAGCCCTCACAACCCCGTACAAGTAGTGTTTATCACAATTTGAAACTACGTTATTCTAGATACTCATGACTTATGTATGTATAATATAAATAATATGTGCAAATAGCTAATCTTACGATAAGACTATAGCTTAGTATGAGTAAGTAGTTGTAGGTATATAAAAATAATGGTTTTGAAGACAAATAATAAAAAGAAGACAAAAGTTTCTTTTTAGATTTTTTTGCTTGCCCACGTTTTTGAAGCACCTCAAATAAACTGTCTGGGGTGAAGTTAAAAAACCATGCAAAGCTCCATAATCTACCATATTATCCCACTCCGGCAATTGCATTTTTTGCGAAGCTATTATCCATATTATATTAATGCTTATCTTAATACATACCTAATTGTTTTAATCAATTAAAATATTTAATTTAAATTGTTATTTTGGTTATTTTATTTTATTCCATAATTATGTTAGGAAATATCACTAATTTAAATTTGTATGTGACAAATTTATATATTGTCTATGTTGATTCTAGAGGTGCTAGACGGAGTCTGGTTTCTTTGTGGATATTCTGATAACGTTAAAACAAAAAAAATATTTCTAATGTGGTATGAAACTTATATTGATGCTGTACATTCTTTTGAGTTAAAATATAATGTTGAGACAAAACAGCTTACCTTACACAAAACAGCAAAATAACGCATGGGAAATTATTATCGAATGACAGTTGGCAATGCTCCCTACCCATTGAACTATAACAACGAGGATAGACGAGGAGAGTGGAAAGGGGCTGAGAGAACCTAACGGTAACGGCGGCACATGGTACCATAAAAGCATTTTATATTGGCTATAAATTGTCGGATATGAAAGCCTTTGTATGCATGTAGATAAATATCAATATACACCTCATATTTTTTTGAAATAGGTATATTTTTCGTTATTCAGTAGTGTGCCAAGGTAAGTATTAAGATAGTAATAGAAAACATGTATAATGAAAATATTTAATGCTATAAGGGCTATTATGGATTCTATTCCTATACAGGACAACATTTGAGTAATTTATAAACGATTAATTGTGAATGTTTTCGAGTATTCTGATAATCATCAACATCATCTCAACTCATATATTTCTCACTGTTGAGCTCGAACCTCCTCCATAGTAGGATGGAAATTGACCTACTATACCACGCTGGTCAGACGTGTTGGCCTTCTCTTGCGTAGAGGTTATCATCATCATCACAGCCCATAAATATCCCACTGTTGAGCTCGGGTCTCCTCCATAATGGGAGGGAAATTAACCTACTATACCGCGCTGGTCAGACGTGTTGGTATAGGGTTTTGTTTCGAGTTTTCCTTCTCTCGCATAGATGTTATATGCGTTTTATATCCCTTAGTCGTCTCGTACGATCATCCATGGGTAAAATATAGGGTGGTGAATAGTAGGTATTCTTACTCCGTCACCATACGGAAATCATATATATTATGCATAGAGGTTATAAGCGTTTTATATCACTTAGTCTTTTTTACGATCACCTACGAGAATCTTACGCCTTCACCAAACGGAGTGTCTAATAATAGTATATATCTAAATAATAAGAACGTTTTTCGTTATAAAAGATTTCAGCGCCGCCTACCAAGTTCAATTTTGAGTCCAAATCGTCTAAAGATACATGCAGACACACAAATAAAATCTTGGACGCCCGTTCTAAACCTGTGTATAGACTTCTCAATATTAAGATAGTTTGTTCGTCTGTGAAGTCTATCTCTTGGAGTTACTTTTTTGCTTTTTCTGAGGTTGTTTTCCTCACAATTACAATATTATTGTATGTATATGCAGATTCGTGTTTAAAATCACACGTAATTCTTTTAAAATATTATTTCTCTCCTACCCCTTTCTCTATTTCTGTTCTAAATTGTACTGAATTGCAAAAAATTAAAACCAATTCCAGTGGCATTCAAAGGGCGTGCAGGGATAATACGCGACCCAGCTATATTTAACTGGTGATAGCTGAGTGTGGTTCAGTTGAACCATAGCTAGGCCAAAATAATAATCACACAGACGCAGATTGTTTTGATGGATGGTGTAAGAAAACTTAAATTAAGACATTATTAATAGGGAAGTATTAAGTGGAAAATGTGATTAGCTAATAAAATTTCACTCTTACATTTTGTAGTACAAATGCAAGTTTCAATGGAGCTTTTGATAACATTTTATAGTAAATTATAATTTGATATTTTAATTATAACGAGTTTCAAACATTTGATAAAGAAACCTAAAACAAATTAACTATTGAAATTGACAATTTATTCTATTCATTAATTATTAAATGACTAGTTTATTTTATAAAAGCTGTTCTATTAGCTAAATGACTAGCTAATTGGGAATGCAAACAAAGATAGATTACTTGATAGATTGGGAATGCAAACAAAGATAGATACTGCACAGATGGCGTAATGGTTAACATACCGACCTTCCGTGCCAGTGCCGTGGGTTCGATTCCCACGCGGGACAATACTTTGTGCGATCCACAAAGTATTGTTCTGAGTCTGGGTGTAATTTGTCGGCGTTAATTGCGTGTTTGTAAAGTCCCCCGCGATACAAGGATTATTTTCCTTAGTGCAGGGAGGTGTCTTTTAAAAAAAAAAAAAAAAAAAAAAAGATTATCCGTTAAAGATTGCTCGAATAGTGTATAGTAATAACTCAATCTCTCCGTGGTGGCAAAATATGAGAGAGGCCTATGTCAGTGGATGACGAAAAGCTGAATGATGATGATGAAAATACGAATAACTTGATCTTATAATGTGTAATGATTATTGGAAAGGCTTAAGTAAGAAATTGAAATACCTATAAAAACAAAAAACATCGCCGCTTCTGTTAAAATAATTAAAGTATTATTCTAATACTATGTGTATTAAAGTAAAACAATTTATCACCCCTTTATATCCTGCGAATATCGTAAAAAATAGTAAAAGGTTTTTTTTTATAAGTAACATAACCGCAAGAACAGGAAAACAATAAAATCCTATAACAACCCGTTTAACTAGCATGGTTGTTACTTCATTCTCTCTCCCATTTTATGGTAACGTGCTCATCGCCCGAGGAAAAGGACAAATTTCATTCCAGTGAAACATATAAAAGAACTTAAATTAAGTATAAAGGAAATTAGAGATATATAAGAGTTTAGATGTAAATTTGCAATAAAACTATTTTAACGGATTCTATTGCGTTTGTATTTGATGTTTAATTACCCGACGTTTCGAACTTTTTACAGGGTTCACGGTCACGGGAGGATTTCTATCACCATAAACACTGTAAGGTGTTCTTGTGTGTAAATCGTTCGAAATGTCGGGAAAAATCATATCATCATCATTCTCCTGCTCTTATCCCAATTAATTGGGTTCGATACAATATGTATTCTTCTTTCATAGTACATATTGTAAAAGTTATTGGCAATAGTTTTATAATCGGCCGCCTGCCAAAAGTCAACCCTCCTTGGGAATGTAATTGTTGACCAAATAGTATCACATAGTAGAGGGAAAAATCATATATAAACGCGAAAAAAAATCATATAAAAACGCGATAGATTCCGTAAAAATAGTTTTATTTTAAATGTTTAATACACGCGAAACATTATAAATCATTTAGATGTAAAGTTTATGCAATGCGCATGTAAAGTAGTACGAAGTTTAAAAAACTATTTAAGTATTTAATCATCCATCAGCATGTAAACGACCGCTATTGGATATTAGTTTATCTAAGATAACTGTCGCCGATGATACAATTATAATAACATTCATGCACGCACTTACTCTTCAAATTCATTACATTCATTTACACATTCACTTCACTCATACAGACTACGAGTCTGTATGAGTGAAGAACGAACATTACACGAGAACACTGACACATTCGTACCTAAGAATGTTGGCCTAACTATTTGTAGCATCTTATACAATATACAATTATTATAAGATTCGCCTATTTTTATTCCTTTTGTTCCCATCGTGAACAATAATTCTTCTGAAAATGGTCTTATGCCACCTGCATTAAAGAGTCTCGTGTGCCTTTTAAGATGTTGTCCGTCCATATATTGGGCGTGTTTCTTAGGCTGTAATGATGATTTATGGTTGCCACTTGAGAACCTTTCTACTCCAATTGAACTGACAACTCAGTTCGACATCAGATGTGATCTAATGAAAAATGTATAAGACTCGCCAATGGACAAATACATAGTATAAAATATAGTCGCCGCCTTTGTCTGTACGCCGCAATGGATTTTTAATACTATTTTCGTGATTCAAGAAGGTTTACAATTATAATACATGCATATTATACTAGCAAAAACATACAACTCATATCCTAAAACTATTGCCATTAACTTTTGTAATATGTAGGCAAAGGAGTACATATTGCGTTGATCCCAAGTAATTGTGACAAGAGCAGGAGAACTTTTTTTTTATTGCTGATGGTGGCAAACGAGCAGACAGCACACTTGATGGTAAGTGTCACTGTCGCCCATGGACCTTTGCAATACTAAGGGTATAACTTGGGCGTTGCCTACCAATACAAACCCCTAAACCAACCCAGTTAGGCTTTCGGTTCTCTCGCTCACGGAACGAAGCGCAATAGCACATTGCCATTACTCAGACAACGATCTTCTGCG
The DNA here is from genome assembly GCA_905163515.2 of Lymantria monacha. Taxonomy (NCBI): domain Eukaryota; kingdom Metazoa; phylum Arthropoda; class Insecta; order Lepidoptera; family Erebidae; genus Lymantria; species Lymantria monacha. The sequence goes on from LR991091.1 coordinate 21,089,910, forward strand.
AGAGTGTGGTACTACCTCGGACAGACCGGCCCGCGGCTGTACACAGAGAACTGTCCCCAGCGTGGTTCTACCACTATTAAAGATGAATGAATGATGAAAGAAAGAATGATGATGATGACTATATACACTAAAAACTTATAAATTTGATTGCAATTTGTATAATTCATATTATAAAATCATTATCATCATTAATTACTTAGAGTGTGTGCATTATGTACTCATCTACTATCGTACATATTGGCAATAGTTTTATGATCGGTCACCTGCAGAACATCAGCTCTCTTTAGGAATATAATCATTGACCAGACGGCCTTAGATAGAATTGTATCAGGTATATGTTCAGCTCTCAGTTGTCTTTTATGGCACCTACGAGTAAGTTAGGGGTTGGTAGTATTCGTAGTTTCTACTATACAGTAATTCATATTATTATAATAACAAGCTAAAAGCTAATAATAATATGGTGAATTCTTCAAGCTACTTCTTGTAATTCCAACAGCAAAAACATATTGTTATCACAGATATTGCTGTACAATACGGATGCTGCATTACAAAGTTTAACGGTGTATTCATGGCACGTTGCAAGCGTCGGCGTTTCTACCCCAAGGGGAATGAAACAATATTCAACCTCGCATCTTGTAGTCTCCAACGACCCTCGCCTATAGAGTTATTTGTATTTGTACTCAGTATTGATTATTTTTTAAGTATATAAGAACAAAATTCGTTAATTGTATTTTATTCTATTAAAACTAATATAATTCTTAGAACATATTACTACTTATTGAGTTCTAAACATTCAGAATTATATAAAAGTTATACATACATACATATCATCACGCCATATCCCTTGCAGGATAGGCAGAGAGAACAGAGTGCCAGAGAACTCTATCCTTGCATACTTCACTCGCTTCCTCAACAATCATAATTCTCTTCATACACGCTCGCCGGTTTCGAAGACTCTTGACTCCACGTTCCTTCAGTACGTGACCAATCTGGTCTAGGTAGATTAGTCTCAGTCTCCCCCGGTACCTACATCCTCCCACTTTCGCATTGTATATCTTCTTAACCAGACGTTCGTTCGGCATTCTTTCCACATGTCCGAACCATCGGAGCATTCCCTTTCGCATCTTTACACCAATACTATCTTTCATACCTACTCGCTCTCTTACGTCGTCGTTACGAATGTCGTTACATAAAAGTTATAATCTAGAGTATTATTTTGTACACAAGGTACTACAGTTAAGTAGTGTACGTAGCAGTTAAGTAGTAAGTAAAGTAGCCTATTTGTCGAGTTAGATATTAAATTATTACGCAATACATAAATAACACCATAATCGTCACTTCACGTCTTTGCTGATGGGTTGGCGATCGCTGTTGATATAATAAGTTTCTCAGGTGAGAATTCCCACAACAAATCAAAGGGTGGCGTTACATTGTATTTTAAACTGTGATTACAAAAATGAAGGCATAAGATTGTTAATTTACAAAATGTTTTTTCCTTCATTACAAAATAATTACTTATTATTTTCGTCTAATATCTAATATACGTATTAAGGTTTAATAATAAAATACTGCAGTTGCCCATCCTATTTGCCTACTTACAGCGAATTTCATTTCACAAAGAAATAATTTTAAATTAAAAACCTATAATAATAACTTTCATTATTGCAACGCTCCCAGTTGGGGAGGCCAGAGCGTTCGCATTTCACCTCCCGCGAGGGTTTTGAAATGAGATTCGTCCTCACAACTCGCAGATGCATAGCCTCCCTTCCCGTCCGGACCACTACGCATTGATTAGTTTTGAAACATATCCTATTTCAAATATAATATTGTCTTGCTTGTATTTGTGGCACAATATGTATCACTTTTGTCTATTATTTTGTTTTGGGTACATTACATACCAAATAAACCAATCATAAATTTAGCTATTTAGACGTGCTACTAATAATACCTACGTCTCAACGGACGGCCCAAAAATGTACTAAGATTATTTCAATTAATTTGTTAACCAAATTAAATTAACTTATTAATACTAAGTACTATCAAGTTTCCTATCTAATCTATCTATCTATTTATAATATCTTTAAACGAGCAATTCTTGTATATATACATATAAATATTTTCTGTATCTCGGAAACGGCACCAACAATTTTCATGAAATTTAACATGCAGGGTGTTTCGGGGAAGACCAATCAATCTAGCTAAGTTTCATTTGTAGAAAATATTGTTTTGCCAATAAGTTCAGGCAATGAAAAAAATATAATTTTGCATTGACTGACAACTATTGCACGCCTCATAAGCGAAGTGTTGAGGTCTTGTTCTACTCTCGACATATGAAAATCAAACACTTTTCATACATAAAAATGATTGTAATTTTCTCACATTGCACTTATAGGATAATATTATAATATATATGTCAAGATAAAACATTCGTTTAAACGTATTTGATATTTTTAAAAAGCAATTATTTTGTTTAAAGTAAGAAAATAGTTGATTAAAAAAATATTCGAAGACGTCGGAGAAAATATTTTGTATCTGGCAGGATCACGACCGTAAAAATGAATGTATCGAAGTTTTTCTGTTATTAAAAGCTTCATAATCGCAACGCGCTGTTTTCTTTCGAAAATGGCTTGGTAATTCTTTGTCGTTTAATTGCAATTAATAAAAAACTAAACTGCTTAGTCTTTAGTGTATGTATACCTTATGAAAATTGCGTTCGTTTACATTTTTTTGTTCATCCATTCGGACAGGCAAAGGAAATAAATCCCATTCAGCCTATACAGCTATGTTTAGCTCTACGTCGATAATGGCATGAAATATCAAAAGTATTTCTTTTCTTTCATTACAAGCTTATATTTAGTTTTACCTGTTCCGTTGTCTGTAATCAAATCTTGCAAGTTAAATTTGATCCACTTCCCGGTTTTCGATTGAGCTGAAATTTAGCATGCATATATAAATCGGATAACAATGCAATACTATTGTGACATAGAGGTGATCTGATGATAGACCTGGAAGCTGGCTATAGTTACTCCGTAATTAAACGACACAACCCTTTCGAGTTTGGGCTCATTTGATTTGTCTTGATGATTACTTTAGTACTATATGGTAACCAGGGTCTGACGATGGACCTGGAAGCTAGCCATAGAAACTCCGTAATTAAACGACGCAACCCCATCGAAATAGGATTTATTTGATTCGTTTTGGCGAGTACTTTGATACTACATGGAAACCAGGGTCTGACCATGGACTTGGAAGCTTAGCCATAGGAACGCCGTAATAAAACGACGGAAACTCATCAAGTTTAGACTCGTTTGATTTATCTTGTTGAGTACTCTGAGACTATATAGTAACTAGGGTCTGACGATGGACCTAGAAGCTGGCCATAGGAACTCCGTAATTAAACGACGCAACCCCATCGAAATTGGGCTTATTTGATTCGTCTTGGTGAATACTTTAATACTATATGGAAACCAGGGTCTGATCATGGACCTGGAAGCTAGCCATAGGAACTCTGTAATTAAACGACGCAACCTTATCGAGTTTAGTCTCCTTTGATTTATCTTGTCGAGTACTTTGATACTATATGGTAAGTAGGGTCTGATGATCGACCTGGAAGCGGGCCATAGGAACTCCGTAATTAAACGACGCAACTCCATCGAGTTTGGACTCGTTTGATTCGTCTTGACGAGTACTTTGATACTATATCGTAACCAGGGTCTGATGTTGGACCTGGAAGCTGGCCATAGAAAAAAGAAGGTGCTAAATGTTCTTAATCATACCATCAAAATGTAACACGCTTTTATTTATAAAATTGAGACTGTGATAAAAACGGGAAGATTTAATAATTATGTTGTAAAGTTTTAAAAATATATAATTATGTATGATATAGAATTATTTTGTAGTAGACGAAGAACCTTAATTATCGTTAAAGGTTACAATGAACTTATAAAGTCTTATGTCTTATTAGAGTTAATTTATGTTTAACTTTTTATTTTATTTTATTAGCAAATAATAAAAGCTTGTTTTTAAAAAAGGCTTTTTCTTTAATTTTATTTTTATTTCTGGCATTGACTAATAGTAAATGATAAATAATATAAAATTATGAGGCGTGCACTTTTGGATTTTCCAAATTATTATAAAATATGAAGGCAAATTTCGACGCTGTCATTAAGACAGCTCAATTGGATAATCGAGCAGTCTAATCGAGGCCGGTTCGAATCCTGTTTCTCTTTTTTATTACTTTTGGCTTTTTATTTTTTTTATTATTACTTAATTATTTATTTTTATTATATTTAAATATATCTTCAAAACACAATAAAAAGAAAATACCGAGTGTAAACTTGGTTATCTAGATATTCTTAACTGATGCTAGATGTAGAATAAATTAATAATGTAATTTTTCGCTTCGTAATTGGGTTTTATAAATAATTAAGCATATTAAATGCTAAATTTCAGTAATTTGAATAACACAGTTGTGCCATCGTTTAATACAATTCTAACTGCAAAGTTTGAAGTATTAAGCCTATACAATGTGTAAACATTGTCGGGTAGATGGCACATGTCACCTTAAAGACGTTAATATGATACGAAGCGAAATTTGCATGTACTACAATAGTTCACGGTGGTGTAGTAGCAGCACGATTGGGCCGGAATCCCAATAGGCGCGGGTTTGAATCCCGCTTGTGACATCATTTTTCGCTTCGTAATTGGGTTTTATAAGTAATTGGGTTTTATAAAAAAAAAAAATATATATTTATTCTAATAATGAAACTTCGTTTACTCGTCATCGAGAATTGAAGTGGCGGGCGTCATTAACTAACATCGGCATTCATCTCCATCTATCCCTAGTCCATATCTTGCAATCAGATCATTATTGATAATTGCATACTTACTATATCATTGAAACATGGTAATTAACATCGAAATATTTAATACATAATTCAGTCCTTACATACGTTAAGTGATATTAAAGTTCAAGTGTTTTAGATATATTTACGAATATAACCTAAGCATACCAGAATATTTCTTACAATATGTGAAAGCATGACATCTCTAATTGAATATCTAGCCTGCGGTCAAATTCGCAAGAAATATTACATGAGCGGACGTTTACGAGGGTAAGAAACCATTTTGTTTGCTATTTTGTACCACTAAGGGTCTGAAAGATAGTATAGTACAGATAACCCTTTTTTGTAGTTCACTTTAAACCTATATAAGTTTTATTCTTACACTCTTCTTTTCAATCTATATATGTCCCATTATTTAGTGTATCTTTATAAGAGAACCGATATAAGTTTATATTACACGATAAAATCTGATTTTAAGATATTTCGTTTATTTTTTCACGGTGATGTAATGTGATTACGTTAATAAGTTGTCTTTAAAGATATCCGAGAATTATAAAAGGTTGGTGACATTTTATATCATTAACCCATCACTAAAACAAATAAGAATTCTCTCTAGATCTTGCTGTAATAGATTTTGTTACAGTGTATCTATGTCGGTCTTTGTGAGGACAGAGCAAAAATAGTTTACCACCCCCTTGTCTGTAGCTGTTTAAAAAGACAACTAACGGATTTATATATATTATAATATAAAGATAACATCATACATAACTACTTATGTATGATAAGAGAAGGAAAACTCCAAACAACATATCAAACTGTCAGATCAGCGTACTATGTTGGGTGACTTTCATTAACACTAAGGTGGGCCTTGAGTCTAGTAGTGGGACGTATATGAACACCATCGGTACTAGTTTCAATTTTCTCTACATTTACATAAATATTCTTTCGTTTTTCTTTTTTTTTTTTTTTAAAAACAACACTGCACTAATTAAATAAGCCTTGTATTGCGGGGGACTTTATAAACACAATTATAATTCACAGGCACAACCTACACCAAGACTCAGAATAACAAAATGTTGAACGCATAAAGTATTGTTCTACATAAGAGTCGAACTCACGACCCTTGGATGATATTTCAGTGTCTTAACTTCTCCGCCATATAGGCCATATTGAAGATAATAGTGATAATATTTCTAATACAGTTAAAAAAATTTCTACTTCTCGGCCAAATTTACTTCGATTTGTCCTTATTTACTTCTTAATGCATTCTTACTCAATCACCATGTGATTTTTTTTTAAAGACACTACTCTGCACTAAGGGAATAATCCTTGTATTGCTGGGGACTTGACTGTTTGTAACATGCAATTAATACAAACACAAACAAATTACACTCAGACTCAGAACAATAATTTATGGATCGCACCTATGTTATTGTTTCGAGTGGAAATCGAACCTACGGCATTGGTACAGAAGGTATCTTAATTATTACACCATCTGTGCTGAGATGACTGAGAAACTTAAGAATATTTATTTACTCATCACAATAAATTATCTTACCAATTAATACAATTGTATAAAAATATCTTAAAATAAAAAAAGCAAGTTATAGATAACTAGCTTCTGCCCGCGGCTTCGCCCGCGTAAAAGTTACTTTCCTAAAGTTTTACATGCCCTATTTTTATTTGCCCCTTAAGGGTAATTTTTAACAACATGTTAATGTCACATTTATTTATATCTAATCAATAGCCTAAAAATAAGTTTCAAGCTTCTGGCTTTAAAAATGAGGATACAACTTTTCATCCCCCTTTACAACCCTTTTTTTGCATTAAAAGGTAGCCTATGTCCTTTGTCAAGCTCTAGACTATCTGTGTATCAAATTTCATTTAGATCGGTTTAGTAGTTTTAGCGTCAAAGAGCGACAGACAGACAGAGTTACTTTCGCATTTATAATATTAGTAAGGATTTAATTCCATAAAATAAAATGTAACATATGTTATTTGTAGTTCACTCTGTTACTTTAGGGTAAAACAAATATCGTACTTTGACAAGAACAAGATTGAGTTGTCCGCAAATTAAGTACAAAGGATGTCGCCACTACGTCGGTGATCAGGGAGCAACTCATGAAATATTCATGGACACGGATGCGGTCCAATGTACCTACCACCACGATATATTTACCGCTGACCACAGCCGACGCTCGCCGCCGAAATTATAACTAAGTGGAGGAAAATGGATCGTGTGCTTAGTTCTAACGGACTGCAAGTTAGTTACATAACAAAAGAAAATTCTTTATGTGTTAAAGCTGTCAAACGGTAAATAATAATACATTCGCATCTTTTTCAGTGTGTTGTTCTGTAAATCTATTAACAAATGCGTATTTTAGATTAAACATTTTAAACTTTTTAACTACTATTAAAAGTAGGTATTCTTATTAATCATCATCTCAGCTTGTGCTCGAGCCACCTCCATAATGGGAGGAAAATCGATCTATTATACCACGCTTGTCAGTCTGACGTGTTGTTTCGAGTTTGCCTTCCGTTGCATAGATGTTATATGCGTTTTATATCCCTTACCTTACCCTCTTACATTCACCCACAGGTAAGATAAGGAGTGGTGAATTGTATTCTTACTCCGTCACCATACAGAAGTTTTTATTAATATAAAGATGAAATTTTAACAGATTTTTCTAGAAAACTAACCAGAATTGTTTTTCTAGCATATTTATCTTTATGCAGCATAGTTATTCTATGCTATAAATAAGATTATAAATGATTGAAACTTGTATAGGTTTTTATGAAATCTAGAAACACGTAAATGAACGTTTTCAAGCTAGCCATATTAAACATTGATTGACTGTTTATATTTTTTGTGAACAACGCCAAAAGAATAAAGGTTAGACACTGTAGTATATTAAAAAAAAGTTCAAGTGCTTAAGTAAAATTTGCTATAATGTATAAAAAAAAGTATATTTCTAATTACTACTGTTTTTAATATGACTATATCTTATGCATAAATTAACGATGTTATTGTTTATGACCGACATAATTATTGTCTTTTGATTATAAAATAAATATCTTCCTTTACTATTTCGTGAACAGATATAGAATTTCTTTTTTCTTTTCTTCTTTTTATGTATTGGCAATCAGCTACTTATATGAGCTATTGGTGCCAGTGTCGAGTTATGAATATGTTCACGTTTTTAGTCTTTCAGGTTAGTCATTGTCTAAGTCAAATTGTCACCATCAACAGTGCTATGGCCACACTGTTAATGGTATCTTGTGGGAATTTTGATGGAAAACGAAAAAGTTGTAAAGCACTTTTATATGATATTCACTACATCCCAGTACTTCTGTCGTATCACATTACATAAAATGCCATCAAAATTATCTAATATAACACGTTAAAACACTAATATATCGAATATAATACAAGAGCACCACATGACGTTTTCTGATTCCCGTCAAAAGTTCTCAAATTTTTTTATCAATCCACAAGCGATAGTTCTAAATTTGGTTGTCATTTTTGTCATTTAATTGTATTGTCTATAAAATCCCCCGTAACATAAAAAAATATTACTAAGTGAAGAAGATAGCTTCATAAATGAATCTTTTTTTACCGATTAAAAAGAGCATGTATTGGATAATATTTGGTTACAAACAGTACATTCGAAATAAATTTGTAACATTAACAACAGTAAATTTAAATCATAACTTTAAAAAGTTGTTGGATTTGTATATCATACCTATTTTTAAACTGTATGTCGTTTGATATCAGTTCGTGGAATGAAAACTTCACAACGCTATTGCCTCAGAAATACTGCTTTATTAATGTAGTGCTTATATTTATTAGTATTTAAACTTTCGCATATAGATTAAACCATTAAAATAGTTACATCATCATAATTAACACATCAAAAATAAATAGAGCTAATACTTATTAAACATGTATCCGATAATATTGATTTAAACATGTAATTTAAAAAATGATGAGCCCGCTGAGTTTCTTGCCAGATTGTGGCCGCTTGGAGATCCGGTGGTAGATTAATTTAAATTGATTTAAATAAAATGTATAATTAACTATATTTAAGTACTCCAATTAGGTGGACTGCCGATATTATTAAGATTACAAGAAGCCGTTGGATGCAGGTGGCGCAGGACCGTTTTGAATGGCATTCTCGTAGGGAGGCTTATGGCATTCTTATAGCGATGGATGGATGGAACTATGCATAATAAAGAATATTATTTTATTTTCTAATTAATTATAGTGTTCATTATATGAAGTTAGTTTGCATATGTATTATTTAATTAGTGACAATAATAGACTAGTCGCTAAGTAACAATATAGATAAAGTTTTTTTTTAATAGCGACAACCTAGATCCTCACCTTTCTGGATCTTAGGAATAAATCCTTGTATTCGAGACTTTATCAATACAATCGATGGACATAAATAAATAATACTAAACCTCAAAACAATCATTTGTGGTTCGCATAAAAAACTGTCCTCTGCGAGCATCGAATCACTCATCATTGGAGGTGCTTACTTAGGCTACTAAGCTGTAAAGTCTAAAATTAACAGTACAGCTAACTATAACTAATATATATAAATTTTCAGTGTGGTGACGGATTAAGAATATAGGTAATTCATCACCCCCTTACTTACCCTTGGATGTCTTAAAAATGACTATGGGATATTATATGCCTATAACAACTATCTTCCGTGTGGTAACGGAGTAAGATTACGTTTCACCACCCTTTATTTAACGTGGGTAATCTTAAGAGACGAATAAGGGTTATAAAACTCATATAACATCTATGCAAAGAGAAAGAAAACTCGAAAGGAAACCCTATACCAACACGTCTGACCAGCGTGTTATATTAGTAAGTAGCCACCGAAGAAAAAGACCGCGTTCCGGTGACCCACACGGCATCGAGAGGTCTGTTGTAGGGTGGATCTGTGGGGTCGGACGCATTAACGGGACTTGATAACCGTAGCCCGCCGCCAAAAAAAAAAAAGTACCAACACACGTCTGACCAGCATGATATAATAGTAGGTTATTTTTCCTCCCATTATAGAGGAGGCTCGAGCCCAACAGTGGGACATATATGACCTAAGATAGCGATGATAATGATGATAGCAACTATGTATGTAAAAGAAAACTTGAAATAAAACCAACACGTCTAATCAGCGTAGTATATAGATCAATTACCCTCCTATTGTGGAACAAGCAAAATCCCACCAGTGGAGCGTATATGAGCTTAGATAATAATGATGATAAATGTATAACGTAAGTATATCAAAATTGTGGTAGACTTAAGTAATATAATAATTTCATTTCTTTGATTTTTTTTTTGCTTGCTTAACCTCATCTGTTTTTATTATTATACCATCCACCGACCTCATTATTAATGGGAATATTGTTCTTTACCCTATACACCATAATTTATCATAACGTTATTATCTGCTGCCGATGTCTATTTCCTTTTTTTTTGTGGTAAACATATTTTTTAGCATGGGTTTTAAGGATTTTAACTCGTTTATTTGTTAGCGTCATTACGTCTTTGATAATATTAAGGTTTAAATAATGGAACTAAATATATTATTAGATTTTTGTATACAATCTGTCAATACTTGTCATGAAGTTTCATGGGGGATGTTGTATAAGCAAATTACGTCCACATTTTTATTTTTTTTATTGCTTAGGACAAATGAGCAAGCAGCGCACCTGATGATAAGCGTCACTGCCGCCCATGGACCTTTGCTATTACTCACCCAGTTGGGCTTCCGGCTCTCTCGCTCACCGAACGAAGCGCAATAGCACATTACCATTACTCAGACGTCGATCTTCTGTGAGAGTGTGGTACTATCCCGAACGGACCGGCCTGCGGCTGTAGACAGGAAACTATCAACAGCGTGGTCCTACCACTAATAATGTAGATCTTCTTTTATCCTTTTTATATTTATTGTTTCAGCTCATAAGGTCCCATTGTTGGGCTCAAGCTTCCTCATTTACAATGGGAGGCAAATGTACCTCTTACACCATCCTATTCAGAAAGTTTGGTATAGAGTTTTATGTAAAGCTTTCCTTCTTTCGCTTCTTTGTTATTCCTTAGTCGTTCTTTACGAAGAGAGAAGGTTATGAGTTATATTGTTCCTTCGTCCCCACATAGAATGGATATAAAAAAGGACTGTAAAAAATAAGATAAGAAAAGGTTAACTGAATGACTGATTTACATGTCTAACTAACTGACATAACTGAGAGATTGTCTGACAAGATTTACGAAACGAATAAAGGTTAACTGAGTGACATGTTGATATATTAATGCCAAAATCACTATTAGCGCTAGCGCAGTGAAAATTCTCACGTGAGTCCTATTACTATATTAGTCCTATTATTACAAGTAATAATGTCCGATTTTTACGCTAGTATTCATCATCATCATCATCGCAGCCTATATATGTCCTACTGTTGGGCTCGGGCCTCCTCCGTAGTAGAAGGATAATTAACATATTATACCGCGCTAGTCAGGCGTGTTGGTATATGGTTTTATTACGAATTTTCCTTCTCTTGCATAGATGTTATATGCGTTATATCCCTTAGTCGTCTCTTACGATCACCCACGGGTAAGATAGGGGGTGGTGAATTGTATTCTTACTCCGTCACGCTACGCTAGTATTATACATTTAAAATAACAATTTACAGCGTTCTGTAAAGAGTTTAAAAGATCCGGGATTTAATAATCAAATACAAACGAAATAGAATCCGTAAAAATAATTTTATTTCAAATGTACTATTAGTGCTCACTAAGTAATATTATTTTAAAATTAAATCAACACGGTGATGATGAGCAAATAAATTTTTGTAAAACACAAGTAAGTTATAAAAACATAAATCGTTATAAATCAACTATAAAATGAGCAAACCGTAGCGAAAGTGCTAGTACATGATAATATACTAACTAACCTAACCGAGGCTTCGGGTGATCGGACCGGGGAATTGTCCGGTCACCCGACGTGAGGCCACCGCGTGAGGACGACGCCTCGACGGCGAAAGCTGTCGGGGCGTCGACAAGAGAGGAGCCCAAGAGGGCATACCGCCGAGCGGGCCACCGAAGACAAAGATTGGGTACCGGTGGCCCGCTCGTACGGCGAAGAAGAGGTGCTTGCAGGGTGGGTCAATGGGGTTGCGCGCCGCCTCTTCCGTCACCCCGGACCGATTTGGCGGGGTGCGACGTCCATAGCCCACCGCAAAAAAAAAAAAAAAAAAAAAGTACATGATAATATATAATAAATTCTACGTCACAAAAAATCATGGCAACCGAAACAAGGTAGAAAAAAATCGACTATACTCCCCCGACTCTTTTATAGAGTGATATGTAGTGAAGTGATTGAATGTTTTCCTCATTTGTCAACGTCTTCGCTTGCGAAGGAGAAAAATGATTCAGTGTATCTGCCATAACGTCACGCCGCTGAATTATATTGATATTACTCGTCAACATTTCAATTCTAAAATATAATCTGATGTATGTTTATTATTTTCATCGTGATTTTGTGTTTTAAGATTCTATGTATTATAAAATCTTATAATTGTTATGTAAATACAAAAACGTAACAGATGGTGAATTGGTTAAGATACCTACGATTTTTGTCTGTTAATTATATGTTTGTAAAGTTCACCGTAATACAAAGATTATTAACACAATACAAAGTGTTTTCTATTTAAAAAAATATATCAGTCCATGTAATGGAATCAATATAGTCTTATCGAAATCATTCCATTATATTTTTACAGTTACCAGAGTTCTAATTATTTTAAATCTAGACACATGCATTATCCATTGTGTTCAAAAAATTGTCGCCTCACCGTAGAGCAGCGGTTGGCAAGGCGCGTCCCGCGGGCCGCATGTGGCCTGCAAACGTCTTCTTTGCGGCCCATGAATGTCTTTTAAATAAGTTATAAATATCAAAATAAATGCATGAACGAACCACGATCGACCGTATACCGTATATTCTAGCGTTAATATCCCTATTGTGGCCCGCCTTTAGTTATTTTATCCACCTTGCAGCCCCTGCCTGCCAAAAGGTTGTCGACCACTGCCGTAGAGGTTCATTAAATAATTAACTTTATAGTAAGAGATTTTATTAATAAAATTGCCTTTTAATAGTCATTTTAAACTAATTGTAATTTGTTGCTTAGATCGTTTATAAGTTTCAGAGTAGTTTATTAAACTTGTCTCATACCAAACATTATAAACAGAGTTGATGACGGGTTTTTTTGAAATAATTTAATGTGAATAAATTACTTATCATAACATAGTTTTGGTGCTACGACCACGCTGTTGACAGTTCGTTGTCTACAGCCGCGGGCCGGTCCATCCGGGGTAGTACCACACTCTCGCAGAAGATCGACGTCTGAGTAATGGTGATGAGCTGTTATGCTTTATTCGGTGAGCGAGAGAGCCGGAAGCCCAACCGCCCCTTTCGGAGTTTGTATTAGTTAGCAACGGTCTAGCTGTACTCTTGGTATTGCAAAGGTCCATCGTCGGCTGTGACACTTACCATCAGGTGTGCCGCTTGCTCGTTTGCCACCATGAGCAATAAGAAAAAAAGTAGTAGATGAAATTGTGATCTCACATATTCAATTCTTATGTAGATTAAATCTTTGTGTTATTCTTAATGATAAATGTATGGCTATAATTTATTCATATTTTAAAAATTCAAAACCTTGTTATATCAATTTTAGTTAAATTCTCTTAAAATTATTTTAATAGCATTTGAATTATTTTCTCTTGTCTTAAACTTCAATGTCATCTGGTTAAATTTAGACACATATTTTTTTTTATTTATTTGCTAGAATGTAAAAGTACAATGCAGCTGTATGATAACCGAGGCAATGTAATTTGTATGCTATTCCCATGCGACCTCTCTCTAAAACTAGGTCGAGAGCCTAATCACTATTATTGTCAACTTTAGTTATTGAACATGCGCAAGTGCTAGTCCAACTGCCATCTTTTTTACACAACCCTTAAAGTTTCAATAAGATTTACATCCAATATATTTTAAAGTCTACTTTCAACAATGCAAATATCACAGTCGAGAAATTATTAAAATTAAGTTTATTTTTTTAAGACAACAATTCTTGTACAAGCTTCACAAACATATAATTTAATAGACACAGATTACACCTAGACTCATATCAACAATTTGTGTATCACACCAAGTATTGTCCTGCGTGGGAATCGAAACCTCAAGACTGGCAAAGTAGGTTGGTATCTTAACCGCTACGACGACTGTGCAGTCGATTATCGGCTATACAATAACATAAAACTATTGAAAAGGTATTAATATTCTTTTGTGATTTATTTTTATAATATTATCACTTATTTTTTTTAATTCTTATTATAACGTAAATCGATAAGTAACGATGCCGCATGTGCATCAAGGGAACCGTTAGCTTATTTATCCAATATAATCTATATTTGAATAATAAAAAAAAGAAAATAATCATTATATCTTTACGTTTTATTACTAAGTTAAATATTTATATCATCATTCGCCTACTCATATTCCAATTTCTTGCGGTCCATACAATATATACTCTTCTTTCATAGTACATATTGTAAAAGTTATTGGCAATAGTTTTATGACCGGCTGCCTGCCAGACGTCAACCCTCCTTGGGAATGTAAATGTTCACCAGATGGCATTAGATGGAATTGGCCCAGGTCATTATAAGGTTCTTCCATGTGGTGACGGAGTAAGAATACTATTCACCACCCCATATCTTACCAGTGGGTGATCATACGAGACGATTAAGGGATATAAGACGCATATAACATCTATGCGAGAGAAGGAAAACTCGAAATAAAACCCTACACCAACACGTCTGACCAGCGCGGTATAGTAGGTTATTTTTCCTCCCATTACGAAGGAGGCCCGAGCCCAACAGTGAAACATTTATGGGCTGTGATGATGATGATGATGATTATTATAAGGTTCTTACTCGTCTTTTACGACATCCACGAGCAAAGTAATGGTTGGTATTCGCTACCACACAGCTAAAATTAAATACTTACATATCGAACAGTAAATAGATTCGATGGAAATAGTTCCGTTTTAGTAATCAAAAATTGATTTTGTGCTATTTATTGCATACAGTTCCTAAATTTATATGTATAAGAATCAATATTCAAACATTTGGCAACGGTGTGTTGTATACGTGACATCAGGGAATTGAATGAAGTATGCATTTTGATGAGTTTGAGTTAAAGCAATATGGAGCGACACTCTCTCTCTCTTATTATGGTAATTGAAAACATTCGATCATTTTCTTTGATCTTGAAATTTATTAATAACTAGCTGATGCCCGCGACTTCGTCCGCGTGACATTCAGTTTTACTACGTACCCCTATTTGAAACTTAAAAATTCAAACTCGGCCAAGTATTTCCGGCAGCCACTTGACCATTTTCATCAAGGAGGACGCTTTCTTCAATTTTTTTTAAAACATCGGCAAATTCTTAAGCATGTGAATTAGTGTTGCCCAAATGCAAGACTCTTGCGAGGCTCGCAAACCCTGCAACTTTTGCTTTTAGAATAACACAAAGTCACTTGTTTTGATAGAAATAAAAAATCCCCATAGACATTAAAATCCAACCAAATTAATGAAATTCTATTCATCTAGTGGCAGTAACTGTACAACTTTCAATAATTAGGTACATACCACTAACGGGGCTATTATTCCTCCGTGTACTGGTATTACTCGTAAGAATACGAAATGTTGACAATCCTTTCTTTGCTAACAAAATCTTAAAATCATGACTAAGGGAGCACTGCGAAACTCTTGCAGCAAGTCTTGGTCTTGCATTTGGGCAACACTAATGTGAATGATGACCTTGGCTTTGCTTGCATGTTGATGGTTAGGGTCAGCTTTCCTACTTGGAGCCACAGATAAGAATACTTCAGTGAAGCATTGATCTCATCAGTTCTATTTCCTCGAGTTTTAACAGGAAGGATTTGTCGAAAATCTCCAAAGAAAAGCACCATAGACTTTTCATTACGATCTCGTAGTGCTCGATCTACGGCCTCTACGATTTTTTTTTATTTATCATTGTCCAATCAACGCAAACGATTAGACAGCAATCCTTAATAAAAACACTAATAGTGGTAAAGCCACAGTTGATAGTATTTTTTCTACAGCCACGGGCTGGTCCGACCCTCCAGTCGGACCTTGTACCCCACTCTTGCAGAAAAGCAACGTCTGAACAGTGGCAATTTGTTATTTCCGCTTCATTTGTAAGAGGCGGCGGGAAGGTGCAGGCGCGATTACCTGCGTCTATTTGCCTTAGGTGAAGCCGCGGGTAACTGGAACAGGAAATAGTTCGTCACACGCGGAGAGGCTGACCACGTGAGGGTGAAGCCCGATGGCCCGGGGCGTCATCGGGGATGGTACTCGAAAGGCCCAATGGTGATGGGGAGGGAAAACGGTGGGTTACGGGGCCACGCGGACGGAATGCAAGGTCTAACGTGTGTCTAGACCATAGCCTGCCAAAAAAATAAGTGCATGCTGCTTGCTCGTTTACCACCGTACACAATAAAACAAAAAACACTTTGAATATGTCGCAGTTTCGTGTTATTGAACATCTCGGTATTTCATTGCTTTATAAATCTATCGGGTTT
Source organism: Lymantria monacha (assembly GCA_905163515.2). NCBI lineage: Eukaryota > Metazoa > Arthropoda > Insecta > Lepidoptera > Erebidae > Lymantria > Lymantria monacha. The sequence continues at coordinate 21,106,428 of LR991091.1, forward strand.
ATAAACAATGTGCATAAATCTATCGGGTTTTTAAACAATGCTCTTTTACCACCAAGAAGTAATGCAGCTGCAGTTTCTGACGTAGTAACTTCCAAAGTTATTTTACGCTGTCTCCTCATTTTGGTAAGATTGCTCTGCTCAGATAAGTCTTTTCAGGGATACCTGGGAACATGGACATCTATCATCTCAGCTTATATACGTCCCACTATTGGGCTCAAGCCTCGTCCGTAATGGGAGGGAAATTGACCTACTATATCAAGCTGGTCAGACGTGTTGGTATAGGGTTTTGTTGCGAGTTTTCCTTTTCTTCCATAGATGTATGATATGTATGATGTCCTTTAGTTGTCTCGTGGGTGATCGACCCACGGGTAAGAAAGCTGTTAGTGAATTGTATTCTAACTGCGCAACCGCACGGATAAATATATAATAAATGGCTTTCATTACGAAAGAATTAATAAAAATGAATTTCTTGGTTCATGTCGCGTTTTAGTAGCGTAGAATATCTTAAGAACCCTCTTAAGATGAGAAGAGATAACCCTATCTCTCATATTTTATAATAATGTCAAAGAATTTGAAAGACTGTAAAATAATAACATCATTAAAAGCAAAAGACTCAAACGAATGGGGCTATGACTGTTACATGGCCTACTCAAGGGTGTCATCTCAGCGCTGATCACCTTCAAGTGCTCTGTAAGCTGCTTGAAACGTACTCTATGCTATCGACAGTGTATAAAAATGTAAAAAAGTAGGCCCTCGCATAATATGCAGCAACAGGCGGCAATAACAGCACTATTGCTAAAGTAACTGGTGTAGTGATGGGGCTTCGGCGTGTACCTGCTCATGGTCGCAAAGAGGGAGAGCACATCGTCTAACCACTACCGTGATTGCGAGGTGGACACGGCGCTGCAGACGCTTAAAGTTTGCGTGGCCTGGGCAAAGCAGCGCCGTGCACTCATCGCAATCATCGGTGCCAAATTGGCACTGTCGACTATCGCAAAGACGATGCTCGATAGCTTCAGGAACTCGGACTCGTTCGCCGCCTTTTGTGAGACAGACGTCTCACAGAAAAAGGCGGCGGAGCGTGTTACAGAGGAGACTCTCCATGCTGACACACTCTGCCGCCGGCGCATCGGATGTCACAGGCGCGGTACCTGCACCTGTTGCCATCCTAACTGAGGTCGCGGGTAGATGGACCATGGGAATTAATCTACCACCCGCAGAGACACCGACCGCGTGACGGCGATACAACACTGTTATTTGCCGGGGTGTAGACGGAGAAGATACACCCCCGGACCGGTCACTGATGTCAAGTAAGCGGTACCAGAGGCCAGCCTGATGGTTTGGGCAGAGAACACGATGAGATATGGGGCCACACGACGCTCTTCTGTTACCCCGGAAGAAACGGCAGTGTCCAGACCATAGCCTACCAAACAAAAACAAAAAAGGGTGCACTTTGCATACTCGCCCCAAAGTAGCATCTTAACTAAGAATGTACGTTTTGTACGCTCTATGATGTGGACTTTATTTTTCTTTTTCGTGTTTGACTTAGTTGTTAGTCGCAGATGACTATGACAACTTTACTCGGACTGTTAGGTGAGTGCTGAGAGCTTTCCACCCAAAGTACCTTTACTAAGTTCAAAAAATTAATGTACCTAGTAGCTTTTGAAAATGTAACGAAAAATGATTTAGTTTTAAACTAAATTATAGCGCCATCTATTGCTCATTTAACAAACTAAATAAATCATGCATTTTATTAATTTATAGCTAAATTATATATTATTAACTAATTAAAACATTCTTTTTATCATAAATAGCTTTAATAGTTATTTTGACTACCTGACTAATGTTATGTATTATGTCAACTTCCCTTCAACTTTGAAGAAGGTTTTAGCCCAGCAGTGGGATGTATATGAGCTGAATTGATGAAACTACTATATATTAAGTAATACAAATACTTTCCTTACACTATAGATAAATTAAATAATTATTTTGAATTGAACCTTCTAGTGACATAAAAGGCGAGCGATAATTTTAAAAACTTAAATGACCATAACTTTTTTTACAGACATCAGATTTCAATGAAACAAAGACTAAATGTTGCTCTGAATTGGGCTTAATCTTTTTATCAAAACTGCGAAACAATCCGTTCTGTAACTTCGGAGATTAGCTATTACAGACATACAGACATACAGACACACAGACATACAGACAGACAAGAAATTCCAAAAAATGATTTTTGTTTTCTGTTAGTGTTTTCTTACTGCCTAGATTCATTTTTTAATAAATTTATCAAATGTACAGACACGGGATTTCTACTGATTTATTATATGTATAGATATATTATATGTATAGATATGATATACTCGTATATTGATTTACAGATAATAGCATAATATCTAAATATCTAAATAAATAATAATTTAAAAACATATATTCAAGTAACGATTCCTTTTGGTTAGAGTGGATAAAACCGATATTTATTTTAAATGAGAAAACAAATATTTAAATGGCGACTGCTTAGTAAACATTAGCAGCCTATCTTTTTTTAAAAGAAATAAAGAAATAGGTTCATGTAATTATGCACACGCGTGGGAAGTTATACTTCTTTGGCATCATCATTCTCTGACTCTTATCCCAATTACTTGGGATCGATACAATACGTATTCATATTTCATAGTACATATTGTAAAATGTAAAAGTTATTGGCAATAGTTTTATGACCGGCCGCCTGCCGGACGCCAACCCTCCTTGGGAATGTAATTGTTGACCAAACGGCATCAGATGGAGTTGGCCCAGGTCGTTATAAGGCTCTCAGTCTTCTTTTACTACACCCATTAGCAATAAGTAAGGGTTAGTAGTATTCGTAGCCGCTACCACACAGCTATTATATTACTTTGGCATCATTTTGATTTATATCAATAAATAATGCATACGGATAGTTAATCTCAATTATATTGGAGTACTTGAAAAAGTATATGAGCCCAATTTTTTTACTATAATAATATTTACGAATAGTAAATAAAATTAATCAAAATATTCAATTTAAATCACTACTGAATATAATTTATTAGCACATGTATAATTCGCACTTGTATGAAACTAAAATACGTATTGTGAGTGTGGAAACTAGAATGAGGTTCTATTTCTATATAGTTGATATCATTTATTCGTGACTTAATGAGCGGTTTAGCGGCTATCTTCAAACTGTTACTTTTGCGTTACAGTGATGCGCGCATTTCTTAAAATGTTATTCTCATCATTCTTTCATAACGCGCCTAAAGAACTTCAATAATAATGTGACATCTTCATCCAGTCAACAACTACTTAACTCATCGTCAATGTTCCCAACGTCACTGTTCAAAAATATTATTGTAGAATTTAAAATACAAATTATTTTGATATAATACGAAATCTATAAGGATAGCCGTCATTTTCCTGTGACTGTTGCTATGGCGTAACCTACCTATATTTGTGACTATACTATATAAATGACTAGCAGACTCGGACACGCGTTGCTGTGGCTAAGGTAGCCTCAGTAACACGTGTTGGTTATCCTAATAAATTGTAGCTTATATGAAACGTTTGTACGTTTAACATAGCGCCATCTATTAAATACTTACTCTATCCAGTCAACAGATACCGCTATCTGTTAGTATCGTTTGGAGATTGCAGATAATTGTGACTGTCATATAATAGACAAATAATTTGCAACAAAATAATATTGCGACTATAAATTGAGATGGAAGCTATTCTATCTTTTAAGTTGGATCAAACTACACATGCTGTGCAAATTTGATTAAAATCGGTTAAGTACTTTAAGAGTCCATCGCGGACAAACAACGTGACGCGCAAGTTATATATATTAAGATAAGTATGAACCCATACTTACGAGATTGTATTACTTTTTTATGGTTTCGTCAAAATTGAAACCCTATTTACGAAGCTTTCGTCCAAACAGATAAAGAGACAATATTATCCGTATGTCACGAAACAGATCTTTGAAGCTGATTGAGTTCTGAATTTGCTGTGAACCCCGTGACGTAATCATTTTATTTGTAAGACGTATTCCGTTAGAATTTTGTACGAGAACAGTAAACGCTCTCATGTAGAAGAGATCTTTTGAAGTGTATCTCTTATATACTCGTATTTTAGTTATTAACGTAATTAATTCGAAGAATTTGGGTGTATAATAATTGGTTTATTACTTTAATATAATAACTAAAAACAAATGCTTGTAATAATTGAATAAAAATCTTCTGTATTAAGTATCAAGGTAACTTTTAACAACAATTCTTGTAAGTGATATTAAATACTAGCGATCCCCCCTCGCCTCGCTTCGGTTACGTCAGTTCAGTTATGTAGTTTACTTTCGATACATAGAATTTCCTTTCGGAGAAGAAATTTCTTAAAATCCTACTTCATCCGACCTTTACAGTTTTTCCTCTTAATATCTATCGCTATGTATTTCTTTTTATTAAACCATCGAAATTTAATAAAAGAAATAAAATCTAGCCAAAGAAACAAAACTTTTTTTTTTTATTCTTTTTTATTTATTAGGGACTTTTATTCATTATGAATATGTAGGTCCCATCGTAAAACAAAACTTAAAACTAATGAATTACAAAAAAAAAGTGACGAGAAAAAAAAAAAATCAAACAAAAAATTTACTAAGGAAGCGAGTTAATCAAAACATGATAAAAAGTACATCCACCCTTTGCTCAAAATAACCAGTAAAGCCTACCTAATGAAGATTGTCATTGCAATAAAAAAGAATTATAGCAGTGAGTTGGCCGGAAATAATTCGCGGCAGACCTGCAAATGCTGATTTGACATGGGTCAGGGCTCTAAGTACAAGCCAGTGTGATATTTCATTTCGTTTGCCTCACATGTTCAACTGTGTAACGCAAATTGAATTTCGTTCCAACTTTATGTATTTATAGTTTTACGTTAATTATTTTATCTGTGTCACAGCGTGTATTTTTTTTTGGAGTTTACTCCTTAAGAATCGATTTTCATATAAGGCGCCCGGTATGAGAAAAATTTGAGGAATAAAATCTAGTGATCGAATGACCTTGTTACGTTTTTGGTGCGAAACCTATTCTGCGCACCTTTCACTTTCTGACGTGAGATAATACTTCACTGAACAGTTTTAATAAATATAAATAAAAATATATATAAATTATTTTTAGTCAAATGAGCTTTTTTGCGCCTGTTTTGATAATCGTACTTAAGGAGTAAACACCAGTCGTGCGTCGGAGCTTGACACACACACACACACTTTTTTTTATTATGTAAATGTAATAGGTCAGCTCAGCTTCCAACTTCACGTATTTGTAGGTTTACCTTAATTATTTTATCTGTGTCACTGTGTGTTTTCTATTTTCATTATGTAAATGTAATATATTTTGAGCTCACTATTAATATAGTAAAAATACTTTTTATTTCAAAGCTTTTAAAATAAATGTTTAAATTATTATAAAATAAAAAAAAAAACACATTTTTAATAAAGGCATGCTCTCTCTGTTTCTGATTTTTATATTTAAAATAATAAATGTTAGTTCATCGACAATTATTGTAAAATTCTAAAATTAATGTTCATATTCAATAGGGTATTCTTACATTAAAATGTATGGTTTATAAAAAAAATATGAGGGTACTTGTACTGCATAGGTCAACATATTAAATTACAAAAGCGATGAATGAAAGACGACTATATACAACGGCAATGTAAAAGTTGAGATGGATGTGTGATACGAAGAAAATGGATAAAATATGTATTGAGCATATTGACAAAAGTTTGAAAGTTGTGTTGGTAATGGAAAAGTTATAGAGTCTAGCGTCTGTTGTCGTTTCGATGTATGATGAGATGGATTTTCATGCTTTATATTCACTTATTAGAAGGCGAGTGAGTCTTGTCAAGCTGTCACGCACCTAGTAACGAGTTATAAGTTGTTAAATTTATATACTGTGTATCTTCAGTGATGTGTACTAAAATCCATTTTAGTTACGAGAAACAAATGTATAAAACATATTTAAGAAAATATATCGTAACCCGCATGCACTGCCTAATACAACCTCTTAGTTTTTAACACGCTTGAATCCTGACCCAAAATTTAGAATCATCATTATCATTATCATCTCAGCTCATATATGTCCCACTGTTGGGCTCGAGCCTCCTCCATAACAGGAGGGAAACTGACCTACTATACCACGCTGGTCAGACGTATTGATATAGGGTTTAGTTTTGAGTCTTCCTTCTCTTGTATAGATTTTGTATGCATTTCATATCCCTTAGTCGCCTCTTACGAACATGCACAGGTATGATAGGGGATGGTGAATTGTATTCTTACTCCGTCACCACATAGACAAAATTTAGAATAATTAGTTTTAATTACCAAATGTAATCATTGTTCTCAAGTAAAATAATTTAATAGAGCCACACTGTTTATAGTTTTCTATCTACAGCCGCGGGCCAGTAAGTTTGAAATAGTACCACACTTTTGTAGAAAATCGATGTTTGAGGTCTGAGCTGTGGCAATGTGCTCTTGCGCTTCGATCGGTGACCGAAAGAGTTGGAACCTCAACATTCAGGATGAGTTTTGGTTGGTAGGTAGCAACCTAGCTGGCTAACCTTGGTACTACAAATGTTGATGAGCGTACATAAGCTACTGCTTATATATACTACTGTAATACTTACCATCAACTGTGCTGCTTGCTCTCAAGAAAAAAATCCTCTATAAATTAATAAATTCAATATTCTCAGGAAACTAATCAGCGGTGAGTAAAATTATATAACAGAGTCATAATGAATATAGGTGATTTTTTGTGAGGGTGACGAAGTCAGAATATAATTCACCACCCATATCTTACCCGTGGGTAATTGTAAGAGACGACTAAGGGATATAAAACTCATTTAACATCTATGCAAGAGAAGCAAAATTCAAAACAAAACCCTATACCAACACATCGACCAGCGTGGTATTGTAGGTCAATTACCCTCCCATTATGGAGGAGGCTTGAACCCAACAGTGGGACATACGAGTATATGAGCTGAGGCGATAAGATTATGAATATAGGTAAAAATTATAAAATCAGGTCATCCATATCATCCATAATTTAAAGTACTTTATTCATTTAGTTCACAACTTAAAACTCTAGTATTATATTGTTGAAATAAATTAAATTATTAGAAAACTAAGCACAGGAACCACAGTAAAATCAGTTGTTGTACGTATTTAAACTGAAACCCAGTTTAATTATAGTGATTTTCTTTTTAGCTTAGAAAAATTCCGCTAGTAGAATTGGCAATATTATTTCTATATCCGATTTAGTGAGTAACAAATAATAGTCACACTACGTTGTTGGACCCTCGCTCAATAATTTCGCTTGGTTGGTAGCCGCATTAGATACATCCTTCCTATTTATTAAATTAATTAACCAATAACTTTGTTCTTTTATAAATCAGACCTTTTAACGTGTTATATTCAATATAGGGAATCGAATTTTTCTCCCGTTGAAGTAATCCGCGTCCAATAATAAAACATATGCCTAATAAAGAATAAAAAAAACTAGCTAAGCTAAGAAATAAAACTAGCAACAAAAATATTTTTTTTATTGTTTGTGACTTTAGAAACATACAATTAACAGACACAAATAACATCTAGACACAGAGAAATCTTTTGTGCATCGTGTAAAGAATTTTTGCAAAACTCTATACTTAGACTACACCCTCTGTGCATATAAATCAATCAAGAAGTTATAAGAATGATGAGATTTGAAAACGATCATTTCAGTCATTATAAAAATAAATTTATTATATTGCGAATTAATTATTGTTACCCAATAATTATAATTCGTCCGTGTGGTGATGGAGTAAGAATACAATTCATCACCCACTATCTCACTCGTGGATGATCGTAAGAGACGACTAAGGGATATAAAAAGCATATAACATCTATACAAGAGAAAGAAAACCTGAACCAAAACTCTTCCCCAACACATCTAATCAGCGTAGTGTAGTAGGTTAATTTCTTTTCTGTTTGGAGGAGCCTTGGGCTCAACAGTGAAAACTGTATGAGCTGAGATGATGATGATGATAAATAATTATATTATATAATATAATCATTGTTTATTATTTTTGAGCAGAGTTAAGCATAATTTGTAAACCTTATATTATTCAAATTACAAAAATTTAGCATTTAATATGCTTAATTATTTATAAAAACCCGATTACGAAGGGAAAAATGATCCCACTTGTGATGTCATTTTTCGCTTCGTAATCGGGTTTTTATAAATCTTATATTATTCAGTTCTATACCAATGCGTGTAATCAGCGTAGTAGTAAATTAGTTTTCCTTCTATTATAAAAATGCTCGAACCCAGTAGTGAGGTGTATGAGCTTCAGATAAAGATAATGATATTACCTAATATCAAAATTAAAACTGTTTTTTCTTTGTGAGAGATACAACAAAAGACACAAAAAAATATTATTGATAGAAATATTATGTATATACGAGTATAGTGTCTGCCACTATTTATATCTAACTAAGAATATTGCTATCCGCTGACAATTAGTGGTGATTCCATTGTTATCTGGAGCGGAAATTATTCACATTCTTCTTTTAAATGCAGATACATATACACTTTTAATCCAATATGGCGGTACCACTTATATACTGGCATAAATCTATATTATATCTATCAATCTATCAAATAGGTAGAATAATGGAAAATTTAGAAATACAATTCTTTGTTTACAATTCAAATTCAATTAATAATAAAATTATAATCAAGTTTACAATTCTTTCTTTGTAACTTCACGTGAATAAAATATGTAAAAGTTATACATAAAAATGGAAACCGAAATTAATATCAACGTATTATGCTTTAAATCTCTCCCATCCCCCAGCCACATTTCCTTAGCTTTTAAATCCGGATATCCACCTCCGCCTCGCATTTGCCCTTTATTTGTCTTAAAGATAAATTCCACCAAACTGGAAGGATTAAGGCATAGAAAAACACAAAGTTAAACAGGCGAGGCTTATTAAATGAAATACTGATGCTTTACTATAGCTATTCTCGTAACACCTTTGAAGTGAATCATATATTATAATTTAATGATTTTTACTTTTTTTTGGACCTATGGACTGACTATAGACAGTTCAGTAATGAGTGGCAATGGAAAATTAGTGTGAGTCCTCCTAACATGCTCTGTTGTAAATTCCTTTTTAGCCTATTTAGTCTGCCACTTTTTTCTGCCAAGTTTTCGGATATCTCATGTCTTATTACTATTTCGTATACAACTTAAGTAATAAACTTTTCTGTGTAGTGACGGAGTAAAAATGAAATTTACTACCCCACATGTTATCCGTGGGTAATCGTAATGTGTATCGTATCGCATATAACATCTATGCAAGAAAATGAAAACTCGGAACAAAACTCTATACCAATACGTCTCTGACAAGCGTGATTATAGTAGGTCATATTCCCTCCCACTGTTGAGAAGGTTCGAGCCCAGCAATGGGATATATATGAGCTGAAATGAGATGATACAACTTAAGAAATAAAAAAATATTTGTTCGGTTTAAAATACTAAATTTTAACGAAAAATGAAAATTGTCGTGTAATGACAGGGTAGGAATACAGTTCACAATCTCCTAACTTGCCCGTAGGTGTCATAAGAGACAACTAAGGGATAAAATATGCATATAATATATGTATATGCAAAATGTGAAAAACTTGAAATAAAACCCTATACCAAGTATACTCTAAACTAGTCAATTTCTCTTAGTCTAGTAGTCAATCTCTAGTAGTCAATTTCTCTCTCATTACATATCTAACAGCATTGAAATACAGATTTAATTAGCCTTTGCTGATATCTGAGTTGAAATTTTGAATTAATTTTAAGGATTATTAGCTTTGTATTAATATTGAACAAATTACGCCTACATACGTTGGAAATATATTTAACCAGCAACCAAGTCCGTGTCGCTGACTGTATAGTCATTGAAAACATAATTTGCAGTTAAATTGAACATCAAGCGTAGGCATTTATTCCTCTTTGGACTGGACTATGGAACTCTATTTGTATTAATAAACGATGTCATGGCTGCGACGTTTTCACAGGAAATTGGAACAAAACAACGTCAAACGGGTCAACGGAGCCATTTTTCATTCATGATTTTCTGTACAATAACTGAATAAGTCAATATGTACGGATTTTTGTTATTGCTTAGTTTGAGTATGACTAAAATTTCAGAACACTTTTTGGCCATTTATAAAACTAAACCAAATCTTTGAAATAATTCAAAACAACTACAACAACAATTACAATTCAAAACATATAAAAGGAAGTTTGAAAGTTGCGCCAGTCACGGAAAAGTTAAGGAGTGAAAGGTTGACATGGTATGGGGACATGTGATGAGACGGGATGAAAGTAATGTTGTGAGGAAACACCAAAGAAAAGATGGATGGACTGCGTGAGGCATGACATGAATAGATAGGGAGTGACTGCAGAGATGAAGTCTTTCTTTTTTTCTTTTTTTTGTGTGTGATTTTAGCTTTTAGGCGCAGATGGCTTTGACAGCTTTACGCGGACCATAAGAGATGACGTCTGGTAGGACTGTATGGAGGAAGATGACATAATGCGTTGAAGTAGGTAATTGGAATAAGAGCATGATGATCTCAATCAACTAATTTCAATATTTTGTTCGCATAACGATAGCATTATATTTATATTGATAATCACCAATTTTTCCTTTCGTGTGTTTTTTTTGCTGTCGCAGAAAAAAATATTAATATTTATATTGATTGCACAGGAAACGTAGTGATTAATACCTGCCCTGTCAAGCATCGCAGACTCGACTCCCACGCCGTACAATACTTTTATGCGATCCACAAATTGATTTTTCTGAGTCTGGGCGTAATTTGTGTCTATTAATTCTATATTTGTGACGTCCCCTACAATACAAAGAATTAATTTCCTTCCTATTAATCTAACAACATTTTATGCAACTTCAACATCTTTACCCGGACTGTGGGTGAGCGCTGAGGGCTTTCAACCCGTCAGGTTAATAAGTATGAGAATATATTTCTTTTAGAGAGAGCATTTGACACGGTTGTACGAAAGGAACTTTGGGACATTTTACCGGAGTATGGTATTAACGGTAAACTGCTACAGGCTGTGCAGTCCAGTTACATGGGCTGTAGAGCCTGTGTGCGGCTGGATGATGGAATGTCGCCTTGGTTTGACGTCAATATCGGCGTTAAGCAGGGGTGCGTTCTGTCAGCCAGGCTGTTTATCATATATCTGGATAAATGTCTCCAAAGATTGAACGATATGAATGTGGGAGTCCAGATGGGCGACTCAGTGGTCACTGCTCTGCTTTATGCAGATGATGCAGTCCTGCTGGCACAGTCAGCGACTGACCTGCAGACCCTAGTCGACACAATGACAGAAGATTGTAAGAAAATGGGTCTACGCGTGAATGTGAGCAAAACCAAAATAATGGTCTTTGAAAGAGATAAAACCAGAACAGATGTAAGAGTAACAATAGGTAATGATGTACTAGAGCAAGTGGATGAATTTGTATATCTTGGATGTGGATTTAGCCGAGATGGAAGGTACACCACTGATATAGAGCGAAGAGTGAATGCGGGAAATAGAGTGAACGGAGCGTTGGGGCAACTTCTCGGCAGCCACCACCTCAGCCAGAAGGCACGTGTAGCAATACATAACGCAGTGCTTGTCCCAACATTACTGTATGGAAGCGAGAGTTGGGTATGCAGAAAAGAGTATGATAGTAAAATTAATGCGGTCGAAATGCGATCTCTGCGGAAAATCTGTGGAGTTAGGCTGACCGACCGCATTCGTAACGACGACGTAAGAGAGCGAGTAGGTATGAAAGAGAGTATTGGTGTAAAGATGCGAAAGGGAATGCTCCGATGGTTCGGACATGTGGAAAGAATGCCGAACGAACGCCTGGTTAAGAAGATATACAATGCGAAAGTGGAAGGATGTAGGTACCGAGGGAGACCGAGACTAACCTACCTAGACCAGATCGGTCATGTACTGAAGGAAGGTGGAGTCAAGAGTCTCCGAAACCGGCGAGCGTGTATGAAGAGAATTATGAATGTTGAGGAAGCGAGTGAAGTATGCAGAGATAGAGTTCTCTGGCACTCTGTTCTCTCTGCCTACCCTGCAAGGGATATGGCGTGATGATATGTATGTATGTATGTATGTATATTTCTTTTACATTACTAAAAGATGGCGGTCGCGTGGAGCCGTGTCTTTATGACTAAAATTGTGCTTTATTAAACTATTATTGTCTTAATACAATTTAGTTATGTTGTAAGAGTACAAGCATTACGTTTGTATTTATTTCTATAGTATACGTAAACGTCGTTTTTAACGGTATTGACGCTTAATAGTCAAGTGTACTATCATCATCATCATCATCTCAGCTCACATACGTCCCACTGTTGAGATCGAGCCTCCTCCACAACAGGAGGGAAACTGACTAACTATACCACGCTGGTCAGGCATGTTGGTGTAGGGTTTTGTGCCGAGTTTTCCTTCTCTTGCATAGATGTTATATGCGTCTTATAACCCTTAGTCGTCTCGTACGATCACCCACGGGTAAGTATGGGGTGGTGAATTGTATTCTTACTCCGTCACCACACGGAAACTATGTACTGTGCAATGTGCATATTATTGTTAACCGTATTTATTGAATCATCGAAATGGCGCTAGTGTGGCTAAAGAATGCAAAATTTATGAATGCAGTTCCGCCGCAGGTGCGGTAAGTAAGGCAATAATTATATCAATATAACCCTTTTTTTGGCAGGCTACGGTCTGGACGCGCCTCGTCCAGTACATGAGACGAAATGGCAGCGTGCGGCCCCATAACCAGAAATTGACCCACTGTAGTTCTACAATAATTAGCAACAAATATGAAATTTACCAAGATTACTGGCACTATAATAAAATATTTGTGTCTTTTGTGCTATGCTATGATATGAGATATATGAGTGTTTATATAACACTGATTGGATAAAATATGCAGAAATTTCTTTTTGATCTATAATATTATGAATAGTTATTTTTAGTATATAATAAAATTCATAATAGCATTTTAATATATTGAATATAATATATAAAAAAAATTGAGTAACATTATTTGGGTTATTTCAAAAAAATATTCAGCCTCTAACATCATCAATTTTCCTTTCTTTTTCCGCCTAGCGAGCTTATTATTACTCGTAATATTATTACTTACCCTAAACACCATTATTTATAATAATATTTTTGTTTAGATTGTTATATGCGCTGTTTGCTTGAAAAGCTACAATTTTCTTCAGAAAGCTGAGAAATTAATGCTTTTTATAGGATCAAGATACAATTATTCAGTATGTCGAATGTGTAAAAATATAATATATTGCATTTTTCTTTCTTGTGATTATTGTAAAAGACGAGTAAGGGATCTAAGCGGATAACATCAGCTCATAGCCACTAATAAACCCTATATAGGTTTTAAAGAATGAGTTTTGTGTATTGATCGATAAGTCATAGTGAAATTACATAGTGAAAAAACAAGCTGTATGGTAGTGGCTACGAATACTACCAACCCTTACTTTGCATGTGGATGCCGTAAAAGACAACTAAGAGCTTTATAGTGACCTAGGCCAACTAAATCTGATGCAGTTTGGTTAACAATTACATTCCCAAGGAGGATTGACGTCTGGTAGGCGGTCGGTCATAAAACTATTGCCAATTACTTTTACAATATGTACTATGAAAGAAGAGTATATATGGTATCAACCCCAAATAATTGTGATAAGAGTAGGAGAATGATGAAGTCATAGTGAAATTAAAAAATTACCATGTTCAGTTTTCTAATAGATGAATATTATTTAGTTTTCAAACTTAAATTGTTCTTGTTACTATTATAAAACCAAACTTTGGCCATCGTTTTCTTAGCAACTAGTTGACTTATCACGAGCTAAGTAAGAGTAAAAAGATAAAACAGCTGTTATTATTCTAGAGAACACTTTGAAAAGCATTCTTGGTATTTTTTTAGAACAATAGCTTTTAAGCCAGTTAAAAAGCTTTCATGACCGACTTAACTAAATTGACATATCATAGGATAAGGCAAAAAGATAAGACAATCTCCTATTCAGCTATGATCGCAATACTTGCTGTAATATCAAATGATATTTAAAAGTTAAACTATTTTATTTAATTTTAGATAAAAAAGGAAGAAGTCACATATAAATTTATGATAAATAATGTGCATTTTTGTCTGCGTTAATTGCATGTTTGTAAAGTCCCCCGCGATACAAGGATTTCCTTAGTGCAGGGAGGTGTCTTTAAAAAAAAAAAAAAAAAAAATTTTAAGATAATTTCAAAAATAAACAGCGGAATATAATATTTCATTAAATCTAGTAAATTTATTACAAGCGTCGTTAAAATATGCCGGTAGTAAATATGGTTTGTAAATCATTTTTATTGTCTAATTCTGTGTAAACATGTGGTTGCACATAAATATCTTACGTAAAGCCAGAAGGAATAAGAGACCAAAGAGATAATACGATTTTAGGTCAAATGAAAATAATTAGAAAGTTTGCTAGAGACATTTTTGCTTACATTTCTCTTCAAGTTTAATTCATTATCTAATCAATATGAGGAATTATGAATTATGAAACCTAATAATAAATAGAATAACCTCCGGGCCAGTCGTTACCTCACCATGAGGCTAACGCAAAACTCGGAGGAACATTATATGGCTCCTTAAGTTCTTTTGATATAAAAAAAAAATGTATCACAAGATTTACAGGAAAGCCAATAAACCGCAGGGCAGCTTGTGGCGAGCTGAATGTGAGTGGCGACACTGCGGTCCTGAATACTCCAGAGAGTCGATCAGGGACTCGTCTCCAGCTGGCCTTCATTGGCTGGCTAGAATGGAAACCGAAGAGTGCCCGAAGGACTCTCAGCTCTGGCTTGCCTTAAACAGCTGGTCAGAGAGGGGTCGCCAGAGCTATATACTCGGGGGTGGAAGTGTCATTTTCAAGGGCATAATTACGGGGAAACCAAGAGTCTGTTTATCGCAGACTCAATGGTGAAACCGGCGCCGCACCGCTCGACACCCCTAGCCACTTACACCAATGCTGCCCTCTGTTGCCCGTATGACTAGTGTGTCTGTGGTGACTATTTAGGGGGCCCATTCAGTGAGTTGGCGAGTCACCGTCTGCCACCGTTCATCTCTTAACATGGGTTTGAAGGCAGACGACAGTTTATAAATTCATAGATATAAGATGAACCAGTCCACTAAGCACCCACTCCCATATTCATATATTAGATACCATCATCACACAATAGTTTTACACTTACTGCTGGCATTCCACGTATATTATGTGCAGACGTGGAATGTCATCGGTAGGTGTCCCATCCCAATATTTAGATTAAATTTCTCTAAAGGCCTCTGCGTGTTGGATCCATATCCCCATGTAAGCCTACCAAAGGACCGGGTATCTTCCCTACGGAAGATCCCGTGAATAAATGGAAATAGAATAACACAAACTAAATAAGAATAATAATATGCCATAAATATTAAACTACTGGTTAGGCGAGATAAATGAGAACATAAATAATAATAAGAGAACTGGCGTAGAGCTATATGTAGTAATATGCACCAGAAATCACGACAGTGTATGGCAGAGTAAGAAGCTGTATGGCAGGCATGCTTTGGAAGAAGAATTTTCAGCCTTTGTGACCTGGTTACAATTCGGTAATCTATTTGGAGAAACATGTAACGTAATGCAATCACAGCGGTTCGGTTCTCTTTATCACATCACTCCATTTTAATATCGCAAAATATTGTACAATTAATTGACGCCAAAATGAGAAAACACAATAAACAATCATAAAAAAATGATAGATTCAAAATTCAAATGTAATATTTTGTTTATTTTTAATTGTAACAGTATTTATGGCCAGACGAAGTATATTATAATCATCATTTTTATTATCTATTATCCCAATTACTTAGAGTCGATGCAGTATGCCATACAATTCTATCAGACGTCATCACTGTAGGCAAGCCCTGTACATCCAAGTCATGCCTCACGCAGTCCATCCATTTTTCTTTGGTCTTCTTTTAATCTTAAAGTCTTCAACATTGATACTTAAAACTTTCCTCACATAATTACTTTCATCCCGCCTCATCACATGTCCATACCATGATAGTTGTTCACTCCTTAGCTTTTCCGTCATTGGCGCAACTTTCTAACTTTATCTAAGATACATACATACATATCATCACGCCATATCCCTTGCCAAGATCAGAGAGATCAGAGGGCCAGAGAACTCTAACATTGCATACTTCACTTGTTCCTCAACATTCATAATTCTCTTCATACACGCTTGCCGGTTTCGGAGGCTCTTGACTCCACCTACCTTCAGTACGTGACCAATCTGGTCTAGGTAGGTTAGTCTCCTCAGGTACCTACATGTTTCCACTTTCGCATTGTATATCTTCTTAACCAGACGTTCGTTCGGCATTCTTTCCACATGTCCGAACCAACGGAGCATTCCGTTCCGCATCTTTACACCAATACTCTCTCTCCACAGATTTGCCGTAGAGATCGCTTTTCCACCGCATTAATTTTACTTTCATGCTCTTTTCTGCATACCCAACTCTTGCTTCCATATAGTAATGTTGGGACAAGCACGTGACTTCTGGCTGAGGTGGTGGCTACCGAGAAGTTGTCCCAACGCTCCGTTCACTCTATTTCCCGCATTCACTCTTCGCTCTATATCAGTGATGTACCTTCCATCTCGGCTAAATCCACATTCAAGATATACAAATTCATCCACTTGCTCCAGTACATCATTACCTATTGTTACTCTTACATCTGTTCTGGCTTCATCTCTTTCAAAGACCATTATTTTGGTTTTGCTCGCATTCATGCGTAGACCCCTTTTCTTACAATCTTCTGTCATTGTGTCGACTAGGGTCTGCAGGTCAGTCGTTGACTGTGCCAACAGGGTTGCATCATCTGCATAGAGCAGAGCAGTGACCACTGAGTCGCCCATCTGGACTCGCACATTCATCGTTCAACCTTTGGAGACATTTATGCAGATATATGATAAACAGCCTGGCTGACAGAACGCACCCCTGCTTAACGCCGATATTGACGTCAAACTAAGGCGACGTTCCATCATCCAGCCGCACACAAGCTCTACAGCTCATGTAACTGGACTGCACAGCTTGCAGCAGTTTACCGTTAATACCGTACTCCGGTTAAATGTCCCAAAGTTCCTTTCATACAACCGTGTCAAATGCACTCTCCAGATCCATGAAACTGCAGAAAACCCTCTGACCTAGAGCCAGATGCTTCTCCACAATATTGCGCAGAGAGAACACTTGATCCATGCATCCCTTTCCAGTCCTGAAACCTCCCTGTGTCTCACATAGTAAACCATCGCACACCATCCTCATTCTCTTATCTAAGATACATACATACATACATACATATCATCACGCCATATCCCTTGCAGGGTAGGCAGAGAGAACAGAGTGCCAGAGAACTCTATCCTTGCATACTTCACTCGCTCCCATAACATTCATAATTCTCTTCATACACGCTCGCCGGTTTCGGAGACTCTTGACTCGACTTTCCTTCAGTACATGACCGATCTGGTCTAGGTAGGTAAGTCTCGGTCTCCCTCGGTACCTACATCCTTCCACTTTCGCATTGTATATCTTCTTACCCAGACGTTCGTTCGGCATTCTTTCCACATGTCCGAACCATCGGAGCATTCCCTTTCGCATCTTTACACCAATACTCTCTTTCATACCTACTCGCTCTCTTACGTCGTCGCTACAAATGCGGTCGGTCAGCCTAACTCCACAGATTAGCCGCAGAGATCGCATTTTGACCGCATTAATTTTACTTTCATACTCTTTTCTGCATACCCAACTCTCGCTTCCATACAGTAATTTTAGGACAAGCACTGCGATATGTATTGCTACACGTGCCTTCTGGCTGAAGCGGTGGCTGCCGAGAAGTTGTCCCAACTCTGCGTTCACTCTATTTCCCGCATTCACTCTTCGCTCTATATCAGTGGTGTACCTTCCATCTCGGCTAAATCTACATCCAAGATATACAAATTCATCCACTTGCTCTAGTACATCATTACCTATTGTTACTCTTACATCTGTTCTGGCTTCATCTCTTTCAAAGACCATTATTTTGGTTTTGCTCACATTCACGCGTAGACCCCTTTTCTTACAATCTTCTGTCATTGTACCTGTGGACTGTGCCAGCAGGACTGCATCATCTGCATAAAGCAGAGCCGTGACCACTGAGTCGCCCATCTGGACTCCCACATTCATATCGTTCAACCTTTGGAGACATTTACCAGATATATGATAAACAGCCTGGCTGACAGAACGCACCACTGCTTAACGCCGATGTTGACGTCAAACCAAGGCGACATTCCATCATCCAGCCGCTTACAGGCTCTACAGCCCATGTAACTGGACTGCACAGCCTGTAGCAGTTTACCGTTAATACCATACTCCGGTAGAATGTCCCAAAGTTCCTTTCGTACAACCGTGTGAAATGCTCTCTCCAGATACACAAAACTGCAGAATACCCTCTGACCTAGAGCCAGATGCTTCTCCACAATGTTGCGCAGAGAGAACACTTGATCCATGCATCCCCTTCCACTCCTGAAACCTCCTTGTGTCTCACACAGTAAACCATCGGACACCATCCTCATTTTCCTTTCAATAATTTTACCATACACTTTTGCTGCCAAACTGGTCAAGCTTATGGCTCTGTAATTTGCGCAGTCATAACGTGAACCCTTGTTTTTAAACAAAGGCACGATGACTGCGCTATTCCAGTCCCTGGGAACCATTCCCGAGCTCCAACATAAATTGAGGAGCAACAGGAACGCCTCCCGGACACAGGAGCCACCAAGCTTGATCATCTCGGCAGACACCATATCAATGCCCACTGCCTTACCATTTTTCAAACTTCTTATCGTCCATTCAACTTCATCCATACTGATGCCATCGGAGGACGCCGTCGCCGAATGTTGATCTACTAGACCACATGCGACATCGGCACCAACCGTAGCATCCGCATACATATCGCCAAAATATTCACTCCATCGGCTTAACACGTCTTGTGTTTGTGTAAGAATGTCTCCACCTTTAGACCTTATTTTATTAATTCTGAAGGCTGACCAACCACCCCGAGACTTCTTTACCGCCCTCTAAAAGAGTTTGGTGTTACCCTCGAAGATTTTAGTCAGCCTATCTTCTGCACTCATACTTGCTCTATCACTGAGGCCTTGGTGTCATTCTTACATTGCCGATATATTTCTTTCTTCTGTTCAGTCATACTGTCATTCAGATTCAAAGAAGAGACATAGTCCAGCCACGCTTTGTTCTTTTGCTCTACGGAAGCTGCCATTTCCGCATCCCACCATGCATCACCATTTGTTTTTCTATGCTTCTTTGTATTTCCACATACTTCTTTCGCTGTATCTACCATACTCTCTTTCAATACTCTCCAGCATTCTTCAATGTCCGATTGCGGCTGGCTTGCCACCGTCAGCCGTTCTCGGACACCCTCTGCATACTTTTCTCTTACACACTCTTCTCTTGCAATCTTTCAATTTTTATTCTTTCAAGCCCTCCGAAGTGGACACGCTCTCGCCAGTGCCTCCACTTTCTGAACAGACCACTAAATCTCGCAATAACGAGATTGTGGTCCGTATCGACTGTGGGGCTCCTGTAGGCTCTTGCGTCCAATATTTTTCTTCGGAGGCGACTGTCTACCAAAATTAAATCTATTATACTTTTCTGTTCATTCCTTCTCCATGTATACATATGGATGTCCTTATGTTGGAAAAATGTGTTTGACACAATAAGGTTTCTCTCCATGCATACATCCGCTATGAGCCTACCTGCGTCGTTCACTCTCTTATCACCAAATGGACCAAGTACGTCCTCATAGTCGGGACGCTTGGTCCCCACTCATCCGTTCAAATCTCCGCATACAATCACGCGTTCACTGGTTTCTGCCATATCCAGAACTTCCCTAACATTGTCCCAAAACTTCTCTAGGTCTGATGCCACCGAGGATCCTACGGGAGCATATGCTACAAACATGAATACCTTGGTGACACCTAGTTTTATACGGACCCAAAGAAGTTTGGGATCATACATTCCGTAATCCTTCACACCTGAGGCCAAGCGAGAGGACAACAGCACTCCTACCCCCATGCTGGCTCGATCGCTCTTTGGTACACCAGACCACAGAGCCATTCCACCACCAGGAAGATCGCAGGCGTCGCTGCCCCTTCGCTTGGTCTCTGTTACACAGAGCACGTCTAGCTGTTCGTCCGCCATGACGGATATCAGCTCGTGCAACTTACCTTCCACACAACCTATTACATTCCACGTGCCCACCCGGCACTCTGCTCTCCTTGACTCGCCTGACTGGGTAAGGCGTGATGGGTGGCGGCCCCCATCGCCGCAACCGCCGAAGTTCGTACCGACGAGGGCGGGTTGGTACGCGTCACCTCCGGGGGACGCCCTAACCCGCATTGCAGTACGCATATCGAGCCGGATTAGCAGTCTAATTAGACTGGCAGGGGACGCGAACGAGCACGCTCCGGACTATGCTCCCCAAGCCTTATCTAAGATCAGTCCCAAAGTCTTATCTAAGATCATTTCTTATTTTATCCATTCTCGTCACAGAACACATCTATCTCACATTCGTATCTCCGTTAGATGCAGTTGTCTCTTCTATCATCATCATCATCATTATCATCATCATCATCATCTCAGTCTTCTCTCATCATCATAAAACTATACAATATTAATGAAGACTTATTCAAAACTTATACTTTGATCATATATTTTATTACACATATATTTCTATATTTACAGCTTAAATAGCGGTACGTATAGCGCGATTATTGTTGCATCAAAAGATCGTCATATGCAGGCATCGACTGTCGCAATCATTGCTCAACACAATCGTATTCATTTGCCTCCATTGACACTAGGCATAATTGCGACACGCTATGAATATATTATCTGTGGTATAGCTATTTTGAATTAGCAACAAAGAAGAGTAGTTTATAATCTGTATAGATTTTGGCGGTAACGTTAAAGCGCCATGTGTCATACCGTGTTTTATTAAATAAGTCTGATGGCATTTCATGTAATGTGGTGTGAAGGAAGTGTTGGGGTGTAGTGAATATGACATAACACTGCATAAAAATATAAAATACATGATTTCATATTCACCAAAATGCCCAGAAATGATGCCCATTAACAGTGTGATCATTGCACTGTTGAAAGTGATAATTTGGTTTATTGACAGATAATGACTTTAAATTAAATAATAATTTATAAATGAAGGTTTGGCATAAAGGTCTTAGTAACTATGCCATAAAATTCCTAAAAAAATATAATCTCTATATTATTTTTGAAAGGTGAAATTGGGAAATATCATGTCACACTCCTGTATTATATTCATTTCTTTAGTGTTTTGTAGTGTTTTATTGAATAATTTTGCTAGTATTGTATGGAATATGATATAGTTAAAGTGCTGAAGTATAATGAATATGGTATAATAGTGGTTTACGTGTATATTTTGCCAAAATGCCCAATAAAATTATTAATTAAGTTATCAGCGCCCAATTAATGGACGACTGACTTACAGACAGACAGTGACTATTAAGGACTAATTAAAATATGAAAAATAAAATTATAAATATACGAAAAAAAAATTAATATGTATAACAAGACAGTAAGGTCGATTGACTACTATAGCCTGCCCATAAGACGATATATAAAAAAAAACATGATACTGTGATAGCATTAATATTTAATAATTTGGAAAATCCAAAAGTGCACGCCTCATATTTTTTATATTATTTATCATTTACTATTAGTCAATGCAATAAATAAAAATGAAAGAAAAAAAATACTTTCGAAATTTGGTGCCATTCTCGACGTAGTGCTAAACAGAGCTGTTTGCAAATACAGGTAATTACACAAGCTGTCACATACATCACTATTTTATTGTCACTGTATATAATTTTTTGGCATACGATTTGTTACATAATAAGAAAATTGATAATACACGCATTATGAAATATTAAATTACATTCAATTAATTTATACTTATAGTTGAGAATTTTAAAATAAAGTGAAGTTTAATTTAAAATACTAAAAACCTTTAATTTATAATACATAACTCACACTCACACTGCTGTAAAATCTGATAAAGGCCAACAATGTAGTCCATTGCCGCACATACACGATGATACAACAAGTTTGTTTCAGAAAAAAAAAACGTTAACAGGAAAAATGTTGAGTCATATATAAAATGTAGTTGCAATTGGATAGAGCTTTTAGTACTGATTACTTGAAACCATAACCTTTATAGATATTATATTAGTCTGTACTGAACACATAAAAAACTAGACAGGGTGAGTTGTAAAAACACGCGATAGAGGTGAACTTTGTATTACAGGGATACTTTGTCATCATAATAATCATTCTCTCGCTCTTATCCCAATTACTTTCGACGCTATATGTACTCTTTCTCCATCGTACACATTGTAAGAGTTATTGGCAGTAAATGATCGGCCACCTGCTTGACGTCAACCCTCTTTGGAAATGTAATTGATGACCGAACGGCATCAGGTGGAACTAGCCCAGGTCGATATAAAGCTCTTAGTCATTTTTTTCGACATCCACGAGTAAAGAAAGGGTTGATAGTATTCTTAGCCGCTACCACACAGCAAAACAGGGAAACTGTATTATAAGGAATTATTTATCAATAACTTTTGAATAGCATAGTACACATATAGAACAATATATGTTTCATTCTTTTCAAGTTAAGGAGAACAAAGCATAAGCGAGAATTCTTACGCGTATTCCGTATTCGTCACATTCTTTGAGGTGAAATATGTGTATCGGATACACGTAAGTACGCGATGTAGCAGTTGGTTCTCTTTTTCTCGTGAAGTTATCATCACATAAACAGTTTGTAGATTAGAAGTTCAAAGCACTTTCTATAAGAAATTTCACTTCAAAAAGTGTGTAATTACGAATTCTAATACTGAACCGATTATTTTTTTTTAAATTTGTCATATTGGAATAAATCTTCAATCATTATCAACATCAGAAAAAAAAAGATTTTCAAAAATAATACATACATACACGCCATATCCCTTGCAAGGTAGGCAGAGAGAACAGAGTGCCAGAGAACTCTATCTTTGCATACTTCACTCGCTTCCTCAACATTCATAATTCTCTTTTTTATTTTTCCATTTTTTTATTTTTTTATTTTTCTCAATTTCAAAAATAATAATTAGAATAATCTAAGCTGTACTTTAAAACCCACCTCTTTTTTGATGTGCTTTTTTTCAGTTACACCCCAGCGATGATATCATCATCATCACAGCCCATATATGTTCCACTGTTGGGCTCGGGCCTCCTCCGTAATGAAAGGGAAATTAATCTATTATACCACGCTTGTCAGACATGTTGGTATAGGGTTTTGTTTCGAGTTTTTCTTCTCTTGCACAGATGCATTTTATATCCCTTAGTCGTCTCTTACGATCACCCATGAGTAAGATAAGAGAGTGGTAAATTGTATTCTTACAATGTCACCGATGGTATGTCTATATCTTATTCTGAGTCACACCTCGCCTAAATCAAAGAATCATGTTTTAGTTAATGAGAAGAATGCCGCTGTTAATGTTATCATAAATGCAAAACGCAATATAGTTTTCTTTATTAGGTAAGAATACCTATTCAAAACTTGGTGATGATAATTTTCACGGCAAAATGATCTTATGTGCTCTTGCAGTAAAAGCTTACAATGAATTTTCAGTAATTCTTGCAATTATTACATTGTCATTATGAAAGAGAGTATTGGTATAAAGATGCGAAAGGGAATGCTCCGATGGTTTGGACATGTGGAAAGAATGCCGAACGAACGTCTGGTTAAGAAGATATACAATGCGAAAGTGGAAGGATGTAGGTACCGGAGGAGACCGAGACTCACCTACCTAGACCAGATTGGTCACGTACTAAAGGAAGGTGGCGTCAAGAGTCTCCGAAACTGGCAAGCATGTATGAAGAGAATTATTAATGTTGAGGAAGCGAGTGAAGTATGCAAGCATAGAGTTCTCTGGCACTCTGTTCTCTCTGCCTACCCTGCAAGGAATATGGCGTGATGATATGTATTACATTGTCATCTCACACATTTTCTTTTTTAGATATTTTGGCAGAAAGCCCTATACATATGTTATGAGATTAAAGTTTGATAACTGTGCAAGCCATTACAATAGCATTCAATTTATAATTTCCAACCGCTCTGAAATTTACCGGCCGAATAGAAGTGAGAATTTTCATGCATCGATATTACATTTTAGTATCTATGCAAATATACGAACATAAATTTTTGTACGAGCGCCTTTTTACCTTGACCTCAAATATATTTGTATCAATGTATATACTTGCACACATGTAATTTATATATCATAGGTGATATATAAATTAACACAAATTTTATTATAACTAAAATATATTTCATTTTAACTAAAATATATGACAATTTATATATAACATTTCCGTAGTAAATAATCCCTGAATGCAATTAATACCTGTTTATATTTTTCTCGAACTAAGAAATATATTCTTGACTCATCATCATCATTCTCCTACTCTTATCCCAATTACTTGGGGTTGATACAATATGTACTCTTCTTTCATAGTACATATTATGATAGTTATTGCCAATAGTTTTATGATCGGCTGCCTACCAGACGTCAACCCTCCTTGGGAAGGTAATTGTTGACCAAAGGGCATCAGATGGCATTGGCCCAGGTCATTATAAGACTCTTAGTCGTATTTTGCGACATCCACGAGCAAAGCAAGGGTTGGTAGTATTCGTAGCCGCTACCACACAGCAAGAAATATATTCTTGACTCTAGGAGAAAAATTTACGGTGCATTGACCTGCGTGAGAATTGAAACAACGACACTTTACACGGGCTTTTAAACTACCATAACAAATGTATAATTAATCGTTAATATCAAGAATTAAAAAAAAAACTTAGTGTCAAACACAGATATTAAGAAACAACCTAATATATTAAACATTCAAAGCTATTAGTGATAATATTATTTTTGTAAACAACATGAATTAGTTTTATTAGAAGTGGGTCTCATCACTCACCAGTCAAAGATACTTAAGATCAGCTTATGTGAATAAACATAGAATCAACGAGGTATTGAAAAGAATAATATCATATCAAATAGAATTATAAAACTTCTATATAGAAATAAAAAAGTTACGTCATATATATTATTTGAAAATTTTAGTACATTAGAAAGCTATCTTTAACGCCATTACTAGTAATAATTATAGGCAGATAATAGTTTAAAATTCAATAGATATAAATTAAACCAGTCCATTAAACACTACAGCTAGATAGTAGATATCATTAATCAGCAGTAATGTTACGAATGTTACACATACCGTTGGCAATTCGCGAGTGTTATAGGCAGGTGTGAAATGATGTGGCCACCGAAGACACAGATCAGGTACCGGTGGCCCGCTCGCACGACGAAAACAGGAGAGTTGCATGGTCTATGGGGTCACGCGCCGCCTCTTCCGTCACCCCGGACCGACTTAGCGGGACGACACCACGTCCATAGTCCAACGCAAAAAAAGAAGGTATGAAATGATATCGCTAGAAGTCTCATCCCATTTTTAAATTAAATTTTTTCAACACAGAGTTCGACCTATACTCCATGTAAGCCTCCTACAGGATCCGATGGTTTCCTTTCAAAGATGCTGTAAAAATAAATGGCGATAGAAAATTATAAGAAACTGCACCATTACTGTAGCCACAGCCAAAAATTAATTGTAATTCTACTAGTACCCATTTAATTTATTATCTGAAAAATTTATGAGCTTGGCAAAAGCTTTAACTTGAAACATGTTCCAAATTGCAGTCTGTGATACTTGGAAATAATCCAAAGGATAACATGTACATCTAATTTAAAATATTTTTAAACGGTTTAAATTAAAGTGTTCTTTTTCAACCGGCCCATATGTATATCCTATGATTGCGAATGATTGAAATGAGAGAAGATGGCCACCATCTCTATTACATCTACAGGATTATATCTACAGGATTCTCCTACAGTGGCGTTCTGTGATTAAATGTCTTGATTGGTTTATACGCACAGTAAAGGAACGGGTGGTGACTATTGTATTTATAAAACCCGATTACGAAATGAAAAATGATGTCACAAGCGGGATTCGAACCCGCGCCTATTGGTATTCCGGCCCAATCGTGCTGCCACTACACCACCGTGACTAATTGTAGGACATGCAAATTTCACTTCGTATCATATTTACGTCTTAAGGTGACGGTATGCTATCTACCCGACAATGTTTACACATTGTTATAGGCTTAATACTTAAAACTTTACAGTTAGAATTGTATTAAACGATGACACAACCTTGTTATTTAAATTACTGAAATTTAGCATTTAATATGCTTAATTATTTATAAAACCCGATTACGAAATGAAAAATGAGAGAGAGTGGCAGCACGATTGGGCCGGAATCCCAATAGGCGCGGGTTCGATTCCCGCTTGTGACATCATTTTTCATTTCGTAATCGGGTTTTATAAATAATTAAGCATATTAAATGCTAAATTTCAGTAATTTAAAAGACTATTGTATTATTAAAACATCAACACAAACCGTCAAAAAACACTCGTTCAATATTTAGATCAATTTTATTAATTTTTAAATTTAGATGATCTCATATACGAGCCACTGATGGTTTTTAATCTCCACAATACCAGTAAAATTTACCTACTATACCGCGTTGGTCACAAGGCAATTATATTTCAAAGATAGGATAGATATAGACATTCTTCAGGATTGATATCTGCTACCTTATATCTCTAAATCATCATTTATAATTTCTACAAGAATAAAAACGGTCATGAATATTATGCTTACCCTCTTACCACATGAAACTGCATAATTATACGGAACAGGATAAAAAGAAAGAACAAGAAAGTAGTTTCTGTCATTAACATACCTTAATTCGTTGAGAGGCAGCCTCCCGCTCGGGCTGGGCGTGATCTGTTACGCCGACGACACGCTCGTCACAGCCTGCGGTCAGTCAATAAGAGGGTACCCCTCAGGGGGTATTCCGTCGGGCCGTCAAGTTCACGCTGCTCCAGTGGTCGGTCCAACGATGAAGGCGAGGTGTCACGAGTGGGTTACGGGTGTGCGTACTTACGCCCCTCTGTCGCCCCGGTCGGAGTGGTGCGAGGAGTGCGCCGACCGTAGCTCACCACAAAAAAAATACCTTAATTTAAAAACTAACCTAAACTACCTATATTTAAAAATTACACATTTTTTTTTATTATGGCTACGTTATAATTTCATTACATGAGGCACTACTCTACTCACAAAACACTTTTGGGTATTTAATTCTATTAAAAACAGCTTCAGTGATTACTTCTATAATCACAATGAAAGAATCAATATTGATTTTATATTTTTATCTTTTACTTTATATTTTTCTTTATATTTATAGTATTGACATCATGGGTCTTTAACATAGTACTCGTCCTCTTTCCAATACCAAATTGCCACATACCATCGGGTGGAGAATCGACAAGAAAAATATATTTTAGATTAAATAAGGACAGGATAATGATATTCCGTACATGATATTACCTCATATGATATTACTTTAATAACATAACATGCAATGGGTAATAGAACCTCTATGCTATAATAACAGTTCCAATAATCGTTCACGTAAGCTCATGGGTTACCCTACCAAGGTAAGATTAGAACATTGATTGTATTGCACTATGAAAAGATATTAAAAAGATGTCTATATATTATTTTTCAAAGGTTATCGTTACTATGAATTATTTCTCATAATATATAAGTTTTTAATATATATACAACATAATTTTTAAGCATATCTTCCTCACTAATATTTAGAAATATGTATATATGTTTAAATTACCTAATGCTTTCTATTCAAAAAATCATTTTATTCCTTCGAATGTCATATTTAAGAACGTATGTAAGTTTATCAAAGCGTATAAACCTGCCATTAGGTTACAGTTTTATACGTGACTAGCGGCCCGACCCGGCTTCGCACGGGTGAACATTTATTTATTAAACATTTTGGCATAAACGTACAGTAAATGCAGGACATACCTAAATAATAATGTATTTAGCAATAGTGTATCGCTGGCTTCCCTTGGGTTGATGTTTGAAAACAAAATGAGTAAACAGAATAAATGACATCAACTGGTAATTTTTAAAAACATTTCACTGAGGTTTAATAATTAGATACCTTATATGCCTACTATTACTGTATAAGTACTAATTATCACATATTTCATAGAATAAAAAATATAGCATCCCGACTTATGTGCTAAGTTTTTTTTTACATTTATTTTTCCTTTTTGATTTATATTTTTTATTTATTTTAATGTAGTTTTTTTTTATTTATGTATCATTTCTTTATTCAAGTACATCTTTTATTTTAAAGACTTTTAAATTTTATTAGATTTTTATTTTAATTTTCCATTTTTACCTTAATGTTTCACTATACACTATGTTAGCAGTGGTATTTGTAGATGCCAATAAAACATATTGATTTTCAGGAGACCCTACTCGAGAAAGTGCAACATACATATAGTTGGCCATGGGAAAAGCACTCTTTTCTTAGATCGATGCCAACCATAGAAAAAGTTTGTCCCTGGGATTTATTTATTGTAAGGGCAAACGATATCTTTACAGGAAACTGTAATCTTTTAAAAGATATTGGACAATCCGTCGGTATCATCGGGATCCGCGGCAAGTGAGCAAGCTGTCCGGCCGCGGGGCCGGTGATGATAGTAGCTACAATCACATTGTCTCGCAATTCCATAACCAAAAGTCTTGTTCCATTACACATATTGGGAGGGCTTAAATTTCTCAGAGCGAGCCGCGCGGCTACCTATTTCATAGATGTGCCCCTCTCCTGCACTCCGCCCCCGCCGCACCGGCGCGTCACGGCGGTGAATTAATTTTATTTCAATTTTATTAAACTCGTAATATCTTTCGAATGGAGTGTCCGATTTTAATAAAATAAAAAGTTATTTACAGATATTTAAAAAGCCTTGCTTGAGAAATCATTTATTTAGGTAAGGATTTAGGCAAAGGTATAAATAACTTGGTCTGATTATGGTCGAAATTTCTATTAAATTTTAAAATGTTAAAAAGTAGTTAGAGTGACATAACTACAATAGTTAGACACATGCTATCGCGACATTTTTTGTAGATATTGATATGTTCTTTAATATTGTGGAACATTTTTGGTTCTATTATAAATAGTTTTCGCAGCACATGCGATGAAAGATATTTTATGGGCGTTTTTTTACACCTTGGGTAACATTATTGTAATTTTAGTAGGGATCTTTATATTTTTCTCACAATTAAAATAGCCTATAATAATCAGTGATAATGTTGCAT
Source organism: Lymantria monacha (assembly GCA_905163515.2). NCBI lineage: Eukaryota > Metazoa > Arthropoda > Insecta > Lepidoptera > Erebidae > Lymantria > Lymantria monacha. Next base: position 21,136,046 of record LR991091.1, read on the forward strand.
TCAAATGGTAAACGAATTATTTAAATCGTTCCAGTACTTTTTGAGCCAATTCATTACAAACATACATACAAACCTTTCCTCTTTATAATATTAGTATAGATATTAGTATAGAATACTCTATTGGTGCTAAGTATCTGCATGGATGTTCTATTATTGATCTCGTACCTACTAATTATAACTACTTTTACTACTATTCATTATACTCTTCTACTACTACTACATTATACTTTTTCACTTTTGTATTATTATTATTTGAATTTTACCAATGTACTATCGAGGATTGTTAACGTTATCTACTTACTGCTGATTAAAGAAATAATGTTAACGCGCTTCGCCTTCAAAGATCAAAATACATCGTGTTGGTTGATCAAGGCCATTAAAGACAATAACAAAATAATAGACGTACATACATCTCTATATTTTCTTCTCAGCTCATATATTTACACTACTTACACTCTTTGGCCTTTTTTTTTTCAATGGCAAATTGATTTACTATACGACGTTGGACAGAAGGTTTAGTGTTACATTTTAATGAAATTCTTCTACTTTTTCTGTAATATTATTTACTCACGTCCCTAATCGTCTTGTAAAATATCAAAAAAATATATGTGTACTTATGTACACGCGTTAGAAGTTATACTTATTTGGCGTAACAAGATAAAATCTTTTAACAAAAAAAATATCTTTCGCCTTATTCTACGTTTGTAGAAAAAAACGACACTAACAATAGAAAAAAGATATTTAATACGTTAAAAGTTTTATTATAACGCATTATCTAGTTAAATAAAGTTTATTTAAATAACACAAAAAAAACTAAAATGTTAACTATAGCCAACTTCAGGGTGTCGGTTTTTCGTGGCGGTGTGCGCGCGTATCGTAAAAATTTACTTTCATCATTTTTTCCTAACGCGTCAAAAGAAGTATGACTTCAATAAGAGAAATAAATGAGCAGTAATACATTATATTCTTAGTCCACACCACATGCAGAGATATCCAAGAAATTTTGGAAGACATTCAATAGTTTATCATTACTCGTCGTTCGCTGTAGGTCTCAGACGTGCACTGAGGCGGAAAATTCCATAATCACCAAACTTGGCAGGCGTGTTGGCTATAGTTATTGTGGTGACAAATTTCCCATAAGGGTCCTGTTTCCCATTTTTACACACACATACATACATATCATCACGCCATATCCCTTGCAGGGTAGGCAGAGAGAACAGCGTGCCAGAGAACTCTATCTCTGCATACTTCACTCGCTGCCTCAACATTCATAATTCTCTTCGTACACGCTCGACAGTTTCGGAGACTCTTGACTCCACCTTCCTTCAGTACATGACCGATCTGGTCTAGGTAGGTGAGTCTCGGTCTCCCCCGATACCTACATCCTTCCACTTTCGCATTCTTACTAGCTGTGTATATATAAATCAATGTATACGTTATAAGTAAAGTTAAATTAATGAGCTTAAAAGCTAGTAAAACTACAAATGTAAGATGAGATTGATTATGTGTTGCTTGAATATAATTTCATTCCAGATATCACCACTGTCAAAGCAAATTATATTATATATTTTTTTCAAGCGTTTTTTAGGGTACCGTAGCTCGAAAGAAAAAAACGGAACCCTTATACATACATACATATATATCATCACGCCCTATCCCCTGCAGGGTAGGCAGAGAGAACAGAGTGCCAGAGAACTCTATCCTTGCAAACTTCACTCGCTTCTTCAACATTTATAATTCTCTTCATACACGCTCGTCGGTTTCGGAGACTCTTAACTCCACCTTCTTTCAACACGTGACCAATCTGGTCTAGGTAGGTTAGTCTAGGTCTCCCTCGGTACCTACATCCTTCCACTTTCGCATTGTATATCTTCTTAACCAGACGTTCGTTCGGCATTTTTTCTACATGTCCGAACCATCGGAGTATGCCCTTTCGCATCTTTACACCAATACTCTCTTTCATTCCTACTCGCTCTCTTACGTCGTCGTTACGAATGCGGTCAGTCAGCCTAACTCCACAGATTTTCCGCAGAGATCGCATTTCGACCGCATTAATTTTACTTTCATACTCTTTTCTGCATACCCAACTCTCGCTTCCATACAGTAATGTTGGGACAAGCATTGCGTTATGTATTGCTACACGTGCCTTCTGGCTGAGGTGGTGGCTGTCGAGAAGTTGCCCCAACGCTCCGTTCACTCTATTTCCCGCATTCACTCTTCGCTCTATATCAGTGGTGTACCTTCCATCTCGGCTAAATCCACATCCAAGATATACAAATTCATCCACTTGCTCTAGTATATCATTACCTATTGTTACTCTTACATCTGTTCTGGCTTCGTCTCTTTCAAAGACCATTATTTTGGTTTTGCTCACATTCCCGCGTAAGCCCCTTTTCTTACAATCTTCTGTCATTGTGTCGACTAGGGTCTGCAGGTCAGTCGCTGACTGTGCCAGCAGGACTGCATCATCTGCATAAAGCAGAGCAGTGACCACTGAGCCGCCCATCTGGACTCCCACATTCATATCGTTCAACCTTTGGAGACATTTATCCAGATATATGATAAACAGCCTGGCTGACAGAACGCACCCCTGCTTAACGCCCATATTAACGTCAAACCAAGGCGACATTCCATTATCCAGCCGCACACAGGCTCTACTGCCCATGTAACTGGACTGCACAGCCTGTAGCAGTTTACCGTTAATACCATACTCCGGTAAAATGTCCCAAAGTTCCTTTCGTACAACCGTGTCAAATGCTCTTTCCAGATCCACAAAACTGCAGAAAACCCTCTGACCTAGAGCCAGATGCTTCTCCACAATGTTGCGCAGAGAGAACACTTGATCCATGCATCCCCTTCCACTCCTGAAACCCATTTTTCCATCCATTCCCCATTCCCATTTTCATCTTTATTATACCCTTTTTTTTACAACTTAAATGAAAAAGTTGAATGTAGTGATGGAGAAAGATATAGAAGCCATAACTAAGTAAATAAATATATTTTTGAAAAATATTTGTTATAATATTTAGTTGAATGTGGTGCTGCAGTCCCTTCAGCGGTGCCAAATCGACCATCGTTATATCGAAGTGCTGAAGTGTTTGTATAGGAACGCCACAATGTCAGTCCGTATCCGGGATAAGAGTATGAAACCGATCCAGTTGCAGAAAGGCGTGAGACAGGGCGATGTCATCTCTCCGAAACTGTTCACCACTGCACTGGAAGATGTCTTCAAGCTCTTAGACTGGACCGGACTTGGTATTAACATTAACGGCGAATATATCACTCTCCTTCGATTCGATTTGCAGACGATATCGTCGTTATGGCAGAATCCATGGAAGACCTTGGCACCATGCTCAACGATCTCAGCAGGGTATCCCAACTGGTGGGGTTACGAATGAACATGGATAAGACGAAAGTCATGTCAAATGCCTATCTCATTCCCGTTACCGGTCCTAGTTGGCAATGCGATTCTCGAAATTGTCGATCATTATGTTTATCTTGGACAAATAGTCCAGTTAGGTAGATCCAATTTCGAGAAAGAGGTCAGCTGACGAATCCAACTCGATTGGGCAGCGTTCGGGAAACTTAAGAGGATCTTCTCGTCCAACATACTTCAGTGTCTGAAAACACAGGTCTACGACCAGTGTGTGTTACCAGTCATGACTTACGGCACGGAAACGTGGTCCCTAAATGTAGCCCTCATAACCAAGCTCAAAGTCGCTCAGCGTACTATGGAGCGAGCTATGCTCGGGATTTCTCTGCGTAATAGAATCTGTAATACAGAAATCCGCAGAAGAACGGGTGTAACGACATAGCACGAAGAATTAGCACGCTGAAGTGGCAATGGGCAGGCCACATCGCTCGAAGAACCGACAACCGCTGGGGAAAAAAGGTTCTAGAGTGACGACCACGTACCGGACGACGCAGTATAGGACGCCCCCCCACTAGGTAGACAGACGATCCAGTGAAAGTTGCTGGGCGTCGATGGATGCAAACGGCACAGGACCGCACTCTGTGGCGTACCATGAGGGAGGCCTACGTCCAGCAGTGGGTGGCGATGGGCTGAAATGATGATGATGATTCAGTGGAATTCATTACATTCATCCGTGTGGTGACGGAGTAAGTTTCAATCCACCACCCCCTATCTTACCAGTGGGTGCTCGTAAGAGACGACTAAGGGATATAAAACGCATATAACATCTATGCTGGAGAAGGAAAACTCGAAATAAAGCCCTATACCAACACGTCTGACCAGCGCGGTATAGTAGGTTAATTTCCCTCCCAATAGTAGGAGGAGACCCGAGCCCAACAGTGGGACATATATGGCCGGTGATGATGATGAATTCATTACTGTAATTGTAAATATCCATAATTGAGATATAATTAAATGAAATCACTGAAGCAAATTTTATAATTTCTAAATCACATTGAATTATACTTCAATATTTCTTTTCATTCGAATAGCTAAGAACTGTCACAAAATGAATTCATTTAGCTATCGTGGCGGAATATTAATATTAATATACGATCCTTTCCATAACCGCGGGTGATGTAAAAGACGACTAAATAAAATGTAAGCAAGTTACATAATTGCAAATAAGGTAAATTGGATATAAAACCTTCTAACAAACTATTTAACTTGCGTAATATTATACGACAATTTCTCTCTGATTGTGGAGAAGGCTTAAACCCAATAGTTAAAGTATTTAGGTTGCAAAAGAAAAGTAAGTATATAACTGGGTTCTAATGATTTCTAATGTTTACGTGAGTAGTATTACATATTTGAAGTAAAACGAATTTTACGGATTCTATCGCGTTTGTATTTGATTTTAATTTCCCTACGTTTTGAACACTTTATAGTAATCATGGTCACGGGAGCACTAAGTTATCTTACATCCAAAAAGTCATCGTTATTACAAAAAAAAATATATACCCACTACAGTATCAGTTATTAAAGTTTGACCCACATTTTAATTCAAAATTCATTGCCAGTATAAAAAGAAAATATGTAAAAATCTTATATTGTTTATGATGAGTTATTATGAAACATTTAATTTATGGTAATTATTATATTGTGGCAATTTACTAGTATAAAAATCTAACAATAAAGAAATGACTATCTGACTGGATTCTTACAAAAATAATTCTTAAATTAATTGTGCAGTGCGTACAATACAATTTGGTCTTAAATAAATAAACTGCGGATTCAAGATGAAGGAGGATATCCGGACTTTAGAGCTAAGGAAACGTGAGCGGGAATGTAGAGACTAGAGTATAGGCAATGGATTTTCATTCCTGAATTATCTTTTGTGATTTTATTTAAGTAAAATAAATATATTATTTGTAATGATACGTATACTTTTTAAGTCATTCCATCAGTACATCAATTTACATTGTGCCCAAAGTGGATAATGTCTTAATAAATAGTTGTACCTTGTCTGATGAGGTGGCCATTAAAGTTATGGTAATGAGAATACAGCTGCTTATTCTCCTGGTGATTCCTGAGTCGGTTTAAACGACTCAACCAGGAAAGTAAATAGTGATCACATTTTATTCTTAACTCATCACCACATTGGGAACAAATTCATAGCCTTTATGAATCATCATTCTTCTTCTCATATCCCAATTAGTTGGGGTGAACATAATAAGCCAGCTCTAAGGAAATTAATCCCTATATGTAGATTTTTTTTATGGGACTAATCCCACCACACATTCCCACCATTGTAACTCCTGTAAGCCAGGATCCACAGTGGTCACCATAAATAACACCGAGGTTTGACCCTCAGGCAGTCCCGGGAGATGAATTTAATTAGGAAAGTTGAAGAGGAGGAGTTGGAAAAGAGGGATTCCACTTCCCTCACAGGCAAAGCGGGAGCAGAAAGCAATATTGACTACTCAGCCAATAAGTAAAGGGTTGTACAGCTACGATAAGCGCAGCAGTACGGCACCACGGATACGGGATAACTTAACGGGGCCTATATGTGAGCCTTAAGATTGGTTGCAGTAGTAGGTATGGCAGAAATCCCTATATGTGGATTGTAAAAAGTAATATCCTATGTAGGAATCGAACTCGCGACACTGGAACTGTAGGAATCTTAACCACTACGCCATCTGTGTAGTCGTATGTAATTGTTGACAAAACGTTGTTTTATAGTGGTAGGACGTAGTTCTATAGCTGTATGGTACTGTTGACAATTTTCTGTCTACAGTCGCAGGCCGGTCTATCTGGGGTGGTATTATACACTCGTAGAAACTCGACGTCTGAATAGTGTCAATTTGTTGTTGCACTTCGTTTACTGAGCGAGAGTTTACTCGAATGAACGTTACATAGCTAAACGTGATGACTTAGTCGGAGTACCTAAAGTAGTTTTCACTTCAATAAAATATAAAAATCTTTTCATATCATGGCAATGAAGATGATTACAATTCTAAACTGCAACATTTATTTAAAAGGTGTATTTTTCAGTATTTTAATTAAAATGGCATCAATCATCTTGACATTTGAATAACGATGTCCCCTTGCCCATTAACCTTTTGGGAGACAATGCCTGTGTATAAACGAGATTTTATGTCCATTATGCAAAGTTCATATCAACAATGATTATATCGACCTTGTTGTTGGGTAATGTTGTATATATTTGGCATATAAAGAAAATTATCTTTCATATAATAACTCCCAAGACAATCAATACTATAGCTCATATAAAAATTTCTTTTTCTTTTCAGTTTAATGTCATAATACTGGTTTAATTTATCCTTAAAATGTGAGAAAGTAATGTGCTAATCTGCTAATCTATTAAATTCATTATTATTTTTTGCCATTTTAGTGTTTAATATGCTAGGTTAATTATAAAAACTAATTTGCAAACTGAAAAATTATATTATTATCATAAGTGTCTATCCGTGTGGTGACGGAGTAAGAATACCATTCACCACCCCCTATCTTACCCATGGGTCGTAAGAGACGACTAAGGGATATAGAACGCATATAAAATCTATGCAAGAGAAGGAAAACTCGAGACAAAACTCTATACCAACAAGTCTGGCCAGCGTGGTATAGTAGGTTAATTGCCCTCTCATTATGAAGGAGGCCCGAGCCCAACAGTGGGACATATATGGGCTGTGATGATGATGATGATGATTATGATGATGAGGTTTAAACACCTATTGAAAATTTATTCTTACCTTTGTATTAATTCAGGAGGTGTGATAATACGAATTATAACCAAATTTCTGATCATATTTTTGTCTTTTAAAAAACTCCATTACGCCATCTATAAGCGAAGGTTTTTATAATTAACCTAACATATCAAGTGCTAAATCGATAAAAAATAATTAAAATTTAAATTTATGGATCATCTTATAACTATTCTATAGTACAATAAAATTAATAATAGAAATAGCTGTGTGGTAGCGGTTACGAATACTACCAACCATTACTTTGCTCGTGAATGTCGTAAAAGACGACTAAGAGCCTTATAACGACCTGGGCCATCTCCACCTGATGCCGTTTGATCAACAATTACATTCCCAAGGAGGGTTGACATCTGGCAGGCGGCCGGTCATAAAACTATATCCAATAACTTTTCCAACATGTACTATGAAATAAGAGTACACATTGTATCTACCTCAAGCGATTGGGATGGCAGTAGGAGAATGATGAGTACAATTCTAACAAAAAAATTAAAGTGCTGGCTCAGAACACTAGTCACGAAACTATTATATCATATTTACCTATAGAAGTATAGACAATTTACACACAGACAGAGCCCTAATTACTTTATCCTAAATCTTTAATTTCTTTACAAAACTTCTAACAAAATACGAAATATATAATATCATATAACACGATGCTTCCATTTACTTTCCATCATAAGAATGTCCGATATACAGCTGGCTAACATTCTTTGTTGTTAATATCCAATTTGCTCGAACTAAGCGTTTTGGGTCACGCGTATTATGCACAGTGATAGACTTAATTAACTAGCCAGCGTTACTGTTTCCATCTCATTATTCTTTGGGTGTCTTTATGGTAGAATTAATTAGACGTTTACGTAGCTGGGACTAAACTGTCACTATTATTAGGGACCATGTTGGTCAAGCATAAACTTATTTAAATAAAATTATGTAGACCTTTATAAGTATTAACTTTACTTAGATGTAATTTTAATCTGATATATATCTAGACACATTTATCATCATCGTCATCATCTCAGCTCATATATGTCCCACTGTTGGGCTCGAGCCTCCTCCGTAATGGGAGGGAAATTTACCTACTAATACCACGTTGGTCAGACGTGTTGGTATAGGGTTTTGTTTCGAGTATTCCATCTTTTGCATAGATGTTATATGCATACTTTATTCCTTAGTCGTCTCTTACGATCACCCGCGGATAAGACAGGGGGTGGTGAATTGTATTCTTACTCCGTCACCACACGGATAAGACACATTATCTCATCGTTTTTATTATATAGCTACTTTAATACCAATTATAAATACAATTTACTCAAAAAGTCATAATAAAAAAAAACATTTTTATAGTGAAAAATAAACATGAATTTATGTTTTAAAATTACTTAAGAATGTTATTAGTTAATAAATAAAATTCAGGATTGTCTATATAATTGATACCCTTTTAAATCACAAAAACCTTTAACCACGATAATTATTATAACAATGAAGTTGGTTTTTATTTCCCCATTCATATTTTGGTGGGATATGGACTGCATGGATGCTATATGTTTGACACGCATAGCAATATTGATGAAAATAAACTGAAGACAAGAACGAATGACATAACCAATTATTCAAGTTACTGAAATTTTAGCATTTGGTATGCTTGATTATTAATAAAAACTTGATTACGAGCGAAAAATGATTGTCATCATCATCATCATAACATCACAGCCCATATGTGTCCCGCTGTTGGGCTCGGGCCTCCTCCGTAATAGGAGGGAAATTAACATACCATACCGAGCTGGTCAGACGTGTTGGTATATGGTTTTGTTTCGAGTTTTCCTTCTCTTGCATAGATGTTATATGCATTTTATATCCCTTAGTTGTCTCGTACGATCACCCATGGGTAAGGGGGTGGTGAATTGTATTCTTACTCCGTCACCACACGGATAGTTTGTCACATATTGGACATATAGGAAAATTATTGTCACATATGGGATATCCCATATGTGAAAATCATTTTTCGCTCATAATCAAGTTTTTATAAATAACCAATTACATTGATATTAGTGTAGACTTTTTCTAAAGTACATCTATAAAACTACTGCTACTCTACTTACGTATTAATCTATTCCTTAATATTCTTATAGTCTTTTATACCGTATTTTATCGTTGTTATCATCTAAGCTTTTAGAAAGTGGTAGGACCACGCTGTTCACTGTTCTCTGTCTGCAGCCGCGGGCCGCTCTCACTCTTGCAGAAGATCGACGTATGACTAATGGCAATGTGCTATTGCGCTTTGTTCGGTGAGCGAGAGAGCCGGAAGCTCAATTGGGTGGGTTTGGGGTTTATATTAGTAGGCAGCGGCCTAGTTATACCCTTGGTATTGAAAAGGTCCATGAGCGGCAGTCACACTTACCATCAGGTGTGCTGCTTGCTCCTTTGCCACTATTAGCAATAAAAAAAAAACTCATATACTCGTACTCTTCAGTAATGGGTACGAACCTTCTACAAAAGTAAATGGAAATTGATTTACTATACCACGCTGGTTAGATTTGTTGATTGGTTTTATCAAAATTGCTTTCTCTTATAGTTGTGTAATCTGCTTTTGTCACTTAGTCATCTTTTACGATTACGGAAAAGGAAGGAGTGGTAAACATTGTAATTTTATTCCGTCCCCATACGGAAAACAGTAGAATACAGTATTTCACATTTAGTCTACACAGTAACTGTTTGAAAATGATTTCTGATGAAAATGGAGGAAAGGACCAGACCCACCACTTTGCCACGGTCAATCAATATACCGCACACTTCTAGAAGGGAAGGAATACGGGATAGGATTAAGGTGGAATAGGATATCAGGAAGACTTACTCCCGTGATGAGTACCTTCAGGACTTCTACTTGCAATATTCCGCAGAAATTCTTTTTATGCCATGTATCGCCTAATTCAATCAATTATTCTTACTAATCAAAAAAATAAAAAAAAATCTCGAATAAACATTTGAAATAAAACTATGTTCATAAATGGATTTTAATAAATGATAATTTTACGGCACAAAATAAAGAAAAATGTATTAATTTACTACTACTAAATGTAGATATATAATATAACTATATTATATATCTACATTATATAAACACATAATTTCAGTTCGAAAATAATAACAAGTTCAAATAAGTATTGAGTTTTTTTTAATTAAAGACCGTTTTTAATTAAACAACCTGAGTTAATGGATGCAATTAAAATTGTACAAAACAAACAATTTAAATGTACCTTATAATAGTAAGAAACAAGTCTGGCATTAAATTTTGTTACCACGATCGTTATCTTACAAAATTACATATTGTATCCTTTACATACACAATTTAAAATACTGCCCGTCTTGTACTTGTCGCTCCCTTGTCGTAATTAAAGTAATACCGTTGTTTGTAATATATCTTAAACATTAAAGCATTTATAATAAGAACATTAATATTATATGATAAATGTATTACTTAGGTATATTACTTAATAATGGTAGGACCATGCTATACACAGTTATCTGTCTATTGGTTCTCCGTCCGGGTTTGTACCACACTCTCGCAGAAGATCGACGTCTGAGTAATGGCAATGTGCTATTGCGCTTCGTTCAGTGAGCGAGAGAGCCGGAAGCCCAAATGGGTGGGTTTGGGGATTGTAATGGTAGGCAGCGGGTTAGCTGTAGTCTTGATTATTGCAAAGGTCCATGGGCGGCAGTGCACATACTATCAGGTGGGCTGCTTGCTCGTTTGCCACCATAAGCAATAAAAAAAACTTTTTGCTTTAAGCAGAGTACAACTTAGATTAAAAATCTACTAATTTTTGCTTCATCATCTCAGCTCATATATGTCCCATTATTGCCCCCCGAGCCTCCCCTATAACGGGAGGGAAATTAACCTATTATATCACGCTGGTAAGACATGTTGATATAGGGTTTTGTTTTGAGTTTTGCTTCTTTTGCATAGATGTTTTATGCTTTTTATATCCCTTAGTTGTCTCTTACGATCATCCACGGGTAAGATAGTGGATGGGTCATTGTATACTTACTTCGTTAGCACATGGATATTTTTTGCATAGGCAAGCTTAGGCTTTCCTATGCAATTTTAAGAAAATGACGCAGTATGGATTATTTTGTGGTCAAAATGAACCAAAATCATGGCTGGCAAAATAGTATTGAATTTTACAATACAAACGATACTATAAGTATCTTTCAAAAACAATTAAATTTTTAATCTTATGACATTTCGAATACTTCAGCGTTCATGGTCACGAGAACTAAGTCAATCTTTACTTAGACAAACGAGATAAAATCTGTAAAAGCAGTTTTATACTTTTATAAATATCAGAAATCATTATGAAAGACACTTTACTCTAAGCTATACCAATTTTCCATTTAAACTTCGGCTAAAAAACAACAATCACCGAAAAAGGTAAATTTATCTATAAGTTTCCGCTGCAACAAATAGGAAGTAATTTTTTTACACTGAATTATTAGCGGTTTCGGTATCCACATCCGAAGGGCCGGCTGAAAATGCTCTTCTTAACAAACATATTTTTTCACGTCAAAAAAGTATGGGAGCGTTTTTACACATTTTTTGTTTGACCGAATAATTTGCTCATTTATCAACGTCTTTGAGAAGGAGAAAAATGATTCAGTGAATCTGTCCAAGCCTCACGTCGCTAAATTAATTGAAATAGATTACCTACTCAGTACTAACGGTAATATCTTTAGCAATCTTAATTCATTGTACGTTATAATTATTTATAAATAAAGCTCTATAAGGAGTAAGTGTATAGAAAAATACATTGCATGTGTCGGACACGTAACGAAATGGATCTAATTTTATGACTTAAATATGTTTTTTTTGGAGTTTACTCCTTAAGAATCGATATAATGCGCCCGGTATAAGAAAAATTTGAGGAGTGAAATCTAGTGATTGAATGACCTCGTTACGTTTTTGGTGCGCAACCTATTCTGCGCACCTTTCACTTTCTGACGTGAGATAATACTTCACTGAACAGTTTTAATAAATATAAATAATAGTCAAATGAGCTTTTTTTGCGCCTGTTTTGATAATCGTACTTAAGGAATAAACTCCAGACGTGCGTCGGAGCTGACACAAACTTTTTTTTTAATATTGTTCATTATTTCATTATCTCATTTCATACATGTCCCACTGTTGGGCTCGAGCCTCCTCCATAATGGGAGGGAAAATTGACCACACTCGGTCGGATGTATTGGTATAGGATTTTGTTTCGAGTTTACCTTCACTTGCATCGCTGTTATATGCATTTTATATCCCTTAGTTGTCTCTTACGATCATCATCATCATCTCAGCTCACACACATTCCACTGTTAGGTTCGAGCCTCCTCCATAATGGGATTGACTGCTCTTACGATCACCCACGGGTAAGGGGCTGTTCAAGTATTACGTAACGCAATTTGGGGGGAATGGGTGTCTTGTTAAATGTTACAATGCATTACATAGTTGGGAGGGGCTTCAAACAACGCGTTAAGTAGCATTGTTTTTTTTATTAAATAAAAAACTAGGGAATTAAAATTTCCTAAGTTGACAAGCAATTTTTTATTTTTTAGATGATGAATAAACAACATACACGTGTATTGCGAGTTGGCATCTCTTTTTTTATAGCCTCAAGCACGTTTATAAACGGTCACTTGGGTGTTACGTTACGTTCAAGGAGGGTAAGGCGGGTACAGACATACGTTACGATGTGTTACATGTGGGGGAGGGAGGATCATCCTCTCCATAGTCCTCCGCAAAAAAAAGGCCTTTAAATGCAAAATTGCAATATCCCTATAAATTAGAATTTCATCTATATAATTTTGTTGTGTACTAGAAAGGAGGTAGGTTTTTCGAAATGTTTCTTGCCTATAATTTCTTAGTCATCTTATACGGTATTCCATATGAAGGGGAGGAATAATGATACATTGTAATCTTACTTTCTCAATAAAAACTATATGTTTATAGACAACTGTATTATATTTTCTATAGAATCATCAAAATAGCAACCCCATTTGCGAATCATTTGTCCATCACATATAGCGACATTTTATCCGCATTCGAGTTGATTGAGTCTCGAATTTCCTATGACGCAATCATTTCATTTATGATTCGTAGTGCTTGTGCCATTACGAGCTATCGCTGAATGTTCAGTGAAACGAGATTATTTTGTTACAAATAAAAGTATAGTATGTGATTTTTAATGAATATATTATATTGACTGCCAAACAGACACACGTTTTGTAGAGAACTTCAATTACATAAAAGTTATACACTTTTGCTGGCTCACTGTTTCACTACTTGCTGGCTGCTAATCTTTTATATAAAATATAGTAATAAATAAAAGATTGAATTGTAGTATAATAAAAATTCATAAGAATTATTTAAAGTAGTTTATCCATGATTCTGTAACAAATATACATAAAGATAAATTGATAAGTAAATGTAATAAAATCTTATGTTGTATATCTTATCTTGTGACGGAGTAAGAATACTATTCACCACCCCATATCTTACCCGTGGGTGATCGTCCGAGACGAGTAAGGGATATAAAACGCATATAACATCTATGCGAGAGAAGGAAAACCCAAAGCAAAACCTTATACCAACACGTCTGACCAGCGCGGTATAGTAGGTTAATTTCCCTACCATTACGGAGCAGGCCCGAGCCCAACAGTGGGACATTTAGGGGCTGTGATGATGATGATGATGATGAATAAAATCTTAAAATCAATATTGTGTTGTATTGAGACTTCATTGCCTAGTATTCTATATTCTTTTACATTTCCAGCTATCTGCCCCACAAATGTATTATTTTCGCCTTAATTTGTAAAAAAATTAAAAAAAATTGTGTAGAGAATCAGATGTAATCGTGACAAATATATAGCAAGTATCTTAATATTCCTTAATTTTAAAATATCATAAATTTCAATAACATCTATAATTGGTTTTATTTTTATATTAAAAAAACATATTGCATTTATTATTAAAAACATATAGGTAGGTTAATATGCGAATAATTACGTTCCAAACATAACTCCAAAATATTTAATACAAAAAGGTTAACTTATCAATGTTATCTATGATATACTTTAATATATATTTTGTGATATTGCCCGCGGCTTTACCCCGCAAATTTTTTTAAGGATAGCCAAGCCCCTTTTTGTTTTTCAGGATGCGTATAAAATTTATTTATGTCAACCGGCCGAGTTCTTACGACGAAAGGGAAGGGGACTTCTTTTCTTTGCCGCGATAAATAGCAATTTTAATTTGAATGCATTTTGTCATATTATGTTTGGTCAATTCTGACAATGTAGGTATACAGGGTGGAATTTCGTAATGCAACCTGAAAAGAAAAATAGAAAAGTGCTCTCAATACTGTAGATCGAAAATTTTACTCAAAGAAAACATTTTTGTTATTTTTAAATAGAAAGAACAGCATTCAAAGATTTTCAAAAATTCGCCTACGACACTTAGTAATCAAACTGACTAAAATCTTTAAAAATTAAAACCTATGCTTTTATTGCATCGATTGTTAGGATCAATTATAAGGATGAAATCTCTCTAACAAACATGATAAATTAAATGATAGGAAAACCATGAAATCTGGACTTATAAATTCAATGATTCAAGTTATTTTTTTTTAACTCAAAGATCCATCTGTTTACTTATATTAGTAATTAATAATTATTATTGACATTTATCAATTAAAATGACGAATTACTATTTAGATAAGATGATTGCAATTTGCACCAGTTTGTAAAGCAGGCTCCTTTCTTAGATACGACATAATTGCGTGTGTGAGGTAGTTTAAATATGGAATGTTACATTTGAGAATAGATTGTCATATTTGTTATTCACATTTACATTAAATTTTATGCGAATGTAAATGAGTTGAGTTGAAGTTCAGAGTACGATTTATAATATTCACCACAGCACGTTATTAAATGTTACTAGAAATGAATTCGTTAGAAGAATACATTTGTGTATCCAAGAAAATTGGAAATGTCTTTTTCTTTCTATTCAAAAATAAAAGAATATTTTATTTGAGTAAAATTTTCTACCTACAGTATTGATAGTACTTTCCCTTCAGGTGGCAATACGAAATTCCACTCTGTATAACGTATATGCAAAATTTTATAGAGATCATGAGTAATTAAACGTAAAAAAGTAGAAAGAAAGAAAGAAATCTGTTTATTGCAACGGACATACAAAAATGGATATAAAAAAAGTAACAATGTAAATGAGAAGCTGCCCGTCACAAAACGCCTCCATCTCAGCATGTTGCAGGTTAAAAATACCTGCACTGATCTGCCGTGGAAACGCTTTGATGACGTCATGAGTACGATGAAGTACACCCACTTTTGTAAATGAAATAAAGTTGTTTTATTCATTTTGTGAACTTTGTGTTTGTTTTTAGTTTATGCTTAGCTTATGTGTAGTAAGATAATATATTTTTAAAGGATAGCGCAAATACTTAAATACTGATATATTAATAAATATGTAAATATTTAATGTAAGCTGTGCGGTAGCGGCTACGAATACTACCAATCCTTACTTTGCTCGTGGATGTCGTAAAAGACGACTATGAGCCTTATAACGACTTGGGCCAACACCATCTAATGCCGTTTGGTCAACCATTACATTCCCAAGGAGGGTTGACGTCTGGCAGTTGGCCGGTCATAAAACTATTGCCAATAACTTTTACAACATGTACTATGAAAGAAGAGTACATATTGTATCGACTCCAAGTAATTGGGATAAGGGTAGGAGAATGATGATGTAAATAATTAATGTAAGCAAGGCTGCTGGCACTCTTAGTATTTAATTCTTATGAGAAATAACAATATATATCACAGCCAAATTAAAAGACTTCGCGTAATTACTTAGCGTGCTAAAAATTACAGGCTACAAGTGAAATTTTCAAATGCAGAAAATGCCAATCATCATTATTAATGCTTGATAATCCCAAGGGACTGGATAATTGCCTGTGTGTATGTTATGTGAATGTATTCATAAAAGTATATGAGACGTTTTGCCGATAATGTCTTAAATACAGAACTTAATTAATTTTACAAAGGTACTAACTATATGGTACTAATATACCCTATATTTTATATAATTAAAATAAATAATTTTGTATATATTTTTTTTAATAAATCTTATAAGTATTCTATTTTGTTTTATTGGCTTCCATAATTACATCTTATATACGTTTCTATCATTTGATAGGTTATAAGTCTGATATAGTGAAATCTGTTATTAGAACGGTTTTATAATATTTAAACAGAATATAACATGACAATAAACTGCAACTACTATTACATTAGGATTAACGCTATTGTTGGCTTGGTCCAAGAACCCTGATCGAACTGACTCGGCATTACATAATTACAACTAGAGGGTCCATAAATGAATATTGACAAGACGAAAGTCCTATCAATTAACCACGTCACATTCCCGACAAACAAACCCAACAACAAACAAATCCAACGATAAATCCAACTCGTTGTAGTAGTATTCGCGTAACTTAGGAGAGTTTTCTCTTCCAACTTAACTTAGTGTCGGCAAGCACAATGTGTTACTAGTGATGAGTTAAGGATAGGAAAACATGGTCCCTAAATGTAGACCTCATAATTAAGTTTAAATCGCTCGGGCACCACGTAACGGACGACATAGTATAGGACACTCGATAAAAGTTACTGGGAGTCGTTGGATGCGGGCGACGCAGGGCCACGCTTTGAGACAGAGTACTGACTACTAGGATGGCTAATAACTATAAGAGGAAATATAATTCAAATCAAAAAAGTAACTTAAATACCCACTTTTAATGTTGGATTTTATCTCACTATATATTTAAACGAGTAATTCTTGTATATGTATATATATATATATATATATATATATATATATATATATATATATATATATATATATATATATATATATATATATATATATATATATATGTGTAATCTGAATCTCGAAAACGGCTCCAACGATTTTCTTGAAATTTACCATACAAGGCGTTCCGGGGGCGATTAATCGATCTAGCTAGGTTTCATTTATAGAAAATATTTTTTTGTCAGTATTTTTCGGCAACAAAAATATAATTTTTCGTTGTATTAGAACTATTAGAATATGAAAGTTTTCAAATTTTGACGCTGTCATTAATAATAGACATTTAACTCAGTTGGTTTAATCGTGTAGTCTAATCCAAACAAACCGGAGCTCGGTTCGGATCCTTACTTTCTCTTATTTGCTTTTTGGCCTTTTTTATTATTTTATTAATTATTATCATTTGCCCGCATTTTTGTCTGCGTAGAAGTCGAAAATGGTTCTAATAGGATTTTTGTTTGTTTTTTACGTTATTAATTTTATTGTTATTTATAAATAATTATGTATAAATGTTTGTATACATACTTATATAGTAGGTATAATAATCTTATCCATGTGATGACGGAGTAAGAGTACAATTCACCACCCCCTATCTTACCCATGGGTGATCGTAAGAGACGACTAAGGGATATAAAATGCATATAACATCTATGCAAGAGAAGGAAAACTCGAAATAAAACCCTATAACAACACGTCTGACCAGCGCGGTATAGTAAGTTAACTTCCCTCCTATTATGAAGGAGGCCCGAGCCCAACAGTGGGACGTATATGGACTGTGATGATGATGATAATAATAATAATCTTTGTTATAGTGTAGGGTAGGTTCGATAAACATAAAAATCAAATGAAATTTTGTTATATATTATGAACCAGGCTTTTTCTTAGCAGGCCATGTTTTAAACACACCGCGCTCATTCCGACCGAGGCGACGGAAGGGTAGCGTGCGCCCGATAACCCACCATCTTTTACATCGAAATTAGACCGACCACTGGTACCGCTTCTTTGAGATCTACCCGCGATACTACATCTATTACATTATTTCTTTGTGAACAATACCTTTCGATTTTCTTTCGGATGCTAGAATAACCAGGCTACTCTGTGAGCTTACTCGGAAGCATGTCACATACAACTGCCCATGGGAGAAGCAGTTTTCTCTCAAGTCTACTCCCGCTACCTTAAGAATTTGACCTCGAGCTTTGTTTGTGGTTATTGTGAACAGACTTTAATGGCAAACTGCACTCTCTGAAATTCGAAGGAGTAATTTGATGGTATTTGGAGAATCTAAGGGATAAATACAGACTCTGCTCGAGAACAACCGGTCAGTATAGTTGACCCGATTACATTGCAATGCAATGTTTTTTCTTGCAAACTGGTGGCATTGTATAATTTTGGCGCCCCAGCTTTCAATTTTAAGATGTGAGTTGGGAGACCGGGAGCCTTCAGAGTATTCAGGAACTCGATCGGTTGTCTGACTAGGAGTTTATCACTTATTCGAAGGATTTATTTTAATATTCGACCCCTTCGAATGATTTAAAATATTTGCAATTAAATAGTATAAAGAAATCGAAACGACCGTAGTATCGCATATAGGTACAAGTATGTCATGACGTCTTGCAACCAATCTGATCAGCATTAACATCCTGTCTCCCTATGGTATCTTACTGATTGTTCCTAATATAACTCAGCCTTTCTGTCTCGATTTTTACAAATATGTTGATTAAACGCTAGCTAAACAGCGAACAAAAATATAGCAAATGACTATCTCTCTTTCCTAATCATTATGCGGTAAAAATACCCTCGCCAGAGTAAAATTAAAACGGGTAATACATCGTATGAGCGATGGATTTCAGTTATACGATGGAATGTGTTATCATGGCTCTCAATTACAGTATTCGGCTGAGAAAATTACTGTCCAACAATTTAAAATTACAAACTGTACGTTCCTATGACGCCGTGTCCTAAAATTGTATGACCTCTTTATAACTTAGAAACTTTCAAATGCCGTGTTAATACAGTATTGTGACTTTCGAGACATTCCAATTTTAAAGAGTATTTCCATTATACCAATCCATCCATTCCATTGTTGCTTTTATGTGAGTTCAACCTTTTCGGGGTTCCGTACCCAAAGCGTAAAACGGCACCCTATAACTAAGACTTCGCTGTCCGTCCGTCCGTTCATCTGTCTCTCACCAGGCTATATCTCATGAACCATGATAGTTAGACAGTAGTCAGACCAAAATTTTCACCGATCATATATTTCTGTTGCCGCTATAACGACAAATACTAAAAAACAAAATAAAATAAATATTTAAGGGGTGCTCAATTTCTATTTTTTGTACTTTTTGCCTTTTAATTTATTTTTTCATTATTTTTATTATATTTAAATATATCTTTCAAAAAACACAAATAAGAAAATACCGAGCAAGGCTCGGTCCTCCAGATATTTAATATTTAAAGTGTTTAAGATAGAATGCAGTATTCATGTGGATGTTTCAATAACGTTAGCTATCCTTATAACTTATTCTTATGAAAGTCCACTGTTAACCATGGGCCTAATGGGAGCCTTAGGAAGGTTAATCTCACTTTCAACTTTTCTTTATTTCAAGTGAAAGATCGCTTTTACATCTGTGAATCTATTAATGTGTTCACTTTGCTTTCAAATAATGGTATATGTATTATTAGTTATTAATAATTAACACACATTCTCAACTTTTGTCACAGATTTTTGATTTAGACCTCGATTATAGTGGATATATTGGCACCTTGGGAGTTTAAATACATGTATTTTATTCGAAAATAATCACCATATACATTATATGAGCAAATTTTATAAAAACATTAATAAAGATATGATTGCAAAAAGGGTCCCTTTTTTAAAAGGTTTTTAATGACAAATCGAAATAAATAAAAAAGGGTTTGGTTGAATATATGAAATGGTAATCACTGGAACAAGTACAAAATGTACATCATTTCTCTTTTTTCTTTCAAATCCATTAAATATACTATAAAAAGGCAGTATTAAAAATGTATTTGTTTATAAAAACTTAATTACGAGCGAAAAATGATTTTCACACGTGAGATTTGAACCCACGCCTATTGGAAATCCGGTCCAATCATTGCCACTACATGCTACCACTTACACCAGCGTGACTTATTACAATGACATTTAATTAGTAATATAATAAGTAATTTGAATGTGTTTGTTTAAAAATATTAATAGTTCGATATACGATTATTAGATACTAGAATAGATGATTAATATTATATCTTTGAAATAAAATAAAAGTTATTCTACCATTTAAAATGTGTGTTATTTCGTATATACTATCCATTATTCTGGTTAGATATGGCTATGGTATAGGTATGCAAATTAGTTAGATCCAAAAAAGTCACGCCACTTAAGATTTGCATCGGCGTACTCTTCGTCGACGGTTAGTTTCATGAAAATAATTTAAATATTTTTTTATAGTATACGCAAACCCATCAAAATTCTGTCAATACATATGAATATAAAATTACTTTATTAAAATTGAAATGAATGTATGATTTTTATGTGTAAGAGAATGTTATATTTGCAAAAGAGTTTTTTACCGTAATAGCATAAATTATTTAATAAATAAAGATCTTAGTAATCTCACATATATTATAGTCTGTAATTCATATCATACTCCTGCTCTTATCCTAATTACTTGGGATTGAAGCATAATGATTTCCATCATATATATTGCAAAAGTTATTGGCAATAGTTTCAGGTCCGGTTGTCTGCCTAACGTCAATCCTCCTTGGGAATGTGATTGTTCATCAAACTTGTTGTTCCAAGTTGTCTCAAGTCGATATAAAGCTTTTAGTTGTCTTTTACGACATCCACGAGTAAAGTAAGGGTTGATAGTATTCGTAACCGTTACCACACAGCAACACAGCATTCTGTAACTATATACATAAAACGAAAATTATATTTTTTTAATAAATTTTTATATATATATATATATATATTTAATTGAATCAACAAAAATAAATGTTACAAAAAGCGGTATTTTCAAATAGTCATAGGAATGCGAAAGAGAAAAAATGTGTATGTCACAAAGCCTTTTCGTTTATGGATCAGTATCGACTTGACACAATTTGTCTTTGTGACTGTACTTTATTGTCAATAAGTATGCCCATACGAAATTGTATTAGGTTTTTATGGTTTCGTCAAAATGATATTGCTATTTACGTAGTTTGAATGTAATAGACAAAATCTTTTACGCGAATGCGCAAAACATGATCTATTAGCTGATTGAGCTGATTGGATTGCTTGTGAATGTGATTACAAATTAAACTTTAAACTAAAAATATCTACAGTATATCTTTAGTTATACTTTTTTACATCAATCTGAGTCAACTCCATCTGAAACTAGGACGCGGTAATCGCCTTCAGCGAGACAGTGGCGCAGGCGCGAGTAGCTGCGCCTGATGTCACCCTAGCAAAGGCAGCAGGTGACCGAACCGGGGAATAGTCGGGTCATCCGGAGCGAGGCCACACCGCGTAAGGATGACAGCTTTCTCCATCGGGGCATCGACTCAAGAGGATACCCATAAGGGTAGAATACTAAGTGGGTCAGCGAAGGCAAAGATCACGATCCGGTGGCCCACTCGCATGGCGAAAGATAGGTACAAGTAGGGCAGGTTTATGGCGTCGTACGCCGTTCTTCTATTGCCCCGGACGGAATTAACAAGGCGTGACCACACCATAGCACACCAACAAAAATAAAAAAAGGAAAAATGCATCTGATGTCGAGTAGTTAACAATTAGATTCCAAGGTACAGACAAGCAGCCAGTCATATAACTATTGCCGAAATATTTGTAATATATATGATGGAGAAAGAGTACAAATTACGTCGACCCCAATAAGGCCAGGATGATGATGACGATGAATTTTTTAGGTAAGTAGATAAATCTATAATATACCATAATGATTTCTGATATTTACGCGAGTAATACACATTTGACATAAAACTATTTTTACGTATTCTATCGTGTTTGTATTTCATTTTTAATTTCTCGAGGTTTTGAACACTTTACAGCGTTTAGTCCTCTCGTGACCATTACGCTGAAAAGTGATCGAAACGTCGGGAAATAAAAATTAAATACTAACGCGATAGAATCCATAAAAATAGTTTTAATATAATACACCTCTTTTACTATAACTGTCAATGCAAATGTATAACCTATCAATTTATTTTATAATGTATATAGCATATTTAAGTTATCGCAGATTACTTTTGAGGTACATTAAAATATTTTACTTCTATATAATACCTGTGATCATATTTTTTTCATTTTTGTACCATCCATTTAAAATCACGCTTATATTTCTAGTTCTTCACGCGTTCCGATTAGATGTCTATATCTAAAATATAGTGATGGTTTGATGATACTAATACAATGTTTTGCCCCTTATAAAATAAGAAATATCTTGGAATATAAGACATAAAGAACATACATACATACATACATATCATCACGCCATATCCCTTGCAGGGTAGGCAGAGAGAACAGAGTGCCAGAGAACTCTATCTTTGCATACTTCACTCGCTTCCTCAACATTCATAATTCTCTTCATACATGCTCGCCGGTTTCGGAGACTCTTGACTCCACCTTCCTTCAGTACATGACCGATCTGGTCTAGGTAGGTTAGTCTCGGTCTCCCTCGGTACCTACATCCTTCCACTTTCGCATTGTATATCTTCTTAACCAGGCGTTCGTTCGGCATTCTTTTCACATGTCCGAACCATCGGAGCATTCCCTTTCGCATCTTTACACCAATACTCTCTTTCACATAAAGAACTAGCTGATAAATCCCCAGAAAATTGAATAGCAACTCTCTGCTTACAGAAGATTTCGCCCTTGAAGAGGTCTATATCCAATGGTTAACTTCCATAGGTTGATGGATAGCAAGAGTATTTATATACCATTAATCCAGAATGTAAAGCAATACTGATAGTATGTACAAATATTCCACCAGCCACGGATGTCAAGGATTCGGCACCAGTAGTCCGCCCAATGGCAATGGGGAGGAAATAAGGTGGGTTATGTAGGCACGCGCCTCGCCTTGGATAGAATGGATGGCGTATCTGGAGACCATAGCCTGCATATATAACAGACACATTTTAAATGAATCATTCCAGCAAAAATAATACAAAATCGTTAAATAAATTGTACTGTTTTCATAAACAGCATCTATTATTCAGTAATATAAACATCATTATCATCTTAGCCCATATATGTCCCACTGTTGGGCTCGGGCCTCTTCCATAATGGGAGGTAAATTGACGTACTATACCGCGCTGATCAGACGTGATGGTATAGGGAATATAAACATCACTGTGGAATTTTATCAAATGAACTCTATTTTATTCTTGATAAAGTAACTTATAAAGTAATACCTATTCATTTATTTATATACATTTAAAAGGGAGTAAATAATCTTAAAATGGAATCACGTAGAAAACTCAATTTTTCTAGCATGATTTTCAATGTAATTTTATCCCAAAAGCCTACTTACCTCTACAATAAACTTAGTTGGTCTATTTCTCTTAATAAATACAAGACTCGAGCTTCATTATATCTTTTATGTAGTTCTAAACATCGCACTTCAACATTCCGCGGTAGTTTTCTACTACTAAGTATTAAAATCACTTACCTCCGCCATTACGGGACTTAAAATATATATTATTAACAAAATATTTAAACAACGTATTTAGTATGCGAAATTTTCCATGGCATTTCCAATTTTCGTCTTAACTAGTGCAGAATTTTGATACTCTTCTTAAATTAATTAAAATTGTAATAGGTAATATATATTTTACTAAATATAATAAATTTAATCTATTACATATATCTGTGTAATATACCTATATCAAAATTATTTATATTGTTACATACACGTACACATAAATGCACACACTTTTATACTAAAACTTTTTATAATTTTATTTCAAACGTAAGTACCAGGTGTTGGCAGAATATCAGCGCTATTTTATATGAATAAAATATAACAAGCTGAGCCAATAGCTTTTTTTTTCTTTCTCGTTGATATTTAGTTGTTGTATGGCCGAAGTTATTTTTTTTTGTTATGCTTATATTTGTGTGTATATATTTTATTAGTTTTTAACGAGACCAAAATGAATCTTTCTTTCTTCTTTCTAGTTGTCAAAACTATTAGTATTTACTGTCACTTCTCCATGATCTATACTGAAATATTATCCGCCTGATGTATACTGAAATATTTTATAGACTGTAAGCTTTCTTATTTATTTTTTTATTTATCCGTATGGTGACGGAGTAAGAATACTATTCACCACCTATCTTACCCGTGGGTGATCGTACGAGACGACTAAGGGATATAAAACGCATATAACATTTATGCGAGAGAAGGAAAACTCGAAACAAAACCCTAAACCAACACGTCTGACCAACGCGGTATACTAGGTTAATTTACCTCCCATTACGGAGGAGGCCCGAGCCCAACAGTGGGACATTATGGGCTGTAATGATGATGATGAAGCTTTCTTAGTAAACAGACTATCAAATAATATTTTTTATTGCCTAAATTAGTAGAAACTAACGTATACAAACGAATCAAGCGAAATTTTAGCTTCATAATGAAAATATTAAAATAACTCCATTACCTCCACATCACATTTATATATAATTTCATTCTCTGTAGTTTTTTTATAAGATATTTATTTTGTATAGGACGTTAATAAATATTGATATCCCATTAAAGTTTCAAAAAAGAAAAAAATATCGCTTGTTGTGGTTATATTTGATATTTTTGAGATTCGCGTCGCGAAAAGTAAACAAAACAATAATAAAACTAACCGTTATGCGGCGCTAAGAATAAATTTTATTTCTACCAAAAATACGTGCTCTTCTCCAACAACTGGGCAAATCCTCCAACTTAGCTAATAAAGATTTATCGTTGTGATAAAAAAATTCATAGCAGTGAGCCGGCCGTAAATAATTCGTGGCATACCTGCGAATGCTGATTTGACATGGGTCAAAGCCTAAATTATTCGTCTAACTCTGATACTAAAGAAATTTCATACAAATACATTGAAGTATCAAAATTAAGAAGCACTTTTAATATTTACTACAACAGATCATTTACCTCCCGCTACAAAAAGTAAATCATATAAAATGGACTTTCAATTTTGTATTTAAATTAGTAATTTTTACATACATACATACATATCATCACGCCATATCCCTTGCAGGGTAGGCAGAGAGAACAGAGTGCCAGAGAACTCTATCTCTGCATACTTCACTCGCTTCCTCAACATTCATAATTCTCTTCATACACGCTCGCCGGTTTCGGAGACTCTTGACTCCACCTTCCTTCAGTACTTGACCGATCTGGTCTAGGTAGGTTAGTCTCGGTCTCCCTCGGTACCTACATCCTTCCACTTTCGTATTGTATATCTTCTTAACCAGACGTTCGTTCGGCATTCTTTCCACATGTCCGAACCATCGGAGCATTCCCTTTCGCATCTTTACACCAATACTCTCTTTCATACCTACTCGCTCTCTTACGTCGTCGTTACGAATGCGGTCGGTCAGCCTAACTCCACAGATTTGCCGAAGAGATCGCATTTCGACCGCATTAATTTTACTTTCATACTCTTTTCTGCATACCCAACTCTCGCTTCCATATAGTAATGTTGGGACAAGCACTGCGTTATGTATTGCTACACGTGCCTTCTGGCTGAGGTGGTGGCTGCCGAGAAGTTGCCCCAACGCTCCGTTGTAAGTATATAATAATTTAATTAGTAATTTTTCGTTTGTAAAAATTAAATTTATCATAGAAAATTAAAGAAAGCAGGCAAATGAATAAGGTATACGTATTCATTATACCTATTTTAGTTTTATATTTATTAGTCCGTAGTTTGAAATAATATACAGCAAATATACATACTAATGAAACATAGAACATAGAACATCCCCCTCTTTGAAGTCGGTTAATAAGAGGACTTAAATCTTTACACCTTATATGTTGTTGTATTTAGCTATTTCAGTAGTAGTTAACAATTTTGACATATTTATAAAATTACACAAACATAAAGTAAAGAGACACAAGTCAAGAGTCTCCGAAACCGGCGAGCGTGTATGAAGAGAATTATGAATGTTGAGGAAGCGAGTGAAGTATGCAAAGATAGAGTTCTCTGGCACTCTGTTCTCTCTGCCTACCCTGCAAGGAATATGGCGTGATGACATGTATGTATGTATAAAAAAACACCCGATTACGAACGAAAAATGATGTCACAAGTGGGATTCGAACCCATACCTACTGGAAATCCGTTCCAATTGTGCTGCCACTTACATCACCGTCAGCTATTGTAGGACATTCAATTCTCGCATCGTATCATATTTAGGGTTGTGTCATAGTTTAATATAATTCTAACTGCAAAGTTTGAAGTATTAAGCCTATACAATGTGAAAATATTGTCGGGTAGATGGCACACGTCTCCTTAAAGGTGTAAATATGATACGATGCGAGAATTGAATGTCCCACAACAGTTCACGGTGGTGTAAGCGCCAGCACGATTGGGACGGATTTCCAATAGGTGTGGGTTCGAATCCCACTTGTGACATCATTTTTCGCTCGTAATCGGTTTTTTTTATAAATAATCAAGCATATTAAATGCTAAAAATTTCAGTAATTTGAATTTTCTCATACACATACATATTTTTTTTATAGTACTAATTGTCAGTATAAAAATGTACTGTGTTACATTGTTTTTATATTGGCATGTAGCGACTACTTATCCTACTGTTGTATTGGCTGAATGTTGAACTTAGGTTTAGTTGTGGTAATTCGTTGCAGGTAATATATTAAATATAATTTTAACTATTATTGTGAGCCAATTACAGAATGTGGCAATCTCGTGGTGTTTTGCTTCAAGTTAATTAATGCATTTCAGCTATCTTAGTCATATTGATTCAAGACAAAGTAATTATAATGAAGTATAATATGAATAGAATAGAATAGAAATAGAAATCAGTGCATATATATTTATATATTATTATATAACTTTAAGGCCTTAATTTTAAAGCGAGGTCTATAAAAAGAATATATTGTTGTATTAATATTTGAAGCCGAGTCAGAAACAGGAAATGAGAGAGCCGATGAGTTGATTTAGAAGGAAACATTTCGGATATAAGCTAGGCTCACGTACGACAGATGCCCGGTATCAATTGCCATGTTAGAGTTATACCTATGTCATACGTCGAAACTCATTTAGCTATTAAAACCAAATGTATCATGGCGCAACAGTTCCATTAGTGACCAGTGTTTTGTTCACTGATGCTATTATAGTATACAGTATTACAAGAAAATTTAATGAAGTATTAATACAACTGTCAACAGTGTACAACTGAAACAGCGAAGGTAGAGGCAGGCGCTCGTTGCCTCCCACTCTCAGGCGGTGATTTCAAAATTACTCCCTGAGGCTGAAACCAAGGGGCTTGGGGATTACTGAAGGCCTCAAAACACGGCGTGCGGCGACTGGGTCGATGGTTCTCCAGTTGCCCAAGACCCAAAAATCTGAATTGGCAAATTCACTGGCAACCTCTTGCGCACTGCGCTTAAAGGAATGGCGCATGTCGTCCGTCCGATTAAATGTGCATACGTGCGTATAATTGAGTTGGACGACTTTGTTATGGTGGACAAGCTTCACCCTCATGGGACCTGGAGGCGGAGATGCTCTCCGATCTCTACCGGCGAATTTATTTTATACGCGACGAGGGTGGCTCCCTATCGCTCAGCGAGATAGCCACCTGGCGTGAGGACGCCCGCCGGCACGTCATTGCCCGGTAACAATACCATATCTAGGCCTCTCCAGCTGCGTAACCCAACGGAGTTACGCGGCTGGAGAGGCCTAGAGACGGTGTTATTACCGATGAGGCCCTCCGAATGTACTGATAGGATGGATGGAGCGGCGGCACGGAGTCCTCTATTTCCGACTGGTGCAGGTCTTGTCAGGGCACGATTGCATCGGCAAGTACCTGTACACGGTCGCAAGGAGGGAGTTGACTCCGTCCTGACAACAGTACGGCAGTGACGAGGATACGGCGCAGACACTCTCGAGTTCTGTATGAGTTGGTCTCGGCAGCGCTGTGATTTCGTCGCTGTCATCGGTGCCGACCTGATGCTGCCGGTTGTCGTGAAAGCGATGGTCGACAGCGTCAGGAACTGGGACGCGGTCGCCGCCTTCTGCGAGGCAGTCATCTCGCAAAAAGAGGCTGCGGTACGAGTCCGGGACGATTCCCTCGACTCGGGCCGCCGGCGCTCTGGGCGGCGCAGGCGCAAATACCTGCGCCTGCTGCTGCCCTAACCGAGGCATTGGGCAATCGGATCGGGGGCTAGTCCGGTCACCCAAATTGAGGACACTCCTTCACGATGACGTCCCGATGGCGAAGGCTGTCGGGGCATTGACTCGAGAGGAACCCGCGAGGGTAAACCGTCGGGCGAGCCACCGTAGACAAAGATAGGGTACCGGTGGCCCGTTCGCACGTTGAAGAGAGGTGCTTGCAGGGTGGGTCTATGGGGTTGCGTGTTGCCCCTTCCGTCGCCCCGGACCAATTTGGCGGGGCGCAACCACCTCCATAGTCCACCGCAAGGGTCAGAAAAAAAAAGAAGGGAACTATACAAGGCACTCCAAAGAAGGCTAAACGGGCTGACCAACCCGAGGCCATGTCCTGTATCCGAGAAGACGTTGAGCTGATGGGGGCGCTTGCGCCATAGCTCTGCAGGCGGCAACACCAGATCGGAATGCAGGACATGGCCTGCCGGCCGGGCGCAAGGGTTCGAGTGTTATATGTCGTAAAACGATCCCTCCGGGCCTCCCCACTTACGCTGAAAGTGTTCCGCTGTGAACTTGGGGGGATATTTCGGTCGCGCAGGCGACCGATGACAGACGTCGATCGTCTGCGAGAGTGTGGTACTACTTCGGACGGACCGGCCCACGGCTGTAGGCAGAATACTGTCAACAGCGTGGTCCTACCATTAAATCCGAAATTATATCCGAAATGTTGCCATCTAAATATTGGTCCTCTCATTTCTTGAAATTTCTGCCCCGGCTTTAAATATCTACTAATATAATAATATATTCTTAATTTATGTACTGATATCTATGTCCATGTTATACTCCTTCAATCAATACGACTGAGATATCTGCAATGCGTTATTACTCTCACAAATTCATTGCAATTGACAGCAGACTATCAAATCATCAAGTTCAGTCTCTGAACCTTAAATCTGCAGCCATTTACGTTTTGTATATCATTAAGTTTGAATAATGAGGTATTCTCTTTATTTGAGTAAGTCAGCGATATTTTAGTAAAGTAATTTGATATTTAGTTTTTGTTCGTTTATTCAATAATGTCAACTTTTTATTGTTGCGCCATGTAAAATCATAGCTATAAAAAACTATTTTATCTACCTTTATACCAAAGAAAAATCAAAGTATTACAATAAAAGATGTTTATAGATTTCGCCATATGTTTTCACACCACAAGTTTTCACACCTTTAGCGTTACGTTTTAGTCATTTTAGGTTAAATATAATTATTTGAAATCTGGTCGCATATTAAGTATACATGTGGTTAAATCTTCATTATTTTCCTATCTGCTGTTGTTGCTAATTACGCATTCACCTGCGATTTTGGCAAGGAGGAGCCACTGCTACATATGGCAATATTCAGCTGTCCAAATTATATTAACTACAAATAAAACAAAAATAAACTCCTCCTACATTGTGTCCGGTTGCCTGCCTGACGACAACCGGACTATTGTAATTGTTGACCAAACGGCATCAAGGATATGTATATATTCGGACGAAATCTTTTAAAAATAGAACATGAATGTTAAATATTTTAACTCACTAATTAGTCTATTGCTACTATAATTCAAATAATTTAAAACTACACAAGCTTGAACATACAACAAAGTCTTTATTTTAAATAAAAATGAATCAATTAATTATTCAAACATGCAACTCTATGAAAATGCGTAATCCGATTGCAGTCATAGAAGCTGTCGTATTAATACTGATTTGAATGATAATGGATCACGCCACCAGGCTAACCGATGACATGAGAAAAATTACTAAAAGTCGTTGGATGAAGACCGTACTTTGTGACGATCTATAGAGGACGCCTAAACTCAGCAGTGGACGACAAAAGACTGAATAGTGAACGATAAACGCATAATTAATGTAACTGCTTACTTATAGTGTTTATTTTTAATAATCACAAAGATATTACACAAGAAATATATTACGTCATATTTATGGAAGCCAATATTAGACATTGACATCTCGAGTAGCATTGATCAATAACTGCAATTCAATATCTGTAAGTACCAACAAGACGAGCTGATATTGTCCTTTATTATTATGGAAGTAATTGGAATTCCTGTCGACTGTGAAATTGCGTGTTCATTGAAGGACTAAACGTGAGTAGTGTATACTTGAAGCTATAATAAGGTTATTGCTTTTTTTTGTAGTTTACATCCATTTTATCAAGATTGATGAAGGTAACTAGATAGTGAACACATTTCCATGTCATACAATTTTCAAGCGATAATACATAGTATTTGAAAATTTTACGTATGGTGACAGAGTAAGAATACAATTCATCGCCCCCATCTTACCCGTGGGTGATTGTATGAGACGACTAAGTGATATAAAACGCATATAGCATCTGTGCAAGAGAAGGAAAACTCTTTAGTGGTAGGACCACGCTGTTGACAGTTCTTTGTCTACAACCGCGGACCAGTCCGTCCGGGGTAGTGCCATACTATCGTAGAAGATCGACATCTGAGTAATGGCAATGTGCTATTGCGCTTCGTTCGGTGAGCGAGAGAGCCGGCAGCCCAACTGGGTGAGTTTGGGGTTTGTATTGGTAGGCAGCGGCTTAGCTATATCCTTGGTATTGCAAAGGTCCATGGGCGGTAGTGACACTTACCATCAGGTGTACTGCTTGCTCGTATACTATCATAAGCAATAAAACAAAACCCTATACCAACAGGTCTGTCTAGCGTGGTATAATATATCAATTTATTCTCCATTATGGAGGAGGCTCAAGCTCAATAGTGGGACATATATGAGCTGAGATGAAGAGGAATAGCTTTACTACGCAGTAGTTCCTTTTAACATGATCGTTAATGCTGAACTCAGTAAAGTTACAAAAAAAAGTGTGTGTGTCAGCTCCGACGCACGACTGGAGTTTACTCCTTAAGTACGATTATCAAAACAGGCGCAAAAAAGCTGATTTGACTAAAAATAATATGTATATTTTTATTTACATTTATTAAAACTGTTCAGTGAAGTATTATCACACGTCAGAACGTGAAAGGTGCGCAGAATAGGTTGCGCACCAAAAACTTAACGAGTTCATTCGATCACTAGATTATACTGCTCAAATTTTTCTCATACCGGGCGCCTTATATGAAAATCGATTCTTAAGGAGTAAACTCCAATAATGAAAATCGTAACGTTCTGAACATTTATTGCAAAATAAAGTTTGACCCTTTTTTTTTTTTTTTCGCAAGGTGGGACCATGGATGTGGTCGCGCCCCGGCAAATCGGTCCGGGGCGACGGAAGAGGCGGCGCGCAACCCCATGGACCCACCCTGCAAACACCTCTCTTCGCCGTGCGAGCGGACCACCGGTACCCGATCTTTGTCTTCGGTGGCCCGCCCGGCGAAAAATAAAGTTTGACCCTGCACTGTGACTAAAGTCGTTAAAGGAAGCAACAATCTTCATGTATATCTAGCCTTTTAAAATATACATAGAAGAAATTGCTGACCATCACCCTGGTTATACATGTTGGTACAGGTTTTATATCCAGTTTGCCTACTCCTATGTCTGTCTGTCATTTAATATTAACCATGAAAAACATTTTTTAGACGGCGGGAAAGGATTGCAGTTTCTACCATACATAATAACGCGTTCCAAATTTGAATTTAAAAAAATATTAAAATACAAGTTTTAACTTATAACAAGACTTTTGTCGGGAATATAAAAATGTCTTGTGGTGATCTTTATTTTTTTTTATTCTATTCAATATATCTTATTGTTTTAATGAATTTTCGTTTTCCATCAAAATTCTCATAAGCACCATAGCAATGTTGATTTGACTTACTGACGAACAATGCCTAACAAGAAGAGACTAACGATTCGAAGAAAATTGAAACTCGACACTCGCAATATGGCTCGTTTAAGTAATACAAAAAAAAGTAATAAGAAAAATTAGTACCAGTATTAATAGTCAAATTATGATATAGAGTAATTACAAGTTAAGGAAGTGAAACGGTTTTAAAAATGCATGCATAATTGATTCATAAATATTCAGCATATTTATCGATATCAAACATAAATCAATTATTAATGCACGGTAGTACCTATTAGAGTCAATGACTTTTTTTCCAATAAACAGAGTGACATTTAAATTCAAAAGAAGGCTCAATTCTTAATCACCAACGCTCACGAACCAGTTCGTGGGTGGCTTTGAGTGGTACCTATTTTTGAATCTTAGCTTTTTTTTCTTTAGCATTTTGTACATACATTTGTTGTATATTATAAATTAAAATTATACGCTATTAAATTTTAATTCCTGTAATTTTTTTTGGCATGATCATTGGTCATGAGAATTTGTATTCTAAAACTAGACAGTTCCTAATGTTTACGCGAGTATTACACATATTAAATAAAACTACCTTTACGGATTCTATCGCGTTTGTATTTGATTTTTAATTTCCCGACGTTTTGAACTCCCATGACCATGATTACTGTAAAGTGTTCGAAACGTCGGAAAATTAAAAAAAAAAGTGTGTATGTCAGCTCCGACGCAAGACTGGAGTTTACTCCTTAAGTACGATTATCAAAACAGGCGCAAAAAAAGCTCATTTAACTAAAAATAATATATATATTTTTATTTACATTTATTAAAACTGTTCAGTGAAGTATTATCTCACGTCAGAAAGTGAAAGGTGCGCAGAATAGGTTTCGCACCAAAAACGTGGCGAGGTCATTCGATCAGTAGATTTTACTCCTCAAATTTTTCTCATACCGGGCGCCTTATATGAAAATCGATTCTTAAGGAGTAAACTCCAATAATGGCACGTAATCTAGATAAGGCCAGCATTGATTCAGCTTATTTTTTTTTAGAATTTAAAGTCGTAAGAAATGTGTTATATAACTATGATTTTTTTATAGAAATTTAACTGTAAGATCTTATTCTTTGATTTAATTCTTCACTCATTATTCTCTAACTGTTATCTCAATTACTTGGGGTCGATACAATATGTACTCTTCTTTCATAGTACATATTTTAAAAGTTATTGGCAATAGTTTTATGACCGGCCGCCTGCCAGACTTCAACCCTCCTTGGGAATATATTTTTTCTTTTCTATTGCTTATGGTGGCAAACGAGCTGACAGCACACCTCATGTAAGTGTGAGTGTCACTGCCGCCCATGGACTTTTGCAATACCAAGGGTATAGCTAGGCCACTGCCTACCAATACAAACCCCAAACTCATCCCATTTGGGCTTGACCAAACGACATTAGATGGATGTTAACCAAACAACATCATATGGAGGTGGCCCAGGTCGTTATAAGGCTCTTAGTCGTCTTTTACGACATCCACGAGCAAAGTAAGAGTTCGTCGTAGCCGCTACCACACATTTTTAATTCTTTGATTTAATTGTAAGATCTTATTTCAGGGTCGAGTAAGATATATAAAAAAAATATTTTTGCTTACTAACTACGAACAAAGATCTATTTATCATAACATAAACGTATACAACCTTGAAGTATGGTATTATGATCCAAATACTTTGCGAAAAAATATAATATTATAAAAGTTACTAAGAGATAACGGGGCACAGGTTTTTCCTGATAAAGCTCTTTTTTTTTTATCTAAAGAAGCAGTTTCTCTGAAATAATATTTAATGATGTTATTTTTATATTCGTCTACTTATTTTATTCTATAGAATAACGCGACATCTACTATTTCTCAGAAATATTCTACTAAATTTATTAATAAAGACACCGACATATGTATTTCATTTTACCTCAGCTCATATACGTGCCACTGTTGGGCTCGGGCCTCCTACATAATGGAAGGGTAATGACCTACTATACCATGCTGGTCAGACGTGTTGGTATAGGATTTTGTTTCGAATTTTCCTTCTCTCGCATAGATGTTATATGCGTTTTATATCCCTTAATCGTCTCGTACGATCACCCACGGGTAGGATAGGGGGTGGTGAATTATATTCTTACTCCGTCACCATACGGAAAATATATTTTCTTACTTGTATGTATTTACTTGATTAATATATTTTCTTTTTTTGATATTACAAGATTTTGCCAACAGTGTACGTTGAATTTTAGATCAGAAGTATCTATCGAATATTCCTCGCCGGAGAAGTGAATTATTTCATTGGATTCAAGCCGGTAGATTTATTCTACGTGATAAATCAAAAAATTACGTAATACTTTCTCTGTATTTGCT
This sequence comes from Lymantria monacha, assembly GCA_905163515.2. NCBI lineage: Eukaryota > Metazoa > Arthropoda > Insecta > Lepidoptera > Erebidae > Lymantria > Lymantria monacha. The sequence continues at coordinate 21,170,726 of LR991091.1, forward strand.
CCGATGGTTCGGACATGTGGAAAGAATGCCGAACGAACGTCTGGTTAAGAAGATATACAATGCGAAAGTGGAAGGATGTAGGTACCGGGGGAGACTGAGACTCACTTACCTAGACCAGATTGGTCACGTACTGAAGGAAGGTGGAGTTAAAAGTCTCCGAAACCGGCGAGCGTGTATGAAAAGAATTATGAATGTCGAGGAAGCGAGTGAAGTATGCAAGGATAGAGTTCTCTGGCACTCTGTTCTCTCTGCCTACCCTGCAATGAATATGGCGTGATGATATGTATGTATGTATGTACTTTCTCTGTAATGAAATTCACTCTTCACATAATTAATGTACCTGTTTAAATTACTGAAATTTAGCATTTAATATGCTTAATTATTTATAAAACCCGACTACAAAATGAAAAATGTATGTACCTGTTTTTTGGCAGGCTATAGTTTGGACACGCGTCGTCCATTCCATCCGGGGTGACGGAAGGGCGGTGCATGGCACCAAAACCCACCGTATTTTCACCCCAACACCATTAAGCCGCCCACTGTTATAATTATGCACCTAGTAATCTCTCAGACAAATTTGTATGCTGTATATTATATAATAAAATTTCTTAATCACGTGGTTAAGATTAAAGGCAAAATTCAACACATTAAAATATACAAAAATATAAAAATTAGGACGAGAAATTAATCACAAATTCTATCTTTGCCTCACTTGTGAGAAATTATACATAAGTGGTAAATCAAAATGTCTTGTAACTATTGAATCTATCTGTACCCGTGTTTCTGTCCCATCGAATCAATTAATTGAGTGGAAATACTGAATGTCTGAGGTCGAATTCAATTTAGTATAAATGGCGCATATACGCATATATTTGTAACTTTGAACATATTTATGCCCACCTTTAAATGAGCATATAGAAATTCACTATTGGACATAAATCATAGGAAATAATACCATAGCTGCTATGATTGACGGATATATTGACCATTGCAGCTGGTATTATAAATTTGTTAAAACTTAGATTATTTTATCATTATTATCTTTTCACTATCCACTATCCACCGTCCACGTAGGCTTCATAGAATGCCACATGATGCTGTTATTCTTTGGTGAATCATCATTTATCTACTCTTATCCCAATTGCTTGGGGTCGATACACTTATATGTATATAATATATATATATTAGAGTATACTCTTCTTTCATAGTACATATTTTAAAAGTTATTGGCAATAGTTTTATGACCGGACGCCTGCCAGACGCCAACCCTTCTTGGGAATGTAATTGTTGACCAAACGGCATTAGATGGAGTTGACCCAGGTCGTTACAAGGCTCTTAGTTGTCTTTTACGACATCCACGAGCAAAGTAAGTGTTGGTAGTATTCATAGTCGCTACCACACAGCTATTATTCTTTGGTGAAGTTATTGACATAATCACCACACTTAGCAAGCGGATTGGCGACGGTAGTAAAACGTTCATTAACCAGGAGAGCACTCAATTGCTTAGTACCTAGTGATCTTTTGGCCGATTCTTATGAGATCGATGGACAAGTAAATGATGGCGACAATCGTGTTCTTTTCCATAGCCAGACGGAGAGAAGAAGACGAAGAGAGAATTTATTTGTTATAATTTTTATATTTACATTAAAATAAAATGTAGGTATTTATTTAAATTGTTTTTTATAAAATATAAATGTCTTAGTATTAGTTCTTCTGTACACGCATCACCTCACTCCTTCTAAACGACTGAACTGATTTGGATAAAATTTTGTATGTATATTTTAATGGTTTGAAAACATAATTGCACCTGGTTGGTGGTGCTGCTATCGCTACTTCAGCAAATTTTATTACAACATTTGTTAGTATAATTGACAACTTAACTGTAGAACCAATGTACGGTATGCACAGCCTGCAGTGGACTGTATGAGGTAAGTTTACTGAACTAGGTGAGGAACTGATATTATCCTATCCCTGCAAGCCGCGAAGAAGTAATTAAAAAATACTCCACCAACCTTTCATCCACTTTCGCCGAGGGCAGTAGTGTCGTCGCAGTAGGCTCGCCAAACCGCGCAGTCAGCTTCACTATATTCTATACAACTATGCAGTTCACAGCACCACAAAACACTATTATGGTGGTTCCAACAGTTCCGTTAAACAATGTCCTACCAAGGATTAAGCAGGTGCGGCGATTACGAATACACCGAGTGGCACAACCGCCTGGCGGACCGAGTTGTCTCAAATCTTCTACTCAACTGTCATAACGACGGTTGCAGAATCGAAGTTGTGAAGTTTCTCCAAATACCCTCCACATAACTTGCAAGGACCGAACATACCCCTCACCGAATTCAACATGATGAATTCCCCATTCTAAATTAAAAAGCAAGTAAGGGATATACAATCCACTAACCTATGTAAACAAAACACATAGAATAAATAAGCCTTTAGTGAGGTATATTTTTGAAAAAAAGAATAATAATAATTAATTAATCTAGATAAACAATAAAATTTAACCTAAGAAAAAAATAAAAGGTAATTAATTTGCATACGGTAATGGACAAATTTTATTCACCGGTCTCTTAATTAGACCATTTTTAGTTCTCAAAGTAACTACACGAATAATGCCATCAACGCCCTCGTGTGTTGTTTCAATTCTACCAAGAGGCCACTGCAATGGGCGCGTCAAATTTGATTTCAGTAAAACTAAATCACCAATCTTTACGTTAGGAGGTGAGGCAAACCACTTCTCTCTTTGTTGCAGAGTATGAAGATAGTCATTTGACCAGCGCTTCCAAAATAACTGTGATATTTTTTGAATTGACTGCCAACGAGATAATCTATGTTGAGGAACGTCCTCATAATTATATTCAGGCACAGCCACTAAGCTTTGTCCTATCAGGAAATGACCAGCAGTTAATACATCGAACTCGTTTGGGTTTTCAGATAGTGTACATAAAGGGCGTGAGTTTAATACAGCCTCTATTCTGCAGAACACAGTTGACAACTCTTCCAGAGTGAGACTTCTATCACCTACAATACGTTGTAAAATGTGTTTCGTACTTTTTATCCCGGCTTCCCAAAGTCCACCCATGGAAGCTGCGTTAGGAGGATTTGTCCTCCACTCTACTTGCCGCGCGGTTAATCCTACGAGTACCTCGTCATGAATCTTATTACCATTTAAAAATCTAAGTACCTCCTTGAGATGCTTGGCTGCCGATACATAATTCGTCCCGCAATCGGAATATAAACAAGTACTTAATCCGCGACGGGCTACGAAACGGTCATATGCAGCTAGAAAACATTCAGCTGATAAATCAGTTAACACCTCGCAGTGTACTGCTTTTGTTGAAAAACATACAAATAGGCATAGATAAGCCTTGTATATTTTTGCGTTACGACGTGTACTTTCTTTTACAAGGAATGGACCACCTATATCTGTACCTACATGGCTGAATACCTTATCAACCTTAAGTCGGGACATGGGCAACGTACCCATTTGAGGTTGTAATGCAGTAGGTCGGCATTTAAAACACACCTTACACTTTGTCAGTACCGATCGAATGATGCTACGAGCACCAACGAGCCAATAGTTTTGACACATTAGACCTTGTAATGTACGAGGCCCTACGTGTAGGTATTTTACGTGCAAATATTCGATTAATAATTTACTTGTATGGCATTTTGGTAGCAAAACCGGGTGCTTCGTATTGTACGGAAGGTCAGATTGTGAGATACGACCCCCCACCCTGAGGACTTTATTTTCAACGAAGGGTGATAGTTTACGTAAAGAGGCTACAAACTTACCCTTTTCTAACGCTACTATTTCAGATTCAAAGTGATTTTGTTGAATAATTCTAATAATTGAATCATGACCTTTGCGCAACTCAAGGGTCGTTAGAGGGCCTAAAGACCGATTTGAAATTTTACACTGAAGATTTATAATAAATCTATGACACCATGAAATAATACGCTGTAATTTATTAAAAGAAGAACACTTATTAAATATTTCTTCAAGGTCATTTTTAATTTCAACCTTTAGAGAAGAATTAAAACTAAATGTTGCACTATTTGATTTAAGTTCGGGAATCTTGAAGTTATGATTTAATAAATATGGTTTTATAGGCCACTTTTGTTGGTTATCATATAGCCAATCGGGGCCGTGAATCCACTCTGTAGCTCTTTCCACGAAGTGAGCAGGCAACGTTCCACGTGAACATATGTCTGCAGCGTTATTTTCGCCCTTCACGTGATACCAACAACTAGGTGGTACTGCGGCAATAATGCGACTAACACGGTTAGCCACAAAAGTTTTTAACGTGTATGGTTGTGTATGTATCCAAGCCAAAACATTTTTCGAATCGCTGAGCGCAAATATAGAAACAGATAAATTATTATCGCTTAAGTTTTGTACGACAAAACTTACAACCTTCGATAGCAGCACGGCTGCTTCGAGTTCGAGTCTAGGTATAGACAAGAGTGGGTTTAACGGCGCAACCTTTGACTTACTAGTCAGCAGTCGAACCTTCACTTCACCTATATTGTTTATACTACGTATATATAAGCACGTTGCGTATCCACGGGATGACGCATCGCAAAATGCTATTAATTGTATTTCACTAAAATTAGGTATTAAGATGTGACGCTCAAAACGCAATTCAGTCAAAAGTGGTAGATCGGAGATGAATCGATTCCACTGTGAGCACGGCTCAGGTGGTAGTTGCTCATCCCATGCGACTCCCATCTTCCAGAGATCTTGCATGATACACTTTGCGACAAACGTACATGGTGAAATAATACCTACAGGATCGAATATGCTCGCCAGTAGTTTTAAAACTGATCGTTTGGTCTGTTTATTATCAGTCATGTTATAGGAAAACGCAAAACTGTCACAGGCAGGTAACCATGTCAACCCTAACACCTTAAGGGAGGATGATAACGTATCATCTTGAAAATCGATGGTTACAACTTGATTTGACTGCATATGAGTAAGTAACTCGGGACAGTTGCTAGCCCATTTTCTTAAATCAAAGCCACCACTTTTAAGAAGTGTCAGCAAATCATCCTGCAACGTGCAGGCCTGTTCTAATGATGGGCAGGACCATAATACGTCATCAACGTAGAAGCCTTGTTTGAGCACCTTTGCAGCCTCTGTACGCGGACGTTCAGCATGAGTGAGCTCATCCTCAGCTAGCTGATGCAGCGTGCGCACAGCTATGTAAGGTGCACTACGGAGACCGTAGGTATTCGTTCGAAGTTCGAAGACGCGAACTGGCTCCGTTGGAGATTCTCGCCAAAGAATGTGCTGGTACTTCCTATCAGCAGGATCAATCAGAACAGCCCGATACATCTTTGACACATCAGCAGTGAAACAAACTTTATATAACCGAAAGCGAATTATAATCTTTAGTAAGTCTGGATGTAGTTTTCTGCCTGTCAAGAGTGCATCGTTAATTGAAATACCATTCTTAGGTTGTGCGGAACCGTCGTAAACAACGCGCAGAGGTGTACTTACGGACGATGGACGCAGAACACAATGGTGCGGTATATAATATCCTGACTGCTCAGGACCTTGATATAACTCCATGTGTCCAAGAGATTCATACTCTCGCATGAAGTCAACATAAGACTTATGAAGGTCTGGCGATCGCGCCAGGCGGCGCTCGACCTGTTTAAGCCTTGTTATAGCCACATCATAAGAATCACCAATAGGTGCATGGTGTGGGTTTAATAAAATGGGAGAAACATAACGACCATTTTCATCACGACAGTGTTTTTCTGTGTACATTTTTTCGGCTAACTCCTCCATAGGATCCGTTGGAACTTCACACGGTAAAGATTCCAACTCCCAAAACCGTTTAAGTGTATCATTTAAATAATTATTTTCAATTGTGTACGACACAAATGACGTTGCACACGGTACAACATCGAGACTGTTAGAGCAATTTTTTAACCCTAGTCTCCCAGTTATGACGTAACCAAATATGCTCCCCAATGCCACTGGTACATCTTTATTTATTATAAATTTTGTCCCGTCATAAATATAGGGAAACACTTCACCCGATAAAATAATGTCAATCGGGGACGTTGTATAAAAATACGGATCAGCTAATTGTAAATCTTTATACTTAGTAATCAACTTATCGGGAATAAGTACGTTTGGCAAATCGGATGTAATTTTAGGTAAAATTACAGCATCAATGTTAAACACCGGCGTGTTATTGTAGCGCGGCTGAATAACACACGAAGCCATTCCATAATTTTTTACATATTCGCCACCTAGTCCGAAGATATTATATGGACATTTATTAGCTGATAATCCTAACCGTTGAAAACAATCTAACGTAATAAAATTACTTTGCGCCCCAGAGTCAATTAATACGCGCACGGGCTGATAATTATTAAACGCGTTCAAAACATTCACAACAGCTGTTCCCAAGATAACTGTACAGTTAGAAGTATGCGTAGACGTCAGATGACACACCGTACTGATAATTGATTGTTCGTCTCCCTTGCACGGCGCAGGAGCGGTCTCAGTCGAAATCAGCTGATTCGAACACGGTTTGTTATTATCTATCGCGCTAACTTCACGATGTAACAGAACATGATGCGGTAAATTACAGATTAAACATTTAAAATTACTTTTACACGCCTTAACGGTATGATTTGATTTTAAACAATTATGACATAATTTTAATTCATTCGCACGGCGAATACGTTGCTCATTAGACAATTTACGAAATTGTTCACAACGGAAAATCATATGATTACTATCACAATGTACACATAAACCCTTTAACCCAGAGCGTGTAGAAGATAGCGAATGCTTTTTTGTATCCTTTTGTCGCGAATCATTTTGTTGATATTTATTAGAATACACATTAGAATATGACGCAGAATGATCTAGAACTTTTATTTGATTATGTATAAATAATGCTAATTCATCGAAGGTAGGAATGGAATTTTGATCTAATTTTTGTTCAAAATGTTTTCGAGTTTGTGGATCTAATGCCCTTAACGCAATATGACACATTACATAACTGCTTAAATCTTTAATATTAAGTGCCTGTATTGCCTTATACGAATGTTCGAAGTTCTCAATAAACATGTTCAAATCAGCAGACGATTCCTTGCGTAACGGTGAAAAGTTTAACATTTTATCTAGGTACCTACCAACTAACAATCTATTGTCTCGATATTTATCAATTAAACTCTGCCAGACGAGATCGTAGTTATTGGCGGATATCGGTACACTTTTAACCATATTTAATGCAGAACCTTTCGTGCAAGACAATAGATAATGAAATTTATCAATTTTTGGAATGTGCGGCTGATCATGTACTAACGAGCAAAATGTTTCATAAAATGTATTAAAATTCTCAATATCCGAATTAAATGTAAATAATTCAAGTTTAGGCAGGCGAGGGCGGGACTCCATGGTAACCAAGCGATTCTCACCGTTATTGCCGATGCGTGCCGAGCTATATTTCGAAGCACATAATTTCACTCGAAAATATAGTTCATCAAAACTTTGTAACTCTTGACTTCTAAGTATTGACTCAGAATCAACTAAAAGTTCTTGTTCGAATATATCGAATATTATTTTTTCGAATGAACTACGTAGGTCACTAATTTCAGAGACGTGCAATAAAAACAATTCTTTCGTATCAGAATTCGATAAATCGTGGGACATATCATATACCTTTTGCATTTGTGAAAACAAGAGTTGTTTTCGTTGAATTAACACGGTTAATTCTTTGGGTAATGGATTTTTCTTATCACTAGAAGTTTTTGCTTTAGGTGCCGCCATCTTGTGAAACAACACACGTAGCCCAATGAAATTATAAAATTAATAATATATTACTTTCACTAATACTTGTTACCTATACAATTTAATTATATAACACTTAGCTGAATAATTGTACGACAAAAATAATTTATGTGTTTTGTTTATATTGTATACTTCGTATAGTGGAGAAAAGTAAAGTACATAAGATATGTATAGAACGTCTACACAATGAAATTATAATTTCATTAAATAATGGGGAATAAGAAGTAATTGGCACGGCCAATATAAATAAATTATATGCTAAGAACGTCTTAACATATATGATATTTATTGGGAGGTATTCTAACACGGTTAGAAATAACGGTACAGAACGTCTGTACTGTCTAAATACCTGGGAATTACGAATTCCTAGGTGAGGTATGAGACCTTAGGAGCGGTATCCTGGGTCGAAGTGACCAAAAAAAAGACTGTACGGTATGCACAGCCTGCAGTGGACTGTATGAGGTAAGTTTACTGAACTAGGTGAGGAACTGATATTATCCTATCCCTGCAAGCCGCGAAGAAGTAATTAAAAAATACTCCACCAACCTTTCATCCACTTTCGCCGAGGGCAGTAGTGTCGTCGCAGTAGGCTCGCCAAACCGCGCAGTCAGCTTCACTATATTCTATACAACTATGCAGTTCACAGCACCACAAAACACTATTATGGTGGTTCCAACAGTTCCGTTAAACAATGTCCTACCAAGGATTAAGCAGGTGCGGCGATTACGAATACACCGAGTGGCACAACCGCCTGGCGGACCGAGTTGTCTCAAATCTTCTACTCAACTGTCATAACGACGGTTGCAGAATCGAAGTTGTGAAGTTTCTCCAAATACCCTCCACATAACTTGCAAGGACCGAACAACCAATAGTCATCAAATTTTACATACAACGTGTGAAATTTCGTCAGGTATAAAGAAAAGACTATAGAAAACTTTTCATAGGAAAAAGCACTGATCCTCGGACTATAGAATATCTTTCAAGACAAAAAAAAAATATATGAGCGAAACCGGGGACATAACTAGTGAAAAATATAATATAGGGAACATAATTAATAAAAATTTAATGTAATCTAATTATTAAAATCATCAATGAGAAAACTTAATATTTAATTATATTGCACCTTGCAAATATTTATATAGGTATTGTCATTTACAGTATTTTATTTGAACAAGGCAATTTCACCTAATTACTGTAAAATGTAACCTACATCATATAGATTTCCTTTTACGACTGTAGTCATTTGGTTCTGTATAAAAAAGACCATTAAAGATAGAAAAAGCAGACCGTACTGAGTTACATTAATTGCTCGTAACAGTTAAGACATAAATACGTCAGTAAAGGTCGTTACTGGCAAGAAACTGTCGTTAAGACCTTCGGGTGGTAGCTTAAAATCTCTATCACCCAACTTATCCTTAAAGACATAAAAAGAACATTGATCCGGCGAGAAAATGCTAAAAGTTTCGTACAAATGCTAGCACTTTGTTACTGATTACACAAATTGGTTTTTACCTTAAATTATGTTTGGACTTATAATATAAATGGACACAACTATGTTTTATACTTTCGCCAATTTTTTTCCAAAGAAAGAACCCGGCGCTTATACATATACTTACTACTTATACGTGTATAAATTTTTTACTACATTATTTTTGATTTCACGTAACACGTGGAATCTAAAATTATATCATTAATTTCAAATTCAATTTTCCTTGTGTCAGGTGGAATAAAAAATCAGAACCGAATTTATTCTTCGCAACACAGATCACTTTCAGACTTCGGCTTATCATTAATATTTTAGAAATTAGAATAAGTGTACAGGAAAAAAAAATTGTAAGAATTAGAAGCGTGTAGCTGATAATCCACTGTTATATATTTACTTTTTCATTGTCCACTACTGGAATTAAGCTTCTACAGCTATGATCCAACTGCCATATTGATATGAGTTTATCCAACACAACGTTATTCGTACATGGTTAAAATTTGAGAATATTTTTTCTGACAGTTATTAGTTGGCTGACCCATGTACTCGTAAATAGCTATATTCTCAAAAATCTTTAGTAAAACAACGTATGTTAAATTGGCTTATGTAATTAAAGTAGTGAATAACCTGCTAATCTGTATATCAAAGTAATTTCTTTCTTTGTAAATTAACAATGTTGATATGTTTGATACATAAGTATTACAAAAACGAACCAAAAAAATATAATTCTGTTTCATAAGAGCGAAGCAGTGATAATATTTATCACAAATACTGATCTCGTAAATTGTAGAATATCGTGAAGACATCTATATATTACGACATCTTCTTTTTTTTTTGGATCTATGCGGTCGGCGCACTCCTCGCACCACTCCGTCCGGGGCGACAGAGGGGCGTAAGCACGCACACCCGTAACCCACCCGGGAACCTCGCCTGCGTCAGAGCAGCGTGAACTGGTCATCAGTGGCCGGCCCGACGCAATAGCCCTTATATTACGACATCTATGTATTTTTCGTGTAGTAACGGAGTAAGCATACAATTCATAATTCCCTTTCTTGCCTGTAGATGTAAAAAACGATTAAGAGATATGAAATGCACATAAAATAGATACAAGGGAAGAAAATTTCGAATTAATATCCTATATCAACCCGTCTAACCAGCGTGGTATAGTAGGTCAATTTCACTCTCATTATGAAGGAGGCTTGAACCCAATAGCGGGACATATTCATGTTTTGATGAGATATTTACTTACACTACATAAGTCCCATATGTACATAGGTACATATAAGTTTATAGCACATACAGTTAGACTGGCCGTTAGTCCCTGCACTATTTTGCCTGATCCATAGGTATTAAGGTCAGCCATTCACAAACTCCAGTAGTTCTAAACGAGCCCAGAGTAAATAAAGCTTAAGGTTAATGGCAACACTATGCGCATTTTAGTTGCGACTAACGTTCATAACAAAACTGTTTATGTTGCTAATTCTATTGTCAGAATTTCACCAAATTTCTAGAGACTAAATTCTTTTAAATGAATATTGGTTATTTATTTTTATTTTTCCGTGTGGTGACGGAGTAAGAATACATTTCACCACCTCCTATCTTACACATGGGTATCGTAAAAGACGATTAAGGGATATAATATGCAAATGGCATCTGTGCAAGAGAAGGAAAACTTGAAATAAAACCCTATACCAACACGTCTGACCAGCGTGGTATAGTAGGTCAATTTCCCTCCCATTGTGGAGGAGGCCCGAGCCCAGGAGTGGGACATATGTAAGCTGAGATGAATATTGGTTCTATTAAACTACGTATAGTATGTTGTTAAAGTTTAATGAACGATTTCAATTACTTAGTCTTTTAACAATTTAATTAACTGCAACAGCAGATGCAAACCTGTGATTTGATTTTCTAATTTTAGTTTCAAATGCAAACCATTTTACTTTTATAATTTAGTTTCTTTTCAGCAGGTTATGCTTTGGACACATGCGTCCATTCCATCCGGGGCGACAATAGAGCAGCGCGTGGCCCCATAATCCACCGTTTTTCCTCCCCATTACCATTGAGCAGGTCACTGCTACTGAATCCTTGATGTTCGTGGTTAGCCTGACCAGGACCAAGGACTTATAAGTTATTTATAAATACCCGATTAGGAAACGAAAAATGATGTCACAAGCTGGGTTCGAACCCGCACCTATTGGGAATCCGGCCCAACCGTGCTGCCACTTACACCATCGTGAACTATTTTAGGACATGCAAATTTCGATTCATATTATATCTTACGTCTTCAAGGTGACGTATGCCATCTATCGGACAATGCTTACACATTGTATAGACAATACTTCAAACTTTACAGTTAGAATTGTATTAAACGATGACACAATCTTGTTATTCAAATTACTGAAATTTTTAGCATTTAATATGCTTAATTATTTATAAATACACGATTACGAAACGAAAAATGATGTCACAAGCGGGGTTCAAACCCGCACCTATTGGGAATCTGGCCCAATCGTGCTGCCACTTACACCATCGTGAACTATTTTAGGACATGCAAATTTCGTAATCGGGTATTTATAAATAATTAAGCATATTAAAATGCTAAAAATTTCAGTAATTTGAATAACAAGATTGTGTCATCGTTTAATACAATTCTAACTGTAAAGTTTGAAGTATTAAGCCTATACAATGTGTAAACATTGTCCGGTAGATGGCATACGTCACCTTGAAGACGTAAGATATAATATGAAGCGAAATTTGCATGTCCTAAAATAGTTCACGATGGTGTAAGTGGCAGCACGATTGGGCCCGATGCCCAATAGGTGCGGGTTCGAACCCCGCTTGTGACACCATTTTTCGTTTCGTAATCGGGTATTTATAAATAATTAAGCATATTAAATGCTAAAGAATTCAGTAATTTGACTTATAAGTTTGTTTAAAAGACAAATTAAATTTAAAAATGCATGTATTATTTAATTTTATAACGAAATAATATAACAATTATCTAAATTACTGATGTTTAGCATTTAACATGCTCGGTTATTTCTAAAAACTTAATTCATAAGCGAAAAATGATTGCCACTAAAGTGGGATTTGAACCAACATCTACTGGAAATCTTTTTCAACCATCTTACCAACTTAGACCAGCGTGGTCTCACGAGTAACATCCAAATGCATTATCTGTATCTTCGTCGTTATGGAGATGTTCTATACGCCATCTATCGGAGCAGCGTTACAACATTGTTCCGATTCAATACTCTTATTAGTATGAATTCAAAAATATTAAGATCGATATAGTTAAAAATTAAAACGCAATGTAATGAAAATAAAAGCTGGTATTATTTTTATTAAAATTGCAAAATTTATTTAGGTAGATGAATATGATGTTTTAGCTGAGTGGTAGCTACCAATACTATCCGCTATCAACCCTCACTTTGCTCGTGGATGTCGTAAAAGACGACTAAGAGCTTTATATAGACATGAGCTAACTCCACCTGATGCAGTTCGGTCAACAATTACATTCCCAAAGAAGGTTGATATCAGGCAGGTGGGCATTAGTAAAACTATTTCTAATAACTTTTACAATATATACTATGGAAGAAAAGTACATATTGCGTCAACGCCCAGTAATTAGGATAAGAGCAGAAGAATGATGAATCATGATGATGAATATGGAGTAATATTGATCAAGTAAATTACGAAAATAGATCTCGCAAATAGTAGAAAACGTCTCCATCGTTGTATCTCATCTATTTATCGAATATAATATCTATTAAATACTGAAGAGTCCAAAAAGAAAGTTGTCCGCTTTCTCAAACAATCGACGTGGTACTCAGTATCGAATATGTAAGAGTATTCCATTATATAAGAGCACTATTCCCTACGCATAATACGATAAGCTTGTTCCTGCATTCGGATTTGTCAGCCCTCCCGCTGCGCATTTTCACATAAACGGGCATAAATATTCTATGGAATAGTTAGAAATATGTTCGCGATAACAACACTTGCAGACAATAAACTATTTTTATAGTACAACTTGATATATGCCATACATACATTCACGAAGCTTTTAGAATGTGGATTTATGCCATATAAATAATACCTTTAGTAATAAAACATATAACGTACTTTAGTAAGATTTAAAAAATCATAGATTTCGTATTTAATAATGAAATTAAAAGAGTAAATGTAATAAAACATGTTGCCTATTATTTAGTTGATTTTTTTTTTAGAGAAAAGTGTCACTTATCATAAATCAAGACATTTAAAAAAAAAGCTAGAAGCAAAAATTAAAACAGTGGACAGATCAATATATATACTTCACTGTTGTGCTTCAGACTCCTTCATAATGGGAGGGAAATTGACTTGCTATACTACCCTGGTAAGACGTGTTGGTATAGGTAGAGATTCCGCGCGAGTAGGGACCGACGTCCGCCCCCTACGTCGCTCAAGGAGAGTGTACCCCTCAGGGGGTATTCCGTCGGGCCGGCCACTGACGATAAGTTCACGCTGCTCCAGTGGCAGGTCCAACGACGTAGGCGAGGTTCATGGGTGGGTTGCGGTGCGGGTATGCGTGCGTACGCCCCTCTGTCGCCCCGGACGGAGTGGTGCGAGAAGAGCGCCGACCATAACCCATCCGTAAAAAAAAAAAAAAATAGGTAGAGATTTGTTTCAAATATACATTTTCTTCTATGGAGATTATTATGTATTTTATTACCCTTAGACGTCTTTTACAAGCACCCACGGGTAATTCAGGTGGTGTTGAATTATATTCGAACTCTGTCACCACACGGAAAACATGGGTGTATCAATAAAAGTAAACTTTTATGTCACTTCTAAGAATGCAGATATATTTTTGTGGGGATTTATGCCACCGTGTGTCGCTTTGCTGTTTTACCAAATAGCAAGCAAATAGCAATATATAGTCAGATCGTATCTACAAAAAAGTAAAATAGAATTAAGAATAAAAACAAATAATATATATTTGGATTAACGATACAAATCTAATTATTATTATTGCTAGTATTATTATTGCTAAGTAAAATAAAAAAAGGTAAATATGATTTTTAGTTGTATAACTCTCGGTATTTTATATAACATAAAAAGGTTCAATAACACAAAAAAAACTGTAACAATTTTGTGATATTGTACGGCGTTTTACTTTGTGCAATTCCAAAATATAAGCTATAAGGAAATAAGGCACTAGAAAAACGGATATTAAAAAGGACCGATTGTTATCAACGACCGTACATCTTTCAAAAAGGGAAAACAACAATCCTTTATATATAAACAAAAGTTTGGATTTAAACAAATTGACAATATTAAATTAACATTGGTATCGTGCGTTCTTCTTTTCAGCTCATGTATGTTCTACTGGTAACCTGTCTCTTGTCTATACTTTGAGGGAAATTTGCCTACTACATATATACGCGCTGATCAGACGAATTGGCCTACAATTCTGTTTGGAGTTTTTCTTCATTCTTAGTTTATATTAGTTTACAGGAGCTGTAATTGCGACAATGTATCACAAGATCAGATTTAGTTATTCAACTCTCTAAGGATGACAGGTACTTTGTAATATTTCCACAAATATATATTTCCAAAAAATATATACTGTGTAGTGCATTACGAGTGCTATGTAGTTAAATTTTTTTTTTCAAAAATACTATTTAGTCCAATATTATGCATTAGTATTTTTTTTAAGAAATACTATGTAGTGATTTGTCCATTGATTGCCCAGATAACATGGTGTTTTCAGATGCAAACGTATCTCAAATCTCTGGTTCGATTTTCTACTAGTAAAATTATTTGCGGGATGCATAAATAATTATTCTGAATTATGCTTTCATTTAAGACGTTAATAGCAATTTCTAAATTGTATGCTTCTCTCTAGCTTTTAGCACCCTAGACCAAGGAAATAATCCTTGTATTGCGGGGGACTTTTATCATCATCATCATCATCTCAGCTCATACATGTCCTACTGTTGGGCTCGAGCCTCCTCCATAATGGGAGGGTAACTGACCTACTGTACCACGCTGTTCAGACGTGTTGGTATACGGTTTTGTTTCGAGTTCTCCTTCGTATATATTATATCCCTTAGTCGCCTCGTATGATCACCCACGGGTAAGATAGGGGGTGGTGAATTATATACTTAGACCGTCACCACACGGAGGACTTTGTAAACATACAATTTACGGACACAAATTACACATAAACTTAGAACAACTATTTATAGATCACACTGCGTGGGAATCGGACCCACGGCACTGGCACGGAGAATCGATATCTTAACCACTACACCATCTATGCAGCCTAATGCTTTATAAATTTAAGTCATCCTAACGTTATAAGTATTCCATTTGCATAGACAAAATACTATATATCATTCTTTATAATAAATACGTCAAAAAAAATGGAATAATTTGTCATTTAGATGTTATAAAATCGAAAGTAAATAGCCTTTTACATTATTGGCAGAATGGTGGCTTATTGAAGCTGACATAACTTGAATGAAGTTGATGTATCATCATTGCAGCTGACATAACTTGAACGAAGTTGATGTATCATATATTATAGCACTGTACTGCCAACTATTATACATAAAATAAATTACGTACTGGCTTGTTTTAAATAAAAAAAAAATATATTTGAAAGTTTAATTTTTTTTCTTTTATTTCTTCTTTTAAATTTTCACGTACTTCAGAAACACATATTTGCGTGATCATTCTATATTGTAACCAACGTCATTATCTATATGCAGTGATTATTATATCATTAAATAAATTAACACCAATTTCTGTTCTTTAATTGTATGTTTGTAAAATCTATTCCGATACAAGGATTAATTTATTAGTGCAGTTTAAAACAAAATAAATTTTAGTAGAAAGAGGTATTAAACTTTGTATTCCTACTCGGTCATATTGCATAAATTGGACGTGTTAATTTTTATATTACCATTGTCTTAAATTTACACCAAAGTGTATAATAATAATACACGCAGTTGCGTAATTAATTTTGAATATTCCGTAATATCGTAATCAGAGCCTTTATGTTGAATTGGGTGCGAGGGTGGATACGCTGGAGGCTTTTAAAAGGCACTTAATCAAACGCATGTAAGTATATACGACGTTAATCACACTTAATGAATTTCCTTTAGGCCCGGTCTACTTTGTTATCTTATCTCAGATTGTAAATTTATGTGTAAACCCAAAATAACCTAATTGTAATATATTACAAGCATTCCCTTGTCATAATTTTCACAATTTCAAATTTGAATGTAGAAAAGTAAGAGTACATCTCTGTAATTTTTATAGCTATACATTGTGACCTTTCATAAATTATACAAATATAATTAGAGATAAGATTATAGAAAGCCGATTTATTTGGATTATATTTTTGACTTTAAATGATGGTTTTAATTTTTATGTAAATTCATCCCAATAGTTTATATATTTAGAGGTAATACCTCTAAATATATATACAGTAGAATCCGTTTATTATGACGCCGTTTATATTGATCAACCGCTTAATATGACGTTATTACACAGCCTAGTTTGGTTTTCATATAAAATCCTTTATAAAAAAAAGGGATATAATGAACTGATATATGACCGCTTATAGTGAAAAGTAGCTTATTATGACCTGTTTTTAATCAATTCAGGCTGGTTATAGTGACCGACATGATTCCTAATCTATTCGCCCGTTTTCGTTGCCTTCGCCCCCCCCCCTCCCCTTCGTTTAGTGTGAGCATTGCACGTGACTCATTTTTATTTTGTTTCTTAATGATAATTACGAGTCCATAGTTGAAGATTGTTAATGATTGGCAAACAAAAAGGCATCAAAATGTTTAAGCCTTTAGGTAAAAGTGATGCCATTTTTATGCTTTGAAGGGAAAGATTATAGATAAGAAAGAATTTATATTCTCACTAGAAAATCGTGATTCATACTCATCTTTTGCAAATTTGGAGTTAGTCATTCGAAAATATCAATGATTTTTAATAACAAGAAAAAGAAAGAAAAGAAAATTTATAAAGAATTATTTAATTCTATTCAAAGCAAGACAGGTTCTTTGAAATAATTACGACAAGTATATTTTAATCAAGTATTACTTTAGTATAAAAGTGAAAGAAGAAGAATGATATAATAATGATATAATAATAATAATAAAAAAAATCAAAGAATGCGGGAAATAGAGTGAACGGAGCGTTGGGGCAACTTCTCGGCAGCCACCACCTCAGCCAGAAGGCACGTGTAGCAATACATAACGCAGTGCTTGTCCCAACATTACTGTATGGAAGCGAGAGTTGGGTATGTAGAAAAGAGTACGAAAGTAAAATTAATGCGGTCGAAATGCGATCTCTTCGGAAAATCTGTGGAGTTAGGCTGACCGACCGCATTCGTAACGACGACGTAAGAGAGCGAGTAGGTATGAAAGAGAGTATTGGTGTAAAGATGCGAAAGGGAATGCTGCGATGGTTCGGACATGTGGAAAGAATGCCGAACGAACGTCTGGTTAAGAAGATATACAATGCGAAAGTGGAAGGATGTAGGTACCGAGGGAGACCGAGACTCACCTACCAAGACCAGATCGGTCAGGTACTGAAGGAAGGTGGAGTCAAGAGTCTCCGAAACCGGCGAGCGTGTATGAAGAGAATTATGAATGTTGAGGAAGCGAGTGAAGTATGCAGAGATAGAGCTCTCTGGCACTCTGTTCTCTCTGCCTACCCTGCAAGGGATATGGCGTGATGATATGTATGTATGTATGTATTACTTTAGTATACTAACTCTTGCAGTTTTTCTGTTTATTAAACCAAATTATGTATGTATCCAACAAAACGAAAAGTTTTGCATTTTCTGTGAACTTCTGCTTTGTATGTCGACCGCTTGGTCAATGTTATTAAAAACGGATTCTACTGTATACATTATTGTAGTCAATATCTAAACAATCAATAAATTTTGAAATCAAAATATTGTTCCATTTTAACTAATTGGTATTACTAGTTTGGAATACGGACCACATCTTTAAATTGGTTTTCAGATCACAGTGAAAATAGTTGCATGGTTGCTGATTATAATGACTAATTTTCAAACTGACAACAGCAAATCATAAATAATTAGGTACTGTTCAGATGGACGTCTACAATTCAGCTCAATGAGCTATTCTATAAATCAATTTAGTACTCAGGTTAATAAAAAAATCGTTAATAAAAATATTTACTACGTTTACCTGTTTGTTATAAACTTTTAAGTTTTGAATAAAACTTTTGTAGTGGTCAATTTATTCATTATCAATATTTACTTCATTCTTTACAGATATTTAAATGAATCCTAGAAGTATAAACTTAAGCCTATTAAATACAACAGCAAATGTTAACTTTCCGAACGAAGCGTAATAGCACATTGCCATTATTCAGACGTCTTTATCTTTTATCTTTATCTTTTGCGACAGTGTGGTACTACCCCGGGCGGACCGGCCCGTGGCTATAGACAGATAACTGTCCAGAGCGTGCTCCTACCACTATTAAAACTGTCTAGTAGTCAAGCTCTTTCACGGAGAGTGCTCTGAGGAACTGTTTGACTTGGTACCACCGTCACTATTATATCACCGTACCACTCGACACCGCAGCAGGGTTCATCCATTTCATCTGATAACGATACAGACGTCAACTGTACGTTTTCAACGATCATTTCTCCCACGTACATGTAAGATCTGGAATGAACTAGCTGCTGCTATGTTTCCCAAGCGCTATGACATGTCCTTTTTTAAACGAGGTTTAAGAAGAGCACTTTCTTCACGGTAGGCAGCGGCCTAGCTATACCTTGGTATTGCAAAGGTCCATGAGCGGCAGTGTCACTTACCATCAGGTGTGCTGCCGGCTCGTTTGCCACCACAGGCAATAAAAAAAAAAACAATAGTAATTACATCTGTAAATTGGATTTAAAAAACTGAAATAATATTGACATCAGTGAGAGCTCTTCTCACTGATATCAATGTTATTTCAGTTGTCCCGCATTTTTTTTATTGTTAGTGCTGGCAAACGAACAAGCAGCACACCTGATGGTAAGTATCACTGCCGCCCATGGACCTTTGCAATACCAAGGGATGATTATATTGACATAAATTTCTATCTATCTCTATTTCACCTCTATTCCATTAATTTAAAGTCCGTCCCTCCTGTCATAAAATAATGGTCCCCCGACGCGTTGGTTCACATCTTAAAAATATGAATAGGTTCTTTTAATGAAGTTAAAAGGTCGTTAGAATTTTTTTATTTTTACATTTTTAATTTATTTTTGGGTAGAAAGGATTTTTTATTTTAAATTTTAGTTATATTTGAATTATTATTTTTAGTTTTAAGATTTAGATTAGACATATAAGCGAACCCACTTGTTGGAAAGTGAATTCAAATACGATATGTCTGCTGTTAGTTTTCTAAGCGATGATTTCCCTGCAGACCATTCCGGTTGCAGCTATTCTGCAGACTATACTGGTTATAGCACCAGGTCAAGATGGTCATATCACAAACTCATAAGGTGCAAATATTTTTTTTTTTTTAGAGAAGCCTAGTGTTTGGGACGGTTCTGAACTTCAATTTTTTTAAAAAATGTAATAAAAAATTCTTATTCATCATCATCATTCTCCTACGAGCCGGCCGACCCCAAGTATTTGGATAAGATCCCAATTACTTGGGATCGATACAATATGCACTCTTCTTAGAAGTACATATTGTATAAGTTATTGGCAATATTTTATGAGCGGCCGCCTGCCCGGCCCTTCAGATGGAGTTGATCTAGGTCATTATAAGGTTCTTAGTCGTCTTTTACGACACCCATGAGCAAAGAAAGGGTTGGTAGTATTCGTAGTCGCTACCACACTTTGATACGTATACATATTAAGAAATCTATGATATATGTATTCCAAAATATGTCATATATTTGTCTTAAATTAAGATTAATATAACCTACTCAGTTAACATGCAAACACTTTCAGCTATTCGTCCTTCTTAGTGTTCAAATTATAAATGTGTCATCTCGAAAACCCTTATAACTATTCCCAAATATGATAAATCTATTGAAATGTATGGGTTAGCTTTATGTCCTCATCATCATCTCAGCCCACATACGTCCGACCTCCATCCGTCTGGAGCCTCATTCACAAAGCCAGGAAAGTCGATCCACTATACCACGTTGGTCAGAAGTGTTGGTATAGGGTTTTGTTTCGAGTTTTCTTCTCTCGCATAGATGTTATATGCATCTTATATCCCTTAGTCGTCTCTTTCGTAAAAATTTTTAGAGATTCTCAGCCACGGGTAAGATAGCGGTGGTGAATTATATATTTACTCCGTCACCATACGGAAAATAATGAAAATATAAATATAAAAATATATTATTTCCTCTCAAATATTCATTACAGCTCTGCATTATTAATATAGTAAACGCTATTTTCTTTTTGATCGTAATAATTTAATTTATTTTATGTTATTTCTACATATGTAACTCGGTATAGAGATATGTAAATTACACAATCATATTTAATTATTATTTTACATATAAATACGCAATTACAAAAATATAATCTATCGTCTTAAAATAAGCTTCATATGTTCATTATATTCCCTCGTAATCTAGTTTTTATAAAAAGCTTCATATAATTAAATAAGATTTACTTCACTTCACTCTGACAAGAGAAGGAAAACTCGTAACAACACCCTATATCAACACGTCTGACCAACGTGGTACAGTAGGTCAATTTCCCTCCAATTACGGAGGAGGCTTGAGCCCAACAGTGGGACATATATGAGCTAAAATGATGATGATGATGAATGATGCACTTCACTATAGTTGATGGCATTGATATTATCAATAAATGCTAAATATTATAAAAATATAGCTCATTTGTATTCTCGTTCTTCAACTTGTATCATTTCATACGAATATAGCATTTTCCAGATATTCATACGAATATAGTCTTCTCCAGAATACAACATAGTTTTCAGTCTTGTTTAGAGAATTTATTTTCAGTGCTTTTATGTTATTTTACTTATTTAAAACCAAGTTGCATGTAAGTGAAGGGTGATGAATTATAATCTTCCGTAACTATACGGAAACTATGTATGTACATTATATATTTAGAATAAGTATATTTAAAAGCATACACAAATATATTTAAAATATCATTGTTATATATAAGTTGTACATATCTATCTAATCTGTCTAATCTATTTATCTAATATACTTAAACGAGCAGCCGTGTGGTAGCGGCTACGAATACTACCAACCCTTACTTTGCTCATGGATGTCGTAAAAGACGACTAAGAGCCTTATAATGACCTGGGCCAACTCCATCTGATGCCGTTTGGTCAACAATTGCATTTCCAAGGAGGGTTGACGTCTGGCAGGCAGCCGGTCATAAAACTATTGCCAGTAACTTTTACAATATGTACTATGAAAGAAGAGTATATATTGTATCGACCCCAAGTAATTGGGATAAGAGTAGGAGTATGATGATATTCCAAATTCTTCTTGTATATATATTCTAAATATCGGAAACGGTACCAACAATTTTCTTGAAATTTAGCATCCATGGGGTTCCGGGGACGACTAATCGATCTAGCTAAGTTTTATTTGTAGAAAATATTGTATAGTCAATATTTTCAGGCAATAAAAAAATATAATATAGCGCTGACAACTATTAAAATCATCATCATCATCACAGCCCATAAATGTCCCACTGTTGGGCTCGAGCCTCCTCCGTAATGTGAGCGAAATTAACCTACTATACCGCGCTGGTCAGACGTGTCACCACTCAGAAACTATTAAAATATGAAGGCAAATTTTGACACTGGCTCGATTGAACAATCGAGCAGTCTGATCGAGGCTGGTTCGGATCCTGTTTCTCTTTTTAATTACTTTTTGACTTTTTAATATTTTTATTATTATTTAATTAATTATTTTTATTATATTTAAATATATCTTCAAAACACACTAAAAACAAAATCGAAGACATATCGAAGACTCGGTCATCCTGATATTGTATATTTATGTGTAGGTATATCATATATGCATATATAAGAAAGGTTCTAGAGTGGCGACCACGTACCGGACGACGAAGTGTAGGACGCCCCCCACTAGGTGGACAGACGACCTGGTGAAGGTTGCTGGGCGTCGTTGGATGCAAGCGGCACAGAACCGCACTCTGTGGCGTCACGTGTGGGAGGCCTACGTCCAGCAGTGGACGGTAGTACACTGAGATGATGATGATGATGATGATATCATATATAGTTATTATTTTCAATTAAAATTTATCACATATAATATCTCATCTTTCTCATCACAATAATATCAATAACATGTGATTTCATAACAAAATGTATTAAGTAATATTTAATAGAAAATAAAAGACAGTTTACGCTATTATATATGTACATATTTTATTTTGGCATCTCTTAGGAAAAAAAGTTTGAACCCTTCAGAAAATGTTTACCATTTACAATAACAATAAAGGCTACTGAGCAGGTGCAGAATTGTACACAGAGTGGCTATTAACATAATCACCCTCTATCAATTCGCCGTCTAATATCATGCTTCATTAGAGAAACTGAGTTGTATTTTTTATTGATTTTGGTGGCAAACGAGCAAGCAGCACACCTGATGGTAAGTGTCACTGCTCCACATGGACCTTTGCAACACCAAGGGTATAGCTAGGCCGCTGCCTATCAATATAAACCCCAAACGCAACCAGTTGGGCTTCCGGCTCTCTCGCTCACCGAACGAAGCAAAACAGCACATTGCCATTGCTCAGACGTCGATCTTCTGCGAGAGTGTAGTACTAGGTACCCGGACGGACCGGCCCGTGGCTGTATACAAAAAAACTGTCAACAGCGTAGTTCTACCACTACTAAAAGATTTTTAGTCAACTAATGCTTAAATTTTATTTTCCAAGCTTTACTGTGCATAGGTTTTACTTATATTAGTCAATATTGATTGCAGAAATTATATTGGCACCTTTTTGCAATTAATAATAAAATAACCGGTAATAATTTATTTGTTTTTAGTTTAGTTCCTAATAAAATAAATGAAAGTGCATTAAAATATAAGTACGGTTCGTCGTGATCTTTACTATTTTTTTAATTATAAATAGAATTGCAAAAAATTAGCTCGTTGTAAAATAATTACCATTTTTTTTTTAGATCAAGCATTTTTTTATTGGAGACTTTAGCTATTTGCCTTATAATTGTTATTATATGATATTAAATTGGGCATGGCTTTGTTGAAGTTAGTTTTGATGAATATGATATTTTATTGTCAGTAAGAAATCATAGTTAAAACATTAGTATTATCTATTGTGTATAAAAATGAATATGTTCTAAATAGATCTTCGTAGGTAGGGTATGATTTTTTATCTATAACTAAATTAGAAAAAAATGATTGTCTGTCACTAAAATAATAAAATTATAAATTGAAATTAAATTACGTTAATTACTGAATCTTACTAAAGAATGCACGAGCTGATTTGATCAACTTTTTGTTATAGATGTTCGTAATAAAACATTATAATAAACATGCAGAATTTCTCGGAATTTATGTATTGGAAATTGAAGTAGTTCAACGTATTATTTTTCTATGAAATTCTGATATTACTTTTCTGATATTTGTGGAGAAGCATCTGGCTCTAGGTCAGAGGGTTTTCTGCAGTTTTGTGGATCTGGAGAGAGCATTTGACACGGTTGTACGAAAGGAACTTTGGGACATTTTACCGGAGTATGGTAATGGTATGGTATGGTCGCCTTAGTTTGACGTCAATATCGGCGTTAAGCAGGGGTGCGTTCTGTCAGCCAGGCTGTTTATCATATATCTGGATAAATGTCTCCAAAGGTTGAACGATATGAATGTGGGAGTCCAGATGGGCGACTCAGTGGTCACTGCTTTGCTCTATGCAGATGATGCAGTCCTGTTGGCACAGTCAGCGACTGACCTGCAGACCCTAGTCGACACAATGACAGAAGATTGTAAGAAAAGGGGTCTACGCGTGAATGTGAGCAAAACCAAAATAATGGTCTTTGAAAGAGATGAAGCCAGAGCAGATGTAAGTGTAACAATAGGTAATGATGTACTAGAGCAAGTGGATGAATTTGTATATCTTGGATGTGGATTTAGCCGAGATGGAAGGTACACCACTGATATAGAGCGAAGAGTGAATGCGGGAAATAGAGAGAACGGAGCGTTGGGGCAACTTCTCGGTAGCCACCACGTCAGCCAGAAGGCACGTATAGCAATACACAATGCAGTGCTGGTCCCAATACTACTGCATGGAAGCGAGAGTTGGGTATGCAGAAAAGAGTATGGAAGTAAAATTAATGCGGTCGAAATGCGATCTCTACGGAAAATCTGTGGAGTTAGGCTGACCGACCGCATTCGTAACGACGACGTAAGAGAGCGAGTAGGTATGAAAGAGAGTATTGGTGTAAAGATGCGAAAGAGAATGCTCCGATGGTTCGGACATGTGGAAAGAATGCCGAACGAACGTCTGATTAAGAAGATATACAATGCGAAAGTGGAAGGATGTAGGTACCAGGGCAGACCGAGACTCACCTACCTAGACCAGATCGGTCATGTACTAAAGGGAGGTAGAGTCAAGAGTCTCCGAAACTGGCGAGCGTGTATGAAGAGAATTATGAATGTTGAGGAAGCGAGTGAAGTATGCAAGGATAGAGTTCTCTGGCACTCTGTTCTCTCTGCCTACCCTGCAAGGGATATGGCGTGATGATATGTATGTATGTACTTTTCTATGAAATGAATATACATTTTAAGTATTCGAACAATGGATATGCATGTTTATTTTCCTATAATATTCGCTACGATCCTGAAAAATACTTTAGGAAAAAGTTGAAAAGTTTATGAATTTTGGACAAACTGCAAAAATCACAACCAACAAATTAGAATTTTGGCATACAACTTTAAGTATCTGGAATTAATAAACTAAATTTTATGAGAATTGTGAATATTTTATTTAAAAAAAAAAGAACGAAATTAATCTTTCCTAAGACAAAAGGCTAGGCACTTTCCAGACTTTTCATATAAAAAAAAACATTTCGTGATGATTAGGGCCACCCACTGTGGGTAAGTCTGTGTCTAACAGCGAACATGAATATGATAATGGACAGATAGGAGGATGGAATATGTATTCGGTTTAGTTATAAAAATTGTGTATTTTTCCGATAGATGGTGCGTGGAAGGTCCCATAAAGACGACGGCAAATTTTTGGTTACTATGCAATTAGACGTCCAATTAGACGGGCGTAATCCTACGATCTCGTCCAATTGGTAAGACGATTGGAACGGATTTTGAATAGATGTGGGTTTTAAATCCTAATAGTGACAATTATTTTTCGCTCGCAAAACAACTTTTTATAAACAAACTAGCTCGTGAAAATGAATCACGTAGCAATAAACAATCTGGTGTAGCGAATAATAAGTAAGGATATAATTAAAAAAAAAGTGAACGCATTCTTTCACGTATTTACAGGATTAGGGAAAGCGTTCCTAACACAAATTTTCCGGGGAAGTTCATCGCTAATTATCTTCTCAACTTTTAGATTAACGAGCTGTGGCGTCCCTAACAAAGGCAGAGTAAATTACATACGTCGTAACTTCATTACCGCACACAGAGGCCCTCGCAAATCGACGTGTTACGCACTACGTGGTACTTAAAGCCCCTAAGTTATTAGGGTTGTCTCGTTACACTGGCGAATAAAACTCTTTGTGTATAATGAGGTGTAGTATAACAACGTCATGTATATCTACTTAACTTTAATGTATATTATGATAACCGTTTTTGTTATTATATGTAGTGTAATACAATATTTGCTTACATACATACATATATAGCTTCACGCCTATTTCCCAGAGGGGTAGGCAGAGACTACGGATTGCCACAAACCACGATCCTGGCATACTTCCATCGTTTCATTCACACTCATAATAGTCTTCATGCATACTCTACGATTATGCATACTCTTAATATGACCTCTCGTCAATACATCGCTAATTTGATCCAGAAAATTATGACGAGGTCTTCCCCTTGTATTCGTCCCATTCACGCTTGCTTTATATATTTTCTTCGTCAACCTCTCCTCACTCATTCTTTCTAAGTGTCCAAACCACCTCAACATAATCTTTTTGATCTTTGTCACTACTTCTTCATTCACACCACAGCGCTCTCTTATAACACTATTCCTAATTTTATTTTTCAGGCTCACATCACACTTACTACGAAGAGCTCTCATCTCTACAGCATTTATTCTACTTTCATGTCTTCTCTGCCAAATCCAACTTTCACTACCATACATGAGGGTAGGTACTAATACTCCCTTATGCACAGCTAGACGTGCATTTTTGGACACATGTCTGCTTCTCATAAAGGTGTACAGTGCCCCATTCACCCTATTACCAGCATTTACTCTTCTTTCAACATCATTATCATTTTTACCATCTCGAGTAAATAATACACCGAAATACAAAAATTCTTTCTCCTGTTCCAATTCCTCACCATTTATACTAATTTTACATTCCGTCTTGTATGAAGAGACGATGAAAAGGATAAATGTATTTATCCTTTTCAAAAACTATTATTTTCGTCTTACGTACATTTACTTTCATACCTTTTCTTTCACAGCTTCATGCATAATAGTTACCATCGCCAGTAAATCCTCAGCCGATGATGCAAGTAATACCTGATCATCGGCATAAAGGAGACATTTGATAAGTAACTCATTCATTCTTAAACCACAATCATTATCATTATTTGCTTATTGTAACTAAAATAACTTACTTTCCGTGTGATGACGGAGTAAGAATACAATTCACCACCAAGATAGGGAACTTACCCGTGGGTGACCGTAAGAGTCGACTAAGGGATATAAAATGCATATAAATATCTATTCAAGAGAAGGAAAACTCGAAACAAAACCCTATACCAACACTTCTAACCAGCGTGGTATAGTAGGTCTATTTCTCTCCCATTGTGGAGGGGACTCGAGCTCAACAGTGGGCCATATATCAACTGAGATGATGAGACTGTAAATAGAATCATATCGTAATAGTGGTACTAGTGTCAAATATACAATAAGTCACTATCTTTTTCTTACTGTTGCGTTTCGTAAATAATTAAATGATATTAATCAACTTATCACAGCAGCATAAGGAAAACTCCAAATGGCTTATGTATAAATTTCAATTAAGTTAAATCTAAAAGGTTATGAGATATTCTTAATTTATATGGAATTGTAATAATAATTATTGTTGAAATTAAAATTGAATTAAAATAATATAAGTAATATGAATTGATATATTTATGGTGGTAGGACCGCACTATCGACAGTTTTATGTCTATAGCTGCAGGGCGTCAGTCCGAGGCAGTGGTACACTTTCGTAGAAAAACGACGTCTGTGCAGAAGCAATATGCTGCTGCGCTTCGTTCGGTGAGCGAGAGAGTCTGCAGCTCAAATGGGTGGGTTTGGATAATGTTTACCTGTAGGCAACGGCTTAGCTGTAGCTCTGGTATAGCAAAGGTCCATAGTCGACAGTAACACCATCAGGTGTCCTGCTTGCTCGTTTGCCACCATAGGCAATAAAAAGTCTATAGAATGTATAACCAATTAGTAAAAACGTAGCTATATCTAACATATTTACTGGAGCGAACATCTAAATTTAATTTACTTCAAGTATAAAATGGTTCACTTCTGACCGTTCTGAGATTGTTTAATTTCTATAATTACTTTCAGACCAGCTATTTTTACTAGCTGTGTATATATAAAGCAATGTATACGTTATAAGTAAAGTTAAATTAATGAGCTTAAAAGCTAGTAAAACTACAAATGTAAGATGAGATTGATTATGTGTTGCTTGAATGTAATTTCATTCCAGATATCACCACTGTCAAAGCAAATTATATTATATATTTTTTTCAAGCGTTTTTTAGGGTACCGTAGCTCGAAAGAAAAAAACGGAACCCTTATACATACATACATATATATCATCACGCCATATCCCCTGCAGGGTAGGCAGAGAGAACAGAGTGCCAGAGAACTCTATCCTTGCAAACTTCACTCGCTTCTTCAACATTCATAATTCTCTTCATACACGCTCGTCGGTTTCGGAGACTCTTAACTCCACCTTCTTTCTACACGTGACCAATCTGGTATGGTAGGTGAGTCTTGGTCTCCCCCGATACCTACATCCTTCCACTTTCGCATTGTATATCTTCTTAACCAGACGTTCGTTCGGCATTTTTTCCACATGTCCGAACCATCGGAGCATTCCTTTTCGCATCTTTACACCAATACTCTCATTCATACCTACTCGCTCTCTTACGTCGCCGTTGCGAATGCGGTCGGTCAGCCTAACTCCACAGATTTTCCGTAGAGATCGCATTTCGACCGCAATAATTTTGCTTTCATGCTCTTTTCTGCATACCCAACTCTCGCTTCCATATAGTAATGTTGGGACAAGCACAGCGTTATGTATTGCTACACGTGCCTTCTGGCTGAGGTGGTGGCTACCGAGAAGTTGTCACAACGCTCCGTTCATTCTATTTCCCGCATTCACTCTTCGCTCTATATCAGTGGTGTACCTTCCAGCTCGGCTAAAACCACATCCAAGATATACAAATTCATCCACTTGCTCTAGTACATCAATACCTATTTTTACTCTTACATCTGTTCTGGCTTCATCTCTTTCAAAGACCATTATTTTGGTTATGTTCACATTGACGCGTAGACCCCTTTTCTTATAATCTTCTGTCATTGTGTCGACTAGGGTCTGCAGGTCAGTCGCTGACTGTGCCAGCAGGACTGCATCATCTGCATAGAGCAGAGCAGTGACCACTGAGTCACCCATCTGGACTCCCACATTCATATCGTTCAACCTTTGGAGACATTTATCCAGATATATGACAAACAGCCTGGCTGATAGAATGCACCCCTGCTTAACGCCGATATTGACGTCAAACCAAGGCGACATTCCATCATCCAGCCGCACACAGGCTCTACAGCCCATGTAACTGGACTGCACAGCCTGTAGCAGTTTACCGTTAATACTATACTCCGGTAAAATGTCCCAAAGTTCCTTTCGTACAACCGTGTCAAATGCTCTCTCCAGATCCACAAAACTGCAGAAAACCCTCTGACCTAGAGCCAGATGCTTCTCCATAATGTTGCGCAGAGAGAACACTTGATCCATGCATCCCCTTCCACTCCTGAAACCTCCTTGTGTCTCACACAGTAAAACATCGGACACCATCCTCATTCTCCTTTCAATAATTTTACCGTACACTTTTGCTGCCAAACTGGTTAAGCTTATGGCTCTGTAATTCGCGCAGTCATGACGTGAACCCTTGTTTTTAAACAAAGGCACGATGACTGTGCTTTTCCAGTCCCTGGGAACCATTCCCGAGCTCCAACATAAATTGAGGAGCAACAGGAACGCCTCCCAGACACAGGAGCCCCCAAGCTAGATCATCTCGGCAGACACCATATCAATGCCCGTTGCCTTACCATTTTTCAAACTTCTTATCGCCCATTCAACTTCATCTATACTGATGCCATCGGAGGACGCAGGTGCCGAATGTTGATCTACTAAACCACATGCGACACCAGCGCCCACTCGAGCATCCGCATACATATCGCCAAAATATTCACTCCATCGGCTTAACACATCTTGTGTTTGTGTAAGAATGTCTCCACCTTTAGACCTTATTTTATTCATTCTGAAGGCTGACCAACCACACCGAGACTTCTTCACCTCCCTCCAAAAGAGTTTGGTGTTACCCTCGAAGTGTTTAGTCAGCCTATCTTCTGCACTCATATTTGCTCTATCACATTTCTCTTTTACTAAGGCCTTGGTGTCATTCTTACATTGCCGATATATTTCTTTCTTCTGTTCAGTCGTACTGTCATTCAGATTCAAAGAAGAGACATAGACCAGCCACGCTTTCTTCTTTTGCTCTACGGAAGCTGCCACTTCCGCATCCCACCATGCATCACCATTTGTTTTTCTATGCTTCTTTGATCTTCCACATACTTCTTTCGCTGTGTCTACCATACTCTCTTTCAATATTCTCCAGCATTCTTCAATGACCGATTGCGGCTGGCTTGCCATCGTCAGCCGTTCTTGGACATCCTCTGCATACTTTTCTCTTACACACTCTTCTTGCAACCCGTATAGGATCACTTTATTGTTCGTCTGTCCATCCGTCTGTCTGTCTGTCTGTCAAGACACTTTTTCTCAGGAAGGCGTGGGGAGGTATCAAGCTGAAATTTATATGAAATACTCAAGTCTGCTGTCCCTTAAAGCTGTGAAAAAATTAAATTTCTAAGCCATCCATCCATCCATCCATCAGCCCGTAAACGTCCACTGTTGGACATAGGCCTCCCCACGAGAATGTCATTCAACATGGTCCCACGCCACCTGCATCCAGTGGTTTCCTGCGACCTTGATAATGTCGTCAGACCACCTAGTGGGGGGTCGTCCTACTCGGCGCCGTCCGATTCGTGGTCTCCACTCGACAACCTTTCTTCCCCAACGGCTGTCGGTTCGTCGAGCGATGTGGCCTGCCCATTGCCACTTCAACTCGCTAATTCTTCGGGCTATATCAGTTACACCCGTTCTTCTACGGATTTCCGTATTTCGGATTCTATCACGTAGAGAAATACCGAGCGTAGCCCTCTCCATAGCACGCTGAGCAACTTTGAGTCTTTTGATGAGGCCAACATTTAGAGACCACGTTTCAGTTCCGTAAGTCACCGCTGGTAACACACACTGGTTATAAACCTTTGTTTTCAGACACTGCGGAATATTAGACGAGAAGATCCTCCTAAGTTTCCCGAACGCTGCCCAGCCGAGTTGGATTCGTCGGCTGACCTCTTTCTCGAAATTGGATCTACCTAATTGGACTGTTTGTCCTAGGTAAACATAGTGATCGACAACTTCGAGAATCGCATTCCCAACTAGGACCGGTACAGAAATGACATGGGCATTAGACATGACTTTCGTCTTGTCCATGTTCATTTGCAGTCCTACTAGTTGGGAGGCCTTACTGAGGTCATTGAGCATGGTGCCAAGGTCCTCCAGTGATTCTGCCATGACTACGATATCATCTGCGAATCGTAGGTGAGTGATGTATTCGCCATTGATGTTGATGCCGAGTCCGGTCCAGTCTAAGAGCTTGAAGACATCTCCCAGCGCAGTGGTGAACAGTTTCGGAGAGATAACGTCTCCCTGTGTCACGCCTTTTTGCAGCTGGATCGGTTTCGTACTCTTATCCTGGATGCGGACCGACATAGTAGCGTTTTTATACAAACACTTCAACACTTCGATATATCGATAGTCTTACTTCTAAGCCAATGCAATCAAAGGATACAGGCGTTTATGCCGCAAATTTCCGCCAATTTTTGAAACTTGCAAGGGAATCAAAACCTACAGCGCACATCCCTTGAACTCAGAATCTTGAAATTTGGTACGAAGCAACGTCTTATAGCATAGATAAAGGAAAAATTGCGAAAACCTTATATTTTTAATTACATCATATAATAAAAATACTTTTAATAATTTTAAACTTAATACTCATGAACGCGTAGAGGTATTAAATTAAAATTTATATCAAATACTCAGATCTATAAGACCTTTAAGCTGTAACAAAATCAAACTTCTATGTCAACGCAATCAAAAGAAACAACAATTTAAGCCGCATATTTTTAAACACGCAACTACTCGCAAGGGAATCAAAACCTAAAGAGTACTTCCAGTCGACCTAGAATCTGGAAATTTCGCATGAAGCAACGATTTATAGCACATATAAAGGAAAAATTCAGAAAACTTTAAATTTTTAGTTACATCACATATTTTTTTTACGGAAACCTTCATGCGCGAGTACAACTCGCACTTGGCCAATTTTTTTTTTGTTGATATGGAATATATTTCATAGCACCACATCAGTATTAATGTCCGATCATATCTGTCATTGAAGATTATTTTCTCCTCTAATAACGAAAATAAATAAATGTATTAAAATTAATATTTTCTGTATCTGCTCGAGTGTAACACATAAAATAAAACTATTTATTGAGTTTGTATATTGTATATCGATGTTTTGAATTGTTTTTAGAATTTATAGGCTACAGGAGAAGTGTTTATGAATGTGAGAGAATACTTTTATGTGTGTGTTTAGTTGGTAGCCACGGATGGCTTTAATAGCTTTGCTCCGACTATGGATGAGGGTTGAGGGCTCTCAATCCAGATGAACTCTCCAATACAATAGACCATTGCATAAAAATAGTTTTAACACTTTCAATCTTGCAGTTTAATCCGCTATCTATTGGAAATTGGTAATGAGGCTTTAAACATTAAAAAATGCATGTTCAACAAAGTTTATTAGGATACTCTCGCTAAGTTGCAGTTCTATATGTAATGAATCCCTTACTGAAAGAGAGAAGTATTCGTAAAGGTCAACTCTCTCTCTCTCTCTCAGCTTATATATGTCCCACTGTTGGGCACGAGCCTTACCCATAATGGGAGGTTAATTGACCGACTACCACGCGGTTCAAATGTGTTGGTATAGGGTTTTGTTTCGAGTTTTCTCTTCTCTTAAGGGTCAACTACTTTTGTTAAATATTTGGTTTTCTTACCTTCAGGATTCAAAGAATTTACCACCGAAGACAAAAATGGGTTCCGGTGGCCCGCTCGCACGGCGAAGAGAGGCGCATTGCAGGTTGGGTCTATGGGGTCGCGCGCCATCTCTTCCATCATCCGTGGTAGGACGTGACCACACCATAGCCAACCGAAAACAAAAAATATTTCAAAGAATTTAAGAGCCCTTACAATAAGTATTTTTAAACACACACACATATATGATCTTGAAATTTTTTAAGTAACCGCAATTCTAGTATTGACATTTGATCAAAGTATCTCAGTAGACCCAAACAAATTTCTTCACCAGTTCTTATTGAGGGCTGAAACGACGATGGTTATCGTTTTATTATACAAATGGACGATATCTTGGTAAAAGTAACAATATCTTACCGTGAAAAATTACGGCTCAATAGTGTTGCGGTCTGTCTTGGCATCGCTTTGCAATAAAATCCGCACTTCATAGGCCATTTTCCGAATTTGTGATCCTCGATATGAACTCGCACGTTCCCATCGTATACCTTTGGACATAAATATTTAAATGATTGTTATTTCAGTACCTTAGTTAGAGAATCAACTGTACGTAGCTTATTAAATAATCGAACAAACTTTAATGAAGTTCGATTAATTACAGTTTATATTGTCATATTCTGAGTTCTGTGGGAGCGGCTACGAATATTACCAATCCTTACTTTGCTCGTGGATGTCGTAAAAGACGACTAAGAGCCTTATAATGACCTGGACCAACTCCATTTGATACCTTTTGGTCGGCAATTACATTCCCAAGAAGGTTTGACGTCTGGCAGGCGGCCGGTCATAGAACTGTGGCCAATAACTTTTACAATATGTACTGTGAAAGAAGAGTACATATTGTATCGACCCCAAGTAATTGGGATAAGAGTAGGCGAATGATGGTGATCATGATGATAATTGTCATAGTCTGAGAAATTCTACAAAGAGATGACATCTGATAGAGTTTTTTGGAGGAAGTAGATGGATTGCGTCAACCAAAATAATAGTAATTAGGAGTAATATATGATGGCAGCTACAAAAATGTCTTGAAAGACGGCTGAAAACATTAACATTGATCTCAAAGAGCTCCGACTAGTCAAGAATTATGTTTTCAAGGAGGATTAACGTCAGATAGACAGTCGGTAATGAAATTATTGCCAAGATTTTTGTAATATGTACGACGGAAGAAGAGTATATAACGGCGTGGACCACTAGAAATTGGTACAAGAACAAGGTGCTGATGATTTTGACCAAGTAATATGGATCATAACAGAATAATGATAATGACTATTCCAGTGTGGAGAGTTAGCTTTGAGCTCAAGCCTCCCCCAAGCTCTTTTCAAGAGGAGAGTATGGTCTGTTATCTGTTGTCTCTGGGTTACAAGTTGGCATCATAGAGTTTTATTGCAAGTTCACTTCACATCCTTGAAATATATTTGATTAAAGTAATGATTAAATAAATAAGAAAATTCGACTGCACAGGTGGCGTAGTGGTTAAAATAACCTATCCACCCCTACCAGTGTCGTGGGTTCGATTCCTACGCAGAAACAATACTTTGTGATGCACAAAGTGTTGTTCCAAGTCTGGGTGTGATTTGGCTGCGTTAATTGAATGTTTGTAAAGTACCTCGCAATACAAGGATTATTTCCTTAGTGCAGGGTGGTATTAAAAAAAAATATATACAGATAGAATTACATTCGTTATGAGTTGAGGATAGATTATTTTCTTATAGGACATGATTTCGTATTTGGGTCAAATAGACCCATATATTCTAAATTAGACACGAACCTCATAACGCCGGTCAGTCGGCACGAGGTTTTATTTTCCTTCTTTTGCAATAATGCAGTTTCCTTAACTTTCTCAATCGATTTTTAGAATACACAAGGAAAGGTATTTATTGTATTTTTACAACAGCAAGGCAAATGTGTAAGATTATATTTTATACATATAACATATTCCTATGAAGTTTTAAAATTGCGCCAGTGACGGAAAAGTTAAAGAGTGTAAGATTGACATGGTATGGACATGTGATGAGACGGGATGAAAGTAATGTTGTGAGGAAAGTTTTAAGTATGAATGTTGAAGGCTTAAGGGGTAAGGGAAGACCGAAGAAAAGATGGTTGGACTGCGTGAAACATGACATGGATAGACAAGAAGTGACGACAAAGATGACATCTGTTAGGGTTGCATGGAAGGAGAAAACATATCGCGTCGACCCCAAATAAATTGGGATAAGAGCAAGTTGATGATGATGAATATATTCTTATGAAGTATATTGAAGGCTAAGTATAGGAAGTGCTGTGTAATATTTTAGGCTACAATTGTGTAACGTCACAATGTCTGGAGGTCCTGTCTTCTTTTATATTAGGTGAAGTTAGGATATTAATAATGAGAGCCCTCAGCGCTCACCCATAGTCCGCGTAAAACTGTCAAAGCCATCTGCGGCTAACAGCTAAAACACAAAAAAAAAAATCTAAATATATGTTTTGAATTTTTAAGGTTCACTCAATCGTCGGGCTGGCTACGGATCGGACGGTCAAGGAAACGGTACCAGTGGTCGGCCCAATGGCGATAGGAAGGGAATACGATGGCTTATGGGGCCGCGCGTTTCCGTTGCCCCAGGCGCAATGGTTGGCGTGTGTCTAGACCATAGCCTTCCAGAAAAAAAAAAACAAAAAGAAAGTTGAGTCAATTGTATTTGAATATTTCAATAGGTTATCACGTTCGGTTATCGACAAAATTCTGTATTAATAAAGTTGGAAATCAAAAACGAGGGGTACACTAATTTCTCGAAAGTACTGGTACATACATATTTGGATCTTCTATGAATAAGTGTTCTGTAAGTATTAAATATAAAAAGCCAACAACAACATAAAAGTCTTTAAATTCTTATCCATCACATAGTTTTAATATTTGAAGGATACGTAAATATCACTCGAAATCTCATCTTTTGATATATTTTCTCTCGAACGGACTGTCGTCCTTTCGGTCTATTAGAGTAAAGGAATGAGAGTGCGCTTGTGTTATCGTCCATATTTGTGCGCTATATATAGTGTTAATATATACTGGCAGTGTAGTAACCTTTCCCTGTGGTAAGAATACAATTCACTACCCCATGTCTCCTGGGCGAGCCACCGAAGACAAAGACCGGGTTCCGGTGGCCCGCTCGCACGGCGTGGAGAGGTACATGTAGGGCGGGTCTATGGGGTCGTGCGCTGCTTCTTCTGTCGCCCCGGAGGGATTAGCGGGGCGTGAACACTATATAGCCCGCCACCAAAAAAAAAAAACAAAAAGAAAACCCATGTCTTACTCGTGGATGGTAGCAAAAGAGGGCTAAGAGATAAAATATTTATATAACATCTTTGCAACGAAAACTCGAAATAAAATTCTATACCAACACCTCTGACTAACGTGGTGTTGTAGGTCAATTACCCTTTTATTTGAGAGGAGGCTTAAGCCTAGCAGTGGGACATATATAACTTGAGATAATAATGATAGTATTTGCTGTTATTTGTCATAAATAACTGCTGTATGTGTTCTAGTCGCCGTTACGGGAATGTTGTCAGGGGGATGTAATTATTTTAAAAAGCTATCGTCAAATATAGGATTAGATAAAACAATACAAGCGATATAATTACCATTTGCTTCTGAATAAATAAATAAGCAGTTAAAATAATCATACAAATAATATCTAGATACTATAAGGTTGTTAAAGTAATTAGAATAATGACGAGTATAACAACTTGGCATTTTACAGGCATATAATTAAACGTTCGATCGATATCGGCAGTGATAGCCAACGGTTGATAGCCATTTCGTATTCCATTAGTGTTCCATTATTAAAATGTGTGAGAATAATAAATGGAATACTACTTCTCTTAATTCTTTGGGTAAAATTGAGTTGCTTTAATTGAACATTTATTGTCTATCTAATTGTTTGAAAGAACCACGACCTTTAGTCTGAGGGCCTTAAGTATACTATTGTACGCTAAGCATTATAATAGCGGTAGGACCACACTCTCGCAGAAGATCGACGTCTGAGTAATGGAAATGTGCTATTGCGCTTCGTTCGGTGAGCGAGAGAGCCTGAAGACCAACTGGGGTGGGTTGGGGTTTCTATTGGTAGGCAGTGGCCTAGCTATACTTTTGGTATTGCAAAGGTTTATGGGCGACAGTGACACTTATCATCAGGTGTACTGTCTGCTCGTTTGCCACCATAAGCCATAGAAAAAGCAGTGCAATAGTAGACGAAATTTCCTTCTATTGAATACGAGGCTCGTGCCCAACACATATACAATTAAAAAAAAATCCCAATGATTTAACCGCTAACCATCCATTTGATTAATCTACCAGGGAAAAGAAAATAATCACAAACAAAAATCCAGTCATAACATAAATAATTTATTTTGTTTTGATGTTGTTCGTACGTTCTGAGATAAGGGAAACTTTCAGTGGGTAAGTACGCAATCGATGCGGTGTTATTAATGTCTTTTATTACAGTTCATTGGTTATGTCTTTTGTACCGTATTTGGAATTATAATTCTGCGAAGTCATTATATATCTACATTTTATATTAAAATGCCTCCCAGTTCAGTGACTTGAATATGCGACTGCCAATGGTGCGCTTACAGGTGAAATTTGGGTGTGTACCTATATTTAATGTTTCAAGATACGGTAGTGTGACTATAAAATAAATTAAGTACAAATTTTAAATTTTATTAGTGCACTAGCTGACTCCATATATGTTTTTCTGAATAAAAGAAATAAAAAAAAATCTTTTAAATTGATCGGAGCATCACTTACCATATTCTAATGTATTGTTTACGAATACTAATTCACACACATCCGGGAATGTCGTAAAAATGGCTAAGGAATATGGTACGCAGATAAAATCGATGCAAAAGATTGAAAACTCGATATAAAACCCTATGCGTCTAATCAGCGTGATGTACTAGCTAGGTCAATATCCCTTCCATTGTGAAGAAGTTCTGAGCCCAAAAATATAGGCTGAGTATATAACGATGATGATGAAGTTTACAAACTTCTTTGCGCAATAACGCTTAATAAATTTAAGTAAATAGATAGCTAGCTATCTCGTTAAAACATATTTATGTATTTTATTGATATAATAATAGTAATTAATTTTATATCAATACAAGACTGAAAATGCTAGTTCAATTAATTTATAGTAACATAGGAATAAAATTTGTAATCTTGGATGCAGTAATGTCTAGAAATACTGATATGATTTTATAATCTACCTCTATGGTTAAATTCTATTTTTCATTGCTATCGGTGGCAATCAAGAAAGCAGCATACCTGATGGTAAGTGTTACTGCCGCCCATCATCATCAACTTGCTCTTATCCCAATTTATTTGGGGTCGACGCGATATGTCTGCTCCTTCCATACAACTCTATTAGACGTCATCGCTGTGGTCCCTCCTTGTCTATCCATGTCATGTTTCACGCAGTCCATCCATCTTTTCTTCGGTCTTCCCTTACCCTTTAAGCTTTCAACATTCATACTTAAAACTTTTCTCACAACATTACTTTCATCCCGTCTCATCACATATTCATACCATGTCAATCTTTCACTCCTTAACTTTTCCGTCACTGGCGCAACTTTTAAAGTAAGTGTGCCCATGAACCTTTAAAATAACAGAGGTAAAAGTCCAAACCCACTCAGAAAGTTGGGCTTACGACTCTCTCACTCAACGAACGAAGCACATAGCAGCGCACTGCTACTACTCAGACGTCGATTTTCTGCGAGAATGTGATACCACCTCGCACGGATCGGTCCGTTTACAGCTTTCTGTCTACAGAAAATTGTAAACAATGTGCTGTCTCTATTAAAATAAATATTATTTTTCAATGTGTATATTGTATTGCTTTTATAGCTTATACTTTATCCCGGGCAGATATAATCATTTATAAGGCATAAGAGAAACCACGCTTGCAAAATCAAGTTGTATATAAACGTTGCATATTCAAAATGTTTCTCAACGTTGCTTATGCCTTTACATTACTTGTGTACTTTATGACTGTAGCATACTAAGAGCATTAACATCATTTATTCAAAATCATACGCGTAATGGTTACATTTATATGCACGATATATTATTATAACAACGTGCTGGGAAATGGAAATGGAATGGAAATTTATTTCACAAGACTGTAAAGTTTTATAAATGCGAGTTTATGACTTGGTTTACTAGAGAAAGGGAATCCCTAAGTCTTAAGAAAATCAAGCCTTACTAATATTATTTCGAATAAAATGGAATTAAAAAATATTATTATAGTCTATCTAATCTAAGAAGTGCACTTTGACAGCTGGTCGGAGTAAGTTGTTTATGTATGTGAACCAAATAATCGCTGTCGATTTTACTGAGAAATCGATATTGATTCTTTATAATTAATAATCGCTTTATTTTTTATTTTTCAAAAAGGTGATGAATAAATTAAGTGCTATATTAGTACTAAACAAAGTTAATTATTTCAGCATAGAATCTATTCATCATATTTAGTAGTATTAGGTTAATTAAAAACAAAAACTGGATTTGTAAATAGCTATTTATTAAGAATTACTTCTATTATTTCCTCCTATTATTTCCTTTTCAATCAAAGTGTCGAAATGTACATCTCTGTCAAAATCTCTATTCTATTATTCTAATATTTTTACCGATTACTTGGATATTCCTGAATTGGAAGTTGTCAAGCACTACTTATAGAACGTGATGACGTGACATTGTAAGATCGTTAATAACAATTACTATTTACCATGTTATTTTTATTTTAAATTAGTTTTACGAGTTTCAACATTAGATTATTGTACAAGAAAGTCACCCGCAATGTTAATTATGTAAATAACTTAATAGTTGTTTAAAATTTCAGATTTAGTGTTTACAATCATGTGTATACGTTTAACCGAGGTTATTGTGTATTAAAAAATGCAAAACGTCAAAATGCACTTCTTAGATTAGATGAACTATAGTATACATAAATATAAAAATCATATAAGTGCTTTCAATACTTTTATTATTTTATTTAGGTCACCACCACTTTATTTTCCATGCGTATGATAAAGATTTCTATCTTTAAATTACGAAATCCTTACTAATATTATAAATGCAAAAGTAACTTTGTCTGTCTGTCGCTCTTTCACGCCAGAACTACGAAACCAATCTAAATAAAATTTGGTACACAGATAGTCTAGAGCCTAATAAAGAATGTAGGCTACTTTTTAATGCAAAAAAAAGGGTTGTAAATGGGGATGAAAAGTTGTAAGGAAGTATCGTCATTTTTAAAGCCAGAAACTTGAAACTTATTTTTAGGCTATTGATTAGATATAAATGGTATATATATTATTATATGATACATACACACACACATATATATATATATATATATATATATATATATATATATATATATTTATATATATATATATATATTTATATATATATATATATATATTATATATATATATATATATATATATATATATATATATATATATATATATGTGTCATTAAAATTTGTTAAAAATTTACCCTCAAGGGGTGAAATAAAAATAGAGGATGAAAAACTTTAGGAAAGTAACCTATTACGCGGGCGAAGCCGCGGGCAAAAGCTAGTAATATAAAAAATAGGTACTAGAAACAAATAATATTAACCGCTTGAGCCGAACGTACAAGCGAGAGCGGAATAAGCGATAGAAAGGCTCGATCGGCCTAAGCGTTCAGATTCTTTCAGCATCTATCTCTCTTCCACTCCATCGGCCGATGCGTCCGAGTAGAAGAGAGACAGCGGTACGTCAACTGATTTGTCAACTGTTTATAAAGTGAAGTGAAAAGTTAATGTGGTTTCCATTGTTTATGTTTGTTCAATTCATAAAAGTATGCTATTCTTCTTCTATGTTTTCTTATGATGTTATCGCGTAAAAATCGTCCGTAAACCGATTTTACTGACAACCATCTGTGTTTTCACTCTCCTAACTATGTTTATTATAAATTCAGTTTCACTCAGAAATAAAGAGTACTAGATAATAACTTCTTTAAAAATATTTTCTTTGATTTATTATCTTGTAGGTTTTTTTTTATAATTTACACTCTAATTCTCTAGCTTACAAAAAAAGTCAGTACGTATCCAATTATAATATGCAATTGGAGAATCATTAATTAAAATATAGTTAAAAAAGTTTTAATATACGTAATAAATGAAGATAAAATTTTAAAAGCAATTTTTAAAATATAGTAATAATTTTTGTACTTTTTATTTGACTAATGCGACGTCAAAACCTTCTTTGACTGATATGTGTGTATTGATCTATTGCCTAAACTCTAAAATACTTGTTATAATTTGACTAATACAGAACTGTTTTTATTATCCGCTAATAGGCTATGCTATGTTTCACAACTAATTCCATGCAGTGTCCCCTTAAATTACATAACGTCCTGACAACATGACTGCACAGAAGGCGTCGTGATTAAGATATCGTTCTACCATGCTAGGTATCGTCTTTCTGCAATCAAACAAATTGTTGTTCTGAGTTTGGGTATAATTTCTGTCCGTGAAATTATATGTTTGTAAAGACCCTCGTAATACAAGAATTATTTTCTTAGTGCCGCGTGTAAGAAAAAATGGTTTAGCTTCCGCTGCTATTTTGATTGTATTTGTTTTTTTTAATTCTTATAATGATATTATTAATTACACTAAAATAAAAAAGGTAAAGTAATTTAATAAAAAAAATCCAAAATCTATAATTTGTCTACAAAAATTGCCTAAAAATACGACATTAGAAAATATGTAACATAGCCTTGCCTTAAAAGCCGCTTACTGTTATTTTCTTATATTAAAACACTAAATTCTATTGCTCTGTAAAAAAAATCTCTCAGATAAAATAGCATATAAATGTTAACATTTTCATCCTTCATACTTCTAAGAGTACGATTTTTCGTAGTCGGTTTTTGCCATAAAACTCGTTTTTCTTAAAAAAAAAAGTGTGTGTGTCAGCTCCGACGCACACTGGAGTTTACTCCTTAAGTACGATTATCAAAACAGGCGCAAAAAAAGCTCATTTGACTAAAAATAATATATATATATTTTTATTTACATTTATTAAAACTGTTCAGTGAAGTATTATCTCACGTTTCGCGGTTCGCACCAAAAACGTAACGAGGTCATTCGATCACTAGATTTTACTCCTCAAATTTTTGTATACCGGGCGCCTTATATGAAAATCGATTCTTAAGGAGTAAACTCCAAAAATAAGTAGTTAAAAGGATATATCTTGCTAAAAATAATACTAAAACATTTTTAATTTACAAAATATATATTTGTACAATTTAAAAGCAAATATTAAATTAGGTACTAAAGTTGATGATAATAATTTTATAAAGTGGCTCGAAGGCCGATAAATATGTAATAAAAAGCCACATTATTGGAGCATATGTGGCTATACTCGATACAAAATGGCACCATTACCCGGTCTAAATTGCACTCACTCAGGCAAGTATACAATGACATAGAAGCGGTTTCACATAATGATATCACTTTAGGCTCTCATCGCACCCTATTTGGTCCAATGTATTATGTACAAAGTTAAAATAGTTTGCGTAAGAAAGCTTGGATCCTTCTCTTTACCTTTTCATAAAGAAACTACCTATGTAGGTCAAGTGGAATATGTAGCATTTGAATATTTTCTGGAACGATGATACTCTGATATAAGTTTCAAATTAGTTTTGAAGTAATAGTTGATAAGAGCCACCCAATGTACATATTAATATTTGTTAGAGAACAATGTATTCATTCCTTATTACATGATACTAAAAGATGTGTGGAAAAAAATCATCATCATTCTCCTACTCTTATCCCAATTACTTGTAGTCGATACAATATGTACTCTTCTTTCATAGTATATATTGTATAAGTTATTGGCAATAGTTTTATGACCGACCACCTGCCAGGAGTCAACCCTCCTTAGGAATGTAATTGTTGACCAAACGGCATCAAACGGAGTTGGCCCAGGTTATTACAAGTCTTCTTTTACGACACCCACGAGCAAAGCAAGGGTTGGTAGTATTCAAAGCCGCTACCACACTGCAGTGTATGTGGAAAAAATATAGATATGATATATCTTTGCTTTTTCTTCGAGTATAACGACGTATGCTGTGTGGTGACGGAGTAAGAATACAGTTCACCACCCCCTCTTTTACCCGTGGGTATTTTAAAAGACGATTACGGGCTATAATATGCATATGACATCTTTGCAACAGAAGGTAAACTGGAAATAAAACCCTACACCAACACGTCTGATCAACGCGGTATAGTAGGTCTATTTCCCTCTCATTTTAGAGGAGGCTCGATCCCAATAGTGGGACAAATGTAGGCTGAGATGATGATAACGACGTATGGTTTAGCAAAAATACAAACCAATATGATAGTAGTAAGTATGTTTATGGTTGAGTTTGAGATCATGGCGTGTGCTATGATGAAAGTATACTTGTGTGTGTGTATGTCCGCTCATGTATGGTTATGAGTTCGTATGTGAGTGTGCGTTTGTTTCTGTCATTGTTAAGTTTTGCGTTAGAAGGGTATTAGAATTAATTGTTCTGTAGATCCATTGTTTAATCTATCAAGCAGATTAAGCAGCTTATTTTATACAATGTAATTTCTGCTCATAAACATATTTGGTTATACACAATTGAAGTGGAGGTTGAGATCAAGATCCATGTTAAGAATATATTATAATAAGTAATGTGGTGATGCCGAGAATGTGTTTATATAATTTGTCATTATATAAAGGAATTAAGTTTATTGATCACTGCCACAAAATGATTGCTTAGCATTATATTGTAAATAGAATAAAAAAATATCATACTGCCTTCTGATGTTTACTCGAGTATTACACATTTGAAATAAAACTATTTTTGCGTACTTTATCTCGTTTGTATTTTTAATTTCCTGATGTTGTTTAACACTTTACAGCGTTCATGGTCAGTCCTCTATAGATTACACTGGACTATGAACGTTGCAAAGTGTTTGAAACGTAGGGAAATTAAAAACCAAATATAAATTTCTATAGAATCCGTAAAAATAGTATTACTTCAAAAAAAAAGTTATCATCATCTCAGGTCATATACGTTCCACTGCTGTTCTCGAGCCTCCTCCTCAATAAGAGGAACATTGATCTTACAAAACCACGCTAGTCAGATGTGTTGGTATATGGTTTTATTACCGGCTTCTAATATATATATAATCTATATGTGTAAAAGAATGCCTTTTACACATCTAAAATCTAATATAATGTATTAATTTTTTCATTGCATTAAATAATAAAGATTTGGTATTTGGATACTTAAATGTAAATTTCTGATTATTTCAACTCATGTCT
The DNA here is from genome assembly GCA_905163515.2 of Lymantria monacha. Classification (NCBI taxonomy): domain Eukaryota; kingdom Metazoa; phylum Arthropoda; class Insecta; order Lepidoptera; family Erebidae; genus Lymantria; species Lymantria monacha. The sequence goes on from LR991091.1 coordinate 21,215,119, forward strand.
AATGTTTTTCTTTTATTGCTTATAGTGGCAAACAGGCAAGCAGCACACCTGATGGTAGGTTTTACCATGCCCATGGACCTTTGCCATTTTAGGGGTAGGCCGCTGCCTAATAATCAACGGGTAAGTCGCTGCCTACCAACTAAATCCCATCCAAGTCGGCTACCAGTTCCCTCGCTCATCGAAGGAAGCGTGACATCATATTCCCATTGCTCAGACGTCACTTTTCTATGAAGATGTGCAAAAATATGCCAAAAAGACGTTCGATATTCAAATTTTAAGCTATATAGATCGCGATATGGGAATTAGTAAATAATTACCATAATATTACTAAACAATAATAAAAATTTGTTACCCACAAAATATTAACTGAAATAAATCTATCGTTTTGTAATATTACACATACCTACCACATTTAAAATAAATTACAACCTAATCAAAACTTTCTCTCAGTGTTGGATACATCGAGGAAAACTTTAGATTAGTTTATAATTGCACCACAATGAAATTTCTCTTTAATTGTCAAACTTATAATTATCATTGTTGTAATTGAGGTTGGATATTTTATATTAAATTATGTTACCCTTTTGTTATTGATTATTATCATTTCTATGAAAATCAAATTAGTAAGTTATAAGTTAGTAATTTGATGGTTATATAATGTCTATAGATAAGATAATTACTACCGTACTTAAGACGTGGTAGGCCATTATCAAATAAAATTGAATATAATTCCCCGTGAGGTTAAGGTTAAGAGTACAATATATCACTATCTTTTAAACATAAACCGCCTCATCAAAATCGCCGCAAGATTAGTTATCAGCACTCTCCTGGAACATTTATAATATCAAATGTGATCCTCACCCTAACTACCAAGAGTGGTGATTAGAGCATTATCCTCTTTGGAAAGACTTATGTCTAGTAGTGGACATTAATGAACTGATGGACGGGTGGATCATATCGACTACTGGTTATTAAATTTTTTTTTTGTCAGCATCCTGATTAGTACCTTAAACTGAATGCATCGATGGCGTTATAGTCTAACTAGTCTACCTCAAATGCCAAAGAACAATCCAGAAATAATTGTTCCGGGTTTATATGTAATTTATATCTGAGTCTCTCAAATGATTTAAAGTTCCCTTGTATCTAAAGGATTTTTTATATAGTACAGTACAAGTTTAATAACCATCACCAATAAACATCACCATGTTTGGTCGTAAAGTTTAATCGTCTTGCAGTCTTCTCTACAATTAAAAAAATACATTCTACATCCATAAATTCGAATAGTAATAAAATAAATGAAGATGACCCATTCTCATTTATATCATTTCTTAAAATAATAAATAGTCCTGTGATTTAATAAGTGTTGTGTTTAAAAATTTAAATATTTTCGTTTATTAAAAAAAATTATAAATTCTAAATCGCACCCTACAAGTTTATACAATTTACAATTATGAAAATGTTTGCTCAAATAAGTTTAATTTTGGGAAAGTGCCTGAAACTTTCTTAATGAGTCACTTTTCCTCGTCGAGGTTTGTTCAAAATCCAATTATTGCGTTTGTCTTTCCATTTTAGTCATGATGGAATAATTATTAAAGCCAGAGTTAAAATTGTAGTGAAATGCAAAATACCTTTTTGAAATTAAATATTAAAATATATACATAATTTAATATAAAATAGAATAGATTTTCTATAAGTTCTAGAATTATTAAAATCACACAATACAGAAAATACGTCACTGAAAAAAGCATATTATGAGACAAATAAGTGCATTAATCGATGTCTTACCATTTACTAGCCCTATAGCTAACATAATTATCTTATGTTATTTGCTCGCATCATCATCATCCTAGTTTGATCTCAATTATTTAAGGAGACGGAATATATACTCTTCTCCATTCTTCCATACAACCTTGTCAGACGTCATCTCTCTGATCACTCCCTATTTATTCACGTCATGCGTCACGTACTCCATCCATCTATTCTTTGGTATTTCTCTACCTCTAAAGTAAACATTCATATTTAAACTTTTACTCACAACATTACTTTCACCCCATTTCATTGTATGTCCAGAGTATCCATATCACGTCAAGCGTTCACTCCTAAACGTATCCGTTACTGGCGCAACTTTTAAAGTTTCTTTTAGACGCATGCTTGCAAAGAATATTATTTATTATATTCCACAATCATATATTTAGGTAAGTATAAGCCGTTCGTAAGGAAAGTATAAATTACACATAGAATAATGCAGTAGCAATTACTTATTTGAAAATTACACGTCAGTTGCCAAACATTTTCTGGTATTCCCTATGAGTAATGACATGTGTGACGTGATATGCAGTCATTAAATCAAACCCCTCTACACTACAGTATTGACATATTAGCTTTAGCAATGGAAGGGTAAAATGTAGCCGTAGCGTCTAAGTCTTGTTTAGCACCAGTACTAATAGGTGCTTTGATAAAAATAATAATGTAAAATTTTGTATATTCCGCGATATAAAAAGTGTTTTGCGAGAGAACTAGATAAAATGAATGTACTGAGCCCAAACTTGATGGATATACTAATAAGCAATCTAAAATTTCATCTCTCCTTTCTAGCTCCATCATCAAAGTAGCTTAGTGGCACCCACAGTGGTGTTTCAAATGTTAGATCACATATAATATAATAATAAGCAATACTATATTTGATTGAAATCTTAAAGATATTTTTGGAGAAAAATGCTTAATATTCATAATGAAAACTTCTGTAAGCACCCTTTTTTTTTCTTTTTTTTTTTTGGCGGGCTTTGGTCTGGACGCATGCTATCTGTTTCGTCCGGGTTGACGGAAGAGTGGTGAGTGGCCTTATAACCCACCGTATTCCCTCCCATCGCCCATGGGCGGGCCACTGGTACCGCTTCCTTGACATCCGTGGCCAACCTGGCGGGTCACGCTTTCGAGTACTATCCCCCGTTGTACAAGCGCCTATGCGAAATACGTATGAATGAAATCTTATGTTTCAGTGTCACTTGTATGTTGTATAGGCGCAGTTAGTATTAACTGTGTGTGTGTGTGTGTGCGTGTGTGCGTGCGTGCGTGCATGCCTGCGTGCGTTCCTGCGTTCCTGCGTGCGTGCCTGTGTGTGTGCGTGTGTGTGTTTGTGTGCGCGCAAGTGTGTGTGCGTGTCTGTGTTGCGTGTATATGCGAGTATGTGTGTGCAAAATGATCAAATAAATATTAGGTAAATATTTAGTATTTATAGTTATGTAGATTTGCTTTTTGCAATACTGTAGTTGATGCGATTATTCAAAATATTATTAAAGCAATATACTACTTTATATTTACCTATTAAAACTAAGGATTTTTTTATGCGTTTGTGTTTATCCATATTTCCCCAAATTCAATTTTCTGATAAGTATTACTAGTCGGATTTATGAGAGCATTGTTGAGGTAAGATATATTTCATTCAATATAAAAAACTTTTCTTCATTTTCTTCATTGACAATGTACAGCATGTGAAAATATAGCAGTCTTATCTAAGATCACCAATTTCTTACTCGGATGAGCCAATTTATATGTTTTGTTCTCTAAATTAAAGACTGCGGTGGAGTGATAAAATTACGTTTCATACAGATTAACATATTTTTACATTGAAATATTCAATGATACATTAGCCTGTCGACATCCACTGTCAGACTTAGGGCGCCCTAAAGGGGATTATTTCATCCATAGATCAATTAGCAGGAAGACTTCTATTATTGGACATATGCCTCCATAATAGAATGTCACATAGAACGGTTCTGTGCCACTTGCATCCAATGCCTCCTTGCGACTTTAATGTCATCAGTCCACTTAGAAAGAGGACGTCCTATATTGGGTCATCCGATTCGTGGCCGCAATTTGAAATCCTTTCGACGCCAACGATTGCCGGTTGAACGAGTGATGTGGCATGACCAATGTTACTGCAACGTGGTAATTTTTTGGGCTGTGTTAGTTCCAGCCATTCTTCTACAGATTTCCGTATCCCGGATTTTATAACGTAGAAAAATATCGATCATAGCTCTCTCCATAGCACATTGAGCGACTTTTAGCCTTTTATGAGGCTGACATTTAGAGGTTAGAAGAAAAAGATGAAAAATAAAATTCTCCGTGTAGTGAAGTGGTTAAAGAAACAATATGTCAACCATTCCCTAATTCCCGTAGGTGTCGTACAAACTGCATACGAACCATAATATATTTATGTGTAGAATTTTTAAATTTATAAATAAAGAACAACCGCATAATAGAAAAAAGCATAACAAAATAAACATCACCACAAATTCAGCGATAGTGAATATAGATAGGTACTATAAAAGTCAACCACTATAAGCCAATATTTGGTATACAATAAATTATAACAACATATGTGAAAGCTTTACCTCGGGCAGTCGGTGCCGGCTGTCAAACATCTGTGACACTCGATATCTTCAATACCATGACATCGGATTTCACCTTAGCATATCGTTATCCTTTTTGCTTGCGGCGTTCAAATAGCAATTGCTCTTAGGAAAATTAATACTTTGCTCATTCCAGTTATACTAGATTGAGCTTCGCTCCTTTATTGTTAATTAATATATTGTAAAAAACTATATTGAAATTACTAAGTAAATATAATAATTTACTATTATTATTTTTCCGTGTGGTGACGGACTAAGAACACAATTCACCACCCCCTGCCTTACCTGTAGGTGATCGTAAGAGACAACTAAGGGATATAAACCGCATATAACATCTATGCGAGGGATGGAAAACTTAAAACAAAACCCTAAACCAACACGCTTGCCCGGCTTGGTATAGTAGGTCATTTTCCCTCCCATTATGGAGGAGGCTCGAGCTCAACAGTGGGACATATATGAGCTGAGATGATGATGATTATTATTATATATCTCCTTTTTTCACGGGATCTTCCATAGGGAAGATGCCCAGTCCTTTGGGAGGCTTACATGGGGATATGGATCCAACACGCAGAGGCCTTTGGAGAAATTTAATCTATATATTGGGATGGGACATCTACCGATGACATTTCACGTCTGCACATTACATACGTGGACTGCCAGCGGTAAGTGTAAAACTATTATGTGATTATGGTAGCTAATATCTGATTATGGGAGTGGGTGCTTAGTGGACTGGTTCATCTTAAATCTATGAATTTTTAACTGTCGTCTGCCTTCAAATCCATATTGAGAGATGAACGATGGCAGACGGTGACTCGCCAACTCACTGAATGGGCCCCCTAAACAGTCGCCACAGGCACACAAGCCATACGGGCAACAGGGGGCAACATTGGTGCAAGTGGCTAGGGGTGTCGAGCAGTGCGGCGCCGGTTTCACCATTGAGTCAGTGATAAACAGAGCTATGGTTTCTCCGTAGTTATGTCCTTGAAAATGACACTTCCACCCCCGAGCATATAGCTTTGGCGACCCCTCTCTGGCTAGCTGTTTAAGGCAAGCCAGAGCTGAGAGTCCTTCGGGCACTCTTCGGTTTCCACTCTATCCAGCCAACGAAGGCCAGCTGGAGACGAGGCCCTGATCAACTCTCTGGAGTATTCGGGACCGCAGTGTCGCCACTCACATTCAGCTCGCCACAAGCTGCCCTGCGGTTTATTGGCTTTCCTGTAAATCTTGTGATACATTTTTTTTTATATCAAAAGAACTTAGGGAGCCATATAATGTTCCTCCGAGTTTTGCGTTAGCCTCATGGTGAGGTAACGACTGGCCCGGAGGTTTTATTATTATTATAGGTATTATTATTATTGTATCTCCTATTAATTCACGGGATCTTCCATAGGGAAGATGCCCGGTCCTTTGGGAGGCTTACATGGGGATATGGATCCAACACGCAGAGGCCTTTGGAGAAATTTAATCCATAATTGGGATGGGACACCTACCGATGACATTCCACGTCTGCACTTAACATACGTGGAATGCCAGCAGTAAGTGTAAAACTATTGTATGATGATGGTATCTAATATATGAAATATGGGATTGGTGTTTAGTGGACTGGTTCATCTTAAATCTATGAATTTATAACTGTCGTCTGCCTTCAAACCCATGTTAAGAGCTGAACGGTGGCAGACGGTGACTCGCCAACTCACTGAATGGGCCCCCTAAATAGTCGCCACAGACACACAAGTCATACGGGCAACAGAGGGCAACATTGATGTAAGTGGCTAGGGGTGTCGAGCGATGCGGCGCCGGTTTCACCATTGAGTCTGCGATAAACAAACTCATGGTTTCCCCGTAATTATGCCCTTGAAAATGACACTTCCACCCCCGAGCATATAGCTCTGGCGATCCCTCTCTGATCAGCTGTTTAAGGCAAGCCAGAGCTGAGAGTCCTTCGGGCACTCTTCGGTTTCCACTGTAGCCAACCAATGAAAGCCAGCTGGAGACGAGGCCCTGATCGACTCTCTGGAGTATTCAGGACCGCAGTGTCGCCACTCACATTCAGCTCGCCACAAGCTGCTTTTTTATATCAAAAGAACTTAGGGAGCTAAATAATGTTCCTCCGAGTTTTGCGTTAGCCTCATGGTGAAGTAACGACTGGCCCGGAAGTTATGGTGAAGTAACGACTGGCCCGGAGGTTAATTAGTATTATTATTAGGTATTATTATATTGTATCTCCTTTTTTCACGGGATCTTCCATAGGGAAGATGCCCGGTCCTTTGGGAGGCTTACATGGGGATATGGATCCAACACGCAGAGGCCTTTGGAGAAATTTAATCTAAATATTGGGATGGGACATCTACCAATGACATTCCACGTCTGCACATAACATACGTGGACTGCCAGCGGTAAGTGTAAAACTATTGTGTGATTATGGTAGTTAATATCTGATTATGGGAGTGGGTGCTTAGTGGACTGGTTCATCTTAAATCTATGAATTTTTAACTGTCGTCTGCCTTCAAACCCATATTGAGAGATGAACGGTGGCAGACGGTGACTCGCCAACTCACTGAATGGGCCCCCTAAACAGTCGCCACAGGCACACAAGCCATACGGGCAACAGGGGGCAACATTGGTTGAACAACAACAACAACTTATTACAGAGCATATAGCTCTGGCGACCCCTCTCTGACCAGCTGTTTAAGGCCACCCATAGCTGAGAGTCCTTCGGGCACTCTTCGGCTTCCACTCTAGCCAACCAATGAAGGCCAGCTGGAGAAGAGTCCCTGATCGACCCTCTGGAGTATTCAGGACCGCAGTGTCGCCACTCACATTCAGCTCGTCACAAGCTGCCCTGCGGTTTATTAGCTTTCCTGTAAATCTTGTGATACATTTTTTTTATATCAAAAGAACTTAGGGAGCTATATAATGTTCCTCCGAGTTTTGCGTTAGCCTCATGGTGAGGTAACGACTGGCCCAGAGGTATTTTATATTAATATTATTATTATTATCCCTAAATGTTATGATGCATTTGTAGCTCTTTAGACTTTTGCCTTCCCTGATGTACAGTTTTGGACTATGCATTACAGAAAATATCTTCACAGTAAACATACCAATTTTATCTAGATTCCACAATTCATCAATATGTGTATATCATATATTGATGTGGATACATCAATTTATAGGTTTTTTTTATAGAGTAACTTCCTAGCAATTGCACCCAGTATGACCACTGATTTAATACATCCAATTGAAACCATTAGGAAAGCTTTTTCTTATACAAAAGTAATAGAAAAAAATAGTAATCTATTTAAAATTGATTATCTAAGTAGTTTTTGGCGTTTAAAAAACTTAAAAGGATCACCGGCACCGACACCTGTTGTGTAGGATAAAGTGTAGGTGGTGAATTGTATTTCTACTCTGTTAATACACAGATGACTGACTATGCATGTATATTTTATAATTATTAAACAGTGATAAAAGTTTTAGTATTTTCATTTAAGAAAATTATTATACTAAAATACTGTCACGTAACAAAATATATATAATATAACAAACATTTATAAAGTAAACTAGGTATACCATATATAAACATCAAAGTAAGGATGAACCAACGTCTCTAGATAATTCTCGAGATATGGGGACAATCTGTGTTATCGCAACAACTATCTACAAAGATTTATTACATCTGTTGATGAAGCCATTTCCTCTGTAGAGAGAGAGACTACCTTAGCGTTACAAAGTTATATATTATCTAGATTTAGACGTAAATTCACTAAGTTTCTGTTAGTAATTTTAGATATATCTCTGTATACATATATTAAGATTCATATATTAAATTAAATACTAGCTTTACCTAGCGAATTTGCCTCCAATATGGCAACTATTCCACATGTTGGCGCTCATTTTGGAACTGTTCTGATATTTAGTAATTCTATGTGATACTTCATGCACCGCCATTTCAAGCCTTCGGAGCATGCCTGGTTATGACAATTCATTATCTCTAGCTGTTTCCAAAACTTGAGCCTTATTTGAGAAAAACCAAATCATAGTCTTAAGACCGGTTGCAAGATTATTACTACGTTCATGTAGATTTAATTAATATATAATTTGTTCATGTTTTTATTTATTTTAATGGGGAAATGCTTTTATAGTGGCCACTTTTAGATAGTTTAAAAAATGTATTGTATTCCGTATTTAAAATTTGCATCACATCAGCTAATAGCTTGGACTTTTATGGGCCCCAGTTTCGCAGTTTCCTCTTATGATATTGGGTATCCAATATTTATTCTTTTGAGTTGGATTTAAGGCAAAGTATGTAAGGTACGTTTGTTTTATAAACTTAGTGATCTCTCTTTTTTGTTGATAACATATAAAACATTCTTGATAATATACAAGACAAGGACTATTAGGACCATTAAAACTAGGCTTTCGCAACGAAATTAGAGTCTTCAATATAAAAAGAACAAAGCGCTTGAAATAGAGAATAAATTGAAATCTTTCAAATCTTATATCTAGAAATAGAACTATAACTATTATAACTATTTACGTGAATACAAAACAAATTTTGTTAGGAATCATCAAATTTATATATCTTAGAAAGATAAGTTCCTAGTTTTGAAATTATTACACATACATATAAGCAGTTATATCAAGAACGACAGTTAATCCAAACAAAGTAAATATATTTCGTATATATCAGCTAAGCGCTTATAAATAACAAAAAATGTATTTTAACGAAGTAAAAATACAATTCACCACCCTCTATCTTACCCGTGGGTGATCGTAATAGACGGTTAAAGGATATAGAACGCATATAACATCTATGCAAGAAAAGTAAAACTCGAAACAAAACTTTATACCAACACATCTGACCGGCTTGGTATAGTAGGTCATTTTCTCTCCCATTATGGGGGAGGCTCGAGCTCAATAGTGCAAAATATATGAGTTGAGATGATAATGATGATGATTTGGAAATGCCATATATAACTGTGGTTTGTTCTTTTCACTACAAATAAACGATTCTAGGCATATTTGATGTCTATATTTAAAATTGCATAGAATATATTAAAATTATCTAAACAAAATGAAAAAAACTCTCAAATACACAAACTATAGAAAATACTCGAGATATTATTGGTTTTTAATTTAACATCAAAAGTTAAATTGAGTAAATTTACTTTACTTTACTCAATTTTATATTTTATCGTTTTCATTACAGTAATAAAAAAAGCTTAAGATTTTTATAGCTATGCCTATGAAAGTTTCACCGAGTGAATATGCCAATAAAATTTTTGATAAAATTATATTGCTTAATCTGTGAATACTTTAACGATTCTTGAAAGTAATTTGCATGCCAATAAAGAAAAAAAAAAGTAGCATTTTGCTCGAGTTCGTTGATATTTGTGATAATGAAATTTCTGGTATTAAAACATGTTTTATTATATTTAATCCTATTTTTAGAATAAACTAATTAAGTTATCCGTGAATATTAGAACTATTTATTAAATAATTAAACATTATTATTAGATATAAGTAAAAAATGTTTGCGCATCGCCTGCACTTTAATTAAAAATGTATGTAGTGTATGGTATATATACTGTTCTTCAAAAAAAAAAAGATCTATATATAAGTAGTGGCTGACAATCCTACTATACTACTATTATATCATAAATGTGGTAGCTTGTGAAGATGTTTGGATGTTTAATTGTTTGTTGCTAAATCACGCGTAAACTGTTTAAAAGATTTGAATGAGTTTTTATTTTTAAATCACTACCATTAAGAAAATAATATTTATGTTACGGGGAATTTTTTTTTTTTTTTGTGTGTCTTAGTTGTTAGCCTCAGATGGCTATGACAACTTTACCCGGACTGTGGGTGAGCGCTGAGGGCTCTCAACCCGTATTACGGGGAACTTTGCGAACATACAATTAAAGAACACAAACTACAGCGAGACCCTGAAGAAGAATTTAAGACTTAAGACAAAGTAATTATACAATTCGAACCCTCAACTATCGGTAATTTGCTACCTGTACTAGTATATCAAAATAAAGCTACGCGGATACCGTAATTCTTTGGAAAGTAAATTGACCTAATAGATTTCGGGCATTCAAATGACAAACCTGACATAATCATAAAAGTGAGCAATTATATTGCCGACAAAAATAGAAAAAATCTCATAGTTTTACATCAAGATTATAGCAAATAATATTGATTTATTCCGTCATTAAAATTTATTGGAGATGAACCGTAACATGAACCTAATTGCATGCAAACTGGGTCACTCAAGTTGGCACCGCTTAGTAAATTCAATGACGAATTGGACCGACTGCTATTAATTTCACATAAATGTTTGACATTATCATTTCTTTATTGGCTATTTTTCAAGGTTATAAAATATACCTAGTTTAGTAAAATTAAATATTATGCATATTTATTTCATTAATCAATTACTATAAATTTATAAAATATAACAGACAGATAGCTACAAAACCGATGAAGTAATTTTGAATACGCGTCATGTTTACAATTTTATTTTGTATTTTTTTTAATACTTCTGGTGGCAAACGAGCAAGCAGCACACCTAATGGTAAGTGTCACTGTCGCCCACGGACCTTTGCAATAGCAAGGGTATAGCTTAGGCCGCTGCCTACCAATAAAATCCCCAAACTCACCCAGTTGGGCTTCCGGCTCTTTTGCTCACCGAACGAAGCGCAATAGCACATTGCCACTACTCAGACGTCGATCTTCTGCGAGAGTGTGGTACTACCTCGGACGGACCGGCCCGCGGCTGTAGACAGAAAACTGTTAACAGCGTGGCCCTACCATAATTGATTGTATCGCCTATATTTTCATTCTTTACATGTCACCTATACCTCAACTGAATTATGAATATAAAAATATGAATATTTACACCAAAACTCATCTGTTTTAAAATACTTAGTAACCATTTTATAAAAATATGATGCTTACGCAAGTACAAGGTCATACTGAACTGTGAATAAGAGAGAGATGGGGCAATCGATAAACGTAAATCGATAACATTCTTATTAATTATTTATCAAACAAGTAAAACCAATATATTACCTATATAAACCACATGGTTACTCTACAAAATAAGTAAATTGTGTTAATTTAGTATTCAGACATCAGTTATAATATTAATAAGACCATTACTATTATATTAAAAAGATAATTTCATTTATAAAATAAACATGATTTTTCATGAAATAATCCGTGACCAAGAACTCATCATCAACCTACAGGAATGCGCCAGCGATGATGATAATAGTGACGATGAACTTGGATGTATTCTTTGCAAATAATAAAAAGAATTAAATAACAGCTTTAGTTGAAATTAAATAAAATCCGTTAATTTAAATTCAATAAGATTTTCATAGATTGTTTTAAATTTATAATCGATTCATCCATCCATTTGATTGAAATTCAATAAGATTTTCATACATTGTTTTTCAATTACAGTAGCAAATAACTTTAAAAAATAAGGAATTATATCGACAAAAATACGGACTGCATCGTAAGCGTGCGGCACTAGTCAGAACTGTCACAGAGATCATGCTATATTTTATAGACTATAATCATTATCTCAGCTCATACATGTCCCACGCTTGGGCTCGAGCCTCCTCTATAAAGGGAGGGAAATTGATTTACTTATACCACGCTGGCCAGACGTGTTGGTATAGGGTTTTGTTTCGAGATTTCCTTCTCTTGCAAAAATGTTATATGCATTTTATATCATTTAGTCGTCTCTTACGATCACCCACGGGTGAGATAGTAGGGTGGTGAATTATATTTTTACTCACCACACGGAGAATACTTTAATTAATACTTTTTATTAATTGCAGAAGTCTTAAGGCCATGGGTTAGATCTATTAAATATGAGCTCAATATTTAGAATACATCACGTTTTCTTGTGGAGAAATTCTTGTAAAAAAATCATGTATTTGTTAATAGTAATCAAATAAGTCTAAATATTATATAGTTTATTTTATTGAGAAAAAAATCTATTGCACTGCATTACAAGAACTTTTAAACCGTTTAGATTTTTTTCAAACCAATTAATAAGACTTAGTTATTGTCATATAACACTAGTGATAAATGGACTCCTCCTGACACCAGCTCGAGACCCGAGCTTATGCGGGTAGTATTTTTATAAATAATCTAAATTGTACTGAGTCATACTAAATATCAGTTATATTATAAGAATCAGTCCACGAATCAAACCTGTGATACTTTATAAAACTTTGCTGTGTGGTAGTGGCTACGAATACTGAACCACCGACCTTTACTTTGTTCGTGTATGTCGTAAACTATGACTGAGAGCCTCGACCTGGACCAATTCTACTTAATGCCACCTACTCAAAAATTATATTCCCAAAGAGCGTTGACTTCAGCGTCGGTCATAAAACTATTGCCAATATGTATGATGGAAGAAAAGTACATATTGCGTCCATCCCAAATAATTGGGTTAACGATAATGATGATAAGGCCTATGTCCAAAAATGGACTTCTACGGTCTTGAGGATGGATGGAGGGAATGATAATGATGATGACTTTTTAAAATTAATTCATATACTAAATAATATGTTTAACACGTGATCGATTCATATGGTCCGATTCTATTGTACTCGTCAAGAGCAATTTAATAAGTTAAAATACGGTATTATAGTACAGTAAGATATGGTATGCAGTTATATTTAGTAAGTTAATAGTTCTAATAGCCATATCCTGGCAGTAATATGTTCATGTATTAATCACCCAGCTTGGCAGGCGGATTGGCGAACGGAGTTAATGTTATATAATGTTCTTATTAAATTTCTACTGTCCATTCTCCTAGTGATTCCTCAGCTAATTCTTAGGACTCCCATGGGTAAAAAAGGATTAATAACATATTATATTCTATATTCATTACCAAACAGAAAAGAAAAGAAAGAAGCATTCTTCCACTTAACTTCGAGATATTTTTAATTACCAATTAACATTTACAAGAAACACTAGTTCACAAAGTAGGTAAAATCTATCTATTTTCTCTATTGTATTGTTCATGTAAATATTTATCAACGTATTTACAATAGTTTTAAAGGATAAATTATAACATATAATAGATGTAAGAATAAACGGACTAATCTAATCTAATATACACGAAAATTTCAAAGGTCAACAATAAAATTCAATTTGCATAACTTTCTAGAATTTAGGTTCCTAGTTTCTCGAACTGTTAATCTAAATTGAGTGATTGGCGAAATTTTGTGATCGCTATAAAAAAAAAAACTCGATTATCTAGAACTGGCATTCGCTAAGTAAAACCTTTTTAAAGTTCTGTTTTAGGAGTTTAAAACAACAGATATGTGCCCGCCATATACGTAATCTAAAATCATAAAAAAACCTTTAGATCCAACTAGAATAATCTTTATAAGTATTTTAAAAATCTAGAATGTAGGCTTATGCTTTGAATGTTGCAAACCTTACTCGCAAATTAAAACGCTGAGGATGCACGAAACAATTTGGCAAATTGCCTCGACTGTACCAGGAGAACAGACAGAGCGAATAGAATTCCTTATAAAGGAAATGCGAATCTCGTCGTAGGTTAAGATCATTCCGGAGCTTTAGAGTAGCCCTCCCAAATTATCCGCAGAATTTAACGCTAGTATTCTCTTGCAAAATATTACTACAATTATTTTAATTGAGTGTATTTTAATTAAGAATCAAGACGTATTTTGAACCGGTATTTGTAAAATATTTATTTGGTAGTAGATATATACTAGAAAAGCATAATTATAACCAAATTTATGATAAAATAAGACTACGATTTATGCTAATATCAACAGTGTAATTATCTAGTACAGCAGTATATGTATACTTATACATATAGTATAATAGCAACAATATATGTATAGACAGACTTACACGACAATAGTGGTAGGACCACGTTGTTGACAGTTCTCTGTCTACAGCCGCGGACCGGTCCGTCCTGGGTAGTACCACACTCTCGCAGAAGATCGACGCCTGGGTAATAGCAATGTGCTATTGCGCTTCGTTCGGTGAGCGAGAGAGCCGGCGGCCCAACTGGGTGGGTTTGGGGATTGTAATGGTAAGCAGCGGCCTAGCTATATATACCCTTGGTATAACAAAGGTCCATGGGCAGCAGTGGCACTTACCATCAGGTGTGCTGCTTGCTCGTTTGCCACCATAAGCAAAAAAAAAACTCATTTTGTTATGTTGTACTTAATATATTCTTTAACATATATTTTCTTATGTGTAACACAAAAATATACAAAAACAAGAAAAGAGATTGCGTGTTGTATGTGTATAGATATAGGAAACAATTTAATCTAGCTACAAAATAGGATTCAATTTAGGTATTAGAGCAATTTCTATTGTTCGTAAAATATATTTATGTATTTACATACATGTATAGGAATACTGCTATATTGTATGAGGTAGCCTATTAAGGGTCAATTTAAAAATAACGAATGAGAGATAATTGTATATCGCAGAGACGCGACTGCTAAAATGGATGTGCGGCGTAACGATAATCTATACTAATATTATCTATACTAATATTATAAAGCTGAAGAGTTTGTTTGTTTGTTTGAACGCGCTAATCTCAGGGACTACGGGTCCGATTTGAAAAATTCTTTCAGTGTTAAATAGCTCATTTATCGAGGAAGGCTATAGGCTATCACAAAGGATATAGCTATCACGCTAAGACTAATAGGAGCAGAGCAACAGTGAAGAATGTTTCAAAATCGGGTTTTTGTTTCCTTTTGAGAGCTTCCGCTGCGTAAACAGTTAAAGTTGCGTGAAAATTATGTAATACATAATTCTTCCCCTTTCAAAGTTCTAAATAAAAGTCCGGGAGAGCATATGTCTATCTTTTAAGATTGGCTCACTATAACCTTTTTTATACTAATCAAATTTGTTTTAGAATAATATGATATTTTCGAAGGTGTTTTTATAAACATAATATTAATCATTATCCAAATAAATAAGTTATTCATCACAAGTATTTAATTTAAAACAAAATTGCCCTTTACATTATATGATTTCAATCTTAGGAAATATCGCAGTTTAAAAATAACATCGCAGCAAAATAATGATCAAGTACTGAGCGCGCACTTATGGTAAAAATACTGGGACCTATAATCTTATATTAAAAAAAACTCAAACTAATGTTATTTCATAGTACTTCTGCACACACTACATTTTTAGTTTTGTTTTCTTCTCATGACCTTCCGTCGGCTTTACACATCCTAAATAATAATAATGAGTATAGGACGTATTAGTGCCTGCCCTAATTTTACTTTGTGTGATCCACAAAGTGTTGTTCTGAGTCTGGGTGTAATTTGTCTGCGTTAATTGCATGTTTGTAAAGTCCCCCGCAATACAAGGTTTATTTTCTTAGTGCAGGGTGGTGTGTAAAAAAAAAAATATAAAAAAAAAAAAAAAAAAAAAAAATTTAACAGCCCAGGAAGTAATTTAGTTATTCAAAATTGTAGTTTGCAATATTATTCATAATTGCGGTTACTTATTATGGCTCTTAATTATTAGTTTACTTGAAATTATATTTGGTATAACCACCATTGTTTAATCAATGTGGGCGGATTATAAAACGTTGGTCATTTTGTTTAACTGTTGTAGTTTCAGTTATTGGGTGATCTGATAAGAGTACTAAAAGCAACTCTGTATTTACACATAGAAGTCGTCAAAATGATGTTAGTAATTAATTATAATAGCTTAGAACCTTATCGTATCGCCATTATGGCATGACCTTAATTACATTTGATTTAGGGCAGTTGAATATAATTATAAATTCTTTTAATATGCAAAAATATTTATTTCTAAATTATTTTAAATTCTAACAGTCGATTCCATGGATTTTTTTTTATTGCTTATGGTGGCAAACGAGCAAGCAGCACACCAGATGATAAGTGTTACTTTTTTTTTTGTTTACGCTGTGGAAATGCTTTTACGCACTATCCTCCGCCAGTGACAGACTACTCGCCGGCCATAGATAGTTGGCGGCCGGAATACCCACTAAAACCAGCAGTGGTCCCTTCCGCGCTTTAACGGGATGCCGGAGAGATCGTCTAATGACATTCTATCCCCGACACCCCTACGCTTGGCCATGTGGCCACGACCAGTCAGCCGTCAAGGCGGTGGGAGGAGGTGCGCGTAGCGGCGCCTCCCTCTCCTTGGTCGCCGCCGGCGCAGCGAGTTCGCAGACGCGAGTGCTTCGCGTTCTCGCTCCGCGGCCTCCTTTGCAGAGATGACTTCCTCGCAAAAGAAGGCCATCGACGTCCAGTACCATGATAAGTGTTACTGCCACCCATGGACATATAACAATACAAATCCTGAACCCACCTAGTTGGGCTTTCAGCTCTCTCGCTAACCCAACGAAGTATATTAAGCACATTACTATTACTTAGACGTTGATCTTCTGCGAGAATTTGATCTATTACGTTACCAGACGACGATCTTCTGCGAGATAATGGTACTATCCCGGATGGACTGGCTGTAGATAAAACTGTCAACAGCGTCATCCGACCACTAAAGATATTTATTAACACTGGGTCTTGTATTTAAAAAAATATACTATATGGACCTATATACTTTACATTACATATTTATTATTACAATCTGTCATAGTAAGTAAAATGTGCTAAGAGGTTTTTAGTTAAAGAACATAATTATGTTAAGGAGCAATATGTATGCGACTAGGCTGGACCACAGATTAGTTCGCCACCCGTAGAGAGTCAGAACACTTGAGGACGACGCCCTGGCAACACAACTTGGTTGTTTGTTGCCGGGGCGTCGATGGGTATGATACCCGGAAGGGTAACCCGTCGGGTTGACCACAGATGTTAAGTACCAGTGAGCGGTCCAATGGCGATGTGGAGGGATCGCAGTGAGTTATGGAACTACACGTCAACTTTCCATCGCCCCGGGCAGAATATGCAAAAAAAACGGCAGCGGTAATATGAATAAGATCTTGAATGTACAGTAATGCCGATTTGTAAGATTAATTCGTGAAAAGTTTGATAAATATTTTAAATATACATAGTACATAGATATTTATTAAAAAAAAAAAATAATAAAACATAATAAAAAAGATTATAATACGAATACATCTCCAGGAAAAAAAAATTCAAAGACATGAAAACTAACTCGTCTATTAGTCATGTTTCAACTGTGAATCTTTAGTATCTTACATTTTATTTAGAATTATTTGAATAGTTTGAAGTAAGTTTACCTGTGGGCTGAAAAATTGCACAGAATACTAATGTGGTTTTTGGAGAAAATACATCGTGCGACGGGATAGGCATAAGAAATGTCTTCGTTCTTTGGAACGTGAGTGTTTGAATCACACATGAAAACTATTATAAGTAAAACTAAAAAAAACATTGTAACAAAGCGTAAGATAAAAAGAAATATCTTACAAATAAAAATCTTATTCATTATTATATTATAGTAATTAGTAGTAGGACCACGCTGGTGACAGTTCTCTGTCTACAGCCGCGGGCCAGTCCTTCCGGGGTAGTAGGTACCACACTCTCGCAGAAGATCGATGTCTGAGTAATGTCAATATGCTATTGCGCTTCGTTCTGTGAGTGAGAGAGCCTGGAAGCCCAACTGGATGGGTTTGGGGATTATAATGGCAACCAGCGGCCTAGCTATAGCCTTGGTTATAGCAAAAGTCCATGGCCGACACTGACACTTACTATCAGATGTGCTGCTTGCTCGTTTTTCACCAATAAATAATAAAAAAAAAATAATACTTACACATTATTTTACATAATACTAGAAAACTCAGCCCGTTGATATACTTGTAGAAGTCGATATATCGCAGGCCCACCTGGTGGCGAGTTATATCAATAGGAATGACATATAAACTTTTTTCGTGAAAAAATACATATACATACTAATTTTCGTAATGATGGGTAGAATAGTTTTTGAGTTTAACGATGTCACATATACATGTACAAACATCCTCTTTTATAGTTATAGAGAAGAACGTTTATATGTATTAAACTATGATACATTCTCGGAGGGGAAAACGGTATTAAAAAGGCAATCCACAATAATAGTTAAAAGGCAAGTCAAAATTAGGAATTTTAAAGTTTTGATGAAAATGTGGAAATGGAGTGATGAATAATTTATAGGGTTATTATTAGCGTTAGATTATTTATGGGAATAATTATAGAAATTATTGTTTCAAATAAAAAGGATAGAATTGGTACATCCACCAGCCCTCCCCATGCCTTAATAGGCCTTCTTATTAGGTGGGTAATGGCAAGAATTGTGACACTCATTATAAGTATAAATTTATTCGTGTGTATATTTAAATCAAAGTCATTGGACTTTGATTTAAATATACACACGAATAATAATATTTATATATTGACAAGCTTTTGCCCGCGACTTCGTCCACGCAGAAGTCATCTCTGACAGAGGTAAATAGAAAAAGCAATGCAAGGTTTCTCGCTAGGACAATCTTCAACAGCGTCAGAAACTGGGATGTGGTCGCGTCGTCGTCGTCTTCTGCGAGTTAGTTGTCTGGCAGAATTAGGCTATAGGGCGGGTCTGAGAGAAAATATTCTACGGTGACACGCTCTACCGCCGGTGCGTTGGGCGGTGTAGGTGTGAGTACCTGTTGTGAGGTTCATTGGGTGAGGGCTTCAACTCGAGATGATATCCGAACAGTAACCCACTGGACGAACCACCGCTAACATACATTTGGTTGCAGTGGCCCGCCCGCACGACGTAGAGGTACGCGTACGGCGGGTTAAAAGTTCATGCGTCGCCTCGGACGGGTTGGACAGGATGTGTCTATATACCATAGCCGGTCATTAAAGAAAAAGGTTGCTTAAGGTTCTATTCATTCTGCAAATTATATTGCCTTTAATTTCCTATTTACAGTGTGGCCATGGGATAAGAATATAATTATTGCCACCCCTTATTTGACCGTTTTGTTTCACCATCAGAATTAGTCTCACCAGCAGAATGTGCTGCAGCCTCTACCTGGGAGACGTATAAGTAAGGACACACTGCTATGCTAACCCGCCTGCCAAACGTAGCGATTACTGCACTCATTTCATCTGTGGGGAAGACATACGTCCAATAGTGCACGGAATATAATATGTTCTGTTTCTGTTGATTAAAAAAGATTAACGTACATGTGTTAGTGTAGTCTCAGGTATTAGTTCTCTGTACAAGAATTACCTGACTGTTGGCGAAAATGAGGTTCAAAATGATTTCCATTATTTGTATTGTAGGTTGAAGTTATCAGAAATATCAAAACAATTTTCATCCAATTCACACCCTAAGGTGCTGGCTGATTTTCAAAATATATATTTTTAATGATTCCTTCATATTTCACCATAACGTGCGGTCTTGTGCCATCCACATCCAACGACTTCCAGCAACCTTCACCAGGTCGTCGGCCCACCATTGGGCGACCAACACAGAGGTATCCGATACGTGGTTGCCACTCAAAAACCTTTCTTACCCAACGGTTATCGATTCGTCGAGCATTGTGGTCTGCCCATTGCCACTTCAGCGTGCTAATTCTTCGTGCTATGTGGGTTACACCCGTTCTTGTGCAGTTTTTCGTATTACAGATCTCTCTCGCAGAGAAAATCCAAGTACAGCCCGCTCCATAGCACGCTTAGCGACTTTGAGCTGTATTATGAGGCCTGCCGTTAAGGACCACGTTTGCGTGCCATAAGTCATCATTGGTAACACACACTGGTCATAGACCTGTGTTTCCGTGTTAGTGAATCTCAATATAATAAAATTAAGAGGCTGTTTGGTACTTGTCTGTCCTAATTATTAATGCAATAAGATTCGAATAAAACTATCATCGCAAAATAAAATCCCCTATTTTACCTTCAGAGGATGAAAATTGCTGAAAACTTCGTCTCTCTAGAAATAACCTGTAACAGAGGTAAATAGAAAGCTATATTTCAATTCATTATATAAACTATATTGCCTTTCATATCCTGTTTTTGTTGTATAAAGATGTTAACGTACACATATCAGTGCAGCACCTCTTTATATAGAACATACACAGTATTAACTTCCAGTGCAAGAACTACCATACTGCTGGAGGAATTTATTTTGAAACAGTGGTAATGAGTCATTTGACCAGCTTTATATGCGTAATATACACCCGCAAAGGGTGAACATTGACAAATGCTGAAACACATGTTTATTTATATTTACCGAAGAATATTTGTAAGTAATTTAAAAGGAATCGATAAAGATTTTATATTTCCACATACAAAGTTTGCCACTCCATTTCACCCCCTTAGAGGTGGAATTTGGTATAATCCTTTCTTTATAGATCTCTTTGTCATAAAAAGAAACTACTGTTAAAATTTCACGTTCCTAGCTTCAATAATATCGACTCGGCGCTAATGAGTCGTCCAACCAGCTTCGCAGGCCTAATTAACATCCCCAGAGGATGAAAATTGACAAATGCTGAAAAACATGTTTATTTATTTTTACCGTAGAATATTTGTGCGTAATTTGAAAAGAATCGATAAAGATTTTTGTTTCTCCCCATACAAACTTTGCCACTCTGTTTCACGCCCTTAGGGGCGGCATTTCGTAAAATCCGTTCTTAGTGGATCTCTACGTCAAAATAAGAAACTACGGTCAACATTTCATGTCTCTCGAATCAGTAGTTTTGGCTCGGCGTTGATAGGTCAGTCACCTAACGGCTTTATATACATAGATACTAGCTTCTGCCCGCGGCTTCGCCCGCGTAAAAGGTTACTTTCCTAAAGTTTTTGATCCCCTATTTTTATTTTTGACCGTCAGTAATACAGTGCAACGGTATTACAATACTCAAGGTTGGAACTTCATTACTGGACTGCTAGATGGCGTTGAAGAAGCTAGATTTTGAGATTTTTTGACAAACAATTTTTTTATTTTTCATATAAAAATTTTGATTTTTTTTTAATAAAATGTATCCTATGTTACTTTTAATACCTCCAAGAATATGTGTATAATGTTTCATGATGATCGGTTGAGTAGTTTTAGCGTGAAAGCGTAACAAACAAACTTACATTCACATTTATATATTAGTAGGGATAAATATTAAGAGTGGAATATACGTTCAGACTTGGGCCATTATTATTTACGACAAGACATGTAATGCAGCCACATTTCGATATCTCCATATTCTCCATGGAATCAGTATAGTATTCTTTGTGAAAAATTGGTTATTTTAATATATTTCATTTTGCATTTGGTTTAGATAGGTATTATAAAGTCGTGCATTAATATTGGTGGCATAGCGAAATAGCGTTTAATTAAAAAAAAAACACGTGTGGGTAAATTTTGAATACTGCTCACAATTCAATTATGCCTCATATTTACTCACCCACATTTACTTTGCATATATGTATGTTAAGTGTACACTAACAGCGCACACCTTATTATTACCCTTAAGAAGAGGAGGCGTATGAAACCCTAATTAAAACAAAGATATTAAATTTGAATATATACGCTTTTACGCCAGCGTTTAATATAAGAAGCTTCACCGAATATGTTGAAGGATATAGTATAATATATAGATACATAATCATTATTATGATATATATCATCACCATCATCAGATATATATCATCACCATCATCAGATATATATCATCATCATGCTCCTACTCTTATCCCAATTGCTTCGATACAATATATATATTTTTCTTTCATAGTACATATTGTAAAAGTTATTGGCAATAGTTTTATGACCGGACGCCTTCTAGACCTCAACCCTCCTTGGGAATGTAATTGTTGACCAAACGCCATCAGATGAAGTAGGCCTAGGTAGTTATGAGACTCTTAGTCGTCTTTTACGACATCCACGAGTTAAGTAAGGGTTGGTAGCATTCGTAGCCGCTACCACACAGCTAATATATATATATATAACGTATATTGGCTGAGATGACGATGATTGCTAATACGCATAAACTTTTAATACATTCTATATATAATATAATAAATTGCTGACGAGAACTATATATAAAGAAACAATTATTTCATATAAAATATTTATGTATAATACTCACTTCGAATTCGAACCTTCCGTGATCGACATGATAACGATACGGCTGGATTCGAGTGATTCGGGTTTGACACTTTACAAGCGGGTGTTTCTTTTTGAATAGATAATAATATTATCTATTCCTTTCTAAGGTTTCTGCTACACCTATGTTACCAATTTGACGTTATAAATTTTACTAATGTGTGTATTGGTATAAAGTTTTGAAAATTTAGTCATCAAAATGTTTACAGAAAAATTTGGAGTTTTAATGCGTTAACTCATCATCATCATCATCGTCTCAGCTCATATATTTCCCACTGTTGGGCTCGAGCCTCCTCCATAATAGGAAGGTAATTGATCTACTATACCACGCTGGTCAGACGTGTTGGTATAGGATTTTATTTCGAGGTTTCCTTCTCTCGCATAGATGTTATATGCGTTTTATATCCCTTAGTCGTCTCGTACGATCAGGATCAAAAAATTAGATTGGTGAATCGTATTCTTACTCCGTCACCACACGAAAAATACGAGGATTAAATCGTGGGGGTCGTAAAGACGGAGTTTTAAAACGTCAACTAATAAAATATTTATTAACAGATCAAAGTATTCTTCCTTTTCTGTTTTTCGTCATATCTATTAATTAGAGCGTAAAATGAGCACCAAAAGGTCATAATCTGGGTAAGAAAAAAGAGCATACACAAAAATAAGAAGAGAATAGTTCAATTAATTCTGACATGAATACTTATAAACCAAGTGTTTGGGTCACTACAATATGTACTCGTCTCATCATCATTCTCTTGCTCTAATCCCAACTATTTGGGGTTGACGCAATATGTCCTCTTCTTCCATACAGCCCTATCAGACGTCATCTCTGTAGTCACTCCCTATTTATACATATCATGCTTCACACAGTCCATCCATCTTTTCTTTGGTCTCCCTTTACCCCTAAAGCCTTCAACATTCATACCCAAAACTTTCCTCGCAACATTATTTTCATCCCGTCTCATTACATGTCCGGTAGGGCAAAATGTACTCATCTCATTTCTTAAATATTAAAAAAAATGGTGATAGTTTTATAACCGGTCGCCTGCCTGACGTCAACCCTTCTTGAGAATGAAATTGTTTCCTAGACGACATCAGATGGCGTTGTTTTATGTCAATATAAAACATTAGTTATTTTTTTACGACACCCACGATTTAAGTGTCAATAGTATTTTTACCCGCCACTACACAGCTAATACGAACTTATATTTATTTTTATTTATTTATATAAATTACCAGTAATTATGTGGATGAATTTGTATATCTTGGATGTGGATTTAGCCGAGATGGAAGGTAAACCACTGATATAGAGCGAAGAGTGAATGCGGCAAATAGAGTGAACGGAGCGTTGGGGCAACTTTTCGGCAGCCACCACCTCAGCCAGAAGGCACGTGTAGCAATACATAACGCAGTGCTTGTCCCAACATTACTGTATGGAAGCGAGAGTTGGGTATGCAGAAAAGAGTATGATAGTAAAATTAATGCGGTCGAAATGCGATCTCTGCGGAAAATCTGTGGAGTTAGGCTGACCGACCGCATTCGTAACGACGACGTAAGAGAGCGAGTAGGTATGAAAGAGAGTATTGGTGTAAAGATGCGAAAGGGAATGCTCCGATGGTTCGGACATGTGGAAAGAATGCCGAACGAACGCCTGGTTAAGAAGATATACAATGCGAAAGTGGAAGGATGTAGGTACCGAGGGAGACCGAGACTAACCTACCTAGGCCAGATCGGTCATGTACTGAAGGAAGGTGGAGTCAAGAGTCTCCGAAACCGGCGAGCGTGTATGAAGAGAATTATGAATGTTGAGGAAGCGAGTGAAGTATGCAGAGATAGAGTTCTCTGGCACTCTGTTCTCTCTGCCTACCCTGCAAGGGATATGGCGTGATGATATGTATGTATGTATGTATGTATGTATGTACCAGTAATTATTTTTTTAACATTTTTTTTTTTTGGCGGTGGGTTACGGTCGGCGCACTCCTCGCATCACTCCGGCCAGGGCGACAGAGGGGCGTAAGCATGCACACCCGTAACCCCTGAGGTGTACCCTCTCCTCGACCGACGTCTCCCCTCGGATAGGATGTCGATCTTTCCTCACGCGGTCGGCCTCTCGGCGGGTGACGGACTTATTCCCCGATCCAGTCACCCGCGGCCTCGGCTAGGGCGGCATCAGGCGCAGGTAATCGCGCCTGCACCGCCCCAGTCGCCAGCGGCGGCTCACGTCGTCGAGGAGACTCTCCTCGCGCACGCGCTCCGCCGCCTCCTTCCGCGAGACTACTGCCTCGCAGAAGGTTGCGACCGCGTCCCAGTTCCTGACCAGGTCAGCACCGATGATTGCGACGAGTTCACGACGCTGCTCTGCCCAAGCGGCACAAACCTCGAGCGTATGCTGCGCGGTGTCCTCGTCGCAATCGCAGTGGTGGCAGGACGGTGTACTCTCCCTCCTGAAGCATCTATGCCCCGCCAAAACCTGCACCAGTTGGAAGGAGAGCATCCCGTGCCGTCGTTTTAGTCACTGCATCAGCACCACCCGGAAGGCCTCCACGGTCCGCACACCGAACCGAGGCCTCTCCAGCCGGACTGCCTAACGGGCAATATCGTCTCGGCGGGCGTCGACGCGCCAGGCCGTAAGCTCCCTCAGTGAGACTACACCGCCCTCCGCTCGCACCCCCGACACCCGCCGATACAAACCGGCGAGCATTTCCGCTTCCAGGTCCCATGAAGGGGACCCGGCCAACAGACACGCTGCCTCCGTCGACACCGTGCGGTATCCGCGTATGGCCCTGACCGCCATGGCTCTCTGTGGTCGTCACAGAAGAGCCCTGAGTCAGACGGTCAGGGAGCCCGCCCACACCGGTGCGCCGTACAGGACCATCGACCGGATGACCCCTGCGTACAGCTGTCGGCACGTAGCGCTCGGTCCACCCATATTCGGCATAAGCCATGATAGGGCAGACGCCGCGCCGACTAGCCGTGGAGCGAGTCTGCGGAAATGCTCCCGGAACCACCATCGCCCGTCGAGCACCAGGCCCAAATACCTCATATGGGCCCGGATGCTGATATCAACCGAATTGACGGTGATCCAGAACTTCTACTTGCAATTTTCCGCGGAACTTCGAATAAAGATTCGACACGTGTTTCGCCTCTAAACGAGCATCCTCATGACGGTTCGGCTTCAAATGGCATTTCTGGAGGCGGTGCTCATCACAGGAGTAAGGTTTCCTTATATCCTATTCCACCTTAATCCCATCCCGTATTCCTTCCTTTCTTGAGGTGTACGGTATATTGATTAACCGTGGGAAAGTGCTGGGACTTCCTTCCTCTCCTCCATTTTATAATTCATTATCATTAATAATAATAATAATAAAAAACTTAAAACCTCCGGGCCAGTCGTTACCTCACCATGAGGCTAACGCAAAACTCGGAGGAACATTATACGGCTTCCTAAGTTCTTTCGATATAAAAAAAAAAATGTATCACAAGATTTACAGGAAAGCCAATAAACCGCAGGGCAGCTTGTGGCGAGCTGAATGTAAGTGGCGACACTGCGGTCCCGAATACTCCAGAGAGTCGATCAGGGTCTCGTCTCCAGCTGGCCTTCATTGGCTGGCTAGAGTGGAAACCGAAGAGTGCCCGAAGGACTCTCAGCTCTGGCTTGCCTTAAACAGCTGGTCAGAGAGGGGTCGCCAGAGCTATATGCTCGGGGGTGGAAGTGTCATTTTCAAGGGCATAACTACGGGGAAACCATGGCTCTGTTTATCACAGACTCAATGGTGAAACCGGCGCCGCACCGCTCGACACCCCTAGCCACTTGCACCAATGTTGCCCCCTGTTGCCCGTATGGCTTGTGTGCCTGTGGCGACTGTTTAGGGGGCCCATTCAGTGAGTTGGCGAGTCACCGTCTGCCACCGTTCATCTCTCAATATGGGTTTGAAGGCAGACGACAGTTAAAAATTCATAGATTTAAGATGAACCAGTCCACTAAGCACCCACTCCCATAATCAGATATTAGCTACCATAATCACACAATAGTTTTACACTTACCGCTGGCAGTCCACGTATGTTATGTGCAGACGTGGAATGTCATCGGTAGGTGTCCCATTCCAATATTTAGATTAAATTTCTCTAAAGGCCTCTGCGTGTTGGATCCATATCCCCATGTAAGCCTACCAAAGGACCGGGTATCTTACCTACGGAAGATCCCGTGAATAAATGGAGATACAAAAATAATAATAATAATAAAACCTCCGGGCCAGTCGTTACTTCACCGTGAGGCTAACGCAAAACTCGGAGGAACATTATTTGGCTCCCTAAGTACTTTTGATATAAAAAAAAATGTATCACAAGATTTACAGGAAAGCCAATAAACCGCAGGGCAGCTTGTGGCGAGCTGAATGTGAGTGGCGACACTGCGGTCCTGAATACTCCAGAGAGTCGATCAGGGACTCGTCTCCAGCTAGCCTTCATTGGCTGGCTAGAGTGGAAACCGAAGAGTGCCCGAAGGACCCTCAGCTCTGGCTTGCCTTAAACAGCTGATCAGAGAGGGGTCGCCAGAGCTATATGCTCGGGGGTGGAAGTGTCATTTTCAGGGGCATAATTACGGGGAAACCATGAGTTTGTTTATCGCAGACTCAATGGTGAAACCGGCGCCGCACCGCTCGACACCCCTAGCCACTTACATCAATATTGCCCTCTGTTGCCCGTATGACTTGTGTGTCTGTGGCGACTATTTAGGGGGCCCATTCAGTGAGTTGGCAAGTCACCGTCTGCCACCGTTCAGCTCTTAACATGGGTTTGAAGGCAGACGACTGTTATAAATTCATAGATTTAAGATGAACCAGTCCACTAAACACCCACTCTCATATTTCATATATTAGATACCATCATCATACAATAGTTTTACACTTACTGCTGGCATTCCATGTATGTTGAGTGCAGACGTGGAATGTCATCGGTAGGTGTCCCATCCCAATATTTAGATTAAATTTCTCCAAAGGCCTCTGCGTGTTGGATCCATATCCCCATATAAGCCTCCCAAAGGACCGGGCATCTTCCCTATGGAAGATCCCGTGAATTAAAAGGAGATACAATAATAATAATAATCTTTATTGGGTCGAAAAAATAGGGTTACAATAATCTCCTTATGTTAGACATTTGAAAAACACAGGAGTGCTTTGGCATTCGTACTAGGATACCCTGTGTCACGAATGCCGTAATTTTTCATTATCATCATCTCAGCTCATATATCTACCACTGTTGGGCTCAAGCCTCCTTTATAGTGGAAGGGAAATTGACCTACTATACCACGCTGGTCAGATGTTTTGGTATAGGGTTTTGTTTCGAGTTTTCTTTCTCTTGCATAGATGTTATATCATCATTATCATTCTCCTGCTCTTATCCCAATTACTTGGGGTCGACACAGTATGTACTCTGCTTCTATCGTACATATTGCAAAAAGTTATTGGCTACAGTTTTATGATTATTGCCAGACGTCAACCCTACTTGGGAATATAATTGTTGACCAAACGGCATCAGGTGGAGTTGGCCCAGGTCGATATTTTGCATAGATGTTATATATATGCGTTTTATATCCCTTAGTCGTTTACG
Source organism: Lymantria monacha (assembly GCA_905163515.2). Lineage (NCBI taxonomy): Eukaryota > Metazoa > Arthropoda > Insecta > Lepidoptera > Erebidae > Lymantria > Lymantria monacha. The sequence continues at coordinate 21,243,237 of LR991091.1, forward strand.
ATCATCCACGAGTAAGATAGGGAATGGTGAATTGTATTCTTCTTACTTCGTCACGATACGTAAAACTTTATTATTAAATCTTCGAACCAATAATAGCAATTTATATAATCTTTATAGCTTTCGCTGGTAAAATGTTGGTTTAACTCTATGGTTTACCCGTTTAATTAATTCTCAACATTAATGAAGACAGATTTTATTAGATTTTTCGCGATGTCGTTAAAGATTTGATTCATTAACAAATAAAAAGTGGTCTGGCCTGATGATGTAATTATTTAAATATATTTTCGTGGTCAGTAACAAGCTAGGGTTTTGATTTGTTTTTTTTTTTAAGAATTATATACCTGTTTAAATAATTAAATTTTAGTTTTTTCTGTACAAACAAATAAATACAGTAATTATAAATAAATTTAGCTAGAAATTATTAAAAAATAATGTTGCACTTTTTGCTGTATAACAAGCTAAAGTCATTAAAGGTAGTTGTTGTTAACAAAAGCATTCCCTCTTGTGAAAAGGCTAATTGCATTCTCTCCTTTCCAATTACAGTCGCATAATTATAGCTACGTCTGAACATGTACAAGCACTTAATAAATGTGGCAATTACTGTAGGTTTAAAATTTAATCCTTTCTTCTGACCATAGATAAAGGTATACACCTTTAAAAATTATATAGTTTTCTTTTATATACAGGTGTTTTAATAATATATACTTTTGGCATTCAATCCAGTTTTCAATAACATTAAGGTAACTTGGAACTTTTAAATAAACCCACCATATATTGACGAATATTTGCCGCCATTGCAAAGTTCACTACTTACGTATTTACTAAAATTAACGTACAAAATAAAACCCGTAATCAGAATAATGACTCGTGGACTGCACAAATGTTTGGGTTGCGTGGAAACCCACTTAGCGTGACAAGCACTTGAATCACATTTGTGCACTTTAGCTACATCTGTGCAAGTCTTGCATTTAAATATAAATAGAGCTAAAGTATCAATATTTTATAATGTTACAAGAATTAGATAAATATAGGCGAGTCACTGATTCTTTGCTTTCGTTCAAGGAATAGTATCCAGCTGCCCACTTGATGGAGACGTAGTTTATGAGGCCCCAAAAAGCCCTTCCGTCATCCTGGATATATTGGATCTTTAGATGTGTTATGACCAGGCTGTAGACTAAAAAGGCCTCATTAATATTAGATTTTAATGAAACTTAAAATTCATTTTTTATTTATAATACTTATAATTATTATACTATTGTGTAGTGTGTATGTTTTTATTATTGAAACTATCGTGAGCTAATGTTTAATTGAGATAAGAGGAGTGTATATAAACGGAAATAGACTCATGCATTAGGATCACTTATGTTGACCCGGATTTCAATCATATTTAATGCTCATCATCAGAACGAGTTCGTATCCGCGTCAGCGAGCCCGTCTCAGTGCATGCCGAGGAAGAAAGATCAAAAAAAGAATGAAAAAATTACATTCTACTCTAATTATACAATTTAAAATTTTGTAGATATAAAAAAGAAATCAAAATAACATTCGACATGAAATAATATAATTTTAACGAACATAAAAGCTGTTCTTCGTTATAATCAAATAGCTGATATTCTCAACAACGTAGGAGATAGTAATATAACACGACAGATTATGGGGCTGCACAGCGCCCTTTCATTACCTCAGATACTTCAAACGGGGTATGTTCAGATCATAGTGTGACAAAATTAAAAATTAATATAATTTGGTAAATGGCGCTATTTTGAAGATACTACGTTGAATATGAATGGAGGTTTTTGATGTCTGGGGTGATATTTGACCTATATGATTTGTGTATTAACCACAAAAATCTAAGGTAAATTTGTCCCATTTTTAGCCAACTATCTTTCATAGCTCTCTAAATTGGTCGGCTAAAAAACTTTGAAGGTATGCTGACATTCAGTGTACATATGACAATATTACGAGCCCCACAGTTTCTTTGTCATAAAACAAAGCATGTCTGACAATTCTTCTTTACCTATCCATGGTCTGAATCAAAACATACTATTTTGCTTCAGACACCAAATAAATATTTTTCTTCTTCTTATGTATTGGCAATCAGCTACATATACAAGCTATTAGTGCCAGTGTCAAGTTATAAATATTTTCACGTTTTCAGTCTTTCAAGTCAGTCGTTGTCTAAGTCAATTTGTCACCATTAACAGTGCAATGGCCACACTGTTAATGGTATCTTGTGGGAATTTTGATGGAAAACAAAAACGTTGTAAAGTACTTTTATATGATATTCATTACATCCCAGTATTTCCGCACATCACATTACATAAAACGCCATTAAAATTATCTAATATAACACGTTAAAACACTAAGATATCGAATATAATACAAGAGCACCACATGACGTTTTCAAATTCCCGTCAAAAGTCAAAATAAATATTTTCTTCGTACCAAATAGGTAATAAAAATACTTAACACACGTTGACTGATTGACAACTTAGTACGTCAAAATATCTCAACAAAGAAGTCGAATATCGAAGCACTTTTTGGGCCTTATCAAAACCTCCTTGCTTCGATTTGTTTGACATCTAAATTGTATTTGATCTCATTAAATTGTCACTGAAATTCTTTTTACTGGTAAAAGCAGCTCACTTTTCGTAACAATTTAGACATTTTTTGGAATCATTATAACTATAACAGTTAGAATTTCTACTACATATTATTATAAACTCGAAAATAATTCTGTCCAACCTTTCCATATGTTGAAGGAATAAGAATACAATTCATTATTCCCTATCTTATCCATGGGTGTTGTAAAAGATGACTAAGGAATAATATGCATATAATATCTACGCAAAAGAAGGAAAACTCTATATATATCTATATTTATTCATTAGACTATTGAGGTCCATTATTAAAAATAGAACTACTCCCTAAAAGAGGAACAACTATGCTTGTCAAGATAATTGGCGATTAAAATTGGTATCATGAGTTTAATTACAATTAACCAGGAGCACATTATATTTTATCCGTTTATTTGTTATCCGTATGGTGACGGTAAGAACACAATTCACCATCCCCTATCTTACCCGTGAGTGATCGTAAGAGACGACTAAGGTATATAAAATGTATATAACATCTATGTAAGAGAAAGAAAACTCGAAACACTTAACCCTATATCAACACGTCTGACCAGCGTGGTATAGTAGGTTAATTTCCCTACTATTAAGGAGGAGGCCCGAGCCCAACAGTGGGACATATATGTGCTGTGATGATGATGATAATGACATTCTATTTTAAATCCATAAATACACGGCACAAAACTTCATGAGTATCTAATTATTCTATCACGAAGATGTAACATGTCCTGGGATATCCTGTGATATGAATCAAAGTAATAAATATTATTCTTAATCCAACCCTATACGGAGTAATAAATAAATTAACAATTAAAGTTTTTAATGAACCCAAAATTTTAAATAAATTAAAATCAAAATGTGATCCACCTTAATTTAAAGCATGATTGATTTTCTGACACAATTACGACGTTGGATTATCTAACCCACAATTGATTGACATTGTGATCTAATCCCTAAACATTCCATTAACTCACACATTGTGTTAATGTTCAGGGGTATCGTTAGGGACTGGCGACCGAGGAAATCGATACGTAGGACACGTTATGTAGAATAAGGTCTACCATGTATCGATTTACTCGTTGTTGTTAACATAATAATGTCCTTTGTTAGATCTAGTATATATATATATATATATATATATATATATGTAGGTATATATGTATATATATATATATATATATATATATATATATATATATATATATATATATATATATAGGGTACGTTGTTGAACAGTGAACCAAGCTTTTTTCTAAGTCTTATAACTTGCTAGAAAACAAAGCTAACAATCTCATTTATGTGCCATCTCTTAGATAATTTCATATGGTTTATTAAAATTAGGTTTTTAGAAGGCCAGAGAAGCAAACAAGGCCATAAAAAAAGTTTAAAAAGAAAATGAAATTTGGCTCACTGTGTACTATGGGTAGTTTACACTGAACCACGCGTATTTCAACAGTGAACCATAATTTTACTATTAGTTTATTATTATTTTCATTACATTTTTCTATTTCACTCGTTTCACTGTCTCCGTCTAGTATAACTTTTTTTTATTCTTCCTCATATTTTGCGTTTTTCGATTCTTACTTGTTGATGAAAGTATTGGATTTCCACAATCCTGTAGAACTTTTCTCTTATACCTTTTCTTTTTCTGGCACATCCGTATTCTTGCTTTTTCTGGCGTATCCGTTGCTGTGATGCTTTTGCCTAGTCCGTTTGTTGGAACGAGGACCAGCCTTAAGTTGGGGCCGCAACATTAGTGGAGTGATGATATACTTCTTTGGTTTAGGATTTATGATTTTCATCACATGCTTCATCTGGTTTCTTTGACGTTGTCACGTTTTGGTAGTAACTATGATGTTCTTCTGATAATATAGATGGACTTTCTTGATCAGCAATAACAACGGTATTATAGATGGAATAACGTGTTTCTATCGGAGTCGAGTCCTGGGGCTGTTGATTACAGTTTCTATTAATCTAAAGAATTGCATAATCTTCAGTATCAGGCAGTTTTGGCGACACCGCAGGACCGAAGCGGTCTGTCAGACTACTTGAAATAAAGTCTTCATCGGAGAATATATCCTTATTATAGAAGAAAATGCCACACTTGGCAAAATCTGTTGATATATTTAGTGGACCCATGGATCTGCGATGAGCATAGTCAATAAATCTTGCTATCTCGTAGATTGTGACTGGTCTCCCTGAGTTTTATAGCATCCATGACTCAAGCGCAGAATAATAATAGGTCTTTAAAGGGCCCATTAAGCCCCACATCTAAAAGTTGCAATTTGTTCGTAGTGTGAGGATGAAATATGAGAACTACAACATCAGACTTTTTCGCTAAATCTAGAACTTTAATGGATAAATGTGACTTATGATAGCTGACCTCCGTGGCCAGCCCGGTGGTTACCTTTGTACAAGTGATATAGTACAAGTGATATAGTATCACCATGTTCGTGTTTATATTTAACATAACGGCGCAAAGTATGGTACGGTATTTTGTAGGCGTTTGCTGCCATCGTAATAGAATCACAATTTTCTGTTATTTGTAAAGTTAAACCATATTGTCTTTCTTATGTTACACTATTTTTATTTCTTATTTTTTGGACTTGGCATCCTTAAAAAACATAAATATTATTGATTTGCAGCAGTACATTATCAAAGAACAGAGAACCATATCGTAAGGTACACAATGAACCGGTTCACTGTGTACTATGCGGACCTGGTTCACTGTTCAATACACATACTATTCAACTTATAACATAAAAAAAAATAGGTTATACACTGAATTGGCACGATGCAATAAGCTCATAAAATAATAAAAACCACGAAAAATTTAACACCATACGGCTTTTGTATTTATAATTAATAGCAAAATATACAAAAATTGAGACACTTACGTGAAAATACTATGTATTTTGAGCGGAAAACAAACAAACGGCTGGCATACATTACGCTCTAGCTGCGGCCACCGGTTCACTACGGGAGAGGAGAAAGGTGTCTACGAAGCATGTTTTAAGATGATCGGTCAAATCGCCAACTTCTCAATTTTCTCAATATAGCGCTGGTTCAGTGTATCTGGTTGGTTCACTGTTCAACTACGTACCCTATATATATATATATATATATATATATATATATATATATATATATATATATATATATATATATATATATATATGTATATATGTATATATGTGTATATATATATATATGTATGTATATACATATATATATATATATGTATATATATATATATATATACATATATATATATATATATATATATATATATATATATATATATATATATATATATATATATATATATATATATGTATATATATATTTATATATATATATATATATATATATATAATGAAACCATAAAACTATTGCCAACAACTTTTACAATGAAAGGTGAGTACCTACATATTGTATCGACCCCAAGTAATTGGGGTTAGAGTAGGAGAATATAAAAAATCCACTACATGAATCTATTAATAAATAAACTATAGATATACATTGTAATAACCATCGTATACATTAATTTAAGAGAAGAAAAACTTAAAATAAAACCCTATACCAACCCGGTTGACCAGTGTGGTACAGTAGGTCAATTTCTCTCATATTGTGGAGGAGGCTCGAAGCAAGCAATGGACGTTTATGAGCTGAGATGATGATGATATCAAATAACTATTAATATATTACCCATGTGGTGACTGAGTAAGAATACAATGTCATCATTTTCCTTTCCCTTAGGTGATCGAAAAGATGACTAAAATTGAACAGATTGTTGTCACTTCAAGAAAAGGAGAATTCGAAATAAAACTTACAGCAACCCAAGTAGGTCAATCAGATGATCAGCGCGGTGTAGTAGATTAATTTCCCTCACATTTAAGAGGAAGCTCACGTCCAGCAGAGAGACGTGCATACACTAATCTGATGATGATGGAAATTATTTAATAATGATGAATAAAATATATTAAATACATATCTTCTATATAATATATAAGAGATTTTCACCTTTATATTGATTCATCAATATATCTCTGTAACTATAAGGCCTGCAGACTTTAATTTGGTAGGAATATTCCTTTCGCCGAGTAAAAGTCAGTTAAGAACGGATTATACAAAATTCCACCCGCAAGGGTTGTAAAAATCACATTTATTAAATATAGCGCCTAGAGACTTGTCCTGAAATTTGGTAAGAACATTTCTGCCCTGTAGTGGTCAGATGATTTTAGATTTTACAAAAGTCTGTTCCCAAAGGGCAATATGGCGGTGTTAATCTAAAAAAAATTCTCAATCTTTTTATTTCGGTAGGCATATTTGTGTTACGATGCAGAGGTAAACTAAGAACGGCTTTTTAGAAAAGGGGATTGCGTAGGTGTTAACCCAAAAGATCCACAGTTTTAAGTAATTTCCCTACAGACTTGGAATTTGGTGCGGAGTTTCTTTCTGCCCTATAAAAGTCAGATGAAGTAGGATTTTAAGAAATTCCTTCACCAAAAAAATTATATGTAGCTAAAGTAAACTACACAACTGAACTGACATGACCGAAGTGAAGCGAAGGCGGATCGCTAGTTAATTATATATTGACAAGTATAAGTAACTTCTCAGAATAGTAGTTTTGATCATTAATCTTCCTTTAGTAATTATTTTAAATAAATTACATTACCGTTCCAATGAATCTCTTCTAGGACACCAAAACAATTACTTCAAAGAGAAATCTTAGTAGGATTAGTGAGTTCATTAGTAGAGGAAATTTACGATACGCTGTTTAAATTGTATCTACACTGGAAACGTAAAGAGCTTTAGTAATTATAATTCTCGAAGTCCAAGTCACCAATTAAAATATAATTACGTTATAAATTGATTCTAAAACATAAAATGTTAAGTTACATTATTTATAAATAGTGGTAAAAAATCAAGAAAGATTAATATTAAGATAGTATTAGAAGAGACCACAATAAAATATTTACGCTAGAGGTGCTAGAGTACAATTTTCTAAAAGGACCAATAAATCTTAGTCTTGGATAAGTCAGTTCACCGCATAACGGAACGCTTGAAGATCGTCCCGGTGCTTGCTTTTCTATCGATTGTGATATGTGACCGAAAAGACAAAGCGCCTGATAGATCTTCAAATTCCTTTGAATTGAAGACGTATCCGGCGCTATCCTAATTGATTGATTATTTAATCAAGAGATGGAAATTATGCTTATGCTTCTCATGACCATTGACGGACATACAAAAATATTAAAATATTATTTTGTTTATTGTATGTAAAATAGATATATAAGTTGACATGTACATTCAATTAAAAACTATTGTTTTGACATTATGTTTATGAGGTAGGTATATAGGTAAAAAGAAAAAGCCATTGTTACTATGAACAAAGAACTATTTTAACTATGCTAATAGAGACAAAATACGACAAACTTGTGACTTCATTAAGAAATGCGACAGGAAATTATCGAAATGTTGAATACGTATACAACGTAGATACAATGCTAGGTATTGTTAATTTAATTATTTCTTCATAGCGAATACTTCTTTAATAGTATTTAATATATTTTAAGCAGTTATAGCAATTAATTGTTGTAAATTATACCAACTAAAAAATAAATTGTTATTTTCTCGCTGTAATAAGTAGCATATCCTTTCATTTTCATTTTTATATGATGTAATTTTATTACTGAAATAAATTTTACGACATTTGACACTTTTACGGTTGTTGAGACATAAACGTAAAGGGGTTTTAGTTAGAGCCTGTGTTTTCATGCTTTTACATCGTTGTAAAAAAATTTAAGAATCTATCTATCATTCAATGAATGTTACGTAAAATGTTATTTAAATTTTATTGAATAAATCATAGGATTTGAATAAATATTCCATTTTTTTTAATTTTTGTTAAACATTATAATTATGATAACTATCGTCTGATAGTTATCATAATTATAATGTTTAACAAAAATTAAAAAAAATATAATAATATTAAAAACTCATTGTTGGATACAAGCCTCCTCTAAGAATCTTATTCTATATACCGTCTGAGGAGTATTAAAAAAATCCTCCTTTAGAACTTAAAGGTTGTCCCTTCGTAAGTAATAATATATTGTAATAATTGCTTTTGTTTTTTCATGATTATATGTGACATTGAGGATTCTAATAACAGTTCTTTGGGCTGTTTTATTTCTAATCTTACGAATAATCAGAGGAGTTCTTTGTTATATGAAAAGGAAAATTTTGTTCCAATTTTTAATGTTGTTTTATTTAAATAGATATGGAAGATTCATCAGTTTCTCTTTGATTTATTTTTGAGTCGTAAATTTTTTGATCTCCGGTTTACCGTCCAGGGCGACAAACAGTTACTTCGGTGACGGGTTGGACGGTTCGGTTTGGTAGACGAGTTGGCGATCCCAGTTGCTGTTAATTTTTCTAGAAGAGTGCTACTATTCACCTATTCTCCTAATGATTGCTTAGCCAATTTTTCTTTCATGGGAAAGTAAAAAGTACTAACACATTATATTCTTAATCTGACGCAATACAAAAAATAAATATAAGTTTTGCAATAACGCCGATATACTGTAGTAACGTAAGTATGTTTATATTAATAAACTGGCTTAGAATTGAAATTTTAAATCAAAGATATATAGATGTCATCATTCTCATACTCTTATCCCAATCACTTGGGGTCGATACAATATGTACTCTTTTTTCATAGTACATATTGTAAAAGTTATTGGCAATAGTTTTATGACCGGCCGCCTGCCAGACATCAACCCTCCTTGGGAGTTTAATTGTTTACCAAACGGCACCAGATGGAGTTGGCCCAGGTCACTTTGTCGTTTTTTTACGACATCCACGAGCAAAGTAAGGGTTGGTAGTATTCGTAGCCGCTACCATACAGCAAATAGATATATAGATATATGATAGCAAAAATGTCTTATTGATCAAGAACCACTCTATATTCATCATCTATAAGTACATTATTTAGGCTGATTAGATAGATTTCCATTAGGTTTTATTTTTAATTTTTTTTAGTTTGAAGTGATGTTCTCAGTTTTCGCCAGTTCAAAATTATATAGTTAATATACAAGTAAAATATCCTTACCTTCTTCGCAACTTATATAGGTATCTAATGGCACAAATATAATGTGATAAATAAAAATTATATTTCAGATATTAAAGTATTAAATTTTTGAGAATTTCATTAGCGAGTTGGTGGCGTAATGATTTCTGATTAGATTTTTAAACTAGTAGATTGCCACAATATAATCATAAATGAAATGTTTAATAATAACAGATCATAAACAATATATTTTTTTTTACATATAGAATTATTTTCTTTTGTACTGGCAATGAATTTGTATTAAAATGTAGGTCAAATTTTAATAAGGGACTTTTGACGGGAATTTGAAAACGTCATGTGGTGTTCTTGTATTATATTCGATATCTTAGTGTTTTAACGTGTTATATTAGATCATTTTGATGGCATTTTATGTAATATGAAGTGGAGGACTACTGGGATGTAGTGAATATCATATAAAAGTGCTTTACAACGTTTTCGTTTTCCATCAAAATTCCCACAAGATACCATTAACAGTGTGGCCATTGCACTGTTAATAGTGACAATTAGACTTATTATAGACAACGACTAACCTGAAAGACTAAAAACGTGAAGATATAACTTGACACTGGCACCAATAGCTCGTATATGTAGCTGATTGCCAATACATAAGAAGAAGAAATTTTAATAACTGATACTTTTGAACGATGACTTTTGGACGTAAGACATCATAGTCCTTCCATAATCATGATCACTGTAAAGTGTTCGAAATGTTGGCAAATAAAAAATCATATATTAACGCGATAGAATCCATAAAAGTAGTTTTATTTAAAATGAGTTGGTAGCAATTATATTTTTCAATTAATATATGCAAATTAGTTTTATAAATATAAATAACGTTATAAAGTTTCGTGTTTCAATGAACATGTAAATTTTGACGATATAATCTTTATGGATACCGCACTTTAATTCACTTTGCAGCAAATTAATTAGTCACCGAGCCTTGCATGGAACTAGATGTTCCAATGTTGGCAACGTTGGCAACTATACCAATGTTGGCAACTATACTATTTTAAACTATCATTAATTGATACTGCAAACATATTCTAAGCCTCAATTACTGCCGGGCGGGCCACCGAAGACAATGAACGGGTTCCCGTGGCCCGCTCGCTCGGCGTAGAGAGGTACATGTGCTTGTCGTGTTGCCTATGGGTTCCCGTGCCGCTTCTTCTGTTGCCCCGGATGGATGTAGCAGGTTGTGACCTCTCCATTCCTCGCCACCAAAAAAAAAGTATCTGTGCTATTATATATTATGAAAATATAATATTGTATTTCAAATATCGGTATACATTATAATAAGAATAACTTTTGAATATCTATAAATATATAATTTGTTTCAGTCTGAATGAGTGAATGATGGATCAACGCACAGCCTAAACCGATGATCGTAGAGACCTGAAACTTATGATGTGTGTTCTTGGTTCTTGGCTTAATTCCGATAAGAAAGAATTTTCCGAAATTCTATTCCTTAGATAAAGCCCTTTTTTCATACGCTTTCTTTAGATTTAGCGAATCTTCAATCGATATTATTTCGAATTCAGTACTTTAGGTAGAAGTTCGTACAATAAATAGTATTTGTTTGCTTTTATTAAATTAGTGGTGCCCATACTTAGATTAAGTAGTAGCAGTAAGCTTATAGAATGCACCGATTCCAAAAAGTTACAAAAAATAAGAAATAAATTATAAAATAAATTTGACTTATACTTTGAATAAATTTAACTTATACTTCATGCTTTGGGTAGGAAATCGTATTATATCTTGCTTTTTGGTTCCTGCGTGAATTTCGAAGGTGATTTGTTTTAGTTAAAATAATTTTGTTTATGCCAAACTGATCTCTATGGTGAATTACTATTAAAGTATTATTCAATAGGAGTACTTAATAAAATAAAATATGTATTTATAAAGAATTAACATACTTAACTAATAATAAGCATAACTAATAAGACGTATCTATTAATAACTAGCGGACCCGGCACACTTCGTTCCGCCTAACAGTTAATGAATGAGATAAGCAGATTTCGATTAATTTAAAATTATTAAGTTATTTTTAGGTGTGTGGAAGCGGCTACAAATGACTAAAGTAAGAGTTGGTAGTACCAACTCTTACTTTAGTCATGGATGTCGTATAAGACGACTAAGAGCCTTATAACGACCTCGGCCAACTCCATCTGATGCCCTTAGGTCAACAATTACATTCCCAAGGAAGGTTGACGTCTGGTAGGCGGCCGATCATAAAACTATTGCCAATAACTTTTACAATATGTACTATGAAAGAAGAGTACATATTGCATCAACCCCAAGTAATTGGGATAAGAGTAGGAGAAATCAAGAATAAATATGAATAATATATAAATTCAAATAATCAAGTATTTTAATAACGTGCTAGCAAGACGATGAAGTACCTTGTGTTATACGACATTTTCCTTCATATGCGTTGAAAATAAACTAATTGTTGATCTCTGAGATTTGTTCGACGATTTTGCATTGTCAACAGCACGGCCTGCCTCGCTATACTCTTGTGATTAAGAAGCACGGAGTTGGGCCATATTAACGCGGCGGTCTTCCCATGCAATAAATTGTTCTTCTGCCGTGGTTACGTTCGTTATGTTTCGAATTCTAACTGCGTTACGGTTTTGTTGGGAAAGATTTGATTTTATTGGTCACGAAATTGTTGATAACAATATAGACATAATATGTTTTATTATAACAATATTCGTAAAAATTCGTAACACTTGCACAAAACGAACTCTGACCGGTCAAATTTTGCACGCTTGCTCTACTCTCGATATATGAAAATCAAGCACTTTTCAAACCTAAAAATGATTGAATTTTTCTCACATTGCACTTATAGGATAATATTATCATACATATGTCAAGAAAAACATTCGTTTAAACGTATTTGATATTTTTAAAAAGCAATTATTTTGTTTAAAGTAAGATAATAGTTGATTAAAAATATAATATTCGAAGACGTCGGATACAATATTCCGTATCTGGCAAGAATTCATACACAGACACACATACATACATACATACATATCATCACGCCATATCCTTTGCAGGTTAGGCAGAGAGAACAGAGTGCCAGAGAACTCTATCTATACATACTTCACTCGCTTCCTCAACATTCATAATTCTCTTCATACACGCTCGCCGGTTTCGGAGACTCTTGACTCCACCTTCCTTCAGTACATGACCGATCTGGTCTAGGTAGGTTAGTCTCGGTCTCCCTCGGTACCTACATCCTTCCACTTTCGCATTGTATATCTTCTTAACCACACGTTCGTTCGGCATTCTTTCCACATGTCCGAACCATCGGAGCATTCCCTTTCGCATCTTTACACCAATACTCTCTTTCATACCTACTCGCTCTCTTACGTCGTCGTTACGAATGCGATCGGTCAGCCTAACTCCACAGATTTTCCGCAGAGATCGCATTTCGACCGCATTAATTTTACTTTCATACTCTTTTCTGCATACCCAACTCTCGCTTCCATACAGTAATGTTGGGACAAGCACTGCATTATGTATTGCTACACGTGCCTTCTGGCTGAGGTGGTGGCTGCCGAGAAGTTGCCCCAACGCTCCGTTCACTTTATTTCCCGCATTCACTCTTCGCTCTATATCAGTGGTGCACCTTCCATCTCGGCTAAATCCACATCCAAGATATACAAATTCATCCACTTGCTCTAGTACATCATTACCTATTGTTACTCTTACATCTGTTCTGGTTTCATCTTTTTCAAAGTACCATTATTTTGGTTTTGCTCACATTCACGCGTAGACCCCTTTTCTTACAATCTTCTGTCATTGTGTCGACTAGGGTCTGCAGGTCAGTCGCTGACTGTGCCAGCAGGACTGCATCATCTGCATAAAGCAGAGCAACGACCACTGAGTCACCCATCTGAACTCCCACATTCATATCGTTCAACCTATGGAGACATTTATCCAGATATATGATAAACAGTCTGGCTGACAGAACGCACCCCTGCTTAACGCCGATATTGACGTCAAACCAAGGCGACATTCCATCATCCAGTCGCACACAGGCTCTACAGCCCATGTAACTGGACTTCACAGCCTGTAGCAGTTTACCGTTAATACCATACTCCGGTAAAATGTCCCAAAGTTCCTTTCATACAACCGTGTCAAATGCTCTCTCCAGATCCACAAAACTGCAGAAAACCCTCTGACCTAGAGCCAGATGCTTCTCCACAATGTTGCGCAGAGAGAACACTTGATCCATGCATCCCCTTCCACTCCTGAAACCTCCTTGTGTCTCACACAGTAAACCATCGGACACCATCCTCATTCTCCTTTCAATAATTTTACCATACACTTTTGCTGCCAAACTGGTCAAGCTTATGGCTCTGTAATTTGCGCAGTCATAACGTGAACCCTTGTTTTTAAACAAAGGCACGATGACTGCGCTATTCCAGTCCCCGGGAAGCATTCCCGAGCTCCAACATAAATTGAGGAGCAACAAGAACGCCTCCCAGACACAGGAGCCACCAAGCTTGATCATCTCGGCAGACACCATATCAATGCCTGCTGCCTTACCATTTTTCAAACTTCTTATCGCCCATTCAACTTCATCCATACTGATGCCATCGGAAGACGCCGTTGTCGAATGTTGATCTACTAAACCACATGCAACACCGGCGCCAACCGTAGCATCCGCGTACATATCGCCAAAATATTCACTCCATCGGCTTAACACGTCTTGTGTTTGTGTAAGAATGTCTCCACCTTTAGACCTTATTTTATTCATTCTGAAGGCTGACCAACCACCCCGAGACTTCTTCACCTCCCTCTAAAAGAGTTTGGTGTTACCCTCGAAGTTTTTAGTCAGCCTATCTTCTGCACTCATACTTGCTCTATCACGTTTCTCTTTCACTAAGGCCTTGGTGTCATTCTTACATTGCCGATATATTTCTTTCTTCTGTTCAGTCATACTGTCATTCAGATTCAAAGAAGAGACATAGTCCAGCCACGCTTTCTTCTTTTGCTCTACGGAAGCTGCCACTTCCGCATCCCACCATGCATCACCATTTGTTTTTCTATGCTTCTTTGAACTTCCACATATGTACTTCTTTCGCTGTATCTACCATACTCTCTTTCAATACTCGCCAGCATTCTTCAACGTCCGATTGCGGCTGGCTTGCCATCGTCAGCCGTTCTCGGACACCCTCTGCATACTTTTCTCTTACACACTCTTCTTGCAACCTTTCAACCTTTATTCTTTCAAGCCCTCCGAAGTGGACACGCTCTCGCCAGTGCCTGCACTTTCTGAACAGACCACTAAATCTCGCAGTAACGAGATAGTGGTCCGTATCGACTGCGGGGCCCCTGTAGGCTCTTGCGTCCAATATTTTGCTTCGGAGGCGACTGTCTACCAAAATAAAATCTATTATACTTTTCTGTTCATTCCTTCTCCATGTGTACATATGGATGTCCTTATGTTGGAAAAATGTGTTTGACACAATAAGGTTTCTCTCCATGCATACATCCGCTATGAGCCTACCTGCGTCGTTCACTCTCTTATCACCAAATGGATCAAGTACGTCCTCATAGTCGGGACGCTTGGTCCAAACCCATCCGTTCAAATTTCCGCATACAATCACGCGTTCACTGGTTTCTGCCATATCCAGAACTTCCCTAACATTGTCCCAAAACTTCTCTAGGTTCAGACGTATCAGTACCACCGAGGATCCTACGGGAGCATATGCTACAACCATGAATACCTTGGTGACACCTAGTTTTATACGGACCCAAAGAAGTCTGGGATCATACATTCCGTAATCCTTCACACCTGAGGCCAAGCGAGAGGACAACAGCACTCCTACCCCTATGCTGGCTCGATCGCTCTGTGGTACACCAGACCACAGAGCCATCCCGCCACCAGGAAGATCGCAGGCGTCGCTGCCCCTTCGCTTGGTCTCTGGTACACAGAGCATGTCTAGCTGTTTGTCCGCCATGATGGATATCAGCTCGTGCAACTTACCTTCCACAGAACCTCTTACATTCCACGTGCCTACCCGGCATTCTGCTCTCCTCGACTCGCCTGACTGGGCAAGGCGTGATGGGTGGCGGCCAATGCGTCGCCTCCGGGGGACGCCCTAACCCGCATTGCGGTACGCATATCGAGCCAGATTAGCAGTCTAATTAGACTGGCAGGGGACGCGAACGAGCACGCTCCGGACTATGCCCCCCAAAGGCAAGAATACGACCGTAAAAATTAATGTATCAAAATATTTATTTTTTTAAAAGCTTCATAATCGCAACGAAACGAAAACGAAAATGGTTTGGTAATTCTTTGTCGTTAAATTGTAATTAATAAAAAAACTAAACTGCTTAGTCATTAGTGTACGTATACCTTATGAAAATTGGGTTCGTTTACATTTTTTTGTTCGTCCCTTCGAATAGGCAAAGGAAATAGATCCCATACAGCCTATTGTAAACGACAGCTATGTTAAGTACTGCGTCGAGAATGGCACAAGTTATTTTTCTTTTTCATTTATGACATTGACTAATATCAGTAAATGATAAATAAAATAATGAAAAATTGTGACATGACTGTTAACTTCAGTATCTTAAAATATTGCATTTTTTTTTTGTTTCTCTAACTTTTTGAAGTGAATTTTTTTTATGGACGTATGGGAGAAATTTTATATTATAACAATTTTCTGTTACGCGCCATATTTATTTTGAAGTGTAAAGCGCATGGGAGGGTTATCCATGTGGTGACGGAGTAAAAATACTATTCGCCACACCCTATCTTAATCGTGGGTGATCGTAAGAGACGACTAAGGTAAGGGATATAAAACGCATATAACATATTTGTAAGAGAAGGCAAACTTGAAACAAAACCCTATACTAACATGTCTGACCAGCGTGGTATAGTAGGTCAATTTCCCTCCCATTATGGTGGAGGCGCAAGTCCAATAGTGGGACATATATGAGCTGAGATTATAAGCGCACGAAGGTAGAGAGAAGAGAGAGAGAAGGATGAGCGAGGGAGGAAGAGAAGGAGAGGGGCAGAGAGGGAGAGAGGCAGAGAGAGGCGAGAGGCAGAGAGGGAGAGAGAGAGGGAAAGAGGATTTTTAATAGTGGCAGGACCATGCTGTTGATAGTTCTCTGTCTACAGCCGCGGGACGGTCCGTCCGGGGTAGTACCACACTTTTGCAGAAGGTCGACTTCTGAGTAATGGCAATGTGCTATTGCGCTTCGTTCGGTGAGCGAGAGAGCCGGTAGCCCAAGTGGGTGGGTTTGGGGATTATAATGGTAGCGGCCTAGTTATACCCTTGGTATAGTAAAGGTCCATGGGCAGCTGTGACTGATTGCTCGTTTGCCACCATACGCAATAATAAAAAAAATTATTAAAAAAATCAAAAAACCCGACAGCGTGAAAAGTCACCAAAACTACGCACATAATAAAAAAACTGAAAAGAAAAAAACAAGCACTTAGATGTCCGGTGGTCTAGAATTCCATAATATATTATTGAATAAATACTATTGCAGAAAATGAAATATCTTTTAATAATAGAACATGACAACTGAACAGTAGGGATCCATTGAAAAGTTAGATTTGCTGTCGAATAAAGGATCCCGACTGTTCAGTTATCATGTTCTATTATTAAAAGATATTTCATTTTCTGCAATAGTATTTATTCAATAATATATTATGGAATTCTAGACCACCGGACATCTAAGTGCTTGTTTTTTTCTTTTCAGTTTTTTTATTATGTGCGTAGTTTTGGTGATTTTTCACGCAGTCGGGTTTTTTGATTTTTTTAATATTTTTTTTTATTTTATACTTTTTAGTTATAAATACCTAGGTAGCTATAGTTATCTTATTTATTGATAAGTAGGTAAGTACCTAATTAAATATAGTTTTTCGACTGAACTAAAGTACTATATCGTTAGAAATTGGAGATGGGCGACCGCGTCAGACATTAGATACTTTAGGTAGGACTACCTATATTGTTACCGTCGAGGCCCTCCGGCCCGTACTGATGGAGTGGATGGAGCGGCGGCACGGAGTGCTCTCCTTCCGGTTGGTGCAGGTCTTGTCGGGGCACGGTTGCTTCGGCAAGTACCTGCACACGGTCGTGCGGAGGGAGTGGACTCCGTCCTGCCACCATTGCAGTAGCGACGAGGACACGGCGCAACATACACTTGAGGTAAGTTCAGGCTGGGACGGGCAGCGCCGTGACCTCGTCGCTGTCATCGGTGCCGACCTGACGCTGCCGGCTGTCGTGAAAGCGATGGTCGACAGCGTTAGGAATTGGGACGCGGTCGCCGCCTTCTGCGAGGCTGTCATCTCGCAGAAGGAGGCGGCGGAACGAGTCCGGGAGGATTCCCGTGACCCGGGCCGCCGGCCGCGGCCAGGGCGGCGCATGCGCTAGTATCTGCGCCTGATGCCGCCCTAACCGAGGCTTCGGGTGATCGGACCGGGGAATTGTCCGGTCACCCGACGTGAGGCCACCGCGTGACGGCGACGCCTCGACGGCGAAAGCTGTCGGGGCGTCGACGAGAGAGGAACCCGAGAGGGTATATCGGCGGGCGGGCTACCGAAGACAAACATCGGGTACCGGTGGTCCGCTCGCACGGCGAAGAGAGGTGTTTGCAGGGTGGGTCCATGGGGTTGCGCGCCGCCTCTTCCGTCACCCCGGGCCGACATGGTCCCACCTTGCGAAAAAAAAAAAGGTAGGACTACCTATGGTATATTGGACAATATATCTAATAGATACTTCAGTATATGTCCATCCACATCCAGTTATATGGATTTTTCGTCTTTTCATCGTAAATTTCTACTGTCTAAAAAACCTAACCTAACCTATGTGAGAAAGGTTGTTACGAAACTTTAAATCGATATAGATCCTAAACGGTCAGTCAAATCGAAAAATATTGAAAGAAAACTAATAATTATTTTTAAATACCTATTTAACGATACCCCACTCGATATAGTTTGTTGACTTTAATTTTTTTAATTTTCACAATATGGCGTCCAGTAGTCGCCATATTGACTTTTCAATGACGTCGTATCTTTAGTGACACTCGCCGGATTAAGAGGAATCGATTGACGTACGAATCATAAAAATCGGCCCAGGCGTTTGGTATATATAGTGCTTCAAAGGAACATACAAACATACATACATACATACATACATACATACATAGACTGTTAAACACAATACCACTCCTTTGCAGTCGGGTAAAAAAAAAGGCAGAGAGGGATATAAAGAGAGAGAGAGAGAGGGAGAGAGAGAAAGAGAGAAAGGGGGAAAGAGATAGGTAGAGAGAGGGAGAGAGGGGGAGAGAAAGGCAGATAGAGAGAGTGGGAGAGAGGGGGAGAGAAAGGGAGATAGAGAGAGTGGGAGAGAGGTGGAGAGAAAGGGAGATAGAGAGGGCAGAGAGAGAGTAGTTAACCAAAGTGTCACTTCTGATATGTGTACGTACTTTATACGCACGCATAATTTTTTAATAATATACTATATCTTGCTCAATGAAATAATTAAAGCGCTTTATTTATCGTGCATATTATAGCATTGACTAATAGTAAATGCTAAATAATATAAAAATTATGAGGCGTGCACCATTCGATTTTCCAAATTATAATATTAACTTTTCGCTGTATTTTCCAAACAAACCATTAAGCCACGTCATGACGTGTGCTGTCAGTTGCCATAATTACATCATCAACAAAGGAACGTTTAGAATTGATGTTTTTTTAATTTTCTTTTTTTTTTTGTTTATTAATATCATATTTTAATATCCTATATCCTATTCCCGACGACAACAAACTCAAAAACATAAAAATCATAAAAATTGGTGCAGCCGTTCTCGAGTTATAAGTGTTGTAACTAACACAACTTTCTTTTATATATATAGATTAATTAATAAATTTAAGCAAATGTTAAAAACTATTTTTCTTAATTTATTACTAAAAAAATGTAAAATACATGAAATGAATTTTAATATCATCATCAACATCATCATCACAGCCTATAAACGTCCCACTGTTAGGCCCGGGCCTCCTCCGTAATGGGAGGAAAATTAACCTACTATACCGCGCTGGTCAGACGTGTTGGTATAGAGTTTGTTTCGAGTTTTCCTTCTCTCGCATAGATGTTATATGAGTTTTATATCCCTTAGTTGTCTCGTACGATCACCCACGAGTAAGATATGGGGTGATGAATAGTATTCTTACTCCGTCACCACACGGAAAAAATTTAATATAATCGCTTAAAAAAAATGTATTTAAATTTGTCTTAATTTTATTATGTTTTCTTAGCCTTTCATTTATTTATTCTCTTACTGAATCTTATGTATAATCATATTTTAATCTTTTTTTTTCATTTCATTGAAACTCGGCGACGAAGGCATCTGTTTAAACTAAAACATAAAATTCGCAAGTTTTATAAAATAATTTTCTTATATTGACCAGCTGATTCACAATCATTATCCGCCGGTAAGTCAAGTCATTAGCATTCATTGGGCGCTGACAACCAAATTAAGGTCTCCTCTGGAAAAATTTGCGAAATAATACTCGTAAACTGCTGTTATATCAGATTTAATATTTTTTCTGTATTACATTACATAAAATACGAGCAAAATTATTCAGTTTAACATTAGAAATCATTAAATATTGAAAAATAGAAAAACATTTAGTGCTATAATATACATATAGAAACCTTACAAAATAAACTTAGAGTAAAACTACAATACAAAGTCTTTAGCGCTTAAAAGTTTTCCTTTTAGCACAACGTTGGCTTCTTAACAAAAGCGTACAAATCGGTTGAGAACATTAAGTATTGTATTGGTACAAAGTATGAATAAAGGACTAAATAATTTATATTACTTTAATCTGTCAATCGCTGATATTATTTAATAAATAAAAAAAGTTCATCTGGAGCATTACGAGTATAAAGCTCTCACGTCCAACAAGTCATCGTTACGTTAAAGATTTATATCTAACCCAATGATTCACTCCATAAGTTATTTAATCGAACGCCAACTCCAAGTACGCTCCGTGGAATGACGGTTTACGAACATTATTACTTATTATTTCTGACTGTCATAACAAGAAATACAACAACTAACATGCTTGCCAAACTAGGTGATATTTAAATGTTAATGAACAATTCTTAAATTAATCGTTATCATTTAAATATCACTAAGCTTCAATCAAGTCCATCGAACTGGGTGTACTTGATTATTCCTTTACTTCAACCAGAATATTTAAAGTAATTGTATCATAAATATAAATAATACATATTTCAAAAGAAGTGTATGTATGTAAGTACTGCTGAGGAGCATTTTATTTGATGGTAAGTAAGTAAAATTTCAAATGCTGACCACTGTATACTCGTTGCTATATTCGAGTGTGATTACGTATTAGATTTTAGAATATAGGTAACTTCTTCAGGAAGGCATTAACTCTTGAATATTATTATAGCGAATTATGTATCTGGAAAATGCACAAATCGCTATTCTGTAGCTCTAGTGGCCAATACCAGATTGCATAAATCCCAAATTGACGTAATACGTCTTAAATATGTATGACTTATTACTTTATGACATAATAAATTACTATAAGGACTAATCATTGATCGGACTTTTGACGGGAATTTGAAAACGTCATGTGATGCTCTTGTATTATATACAATATCTTAGTGCTTTAAATAATTTTGATGGCAATTTATGTAATGTGATGCGGCGGAACTACTGGGATATAGCGAATATCATATAAAAGTGCTTTACAACGTTTTCGTTTTCCATCAAAATTCTCAGACGATACCATTAACAGTGTGGCCATAGCACTGTTGATGGCGACAATTTGAATTAAACAATGACTAACCTGAAAGACTAAAAACGTGAAGATATTTATAATTCGACACTGGCACCAATAGCTCATATAAGTAGCTGATTGCCAATACATAAGAAGAATAAGAATAATCATTGATCAGAATATCTTACGTTGACACAAAATTAATTGAAGTTTAACAATAAAAGCTGCAGAACATGTTACATTTCTACCTTTAGGGCCATACCACCGAGACGCCATGGCGACGTGGCCAGCGACGTTGCCATGGCTACGTCTGGCGTCCCTGCGTCGCCAGACTGAGACGCCAAATCACGCCGCCAATGCATTCAGTTCTGTCTCGACACAGTCAGGAATGGATGTGAAAATTACTGTACTGTTATTATATTATTACCTGCGACGCAAAAAGATGAAACGAAAAAAGAAAAAAATATGGGTACATCCGTTTGTATCAAACCGAAGCCAAAGCAGTGTTTTTCTCAAACTCTATGAAGATTTAAGAAAATAACCTGAAAAAATGTTCAATTATCTGAGAATATCACTAACATCATTTGATGAATTATTGAGTTCATGTCGGAATGATTTAACTAAACATGATACAATATTAAGAAAATCTATAAGTCCTGAAGAAAAACTTTTGGTTGGCGACTGAGTGAGTGACGGAGCATATGGTGTCGTCAGTCGCCGCCTGCGGAGCGGTCGCCTCTGGCTACTCTGGCTACTTGGCAACGTTGACAGTCGGTCGCCAAGTGAGTTAGCCGTCATACATCTCAATAGGAACTAGTTGGCGACGTCGCTGGCCACGTCGCCATGGCATCTCGGTGAGGTATGGCCCTTAAGCGGTGAATTATTGCATTATAATAGGAAAATGAAACCCCAGGTTTTATTTATATGCTGTAAGTTAATTTAAGAATTATTGTTACTGTTTAGTTATGACCTCAGCTACCGCATCCAACTGTGAATATAAACTAAAAATTTTCGTCACGATCTGACTAATTAAAAGAATATTCGAAATTCAAGCAAACTGCAAGCAGATTAAAGGAATATTCGAAATTCAAACAAACATTTAAAAGAAATACACATATAAGATTACATGTCTTACTCGTCTTCTCTTTCTGATAAATGTGTGAAATCTATTGAACGCCGACCTCATCCGTGATGGAAGACAAAACAAATTATACTAATACATCACGCTGGTTAGACATTGGTATAGGGTTTTATTTCGAATTTACCATCTCTTGCTGTATTCTAATTTGTTTACACATACACACATACACATACACATATCATCACGCCATATCCCTTGCAGGGTAGGCAGAGAGAACAGAGTGCCAGAGAACTCTATCTCTGCATACTTCACTCGCTTCCTCAACATTCATAATTCTCTTCATACACGCTCGCCGGTTTCGGAGACTCTTGACTCCACCTTCTTTCAGTACATGACCGATCTGGTCTAGGTAGGTTAGTCTCGGTCTCCCTCGGTACCTACATCCTTCCACTTTCGCATTGTATATCTTCTTAACCAGGCGTTCGTTCGGCATTCTTTCCACATGTCCGAACCATCGGAGCATTCCCTTTCGCATCTTTACACCAATACTCTCTTTCATACCTACTCGCTCTCTTACGTCGTCGTTACGAATGCGGTCGGTCAGCCTAACTCCACAGATTTTCCGCAGAGATCGCATTTCGACCGCATTAATTTTACTATCATACTCTTTTCTGCATACCCAACTCTCGCTTCCATACAGTAATGTTGGGACAAGCACTGCGTTATGTATTGCTACACGTGCCTTCTGGCTGAGGTGGTGGCTGCCGAGAAGTTGCCTCAACGCTCCGTTCCCTCTATTTCCCGCATTCACTCTTCGCTCTATATCAGTGGTGTACCTTCCATCTCGGCTAAATCCACATCCAAGATATACAAATTCATCCACTTGCTCTAGTACATCATTACCTATTGTTACTCTTACATCTGTTCTGGTTTTATCTCTTTCAAAGACCATTATTTTGGTTTTGCTCACATTCACGCGTAGACCCCTTTTCTTACAATCTTCTTTCATTGTGTCGACTAGGGTCTGCAGGTCAGTCGCTGACTGTGCCAGCAGGACTGCATCATCTGCATAAAGCAGAGCAGTGACCACTGAGTCGCCCATCTGGACTCCCACATTCATATCGTTCAACCTATGGAGACATTTATCCAGATATATGATAAACAGCCTGGCTGACAGAACGCACCCCTGCTTAACGCCGATATTGACGTCAAACCAAGGCGACATTCCATCATCCAGCCGCACACAGGCTTTACAGCCCATGTAACTGGACTGCACAGCCTGTAGCAGTTTACCGCTAATAGCATACTCCGGTAAAATGTCCCAAAGTTCCTTTCGTACAACCGTGTCAAATGCTCTCTCCAGATCCACAAAACTGCAGAAAACCCTCTGACCTAGAGCCAGATGCTTCTCCACAATGTTGCGCAGAGAGAACACTTGATCCATGCATCCCCTTCCACTCCTGAAACCTCCTTGTGTCTCACACAGTAAACCATCGGACACCATCCTCATTCTCCTTTCAATAATTTTTCCATACACTTTTGCTGCCAAACTGGTCAAGCTTATGGCTCTGTAATTTGCGCAGTCATAACGTGAACCCTTGTTTTTAAACAAAGGCACGATGACTGCGCTATTCCAGTCCCTGGGAACCATTCCCGAGCTCCAACATAAATTGAGGAGCAACAGGAACGCCTCCCAGACACAAGAGCCACCAAGCTTGATCATCTCGGCAGACACCATATCAATGCCCGCTGCCTTACCATTTTTCAAACTTCTTATCGCCCATTCAACTTCATCCATACTGATGCCATCGGAGGACGCCGTTGTCAAATGTTGATCTACTAAACCACATCCAACACCGGCGCCAACCGTAGCATCCGCATACATATCGCCAAAATATTCACTCCATCGGCTTAACACGTCTTGTGTTTGTGTAATAATGTCTCCACCTTTAGACCTTATTTTATTCATTCTGAAGGCTGACCAACCACCCCGAGACTTCTTCACCTCCCTCCAAAAGAGTTTGGTGTTACCCTCGAAGTTTTTAGTCAGCCTATCTTCTGCACTCATACTTGCTCTATCACGTTTCTCTTTCACTAAGGCCTTGGTGTCATTCTTACATTGCCGATATATTTCTTTCTTCTGTTCAGTCATACTGTCATTCAGATTCAAAGAAGAGACATAGTCCAGCCACGCTTTCTTCTTTTGCTCTACGGAAGCTGCCACTTCCGCATCCCACCATGCATCACCATTTGTTTTTCTATGCTTCTTTGAACTTCCACATACTTCTTTCGCTGTATCTACCATACTCTCTTTCAATACTCTCCAGCATTCTTCAATGTTCGATTGCGGCTGGCTTGTCATCGTCAGCCGTTCTCGGACACCCTCTGCGTACTTTTCTCTTACACACTCTTCTTGCTTGCTTTCTTCTAATTTGTTTATAAACTTCTAATTGATTTTTTGCTACTCATAGGAGAGATAAGGGTGATGAGATTTCTTCTTTCTTATTTATTAGACTATTTATGGCAAAATATTATTTTTTATAAAATAAATAACTCCTATTACTAAAATTTAGCATTTAATATGCTTGATTATTTATAAAAACTTGATTACGAGCGAAAAATGATTGTCACACATGGGTCTCGAACCGACATCTATTGAAAATCTGTTCCAATCTTTTAATACAATTCTAACTGCAATGTTAGAGTATTAAGTCTGTACAATATGTAAACAATGTAGGGTAGATGGCACACGTCTTCTTAAAGACGAAAATATAATACGATGCGAAAATTGAATGCAATACAGCAGTTCACGTTGGTGTAAGTGGTAGCACAATTGGAATGGATTTCCATTAGGTGTGGGTTCGAGTACCATGTGTGACAATCATTTTTTCCCCTCGTAATCAAGTTTTTATAAAGAAATAACTCTGATTTATTATCTTAAACTTATTTAATAATAATAATAATATCCGTCAATTCATCCATCCATCGACTCGTAGACGTTCACTATTGGACGTGGAACTCCCCTTGACCAAGTCACTTCGAACGGTCCTGTGCAACTTGCATCCAACAACTTCCTGAGATATAAAATGCCATCAGCGCACCTAGCAGAGGACTGTCTTATGCTGCGTCGCCCGAGTCATGGTCACATCGAGGTTCTAGTACATCTCCACTTTAGAAATCAATTTAAATATAAAAAATCCTTTTTAAATTATTTTGATATCCATTATCATTCTCCTACTCGATATGAGCTTATAAATTATATTATAATTGAATATGAAAGAAGAGTACATATTGTGTCGAATTACTTGGGGTCAATACAATATGTACTCTTCTTTCATAGTACATATCGTAAAATTTATTGGCAATTGTTTTATGACCGGCTAACTGCTTGACGTCAACCCTCCTTCGGAATGTAATTGTTGACCAAACGGCATCAGATGGAGTTGGCCCAGGTCATTATAAGGCTCTTAGTCGTCTTTTATGAAATCCAAGAGCAAAGTGAGGGTTGGTAGTATTCGTAGCTGTAGGAATTAGAGTCCCCTGTAGCAGGGCGGGGGACCGTTGAGGCAATTGCGCCTCACCTCCACCGCTGGATGAAGAGAAAGCACGGCAACTTGTCCTTCAGGATGACGTAGAAACTTTTTTTTTTTTTTTTTGGGGGGTGGTTTACGGTCGGCACACTCCTCGCACCACTCCGTCCGGGGTGACAGAGGGGCGTAAGCATGCACACCCGTAACCCACCCGTGACGTCGCCTTCGTCGTTGGGCCAACCACCGGAGCAGAGTGACTTGACGTCAGTGGTTGGCCCGAAGGAATACCCCTGAGGAGTACCTTCTCCTCGACCGACGTCCCCCCCTCGGGTAGGATGTCGGTCTTTCCTCACGCGGTCGGCCTCTCGGCGGGTGACGGACTAAATCCCCGATCCAGTCACCCGCGGCCTCGGCTAGGGCGGCATCAGGCGCAGGTAATCGCGCCTGCGCCGCCCCAGTCGCCGGCGGCGGCTCGCGTCGTCGAGGAGACGCTCCTCGCGCACGCGCTCCGCCGCCTCCTTCCGCGAGACTACTGCCTCGCAGAAGGATGCGACCGCGTCCCAGTTCCTGACGCTGTCGAGCATCGCCCTGGCGATGGTCGGCAGCGTCAGGTCGGCACCGATGATTGTGACGAGTTCACGACGTTGCTCTGCCCAAGCGGCACAAACCTCGAGCGTATGCTGCGCCGTGTCCTCGTCGCAATCTCAGTGGTGGCAGGACGGTGTACTCTCCCTCCTTACGACCGTGTGCAGGTATTTGGCGAAGCATCCATGCCCCGTCAAAACCTGCACCAGTCGGAAGGAGAGCACCCCGTGCCGCCGATTTAGCCACTGCATCAGCACCGGCCGGAAGGCCTCCACGGTCCGCACACCGAACCGAGGCCTCTCCAGCCGGACTGCCCAACGGGCAATGATGTCGCGGCGGGCGTCGACGCGCCAGGCGGTGTGCTCCCTCAACGAGACCACACCGCCCTCCGCTCGTACCCCCAACATCCGCCGATACAAACCGGCGAGCATTTCCGCTTCCAGGTCCCATGGAGGGGTCCCGGCCAATAGACACGCTGCCTCCGTCGACACCGTGCGGTACCCGCGTATGGCCCTGACCGCCATGGCCCTCTTTGGTCGCCACAGAAGAGCCCTGAGTCGGACGGTCAGGGATCCCGCCCACACCGGTGCGCCGTACAGGGCCATCGACCGGATGACCCCTGCGTACAGCTGTCGGCAGGTAGCGCTCGGTCCGCCCACATTCGGCATAAGCCATGAATGACGCAGGTACTTACCGGACACGGGATCTTCGTTAAGTACCTACACATGATCGGACGGGAAGAGGCCCCTGGATGCCATGAGTGTGGCGCGCTAACTGATGATGCGCGTCACACCCTAGAGGTATGTCCCACCTGGGGGCCTCAGCGCCACGACCTGTCCGCGGTGATAGGAATAGACCTGTCGTTGTTGACCATTATATCTAAGATGCTTGACAGCGACAGGTGCTGGCCGTCGATGGCCTCCTTCTGTGAGGAGGTCATCTCTTCGAAGGAGGCCGCGGAGCGGATACGCAAGGCATTTGCTTCTGCAGACTCACTCCATAGGCGGCGGCCAGGAAGGGGGAGGTGCCGTTACGCGCATCTCCTCACGCCGCCTTGACTGTCGACTGGACGTGGCCAGATGGCCTAGCGTTGGGGTGTCGGGGATAGAATGTCAATAGACGATCTCTCGGGCATCCCGTAAAAGCACGGAAGGGACCTCTGTGGTTTTAGTGGGTATTTCGGTCGAACCAGCTGACCGGCGAGTCCCACACACCCCCTCATCTGTCACCGGCGAGGGCTAGTGCGTAAATGCATTTCCACAGCGTGAACAAAAAAAAAGTATTCGTGGCCGTAGCTACCTCACAGCATTTTTAAATTATGATATTACTGGTATTATATTATTATTCTCTTCCCTTTACCAGAACATAAATATGTAAGCGGTATTTTTTCTTTATGCTATTTAATGAAAAATATAACGTAATTTCAGAATATCGATAAAATATGATGAATCTTGAATTGGAATTTTAAAGTCACGAAAAAAATCATTAAAATTTTAATATTGAATAATAAATATTAAGTACAAGTCACTTTTTTGGTCTAATATATCTAGCAATTCAATTCAACAAAAATTCTCGTATTAAATGGGTAGAGTGCCTATAGCTACTTTCATCGTATTCCGAAACATTTCTCATACGCTAGATGATAATCGATGACATGGTAATCTGAGGTGATAATATGCTTCCAGTGAATGATCACGTACTTACGTACATTTCTTTACTTGTGATGAAGATAGCTAAATGTTATTGTAGCATAACGCCATCGTAAAAGATTTTGCTTGTTTGGAATGGCGGACAATTTACCTATTTATAATAATAGAAAATGAGCTAATTGTTTTAACTGGACACAGTATTTAAGTTAGAGATTGTTATTTATTGAGAATTACACGACAATATTTTCAAAATTAAAAAAAAATAATACGTAAACCCAAATTACTATTCTATTTGTCCATCCCAGAGTTTTAATCTTAGTAAAGCTGCAGATAACAGCAGCAAAAAAAAAAACAAAAAGAGCAAAGTGGACGCAATACAAATGATTTAAATTAAGTCATAGCAAAGGATTTTCCCATTAGGCCAAAGTAAACTCTCGTAATTGAATTTGGATTGCTTTAGGGATCGATTTTTACCGTTATAGTAGGACTTACATTGAAAATTAAATGCTTTTTTAAATAATTAAATCAATTTCAATTTAAATAGGATAGTGTAAATACAATTTTTTGCTGTCAATAACCTTTACAATATGAAAGCAGAGTACATATTGAATCGACCCCAAGTAATTGGGATAAGAGTAGGAAAATGATGAGTGTAAATACAATTTTCTAATATCACCAATTGTACGTAGGCATTTATAATTTTGTAAATGTTACCTTTTCATTTATTTTTGAATTTATTATAGTTACTCAATATAACAATAGAAATCAGTAGATAAATTAAATGTAATAATGGTATGCCATTATCATACCTAAATTATTGATTTCTTTAGTGAATTTAACATGCCTTATTTTTTAAAATTAATTTGCACCAGAAAAAAATAATTACCACGCCCAGGACTAAAACTCGTATTGATCGGAAAGTCGAAAAAACTGGTATCTATTGTAAATTATTTTACACTTATAAACTGTATACAATTTTAATATTAGAAATATATTAAAAGTTTATTTTCGTCAAACCGAGATTAGTTGGTTAATGGCAGGGAGGCCAACCACGTGAGGCTGCAATTTTGCTGAGACATAGACAGGAATAGTAGTATCCGAAAGGGTGACGTGCCGCCAAAGTACAGTATTGTTATAGTTTTAGCAGCCTTTTGTTGTTTTTTTTTTTCTATTTTGCAGAGGACTATGTATGTGATCTTGCCCCGCCAAATCGGTGCGGGGTGACGGAAGAGTTGACGCGTAACCCCATAGACCCACCAAGCAAAGCTCCCCTCTTCGCCGTGCGAGCGGGACACCGGTACCCGATCTTTGTCTTCTGTATAGTTTATGCGGTCTGCGGACTATCACTATCGAAAACAACGAAAGCAAGGATTATTTTTGATCTTTTCTCCAATCCATTAGCAAAGAAAGCTATTTTTCTGATAATATTTTATTTCAAGCTTGAGTAATACCGAACGGTTGAAAATTAAGTTCAGGGGCTGTCATCGATATGATATGGATCAGGGCACTTCTCATGCAATATTCATGAGAATGAATTCGATTGAATGTACCGTTGCTATATTTTCACTCTGACCAAAGCGAACGTAGACGTCGTATTTAAATGAAATATTTGATAAATGATATTGCGAATAGCTCAAGGAAAAATTTGAATAAATGGTGGATAAAAAATCTGTATCGGATATTCATCTATCATCATTTGGATTAAGAATATTTTTTCTTCTTAGTCAATCCACATACGATCCACTATAGAACATGGACCTCAGATACAAAGGGAGCAAAATGCGAACCGAAACTCAAAATATAATAGATGTTTATTCACTTATATCAGTAATTTAGCTCAGTAATTTTTACGAAAGCCATGGGAAGTAAAGTGTGATAAATTATATTCACACTCCATCACTACGGAAAGCTCATTCATTATTTATTAAAACTTATATACTTATTACTTTTAAAGCAATTTCCGTGAAGCATGCATTAGTAAATTGGCGTGGCTCGTCGCGCATATTAATTTGAATATTTATATTTTAAATTGAGTTTTATACATGTTAACATATGGATAACTTGATTAGTAGACTAGATAGCGTTGTTAATTTTAAATGTAACGTTTAAAATAAAATAGGCTATGTTCTGTCATCATTATCTTAGTAGTCAAATAATGTAATCATATGAACACCGATCATGACTCAAACCCATGCTCATGATAACTCTGCATTTAACTTATGTGTGTAGCTAAAAAAGTGTAATAGAAGAGTGATAATAAAAATTATAGATTTCCTCGATTTACAAGGATTTTATCAATGGCTCAAAGTTTGATACTAGACTCTATTAACAGCTGTTGCTATGTAAGATTAATAGTTATGCAGCGAAATATGGTTGTGTTACTCTGTCTACCTCTTCAAGCATAAAGCTTGGAACTATAAATAAAAAAAAAAATATTTCTAAAATTTCTAAGTCTGGACGACGCAGATCAGCCTAGGCTCTACCAGCAGTTGTTAGAGTGATTAAGCAACTAGGAAATGGGATGCGGTTACTGACTCCTATAATGTGAATCTAATTTATATTATAAAACGAATGTCATTTCTCAGAAGAAGGTGAACAGATTTCATGCTGAATTAGGTCGCTATTGATACTCGGCCATCCTATTATAGCCCTGGAACTGAGTGCGAGCGGACCGGTGATGATTAATTTACCATTATCGACGTCTGGGATATTGCTTTGTAAATAGGGATTCGGAAAATTAACCTACTGGATACTGTACCGGCGGTCTATCTAAAAGGCAAAAAGAAATTACATTTGTTTTGGTGTCTCATTTCATCTCAGTTTGACGAATGTGGTGTGCAGACATCATTGTATTCCAGAAAAAAGGGGTTATAAAATAAAAACTAAACAATGATAAAAAAAGCCCAAGCCAAAAAGCACAAACTAAAAAAACAACATAGCTATATTCAGAACCTAGTCGTGGTCGTATACTTGTCTCGTTTTTGTCTCGAAAGGATCCTTTTATGCTGTATTTTTTCATTGTAATACAATAAAAAATTTAATATAAGTAAGTTTTAGTCAAAAATGAATACAATCTTGGGTAAATTAGATGAAGTATGATTTACATCATATGCTGCTTTATAAAGCATAAAAATATCTAATAAAAGATTGGTTTTCATTTGAAGTAATTGAAGTTGGATAGAAACACGACACTAATTGGAAGAGAATTGGCTACCTGGAAGCTATTGTTGGAAAATATTTGTTAATTCCGTATTGGATTGGAATGACTTTCACATTCGTATTGAATGAGTATATATTTCCAGCATATACATATATTATTCATAGTTGTCTACCGATATTTTTGACAAGATAATTGTAGGATTAGGAAAAGTATACGTATTTAATATCCATATCCGTGTTGATAGATGATAACGACCTGGGCCAACTTCACCTGATGCCGTTTGGTCAACAATTACATTCCCAAGGAGGGTTGACGTCAGGCAGGTGGCTATAAACTATTGCCAATAACTTTTACAATATATACTATGAAATAAAAGTACATACTGTGTCGACCCCAAGTAATTGGGATAAGAGTAGAAGAATGATGATGATGATGATCCGTGTTGATGGAGTAAGACTGTAATAATCAGCATTCCTTCATTTTCGATGGATGATCGTAAAACATAACTAATGTATGCAAGTAAATAACATCACTGTAAAATAAGGAATTTTTATTTCAGCTCATATACGATCCACTCCTGGGCTCAAACCTCCTCCACATTATGAGGTAAAGCAAGCTACTATATCGCATCGGCCAGAGACGTAAGTAGCGCTAAGCTTTTTTTCTATTTTTAATTAAGTAAGAAAAGGAATACTTAAAATAGAATCTTAAACTAAATCATTATATCAGCATCGTATAATAGCTTAATTTCCCTAATGAGGTTAAGCCCTACCGTAGGATGTATATTGTATATTAACTGAGATAATCCTTACTAATATTATAAATGCGAATGTAACTCTGTCTGTCTGTCGCTCTTTCACGCCAAAACCATTGAACCGATCTAAATGAAATTTGGTACACAGATAGTCTAGAGTCTGATAAAGGAGGCTGCTTTTTAATGCAAAAAAGGGTTGTAAAGGGGGATGAAAAGTTGTAAGGAATTATTCTCATTTTAAAGCCAGAAGCTTGAAACTTATTTTAGGCTATTGATTAGATAAATAAATATGTCATTAACATGTTGTAAAAATTTACCCTTAAGGGGTAAAATAAAATTAGGGGATGAAAATCTTTAGGAAAGTAAGGTTTTACGTGGGCGAAGCCGTGGACAGAAGCTAGTATAAAATAATTAGGTAATGTGTAAGTATTTCCCATAGTTTTGACGTAACTACAGTTTATATAAAAAGGTTGGGAAAATCACTATAAATTTCTTTAGTTACATCAATTTAACATTTACAGTATTTTAGTTATTGTTATTATTTTCAATATCATACACAAGTAAAACATACTTAGTCATGAACTTGATTAAAAAAAAAAAAAATGAATTTAAAAAGTTTTCATATTTTGAACATACAAGTATTGATTCTTAATTAACATAAAGGTATAATATAAAAATTAAAATGGACATTTCTTTTGTAAATGTTTGGTGGATAAATAAAATAGTTTATTTTTTAATTTTATAGTTCTCACAACTGTGCAAGAGACTCGAGTAACGCACTTTTTGAATGTTTAAAAAAAATTTCTTGCATGGAAAACAAATCTATAACATTTAACATAAAAAGTATATACGTAGTCTTTCTAAAACAATTTTTATTATCATGAAAATGATTTCATGTTAAAACGTTTCATTGTTGAAATTTTATCAGTTAGACACGTTAGCTTGCGGAAGCCCAGGTCATTAAGATACGTGCGACAATGGTATATGAAGGTACCTATCAATGCTTACTATTACAAGATATAAAATAATGTTATGTAGAAAATTATATTTCAAGACAAGATGAAGATGAAGCCAGAACAGATGTAAGAGTAACAATAGGTAATGATGTACTAGAGCAAGTGGATGAATTTGTATATCTTGGATGTGGATTTAGCCGAGATGGACGGTACACCACTGATATAAAGCGAAGAGTGAATGCGGGAAATAGAGTGAACGGAGCGTTGGGGCAACTTCTCGGCAGCCACCACCTCAGCCAGAAGGCACGTGTAGCAATACATAACGCAGTGCTTGTCCCAACATTACTGTATGGAAGCGAGAGTTGGGTATGCAGAAAAGAGTATGAAAGTAAAATTAATGCGGTCGAAATGCGATCTCTTCGGCAAATCTGTGGAGTTAGGCTGACCGACCGCATTCGTAACGACGATGTAAGAGAGCGAGTAGGTATGAAAGAGGGTATTGGTGTAAAGATGCGAAAGGGAATGCTCCGATGGTCCGGACATGTGGAAAGAATGCCGAACGAACGTCTGGTTAAGAAGATATACAATGCGAAAGTGGAAGGATGTAGGTACCGAGGGAGACCGAGACTAACCTACCTAGACCAGATCGGTCAGGTGCTGAAGGAAGGTGGAGTCAAGAGTCTCCGAAACCGGCGAGTGTGTATGAAGAGAATTATGAATGTTGAGGAAGCGAGTGAAGTATGCAGAGATAGAGTTCTCTGGCACTCTGTTCTCTCTGCCTACCCTGCAAGGGATATGGCGTGATGATATGTATGTGTATGTATATATATTTCAAGCGAAAAATATAATATTTATCATTATCTCAGCTAATATAGATTGACTCTCACATAGATATTATACGTATATTATGCAAATAATAGTCGTATTTTGTGACATCCATGAATAAGAAAAGGAATAGTATATATGTATATATATATTAAAATATTACTCATATTTATTGCAATTTATGTCATTACAAATATTATAAATGCGAGAGTAACTCTGTCTATCTGTCTGTCTGTCCCGCTTTCAAGGTAAAACTTCTGAACCGATTTAAATGAAAATTGGTACACAGATAGTCTAAAGTCCAAGAAAGGACATAGGTTACATTTTAATTGGAAAAAGCGTTGTAAGAGGTTGAAAAGGGGAATGAAAGATTGTACGAGGAATAGTTACTTTGGATTAACGCTAACTTACTACTATTTCACGCGGACGAAGTCGCGGGCAGAAGCTAGTTATTATATAAATAAAAATGAATAGCTGCAATGTATGTACGCTAATAACTTCTGAATGAATGCACCAAATTGGATGTTTTTTTATTTGTGTTCGATATTGTCAGAACAGGTTTTATATAAATAAAAATTTAAAAAGTAGTAGATTTTTTTTTTAAATCTCATAATATGTACAGTGAGTATATGAGATATAAGGCTGTGGTGTGAGATTTTCAATATATTGACTATATCGACGGATTGTCGTATCAGTAGAGCCAGCATTTGATACCTTCAAAAATATTGATTTTACTTTGATTGATATTTGATTCAAATTCATTTATTATATATAAACCCTTTTTT
The DNA here is from genome assembly GCA_905163515.2 of Lymantria monacha. NCBI lineage: Eukaryota > Metazoa > Arthropoda > Insecta > Lepidoptera > Erebidae > Lymantria > Lymantria monacha. Next base: position 21,278,118 of record LR991091.1, read on the forward strand.
TTTGGGATGGGTTACGGTCGGCGCACTCTTCGTACCACTCCGTCCGGGGCGACAGAGGGGCGTAACCACGCACACCCGTAACCCACCCGTGACGTCGCCTTCGTCGTTGGACCGACCACCGGAGCAGAGTGACTTGACGTCAGTGGTCGGCCCGACGGATTACCCCTGAGGAGTACCCTCTCCTCGACCGACGTCCCCCCATTATGTATAAACCCTGTGAGGGCATTTACATATTATCAATTTTAACTTTTTAAATTAATACAAGAGATTTTCATCGGATCAAAACGTAACCGCTACTGAGAAGATCCGGCAAGAAACTCAACGGATTTGTCTATTATTATAATTTCTTTAATGTTTTTATTTTATGAAAAATACTACATTTTTGGCAAGAAGTAGTTCTTCGAACCGCTATATAATATAAAATTCAAACACAATATTAAAGATTATGGCAGTAACAGATCCCCTAACTGGCACCCGATCAGGATTTAACTACTATTATAATTGATCTTAATTTGATTATGAAATTAATTTTAATTACGAAATACAATTGATATAATGAATTAAAAAAAAAACGCTGGTGAAGTTGCGGGGGTCAGCTAGCATTCTAATATATGTCCAAGCGTCTCATAATAGAATATGTATTTTGTTCTGTGTGACGATCAAACCCACGATATGCTGCTCTGTAGCTTGATACTTAGACTACTCCGCCAACTACGTAGTCAATGTCATCCATAACAAAAAATATACAGACTAATTAAAAACCTTTATTAATTTGAAAGTCACTAAGATTGTGTGTTGTGTACTCCTAGTTTATCAAAATCAAATTCTTATGTATTTCAAAGTATTTCATTTAATTTCAAATAGGTTTTTTCACTGTGATGTGGAACTAAATTGTGTGTATAAACATGGTTGTGTCACCCTTGATTATCTCTTTAAAAAATTCGACAGGATAACAAAATAATTTATGGAGCCACATTCTATAAGCACCCAAATTATAGGCCACCAATAAAAAATAAAGAAAACAGGAAAGGAGTTCCATAACTTAATAGAAACTGAGAGTATGGCAAATGCTATAGTCCTTACTAATATTATAAATGCGAAAGTAACTCTGTCTGTCCGTTTGTCTGTCACTTTTTCACGCCAAAACTACTGGACCGATCTAAATTAAATTTGGTACACAGATAGTCTAGAGCCTGATAAAGGACATAGGCTACATTATAATGCAAAAAAGGGATTGTAAAGAGGGATGCAAAGATGTAAGGAGTATCGTCATTTTTAAAGCCAGAAGCTTGAAACTTATTTTTAGGCTATTGATTAAATATAAATAAATATGACATTGAAATTTTGTAAAAAAAAAATACGCTTAAGGAGTAAAATAAAATTAGGGGATGAAAAGCTTTAGAAAAGTAACCTTTTACGCGGGCAAAGCCACGGGCAGAAGCTAGTAGAGAATATATTGTAACTGGCTGACGTATAGGAAAAAAATAATAATAAAAAAAATACTTCACCGACCACTTATAAATAGGGCTATAAACAGGTAAATGATCACTATTACATGGAGCCTATAAAGCAGTTTCACAGTTAACAAAGTTAGTGGTTTTCGGAAGAATGAACATAATTTTGGATGCACGCTGTCAATTACCAACCATTAATCATTCCGTCCACAGGAGAGTAGAAGACTGATCGCCTAACTTGCTAATTGAACTTCGTTATCGGCTATAATTAATATCATCACATCAAAAACACTAATTACGAAGCTTTGGAAGTGACGGATATTAATAACGTAACAAAATAATTTGATTATATTATATAAAAAAAGAAAATGCCGATAAAGTCATGCATATTTCTATTTATATATTATATTATTCTTTTATTAAATTTATATTGTAAACGCTTAGAACATTTACAATATAAATCTAAAAGACAAATAAGTGTATCACTCTCGTGCATCGATATTGAAATTTTTATGTAACTAGCACATACACAGATTGTATCATCACCCTTTTTTTTTCTTGCGGTGGACTATGGATATGGTCGTGTCCCGCCAAATCGGTCCGGGCCCACCCTGCAAACACCTCTCTTCGCCGTGCGAGCGGGCCACCGGTACCCGATCTTTGTCTTCGGTGGCCCGCCCGGCGGTTTACCCTCACGGATTCCTCTCGAGTCGATTATATCATCACCCTGTGATTACGCTCAGTTGGATAGATAGGTAGTTATTGTCGCACGTTTAAGGCGAATAGCAAGATCTCCGAAATATTCTCAAATACCATATAAATAGGTAAGAGAATGAAAATTGTAATCACTGTGCTTTATTACTAATATACAACTCTATTATCTTATTTTTCTTACTCTAAATATTCAATAGAAATTAAAACATTGATACAAAATAACTGGATATTACTATTTTACATCATCATTCGCCTACTCTTATCCCAATTTGGGGTCGATGCAATATGTACTCCTCTTCCTACATATTGCAAAAGTTAATGGCAATAATTTTATGACCGGCCGCCTGCCTGACGTCAATACTCATTGGGAATGTAACTGTTGACCAAACGGCATCAGATAGTGTTGGCCTAGGTTGCAATAAGTCTCTTAGTCGTCTTTTACGACATCCACGAGCAAAGTAAGGGTTGGTAGTATTCGTAGGAGATTACTATTTTACATATGAACATATTTATATTATAATAAAATTAATTATAGCAAAATATTATTTAAAATGTTATATTAGTAGTAATTTGTGTACGATTAGCCAAAATGCACAGCGAGATCTTATTTCTAACGTGTAAATTATAATCCAACCAATATTAAAATATCCCAAGGTTGTCTGGAAGAAGGAGGAGGTGGGGCCCGATCTGTCGGACGCTCAGTATGGGCTTCGGAGGGGGCGTTCGACCATCGGGGCCCTATTACGCCTGAGGCAGGCGGCCGCGGAGGCCGTCGCCGGGAAGGGAGTGCTGTTGGCGGTGTCGTTGGACATCGCCAACGCATTCAATAGTCTGCCATTCGGCTGCATCAGGGAGGTGCTCCGGTTCCATGGAGTGCCCCTGTACCTCAGGCGGCTGGTGGCAGACTATTTGGAGGGCCGCAGTATCCTCTGCGCGGGTCCCGCAGGGGACATTGTGCGGACGCCCATGTCGTGCGGCGTTCCACAGGGGTCGGTTCTGGGGCCGACCCTGTGGGACATCGGGTACGACTGGGCGTTGAGAGGGAGTCTCCCCCCCGGGCTGAGCTTGGTGTGCTACGCTGACGACACGCTCGTCACAGCCCGGGGCAGGACACTCGAAGAGGCGGCGAGCCTGGCCACTCTCGGCACCGAGGAGATGGTCAGGCGGATCGAGGCGCTGGGGCTCAGGGTGGCCCTAAACAAGACGGAGGCCCTACTTTTCCATGGGCCCCGTGTGAGGCTACCCATCGGCGCCTCGATAGTGGTAAACTCCATCCACATCAGCATCCAGGCCCATATGAGGTACTTGGGTCTGGTGCTCGACGGGCGATGGTGGTTCCGGGAGCATTTCCGACAGATTGCTCCCCAGCTTGTCGGCGCGGCGTCCGCCCTTTCTCGACTCATGCCGAACGTGGGCGGACCCAGTTTCGAGGGCCGACGGCTGTATGCGGGGGTCATCCGTTCGATGGCCATGTACGGCGCACCCGTGTGGGCGAGGGCTCTGAACGCCCAGCTCAGGGCGGTTCTGTGGAGGCCACAGAGAGCCATGGCGGTCAGAGCCATTCGCGGGTACCGCACGGTGTCGACAGAGGCGGCGTGCCTGTTGGCCGGGACACCCCCGTGGGACCTAGAGGCGGAGATGCTCTCCGACCTCTACCGGCGGGTTATCACAGCGCGCGAGGAAGGTGGCTCCCCATCGTTGAACGAGATAGCCACCTGGCGCGTGGATGCCCGCCGAGACGTCATCGCCCGTTGGGCTACGCGGCTGGAGAGGCCTAGGCACGGTGTGGAGACCGTTGAGGCCCTCCGGCCCGTATTGATAGAGTGGATGGAGCGGCGGCACGGAGTCCTCACCTTTCGGCTGGTGCAGGTATTGACGGGGCACGGGTGTTTCGGGTTGTACCTGCACAGGGTCGTGTATAGGGAGTGGACTCCGGCCTGCCACCACTGCAGGAGTGACGAGGACACGGCGCAACACACGCTGGAGGTGTGTCCGGGATGGGAGCGGCAGCGCCGTGACCTCGTCGCTGTCATCGGTGCCGACCTGACGCTGCCGGCCGTCGCGAGGGCGATGGTCGACAGCATCAGGAACTGGGACGCGGTCGCCGCCTTCTGCGAGGCTGTCATCTCGCAGAAGGAAGCGGCGGAACGGGCAAGGGAGGATTCCCGCGCCCCGGGCCGCCGCCAGCGGCCGGGGCGGTGCAGGCGCGAATACCTGCGCCTGATGCCGCCCTAACCGAGGCTTCGGGTGATCGGACCGGGGAATTGTTCGGTCACCCGACGTGAGGCCACCGCGTGAGGGCGACGCCCCGACGGCGAAATCTGTCGGGGCGTCGACGAGAGGAACCCGCGAGGGTGAACCGCCGGGCGGGCCACCGAAGTTAAAAATCGGGTCCCGGTGACCCGCTCGCACGGCGAAGAGAGAGGAGTTTTACGGTGGGTCTATGGGGTCACGCGCCGCCTTCTCCGTCACCCCGGGCCGATTTGGCGGGGCGAGGCTAATCCATAGGCCACCAGGTTGTCTGGAAGAAATCACAGTATGCGATAAGACCGCATAATTGTACCAAAATTAATTAATTGTCTTTTTTAGTTTGTTTCTGTATCTGTATATGGTGTACCATAAAGAGTTACTATTATTTGTATCTCCTTTTAATTCACGGGATCTTCCGTAGGGAAGATGCCCGGTCCTTTGGGAGGCTTACATGGGGATATGGATCCAACACGCAGAGGCCTTTGGAGAAATTTAATCTAAATATTGGGATGGGACACCTACCGATGACATTCCACGTCTGCACATAACATTCGTGGAATGCCAGCAGTAAGTGTAAAACTATTGTGTGATGATGGTATCTAATATCTGAATATGGGAGTGGGTGTTTAGTGGACTGGTTCATCTTAAATCTATGAAATTTTAAACTGTCGTCTGCCTACAAACCCATATTAAGAGATGAACGGTGGCAGACGGTGACTTGCCAACTCACTGAATAGGCCCCCCCTAAATAGTCACCACCGGCACACAAGCCATGAGAGGGTACCCCTCAGGGGGTATTCCGTCGGGCCGGCCACTGACAAGTTCACGCTGCTCCGGTGGCCGGTCTAACGACGAAGGCGAGGTTCACGGGTGGGTTACGGGTGTGCGTGCTTACGCCCCTCTGTCGCCAAACGTAATTATGCCCTTGAAAATGACACTTCCACCTCGGAGCATATAGCTCTGGCTATTATTTTTATTAAAACTTATAACTACTTAATACATTTCTAAATACAATATAAAAATAATATAATTAAAAAATATAAAAAGCGTGCTGACCATGACATGAACATGACTAAACTGTAAATCTGTTTTACCACATTCTTCAATATATATTTAAATTATTATTATTATAAAAAATTCTCATCATCATCATTATTTCGAATTATATGGGTACGTCCCACTGCTATGCTTTATCTTCCTCTAGAATGGACGGCAAGTCCACTCCGTTGATCAGATAGGATGTTATAGGGTTTCATTCTAAATCTTCTTCCTTTTTTAATGTCTGTTTCTTTGTTTATTAATTAGTTTTTATGATCACCCAAAAGTAAGGTAGGGGTAGCTGCTATTGTATTCTTACTACATCACCACACGGACACGTGTATAAAAAAATCTATTTACGAAAAAAGTTATAAATAAATCTCATTTCTAAAAAAAACGAGGGCCTTCAATATATTTTGATAAATAGCTTAAAATAAACAAGACACATGTGCAACCGGAAATTAAAGGGACTCGCTCATATCCGGCGGTTCCTCGTTGTATACCGGCACCGTAAAAATATTGTCCCATATAAACAAGCACTCCAAAGTAACCCATGATTGGTTAACGTATAGCAAAGCTTTATTACATTTTTTTTATAATACTCATGTTTTTGTTGATTACATTATAATAATAACTATGGGGATCAAGTTATATTTATGACCATAATTATTGTGTTTCTCTATCAGAACAAACTCAGTCGTAAAAATTATCTGAGGGATCAGTAATAGAATGAGCAGTAACGGTCTTCGGGGACAAGTATAACACATTATTGCGATTGCCAACCCGCTAGCCAAGTGAAAGGCGATTGTAGCCATAAGCCCCCCAAAGAGTGAGCGCGCCGTATTCTATGGAAGATATTTCTCAAATATTTTGAAGAGCTGAATGAAGACATAGTCATCATCATCATCACAGCTTATATATGTCCCACTGTTGGGCTCGAGCCTCCTCCATAATGGGAGGGAGATTGACCTATTATACCACGTTGGTCAGACGTGTTGGTATAGGGTTTTGTTTCGACATTTTAACTTCTCTCGCATAGATGTTATATGCATTTTATATTCTTTAGTCGTCTCTTACGATCACGGGTAAGAGAGGGGGCGGTGAATTGTATTCTTACTCAGGATAACGACACGGTGGATCATTCTTAATGCATTTATAATTATTTATTGATTTTTATAAATACTAGATAATGTAATGAACGACAGTAAAAAGTATCTTAATGCGTTAACTGCCAAGAACAAGGTATCTCGTAGTTTATGAATTAGCCAATAAAGGCCACTACGAGGTATTTTGTCCTCTGTTTAGTTATCATATTTATACAGCTACGAATAAACACGTAATATTTCAATGTAAATTTAGATCGATAGTTTCAAGGAAGAGAAGTTTATTTTTTTATTTTTGTTGTTTATTAATTACTATATATAGGTATTATCATTTGAAATAAACTTATTTCGGGAGGACTGTCTTGTCGTGACCGTGAAAGCTGTAAGCTATTTAAAACTTCAGAAAATTAAAGAACAAATACAAACGCGATATAATCTGTAAAAATACTTTTATTTTACATATGTAATACTCGCATAAATAACAGAAATTATTATATAATTAACATTTTTAATAACATAATATCATTAAAACAAAATGGCTGCCCAGGTTCCAGAATCATAAAAAGTCCCTTCGCAATCAACGTATTAATGCTGAACTAAAACTAAATATGAAACAAAAGTGCCTCTACATTTTGTAGTACGATATAATTGCTACCACCATAAACAGTGAGAGAGCTGAATGAATACTAGCGTGACGAACTCTGATGGAAGGGGTGAGTGCACCAGTGTGCCGCTCTTTTGATGAAACCGTGATTATGGTCACATACGTATAGCGTGTATAAATATACATGGTTAAAGATACTGGAAGAGGTAATATTTTTGGAGTTTACTCCTTAAGAATCGATTTTCATATAAGGCGCCTGGTATGAGAAAAAATTGAGGAGTAAAATCTAGTGATCGAATGACCTCGTTACGTTTTTTGGTGCGCCACATATTCTGCGCACCTTTCACTTTCTGACGTGAAATAATACTTCACTGAACAGTTTTAATAAATGTAAATAAATATATATATTATTTTTTGTCAAATGAGCTTTTTTTGCGCCTGTTTTGATAATCGTACTTAAGGAGTAAACTCCAGTCGTGCGTCGGAGCTGACACACACACTTTTTTTTTTAACTTATGTAGAGATTAGATTTTCTATTCAGCTGTAATAAAATTCTTACTATATTTTGAAGATTCAGAAATATATTTTTTTAAAGACAGCACTAGTGACTAAGGACTATCCTTCTATTGCGGAGGACTTTATAAATTTCAATTTGACGAACACAATTTACACCCAGACTTAGATCAACAATTTGTGGATCACGCAAAATATTATCCTGCATGGGAATGGAACCCAGAACATTGAGTATGGTAGATCAGTACCTAAACCACTACGTCATCCGTGCAGTGTATTTTTTTATTTCTGTGTATTTTTAGGTATCTGTGAAATATGAGTTTTTTTAATTGTTCTACGACCACGCTGTGGACAGTTCTCTGTCTACAGCTGCGAGCCCGTCCATCCAGGGTAATCCACACTCTCGCAGAAGATCGAGGTCTGAGTAATGGCAATGTGCTATAGCGCTTCGTTTGGTGAGCGAGAGAGCCGGCAACCCAACTGGGTTGGTTTTGGGGTTTGTATTGGTAGGCAGTGGCCTAGCTATGTTCTTAGTATTGCAAAGGTCCATGGGCGGCAGTGACACTTACCATCAGGTTTACTGTCTGCTCGTTTGCCGCAATAAGCAATAAAAAAAATATACGTTCTTAATATTTTTGTTCTATTATAATTATTTATTACATAGGTACATGACTTTGATAAACCAAGGTCACCTATAACAGATTTAAATCAAAAATGTCCATCTCCACGCTAGCTAATTTTGGACGTCCGTCAAAATAAAGTAAATATCTTGTTTAATAGTTAGGTATTTATTATTTAGCATACATATGACTTCAAAAAGTCAAGTGCTCTTATTCTAATTAAAAACTAGTCATTATGTTTTTTTTTACTGACCTTACTTGTCGGAAAAAGAAGTCCATTTCCGCTTAAATACTTCCATTTAGATATTTCCGTTTTAAAGTCAATTTTAATCCGGAAGTGTAATAAGAAATTCATTTGATTTTCGCAAGTATCCAAAATAATTTAAAGCCTATTTTCGGTCAGTAATTTCTAAAGTAATGAGTTAGGATTTGACTTTGTATTTTAAAATGCCTTTATAAATGCGGAAACGTGGATGTTGCCGGAGACTTCCGGGACGTCCGGACAAAACCTTGGTGATGCGTCATGCTTGGCAGATTAGGGAGTTGTTCTTTAAACTTGGTCATAGCAAGACGTGCACCAAAGGACTTGTCTGTGACCGCGTAGCTATTTCCTAAGTTTGCTAGTTGCTAAGTTCGTTAGTTATTAAGTTCGTATACCCGTTAATTGAAAGACTGTTTAAAGCATATTAAATTGTGAACATTATGCACTGTTTTCCTTCGTTCCCTGGGGAACCTAGTGACGCCCAGAAATAATTATGGAAGGTGAAGAAAATGACCACCCAATGTCGCACCCTGCCATGCCTGACGCGACATACTTTTGTTACTCTCAATCAAAACACACATTCAATATTCTTTCATGTCATTAAAAAAAAATTGCAATAATTTGATTATTATGTGATCTGTTCAAAAAACTAAGATTGCACACACGACTTAATATGGTGCCGTATATGAGCCTCCTATCACTTTAAAAGGCTGAAAGATTATAGCTCAACAAAAAAGAAAGGTACGTTCTTATATTTAAAGCCACTTCCAAATTCTATATAACATCGGTAGAGTATTTTTGCCGCAACATTGCAGCGCTTTTGTATTACATGCAGTCATCCGTGAGTAAAAAATCTCTGTAAAACTATACACCCGCACATAGTTCTGGCTTGCTGAAAAGCAATTGTTTTTAATACTCACAATTAGGTAATACTCAATTTAATAATATTGTACGAGTGATACTTAGTTTAGATACATAATTATGATCTATTGTTTTTATTTTCATTTTAATAATTAATAAGACTACTGGCGATATATATTAATAATAAAAAGTGTAAAATTATAATAATAGAATTCATTAATAACTGAACGAGTAAAAACTATTGCAACGGTAGATGACAGCATTTTTTTTTTAAATATTATTACTTGTGGTCTGTGTGGTAGCGGCTACGAATACTACCAACCCTTACTTTGCTTGTGGATGTCGTAAAAGACAACTAAGAATCTTATAACGACCTGGGCCAATTACATCTGATGCTGTTTGGTCAACAATTATATTCCCAAGGAGGGTTGACGTCTGGCAGGCGGCCGGTCATAAAACGATTGCCAAAAACTTTTACAATATGTACTATGAAAGAAGAGTACATATTGTATCGACCCCAAGTAATTGGGATAAGAGTAGGAGAATTATGATGATCTTGTGCTGAGGAAATAATTGTTGTACAGCGCGGGCCTTTATAAATATATAATTAACGGATCCAAATTACACTCATTCTGACTCAGAACAAGAATTTGTGGGCCACACAAAGAATTGTTCTGTGTGGAAATTGAATCTATGGTACGGTAGTAGATTGGTATTTTAACCATTACGCGTCAGTGAAGTCAAATCGATTGGTGGTTTATTTTACTGTTTCTTCTGATTCTTATTACACGTCTCATTATTGAGCAAAAGTATTCTATACTTGTAATTTAGGTCCGATGCTTCTAGAAATTACTAACTAACGTCAATAATAATTAACACTACATTATACGTACTGGCTGAACGTTCAAATCATATAACTACTATAGAATCCATGCGTAACAAAACGAACGAAACAACGGTACTGATTTTAGACAGCGCGTTCATACATCATCTCCCTTCAGCTGTCGTGATTGATGCTAGCGCCCAAATCGTCTCGTCATTGTTATCATAGAACAGTATATCCGAGGCATATTTACAAATTCACATTCGTATAAATAAAATATATCTATAAAATTGACTGACTGAACTGAAAATAGTAGATTTTAAAAACTATATTATAAAATATTCGTTAGTAATACTTTATTTATCTTTAAGTGGGAGGTCAAGTTATTTTTTTAAGGACCACCCTGAACTACCTTGCACTTAGGAAATAACCCTTGTATTGCGGGAGACTTTACAAACATATAATTAACTCAGACAAATTACACCCAGACTCAGAACAACAGCTTGTGGATAGTACAAAGTATTGTCCTCCGTAGGAATCTAACCCATGCACTGGCACGGAAGGTCGATATCTCAACCACGACGCCATCTTTGCAGTCTCATATGTTTCAGCATCAGAGACATTTGAATGCTTCTAATCTAAACCATGTAATTCCATTTGACATGATTTATATATTTTTTTTATGCAGTATAAACACATTTTTCATAATCTATATAGTTTAACTATTCATTTATTCCTTTAACTAAAAAAGTCGTTAGTAAATGCATTAAGAATATAATTTATTATCCTTCTCTTTCCTATAGTTGCTATATAAGATATTTCGATTACGTAACATCGTCGTTAGAGAATCAAACCTCGATTCAAAATCCTTTACCAAATAAACTGCCCTCCGTGGCAAAATAGGTCAATTATCATCCTATTGAAGACGAGGCGTGTGTTTAATATCATCATCATTCTTCTACTATTATCCCAATTACTTGAGGTCGCCGCAATTGTATTCCTCTTCCATCGTACATATTGTAAAAGTTTTTGGCAATAGTTTTATGACGGTAATCATCTTTAGGACTGTAATTGTTGACCAAACAGCATCGGGTGGTCTCTTAGTCGTCTTTTACGATACCCACGGGCAAAGTAAGGGTTGGAAGTATTTGTAGCCGCTACCATAGAACAAGCGCGTGTTCAATAACGGAATGTTAATGGCTTAAAATAAAAATCAGTTTTAAACTACAACATGATATTGTACAAAATTCTTGAATAAATTCTGTCCCTACAAAATAATATTTTGACGACACTATTAAATGATAAAATAATTTAAGTAGACGACATCCCGATTGCACTAGTTTTTGGATTCATGCCAAGCGCTACGGGATACGTTATTCAAGTTTGTAGTATTAAAATTATTTTATTTTTATATTCACACGCGTTTATTACCAAAAAAGTATAGAGTAATAACCGACTACTTTATTCTGCAAACTTTTACAGAACGGATTTCTTTTTTGGAAAATATTTAGAGATGCTCCCAAATGTAACTCTAAGTTGTTGGAATGCGGGAGTCCGAGTTTCAGCCGCCATCGTAGAGGACGCGCATATTTTATGTGATATTAAATAAAATTTATCAATCATGATCATTCAATATGCAATTAGGATGATTGATATACACCATCATATTGCTCTTATTTCAATTACTTACTCTTCCATCATAAATATTGCAAAGGTTTTGATAATAGTTTAATAATCATCTGACGTCAGCCTTCCTTGGGAATGGAAAATTAATCATTTAAAAAAGCAATTAAAATATCCAATTTTAATTAAAAAGGAATATTTATCAGCTCCATCACATTGCATGAAATAAATATTATTTTTATATTTTACAATTTTTTATTAATATTTTTTTATTAGGTAATAATAAGAGTGAGATAAACAAGAATATTATACAAATATTATATCTTTGTTCATCACATTAATTACAAATTAATGCGCTTATATTGCTAGTACTTTCTATTCACTATGTAAAATATTTTCATATTAATCGCCTTTATAATATAATATTGCACATCAATGGTTATGCTTTATGAAATTAGTAACGAGTACTAAGGTATGCGTTTTATTGTATAAATAATACAAATTACAATTTTTTTAATAACCTAAATGTTATAAAAATGCATAGAAAACAAACATAAGAAGACTTTTTTTACTAGCGGAAAAATGGAAAAGGTAAAACTATATATATATATATATATATATATATATATATATATATATATATAAATACAGAACTTGAAGACAAGTCTAATTTTTAATTTATCAAAATTTAATAATGTTTTTGTTCCATTACAAAGACATTCAAAATTAAATTGAAATGTATTTTCAGTTTGCTGTATGGTAGCAACTACGAATACTGCTATCCCTTAATTTAATCGTGGATGTTATGATATTCACGACTAAGTCTAAGATGATTAAGAGCTTTATACTAACCTGGGCCAAGTTCGCCTTGTTTCATCGACAATTACATTCCCGAGATGAATTGACGTCAGGCAGGCGACAAATCATAAAACTACTGCCTACAATGAAATATACATAATGAAAGAGGGGTAAACATAGTGTCAACACTTTTTTTTTGCAGCGGGCTACGGTGCGGTCACGCCTCGCTAAGCCGTCCGGGGCGACGGGAGAAGCGGCGCACGACTCCGTAGACTCGCCCTACAACATGTCCCACCGCCGTGCGGGTGGGTCACTGGAACGCGTTCTTTTCTTCAGTGGCCATTGTGTCAACCCTAAACAATTAAGATAAGAGAAATATAATATCGCTGAAGAGCAGAAAAACTCGAAATAAAACCCTGTAACAATCTGTCTGACGAACATGGTATAGTAGGTCCATATCCCCCCCAAGGATATAAGCTAAGATCATGATATTGATGAATTTGTTAATAATTAATTTGTCAACAAAACGACACTCCATATGATGCCGTTCCCGTAGGAGTCGGCGCAAGTGAAACCGCTTATGGAGCACTAAATGGTTGGAGTAGAGCACCTTTGTGGGAAACTCAACCACCTACTATAATTGCCAATCCGTTTGCCAAGCGTCATACATATCGACAAGCTTTGAATGAGTGCAAATAAGGCTATATAATCAGAAAACATGTCATTGATAAAAACTGCGGAACACATTAATTAAATTCTGACAATTAATTTTCTTACCCCTAAGAGTGATGCAATAGATACTTCTTTAAGGGATGAAAGTTAATTCATACTTTTTTATAATCTTAAAAATGTATGCAATATTTCACGACTATTCGTTGATTAGCTAAAATGTATGGGCATAGCACAAAGGAATAAAATCATAGTTACATTTATAATATTAGTGTGAATACTAATGTATTATCGATTAAAACTATTTTTAAGACAAAAGAAAAAAGGGCGTTATGCCAGCCTTTTTTCACGAAACAGAATTTAAGCAACAAATGATATCTTAATTACAATACAAATGTATCATAATAATATATGTATCTATGTATAGTCAAAATTAAAAAATAATAACAATACTATAATAGTAAAATTAATATTCCTCTTGTGGTTGACAGCTTAGAAATAAAATGTGCCATACTTTTTATTTTTCCGTAGAAGACGTGTGAAGAATCACTCCAAGAATGGGCAGATCTCTTTCCAGGAAATATAACCTAGACTATTAATGCCAATTCGTCTGTATATTCCAAATAATTTCTTCATCCTTCCATCAAAGTGACGATGTCTACTGTTAGACTTGGGTTTCCATACAAGAATAGTACTTATTTTGAATGATCCTATGCTAGCTGATTACAATGGTACCATGCGACTTTTACGACATTACTCGTATACTTAAAATCGATATATCACCACGTAAGCTCCATATAATAAATATGCAGTTACCGATCATAAGGGTTTGAATCTTCAATGACCTAGAAATAAAAGTGATGCAGGCACAGGATTTTCATCAGTAATGAAGTTCCCTATTTATCAAATTTCAAACGTAATATATTTATGTTTTTATTTAATCTCAATTTTTCAAACAAATAAATTGAGAGAATCAATGAAATCAAAAAGATTTATTTTTAGAAAAAAAAAATTGTTTAAAATAGCCCTATTTTAAACAATACACACATATAAATTTGCATGTCCACGCGTGATGACTTCTACCATTCTTATTTCACAGACAAGTTAAGCAACCTCGTTACAAAGGTTTACTAGAATTTATTTTCAGTTTTTTTTCTATTTTCATGCACATTCTCGAAAAGTTCATTACACTCGCCCTATTTACGTGAGACTAAATATGGAGTGGTAATTTCGGTGTTTACTTCTCCTCTACCTATTTCTTAGGTCATAAAAACCTTGGTATATTTGCTTCGTGGAATCTCGCGTGTGTTTTAAATGAATACGTGTACATAATAGCAGCCCTTACCCCAAGCTGCTCAATGTACGAATCAACGTAACGAATTCTTTGATACTTTATCTGTCGAGTGCTGAGCTGAGAAAATAAATGTTAGACGTAAATACTTATCATTTTCAATTTTTCGAAGTATAATTTTGGCCTTTATAGTGTCACATAAAAAATATTATACCATATTAACATCAAATACAAAAATATCCAACAAAACAAGCAAAAACAACAATTAGAATTATATCTCTTTATATGTTCAAATTACCAAAAATTTACTGGATGGAATTTAACAAAAAATTATAAAAGCAAAAATTAAAATTTATTTTTTGGATACTAATTTAAAATAGGCTGTTATCTCAGATGAAAAATGATAATAAATCTTACATAAACAAATTATATATATATTTTTTTTTTAAACAAAGCAAAAAGAAAACAGCGTTTATTGTATAACTATATACAATACACGCAATGATACTATATCAGTACTATTATTAGATACATTTGACTTAATTTAACTATGTTTTGTACCGTTATTGAGTTAACACTAATAACTCATATCAAGTACCGCATGCCATTAGTACTGTCAACATCTGCGGCACACCTACATTTGCGATTCTGACTGCGCCTCATGAATCATTCAAGTGAAACCTGTATCCAATCGCTTTTATGCTCGAGTCTGGCCTTCGTGATAAATCGAATTTCTAGTGGAAACTTACTGTGTCATCTCGAGTACTAGAAACTGTATGTTATCTATGATCAGATTTTTCTCTCCAGTACTGAAAGCTCTTGGATTTAGTGGACTGAGAATCCTTGTGTAATTATCGTAACGGTTACAGTTCTGCTAGAATATATTTATTTGGATTTTATATATCTACAATATTAATTTATAAATAAAAACTACGTTTATATTTTTTGGTTATATCATTGATATGATAATGATTGTAACAATATTTAAAAAAAAATAGTATCATCGTCATCTCAGCTCATAAGTACCACTACTGGGCTCTTCACCACGCTAGTCAGACGAGTTTTGTAGTGGTTTTCATTTCGAGTTTTTCTTTTCTTGTATATAAGTTATATACACATTACATCCCTTAGTCGTTTCCTTTCCCTTACTTTTATAACTACCCACGGCTAAAATAGGATGTGGTGAATTGTATTCCTTCTCCGTCTCCACACAGACAGTATAGTTGCTAGATTAAGAACGTAATATTGCACGACCCCTTCCTTTTTGAGAATAAAAAAATACTACGAAACCATATATTATTAGTATAAGAGAGATAATGCATGAAATCTAAGCTCGTTTGTCAACCAACCTGGTTGGGTCAGGACTTTACAGTCTATCTAATATTCTGAATGAAGGTTATTCCATGTAGGCATACCACTGCCACGGATGTCAAGGAAGCAGTACCAGTGGCTGGTCCAATGGCGATGAGAAGGGAATACGGTGGGTTATAGGGCTACGCGCCGCTTTTCTGTTGCTCCGGACGAAGAGGATGGCGTGTGTCCAGATGTCTCAAAAAAAAGTAGATAAACCACGGGCTGAAGAAGGTAATTAATAATTTGATAATAACATATGAAACAAAAAGAAGCTGTTTGGTAGCGACTACTAATACTGGAAGTATAGAACCCTTACTTTGCCCGTGGATATCATAAAAGATGACTAAGAGCCTTATAACGACCTGGGCCAACTCCATCTGATGCCGTTTGGTCAACAGTTACATTCCAAAGGAGGGTTGACGTCTGTCAGGCGGCCGGTCATAAAACTATTGCCAATAACTTTTACATTATGTACTATGAAAGAAGAGTACATTGTATCGACGCCAAGCAATTGGGATAAGAGTAGGAGAATGATGATGATATGAAACAAAAACACAATAGTGGTAGGAACACACTGTGGACAGTTCCGTGTCTACAGTCGCGGGCCGGTCCGTCACCATAAGTATTAAAAAAAAACTCTTCTTAGATTATATGCCCCGTTTTACTTCTATTTTTCATAACTAATTTTAATTTATCTTCTTTTATTAAGCTGTGTGGTAGCGCCCACTAATAATAACAACACTTACATTGCTGGTAGTTATCGTAAAAGACGACTAAGAGGCTATATATTGACTTAGCCCAACTCCATCTGATGCCGTTTGGTCAACAATTGTATTCCCAAGAAGGGTTGACGTGGCGGCCAGTCATAAAACTATTGCCAATAACTTTTGCAACATATAAGATGGAAGAGGACATATTGCATTGACCTTAGGAATTAGTATAAGAGTAGAACGATGATGATAACCCGATTTTAAAAATAATTTTCCACATTAATAATAAAATCCATTTCACACGTAGATATAATACTCGCGTCAACGTCAAAAAGTATTACAAAAATAAATTTAAAATAAACTATCTATAACTAACATGAATCCAAGATTATAATATATGATATAAATAATTATTAAAGAAAATATAATGTACGTAGTACGTAGATATACATATAATTTAGAACACATAAAATCACAACGAAATCACAGGACGTTATTGGTCTATAACAAACAGACGTTCGCTATTGACAGATAACAATTTCTCACAATCCAAAGATTGTTTCTTCGTATCCATTGTTATATTAAATTACTGGTCTGCTGATATGGGTGCACAATGGTGACAATTATGGCCGCAACTGTTGTGAAAATCTCATTATCCTCAGATATCTCATGGCATTATTCTTCGCTCTTTGTCTATAAACTCATGCCATAAACAATACGAGAAGAATTGTAGCCGATATCGTTTTATTACATTTAGGGAAAATCTGATTTATTTTGAAAGTATGATGAGTTTTAAGTTTTATATTCGTCCATAATTCATATTTTACTGTAAAAATCTCACTACTGCTTTCTTATAATGATGCTAAGTAAAATTAGGTATTTTATACCGTATTATATACACTATACCGAAGAAATCCCGGACGTCAGCTTGTACGAGATCAGAATGGCTCTAAAACAATTAAAGAACGGAAAGGCACTGGGAGATGACGGAATTACCACAGAGCTCCTGAGGGCAGGCGGCAAGCCAGTTTTAAAAGCCCTACAGAAGCTGTTTAATTCTGTCATTTTCGGGGGCGACGTTCCAGAGACGTGGACCAGGAGTGTGGTGGTGCTGTTTTTCAAGAAGGGCGATAAAACGCTCTTAAAGAATTAGAGACCCATCCTACTCCTGAGCCACGTGTACAAATTGTTTTCAAGAGTCATTACGAACCAACTCGCGCGCAAGCTAGACGACTTCCAGCCGCCCGAATAAGCCGGTTTCTGAAAATTTTATAGTACCATAGACCACATCCACACGCTACGCCAGATTATACAGAAGACCGAGGAGTATAATCGGCCTCTGTGTCTAGCGTTTGTGGACTATGAGAAAGCCTTTGAGTCCCTTCAGAGGTGCCAAATTGACTATCGATATATCGAAGTGCTGAAGTGTTTGTATAAAGACGCTACTATGTCAGTCCGCATCCAGGATAAGAGTACGAAACCGCTCCAGCTGCAGAAAGGCGTGAGACAGGGAGACGTTATCTCTCCGAAACTGTTCACCACTGCACTGGAAGATGTCTTCAAGCTCTTAGACTGGACCGGACTAGGCATCAACATCAATGGCAAATACATCACTCACCTTCGATTCGCAGATGATATCGTAGTCATGGCAGAATCCCTGGAGGACCTTGGCACCATGCTCAATGACCTCAGCAAGGTCTCCCAACTAGTAGGGCTGCAAATGAATATGGACAAGACGAAAATCATGTCTAATGCCCATGTCATTTCTATACCGGTCCTGGTTGGGAATGCGATTCTCGAAGTTGTCGATCACTATGTTTAGCTAGGACAAACAGTCCAATTAGGTAGATGCAATTTCGAGAAAGTGGTCAGCCGACGAATCCAACTCGGCTGGGTAGCGTTCGGGAAACTTAGGAGGATCTTCTCGTCTAATATTCCGCAGTGTCTGAAAACAAAGGTTTATAACCAGTGTGTGTTACCAGCGATGACTTACGGCACTGAAACGTGGTCTTTAAATGTCGGCCTCATAAAAAGGCTCAAAGTCGCTCAGCGTGCTATGGAGAGGGCTATGCTCGGTATTTCTCTACGTGATAAAATCCGGAATACGGAAATCCGTAGAAGAACGGGTGTAACCGACATAGCCCTAAGAATTAGCACGTTGAAGTAGCAATGGGCAGGCCACATCGCTCGACGAACCGACAACCGTTGGGGAAAAAAGGTTCTTGAGTGACGACCACGAATCGGACGACGCAGCGGAGGATGACCCCCCACTCGGTGGACTGATGACCTCATCAAGGTCGCAGGAAACCGTTGGATGCAGGTGGCACAGGACCGTTATAGATGGCATTCTTGTGGGGAGGCCTATGTCCAACAGTGGACGTTTACGGGCTGATGGATGGATATATATATATATATATATATATATATATATATAGATATATATATATATATATATATATATATATATATATATATATATAGATATATATATATATATATATATATATATATATATATATATATATACACTTTCCGTGTGGTGACGGAGTAACAATACTGTTCACCACCCATATCTTACCCGTGGGTGATCGTACGAGACGACTAAGGGATATAAAACGCATATAAAATCTATGCGAGAGAATGAAAGCTCGAAACAAAACCCTA
This sequence comes from Lymantria monacha, assembly GCA_905163515.2. Classification (NCBI taxonomy): domain Eukaryota; kingdom Metazoa; phylum Arthropoda; class Insecta; order Lepidoptera; family Erebidae; genus Lymantria; species Lymantria monacha. The sequence continues at coordinate 21,297,468 of LR991091.1, forward strand.
TACCAACACGTCTGACCAGCGCGGTATAGTAGGTTAATTTCTCTCCCGTTACGGAGGAGGCCCGAGCTCAACAGTGGAATATTATGGGCTGTTATGATGATGATGATGATGTGATGAATGACGTTATATTCGTCTTTTACTAAAGTCAAGGCAAAATGGATGGATTATATTCTTAGTTCGTTAACACATGGAAGAGCAAACATACAATTAATGAATGAAACTGCACCCATACTTAACCATTCATGAATCAAATAAAGATTTATTCTTTTAAGGAATAAAAACAATAACACTATCCAAGAAAATTAATTATGATAATCATAATGTATGCTAAATCGTAATTCACATATCGTTATAGTTATAATGTAGCTATAATCGTTATTCATCTATGAATGATCATAATGGTAGAGCCCATGACATAAATATATTATAAAAGTAGTGCTAGGACCATGCTGTTGACAGTTTTCTGTCTACAGCCGTGGGCCGATCCGACCGAGGTAGTACCACACTCTTGCAGAAGATAGACGTCTGAGCAATGGCTATGTGCTGTTGTGTTTTGTTCGGTGAGCGAGAGAGCCAGAAGCCCAACTTGTTGGGTTTAGGGTTTATATTGGTAGGCAGTGGCCTAGCTATCCCGTCACTAACGACAAGCTCACGCTGCTCCAGTGGCCGGTCCAACGACGAAGGCGAGGTCACGGGTGGGTTACGAGTGTGCGTACTTACTACGCCCCTCTGCTCTGTCGCCCCAGACGGAGTGGTGCGAGGAGGGCGCCGACCGAAACCCAAACCAAAATATAAAAAAAATGGCAGGGCCTAGCTATACCCTTAGTATTGCAGAGGTCCATGGGCAGCAGTGACACTTACCATCTGGTGTGCTCTTGCTCGTTTGCCACCAAAAGCAATAAAACAAATAAATAATTATCCGCTGAGCGTCATATTATAGAGAGAGTGGATGTTAGTCATCTTTAATTCACAGCGCACCCAACGCAAGTTCGAAATTCCTCTCATTTTCTCTATTTTTGCAACCATATCATTGATGCCCGCTCCTATTAGTCGACGCGTAATGCTATATAGCCTACTAATTGCTGCCCACGGTTTCATCTACTTAAAGAGTGTCTTACAATTTACATTTTTGATCCATAAATTATCCCAAGGGAACACATTACCAAGAGAAAGAATGTGCTATGAGTTAATCTAAGAATAGTTCTATCCATGTGCAAATTTTTATTCAAATCTGTTCAATTGTTTACGCGTTGATGAGTAGCAAACATTCAAACATCTAATCATTCTTCGATAAATGGGCTATCCAATACTAACAGAATTTTTCAATTCATACACGTAATTCCTACGATTAAAGCATTCAACCATACAAACTCTTCAGCTTTTTACATACATACATACATACATATCATCACGCCATGTCCCTTGCAGGGTAGGCAGAGAGAACAGAGTGCCAGAGAACTCTATCTCTGCATACTTCACTCGCTTCCTCAACATTCATAATTCTCTTCATACACGCTCGCCGGTTTCGGAGACTCTTGACTCCACCTTCCTTCAGTACATGACCGATCTGGTCTAGGTAGGTTAGTCTCGGTCTCCCTCGGTACCTACATCCTTCCACTTTCGCATTGTATATCTTCTTAACCAGACGTTCGTTCGGCATTCTTTCCACATATCCGAACCATCGGAGCATTCCTTTTCGCATCTTTACACCAATACTCTCTTTCATACCTACTCGCTCTCTTACGTCGTCGTTGCGAATGCGGTCGGTCAGCCTAACTCCACAGATTTTCCTAAGAGATCGCATTTCGACCGCATTAATTTTACTTTCATACTCTTTTCTGCATACCCAACTCTCGCTTCCATAGAGTAATGTTGGGACAAGCACTGCGTTATGTATTGCTACACGTGCCTTCTGGCTGGGGTGGTGGCTGCCGAGAAGTTGCCCCAACGCTCCGTTCACTCTATTTCCCGCATTCACTCTTCGCTCTATATCAGTGGTGTACCGTCCATCTCGGCTAAATTCTTCAATCAGCTTTTCTAATCAGCTTTTTAATTTAGTATAAATAATTGATAGCTTGCAATAACAAAACAAAATTCTAATATTACATAGCTGTAATAAAAAACATAAAATTAATTGCATCATCAATTTAATGCTTTACTGAATGCGTAGTTTCCACAAAATAACTACTATTATGCTACTACCCCGAAGCTAATTGAACTGTTAGCCACATTGACGTCTACACGCTGACAATAGTAGTAGCCCTTAATTTGAATAAAAAATAATGAATTCCAACTAGCTTTTCATCTTATAGCAAAAATTAAAAGAAATAGTAATACGGTTAAAATTGTATTAACAAAATAAGCTCTTCTCACTCTTAATATAATATGCTAATTACAAGCAGTGTGTATATGTAGTATTTGAATATTAGATAATTGCCTTTCAAAACATATTCTTATATAATATAGACGTATTATAACTAATCTGGCCATAAATATTATTACAACTTAGACTTAATACTTCAAACTTAACAGTTAGAATTGTATTAAACGATGACACAACCTTGTTATTCAAATTACTGAAACTATTAGCATTTAGTATGCTTAATTATTTATAAATACCCGATTACGGAACGAATATCTATACAATGTGTAAACATTGTCCGATAGATGGCATACGTCACCTTGAAGACGTAAGATATAATATGAAGCAAAATTTGCATGTTCTAAAATAGTTCACGATGGTGTAAGTGGCAGCACGGTTGGGCCGGATTCCCAATAGGTGCGGGTTCCAACCCCGCTTGTGACATCATTTTTCGTTTCGTAATCGGGTATTTATAAATAATTAAGCATACTAAATGCTAAAAATTTCAGTAATTTGAAGTAATCATTTCAAATCAGTATACATTATTTATAGTTTAGATTTTTAGCATAATAACTTTTTTGTGGGTTGACTGACGAGGTGGCGAGCGGCCAAACAAACCCATAAACGGCCCTGCAACGTACTTCTCTACGCCGTGCGGACAGGCCACTGGAACTTGGTCTTTGTAATTAGTGACCCTTCCGACGAGTTACACTTTCGGGTATCGTCTCGAGTCCATATCCTGGAGGCTTTCACCGTCAGGACGTCACTCTCACGCGGGTGGCCTCTACCCGAGGAACCTACTAATTCCCTGTCCAGTTACCCGAAGACAATACCTTGGAGTAATAAATAAAATTATATGTTACTCAAAGGAAGATATAATTGTTTTAAAAGTCAGATATAATTACTTAGAACAATTCGCGAATCGCATACAGAAATAATTTTCTTCCTAATCAAACAATTGCAAGCAGTTAAACATCGATTTTTTATTTAATTACAATAAAACGATAAAGATTTCTTGTTCCAAAAAGACATTAAAGTTTTCCAATATCAAATGGTATTACCGGAGTAATATGACTTTATATTGCTTCCTGTGGGCGTTAAAACACGTTTAAAAACAGTTTTATATCTGTGGTAAATCTCTTTTATCCCACAAAAACGTGCGAAAATGCTCGCAATATGTTTCAGAACGATATTGTTTCAGAAATTGAAAACCTGAAAGTACACATACAACTTTAAGTCTAGTAACGATTTTGATTATTATTTTCAGCCATTGTCGAACGTATATATTTAAAAAAATACTATTTACTTTCATTAGTCATAGTTATTATAATAGTCTTTTCTTTTTATTAATAGATGATATACCTAGACCATATACCCCTAAAAAGGCCATAACCTCCAAAAAATGCCACAATCGCTATACTTATAAGGCGGGTTGAAGATCACAAGTATATAAAGAAGAACGATGCTGCTAATTTCCTTCTTTCTTCCGATATTTCCTCATAACATATTCACCACTTTCATAAAAAATCAAGTAGTGATAACAAACAAAAAAAATAGGCTTTATATAAGACTAAAGTAATTTCACCGTTGAAAAGAGTTAAATTATCGACGGGCTCTGCAATAGCAATTCACCGATATAGCAGTCCACAGAGGCTCAGGTGGTAAAAGAAATTGTCTCCTATTATCGCTTCGCTTTGGTGGTCCGTTTTATAAAAAAGCAATGAGAAATTGCTCATTCGTTAGATTACAGTAATGTATTTTTATACATAAAACATGCGTGAAACATATAAAGACGTATCGACCCCTCATTAGTCTAATTTCTTCATCATTATCATCGTCGACCTGCTCTTATCCCAATTACAAAAGTTTAATGACGCGCCAACTGCCTGATGTCGATCCATCTTAGGAATGTAATTATTGATCAAACAGCACCAGATGTAGTAAGCCCAGGTTTATGTTAAAACTCTTAGTCATTTTTTACGACATCCAAAAGCAATGCAAATGTTGGTATTATTCGTAGCTGCCACCACATAACACTGGAGGGAAGGATCATTTCATTCATTAGTCTAATATCAATAGTTGGATATATGCTTGTACAAGGAAGTTATCATAATCGCCATGCTTGGCAGATTGCTTAAGTGATATTTAGTATTATAAGCTCACTGGGACGGTGCTGCTGCAAATTGGCCCGGTGATAGCTAAATTGGTTTTAACAGAATCAAATTGACTAGCGTGTGTTATAAATATTTTTTCTTTTTATTATGAATGAAGGTCGCATTTAATAGTGAGACCTATAATACAGGAATATAATATAAGATAATATCATCATCATTATCATCACAGCCCATAAATGTCCCACTATTGGGCTCGAGCCTTCTCCATAATGGCAAGGAAATTAACCTACTATACCGCGCTGGTCAGACGTGTTGGCATAGGGTTTTGTTTCGAGTTTTCCTTCTCTTGCATAGATGTTACATGCGTTTTATATCCCTTAGTCGTCTCGTACGATCACCCACGCGCAAGATATGGGGGTGGTGAATAGTATTCTTACTCCGTCACCACACGGAAATATCAAAGACAACATATGAACTCAAATAATCGAACTTTTTACAAAAAAAAAAAAACTGTAACTCAATGAACTAAATTAGAATAGGACCACATGAGAAGCACCACCTTTCAATTAACAAAACAGAATCATCAAAATCAGTTCACCCAGTCGAAAGTTCTGAGGTAACTAAACTAAAAAAAATACAGTCGAATTGAGAACCTCGTCTTTTTTTGAGATCGGTTAAAAAAAAAACGAAATATTCTGATGATTAAGACAATTAAATGAGATAGTCTCTTATAATATTTATCTATACCATTTATGTTTTTGTATAAGTAAGATAAAATTCTGTGAATAGGGAAATATATCAATATCTTCTTTAAGTATCAAAACTAACAAAGGACACACTCGAGGCGCTTTGAACTCGCCCATATCATTGTACGTTACAAATGGCATTTCTTTTTCTATGAATAAATATTCGTAGTCTTAAAGCGAAGCCTTTATAGTCAACCGGATTATTCTTAAGGTGGTATGGTATCAAAGGAAGTTTACTTTAACGTTACTCTCTCATTTTGGCATGTATAGAGAACTATCCAATTTATTTAGAACCACCCTATTTCTTGTTAATTCAAAGGTTGTAGATTATCTAAAGCACCACAAATGGCTCAAGTGTTTCTGGTAACAAGTAGTTCGTTACTCGTTAGTTCGTTTACTGCATCCGGTTTCGTATCAGCATATATCTACATCAGAATTTGTCTTTAATAATTAAAGAGAATAATGACAGCATTATTTTACAGGGATGATAGTGTCGTTTGACCATCTTGTCACGTTTTAATATATTCTGGGTATTCATGGAATAACTGTTATTACGTCTTTCTGTTAGAAGGACGAACTCTTATGAGTTTTTTTTTTAATTTTAAGTTTATCTGGAACACCTAATTTATTCGGTGACGAATTTAACACGACATTTCACTGATTTCAGAATTTTGATTCGAGTTGCAGAGTTTCTGGAATGTTAGTTTCAACGTTATGAGTCTAAGTGGCTTGTAAATGAGGCGGAAATGCTCGCCGATTTGGATCGGCGGATGTCGGGGGTGCGCGCGGAAGGCGGTGGTCTCATTGAGGAAACTCACCACTTGGCGCGTCGACGCCCGCCTAGACGTCATTGCCCGTTGGGCAGTCCGGCTGGAGAGGCCTCGGTTCAGTGTGTGGACCATGGAGGCCTTCCGGCCGGTGCTGATGCAGTGGTTGGAACGGCGGCACGGGGTGCTCTCCTTGCGAGTGGTGCAGGTTTTGACGGGGCATGGATGCTTCGCCAAATACCTGCACATGGTCATCAGGAGGGAGAGTACACCGTCCTGCCACCACTGCGATTGCGACGAAAATACGGCGCAGCAGACGCTCAGGTTTGTGCCGTTTAGGCAGAGCAGCGTCGTGAACTCGTCGCAATAATCGGTGCCGACCTGACGCTGCTGACCATCGCCAGGGCGATGCTCGACAGCGTCAGGAACTGGTCGCAACCTTCTGCGAGGCAGTAGTCTCACGGAAGGAGGCGGCGGAGCGCGTGCGCGAGGAGCGTTTCCTCGACGACGCGAGCCGGCGCCGGCGACTGGGGTGGCGCAGGCGCGATTACCTGCGCCTGATGCCGCCCTAGCCGAGGCCGCGGGTGACTGGTTCGGGGAATTAGTCCATCACCCGCCGATAGGCCGACCGCATGAGGAAAGACCGACATCCTACCTGAGCGGGGGACGTCGCACTATGGTCAAGCCCCATACAAAGCCGTCTCAAAACCATTTCATGTGAAAGTCGTTGTAATAGAATGAAATTAATAAATTAATATAAAATAATGAAATTAATAATCTAATAAATAAGCTTTCTTTTCGCAATTTTTTAGTTTTTTTTAGTTAATCATAATGTATATAAATAGGCATCAAAGCTAACTCATGTTTAATAACGAAATTTTGACGCAATATGTTACTACAATGCAACGCCACATTACTCAGAAGTTTTTCATATAAATATATAAGTATTATACATTTTCGGAATGCTTATGATCTCTTCATAACGTTTCATAATTAATATTATAAATAATACACACATACATATCATCACGCCATATCCCTTGCAGGGTAGGCAGAGAGAACAGAGTTCCAGAGAACTCTATCTCTGCATACTTCACTCGCTTCCTCAACATTCATAATTCTCTTCATACACGCTCGCCGGTTTCGGAGACTCTTGACTCCACCTTCCTTCAGTACCTGACCGATCTGGTCTAGGTAGGTTAGTCTCGGTCTCCCTCGGTACCTACATCCTTCTACTTTCGCATTGTATATCTTCTTAACCAGACGTTCGTTCGACATTCTTTCCACATGTTCGAACCATCGGAGCATTCCCTTTCGCATCTTTACACCAATACTCTCTTTCATACCTACTCGCTCTCTTATGTCGTCGTTACAAATGCGGTCGGTCAGCCGAACTCCACAGATTTTCCGAAGAGATCGCATTTCGACTGCATTAATTTTACTTTCATACTCTTTTCTGCATACCCAACTCTCGCTTCCATACAGTAATGTTGGGACAAGCGCTGCGTTATGTATTGCTACACGTGCCTTCTGGCTAAGGTGGTGGCTGCCGAGAAGTTGCCCCAACGCTCCGTTCACTCTATTTCCCGCATTCACTCTTCGCTCTATATCGGTGGTGTACCGTCCATCTCGGCTAAATCCACATCCAAGATATACAAATTCATCCACTTGCTCTAGTACATCATTACCTATTGTTACTCTTACATCTGTTCTGGCTTCATCTCTTTCAAAGACCATTATTTTGGTTTTGCTCACATTCACGCGTAGACCACTTTTCTTACAATCTTCTGTCATTGTGTCGACTAGGGTCTGCAGGTCAGTCGCTGACTGTGCCAGCAGGACTGCATCATCTGTATAAAGCAGAGCAGAGACCACTGAGTCACCCATCTGGACTCCCACATTCATATCGTTCAACCTTTGGAGACATTTATCCATATATATGATAAACAGCCTGGCTGATAGAACGCAGCCCTACTTAACGCCGATATTGACGTCAAACCAAGGCGACATTTCATCATCCAGCCGCACACAGGCTCTACAGCCCATGTAACTGGATTGCACAGCCTGCAGCAGTTTACCGTTAATACCATACTCCGGTAAAATGTCCCAAAGTTCCTTTCGTACATCATATATTGATATATATTCGTAAATAATTATAATTGGTATTATGTGCCTTCTTTCATGCATAAAATACTTATTCACGGAGAAAAATCATTGAGTACTATGCTATTTTACCTATCGGTCAATTGTCCGAAAACGCGCAAGAATCCCGAAATAAGGATTACAAAAAGTTTAGACTGCATCATTCTAGAAAGTATTCAAGAGCGGCTACCAATGAAGACGTGTTCCATACCTTCTTCTTCTCCTTCTGAACTATATATATCAAGTTTGAGAAATACCTCAGAAACAATATCGAAAGAACTATTAGATGAAGCCAAGGCCCTTTTTGCTGTCAATGAATATCTGTAGGAGCTTGCTGAATTATGTATATAATTTTTTTTTTCTAGTTTGGTACTATGTTCTACCATTTTATCTAAATTAAACAAGCATAGTTTGTAGTTTTTTCTTATATAATGCATGTCTTTTTATTTTATTTTTTTAAATTAATTTATAAACTGAATTTTTAAAATCAAAGTTATTTCATTTAAACTTTAAACATTCAAGTATATGTGTGCAAAATTACAGCTCATTTAGTTTTGAAACAACTGAGATACGGAGTTTTGAGACGAAACATACGTGATTTTCCCACTGTGCGTTGGTCGAGGAGAGGGTACTCCTCAGGGGTATTCCGTCGGGTCGACCACTGATGTCAAGTCACTCTGCTCCGGTGGTTGGCCCAACGATGAAGGCGACGTCACGGGTGGGTTACGGGTGTGCGTGCTTACGCTCCTCTGTCACCCTGGATGGAGTGGTGCGAGGAGAGGGCCGACCATAGCCCACCCCAAAAAAAAAAAAGAAAAAAAAAGTGGCTTGTAAATATGGAAACAGTAATTGTAAATACTTACATACAAATTATGAACTGTAATTTACACATTCAGAAATGGCGAGCTTAAAAACCTTTTGTTTTTCATAACACTGGATCTAACAGCTCCCACGAACGCTAGTGACGATTTATATATTATTTATTATAATATTTCTCGATAAAGAAGGTCTCAGTAGAGCAGGCTCTTATCTCAATAAATGTATCATTTTAAAAGTAAAGTATGAGAAGAAAAGGAGAGATAGATAGACATAGATCATCAGTAAGTAATTAATAATTTATATTTTCATTCATTCGGTGCATATCATAGTTTAGTACAATTCTAGTAGAGAATTGATGAATTATTAATAAATGAGTAGAATACAAAATCGGAACTATATATAAATATTTCCGATAGATGAAATACTAAAGCGTACCTTTTGTATAATAATATGAACAGTAAATTGGTTACTACATATAACTACTAATACAGTAGCACACCTAAGGTTTGTTAGGTTTATATTATGATTTTCTATGGCTACCTTTCGATGTTGTCGTTAGCTCAGTTTTGTAGTACATATTATACCAGTGAATTTTTGTGTAAAAATATCCAAGTGAACGTTGAATTGGTCAACTCTCGGCAGCTATATTAAAACCGGATATATAGAAGCATATCAAATAACAAAGCAATTTAAACAAACGCTAATTCTCAGTGTTTGACAAATGATTAGCATATCAAATACTACAACAAAATAAATCAGTAAAACATAATTATTATTTTTTAAAACATTACACAAAAACACAAACACAGCAATAACTCGAAAGCTAAATTAAAACCGGACATATATTATAGAAACATATCAAATACTCATTATTTGTATTTGTAAATCAAACAAATACTAATACTCAGTTTTTAAGAAATGATTAGTAACTCAAATACTAAGACAACATCAATCAATAAATCATAATTATTTTGACTTTAAATTTTTTTGCTATTTTTTAAGATTAATACATTCAGGCAAACCGTAGAAACAAACTTATAACTTAAATTTTAACTACACGAAACTATTAATCTACAAAAGTATTGTTGTAATTTTACTTTTAATTTTTCTAAACAAATTCTCAACACACGTGGAACTTCTGATAATCACTTTTCACTCGCAAGATAACTTTTTAAATATAGACTAGCATGTTAAATGCTAAATCTCAGTAATTACCTAGCACAAAAATTATTCGATTATAATCTGGTACATTGGTCTAGTCATAATATAATTAAATAGTAATTTATGATATTGAAAATTCATGTCTGTCCTTCGGTATGTCCAACAGGACATGATATTCTAATATCATTATATTTCTATTTGTTACATCACATATATAATAAAAACTACATCAAATTAAAATAGTTTTTAGAAACTCTGGTGTAGTGACAGACATGTTTTACGAGAGTGATTTTAAATTTAAAAAAATCAAAGGAAGAGATGATATTAAACATGATAAAAATGAACCTGTGTACTTAATTATACAAAAAACTGAGGAGGGCGGTAAAAAAGATTGGCAGTATTCATTTATTATGGCTGCTAAACCTTTGTTAATTTTTACATCATTCTTTGGAATTCAATTAATAAGATATGAAAAAAATAACGTTTGTGAAACAAAATGGTTTCAGAAAATGTACAGTGTCTTAGTAATTATGGGGCTTATAACTTTGACATGTATATTTAGACCAGCCAGTTGGCGGGAAACAAGGACAGATTATCCGCTAAATATATTGACAAAAGTTTATGGTACAGCAAATATTATAGAAGCTTCACATTTAATTTATATGATAACATTTGTTAACGGACCTAATTTTCTTAGTTTCTTCGATAAATTCAATGAAATTGATAAACACTTTCGTTCAGCAAAGATTTTCTTTAGAAGGAGGCGTATAATATCAATGTTTTTCCTTTTTTTCACTCTTATTTTAGAGCAAAACACTTTTTGGTTACGCAGGTTTAATTTACAAAATATTGCTGTTCATTTTCTTGTTCTTCTTATTCTGCTACAAGGTTCTTTGATTTGTTTTATTAGTTTAAATATTTACTTGAGGATTTTGAATTTTAATAGAATATTATTAAGAAAAACTAAAATTGCTAATGAGAAAGAAAGTTATATCCTCTATAAAAACGGCATTGGAGAGTTAATTATAGATGTAAGTATTGACAATCGCAATTATCATTTTAAATATTGGACACTACTCCAGGTTACATGTATCTTCTGGATCGATGCATTTCTTCATTAATTAAAGCATTTTTACACTTAAGAACAAAAAGACAGCGTTGTGTCGTAATCGACAGTAATTTCGTTTTTTTTTTTATTGCTGATGGTGGCAAAAGAGCAAGCAAAACACCTGATAGTAAGTGTTACTGCCGTACATGGACCTTACTAGGCTGCTGCCTACCAATAGTAACCTCCAATCCGCCCAGAAAGTTGCACAATAGCATATTGCCATTGTTCGGACGTCGATTTTCTGCGAGAGTGTGGTACTACCCCGGATGGAACGGCTCGCGGCTGTAGACAGAAAACTGTCAACAGTATGGACCTGCCACAAGTACTTATAATTGTATCATTATCATTACCCATTGGATTGAGTGTAACTTTCTTGGTTATTCCTAAAGCCGAGGTAAGGGCATATTTACCACGTTTGCTAGGCGGATTGAAAGTAAGAGAGTGGAATCTGTATTATTAATCAGCAATCAAATGAAGAAATATGTGAAAATTCATTTAAAGTTTAATATTATTTTGTAGACAATTTTTAAGGAGCCAAAATTTATAGAATTTAACAATATTGAATACTGTTGGTTGGAATTGATGCAGATATATGATAAAATAGCTGACTGTGTTGGCATTTTTAATAAAATCTTTTGGGGCCAAGTGAGTACTTTTACTATAGAATTTTTATTTACAACTGATAGTTCATGATAATTAAATGTTAAATTAATATTTTATTTTGTTCCTTTAAGATCTTCATGATGTATAATATGTGGTTATTTTGCACATTACTTAGCATATGTCGATCCTTATCACCATCTATAAAGGTAAGCTGTTTGTATATTATATACTTTAGCCTAATCTATTGAAGTGTTTTTATTATATACCTTTTTATCTATGTGGTGATGGAGTTATAATATAATTTACCTCTCCTTTTATTACTTGTGAATATGCTAAAAAATAACTAAGGGATATAATATGCAGATAATAAAAAGCAAGAAAAGAAAAACTTAAATAAACCCTACAGCAACAGCGTCTTATCAGTGAGGTATAGTTCAAAGTCCTTCTTGTTGTACAGGAGGCTCAAGCTCAGTGGTGGAACGTATGTGGGCTGAGATAGTAAAGATGATGATGTCATAATCTTCATCAGTATTATACATTTTTCATGTTATAAATTTTCTGTAAATTTTTTGTTAAATTTTCGAATAAATTAATTAACTATTTCGTAATATTTATGGCTGTCTACTTTTACTTACAGTACTCACAAGTGTTTCGGAATGATTTATTTTTATATTCGTGCATAAACAGTCGTCCATTATTTTTGGCGATAATGTGTGAGATGTTCATGAGGCAAAGGAAGAAGGCATTGTCACTTCTATTGCACACCTTAGTTTCAGGAAAAGGTATTTTTAAATAAAAGTTTGTCGGTATAGAAAATTTATATTATTAGATATGTAGATTTTCCTTATGGTGACACAGTAAGAATATCTTGGCTATGGACGTCGTAAAAAACCACTATGAGATATAATATGCTTATTACATCTATGCAAGAGAAAGAAAACCTATAAATAAAAAACCGTATACTAACACGGCTGACCAGCGTAGGTTATTTGCCCTCCTATTAGAGAGGAGGGTCGAGCCCAGCAGTGGTACGATTATGAGTCCAGTTAATAGATGTGTGGGATATATATGTGTATATACATGTATTAATAGATGTGTAGGTCATATGGACTTCTTCCTTTCCTACTTTTTATTTTAGATGTAATAAAATAATCATTGTATTGTGGGAGACTTTATAAACATATTTATCAACGGACACGAATTAAATCTAGACATAGAACAAATATTTAGATATCCGTTTCCTTTAGATAATATGAATATTTGAGAGCTTAAAAATGTGTATACTTTCTTGGTACTATAATCCGTATACTTCTGACTACAATATACAAATCTGTACAAAGTTACTTTATAATCCAGAGGAAATTTACTTACCAGACTGATCCAACCAGATGTCACTTTCATCTCTAAGTTACTTCTAACTTACGAGTTTCGTGTGAACGAGAATTCTTAGTCCGTCACAAACTGGAAATAAAAACAAATTTAATTTTATGAATGTGTGAAAAAATCTACAATGATATGTTGATGTCTATTATCATGTAATATGGATTTTTTATTACTTTATGGATATTATATTATTTATAAAATACATATTTCATCAGCTATTCTATTCAAACTTAATACTATAATACTTTTGCAGAGAATGCTTACCAGAGCCAAGTGGAAACTATGATAATGTTAGTACTATCGAGGAAACTAGAGATATCTGCAAATGTCTTTAGAGTGAACCTATCTACTGTTATGACAATGGCCGGTCGTATTATTTCATATAGTGTTATAGTAATACAATATTTTTATAATTATGTATTCTTGAAATAAGATTAAAGAAGTTGTTATAATTAATCTGTATAAGAACCTGTATGAATGTTATTTCTTCGAGTGGAACAAATATATAAATGTAATGTGTTAATATTTCCTTAATTTCACGTACCTATATTACTTAAGAAGAATGAAAATGGTTCTAGTAGGATTTTTGATTGGATTTTTGCGTTATTAATTTTATCATAACATTAATTTTATTATATATTAATTTATTATTATTTTTATTAGACAGGTAGATTAATGTGTTAAAATATTTGTATACTTATAACAATTATTATTATAGTGTAAGGATTTAAAGCTTAAATAAACATAAAAATGAAATAAAATTTTATTATATTTTATGAACACGAAGCTCTTAGCAAGCTCTGATTTGAATACACCCCGCCCATTCCGACCGGGGCGACGGCGACGTAAGGGCAGTGTGCGGCCCCATAACTACTTACCGTGTGTTCCATCAACATTAGGCCGATCACTAGTACCGTTTTCTTGACATCCGTGGCCAGCCCGGCGCGTTACCCTTTCGAGTATCATCATCATGAACGCCCCGCTAACCAACAACAGTGATGCAAAGGCGTCGCCCTCAGAAGGTCGAACTCTCTGCGGATTCATCCATCCGCGATAATACACTAACTACAGTGTTTCTTACTTCTTCCCCTATATTAATACGTCTGACCAGCGTTGTGTAGTACGTCAATTTCCCTTACATTATGGAGGAGACTCGAGCCCAACAGTGGGACATATATGAGCTGAGATGAGATGAATACTTTTTTTTTCCTTCGGATGCTAGGATTACCAGGCTTGGGAATCATATGGATACCTTAAATTTAAAAACATTTTTAAAAACCGACGGGAATCCCTGTGATTCTCACACCACGGCCTTGTCAAGCCAAAGAAAAACTGACAACGACGCCTCGTCCTCATGACTTGAGGCGTCCGCCGAGGGCCCGGCACAAATCGTGGAGGCCCAAAAGAAGAAGAGGAAGTCGCCTCGAAAGACTCGGGGCAACGGCCTGAGCCACAAAAGGCGGATGGAGGAGCGGCGAGCGCGCAGAGAGGCTGCCGCTGCTGAAAAGGAGGACGGTGGCAGAATTGCTGCAGAGCCGTGTACGGACGAGGGCGACAGTGACGTCGCAGAGCCGTCCGTAGGCGAGGGCAGCGGATCTGCCGCTAAGATGGACGAGGGCGGTGTATCCGCAGGGCCGTCCAGAGAAGAAGACAGCGGGTCGGAAGCCGCTAGGTCATTGCTGCATCCTGCGGCGGCGGCTGTGACGACCAGGGAGGAGGCCCTCCCCTCGCAGGTGCGAAAGCGCCCCCTGAGCAAGGGAGGCAGCTCGGGCACCGACTCCGAGGGGAGCGTGACCATCATGCCTCCACCGAAGGTGCCGGCCTCTCGCAGAGGGCGAGGGGCCGCAGTAGCAGGAGGACGGTCGACGACTCCTCGGCGTGAGGCGGCTCCTGCTGCTCGCGTGAGCGATGACCCCCTGGACCTGCGGGCCGAAAATGCTCGCCTTAGTGGCGAGGTCTCAGGCCTGCGGGACCTGAACCGCCAGTTGGCGTCCGAGCTGGAGGCGGTGCGGCGGGTGAACAGCTTGTTGGCCAAGGATATGGCCGACCTGCGGGCCCAAGTGGACCACTGCCTGCCGCCTGCGCCACAGCCGACGATCAGGGCGCGCACGAAAGAGGCTGCTGCGGCGAAACCCGTCCCTGCGGCGAGGAGGACGCCTCCCGCTGCGGAGGGCACGCCGCCGACTGAAGTCCTCGCGGCCACCGAACCGACACCCGTCCCTGTGGCGAGGAGGACGCCTCCCGCCGCGGCGACGAAGTCGCCAAGCGTCTCGGAGCGGGCCCTGGTGGAGACTCAACCGGAGGCGCCGACCCCGCTGCCTGCGGTGGGGGGATTGCCGGACGAGTCCCTGCGCGCAATAATCGACGCAGTGGGCAAAATCGTCGATGCGCGCTTCGCCGTTCTGGAGGCAAGGCTGCCTCCAGAACCACGTGTCCGGCCACCTCTTGCCGCAGATAAGCGGCCACATACGGCACCAGCCCCCGCCCCGCTGCCTTGTCAGGGTGGCCGCGTGGGGAGCTACGCCGCGGCCGCGGCTGGGCCTAAGCCCAAAGGCCCCGGCCCTGCTCCGAAGGGACCTGCCCTGAGGAGGAAGACGGCGCCGGCTCCTGCCGGACTGCTGAAGTCGCCCGCACCAACACCGCCGGCGACGACCAGCGAGGCTGCGACGAGGCCTTCCGCGTCTGGCATGACTGCCGCACCCGAACAGGGTTGGCAGGTAGCCGAGCGTGACAGAAGGAGTCGCGGCCAAAGAAGGAGAGCGGAGGCCAAGCGCGCCGCTGAGGTCTCCGCTCCCAAGGCAGGAGCTGGCGACAAGAAGAAGAGGCCGCGCAAGGGGCTCAAGTCGCCGAAGACAGCTGCAGTGGTGATCACTGTGCTGCCTGAGGCGGCCGAGAAGGGCCTCAGCTACGAGGCCGTCTTGAGGAAGGCCCGGTGGGAGCTAGACGTCTCCGATATTGGAGGCGTCGAAGCCAGGACCCGCAAGGCCCGGACGGGGGCTCGAATCCTCGAGTTCCCAGGGGCCGAGGGCGTCAAGACGGCTGACAGCGTAGCTGAGAAGCTGCGAGGTTTGTTCGCCGGGGAGGGTGGCATCAGGATCGCCAGGCCCGTCAAGTGCGCCGAAATGCGCATTTCGGGTCTGGACGACTCTGTGACGGTGGAAGACATCCGGGAGGCTATTGCCTCGAAAACCGGGTGTCCCATAGACACCGTCCGGGTTGGTGCCATTCGTCCCGGTCCGGGTGGCGTAGGTGCTGCCTGGACGCAGTGCCCGGTGGAGTCGGTCAGGCAACTGGCCGGCTCAGGCAGGCTCCTCGTGGGCTGGAGCTCGGCGCGGGTAACCGTGCTTGAGCATCGGCCTGCGAGGTGCTATAAGTGCATGGCGGTCGGACATACTCGACCAACGTGCACTAATTGCTTCGACTGCGGCGGATTGTGTTTCCGCTGCGGTCAGACCGGGCATGTGGCGGCATCTTGCGCCGCCCCGCCCCACTGCCCCGCGTGTGCGGCGGGCAATAAGCCCGCCAAGCATCGCATGGGCTCTGGGGCGTGCAGACCTCCAGCTTCGGCTCCAAAGGGGCGGGGCGGCCTTTCGACCACGGCCGCTCCCGCTTCTAGCGCGGCCCAATCGCCCACTGGCGAGGCGGAGGTGATGGATACGGCCCACTAATGGCTGCAGAATCCATTCACCTCCTGCAGGCCAACACCAACCACTCCGCCGGTGCGCAGGATCTCCTCCTGCAATCCATGGCGGAGTGGTCGATTGGTGCAGCCGTAGTCGCGGAACCGTACGTCGTGCCTGATCGCCCCAATTGGGTGGTCAGCCGAAACGGAACTGCGGCAATCGTCGTCTCAACGCAGCGGCACTTTCCGTCCTTATCCCTTTTGGATAGGGGCGAAGATTTTGTCGCTGCGAAATGGGGAGGGGTCACACTGTACAGCGTTTACCTCTCCCCTAACAGGAGAATGGACGATTTCAGGGCCTCCCTCACCACCTTGGAGGCTTCGATACGGCGACTGGCACTGGGCCTCGTCCTGGTCCTGAGGGACTTCAACGCCAAATCCATGGCGTGGGGGTCCCCTATGACGGACGACCGCGGGCGGGCGGTCGTTGAGTGGGCGGCTTCACTGGGCCTCTGTGTTGTTAACAGGGGCTCAGTGAACACGTGTGTGCGGCAGCAGGGCGGGTCGATAGTGGACTTGTCGTTCGCTAGCCCCGCTGTCGCGCCACGGGTGAGGAACTGGAGTGTCCTGGAGGAGGCGGAGACCCTGTCGGACCACCGGTACATCCGGATGGAGGTCTCCCCCCGGGAACCCGGTAGGGGTCACAGGGCGGACGGAGCTCCCGCGTTTCCGCGGTGGGCTGTGGGTCGTCTTGATAGGGACCTACTGGCGGAGGCGGCCATTGTCAGCACGTGGCTGTCCTCACCACCCCTAGCGGACGGAGTGGACGCTGAGGCTGTCCGCATCCGCAGTGCGTTAACGCAGGTCTGCGATGCGGCCATGCCCAGAGTGCGGCGTCTACCTCCGAGGCAGGGGGTCTACTGGTGGTCCCCAAGACTGGCGGACCTTCGCACGGCGTGTATCAGTGCCCGAAGGTCCTACACCCGCAGCCGGCGGCGTCACCGCGACGCTGAGCGGGAGGGCCAGCTGTACGAGGCGTACCGCAGTGCGCGGACTGCCTTTCGGCTGGCCATCCGAGCCGCGAAGGATGCGAGTTGGCAGGAGATGTTGGACGGTCTCGACCGTGACCCCTGGGGTCGCCCGTATCGCGCGTCGCTGAATAAGCTTCGCGCGCAGGGCCCCCCCCTCACCGAGACCCTCCAGCCCGACTTCCTCTGTAGGGTGATCGAGGAGCTATTTCCACGGCAGTCGGGACACACGCCCCCAGTCATGGCTTCGCCAGATCAAGACCGGGAGGCCGACGACGAGAGTGTTCCACCCGTGACGGAGTCGGAAGTGGGGGCGGCAGTGGCGCGAATTCGCTCCGCCACCACGGCCCCCGGCCCGGACGGAATACCAGTCCGGGTGTTGACGTCGCTCCTCGAGCACTTCGAGCCTCGCCTCAGGCAACTGTTCAACGCCTGTCTGACGTCTGGACGGTTCCCTGAGTGCTGGAAGGAGGGGAGGTTGGTTCTCCTGCCAAAGCCGGGACGGCCCCCGGATTTGCCGTCGGCCTACAGGCCCATCGTGCTTCTCGACGATGTGGGTAAGCTGTTGGAGCGTGTCCTCGCTGCCCGCATCGTCCGACACTTGGAGGAGGTGGGGCCCGATCTGTCGGACGCTCAATATGGGTTTAGGAGGGGGCGTTCGACCATCGGGGCCCTGCTACGCCTGAGGCAGACGGCCGCGGAGGCTGTCGCCGGCAAGAGAGTGCTGTTGGCGGTGTCGCTGGACATCGCCAACGCATTCAATAGTCTGCCATTCAGCTGCATCAGGGAGGCGCTCCGGTTCCATGGAGTGCCCCTGTACCTCAGGCGGCTGGTGGCGGACTATTTGGAGGGGCGCAGTATCCTCTGCGCGGGTCCCGCAGGGGACATTGTGCGGACGCCCATGTCGTGCGGTGTTCCACAGGGGTCGGTTCTGGGGCCGACTCTGTGGGACATCGGGTACGACTGGGCGTTGAGAGGGAGTCTCCCCCCTGGGCTGAGCTTGGTGTGCTATGCTGACGATACGCTCGTCACAGCCCGGGGCAGGACACTCGAAGAGGCGGCGAGCCTGGCCACTCTCGGCAGCGAGGAGATGGTCAGGCGAATCGAGGCGCTGGGGCTCAGGGTGGCCTTATATAAGACGGAGGCCCTATTATTCCATGGGCCACGCGTAAGGCTGCCAACCGGCGCCTCGTTAGTCGTCAACTCCATCCAGATCAACATCCAGGCCCATATGAAGTACTTGGGTCTGGTGCTCGACGGGCGATGGTGGTTCCGGGAGCATTTCCGACAGATTGCTCCCCGGCTGGTCGACGCGGCGTCCGCCCTTTCTCGGCTCATGCCGAATGTGGGCGGACCCAGTTTCGAGGGCCGACGGCTGTATGCGGGGGTCATCCGCTCGATGGCCATGTACGGCGCACCCGTGTGGGCGAGGGCTCTGAACGCCCAGCTCAGAGCGGTTCTGTGGAGGCCACAGAGAGCCATGGCGGTCAGAGCCATTCGCGGGTACCGCACGGTGTCGACAGAGGCGGCGTGCCTATTGGCCGGGACACCCCCGTGGGACCTAGAGGCGGACATGCTCTCCGACCTCTACCGGCGGGTTACCTCAGTGCGCGAGGAGGGTGGCTCCCCATCGTTGAGCGAGATAGCCACCTGGCGCGAGGGCGCCCGCCGAGACGTCATCGCCCGTTGGGTTACGCGGCTGGAGAGGCCTAGACACGGTGTCGTGACCGTCGAGGCTTTCCGGCCCGTATTGATGAAATGGATGGAGCGGCGGCACGGGGTCCTCACCTTCCGACTGGTGCAGGTGTTGACGGGGCATGGGTGCTTCGGGAAATACCTGCACACGGTCGTGTACAGGGAGTGGACTCCGGGCTGCCATCATTGCAGTAGTGACGAGGACACGGCGCAACATACGCTCGAGGGATGCTCGGGCTGGGACGGGCAGCGCCGCGACCTCGTCGCTATTATCGGTGCCGACCTGACGCTGCCGGCTGTCGCGAGGGCGATGGTCGACAGCGTCAGGAATTGGGACACGGTCGCCGCCTTCTGCGAGGCTGTCATCTCGCGGAAGGAGGCGGCGGAACGAGTCAGGGAGGACTCCCGCGACCCGGGCCGCCGCCAGCGGCCGGGGCGGCGCAGGCGCGAATACCTGCGCCTGATGCCGCCCTAACCCAGGCCTCGGGTGATCGGACCGGGGAATTGTCCGGTCACCCGACGCGAGGCCATCGCGTGAGGGCGACGCCCCGACGGCGAAATCTGTCGGGGCGTCGACGAGAGGAACCCGCGAGGGTAAACCGCCGAGCGGACCACCGAAGACAAAGATCGGGTACCGGTGGTCCGCTCGCACGGCGAAGAGAGAGGATTTTACAGTGGGTCTATGGGGTCACGCGCCGCCTTCTCCGTCACCCCGGACCGATTTGGCGGGGCGAGACGCACCCATAGCCCACCAATAAAAAAAAAAAAAAAAAAAAAGGATTACCAGGCTGTGGGTGTGAGCTTACTCTAGTACATGTCACATACAACTTATTGTAGGAGCAGCAGCTTTCTTTCAAGTCTACTCCTTACGAGCTACCTTAAGAGTTTGATCTTGATTTTTGTTTATGGTCATTGCGAAATAGACCTTTATGATAAACTACACTCGCTGGCATTCGACGGGGGTAATTTGATAGTATTAAAAGAATCCTTGGAATAAATAGAGACCACTCGAGAATAATCGGCTATTATAGTTTCCCGATTACATTGTGATACAATGTTTTTACTTACAGTCTAGTGGCATTGCATAATTTTGGTGGATTTATATTGTACAGCAACATAATCGGCGCACCAATTCTTAATTTTAAGATGTCAATTGGGAGAACGGGAGATTTCAATGTATGCAAGAACTCGACCGGTTAATTTATGACATCATCGGTGGTTATCACTTACTCGAAGGATTTATACTGACATTCGACCCCTTCGAATGATCTCAAATATTTGCAAGTAAATAGTATAAAGACATTGGGACGACAGTAGTAGCGCACATACGTAATGGCGTCTTGGGACTCTGCTGATCAGCGTCAACGTCCTGTCTCCCTATCGAATCTTATTGATTGTTCCTAATATAATTCAACCTCTCCGTCTCGATTTTTGCAAATATGTTGATTAAAAACTGGCTAAACAGCGAACGAAAATATAGCATATGACTATTTGCTCCTATAAAGTTGCAGTAGATATAATTTTAAGCGATGTTTTTAGTTATCACTGGATACATCTAGTGTCATTCTTAGCTTAGAAAATTGCTGTCCGATAATTTCAAATTTCTAACTCTAAGTGCTTATGAAGCCATGTTCTCAAAGTACATGACCAGAGAGGTCATGTACTTTGGAAAAAGCTTAGAAACCTTCAAAAGCCGTATTAATACAGTACAGTGACTTTAGAGACATTCCAATTTTAAAGAGTATTTGCATTGTATCAATCTTTTATGAGAGTTCAATCTTTTTAGGGTTCCATACCCAAAGGATAAAACCTACCGGACAACGCGGACCCTGTAACTACGACTCCACTCTCCGTCTGTCTGTCACCAGATTGTTCTCATTAACCGGACATACAGTTGGACAGTTAAAATTTTTACAGATGATGTATTTCTGTGGCCGCTACAACGGCAAATACTAAAAACAGAATAAAAAAATATACAGTTAATGGAGCTCCGTTACAATAAACATGAATTTTGCTTTGTTTTGCATAATATTGATAACAGCAACAGACAGACGCTTGAAATATTCACAGAATATTTAGTTACATATTCACTATAGAAATATATAATAGCTGTGTGGTAGCGGCTACGAATACTACCAACCCTTACTTCGCTCGTGGATGTCGTAAAAGACGACTAAGAGCCTTATAACGACCTGGGTCAGCTCCATCTGATACCATTTGATCAACAATTACATTCAAATTACTGAAATTTTACCCGATTACGAAACGAAAAATAATGTCACAAGCGGGGTTCGAACCCGCAACTATTGGGAATCCGGCCCAATCGTGCTGCCACTTACACCATCGTGAACTATTTTAGGACATGCAAATTTCACTTCATATTATATCTTACGTCTTCAAGAAGACGTATGCCATCTACCGAACAATGTTTACACATTGTATAGGCTTAATACTTCGAACTTTACAGTTAGAATTGTATTAAACGATGACACAACCTTGTTATTCAAATTACTGAAATTTTTAGCATTTAATATGCTTAATTATTTATAAATACCCGATTACGAAACGAAAAATGATGCCTATACAATGTGTAAACATTGTCCGGTAGATGGCATACATCACCTTGAAGACGTATATTCACTCGCAAGATAACTTTTTATATTTATATACACTAGCATGTTAAATGCTAAATCTCAGTAATTACCTAGCACAAAGTTTATTCGATTATAACATTAAGCTGATCATAAAATAATTAAATAGTAATTTATGATATTGAAAATTCATATCCCTCCTTCGCTGTTGGACATTATATTCTAATATCATTATATTTGTATTTGTTACATCATCAAATATATTATAAAAACTTAATCAATTTAAAATAGTTTTTAGAAACTCTAGTGTGGTGACAGACATGTTTTACGAAAGCGATTTCAAAATTAAAAAAAACAAAGGGAGCGCTGATATTAAACGTGATAAGAATGAATCTGTGTACATAATTTTGCAGAAAACTGAGGAGGGCCGAAAAAGCGATTGGCAGAATTCATTTGCAATGGCTGCTAAACCGCTATTAATTTTTGCATCATTATTTGGAATTCAATTAATAAGATATGAAAAAAATAATGTTTGTGAAAGAAAATGGTTTCAGAAAATGTACAGCATCTTTATAATTATGGGACTTATTACTTTGACATGCATATTTAGGCCAACCAGTTGGCGCGAGTCGAGGACAGATTATCCGCTAAGTATATTGACTAAAATTTATAGTTTAGGCAACATTATAGAAGCTTCACATTCAATTTGTATGATAACGTTTTTTAATGGCAATAATTTTCTTAGTTTATTCAATAAATTCAATGAAATTGATAAACACTTTCGTTCAGCAAAGTTTTTCTTTAGAAGGAGGCGTATAATATCAATGTTTTTCCTTTTTTTAACTCTTATGTTAGAGCAAAACACTTTTTGGTTACGTAGGTTCAATTTACAAAATATTGTCGTTCACTTTATTGTTTTTCTTCTTCTGCTACAAGGTTCTCTGATTTGTTTTATTAGTTTAAATATTTACTTGAGAATTTTGAATTTCAATAGAATATTATTAAGAAAAACTAAAATTGCTAATGAAAAAGAAAGATATATCCTCTACAAAAACGGCATTGGGGAATTAATTATGGACGTAAGTATGACAATCGCAATTATCATTTTAACTATTGGGCATGAGTTTTTAATCATCTTTGAGTACTTTAATGAATATGGGTTGCTAGAACTTTTTTTTGTTTTGGCAGCTGGTTACGGTACCTCACGCTCCGCTTATCCGTCCGGGGCGACAAAGAAGCAGTGCACGATCCCGTAAACTCGCCCTACATATACGTCTCGACACCGTGCGAGTGGCTCACTGGAACGCGGTTTTTTTCTTTAGTGATCCACCCGGCGGTCTACCCTCACGGGTATCCTCTCATATCGACGCCCCGTCATCTCGACCCGGTTGAATCTCGATGTCAGCCTTACGCGGTGGCTTCACTACAAGGGCGACCAGACAATTCCCCGTCCGGTCACCCGCTGCCTCGGCTAGGGCGGCATGAGGTGCAAGTACTCGCGCCCACGCCACCACAGTCGCCTGCGGCGGCGTCAATCCTCGTAGAGGAGATCCTCCTGGATTCGCTCCACCACTTCCTTCTGTGAGATGACGTACTCGCAGAAGGAGGTGACCGCGTCCCAATTCGCCGACGACCAGCAGCGAGAGGTCGGCACCGATAGCAGCGCAAGGCCACGGCGCTGTTGAGCCCAGGTCAGGCAGACCTCGAGCGTATGCTGCGCCGTGTCCTGGGCACTGCCACACTGCTGGCAGGATGGAGTCGTCTCCCTCCTTGCGACTGAGTTCAGGTCGTTGGACATCGTCAACGCATACAATAGTTTGCCATTAGGCTGCATCAGGGAGGCGCTCCGATTCCATAGAGTGCCCTTGTGCCTGGGGCGGCTGGTGGCAGACAATTCGGAGCCCGGGGCAGGACACTCGAAGAGGCGGCGAACCTGGCCACTCTCGGCACCGAGGAGATGGTCAGGCGAATCGAGACGCTGGGGCTCAGGGTGGCCCTAAATAAGACGGAGGCCCTTCTATTCCATGGGCCCCGCGTAACGCTGCCTATCGGCGCCTCGTTAGTCGTCAACGCCATCCACATCAGTATCCAGGCCCATATGAAGTATTTGGGTCTGGTGCTCGACGGACGTTGGTGGTTCCGGGAGCATTTCCGCAGGATTGCTCCCCGGCTGGTCGGCGCGGCGTCCGCCCTATCGCGGCTCATGCCGAACGTGGGTGGACCCAGCTTCGACGGCCGACGACTGTATGCGGGGGTGATCCGCTAAATGGCCATGTACGGCGCACCCATGTGGGTGAGGGCTCTGAACGCCCAGCTCAGAGCTGTACTGTGGAGGCCACAGAGAGTCATGGCGATCAGAGTCATTCGCAGGTACCGCCCGGTGTCAACCGATGCCGCATGTCTATTGGCCGGGACACCCCCGTGGGACCTAGAGGCGGAGATGCTATCCGACCTCTACCGGCGGGTAACCTCAGTGCGTGACGAAGGTGGCTCCCCATCGTCTAGCGAGATAGCCACCTGGCGCGAGGATGCCCGCCGAGACGTCGTCGCCCGTTGGGTTACGCTTCTGGAGAGGCCTAGATACGGTGCTGTTACCGTTGAGGCCCTCCGGCCCGTACTGATGGAGTGGATGGAGCGGCGGCACGGAGTCCTCTCCTTCCGGCTGGTGCAGGTGTTGTCGGGCACGGTTGCTTCGGCTTGTACCTGCAAACGGTCGAGTGGAGGGAGTGGATTCCGTCCTGCCACCATTACAGTAGTGACGAGAACTCGGCGCAACATACGCTCGAGGTATGTCTGAGCCGGGACAGGCAGTGCCGTGACCTCGTCGCTGTCATCGGTGCCGACTTGACGCTGCCGGCTGTCGCAAAAGCGATGGTCGAATGCGTCAGGAATTGGGACGCGGTCGCCGCCTTCTGCGAGGCTGTCATCTCGCAGAAAGAGCCGGCGGAACGAGTCCGGGAGGATTCCCGTGACCCGAGCCGCCATCAGCAGCCGGGGCGGCGCAGGCGCGAATATCTGCGCCTGATGGCACCCTAACCGAGGTTTCGGGTGATCGGACCGGGGAATTGTCTCTCCCTAAGTAATAAGAACGGGAAGTGTCGCAGCGTGGAGACGACGATTGCTGCGGCTCCATCCTGGCTGATCACTCAATTAGGGCGATCAGGCACGCAGTACAGCGCCGCGACTACGACTCCGCCAGAGTCGTGATGCGCGCATCAACCATTTTTCCAACCGAGTCGATGATACCGCGCACGGCTTGGTTCGGCACGCCCTCCACTGCCGGCAGCGGGATCAGCTCTAGGGGCCGAACCGTCTCGGGGTCACGCTCCGCAACACGAAATGGCTCCCTCTTTCCTTTCGCCTTAGCGATAGCACCCGGGTCGGCACTAGCCGGCGGCGCAGGCGGCTCAAATTGCGCAAATTGGGCACGCAAGTCGGCCATTTGTTTGGCCAACTCGCGGTTCGCCCGGTGCACCGCCGCCAGCTCCTTCCCGAGCTGGAGATTCTGACCCTACAGTCCTGACACCTCGCCACTAAAGCGCGTGTTTTTGGCCTGCAGGCCTTCATCCTGGACCGGGAGGAGCCGCTACCCACTGCGTCCTTGGTTGCCTCGTCAGCTGGGAGGGTTGTTTTCGACGCCCTCACCACCGCCGCGGCGGCCGATTTGGATACGCGAGCCACAGTCTTCCCAGTTAAACCAGCTGGCGTTGGAGTACCGCCCTGGTTGCCGTCGCTTTCCTCCTACAGCGGCGCGAAGTTGCAACCTTCGGAAGGGGGCAACTGCACAGACTCCTCGCCAAGGTCGGATTCCGAACTCCCCATAGCGTGGGGACGCTTTCGAACCCTTAGGGAGAGGGCCTTGAGCCTGAACTCCAGTGCCGCCGTCAAACTCACTGCGGCAGAACGCGACGAGGAGACGACAGAGAGGTCTACAGCAAGTGGAGTGCCATCTTCATCACTATCTAGTAGACTAAATGAATTTTTAATTTCCATATTTACAAAATTATCTTTATTATTTACAAGAGCTGTATCTACATTAGATACAGGAGACGCAAATGGGCACGTCTCCTAGCCTTTAGGCGGAGGGACGCTGTTGGTCGCCGTCATCTCCGCCTCCTTCTTTGTAAGAGCGTTCTTTCACCTCAAATATGTTGCCGCATTATACATAAGTCGCTCCGCCTTTCCAACGACTTTGTCGGGCTTTCTCTTCTTCTTCGTGTTAATTATATTAAGGACCGTATTGGCAGCCGGGCCCCCCGCAGCTGAAGCAAAAGTTGCCTCCCTCCCATACGTGGAGCTGACTGAGTCGAAATCGGAGCACGTTGCCGAAACGTGCTCCGATGGCAACTCAGCAAGGGACTCCCCAGCGTTGCGGGGACTGTGATTTGGGTACCGCTCTAGTGGCTGACTCCTCCGAGTAACCATGCATCCTCTCGCCGAGCGGTGAAACTTAGGATTCGGGATTGTTTTTCGGAAGGGGATCTACCTCCGTAGATCCCGGCCCTGAATTCAACGTATCCTAAACTCAGGGACACGAACCGGACATGAGGGCCATCTTGCAAGAGCAAGAGACCCCCATGCTCTTTGGAGAGGGGACGATGGAGAATTCGCCATCCCGTCCTACAGGGTCAAATCGCGCGTAGAACTCTCCGAGATCCGATCGCTGAACTCTTGGCCGTTAGTCAAAAAAAGGTATAAAGTTTCCAGGGTGCACCACGTGGAGGTGGTTCAGCACTCCATAGCTTACAGTCAACCAAGAAAACCACTCCAGGTTGCAGGTATCTTCTCGGTCGATATAATTATATCATTATCATTACCCATAAGATTGATAGCAATGTACGCTCTTGGTTAAAAACTGAGGTAAGGATATAATCGTAATACTTGTATTGAATGTAAGAGAAGGGAAAAATGTATTCTTATTCCGCAATCACAACGATAATATGTGAATATGTTTTTGAATTAAAACATTATTTTGTAGATAATTTTTAAGGAGCCAAAATTTATAGAATTTAACAATATTGAATATTGTTGGTTGGAATTGATGTAGATATATGATAAAATAGCTGACTGTGTTCGCCTTTTTAATAAAATCTTTTGCGGTCAAGTGAGTATTTTATTATAATTTTTATAGCAAATTTTATTATTTATCTATAGTTTATAATAATTAAATTAATATTTTATTTTGTTTTTTTAAGATCTTCATGATGTACAATATGTGGTTATTTTGCACATTAATTAGCATATGTCGATCCTTATCACCATCTACCAAGGTAAACTGTTTGAATATATACTTTAGTCTCATCTATTTAAGGGTTTTATTATACATAATATATACCTTTATATATATATATATATATATATATATATATATATATATATATATATATATATATATATATATATATATATATATATATATATATATATACATATACATATATGGGACGTATGTGATGATGATGATGTTATAAATAGGTGTAAAATTTTCTTCTCTTGTGTTAATTTACTTCCTTCAATTAACTGTTTAATATAATGGCTGTAATATAATGGCTATCTACTTTTACTTACAGTATACACGAGTGCTTCGGAATGATTTGTTTTTATATACGTGCATAAATAGTCGTTTTCTATTTTTGGCGATAATGTGTGAGATGTTCGTGAGGCAAAGGAAGAAGGCATTGTCACTTCTATTGCATACCTTAGTTTCGGAAAAAGGTATTTTTTACATAAAAGTTTGTCAGTAAAATAAATTTATATTATTAGATGTGTAAATTTGCCGTATGGTGACGGAGTAAGAATACAAAATCTTGCCTGTGAGTGCAAGAGAAGGAAAACTTAAAATAAAACCGTATACTAACACGGCTGACCAGCTTTAGTTAATTTCCCACTTATTATGCAAGAGGCTCGATCCCAACAGTGGCATGTATATGAGTTTAGTTAATAGATGTCTATAATATATGAACTTCTTCCTTTCCTACTCCTTTTTAAATAAAATATTCTTTGTATTGTGGGAGACTTTATAAACATTCGATTAATGAACATAGAATAAATTCAGACATAGAACAACAATAAAAGACGTCTCTTAGCTTCAAATAATATGAATATTGTCAACTCAAATAACAATTAGACACACAGACACAGAAATGTCTGTGTGTCTAATTGTTATTTGAGTTGACAAGAGTTGACTAACACAAGAGAACTTAAAGATTTACGTTCTTGATCTAGTACCAAGAAAGTATATCCTTTTACTTCTCACTATAGTGTACAAAGTTGCCTTATAATGATGAGGAAATTAATTTACTATACCGGACTGATACGACGAGTTATCGCTTACGTCGCTCAGATATCTCTCTAACTCATGGGTGTAGCATAAAGCAGATTTAACAAGAACCATTTACCGTCACAAACTCGACATAAAAACTGTCATAGATTTTATGAATATGTGAAAAAATGTTTTTATCACTTTATAGGTATTATTTTATTTATAAAATACCTACATGTTTCACCAGCTGTGTAGTAGCAGCTACGAATACTACCAACCTTTACTTTGGTCGTGGATGTCGTAAATGACGACTAAGAACCTTACAACGACCTGGATCAACTCTATCTTACGCCGTTTGATCAACAATTACATTCCCAAGGAGGATTGACGTCTGGCAGGCGGCATAAAACTATTGCCAAAAAAATGTATAATATGTATTATACAATATGTACTATGGAAAAATAGTACATATTGTATCGACCCCAAGTAATTAGGATAGGCGTAGGGGAATGATGATGTTTCACCAGCAATTCTATTAAAACTTAATACTATAATAATGAACTCTTTTGCAGAGAATGCTTACCAGAGCCAAGTTGAAACTATGATAATGTTAGTACTATCGAGGAAACTTGAGATATCTGCCAATGTCTTTAGAGTGAACTTATCTACTGTTATGACAATGGCCGGTCGTATTATTTCTTATAGTGTTTTAGTAATACAATATTTTTATAATTATGTATTCTTGAAATGAGATTAAAGAAGTTTTTATAATTAATCTGCATAAGAATCTGTTTAAAAATGTTAATTCTTGAGATGGAACTAATATATAAATGTAATGTGTTAATATTTCCTTAATTTCACATACTTATGAGCACTTTAACATAATGGAGTGTGTCTATATTACTTAATTAAAGTCCTATAAATAATCATATAAAATTTATTTAAATTATGACTGCCTTCTAAAATCTACTATTCTATAATACGTTTCGATAAAATCAATGATAATTCGACTGCACAAATGGCGTAGTGGTTGAGATTAGATATTAACCTTCCGTGCCAGTGCCGTAATATAATAAAAACGTGCCAGCAAGACGAAGAAGTAGCGTGTGTTATGCGACATTATTCTTCATGCGCGTTGAAAATTATCTAATTGTTGATCTCTGAGATTTGCTCGACGATTTCGCATTGTCAACCGAGCCGTTTCACGGGCTGCCTCGAAAATGTGCAATATATTGTTCCTCTGCCGTGGTTACATTCGTAATGTTTAGAATTCTAATTGTTTTATGACTTTGTCGGGAAAGATTTCATCTTATTGATCGCGGCATTGTTGATGACAATATAGACACAATATGATTTATTATAACAATATTCGTAAAAATTTGTTACCCTCGCACAAAACAAACTCTGAGCGGTCAAATTTAATTTCAACTTTTCGCGGTATTTGCCAAACAAACTATTAGACCACGTAATGACGTGAGCTGTCACTTGCGTTTTATTACATCATCAACAAATGAACGTTTAGAACTGCTGTGTTTTTAATTTTTTTTTGTTTATTAGCCCGGCGTCATGGGGGTTGGGCCTGTGAGACTCGACACATTTTATTTCGCTTCTAGTTTGGTTACTACATACATACATACATATCATCACGCCATATCCCTTGCAGGGTAGGCAGAGAGAACAGAATGCCAGAGAACTCTATCTCTGCATACGTCACTCGCTTCCTCAACATTCATAATTCTCTTCATACACGCTCGCCGGGTTCAGAGACTCTTGACTCCACCTTCCTTCAGTACATGACCGATCTGGTCTAGGTAAGTTAGTCTCGGTCTCCCTCGGTACCTACATCCTTCCACTTTCGCATTATATATCTTCTTAACCAGACGTTCGTTCGGCATTCTTTCCACATGTCCGAACCATCGGAGCATTACCTTTCGCATATTTACACCAATACTCTCTTTCATACCTACTCGCTCTCTTACGTCGTCGTTACGAATGCGGTCGGTCAGCCTAACTCCACAGATTTTCCGCAGAGATCGCATTTCGACCGCATTAATTTTACTTTCATACTCTTTTTTGCATACCCAACTGTCGCTTCCATACCGTAATGTTGGGACAAGCACTGCGTTATGTATTACTACACGTGCCTTCTGGCTGAGGTGGTGGCTGCCGAGAAGTTGCCCTACCGCTCCGTTTACTCTATTTCCCGCATTCACTCTTCGCTCTATATCAGTAGTGTACCTTCCATCTCGGCTAAATCCACATCCAAGATATACAAACTCATCCACTTGCTCTAGTATATCATTACCTATTGTTACTCTTACATCTGTTCTGGCTTCATCTCTTTCAATGACCATTATTTTGGTTTTGCTCACATTCACGCGTAGACCCCTTTTCTTACAATCTTCTGTCATTGTGTCGACTAGGATCTGCAGGTCAGTCGCTGACTGTGCCAGCAGGACTGCATCATCTGCATAAAGCAGAGCGGTGACCACTGAGTCGCCCATCTGGACTCCCACATTCATATCGTTCAACCTTTGGAGACATTTATCCAGATATATGATAAACAGCCTGGCTGACAGAACGCACCCCTGCTTAACGCCGATATTGACGTCAAACCAAGGCGACATTCCATCATCCAGCCCCACACAGGCTCTACAGCCCATGTAACTGGACTGCACAGCCTGTAGCAGTTTACCGTTAATACCATACTCGGGTAAAATGTCCCAAAGTTCCTTTCGTACAACCGTGTCAAATGCTCTTTTCAGATCCACAAAACTGCAGAAAACCCTCTGACCTAGAGCCAGATGCTTCTCCACAATGTTGCGCAGAGAGAACACTTGATCCATGCATCCCCTTCCACTCCTGAAACCTCCTTGTGTCTCACACAGTAAACCATCGGACACCATCCTCATTCTCCTTTCAATAATTTTACCATACACTTTTGCTGCCAAATTGGTCAAGCTTATGGCTCTGTAATTTGCGCAGTCATAACGTGAACCCTTGTTTTTAAATAAAGGCACGATGACTGCGCTATTCCAGTCCCCGGGAACCATTCCCGAGCTCCAACATAAATCGAGGAACAACAGGAACGCCTCCCAGACACAGGAGCTACCAAGCTTGATCATCTCGGCAGACACCATATCAATGCCCGCTGCCTAACTATTTTTCAAACTTCTTATCACCCATTCAACTTCATCCATACTGATGCTATCGGAGGACGCCGTTGTCGAATGTTGATCTAATAGACCACATGCGACACCGGCGCCAACCGTAGCATCCGCATACATATCGCCAAAATATTCACTCCATCGGCTTAACACGTCTTGTGTTTGTGTAAGATTGTCTCCACCTTTAGACCTTATTTTATCCATTCTGAAGGCTGACCAACCACCCCGAGACTTCTTCACCTCCCTCCAAAAGAGTTTGGTGTTACCCTCGAAGTTTTTAGTCAGCCTATCTTCTGCACTCATACTTGCTCTATCACGTTTCTCTTTCACTAAGGCCTTGGTGTCATTGTTACATTGCCGATATATTTCTTTCTTCTGTTCAGTCATACTGTCATTCAGATTCAAAGAAGACACATAGCCCAGCCACGCTTTCTTCTTTTGCTCTACAGAAGCTGCCACTTCCTCATCCCGTCATGCATCACCATTTGTTTTTCTATGCTTCTTTGAACTTCCACATACTTCTTTCGCTGTATCTACCATACTCTCTTTCAATACTCTTCAGCATTCTTCAATGTCCGATTGCGGCTGGCTTGCCATCGTCAGCCGTTCTCGGACACCCTCTGCATACTTTTCTCTTACACACTCTTCTTGTAACCTTTCAACCTTTATTCTTTCAAGCCCTCCGAAGTGGACACGCTCTCGCCAGTGCCTCTACTTTCTGAACAGACCACTAAATCTCGCAATAACGAGGTAATGGTCCATATCGACTGTGGGGCCCTTGTAGGCTCTTGCGTCCAATATTTTGCTTCGGAGGCGACTGTCTACCAAAATTAAATCTATTATACTTTTCTGTTCATTCCTTCTCCATGTATACATATGGATGTCCTTTTGTTGGAAAAATGTATTTGACACAATAAGGTTTCTCTCCATGCATACATCCGCTATGAGCCTACCTGCGTCGTTCACTCTCTTATCACCAAATGGACCAAGTATGTCCTCATAGTCGGGACGCTTGGTCCCCACCCATCCGTTCAAATCTCCGCATACAATCACGCGTTCACTGGTTTCTGCCATATCCAGAACTTCCCTAACATTATCCCAAAACTTCTCTAGGTCTGATGCCACCGAGGATCCTACGGGAGCATATGCTACAACCATGAATACCTTGGTGACATCTAGTTTTATACGGACCCAAAGAAGTCTGGGATCATACATTCCGTAATCCTTCACACCTGAGGCCAAGCGAGAGGACAACAGCACTCCTACCCTCATGCTGGCTCGATCGCTCTGTGGTACACCAGACCACAGAGCCATCCCGCCACCAGGAAGATCGCAGGCGTCGCTGCCCTTTCGCTTGGTCTCTGTTACACAGAGCACGTCTAGCTGTTTGTCCGCCATGACGGATATCAGCTCGTGCGACTTACCTTCTACACAACCTCTTAGATTCCACGTGCCCACCCGGCACTCTGCTCTCCTCGACTCGTCTGACTGGGTAAGACGTGATGGGTGGCGGCCCCCATCGCCGCAACTGCCGAAGTTCGTACCGACGGGGGCGGGTCGGTACGCGTCACCTCCGGGGCTCCCTCCTACGCCTTAACCCGCATTGCGGTACGCATATCGAGCCGGATTAGCAGTCTAATTAGGCTGGCGGGGGACGCGAACGAGCACGCTCCGGACTATGCCCCCCAAGTTTGGTTACTAAGTGTGCAAATTTGCCTTTCTTCTCAATAGCAGGAGCTGTTGAGCTGTTCTATGTGTCGCAGTTAACAGGATAGTCCTGCGACAGCCACGGTGGAGTTACATGTGCACGAAATTGAATTATGTATGTGATACCCGTCCCCTTAGTTGGTGTCACAATTTCGCGCCATTTTGTATAGATATTATTTTAATTATTATCCGTAAATTTATCCTTTATATTAGTTTTTTATTTTTATTTACAATTAAAATTGCCGATATATAGTTCAATGCATTTTATTTTTTTTTTTTTTGTGGCTACTTAGTAAAAAATGGATCGAGAAGAAGCAGAACGACAGCATATTCTTTCGATTTTACGAGTCTGACTCCGATTTTCGATTCTGATTCTGGAAGGCCTAGTAATAAACAAAATTAATAATAGCTTTTCAAAAACAAAATTAATGCGATTTATAAAAATCCTACGTCTCGGGCTTGTCATGGAACATCTACAACTTCGCCATAATGTATCAGAGTTTCTTCGAGTTGTAAAAAAAAATTAAAAATTTGTTTGTGAATCTACAAGGGAACCTCCGACGAAAAAGACTAGTGTTTGCAAAAGGTACCAAGAGTGTCCAGCCAAGAAAGACCATAAAATAAACTACAGCTGCGAGAATTGCAATAAATATATTTGTTTAGAGCATTTTGTACCTTTCTGTGCTGACTGTACTAAAGATAGTGATTCGAAGTAATTAATTGTTATTTTCTTCTAAATATAATTTAGTTTCCTATAAAAAAGAGGCGTTAAAACATTAAGAATGATTCTTAATTAATAATAGACCTACATTTACAAAGAAAAGAAAAAACATGTTGATATTTGTCGTTCTTTTTTTAAAGCTCTAATAAATATGATTAAAACATAATATAATATGATATTTGTGTTTCATTTATTTACGTAAATATCTAAAAAACTAAACATGAATAAATATTATATTAAATTTATAAAGTATTAGAATAATTTGGATATCTAATGAACGGGTCTGTGACACCCACTCCAACGTCAGTGTAACACTTTTCGACCCCCATGACCGCGGGTAAATATCATATTTTAACATCCTATATCCGTATAAAACTAGGTGTCACCAAGGTATTCATGGTTGTAGCATATGCTCCCGTAGGATCCTCGGTGGCATCAGACCTAGAGAAGTTTTGGGATAATGTTAGGGAAGTTCTGGATATGGCAGAAACCAGTGAACGCGTGATTGTATGCGGAGATTTGAACGGATGGGTTTGAACGGATGGGGGACCAAGCGTCCCGACTATGAGGACGTACTTGGTCCATTTGGTGATAAGAGAGTGAACGACGCAGGTAGGCTCATAGCGGATGTATGCATGGAGAGAAACCTTATTGTGTCAAACACATTTTTCCAACATAAGGACATCCATATGTATACATGGAGAAGGAATGAACAGAAAAGCATAATAGATTTAATTTTGGTAGACAGTCGCCTCCGAAGCAAAATATTGGACGCAAGAGCCTACAGGGGCCCCACAGTCGACACGGACCACTATCTCGTTATTGCGAGATTTAGTGGTCTGTTCAGAAAGTGGAGGCACTGGCGAGAGCGTGTCCACTTCGGAGGGCTTGAAAGAATAAAGGTTGAAAGGTTGCAAGAAGAGTGTGTAAGAGAAAAGTATGCAGAGGGTGTCCGAGAACGGCTGACGATGGCAAGCCAGCCGCAATCGGACATTGAAGAATGCTGGAGAGTATTGAAAGAGAGTATGGTAGATACAGCGAAAGAAGTATGTGGAAGTTCAAAGAAGCATAGAAAAACAAATGGTGATGCATGGTGGGATGCGGAAGTGGCAGCTTCCGTAGAGCAAAAGAAGAAAGCGTGGCTGGACTATGTCTCTTCTTTGAATCTGAATGACAGTATGACTGAACAGAAGAAAGAAATATATCGGCAATATAAGAATGACACCAAGGCCTTAGTGAAAGAGAAACGTGATAGAGCAAGTATGAGTGCAGAAGATAGGCTGACTAAAAACTTCGAGGGTAACACCAAACTCTTTTGGAGGGAGGTGAAGAAGTCTCGGGGTGGTTGGTCAGCCTTCAGAATGAATAAAATAAGGTCTAAAGGTGGAGACATTCTTACACAAACACAAGACGTGTTAAGCCGATGGAGTGAATATTTTGGCGATATGTATGCGGATACTACGGTTGGCGCCGGTGTCGCATGTGGGCTAGTAGATCAACATTCGGCACGGCGTCCTCCGATGGCATCAGTATGGATGAAGTTGAATGGGCGATAAGAAGTTTGAAAAATGGTAAGGCAGCGGGCATTGATATGGTGTCTGCCGAGATGATCAAGCTCGGTGGCTCTTGTGTCTGGGAGGCGTTCCTGTTGCTCCTCAATTTATGTTGGAGCTCGGGAATGGTTCCCGGGGACTGGAATAGCGCAGTCATCGTGCCTTTGTTTAGAAACAAGGGTTCACGTTATGACTGCGCAAATTACAGAGCCATAAGCTTGACCAGTTTGGCAGCAAAAGTGTATGGAAAAATTATTGAAAGGAGAATGAGGATGGTGTCCGATGGTTTACTGTGTGAGACACAAGGAGGTTTCAGTAGTGGAAGGGGATGCATGGATCAAGTGTTCTCTCTGCGCAACATTGTGGAGAAGCATCTGGCTCTAGGTCAGAGGGTTTTCTGCAGTTTTGTGGATCTGGAGAGAGCATTTGACACGGTTGTACGAAAGGAACTTTGGGACATTTTACCGGAGTATGGTATTAACGGTAAACTGCTACAGGCTGTGCAGTCCAGTTACATGGGCTGTAGAGCCTGTGTGCGGCTGGATGATGGAATGTCGCCTTGGTTTGACGTCAATATCGGCGTTAAGCAGGGGTGCGTTCTGTCAGCCAGGCTGTTTATCATATATCTGGATAAATGTCTCCAAAGGTTGAACGATATGAATGTGGGAGTCCAGATGGGCGACTCAGTGGTCACTGCTCTGCTTTATGCAGATGATGCAGTCCTGCTGGCACAGTCAGCGACTGACCTGCAGACCCTAGTCGACACAATGACAGAAGATTGTAAGAAAAGGGGTCTACGCGTGAATGTGAGCAAAACCAAAATAATGGTCTTTGAAAGAGATAAAACCAGAACAGATGTAAGAGTAACAATAGGTAATGATGTACTAGAGCAAGTGGATGAATTTGTATATCTTGGATGTGGATTTAGCCGAGATGGAAGGTACACCACTGATATAGAGCGAAGAGTGAATGCGGGAAATAGAGTGAACGGAGCGTTGGGGCAACTTTTCGGCAGCCACCACCTCAGCCAGAAAGCACGTGTAGCAATACATAACGCAGTGCTTGTCCCAACATTACTGTATGGAAGCGAGAGTTGGGTATGCAGAAAAGAGTATGATAGTAAAATTAATGCGGTCGAAATGCGATCTCTGCGGAAAATCTGTGGAGTTAGGCTGACCGACCGCATTCGTAACGACGACGTAAGAGAGCGAGTAGGTATGAAAGAGAGTATTGGTGTAAAGATGCGAAAGGGAATGCTCCGATGGTTCGGACATGTGGAAAGAATGCCGAACGAACGCCTGGTTAAGAAGATATACAATGCGAAAGTGGAAGGATGTAGGTACCGAGGGAGACCGAGACTAACCTACCTAGACCAGATCGGTCATGTACTAAAGGAAGGTGGAGTCAAGAGTCTCCGAAACCGGCGAGCGTGTATGAAGAGAATTATGAATGTTGAGGAAGCGAGTGAAGTATGCAGAGATAGAGTTCTCTGGCACTCTGTTCTCTCTGCCTACCCTGCAAGGGATATGGCGTGATGATATGTATGTATGTATGTATGTATATCCTATTCCCGACGAAGACAAACTCAAAAAAAAAAAAACATAAAAATTGGTCCAGCCGTTCTCGAGTTATAAGTGTATAACACTTATAACTAAGATAACTTTCATTTACATTATAGATATAGATTATATGAGCTGTCAGTTGCATTTTGTTATATCGTGAATAAACGAACGTTTAATTAAACTGATGCTTTGAATGAGGCTTTTTATTGATTTTTTTTTGTTGATTAATATCCTATTCTTTTGTATCCTATAAAATTTAATATCCTATTCCCGACGAAGACAAATTCAAAAACATAAAAAATCATTAAAATTGGTCCATGGCCTTTCTCGAGTTATAAGTGTTGTAACTAACACAACTTTCTTTTATATATCTTCTTGTTGAGACTTCCTCTTAAGGATAAAACTTCGCCTTAATCACCAGTGCTGCCATCTACGTTCATTGTAATTGGGCGTGAGATTTTGAATAGAAGAGAAAAAACGTATTCTCACTCTTTACTCTGACTACGTTGCGATCACACATTATTTATAAATATCTGGAGGACCGAGCCTTGCTCGGTATTATCTTGTTAGTGTGTTTTAGGAGATATATTTAATTATAATAAAAATAATGAAATAATAAATTAAAAGGCAAAAAGTAGAACAAATATAGAAACTAAAAAAATGTATAGAGCAAAAAAGTGCCAAAATAACGTTTGTTATATGGGAGTACCCCTTAATTATTTATTTTATTTTGTTTTTTAGTATTTGTCGTTATAGCGGCAACAGAAATACATCATCTGTGAAAATTTCTGTCTGACTGCTGTCTAACTATCACGGTACAGCCTGGTGATAGACAGGGGAACGGACAGCGAAGTCTTTGTTATAGGGCGCCGTTTTACGCTTTGGATACGGAACCCTGAAAAGGTTGAACTCATATAAAAGCTCACAAAAAATGGAAATACTCTTTAAAATTTGAATGTCTTGGACACATTCAGTCACAATACCTACTGTATTAATACGGAATTTGAAAGTTTCTAAGCTATAAAGAGATCATACACTTTTAGGGCACGGTGTCATAGGAACGTAGATTTTGAAATTTTAAATGGTTGAACAGCAATTTTCTAAGCCGAATATTGTAATTGAGAGCCATGATAACACATTGCATCTTATAACTGAAATCCAACGCTCATAAGATGCATTACCCGTTTTAATTTTAAATCATTCGAAGAGGTCGAATATTAAAATAAATCCTTCGAGTAAGTGATGAACTCCAAGTCCGAAAACCGGTTGAGTTCCTGAATACTCTGAAGGCTCCCGGTCTCCCAACTCACATCTTAAAATTGAGAGCTGGCGCGCCAAAATTGTACAATGCCACCAGTTTGCAAGAAAAAGTATTACATTGCATTGTAATCGGGTCAACTATACCGACTGGTTGTTCTCGAGCAGAGTCTGTGTTTATTCCTAGGATTCTCCAAATATAATCAAATTACTCCTTCAAATTTCAAATAGTGCAGTTTGCCATTAAAGTCTCCTTGGCAATAATAATAAACAAAGCTCGAGGTCAAGTTCTTAAGGTAACGGGAGTAGACTTGAGAGAAAGCTGCTTCTCTCATGGGCATGCTTCAGAGTAAGCTCACATAGTAGCCTGGTAATTCTAGCATCCGAAAGAAAAACAAAAGATATTGTTTACAAAGAAATACTGTAATAGGTGAAGTATCGCGGGTGGATGTCATTGAAGAGATACCAGTGGTCGACCTAGTTTCAATGGCAAAGACGGTGGGTTATGGGGCCGCACACTATCCTTCCGTCGCCTCGGTCGGCATGAGCGCGGTGTATTCAAAACATAGCCTATTAAGAAAAAAGCCTCTTGTCCATAATATATAACAAAATTTCATTTGATTTTCATGTTTATTGAACCTTCCCTACACTATAATAAAAATTGTTATCATCATCATCACAGCCCATATACGTCCCACTGTTGGGCTCGGGCCCTCTTCGTAATGGGAGCGAAGTTAACCTACCATACTGCTGGTCAGACGTGTCTGTATAGGGTTTTGTTTTGAGTTTTCCTTCTCGTGCATAGATGTTATATGTTATGCATTTTATATCCCTTAGTCGTCTCTTACGTTCACCCACGGGTAAGATAGAAGGTGGTGAATTGTATTCTTACTCCGTCACCACATGAATAAGATTGTTATATAGTATAATACTTATATAGGTAAGTATGCAAACATTCATACCTAATAATTTAATAAATAATAATAAAATTAATAACGTAAAAAACAAACAAAAATTCTATTAGAGCCTTTTTCGACTTTTACGCAGACAAAGATGCGGGCAAATGATAATAATTAATAAAATAATAAAAAAAGGCCAAAAAGTAAATAAGAGAAAGTAAGGATCCGAACCGAGCTCGATTTTCCAACTGAACTAAATGTCTATTCTTAATGACAGAGTCAAACTTTGAACCGAAACCGTCATATTCTAATAGTTTTAATTCAAGGGAAAATTACATTTTTTGTTGCCGAAAAATACTGACAAAACAATATTTTCTATAAATGAAACCTAGCTAGATTGATTAATGGCCCCTGGAACCCTTTGTATGCTAAATTTCAAGAGAATCGTTGGAGCCGTTTCCGAGATTCAGATTACATATATATATATATATATATATATATATATATATATATATATATATATATATATATATATATATGTATATATATACAAGAATTGCTCGTTTAAAGATATAGTGAGATACGCATTCAATATATTTGTAAATCTAATTGAATAATAATCATTATTTAAATCAAAGTTTCCACAATCATTTATACCTCCCTCACAAGAACCAACACTTCTTAATATATATAAATTACGCGTCACGTTGTTTGTCCGCGATGGACTCCTAAAGTACTTAACCGATTTTAATCAAATTTGCACAGCATGTGTAGTTTGATCCAACTTAAAAGATAGGATAGCTTTCATCTCAGTTTATAGTCGCAATATTACTTTATTGCAAATTATTTGTCTATGATTTGACAGTCACAATTATCTGTTATCTCCAAAAGATTCTAGCAGATAGTGGTATTTGTTGACTGGATTTAGTAAGTATTTAATAGATGGCTCTATGTTAAACATACAAACGTTTCATATAAGCTATAATTTATTAGCTTAACCACCACGTGTTACTGAGACTACCTTAGCCACAGAAACGCCGGGTCTGCTAGTATAAATATATAGATGAAATGATTTCAAATAATCAACCTGAATAAGCTCTATACTAAACGGTCTGAGCAGTACGATGTAGTAGGTTAATTCTTATTGTAGAGAAGACTCGAGCCCAGCAGTGCGACGTATATGAGCTGAGTTGATGATGATATAAAAAGAACTGTGAAAAGCGATATGTCCTATTTTTCTTTTTGAGAACAAGTTTTAGTCAGTTACACAACCTCCATGTGGCTATTCCCGACGACAACAAACTCAAAAACATAAAACTCATAAAAATTGGTCCAGCCGTTCTCGAGTTATAAGCGTTGTAACTAATACAACTTTCTTTTATATTTATTTATTTATTTTATTCAACTGCTCACTACACTTACAGTTTCCCAATACGTGTAGTGAGCCATTACAATTCTATAATTTAAGTGTATAATTATAAGATAAAAAGTATAAACAATATTTTAAAAATAAATCAAATTTAGTGAAGAATATATCAACTTCTGGATAGTGAGCGATCAGTGAGTTAAGCAGTGCAACGGTCTGCCTGGTAGGTGCGTATTGTGCGGTATATGTACGCACCTGTGGTTCAGCGAGCAGATGGCGCGAGCGAAGTCGTGTGTATAGGTACGGTGCTGATAGGGAACAGTGCGATAATACATACGGATTATCGATTTTATTGTTAAATAATAAATAATAATGTATCAATAGGGCACACTTGCGTCGTAACGCAAGAGTATCAAGACCTATCATTCCGGATACAAAAAGAGACGGATATAAGTAAGGGTAATAACCATAAAGCTTTTTGTACAAAAATCTACAAAATTTACGTTGTACACGTTCTATCATCACGCTATACTTGACCTCGTGTGGGTCCCAGATTATGGAGTTATACTCCAAAGTACTGCGAACAAAGGAAAAGTATAGCGCAATAATAGTACTCCGATTCTGAAACTGAGTAGACTGTCTCATCACAAAGCCAAGTGATTTAAAACTTTGTGTGCAAATGGTTGTGATGTGCGTATTAAATGTTAGACACGTGTCAAGTGTAACGCCTAGGTCACGGATTTGTGTGACCCGCTCCAACGGTACACCAGATATGTTGTAAATGTACGTGCATGGAGCGCGCGATCGAGTAATATATATATATATAGTTATTAGAGAAAATGGGTAATTTAGAACAGTACAGTTTTAACAGTAAATTAGTTACGACGTGTAGCTACTGTATTCCTAAAGTTTTTTAGGTTTATGTTATGAGTTGCTATGGCCACCATTCGACGTTGTCTTTAGCCCAGTTTTATAGTATCAGTTTAGTTATCAAAACGCGTAAGAATCAAATCAAATCATTTATTATGCATGAGCCCTATAAGGGCATTTACATATTGTCAATTTTACATATTTTTTTTAAATTAATCTACCACCGGATTGGAAAGCCGCCACAAACTGAGAAGATCCGGCAAGGAACTCAGCGGGCTCGTCATTTTTTTTAATTATATATTTTTATCAATATTATTGGATACATGTTTAGTCCATATTACCTCCAGTGAGGTGCCCTTCAAGTAAAGGTTCATTTTTTTAAAGTCAAATACAAGATTAACAAAAAACAAAAAAAAACAGAAATGGTTGGACTAGATTCCACAAGCGGCACCCGATCACGAGTTAACTATTAAAGCAGCAATCACGCCCCTCAACCATATTCAAGGGAAGGAAGAGACCCGCTCCACGTGGCTACCTAAGGCAGAGACCTTTCCAGTGAGCATGACCATACCAAGATCTATAGATAATAATCAGACATCTCAGACAAATAAATAAATAACAAAACATGCTACACTGTACAATTGTGACAATGAAAATAATACAGAGTTCGACGACAGTGAGGATCAGCGCCAAAATACTGTAAGAGTTAAAATTATATAAAGTAATTGCTGAGAGAGGAGCTGCTTATAACCATTCCGTATTATCATTTAGATAATCCGAAATGTTGTAATATCCTTTTTTGAAAAGTCTATATTTGATAGCCTTTTTAAACTTATTCATGGGCATATCTCAGATATCTTTAAGTAATTTATTTAAAAAGCGTATACATTGCCCCATAAAAGACCTACTAAATTTTTGTAGGCGAGTATGATGTATAACTAGATCATCCTTATTCCTAGTATTCACGTGATGAATATCACTATATTTTTCAAATTTATCAATATTTTTTTAACATATAATATGTTTTCAAATATAAATTGTGATGCAACAGTTGATACAGACAGAATGTTTATTTCCCTAAGCTTTTTGCGCAGTGACGCTCTTGGACCTAAATTATAAATCGCGCGGACAGCCCGTTTTTGGAGAACAAAGATGTTATTGAAATCTGAAGAGCATCCCCAAAGTAGTATGCCATAAGACATAAGACTGTGGAAATAAGTGAAATAAACAATTCTAGCCGTTTCAATATCGGTTAATATTCGAATTTTTTTACCGCATAAGCCACTGAGCTTAGGCTACTTGATAATTTATCAATATGAGAGCCACAATGGAGTTTAGCATCAATAGTAATACCTAACAATGTGATGGAATTCACAATTTCTAGGTGCACACCATTCATTTGAACATTGGTATCCACTGGTCTCACATTAGGTGTGGTAAATTTAATACATTTGGTTTTCTTTTTATTAAGAAAAAAGTTGTATCCACTGGTCTCACATTAGGTGTGGTAAATTTAATACATTTGGTTTTCTTTTTATTAAGAAAAAAGTTGTTTGTATTGAACCAATGAACAACATTTAGCAGAGCATTATTCAAATCGTCATAACTAATCGTCTGTCTTTTAATTTTAAACATTAAAGAGGTATCGAGAGATACAGAGATATCTGTGAATAACATTATGTTTTAGTTATCCCCTATTTAATAAGGTAATATATACAAGGAACAGAAATGGCCCCAGAATGGATCCTTGTGGAACGCCCAGTCTTGTAACAGAACCAGATAATCGTACACCATTAACATTGTCCCTCTGAATTTTGTTGCATAAATATGATTTTAAAAGTTCGAGAGCCTTATTACTGATCCCATAATGGTATAATTTCTTGTAGAGAGTTTCGTGGTGTACGCAATCAAACGCCTTGGATAAATTGCAAAATATACCCAAAGCATCATGCCATTACTCCCAGGCTGTAAAAATATTTTTTTAATAATTCTACACCCGCATCAGTAGTAGAGCAATTCTTAGTGAAGCCAAATTGATGTTTGTGAAAAATTTTATGTCTTTTAAAATGATTTAACATTTGACTAAGCATTCGTTTTCAAAAACTTTACTAAGTGTAGGTAGTATGAAAATCGGTCGATAATTATTGAGATCTGACATACTACCTACCCGCTTTGAATAAAGGAATCACTCTACTAATTTTTATGAGTTCAGGAAATACACCCCCAGCAACACAACCATTAAATACAGATGCCAGATGGGGACAATAATTTCAATTATAGAACTTACTGTGTTTACAGATAAGTCCCACAGATCTGCCGTCTTCTTAACATTAAGATTTGTAAAAGAGTTTATGATATCATTTCTAATGACATCTGAAAATTCAAAGGATGTGGATAAAAGATCATCCTGAACTTGAGGTCCCACTATCTGGATATCATTTAAAGAAACTCCAGTTGAAGTGTGACTACTGGTATTAAAGACCGCTCTGAGCTTAGTGGTCGTGCTGCATTGGCGTAGAACGCCATGATGTGAAATAAAATGAGAATCAATTTATATCTAATCTACTACATTCTATCATATGACCAAGTGAATAATATTCTAACATAAATTCTTTGTACATTTTATCCAATACTTGTTGAGCCTTATTTCTCCGCTCCAATGAAAGAAAATAATGCTTAGCGCG
The DNA here is from genome assembly GCA_905163515.2 of Lymantria monacha. Lineage (NCBI taxonomy): Eukaryota > Metazoa > Arthropoda > Insecta > Lepidoptera > Erebidae > Lymantria > Lymantria monacha. Next base: position 21,341,657 of record LR991091.1, read on the forward strand.
TTGGTAGGAATTACCCAACAGCGCAGGACTTTTTTTGATTGGTATTCTAACACAAAATCGACCGTCGGTTAAACGAATAGTGTTTTTTTTAAATATGATCTTCACACAACCTTTCTTTTTGAGAATAATGAGATAATGACTTAGGGCTAACTTCCTCAAGTTGCCAGAACCGCGTGAGTTGGGTTTGAATGTCATCACTCTGATACGAGGTATCACTTTTTAAAAAATTACATTTATGACGATTCGAACTTGAATAATAAATATTGTTTATTGGTCCGGCAACTAACCAACCAAGTTTTGATTCAAATAACCTAATTTAATTTTTTGCGAACCTAAAATGTCCCAAAACATGTCTGCACCAATAGTTAAATCGACATCAGCATGCGAGTAAAATTTAGGGTCAGCTAATATAATGTCTGATGGAATATTAATATTCGTTAAATCTACGCATCCACTAGGAACACAATCCGTAATGGATGGCAAAATAAAACATCGAATATTACTCGAGAATTGCTTATTCAATGATGCGATGCGCATAGAACACATTTCCTTTATTTGTGTTGAAATATTATTAATACCTAAAATTGTATTATTTATGCGATTAGTAGGTAAATTCAACTTATTAAACATACATTGCGTGATTAAACTCGAAGTACTGCCGCTGTCCAGAACAGCGCGAGTAATATATGCGCGATTATCTACACTATACAACTTAATCAGAGCCGTAGATAGTAGGTCCTCTTGCATGGCCGCGGCTCTAGGTAGGCTTCTGCCGAACACTGGCGGTCCAGGATCGTCCTGCCGGCGATTGTACGCCGGAATTGTGCGATCTATGGCACTCTATGGTGCCCCTATTTGGTCGGAGTCTCTCACTGCCCGCAATAGAGCCCTCCTGCGACGTCTGCAGAGGGTCATGGCGGTGAGGTCCATTAGGGGCTACCGTACGGTGTCTTGGACTGCAGCGACACTGTTGGCGGGCGACCCGCCTTGGCCGCATATGGCCAAGGCCTTGGCGGAGGCCTACCGGCTGCGCGTTGTGGCGCGCGCCGACGGCGAGCAAGTCTGAGAGACTGGGCAGAGCTTTGGAAGTGGCCCGAAGTGGAGTCATCCGGCGGTGGCGGGAGGATCTGGAGTCCCCCGTAGCAGGGCGGGGGACTGTGGAGGCGGTCGCGCCGCATCTCCACCGCTGGATTAGTAGGGGGCACGGCAGCCTTACTTTCAGGGTGGTGCAGGTGCTTACCGGATACGGGGTCTTCGGTAAGTACCTGCATAAAATTGGAAGAGAAGGGGCCCCAGGATGTCACGAATGTGGCGCGCCAGTAGATGATGCGCGTCACACTCTGGAAGTATGCCCCGCATAGGGGCCCCAGCGCCACGTCCTGACGTCGGTCGTTGGAGGAGACCTGTCGCTGTCGACCATCATCTCAAAGATGCTCGACAGCGACAGGTGCTGGAAGTCGATGGCCTCCTTCTGTGAGGCCGTCATGGAGAGAAAGGAGGCTGCGGAGCGGGAACGCGAGAGGCTTGCGCCTGCTGAATCGCTCCGTCGCCGGCGGCTGGGTAGGGGGAGGCGCGTTATGCGCATCTCCTCCCACCGCCTTGAGGACCGACTGGACGTGGCCAGAAGGCCAAGCGTTGGGGCGTCGGGGATCGAATGTCAGTAGACGATCTCTTCGGCGTCCCGTAAAAGCGCGGAAGAGGGCTGCTGTGGTTTTAGTGGGTATTCCGGTTGGACTAGCCGGCCGGCGAGTCCCACACTGCCTCCCAGGTCTTCTTGCATAGATCCGTGATCACGCTGCGTGCGAGTGACACTTGCAGATAACGTTAGGTTGGTCTCAGGCACGGACGGCGAAATAGTGCAACTATCCCCTGACATGTTAACAACTTCACTATTTACTACGGGTTTCTGCATAGATGACATATTGTTTACGTGTATAATTGTATTAGTTTACGCTTGCAAATCTTACACCCTTGCCGTTTGCAACGATTAGCAAAGTGACCACTACTAAAACAGTTAAAACATACCTTTAGTGAAGAAATTAATTTCAAACGTGCTTCGTTATTTAATGCTAAGAATTTGCAACAAGTGTTAAGGTTATGTTCAGTACTTTTGCACATCCGACAGGGATGTTTAGTAACTTGAGTTGAACATGACATATTGTCAGTGGTGTTATCTTGTACGGCAACCATAGTTTTATGTTTTAACGATTGTCGTGAACTCGAACTATTTTGTACTTGATGGGAATTGCGTGATTATTCTATTGTTTCAATTAGATCAGCACGATTACGTAAAAAAGTGATAAAATATTTTAATGTAATAGTTTACACATACATACATACATACATATCATCACGCCATATCCCTTGCAGGGTAGGCAGAGAGAACAGAGTGCCAGAGAACTCTATCTCTGCATACTTCACTCGCTTCCTCAACATTCACAATTCTCTTCATACACGCTCGCCGTTAATAGTTTCATTCTTATTTAATCTTTATGCTCCTCCCAGTTTCTAAAGGTTCTTGAGTCTAGCTTATTTGTTACAATATAAATAATAAGTGTATCCCAGTGCTTAACAGGTTCCCCAAGGGATTCTAACGCAAGTAAATTTTTATTTAAATTATCAAGCGCTTTAAATCAGGCGCTTTAAATTAGTGGAAGATTCCTTCGTGACTGGTTCCATATTAAATAAAGATGAGACATGATTATGAATTAGCAAACGTTTGCTGTCAAACCTGTCACAGAGGAGCTTCCAGGCAGCCTGGTAGTTATTAGCACAGAATTGGATTGATTGTATAACCATTACAGCTGTTCCCTCCAATGACGTCCTTAAATAATGGAACTTATTTATATCGTCAATCTCATAATTTGAATGTATAAGACTAGAAAAAGTACCTATCATGAAACTCCAACCAATTTTCGTATGCACCACTAAATTTAGGCATCTGAATTGTGGGTAGCTTAACGAGCTTATGCTTACTTTGTGAACTTTTTAAACTGAAATTGTCTTTATCATTAGAATAATGATTTATTATATCTTGAGCTTTAGCAATCAACCTATAATAGCTAGATTCGAATTCATTTCGCTCAATAGTATGCATATCTAGATTATCACTAATACATTCAATTTTTAAATGCACTTAGTCATATTGTTCGAATACTAAATTAATCTTACCTATTCGTAATTGCAATTCGGTGACTTCAGTGGAACTTAATGAGGAAATATTCAAACCATTTAAAAATGTAGCAAAAGCCGTTAGACGTCCTTTGTAACTGCCTCGTTTTTTAATTAAATCATTTTCTTCAGTCATTCTGGGAAACAAGTATTTTACCAACCTGAAATTATATTAGGTATATAAAATGCACTTTTTAAATTAGGCTTCGCACACGTACGTAATACAAATTGACCGATCTTCAGGACCCATATATTTTCTTTCTTCTGTTATTTAAATCCGGCTATGAAGGCCATGTATAAGCTCTAGTGTGCTTTTAGTGAAGCTTAACTTGAGGACGATTGAATAAAACGGCTAAATTAATGATTTTCTTATAATGAATAAATGAGTATATGATAGAGCGGAGGAGCGAATGGTAATGAGTCTATATGACAGAAACGTCGATGTATGGAGTATGAACTTCGTTCGTAAACAGTCATAGCTTCCAATTTTTCTTGCAGACAATTTATTTTCAATTGGAAGTTATGAACGTCAATATTGTGCTGTGATGTTTTATTTGAATATAATATGCCGTATAATTTAGCCACAGCACCTTACTTTGTATTATTAACATTTTCTACACTTTGTATTAAAAACTAAAATTATTAGGCTATCACTAAGAGAACGAAGACCTCCCGCGCCGCATAGGTATAAACTAATATGAAGGTAGGTACCTACATATCGTCAGTTTACCACTGCAAGTAATCGCCAAACGCAATACAAATTAATGCATATTATACCTTATTCCTGACCAATAAGATCCATATAAACTGTGTCATCAGACTTAGATTTAAATCATCATCAGACTTAGATGACATTTAAAAGTACCTAATATATGTCGCGTAATGTAAAGATATACTTGGTTGTATTACAGTTCAGTGAACTAATATTTACAAACGGTGTTCTATTTTGTTTCAATATTTATGATAAAGTTTGTTTGAAAATATTTTTTTTTTTAATTTGCATGTGAGGAGGACTTTTTAGATAGTTCAAAATACTCCTATACACTAGTATTGCCGGTGTTTTTATTTATTGTCGCATTGTCATCTCCACCTTGTATATATATATTATATAGACTAGCGTGTTAAATGCTAAATCTCAGTAATTAGCTAGCACAATGTTTATTCAATGATTACAATCGGGTATATTGGTCTGGTCATAATATAATTAAATAGTAATTTATGATATTGAAAATTCATGTCCGTCCTTCGATATGTCTAACAGGACATGATATTCTAATATCATTATATTTGTATTTGTTACATGAAGTAGGTATATAATAAAAACTTAATCAATTTAAAACAGTTTTTAAAAACTCTGGTGTGGCGACAGACATGCTTTACGAAAGCGATTTTAAAATTAAAAAAATAAAAGGGAGCGTTGATATTAAACATGATAAAAATGAACCTGTGTACTTAATTTTGCAGAAAACTGAAGAGGGCCATAAAAGAGATTGGCAATATTCATTTGTTATGGCTGCTAAACCGTTTTTAATTTTCGCTTCATTATTTGGAATTCAATTAATACGATTTGAAAAAAATAACATTTGTGAAAGAAAATGGTTTCAGAAAATGTACAGCATCTTTATAATTATGGGAGTTATTACTTTGAGATGCATATTCAGGCCAACCAGTTGGCGCGAGTCGAGGACAGATTATGCGCTAAATATATTGACTAAAGTTTATGGTTCAGCCAACATTATAGAAGCTTCACATTCAATTTGTATGATAACATTTTTTAACGGCCCAAATTTTCTTAGTCTATTCAATAAATTCAATGAAATTGATAAACACTTTCGTTCAGCAAAGGTTTTCTTTAGAAGAAGACGTATAATATCCATATTTTTCCTTTTTTTAACTCTTATTTTAGAGCAAAACACTTTTTGGTTACGCAGGTTCAATTTACAAAATATTGTCATTCACTTAATTGTTTTTCTTCTTCTGCTCCAAGGTTCTCTGATTTGTTTTATTAGTTTAAATATTTACTTGAGGATTTTGAATTTCAATAGAACATTATTAAGAAAAACTAAAATTGCTAATGAAACAGAAAGATATATCCTCTATAAAAACGGCATTGGGGAATTAATTATGGACGTAAGTATGACAATCGCAATTATCATTTTAACTATTGGGCACGAGTTTTAATTATCTTTTAGTAATTTAATTAATATGGGTTGCTAAAGCCTACAGTCAACCTAGAAAACCACTCCAGGTTGCAAGTATTTCTTGGTCGGTATAATTGTATCATCATCATTACCCATAAGATTGATAGCAATGTACGCTCTTGGTTAAAAACTGAGGTAAGGATATAATCGTAATACTTGTAATAAATGTAAGAGAGGAGAAAAATATATTCTTATTCTACAATCACAACGATATATTATGTGAATATGTTATTGAATCTAAACATTATTTTGTAGACAATTTTTAAGGAATCAAAATTTATAGAATTTAACAATATTGAATACTGTTGGTTGGAATTGATGCAGATATATGATAAAATAGCTGACTGTGTTCGCCTTTTTAATAAAATCTTTTGCGGCCAAGTGAGTATTTTATTATAATTTTTATAGGAAATTTTATTGTTTATTTATGGTTCATAATAATTAAATGTTAAATTAATATTTTATTTTGTTTCTTTAAGATCTTCATGATGTACAATATGTGGTTATTTTGCACATTATTTATCATATGTCAATCCTTATCACCATCTACCAAGGTAAACTGTTTGAATATATACTTTAGTCTCATCTATTTAAGGGTTTTTACTATACATTTATAGGTATGCCTTTTCATCCTTGTGGTGACGGAGTTATAATATAATTCACCTTCCCCTTTCTTGTTTGTGGGTGTAGTAAAATAAGTAAGAGTTATATAATATGCAGATAATATATATAATATATCTGATAATATATGGAAAATTTGAAATAAACCCTATACCCACATTTCTTACCAGCAAGGTCTAGTGGTTTAATGTCCCTCTTGTTGTACAGGAGGCTCCAGCTCAGGAGTGGGACGTATGTGGGCTGAGATGGTGAAGATGATGATGATGTTTTAAATATTGTGTAATTTTTTCTTTTCTTTTCTACCTACCTTTGATTAAATGAAATAACTGTTTTGTAATATAATGGCTGTCTACTTTTACTTACAGTATTCACGAGTGCTTCGGAATGATTTATTTTTATATATGTGCGTAAACAGTCGTTTTCTATTTTTGGCGATAATGTGTGAGATGTTCATGAGGCAAAGGAAGAAGGCATTATCACTTCTAATGCATACCTTAGTTTCGGGAAAAGGTATTTTTTACATAAAAGTTTGTCAGTATAAGAAATTTATATTATTAGATGTGTAAATTTGCCGTATGGTGACGGAGTAAGAATACAAAATCCAGCCTTTTTTTTTCTGTGGGCTATTGGACTATGGATGCGTCTCGCCCCGCCAAATCGGTCCGGGGTGATGGATGGGCGGCGCGTGAGCCCATAGACCCACCGTAAAACTCCTCTCTTCGCCATGCGAGCAGGCCACCGGTGCCTGATCTTTGACTTCGATCTTCGGCTTCGTCGACGCCCCAAAGATTGTCGTGGCCTCACGTTGGGTGACCGGACAATTCCCCGGTCCGGTCACCCAAAGCTTTGGTTGGGGCGGCATCAGGCGCAGATATTCGCGCCTGCGCCGCCCCGGCCGCTGACGGTGGCCCGGGTCGCGGGAATCCTCCCGGACTCGTTCCGCCGCCTCCTTCCGCGAGATGACAGCCTCGCAGAAGGCGGCGACCGCGTCCCAGTTACTGACGCTGTGTCAGGGCCCACGGGGGTGTCCCGGCCAGTAGGCATGCCGCCTCAGTCGATACCGTGCGGTACCCGCGAATGGCTCTGACCGCCATGGCTCTCTGTAGTCTCCACAGAACAGCCCTGAGCTCGGCGTTCAGAGCCCTCGCCCACACCTGTGCGCCGTACATGGCCATCGAACGGATCACCCCCGCATACAGCCGTCGGCCCTCGAAGCTGGGTCCGCCCACGTTCGGCATGAGCCGCGAAAGGGCGGACGCCGCGCCGACCAGCCGGGAAGCAATTCGGCAAAAATGCTCCCGGAACCACCATCGCCCGTCGAGTACCAGACCCAAGTACTTCATTTGGGCCTGGATACTAATCTGGATGGAGTTGACGACTAACGAGGCGCCGATTGGCAGCCTTACGCGTGGCCCATGGAATAATAGGGCCTCCGTCTTATTTAGGGCCACCCTGTGCCCCAGCGCCTCGATTTGCCTGACCATCTCCTCGGTTCCGAGAGTGGCCAGGCTCGCCGCCTCTTCGAGTGTCCTGCCCCGGGCTGTGATGAGCGTATCGTCAACATAGCATATCAAGCTCAGCCCAGCGGGGAGACTCCTTCTCAACGCCCAGTCGTAACCGATGTCCCACAGAGTCGGCCCCAGAACCGACCCCTAAGGAACGCCGCGTGACATGGGCGTCCGCACAATGTCCCCAGCGGGACCCGTGCAGAGGACACTGCACCTCTCCAAATAGTCCGCCACCAGCCGCCTCAGGTACATGGGCACCCCATGAAATCGGAGCGCCTCCCTGATACAGCTGAATGGCAGTCTATTGAATACGTTGGCGATGTCCAACGACACCGCCAACAGCACTCCTTTGCCGGCGACAGCCTCCGCGGCCGTCTGACTCAGGCGTAGCAGGGCCCCAATGGTCGAACGCCCCCTCCGAAACCCAAATTGAGGGTCCGACAGATCAGGCCCCACCTCCTCCAGGTGCTGGACGATGCAGGCAGCGAGGACACGCTTCAGCAGCTTACCCACATCGTCAAGGAGCACGATGGGCCTGTAGGCCGACGGCGAATCCGGGGGCCGTTCCGGCTTTGGCAGGAGAACCAACCTCCCTTCCTTCTAGCACTCAGGGAACTGTCCAGACGTCAGACAGGCGTTGAACAGTTGCCTGAGGCTAGGCTCGAAGTGCTCGAGAATCGACGTCAACACCCGGACTGGTATTCCGTCTGGGCCGGGGGCCGTGGTGGCGGAACGAATCTTCGCCACAGCCGCCCCCACTTCCGACTCCGTTACGGGCGGCAACACTCTCGTCGGCCTCTCGGTTTTGATCTGGCGAAGGCATGACCGGGGGCGTGTGTCCCGACTGCTGTTGAAACAGCTTCTCGACCACCCTACGGAGGAAGTCGGGCTGGAGGGTCTCGGTGAGGGGGGAGGCCCTACGCTTGAAGCTTGTTCAGCGACGCGCGATACGGACGACCCCAAGGGTCACAGTCGAGACCGTCCAGCATCTCCTGCCAACTCGCACCCTTGGCGGCTCAGATGGCCAGCCGAAAGGCAGTCCGCGCACTGCAGTACGCTTCGTACAGTTGGCCCTCCCGCTCAGCGTCGCGGTGACGCCGCCGGCTGTTGGTGTAGGACCTTCGGACACTAATGCACGCCGCACGAAGGTCCGCCAGTCTTGGGGACCACCAATAGACCCCCTGCCTCGGAGGTAGACGCCGCCGCACTCTGGGCATGGCCGCATCGCAGATCTGCGTTAATGCACCGCGGATGCGGACAGCCTCGGCATCCACTCCGTCCGCTGGGGGTGGTGAGGACAACCACGTGTGAGCGATGGCCGCCTCCGCCAGTAGGTCCCTATCAAGACGACCCACAGCCCACCGCGAAAACGCGGGAGCTCCGTCCGCCCTGTGACCCCTACTGGGGAGAATACAAAATCTTGCCTGTGAGTGTCGTAAAAAGCCACTATGGGATATAATATGCTTATTTTATCTATGCAAGAGAAGGAAAGCTTCAAATAAAACCGTATACTAACACGTCTGACCAGCTTTGGTTAATTTCCCTCTTATTATGCAAGAGGCTCGACCCCAACAGTGGCATGTATATGAGTTCAATTAATAGATGTCTATAATATATGAACTTCTTCCTTTCCTACTCTTTTTTAAATAAAATATTCTTTGTATTGTGGGAGACTTTATAAACTTACAATTAATGGACATATTATAAATTCAGACACTGAACAACAATAAGAGACGTCTCTTAGCTTCATATAATATGAATATTGTCAACTCAAATAGTAATTAGACCACTTTAAGATAGGAGAACTTAAAAATGTACTTTCTTGAAGAAAGTTAAACTGTTTGAATATTACCTTCCAAGAAAGTATATCCCTATTCTTCTGACTATAGTTTACAAATTTGCCTTATAATGATGAGGAAATTAATTAACTATACGGACTGATACGACGAGATGCCACTTACGTCGCTCAGTTACCTCTCTAACTCATGGGTGTAGTATAAAGCAGATTTAACAAGAACCATTTACCGTCACAAATTCGACATAAAAAATGCCATAGATTTTATGAATATGTGAAAACAAATTTTATCACTTTATAGGTATCATTTTATTTATAAAATACATACATGTTTCACCAGCCGTGTGGTAGAGGTAGTGGCTACGAATACTACCAACCTTTACTTTGGTCGTGGATGTCGTGAAAGACGACTAAGAACCTTATAACGACCTGGATCAACTCTATCTGACGCTGTTTGGTCAACAATTATATTCCCAAGGAGGATTGACGTCTGGCAGGCGGCCGGTCATAAAACTATTGCCAATAAATTTTATAATATGTATTATACAATACGTACTATGGAAGAATAGTACATATAGTATCGACCCCATGTAATTGGGATAAGAGTAAGGGAATGATGATGTTTCACCAGCAATTCTATTAAAACTTAATACTATATAATGAATTATTTTGCAGATGATGCTTACCAGAGCCAAGTTGAAACTATGATAATGTTAGTACTATCGAGGAAACTTGAGATATCCGCAAATGTCTTTAGAGTGAACCTATCTACTGTTATGACAATGGCCGGTCGTATTATTTCATATAGTGTTTTAGTTATACAATATTTTTATAATTATGTATTCTTGAAATAAGATTAAAGAAGTTGTTATAATTAATCTGTATAAGAATCTGTTTAAAAATGTTAATTCTTGAGATGGAACTAATATATAAATGTAATGTGTTAATATTTCCTTAATTTCACTTACTTATGAGCACTATGATATAATGGAGTATGGCATATTACTTAATTATAGTCCTACAAATAATGGTATAAAATTTATTTAAATTATGAATTCCCACTAAAGAGGTCCTCCCGTGGATCATGGTGATCACTGTAAAGTGTTCGAAACGTCGGGCAATTAAAAATCAAATACAAACGCAATAGAATCCTTCAAAGTACTTTTATACCTGTCGAATTTTTATACCTACCCAACCGGAGCAGAGCAGGAAGCTGAAAAATAAATTAAAGAAGGCAGAATTTGTCGTAAAAATATGGTTTGGATATCTTGGATAATAGCAACATCCTTTATGGACCTGGCATTGATGATTCAGTGAGAGGTAGCCGATAAAATTCTCTAATAGATGTTCCATTAATTTCTAGTGTACAAAACTTTAAAGCGTTTTTTTTCTAAAACTCCCGTTTTCAAAGTCTGTGCCCCTCATAACTTCAAAACTACTGTACCGTTTCTTTTGAAATTTTGAACGCTATTTTTGAACAAAATTTACGAGGTAATGCTGGAGATTTTCCTTATAATTTTAGTTATAATTTTTATTTTTTGATATCAAAATAAGTGGAAGTGGCAGCTTCCGTAGAGCAAAAGAAGAAAGCGTGGCTGGACTATGTCTCTTCTTTGAATCTGAATGACAGTATGACTGAACAGAAGTAAGAAATATATCGTATCTTAGTGAAAGAGAAACGTGATAGAACAAATATGAGTGCAGAAGATAGGCTGACGAAAAACTTCGAGGGTAACACCAAACTCTTTTGGAGAGAGGTGAACAATTCTCGGTGTGGTTGGTCAGCCTTCAGAATGAGAGGGCGTGTAGGAAACCGCCCCATCCACTAGTAGGTTAGGGTGTGTCATGGCAGAGTCAAAGTAGCTCCGGGAGCACTGTTTCATAAATTTTCTGATGGTCAACAGTTCGAGTGAGTCCCGTGTGGCGACGGAAAGAGAATACAGATGTCGTCACCCCTTGCTTGCCCGTGGGAGTCGTAAAAATCGGCTAAGGGTCACACCGGGAGAGTGGGCAGCGGCTATCCCCGGGAAACTTAATATCAACTACCGCGATCGCCAATCCGTCTGCCAAGCGTGGCGATTATGGCATTATTCCCCCCCAAAAAATAAAAATGTATGCACCAAATTAGTAGTAGTAATGTATCAAAGTGACGGCCCCCAGTCACGGCAGTTCTGCTGTCCGACGGGCTCATCTTGGTAGCGGGCTCGATGGTGGCGGGACAGGGGGTGCGAAGAATCTCCGGTCGCGATCTGGCTACCAAAAACATCGACCCTTGGCCCTGATAACACACAACATTCGGACACTTAGGACCGACGAAAGGGTCATCGAGATGGAAGAGGAATTGAGCAAAATCCGATGGGACATTGTAGGATTATCAGAAGTGCGAAGAGAGGGGGAGGGCACGATAATCTTCCGGTCTGGAAACCTGCTCTTCTACCGGGAGGGAGATCACCCATCCCAAGGCGGTGTAGGGTTTATCGTTCGTAAGTCTCTCGTAGACAACGTGGAGAAGATCGAGAGTGTGTTGACAAGGGTAGCATACCTTATACTCAGAATTACCAAACGGTATTTGCTGAAGGTCATACAGGTTTATGCACCGACCTCGACATATGCCGACGATGTAGTGGAGGCCTTATACGAGGATATCTCGAGAGCCATCCACACTTCCAAAACCCACTTCACGGTAGTGATGGGAGACTTTAACGCAAAATTAGGCAAAAGGACAGACGATGAGTTGAGGGTGGGGAAATATGGATTTGGACAAAGAAACCAAAGGAGCCAAAAACTGGCCGACTTTTTGGAGAAGGAAGGCCTCTTTATAATGAATTTCTTCTTCGAGAAGCGGCCACAAAGGAAGTGGACCTTGGATTTGCCCATTGGCCCCGATGGATCCACTAAAAATGAGATAGACTTCATCTTGACGGACAAATGACAAATATTCAATGATGTCTCTGTGATCAGCAGGGTTAAAACTAGGAGTGATCACTGGATGGTACGAGGCACATTGAATCTTCGTACGAAAGTCGAGCGGTCTCGCTTGATAAAGTCTATACTCCGACATACACCTGTCCAATACCAGAACCCCGATAGCTTTCAACTCGAATTACATAATCGCTTCCAATGCCTGGAAGAGTGCGAATCGACGAACGTTATGAACAACAGGTTCGTGGAAACTGTCCACGCGGTCCAGTCACAATTCTTCAAGGCCTGTCGCGCAACTAGAACAAAAAAGCTTTCTGACCAGACTCTCAAACTCATGGAGAGGAGAAAGGAAATGACGGTACAGTCTCCAGCCGATTGGTCCGAACTTAGGCAACTTAATAGACAAATCTCCAAATCTATGCGACGCGACATTCGCCGATTTAATACACTGCGTATTGAAGAGGCGATAGAGCGAAATCGAGGCTCCAAAGTATTTGCACGAGATTTGACTATCGGGCAGAGCCAAATGACCAAGCTGAAGACCGATAACGGTACTGTCATTTCATCCCAGAGTGAGATCTTGGGAGAGGTCGAAAGGTTCTATGGGCAGTTGTACAAATCATCCTTGAATCCTGTTCTCGGCTTGGTCCAAGACGCCAGATCCAAGCTAACTCGGCACTACACTGAAGAAATCCCGGACGTCAGCTTGTACGAGATCAGAATAGCTCTGAAACAGTTAAAGAACGGAAAGGCACCGAGAGATGACGAAATTACCATTTTCAAGAAGAGTGATAAAACGCTCTTAAAGAATTACAGACCTATCTCACTCCTGAGCCACGTATACAAACTGTTTTCAAGAGTCATTACGAACCGACTCGCGCGCAAGCTAGACGACTTCCAGCCGCACGAACAAGCCGGTTTCCAAATAGGTTATAGTACCATAGACCACATCCACACGCTACGCCAGATTATATAGAAGACCGAGGAGTATAATTGGCCTCTGTATCTAGCGTTTGTGGACTATGAGAAAGCCTTTGATTCTGTCGAAACTTAGGCAGTGCTGCAGTCCCTTCAGAGGTGCCAAATTGACTATCGATATATCGAAGTGTTGAAGTGTTTGTATAAAAACGCTACTATGTCGGTCCGCATCCAGGATAAGAGTACGAAATCGATCCAGCTGCAGAAAGTCGTGAGACAGGGAGACGTTATCTCTCCGAAACTGTTCACCATTGCGCTGATGAACATGGACAAGACGAAAGTCATGTCTAATGCCCATGTCATTTCTGTACCGGTCCTGGTTGGGAATGTGATTCTCGAAGTTATCGATCACTATGTGTACCTAGGACAAACAGTCCAATTATGTAGATCTAATTTCGAGAAAGAGGTCAGCCGACGAATCCAACTCGGTTGGGCAGCGTTCGGAAAACTTAGGAGGATCTTCTCGTCTAATATTCCGCAGTGTCTGAAAACAAAGGTTTATAACCAGTGTGTGTTACCAGCGATGACTTACGGAACTGAAACGTGGTCTCTAAATGTTGGTCTAATCAAAAGGCTCAAAGTTGCTCAGCGTGCTATGGAAAGGGCTATGCTTGGTATTTCTCTACGTGATAGAATCCGAAATACGGAAATCCGTAGAAGAACGGGTGTAACTGATATAGCCCGAAGAATTAGTACGTTGAAGTGGCAATGGGCAGGCCACATCGCTCGACGAAACGACAACCGTTGGGGAAGAAAGGTTGTCGTGTGGAGACCACGGACAGCGCCGCGTAGGTCGACCCCCCCACTAAATGGACTGACGATATTATTAAGGTTGCAGGAAACCGCTGGATGCAGGTGGCGCGGGACCGTGTTGAATGGCATTCTCGTGGGGAGGCCTATGTCCAACAGTGGACGTTTACGGGCTGATGGATGGATGGCAACAGTTCGAGGTCGATGTGACAATTGACGTTTCGTATGAACCACGGTGCTCCCGTAGCTCGTCGTGAACCTATTTTGAAGTGTCTGTAGCCTTTCGATTCTGTGTCCTTTAACATGCACGAACACTACGCTGGTATAGGTCATGATTGGCCGTATGCAAGTAATGTATAATCGGACCTTGTTGCTTAAAGCTAATTTAGACCTAGCATTTATTAAACTATGCAGGCGTCCCATAACAAAGGCCACACGCGCATGGACTTGCATTATGTGAGAGGCGAAGCTGAGTCGGTCATCAAAGGTTACACCTAGATATTTGGCTTGCTTGCTCCAAGTGACTGGCTTGTTAAAGATTTTAAGGGGCGGAATGCTATCAATAGAGTAGGTACGGGCATTTCGACGAGTGAACATCACCGCCTGACTCTTATCGGGGTTGATTTCTATTCTCCACTTCCTAAACCAATTGGCTAGGGCAGTAACCGCTGTTTGGAGAGTCTTTGCTACTGTTGTCGGGATCTTACCTGCGCAGAAGAGTGCGGTGTCGTTAGTGCAAAGTGCTTTATGGACTCTATTAAATTTGGGAATAAGCATTCCCTTTCGCATTGGTGTAAAGATGCGAAAGGGAATGCTCCGATGGTTCGGACATGTGGAAAGAATGCCGAACGAACGCCTGGTTAAGAAGATATACAATGCGAAAGTGGAAGGATGTAGGTACCGAGGGAGACCGAGACTAACCTACCTAGACCAGATCGGTCATGTACTGAAGGAAGGTGGAGTCAAGAGTCTCAATTTTGACATATTTATAAAATTACACAAACATAAAGTAAAGAGACACAAGTCAAGAGTCTCCGAAACCGGCGAGCGTGTATGAAGAGAATTATGAATGTTGAGGAAGCGAGTGAAGTATGCAGAGATAGAGTTCTCTGGCACTCTGTTCTCTCTGCCTACCCTGCAAGGGATATGGCGTGATGATATGTATGTGTATGTACTAGCGTTTAGCGTAAATAGAAAAGGGAAGAGGAACGAGCCCTGTGGAACGTCGGCCTTGATAGGGTGGGAGATACATAACGTCCCTTCCACCCTGTACTGAAAGCTGCGATGACTTAATTGGCCATGTATGATTAAAATTAAATAATAGTCGGGGATCATAAGACGATAAAGTTTGTAAATGAGGCCCTCGTGCCATACTTTATCGAATGCCTTCGCTACATCTAGGAAAATTACAGCCGTGGATCTCTTCATAATACATTGAACACTTATGTATTCTACTAATCTGTGGACTTGCTGCACACAACTGTGCCCAGTACGAAAGCTAAATTGCGCTCGTATCTGGTACCGGCCGCGAGCAGCCGTCGACTATCGACTGCACGTAATTTGTGAAGGAATCGATGGCCAGAGAGGTGTCTTCCTTGGACTTAATGTCCTTGGGATTCTGATCAAGTTGGGTCGATTGCAAATCCTTCTAAAGTCAAACTCAGTCGGTGGTCAGCCTTGTCGTTACATTGTTATGGCCTGAAGGACTGGGAGAGCAGGGGGCGTGTTGTTCTTAACAACTATCGGTTTCGCGATATTAGTATTTGTGCCCTGAGGGGTCTTGGGATGGCGCCCGGTGGGTTAGTTATGCCTAATGGTTGGCGGTTTTTGGGGTTGAGATGGTAGTGGTGGTGGACGGGAGGGCTGCCTTATAAGCAGGACTGGGAAGGCTTCCTTGTTAGAAATCATGGGGCGGGCCCACGCGTTGTGGGTTGGGATTGGAGCGGGAACGAAGGCCTTATTGTATTATATATAAGTATAAGACTGGTTTGCTCGGCTTGCGGACTATCAGCCTCGGTGCATGTGTGCAGCCGCGTTAGTTAGCCGGGTGGCCGTATTCTCCGCAGAGAACGCACGCGGATTTATCAAAAAGAATATCCAATTGAACGTTGAATTGGTCAACTCTCGGAGGCTAAATTCAAACTGGACATAAAGAAACATATCAAATAACAAGATAATTCAAATAAATACTATTACTCAGCTTTTGACATCATCAAGCACATCACATCACATCAACTAATAAATCATCTCTTTTTTTAAATTTAAAACTTTTTGCTACATTTTAAGATTAATACATTCAGGCAAACCATAGAAACAAACTTATACGTTATTTTATCTACACGAAACTATTAATCTATGAAACTATTGTTGCAATTTTACTATTACTTTTTAAAAACACACGTGGAACTCATGATAATTGTTTTTATTCGCAAGATTCGCAAGATATATATATATATATATATATACATATATATAGACTAGCGTGTTAAATGTTAGATCTTAGTAATTACCTAGCACAAAGTTTATTCGATTATAATTGGGTACCTACATTAATTAGTCTGGTCATAATATAATTAAATAGTAATTTATGATATTGAAAATTCATGTCTGTCCTTCGGTATGTCCAACAGGACATGATATTCTAATTTATTTTTATATTTGTTACATCAAATAGGTATATAATAAAAACTTAATCAATTTAAACAGTTTTTAGAAACTCTGGTGTGGCGACAGACATGTTTTACGAAAGTGATTTTAAAATTCAAAAAATTAAAGGGAGCGCTGATATTAAACATGATAAAAATGAACCTGTGTACTTAATTTTGCAGAAAACTGAAGAAGGCCATAAAAGAGATTGGCAATATTCATTTGTTATGGCTGCTAAACCGTTTTTAATTTTTGCATCACTATTTGGAATTCAATTAATAAGATATGAAAAAAACAACGTTTGTGAAAGAAAATGGTTTCAGAAAATGTACAGCATCTTTATAATTATGGGAGTTATAACTTTGACATGCATATTTAGGCCAACTAATTGGCGCGATTCAAGTGCAGATTATGCGCTAAATATATTGACAAAAGTTTATGGTTCAGCCAATATTATAGAAGCTTCACATTCAATTTGTATGATAACTTTTTTTAACGGCCCAAATTTTCTTAATTTATTCAATAAATTCAATGAAATTGACAAACACTTTCGTTCAGCAAAGGTTTTCTTTAGAAGAAGGCGTATAATATCCATATTTTTCCTTTTTTTAACTCTTATTTTAGAGCAAAACACTTTTTGGTTACGCAGGTTCAATTTACAAAATATTGTCGTTCACTTTATTATTTTTCTTCTTTTGCTACAAGGTTCTCTGATTTGTTTCATTAGTTTAAATATTTACTTGAGAATTTTGAATTTCAATAGAATATTACTAAGAAAAACTAAAATTGCTAACGAAAAAGATAGGTATATCCTCTATAAAAACGGCATTGGGGAGTTAATTATGGACGTAAGTATGACAATCGCAATTATTATTGTAACTATTGGGTACGAGTTTTTAAACATTTTTTAGTAATTTAATTAATATGGGTTGCTAAAGCCTACCTACCTACCAACGCCTATCAACCTAGAAAACCACTCCAGGTTGCAGTTATTTCTCGGTCGGTATAATTGTATCATCATCATTACCCATAAGATTGATAGCAATGTGCGCTCTTGGTTAAAAACTGAGGTAAGGATATAATCGTAATACTTGTAATAAATGTAAGAGAGGGGAAAATATATTCTTATTCTACAATCACAACGATATATTATGTGAATATGTTATTGAATCTAAACATTATTTTGTAGACAATTTTTAAGGAACCAAAATTTATAGAATTTAACAATATTGAATACTGTTGGTTGGAATTAATGCAGATATATGATAAAATAGCTGATTGTGTTCGCCTTTTTAATAAAATCTTTTGCGGCCAAGTGAGTATTTTATTATAATTTTTATAGCAAATTATATTGTTTATTTATAGTTTATTATAATTAAATGTTAAATTAATATTTTATTTTGTTCCTTTAAGATCTTCATGATGTACAATATGTGGTTATTTTGCACATTATTTTTCATATGTCGATCCTTATCACCATCTACCAAGGTAAACTGTTTGAATATATAATTTAGTCTCATCTATTTCAGGGTTTTTACTATACATTTAAATACCTTTTCATCCTTGTGGCGACTAAGTTATAATATATTTCACCTTCCCCTTTCTTGTCTGTGGGTGTAGTAAAATAAGTAAGAGATATAATATGCAGATAATATGTATGCAAGAGAAGGAATTTTTTTAATTAACCCTATACCCACACGTCTTATCAGCGAGGTCTAGTGGTTCAATGTCCCTCTTGTTGTACAGGAGGCTCCAGCCCAGCAGTGGGACGTATGTGAGCTGAGATGGTGAAGATGATGATGATGTTTTAAATATTGTGTATTTTTTTCTTCTCTTGTGTATTTTTTCTTCTCTCTTCTACCTACCTTTGATTAAATGTATTAACTGTTTTGTAATATAATGGCTGTCTATTTTTACTTACAGTATACACGAGTGCTGCGGAATGATTTATTTTTATATACGTGCGTAAACAGTCGTTTTCTATTTTTGGCGATAATGTGTGAGATGTTCGTGAGGCAAAGGAAGAAGGCATTATCACTTCTATTGCACACCTTAGTTTCGGGGAAAGGTATTTTTTGCATAAAAGTTTGTCAGTAAAATAAATTTATATTATTAGATGTGTAAATTTGTCATATGGAGACGGAGTAAAAATACAATATCTTGCTTGTGGGTGTCGTAAAATGGCTTTCTTAAAATGCCAGTATGGGATATGATATGCTTATTATATCTATGCAATAGAAGGCAAACTTGAAATAAAACCGTATACTAACACGGCTGACTAGCTTTGGTTAATTTCCCTCTTATTATGCAATAGGCTCGATCCTAGCAGTGGCACGTATATGAGTTGAGTTAATATATGTCTATGATATATGGATTTCTTCCTTTCCTACTTTTTTTCAGCGGTAATAAAATAGTACTATATTTGTATTGTGAGAAACTTTATAAACATACGATTAATGGACACATAATAAATTCAGACACAACAACAATAAAATACGTCTATTAGCTTCAGATAATATGAATATTGTCAACTCAAATAACAATTAGACCGCTTTAAGATAAGATAACTTAAAGATATACTGGTCTAGTACCAAGAAAATATATCCGTATACTTCTGACTATAATGTGCAAAGTTGCTTTATAATTGAGAGGAAATTAATCTACTATATCAGAGTGATCCGACGAGATGGCGCTTACGTCGGCGTCGGCTCAGTGATCTCTCTAACTCATGGGTGTAGTATAATGCAAATTTAACGAGAACTATTTAACGTGACAAATTCGATATAAAAATGCCATAGATTTTATGAATAATGTAAAAAATATGTTTTTGATATATAAAGGTTAAATTTTATTTATAAAATACCTACATATTTCACCAGCTATTCTATTAAAACTTAATACTACAATACTGATTTTTTTTTACAGAGAATGATTACCACAACCAAGTAGAAACTATGATAATGTTAGTACTATCGAGGAAACTTGAGATATCTGCAAATGTCTTTAGAGTGAACCTATCTACTGTTATGACAATGGCCGGTCGTATTATTTCATATAGTGTTATAGTAATACAATATTTTTATAATTATGTATTCTTGAAATAAGATTAAAGAAGTTGTTATAATTAATCTGTATAAAAGTCAATTCCTCGAGTGGAACTGATATATAAACGTAATGTGTTAATAATGCCTTAATTCACGTACTTATGAGCACTTTGACATAATAAAGTTTGTATCTATGTTACTTAATTATAGTCCTACAAATAGTCGTATAGAAATTATTTATTTTATGTTTTTTTATTAGAATCTACTCTTTTATAATACGTTATGATAAAATCAATGACAACTACACAGATGGCGTAGTATTTAGATACCGAGCTTCCGTGCTAGTGCTGTGGATTTAATTCCTACGCAGCACAATAATTTGAGCTATCCACAAATTGCGTTAATTACATGTTTGTAAAGTCCCCCGCAATACAAGGATTATTTCATTAGTGCAGGTTGGGGTTAATAAAAATAGAAAAATCTATAAATAATTGGTAGAAAAAAAAAAGAAAATATTTCTGCAATTATTTGCTAATATTCATAGAGTCAGTGAAAGAAAAAAACGACACATCATAGATGTAAATGAGGGATGAGAAACAGCTTACCTTATGAAATATATATGTGCTTTTAGTACCGTATGAAATATCATTACAAAGACCTTCAAAAGTAATAAAAAAGAGCTTTCTCTATTATTTTAATTAATTTAATATTATACATCAATATGTATGAATTAACTGCACATAAATAGAGTATTAATTATTATTACAGCTGCAGTTTTAATATATCTGCAAATGTTTAATGTTTATGAAAGAGAGTATTGGTGTAAAGATGCGAATGGAAATGCTCCGATGGTTCGGACATGTGGAAAGAATGCCGAACGAACGTCTTGTTAATAAGACATACAATGCGAAAGTGGAAGGATATAGGCACCGGGGGAGACCGAGACTAACTTACCTAGACTAGATTGGTCACGTACTGAAGGAAGTTGGAATCAAGAGTCTCCGAAACCGACGAGCGTGTATGAAGAGAATTATGAATGTTGAGGAAGCGAGTGAAGTATGCAAGGATAAAGTTCTCTGGTACTCTGTTCTCTCTGCCTACCTTGCAAGGGATATAGCGTGATGATATGTTGTGTGTGTTTAATGTTTATTCAAGTTTGTATGTTGACATATTATTTTAATTATTATAAAATGAAATTATTTCAAATAATGAATCTGAATCTGGGTCTACGCGTGAATGTGAGCAAAACCAAAATAATGGTCTTTGAAAGAGATAAAGCCAGAACAGATGTAAGAGTAACAATAGGTAATGATGTACTAGAGCAAGTGGATGAATTTGTATATCTTGGATGTGGATTTAGCCGAGATGGACGGTACACCACTGATGTAGAGCGAAGAGTGAATGCGGGAAATAGAGTGAACGGAGCGTTGGGGCAACTTCTCGGCAGCCACCACCTCAGCCAGAAGGCACGTGTAGCAATACATAACGCAGTGCTTGTCCCAACATTAGTGTATGGAAGCGAGAGTTGGGTATGCAGAAAAGAGTATGAAAGTAAAATTAATGCGGTCGAATTGCGATCTCTTCGGAAAATCTGTGGAGTTAGGCTGACCGACCGCATTCGTAACGACGACGTAAGAGAGCGAGTAGGTATGAAAGAGAGTATTGGTATAAAGTTGCGAAAGGGAATGCTCCGATGGTTCGGACATGTGGAAAGAATGCCGAACGAACGTCTGGTTAAGAAGATATACAATGCGAAAGTGGAAGGATAGGTAGTAGGTACCGAGGGAGACCGAGACTAACCTACCTAGACCAGATCGGTCAGGTACTGAAGGAAGGTGGAGTCAAGAGTCTCCGAAACCGGCGAGCGTGTATGAAGAGAATTATGAATGTTGAGGAAGCGAGTGAAGTATGCAGAGATAGAGTTCTCTGGCACTCTGTTCTCTCTGCCTACCCTGCAAGGGATATGGCGTGATGATATGTATGTATGTGTGTATGAATCTGAATAAGTTCTATACTAAATGGTCTGGACCAGTAGGATGTAGTAGGTCAATTCTCATTGTAGAGGAGACTTGAATCCAGCACTGCGACGTATATGAGCTGAGTTAATGATGCTGATGATTTAAAAAGGACCGTGAAAAGCGAAATATCCTCTTTTTATTTTTGAGAACAAGTTTTAAACAGGTAAGTCGGGTACAAAAGTCCATGTGGTTGAGCCACCGATACCGATGCCACTTGTAGGCACACGATGGTCCATCCGTCGGGTTAACTTTTAAAGTACCATCTCCCCTCGAAGCCCCGACAGCGTTATTTGCACCCGGGTCATCACTGTCGCGTAGTCTACCTTTTTTTTTTTTTTTTTTTCAGGGTGGACCATGGATGTGGTCGCGCCCCGACAAATCGATCCGGGGTTACAAAAGAGGCGGCGCGCAACCCCATGAACCCACCCTGCAAACACCTCTCTTCGCCGTGCGAGCGGACCGATCTTTGTCTTCGGTGGCCCGCCCGGGTGCGTTGTCTACCCTAGCATTCACCGGGCGGTGTTACCGATTCAAATACCCACAATGTATAATAAATAGAAGGAATGAAGTTTCTTGGTGCGTTATTTGACCTTTTTGTCGGAGTTCCACAAGACTATAGCACACCACAAAAAAAAATATTAATGCTACACATGAACCTTAAGTAGATTTCAATCTCACACGTGATTCTCTTATTTAGATATTAGGTAGCACTAACGTTTTAATTTATAAAAAAAATAAATATATAAAACCTTTGATTTTATCTTTATTTTAATTTTAAAAGACGATCTTTTGAACTTAATAATTCATTTCAATATTAATTCAATATTTATTTCTATCGTTTTCAACTGACGTACAAAGTACGTCGTAGTGAACAATCATAATATTGATCAAGGTCATTTCATGCAGTCCAAAAGCGTTAGTATAATGGAGTTTTAATTAGAGTTTGCCTTCTATCTCCGTTTTATCTGTTTTTATCTCTCACTAGTCTTTTACAATATTTGGTATAGTCACACCCCGCCCGATACGTCAGGGGCGACAGAAGCACCCGTGTGGGCGAGGGCTCTGAACGCCCAGCTCAGGGCGGTGCTGTGGAGACCACAGCGAGCCATGGCGGTCAGAGCCATTCGCGGGTACAGCACGGTGTCTACCGAGGCGGCATGCCTATTGGCCGGGACACCCCCGTGGGACCTAGAGGCGGAGATGCTCTCCGACCTCTACCGGCGGGTTACCTCAGTGCGCGACGAAGGTGGCTCCCCATCGTTGATCGAGATAGCCACCTGGCGCGAGGACGCCCGCCGAGACGTCATCGCCCGTTGGGTTACGCGGCTGGAGAGGCCAAGACACGGTGTCGTTACCGTCGAGGCCCTCCGGCCCGTACTGATGGAATGGATGGAGCGGCGGCACGGAGTCCTCTCCTTTCGGCTGGTGCAGGTATTATCGGGGCACGGGTGTTTCGGTTTGTACCTGCACACGGTCGCGTATAGGGAGTGAACTCCGGCCTGCCACCATTGCAGCAGTGACGAGGACACGGCGCAACACACGCTGGAGGTGTGTCCGAGTTGGGACGGGCAGCGCCGTGACCTCGTCGCTGTTATCGGTGCCGACCTGACGCTGCCGGCTGTCGCGAGGGCGATGGTCGACAGCGTCAGGAACTGGGACGCGGTCGCCGCCTTCTGCGAGGCTGTCATCTCGCAGCGAGCGAGATAGCCACCTGGCGCGAGGACGCCCGCTGATGGAGACGGCGGAACGAGTCCGGGAGGATTCCCGTGACCCGGGCCGCCGTCAGCGGCCGGGGCGGCGCAGGCGCGAATACCTGCGCCTGATGCCGCCCTAACCGAGGCTTCGGGTGATCGGACCGGGGAATTGTCCGGTCACCCGACGTGAGGCCACCGCGTGAGGATGACGCCTCGACGGCGAAAGCTGTCGGGGCATCGACAGGAGAGGAGCCCGAGAGGGCATACCGCCGAGCGGGCCACCGAAGACAAAAATCGGGTACCGGTGGCCCGCTCGCACGGCGAAGAAGAGGTGCTTGGAGGGTGGGTCAATGGGGTTGCGCGCCGCCTCTTCCGTCACCCCGGACCGACTTGGCGGGGTGCGACGTCCATGGCCCTCCGCAAAAAAAAAAAAAAAAAAAGGGGCGACAGAAGCGAGCCCCACAGTCTGCCGTACACGTACCTTCCAACGCCATGTAGGCGGTACCCGGTTCTTGCTATCGGTGACCCACCTGGCAGTTGCCCTTTTGGGTCATCATCATCATCATCACAGCCCATATATGTCCCACTGCTGGGCTCGGGCCTCCTCCGTAATGGGAGGGATATTAACCTACTATACCGCGTTGGTCAGACATGTTAGTATAGGGTTTTGTTTCGAATTTTCATTCTCGCGCATAGATGTTATATGCATTTTATATCCCTTAGTCGTCTCGAACGATCACCTACGGGTAAGATAAGGGGTGGTGAATTGTATTCTTACTCCGTCACCACACGAAAATTTTGGGTTACGTGTCGGAAATACAATTTTTTTCACGCAGGTATTGTCTTTTACAATACCTTTTTTTATTTTATTTTTTTTTATTGGTGGGCTATGGGTGCGTCTCGCCCCGCCAAATCGGTCCGGGGTGACGGAGAAGGCGGCGCGTGATCCCATAGACCCACCGTAAAATCCTCTCTCTTCGCCGTGCGAGCGGACCACCGGTACCCGATCTTTGTCTTCGGTGGTCCGCTCGGCGGTTTACCCTCGCGGGTTCCTCTCGTCGACGCCCCGACAGATTTCGCCGTCGGGGCGTCGCCCTCACGCGGTGGCCTCGCGTCGGGTGACCGGACAATTCCCCGGTCCGATCACCCGAGGCCGTCTTTTACAATACCTGGAGGAAAGAATTATATTCTTATTCCATTCCTACAATAAAAGAATAATTCAACCAAAGTAAGTGAAATAAATCATCATCCTGCTTTTATCTCTATTAGAGACGGGGTCGACGCTGTTGGGTCAATTTATGGAATACATATTTGTACTCCACTTCTAATATAATTGTCGACCAGACGGTATCAGATGAAGTTGGTTCAGGTCGATATAAAGCTCTTAGTCGTCTTTCACGATATCCAAGAGTTAAGTAAGGATTGGTAGTATTTGTACGGTAGCGGAGGTGGTTACGCCCCGCCAAATCGGTCCGAGGCGACGGAAGAGGCGGCGCGCGACCCCATAGACCCACCCTACAAAGCGCCTCTCTGCGCCGTGCGGCGCTCCATAGTCCACCGCAAAAAAAAGGTAGCGGCTGTGTGGTAGCCCACCAAGTGAAGTATATTCCTATAACTCTTATATATAACTTATTGCAATCAAATAATTTACGAACTAGAAATAATAGTCATGAAACCAATAATACGCTGGTAATACAGAACTATGAGCAAAAATTTAATGAAGGAATTTCAATTATATTATTATAACTAGCTTTTGCCCGCGACATCGTCCACGCAGAAGTCATCTCTGACAGAGTTAAATAGAAAAAGCAATGCAAGGTGTTGAAAGTTTGTCGCTAGGATGATAATCAACAGCGTCAGAAACTGGGATGCGTTGAGGTGTTGATTCTGCGAGTTAGTTGTCTAACGGAATTAGGCAATAGGGTGGGTCCGAGAGAAAATTCTCTACGTTGACACGCTCTACCGTCGGTGCTTTGGGCAGCGCAAGCGTGAGTACCTGTATTTAGGTTCACTGCATGAGGTCTTTGACTCGAGATGATACCCGATTGCGGTGGCCCGCCCGCACAACATAGATGTACGTGTACGGCGCGCGTGTGTCTATATACCATAGCCGATCACTAAAGAAAAAGGTGGTTCAAAGTTGTATTCATTCTACAAATTATATTGCCATTAATATACTATTTACGGTATGACCATGGGATAAAAATATAATTATCGCCACCCTTTATTTGACTGTTTTGTTTCACCAGCAGAGTTGCGACCTAGTTAGATATGATTTATTATTTCAGTTAAAGAGTGAACATTTTTGAAGCTAAATTTAACTTGTATCTTAAACTATTAGGCAAGAACCTATTGTCGTCTACTATGTGTATCGTGTGAGCTCTCACGCCGGCACTGGTCGCAACAACGGCACTGGTGCGGGGTTGATGGAGAGGAAAAGAGAAACACGTGTTTATTTATTTTTACCGAAGAATATTTGTACGTAATTTGAGAAGAATCGATAAAGAAAGTTTCTCCCCATACACACTTTGCCGCTTTGTTACACCCCTTTAGGGGCGGAATTCATAAAATCCTTTCATATTGAATCTCTATGTCATAAATAAAAACGTGCTTCAAAATTTAATGTTTCTAGCTTTAATAGTTTCGGCTTGGCGGTAATGAGTCGTTCAACCTGCTTCGCAGGCCTAATTTACACAACCAGAGGGTGAGAATTGACATATGCAGGATATTACCCTAGAATATTTGATTCGACTCGTAATTTGAAAAGAATCAATAAAGATTTTTTCTCTTCACACAAATTTTGCCACTCTGCTCTACCCCCTTAGGGGTATAATTTCGTAAAATCCTTTCTTAGTGAATCTCTACGTCATATAAAGAAAATATTGTCAACATTTTAAGTTGCCAGCTTCAATAATATCGGCTTGGCGCTAATGATTTAATGAGTCGTCCAACCCACTTTGCAGGCCTAATTTACACCCCCAGAGGGTGAAAATCAACAAATGCTGAAACACTTTTTTATTTATTTTTACTGAAGAATATTTGTACGTAATTTGAAAAAAACCGATAAAGTTTTTTTTCTCCGATCATTTTTTAAATTGACATAACTTTTTTTTTTATAAATCAACTGTCATAAAATAAAGCCTAAATGTTAAGTGAAGCTTACTACAATATATTAGTGAAAACCGCGTCTAAATCGGATAAGCCGTTTCTGAGATTAGCGTGCACAAACACACAGACAAACAGACAAACAGATAAACGGACAAAAATTTTAAAAATTATTGTTATGGGTTCTATTAGTGTTGATAAAGGTCCCAGTAATATTTTTTTTCATATATCTTCCATGTA
The DNA here is from genome assembly GCA_905163515.2 of Lymantria monacha. Taxonomy (NCBI): domain Eukaryota; kingdom Metazoa; phylum Arthropoda; class Insecta; order Lepidoptera; family Erebidae; genus Lymantria; species Lymantria monacha. The sequence continues at coordinate 21,368,350 of LR991091.1, forward strand.
CAGACAGCGACCCGTTACATTTTTATTATATGTATAGATAGATAAATTAACTTCACAAAAGTTGGTACTATCATTGTATTTGCGAATAGGTTATTATTTTGTTATTAAATACATCACTGCTATTATATATTTAGACAAAAATGGGTAATCTGGAATAAAATATCAACTTATCGTGTCAATACTTTTCACAAGTAGGACAATACTTTGTACGATATAAAAACTGTTGTTCTGACTCTGGGTGCAATTTGTATTCGTGAATTGTATGTTTGGAAAGTCCCACGCAATACAAGGATTATTGCCTTAATTCAGGTTATTATTTCTTATAAATAATTGTATATTGACACGTAGAATAATTTGAATGATGATTTAATAAATTATCATACTTTTTTATAAGTTTTTAAATGAATAAAATGAAGATATTACAATACTAATAGTTACAGATTTAAAAAAAAAACCCTACCCTGTGCTAAGGAAATAATCCTTGTATTGTGGGGGATTTTACAAAAATATAATTAACGCAAACAAATATATAATTATCGCAGACAAATAGTTATTTTAGTAATAAGTTTGTATCTAACTAACTCAGTAACCCACAACAACCAATATCTCAAATATCTGTTGTTGTTAAGTTTTTTTTTTTTTTTTTTTTTTTATAAATGGCGTTTACAAGATTTCGCCAATAACTAGTTATAAATATCTTCACGTTTTTAGTCTTTCAAGTTAGTCATTGTCTAAGTCAAATTGTCGCCATCAACAGTGCTATGGCCACACTGTTAATGGTATCTTGTTGGAATTTTGATGGAAAATGAAAACGTTGTAAAACACTTTTATATGATATTCACGACATCCCAGTAGTTCCGCGCATCACATTACATAAAATGCCATCAAAATTATCTAATATAACACGTTAAAACACTAATATATCGAATATAATACAAGAGCACCACATGACGTTATCAAATTCCCGTCAAAAGTCCTGTTGTTATGTTTTACAATCTCAGCACAAAATGAGGTCTTACTCAAAATTGGGCGAATTGTTAAAAAACTTAAATTACGTTTAATTTAAAACTTGATTTGATATGAATCTCAATATATTGTACTATATTATTAATATACATTCTACTTTTAATTTGAATCTTGTTCATTCTACTTTTAATTTCACTTCTACCTAACATTTTTGTATATAGATATTTGTAAAATATCGGCGGTACTCATAGCTCATATAACGATGGTTATATTTTCTTCAGCAAGAGGAAGAAAGCTCTCAATGTAGCGAGCCTGGCTAGACGCCAATATACTTCAATCCACGTCGCATTATTAGGTGTTGTGCATACTGACGTCTTTCTGAATAGTTAATTTATAAATATAATGTATACTATAAATAAAATAAAAACTGTTAACTTAAAACCTATCCAATTTTCAGTTAGTTTATATGACCTTTAATAGTGGTAGGACCACGCTGTTGACAGTTCTCTGTCTACAGCCGCGGGCCGGTCCGTCCGAGGTAGTACAACACTCTTGCAGAAGATTGACGTCTGGGTAATGGCAATGTGCTATTGCGCTTCGTTCGGTGAGTGAGGGGGCCGGAAGCCCAATTGGGTGGGTTTGGGGATTATAATGGTAGACAGTGGCCTAGCTATAGCCTTGATTATAGCAAAGGTCCATGGGCGGCAATAATATTAGTAGTAGTTACCATCAGGTATGCTGCTTGCTTATTTGCCACCATAAGCAATAAAAAAAACTTAAATTGTATGTAAATCTGGATAATATCCTTTTTTTAGTCTTTATATTATAAATAGCGCTAAAAGTCTATGAACATTTTGAATATTTGATAACACGCTTTAAAATAGTCTTTGTATTATAAATACCGTTAAAATACTAAAAACATGCAAAAAATTTAGAAACTTTAACTATGATGTTAAAAATGTGGAGCGAATAGCGTACAGCGTGTAACAAGTCTCGAACTTGAAACACCCTCGAAATATTTTACACTATTTTGGTATTGACAGAATTTATTATTATAACTGCATTTTACTATTATTCAACTATTATTTCATATGGCCATGGACTTAAATAAAAACTCACCTCCCCTATTCTTACTAGTAAGTGTTATAAAATACGATTGAGGCATCTGATTCATATATAACATCGATGCAGAAGAGAATAAATGGATGGAACAGATGTCGTAAAAGACAACTAAGAGCCTTATAACGACCTGGACCAACTCCATCTGATGCCGTTTGATCAAAAATTACATTTCCAAGGAGGATTGACGTCTGGCAGGCGGCCGGTCATAAAACTATTGCCAATAACTTTTACAATATGTACTACGAAATAAGAGTACATATTGTATCGACCCTAAGTAATTGAGATAAGAGTAAGAGAATGATGCTGATGCAGAAGAGAATGATGAAGATGCAGATGAGAATAAAAACACGATTAAAAACCTATACCAACCCGTTTTACTAATGATATACTATGCTAAATTCTTTCGCATTGTAGTTGTGCAAATGGAGAAGACTAACTTCGGATGCATATGAGCCGAAGCAGTAGAAAGCTATCCTTATTAAGAGCTGCGTTGTTTTTTAAGTTTTCCACCAGAGACAAGGGCTCCGTACCGATAGCCCGCCCATATCCCAATAGAGGCGTCGTGTAAGACAAAAACAAGTCTTATATTTTTTTTATTGCATATAGTGGCAAACGAGCACGCAGCACCACATCTGAAAGTAAATGTTACTCCCGCTTATGGAACTTTGCAATACACAGCGGTACCACTAGGCTGCATATCCTGAAGAAAGTGCTCTTCTTAAGCCTCATTTAGAAGGAGGCTATGTCACAGTGCTCGGAAAACACAGTGGTAGGTAGTATTGCAGATTCTGCACGTATGTGGAAGATTTTTTTTTATTACATTTGTTTTTTTTTTGGTGCAGTATATGGTATGGTTACATCCAGCCTAATCCGTCGGAATCCGGGGCGACGAAAGGAGCGATGTGTGACCTCATAATCGTACCGGTACCTTTCTATACTTTATGACCACCAGAAACCGGTGTTTGTCATCATTTTCATTAGGTATATATGTAATCTAAAGAAGAAATCTACAAAATGTATGCCGTTTTTAGATACAAAAACTAAAAGACACAAATACAAATTTTTCACACAACCTTTTCATTCACATAAATAATATAGATTTACGTACTCGGTAGTTGAATAAAATTAATCGCAAGTCAATTTTGTTTCAACTGAAGCTTGTGAACACATCATTATTCTACGGCGCAGTAATGACCAAATAATCTCTCATGGTGATTTACTGCAATGCAGATTGTAATACCCTAATATTCCGTAGTTACTGTTAGTTACCGTAGCTGGGACTAATTACTAATGCTTGGTATATCGTATGACTTAAACATCTATCATCTCTTTGGTACAGTAGAAGTGACTTAATTCTAGTATATGTCAATATATCAAAGAAAAACTTTGCTCTGCGTGTTGTGTATAGTAAACTAAACACACAAAACTCAATTTCGAAGAGGACATTGTCGAACAGATAGTTTCAATATATTTTATAAGCTATTTATATTCTAAACTGCATGCTATTTCGACTTGAAGCGATAAAAATATTCACACTACTCGGATAACTCTTTACATTTGTAATATTAGTTTGAAACTAAAGTTAAAATAGAAAAGAAATGAACTGCAACTATTATGCAGTGTAGAAGATTACTAAAAACTAAATTACTGAAAAAAGTCACGAAAATAATTGCTCGTTGGTTTATTAAATCGATTTTCCGTGTGGCGACGAAGTAAGAATACAATTCATCACCTTACCAATCTTACCCGTAAGTGATCATAAGAGACGACTAAGGGATATTAAACGCATATAACATCTACGCAAGAGAAGGAAATCGCGAAAAAAAAATCCTATACCAACAGTCTGACCAGCGTAGTGTAGTAGGTCAATTACCCTCCCACTATGGAGGAAGCTCAAGACCAAGAGTGGGACATATATAAGCTAAAATGATGAATGATTACAGATCGATTCTTTATCTTTCCCTTGAGTTGAAAACATTACCCTTAAGAACCCTGGATCTACGTGAAATTTAAATTTGATGAAAGATCCCTTTTGACTAATAAAATGTTGTGATTGTTTATTGATTACGGTATAAATTTACCGATCTTGAAACAATTATAAAGTTATTCGGTGGCTCTTGTGTCTGGGAGGCGTTCCTGTTGCTCCTCAATTTATGTTGGAGCTCGGGAATGGTTCCCAGGGACTGGAATAGCGCAGTCATCGTGCCTTTGTTTAAAAACAAGGGTTCACGTTATGACTGCGCAAATTACAGAGCCATAAGCTTGACCAGTTTGGCAGCAAAAGTGTATGGAAAAGTTATTGAAAGGAGAATGAGGATGGTGTCCGATGGTTTACTGTGTGAGACACAAGGAGGTTTCAGGAGTGGAAGGGGATGCATGGATCAAGTGTTCTCTCTGCGCAATATTGTGGAGAAGCATCTGGCTCTAGGTCAGAGGGTTTTCTGCAGTTTTGTGGATCTGGAGAGAGCATTTGACACGGTTGTACGAAAGGAACTTTGGGACATTTTACCGGAGTATGGTATTAACGGTAAACTGCTACAGGCTGTGCAGTCCAGTTACATGGGCTGTAGAGCCTGTGTGCGGCTGGATGATGGAATGTCGCCTTGGTTTGACGTCAATATCGGCGTTAAGCAGGGGTGCGTTCTGTCAGCCAGGCTGTTTATCATATATCTGGATAAATGTCTCCAAAGGTTGAACGATATGAATGTGGGAGTCCAGATGGGCGACTCAGTGGTCACTGCTCTGCTTTATGCAGATGATGCAGTCCTGCTGGCACAGTCAGCGACTGACCTGCAGACCCTAGTCGACACAATGACAGAAGATTGTAAGAAAAGGGGTCTACGCGTGAATGTGAGCAAAACCAAAATAATGGTCTTTGAAAGAGATAAAACCAGAACAGATGTAAGAGTAACAATAGGTAATGATGTACTAGAGCAAGTGGATGAATTTGTATATCTTGGATGTGGATTTAGCCGAGATGGAAGGTACACCACTGATATAGAGCGAAGAGTGAATGCGGGAAATAGAGTGAACGGAGCGTTGGGGCAACTTTTCGGCAGCCACCACCTCAGCCAGAAGGCACGTGTAGCAATACATAACGCAGTGCTTGTCCCAACATTACTGTATGGAAGCGAGAGTTGGGTATGTAGAAAAGAGTATGATAGTAAAATTAATGCGGTCGAAATGCGATCTCTGCGGAAAATCTGTGGAGTTAGGCTGACCGACCGCATTCGTAACGACGACGTAAGAGAGCGAGTAGGTATGAAAGAGAGTATTGGTGTAAAGATGCGAAAGGGAATGCTCCGATGGTTCGGACATGTGGAAAGAATGCCGAACGAACGCCTGGTTAAGAAGATATACAATGCGAAAGTGGAAGGATGTAGGTACCGAGGGAGACCGAGACTAACCTACCTAGACCAGATCGGTCATGTACTGAAGGAAGGTGGAGTCAAGAGTCTCCGAAACCGGCGAGCGTGTATGAAGAGAATTATGAATGTTGAGGAAGCGAGTGAAGTATGCAGAGATAGAGTTCTCTGGCACTCTGTTCTCTCTGCCTACCCTGCAAGGGATATGGCGTGATGATATGTATGTATGTGTATGTATAAAGTTATTCATATTTTTTTAAATTTTAATTTTAATAAAAATAGAGTTAAATAGTTTAATAGTATATACGAGTAAGCTGTGTGGTAGCGGCTACGAATACTACCAACCCTTACTTTACTCGTGGATGTCGTAAAAGACTACTAAGAGCCTTATAACGACCTGGGTCAACTTCATCTGATGCCGTTTGGTCAACAATTACATTCCCAATGAGGGTTGACGTCTGGCAGGCGGCCTGTCATAAAACTGTTACCAATAACTTTTACTATATGTATGTATATGAAATAAGAATACTTATTGTATCGACTCCAAGTAATTGGGATAAGAGTAGGTGAATGATGAGAATTAAATAGTATATTTACCTTAAAAAAGTTATTTAATAAACTGCCGCATTAGTTAAACAGATGAATACTGATCTAGATGCTCTAAATATGAAACTCAGGTCTGCAATTTTATATTCTTAGCACGGCGTTTAAATCTAATCGCCATAGTGGCCTAAACGCTTGCTCTATATAACACGTTTAAAAATTTGTAGAGGTCAAGTGTGAGAATACAGTTTGTACTTACTTCTTAGAAGATAAAGATAGGTTATTTTGAGCTCAAAATATTAAAACTAACTAACATTCTAGAGTAATTATATTAAATAGGATCTTTATTGATATTAAAATATAGTAGGGGGGCATAGTCCGGAGCGTGCTCGTTCGCGTCCCCTGCCAGTCTAATTAGACTGCTAATCCGGCTCGAAATGCGTACCGCAATGCGGGTTAGGGCGTCCCCCGGAGGCGACGCGTACCGACCCGCCCCCGTCGGTACGAACTTCGGCAGTTGCGGCAATGGGGGCCGCCACCCATCACGCCTTGCCCAGTCAGGCGAGTCGAGGAGAGCAGAGTGCCGGGTGGGCACGTGGAATGTAAGAGGTTGTGTGGAAGGTAAGTTGCACGAGCTGATATCCGTCATGGCGGACAAACAGCTAGACGTGCTCTGTGTAACAGAGACCAAGCGAAGGGGCAGCGACGCCTGCGATCTTCCTGGTGGCGGGATGGCTCTGTGGTCTGGTGTACCACAGAGCGATCGAGCCAGCATGGGGGTAGGAGTACTGCTGTCCTCTCTCTTGGCCTCAGGTGTGAAGGATTACGGAATGTATGATCCCAGACTTCTTTGGGTCCGTATAAAACTTGGTGTCACCAAGGTATTCATGGTTGTAGCATATGCTCCCGTAGGATCCTCGGTGGCATCAGACCTAGAGAAGTTTTGGGATAATGTTAGGGAAGTTCTGGATATGGCAGAAACCAGTGAACGCGTGATTGTATGCGGAGATTCGAACGGATGGGTGGGGACCAAGCGTCCTGACTATGAGGACGTACTTGGTCCATTTGGTGATAAGAGAGTGAACGACGCAGGTTGGCTCATAGCGGATGTATGCATGGAGAGAAACCATATTGTGTCAACCACATTTTTCCAACATAAGGACATCCATATGTATACATGGAGAAGGAATGAACAGAAAAGTATAATAGATTTAATTTTGGTAGACAGTCGCCTCCGAAGCAAAATATTGGACGCAAGAGCCTACAGGGGCCCCACAGTCGATACGGACCACTATCTCGTTATTGCGAGATTTAGTGGTCTGTTCAAAAAGTGGAGGCACTGGCGAGAGCGTGTCCACTTCGGAGGGCTTGAAAGAATAAAGGTTGAAAGGTTGCAAGAAGAGTGTGTAAGAGAAAAGTATGCAGAGGGTGTCCGAGAACGGCTGACGATGGCAAGCCAGCCGCAATCGGACATTGAAGAATGCTGGAGAGTATTGAAAGAGAGTATGGTAGATACAGCGAAAGAAGTATGTGGAAGTTCAAAGAAGCATAGAAAAACAAATGGTGATGCATGGTGGGATGCGGAAGTGGCAGCTTCCGTAGAGCAAAAGAAGAAAGCGTGGCTGGACTATGTCTCTTCTTTGAATCTGAATGACAGTATGACTGAACAGAAGAAAGAAATATATCGGCAATGTAACAATGACACCAAGGCCTTAGTGAAAGAGAAACGTGATAGAGCAAGTATGAGTGCAGAAGATAGGCTGACCAAAAACTTCGAGGGTAACACCAAACTCTTTTGGAGGGAGGTGAAGAAGTCTCGGGGTGGTTGGTCAGCCTTCAGAATGAATAAAATAAGGTCTAAAGGTGGAGACATTCTTACACAAACACAAGACGTGTTAAGCCGATGGAGTGAATATTTTGGCGATATGTATGCGGATGCTACGGTTGGCGCCGGTGTCGCATGTGGTCTAGTAGATCAACATTCGGCGACGGCGTCCTCCGATGGCATCAGTATGGATGAAGTTGAATGGGCGATAAGAAGTTTGAGAAATGGTAAGGCAGCGGGCATTGATATGGTGTCTGCCGAGATGATCAAGCTTGGTGGCTGCTGTGTCCGGGAGGCGTTCCTGTTGCTCCTCAATTTATGTTGGAGCTCGGGAATGGTTCCCGGGGACTGGAATAGCGCAGTCATCGTGCCTTTGTTTAAAAACAAGGGTTCACGTTATGACTGCGCAAATTACAGAGCCGTAAGCTTGACCAGTTTGGCAGCAAAAGTGTATGGTAAAATTATTGAAAGGAGAATGAGGATGGTGTCCGATGGTTTACTGTGTGAGACACAAGGAGGTTTCAGGAGTGGAAGGGGATGCATGGATCAAGTGTTCTCTCTGCGCAACATTGTGGAGAAGCATCTGGCCCTAGGTCAGAGGGTTTTCTGCAGTTTTGTGGATCTGGAGAGAGCATTTGACACGGTTGTACGAAAGGAACTTTGGGACATTTTACCGGAGTATGGTATTAACGGTAAACTGCTGCAGGCTGTGCAATCCAGTTACATGGGCTGTAGAGCCTGTGTGCGGCTGGATGATGGAATGTCGCCTTGGTTTGACGTCAATATCGGCGTTAAGCAGGGCTGCGTTCTATCAGCCAGGCTGTTTATCATATATCTGGATAAATGTCTCCAAAGGTTGAACGATATGAATGTGGGAGTCCAGATGGGTGACTCAGTGGTCTCTGCTCTGCTTTATGCAGATGATGCAGTCCTGCTGGCACAGTCAGCGACTGACCTGCAGACCCTAGTCGACACAATGACAGAAGATTGTAAGAAAAGGGGTCTACGCGTGAATGTGAGCAAAACCAAAATAATGGTCTTTGAAAGAGATGAAGCCAGAATAGATGTAGGAGTAACAATAGGTAATGATGTACTAGAGCAAGTGGATGAATTTGTATATCTTGGATGTGGATTTAGCCGAGATGGACGGTACACCACTGATATAGAGCGAAGAGTGAATGCGGGAAATAGGGTGAACGGAGCGTTGGGGCAACTTCTCGGCAGCCACCACCTCAGCCAGAAGGCACGTGTAATACATAACGCAGTGCTTGTCCCAACATTACTGTATGGAAGCGAGAGTTGGGTATGCAGAAAAGAGTATGAAAGTAAAATTAATGCGGTCGAAATGCGATCTCTTCGGAAAATCTGTGGAGTTAGGCTGACCGACCGCATTCGTAACGACGACGTAAGAGAGCGAGTAGGTATGAAAGAGAGTATTGGTGTAATGATGCGAAAGGGAATGCTCCGATGGTTCGGACATGTGGAAAGAATGCCGAACGAACGTCTGGTTAAGAAGATATACAATGCGAAAGTGGAAGGATGTAGGTACCGAGGGAGACCGAGACTAACCTACCTAGACCAGATCGGTCAGGTACTGAAGGAAGGTGGAGTCAAGAGTCTCCGAAACCGGCGAGCGTGTATGAAGAGAATTATTAATGTTGAGGAAGCGAGTGAAGTATGCAGAGATAGAGTTCTCTGGCACTCTGTTCTCTCTGCCTACCCTGCAAGGGATATGGCGTGATGATATGTATGTATGTATGTAAAATATGCTTGGCGGTAGCGGTGAATGTTGTACGTTTCCCGGGGAAGAGCTATTGCTTGTTCTCTTGGTGAACCCTTGGGCATTTGGCTGAGAAATCCACGGGCAGGTAAAGGGGTGGCGCCGATTGTAGTCTTGTCCCGTGTGACCACGCACGCGAAAGACTATCCTGTATCATCCATCCATATAGTTGTTAGTACAAAGGTGATTGCCTGGGTTTGCTCTGTGAGTTCACTGTGAGCTGTGACTGGTATATACCAATCACAGCTCAGTGAACCTACAGTGCAATATAGCCAGTACAGACTATACTGCAAATAATTACAATTACTTTCAGTACGTTCATTTGCAACTTTATATCCGCATTTTTATTACTCGTGTCCGACCCATTCGTCTACATGCTTATTTAAAAACTGTAAACAAGCGCCATTCGCATGAAAGCTAATAACAAAATATAATAAACAAAAGAGTTTTCAATGTTTTGTATTTTCTTTATTTTAACGTTGCAATATTCAGAGATTTATGTGTTAAGAAAAACTAATTAATAAAAAAAAGAAATGCGAGATGAAATTTATAGCAAAAGTTTTTATTTATAGGTTTATGGGTTTGCCGAAAACTTTATAGTTGTTTACTATCTTGGTATATTTATTGTTCTACCTAATCTAGTTTTCTACTACCAATATATTATGTTTTTTTTATCTAAACTTATATACCTACATCAATAAAGCATGTGATTTTTTTTTATAATCATAACGAAATTAATATACTATGACATGAGTGAGAAATTAAGCTACTACCATATACAAATTACCAACCATAAAGACTGGCATAAAATGTTGACCTAGGTGAGTACATGCGCTTGATGCCGCCCTAGCCAAGTCATCGGGTAATCGGACCGGGGATTAGTCCGGTCGCTGGAAGTGAGGCCACCGCGTGAGGACGATGCCCCGACGGAGAAAGCTGTTGGGGCATCGACTCGAGAGGAACCCGTGAGAGTAAACCGCTGGGCGGGCCACCGAAGACAAAGATTGGGTTTCGGTGATCCGCTCGCACGGCGAAGAGCGGCGCATTGCAGGTTGGGTCTATGGGGTCGCGCACCGTCTCTGCCGATTTGGCGGGTCGTGACCACATCATAGCAAAAATCAAAAAGACGCTGGGTTAGAGTTTTATTGCAAAGAAATTATCTGCTTATCTGAGGCTGACATAAAGACTGCATAACAGGCTGCATATCTTAGGCCGACATAAGTTTTCAATTACGACAAAACTATTAACTATTTGCCTTACTTGATCGATTTTCTCGCGAGAAAGAATTGGTGGAAATACATTGTATTCTAGGTTCGTTATCATGAAGGTTACTATTTGTATCTTTTTTGGTACTCGTAGGCTACACATTGCACACCTCATCCAATACATCCGATGCACCGTATGATCATAGGGACAGTTGGTAGCCATAGCCGCCAACTCAATGGCGACGGGGCAACGCGATTTTATTCTTTTTATGAAAAAAAAATGCACATTTAATAAATAATTGCATGTGATTATGGATATGATTATGATTGCTGGTAGAAGATTATGATTTCTATAGTTCATTATTACTTTTACTACTTAAAAGAACACAGATGTAACCACAACAATCGTTCATTAATTATTATCAACATAATAATTATGAGTTGTAAATACAAAAGAAAGATTCTGTATTTACAACTCATAATTATTATTTTGTGAACAATAATTAATTATAGTTAATTGGTAATAACTAATTAGTGAATAACAAGTGAAGTCAAGTTAGTTTTTTAATATTTTCATTACTATAATTTTATTGTAGACAGAAGTTAGCAAATTTATTACCCATAGCTAGTAAAATCAAGATAGTAAAATTTTCTAAATGTTTTAATTATCCGTGTGGTGACAGAGCAAGAATACAATTAACCACCCTATCTTACACGTGGGCGATCGTAAGAGACGACTAAGGGATGTGAAATGCATATAACATCCATGCAAGAAAAGGAAAACTCGAATCAAAACCCTATACCAACACGTCTGACCAGCGCGGTATAGTAGGTAAATTTCGCTCTCATTACGGAGGAGGCCCGAGCCCAACAGTGGGACTTATATGGGCTGTGATGATGTTTTAATTTTTAATGGAGCAGTCGCTTACATAACATTCGAAATTACATTAAATTCTGTTTACTTCATAGTACTTTTTGTTACGTTACATTAAACCTAATATTTCAACAGATTTTTATTTAACTTTGCAAGTGAAAGTAAGCATCAAACTTTTCAAGGAAGCATACTGTATTTACTTTATGTTATAGGCTAAAAAAAAACTCAAAAATATTTCAGGAATAAAAGTTATAGCTTCATTAACATGTAACTCACATAAAAGTTTGGTAATGTAATACTCCTAAATACGCAATAAATAACATGGAATATACGAAGGTCGGTGCTTACCTACCAAAATGTACGTTACGAATGCAAATCTTGTTCAAATTTTGTAAAACTTTGCTTTCTAATAAATCAGTATATCTTTACGTCGACATGTTTCAAATGTTGATATGTAATAACACTTTCTTTCTTTTAACGATTTTTTATCGTATATAGATTCTTCATTTAAGTTGGGATAATTTATATTTGGACATCTCAGCCCACAAATCTTTCACTATTTTGCTGGGACTTCATCTATTATCATTCTTCTACTCTTATCCCAATTAATTGGGGTCGATACAATGTGTACTCTACTTTCATAGTACATATTGTAGAAGTTATTGGCCATAGTTTTATGACCGGCCGCCTGCCAGACGTCAACCCTCCTTGGAAATGTAATTGTTGACCAAACGGTATCGGAATGAGTTGGCACAGGTCGTTATAAGGCTCTTAGTCGTCTTTTACGACATCCACGAGCAAAGTAAGGGTCGTTAATATTCGAAGCCGCTATCACACAGCCAATCATGGGGCTTCATCTATTATAGTAAGAAATGCAATTTACACTATCATTCAGATCATATAAGAGAAGAAAACGCAATATAAAAACCTATCTGACCAGCGTGCTTAAATCAATTCACCCGTCACTGTGGAGGCGGTTCGAGCCTAGTAGTGGAATATTTTCAAGCTGAAACTACTATGATCGATCAGTCTACCCTTGACCACGAACATTGTAACTTGTTCGGAACGTCCGGAAATTAAAAAAAAATAAATACAAATACGGTGGAATCCGTAATGATTGTTTATTTCAAATTTATAATCCATTCGATTCCCATATACAGTAACTTTGTATATAACCAAAAATATATTATATATATATATATATATAATATATATATATATATATATATATATATATATATATATATATATATATATATATATATATATATATATGTATATATATTTATATATATATATATATATATATATATATATATATATATATATATATATATATATATATATATATATATATATATATATATATATATGTATATATATATATATATATATATATATATATATATATATATATATATGTATATATATATATATATATATATATATATATATATATATATATATATATATAAGTATGATTCCACCGTATATATGCTCCGAAATAAATAGTAGGTTTTATGGTATTGCAAATTATAATTATAGTGGTCCAAATTTCATCCAAAGTCATTGAGGTTTTCCAACATGATTGAGTAGTAAATTTATCAAAATTTTAGCATTTATGTTAATAGTAAAAAAATGTTAAAAAATAACCATTATATTATTTATCTTCAGTTGGAGAGAGTACTACAAATAAGAGTGGACGAGAGAAAAACCACTCATAAAGCGGCAGGTAAGGCCGGAATTCCGGCGACGGCCACATCCTGCTTTGTTTACTGTTGAAAGCTCTTTAGTTTAGCGTGTAAAACACTAGATATTGTAGCATTTTAAAATAATAAGAACAATGTGGAAGTGACCATAGAACTCCTTTCAAATTCATGGCTTTAAAATATTTCAAACACTATGGCTCGATTTTCTTCTTCCTTTGTGTCGCAATATGATTGCACATATGGCGTAGTTAGTAAGATGCTTTACGTGATCCACTTAATGTTGTTCTAAGGCTGGGTGTAATTTGTGTCCTTTAAATCATATGTTTGGTAAGTCCCCCGCAATACAAGGATTATTTCCTTATTCCGGGTGTTATCTTTAAAGAGAAAAATAAAAAGAAATCCTATGCCATATGTCAGTCTGTATATTAATCTCACTTCCATGATGTTGTTAGCAAGCCCTGCTAAGACGTGCATATATGACAAAATAGATCTATGGCCTGATAGGAACAGCCCGGCTGCCCTTTGTGGCAACAAAGTATCTTTGGACTCTATAATTAGCCACCCGCATATCGTATTCCTTGCTGGTACAATGTGTTTTCAAACTTACTAGTCCGACTAACAGTTCCCCTTTTAAAATAATTACCCGTGAGTGACATCTCGGCACATTTGTTGATTATGTTTCGTAGGTATTTTGGTTTAGGAGGGATATTGACCTATCGATACTATCTATCTATTGATACTATACCACGCTGGTTAGACGTGTTGGTATAGTAGAATTCATTTTACGGCATAACTATGTATATATATATATATATATATGTATATATATATATATATATATATATATATATATATATATATATATATATATATATATATATATACATATATATATATATATATATTATATATATATATATATATATATATATATATATATATATATATATATATATATATAGTATATAGTATATAGATTAAGCTGTGATTTTCTGTATTTTTATTCTAAAAAATAGAACTTCGTTTCTTGTTCACCAACGTCAATTAAATGTTATAAACTTAGTAATTTCAGAAGTGATACTCATTTATTAAACAAGAAACACAAGAAATAACAAGATCGATCGTAACTTTGTATAACATGAGGCTGATTAACTTGCTCAGTACGCCAAATAAACTTTCTGACAACTCTTTAATGGAATGTTCTCAAATAAGTAATATGAATCATTATGTAAGTGATGTTAAAAACCTTGACTGGCATGTCAAAAGTTCGCGAAATTTGTTGAGTACTTGTCGTACATATACTTGAAAGTTGAAACCTCCAAAACTTCAATAACCCATTCCATCCAAACTTTACTCTTATTGATATCATTTAACATGAGACTTTCTAGTATATAATTTCAAGCGTGTTCATACGTACTGTTTATAGGGTTATTTCTTCCTTTTTTGTAATTATAACCTTATCAGGTCTTTATGATAGCAAAAGCAATATAATATAGGGTCCGTGCACCGTGTGCCCTCTCCCACTTTTCAGTGGACTTTTAAAACCGTGTAGTTTGTACAGTTGTATTCAACTACAGTTAATTATTACTGCTTATTTTAAATCTGATATGCAAAATTATTTTAATAAAAGATAGAAAATGATAGCCTCCAAATAACATTTCATTAATTATATAACAATAACTCAATATAGTCGTGCTGTGTGGTAGCGGTTACGAATACTACGAACCCTTACTTTGCTCGTGGATGTCGTAAAAGACGACTAAGCCTTATAAGGACCTGGGACAACTCTATCTGATGCCGTTCGGTCAACAATTACATTCCCAAGGAGGAGAATACCTTAATTAAGTAATGAATTTAATGATTCATAATGTTTACGCGAGTTATAATACTCATTTTGTTGTACTCATGTTGTAATACTGGTCTGTTTTTGATTTTTGGAGTTTAGTCCTTAAGAATCGATTTTCATATAAGGCGCCCGGTATGAGAAAAATTTGAAGAGTAAAATCTAGTGATCGAATGACCTCGTTACGTTTTTGGTGCGCAACCTATTCTGTGCACCTTTCACTTTCTGACGTGAGATAATACTTCACTGAACAGTTTTAATAAATGTAAATAAAAATATATATATTATTTTTAGTCAAATGAGCTTTTTTTGCGCCTGTTTTGATAACCGTACTTAAGGAGTAAACTTCAGTCATGTGTCGGAGCTGACACACACACTTTTTTTTATTTCCCGACGTTTCGAACATTTTACAGTGTTCATGGTCACGGGAGGCCTCCTTCCGTGGCTATGAACGCTGTATAGTACAAACGCGATAGAATCCTTAAAAATGTTTTATTTTAAACAAGTAATGAATATATTTTTTTCGTGTGGTGACGGAGTAAGAATACTATTCACCACCCCATTCTACCCGTGGGTGATCGTACGAGACGACTAAGGGAAATGAAACGCATATAACATCTGTGCGAGAGAAAGAAAACTCAAAACAAAACCCTATACCAACACGTCTGACCAGCGCGGTATAGTAGATTAATTTACCTCCCTATATGGAGGAGGCCCGAGCCAAACAGTGGAACATTTATGGGCTGTGATGATGATGATGAATGAATATATTAGAGATAATTGAAATTGAGCAGTGGTGAGCAAGTTTGAAAGTGACGTCTGTCATGCAAAAATAGAATGAAAGTAATGCTGTTACAAAAAAAAATAAGTGCATATGTATTTACAAGATTTTATCGATTAAGGCACAACAGTTTAGTTGCAGGTAGCTCTGCTATTTTTCTTAGTTTAATAAGACTGCATAGAGGGTTTTATTAAAAGGTTAGGTTCGTATTCAGGCATATAATTTTATAGATGCTATCCACAAATTTAAATCTTTAGTCCAACTAAAGATTTAAATTTGTGGATGGAAATAGAATTTGATACTTCTCACATCAAAAAACCTTTATTATGTATTTCTATAGAGCTAATTCCATCACACATTCTAACTATTTCAACTCTATAGGAGTTGCCAGGATCCACAATGGTCTCTCAAAATGTCACCGAAGTTTAACCCTCAGCCAGAGGGTGCAGATAATCGGATCCTAAATCAAATCAAATTGGTACTTCTTAA
Source organism: Lymantria monacha (assembly GCA_905163515.2). Taxonomy (NCBI): domain Eukaryota; kingdom Metazoa; phylum Arthropoda; class Insecta; order Lepidoptera; family Erebidae; genus Lymantria; species Lymantria monacha. Next base: position 21,384,852 of record LR991091.1, read on the forward strand.
AATTAGCGTGTTCAATAAACTATACAGTATAGCTAATGATAAGGTTAACGATAAATATTCGTTTGATCACAGGTGATTATCCTGATCCTAGTATATTAGAACTACATATTACTATATGCCTGGAGGGTGATAAACTTTGATGAATTTGTAACAACTTGGTGTCGAGGGATCCAAAGTTCAACCAACTACCTCTGTTATAATACAAGGCACCTAATCTTGATAAAGTGTACATTGTAGTTTTAACAAGAAATTGAGGTAATTTAAACTTAGTTTTTGGAGACTGTTGTGCATAGTTTGTCCTTACTAGCATATAATTTCAAAGGTGAACTTAAGCTTGGTACAAATTGATAGGCAAAGGGTAAATGCTTCAAGATACGAGTATATCTCATAGATAACAGGTGTATTCTCGTATATATGAGATAAACCTTCCTAATACAGCTGACATATATCCCTCCGTTATTACTCAAGCTTTCTCCGTTATGAGATGGATATTCACGAGTTATACTAAAATATCGTGTATAGGCTAATTTCACTACTGTCTTGATTGATATATGTTATATTTAAGTGATATTATTATGTACTATTTATTATATCTTTTCAAGTAACATAGATTACAAAATGAATAAAGCTATATATGGGTTGCGTCATAGGCAGTCTAAGATGTGATACATTACAATTGTAGAGAAAATTTGTTTAATTGTCTACTTTGCTATAAGGAGGATATAATGTTCATAGAATTAAGAGTCCTATCCGCTATTTGATCTATATTCAATACAAATCCTTCATTGTGATATAACAAGAGCCAGTAAATTGAAGTACTAGAGCCACATTTTTTTAAGGAATTTCAAGTGGTAGTATTTGTTATTTTATTAAAGCTGTGTGTTAGCGGCTACAAATATTAACAACCCTTACTTTGCTCGTGGATGTCGTAAAAGACGACTAAGAGCCTTATAACGAGCTGGGGCAACTTCATCTGATGCCGTTTGGTCAACAATTACATTCCCAAGGAGGGTTAACGTCTAGCAGGTGGCCGATCATAAAACTATTGCCAATAACTTTTATAATATGTATGTACTATGAAAGAAAAGTACAAATTGTATCGACCGCAAGTAATTGGGATAAGAGTAGAAGAATGATGAGTATTTGTTATTTTATTTCAAGCAATAATATGATAATAAAAATACTCCTCCATAATGGGAAGGGGAAGGGTTGGAAATTGACCTAATTGACAAGTTTTTCTTCTCTTGCACAGATACCATATGCATATTTATCCCTTAATCGTCTTACCCACGGGCTGGAGAGGGGGTCGTGTATTGTATTCTTACAGCGTGACCACATGGATAATTATAATATATAATTTGGTAGTACTTTAATTATTATAAACAATTAATTATAATTATTAAATAATAATTAAAAATATATAGGTATATCCTATTAATATTAAAAATGTAAAAGTTGGTGAAGATATTTGGACGTTTGTTGCTCAATCATGCATAAGCAATGTAACAGCTAAAAATTGGCATATAGATTAATTAGATAGTTTCCTTGGGATAATAGTTCAACTTTGGGAAAAAAACTTTAGACGCTGAATGGGTCCCGAACGTCTATACAAAAGCTTCGCTTAAAAAATCGGCTAAGTGACCACAAGAAATGTAAACAACCGCACTTTCTTAGCGAAATTGTGTAACAATGGGCTCGCTAACTTGGCCGCCAAGCGTGGCAATTATAGCATAATACCTCTTTCGCAGGCAACTACTTTTGTCTAATAATGGACTTCGATAGTCTGACGAATAGAAGGAACATATATATCATTACCTATACTTTTATTATCTTTAATAGTATCAGGGTAAACTTGCCAGTTTGATTAGTTGCCGCAGATTTTTGTAGCACTTTAAACTGAGAGTAACTTTACAAATATTACATCCAGACTTATATTAGCTATTTAGGAATTGCACAACCAATTGTTCTGCGTGAGAATTAAACTTATGGTATTGAGTCGGGAGGTCAGTACTTAGACAACCATACAATTTGTTCAATGCTGTTTAATGGAATAGGTAATTCACGACACTTAGACCTCCTACGAGAAGGGTACTTAGAACGGCCTTCTGCTAAATAAACCTAATGGTTCTCCTAGATCCTTAATACAACACTCACATGTTTAGGAAATATAAATTAAAGAGCGTTTTCTCAGTAACAGAAATATTGCAGCGAAAAATAATTGTTACATATAGGATTCGAGTCCACAATTATTGGAAATCCGTTCCAATCGTGCTACCATTACACCAACGTGAATTGTTGTATAACATTAAATTTTCTTTTAAGGAGACGTGTGCCATTTGCCCGACATTGTTTATTTCCTATTAAGCATTTCATACTTATAAATGTATTAAGTGTAAATTATTTGAAAGCATAACATCGTTATTTCAATCACGTTATTCGTTTTACAGTAAAATGTTAAAGCTTTTTGCTCCAGTAACTTCGTTATATAGCTATCACATTACTATGCTTTTATTTATTTATGTTATAATTTAATTTATTTTAGACTATAATCTTTATTACTGAGATATAATATCTCCAAGATACTTTCAAGTTATTAATTTAAAGTTAAAAAAGAAGGAGATATCTTACATTTTTATAACCGATGACCCCGTCAATTGTGGAAACATTTGGAATTTATTGTTTTATTTAAAAATATTGAGATGATCTTATTGTCCATTTGTCAGAACTGATGAGGGAAAACTAAAAAACCAAGGAATAATCTCAAATTTTATAAACATTTGATGTGCATTTATTCAACTAACATTTGTTGAAATAGTTCAAATCAAATGAAAATAACTAATGATTGTATTTAAGGGTTAATAATGGACAGCTCTTTTAAATTGAGTATTAAAAGTTAAGAGAGATATTGCAATATATCAACAGAAACTATTTAACTATTTAATGCTGCTACCTTTAAATTCATTAAAATAGAAAAATAAAAGGAAAAATATTACGACATCAATAAAAAAAAAATATATATTGTTAAGACATTGAAGTCGATTCGAGAAAACCATCACGATGTTATTTTTTTCTTTTTAGCGCTCTTGTTTTTTTTGTCTATTCTAAATTTTTAGTATTTTTATTTGGTGAAATATTTATGAATATACAATTTTTATAAATAAATATAAAAATAATAATGTTATCATTATTAGTACGATTTTGAGATCGTAGTAAAAAAATATTAATCCTGAGAACACATTCCTAAAAACATTAAAGTCAACCCAATTTTCAATTGCTTAGAAAAACAAAATTTATTACGAAAACTATTAGTTTTGAATTCTGCAATCCTTTATTGTAAAATATATTTTTATTATGTACCTATATAATTATTGATTCCTTAGTCATGTTTAAATTATTTATCTTAGAAAGACAACTTAGACTCAGAACTGATTTTTCATTCAAATTATGAATCTACTTTTCAATCAGTGTAACAGTGAGGCGGATAAAAATATTAAGATCGAAGAAAACCTTATTTAATTAATAATAATAATAAATGTGCAGACGTGGAATGTCATCGGTAGGTGTCGCATCCCAATATTTAGATTAAATTTCTCCAAAGGCCTCTGCGTGTTGGATCCATATCCCCATGTAAGCCTCCCAAAGGACCGGGCATCTTCCCTACGGAAGATCCCGTGAATTATAAGGAGATACAAATAATAATAATAATTTATTTAGTCAAAACATTACAAATTTACAATAATTTACTTAAGATATTGCCAGTATGTGTAACACTATTATAACTTAGTCTCGTAAACTAGGTCAAGCCTGTATCATACGAGACGGGGTTAATAAATTTATATTTAAAAAGGAAAAAGTCAATAATATACTGAAGAAAAGTGAATAAAAATAAAAAAGAAAAATGTGAATGTTATATTTAGATTATTTAGAAAGATATAGAAATTGAGAGTACGTATAGAAGCAGTGAGTGCACGGAGTATGTGCGTGTGTGTATGTCTGTGTGTGTGTGTGTGTGTGTGTGTGTGTATGGGTGTGTATTGTGTGATTAGTAATTGAATTTACTTTAAAAAAATGAGCAGTCACGTGACTGCTGGTAGATGCGAAACTTCGAAATTATTTTGTACAAGTAATAGGTATACAGTGCAGACTAAAAATACAATATTACGAATTTTCTCCAGAAAATGATGACAGTTTATTTAATAAACATTTATTTTCTTTATATACAAAAAAGAAATCAGCTCAATTATTTTCATTAGTGACTTCGGTAATAGTTATATTCGATATTGCCTCTGACGGTATTACTGTGACAATTGGTCGGTGATGACTGAAGTATGTTACAAAGTATTAGACAACAGATTAATTAATTAAAATTAATATATTTGGGTAAATGATATCATTAAGATAAAATAAATCTTTATTTTAATATTAAGACAATTAATAAATAATAACATTATTTTAATACAAAAATAATAATTTATTTCTATATTAATTATGATATTATTTATTTCTGGTTGTATAAACCATGAGCAGGAGACAAATACGAGTAACATATTACAATAAAACCTATAATATAACGTTAAACATATAAAAGAGTAAAATATACGTGTTATTAAGTAATCTCGGCAATGTACAATTATAACATAATGTATAATAGATTAAATTAGTATATAATAAATAACATGTATATAAAATAAATAAATTAATTAAAATGTATATATAATATGTAATTTAATAATATAATATAAATAAATAATTATCAATAATATTGTAAATAAGAAATATTTATATATACAGCTTTATCATTATAAAAATATTTTAAATAAATTACAATAATGATCATAATATAAAGAAACATAAAATATTTAAATTAATTATTAATTAATTTATATTATTACGCGAGCTCAGTGCGGCGTGAGAGATTGCGCACAGTGACATCGCGTCACCACGTCTCACACACTACTACGTGTAGAGTAGGTACATATATTGCATCATATAGCGCGGCGAAGCATCGCTCGCCACGGCTCGTCTTACCACGCCAACAATCAGTTTACCCCTCGCCTATAGATGTTTCACATCAATAATATGTAAAATATGTGTATTTTTTTTTTTTGGATTTCACACGATCAACCGAGCGATATAATATGCAGACAACTATTACGTAAGAGAAGAAAAATCCTAAATAACACTATACTTATCGTTTCCCTAGCCGAGGCCACGGGTAACTGAACCGGGGAATAGTCCGTCAACCGCAGAGAGGTTGACCGCGTTAGGGCGACGCCCTGGCATTTAGACGGGGTGTTGACGGTGATGGTATCCGAAAGGGTAACCAGCCGGGCTGGCCACGGGTGTCAAGGAAGTGGTACCAGTGGCCGGCCCAATGGTGATGGGGAGGGAATACATTGGGTTATGGGGCCACGCACTGCCCTTCTGTCGCCCCGAGCGGAACAGACGACGCGTGTCCAGACTACCAAAAAAAATACTAACCATTTGGCCAACGTGGTATAGTAGTTCAATGTTCTTCACAATGTAGAGGAGACCCAATTCCAGCAGTGCAATTCATATGAGCTGTGATGATGATGATGGCACAAACTTATTTTATAAGTAGACTAGTTATCATAAGTAATTTTAAGTTGCAGTTGCTATTGTTAATTAAGTCATCTTCCTCATCATCACCCTGCTCTTATCCCAATTACTTAAAGTCGATATAATAAGTACTCTTCTTCTATTCTACATATTACAAAAGATTAGCTGTAGTTAATGATCAGCTGCCTACTACTACAATATTAACTTTAATTTATTTTATTTTGTTATTTTTTTATTACTACCACACTATTGAACAATTAAATATGTTAGATATGTTTCTTTGGTCGGATACTTTTATGGCACTTCTTTTGTAAGACGATATAAATGTCACGGTGTATAAAGTTATGTATGTACTTGTATGTTATATATATTTCAGGAACATCATCTGATATACAGCAGAAGCTATTAAACCAACCCTGATAGTTTTTGGTAGCATGTTTTTAATTAATGTTTTCATATAATATCACTGGTCCATGATCGACTGATTTGTATTCAACAGTTTGAGTCCAAGCAATCACGGACACTCGTAAAACTTAACGATATCAGATTTTATCCCTCTACAGGGCTTTCGAAGCAATCTCCTAAAGATTTAGGGTAAATGCTTGATCTTGTTAAGTTGAAGCTTATCGTTCTATTCAGGCCGCAATACTCGGGATTTTTCAGTAATTTGGACCACGTAGTATAGTCAAGTATGTTAAATACACTTTACAGAAACTTAATTGTCCTTTGAACCATCATTATTTTTAATCGTTTTGGAGCCAGTTTTTTTACTTCATCAGCTTTGGCAGAATATTCTACAGAGCTACTACCATCTCCACTAAAGATAAAGACCGAATACCGGTAGCCCGCTCGCTTGGCGAAAAGAGGTACATGGCTGGGCGGATCTATGGGGTCACGCGTCACTTCTTCTGTTGTCCCGGACGGATTTAATGGGATGCAACCAGATCATAGCCCGCCACAAAAAAAAAACAGGAGAATACTGGCTAGGCTACAAACATCTGCTCTTCGTAACCTAATGGTATAACAACATTCTAGGACTGGACTAGTGTCAGGATATTCCAGGGTACTGACTACTGGATAAACCATTGCCATATATGTTCATGACAGCTGGGATCAATAGCTTAATGTGCTGTCCAAGGCACATCTACAAAAACAGTATTTTAGACGTCTTTCACAATTAAAGTTAGCGATTAACAAATATCATCTCATCAGTTTATATACGTCCCACTGCTTCCTCCACAATGGTGGTTAAATGGACCTACTTTATTTTGATGCTCATACACGATGGTATAGAGTTTTATTCCGAGTTTACCTTATTCTCCATAGTTATTATCTTCATATTGTATCCATTAGTTGTCATTCACGACATCCATGGGTGAGACAGAGAAACCTTACGGTTAAATTTTGTATTTATTATACAAATAAAGTTGAGAACTTGTATAAACCCTGGGCATCAAATCCTACGACGCCAGAAACCTCCGCGTGGTGTACCCTGGGTGCGGGCGACAGTCCCCCAGATCCCTCTGTCGAATTGTCGCCCGTAGCGAATCTCTGGCGCGAGGGGGGGTTCCCCAGCAATGGGTTGAGCCCCAATTCGCTCCTGACCCTCTATTTGTAGAGGATACAGGAGGCGAAATTTCGGACGGGCCCGGTCACTCATTCATTTGAGGGCTGGGCAGGCTTATGCCACCGCCGACATATCGTAAACCTGATATCTTGCTTCAAAACAAGTGGTCGTGAGGCGTAGTATCAGGAACGAGGGTCTTGGCTTAACCGCCCGGACCGCGAGGAAGACAACCTCTATAAAGAGTTCGAATTAACATTCGAATTCGGAAATTACCCAGAATCCTAAGTTCTGGCGTGCGGCGAGAGGATGCATGGCAGATGGGCTGTTCTGTTCCTAGCACGCTCCAGCCAGGGTACCAGCCGACCCCCTGGTTGGTAAATGTAGGCTTGCCCGGGTACAGGGATCTCTGCCCGGGTCGACCGTTTATTTCTCCCATAATCGTGGGACCAAAATGGAATTGCCTATTATAAATATTGAAGACGGGGAAGCTTCGGATTCCCAACTGACGGCCTTGCCAAGGCAAAATAAAACTGGCACAAACGACGCCTCGTCCTCGGGACTTGAGGCGTCCGCCGAGGGCCCGGCACAGACTACGGAGGCCCAAAAGAAGAAGCCGAGGAAGTACCGGAAACGGACCAACTGGACTACCGGAAAGGCTTCTCCTACAGAAAGGAAGCGTATGGCGGAGCGGAGGGCGCAGAAGGAGGCCGCCGCTGCCGCCCAACTGGAGGAAGACGGCGGCAGATCCACTGCAGAGCCGTCAATGGACGAGGGCGACGGTAGTGTCGCAGAGCCGTCCAGAGACTAGGGCAGTGGATCTGCCGATATAATGGACGAGGGCGGTAGTTCCGCAGAGCCGTCCAAAGAGGCTAGCGGGTCGGCGCAGGAAACCGCCGCCGCCAGGTCGTCGCCGCGTCTTGCGGCTGCGGCTCCGACGACAAGGGAGGAGGCCCTCCCCTCAAAGGTGCGGAAGCGCCCCCTGAACAGGGATGGCAGCTCGAGCGCCGATTCCGAGGGGAGTGTGACGATCATGCCTCCCCCCAAAGTGCCGGCCTCTCGCAGAGGGCGAGGGGCCGCGGTGTCGGGAAGGGCGACCCACTCCCCGGCCGGCGAAGTGCGTGGAGGGGCTGAGGCTGGCAGGCAGACCGACAACGAGGCGGCCGCCGCGAGGGTGCTGGGGGTGTTGTCCAGCATCCCTCCCACCGAAGTGGTGGCCGCTGGTGCCCGCGCGAGCGCCCCAGCCGCAAATATGGAGGCCCTGCAGGCCGAAAACGCCCGCCTTGGTGGCGAGGTGTCAGGTCTGCGGGCCCAGAACCGCCGGCTGGAGTCGGAGCTGGCCGCAGTGCGGAGGACCAATCGCGCCCTCGCCAAGGACGTGGCCGATCTGAGGGCTCAAATGGGGCGGCTCGTGCCGCCTGCGCCAACTGCGCCGGCTGCGCCAACTGCGCCGGCTGCGCCAACTGCGCCGCCAGCGCCAACTGCGCCGCCTGCGCCAACTGCGCCGCCGGCCAGTGCTAGCCGCCGAGGAGCTGTCGCCGTCGTCGCCGCTCCGAAACCGCCCCGAGGCGCCGGCCGTCCAGTGGCTGCCGCCGCACAGAGGAAGACGCCTCTGACCGCGGAGCGTGCGCCGCCGACCAACACGCCAATTGTCGCCGTCGTGGAGCAGGTCCCGGCAGAGGTCCAGCCGGTGACACCGACCCTGCTGCCCGCGGTGGGGGGTGTCTCGGACGAGGCCTTGCGCGCCATTATCGACGCCGTCGGTAATATGGTCAATGCGCGCTTGGCCGTTCTGGAGGCAAGGCTGCCTCCAGAACCACGTGTTCGACCGCCTCTCGCCGCGGATAAACGGCCATATGCGGCACCAGCTCCCGCCCCGCTGCCTTGTCAGGGTGGCCGTGTGGGGGGAAGCTACGCCGCGGCCGCGGCTGGGCCCAAAAATAAGGGGCCCGCTCCGACCCAAAAGAAGACGGCACCGGCTCTTGCCGGACTGCAGTCGTCGCCAGCACCAACACCGCCAGCGACGACTAGCGTAGCCGCGACTACGCCCTCAGCGCCCGGCACGCCCGCTACGCTCGAACAGGGTTGGCAGGTGGCCGAGCGCGGCAGAAAGAGTCGCGGCCAGAGGAGGAGAGCGGCGGCCAAGCGCGCCGCTGAGGTCGTCGCCCCCCAGGCAGGAGCCGGAGGAGGCGGCACGACGAAGAAGAAGAGGTCGCGCAAGGGGCTCCGGCCGCCGAAGACAGCCGCAGTGGTGATCACTGTGCTGCCTGAGGCGGCAGAAAGGGGCCTCAGCTATGAGGCCGTTCTGAGGAAAGCCCGGCGGGAGCTCGACGTCTCCGACATAGGAGGCGTCGAAGCCAGGACCCGCAAGGCCCGGACAGGGGCTCGGATTCTAGAGTTCCCTGGGGCCGAGGGCACCAGGACGGCCGATAGCGTGGCGTCGAAGTTGAGAGGTCTGTTCGCCGAGGAGGGTGGCGTTAAAATCGCCAGACCCGTGAAGTGCGCCGAAATGCGCATTGCGGGTCTGGACGACTCCGTGACGGTGGAAGACATCCGGGAGGCCATTGCCTCGAAAACCGGGTGTCCCATGGACACCGTCCGGGTTGGCGCCATCCGGCCCGGTCCGGGTGGCGTAGGTGCTGCCTGGGTGCAGTGCCCAGTGGAGTCGGTCAGGCAACTGGCCGACTCAGGCAGGCTCCTCGTGGGCTGGAGCTCAGCGCGAGTCACCGTGCTAGAGCACCGGCCTGCGAGGTGTTTGTGTAAGTGCATGGCGGTCGGGCACACCCGGCCAACATGCACTAATTGCTTTGGCGGCATCTTGCGCCGCCCCACCCCACTGCCCCGCGTGGGCGTGGGGGTTCCCGATGACGGACGATCGTGGGGGGGCGATCGTGGAGTGGGCGGCGTCACTGGGCCTCTGTGTCCTAAACAGAGGCTCAGTGAACACGTGTGTGCGACAGCAGGGTGGGTCGATAGTGGACTTGTCGTTCGCTAGCCCCGCTGTCGCACCACGAGTGAGGAACTGGCGTGTCCTGGAGGAGGCGGAGACCCTGTCGGATCACCGATACATCCGGATGGAGGTCTCCCCTCTCCGGGACCCCAGCAGGGGTCACAGGGCGGACCGGGCTCCCGCATTTCCGCGGTGGGCTGTGGGGCGTCTAGATAGGGACCTACTGGCGGAGGCGGCCATCGTGAACACGTGGCTGTCCTCACCACCCCCAGCGGACGGAGTGGACGTTGAGGCTGTCCGCATCCGCAGTGCGTTAACGCAGGTCTGCGATGCGGCCATGCCCAGGGTGCGGCGTCTACCTCCGAGGCAGGGGGTCTACTGGTGGTCCCCAAGACTGGCGGACCTTCGTGCGGCGTGCATTAGTGCCCGAAGGTCCTACACCCGCAGTCGGCGGCGTCGCCGCGATGTTGAGCGGGAGGGCCAGCTGTACGAGGCGTACCGCAGTGCGCGTACCGCCTTTCGGCTGGCCATCCGGTCTGCCAAGGACGCAAGTTGGCAGGAGATGCTGGACGGTCTCGACCGTGACCTCTGGGGTCGCCCGTATCACGCGTCGCTGAATAAGCTTCGCGCGCAGGCCCCCCCCCCCCTCACCGAGACCCTCCAGCCCGACCTCCTTCGTAGAGTGGTCGAGGAGCTGTTCCCGCGGCAGTCGGAGCACACGCCCCCGGTCATGGCTTCGTCAGATCACGACCGGGAGGCCGTCGAGAGTGTTCCGCCCGTGACGGAGTCGGAAGTGGGGGCAGCCGTGGCGAAGATTCGATCCGCCACCACGGCCCCCGGCCCGGACGGTGTCCCAGTCCGGGTGTTGACGTTGCTCCTCGAGCATCTCGAACCTCGCCTCAGGCGACTGTTCAACGCCTGTCTGACGTCTGGACAGTTCCCTGAGTGCTGGAAGGAAGGGAGGTTGGTTCTCCTGCCAAAGCCGGGACGGCCCCCGGATTCGCCGGCGGCCTACAGGCCCATTGTGCTTCTGGACGATGTGGGTAAGCTGCTGGAGCGTGTCCTCGCTGCCCGCATCGTCCAGCACCTGGAGGAGGTGGGGCCCGATCTGTCGGACGCTCAATTTGGGTTTCGGAAGGGGCGTTCGACCATCGGGGCCCTGCTACGCCTGAGGCAGACGGCCGCGGAGGCTGTCGCCAGCAAAGGAGTGTTGTTGGCGGTGTCGTTGGACATCGCCAACGCCTTCAATAGTCTGCCATTCAGCTGCATCAGGGAGGCGCTCCGGTTCCGTGGAGTGCCCCTGTACCTCAGGCAGCTGGTGGCAGACTATCTGGAGGGGCGCAGTGTTCTCTACGCGAGCCCCGCAGGGGACATTGTGCGGACGCCCATGTCGTGCGGTGTTCCGCAGGGGTCGGTTCTGGGGCCGACTCTGTGGGACATCGGGTACGACTGGGCGTTGAGAGGGAGTCTCCCCCCCGGGCTGAGCGTTATTTGCTATGCTGACGACACGCTCGTCACAGCCCGAGGCAGGACACTCGAAGAGGCGGCGAGCCTGGCCACTCTCGGCACCGAGGAGATGGTCAGGCGAATCGAGGCGCTGGGGCTCAGGGTGGCCCTAAACAAGACGGAGGCCCTACTATTCCATGGGCCCCGTGTGAGGCTGCCCATCGGCGCCCCATTAGTCGTCAACTCCATCCACATCAGTATCCAGGCCCATATGAGGTACTTGGGTCTGGTGCTCGACGGGCGATGGTGGTTCCGGGAGCATTTTCGCCAAATTGCTCCCCGGCTGGTCGGCGCGGCGTCCGCCCTTTCTCGGCTCATGCCGAATGTGGGCGGACCCAGTTTCGAGGGCCGACGGCTGTATGCGGGGGTGATCCGCTCAATGGCCATGTATGGCGCACCCGTGTGGGCGAGGGCTCTGAACGCCCAGCTCAGGGCGGTGCTGTGGAGGCCACAGCGAGCCATGGCGGTCAGAGCCATTCGCGGCTACCGCACGGTGTCGACAGAGGCGGCGTGCCTATTGGCCGGGACACCCCCGTGGGACCTAGAGGCGGAGATGCTCTCCGACCTCTACCGGCGGGTTACCTCAATGCGCGAAGAGGGTGGCTCCCCATCGTTTAACGAGATAGCCACCTGGCGCGAGGACGCCCGCCGAGAAGTCATCGCCCGTTGGGCTACGCGGCTGGAGAGGCCTTGACACGGTGTCATTACCGTTGAGGCCCTCCGGCCCGTACTGATTGATGGAATGGATGGAGCGGCGGCACGGGGTCCTCACCTTCCGACTGGTGCAGGTGTTAACGGGGCACGGGTGTTTCGGGAAATACCTGCACACGGTCGTGCACAGGGAATGGACTCCGGGCTGCCATCATTGCAGTAGTGACGAGGACACGGCGCAACATACGCTCGAGGAATGCTCGGGCTGGGACGGGCAGCGCCGCGACCTCGTCGCTATTATCAGTGCCGACCTGACGCTGCCGGCTGTCGCGAGGGCGATGGTCGACAGCGTCAGGAATTGGGACGCGGTCGCCGCCTTCTGCGAGGCTGTCATCTCGCAGAAGGAGGCGGCGGAACGGGCCCGGGAGGATTCCCGTGACCCGGGCCGCCGCCCGCGGCCGGGGTGGCGCAGGCGCGAATACCTGCGCCTGATGCCGCCCTAACCGAGGCTACGGGTGATCGGACCGGGGAATTGTCCGGTCACCCGACGCGAGGCCACCGCGTGAAGGACGACGCCTCGACGACGAAATCTGTCGGGGCGTCAACAGGAGAGGAGCCCGAGAGGGCATACCGCCGAGCGGGCCACCGAAAACAAAGATCGGGTACCGGTGGCCCGCTCGCATGGCGAAGAAGAGGTGCTTGCAGGGTGGGTCAATGGGGTTGCGCGCCGCCTCTTCCGTCACCCCGGACCGATTTGGCGGAGTGCGACGTCCATGGCTCACCACAAAAAAAAAAAAAAAAAAAAAAAAAAGGGCGGCATAAGGCGCAGATAATCGCGCGTACGCTGCCCTAGACGCCGGCAACGGCTCGCGACGTCGAGAAGACGCTCCTCGCGCACGTGCACCGCCGCCTCCTTCTGCGAGACTAGAATTAACTGCACATATCAAAAAATTAAAAATTCTTAATCATTCGCATTAGATTCGACAGCGATTCCCAGTCGAGTTAATAGTATATCCCATTTCAGGGAAGAAGCTACATCCCCAACATCTATTTAAATATTTTCAACTATCCTGTGACTTTCTCTGCTTATATCTCTTACTCGTTTTATAGAAAATGTCCTATAGTATGTAGTATAACAAGAACGATATTTTCAAATACATTTTGTGCTTTATTGCTACGCTAGTTTTTGATAGAAAAGAAAACAACGAAATGAGTTCGCTTCATTAGTCATAAATGCCTATCATCAATCATAACTATTGTTAAAAATAGCTCGTCAGTAATTTAAAAAATCTATGTAATAATAATGCTTTGCACTTGCTTTGTTGTACATTTTGTAAATGACTTCTAAATAATGTAAAAAGATACAATCATTGCGAGAAAAAATAACTTGAAGCAATACCTTATGCTAAATCAATTTCCATAGTATTGAGCTAATTACATTCGGTGATAAAATATAAGTAGAGACTCCCGGCAAAAGTAACCTTTATAATAGGTACTCTCAAAGAGATGCCTGCTCGGAGATAATATTTGTATGAAAAAGAAAGTAGTACAAACTATTTATTTTGCAATCTCTGGTCTCAGAAGAATGAGGACATATAAACAGAATTTAGATGTAAACTAAATGTTTTATCTGGATTATATTGTATACTTTCTATATACTATACTTTGTATTCTTTCCGTGTGGTGACGGAATCAGAATACTATTCACCACCCCATATCTTACCCGTGGGTGATCGTACGAGACGACTAAGGGATATAAAACGCATATAACATCTATGCGAGAGAAGGAAAACTCGAAACAAAACCCTATATCAACACGTCTGACCAGCGCGGTGTAGTAGGTTAATTTCCCTCCCATTACGGAGGAGGCCCGAGCCCAATAGTGGGACGTTTATGGGCTGTGATGATGATGATGATGATATTGTATACTGTTGATTTTGTGAAACTCAAGTGGTCTAACATCTAAAATATTTTTTGTCTTAAAAATATATCATCTTTTTCTGAACTCCTATAAGTCCTCTCCAAAGCATAAACTTCCCATAGAGCCATATAGAGAATTAATCCATATTGACAAGCAGAGAGCTGATCATCCTGAGGAGAGTCTTGCGGTATTTCACACCGAGACAGCCTATTATGGTATAAAAAGCACAAGCTCGTGCTCACATGGAGTACTCTATCATATCACATCTATGGGTAGGCATATCTAAATACCAATTAACTACTTGACTATCTGCAAAGACGTGCTGTTCTAGAGTTATAGAAGCGACGAAGAGACCTTTGCTTACTCTGTGTTCTTTCCCAGCTCTGCCACGGGAAGTACTCTGAGGGATTGTTTGACTTGGTATCGCCGTTACTTTTTTACCAGCGTACCTATCGATACCGTAGTAGGAATTATCTATTTTACTTAAAAACATAATAGTATTCAACTGTAATAGTCCTACGAGCAAACGAGCTGCAAGTTCCTCGCCCCGTGATTCCTGCCCCCACGCTCCGAAACGTGCTTCCATAAAAAAAATATTTAGGTTACTAAAGAGGATTAGTCAGTTCTTATTACCTTTCGAATACGGAATACCATTCAAAATACAGGATGCAGGAGTTTATAAACGATGTGATTGTGATTGAGCATATTAACCAAACAAAGAAATCTATAAGAACTTGGATCAAGGAACGTATAACTGAAGTGGAGCACCACCATCATATGAAGTCTGCAGTTTGTAAGCACAATCAGGACCACGCTCGCTATTTTACCAGGTTTGATAAACCACACATCATCGCAAAATAATATCAATACCTGCTTAGAATGGTTTACAAGGCTGTTGAAATTAAGAAAGACCAAAATTTCTGTAGAGAAGATGGCTGGGCATTACCATCAAGCTGGAATCTTGTTACCTAATTGAAAATAAAACAATAAAGACCACCACAAGGCTGCATGCCATTTTGAGCACTTATTGTATAGATTTGACACATAATAATAGTTTAATATTATTTTATTATTTTTTTGGTAAGATATAAGAGAGTCACCCGAGGAAATGCCGATCGTGTGAGAGCGCCACCCCCATAGTGAAAGTAGCTGCGGCAACGATTCGAGATGATACACGAAAAAGTAACCCGCCGGACAGTCTACAAATTAATGAAAAAGACCGGGTACCTTTAGCCCACCCATATGGTGCTAAAAAGGCACGTGTACGGCAGATTCTGGGGTTACTCGCCGTCCCATCTGTCTCGTGGATAGATCGGGTGGGGTGTGACTATATCATAGATTGCCACTAGAAGAAAGGATAAAGTAAACCGCCTATTAAAGGTCAATATTATGCCCTCTGAGTTCTCGTTCCGCATAATTCTTAGTGTGACTGCGACCCGGTGGTCGCTTATTGGTTTTATTAATTTTAAATTAATAAATTGTCAAAGGAAAAGAAGTACCATAAATTTAATAAAAATTGTCCAAAAACAGTATATTTGTTTATAAAAATATTTTTTTTTTATACTGACTATGAATTTACATCATCATATAGGTCAAAATTTAATAACTAATACTGTAGCGAGTAGAAATAAATCTCTGTAATAACGATGATTTGTTGGGATGTGAAATGCTTTTGTTTTCGAATCGATGGGAATTATAAATCAAACACAAACGCGATAAAATTCGTAAAAATATTTTATTTAAATGTATATCACGTAAACATTTATTATAATATTATTTCTTTCAAATTACTGAAATTTAGCATTTAATTCCGGCAGGAATCCCAATAGGCGAGGGTTCGAATCCCACTTGTGACATCATTTTTGGCTTCGTAATCGGGTTTTTATAAATATTATTTCTTATTTAATTATATATATTAGGTACTTAGCGAATTTGATGTAGGTAAAAAGAATCGGCTAATTGCGAGTTTTACTCGCGCGTGAAGGGTTCCGTGCGTCATTATATATAAAAAAAAAAGTATGTGATGTAACTAAAAATTTAAGGTTTTCGGAATTTTTCCTTTATATGTGCTATAAAACAATGCTTCATGCTAAATTTCAAGATTCTAGATCGTCTGGAAGCTAACCTTTAGGTTTTGATTCCCTTGCGAGTAGTTGCGAGTTTAAAACTATGCGGCTTAAATTGCTGTTTCATTTGATTGCTTTGACATAGAAGTTTGATTTTATTACAGCTTTCAGGTATTATAGACCTAAATATATGATATGAATATCAATTTAATACCTCTATGCGTTCACGATGAAAGGTGTAGTAAGTTTATAATTATTAAAAATATTTTTATTATATGATGTAATTACGGTTTTCGCAATTTTTCCTTTATCTGTGCTATAAGACGTTTCTTTGTACCAAATTTCAAGATTCTGAGTTTACGGGAAGTACCCTATAGGTTGAATTTAACCCAATAGGTTGGTTGAAGATTCCCTTGCCAGTGTCGAAAAATCGTGGCAATTTGTCATAAATGGCTGTATCTTTGGATAGCGTTACCTTAGGAGTTTCATTTTTTCACAACTTTAAGGGACAGTAGACTTGAGTATTTGATATAAATTTCAGCTTGATACCTCTACGTGTTCCTAAGAAAAAGGTCTTGACAGACAGACGGGCGCATGGACAACAAAGTGATCTTAAAGGATTCCGTTTTTTTCCTTTCGAGGTACGGAACTCTAAAAATGCCCCTACATTAAAATTATTATCATATATAATATTTTATTAAGAAGTTGTTAGAGTGTTAATAATATGGGGCCAGAGCGGTATACTAATCCACACTTTTTTTGACAGGCTATGGCCTGGACACACGCCTTCCATTCCATCAGAGACGTCGGAAGAGAGGCGCGTGGCTCCATAACCCACCGTATTCCCTCCTCATCGCCTTTGGGTTGAACACTAGTACCGCATCTTTGATATCCGTGACCAGCCCGGCGGGTTATCCTTTTGGATACTCCCTCTCTCTGCGGGTGATTCTAATCCACACTGACACCGCATTAGTATCCATATTGTAAACAATCGAAGCTGTGTGGTAGCGGTTACGAAAACCGACCCTTACTTTGCTCGTGGGTGTCGTAGAAGATGACTAAGAGCCTTATAACGACCTGGGCCTACTCCATCTGATGCCGTTTGGTCAACAATTTCATTCCCAAGGAGGGTTAACGTCCGGCAGGCGGCCGGTCATAAAACTATTGCCAATAACTTTTACAATATGTAGGTACTATGAAAGAAGAGTACATATTGTATCAACCCAAGTAATTGGAATAAGAGTGGGAGAATGATGATTGTAAACATTCGTAGGCGGGGCACGTCACTATTATAAAATAAATTCGCCCATATCTAACTATTATAAAAAAAAAAAATTGTATATATCACAAAATATAGAGACTTAATATATGATTTAGGCAAACAATTAAGTGAAGATACCTTCATACTTATAAGTATAAGAATATTACCTACTTTAACGTCCTTTACTTTAAACAATTATTTTTACAATATTTAACTAATACTCAGAGTAATGTATGACATTACTATTAATTGAAGTCTTAAATAATAAAATGAAATCACAATTATTTTAATGAAATAAAAATCCAAATCCAATTGATACTCAAATGTTCAGTTCAATCAAAATTGCCTTTATTTTATTTTTTAGTATTGGGAGTAAGGGCACTTATTCATCGCACAGTCCTAATTGGATATGGAGTTTTATATTTTTATTTAAATTTATATTCAGCATGAATGTAGAGATTTATGTATGAATTACTAAACAAACACAAGTTTCAATAAAACCACTTCAAACAAAATATTATTATATAATTTTCGCGCATTTGATGGTTTGATATTTCTCACCCCATTTTATGAGGACCACAGAAATATTTATTTATTTCATTATTTTACGTCCATGTCTAATTTTTTGTTAATTTTTCGAACTATAAATTATTGATTACAAAAAGAGGTAAAATAAGTAATTACAATAGGGTATTCCGAAGCATTTTCGCCGCAGGGGCGACTACTACTAGTATTTAATAATTACTATTCTACTTTACATATATATACTTAGATAGAGAGATAGGGATCTAAATTAGTTTGTAGAGATATTATAGCTATATAGAAATGTAAATTGAGTAATGTAGATTATCAATAAGTAAAAACATAGATATATAAATTAGTTGAAATATAGATGTATAAATTATTAGAAACATAGATTTATATAATACATACTTACAAATTCATACGCATGTAGATAGTCTTAAACATTTGTAAAAGTGAAGTAATTGTATACAAAAAAAAATATTGTGAATAAAGGCTATTTTTATTTTTTTTATTTATTTTTCTCGAACCATTGTTCATGTAACTATCTTCACAGTTCACAAGTTCTAGTTATTTCATCAGATTATAAATTAATAACACCGGTACATAAATAGTGGCCTACGCATTTAACTAGACCCACCTATCTATAAAACATACCTACCATAATAGTAGTAGTGCTACACTGTTGACGGTTTTCGGTTTACAGCCCACTGACGGTTTTCGGTTTACAGCCCACGGCTGTCTGTCCAAGGGTAGTACCACACTCGCGTAGAAAATTATCGTCTGAGCAGTGGCGATGTGCTGTTGTACTTCGTTCGGTGAGCGACAGAACTGGAAGCCCAACTTTCTATCTTGGTTCTTGGGGTTTTCATTGGTAGCAGCCTTTAGTATTACAAAGCTCCATGAGCGACATTAACACACCATCAGGCAAGCAGCACAGCAACAAGCAGCACACTGCTTGCTCGTTTGCCACTATAACTATAATATATATATATAGGTATATACAGGGTGCCGATTTAATTAGTAGAATCCTTGAAGGAGGTGTATATCAGACCATGATACACTATCCAAATCAGTAAAAAAAAATAGTACCTAAGTTTTGATTAATTTGCCATACTTTTTTTTTTTTTTTGGGGGTGGGTTACGGTCGGCACACTCCTCGCACCACTCCGTCCGGGGTGACAGAGGGGCGTAAGCATGCACACCCGTAACCCACCCGTGACGTCGCCTTCGTCTTTGGGCCAACCACCGGAGCAGAGTGACTTGACGTCAGTGGTTGGCCCGACGGAATACCCCTGAGGAGTACCCTCTCCTCGACCGACGTCCCCCCCTCGGGTAGGATGTCGGTCTTTCCTCACGCGGTCGGCCTCTCGGCGGGTGACGGACTAAATCCCCGATCCAGTCACCCGCGGCCTCGGCTAGGGCGGCATCAGGCGCAGGTAATCGCGCCTGCGCCGCGCCAGTCGCCGGCGGCGGCTCGCGTCGTCGAGGAGACGCTCCTCGCGCACGCGCTCCGCCGCCTCCTTCCGCGAGACTACTGCCTCGCAGAAGGATGCGACCGCGTCCCAGTTCCTGACGCTATCGAGCATCGCCCTGGCGATGGTCGGCAGCGTCAGGTCAGCACCGATGATCGCGACGAGTTCACGACGCTGCTCTGCCCAAGCGGCACAAACCTCGAGCGTATGCTGCGCCGTGTCCTCGTCGCAATCGCAGTGGTGGCAGGACGGTGTACTCTCCCTCCTTACGACCGTGTGCAGGTATTTGGCGAAGCATCCATGCCCCGTCAAAACCTGCACCAGTCGGAAGGAGAGCACCCCGTGCCGCCGATTTAGCCACTGCATCAGCACCGGCCGGAAGGCCTCCACGGTCCGCACACCGAACCGAGGCCTCTCCAGCCGGACTGCCCAACGGGCAATGATGTCGCGGCGGGCGTCGACGCGCCAGGCGGTGTGCTCCCTCAACGAGACCACACCGCCCTCCGCTCGCACCCCCAACATCCGCCGATACAAACCGGCGAGCATTTCCGCTTCCAGGTCCCATGGAGGGGTCCCGGCCAATAGACACGCTGCCTCCGTCGACACCGTGCGGTACCCGCGTATGGCCCTGACCGCCATGGCCCTCTGTGGTCGCCACAGAAGAGCCCTGAATCGGACGGTCAGGGATCCCGCCCACAATTTGCCATACTGATAAGCGGTCAATACACTTGTACTATAAAAATTTCATGTAGGCATATACTCATGCGTGTGACACTGAACTAGTAGGCAAATAGACCCGCTCGCGCTGCGCTCGCCGCCGGCCGCACAGCTGGTCGAAATGTACTTACAGGTCAATGTACGGTGACAAACCTACTGTTTTGATAAGAAACAAATCACTTTATCTGGGGATTGGGCAGAGTCTGCAACTAACTTTAATGTTTTTTATGGCGTCATTCCTACACCTAGTTTAAGTTATTCTACTAATAAAATCGGCACCCTGTATATATATATATATATGTAAACATTACTCTAATATTATTATTACATATAAAACAATTTCTATGTATTTTATCGTGTTTAATTCCATTTTTATTATACCCACGTATCAAGGCCGACGAATGCTGAAAAATATTCGAAACTTCAGAGTAAAGAAATTGAATGCTCTAAAATTTCTAAAATTAATTTTCTTTTATACCTTTTTACGTATTAAAAATATTTTAATACTATCTATCTATAAGCTGTGTGGTAGTGGCTACGAATACTACCAACTCTTACTCTGCTCGTGGATGTCGTAAAAGACGACAAAGCGCGTTATAACGACCTGGGCTATCTCCATCTGATGCCGTTTGGTCAACGATTACATTCAATGATGATGACTTTATATAGACATCAAAAATCATTAAGTCAATAATAGTCAAATGTATATATAAATATATTATATAGTTCTTAAGATATAATCTTATGTAGATACTCACAAATATATGGTGTTACATTACAAGTATGCATGGATCGCAGCCGTAGAAATTTATATTAATCCAAAAAGGTAGTCCCAACAGATAGGAAATGCTACTTCAAAGGAGGTTCATGCGGCCATATAAGAACCTTGTAATGGTCAGCTCTATTTCATAAGGCGGAAAATATTCATAGGTATACATTTTATTCTATATTAGTATTTACGTTATCTATATATTGTTAATATAATAATGACTGCACATACCATCTGGTTTAAATAGTGACTTATCGCACCGAGTATCTTAAGTTCGATTCCCAAGTAGAATAATGCTTTATGCGTATAAAATGTTTATTTTGAGTTTTAAATTTATGATCATTAAATTAAGTTATTTAACTATGTTCAAAATATTAAGCTACGAGAGAATTTCGAAGTCAATTTAAAAAAAAAAAATATAAATTGTAATTTATTCAAGACATTTTAATCTTCTAAAAAATCCTAATTCAGCAATAACTCATGTTATAAATGTGAAAGTTTATGAAGATATGTTTCATTATCATCATCATCTCAGCCCACATATGTCCTACTGCTGGTCTCGGGCCTACTATACCACGCTAGTCAGACGTGTTGGTATAGGGTTTTATTTTGAGCTTTCCTTCTCTTGCACAGATGCCATTTGTATAATATATATGTCCTTAATCGTCTTTTACAATACCCACGGTTAAGATAGGGGGCGGTAAATTGTATTCATACTTCGTCATCACACGGAAAAGAAGATATATTTGGATGTTTGAATATTGGGATATTTGTTATACAATTACGCGTATACAGTTGAACGTATTTGGATGAAAAATGGCACACAGGTAAATCATTCATTGGATTAACATATAGAATACTTTTATCCCAGTAATGTGCTCCCTTAGGATAATTAAGTGATAAAATTTTATAATGTGATAATGTTATTTTTACGCGGCTGAAGACGCGCGCGGTTCCCAGTAATTTAACACATTCAGTGCCGTCAATATTCAGCACAGAGTACGCTGGGTGCCGAACACTCGGATCTTAGTACAAAATTAACGGGACGCTCGCTCGGATCCGAGTGCGAGGCGTCGCAACTATAGCCCCGCCCCACTCGGATCCGAGTGGTCGGCACTGAACGAATAAAAAACTAAATTGCAATTGGACCTTAGTTGGGTATTAAGATATATACCAAAGGGCATAGCATACATTAAATGTTGGTATATAATATTTATGTAAATAGGTAGATGAGTTATACTCCATATATATTATATTAAATATTGTATTTGTTCTATTGGTAGCATACAAAGTCTCGTCCTATGAGTTACGCTTGATGGTCGACGCCCGCCGAGACGTCCGTTGAGCAGTCTGGCTGGACAGGCTTCAGTTGGGTATTTGAAGCGCGGAGGTCTACTGGCCTGGGCAGAGCAGCATCATGAACCCGTCGCAAGGACTGATTACCAATCCAATCACCAGCCACTTCAGCTAGGAAATCGCCCGAAACATAATTATATGTATTACAACACTCGGCAATAGCTATTATTCGACTGTATGCCCAAATCGGTAAGCGCAGGTTTCTAAAAAATAAATGTCTTTTTTTTCCTTCTACCCAACCAAAGAACTAAACCAAGATCCTGTAAATTAGTAGGCATATTCTTACATACATACATACATATCATCACGCCATATCCCTTGCAGAGTAGGCAGAGAGAACAGAGTGCCAGAGAACTCTATCTTTGCATACTTCTCTCGCTTTCTCAACATTCATAATTCTCTTCATACACGCTCGCCGGTTTCGGAGACTCTTGACTCCACCTTCCTTCAGTACTTGACCAATCTGGTCTAGGCAGGTTAGTTTCGGTCTCCCCCGGTACCAGGGATGTTACGGAGCTTCGACTCCGACTCCGTTAAGTCGGAATTTCCGATTATTATTACACCTTCGGTTCCGACTTCGGCTCCGACACTTTTAAATCGGAGGTTTTATTCGGAGGTCGAAGCATAACATAGCGGCGGCGGGCTGTTTCGACTGTTATGAAGATGAACAGGTTCATACATGTCGCGCGGGGAATCCACCTGACTGCCGCTACGTGCACTCTATCGTGAATTATTTTTCCACTTGTTACTTTGTTAAGCACACGACACTTTCATAGGTTATAAATATTTGTTTTGATTGTTGCGCTTTAGTATCAATAAAAGTGATCTTTTTTTGTGTTTGACAATGAAACCAAAATTAAGTTGTATTTGGAACCACTTCATTGAAGTTATTTCGGATTCGGCAAAGTGTAAACTGTGTATGAAGACGTATTCAAGAAAAGAAATTAATTCATTTATTTTAATTTCTTGTTTATTTGGAAACATGCTATTTTTTTATTCTTTGTGTTTTATTTTATAATCAAAATATTTACATGAACACAATTTGACTGAATAATGTTTTACTTGTCCTTAAATAAATAATCCCTTTTCTGCTACCAGTTCTGACCCTACCTCCGCCTCCGGTTCCGACTCCGGTTTCGACTCCGATAATCAAATTTAAAAACTCCGACTCCGCCTTCGGTTCCGATAAAATTACCTCCGTTACATCCCTGCCCGGTACCCACATCCTTCCACTTTCGTATTGTATATCTTCTTAACCAGACGTTCGTTCGACATTCTTTCCACATGTCCGAACCATCGAAGCCTTCCCTCTCGCATCTTTACACAAATACTCTTTTTTATACTTACTCGCTCTCTTACTCCTACCTACTCTTCGTTGATTGCAACGGCAACAAATTATATTCAAACCATTACATTTGTATATTGTATAAAGAGTTATCTTGCATGAAATCAAATCAATAAAACTGGGCATGGGAGGTTTTTGCTTAAGTAATCTATGCATGTTTATAATCTTCAAAAATTAAGCTAAATATTTAAAAAAAATATGTTAATTCAACACAATTAAGCCATTAAATGATGCAAATTGAAACTCTTTATATCGTAAATGGTCAGCAATCAAATTCTATTTATTACATTTGTATTTTATTGCAAAGCAAATAGGGGTTGTGATTATCGAGTTCTATTGTGTATGCGTTTTATTGTTGACTTTATCCGAGACAATAAAGCTTTTTGTTAAAAGCTTCAAATTTATAAAGGTACGTTACATTATTATCAAAATTTTATTTTTTTCATATATTTTATATAGATTATCAATAGGTACCCGTATGGTGAGGGGCTAACAATATAAAGTACAATTAACTCTTACGTACCCGTGAGAGTATTCGAATTGACTGAAAGATCATCAAGAGAACAGGCAGCAGGACTCTCCTCTCGCTTATTAAGGTTGCGATTAAATCATCCTCTCGTAAGAATGCCCATTTCCTACAGTGAATATCAATAGGTAAGTTATCTATAGATGAAGGAAATTTCATATTATTCTCATAAATGGCTATATTTATTTCATATTTATTATTTCATTTTTATAATAGATTTTTGTACTATCATCGTCTATGCAATATTAATCCTTTTATTAACTTATGATGAAAATTTTTATAAATATTATAGGTACCATTTTATATGTGTGGTGACGGAGTATGAATATAATTCGACGCCCCTATCTTACCCATAAGTGTCGTACAAATGAATAAGAGATAAAATATGCATGTAACTAATGTATGGAGACTTGAACGTCGAGACGTCTAACAGGCGTCGTAGAGTCGGTTAATGCAGGAGGTTAGTGCCCCGGTGTAGTAGGATGGTGATGAATGAATACGTACCTATGAGAATTTCCATGAAAAAGATAATTACTATGTTAGTGTATAGGGGACTAGGTACTGCTCTAAATATATTCATCATCATCATCACAACCCATAAATGTCCCACTGTTGGGCTCGGGCCTCCTCCGCAGTGGGAGGGAAATTAACCTCGTATACCGGGCTGGTCAGACGTGTTGGTATAGGGTTTTGTTTCGAGTTTTCTTTCTCTTGCATAGATGTTATATGCGCTTTATATCCCCTAGTCGTCTCGTACGATCCCACGGGTAGGATATGGGGTGGTGAATAGTATTCTACTCCGTCACCACACGGAGATATATTAAATTCTTATATCTATGGCTCTAAATATATTATATTCTTATATCTATGTAAACAATAAAGCATTTACCCTATATAACCTTTAAATATATTTTATAATAATTATTTTAAGATTTTGTAATTCTCTAATCAGTGAACTTCATTGCTTCCTTCTTAAACTATTATATGAAAATTTTCACAGCTGCCGCTGTGCCAATTCGCTTAATGGAGCGCTGGTATAAAAGTTTTATCTGTACTTTAAAAACTCTTACTTTCAATTTCTACAAAATCTAATCCGTGAAGTATTATTTTTTTAATCAGATATTAGAATATAAAATTACCAAGTTATTTTTTTATATTTTTATATAAGTATACTTCGAATATATATTATGCTGTTTCTTGTACATATTATATGGCTACGAATACTACCATCTCTTACTTTGCTCGTGGATGAAGTAAAAGATGATTCAGAGCTTTTTTATATCGACCTGAACCAACTGCACCTAATGCCGTTTGGTCAACAATTACATTACCAAAGAGGGTTGATGTCAGGCAGGCAGCCGGTCATAAAACTTAAGCCAATAACTTTTCCAATTTTTTTCTATGGAGGAGTACATATTGCGTCGACTCCAAGTAAATTGAATAAGAGCAGGAGAATGATGATGATGACTTCGTATATATACACGATGTGAGCCTTCTTCTCAATGGGAAGGTATTTAACGTTATACACCATGTTGGTTAGCTGGGTACTATCCATCAATCATCCCGTAGATGTCCCCTGTTGGACATAAACCTCCTTACGAGAATGCCACTCAGTAACAGTCAGCCCGGTTAGACGAAATAATGACGTTTTATTCCGAGTATTCCTTCTTTTGCATCATCTACTTATCATTATTAGGTAATCTACATAGAGCCTATAGTCATGTTTTACAACATGTAACCAAATAAAAGATAATCTAGAACACTCTTGATTATGATTAATCTAGTGTTGCCCAGATCTATAAATTTCATCTTCTCAAATTTCATCTTCTTGCCAAAGATTGATTGTTAAAACTGTATGATTAGGTGTTCAGGTTTCAATTTAGTTGAGACAACGAGGTCGATACTACATAATTTAAATAATTTAAATTTAGTACATAATTTAAATTTAGAATTTAAGAATAATGCACGCTAAAGGGATTGATATTAACGCGAACCGCCGCCGGCCGCCCTAGACGAGGCCGCGGGTGACTGGACCAGGGAATTAGTCCGTCACCCGCCGAGAGGCTGACAGTGCGAGAAGGGACCGATATCCGCCCTGGGTGGGGGGACGTCGCTCAAG
Source organism: Lymantria monacha (assembly GCA_905163515.2). Taxonomy (NCBI): domain Eukaryota; kingdom Metazoa; phylum Arthropoda; class Insecta; order Lepidoptera; family Erebidae; genus Lymantria; species Lymantria monacha. Next base: position 21,411,180 of record LR991091.1, read on the forward strand.
GAGAGGGTACCCCTCAGGGGGTATTCCGCCGGGCCAGCCACTGACGACAAGTTCACGCTGCTCCAAGTGCCGGTCCAACGACGTAGGCGAGGTTCATGGGTGGGTTACGGGTATACGTGCGTACGCCCCTCTGTCGCCCCGGACGCAGTGGTGCAAGAAGAGCGCCGACCATAACCTACCGCTAAAAAAAAAAAGGGATTGATATTTTTATAACTTTTTTTTATTTATAAAGGTAGAGACGTACTAATGTGGCCGTGCGCAATCTTAAATTGTGTAATGATTATTCGGTGAAAGAGAGAACCAGAGGTACAAGCTATGGAGTAACCTGGCTGTACTCCTGGTATTGTAGAGCTCTGTAAACGGTAATTACTATTAGTAACTACCATCAAATGAGTTAATTTAGTCTACCATCAAAAGAAATATAAAAATATAATAAGCATTTGAACCATATTTATGCTAGTAAGTCAATGAAGTAAGTAATATAGATATTATTTTAGGAAAATATTATCTTGTAGAATGTTACTTACTATAAACTTTAAAGTTGAGTTTGTAAATATAAGCTTAGCCGTTGATGCCATGGAATGTGATATAAAAGGAACATCGTGAAAGAGGGTTATGTCAGAAGCTTTCAACATTGTAGCGCAACCAAGACAGGTTTTATGTTGATACTACTTACTTTAAGTGCACTGACGAAACCTAAGGTTTCTTTTATACTTTATGAAGAAGTCTGAAATATAAAATTATATTATAAAAAAGGGATATGATTTTGTGCAATAAAGCTCGAATTACGAAAATAAATTCGTGTTATTTAGGGTTCCGCACCCAAATGGTAATAATGGGACCCTATTACTGAGACTTCGCTGTCCGTCCGTCCGTCCGTCTGTCACCAGCCTGTATCTCAAGAACGATGATAACTAGACAGTTGAAATTTTCACAGATGATGTATTTCTATTGCCGCTATAACAACAAGTACTAATAAAAATAAAATATAATAAATATTTAAGAGGGGCTCCCATACAACAAACTTGATCTTCTTATCGTTATATATATAATGTATGTATATAATGGTACGGAACCCTTCGTTCGGGAGTCTGACTCGTACTTGGGCGATGGTTTTGTTAACAGAATGCTTATGATCATAATATGACATACGGAGAGCGTGTCTCTCTTTTCCCTCGAATGTGGTTAAGGGGAGTAGTAGCTTCTCTAGTAGTTATCTCATAATCAGGTGATGGTATCTCATTTATGGGGTTTATTCCTAATAAACGATTTGATTTGATATAAGTTCACACATCACGGGTATTATACAAAAATATAATTAACAAATATAAATTACACAGAGACTCAAAGCCATTATTAGTTGGTTGCATAAATAATTATCCTGCATGAACATCGAAGCCACAGTAATCACTTTGAAAATTTGGTACAACATTCATTACTATCTGCAGTGAATATACATATATTCACTCATATTTATTTTCCATTGTAAGCTAATAGAGTTGATCAGAGAAAAGATATGTAAAACGAGTAAACGAAATGACAGGATTTTGCTGTACATGACAGCATGAGTGATTAAATCGACAACCACTTTCTAGCATTATATTGACAGCCCATTTTGCTTTAAGAGCTGCAGTATTATGGAACTGTTATTTTGTTTACTGATTTCCTGAATTTCATTGTGTATCATTTTACAATAAATGTCAACTCTGCACATATTCATATCATGTTAGCTGTCTGGTAGCGGTTACGAATACTACCAACCCTTACTTGGCTTGTGGATGTCGTAAAAGATGACTAAGAGCCTTATAACAACCTGGGCCAAGTATATCTGATGCCGTTGGGTCAACAATTACATTCCCGATGAGAGTTGACGTCTGGCAGGCGGACGGTCATAAAACAATAATAAATAATAAAACAATACAGTATGTACTATGAAAGAAGAGTATATATTGTATCGACCCCAAGTAATTGGGATAAGAGTAGTAGAATGATGATGTTAGTAAGAATACCAATCACGATGTAGGCAACGGGATAAGAATAGAATCATGGCTAATTGCACTTGGGGTTGTAATAATTAACTAAAGAGAAAAGGCAGCAGCTCTCTTGTAGTAACCGTATATCCAGCATCTGTAGGCGCCAAGCATAGCAATGGCACTATTCCCTAATTTTTTGGCAAAGTATGCTGAAACATTGAATAATGATGATATGAATAAAAATAGGTGTATGTCGTATCACCACCGTTGATTTTGATGTGACAGGTATTAAGACTGGCTGCGATATTAGCAGAAAAATGGGTTGTTGCATTCTATTGGGGAACAAACTATTAACTGGAATCGTTAACTCACCTAGCAATTATTGTAATTATGTTATATCTGTATCTTAAGGGGCCCTTATCCAATTATAGATATCAATAGGCTGATGAAAGGATAGGTATTTTATTTACCAAAATATATAACTCCTATAACTAAACACTAAACAACATAATATTAAAATAAGTATTGTTAAAGTTATAATAATACCGTTTATATAGAATTTGTAACTTGATGAATATGATGGGTTTATGCCAAATCCAATTTAAGGAAAATTATGCTGTACTGCAATTGTAGGTAATTTAACTATGGAAGTTGTACAAACTCTTAATTGGACCGCCAAAGCTTTTAGATTCAGTTATGTGTTTGGAGTTGACAAATTTAAGTATTTCCTTTAATTGCTTTTAAGAGAAAGCATTGCAACTCAGTTAAAGTTTCTGCAATCCGAAGAGTATAGCAAAAATATTGTAAACATTTTCTTTATTTTTTTTCGCTCCATATACGCCCTATTGTTTACAACCTTTGTTTGGCATGGAAGTCCTCCAAAAAGTAGGGATCAACCTACCTATTTGATTGACATATAGAGCTTTCTTTCATTTTTCAAATTTCAAAAAGGGAACTTTCCCAATATGTATTTATATGGATACTAGGGCATAATTTATTCCTCTATGAACCAAATTAGATCATTATTTTTATTGTAAAAAGGTTACTAGAGTTAATTTTTTTTTTTTTTTTTTTTGGGGGGGTGGGCTACGGTCGCCGCACTCCTCGCACCACTCCATCCGGGGTGACAGAGGGGCGTAAGCGCGCACACCCGTAACCCACCGTGACGTCGCCTTCGTCAATGGGCCGACCACCGGAGCAGAGTGACTTGACGTCAGTGGTCGGCCCGACGGAATACCCCTGAGGAGTACCCTCTCCTCGACCGACATCCCCCCCTCGGGTAGGATGTCGGTCTTTCCTCACGCAGTCGGCCTCTCGGCGGGTGACGGACTAATTCCCCGATCCAGTCACCCGCTGCCTTGGCTAGGGCGGCATCAGGCGCAGGTAATCGCGCCTGCGCCGCCCCAGTCGCCGGCGGCGGCTTGCGCCGTCGAGGAGACTTACTAGAGTTAATGGATGAAGGTGTGATCTATCGGCGTCCATTATTTGGCTACGACGTCTACCAACACTAGCGTCTCCACGTGTGTATAATGCCTTGATCGCCACGCGTGGTAGGTAGGAATTTTGGCAGTCATAATTACCGTTTTTTAGGCAGTTCACGTGAATTTTATTATTGTGCTCATACATGAGATTTTTATTCCTTTCTCTTTCTTCTAATAAAGTTTATATTATATAGCTTTATAAATATTATTTCGCATGGCAACACGTAAATAACCGACATATAATTTGGTGTCAAAGCTGTCAATTAAGTCTGTTTTGGCATTAATCCCTTTAGATTCTATATGGTTGGCAATCGGGTAACAGAATACAGAATACGAAGTGTATGCAACTCTTTTGCACTCCTCATAAGCGAAGCGTTGAGGTGATGCTCTACTCCAGATATATGAAAATCAAGGACTTTCAAAACTAAAAATGATTGTATTTTTTTTTCACACTGAACTTATAGGATAATATTATCAAACATTTGACAAGAAAAAACATTCGTTTAAACGGATTTGATATTTTTAAAACGAAATTTGTTTAAAGTAAGAAAAAAGTTGAATAAAAAAATATTCGAGAAGGTCCGGATGTCTATCCGTATGAAACTAGCACTCTCACGACCGTAAAAATGAATGTATTAAAGATTTTTTTTTAAATGCTTCATAATCGCAACGCGGTGTTTTCTTTCGAAAATGGTTTGGTAATTCTTTGTTGTTTAGTTGCAATTAATAAAAACTAAACTGATTAGTATTTGGTGAATGAATGAAAATTGGGTTCGTTTACAATGCTTGCTATGTTTTGACTAATGTTTTGACGTCAAGAATGGCGCGAAATTTAAAAATGTATTTTTTGTTTCTTCCTTTGGCATTGACTTATAGTAAATGATAAATAATAACAAAAATATAACTTGTGCACTTTTGGATTTTTCAAAATGTTGTTAATATATCCCTAATTTAAACTAAAAATGTAAATCAAAACTTAGCAATATACTGGCATGATATTAACATCACTATTTACCTGAATAAAACTTTAATTTATTTATGCAATAGGTACTAACATATTCTTGGGTGTCTCAAAATCGTAGCTCATTTGCTAATTGAGTCATAGAATAGCCCTCTGTATAGTCTGGAGGCGTAGAGACTTGTCGATGTATTATTTCGACATTTTCTATATATTCAAACCCTATCGAACGCTATCTTTGCGCATGGCGGCTGGTAATGCCTCGTGTTATTGTGCACCAGCCGTTACTCGGATGTAGTGAATAACTGCAATCAGTTTCGAGGAAGGAGCTGTCTACTCTATTTAATTCGCGGTCAATGTCAGAGGTGATGCATGTACAAATACCTGCGCCAAATCTTACCACAGTCGAACTGCGGATGATAATGCAATAGATTGATTAAGGAACTTCTATAAAAATCACTATTTAATCACTACATTCTTATTCAATAATTTTAATATTTTATAACTAAGGTAGTGATAGTCACTAATGATTTGGTTTCAGTATTTTTCTTTTCAACTAAAATTGTAGATACAATCACAAGCAAGACGAAACGGGTCACTTTTGAGGATATATTATTTACGCATTACATATAGATATGCATAAATAATACGTATAATTCTTTTACGGAAGCATGGTTTCAATATGAATACAATAAGTACATAATTTGTACAGTATGTATTAGTATAAGCAACATTATTGCTTATGTAACTCTTATTATACTCCTATAAACATAACATAAAAATTGGTAGGCGTGTAAGTTTCATAGCGAGGGCTATCATTTTATATTGAAAATCAATACCCATTGACCGTAGATATTTCTGAAAGCACGCTCGAAACATTAACCGTCCATATATAGATACACTTCAGTAAAGTTCAGGCTGCCCCCAATAGCTGTAAACATCGTAATAATCGTAAACTGGCAGGATTTTATGGTGAACGGGTAAGAATTATAGAGTTAATTTAAAAGTCGATTTTAGGATAACGGGGAACTATGCTTAAAACGTTTCGTTATCTTATGCATTATTATACAAATTAGATTGTACAAATATATATATGCAAATCTTTCTTATGCTGCATGTATATATAGATCTTTTTTTATTGCTTATGGTGGCAAATGAGCAAGCAGCACACCTGGTGGTACGTTTTTTTCTGCCGCCGATGGACCTTTGCCATGCCAGAGATAAAGTTAGACCGCTGCTTATTAATGAAAAACCCAAACTCACCCAAAAATTTGCGCTGCTGGCTCTCTAGCTCACCAAACAAAGCGCAGCAGCACATTAACATTAGACGTCGATTTTCTATGACAGTTTGATACTACCCCGGACTGACCGGCCCGCGCCTATAGACAGAAAACTGTCAACAGCATGGTACCACTATTATATATATATATTGATACCTGTTTCGCGTGAGATTAGGCTAAGACTATGTCATTATCTGTATCTATGACACCTCACGACGGATTAGGCAGAGACCACGAAATTTCGCATGTCGAAAATTATGATATATCTCTTCCTTCATTCACATTCGATACATTGTACTCTATAATACATTTACTAGCTAGCTACACAAAAGGTCTCAGTTTTCATTCTTAACTTAATACATTGTCATTATCTAGCATAAGTAAAATTAAGGAATTATTTATAAAATCCGATTACGAAATGAAAAATGATGTCGCAAGCGGGATTCGAACCCGCGCCTATTGGGATTCCGGCCCAATCGTGCTGCCACTACACTACCGCGACTAATTGTAGGACATACAAATTGCATTTCGTATTGTATTTACGTCTTAAGGTGACGGTGTGCTATCTACCCGACAATGTTTACACATTGTTATAGGCTTAATACTTCAACACGTAAATACAATACGAAATGCAATTTGCATGTCCTACAATTAGTCGCGGTAGTGTAGTGGCAGCACGATTGGGCCGGAATCCCAATAGGCGCGCGTTCGAATCCCGCTTGCGACATCATTTTTCATTTCGTAATCGGATTTTATAAATAATTAAGCATATTAAATGCTAAATTTCAGTAATTTAAATTAAGGAATTATATTAAGCTAAGAAAGCAAACTCAGTCTTTTTACATTAGTAATAACCACGGCATCAGTAAGGGTATTCACGAATGGTACTCTAAAATGATCACCTCACGGACAAACGGTTGTTTTTAAATACACATTGAGACAAAAATAGAAAATATAAATAACTTGCACGTGACTTCATTACTTGGTAGTCTTGAACACGGTTAAATATGGCAATAAAATATTTATAGACATTAAATATCGTTTAACTCACCTTAGTATAAAATTCATAATTATAAAACAAGGAAAACAAGAAGATTTAATGAAAATCTTTGGGGTCTGTCTAAAGAGAAAAGTTAAAATGGTAAATCGGAATTATTTAAATCAACTGTGAGCAAAAATGTAATTAGAAAATCAGTATTATGAAGATAACTTGAAAGGACATTTTGGCTTAAGAGCCGTAAGCAATAATGAGAATTTAATTTTTTTTTATTTATAATTTCATGCTCTTATCTATAGAGAGGGATATAAAAGAGAAATAAATGTGTTAAAACTAGGATTAAAACGTTCTGGATTTAATTTAATAATCGACGTATACCGTTATATCATCATCATCATCATGATTCTCTTGCTTTTATCCCAATTACTTGAGCCGAGGCAATATGTACCTACTCCTATTGCTACATATTCCAATAGTTATTGGTAATATTTTTATGACCGGCCGCCTATCTGACGTCAACCCTCCTTGATAATGTAATTGTTGACTAAACGGCATCAGGTGGTGCTGGCCCAGGTCGATATAAGGCTCTTAGTGTTCATTACGACATCCACGGGTAAATAAGGGTTGGTAGTATTTGTAGCTGCTACCAATCCAGCATACGTATACTTTTATATACGTATATTTTAGCTATATGTTTATTGAAGGCATTCGAAAGGATATCCATCCAAGAGGCCCGCAAAAGTCAAAGAACCGATACCTGTGGTCTACTCAATGAGCTTAGAGGAAAAATACGGCACAATATGTATGTCGTGCTGCTGAGCTGTAGAGCCTTGAGAAGCCCATTGGCCCGCTCAGTTTGATAGTGACTTTGATAGTACAGCGGTTTTTTTTGGTGCAGGCTCTGGTCTGGACCCACGTCTTCCGTTCCGTCCAGGGCTACGGAAGGGCGGCCCGTGGCCCTATAACCCATCGTATTTCCTACCCGGCCAGCCACTAGTACATAGTTTTATAATCAAAGTAGAAGCAGTAGAAACTAAGTAATTATTATTCTTGTTTATTCTTATAGTGCTTTAATGTTATACAATAAATTTTCTCTCGACGAAGGAGAAAATAGGCAAGTCATAGCATCCCACACTCTTCTGTCGCCTCAGATAAATCATCTTGTTGCTTGTCAAAAGGCATTATTATCTCATTTATAAGCGGTTTTTGAACGGATTGCAAGTTGCATGCGTTATCTGTAAAAAAAAATATATTTTAGTTCTTACCTGTACCATTGTTGAATGGCAGCTCAAAATAATAGACCTAATGACAACTAGACACGAATTTTCATATTTTGTATCGAATATTTATTCTAATGTGCTGATATTACCTTCCTATGTCTCTTAGTTGAAAGAAGAGGGAGTAGTGGCATTCTTGATCATCAAATACATTTTACTTTATATAATACTTCAATTTGGTTATGTATTGAGAATATAATGTATCCTCTTATTGTACAATCGTAGCAATGAGATACTGTAAAAGGACTACGAGAGTCGGCGGTACAGGATCTTCTGTGAAAATCATAAAACTAATTGTGAATTTCAACCCAACCGTTTACCCAACCTACCTTTAGGTAGCGATTATGCAAATTCATTATCTCCACTTCATGGTAAAGTATATCTAACAATGGAAGTTAATAGTCTATTATACGAGTATGAATGGATATTTATTATAAATGCGTAACTAGTTATAATTCATTTTTAAAACTCAAATCCAAAAGATATCATATTAATGTAAATGTTTTATTTATATTTTGTTTTATTTCCAAATTGTAAGATCTATACGTATGCTGACGATACCGCAATCCTTGTATATGATCCGACCTGGGATGTGGTTAAGCTAAGAAGGCAGAATTTGCACTGTTAAGATTTATGAGCTAGTTTCATGCAAATCTTTTGACACTTAACTTCTCTAAAACCTGCTATATTCCTTTTAGTATTAGGAATAATAACAAACCACCGCAAAATTTTTCAATTACTGCACACTGGTACCTTAGTTCATTAACACCATGCTCTTGTTCAAATCTTGTGAGAGTTAATAAAATTAAGTATCTTGGAGTTGAAATAGATGAAGAGTTAAGGTGGGATAAGCAAATAGATTCTATTGCGTGCCGGATGATGAGAATTATCTATATCTTTAAGTCCTTAAGAGAATCAGCGGACTTTGACACCTTGAGAATGGTGTTTTATGCTTTGTGCCAATCAGTTATTGGTTATTGTATAACCGTATGGAGCGGAGCTACTAAAACACTTTTATTAAAAATAGAAAGAGCTCATAGGGCAGTTTTAAAGTATAAGACCCATAAACCATTCCGATATCCTACAGCTAAGCTACACAATGACTGCAAGGTCTTAACCGTTCGACAGTTGTACGTACTCCGTTCAGTGCTTAGAATACATGGTTCTATGCCTCTTGCCGATCCCAACAAACGTAAAATTTATCCACGAGGTATTAAACATAAGACATGTTTTGCCAGACATTAATATTACGTTATATCAATTCATATCTACCAAAAAATTCTCCAAGAACTGCATATACTTAATTTAAACAAACACAACCTAAAAAGTAAAGTAACTGATTGGCTTCTAAAACAGGATTACTCAAATACTGAATTATTACTCACATACACTGTGTAACATAAACATACAACCACTAACCACACAATACACAACCATACACACACACACGCACAGACACACACGCACACACAGACATACACACACGCACATGACGCACATACTCCGTGCACTCACTGCTTCTATACGCACTCTCAATTTCTATTTCTTTATTATTAACTAAATATAACATTCACATTTTTCTTTTATATTTTTATTCACTTTTCTTCAGTATACTATTGACATTTTCCTTTTTAAATATAAATTTATTAACCCCGTCTCGTATGATACAGGTTTCACCTAGTCTACGAGACTAAGCTATAATAGTGCTACACATACTGGCAATATTTTAAGTAAATTATTATAAAATGTGTAATGTTTTGACTAAATAAATTATTATTATTATTTGTATCTCCATTTTATTCACGGGATCTTCCGTAGGGAAGATGCCCGGTCCTTTGGGAGGCTTACATGGGGACATGGATCCAACACGCAGAGGCCTTTGGAGAAATTTATTCTAAATATTGAACATCTGCCGATGACATTCCACGTCTGCACATAACATATGTGGACTGCCAGCGGTAAGTGTAAAACTATTGTGAGATGATGGTAGCTAATATCTGACTATGGGAGTGGGTCCTTAGTAGACGGGTTCATTTTACATGAAATTTAAAACTGTCGTCTGCCTTCAAACCCATATTAAGAGATGAACGGTAGCAGACGGTGACACGCCAACTCACTGAATGGGCTCCCTAAGTAGTCGCCACAGGCACACCAGCCATACGGGCAACAGGAGGCAACATTGGTGTAAGTGGCTAGGGATGTCGAGCGGTACGGCGCCGGTTTCACCATTGAGTCTGCGATAAACAGAGCCATGGTTTCCCCGTAATTATGCCTTTGAAAATGACACTTCTACTCTCGAGCATATAGCTCTGGCGACCGCTCTCTGACCAGCTGTTAAAGGAAAGCCAGAGCTGAGAGTCCTTCGGGCACTCTTCGGTTTCCACTCTAGTCAGCCAAAGAAGGCCAGCTGGAGACGAGTCTGATCCCTGATCGACTCTCTGGAGTATTCAGGACCGCAGTGTCGCCACTTACATTCAGCTCGCCACAAGCTGCCCTGCGGTTTATTGGCTTTCCTGTAAATCTATTATTATTATATTATAATATCATAAAATCTACCTTTTCCATTATAGGTACGTTAGTAATTGAGGAATTCTCATGAAACATAATCAGCATCAGCGCTTCACCATATGCAATATGAGCAACTAAATTTCGTATTTGTATTGGAAACCATATTATAATAGTATTAATTAATTTCAGTAGCCATATGTGGACCACATATGGCTACTGAAATTAATTAATCAGCAGTTTAACTGAAAAAAAAATGCTTTTCTAAAGCAAATAAGATACGTTTAAATATTAACTAAATTGCATTAGGCATACCTATAATCGATATTTGATGAATTCTGCCGATTTCTCCAGGTTTTCATGATTAAATCCTGATTTGATGATGATGAGAACAGAACTGAAACATAACAGCTTTTTAAAAAAATAATCTAGATCGGTGAAGCCTGATAATAATGAGAATAACTGAAAAATAATTGCTTTTTCGTCATCGTCATCAACGTTTTAGCTCTTACAAGTCCCAGTGTTGGGCTCAAGCCTCATCCGTAATGGGTAATAAATTGACCTACCACGATGGTCAGACGTGTTAGTATAGGGTTCTGTTTCGAGAGTTTCTTCTCTTGCTCTTGCTTTTTCACCTTCTTCTTCCTGCTCTTGTTATATGTATTTTATATTGATTAATTACGATCACTCACAGTTAAGATGGGGGGTAGCCAATTGTATTCTTACCCCGTCATCACACGGATAATAAACTTTTTAGAAAATAAAAATAGATCACTGAAGCCGTTTTGAGTAATTAATTGATAGATTAAAAAAAATGCCGTGAAAAATTTATACCCTCATCTTTTAATAAATTTATGCCTAGACTTGAAATTTATTATCAATTATTATTATCTACTAGTCATCAGATTAGCTGTTTGCTCTTCCATTGTGTATGACATGAATTAATATATGCCTATCCTCGTATGTAATACAACCACGAGTAAAGTGAGATTACAATTTATTTAGAATCCCATTAAGATCAGTTCGATAAAGTCAACCGCGGTTTAATTCTATGTGTTCGTCGGGTAAATATTGAAATTCAATTTATATAACGCCTCAGGCACTTTTGACTTTTTGCTCTTTTACACAGCCAGAAGTAATAATGGAACGGAGAATATTATATTTCTTTGAAATTATTGGCCTTTAAATTATCTTTATTCTAGAATAGCTAAATAATTTCATTCATTACGTAAATTTTTGCTGTAGTTATTGATCTTAAATATATTTGAATTTTTATTAAATAAATGTTCAAATAGTTTCAATCTACCTCTTACCTAAGAAAAGAAACAAATTATACTTCTCTATATTTCATATCTTCTCTATATAGTCTTTTATAGTACCTATGGGGTAGAAAGAATTGAATCATTTTGTACTACGTAGGTATGATAATTATCCGTGTGGTGACGGGGCAAAGATACAAATCACCACCCCCTATCTTACCTGTGGGTAATCATAAGAGATGGACTAAAGGATACAAAAGGCATGTAACATCTATGCAAGAGAAGGAAAACTCGAAACAAAACACTATACCAAAACGTCTGACCAGCGTGGTATAGTAGGTCATTTTCCTTCCCAATATGAAGGTGGCTCAAGGCGAACAGTGGAACATATATGAGCTGAGATGATGGGGTTTGATGAAAGATATTTTAATTAACGTACATAATATCACTGGAATTTAAAAATATAATGAAAACCTATTAATTGTACTAAGGAGTCAAATATTAATGTCTATATATTTCAGTGATTATAAAGTTATCGCCTCATCTTCGTCTTCTTCTAATTACAAAAAAGTTTTTTTTCTACGCGAGATAACTATTACGGGTGGTAGGCAGAAGGTTATATCTCAGTGCCAGTCTCCTGCATCACTTCCGCATTACTATTATCGAGAGAAATGGGTAAGTTAATCACATTTTTTCCTGTACCCCTCACAGTAGAACAATATTCTTCATATTATCCTACTATACCACATTCATAAAATATATGCCTTTTATTTAAGTTTACCTTTTTTTGCAGACATACTAGCAATGTTGAATTATATTTGAATTTAGAATTGTTTGTTGAAGTGTTAACAGAATATGATTTTTTTTCATTACGCGGGAAAAATAACTCTTACTATATTTGAATAACAATAAGCACCAACGCTATTAAGTGGTATTAACAATGACATAGCGAAATACAGGCGACAAAGGCGTGAGCCTATAAATAAAAATATAAATGTTGGTGGCAATTCGGAATGGAAATAAGTACCTAACACTCTGAATTGACATATTTTTAACTGTTGTAACAAGGTTTTTTTATTCCATAGTTTCTTTTTTTACCGTCAGTAACTGTTTCACTTTTCGACATGAGCCTCTTTCATATTAAGAGGATTATTTATCTACTTATGTCTTTTAGTTGCCTTTTATAACGCCTATACGAAATGATAAGAGGTTATAGACTAATTATTTAACAAGCCCTTATCTTTTAAGTGTATATTTTTATTCACACTCTGATAATCTCACCCATAATATGCACAAATAGCCTAAATAAGGACCCTGTGCTAAGTTCTATGGTTTCAATTCCGAAACAAAACACATAATTCTATGATATACAAACTTTTTCTGAACCATTTTTTTTTCATCATTATTATCATTCCAGCTCATTTATATACCACTACTACGCTCGAAGCTTCTTCATAATAGAAGTTTAATCAACTGCACCACACTCGGAATAAAGAGTTGGCGTAAGTTTTTCTTGCATATATGTTAGGTGCATATTAGATCCCTCAGTCATCTTTTACAACAGTCATGGGTAAGATAGGTGTTGATGAATTATATTCTTACTCTGCCACCGCTCAGATTTATTTTTTTACATTTGTTAATATATGACTTATTACTTAGCTGTGTGGTAGCGGCTACGAATACTACCAAGCCTAACTTTGCTCGTGGATGTCGTAAAAGACGACTAAGAGCCTTATAACGACCAGCGCCAACTTCATCTGATGCCGTTTGGTCAACAATTACATTCCCAAGGAGGGTTGACGTCTGGCTGGCGGCCGGTCATAAAACTTTTGTCAATAACTTTTACAATATGTACTATGAAAGAAAAGTTCATATTGTATAAACCCCAAGCAATTGGGATAAGAGTAGGAGAATGATGTTAATATATGACTTATATTACAATATAAGAATTTTCTTTAATTATGTTATTTGAAGTAATATTTTGTTAACCCTTTATCCTCAGGCAGAATTGTACGTTCAATAATAATATGCTTGTATATGTTTGTAACAGGATGACCAAAATGGCCGTTTAACGCCTACCCGCTGTTGTCCGCATTGTAAGTATTGATTTTCTGAGGAATTACAATCTGTACGTGATATGCATCCAAATGATTTTACAGTGACCATATTTTATTAAATATACGATTTGAATGTATTCGATTACCAAACAGATATTTTTTGACCTGTTAATTTAGGTTTCTGAACATATCACCTGATTATTAGTGCAAGAATCTTTTTTCGCACGCTGCGTTAGCGACCGTAAGTCCCATCATGGAGACAGCTCTGCGATAGTCACTGAATTGAAGAGACAGATTCTTAATGAGTAAATAAAGTGATCTCATTTTAATTGTTGCGTAATTGTTGCATTAGAATTTATTTGTGTGGTATAGGCCGACTAGTTACTCGGTTTTGATGAGTCTATCGCTTTGGTTTGAGTAGCACTGTGATCATACCGTAGCAGTGAGCGTATATGAACTCTCGCCCTCGGCTACAATTTAAACTATGGTTTGGAATGAGAGTGGATGGGATGTGGCCGCCTCCTTTTGAAAGCAATTGACGTGTATAGAGGAGGTGAAAAGGAATCAACGGGCTTTTGTTATTAAGCTCTTATTGTAATAAATAATATGGAGCGTCGAAGTGCGTGGAAAGTTCTACTATATCTATGGTGAACGCAAGACACTCACTTAAGTAAATACATATCAGAAACACGTTGTGCATCATTTTGAGAAAGGGATTAGGGCGTCAAACACAGTTGGAGGCAAGAGTAATAATTGTAAATACCTAGCAGGTAGAGGGTAGAATATGGATATCGCAATCTCACTCCGGTGAATAGATGGAAGTGAAGAGGTGGAGAGAATACTGTTACTCTTAGGTGTTTAAGCAAGCAGCTATGCTGTGACACAACCCCTTAGCTTAGCTTAACTCTAGCCCTTAGCTTGCTTTGTGAAAAGGTATATATAAAAAAAACTAATATTTTCCTTAAAATGAGTTCTTTAAAGTTTTATAAAATTAAACTAATGAAAACTACAAAAATGTTTAGAAAAGTAGTAATATTAAACAGACGCTTAATATTATCACAGCTTCTCTCTATCTCTTTGGTGTGCAAAGTTTAAATTTAAAACAAAATAACAATAATATTAGTTAAATTATTACACTTTTAATGAGAACCCCTCTGTAAGGTAAATACCTACTCCATATTATTCCAAAGAAGTATATTTCTCTCTCTTTATTTGCCAAATATCTAATACAGAACCAAATTTACATAAAAATATTTCAATTTAGAAATCTATCGACACTTATCCACTTATAAATAACAACATAATGTATACAAACGTTCTGTTTATTGAGACAGACATGTATTGATGACTTGTAATCAAATAATAACTTATTAGCTCTTGTTGATAATAATTATTGCTATTAATGTTCTCGTAGATGAGAAATGCCAATCACAATGATGGACAAGCTAATATAGCTACGTTTGATCATTCCTGAATCACATAGTAATTAGATTTGGGACACAATAATGAAGCACCATTATCAAAGCCACTATTGATTGGCTCTAGAATCTAACCCCAGAAGTTCTCATTATAATAAATACAGTTACTTCGATAAGCCAACATGAAATAAAAAAAATACTGACATATTTTACTTTGTAGGTTTTAAAAACTAGGCATTGTATGAATTTTTAACTAGTGTCTCTATGCGCTATATACATTACAAATCTCGAAATGGCTGAAGTTGTTTGTGTGTGATTTTAAATATTTTAATAAACGAAATTGACGAAAAATCCATATTATTCATTCACTATTGTTGTTACTTGTATAAAGATTTCCTGCTCAAAATATTAGACAAAAATCAGTTGAGAAATGTGTTGATGAATGTGTGTAAAGGAAAATAACAGAACATCCAGAACATATATATATATATATATATATATATATATATATATATATATATATATATATATATATATATATATATATACATATATACTCATTTCTACCCAAACTGAAATGAAGAGGCTGCGATTGTGCTCCGTAGTCGCTCGGTCAAATACTTAGTATTATTTTTATAGTAAAAGGCTTTTAAGGTAAGCCTAACGTGGCTTACTCACGTTATTGTGTCGTAATCGTCACGCTCAGTAAGCGGGCTAAGGATCACAATTAGTATTATAAAATTCTTTGGAGAACCCTGCTGTCTATTCTCTTAGTATTCCTTCCACCGCCTTTCACGACGCTCGCGGGATAGTAATAAATTTTAATTATTAAGACCTAAATTCTTTTTGCGCCAAACATATTAAGAAATGTTCAGAAACATACTTATCAAATAGATAAAATAAAGTATTCATCTCGTAAACAGATGATTAAAGCTCGATTTTACTTTAGATCTTAGACTCTTTTAATCCATCTTAGACTAATTTTTACTGTCTGTATGGCAGTTATTGTATAAATTTGACTTAAAATCTATAATAAATAATTATTTTCCAACTGTTATTCTGTATTTATGGGAAAATAACTATTATTAGTATCATTGTTTAATAAACTACTAATTACGTATTTAATTAAAATTTAATATTACAATCATTATTTAGTAAACTTTACTAATCACGTATTTAATTAAAATATAATATTATTATTTAATTAAAGTGTAATATTGTTATTTAAAAAAAAAATAATATTATCATCGTTATTTAGTAAGCTCTACTAATCAAATATTTAATAAAAATGTATTTCCTTTTTATGCACTGGATCTTCCCTAGGGAAGATGCTCAAACCTTTGGAAAGCTTACATGGGGGATATGGATCCGACACGGCTTTGGAGAAATTTAATCTATATATTGGGATGGGACATCTAGTGATGACATTTCAAGTCTGCACATAACATTTGTGGAATGTCAACGATAAGTATAAAACTATTATGTGATGATGGTATCTAATATCTGAGTATGGGAGTGGGTGCTTAGTGGACTGATTCATCTTAAATTTATTATTATTATTTAATTATAATGTAATATTACAATCGTTATTTAGTAAGCTTTACTAATCACATATTTAATTAAAATATGATATTAATTCACTAACTAAAAGTTTGATTATCTTGTAGTCCGTATATCACACATGAAGTTCTACTGATCACGTAAACAATTAATGTTGATATTGATTGTTAGCTAATGAACGCAAGAATGTATTATACTTAGTTATAGGTAGAGTATATATTTAATGCGAAGGATAAATCTTTTTTATGCCATATACGTCCTATTTTGTGTAAGAATATTCTCTGTAATAGAAAGAAAATTGTCTTGCTATATGATGTTGGCCAGGGCACTGTTTAATTTTGAACTTGCACTCTCTTCACTATTTTTGATTTAGTTTATTTTATTGACATCTTAGGTAAAGAAATGTGATTATAAAAATTGTGTACGATTTTTTTTTAAAGACAGCACGCTACATTAATGAAATAATCCTCGTATTTTGGAGGACTTTAAAAACATATAATTTAACGGGCATAAATTACACCCAGACTCAGAACAACAATTTATGGATCACGAAACTGATTTGATCACATCAGAACTCGTGTTGAATGACGTAAGTTTGATCCCCACGCAGTATTATATTTATAGTATATAAATTAAGACGATTAAGTTATGAACAAATGATATTAACGAGTCAAATTTTATGTTTATTATTTACCTATTAATACAGGGATTGATTTCCTAATCATAATCTTTATCAAAATTATTTATTTAAGGGTATAGCTAGGCGACTGCCTACACATACAATCCCCAAACCAACCCATTTTTTTTTTTTTTGCGATGTACTTGGACGTGGTGGCGCCCTGCCAAATCGGTCTGGGGCGACGGAAGAGGCGGCGCGCAACCCCATAGACCCACCCTGCAAACACCCCTCTTCGACGTGCGAGCGGGCCACCGGTACCCGATACCCACTTGGACTTACGGCTCTCTCGCTCTCTGAACGAAGCGCAATAAATAGCCATTACTCAGACGTGGATCTTCTGCGAGAGTGTGGTACTACCCCGGACGGACCGGCCCGCGGCTGTAGATAGAAAACTACCAACAGCGTGGTCTTACCACTATTAAACTAATAATACAGATTTTGCTATTTGTGAACTTTCCAAACTTGTATGGCAATATCATAGGTAGAATAATCCATAATACAAGGGTTAATATAGATTCTAAATTAGCGAACAGCTAGTGAACTATTAGGTGGGTAAAGGTAATGCCGAGAAACTTATTGACAAACTGAATATGCATAACTTCTTGAAGGATTAATATCTGTTGAGTTGTTATTCAGTTAACTTGGGTTATGTTAGCACTGAACAATTCATTAGATGGGACAGCCAAAATATTTTACGTCATTATATAATTGAATTGTTTCAAACTGACTAATAAATCTCCCTGTGTGGAGACAACATAAGACAATTTTCGCCATTCCTTACTTCCTCGTAGAAGTTGAAAATTGGCGGATCAGGAGGGTAAGCAGTAGTTCTATCCTGAGAATATCATATGAACGTACTGCGATTGCTAATCTATCTGCAAGTAAGGTGAGTACAATAATATGTCTAAGCGATATAATATGCATAGAACATATACATATACGTAAGAGAAGGATTTGTGTGGTAACGGCTACGAATACTACTAACCCTTACTTTGATCATGGATGTAGTAAAATTTGTATTTTCCTCAGTCGTCTGAGGAGAGAAAGAATGATAGAGGAGAGAGAGGGAGAGAGAGATGGAGAGAGAGAGAGAGAGAGGGGGAGAGGGAGAGAGAGAGAGAGTTTTATATCGACATGAGCCAACTCCACCGGTTACCGTTTGGTCCACAATTACATTCCCAAGAAGGGTATCAACCCTGACATCAGTCAGGCAGGCGGCCAGTCATAAAACTATTGCCTATAACGTTTTAAATATAAACAAAAAAGAGTACGTATTACGTCGACCCCAAGTAATTGGGCTAAGGGGAGGCGACTACTAATGATAATCTATGCCTGGGACCTTCAAATAAAATCCTATACCATCCCGTTTGTCCAACGTGGTACAGCAGGTCAATTTTTCTTCTATGAAGGTGCCCCCTGCCCAGCAGTGTGATATGTATTAGCTAAGATGCTAATGATGATAATAAATTGTGACCAACTCTTCGAGTTCTAACGGTGCAGAAATCACCAATGAAAATTTTTACATTTGTAAGTGAAGTTTTCAATAAGCTTCATCCAAGATTTATCTTTAAAGTTTTATTTGAAAAAAAACAACTCTGCGAAGATGTTAAATGCTAGAGCTAACCTGCGTGAGTTAAAACTTTGAAATCCCGAGACCCCTTTAAATCTAAACTTTACTTTGTCGACAAGAAAAAGAAGTTGTTATTTATAAGGGTCTTGAATAATGACTTTTATCAACCCATGAATGTTAATAATTTCGTTTGGTGACAGAGTTAGAATATAATTCAGCATTTCTCTTATTTACTGGTGTATATGGTAAAGTATGGCAAAAAATAGTGTAAGTGTGGTGACGAGTATCATCGCTTACTTTCCAGTAATAGTCGCAAAAATTGCCTAAAAGTTTACCCAGAGAATAGGCAACAGAACTCTTTTGGTGAACTTGAAATAGCAACTACAATCGCTAACCTACTTGCCAAGGCTAGTGATTATGTAGCGTTATACTTTCTTGCATAAGTAATGTTTTATTTTTTGACATAATTCAAACAGAAGATGCGAATAGGCTGATGGAAAGACTAGAAAGACTAGAAGTAAGTAAATAATATCACTGTAAGATAAAAAGTATTCTCTAAGATCTAATAACTCATCTGACCAGCATAGTACATTGCTCAATTTCTGGTCTTGCTTTATGAGCACAGGTGAGAAATTGAGCAATTTGAAATTTTTTTATTGAAAATTTCAATTGAAATTTTTTTATTTTTATTTAAAAAAATATTAATATAAAATTAAAGTTTCGCAGTAGTCCAATAATAAAATAACTATTTCATGACTGACAAAAATTCAATGTTTTATTGTAGGTGGTAGGTGAAAAAATCAACTGAATCACCTTGGTAGGTGAAAAAATCAACTGAAAAATCAAAAAGAGATGCCACCAACACTCGCCTGGGATAAGGATGTAATATCAACTATGACTAGAGGATTCGATCCCGGTCGATTTTTCTAATACCGGGATTTCGGGATTATCTACAGTTAATCCCGGGATAGCCCCGGGATTGTATTGGTAATGGAAAATGGTAACAAAAGGTCAGTAAACATATCAATATCAATTTTTGAGGACATAGAATATTTAGTTTAGAAGATGAAACCAGAACAGATGTAAGAGTCATCAACATCATCATCATCACAGCCCATAAATTTCCCACTGTTAGGCTCGGGCCTCCTCCGTAATAGAAGGGAAATTAACCTACTATACCGCGCTGGTCAGACGTGTTGGTATAGGGTTTTGTTTCGAGTTTTCCTTCTCTCGCATAGATGTTATGCGCGTTTTATATCCCTTAGTCGTCTCGTACGATCACCCACGGGCAAGATATGTGGTGGTGAATAGTATTCTTACTCCGTCACCATACGCAAAATGGATGTAAGAGTAACAATAGGTAATAATGTACTAGAGCAAGTGGATGAATTTGTATATCTTGGATGTGGCTATTTTGATCGGCTAAATCAGCCGAGATGGAAGGTACACCACTGATATAGAGCGAAGAGTGAATGCGGGAAATAGAGTGAACGGAGCGTTGGGGCAACTTCTCGGCAGCCACCACCTCAGCCAGAAGGCACGTGTAGCAATACATAACGCAGTACTTGTCCCAACATTACTGTATGGAAGCGAGAGTTGGGTATGCAGAAAAGAGTATGAAAGTAAAATTAATTCGGTCGAAATGTGATCTCTACGGAAAATCTGTTTAGTTAGGCTGACCGACCGCATGCGTAACGACGACGTAAGAGAGCGAGTAGGTATGAAAGAGAGTATTGGTGTAAAGATGCGAAAGGGAATGTTCCGATGGTTCGGACATGTGGAAAGAATGCCGAACGAACGTCTGGTTCAAAAGATATACAATGCGAAAGTGAAAGGATGTAGGTACCGGGGGAGACCAAGACTAACCTACCTAGACCAGATCGGTCATGTACTGAAGGAAGGTGGACACCTGATCGTAAGTGTCACTGCCGCCCATAGACCTTTGCAATACCAAGTGTATAACTAGGGCGCTGCCTACCAATATAAACTCCAAACCCACCCAATTGCGCTTCCGGCGCTCTTGCTCACCGAACGAAGTGCAATAGCACATTGCTATTACTCTACGTCGATCTTCTGCGAGAGTGTGGTATTACCCCGGACGGAGCGGCCCGCGGCTGCAGACAGAGAACTGTCAACAGCGTGGTCCTACCATTATTAAATGATGATTATCACTAATTAACATAAAAATATCAATACTTACACGAAGTGAAGCGGAAATTTTTACACACTTTTACGCATAATCCGGTCGTTAACAAAAACAAATGAAATTACTTAGTTTTAATCAATTAATAATATGTGTATTCTAAGTAAAATCAGCCGTGTAAACAAGGTGGCTGTTAAAACGTTATATCAAGGTAAGTGCGTTTCGTCTCACGCACATTTTTATTGACTAATTTAAAAAAATCATCAATCCCGAAAATCCCGGGATTCATTAAATTTGATCCCGAAAATTTCGGGACTAAAATATGACCGGGATCCCGGGATCGAATCCTCTAACTATGACCTTCCTTCCAAACTTGGCGATTATTATATTATCCGTATTTAGAGATGAGCAATAATGACTGTCAATCAGCTGATGGGTAGATATTTTTTAAAAGTTAAGTGTCAACTGTAAATGATTATTAAGTACCTACGTGGTAAAATTTCCACACATTATTTGACTATTCTGAACAAAAACTATGAATACCTACATTAATCAATCAATAACTAATCTTGAGATGTCTATTAATGAATTTCTGAATCGCTGAAAATGTCATCCTTTTTATCAAATGTTATTATTACCTTTAAAAGTTTAAGCTGTTTGGTAGCTTGCCTAGCTTTCTGAAAACCTCTAAAGCAAACAAAATTATTTATATCCTCACCGCGCTTACAAAATGCTTCTATATATGTGTTTTTACAGCTTTTTATTACAGAAATGTGTAAACTTTGTTTTAGGGAGTGTAGGGTTCTGGGTTTTATTATTTCATTACTCATCACAATTCTCTTTCGTTTATAGCATTATAAATCGTTAGTTATCAATTTTTTTTATTGAATAATATGTAATGCTGTTGTCGGTATATTAACATACTAACTCAAGGCAGCCGTTGAAATCGTTTACACAAAATCTAATTGACGAAGATCTCAGATTTCTACGTGAATGCGACTGGCACCGGGCCTCGTCCTGGTTCTGGGGGACTTCAACGCCAAATCCACGGCGTGGGGGTCCCCTATGACGGACGACCGCGGGCGGGCGGTCATCGAGTGGGCGGCTTCACTGGGCCTCTGTGTTCTTAACAGGGGCTCAGTGAACACGTGTGTGCGGCAGCAGGGCGGGTCGATAGTGGACTTGTCGTTCGCTAGCCCCGCTGTTGCACCACGGGTGAAGAACTGGAGTGTCCTGGAGGAGGCGGAGACCCTATCGGACCACCGGTACATCCGGATGGAGGTCTCCCCTCTCCGGGACCCCAGTAGGGGTCACAGGGCGGACGGAGCTCCCGCGTTTCCGCGGTGGGCTGTGGGTCGTCTTGACAGGGACCTACTGGCGGAGGCGGCCATCGTTCACACGTGGCTGTCCTCACCGCCCCCAGCGGACGGGGTGGACGCCGAGGCTGTCCGCATCCGCAGTGCGTTAACGCAGATCTGCGATGCGGCCATGCCCAGAGTGCGGCGGCGTCTACCTCCGAGGCAGGGGGTCTACTGGTGGTCCCCAAGATTGGCGGACCTTCGTGCGGCATGTATCAGAGCCCGAAGGTCCTACACCCGCAGCCGGCGGCGTCACCGCGACGCTGAGCGGGAGGACCAGCTGTACGAGGCGTACCGCGATGCGCGGACGGCCTTTCGGCTGGCCATCCGAGCCGCCAAGGGTGCGAGTTGGCAGGAGATGCTGGACGGTCTCGACCGTGACCTCTGGGGTCGCCCGTATCGCGCGTCGCTGAACAAGCTTCGCGCGCAGGGCCCCCCCTTCACCGAGACCCTCCAGCCCGACTTCCTCTGTAGGGTGGTCGAGGAGCTGTTTCCACGGCAGTCGGAACACACGCCCCCGGTCATGGCCTCGCCAGAACAAGACCGGGAGGCTGACGACAAGAGTGTTCCGCCCGTGACGGAGACGGAAGTGGAAGCAGCTGTGGCGCGGATTCGTTCCGCGACCACGGCCCCCGGCCCGGACGGAATACCAGTCCAGGTGCTGACGTCGCTCCTCGAGCACCTCGAGCCTCGCCTCAGGCAGCTGTACAACGCCTGTTTGGCGTCTGGATGGTTCCCTGAGTGCTGGAAGGAGGGGAGGTTGGTTCTCCTGCCAAAGCCGGGACGGCCCCCGGATTCGCAGTCGGCCTACAGGCCCATCGTGCTCCTCGACGATGTGGGCAAGCTGCTGGAGCGCATCCTCGCTGCCCGCATCGTCCAGCACCTGGAGGAGGTGGGGCCCGATCTGTCGGACGCTCAATTCGGTTTTAGAAGGGGGCGTTCGACCATCGGGGCCCTGCTACGACTGAGGCAGACGGCCGCGGAGGCTGTCACCGGCGGGGGAGTGCTGTTGGCGGTGTCGCTGGACATCACCAACGCATTCAATAGTCTGCCATTCAGCTGCATCACGGAGGCGCTCCGATTTCATGGGGTGCCCTTGTACCTGAGGCGGCTGGTGGCGGACTATTTGGAGGGGCGCAGTGTCCTCTGCGCGAGTCCCGCAGGGGACATTGTGCGGACGTCCATGTCGTGCGGCGTTCCACAGGGGTCGGTTCTGGGGCCGACTCTGTGGGACGTCGGGTACGACTGGGCGTTGAGAGGGAGTCTCCCCCCCGGGCTGAGCGTGATATGCTACGCTGACGATACGCTCGTCACAGCCCGGGGCAGGACACTCGAAGAGGCGGCGAGCCTGGCCACTCTCGGCACCGAGGAGATGGTCGGGCGAATCGAGGCGCTGGGGCTCAGGGTGGCCCTAAATAAGACGGAGGTCCTATTGTTCCATGGGCCACGCGTAAGGCCGCCAATCGGCGTCGCGCTAGTCGTCAACTCCGTCCAGATCAGTATCCAGGCCCATATGAAGTACTTGGGTCTATTGCTCGACGGGCGATGGTGGTTCCGGGAGCATTTTCGCCGAATTGCTCCCCGGCTGGTCGGCGCGGCGTCCGCCCTTTCGCGGCTCATGCCGAACGTGGGCGGACCCAGCTTCGAAGGCCGACGGCTGTATGCGGGGGTGATCCGTTCGATGGCCATGTACGGCGCACCCGTGTGGGCGAGGGCTCTGAACGCCCAGCTCAGGGCTGTTCTGTGGAGACCCCAGAGAGTCATGGCGGTCAGAGCCATTCGCGGGTACCGCACGGTATCGACCGAGGCGGCATGCCTGCTGGCCGAGACACCCCCGTGGGACCTAGAGGCGGCGATGCTCTCCGACCTCTACCGGCGGGTGACCTCACTGCGCAACGAAGGTGGCTCCCCATCGCTGAGCGAGATAGCCACCTGGCGCGAGGACGCCCGCCGAGACGTCATCGCCCGTTGGGCTACGCGGCTGGAGAGGCCTAGACACGGTGTCGTCACCGTCGAGGCTCTCCGGCCCGTACTGATGGAGTGGATGGAGCGGCGGCACGGAGTCCTCTCCTTTCAACTGGTGCAGGTGTTGTCGGGGCACGGATGCTTCGGCATGTACCTGCACACGGTCGTGTATAGGGAGTGGACTCCAGCCTGCCACCATTGCAGCAGTGACGAGGACACGGCGCAACACACGCTGGAGGTGTGTCCGGGCTTTGACCGGCATCGCCGTAACCTCGTCGCTGTTATCGGTGCCGACCTGACGCTGCCGGCCGTCGCGAGGGCGATGGTCGACAGCATCAGGAACTGGGACGCTGTCGCCGCCTTCTGCGAGGCTGTCATCTCGCAGAAGGAAGCGGCGGAACGGGCAAGGGAGGATTCCCGCGCCCCGGGCCGCCGTCAGCGGCCGGGGCGGCGCAGGCGCGAATACCTGCGCCTGATGCCGCCCTAACCGAGGCCTCGGGTGATCGGACTGGGGAATCGTCCGGTCACCCGACGTGAGGCCACCGCGTGAGGGCGACGCCCCGACGGCGAAATCTGTCGGGGCGTCGACGAGAGGAACCCGCGAGGGTAAACCGCCGGGCGGGCCACCGAAGTTAAAATCGAGTACCGGTGGTCCGCTCACACGGCGAAGAGAGAAGGTTTTACGGTGGGTCTATGGGGTCACGCGCCGCCTTTCCGTCACCCCGGACCGATTCAGCGGGGCGAGACGCACCCATGGCCCACCAATAAAAAAAAAAAAAAACATTTCTACGTGAATACCTAAAATAGAGGAGTTCAACTGTATTTACACGTTCACTTAATACTTATATGAATATTTGACTTGATATGTTATAGCTTTATGTAGTTTTTTCTAATGCATAATAGTAATAACACAGATAACTAAGTAAGAAAATAGAAAACTATGTATAAAAATAAAAAAGTAATTTAAAAGTAAGGCTAATGTATCGTTGTCACTGGATTCTTACGAATAGTAAGAATAAAGTATCATCATCATCATCTCAACCAACATATGTTCCACTATTGGGCTCGGGCCTCCTCCATAATGGGAGGGAATTAGACCTACTATACCGCGCTGGTCAAACATGTTGGTATAGGGTTTTGTTTCGAGTTTTCCTTCTCTTGCACAGATGTCATATCCATATTATATCCCTTAATCGTCTTTTACGATACCCACGGGCGAGATAGGGGATAGTGAATTATATTTTTACTCCGTCACTACACGGAAAAGAAAGAATTTGCTACAAATTAGGTCTTCACATTTTTTTTATCAGATTAATAGTTTCAAAGACATGGCGAAAAAGACGTTTGCAACCCTTCTTCCAATATAGCGGCCGCGGAACAAGGGTTACAACCACATAAACGTGAGGCTAATCTTTGCTGACCATACACATCCCATTATAAAATGCGTACTTTGAAAACGCAAGGTTATGCCAAAAAAAATAACATTTCAATGGACTATATATAATTGCAGCGGCTTATAAAACTTGCTGATTTATGTTTTTACCTAATAAAATTAACCTTTGATAAATTAATTATATCATTTTAAAACTTCTCATGTACTAACAAATGAACAATGAAATGTATCGCCCTACATTTTACTGTGGTACCTTTTGTTTTACTGTGGTAATCCATAAAGTCGGCTGAAAGAACAGTGTAGCGTACAGAAGGGCTTTTTTCAGAAACTCGAATCTTCAACTACAATCGCCTACCCACTTATCAAGCGAGTTGATTATTGTATTATTCGTACTATTCATGGAGAGATTAACAGTCGACATTGATATCCCGATGGATGAATCTCTACTAATATTATAAATGCGATAGTGACTCTGTCTGTCTCTATGTCGCTCTTTCACGCCAAAACTACTGAACCGATCTAAATAAAATTTGATACACAGATAGTCTAGAGCCTGATAAAGGACATAGGCTACTTTTTAATGCAAAAAAGGGTTGTAAAGGGGGATGAAAAGTTGTAAGGAAGTATCGTTATTTTAAAGCCAGAAGCTTGAAACTTATTTTTAGGCTATTGATTAGATATGATTAGATATAAACAATAACATGTTGTAAAATTTATCCTTAAGGGGTAAAATAAAAATAGGGGATGAAAAACTTTAGGAAAGTAACCTTTTACGCGGGCGAAGCCGCGGGCAGAAGCTGGTATAATATATAAAGCTTTTTAATAATAACGAAATTATTCAACTCAAGAAAATCTCAAATTAAACATCTCTAACGAGAACAATTACAATAATATTTCTAGAAAAAGAATTAATAAGTAAGGCATTAAAAATACAATAAGAAAAACGTCAAGATAAAGCTACACATTAAATATTAGTTATACTTGGCCAAACTGGAGCGAAATCAGAGTCAGGTTAATTTCCGATGCCAAATCTAGATTGTCATACAATTTTTGTTTGAAGAATTTTGTCTTACATTTTTAATAGAAGTTTTCCTATTTTTTGTTTAAAAATGTTTTAGTTTAGTTTTATTATATTAATTTATCTACTCTTATTAAGAATGTAAGTTACACCATCGTATGTAATGTAATTTAACACCATCGTAATTTTTCTACAAGTGTTTAGACCGCGAGGCATTAACCAATATACTAACAGCAAACCTAGAATTTGAAATAAACAATTTTTATGGATTTTATCTCTATATGCATATCATATCTATATGTATATTATATCCCCTATCCTCCCTCTTACGATCACCCACACCTAAGAAAGGGGGTGGAGAATTGTATTTTTACTCACTGTATTACTTATTGCCAAACGAACGTCTGGTTAAGAAGATATACAATGCGAAAGTGGAAGGATGTAGTTACCGGGGGAGACCGAGACTCACGTACCTAGACCAGATTGGTCACGTACTGAAAGAAGGTGGAGTCGAGAGTCTCCGAAACCGGCGAGCGGGTATGAAGAGAATTATAAATGTTGAAGAAGCGAGTGAAGTATGCAAGGATAGAGTTCTCTGGCACTCTGTTCTCTCTGCCTACCCTGCAAAAGATATGGCGTGATGATATGTATGTATGTATGTATTTTTTTTTTTTTTTTTTTTTTTTTTTTTTTTTTTTTTTTTTTTTGTTTGTCCGGGTCACAGACCCGGCCCGCGATGCCCCTAACATGATCAGGGATTTCATATTTGGGAGGTGAAGACTACTCAGGTATTTTTATTTAAAAAGAAAAAAGTTACATTATTTGTGCTTATATATCTAAACTTATTATAGCTTATTAATATTAGATTGTATTCATGGCTTTATTTGCCATGTTTATTACACATTAGTTTCAAGAGCGACCGTGCGTTATTGTTTGTGTGTTTGTTGCTTGTACAGTTTCTTTGTATGTTTACATGTTGTGTATTGCTTTTATGTATATCGTGTTATTGTTTTTTGTGCGTTTTGTATATTTGTGTATGTTTATTATTGTTGGGTGTTTTATGTTATTAGTTGTGTTGTGTGTTTTCATTTCGTGTTTTATATTATTTAATTTATTGTTTTTTATTGTTCGTATTAGTATATAATTAGGTGCTCCATGCATATAATTATATTAATTGTAATTATAATTGAGTATTTTATGTTATTAATTGTTTTATGTGTTTTCGTTTTGTATTATATATTATTGTATTTATTGTTTTTTATTATTAGTATTATATAATTAAGTGCTCCATGCATATAATTATATTAATTATAATTATTGTTTAGTGTTTTATGTTATTAATTGTGTTATGTGTTTTTGTTTTGTATTATATATTATTGTATTTATTGTTTTTTATTATTAGTATTATATAATTAAGTGCTCCATGCATATAATTATATTAATTGTAATTATTGTTGAGTGTTTTATGTTATTAATTGTATTATGTGTTTTTGTTTTGTATTATATATTATTGTATTTATTGTTTTTTATTAGTTAAGTGCTCCATACAATAATTATATTAATTGTAATTATTGTTGAGTGTTTTATGTTATTAATTGTGTTATGTGTTTTCGTTTTGTATTATATATTATTGTATTTATTGTTTTTTATTATTAGTATTTTATAATTAAGTGCTCCATGCATATAATTATATTAATTATAATTATTGTTTAGTGTTTTATGTTATTAATTGTGTTATGTGTTTTTGTTTTGTATTATATATTATTGTATTTATTGTTTTTTTATTATTAGTATTATATAATTAAGTGCTCCATGCATATAATTATATTAATTGTAATTATTGTTGAGTGTTTTATGTTATTAATTGTGTTATGTGTTTTCGCTTTGTATTATATATTATTGTATTTATTGTTTTTTATTATTAGTATTATATAATTAAGTGCTCCATGCATATAATTATATTAATTGTAATTATTGTTGAGTGTTTTATGTTATTAGTTGTGTTATCTATGTGTTAATTTTGTATCATATGAATAAAAATAAATATATACTACATACATATTTTTGGTGTGTATTGTTATATATGTTTGTGACGTGTTTGTGTGTATTGTAGTCATTATGGCGATGTGTGTTTGTGTGTATGTGTGTTGTGCTATTTGACTATGTGATTATTGTTCAGTTTTTTATTTATTTTAATATAATTTACTATGTTACAAACATAGTAAATTATTTGTGTGTTATATGTCTTGATGTGTAGTTGTGTGTACTATGCGTATATATTAGTATGACATATGAGTGTGTTACCTGCATGCGTGCGCGACGCGGTATTCACGCCCACTCGCATGCTCTCGCATGTTGTGCGTTTGTGATGTTAGGTGTAATCATTTGTTGATGTTAAGAGAATGTGATGAGAGTATGGTGGTATGTGTGTTATGTTGATGTATGGCTGATATTGTTTGTGTAATGACTTTTCGTAGGTAGTTAGTTGGTGTTAGATTGGTGCGGTAATGTAAGGTTACGTTGCGATGTAATGTTGGTGTGGTGATGTATGACTGGTGGGGTGTAGTGAGTTGGTGTAATATAATATGTCTGGTGGTGTAGTGTGAGCGGTATGATGGTGTGATAGTGTGGTGGAGTATTGTATGTATGTATTACTTATTACGCAATATAACTGGATTAAAAATAAAAATACAAACACGCAAACAAATACAAACATTTGTTAATATAAGTTGGGGTCAATACATTGTCAATATTTCGAGGGTGAAATAATTTTACCCTTCGCTTCAACCGCACTTGAGTTGATAGCGTTTATTTGCTGACTTTGCGCTCGTATCTACTTAGACCACATATAAGTAAGTACCCATAATGTCTGCGATTTATAGCACTATATTTTAGATTAAAGAAATCTTTACTTTCACAAGAATGTAACTTGCATGTCACAATATATATTTTCCCACTGCTAAGCTCCTCCGCAGTTTAGGAGAAATTAATTTACTATTCTGGTCAAAAGAGTTGTTATAGAATTTTATTTCGAGTTTCCTTCTCTCGTAATTATGTTATCCGGTTGAGTTCCTTAACCGTATTACGAGCCTCGCCTCTACGTTATAGAAATGGTGATATTATTATTCGGACATGTGGAAAGAATGCCGAACGAACGTCTGGTTAAGAAGATATACAATGCGAAAGTGGAAGGACGTAGGTACCGAGGGAGACCGTGACTAACCTACCTAGACCAGATCGGTCATGTACTGAAGGAAGGTGGAGTCAAGAGTCTCCGAAACCGGCGAGCGTGTATGAAGAGAATTATGAATGTTGAGGAAGCGAGTGAAGTATGCAAGGATAGAGTTCTCTGGCACTCGGTTCTCTCTGCCTACCCTGCAAGTGATATGGCGTGATGATATGTATGTATGTGTGATAATTATTGTACTCTTAATTCAGTCACCACCCAAATTTTTTGGATGTCGTATCACCAACTAATTGAACGCGAACTTAATGCTCATTAGCACCGTCTTAGCTCATAAATTTCCTACTGCTGGGCTCGTGCCTTCTCCGTGATAGGAAGGAAATTAACTTACTATATAACACGGACTAGATAGGTTAGTAAAGGTTTTTATGTCAAGTTTTTCTTCTTTTGCGTAAATGTTATAGAAATATCCCTCGATCACTTTTTACGATACTCAGGAGTAAGATAGGGAGTGATGAATTATATTCTTATTTTTTTGTTATATTCTTATTATTCTGTCACTAAACTGCAAAGCTTAATGCTAATAACAGTAAATAATTTCTAATTCTGTACTATCAGTGCAAATCACCTGGCAGAAACAAGTCATCAATCTGTCGAAGTATCCTAACATTTTTTATGTGGTGGCAAACCTGCAAGCAACACACCTTATTGTAAGTTTTACTACCACCCATTGATCTTTGCAATACCAGGAGTACAACTAGGCTGCTGACTACTAATAAAAATTCTAAACCCATCCAGAAAGTTAGGCTCTTTCACTCACTAAATGAAGCGCAACAGCACATTGCCACCGCTCAAACGCCGATTTTCTGAGAAAGTGTGTCACTGACACGGATAGACCGGCCTGCTTCTGTAATCAAAAAACTGTCCACATTGTGGCCCACTTTCAGATGGTGAAATAATATATTTCTAAGTCCATAGGTACGGACATATGTGATACAAAAATATGTAATCTATAACCAAAAGCTGAAAACCATGGGTCACCCTTTGAGAAACCATAGTCTTGTGAAAAGAAATATTGAACAAAAAAAAAAGAATGACCTCCGTTTTTAACTTTTTTATATTCTAACTTTTACAAGATTTGTATATTACTGTAATTGAGCTGAAGAGTTTGTTTATTTATTTGGATGCGCTGATGGCAAGAGTAATTGAATCCAAAAAATCTTTTTGTATCAAATGACCAGTTTATTTAGAAAGGATATGATACATATGGTTAAGATAAATAGGAGTGTAGTGGTATCTTTAATTGTTATTAATTAGGGTTAAATTTTGTAACAATGACCTGAAAGAAGAAGAAATGAAACCTTCAAGAGACCTGCACAGTCTTTGTCAAGATAACTACTATGATAAAAAAAAACTACGCTTAAAAAACCGACGTCAACGACGACGACGATTTGAATCCTATCAATAGATAGCACATACAAATTATAGTATTTTAAGTTATTTTGTACTTTTTTAGTTTTTGAAGTCAGTTTTTATAAACGTAGTTTTGTTTTTATTCTGTGCCTTTTAGTATCTATAATAGGTGTTCTATAAACTACAGTAGGACTTTTCTAGATTACATCAGGTGACTGTGATATTTCTTTGCTTTTTATTATCATACATTAAATACTTAGTATTTTTTTTAAGTAACTATGGGTAAGCTAAAAGGGTATACCTTTTAGCTTATACTGCTATTGCAGTAAGTTTATTGAAATTAATGAAGATTACATAAAAAAATACATGATATGACATTATAATTAGTGGCGGGGCGAATTCCACTTGCCGCAACAGCTTGCTTGGTTCGTTTAAAATAGGCGCTTCCGACACCATAAATAAAAAAAGGTTCATAAAATGAAAACTACTGGGCCAAAGTATCTTAATTTTATATGGGACCAAATGACAGCAATTCTGAATCAAACTAAAGAAGAATCATTACGTAATCCTACTAGGCAATCGGATTATAAATCTCAGTGTAAACGGTGTACATACATAAAAAAATATACTAATCGAATTGAGTACCTCTTCCTTTTAGAAGTCGGTTAAAAATAATTATTATGAGGATTATAATATATTATCAATAATCAATATCGATATTATAACTAATGTCTACCACGGGACGATGTGAGTTTTCAAATAAAATTATAGCAGTCAACATTAGTTACTAGCTACTAGTATAGCTAGTACCTTAGTTAGTTTGAATTTTAAAGAATAAAATAGGATATTCTTAAGATTGTCAAATTAAATAGTTTTACTACATAATTAATTACGTAATTTCATCAATCGCTTTATCAAATTGATATCAAATTCAATATTAATATCCGCTAATATCTTAATAAGAATCTATTGTAAGAGGGTCTCTGAAAACCTATTTAACTTTTGAAGATAAGAAATAGATTCAAGGATTCACAAATTGTAATATTTTATTATTCGAAAAAACATCTGCCCCCTGAGTGTTCAATTTCCGTCGAGAGGTAACTTTTTATTCCGAACTTCTTCGTACTGTTAAGCTAAGTTAGATATTTTATGATGATTTAATTTTAATGGGATTCTTACATAAATTATAATATTGGAAAATTAATGCTGATTTATAGTTACGTACGCTACGTTGTCAAGAGAAATTTTACAAGGCAGTACCTAATAACTTAAAATTTTATAATAAATTTCGGGCAAGCCACCTAAAATAGGAATAGGAAGAAAGGTTCTCGAGTGGCGACCACGTATCGGACGTCCCCACCAGGTGGACTGGCGACCTTGTGAAGGTTGGTGGGAGTCGTTAGATGCGGATGGCATAAGACCGCACTTTGTGGCGAAATATGAGGGAGGCCTACGTCCAATAGTGGATGACAAAGGCTGAATAATGATGAAAATGATGAACCTAAAATAATGTCTTTCTTATCAAATTTCGGCTACAATAACCAGTATGTATAGATACCAAACAACTAAATTATCATTATCATCATCATCATCACAGCCCATAAATGTCCCACTGTTGGGCTCGGGCCTCCTCCGTAATGGGAAGGAAATTAACCTACTATACCACGCTGATCAGACGTGTTGGTATAGGGTTTTGCTTCGAGTTTTCCTTCTCTGGCATAAATGTTATATGCGTGTTATATCCCTTAGTCGTCTAGTACGATCACCCACGGGTAAGATATGGGATGGTAAATAGTATGCTTACTCCGTCACCACACGGAAAATTATCAGTAGTAGTATATATATAAAACAGTATAAGTGTAAAGTCCCATTACTGTGGACGTTTAACCGTACTTTTATCGTTTAAACGTAGCACGTTTATTGTTCTTTGTAAAGTGACAACACAGGGATTGCATAGTACAGACTTTGTTGGCTTTATAGGTAGACAATTGAAATGAGTCATAACTACGCTTTAACAGGATTATATCAACTTTGATATCATCATTCTCCTACTCTTATCCCATTTACTTAGGGTCGATACCATATGTACCCTTGTTTCATAGTACATATTGTAAAAGTTATTGGCAATAGTTTTATGACCGGTCGCCTGCCAGACGTCAATCCTCTTTGGAAATGTAATTGTTGATCAAACGGCATCAGATGGAGTTGGCCCAGGTTATCATAAGCCTCTTAGTCGTCTTTTACGACTTCCACGAGCAAAGTAAGAATTTGTAGTATTCGTAGCTACCACACAGCTATATTATATAACCTTTGATAATAGGTACACATATAATATATAAAACATGAATATATACTGAAAAATATTAACACTATTTAGGTTATGATATGTGATGTTTAAACGAGTATTAATAATTAGAAAAAAAATAAAAAGTGTGTGTGTCAACTCCGAGGCACGACTGGAGTTTACTCCTTAAGTACGATTATCAAAACAGACGCAAAAAAGCTCATTTGACTAAAAATAATATATATATTTTTATTTACATTTATTAAAACTGTTCAGTGAAGTATTATCTCATGTCAGAAAGTGAAAGGTGCGCAGAATAGATTGCGCACCAAAAACGTAACGAGGTCATTCGATCACTAGATTTTACTCCTCAATTTTTTCTCATACCGGGCGCCTTATATGAAAAATTTTCGATTCTTAAGGAGTAAGCTCCAAAAAATCTATTTTTACGAATTCTATCGCGATAGTATTTGATTTATAATTTCTCGACGTTTTGAACACTTTACAACGTTCATGGTCATGGGAGGATTAAGGTATCTCACGTCCAATAAGTCATCGTTATTATAGATATTTATATCTAACCGCTAGAGTATCAGTTTATAGTATTTTGTATTACAAATGTGGGTCAAAATTTAATACCATGAACGCTGTAAAGTGTTCGAAACGTCGGGGAAAAAAACAAATACCACTTTTTGAAGTAAAATAGTGTATTTTCTATAGATAATAAGGAATATGCGCGTCATTCCATAATGAACAAAATATTTTTTATTTGTAATCTTTATTGATACAAAAACATAAATAAACATTTTTTTTAATCATAATACTTTAATAATTAATTAAATATAATCATCAAATAGTGTTTTTTATTTAAATCCCTTCGTATATTTCCGAAACGTAACGCTATTAGTGGGACACAACGTGACGTCAACATCCATTCGACAACTTCTGGAATCAAGCTGATTATATGGTTTCTGGTGATTATTTGTATTGTTTCATAGTTGTTTCATCATATGTTATTAGTTCTCTATGTTTTATTCTTGTGAAAAAATACTCTATACAATGACTGGCACCAGTTTTGTGAAAGCATAAGCACTGCCACACTGGTATATATATTTAATTAAAATGTTACTTTGTCCATATTCTAATGCCATTATTTTCTATTGCAAATATTTTTCTGTATCCTTTTCAATCAGAAACCTGTTAATAATATAAAGATAAATAAAAATAGTTTCGCACTTCTCTCTTACTCTAATAAGTTATGTTTTTATTCATAAGTATATTAGAAAACTATATAAATATTACTTTTATGGATAAATACCTATGTATTAGATATTGTATTTTATCACTTTTCTCATGCTTTTACTTATGTTTAAATCATCTTCATAACAACATCATTCGGCATAAGGACTAACTACTTTATCAAATGCAGTTTTCATATTATTTTGGTTCTTAGGCAGGACAGAATATTTTTGGGCGGACCGAGCACTACGTGCCGACATCTGTATGCGGGGGTCGTCCGGTCGATGGCTCTGTATGGCGCACCGGTGTGGGCGGGGTCCCTGACCGTACAACTCAGGGCTCTTCTGTGGCGACCTCAGAGGGCCATGGCGGTCAGGGCCATACGCGGGTACCACATGGTGGTGACGGAGGCGGCGTGCCTGTTGGCCGGGGCTCCCCCGTGGGACCTGGAGGCGGAGATGCCCGCCGACCTGTATCGGTGGGTGTCGGGGCTGCGAGCGGGGGCGGTGCGGTCTCGCTGAAGGAGCTCACCGCCTGGCGCGTTGACGCCCGCCGAGATGTCATTGCCCGTTTGGCAGTCCGGCTGGAGAGACCTTGGTTCGGTATGCGGACCGTGGAGGCCTTCCGGCCGGTGCTGATGCAGTGGTTAAAACGGCGGCACGGAGTGCTCTCCTTTCCACTGGTGCAGGTTTTGACGGGACATGGGTGTTTCGTCAAATACCTGCACACGGTCGTCCAGCGGGAGAGTACACCTTCCTGCCACCACTGCGATTGCGACGAGGATACTGCGCAGCATATGCTCTAGGTTTGTGCCACTTGGGCAGTGCAGCACCGTGAATTCGTCGCAGTCATCGGTGCCGACCTGAAGCTGCCGACCATCGCCAGGGCGATGCTCGACAGCGTCAGGAACTGGGACGCGGTCGCAACCGCCGGGCGATTGGGGCGGCGCAGGCGTGATTACCTGCGCCTGATACCGCCCTAGCTGAGGCCGCGGGTGACTGGACCGGCGAATTAGTCCGTCACCCGAGAGGCTGACCACGTGAGGAAAGACTGACGTCCTCCCCGAGGGTTTGCATCGGTCAAAGAAGAGAGGGCACCCCTAAGGGGATATTCCGTCGGGCTGGGAAGTGACGTCAAGTTCACACTGCTCCGGTGATGGGTTACGGGTGTGCGTACCTCTTATGTGCTTTTCTATGATAATAAATTGATTTTGTCACTCAATTTTTAAAATTTCAGGCACTTCGTGAATTACATTTGTTGACGTTGAATTCGATCGGCATATGACGTCGCAAAATAACCGCATCAAAATGGCCGCGTTTAAATCGATTGGATATGATAGTGATTTTAATATTTTTTTTAGCTTAATGATTTACATTAATTTTTGGTAATTTAATAACTACTCGAAATATATTCCTATTATATATACTATATTCCTTATTGTACATGTTTGACTTTCAAGTATTTTTTTCATAAAATATATGACTACATATATTTTGTTCACTTTAAATTATAAAAATAAAATAATTAAACACTTCTTATAATAAACGTAGTAAAAGTAATATATTTGAATTGACCTTATGAATTAAAAATAAGCAATACTAATTTAATAAAACGAATAACCTCATTCCGTAAAGCTAGCGAATTACTAAAATCATAACCGAGAAAATGAGAAGTGAAATATTCGGAAACATGAATAAACATCCAATTAACATACTTTAACCTACTCAAATTGCCGGTCACGCCTTGTTTAATCTTATATCTACCTTTCACCTTCATCAGTCTTTCGCATTTTCTCACTGTAAATAATCAATATATTGCTAACGATTGTAGAAATGTATTTTAGAAAATTATTGATTATACGGACTTTTATTACATATATTTTTAATATTTTTTTTTGAATTATAATCTGAAGAAAACTCTTTCTGATATAATCATAATATATGAAATTTAATAAATAATTTGTTAAAAGACCAAAAAAGCTTCTTTTATTTTAGCTGTTTATTTTTTATATAGAATTTATAGACATTACAATTCTGTAATTTTTTTCTTATGTTAGGTAATTATAGATATTTTCTAGTATTATTTTTAACCGACTTCAAAAAGGAGGAGGTTCTATGTTTCATTGTATGTTTTTTTTTTTTATGTATGTAAGCGATATTTTTGTCAATTGTGGGCCGATTTTCAAAATTCTTTTTTCTTTCTAAAGGGTATACTCCAGAGGTCCCATTGTCACCAAGTCATGATCTGATGATGAGAAGTTATGGAAATTGAGGGCAACCCTCAAATTTTATAGGCACATATTACGTATCTCATATATTTTCAAAAGCTCTTCAAACATTTGCATTTGGCAGTGATAACTCATTTAGGTGAGCTGATGATGGAAGGTACATCTCCTTAATGGTTAGGAGTTGGAGGATAATTCTTTCAATATCATACGCACGCATAGACTTTTAGCTGTATTCTTTCAAGTTAACTACCGAGGTGGTCCCATTGTCACCAAATCATGATCTGATGATGGGAATTCTTGGAAATCAAGGGCAATCCTTAAATTTTATAGGCACATATTACGTGTCTCATGTATTTTTCAAATCTATTCAAATATTTGCATCTGGCAGTGATCATTTCATTTAGGTGAGCTGGTGATGGAAGGTACATCTCCTGAACGGTTAGGAGTTGGAGGATAATTCTTTCAATATCATACGCACGCATAGACTTTTAACTGTATTCTTTCAATTTAATCACGTAAGCTGATAATGTAAGGTACTTCTCTATAACGATTAGGAGTTAAGTAATTCTTTATGTTGCCGATATATGATCTTTGTTACGTAGGTAGAAAATAACATACCAAGCAGGAAGGATGGACCTTTTTCAATTCACCTTTCTCAAAGTCGAACTATTGTAAATATGTATCATCATCTGGACTTAAACTTCTCTCATATTTAGCCACAAATTGACAAACTTTTATTCTCCAGCAATTATCAGTTCGTTGAGCGATGTGTTCGTAATATGTCGATTACATCTGTTATTCTATGGATGAGCGTATTTCGAATCTTATCTCGCACAGAAACGAGCGAGCATACCCCGTTCCATAGTACGCTGAGCGGCTTTGAGTTTTGTTACGAGACCCACATTTAGGGACCACATTTTCTTAAAACCCGATTATGAAGCGAAAAATGATGTCACAAGCGGGATTCGAACCCGCGCCTATTGGGATTCGAATCCCGCTTGTGACATCATTTTTCGCTTCGTAATCGGGTTTTATAAATAATTAAGCATATTAAATGCTAAATTTCAGTAATTTAAACCACATTTTCTTGTCATAAATCATCACTGTTCATAGATTTGTACCTTCAGACACTGAGATGTATTAGGTGCGATGATCCTTTTAAATTTCCTAAACGCTGTCCAGCCGTATTGGATAATTGTATCAAAATTTTCTAATTTAAATACGTATCTATTTAGACCCTAAGTCGCAAAAAGCTGTCCCCCTAGAGTCCTTACACAACTCAGTGCAATATAAAATGCAATATAAAATGATCTGATTAGTCGATCTACTCATAGTGCTATATTTAATAAATAATTTAATTTATATGAACTAGTTAAAATTATTACTTAACTACGATTATTTACACTAAAAATTCAAAAATAATTAAACTTTTAAAAAAAAAATGTAAACCGACTTCAAAATAAGATCAGCCAAAAACCATACTTATTTAAAACACTAAAAACCGAAAAATAAGATGAACTGTTTAATTCTTGTCTAATTCTAATTATGTATTAATTTTTATGAAATATAATTACAACACATACATACATACATATCATCACGCCATATCCCTTGCAGGGTAGGCAGAGAGAACAGAGTGCCAGAGAACTCTATCTTTGCATACTTCACTCGCTTCCACAACATTCATAATTCTCTTCATACACGCTCGCCGGTTTCGGAGACTCTTGACTCCACCTTCCTTCAGTACATGACCGATCTGGTCTAGGTAGGTTAGTCTCGGTCTCCCTCGGTATCTACATCCTTCCACTTTCGCATTGTATATCTTCTTAACCAGACGTTCGTTCGGCATTCTTTCCACATGTCCGAACCATCGGAGCATGCCCTTTCGCATCTTTACACCAATACTCTCTTTCATACCTACTCGCTCTCTTACGTCGTCGTTACGAATGCGGTCGGTCAGCCTAACTCCACAGATTCTCCGCAGAGATCGCATTTCGACCGCATTAATTTTACTTTCATACTCTTTTCTGCATACCCAACTCTCGCTTCCATACAGTAATGTTGGGACAAGCACTGCGTTATGTATTGCTACACGTGCCTTCTGGCTAAGGTGGTGGCTGCCGAGAAGTTGCCCCAACGCTCCGTTCACTCTATTTCCCGCATTCACTCTTCGCTCTATATCAGTAGTGTACCTTCCATCTCGGCTAAATCCACATCCAAGATATACAAATTCATCCACTTGCTCTAGTATATCATTACCTATTGTTACTTTTACATCTGTTCTGGCTTCGTCTCTTTCAAAGACCATTATTTTGGTTTTGCTCACATTCACGCGTAGACCCCTTTTCTTACAATCTTCTGTCATTGTGTCGACTAGGGTCTGCAGGTCAGTCGCTGACTGTGCCAGCAGGACTGCATCATCTGCATATAGCAGAGCAGTGACCAATGAGTCGCCCATCTGGACTCCCACATTCATATCGTTCAACCTTTGGAGACATTTATCCAGATATATGATAAACAGCCTGGCTGACAGAACGCACCCCTGCTTAACGCCGATATTGACGTCAAACCAAGGCGACATTCCATCATCCAGCCGCACACAGGCTCTACAGCCCATGTAACTGAACTGCACAGCCTATAGCAGTTTACCGTTAATACCATACTCGGGTAAAATGTCCCGAAATTCCTTTCGTACAACCGTGTCAAATGCTCTCTTCAGATCCACAAAACTGCAGAAAACCCTCTGACCTAGAGCCAGATGCTTCTCCACAATGTTGCGCGGAGAGAACACTTGATCCATGCATCCCCTTCCACTCCTGAAACCTCCTTGTGTCTCACACAGTAAACCATCGGACACCATCCTCATTCTCCTTTCAATAATTTTACCATACACTTTTGCTGCCAAACTGGTCAAGCTTATGGCTCTGTAATTTGTGCAGTCATAACGTGAACCCTTGTTTTTAAACAAAGGCACGATGACTGCGCTATTCCAGTCCTCGGGAACCATTCCCGAGCTCCAACATAAATCGAGGAGCAACAGGAACGCCTCCCAGACACAGGAGCCACCAAGCTTGATCATCTCGGCAGACACCATATCAATGCCCGCTGCCTTACCATTTTTGAAACTTCTTATCGCTCATTCAACTTCATCCATACTGATGCCATCGGAGGACGCCGCCGTCGAATGTTGTTCTATTAAACCACATGCGACACCAGCGTCAACCGTAGCATCCGCATACATATCGCCAAAATATTCACTCCATCGGCTTAACACGTTTTGTGTTTGTGTAAGAATGTCTCCACCTTTAGACCTTATTTTATTCATTCTGAAGGCTGATCAACCGCACCGAGACCTCTTCACCTCCCTCCAAAAGAGTTTGGTGTTACTCTCGAAGTTTTTAGTCAGCCTATCTTCTGCACTCATACTTGCTGTATCACGTTTCTCTTTCACTAAAGCCTTGGTGTCATTCTTACATTGCCGATATATTTCTCTCTTCTGTTCAGTCATACTGTCATTCAGATTCAAAGAAGAGACATAGTCCATCCACGCTTTCTTCTTTTGCTCTACGGAAGCTGCCACTGCCGCATTCCACAATGCATCACCATTCGTCTTTCTATGCTTCTTTGAACTTTCACATACTTCTGTCGCTGTATCTACCATACTCTCCTTCAATACTCTCCAGCATTCTTCAGTGTCCGATTGCAGCTGGCTTGCCATCGTCAGCCGTTCTCGGATACCCTCTGCATACTTTTCTCTTACACACTCTTCTTGCAACCTTTCAACCTTTATTCTTTCAAGCCCTTCGAAGTGGACAAGTTCTCGCCAGTGCCTCCACTTTCTGAACAGACCACTAAATCTCGCAATAACGAGATAGTGGTCCGTATTGACTGTGGGGCCTCTGTAGGCTCTTGCGTCCTATATTTTGCTTTGGAGGCGACTGTCTACCAAAATTAAATCTATTATACTTTTCTGTTCATTCCTTCTGCATGTATACATGTGGATGTCCTTATGTTGGAAAAATGTGTTTGACACAATAAGGTTTCTCTCCATGCATACATCCGCTATGAGCCTACCTGCGTCGTTCACTCTCTTATCACCAAATGGACCAAGTACGTCCTCATAGTCGGGACGCTTGGTCCCCACCCATCCGTTCAAATCTCCGCATACAATCACGCGTTCACTGGTTTCTGCCATATCCAGAACTTCCCTAACATTATCCCAAAACTTCTCTAGGTCTGATGCCACCGAGGATCCTACGGGAGTATATGCTACAACCATGAATACCTTGGTGACACCTAGTTTTATACGGACCCAAAGAAGTCTGGGATCATACATTCCGTAATCCTTCACACCTGAGGCGAAGCGAGAGGACAACAGCACTCTTACCCCCATGCTGGCTCGATCGCTCTGTGGTACACCAGACCACAGAGCCATCGCGCCACCAGGAAGACCGCAGGCATCGCTTCCCTTTCGCTTGGTCTCTGTTACACAGAGCACGTCTAGCTGTTTGTCCGCCATGACGGATATCAACTCGTGCAACTTACCTTCCACACAACCTCTTACATTCCACGTGCCCACCCGGCACTCTGCTCTCCTCGACTCGCCTGACTGGGCAAGGCGTGATGGGTGGCGGCCCCCATCGCCGCAACTGCCTAAGTTCGTACCGACGGGGTCGGGTCGGTACGCTTCGCCTCCGGGGGACGCCCTAACCCGCATTGCGGTACGCATATCGAGCCGGATTAGCAGTCTAATTAGACTGGCAGGGGACGCGAACGAGCACGCTCCGGACTATGCCCCTAATTATATATTCCTATCCTATCCTATCCCCCCCTATAATTACAATGTATGCTAGAAATCCACTAACACGATTTAAAGTCGGTGCCAAGCTTAAATTAGAAAGAAAGAAATAAAGATTTTTTTTTTTATTTTTTTATTGATATATTCTTTTAACAAATTACAAATTATACAAAAATTACAAGAGACTATGTATATTAAAGATGTATCAACCAGGATTCCATTTCAGCATGTGCCAGGTTACAAAGCCCTGGCGCTGATTTTCAAATGGAACCTGTGAGTGATGTCACGGACGCCCATAGGCACTATATGGCGTACACATTACAAAATTCTTAAGCAGTACAAACAAAATTACAAAATTCTTAAGTACCATGGTACTAATCTAAATAAATATAAAGATAATGAAAAAGATAATTTCTAAGATAATTTCTCTCTGCCTACCATGCAAGGGATATAGCGTGATGATATGTAGGTATGTATAATGAAAAAGATGCAGCTTAAATAATTTATTTAATTTATTTACAAAAAACAATAAGTTTAATGATATACACACAGGATGAAAAATTAATAAAATCAAATTATTAAAGGAAATAAGAATTAAAAGATGTTTTCAGAACACTGTAACGCCACAAATTTAATACCATTTGACACAACCGTGAACGACGTCTGCCCGTATGGATTAAATCGCTTAACCGTTTGCGCGTTCAGATTACTTCAGTCACAAAGCGTGGCGTGGTTTGAATGCGATATAGTATACCTATTTGGCTTGACACCGACTCCAAATCGTGTTAGTGGATTTCTAGCATACATTGTAATTATATTTCATAAAAATTAATACATAATTAGAATTAGACAAGAATTAAACAGTTCATCTTATTTTTCGGTTTTTAGTGTTTTAAATAAGTATGGTTTTTGGCTGATCTTATTTTGAAGTCGGTTTACATTTTTTTTTAAAGTTTATTTAACATTATTTGCAATGTTTTCTCGAATTCATTCATAGATTCTCTTCGTTTCATAGATTAAGTAGCCTAATGGGCATCAATATTTAATAGTTTATACTAGGGTGATACAATTTAATATTGATTTACAAAAGTATTAAAGATTCATCAGAATCTTTATCATTTGTTACAAAGGGAGATTAATTATCAAGCATAAAGGCTGAAATATATAACTAATGTATTAATTATTCAGTACCTCTCTAGGATTAAAAATAAGCAAAAGGCGAGAATAACTGTTTAATATTCCAAACAAGTTTCAATATTAAGAAAGGGATTTAACGCTTGCCTCGCAAATAAGCGAAAGCAACTTTGCTAAAATATTAAGATTGTTTACCCTCCAAATCTATGTAGCTAGACTAATATTTACAATACAATAAAAATGAAGATGAAACTGCCTCCACCATTTTTATACGTATTTTTATTATAAATAACAATAATACATTTAGATATAAAGACCAAAATAACGATTAATGTCTTTTTTTATTGCTTTTGGTGGCAAACGAGCAAGCAGCATACCTGATGGTAAGTGTTACTGCTGCTCATGAACCTTTGCAATACGGGTTTAGCTAGGCCACTGCCTACCAAATATAACCCCAAACCCACCTAGAAAGTTGGGCTTCCGGCTCTCTCGCTCACCGAACGAAGCACAGCAGCTATTGCCACTGCTCAGGCGTCGATCTTCTGTAGGAGTGTGATACTACCCCGGACGGACCGGCCCGTGGCTGTTGATAGAAAACTGTCAAGAACGTGGTCCTTCCACTGTTGATGATGAATCTTGTAATTTTCTCCAACGTAATGAGGGTACTTGCATGTAGACTGCGTAAAGTATCAATCAATCTCAGAATTGGCACTTTCACAAAGAGCATTGGATTAAATATTTTCATTTATACTTTTTACTTTTGACATATTCTTATTTAATTGTGACTGCACAAATAGCTTGCTGGTTAAGATACTGACCTACCGTGCCAGTGTCGTGGGTTCGATTCTCATGTGGACAATACTTTGTGTGATTCAAAAATTATTGTTCTGAATCTGGGTATAATTTATGTTCGTTAATTTATACGTACATACATATCATCACGCCATATCCCATGCAGGGTAGGCAGAGA
This sequence comes from Lymantria monacha, assembly GCA_905163515.2. NCBI lineage: Eukaryota > Metazoa > Arthropoda > Insecta > Lepidoptera > Erebidae > Lymantria > Lymantria monacha. The sequence continues at coordinate 21,455,320 of LR991091.1, forward strand.
GAACAGAGTGCCAGAGAACTCTATCTTTGCATACTTCACTCGCATCCTCACATTTCACATTCATAATAGTTAATTTATATGTTTATGAAGTCCCCGGGATATAAGGAATATTTCCTTAGTGCTGGATTAAAATTCTTGGAGAAATAAAAGAATACATACTATGTATGTATCCTTTCACTTCTTCGAGAAATAGGAGAAGATGATTTAAAAATATATGGTTTTTTTTAATTAATTATAAAGTTGGATGCAATTTCCAGATTCTTATAATACTATAGTATAAAAAATAGTTCCAGCTTGTTTAACTTAAAATTAGCAAGAATATGTCTTTTTTTTTTGGACTAATTCCACCACACATTCCCACCACTGTAACTCCTGTAAGCCAGGATCCACAATGGTCTCCATATAAGACACCGAGGTTTGACCCTCGGTAAGTCCCGGGAAACGCTTTTAACTGTCTTGGGACCCGCAACAAATTAAATTAGAAAAGAAAAACAGGAGGAGTTGAAAAAATTTCACTTCCCTCCTATGCAAAGCGGGAGACATGAAGCAAAAATTGGCTAATAGGCCAATAGATAAGAGGAAGTACTGATACGTGAAGCGCAGCAGTACAGCACTACGGATATGGCAACGCTTATGGGGCCTATATGTGAGCCTTAACATTGATTGCAACAGTAGGTATGGCAGAAGCGCCTGAACGCACGGAAATTTTCTCGAGTTGATACAAGGTCTGTATAATATACTACCCCAGACGTGATTTTCAGACTGTCTAACATGAGATCGCGCTCGTTACGCCAGAGACTGCACTCCCAGAGGATGTGGATGTGTGTGTGGAAGAATATGTCTTGCTGAAACCATAAATATATAGCTAATATTTTTATCCTATGAGTGTCGTAACTATTTCTATAGTCGTAATAGTATCACGTAAGCAAATGAGATCATTGTAATAGTTGAAGAATCGAAATTAAACACTAGGCTTACTTCTGTCCATCATATAGAAGGATAATTGAGGCTGCTAGAACCTGACCGGCCTAACTACAACAACCATGTTTGACAATATGAAGAGAATTAAAATTAAATTAAATTCAATTTAATCAATTTATACATAAGCCGAAATGTGCTTGTGCTTCCATCTATTGTTAAGCTTGTAAAAAAAAATAGACCGCTGTGGTTTTGTAGATCAACAATTTTCACGTCTGGCTGTGCATAAGGGAATATTAGTGCCTACCCTCATGTAAGGTAGTGAAAGTTGGATTTGGCAGAGAAGACATGAAAGTAGAATAAATGCTGTATAGATGAGATCTCTTCGTAGTATGTGTGATGTGAGCCTGAAAGATAAAATTAGGAATAGTGTTATAAGAGAGCGCTGTGGTGTGAATGAAGAAGTAGTGACAAAGATCAAAAAGGGTATGCTGAGGTGGTTTGGACACTTAGAAAGAATGAGTGAGGAGAGGTTGACAAAGAAAATATATAAAGCAAGCGTGAATGGGCCGAATACAAGGGGAAGACCTCGTCATAATTTTTTGGATCAAATTGACGATATATTGACGAGAGGTCATATTAAGAGTATGCGTAATCGTAGAGCATGCATGAAGACTATTATGAGTGTGAATGAAGCGATGGAAGTATGCAAGGATCGTCGTTTGTGGTAATCCGTAGTCTCTGCCTACCCCTCTGGGAAACAGGCGTGAAGCTATGTATGTATGTATGTAGATTATGAAATTACAATTAGGGAAAAAGTTGCAAAAATGCAGTTAAGCCACTCTAGCAGTCTGGTTCTAGCAGCTTCAATTTTAATCTTTAAAATGCAATAGGTTGTAGTCATCAGTGTATTATAAAACATATGGGAGCTTTAAACCACGACTACGGGTTAGCTATCACACACCGAAGTACCTGGAAGTGCCAAATCACCAAGAGTTTAAGCTCAGTGTACTATTTTCACTGCGACCCCTCAGTTGACATTTAAATACGGTGCTAATATGTTTTACAAGCTACAATTATATTACAACACGTATAATATTATGAAGGTTCATTTGAATTAAAAAAAAATTAAAATATATGTTCTTCATCATCATCATCATATCAACTCATATGTCTTAACTGTTTGGCCCGGGTCTGTCTCCTCCAGGTCAATTATCCTAAACTTGACCTACTATGGTATATCACAATCATATACACGCAGAAGGTTACATTTCGATATTTCCTTCTCTTGCAAATATTATTTTGCATATCATATCCCTCGGTCGACTTTTACGACATCCAAGAAAGGGGTAGTGAATTGTATTCTTATACGTACCACACATAATAACATATATAGTATTTTCTTGAAATACTATAGAATTTTTAAAGACGATGATGGAGTAAGTCATTAATACTTATATTGTGTGGGACTTTACAAACATACAATTAATTAACACAAATTATAGTTAGACTAAGAACAAACACTTGTGGATTATACTAAAAAAGTTCTGCGTGGGGATCGAACTCTCAAAACTTGGTACGGAATGTTCATATTTATCCACTTAACTATTCAGTACTCAGTACAAATACAGTAGTACTCAGTGCAAAACAAAATATTCAGTGCAAATATTAAAAGAGAGAAAACACAAAATATAGGTATATATATATAAGCACAAAAGCAAAAAAAAAGTGTACATATATTCATAGGAGGATAATTGGAACCAGCATCAACAGAGCCGCATGAATGCCGTCGTGAAGATCTCTGATGATTGCGAAACTGTACACTATACAACTCTTTTGATGAAACTATGATTACACATTACATAACTACAGACAGAATAGAAAGCACCGCAAATGAATAAGTAAAAATGATAATATTCTTTGTACAGTTCTATAATATTCAGTAAATTGTAATGCAGTGGCGAAAGCTTCTTATGATTTATTAAAATATATTAGATAACATTCAAAGTATCTAATATATTTTATTAAATCATAAGTAGTAGTGATATAATGCTCTATTTTAATTTTAAATTATTTATTATAAGTTTATACATACATACATACATATCATCACGCCATATCCCTTGCAGTGTAGTCAGAGAGAACAGAGTGCCAGAGAACTCTATCCTTGCATACTTCACTCGCTTCCTCAACAATTATAATTCTCTTCATACACGCTCGTCGGTTTCGGAGGCTCTTGACTCCACCTTCCTTCAGTATGTGACCAATCTGGTCTAGGTAGGTTAGTCTCGGTCTCCTCCGGTACCTACATCCTTCCACTTTCATCGTATATCTCATTGTATATCTTCTTAACTAGACGTTGTTCGGCATTCTTTCCACATGTCCGAACCATCGGAGCATTTCCCTTTCGCATCTTTACACCAATAATATCTTTCATACCTACTCGCTCTCTTACGTCATCATTACGAATGTGTTTATATTAATAAATTTTCAATGTTATACGTTATATTGTATAAATTTATTTTCATTATAATACATTGGTAATATATACTAATGCAGCTTTCACTGAAATAATCCAGTTACAGATTTAGCAGGTTTAACTTTTTGTTAATGTATCTGAATCTCTTTCTATTTAGTAAAAGCTATATACATTATTTTCCGTTTAGTGACTGAGTAAAAATACAATTCACCACCTCCTATCTTACTCGTGGATGATCGTAAGAAACGACTAAGGGGTAAAAAACGCATATAACATCTTTCATAGTGCAAGAGAAGGCAAAGTTGAAACAAAACCCTATACCAACACGTCCTTTTTTTTTTTTTTTTACGCTGTGGATTTACATTTCCGCGCTATCCCCCGCCGGTGACAGGTGAGGGGGAGTGTGGGACTCGCCGTCCAGCTGCCTGACCGGAATACCCACTAAAACCACAGCGGCCCCTTCCACGCTTTTACGGGGTGCCAGAGAGATCGTCTACTGACATTCGATCCTCGGCACCCCAACGCTTGGCCATTGGCCAACGCCCTGTCGTCATTCAAGGCGGTGGGAGGAGGTGCGCATATCGACGCCTCCTCCGCCCTGGCCGCCGGCGGCGGAGCGAATTTGCAGACGCAATTGCCTCGCGTCCGCGCTCCGCCGCCTCTTTTGTAGAGATGACCTCCTCGCAAAAGGAGGCCATCGACGACCAGCACCCGTCGCTATCGAGCATCTTCGAGATGATGGTCAACAGCGATAGGTCCCCTCCAATGACCACCGACAGGACGTGGCGTTGAGGCTCCCAGGCGGGCATACCTCCAGTGTGTGGCGCGCATCGTCCACTGGCGTGCATCGTCCAATGGCGCGCCACACTCAGGGCACGTTGGGGCCTCTTCTCTCCCTATACTGTGCAGTTACTTACCGAAAACCCCGTGTCTGGTAAGCACCTGCGCCACCCTGAAACTTAGGCTGCGGTGCCTTCTGTTGATCCAGCGGTGGAAATGCGGCGCCACCGCCTCTACAGTCCCCCCGCCCTGCTACGGGGGACTCCAGTTCTTCTCTTCACCCCTGGATGACTCCCCTTCAGACCACTTCTAATGCTCTGCCCGGACCCCTTATGGAGACTTGCTCGCCGTCGGCCCGCGCCACAACGCGAATTCAGTAAGCCTCCACCAGAGCCTCAGCCACTAACGACCAAGGTGGGTCGCCCGCTAACAACGTCGCCGCGGTCCAGGAAACCGTACGGTAGCTCCTAATAGTCCTCACCGCCATGACCTTCTGCGGTCTTCGCCAAAGGGCTCTGTTGCGGGTGATGAGGGACTCCGCCCAAATAGGGGCTCCATACAGCGCCATGGAGCGCACGACTCCGGCGTATAAACGCCGATAGGACGACCCAGGACCGCCAGTGTTTGGCAGAAGCCTACCCAACGCCGCGGCCATCTTGACGAGCCTTGTGACGAGCTGGGCAAAGTGTGGCCCGAAATTCCATCTAGAGTCAAGGTGCAGGGTGATAAATGTCACTGCCACCTATGGACCTTTGCAATACCAAGCGTAGCTAGGCTGCTGCCTACTAATATAAACCCCAAACCCACCCAGTTGGGCTGCCGGCTCTCTAGCTTACCGAACGAAACACATAAGCATATTACCATTGCTCAGACGTCGATCTTTTGCGAGAGTGCCAAAGGCACTTGATCGTAAGTATGCTAGAATGTTTATCACTCCGCTTAACCTTATTGAATAAAAGGGAGCTTTGAGGCTTTCACCTATCTACAACAACTTGAAACCTTTCAACCAATATTATTAAAAAATCTTCTAAGGGAGCTCTAGTCCAAATAGAAAAATAACAAAAGCCCGAATCCCTGTATCGTACACGTCACAATCCAAAAAGCAAACAGAGTAAAGTAAATTTGTAAGATTTAGTCTGCACAATAATGTCAAAATATATATATTTCAAATATAAAACTTAATGAAAGATATGGCATACAAAAATATTAGTTTAAAAGAAAATGTTTTAAAAATTTATTAGATAAGCAGATCCTCAAAACTGAATTTGTTTTGTCATTGAAATAATACGAAATAATAATAAACTCGACTACAAAATTATCACCTTATTTGAAATATCTGTAGTAAGTTTTTAATAGAAAACAAAGTAATGCACACAACATTATCTGTGAAGTCTTGTAATATAAAAGAGTGTTGAAAGAGAGAGAGAACAAAATAAATCCAAATACTAAGTAATCCAAGATTTGTTATTAGCGAGTCATCACAGATAAGAAAATCTGCGATAAGTACGTTGTAGTGAGACCTATGCAATCATTCAGCTCAATATCGTATACTGTTCCGATTATTCTCTCATTATGTAGTCGATTAGTGCTCAAGTGTGATATCCGTGTGGTGACGGAGTAAGAATACTATTCACTACCCCATATCTTACCAAAACCCTATACCAACACGTCAGACCAGCGCGGTATAGTAGGTTAATTTCCCTCCCATAACGAAGGAGGCCCGAGCCCAACAGTGGGACATTTATGGACTGTGATGATGATGTTGATGATGTGATATGCATATGGAAAGCACGTTAATAGATGCAATATTTAAATAATAAAATATCTTGGTCGACAATTGACTTTTACGGGAATATATATAAAGCTAAACCTATCCTATGTAAAGCCAAAAGCAATTTTAATTATTTTAATCCTATATATATCATAATTTCAATTATTTAATTAATAATATAAAACCCGCTGACTGAATATAATTTTAAAATTAAAACCAAGAGTGTGAACAAAATTTTATACTTAAACTCAAACAAAGTATAATTTCAAAATATTATATTATTGCAAACACACAACCGGTGCGGTAGGCAAGTTTAAATTGTTTTTGTTTGTTACGCAATTTTACTCATTAAAACGTTTGAGGCGCTTTCTTTTTTACAATATTTTGCTTATTTTTATTTTAGATAATATCACTACAGTATCTTTATATATAAAATTCGATTGTGCGTGTGTTTGCTATTTTCCCTGCGTGTGTTTTCTATTCAAACTCAAGTTCCTCAACCTATACGACCTATTTGTAATTACGTAGAGGTTTTTATGAACAGGTTACAGTTATTCTAGATGGTTCTTAGCTATAATTCAAATACACAGATAATAGAATAATCTGAGCATAAGGCAATTACTTGAGCGATCTATAAATGGTTGTTTTGAATCACGCTGTAATTTGTGTCTCTTAATTTATATATTTATAAGGTATAGTACCTTGCGATATAAGAATTTCATTTAGTGTGAGATTTTATTAAGTGAAGTTTTCTTTAATAAGAAATAGGTGCCGGTAGTGCTAACCAAATGAGTTTTTATATTTTGACGAAATTTTTAGTAAGTGCATTATATAGCTGAATAAATTTTTTTTTTTTTATAGACTGAAGAATCCATAGTTATAAACTTAATAATATTTTGTTATCTTATTTGGTTCTTTTTTATATTATTTGACTTCACAAATATAACCTCCGTTTTCGTTGTTTTTAAATTGATTTGAGCTTGGCTTTTAATTTGAATCCTATACATTCATCAACATATCTATGTCCACTATCTATATAGGTTTTTTCAAAGGAAAATAATGTCATAATCACGCTTGGCAGACAAGCTGACGATCGTAATCGTTGCTACTATCATCATTCTCCTGCTCTTATCTCAATTACTTGGGATCGACGTAATATGTACTCCACGTACTAGATATTGCAAAAGTTATTAGCTATAGTTTTATGATAGGCCGCTTGCCTGACGTCAACCCTCCTTGGGAATGTAATTGTTTACCAAACGGGCATCAGATGGTGTGGGCCCATGTCGAAATAAGGCTTTTAGTCGTCTTTTACGACTTCCACGAGCAAAGTAAGGGTTTATTTATTTTTTTATTTATTTACTATAAAAAACTTCATCTATCATTACCGGCAAAGCCTAATGCGATAGAGTAGTGAAATATCTTAAATCTATATTATACCTGTTACTACTATATGCTTAAGAAAATACGGAAAAACACATTCTTCTGGTAGTCTATAAATTTACGACTCCTTAAGGAAAATAAGATGTGATAATACTTCATATGTTAAGTCCATCATTACTAGGTAAAAGTTAAGTTTAATAGAATTTATTAAAATATCCTACTTTTCTCGAAGTACCTGTCATTGATCGCTTTCTTTCTGTACTTAAAAAACATTAGATACTATATATTTGAAGATACTGACTGTCTACATTAATAAAATTATTATAAATTGTAATGCAAACTAAATGTCTTTACATACTCTCCAAAGCACGGCTGTCGTACCTAATTGTTATTCATCGTAACGGTGTCTTTGGCATGATTTTGTTAGGGGTCTTAATGCAAATTCGGTTACTTTATATCTATTCGCCAAAGTTAACACATAAAATTTGACTCCAATGTTTCTGAGAAAATACAAGGCCGTTTTATATGGTATCATCATATATAAGTTAATTTGGAATAACAAATAACATTGATATATATACAAGGTTGAACAATTTGCGAGGAAGAGAACTAAACTACATTGAAGTTACAACAAACAATCATTGGTTAGTTTAATTAGAAAATTAACATCAATTTGTTGTCACTTGGGTTCTTAACAGAACTAACAATGTTAGATCTTAATTTTACCGTATTAGTTTATATAAAGTGATATAGAATAAATTTGATAATTGCTATTATTTCAAATAGTAAATGAATTATCATAATACAAGTACTGTCTTATGGCATTTTTTTTGTAAATAAACTTATTCACCAAAAACCGGCTAAAAGCTTACAAATATATTTAAATTCATTTATTGTTTAAATGCCACGATGGGACTTACATTTTGTCAGTTTCTAACATTTTAAATTGATCTAATAAACTACCACCGGGTCGGAACGTGTCCGCTATTCAGAAGAGCCGGCAAGAAATTCAGCGGGTTGATCTATTACTTTTTTTTGCTGGCTTTTTTATATAAATTATTTACATGTTTAATAGGAATCAGCTCCAGTGTGATATTTTTTGTTGTGGAAGTGCATTTTGCGTAATGAGTCAGTCTGGGAGCATTTGTGTGGGACTCACCGGCCATTGGGCGACTGGAATACCTACTAAAACCAAGGCGGTCAATTGTATTACCCTACGAACCACGATATAACACTTAAATATAATACCAAAGATTACTGGCTGGACTAGATCCCACAAGCCGCATCCGTCCACAAGTTGACAACTAGTATAATAAGTAGTAACATTATTAAGTATTAATAATTTGATATAATAGAAGTAATTAACATTAAAAAAAAATCATATACTAATTAAAAGTTCTAAATAAGAACTACGAAAATAGAAAACCCAACAAAACAAAAGTTCATTAAAATATTTGTAGAGTTAATTTGGCATAAAATAATACGAAAATATTTTCTCAGGGCTAACCAGAAGAATTCCATGATTATTTTAGTTACATATTATATATAACAGTACAAACCTTCGTTTTAATGTGTGGAGAAATTAATATACAATCTATCCATTCATCACCCATCCATCAGCCCGTAAACGTCCACTGTTTCATATAGGCCTCCCCACGGGAATGCCATTCACAACGGTCCTGTGCCACCTGCATCCAGCGGTTTCCTGCGACCTTCATAATGTCGTCAGTTCACCTAGTGGGGGGTCGTCTTACGCTGCGTTGTCAGATTTGTGGTCGCCACTCTAGAACCTTTCTTCCCCAACAGTTGTCGGTTCGTCAAGCGATGTGGCCTGCTCGTTGCCACTTCAACGTGCTAATTTTTCGGGCTATGTCGGTTACTCCCGTTTTTCTACGGATTTCTGTATTTTATCACGTAGAGAAGTACCGAGCACAGCCCTCTCCATCGCACGTCGCACAAAGTCGCTCAGACTTTGTGCCTTTTTATGAGGCCGACATTTAGAGACCACGTTTCAGTATCGTAAGTCATCGCTGGTAACACACACTGGTTATAAACCTTTGTTTTCCGACACTGCGGAATATTAGACGAGAAGTTCCTCCTAAGTTTCCCGAACGCTGCCCAGCCGAGTTGGATTCGTCGGCTGACCTCTTTCTTGAAGTTGGATTTACCTAATTGGACTGTTTGTCCTAGGTAAACATAGTGATCAACAACTTCGAGAATCGCATTCCCAACCAGGACTGCTACAGAAATGACATGTGCATTAGACATGACTTTCGGCTTGTCGTTGTTCATTTGCAGCCCTACTAGTTGGGAGAGCTTACTGAGTTCATTGAGCATAGTGCAAAGGTCTTCCAGGGATTCTGCCATGACTATGATATCATCTGCGAATCGAAGGTGAATGATGTATTCGCCATTGATGTTAGTTGCCTAGTCCGGTCCAGTCTAAGAGCTTGAAGACATCTTCCAGCGCAGTGGTGAACAGCTTCGGAGAGACAACGTCTCCCTGTCTCACACCTTTCTGCAACTGGATTGGTTTCGTACTCTTATACTGGATGCGGACTGACATAGTAGCGTTTTTATACAAACACTTCAGCACCTCAATATATCAATAGTCAATTTGGCACCTCTGAAGGGACTGCAGCAATGCCCAAGTTTCATCAGAATCAAAGGCTTTCTCATAGTCCACAAACGCTAGACACAGAGGCCGATTATACTCCTCGGTCTTCTGTATAATCTGGAGCAGTGTATGGATGTGGTCTATGGTACTATAACCTTTTCGGAAACCGGCTTGTTCAGGCGGCTGGAAGCCGTCTAGCTTGCGAGCGAGTCGTTTCGAAATGACTCTTGAAAACAATTTCTGTGTCTCCTGTGAAAGGTGATTCGACTTGAGTTGTACCCTTTTTGTGATTTTTTAATAGAAAATATTAGAAAAAAAAATAACTACGATTTTTTTGGTCTATCTCACGTGCTTCTATCTGCTATAGTTTCGGAGATAATTTGGTGCAAAGTGATATAAGTGACAGCATTTTGGCAAATATAATCGTGAATTGAGATACATATCAAGTTGTAACCCCTTTAAGTAATTGATCCACACATTTTTTTCGTGCCTTGTGGTATAAGAACGATTATATTAGAATTCACATTTTATTTTTTAGTGTTTTTATCGTGAATAATAATATAATTAGAGTTATATCACTTTGAACCGATCTTGCTTAATACTAATTAGGGTACAACTCAATATGTACCTAATAATTTAAATCTAAAGTTACACCTAAATTAGTGATAAGTGATACATCTCATCTTACATCATTCAACACAACAATTATATTTTACCTGTAAACTAATATAAATTGAATTGTATCTAAAATACAAACCAAATCAATTTGCTTTTTATAAATAACAATATGTGCCAAGTGATACGAGAGCGAATATGAGGAGAGTGACGGGAATACACGGGGCGAAGTGAAGTAAAGTAACGCGGCGCGGAGGGCTAGTGTTGCTGCTGCGGCCTATCGAGAGTGAAGTCACAAGTGACCTTGTACAGAAAGCCACTATGACCGCAACAAAACGACTAAGAAATTCTTGAATTCTGATCTCAATTTACAAGCTCTTTATAATTGGTACAAAGTGAAGACTGAAACTTCAATCAGCAAAACCATTTTCAAAAAGGTATTTGATATCATGGATTTGTCTTTCAAAAAGCCATGCGTAGATACTTGTTCTAAATGTGACTCCATAGATATGAAACTTAAGTACGCATCCGAGGCACAGACTGCAGATTTGAAAAAGAGACTTAAAGAGCATCAAGATGCATTTAAAGCTGCTTACAAAGAAAAGAAAAAAAGATAAGGAATTGGCTCAGTCATGTGAAGATGTAATGGTCATAACATTTGATTTGCAACAATGTTTGCCCACTCCACACCTACAAGCGAATGTAACATTTTATAAGAGAGCTTTGGACATTCAATTTGACCATACATGATTGTAAAACAAAAAAAAACTTTCTGTTACATGTGGCCGGAGTGTGCAGTGAATAGAGAAGCAAGTGACATAGCTTCATGTCTATACAATTTTATCATAACGCAACTGCTGAATTTAAACCCTAACGCTAAGCTGATCATGTACTCTGATAGATGCCCGGGTCAAAATAAGAATTCGATGGTTACAACAATGCTGATGCTGGTTGCTAAACTATCTCCTCAACTACAATCTATTGAACACAAATTTCTCGTACCCGTTCATACTCACATGGAGGCTGACGCCAAGCATGCGTTGATTGAACGTAAGAAGAAGCATACAAATATCGATTTTCACTTGCTGCACTAGATTGGTACCAGCTAGTGCGTACAGCTTCAAACAAAACAGCTACATTCATATCATTCATTGTGGTAGGACCACGTTGTAGACAGTTTTCTGTGTACAACCGTTGGCCGGTCCGTTCGGTGTAGTACCACACTCTCGTAGAAGATCGACGTCTGAGTAATGGCAATGTGCAATTGAACGTCGTTCGATGAGTGAGAGAGCCGGCAGCTCAACTGGGTGGGTTTGGGGTTTGTATTGTATTGGTTTGAGGTTTGTAGTTGGTATAGGCCTAGCTATATCCTTGGTATTGCAAAGGTCCATGGACGGCAGTTACACTAACCATCAGGTGTGCTGTCTGTTCGTTTGCCACTTATGGTGGCATTACATATTGGTATTGCTTATGGCAATAAAAAAAAACATAATTATCGAGATGACTCGTGATATGTTTTATGTTTCAAGATTTTTTTCAAAACAATGTTACACTTTCAAAAAAACCAATACAGGCAATGAAAAATTTCTATGGTGCGACATTCGATCTATTTTGTATACTAAAGAAAACAATATACCGTTTTTCTTACAAAAAATAATTCAAGAATTTTGAGTATATGGACATGGATTGTTCTAAACGGGGCAAAGCTTACGACATAATTACAAAAAATACGACACCGAAAACCTATCACTCCAAGATTACAATTTCAACCGAAAAGAAGAAGGATTTGTTAGATATGCTGTGTTTTCTTCATGAGAGCGCTCACGAGTTTTACAGAAGTCTGAGCTGCAAGATGTCAAAGACACTGCTCCGGATAATGATTCTGATGATGAGTAACTTCTATGTCATCTTACTCCCGAGACCTATTATAGGTTTTATTTCTATTTAAGTAGGTACCTACGTTAACTATGCCGTGTAAGTTTTAAAGTGTGTGGCAATCTTGTGTTTTATTTTTCTAGATTTTATTAAAAATTCCACACCATGGCTGTGCTGTTGGTTTGTACTAAGTAGATTTACATTGATTGTTGTGATAGCTGCGTAAGATTGATCTGTGCCATTTCTTAGTATTTAAGTTTACCACGTACCACTTGGTATTTGCATTTAAAAAAATCTCAATTTATCATTATTACCTTAATAAACGTAAATATTTTTAAATTGTTTTCATTTACACCATAAATAAGTATTTTAATGAGGGGTATAACTAGATTTGTATCATTTAACACATATTTATAAAAACTAGAATTTTAGCAAACTGATACATTTCTGCAAAAATATGAAAATTAAAGATTTATAAGTAAATAAATCGAATCTTTGGAGTAGGATTTGTATGGTTTATTTCAAAAATAATGTGTTTTGATCATATTCTTAGAAATTATTAGATTTTTTTACTAATGAAATATCAGTTTACATAAAGACAACATAACGGTGGAATTTGATTTCACTGTACTTGTATCATTTGTCACGTAATTTTAATACATTTTATAAATAAAAAAGTTACAACTGCTAGGTTTTTCACGAATTACTTAAAAAGTATAATATTTACCACAGTATTTAAAATACACAATGAAAGTGAATGCTTTTATCTACCATAGAAGGTACCCAAGTGTAATCTAACGCACTAAGTACACGAACTAGAATTTTTTAAATCTTATTTCTGCTGTCCTGTAAAATTATGATTTTTCAGTTGTATCACTTGTCACAGGAGCCACAGATTTGTACACGTGGCTCAGGAGTGAAGTGGGTTTGTAATTGTTTAAGAGCGTTTTATCGCCTTTCTTGAAAAAACAGCATCACCACACTCCTGGTCCACGACTCTGGAACGTTGCCCCCGAGAATGACAGAATTAAACAGCTCCTGTAAGGCTTTTAAAACCGGCTTGCCGCCTGCCTACAAGAGCTCTGTAGTAATTCCGTTATCGCCCGGTGCCTTTCCGTTTTAATTATTTCAGAGGGGTCTACGCGTGAATGTGAACAAAACCAAAATAATGGTCTTTGAAAGAGATGAAACCAGAACAGATGTAAGAGTAACAATAGGTAATGATGTACTAGAGCAAGTGGATGAATTTGTATATCTCGGATGTGGATTTAGCCGAGATGGAAGGTACACCACTGATATAGAGCGAAGAGTGAATGCGGGTAATAGAGTGAACGAAGCGTTGAGGCAACTTCTCAGTAGCCACCACCTCAGCCAGAAGGCACGTATAGCAATAAATAACGCAGTGCTTGTCCCAACATTACTCCATGGAAGCGAGAGTTGGGTATGCAGAAAAGAGTATGAAAGTAAAATTAATGCGGTCGAAATGCGATCTCTTTTTTTTTTTTTTTTTTTTTTTTTTTTTTTTTTTTTTTTTGGGGGGTGGGTTACGGTCGGCACACTCCTCGCACCACTCCGTCCGGGGTGACAGAGGGGCGTAAGCGCGCACACCCGTAACCCACCCGTGACGTCGCCTTCGTCGTTGGGCCAACCACCGGAGCAGAGTGACTTGACGTCAGTGGTTGGCCCGACGGAATACCCCTGAGGAGTACCCTCTCCTCGACCGACGTCCCCCCCTCGGGTAGGATGTCGGTCTTTCCTCACGCGGTTGGCCTCTCGGCGGGTGACGGACTAATTCCCCGATCCAGTCACCCGCGGCCTCGGCTAGGGCGGCATCAGGCGCAAGTAATCGCGCCTGCGCCGCCCCAGTCGCCGGCGGCGGCTCGCGTCGTCGAGGAGACGCTCCTCGCGCACGCGCTCCGCCACCTCCTTCCGCGAGACTACTGCCTCACAGAAGGATGCGACCGCGTCCCAGTTCCTGACGCTGTCGAGCATCGCCCTGGCGATGGTCGGCAGCGTCAGGTCAGCACCGATGATTGCGACGAGTTCACGACGCTGCTCTGCCCAAGCGGCACAAACCTCGAGCGTATGCTGCGCCGTGTCCTCGTCGCAATCGCAGTGGTGGCAGGACGGTGTACTCTCCCTCCTTACGACCGTGTGCAGGTATTTGGCGAAGCATCCATGCCCCGTCAAAACCTGCACCAGTCGGAAGGAGAGCACCCCGTGCCGCCGTTTTAGCCACTGCATCAGCACCGGCCGGAAGGCCTCCACGGTCCGCACACCGAACCGAGGCCTCTCCAGCCGGACTGCCCAACGGGCAATGACGTCGCGGCGGGCGTCGACGCGCCAGGTGGTGTGCTCCCTCAACGAGACCACACCGCCCTCCGCTCGCACCCCCAACATCCGCCGATACAAACCGGCGAGCATTTCCGCTTCCAGGTCCCATGGAGGGGTCCCGGCCAATAGACACGCTGCTTCCGTCGACACCAATGCGATCTCTACGGAAAGTCTGTGGAGTTAGGCCAACTGAACGCATTCGTAACGACGACGTAAGAGAGCGAGTAGGTATGAAAGAGAGTATTGGTGTAAAGATGCGAAAGGCAATGCTCTGATGGTTCAGAGATGTGGAGAGAATGCCAAACGAACGTCTGGTTAAGAAGATATACAACGCGAAAGTGGAAGGATGTAGGTACCGGGGGAGACCGAGACTAACCTACCCAGACCAGATCGGTCATGTACTGAAGGAAGGTGGAGTCAAGAGTCTTCGAAACGGGCGATCGTATATGAAGAGAATTATGAATGTTGAGGAAGCGAGTGAAGTATGCAAGGATAGAGATCTCTGGCACTCTGTTCTCTCTGCCTACCCTGCAAGGGATATGGCGTGATGATATGTATGTTTGTATGTAATTATTTCAGAGCCATTCTGATCTCGTGCAGGCTGACGTCCGGGATTTCTTCGGTATAGTGCCGAGTTAGCTTGGATCTGGGATCTTGGACCAAGCTGATAACAGGTTTCAGGGATGATTTATACAACTGCCCGTAGAACCTTTCGATCTCTCCCAAGATCTCACTCTGAGATGAAATGACAGCACCGTAATCGGTCTTCAGCTTAGTCAAATGACTATTATGATTATATATAATAGATATATATGATTTGTCTATCGGGCAGAGCCATTTGGCCCTGCCCGATAGACAAATCTCGTGCGAACACTTTGTAGGCCTCGATTTCGCTCAATCGCCTCTTCAATATACAATACAATATGTATAATTTTATAAGTGCCCGGCATTATATTAGTTTATAAAGTCATGTAGCTATAAGAGACATAACTCAAAGATAAATTAAGTAAAAATATTAGTATAATAAATCATACGTTAATTTTTGTATTAATAATAATAATGCACGACTGCACTGATCTCGTAGTGGTTAAGATACCGACCTTTCATGCAAGTGTCGTGGGTTCGATTACTACGCAGGACAATACTTTGTGCGATCCAGAAAGTGTTGTTTCGAGTCTGAGTTTAATTTGTCTGTGTTAATTGCATGTTTGTAAAGTCCCCCGCAATACAAAGATTATTGCCTTAGTACTGGGCGGTGTTCTTTTTTTTTCTTTTTAAAATATTTATTTATTTTTAAACAACACCACAGTTTTTTATAGTGACTTTGCTATTAATATTTTTTATTATTAGATTGTAGAGATGGCATAGTGTTTTAGATATCGACTTATCGTACCAGTGTCGTGGGTTCGGTTTTAACGCAGAACAATACTTTATGCGATCTAAAAATTGTTGTCCTGAGTCCTGATACAATTTGGATCAATTAATGATATGTTTACGTAGGACGTCTAGAAATTTTTATAAATAAGTGTTAAGCTTTCCAAGAGAATATTTATGACGATTCTGTAAAACATATAATACCAACTACGTCGGTCAACTAGTCTGCCAATTATATTATTATCCTCCTAGCATATATTCAATAGTGGATTTGGATAGGATGTAAATGGATAGAAATAGGAAATTTTATAAAGACGATAAGAAATGCAGTTAGTGAAATGTGATGTGTGGCTTTGATTTTTGATTGCATCATCATCACATCATCACAGCCCATAAATGTCCCACTGCTAGGCTCGGGCCTCCTCCGTAATGGGAGGGAAATTAACCTACTATATCGCGCTGGTCAGACGTGTTGGTATAGGGTTTCGTTTCGAGTTTCCTTCTCTTGCATAGATGTTATATGCGTTATATATCCCTTAGTCGTCTCGTACGATCACCCACGGGTAAGATATGGGGTGGTGATTAGCATTCTTACTTCGTCACTACACGGAAAACTGCATTGCATCATTCTTATGAAATCAACATTAATATATTTTTTTTAATTAATTATTTCTTTATAAATCAAGTCTTCAAATATTTTTTTATATTTTCTTTTAATATATTCATCAATGTAAGGGTTTTCTAAAGACGTAGGTGTAGGGACATACTTTTGACCGGTGTAGTACCACGCGCTCGCAGAAAATCGACGTTTGGGTAGTAGCAATGTGCTGTTACGATTCGTTCTATGAACGAGAAAGCCGAAAGCCTAAGTTTCTGGTTAGGTTTAGGTTGATAGGCAATGACGTAGCTCTACCATTAGTCTTGCAAAGGTCCATGAGTGGCAGTAACACTTAATTAGTCTCTCTAGTAAAGAACTGAGGAGGAGAAAGCAATAAAAACATACAAGAAACCAATGCCTCCACTAAAGGATTAATCGTTGCACTGCTGAAGAATTTATAAACATATAATTCATCTTATCATCATCATACCAGCTCATATATGTCCCACTGTTGGGCTCGAGCCTCCTCCATAGTGAGAGGGAAATTAACCTACTATACCACGCTGGTCAGACGTATTAGTATAGGGTTTAGTTTCGAGTTTTCCTCTCTTGCATAGATATTATATGCGTATTATATCCCTTAGTCGTCTCTTACGATTACCCACGAGTAAGACAGAGGGTGATGAATTGTATTCTTAATCCGTCACCACACGGAAAAACATATAATTAGCACATCAATTTATATCCAGATTCGAAATACGTTGATCGCCCAATTATATTGTCCTACGTGAAAATCAAACCTATTCATACTTCGTAGAAAAGGTCACTATTTAACCATGGCAAATCACACAATATAAAGCATAAATATAATGTATATAATATACTCTCATATTATTTATTTTGAGCATTGTGCATTACCCAAATAGAATATTATAAAGAGGGTGCTGAAATGGTTATGTTGTACTCTGAAAGGTACTTTATTATACACGCATGTCGCTAATCACACTTAATTAATTTCCCTCAGAGTTGCATTATATTTCAGATTTTGGATGTTTAAGTAGAATAATATATTTTAATTTATTCTTACGTAACATCATCATTCTCTTACTCTTATCCCAATTACTTGGGTCGATAAAATATCTACTCTTCTTTCACAATACATATTGTTAAAGTTATTGGCAATATTTTATGACCAGCTGCCTGCCAGACGTTAACCGTGGTGGGTTTGGGGTTTGTGTTGGTAGGCAGCGGCCTAGCTATACCCTTGGTGTTGCAAAAATCCATGGGCGGCAGCGACACTTACCATCAGGTGTGCTGACTGCTCGTTTGCCGCCATAAGCTATAAAAGAAAATAGTATACGTTATTGTAAACGTTATTGGCAATAGTTTTATGACCGGCCGCCTGCCAGACGTCAACCTTCCTTGGGAATGTAATTGTTGACCGAACGGCATCAGATGGAGTTGGCCCAGGTCGTTATAAGGCTCTTAGTCATCTTTTACGACATCCACGAGCAAAGCAAGGGTTGGTAGTATTCGTAGCCGCTACCGCACATTTATTATTCTTACGTATTTTTCTTACGTAAGATATTGCTTAAAATATTTTATAATTTACTTTTTCATATTTATTTATTTAATAATCTGCCACCGTGTTATAATTTTAATTAAGAAAATAATGTGACACTTTAGTTTCCCGTGAGAATTAAAAAAAAAAATACGGTTGAGCAAACAGGTCATTGATATGAACACTCGACTGGATAATTTATAAAAATATCTGTGATCGCCAACCCACTTATCAGACTTATAGCATTCTCACAAACAGTGGACGGCAATAGTTGGATCGATGTTTAGAGTCTCATTTATCTACAAAAATAAAAGCCTTATACGTATGAACACGATTAAAAAGTAAAAATGATAGCATTACTTTCTTTCAGATGCGTTCGTTTTGGTATCAGTTTTTATACTGTTTCAATAGAAATAACCAGTTTAATACATACATACATATCATCACGCCATATCCCTTGCAGGGTAGGCAGAGAGAACAGAGTGCCAGAGAACTCTATCTTTGCATACTTCACTCGCTTCCTCAACATTCATAATTCTCTTCATACACGCTCGCAGGTTTCGGAGACTCTTGACTCCACCTTCCTTCAGTACATGACCGATCTGGTCTAGGTAGGTTAGTCTCGGTCTCCACCGGTACCTACATCCTTCCGCTTTCGCATTGTATATCTTCTTAACCAGACGATCGTTCGGCATTCTTGCCACATGTCCGAACCATCGGAGCATTCCCTTTCGCATCTTTACACCAATAACTTTAAATAATAATAACTTCCAATAACTTTCTTTAACCAGTTTAAATTGACGGAGGCAGCGTGTCTATTGGCCGGGACCCCTCCATGGGACCTGGAAGCGGAAATGCTCGCCGGTTTGTATCGGCGGATGTTGGGGGTGCGAGCGGAGGGCGGTGTGGTCTCGTTGAGGGAGCACACCGCCTGGCGCGTCGACGCCCGCCGCGACATCATTGCCCGTTGGGCAGTCCGGCTGGAGAGGCCTCGGTTCGGTGTGCGGACCGTGGAGGCCTTCCGGCCGGTGCTGATGCAGTGGCTAAATCGGCGGCACGGGGTGCTCTCCTTCCGACTGGTGCAGGTTTTGACGGGGCATGGATGCTTCGCCAAATACCTGCACACGGTCGTAAGGAGGGAGAGTACACCGTCCTGCCACCACTGCGATTGCGACGAGGACACGGCGCAGCATACGCTCGAGGTTTGTGCCGCTTGGGCAGAGCAGCGTCGTGAACTCGTCGCGATCATCGGTGCTGACCTGACGCTGCTGACCATCGCCAGGGCGATGCTCGACAGCGTCAGGAACTGGGACGCGGTCGCATCCTTCTGCGAGGCAGTAGTCTAGCGGAAGGAGGCGGCGGAGCGCGTGCGCGAGGAGCGTCTCCTCGACGACGCGAGCCGCCGCCGGCGGCTGGGGCGGCGCAGGCGCGATTACCTGCGCCTGATGCCGCCCTAGCCGAGGCCGCGGGTGACTGGATCGGGGATTTAGTCTGTCACCCGCCAAGAGGCCGACCGCGTGAGGAAAGACCGACATCCTACCCGAGGGGGGGACGTCGGTCGAGGAGAGGGTACTCCTCAGGGGTATTCCGTCGGGCCAACCACTGACGTCAAGTCACTCTGCTCCGGTGGTTAGCCCAACGACGAAGGCGACGTCACGGGTGGGTTACGGGTGTGCATGCTTACGCCCCTCTGTCACCCCGGACGGAGTGGTGCGAGGAGTGTGCCGACCGTAACCCGCCCCCAAAAAAAAAAAAAAAACCAGTTTAAATTAATTTAAAAACGAAATCAGAGTAAAAGAAAATCTTTGCGTCTGCATATTCTCGTTATGCTTAATAATTAAAAACTTAATAATTAAATTTTTATATAATAAACATTAATTGAAATGTCTGTAACAGAATGTATATTATAATAAAGGCTAGGCTAAAGTAATGATTATTACTGCTTGCTTGTATTTTCAACAATATATTTTATCTAATAACATAATAAATAGCAATTTACAGCATTTTATCTACTAGGTATATTGAATATTGTATACATCGTATAATCGTTTTATTTTTTAAAGTTTCACGAGTTAGAAAGGTACCTAGTTTGTTACAAAGAAGATATGTTTTCGATATGTATTCCTTGTGATTCTTTCATAACGATGAGCCCATAGTATTATTTCCTTTTAAGCATGAGCCTAGTATTAATTCATGAATGTTTGACCAAATATCCTACTTAAGGTCATATCCTACTTAACTTCGACAGTTGCATTCATTCGATAAAAACGTAGTAACATTTTTTAACTTCAGTGAAACCATGTTTTCCATTAATAAATGTATATCTAATTAATCAATCTAAATTAATTAGTATTTCTTACTTCCTTTAAAAAATGTTATATTATTAAAGAAATAATCTATGAATTACCAGTTTCATGTTACCTGTTACTTAGACTATCGTTCTCCAGCCTTTCATATATAATTTCTCTTAGCACTTCTTACGAATGGGTCTTCCTTTTAAAATTAAAAGGACGCCTTGCTCATAAATATCTACATTTTTTTTACCTTTATACTACAAGTAAATTATTATCTTATGGAATCCTAGATATTAAATTTCATTATACTAAAATTATTGTTTAGCTAGTATAAGATAAAAAAATATAAAATGTATATTTTATAAATTAGAAAATTATCTTTATACCTATCTTAAGATGTAGGCATAAAATCGTTACCTAAGACCTTTTAGTACGATTATTTAAATAGATGGGTTGGTTGAGAACATCTAGTGATTGTGATATCGTTGAATAAAAGATCATAGAATTCGAATAACATACATACGTACATATCATCACGCCATATCCCTTGCAGGGTAAGCAAAGAGAACAGAGTGCCAGAGAACTCTATCCTTGCATACTTCACTCGCTTCCCCAACATTCATTATTCTGTTCATACACGCTTGCCGGTTTCGGTGATTCTTGACACCACCTTCCTTCAGTACATGACCGATCTGGTCTAGGTAGGTTAGTCTCGGGCTCCCCCGGTACCTTCATCCTTCCACTTTCGCATGTATATCTTCTTAACCAGACGTTCGCCTGGCATTCTATCCACATGTCCGAACCATCGGAGCATTCCCTTTCGCATCTTTACACCAATACTTTCTTTCATACCTACTCGCTCTCTTACGTCGTTGTTACGAATGCGATCGATCAGCCTAAATCCACAGATTTTCCGTAGAGATCGCATTTCGATCGCATTAATTTTACTTTCATACTCTTTTCTGCATACCCAACTCTCGCTTCCATACAGTAATGTTGGGACAAACACTGCGTTATGTATTGCTACACCCTTTGCTAAACTAATTGTCAGTGCCTGAGATAAATTAAGCACGTTTACTTATAGCAAATACTGCTTTAGCCGGATAGACGCACATAATTGAAAAGTATATTTCTATATAATTTATTTTATTTTATAATTTAATCTAATTTTAATATAAACCACTCTCCTTCTTCATATAATTAAACATATATATTTATCTGCGTGGTAATATAGTTGCTGTTATCCCTTACTAATCCCCTTAATTAATGCAAATTGACAGCAGCTCTTCTCTTAGGAAATATAAAATACCTTACTGTGATTTCCAACCTACTCGTAAAGCGTGGCAATTACATATGTGAAGAAGCTCTACATTCAGCAATAAAAAGTGAAATGCTAAATGATTACAAGAAATTCACGTTAAGAAAAAGATTGTAATATCTTACCAGCCTTGACGGACTTTGCCAGCATAAAGCTTTCCATCCATCCATCAGCCCGTAAACGTCCACACTTGGACGTAGGGCTCCCCACGGGAATGCCATTCAACACGGTCCCGCGCCACCTGGATCCAGCGGTTTCCTGCGACCTTGATAATGTCGTCAGTCCATCTAGTGGGGGGTCGTCCTGCGCGGTGCCGTCTGATTCGTGGTCTCCACAAAGCACAAAGCTTTACTTTATTATTATTAATGGCATAAATTTTAGTACCACACACATCATATAGACAGAAACAACTAAGTAGTTTCTGATAAAATATGACTCGACGGCAATTAGTTGGTATTATTTTCTTTAAACGCTGGCAATCCAGAAAAAGCCACTATTAAGAATAGGAGATAAGTACCGCAACGTTAATCGACATTCAGTTCTAAGTACGTTATTGTTAGCTAGCTGAAATACACAAAGTGTTGTTGGCAAACTGCCCGAGACCAATAAGTGTAAAAGTCCTACTACCTAACCATTAATTTATATTTTGTGAACTTATACAGTAATTTTAGACGAAATATTGACTGTTATTTTTATTATATTAATGTAAAAACTCCAGATGCTTCAATTATGTCGGTACCCTCGAATAATATTTTTATATCTAATTATCTTACAGTTTGTTTTAGTATTACTGTTTTAAGGTTTAATTATTGTTTGGATAATAATGTAATTTTTTTAATATTACTACGTATTTATTCTCCAAGGGAATAAACATGAGAGTATAAAGATACATCAATCTTTATATAACGCAAAACATATACAGTTTTTATTCATAATCCATTAAAGGGGCATATACAGATATTGTAAATAATGTGATGTTTTACGTTGCTGTGTATTTTTTTCTAGAATATGCATATAATAATAATAATATAGCCTTTTTATTGCTATAAAGAATATAATTATGGCTTGGCATTGATGTTGAGTCATCCAGCTTCGTTATATATGTATGTTACAATAGAATATTAATGGTCAAAGTGTAGATAATTGTAGAAATTACCACATATCATATCACCCCTGCTTGGGGAGTTCTAAAAATAAATATCAATAGGCTAATGGATATCGAGATGGACTATTTCAATAAATACTAAGCTCACTATTCAATATTGAAAAGATATTTTTTTCAAACGTTCAATATTTTTCACTATCATAGAAACCTTTATTCATGTTTAAATGCGTGAATCGCAATAAATTGTCGGTAAAGTTCTATATTGACGTATAATAGTCAGTCGGTTTACTAAAGAGCTTTAGAAATCTGAGCACTCTTAGAAAATCTGTTCAAAGATTTAAAAGTAATCAATGGAGTGCTCTCTCACTTATCCAATAGTCGAAAACGATGACCGAGCGCCGGCTAATCTCTTTCTGTCATCTTATTGCCTAATGGACTAAAAAGTTTCGATAGTGAAATGAATCTGAATTATTACTATGTCATTTGTAGAACATTCAAATAAAAATTCTGTTTCTATTTTTAGTGCAATTATTGCTATGTTTTGGCTGCACATTGGTTTACACAGTGCTATATTTAATGACAATGCTAAATGCTCTCAGAGCTATCTTTTAATTTCTCTTTTCATTAACAAAAAAAGAATCAATTCTAATATTTATATTATTCTTGCTTGTGTTTTTTTTCTCACAGTACTATGGCTACACTGTTAATGGTATCTTCTGAGATTTTTGTGGATAATGAAAACATTTGTAAAGCCCTTTCATATCAAATTCATTACATCTCAATTCATTATTACATCATCATCATTATCTCAGCTCATATATGTCCTACTGTTGGGCTCGAGCCTCCTCCACAATGGGAGGGAAATTGACTTACTATACCGCGTTGGTCAGACGTGTTGGTATAGGGTTTTGTTTCGAACTTTCCTTCTCTTACATAGATGTTATATGCGTTTTATATCCCTTAGTCGTCTCTTACGATCTCCCACGGGTAAGATAGGGGGTAGTGAATTGTATTCTTACTCCGTCACCACACGAAAAGACTTAAATACGAACGAAGACGAAATTATTTAATAGGACACTACATAACGCTATCAAGTTCCCGCCCCGAGAAATCTCTTTAAATTATTATTACTATATATCTTGAACGTAATAATTCGATAATATTTGATAAAACATATTCAGATATCTTACGCAATGTGATGATGAATAAGAATACAATAATTAACTCCTTCCTTACCCATGTAATGATGGGGTTTCTTACCTACGGGTGATTATAAAAACGTAAGTGCAAAGCGATATCAACACTGTAAGAGAAAGAAAACTCGAAATAAATCCCTATACCGTCAAAAACATTGTAAGGTAACAAAAGAAATGTATTATATACTTAGTCCAACTAACAAAACGTCACTCAATAGTCATTTTATTGGCACGAAATCATTATAATAAATTGTATGGCTCATGGAATTCTAGGTTAGACAATGTAGAATTATAAATTTTAAAACCAGCTAAATATGTAATATCAAAATCTTTAATCCCGGCTTTAATATATGATGATAGATTGACCTGAAATGTAGTTGGCTGAACTTAGTCTGATAAGCATATATTGATCGTTACTCAAGTTATAACAGCCTAATCTTAGAAGCAATGATGGCTCATAGACTATTCATGGCCTGAAAATATAGCTATTTGTCTGAAATATTATAATGTTACATTGTATGAATAACACGCAGTCTCTGAAACTTACTAAGTAATTAATCGAAAAACATCTTTAGTCTTTACACTTTTATAGAAATTTATATAAATTTTATGAGAATAAAACCCCTTAAAATCTATATATAAAAACCCTTTAAATCTATATATTACATATATATATATATATATATATATATATATATATATAAATATATATATATATACAGGGTGGAAGTGGACCGCTCCCGAAAACAAAGACAGGTGACCCTACTAGTCCTTGATAGGCTAGGAAAAAAATCGATCAAAGAATCAAAATCGATTTTTCACAAATATTTTTAAGTTTTTTTCACATTCCATCGTATTAGGACAGTGCCATGTAACGATAACTCGATAAAAAATGCGTAACTATACTGACAATCAGATGAGAAAAGACGCAATCTATTCAAAACTCACGATCATATGTTCAAGACTTCAACGACCTCGCGTGGTGAAAAAAAATTTTTTTTTTATCCGAATCTATTTTTTTTCTAGCCTATCATTACAAGTAGGACTAGTAGGGTTACCTGTCTTTGTTTTCGGGAGCGGACCCCTTACACCCTGTATATATATATATATATATATTATCATTTCATCATCATTCTCCTACTCTTATCCCAATTATATGGGGTCGATACAATATGTACTCTTCTTTCTAAGTACATATTGTAAAAGTTATTGGCAATAGTTCTATGACCGGCCGCCTGCCAGACGTCAACCCTCCTTGGAAATGTAATTGTTGACCAAACGGCATCAGATGGAGTTGGCCAAGATCTTGTGAGGCTCTTAGTCGTCTTTAACGACATCCACGAGCGAAGTAAGGGTTGGTAGTATTCGTTGCCGCTACCACACAGCGTATATATATATATATATATATATTGATAAAAGATTATCTGTTATAAATTAAAAAAAAATAGCCTTACTATCTTTGACCTCAATTAAACATATTTGTTTTTTTTTATATTTTCATAAAATGGTATATACAACTATACCCGGTGCCAAATAACGAGGCAAAAGTCGACCTTCACCTACCTTCACCACAATATCTGAAAACACAAAAATAATCTATCGCTTACCATAGAAATCTATCGAAAAGTTCTATCGCAAAATTCTCTTGGTACAGGTCTACAAGAGAGCAAAATTCCAAACAGCACAACTCAAAATTTTACGAAATTTAGGAAAATTGCCATAGGAAATTTATGTTTTTAATATCCTATAATCATGTATTTGATTGTTTTGAAATACCAAATTATCCTGTAACTGGTGATATTTCATTAATTTATAAATAATATCATTGATAAGAATGCCAAATTACTTTCAAATGTCTTAAAAAAAAGGTTTTTAAGTAACATTAAAATTACGGCACCGAGAATATTTATATAAACTCAATATAATATAGATCCTATAATTAAATACGTAATTAGCTTCAAAGAATTATGTAACCTCCAAAAAATGCCAAATTTTAAGTTATAACACATTTTTTTCAACTCATATTACCGTCAGGTGTAATAAACCTAAAGGATTGACTTAACGTAAATTATTTAACCTCGCCTTAACATCTTGCTCTTCTCCTTTATTAATCCTGTATACTAATTTGTAATTATTAAATATTCGTTTCTTTTAAAACTGTATTTTTTTAGTTGTTTTACGTCGTTACTCAACTAATATGGAAAAAAACCTCGCGAACAGACAGATATAGACGGCGTGGTTAGTTTAATTATAAAATACAGTCCCACGCCGCATCTGTCTGTTTTTGATTCAGAAATTTTAACACATCACTTAATGTAGTGATGTCTCATAATTTCTTAATTAAAATTCTAGACAAATTACACGCAGACATAAATATTTGTAGCCCCTGCACTGTCTAGCCGACTGGTACCACCATATTTCAACGATAAGATGGTTTGTATGGAAAGCGATAGAATTAGCGATAAATTACTTGGATTTGATGATATCGTGGTGAAGGTCGCCAAATGACCTCTTTAGCCATGCTATTTGGCAAACACTATATATAGTTTATATACCATATATATTACTTAGCCAAAATGAATAAGAAGTCAGCCATCATCGGGCCAGGTTGGTTTACGACATAGACCACCTCAAGCGCCATCATTTGTAGAGGCCTAGCACTGTACTTCTATTAAAGTATACTTTTAACAAAAATAACGAATCCATTTAGTGTAGAAACACCGTTATAGGATCATTCTCTGCGTTATGGATATATGATTATAAAAACTCTAAAGTGTTCGTTTCTATAATAAAATAAAAAAAAGTGTGTATGTCAGCTCCGACGCACGACTGCAGTTTACTCCTTAAGTACGATTATCAAAACAGGCGCAAAATAAGCTCATTTGACTAAAAATAATATATAGGTATATTTTTATTTACATTTATTAAAACTGTTCAGTGAAGTATTATCTCACGTCAGAAAGTGAAAGGTGCACAGAATAGGTTGCACACCAAAAACGTAACGAGGTCATTCGATCACTAGATTTTACTCCTCAATTTTTTCTTATACCGGGCGCCTTAGATGGAAATTGATTCTTAAGGAGTAAACTCCAAAAACTCGAGCTTTTCAAGTTTTATTTTAATTGACTAGAAATATATACGTTATGTTATCCGTGTGGTGACGGAGTAAGAATACTATTCACCACCCCATACCTTACCCGTGGATGATCGTACTAAGGGATATAAAATGCATATAACATCTATGCGAGAGAAGGAAAACTCGGAACAAAACCCTATACCAACACGTCTGACCAGCGTAGTATAGTAGGTTGATTTCCCTCCCATTACGGAGGAGGCCCGTGCCCAACAGTGGACATTTATGGGCTGTGATGATGATGATGATGACAAATGTCAAAGTGACGCGACACTTCATATAAATGACTGAACATCAATTAATGACATTTAAATTATTTGTAGATATTTTTCCATAAAATGATATGTCCATAGAATCATTATTTTAAAATAGAAGAAAGGAAAGTCCACCACTATCCCACGGTTAGTCATTATATTACACATCTCAAGAATGGAAGGAATACAAGATAGGATCAAGGTGGAATAAGATACAAGAAAATCTTATTCCTTTCTAACGAGCAGCCTCAAGAGATGTTACAATTTTCTGCAGTACTTCCAATCATGATTCGACAGGTGTTTCGGTTCTAAACGAGGCATCCTCAGACGAACCAGTATCAAAAGTGGCTTCGAGGCGCATTCCTCCATTTAAAAATTATAATTGATTGCCACCTTATATCGCCTAAATCTAGCAATTATTTCATAAAAAACACTAAAATCTCTTTATAAATACCCGATTGCGATACTAAAATCTCGATTAAAAAATCGTAATGGTGGTAGGAAGGTGAAAAAAACTATGGTATATTCTTATATGCAAAAAATAATTTACTGAAATCGGTCATGCCGCTTAGGAAGAGGTTGATAACAAACACGGTGACACGAGATTTTGATATATTAAAAATATATTACTTAGGAGACTATAATTAGGAGAAACATGTCAATGGCAATGTAAAGAGAAAATCATACGGGCAAAGGAGGAATATTCAATAGATAATCCCATTTGTATTAAATAGCCTAAACATATCAAGGCTCATACCTAAAACTATTAGGTATGAGACTCTACCGTAATAAATCTAAATGTAGTTGAAAAATGCCAACCACTCTAAAAATCTGATTACGCGCGAAAAATGATTGTCACAATTGGGATTTGAACTCACACCTATTGGAAATCCATTCCAATCGTGTTGCCACTTACACCACCGTGAACTATTGTAGGATATTCAATTCTCGCATCGTATTATATTTTCGTCTTTAAGGAGACGTGTGCCATCTACCCGACATTATTTACATATTCATTTTTCGCTCTTAATCGAGTTTTTTTTTAAATAATCAAGCATATTAAATGCTAAATTTCAGTAATTTGTCTAACCACTCTGTTGTTCCGGCCAGACGAGCTGACATCGGTTTTTTTTTTAATTATTTACATTTTATACCTGCGGGAAAGGAAATTCAAAATAGATAAAATGAAAATAGGAGGAGAGTAAATAGATAAAATCAAATTACACTCACTTTCTCAATTACGCCAGTGGCCGTGTTTCATGCATCATTCAAGCCAAACCTTTTTTTTTTTTTTTTTTTTTTTTTTTTTTTTTTTTTTTTTTTATTGGTGGGCTATGGGTGCGTCTCGCCCCGCCAAATCGGTCCGGGGTGACGGAGAAGGCGGCGCGTGATCCCATAGACCCACCGTAAAATCCTCTCTCTTCGCCGTGCGAGCGGACCACCGGTACCCGATCTTTGTCTTCGGTGGTCCGCTCGGCGGTTTACCCTCGCGGGTTCCTCTCGTCGACGCCCCGACAGATTTCGCCGTCGGGGCGTCGCCCTCACGCGGTGGCCTCGCGTCGGGTGACCGGACAATTCCCCGGTCCGATCACCCGAGGCCTGGGTTAGGGCGGCATCAGGCGCAGGTATTCGCGCCTGCGCCGCCCCGGCCGCTGGCGGCGGCCCGGGTCGCGGGAGTCCTCCCTGACTCGTTCCGCCGCCTCCTTCTGCGAGATGACAGCCTCGCAGAAGGCGGCGACCGCGTCCCAATTCCTGACGCTGTCGACCATCGCCCTTGCGACAGCCGGCAGCGACAGGTCGGCACCGATAATAGCGACGAGGTCGCGGCGCTGCCCGTCCCAGCCCGAGCATTCCTCGAGCGTATGTTGCGCCGTGTCCTCGTCACTACTGCAATGATGGCAGCCCGGAGTCCACTCCCTGTACACGACCGTGTGCAGGTATTTCCCGAAGCACCCGTGCCCCGTCAACACCTGCACCAGTCGGAAGGCGAGGACCCCGTGCCGCCGCTCCATCCATTTCATCAATACGGGCCGGAAGGCTTCGACGGTCACGATACCGTGTCTAGGCCTCTCCAGCCGCGTAACCCAACGGGCGATGACGTCTCGGCGGGCGTCCTCGCGCCAGGTGGCTATCTCGCTCAACGATGGGGAGCCACCCTCCTCGCGCACTGAGGTAACCCGCCGGTAGAGGTCGGAGAGCATCTCCGCCTCTAGGTCCCACGGGGGTGTCCCGGCCAATAGGCACGCCGCCTCTGTCGACACCGTGCGGTACCCGCGAATGGCTCTGACCGCCATGGCTCGCTGTGGCCTCCACAGAACCGCCCTGAGCTGGGCGTTCAGAGCCCTCGCCCACACGGGTGCGCCGTACATGGCCATCGAGCGGATGACCCCCGCATACAGCCGTCGGCCCTCGAAACTGGGTCCGCCCACATTCGGCATGAGCCGAGAAAGGGCGGACGCCGCGCCGACCAGCCGGGGAGCAATCTGTCGGAAATGCTCCCGGAACCACCATCGCCCGTCGAGCACCAGACCCAAGTACTTCATATGGGCCTGGATGTTGATCTGGATGGAGTTGACGACTAACGAGGCGCCGGTTGGCAGCCTTACGCGTGGCCCATGGAATAATAGGGCCTCCGTCTTATTTAAGGCCACCCTGAGCCCCAGCGCCTCGATTCGCCTGACCATCTCCTCGGTGCCGAGAGTGGCCAGGCTCGCCGCCTCTTCGAGTGTCCTGCCCCGGGCTGTGACGAGCGTGTCGTCAGCATAGCACACCAAGCTCAGCCCGGGGGGGAGACTCCCTCTCAACGCCCAGTCATACCCGATGTCCCACAGAGTCGGCCCCAGAACCGACCCCTGTGGAACACCGCACGACATGGGCGTCCGCACAATGTCCCCTGCGGGACCCGCGCAGAGGATACTGCGCCCCTCCAAATAGTCTGCCACCAGCCGCCTGAGGTATAGGGGCACTCCATGGAACCGGAGCGCCTCCTTGATGCAGCTGAATGGCAGACTATTGAATGCGTTGGCGATGTCCAGCGACACCGCCAACAGCACTCCCTTGCCGGCGACAGCCTCCGCGGCCGTCTGCCTCAGGCGTAGCAGGGCCCCGATGGTCGAACGCCCCCTCCTAAACCCATATTGAGCGTCCGACAGATCGGGCCCCACCTCCTCCAAGTGTCGGACGATGCGGGCAGCGAGGACACGCTCCAGCAACTTACCCACATCGTCGAGAAGCACGATGGGCCTGTAGGCCGACGGCAAATCCGGGGGCCGTCCCGGCTTTGGCAGGAGAACCAACCTCCCCTCCTTCCAGCACTCAGGGAACCGTCCAGACGTCAGACAGGCGTTGAACAGTTGCCTGAGGCGAGGCTCGAAGTGCTCGAGGAGCGACGTCAACACCCGGACTGGTATTCCGTCCGGGCCGGGGGCCGTGGTGGCGGAGCGAATCCGCGCCACTGCCGCCCCCACTTCCGACTCCGTCACGGGTGGAACACTCTCGTCGTCGGCCTCCCGGTCTTGATCTGGCGAAGCCATGACCGGGGGCGTGTGTCCCGACTGCCGTGGAAATAGCTCCTCGATCACCCTACAAAGGAAGTCGGGCTGGAGGGTCTCGGTGAGGGGGGGGCCCTGCGCGCGAAGCTTGTTCAGCGACGCGCGATACGGGCGACCCCAGGGGTCACGGTCGAGACCGTCCAACATCTCCTGCCAACTCGCATCCTTGGCGGCTCGGATGGCCAGCCGAAAGGCAGTACGCGCACTGCGGTACGCCTCGTACAGCTGGCCCTCCCGCTCAGCGTCGCGGTGACGCCGCCGGCTGCGGGTGTAGGACCTTCGGGCACTGATACACGCCGCGCGAAGGTCCGCCAGTCTTGGGGACCACCAGTAGACCCCCTGCCTCGGAGGTAGACGCCGCACCCTGGGCATGGCCGCATCGCAGATCTGCGTTAACGCACTGCGGATGCGGACAGCCTCAGCGTCTACTCCGTCCGCTGGGGGCGGTGAGGACAGCCACGTGTGAACGATGGCCGCCTCCGCCAGTAGGTCCCTATCAAGACGACCCACAGCCCACCGCGGAAACGCGGGAGCTCCGTCCGCCCTGTGACCCCTACCGGGTTCCCGGGGGGAGACCTCCATCCGGATGTACCGGTGGTCCGACAGGGTCTCCGCCTCCTCCAGGACACTCCAGTTCCTCACCCGTGGCGCGACAGCGGGGCTAGCGAACGACAAGTCCACTATCGACCCGCCCTGCTGCCGCACACACGTGTTCACTGAGCCCCTGTTAACAACACAGAGGCCCAGTGAAGCCGCCCACTCAACGACCGCCCGTCCGCGGTCGTCCGTCATAGGGGACCCCCACGCCGTGGATTTGGCGTTGAAGTCCCCCAGGACCAGGACGAGGCCCGGTGCCAGTCGCCGTATCGAAGCCTCCAAGGTGGTGAGGGAGGCCCTGAAATCGTCCATTCTCCTGTTAGGGGAGAGGTAAACGCTGTAGAGTGTGACCCCTCCCCATTCCGCAGCGACAAATTCTTCGCCCCTATCCAAAAGGGATAAGGACGGGAAGTGCCGCTGCGTTGAGACGACGATTGCCGCAGTTCCGTTTCGGCTGACCACCCAATTGGGGCGATCAGGCACGACGTACGGTTCCGCGACTACGGCTGCACCAATCGACCACTCCGCCATGGATTGCAGGAGGAGATCCTGCGCTCCGGCGGAGTGGTTGGTGTTGGCCTGCAGGAGGTGAATGGAATCTGCAGCCATTAGTGGGCCGTATCCATCACCTCCGCCTCGCCAGTGGGCGATCGGGCCGCGCTAGGAGCGGGAGCGGCCGTGGTCGAAAGGCCGCCCCGCCCCTTTGGGGCCGAAGCAGGAGGTCTGCACGCCCCAGAACCCATGCGGTGCTTGGCGGGCTTATTGCCCGCCGCACACGCGGGGCAGTGGGGCGGGGCGGCGCAAGATGCCGCCACGTGCCCGGTCTGACCGCAGCGGAAACACAATCCGCCGCAGTCGAAGCAATTGGTGCACGTCGGTCGAGTGTGTCCGACCGCCATGCACTTATAGCACCTCGCAGGCCGGTGCTCAAGCACGGTTACCCGCGCCGAGCTCCAGCCCACGAGGAGCCTGCCTGAGCCGGCCAGTTGCCTGACCGACTCCACCGGGCACTGCGCCCAGGCAGCACCTACGCCACCCGGACCGGGACGAATGGCACCGACTCGGACGGTGTCTATGGGACACCCGGTTTTCGAGGCAATAGCCTCCCGGATGTCTTCCACCGTCACGGAGTCGTCCAGACCCGAAATGCGCATTTCGGCGCACTTGACGGGCCTGGCGATCCTGATGCCACCCTCCTCGGCGAACAGACCTCGCAGCTTCTCAGCTACGCTGTCAGCCGTCTTGGCGCCCTCGGCCCCTGGGAACTCGAGGATTCGAGCCCCCGTCCGGGCCTTGCGGGTCCTGGCTTCGACGCCTCCAATATCGGAGACGTCTAGCTCCCGCCGGGCCTTCCTCAAGACGGCCTCGTAGCTGAGGCCCTTCTCGGCCGCCTCAGGCAGCACAGTGATCACCACTGCGGCTGTCTTTGGCAGCTTGAGCCCCTTGCGCGACCTCTTCTTCTTGTCGCCAGCTCCTGCCTTGGGAGCGGAGACCTCAGCGGCGCGCTTGGCCTCCGCTCTTCTTCTTTGGCCGCGACTCCTTCTATCGCGCTCGGCCACCTGCCAACCCTCTTCGGGTACGGCAGTCGTGCCAGACGCGGAAGGCCTTGTCGCAGCCTCGCTGGTCGTCGCCGGCGGTTTCGTTGCGGGCGGCTTCAGCGGTCCGGCAGGAGCCAGCGCCGTCTTCCTCCTCAGGGCAGGTCCCTTCGGAGCGGGGCCGGGGCCTTTGGGCTTAGGCCCGGCCGCGGCCGCAGCGTAGCTCCCCACGCGGCCACCCTGACAAGGCAGCGGGGCGGGGGCTGGTGCCGTATGTGGCCGCTTATCTGCGGCAAGAGGCGGCCGGACACGTGGTTCTGGAGGCAGCCTTGCCTCCAGAACGGCGAAGCGCGCATCGACAATTTTGCCCACTGCGTCGATTATCGCGCGCAGGGACTCATCCGGCAATCCCCCCACCGCAGGCAGCGGGGTTGGCATCGGGGTCGGCAGCGGGGTCGGCGCCTCCGGTTGAGCCTCCACCGGGGCCCGCTCCGAGACGCATGGCGACTTCTTCGCCGCGGCGCGAGTCGTCCTCCTCGCTACCGGGACAGGTGTCGGCTCGGTGGCCGTGACGGCTTCAGCCGGCGATGTGCCCTCCGCAGTGGGGGGCGTCCTCCTCGCCGCAGGGACGGGTTTCACCGCGGCAGCCGACGGCTTTATTCAAGCCAAACCTGCATCTAAGCGGTCTTATATTGCTCCGTACCTTGCCGAATGGAACAGATAAATCGCTCCAAGCGAGAACATTTCAAGTGTTATAACTACTGTGATGGTCAAACTATATATATTTTTATCAAATGATTACTTATTTATCAATATTATTGAACAATATATTTTGCTGTATGATGTATTTTCTGTGTGGTAGTGGCTAAGAATACTACCAACCCTTTCTATGTTCGTAGATGTCGTAAAAAACGACCAAGAACTTTATATCAACCTGGACCAACTCCATCTGATGCCAACAATTATATTCTCAAGAAGGATGGACGCCAGGTAGGCAGCCAGTCACAAAACTACAACTTTCAGTAACACACAACTCTTAAGTAATTGAGATAAGAGTAGGAGAATAGTTATGTCTTTTTCGATATGAAATAGATTTAATTTTGCATAAATGCAGACTTATTTTCTGTATAAGAAAAGGTTAAAAATAAAATATTGACAATGATTAAATAAAATATTGATAAAAAATATTTAACTTTAACAGGACCTAACTAGCCGTGAAGGTAATCCTATTGCTTTATAGGAGAGTATTCCAGTCGTCTACATTGAATGCATTAGCTGAAAATCCTCCAGGGTCTCACATCCTCGCGGCGGACTGGGGAGAGGTAACGCTTTACGGCGTGTACTTCTCCCCTAACAGGAGTGTGGCAGATTTCGGGGCCTCCCTCACCAACTTGGAGGCCTCGATACGGCGACTGGCACCGCGCCAGCTCTTCGTAATGGGGGACTTCAACGCCAAGTCTATGGCGTGGGGGTCCCCCAGGACGAACGATCGCGGGCGGGCGGTTGAAGAGTGGGCGGCGTCACTGGGCCTCTGTTTGCTGAACAGGGGTTCAGTGCATACGTGCGTGCGGCAGCGGGGTGGGTCGATAGTGGACTTGTCGTTCGCTAGCCCCGATGTCGCACCACGTGTGAGGAGCTGGTATGTCCAGGAGGAGGTTGAGACCCTATCCGACCATAGATACATTCGGATAGAGGTCTCCCGGACCCTCCGCCAGCCCAGCAGGGGTCACACGGCAGACGGAGCTCCCGCTTTTCCGCGGTGGGCTGTGGGTCGACTTGATCGGGACCTACTGGTGGAGGCAGCCATTGTGCATTCGTGGCTGCCGTCACCGCCCTCGGTGGACGGGGTGGACGCCGAGGCTGGCCGCATTCGCTGTGCGTTAACGCAGATTTGCGATGCGGCTATGCCCCGTGTACGGTGTGTTCCCCCGAAGAGGGCGGTTCCCTGGTGGTCCCAGGAGTTGGCAGAGCTCCGAGCTGCGTGCATACGTGCTCGGAGGTCTTATACCCGCAGTCGGCGGCGTCACCGCGACGCTGAGCGGGAGGGCCAGCTGTACGAGGCTTACCGCAGTGCGCGGTCTGCCTTCAGGCTGGCCATCCGTCAAGCCAAGGACGTTAGTCGGCAGGAGATGCTGGACAGTCTCGAGCGTGACCCCTGGGGTCGCCCCTATCGTGCGGCGCTGAGTAAGCTCCGCGCGCGGGGCCCCCCCCTCACCGAGACTCTCCAGCCCAGCCTCCTCACCAGAGTTGTCGAGGAACTATTCCCACGTCGGACGGAACACACGCCCCCGGTCATGGCACTGCCGAATAGTGACCGGGAGGCCGACTACGAAAGTGTTCCGCCCGTTACGGAGACGGAAATGGGGGCGGCGGTGGTGCGAATGCGTGCCAAGACCACCGCTCCTGGGCCAGACGGGGTACCCGACCGGGTGCTGGCCCTGGTCCTCGAACATCTGGGTCCACGCCTCGGGGGACTGTACAACGCGTGTTTATCGTCTGGGCAGTTCCCTGGGTGTTGGAAGGAGGGGAGGCTGGTACTCCTGCCGAAGCCGGGACGGTCTCCGGACTCGGCCTCGGCCTATAGGCCGATCGTGCTGCTGGACGATACGGGTAAGCTGTTGGAGAGGATCCTGGCTGCCCGTATCGGCCAGCACCTTAGCGAGGTTGGCCCCGATCTGTCGGACGCCCAATTTGGTTTCCGAAAGGGGCGTTCGACGATCGCAGCCTTGCTGCGCCTGAGGGCCGTAGTCGCGGAGGCTGTTACTGGCGGTGGGGTGCTGTTGGCGGTGTCTCTAGACATCGCCAACGCATTCAATAGTCTGCCATTCAGCTGCGTCAGGGAGGCACTCCGGTATCACGGGGTGCCTGTATACCTGAGGCGGCTGGTGGCAGACTATTTGGAGGGGCGCAGCGTCCTCTATAAGAACCGAGTAGGGGATGTTGTGCGAACGCCCATGTCGTGCGGTGTTCCGCAGGGGTCGGTCTTGGGGCCGACTTTGTGGAGCATCGGCTACGACTGGGCGTTGAGAGGGAGCCTCCCGCCCGGGCTGGGCGTAATTTGTTACGCCGACGATACACTCGTCACAGCCCGGGGTGGGACGCTGGAGGAGGCGGCACGCCTGGCAACTCTTGGCACCGAGGAGATTGTCAGGCGGATCGAGGCGCTGGGGCTAAGGGTGGCCCTGGATAAGACGGAGGCCTTATTATTCCATGGGCCCCGCACCAGTCCACCCACCGACGCCTCGATCACCGTCAATTCGGTTCCCATCAGCATCCGGGCCCATATGAGGTACTTGGGCCTGGTGCTCGACGGGCGATGGTGGTTCCGGGAGCATTTCCGTCGGCTTGCTCCACGGCTTGTCGGCGCGGCGTCCGCCCTATCCTGGCTTATGCCGAATGTAGGCGGACCCAGCGCTACGTGCCGACTGCTGTACGCGGGGGTGGTTCGGTCGATGGCCCTGTACGGCGCACCCGTGTGGGCGGGGTCCCTGACCGTCCGACTTAGGGCTCTACTATGGCGACCACAGCGGGCCATGGCGGTCAGGGCCATACGCGGATACCGCACGGTGGCGACGGAGGCAGCATGCCTGTTGGCCG
Organism: Lymantria monacha; assembly: GCA_905163515.2. Taxonomy (NCBI): domain Eukaryota; kingdom Metazoa; phylum Arthropoda; class Insecta; order Lepidoptera; family Erebidae; genus Lymantria; species Lymantria monacha. Next base: position 21,492,205 of record LR991091.1, read on the forward strand.
GAACACCTCCGTGGGACTTGGAGGCGGAGATGCTCGCCGGACTGTACCGGCGGGTGTCAGCGACGCGGGCAGGGGGCGGCACCGTCTCGCTTAGTGAGATGGCCGCTTGGCGGGGCGACGCCCGCCGTGACGTTATTGCTCGTTGGGCAATCCGGCTGGAAAGGCCTCGGTTCGGTGTTCGGACCATCGAGGCCTTCCGGCCAGTGCTGATGGAGTGGTTGGGTCGACAGCACGGGGTCCTTTCCTTCCGACTGGTGCAGGTCTTGACGGGGCATGGTTGCTTCGGCAAGTACCTGCACACGGTCGTAAGGAGGGAAAGTACACCGTCCTGCCACCACTGCGATTGCGACGAGGACACGGCGCAGCACACGCTCGAGGTCTGTGTGGCCTGGGCAGAGCAGCGCCGTGAACTCGTCGCGATCATCGGTGCCGACCTGGCGCTGCCGACCATCGCTAAGGCGATGCTCGACAGCGTCAGGAACTGGGACGCAGTCGCCGCCTTCTGCGAGACAGTTGTCTCGCGGAAGGAGGCGGCGGGGCGACTCCGAGAGGAAATCCTCTTCGGTGAGACGCTCCGTCGCCGGCGCCTGGGGCGGCGGAGGCGCGAGTATCTGCGCCTAATGCCGCCCTAGCCGAGGCCGCGGGTGACTGGACCGGGGAATAGTCCTTCACCCGCAGAGAGGCTGACCGCGTGAGGGCGACGCCCCGGCAGTTAGCTGGGGCGTTGATGGGGGATGGTACCCGAAAGGGTAACCCGCCGGGCTGGCCACGGAAGGCAAGGAAGCGGTACCAGTGGCCGGCCCAATGGCGATGGGGAGGGAATACGGTGGGTTATGGGGCCACGCGCTGCCCTTCCGTCGCCCCGGGCGGTACGGGCGACGTGTGACCGGGCCATAGCCTACCAAAAAAAAAAAAAAAAAAAAAAAAAAAAAAGGGTCTCACATCTGCTCTCTAAAAGTACATGGAATAATAAAAAGACTAGATAGGACATTTTTTAAAGGAAATAAATCTAAGATATTCAAATATAGCTAACAAATTTAAAACAGGTAAAAGCACGTAATATTATAATTGTGTTCACTGCAAGAATTTTTATAGTATTATATTTTTCACATCTACTGCTGGGCACGGGTTTTCCTCACTGAATGATGCTTCCTTCGTTCTTTGGTCAGTCACACAAGTAAACTTGGCACAAGAGGAGTCGCTACAAATTATTGTAGTCAATATTAGAAGCCATATTGGAGTTACATCTAAATCTTTCATTAGTTTTCCAGTGAAACTAGAATATATAAAACACTTTCTTGTAAATAAATACCCGATTACGAAACGAAAAATGACGTCACAAGCGGGGTTCGAACCCGCACCTATTGGGAATCTGGCCCAACCGTGCTGCCACTTACACCATCGTGAACTGTTTTAGGACATGCAAATTTCGCTTCATATTATATCTTACGTCTTCAAGGTGACGTATGCCATCTATCGGACAATGTTTACACATTGTATAGGCTTAATACTTCAAACTTTACAGTTAGAATTGTATTAAACGATGACACAACCTTGTTATTCAAATTACTGAAATTTTTAGCATTTAATATGCTTAATTATTTATAAATACCCGATTACGAAACGAAAAATGATGTCACAAGCGGGGTTCGAACCCGCACCTATTGGGAATCCGGCCCAACCATGCTGCCACTTACACCATCGTGAACTGTTTTAGGACATGCAAATTTCGCTTCATATTATATCTTACCTCGTACCATACTCACAGAAAATCAACATCTGAGCAGTGGAAATGTACTGTTGTGCTTCATTCGATCAACGAGAGAGCCAGCAACTCAATTTTCTAGGTGGATTTTGGGGTTTTTATTATACTGTACCTCTGGTATTATAAAGGTCCATTGGCGGCAGTAACACTTACCATCATGGTCGTTTGCTACCATAAGCAATATAAAAAAAAACACTTATCTAGATTTACTATGTCGATGTATCATGAACAAAGGAATGTTTTTGTTGTTCCAATAGCATCAATTGACGCTTATTGCAGTACGACAGAGGGTATTTTTAATTGATTTATGTGCCTTTGTTACTGAATATAGAAGTAAAAAAAAACATATTTATTCAAAATTATTTTCCATTCATCCATCCATAAACTAAATGATGCCTACTACTAAATATATAGGGGATCATTAGCAGGCTTGGCATACTAAGATTCGCATATACATTGGAAATTTATAGTCTTTGTTTACTAAGAAACAGGTTGGATTGGAAAGACTATGCGTTATGACTATTTGAAATAGAGCATCTGTAGTCAAAGTCTTTTCGAGCAATGTAGTAGTGTATGTATCTGAAGTATCTGCATCCTATTTTATTATAACTTTATTAATTACATTTTTTAAATACTTTTTTACAATCACTGAATTTCTTATAAATATTTTTATCGCACTACTTACTACTTGATTCTAAAAACAAAAAGCACATTTTTGTACAGTATATTACTGAACATTTTTCTTAATATTTACCTCATTATGTGTGGTGGCGGCTAGAAGACCATCAATCCTCACTTTGATCCTTAGTGTCATAAAAAATATGACGAGCTTAGACTGCCCTCTGGTAATTCTATTTGACGGCGACTAATCAACAAGTACATTTCCAAGGAGAGGTGATACCGAACAGGTTATTAACCATAAAACTATTACAAAAATTTTGCAACATATAACCACCACAATAGACCACAAATAATTGTGATGACGGTGAGTAATGTCAGGGTTATGATGATATACTAATAATAATAATCATTTTATTACAGACCAGTTTGATCCATAGCTGTTAGTAATACAAAAAAAAAAATGATGATTTACCTAAATAATGACATTAAATCATAAGTTGCCAGGCTCAAGTTCAAAACTCCTTTGATGACAAAAATTGAAATTAATGCCTATAAAAATAAGTAAGCTAACTGTTTAAATTACAGAAATTCTAATAAATACTGAATAATAACTAATAAACGTAAAACACTATCCATGTGGTGACGGAGTATGAATACAAGTTACTATCCCCTATCTTACCCGTAGGTGATCATACGAGACTAGAGGAGACGATACTAGGGAGTATAAAATGCATATAACATCTATGCAAAAGAAGGAAAACTCAAAGCAAAACCCTATACCAACACGTCTGACCAGCGCGGTACAGTAGGTTAATTTCCCTTCCATTACGGAAGAGGCCCGAGGCAAATAGTGGGACATATATGGGCTGTGATGATGATGATGAAAGGTAAAACATTAGCAATATTACAATGTAATTAAAACACGCAAAGCGAACATTTAAATGCACAAGATCATACGATGAACATCAAAGGATCGTTTGTAAATCATTAACGTTACTTTAGTTATATATGAACTTTGATTATGAATTAGTAACATGATTGGGATGATCGGCGCACGTGTGTTATTGATATTTAGGAATTCTATCTAGCTAAAAACATATATACGAAAATGGGAAGCAATTTCAATATTATGATAATTGTGGCATGTTTGTCGACTTAAAGGACAAACTATCTAAGATCTAAATGGGTGTCAAGTGCTTTAATCAGATCGGACGAGGACAGATGGAGCCCTAAAATTTTATTTATTCAAACGGATAACACTCTCAAGTAAATTTAAAACACAATTACTTTTTCTTTTTACTACAAAAAAAAAGTTTCCTTTTTTTAATTTTAATATCATCATCATCATTCTCCTGCTCTTATCCCAATTACCTGAGGTCGACGCTACATATATTCCTCTTCTTATATATTGCAAAGTTATTGAAAATAGTTTTATAACCGGCCGCCTGCGTGACTTCAACTATCCTTGGGTATGTAATTGTTGACCAGACCGCATCAGGTGGAGTTGGCCCAGGTCGATATAATGCTCTTAGTCGTCTTTTACGACATCCACGAACAAAGTGAGTGTAGGTAGTATTCGCAGCCACTACCACGGAGCACTTTAAATTTTTTTAAAACACGAATAATAGTTTTCTTAATTACTCTTCTAATTCTTTAATCCAATGCATTGAATCTAACTATTTAACTGGATACTTGAAACATAGATTAACATCAGTGTTACCAACATGTTATCATTTTGGAATTAAAACATTTTAAAAGTTTTATAACACAAACAAAATTACTTTAGCAAAGCTGCGGTTCGGAAAATGTTAATTAAAATTTAATGAGGAATGCTGTTTTATTAATTTCCTAACAAAGTACAAGTGAAATTTGATAAACAAAGTACGCTTAAGATTAAAACGGTATTTTACCTCAAAATTTTAGGGATTTATTATGTGTTTGCTTTATTCGTAAGTTATCTAATTTAAACTTGGTAATATTAATTATTAAAAAAGAAAAGTATAAACCATACCTATCCTGGTGTCGTACAAATAACATAAAACAAGAGCAAAGATTAAACAGTATCCGTGTGCTGACGGAATAATAATACAAATAAACATCTCTTTTCCAGCTCCGGGAATCGACGATTAATGTATATAATATGCCGAACATCTACGTAAGAAAAGGAAAAGTCGAAATAAAACCCTATACCAACTTGTCTGTCAATTTCACTCCTATAGCGAAGCAGGTTAAACCCCAACAGTGGAATATATGTATGTGCCTTGAGAAAAACCACACAATCAAATGTTTGTAATTGGGTTGGTGTTCTAATTTTTGACTGCACAGATGGTGTAATGATTAAGATATTGACCTACCATGATATTGTAATTTGGGCAAGAGAGCGCTACTACTTAGTATCCTGACGATCCTTTAGTCATATTTTATGACTTCCACAGCAAAGTGCTAATGCATTGTAAAATAATCTGTTGAATTATACAAGAAAGTTATCTACATAGACGTATACAATTAATTTTGTACAAGCTCATCCTCTCTATTACAACGTAAATATGTATAAACAACACTTAATTGGCCACTTCAAACTATGGACGAGGGTCGAATGCTTTAGACTTGTAGTTGCTACTTGTTGTGTGCTAAGCTATGAATAATCATTCAGGATCCTTAATACCATTAAGCCAACTACTAACTCAGGTATTCCAACATAGTTACTAAAACGTTTCAAACTGTTATACGATAATTTATTTATCATCTGGATATATGTATACACACACACACACACACACACATATATATATATATATATATATATATATATATATACATTTGCTGTGTGTTAGCGGTTACGACTACTACCGATCCTTACTTTGCTCGTGGATGTCGTAAAAGACGGCTAAGATCGACGACCTGGGCCAACTCCAACTGATGCGGTTTGGTCAACAATTATATGGGTTGAATTCTGGCAAGCGGCTGGTCATAACACCATTGCTAATATATAATTTTTACAATATGTACAACGAGTATGAAAGAAGAGTACATATTGTATCGACCCCAAGTAATCGGGATAAAAGTAGGAGAATGATGATATATACACACACACACACATATATGTATATATATATATATATATATATATATATATATATATATATATATATATATATATATATATAGGATATATATATAGGAGGGTAATTGACTTACTTTATCACGCTGGTCAGACGTGTTGGTATAGGGTTTTGTTTCGAGTTTTACTTCTCTCGCATAGATGTTACATACGTTTTATATCTCTAGACGTCTCTTACGATCACCCACAAGTAAGATAGGGGTGGTGAATTGTATTCTTACACTGTCACCACACCGATTTGTTGTTTTTCCACACGGATTAGTTGTTTTTCCACACGGATTGTTTTAATAAGATTAAAGAGAGAGAGAAGATTTTAAACTGCCAAGCAAAATTTAAATCTTTTGCTAATATAACTACAATATCCTTAGACTAGTCATTGAGCTGCTAACCACTCTTTTATCTTAAAAGTAAACGTACCATTTACACGGGAATGACACGTATAGAGTCAAGGACAAAATCTAGTCCATGATATAGCAGGCATATAATAGCGTTGCCAGTATTAACAGAATATTCACCAAAGCTTTCTCGAGTAAACAGACAATTCTGGTCCCACGAAGCTTATCACGTATAGCTGCGGTTTTTGCAGTCTCAATGTTTAATGGCATGGAAACTGAGATAAATTACACCTTAACGCTCTTTTTCTTCCCGGTTAGCCTATCACTAAGTGGCCTGAGCTATTGTTGACTAATGCATACCCCATATAAAAGTATCACCCCATGATAATAAGGCTTTCTATAAATTATGAGAAGGAATTTTCTAAATTATTCTTTATTCGTAGTCTTACGTCTTTATCCACGAAATGGGAAGCAGCATTTTGTAAATATAACAGCATTACGCCATATAAATTTTAGTCTCAAGCAAGGCTTTTTGCGTTTTTCTTACGTTGCCTTAATAGTGTACAGTTTCACACTTCAAACAGGTTATTGAGAATTCTTTGAAAATGCGCAATATGGCCCAACAATAATTTTTCTTTACTCAAAAATCGAATCCAAGTCACTACGAATTCATTGATATACTAAATTTCGCTAAAGGTAAATTGATTAGTATATACATATTAACTTTAAGATTTATAGGGTACTTTTTATTATTGAGAAAAAACGTAATTCCCAAGGAAGTTAAAAGAAGTTTAGTCGTGTGTGTAAACGAGATTATTTTATTAAAAAGAAATTTAACTAATAACTTTACTATTTATTCTAAGAAAATCTCGTTGGAAGAGATCTTAAGATAATGTCAGTGATATTCAATCGTCAACTCGAACCAATTTCCGACTATCGTAAGTTTCGATGTCAATTTTGGCGTGTGAGTTAGATAAATCGTCTCACTCGACTGCAAAGTTCCGATCGTGTGTCACTTGCAAACTTAGAATATTGTTGATTTTCTCTTCGGTTTCCTTTCGTTTACTTACTTGAATGAAAGCGAAATTTAGTATGGGATTTTATCTATCGAAATATAATGAATACATTCATGACACTTCATAATACTGAAAATATGGCCCCTCCAAAAATATGCCACGATCATCACAATAAGGTTTTTTTTTACTCCCTCTTTTCTAATACACTACCCTGCATGAAGAAAATAGTCCTTTATTGCGGGGGACTTTAAAAACATATAATTAACACAGACAAATTACACCCAGATTAAGAGCAATAGTTTCTGGATCGCACAAATTAGTGTCTTGCGTAGAAATCGAACCCACGGAACTGCCACAGAAGATCGGTATCTTAATCACTACGCCATCTGAACAGTCGAACATTATGTCTATGTGTACGTTAATGATGAATACATTTGATATTTTTAGCACTAGGAGCACTTCTTCTCACTTACGCAACGACGTAATCAACAATTACTCTCTAATTCTATTCGACGAGCCTAATTTTTATATGAACTTTATATTTATGTAGTATAGAAGTAATATATAATAATTGTATATTGTTATTGTGTATTATGTAAAAATCTTTGTCAAGTAGCAGATTTATAGAACCATGATTTACATAGCTAAGAACATTGTTCTTAGAATACGCCTACGAGCAGTGAAAGCGGAGTAGGTATAATCATAAGGTTTAATCGAGACATGAATTTTAAACGGAAATTCCTTTTACGTTCCAAATCATTTGGCTTCAGCTACCTAAAATGGTCCACAAGAGAGAACATAATGGGAGACAATTTCTTTTACCACCTGAGCCCTCGTACGCGGTTACGTCAGCAAATTGCTATTGCATGGTTTATCGATTATTCGCAGCCCTTACTATCTCTACAGTGACAAATCGACTTTTTATATGGTTAAAAACACTATGGAGATTAATATTTTGGTTTTATTATACGTTTTAGGATTTTGTTATTTGTTTTAAACAAACTTTTATTATGTGTAAAAATTTTGTAATAAATGGGTGCCCACCTGTCAACCTACTCATCATCATCACAGCCCATTTATGTCCCACTGTTCGGGCCTCCTCCGTAATGGGAAGATAATTAACCTACTATATCACGCTGGTCAGACGTGTTGGTATAGGTTTTTTTGTTTCGAGTTTTCCTTCTCTTGCGTAGATGTTATATGCGTTTTATATCCCTTAGTCGTCTTTTACGATCACCTACGGGTAATGTAGGGGGTGGTGACCTGTATTCGTACTCCGTCACCACATGGATAAACCTACTACTTTCCTTTTTTGTTGTCGAAAACTATAACTTCCTTAGTCATATTTTAAGGTAGGATGGCCACCGAAGACAAAGATCGGGTACCGGTGGCCCGCTCGCACGGCGAAGAGAGGTGTTTGCAGGCTGGGTCCATGGGGTTGCGTACCGCCTTTTCTGTCGCCCCGGACGTTTAGTCGGGGCACGACCACATCCATAGTCCACCTTGCGGAGAAAAAAAAAGTCTTATTTTAAGGTACCACATAACTCCATAAGCAAACAATTTTTATTTTTTGTTTAACTTTTTTTTGTAGAGCACGAGCACGTAACCTAGGTTAGGTTAGTAAAATGTTAAAAATATTGCTAAGAAATCTTTGTAATACCAGGAATTTATATATACCGTATCCAGGTTGCTACTTACCATACGTTGAAATTTGGACCTATCGCTCACTAGAAGAAGAGCATTAGCAAGTTGTTACGACATATATATATATATATATATACTGCGAGAGTGTGGAGTACCACACAATCACTTCAGGTGACTCCTTGGACGAGCCAACCAATCTGTGGCCATAGGTGGAAAACTGTCACCAGCCATTAGAGAGTATATCTGTCATGTAAATGAGAGAATCTAAAAACAAACCTTTCTAACCAGTCTGGAATAGGTTTTTCTTATTTTTTTTTTTAGGTTTGTATATATTCTTTATTTAAGAGGAGTATTTTGTTTAATAATGTGGGAGTAAGAAGTTATCATCATTATCTCAACTCATATACGTCTCTCTGTTGGGCTCGAGCCTACCCCGTTGTTCGGTACCAAACATTTTTATTAGAGTTTAATTAATACCATGTAGGGTAGTTCATAATTTTTTTGGTTAGCGATTGGCTCGCAGCCGGCAAAAACTTGCGTTGGAAGAAACGGTTGTGAATGCATATATTTTGTAATTGCTACGCCTTTTGTTCACTAAAGTCGTGGAATCTTGGTATTATAATCTCGCGCGCCACCTTTTGTTTTGTGTGCCGTTAATGTACGCGAATTGATTAGAACTACATATTTGTGAACATTTATAATAAGTCGTGTATGCAAGTAGCAAGCCCGAAGCCCTGAGTTGGACGAGGCCGCTGTCGTCGCCGCGCCTTTGGATACAAAGCTAAGTGACCCCTCAGTTAGGTTCTATTTGTCTGGCCAGACCGAACGTTGAGTTAGGTTACGTTATAGCTATCTCCGCGGTACCTACTTGTAAGTTTTACAATTATCGGTTTTTGTACTATGATATTTAACAGAACTTTAAATAGCCTTGTGTAATCGCAAGCCATTGTTATTACCCATTTGTTATCCTCACTGGCCTGGTGTTCCCTTCCACTGCGCATCCTAGGTCAGTGGGGGAAGGTAATGAACACCCGTAATGAGTGAGAAATTGAACTACTATTACCACGCTGATCAGACGTGTTGGTCTATATCAACCTATGGTTGTGTTTCAAATTTTCCTTCTCTTTCATGGATGTAATATACATTATATATCCCTTAGTTGTTTCTTACGTTCACCCACGGGTAAGAGAGAGGGCGATGAATTGCATTCTTACTCTATTACTACACGGAAACGGAAGAAGTCTATCATTCATTTTTATTAAACTTAAATATGTTAGTTTCATATACGACATTTAATAGACTCAAATAAGAGATCTAAGATAGATAGTACCTACGACAAAATAGTTTAATGTAGATCATCATCATCACCATCTTAGTTTATATATTTTCCACTGCTTAGCTCGAGCTTCCTCTATAATCGAAGAAAAAATTACCTACTTATACCACGCTCAGACATGTTGGTTTAAGATTTTGTTTCACGTTATTCTTCTCTTGCATAGATGTTATATGCATTTATATCCCGTAGTCGTCTCTTTCAATCACCCACAGTTAATATAAGGAGTAGTGAATTGATGAAATACATAATGTAGTAAAATAAAGTACATAATATATATAACATCATTACTACCCTGCCCTAATCCCAATTACTTAGGTTCGATGCAATATGTCCTTTTCTTTCACAAATTTCTATCAGATGTCATCTCTACATGCACTACCTTTCTATCTATATCATGCTTCCCGCGATTCAACCATTTCTTCTTCAGTCTTATTTCCTCTAAAATTTTCTATATTCATATTTAAAACTTTTCACATAACATTGTTTTCATCCTGTCTCATCACAAGTCCATACTACGTCAGGTGTTCTTTTTTTTTTTTTTTTTTTTGTTTGCCATCACAGGCCCTACTTTTAAACTTTCTCATATACGCTCATTCCTTATCTTCTCTTATCCATTCTCGTCATGCCACACAATCATCTTAATATTTGCATCTCTGCTATATACCTACCTATAAATTTTAGTACTATGTACATTTAACGCTAAGTTTTATATTAAACAAATAGAGCAAAAAATAGAAGAAAATAGAATAAGGAATAAAAAACAAAAGCCGCAATCAGGCATCAAAAAAAATCCTCCGCGTCACTGTCCACCGGTAATGTGCCCAGAAAATAGATGACAATATTATTAATAATATATGTATCAACAGAGCAAAAATTATTCTCTATTTTTCTGAAGTTTTATTCACTTTCAGGCAAAGTTGATTTTAATAACATCGATTATAACCGACTGGCCTAATGCTATAATCAAAATATCGTTAAGTTAATGGCTGTGAACAGTATATTTCAAGTAATAGGTATTTGAAATCAATAATGTATACAGAACAAGTAATTAAATAACTTTGCGATGCTATTCGCTATTAATACAACGAACTGAAGTTGATGTACAAGTGCAGTGTCTATTGTTTATTAATAAAATAAAGAGAGAAAAAGATTTAAAACTTTTCAAGTATGCAGTATGTCGTAATAGTACATATCTATCTATGTTCAAGGCTTTGATATTTTTTGAAGAAGAAAATACTTATTTAGTAAAATAGAAATAAAGTCGTGTGTCTGGACAAGGTGGTATAGTATTTTTAGTTTAATATTAAATGTTAGAAATCATTGTAAAAGTATATTAAAGTTAAATTAAAATTTATATAACTTTTATTCTATATTCAAAATCTATTGAATATTTATTTTCTTTCCGTGCGGTGATGGAATAAGAATACAATTTAACACACCTTATTTTTTTCGTAGATGCCGTAAAAGACCACTAAGGGACATCATGTCCCTATGCAGATAAAATTGATACAAATGAAAGAAGCCTTAACATAAAACCTTATGCCAATGTGTTAGATCAGCGTAGGGTAAGTAATTTTTTTCCCATTGTGAAGATCGTAATAACAGGGTTAAACTGTTGATAACTTTCTGTCTACAGCTGCAGGCCGGTCACGGTAACACCACACTCTCGCAGAAAACAGACATCTGAGGAGTGACCATGTGCTATTGCGCTTCGTTCGGTGAGTATGAGATCCAGAACCCTAAATCTATGGGTGAGTTTTACTTGGTAAGCAGACTAGTTGTAACCCTGGTATTGCAAAGGTCCAGGAGTGGCAATAACACTTACCATGAGCCACCGTAAGTAATAAAAAAAAATGGGATGAGATGAGCTGAGAAAATCAATGAAATATAACCATAAACAAGAGAGATTTCAGCTTTTAAACTACGTTATTCGAAGTATAACCTCACAATTTTAAAATAACCAATGCACGGAAAGTGATTTATGCTCCGAGCTCCCGGCATAGTTTTTCATATCTGTGCTAATGTAGACACATTAATCAAAATACCCAAGCGTTGTTATGAAATATACAGCTTTTGTAATTAGAATTTTCGAGTTATTAAATGAAACGTGGTATGCGATGTTTTGAAGTATTAGCTAATTACGATATTTATAATAAACTAAAAGTACAATGGTAGAATTTTAATCAGCTTGATTTAAATAGCAGTGATTGCTGACATTGACGCAATTAATTTACAAAATCCTATGATCTCTTAAAATAAGTTTTTATGTACATTATATGTAGAAAGTAGATCATTATTTTCCCACTGTGGCAAAATGCTTTCCATGAGGTTATTGTGTGGAAAACAAATACCCGTAGGGTTCGTAAAAGACGAATAAGGCATATATATAACATTTACGCAAGAGAAAGAAAACTCAAACCCTATACAACCCGTCTGACCAGCGTGGTATAGTAGGGAAACTTTTCCTCTTATTTCGAAGAAAGCCGAGCCCAGCAGTATGAGCTAAAATTAACAAATGTATAATGTGTAAAAAACCTGTGGTAACTACGTCATAATCACCACGCTTGGTTAACAACTTTGTAATCGCAGTTAGTGTTATCAGTTTTACAGTAGAGTACTGATGTCCATTTTCTTAGTGATACCTGGTTTGACCGACTCCCTTGGAGATAGTAAAAAATAATGACAACTCTTTATTTTACAAATTATTACAAGAGATGAATATCTTAAACATACCCAAAAATTCAAAGACTTAATATGTAAAAGTAATATTTTTACAGGCTTAAGCAACTTTACCAATGGTTGGTCCAGTGACGATAGAGAGGATCCGTGGTAGGTTATGGCGTCACAAGCTGCCCTTCCATCGCCTCGGAGAAAAAGGGCGGAGTGTGACCAGAACTTAACCTGACATAAAAAAAAAGAAAGAAAAGAAGTGTTCAGCAACTTAAACTGTCGTAAAAAAATATGCAAATTAACAAACATAAACTTATTTCTAAATTATCACGAGGTTGATTAGAATAAAATTAGAATAGAATAGAATAGATTTTTTTATTAATGTGATAATTGGTACAATTGGTCTTATTATTAAATTACATATCATAGTCCTCCAAAATCTGCCAGTTGGCTTCCATTTTTAACAAGATTTACAAGTATATAAATTTATTGCATATTTTAACATGCATGTCTTATATATAAGAGGCAAAGGCAATAAGTGAAATGTCATCTGAAATAATAAATTTATTTATTAAAGGCATTTATTACAAAACTTGTCTATTTATTTACATACATACATACATATGATCACGCCATATCCCTTGCAGGGTAGGCAGAGAGAACAGAGTGCCAGAGAACTCTATCTCTGCATACTTCACTCGCTTCCTCAACATTCATAATTCTCTTCATACACGCTCGCCGGTTTCGGAGACTCTTGACTCCACCTTCCTTCAGTACATGACCGATCTGGTCTAGGTAGGTTAGTCTCGGGCTCCCTCGGTAGCTACATCCTTCCACTTTCGCATTGTATATCTTCTTCCTTCCACTTTCGCATTGTATATCTTCTAATTATTTACTTTTATTTAATTACGTAAACGTATTTAGAGGCATAAAGATCATAAAATGAAGGAGCAAGGACTTAAGGCAATATGTTGAAGGGACTTGAAAATCCACATACGGTCATTTCGTCGTGGTTTTATTACTGAATAATAAATTAGGATGGTCTTGCACAGTTGTATATTAGTACTTTTTATTTGTGATACTATAATATGTACCGAAGGCCATCATATCGTACTGGATATATAAAATATGGTGAAGATACCATATTTAAGGGAACCATGCATAATCAATTGGTCTATATAAGCTTGCTATTATCGGTACTTATTTACCTTATTTACCAATTAATATACAGGGTGGAAGTGGACCGCTCCCGAAAACAAAGACAGGTGACTCTACTAGTCCTACTCGTAATTATAGGCTAGAAAAAAATCAATTCGGATGAAACTTTTTTTTTTCCAACAATTTTTAAGAATTTTCACATTCCATCGTATTAGGACAGTGTCATGTAACGATAATTCCATAAAAAATACGTCACTTTACTCAGATAAGAAAAGACGAAATCTATTCTAAACTCACGATCATATGTTCAAGAGTTCAACGACCTCGCGTGATGAAAAAAAATTTTTTTTTCTACCGAATCGATTTTTTTCCTAGCCTATCATTACAAGTAGGACTAGTAGGGTTACCTGTCTTTAGTTTCGGGAGCGGTCCACTTCCACCCCGTATTATGTCATTTTGTAACTTCCACAGTCGACTCGTCTACTTAAGTTAATAAGTTTTACTAATAGATTATTGACGTAAATTTCCTTGTGATGACAGATTCAGAATAATATGCACCACTCTTTATTCTAGGCATAGAGTTCGTAAAAGAGAAAGAAAATCAAAATATAATCTATAAAAGAGAAGGAAAACTCGACATAGAACCCTCCAACCCGTCTCATCAGCGTGGTATAGTAGGATAATTTTCGTAGAAGAGGGTCGTGTCCAGCAGTGGGAGATATATGAGCTGAGATGGTGACGCTGATGATTGATATAAATAAATCAAACATTGTCTAAATGGGGACTTAGCTAAAAATATAAATTATGGACACAATTAGCAAGAAGTTCTGGGCTACATACGAATAAGATTCGTAAAGCGATTAAATAGGTTCAGAAAATACTATCTGCGAGCTCTGGTGTTACAGTGAATTTTAACTCTGCTTCGTTATAATTTACTAGCTTCCGCCCGAGACTTCGTCCGCGTGGAATGGTTACTTTGGGCTAACGTTAACTTCAACTCGCGAATTCGTTTACGTAAAAGGTGGAAATATTTTTAAATAATACATACGTTAAAGCTGTTTTAGGTACCTACATGACCCTTTTATTAGTAAGAGTAGAACATTAAACCTTAAGTAAAAGTATTGGGTCTTATCTATACTTTCTATAGATATATACAATGTATGTATATTATACATACATACATATATACAATATATACATACATACACTTACGCCTATTTACGATTACACATACTTTTAATGTGTATGACATCGCTGTGTGGTAGCGGCTACGAATACTACCAATCCTCACTTTGCTTGTGGATGTCGTAAAAGACGACTAAGAACCTTATAACGACTTGGGCCAACTCAATCTGATGCCGTTTGGTCAACAATTACATTCCCAATGAGAGTTGACGTCTGGCAGGCGGCCGGTAATAAAACGATTGCCAATAACTTTTATAATATGTACTATGAATGAAGAGTACTTATTGTATCGACCCCAAGTAATTGGGATAAGAGTAGGAGAATGATGATGATGATGACCTCTCGTGAACAAATCTCCAATTTGGTCCAGAAAAGTATGACGTGGTCTTCCCCTTGTATTCGTCCCATTCACGATTGCTTTATATGTTTGCTTCGTCAACCTCTGCCCACTCATTATTTCTTCCACTTCGTGTCCAACCCACCTCAGCATACCAGCGCTCTTTTATAACATTATACCTAATTTTATCTTTCAGACTTACATCACACACGTTACGAAGAGCTGTCAGCTCTACAGCATTTATTCTATTTTCATGTCTTCTCCGCCAAATCTAACTTTCACTGCCATAAATGAGGGCAGGCACTAATACTTCCTATACTTATTATTATTATTTAGGATGTGTAAAGCTGACGGAAGGTCATGAGAAGAAAACAAAACTAAAAATGTAGTGTGAAATAACATTAGTTTGAGTTTTTTTTAAATATAAGATTATAAGACCCAGTATTTTTATCGTAAATGCGCGCCCAGTACTTGATCATTATTTTGCTGCGATGTTATTTTTAAACTGCGATATTTCCTAAGAAATTCATTGAAATCAAATAATGTTAAGAGCAATTTTGTTTGAAATTAAATACTTGTGATGAATAACTCATTTATTTGGATAAGGATTAATATTATGTTTATAAAAACACCTTCGAAAATATCATATTATTTTAAAACAAATTTGATTAGCATAAAAAAGGTTATAGTGAGCCAATCTTATAAGATAGACATATGCTGGCGCGGACTTTTATTTAGAACTTTGAAAGGGGAATAATTATATAGTACATAATTTTTGCGCAACTTTAACCGTTTACGCAGCGGAAGCTCTCAAAAGGAAACAAAAACCTGATTTTTACACATTCATCATTGTTGCTCTGCTCCTATTCGTCGCAGCGTAATGTTGTATAGCCTAAAGCCTTCCTCTATAAATGGACTATCCAACAAAAAAATAATTTTTCAAATCGGACCAGTAGTTCCTGAGATTAGCGCGTTTAAACAAACAAACTCTTCCGCTTTATAATATTAGTATAGATGTTAATTAAAGCGACAGTCACATATCCTGGGGCATTTTAATTTATTTTTTTAAATATAATTGAGTGCTATTGCTGTGTGATAGCGGCTACGACCACTACTACCAACCCTTACTTTGCTCGTGGATGTCGTAAAAGACGTCTAAGAGGCTTACATCGACTTCGGCCAACACCACCTGATGCCGTTTGGTCAACAATTACATTCACAAGGAGGATTGACGTCAGGCAGGCCGCCGGTTATAAAACTATTGCCATTAACTTTTGCAAAATTTAGGAAGAGGAGTACATACTGCGGCGATCCCAAGTAATTAGGATAAGGGCAGGAGAATGGTGAATTGAGTGCTATTAGCAATGAATTTGATATTCTCTTGCGAGGCCTTCAAATATCTACATAACGTGTAATCAAATTATAAATATTTTGTACAATACAATGGCTGTCACGATGATGATGTTTGATGTTTGTTTAATTACGCGTAAACTATTCAACAGATTTGGTTAAAAATTGGTACATAGACCACTACGTATAGTCCAGGATTAACATATAGCATGGCCACCGAAGACAAAAGGCGAAGAGAGGAGTTACACTGTGGGTCTATGGGGTCACGCCGCCTCTTCTGTCACCCCGAACTGATTTGGCGGGGCGAGACGCATCCATAGTCCACTGCACACAAAAAAAGGATTAACATATAGCATACTTTTTGTTCTGATAATGTATTCTCTTTAAATAATAAAATCTTTGAGAAAATTGCTTTTTAGGCGGGCGAAACTGCAAGCAGATGCTAGTATTTTATTTGTTCCAAATATTTATTCTTATCTCAAATATATATTTTATTACACGATTTAAGTAACATTAAAAGTTAAGTTTTCTCTCTGTAAAATTACAGTACATAAAATATATTGCTATGTTAGTTTTAAAGTAATGCATTCAGCAGATATTATATCTATTTATATTGAAAGGATAAAAGCTTTTACCCTGATTGCTGGTTAGACGAAGCGTAAAGGGAAAATTGTGTGTATCCCATATCGACAGTTTGATTTTATATCTAAAAAAAACGTAGAGTGAACGTGTTCAAAATTAAATTTTAATTTATAATCTATATCTAATTATCTAATTATATATCATTTTTTTTTTTTTTATATTAATGTCTATATAAAGCTTTACAATTATTTATGTATAATAATATTTATTTATTAATATAATCCTAATGTAAAAATAATAATTGTGTGGTAGCGGCTACAAATACTACCAACCCTTACTTTGCTCGTCGATGTCGCGAAAGACGACTAAGAGCCTTATAACGACCTGGGTCAACTTCATCTGATGCCGTTTGGTCAACAATTACATTCCCAAGGAGGATTGACGTCTGGCAGGCGGCTGGTCATAAAACTGTTGCCAATAACTTTTACTATATGTATGTATATGAAATAAGAGTACTTATTGTATCGACTCCAAGTAATTGGGATAAGAGTAGGTGAATGATGAGAATTAAATAGTATATTTACGTTAAAAAGTTATTTAATAAACTGCCGCATTAGTTAAACAGATGAATACTGATCTAGATATATCTACACCTGATGACGCATACGTCATTGACCATAGTCAACAATTACATTTCCAAAAAGGGTTACGTCAGGCAGGCGGCTGATCATAAAATTATTATTGTGGTACAAAGATATTTTTGTGGTGACTTCTATAGATAACAACTATCTATCTAAAGATGGACTTATATAAGCTCTATTTTCTATATAGAATGCTAATAATGTTTCTATGAAAATAAATGTACACTGAAAGTATCTGAACCTGAAGCATTCAATATTTTCACTCAATTAAATAACTTGATGGGAGAACAATGCGGGTACAAGCAGATTTATTGGTTTAGCTCAAGATGATTTCGGTTTGCCTCTCACATGTAATTTTCCAGATGTTAAACATAAGTTATTTAATTATATCCTCATCTTCAATTTGTGTTTTAGTGGTGGTATTGGACCTTTTTTTAAATTTAATAGGAACCATATAAATATAAGTATAACTTTTTTTTATATATAGTTGCTATCATTTTTTATTTGTGTCAATAAGTAACATATATTACTTATTTTATAATATATAAATATCATAAAATCACTTGCGCTAAATAAATCTCTTATTACAATTTTGCATAAAACAAAGTATTATTATTTCCGTGTGGTGACGGAGTAAGAATATAATTCACTACTCACTATCTTACCCGTGGGTGATCGTAAAAGACGACTAAGGGATATAAAACGCATATAATATGTATGCGAGAGAAGGAAAACTCGAAAAAAAACCCTATACCAACACGTGTGACCAGCAGTAGGTGACTTACCCCCCCATTACGGAGTAGGCTCGAACCCAACAGTGGGAAAGATATGAGCTGAGATGAAAGTATTATCACATTATTATAAAAATAAAAACAGACGCGACGAAGTTTTCTATGTAATAATTTACAACATCGAAGCTTAAATATTTGTTCTTGTTTTTCGGTGAAGGTACTCGTCATTATAATCACCATAATCTCAGTTCACAAATGTCCCACTACTGGGCTCGAGTATCATCCACAATATGAAAGAAATGGGTCTACTAAACCACGCTGGTCAGACGTATTGGTGTAGGATTTTATTTTGAGTTTTCCTTGTCTTGCATAAATCTTGTCTATATATTTATTATATTCCTTAATCATCTTTTACAACACCCGCGGGTAAGATAGGATTCATCATCATCATCACAGCCCATAATGTCCCACTGTTGGGCTCGTGCCTCCGCCATAATGGGAGGGAAATTAACCTACTATACCGCGTTGGTCAGACGTGTTGGTGTAGGGTTTTGTTTCGAGTTTTCCTTCTTTCGCATAGATGTTATATGCATTTTATATCCCTTAGTCGTCTCGTACGATCACCCACGGGTAAGATATGGGGTGGTGAATAGTATTCTTACTCCGAAATTTATCCAATTGTAGGATACAATGCATCGTATTTTTCAATTGTAGGATACAATGCATCGTAATGATGGTATTGAAGGGTAGTAATGTTGTTTTCTAGCTTCTTTAGTTGTTTAATCCGAGAGTGAAACAATGAAGATGACATATTGTATTCCTTCCCCAACACTATACTATGTTGACACTATTTTAATTAAGCTTTATTATTACTAAGGTTTTTAATAAGTACCGGGGGAAACCGAGACTAACTTACCTAGACCAGATTGGTCACGTACTGAATGAAGGTGGAGTCAAGAGTCTCCGAAACCGGCGAGCGTGTATGAAGAGAATTATGAATGTTGAGGAAGCGAGTGAAGTATGTAAGGATAGAGTTCTCTGTTCTCTCTGCCTACCCTGCAAGGGATATGGCGTGATGATATGTATGTATGTGTTTTTAATAAAATAGAATTAATTGGATTCATATAATTTAATAACTTAAAAGTATAATATATTCGAACGGTTTGTAATTCATATTAATTTTAATAAAAGACTAAATTAGCTAAACATCTAGGACGATGCCTTTATATACGCTTATAAAATGCTAATACATTGTAAATAAGCTTTGTCCAGAGAGCATTCTCGAGATATATATTCGAGTTTCCACAACATATCAGTAATTATAGTAAGTCAATTTATCTTTCATTGCGGCAGAGGCTCGACCCCAACAATGAGACATATATGAGCTGAGATGAAGAAAACTTTAATATCACCTCTATAAGTAGTTTAAGATGAAAGAGCAAAAATCCTGAGTGAGGACTTGCATTATTTGTACTTCTTTCTGTCTTTACCTAATTTGTCGCTCTCGTAGCATGTAATAGGCCTCGCATCTATAAGCTTTGTTTTTCATATTTAAATAAATCAATATCTAGATTGCTGATTGAAATTAAATCGTTATTTTCTTTATAGTGTTTATAGAAATAATGAAAATTAGAAATTAAAAAATAATAGAACAAGGCAACCAAAATTTGTACCGGGGCTGTCTGTGTTAGACAGCTCAATCTACCAACTGAAGTATTTCTATATATTGAGTTAACTAAGTATCCCTGCACATAATTGATGATGCATGAGTATTTTTGATAGATAAGCTACATTACAGTAAATTTATATAATTTCATTTTCAATAGACTTTTATACAAAAGTGAACAAATATTGAAATGTTCTCTTCTACTATCACGTATAAGTAGGAATAATAAAGTACATTATAAATTCAATTAGCATTAGCGTCATATTTTTTTCGAATTATTTCCTTTTTCTTAAAGCTAATTAACATTGTAACTAAATGTGTGACATAATATACTTGTTATTTTAGATATTAAAGCAAGTAAATTGTTTATTATAACACGCAACTTTAGACATTATAGATTATCCTTTAGCGTAAAATATATGATAGGTTAAAAAGATCTATATACTATACCTGTGTGGTCACGGAGTAAGAATACAATTCACTGCCATCTTACCTGTGGGTGATCGTAAAGAGGAGAGAATAAGGCGAGGTATAAGGCATATAAAAATGAATATAACATCTATGCAAGAGAAGGACAACTTGAAAGAAATCCTTATACTAACACGTCTGCCGAGGCACATCACTCAATAGTGATCAGACCGGGGATTAGTTCTGTCACTCGAAGTGAGGCCACTGTGTGAGGACGATGTCTGTCGTGGTATCGACTCGAGAGGAACCCGTGAGGGTAAACCGCTGGGTGGGCCACCGATGACAAAGATCGGCTTCCGGTAGCCCGCTCGCACGGCGGAGAGAGGCGCTTTGCAGAGTGGATCTATGAGGTAGCGTGCGGTCTCTTCCGTTACCCCAGATCGATTTGGTGGGGCGTGACAACACCATAGCCCACCGCAAAAAAAAAGAACACGTCTGATCAGCGTGGTATAGTAGGTCAATTTGCCTTCCATTACGAAAGAGGCTCGAGTCAAACAGTTGGACATATATGACCTGAGATGATAAAAAGAGCTATAAACTATGTATGACTTAAACTACAGCTTATCCGCAAAGCATTCTCATAAGATGCGATGGTATAACTAATAAAAGTAATAAAATCCATAATTATCATTTTAGTTTATATTGCTTTAGCTGCTTTTTTTTTGGCGGCGAGCTATGGAGTGATCACACCCCGCCAAATCCGTCCGGGTCGACAGAAGAATCGGTGTGGGAGATAACCGACCCGTCCTACATATACCTCGCTTCGCCGAGCAAGCGGACCACCAGAACCCGGTCTTTCTCTTCCGTGGCATATTGCTTTAGCATATAAATAACATACACAATATAAGCTTAACATTATAGCGATTTCTCATATAAATAATAATTTTATGTGTGCGTTATAATAAGTTCATATGATAAATAATAAATGCATCTGAGCTCTACAGATATAGATTTTATTGCAAAATAGAGCCAAAAAGATCCCAAATAATATTGAGTCATGTTTTTCTTCTGAGATATTGTTAGTATAGCCCAGATTTGGGCTACTTGTATAATTTATCAATAACACTAGTCGTTTCATGCTTCGATCAATCGCTCATAAAAATTTATTCAAGAATTTGTTGTCTGCTTTGATTTTCAAAAAAAGACTTATCATTTTTATTATCGTTCTTTCTATAAAGGAATATTCTTTCGGAATACACTGATTTTGCTTTTATTTATTATTACTGCACAGCATATTTGATCGAAGAACTATTTTACTAATATAAGACTTGACCGCTTTGGTATCACTAAATATAACATTCACTAACTGTGAATAAATTACTGAATATAATATTCACTAACAATTGGTTATCCGTGTGGTGATGGAGTAAGAATACAATTTACCACCGACTTGATCGTTAGAGACGACTAAGAGATAAAATGCATATAACATCTGTGCAAAAGAAGGAAAACTAGAAACAAAACTCTATACCGACACGTCTGATCAACGTGGTATATTAGGTTAATTTCCCTACCATTACGGAGAAGGCCTGAGCCCAACAGTGGGACATTTATGAGTTGCGATGATGATGATGAACTGGTTGACTCGTAAATGAATTTAAATAATAATTTTATATAAAATTAATTATTTGTTAACCAGTTCAGTTTAATTCAATTTTACAAATTAATAGCGCATATTTCCTCTCTCACTCGTCAAATCTATAGTAATATTTAATTTTATAATTATAATACATATTTATTAAACGTTTCGCAACGTAATTAAATTAATAGTTACATATTTAAACAGCAACAATTGAACACTTATGATTGAAAAAAATGGAAACCGTTAGACGGTTTCCATTTTTTTTATTGGACGTGAAACACCTTAATCCTGCCGTGTCCACGAACTCTATAAAGTTTTGAAATGTCGGTTAATTAAAAATACAATACAAACGCGATAGAATTTGTAAAAATAGTTTTATATAAACACTTATTTTTATATATACGATTACGGATTCCTTTCTGCTTTATTTTTTTCTTAGTCCATATACATTTATCTCATTAATTAAATATATCTCTATTATGAATTTTGAAACCCTCAATTATGAATTTTCAGAATTTCCACTCACACATATGTAATATCCCTTACCTACATTCTATAATAAAGAAACCATATGAAAGGGTATACATTTTATTCTAGCTATAATATTATATTTGGGTCTACGGCCGTACGCGTTGAACCCAAATTTGACGTGACCAACATCTGTATTGCTTGTTTAATATATCGTCGGACACGTCAATATACACATTAGGTTTTTTATTAAAATAGAAGTATTTGTTAATATTGGCTCATATTTCTTCGTTGAGGTAAGTAATTGTGTTGTTTTTTTAGTTTTGTTTATTTTAAAATAGTAATGGGTTGACTCAATTGCTACAAGTTGTTTTTCTTTATTACTATTTAAGCAACTACCCATCACCAAGTCCATATACACTACGAGATTATATCATTTAAGCTTTAAAAATCTGCACAGTTGTTATATTTTATAGTTATGATTCTGACCCGACCTGATCTAACTAATCCATATAAGAGTATCCGAATGGAGTAAAAATATAATTAACATAATTCAACACCCCTTTGCTTTTATGGCCTTACTGTGGGTGTCACAATAGGAAACTAAGGTTTGCAAGCAGATAAGTTCGCTGCAAGACATAGAAAATTCGCAATAAATGCCCTATATTACCTACTTTTTGTCCAGAACGGTACTTTTGGTCGATTGACTCGTGATTAATATATATGAATACAATATGTACTTATATAGATATAAGTTTAATTATTTCTTTCAACTTCTTCCATCAGTTTTTAAGTATTCACTTTTGGATATAGGGCTGTGTGGTAGCGGCTACGAATACTACCAACTCTTACTTTGCTCGTGGATCGTGTAAAAGATGACTAAAAGCATTATAACGACCTGGGCCAACTCCAGTTGATGCCGCTTGGTCAACGAGTACATTCCCATGGAGGGTTGACGTCTGGCAGGCGGCCGGTCATAAAACTATTGCCAATAACTTTTACAATATGTACTATGAAAAAGAGTACATATTGCATTGACCTCAAGCAATTGAGATTGAGAGTAGGAGAATGATGATGATGATGTTGGATATAGGGCACCAAAAGAAGTATTATAAATTTCATAGGTGAGGCTACATTCTCATGGTGATCTCCCAGTCAATTTTTAGACTTGTACTTGACAATTAAGTGTAATAACACATTTCATTTCTTACCCCTTAACAAGTGTTTGATTTGTCGGAGATTAATTTATTATACTAATAGTAATTTTAGGAGTCGTTTCTAGTGATGGCGGATAAATAATAGCATATTTTGCCATTTATTCTTGTAACTTGATTGTTATAAAAGACAAAAAACATACGCAAACCATCATAGGATTACGAAGAAAACCCATGCCAGATATTGCCATTAAGATCTAAGAAAAATGAGAACTTTAAAAAACTTTAAAAATTATATTTACAACTTATTAATAATAATTTTATTCCTCTGGATCTGTCGTTCTCTCACTACATAGTTTTCTAAATTGTATTTATATAAAAAATGTATGAATTTATTTATAGTAAATCCAATAAATTGCAAGGCAGTTAATGCTGAATATGAGTAGCGACACTGTGGTCGTGAATGCTTCAAAGAGTCATTCATGAACATATCCAGCTTGCCTTCATCGGCTGGCTGGAGTGGAAAACGAAGAATGCATGCTAGACTATCAATTCTCACACATTAAATGGCTAGTCAGAGAAGGCTTAACATAGCTAATATGGTTAGGGTAATATTTTCATTTTCAATTTTTATTACAAGGTAACCCGGCCCAGCTCCTCGTTTCCAAGACGATAATGACCAACCTACACCACATAACTCTATACACCTATTCAGTGAAGACCACATCTGATGGTAAGAGTTACTGCCACCCATGGACCTTTGCAATACCAGGAGCACAGCTAAGCCACTACCTATTAAACGAAATCCATTTAGAAAATTGAGTTGCTGGCTCTCTTGCTCACTGAATAAAACCCAACAGCAAATTGCCACTGCTCGGACTTCGATTCTTTGCAAAAGTGTGGTAGTATCCCGGACGTAACGGCCTATGGCTGTAGACACACAACTCTACCACTACTAATACACAGTCACATTAATGTTGCTTCTTATTCAGTGTATAACCCATAGCGATCAGTTAGATGCTCCTTTACCGAGTTGGTAAGTCACTATCTACGAAAGTCCAAATTGAATGCTATTCAAGACAGACCATAGTTTGGAGATACAAATAATTATCTTAGATTTTCTCGTATGGTGATGTAGTAAAAATACCGTGTTTCATCACTTTTTAATTGACCATGCCTATTATGTAAACCGGCTAAGGCCTAACCTGGTGTTGCCAGGTGAGTGGACGGCAGCGCATTCCTAGATAATCTATATCACCAATTACGATTACAAACTCCGCTATAAAGTTTAACGATTATGATATATCACCCCAATGGACAGGCATATGATCAGCAAGTTGATGGGCTGAAGGGTGAATGGAGTAATTTTACTAATGTTTACAACCTAACATCTGTTTGACCGAGCTTTGATACTGACAAAATAATATTTTCTTTAAATGAAACCTAGTTGATTAATCGCCCCCAATCTAATTGATTAATCGCCCACGGAACCTCCTGTGTGCTAAATTTCATCATAAAATTCAAGAATTACTCGTTTAACGGTATTAGATAATTGAATAAGTAAAGGTTAAAATTAGAGTTCTCTAAGATTATGTTTCGATGGTAAATTTTAAAAAATAAGGTTATAATTGTGACCTTATTTCTTAAAAAAATATTCAAATTGTATTAACAACTACTAGATATTTACTCGAGGTAAGATTATTAGGTACAAGTCTGGTTATATAATCGCTAAATGGACTGTTATTAAAATGTTTATCTACTTTAAATAATTTTCTTATTTATCTAACTAATACAGCATTAATAAATAAGAACCTTTATTCTTTACTTTGATGTTACAAATTCTAATTATTTACTGAATAGAAATATATTTCTAAGTATAATACTTTATATATTTAAAGCATCATAATTGTAATTTAAATAGTAATTTTTTAATAAAAACTTAATTACGAACGAAAAATGGTTGCCACGCGCGTGACTCGACCCTCACCTATTCCAATCATCCTACCACGTAGAAAATTGTGAGCTTTTGGAACAGATTTACCAATAGGTGTGGCTTCGAGTCCCACGTGTGACAATCGTTTTTCGTTTGCAAACATTGTTTATAAATAACCTAACATGTTAAATGCTAAATCTTATTAATTTGGACAAAATTAATACACTAATAATAATTAATAATCTGAAATGCTATTAGAGTAATAATAACAAAATAGTCTAAATTAGTCAAATAAACTATCTAGTTAAAATAGTCATCAATCTGGATGAATGATTTCAAAATTAAATTAGGTTATTTGTAACCTTCCTTAGGCTTCTAGATGGCTGACTGTAGCCTAATTGTCAGATAGGTGTAATCACCTATACCGATTTTTTAATTAAAATTTTGATTTGACTGGCTATCTGTAACACTGTCTCAACTTATTGTAATAAAGTAAAGACGCCTATACAACGAATCGACCAACCTATATTTTATTTCAACTGCAGTAGAATGTTCAGTACAAATAAAAATCTATCATTATAATTGCATCCATCCTTTTCTCACCAAATGATCAAGGAAATATGAAAAACATCACATTTATACTTTTTATTATTAACGTATTTATTATTATTGATACTTTTTTATTATTATTACTCTACTATTAACCTTCAAGGTTTTGTGCTTGGTTACGTGATTCTTTTCAAAAACAATGGCTAAGTACTCAATTCTACAGCAGTGATACTACCTTACTTACTTAACTAGTATAGTAGTATAGCTTAATATAGTTTACAATTAATACAATGTACGGTTTATTTAAGGTACATAGAAATAGCATTAACAAAAATTCTTGTAAAATGAATAGAAAATTACGAAGATATTTTGACGATGTAAAATAATACTCAGTTATAAAAAGAAGTCTTAAATTTCACTATAGAAAGAGTTACGTTTCATTTATGAATCAGTTATTAATCGCGGTTTCAGCTGCATGAATGTATTTAGAATAATTTAAATAAACTTTAATACGTCCATATGAGACGTATTGTAGTTTGAAATAGGTAAAGGTCTAAATTTTTCCGCCAATTTTCTTCTCCAAGTAAGACGAAAAACGTAAGCAAAAAACGTCATATTATCATTATCTCAGCTCAAATACTTCTGGGCTTGAACCTCCTCCATAATGGGAAGAAAATTGACCTACTATAACATGTTGGTCAGACGTGTTCGTATAGGGTTCAGTTTCGCGTTTTCCTTCTCTTGTATATACATTATATGCATTTTATATCCCTTAGTCGTCTCTTACGATCACCCACGGCTTAGATAGGGTGTGGTAAACTGTATTCTTACTCCGTCATCACACAGAAAAAAAACATCAAGTAAGAGACTGAAATTTCAAAATAAAACATGTACACTATATAGGATTAAAAAGTAGTTTTATTTAGATGTCTAGTAAGTACATACTCAAAAGAAGCCTTTAAGATTTAGGTCAATTAATTCAATATTTATGTAATGTATAAGTCTGTTAACAATAATAAACGATTAGCTAAAAAATATTTAAATTTCAAAATCCTTACAGAGACTATTTTCTATGTATAGATAACCATTTGGAATTGATATTAAATTACCGCAGACGTAATCCGAAGAATCTCTTGGGTTTAAAATTTCTTTGATGTTTAAAGAAATTATTTGTTGGACATTTTCTGTGTTTAATATTTAATACATTTGCTTATCTTTACAAAAAGAAAAATTGTTATTTTTGTTACTCTTACATCTGTTGTGGCAGATGAAGCTAGTACAGATGTAAGAGTAACAATAGGTAATGATGTACTGGAGCAAGTGGATGAATTTGTATATCTTGGATGTGGATTTAGCCGAGATGGACGGTACACCACTGATATAGAGCGAAGAGTGAATGCGGGAAATAGAGTGAACGGAGCGTTGGGGCAACTTCTCGGCAGCCACCACCTCAGCCAGAAGGCACGTGTATATATACGTGTATATATACATAACGCAGTGCTTGTTCCAACATTACTGTATGGAAGCGAGAGTTGGGTATGCAGAAAAGAGTATGAAAGTAAAATTAATGCGGTCGAAATGCGATCTCTTCGGAAAATCTGTGGAGTTAAGCTGACCGATTGCATTCGTAACGACGACGTAAGAGAGCGAGTAGGTATGAAAGAGAGTATTGGTGTAAAGATGCGAAAGGGAATGCTCCGATGGTTCGGACATGTGGAAAGAATGCCGAACGAACGTCTGGTTAAGAAGATATACAATGCGAAAGTGGAAGGATGTAGGTACCGAAGGAGACCGAGACTAACCTACCTAGACCAGATCGGTCAGGTACTGAAGGAAGGTGGAGTCAAGAGTCTCCGAAACCGGCGAGCGTGTATGAAGAGAATTATGAATGTTGAGGAAGCGAGTGAAGTATGCAGAGATAGAGTTCTCTGGCACTCTGTTCTCTCTGCCTACCCTGCAAGGGATATGGCGTGATGATATGTATGTATGTATCTTTATAAAAAGCAGAAGCTATTTAAAATGTAGCCTGGTCGATGTTTACATCTATCTCCTGTTCATAAGTGTTTAACAGAGAATTTAACAAAACGAATGCAGTAAAAGGAGATAGATAAGCACTATCTATATGTTATTTATCCGCTTGGCTTAGAATGAAGACCAATAAATTATAGAGCTATCATATTAAATGCACGACATGCACTTCCTAGAGGCCAAGTTTTGTGTGGTAGCGGCTACGAATACTACCAACTTACTTTGCTCATGGATATCGTAAAAGTCGACTAAGAGATATTGACCTGGGCCAAGTCCACCTGATGCCGTTTGGTCAACAATTACATTCTCAAAGAGGGTTGACGTCAAGCAGGCGGCCAGTCATAAAACTAGTGCCAATAACTTTTGAAATATGTAGGAAGAGGAGTACATAAAGCGTGGACGCCAAGTAATTGCGATAAGAGCAGGAGGATCATAAATTGAGGCAAAGTTCTCTTTAATGTGATTTAAGGTGAATACAATCAAGAGTCTCCGAAACCGGCGAGCGTGTATGAAGAGAATTATGAATGGTGAGGAAGCGAGTGAAGTATGCAAGGATAGAGTTCTCTGGCACTCTGTTCTCTCTGCCTACCCTGCAAGGGATATGGCGCGATGATATGTATGTATGTAAGGTGAATAACCTAAGATTGCTGACTTGTAGAACATATTATTCTGAGACCTTCTATCATAAACGACATTGATTATAAGTGGCGGTTTATACTAATAATTTGTTCTATATCGTCTTACTTTTAAAATGTAATGATTATATTTTTTTTTTTTGGTGATAGGGCTATGGTCGGCGCACTTCTCGCACCACTCCGGCCGGGGCGATAGAGGGGCGTAAGCGCGCACGCCCGTAACCCACCCGTGAACTTAGCCTTCGTTGTTGGACCGGCCACTGGAGCAGCGTGAACTTGTCGTCAGTGGCCAGTCTGACGGAATACCCCTGAGGGGTACCCTCTCTTTGAGCGGCGTCCCCCTCCCACCTCCGGAAGGAGTCGGTCTTTTCATCGCGGTCAGCCTCTCGGCGGGTGACGGACTGATGCCCCGGTCCAGTCACCCGCGGCCTCGGCTAGGGCGGTATCAGGCGCAGGTAATCGCGCCTACGCCACCCTAGTCAGCGAGACTACTGCCTCGCAGAAGACTGAGACCGTGTCCCAGTTCCTGACGCTGTTGATCATCGCCCTCGGCAGCGTCAGGTCGTTACCGATGATTGCGACGAGTTCACGGTGCTGCTCTGCCCAAGCGGCACAAGCCTTGAGCGTATGCTGCGCCGTATCCTCGTCGCGATCGCAGTGGTGGCAGGACGGTATACTCTCCCTCCTGACGACCGTATGCAGGTATTTGGCGAAGCCTCTATGCCCTGTCAAAACCTGCACCAGTCGGAAGGAGAGTACCTCGTGCCGCCATTCCAACCACTGCATCAGCATCGGCCGGAAGGCCTCCACGGTCCGTACACCAAACCAAGGCTTCTCCAGCCGGATTGCCCAACGGGCAATGCGTCTCGGCGGGCGTCGACATGGCAAGCGGTGAGGTCCCTCAATGAGACCACACCGTCCTCCGCTCGCACCCCCGACACCCGCCGATACAGGTCGGCGAGCATTTCCGCCTCCAGGTCCCACGGGGCAGTCCCGGCCAACAGGCACGCTGCCTCCGTTGCCACCATGCGGTACCCGCGTATGGCCCTGACCGCCATGACCCTCTGTGGTCGCCACAGAAGAGCACTGAGTCGGACGGTCAGGGACTCCGCCCACACCGAGCCGCGCCGTACAAGGCCATCGACCGGACGACCCCCGCGTACAGCTGTCGGCACGTAGCGCTCGGTCCACCCACATTCGGCATAAGCCACGAAAGGGCGGACGCCGAGCCGACGTGCCGCGGAGCGTGCCTGCGGAAATTCTCGCGAAACCACCAATGCCCGTCGAGCACCAGGCCCAAATACTTCATATGGGCCCGGATGCTGATTGTCCAGGGCCACCCTCAACCCCAGCGCCTCGATCCACCTGACGATCTCCTCGGCGCCGAGAGTCGCCAGGCTTGCCGAAAATGTAATGCCCTAACTAGTCTTAGAGGCGTAAATGTGATACTACTTTATAGATTACTAGATAACCCAACTGATTTCATTCCCTACGAATCTAAATAATGATTAAATGAAAATTCTAAAATTTTGCACTTTCATCTAAAGAGTTTGATTGTGACATAAAATTATTTCAAGACATATTTAAAGATATATTTTTAATTTAACCAGCAATTTACGAAAAGATTATATACATATTAAAATTACATTCAACGGGACGATACAATCTTTCATTTATATTATGGCGCATTCTTACTCGCTGTAAGGATAAATTCCAGGGTCAATGAAGACATGAACTGAAAATAAAATCTCATTTCATACCGTATCATAATAAAGTAAACTAAAATGGTCCATTAATTTAATATACATTGGCTCTAAAGTTTATTCTTCCGTGTGTTGACGGAGTAAGAATACAATTCACCACCTATCTATCCCTATCTTAACCGTGAGTGATCGTAAGACGACTAAGGGATATAGAACGCATATAATATATATGCAAGAGAAGGAAAACTCGAAACAAAGCCCTGAACAACACGACTGACCAGTGTGGTATAGTAGGACAATTTCCCTCCCATTATGAAGGAGGCTCGAGCCCAACAATGTGACATATGAGACTGAGATGATGATGAAATGAAATGTAAAGATTTGTATTATGAATACCTTTTTATAAAAATTAATTGAGTAATAAAAAAAACAAACATTGCTGACGATATAAAATATATTAATTTATCCTAATTTACAACACAAACAACCCTTCAAACTAAACGATACAATAGATACTCCAACAAATTGATGAATTTTAAACAAAATTGATGTGAAAATATGTAAATTTTATTTAAATTCCGTACAATTTTGCTAACAGCGATATCTGTTGGATGCGATGCGGAAGTATCCGCCCTTTCAATTAATACAGAATTGGTAGGTAATGTCACTTTACAAACATCTGGTACAATATAATTGTGGTTATGTAAACAGTAATTTTGAATGTACGTATAGCAATCACATTGTTAATAATGATGATAATGAATAGGGAATCTGTAATTGTTGGTTTGTTTAATCATCGCTTTATTTTAGCGTTAAATTAATAAATATATCTAATGTAATAATAGATATATTCAATTAATGAAATTTGAAATATAACGTCACTTTGTCGACATCTAGTAAGTTCTAATTTTGGTCCTTTTAACAGTAAATTTAACAGTAATAGTACATTACTGCAGCGGCCAGTAAAACAGAGATTGATGGACGAACATGTAAATATATATGTAAGTCCATCAATTCCTAGTTGTGACTAAGGCTTGTATATTAGGTACTTTTCTCAAATAATGCGCAGAAATTGAAACTAAGTAGTTCTAAGTAGAACTGTATAGATGACTAACAACGAACAACATTTTTCACGGGCCAAAAAAGGGTTCATTTTTTTTTTCATTATCAACCAGGTTCCTTTTTCAAGCCAGTTCGAAATTTAAATGAAACTCTGATAAGTTGCCTATTTGGTTGCAATATTTTGAAGTAACAAATCGTTTCATTTTTAAAATACACGATAGATATAAATTGCCATATATATTTATTTGGCCGCTAAAACACGACAGATATGGATTTTCATACATTTTTTGCCGCCGCTGCTCGCATGTAATTGGTCAGTACAGCAATTTCGATTTATCTCGAAGAAGGTTGTCAAAATAATGCTCAAATTTCCAAGCATGATGGAGAAAAGTAAATTTAATATCTGTTTGACTGAGTTTTCTCTGTATTTTCTTTTTAGTGTCGAATTAGATGAATTTACATCAAAAAATATGTGGGGCTCGCCGGCCGACTACTCAACCATAATACCCAATGAAACCCACCACCGCGACCCCTTTCGGCCCTTTCCC
Organism: Lymantria monacha; assembly: GCA_905163515.2. Lineage (NCBI taxonomy): Eukaryota > Metazoa > Arthropoda > Insecta > Lepidoptera > Erebidae > Lymantria > Lymantria monacha. Next base: position 21,524,493 of record LR991091.1, read on the forward strand.
GCTTTTACGGGGTACCGGAGAAATCAACTGATGACATTCAATCCCCGACACCCCAAACTTTATATCGACCTAGGCCAATACCACTTGATGCAGTCTGGTCAACAATTAAATTCCCAAGGACAGTTGACGTCAGGCAGTTGTCTGATCATAAAGCTACTGTCAAGAACTATGAGAAAAGAAATACATATATATATAACATCGAATTGTAATAATTTTTTTGGGACTAATCCCACCACACATTCCCACCACTGTAACTTCTGTACGCCAGGCTCCACAATGGTCTCTGTATAAGACACCTAGGTTTGACCCTCGGGCAGTCCCGGTACGCTTTTATTTGTCTTGGGACCCGCAACAAATTTAATTAAAGAAGATAAACAGTAGGATTTAGAAAATTGCCCTACCCTCTTATGTAAAGCAGGAGACATGAAGCAAAACTTGGCTGAACATCGGTTACCATTTTTAAATGCGTGACCACCTATAGTATAGAATAAGGTCAAATTTTGTTCAAGCCCTTCTGAATAGGTCATGTGGTATAGAAACGTTCTTTACCGTCAAGTGGGTTTCTTGCTCTTCTTCAACCAAAGACAATAAAAAAAAGCCGTATTTGGAGTAGGGTGACACTGGTGTAAACCTATTCAAAATGCGATAAAAGCATAAACGGCTCAGAAAATCAAGTGTACTGCAGATAATTTATTAAATGAAAGCGTATAATACCATAACTACAAAAAATATTTTTATTGTATTTATTGTTTGAATTTTTTGAGTTGTATTGTATTATTATTATTGTATAAAATATGAATATAATAGTGCCTTTGTATTGTTATGAAAGCAGAGGAATGCTTTGTAAATGTTGAGCTAGTTTAAAGTTCTATTCCATGCCTTCAATTTTCAACAACCGATTTTGCATTGTACATTTTCTTTGACGTTGACATTAGGAAACAAAGAGTAATAGTAGACGGGGAAAGAAACGTTTGTTGAATATTAAAACTTCTAAATGCTATCTATTCCGCTATTTCTAATGTCAAAAACTCTTATCTTTCAAAAAATTGTACTAATCCTTTTAAGTATTTAAGTAATAATAGGTTACCTATATAAATATATACATATATTTTCCTTAATGAATTAAAAAATAAGAGGCATAAAAGTTCTTGCAGTGACTCTGCATCAGACGAGTTAGTATATAACTATTTGTACATCTAGTAGCATTATAAAAAACCATTACAAGATGACCGCATAGCAACATTCGATGTGGCATTTTCATAGATAGTCAAATATGTATTGCAGTACCGAATATTGATTTGTGATCATTATAGCTAGTTAAAAGCAAAATTTACTCAAAACTGTACGTATTATTGACAAGCTTAATTTATACTATAGATATATTAAAGAATATCAAGTACAAAGTATCTGCAAACACCATTTATTTATCTTAGCAGTAGATGTAAGTTTTTAGAATAAGGAATTTTAGATAAGGGATTTTCTGTGGGCCAATTTAAAAGTCTGAATAAGTTTAATATTGGTATCATCCGTTTGTTAAAAAAGTGAATATTAATTACGACTATACTTTGTAACTTAGAGTTATTATAAGAAATAAAAAAGTGTTTTATTCAGATTACAAAGTGCTTGTTGTACATGGAAAGTAATATCTTTATTTACATACATACCATCACGCCATGTCCCTTGCAGGGTAGGCAGAGCGCACAGAGTGCCAGAGAACTCTATCCTTGCATACTTCACTCGCTTCCTCAACATTCATAATTCTCTTCATACACGCTCGCCGGTTTCGGAGACTCTTGACTCCGCCTTCCTTCAGTACATGACCGATCTGGTCTAGGTAGGTTAGTCTCGGTCTCCCCCGGTATCTACATCCTTCCACATTCGCATTGTATATCTTCTTAACCAGACGTTCGGCATTCTTTCCATATATCCGAACCATGTGAGCATTCCCTTTCGCATCTTTACATCAATACTCTCTTTCATACCTACTCGCTCTCTTGCGTCGTCGTTACGAATAATATCTTTATTTTCTTGTATAAATTCTGAATGCGTAGCTGTATTTGTCATGCACCACCACGAATATAAAGCCACATTAGAATACGAAGATGCTAGATATTATTTGAGTTTAGAAAAGCTAGCTCAAAGGATATTTTGTATTTACCATATTCATGACAAATATAAAAGCGTAAAATAGGATTTTGAAACTTTTGCGCTTAAAATTATCAGATCTATATTTATTTGTAATTTAAATAATAATACAATTTAATGAATTTCAATAAATAAAAAATCCAATTGCTGCTAAAGCTACTCAAATTTTAAATAATATGGATTTTACAGTTTACTTAATGATAATAAATATAATTCTTCGGAATATAATTCTTCGTTACCATATTATTATTTCTATATATCATACTTTTAGTGGTAGGACCACGCTGTTGACAGCTTTCTGTCAACAGCCGGGGGCCAGTTCATCCGAGGTAGTACCATACTCTCGCAGAAGATCGACGTCTAAATAATGACAATGTGCTATTGCACTTCATTCGGCGAACAAGAGATTCGGAAGCCCGACTGGGTGGGTTTAGAGTTTGTACTAGTAGGCATCAGTCTAGCTGTACCCCTAAGGGTTGCAATACTAATATTGCAAAGGTCCATGGGCGACAGTAACACTTACCATCAGGTGTGCTGCATAAATAATAAAAAAAAACACATGTGTAAAAGTATATAGACTAATTAATACTGCATTTAAAAGGTGAAACATTAATCCCAAGGTATATGTACGCATTCATCCAAGGTATGAGTGTGAGTGAAATAACTTTAGAATTCTCCACATCATCATTCATTCAATCCTTCCATAGTTGTTACTATTGTGTAGACTTTCGAATTCCCATATAGTATTGCTTTTGCTATTAAGTTAATTGCTTTCACATACAATAAATTTCTTTCAAAGCAGTGGTTGACTTTTTTAATTTTGAGTTACAAAATATTAAATCATCTCAGCTCGTAGATGTCCCACTGTTGGGCTCGAGCCTCCTCCATATCGGAAGGGAAATTGACCTATAATACCAAGCTGATCAGACGTGATGGTATAGGGTGTAGTTACGAGTTTTCCTTCTCTGCAAAATAAAAAATATAAAATATTTTTGTAGTTTACCTATTTATAACTAACATTGCCTTTTCAGGGACTGGAATAGCGCAGTCATCGTGCCTTTGTTTAAAAACAAGGGTTCACGTTATGACTGCGCAAATTACAGAGCCATAAGCTTGACCAGTTTGGCAGCAAAAGTGTATGGTAAAATTATTGAAAGGAGAATGAGGATGGTGTCCGATGGTTTACTGTGTGAGACACAAGGAGGTTTCAGGAATGGAAGGGGATGCATGGATCAAGTGTTCTCTCTGCGCAACATTGTGGAGAAGCATCTGGCTCTAGGTCAGAGGGTTTTCTGCAGTTTTGTGGATCTGGAGAGAGCATTTGACACGGTTGTACGAAAGGAACTTTGGGACATTTTACCGGAGTATGGTATTAGCGGTAAACTGCTACGGGCTGTGCAGTCCAGTTACATGGGCTGTAGAGCCTGTGTGCGGCTGGATGATGGAATGTCGCCTTGGTTTGACGTCAATATCGGCGTTAAGCAGGGGTGCGTTCTGTCGGCCAGGCTGTTTATCATATATCTGGATAAATGTCTCCAAAGGTTGAACGATATGAATGTGGGAGTCCAGATGGGTGACTCAGTGGTCTCTGCTCTGCTTTATGCAGATGATGCAGTCCTGCTGGCACAGTCAGCGAATGACCTGCAGACCCTAGTTGACACAATGACAGAAGATTGTAAGAAAAGGGGTCTACACGTGAATGTCAGCAAAACCAAAATAATGGTCTTTGAAAGAGATGAAGCCAGAACAGATGTAAGAGTAACAATAGGTAATGATGTACTAGAGCAAGTGGATGAATTTGTATATCTTGGATGTGGATTTAGCCGAGATGGAAGGTACACCACTGATATAGAGCGAAGAGTGAATGCGGGAAATAGAGTGAACGGAGCGTTGGGGCAACTTCTCGGCAGCCACCACCTCAGTCAGAAGGCACGTGTAGCAATACATAACGCAGTGCTTGTCCCAACATTACTGTATGGAAGCGAGAGTTGGGTATGCAGAAAAGAGTATGAAAGTAAAATTAATGCAGTTGAAATGCGATCTTTTCGCAAAATCTGTGCAGTTAGGCTGACCGACCGCATTCGTAACGACGACGTAAGAGAGCGAGTAGGTATGAAAGAGAGTATTGGTGTAAAGATGCGAAAGGGAATGCTCCGATGGTTCGGACATGTGGAAAGAATGCCGAACGAACGTCTGGTTAAGAAGATATACAATGCGAAAGTGGAAGGATGTAGGTATCGAGGGAGACCGAGACTAACCTACCTAGACCAGATCGGTCAGGTACTGAAGGAAGGTGGAGTCAAGAGTCTCCGAAACCGGCGAGCGTGTATGAAGAGAATTATGAATGTTGAGGAAGCGAGTGAAGTATGCAGAGATAGAGTTCTCTGGCACTCTGTTCTCTCTGCCTACCCTGCAAGGGATATGGCGTGATGATATGTATGTATGCATGTATTGCCTTTTCTCTTATAAAATTTATTTTGTTATAAGTACGACTATATTATGTACAGTTAATTATATATATTATAATTAATATAACTAAATTATAAAAAAAAACTGTTAGTATTCTTTTGTACGTATTTCCGATAGTAATTTTACAATCGCAAGGCCTTAAATTTAACTAAACTATGACTAAATTAACAAATCTGTTTGAACAAAGTAATTAGTGTATCTAATAAAGCTCGCTAAGATATAGTTAATTCTTCAGTGAACTCTGTTACAATGTGGTTACAATAAATTGGTGCCAGTCAGAGCCTGCCACAGTCTCGTTCGCGAGGTTACCCTCAACCAAAATGCGGTTAACAAACAAAAGAGTTATTAAGTTATAGCGTGTACTATGAATTAATTTACTTTTGTTATACATTATACGAATTCAAAAAAGTTACTAATAACATTAATTTGATTGAAACTATTATTGTAATATACATATATTAATATAATCCTAACCAATATTATAAACACGCTAATATTATAATGTTATAATATTATAAATATACATATAAATATAATATTTTATTATATGGTAGCGGCTACAAATACTATCAACACTTATCTTGCTCGTAAATATCGCAAAAGACGACTAAGACCTTTATATCGACCAGGGCCAATTACACTAGATGCCGCTTAGTCAATAATTATATTCCTAAGGAGGTATGATGTCAGGTAAGCGACCAGTCATAAGGCTATTGCCAATAACTTTTCCAATATGTACGATAGAAGAGGATTACTTTTTATTTCGCCCATAGTAGTTGAGATGGCAGAAGAATAATATTGAGGATTATAAATACGAATATCAGTTTGTTTCATTGTTACTTTTGCCGTACATTTGTAAAGATGCGAAAGGGAATGCTCCGATGGTTCGGACATGTGGAAAGAATACCGAACGAACGTCTGGTTAAGAAGATATACAATGCGAAAGTGGAAGGATGTAGGTACCGAGTGAGACTGAGACTAACCTTCCTAGACCAGATCGGTCATGTACTGAAGGAAGTTGGAGTCAAGAGTCTCCGAAACCGGCGAGCGTGTATGAAGAGAATTATGAATGTTGAGGAAGCGAGGGAAGTATGCAGAGATAGAGTTCTCTAGCATTCTGTTCTCTCTGCCCACTCTGCAAGGGATATGGCGTGATGATATGTATGTATGTATGTACTTTTGCCGTTTTTCAACTCGCATACGTCCAATACGCGGATTTTAACCATAATTAAATCATAACCATGCATATTTATATAAACGTTCTTAGGTGGATGGAAAGAACTTCTCATGCAGAAAAAACGCAAAGTACCTTTATCAAACTATAAAAAAAGTGTTTTAATGATTATTATCTAGTATAACATGCGAGTGAAATCGTCTTTATTTTCAATTATCTTAATTTAAATTAGCCCTTTAATGTTAATGCTAGTTCTCTCTTCTAATAAAAGAACAATGTTACAATGATATAGATTATTTAAAATTGACATTTATTTTTTTTAGTAAGTACTTATATCATCATTCATTCATGATCATGAATGATGAAGTACTTATATACTAATAGGTATTGCTCATATTTTATATCATCAGCAAAGTCTGTATCGAGCATATGACAATATCTAATGTTTACATGGTACGTTTAGTGAAAAATTAACAACGTCCAAAACTCAAAAGCATAATAGTTACATATTTAGATCACAATTGTGTAATGCACTTGACATCATTGTTCCCATAAAATCAATAAGAAAACACGTGTATATATAAAAGTAACGATCTAGCAGACGGAAGTAAGACCTCATTTGCACGAACATTTTATCAACGTCCGTTAAAAACCGTTGAAATGAAACAAATGTTGATTCGAGCATATATGCTTATTAGCGTTTTTGAAGTGTCTGTTTTTATACAACGTCTCTTTTTAGGGAAATGACATAACGATGTCATATTTATCGTATAATGGCATATAATTTATTTCAACGCTTATTGAATAGATTTTCGACTCGGTTGACAATGCGAAATCGTCAATCAAATCTCAGAGATCAACAACTAGATAATTTTCGACGCGCAAGAAGAAATGTCTTGATAACAAAAGAGAAATGTCGTATATCACTAGGTGCTTTTTGTTTCTGCTGGCATAATAATGGTAGGATCAAGCTGTGGACAGTTCTCTGTCTACAGCTTGGTCCGGCCGGTCCGGCCAGGCCCATTCATTCGGGGTAGTACCACCTTCTAGCAGAATAACGACGTCTGAGTAATGGATATGTGTTATAGCACTTCGTTCGGTGAGCGATAGAGCCGGCAACCCAACTGGGGTGGGTTTGGCGTTGGTATTGGGTGGCAGCGGCCTAGCTGTATCTTTGGTATTACAGCGGCCCATGGGCGGCAGTGACGCTTATCATCAGGTAAAAAAAAACATCATTAAAATTCATGATTTTTTTAATTTATATATTATTTATATTTATTAATAAGCGACGGATGAGAGACGACTGCATGTAGCGGAGATGCGAATGTTGAGATGGATGTGTGGTGTGACGAGATTGGATAAAATAAGAAATGAGCATATAAGAGGAAGTTTGAAAGTAGCGTCAGTGACGGAAAAGTTAAGGAGTGAAAGGTTAACATAGTATGGACATGTGATGAGACGGGACGAAAGTAATGCTGTGAGGAAAGTTTTAAATATGAATGTTGAAGGCTTTAGGGGTAAAGGAAGACCAAAGAAAAGATGGATGGACTGCGTGAGGTATGACATGGATAGACAGGGAGTGACTGCAGAGATGACGTCTGATAGGACTGTATGGAGGAAGATGACATATTGCGTTGACCCCAAATAATTGGGATAAGAGTAAGATGATGATGATGATGATGATGATATTATTTATATTTATTATCATAACAATGAAAATTAATTTTGAAAATTAATTCTGCTTATTCATTGACTGTTAGACAGAACGATGACTGTCGGGTCGGCTAGTCAGTATATAAAAAAAACGTGAAACATTATTATTTTCAATTGTACATTGTCATACTTCAGATTGATGAGATTGAGATTGAGATTGAGATTTGATGATTAGAGTTGCAGGCAAAGTTAAATCTATTCACCTATTCATCCATCAGCCTATCGCCACTGCTGTTGAATATATGAATATAGGCCTCCCCACGTAATAGGGTAAATACATATTAAACTACTGTATTAACATACATACATACATATCATCACGCCATATTCCTTGCAGGGTAGGCAGAGATTCACAATTCTCTTCATACCGTATTAAAAGACCCCGAATAAAAATGGTCACCTTTAAAAAAATGGAATTCTATTTACCTGAGTATTTAAACTATTAGTTTTCATTTATTTACAAGTTTTATTCAAATCAAATCAAATCAAATCATTTATTATGCATAAGCCCTAAAATGGCACTTACATATTGTCAATATTACATTTTTTTTTTAAATTAATCTACCACCGGATCGGAAAGCCGCCACAAACTGAGAAGATCCGGCAAGAAACTCAGTGGGCTCGTCATTTTTTTTTAAATTGTATGTTTTCTAATATTATTAGATACATATTTAATCCCCATTAGCTCCAGTGAGATGCCCTTCGAGTAAAGATTTATTTTTTAAAAGTTAAATACACCATTAACAAAAAACACAAAAAAGAACAGAAATGGTTGGACCAGATTCCACAAGCGGCACTCGATCACGAGAATATTATAAAACAACTACAACAAATACAAAAATAAAAAAAGCTTTTTACAGCTTTTTATTTACATACATACATACATAGCCTCACGCCTGTTTCCCAGAGGGGTAGGCAGAGACTACGGATTGCCACAAACCACGATCCTGGCATACTTCCATCGCTTCATTCACACTCATAATAGTCATCATGCATGCTCTACGGTTACGCATACTCTTAATAAGACCTCTCGTCAACACATCTCCAACTTGGTGCAGAAAAGGTATGACGTGGTCTTCCCCTTGTATTCGTCCCATTCACGTTTGCTTTATATATTTGCTTCGTCAACCTCTCGTCACTCATTCTTTCTAAATGTCCAAACCACCTCAGCATACTTTTTTTGATCTTTGTCACTACTTCTTCATATCTCTTATAACACTATTCCTAATTTTATCTTTCATACTTACATCACACATACTACGAAGAGCTCTCATCTCCACAGCATTTATTCTACTTTCATGTCTTTCCTGCCAAATCCAACTTTCACTACTATACATGAGAGTATGTACTAATACTCCCTTATGTACAGCTAAACGTGCCTTTTTGGACACGTTTCTGCTTTTCGTAAAGGTGTATAGTGCCCCATTCACTCTATTACCAGCATTTACTCTTCTTTCAACATTATAATCATTTTTACCATCTCTAGTAAACAAAACACCCAAATATAAAAATTATTTCACCTGTTCCAGTTCCTCACCATTTATAAAAATGTTACATTCCGTCATACATTTATCCTTTTCAAAAACCATAATTTTCGTCTTACTTACATTTACTTTCATACCTTTTCTTTCAAAAGCTTCATGCAAAGTAGTTACCATCGCCTGCAAATCTTCTGCCGATGATGCAAGTAATACCTGATCATCGGCATAAAGAAGACATTTGATAAGTAACTCATTCATTCGTAAACCACAATAATTATTTTTCAGATCTTTCAAACAGCTATCCATGAATAGGTTAAACAGCCACGGTGACGCTACACATCCCTGTCTAACACCTTTATCGATATTAAACGACTCCGTGTAGGCTCCGTTTATTCTTACGCACGCCCTGGAATCCTTATAGATGGATTTCAGCTTTTTATTTATAATCATAATAATACTAATTCAATATACAATTATTATATTATTATTTATAATTATATTTTACGTTAAAAATTAGACATTAAAAAATAATATCATTTATACAGAATCATTCAGTTTTTTCTGGTGGCAATAAATAATGTATCGTAAACTAGATCAAAGTTAATAACTAAAGCCGCAGTGGACGTATAAATCTCTGTAATCACAGTGACATTATGTCGGCTACCTTCGTCCGCCCATGAAAATAAGCATAAGAATACCGAAAAGCTATAAAAAATATGTGTGAATAACAAAGGCCTTATAAATACCTTTTCTCAAACATGCTTGGAAATTTGAGCATTATTTTGACAACCTTCTTCGAGATAAATCGAAATTGCTATACTGACCAAATACATGCGAGCAGCGGCCGGCAAAAAATGTATGAAAATCCATATCTGTCGTGTTTTAGCAGCCAAATAAATATATATGTAAATTCATATCTGTCGTGTATTTTAAAAATGGAACGATTTGTTACTTCAAAATATTGCAAACAAATAGGCAACTTATCAGAGTTTTATATAAATTTCGAACTGGCTTGAAAAAGAAACCTGTTTGATAATGATAAAAAAACAAATGAACCCATTAGCGCGTGAAAAAATTTATTTGTTGTTCGTTATGTATACAGTTCTACTTAGTAATACTTAGTTAGCCAGTTAGTAATACTTAGCGCACGAAGAAAAAAAAATTACAGATGAAACATGAGAGAGGGAGGGAGATAGGGAGGAGAGAGGGAGAGAGGGAGAAGGAGAGGGAGAGAGAGATAAAGAGAGAGTGAGAGGGAGATGGGGAGAGAGGGAGAGAGAGGGGGGAGGGGGGAGGGAGAGAGAGGGGGGAGAGATAAGGGGAAAGAGAGGGGTGATATAAGGGGGAGAGAGAGGGGGGGAGGGAGAGTAGTTAAGTGTACTGTCATAAAACATAAAATTATATAAACAATCTTCAGAACAACGCTTAAAATTTAGGCGTATCATCAATAGAAAAGCTTGTGAAAATCAGGATTATTTATCAGTTTAGTCAATGCTATAACTAAAAAGAAAAAAATTGTGTGGTAGCGGCTACGAATGCTACCAATTCTTACTTTGCTCGTAGATATCGTAAAAGACGCCTAAGACCTTTATAACGACTTGGGCCAACTCCATCTGATGCTGTTTGGTCAACGATTACATTCCCAAGGAGGGTTGATGTTTGGCAGGCGGCCGGTCATAAAACTATTGCTAATAACCTATGTAGGAATAGGGGTACATATTGCCTTGACTCCAAGTAATTGGTACAAGAGCACGAGAACAATGATGAAATGAAAATGAAAAAAAAAAATACTTTTGAAATTTCGTGCCATTCTTGACGTAGTTGTAAACATAGCTGTTCATTTACAATGCTTGCAGCATTGTAAACCCATGACTGTATGGGATTTGTTTCCTTCATTTATGGTATTGACTAATAGTGCATGATAAATAATATAAAGATTATGAGGCGTGCACTTTTGGATTTTCCAAATTATTTTTTTATACATACATACATATCATCACGCCATATCCCTTGCAGGGCAGGCAGAGAGAACAGAGTGCCAGAAAACTCTATCTCTGCATACTTCACTCGCTTCCTCAACATTCATAATTCTCTTCATACACGCTCGCCGGTTTCGGAGACTCTTGACTCCACCTTCCTTCAATACATGACCGATCTGGTCTAGGTAGGTTAGTCTCGGTCTCCCTCGGTACCTACATCCTTCCACTTTCGCATTGTATATCTTCTTAACCAGACGTTCGTTCGGCATTCTTTCCACATTTTCGAACCATCGGAGCATTCCCTTTCGCATCTTTACTCCACTAATCTCTTTCATACCTACTCGCTCTCTTACGTCGTCGTTACGAATGCGGTCGGTCAGCCTAACTCCACATATTTTCCGCAGAGATCGCATTTCGACCGCATTAATTTTACTTTCATACTCTTGTCTGCATACCCAACTCTCGATTCCATACAGTAATGTTGGGACAAGCACTGCGTTATGTATTGCTACACGTGCCTTCTGGCTGAGGTGGTGGCTGCCAAGAATTTGCCCCAACGCTCCGTTAACTCTATTTCCCGCATTCACTCTTGGCTCTATATCAGTGGTGTACCTTCCATCTCGGCTAAATCCACATCCAAGATATACAAATTCATCCACTTGCTCTAGTACATCATTACCTATTGTTACTCTTACATCTGTTCTGGCTTCATCTCTTTCAAAGACCATTATTTTGGTTTTGCTCACATTCACGCGTAGACCCCTTTTCTTACAATCTTCTGTCATTATGTCGTTAAATTACAATATACGACAGTTTTAAAATTAAGGTAAAAATGCCCGTATAAAACAGCAAACACAAAAAAGAGAGAGGGTAGTTGAAAAAATAATCTTTGTATTAATTGATAATCAATGTTAATACAGGTTGTTTCAATTAAAGTTTTTTTTTTTGTTAAATGCACAATATAACAAATATAGCATATTATGATGACATAAGAAACCAATGCACCACCCCCATGGGTATTGTACAAGACAACTTGTATAATTATACATCTGTGCAACAAAACAAAAACTCAAAATAAAACTCTATGTCAACCCATTCCAGTATAGATTTTTTTTCGTCCTATCATTGAAGTGGAGTCTCAAGTCCCTATAGTTGAGCGTATATGAACTGAAATGACGTATACTTTACTCGTCACTAAACAAGTTATATTTATGATGATTGATCTGTAATAGTAGCTATTCCTGGTTTTAAAAGTTACCAAGTTGAACACTTCATTTTCTAAGATGATTTTATTTTATATTACTGCCGAAGTTGGACACTAGCATGCTTCTTAAAAGTTTATACTTCAAACTTATATAAAGTTGCACCGCGTGAGGCTTGGCGTAAATCCAGTAGATTTTCTAAATTGTTTTATTATTTTAACTTTATTTTTATTTTAATGAATATTTATAATTAAAAAAAATATCAGAGTTAAACCGTTATGCTAAACCTGAGTTGGCAATAGTTTTATGACCGGCCGATTTTTTTTTTGTTAACGCTGGGGAAATGCTTTTACGCACTTTTTCCGCCAGTAACAATTTGGTACTCGCCGGCCATAGATGTTGGCGGCCGGCATACCCACTAAAACCAACAGCGGTCCCTTGCGCGCTTTTACGGGATGCCGGAGAGATCGTCTAATGACATTCTATCCCCGACACCCCTACGCTTGGCCTTCTGGCCACGTCCAGTCAGCCGTCAAAGCGGTGGGAGGAGGTGCACGTAACGGCGCCTCCCTCTCCCTGGGCGCCGCCGGTGGAGCGAATTCGCAGATGCGAGTGCCTCGCGTTCCCGCTCCGCGGCCTCGTTTGCAGAGATGACTTCCTCGCAAAAGGAGGCCATCGGCGTCTAGTACCTGTCACTATCAAGCATCTTGTTGATGACGATCGACAGCGACATGTATGACCGGCTGCCTGCCACTTCACTTTCCACGTTCACTGACCACGCCACCTAGCGCGTCATTCGCTCCCCACAACGCAAACTTGTTTTAAAACACGTCTAAAAGAAAGCCAGTGAGCTCCGTTTAGTCAGTCTGGGACCGCGAGTGCCATGGTACACTTCGAGCGCTCCAGTCTTCCGATACCGTAGCAGGGTTCATCCATTTCATCTGGATACGTTTTCAGCGATCATTTCTCCCACGTACGTGCGAGATCTAGAATGAACTACCTGTTTCTGTGTTTCCTGAGGGAGAACTGCGGTAAATAAAGGGGTGGCGTCAATTGTGATCTTGTCTATAGGACACACGGGAACACGGACACACACAGTCGCACGGGAAGACTATCCTCTGACATCCTGTATAATGTAGTTGTTTGTACAAAGGTATCTACTCTGTGGGTTTACTTAGAATGTGAATTGTGATTTTTTTTTTTTTTTTTAATAATAATAATAATTTATTTAGTGAAAACATTAACAAAATTAACATTGACCCTAACATTTGATTGACCTATAAGTGTAAAAGTAATTGTGATTACTTGCAGTATGGGCATATACAACTTAGTAATCCGCATTATTGATCCTTATGCATGACCCATTGCTTACATCAGAACGTGGGATAAAGTACCCAAGCCTACAAACACTTTACTCAGTTTAGTCATCTAAATTTAAAATGTTTCGTTTTCATAAAACAAAGAACGAGCCTACGTTTAAGATTAATTTGTGTGCGCGTGAAATGATACAGATATGCCTACGTTGCGTAAATTACGTAGCCGGGTACATCATAATTAAAAAAATGAGTTATAAAAGATTTCAAGTCTCTAGCATTCTATAATGTTTAAAATAAAGATTATTATCTATCAATTTCGAAATTTTAAGATTAATTATTAAACATATAAATATTCAATTCTGTGGCGTTGTGATTGTAGAAGTGATAGAATATCACAATATTTTCACAAGCGGAGTAATTAAATAGTAAAAAGAGAGCAAAAAGATCTATCCGACTATTTTTATTAATAAAAGTGCTAATATAAATAATATGTATATTAATATTTTTATACTTTTCAATAGTTTATTCACATATTGCTGATTATAGGTTCATTTTTTTTTTTATTAACTCTAAGGAACGCAGCACTAAGAAAATAATCCTTGTATTGCGGGGGACTTTACTGACATGCAATTAACCCAGACAAATTACACGCAGCCTGAGAACAATACTTTTGTGGGTCGCACAAAACATTGTCCCGGCTAGGAATCGAACCTAGGGTACTGGCACAGAAAGTTGTTATCTTAACCACTACGCCATCTATGCTATCTTTACATATCTCTATTTTTTATGGATAAATTCGTACAATATTTTTAGTATAAAATGAACTTATCGGCAAATAAAATATTGAAACCTAATACGATACAAACTCACATATATATGGTGATACATTAGGAATAAAATATATCACTACACTTAGTGATACATTTTAAATTATCATACATTGTGATAAATAAATAAATAAACAAAAATATAAATTTTATATCTAACCTAAGCTAACCCTTCCATATATATATATATAAGCTATCGACTAGGGAGGAGACCCACGAAGATAATCCCACAGGTGATCTATCGAAGACAACAACCGGGCGCCGATGCCCCTCTTGAACGGCTTTGAAAAATACTTCTAGGGCGGGTATATAGGGTCGCGCACCGTTCTTTTTGTCGGACGGACCGAATGGGGCGTGACCACACTATAGCCCGCCAAAAAAAAAGGTCAGATTCCCTCGCATCGTAACTCGTGCCCAATATTTTCCTATATATATATAATAATTTCTTTAAGAACAGTATCTTCTAACTTTAAAATAAAATACTTACTAAAAAAAAAATGATATAAGTATCTCTAAGTACATGTGAAGGTTAAATCGCTTGGAAACTATTTGATCTAATAACTTATTCACGTATATACTCTGTACAACCATTTTGTAAATCTACTTATGTAATATTTAAATAAACAAAGCTGTATAAAATCAAGTGTTCACTAAGAGATGAAGTCACAGCTGCTTTAGTTTATAGAAGACAGGACATATTCTGCAAATAGACATACTGCCAACTTATGAATATTGTATGAATCCTTACCCTAGGATCAGGTTATCTTAACGCTTGAGAAGGCTAACGTATGCATTTGTCTCGCTTAACAATGATAAAGTTATTGAGAAACTTGGATATGTATAACTTCAATATCTATTTTCACATTGATATTAAAGCTTAGATTAACGCTTTAATTCTATTTGTTTACTTTAATAAATATACATTTGTATTAAGATAACTTACCGTGTGGTGACGGAGTAAGAATACTATTCACCACCCTATATCTTACCCGTGGGTGATTGTACGAGACGACTAAGGGATATAAAACGCATATAATATCTATACGAGAGAAGGAAAACTCTAAACAAAACCCTATACCAACACGTCTGACCAGCGCGGTATAGTATATTAATTGCCCTCCCACTGCGGAGGAGGCCCGAGCCCAACAGTCGGACATTTATGGACTGTGATGATGATGATGATGAAGATAACTTTGCCTAATATTAACTGGAAAATTACAAATATTAACAAACACAATTGACGAATTTTTTTTCGGGCAGGCTGTGGTTAGTTCTTACCCTGCCCATTCCGTCTGGGGCGACGGAACTTACCGTACTTCCTGCCCATCGCCATCAGATCCAACACTGTCACTGTTTCCCTGGCATCCGTGATCAACCACAAATTACATCTAGAGTCGAAACTATTTGTGAATCACACAAAATATGAGAATCAAATTTACGATACTCTGACGTTTTTATAATTAAATAATAAAATAAAATTTCTTAAAATCGGTCCAAGTCCGAACTAATTGTTTTAATGGTCCAAAACCATCTTCGTATTGTTGCCTTTCCATTGATACTGGTGTGCGATTCAGCGGTTGGATGGTTTCAAAGTCTGGTCTTCTTCTGCCCTTAATTTCTAGTAGCTATGGCCGAAAATTTCTCTTTTTGATATGCCAACGAATTTCACTAATACTTAGCCTTTTTACACCCTAACAACCCACTGTTGAACATAGGCCTTCATGGTGATATTGCTATAATTGCTGCCGCACACGTCCAATTCTTTATTCGTAATATTCGTTCCATTCTCCCTTGGTCAGCCTTTACGATTACTATAGGGAAGCAAAAGGTAACTACAGATTGTATTCTTAATCCATTGCTAAACATACAATATTGTCTTCCAAAAGTAATAAAATAACCTACGATATATACAACACCAGATAGTTGCTTCATAATAATTCGTATACAAAAATTTCGTTATTACATTCACGTCAGCTATAGACAGGGGTGAATATATTGCAGAAGTAGGTAGTTTCACATGCCTGTTTATGAATATTTCATGAGAAGCATCCTGATCAACGTTATATCGGTGACAGCTTTTGTACTTTAATTTCTTACACTTTGAAACTTATCTGTTACCTATTCCCGGTTACTATATTTATTTTTTCTTTTTAATGAAAATATAAGGCTGGTAGGCTTATTTTTGGTAACATAAATTTTTACTTAATAAATCGGAGGACTAGAACTAAGTGGTTGTGGTTTGTATCTATTAATTATAGAATTTCTTCAATACGCTATGTTGTCTTCGACAAAATAAAGTGCTTGCTATCAAGTTTCCGATGATTTTCTTTTTTAACAATTAAAAAGAGGATAAATGTCACTGGTCAATAATTAATAGCGTTTTATATAAATGTATACTACTTTCACAGAGATTTAGTCCGTTTATATCTTTTAGTTATATAAAAGAAAGAGCGATATTACATTGTGAGTTAATTCTGTCACTATACATATTTATAATAGTATACTGTTGAAATTTATTATAATAATATTCATTTATGCTGTGTGACAGTGGCTACGAATACTGTCAACCCTTACTTTGCTGGTAGATGTTGTAAAAGACGATCTAGGTCAATTCTACCTGATGCCGTCTGCTTAATAATTATATTCCCAAAGAGGGTTGACGTCAAGCAGAAGCTGGTTATAAGGCAATAACTTTTGCAATGTGTACAATGGAAAAGGAGTACATATTGTGTCGACCCCAAGTAATTGGGATAAGTGCAGGAGACTGATGAATTTTTATTTGCATCCTTTATTTTTTGCTTTAGTATAAAAAACGTTTTATTTTCTCTTGTCTCTAACACTATCACTTATTTCTATTAAACATGTTTTCTTAATCTAACAATAGCTCATTGAATTATAAAATATACTGAATCATTGTAAGAATTTTCGCCAAACTCTGTAGTTACTAGCCTAATAAATGTAACCAGGCGACTGCTTCATTTAAGTCATTCATCCATGTGAATACTTGTGAAGTATATTACTATTACTACCTGTGACCTACAGTCTGACTCTTATTCATACGCATACGCAGGCCATATACGTCCCACTTATGGGCTCTAGCCTCCTCGGAGGAGGAGGCTAGAGCCCATAAGTGGGCGGAGGAGGCGGCGCAGATGCAAATACGGAACGTGTCCGGGAGGATTCCCTTGACTTATTCGCACCAGCGGCCGGGGCGGCGCAGGCGCGAATATCTACGCCTGGTGCCGCCCTAGCTGAGGCATCGGGTGATCGGACCGGAGAATAGTCCGGTCACCCGAAGTGAGGCCACCGCATAAGGACGACGGCCCGATGGCGAAAGCTGTCGGGGCGTCGACTCGAGAGGAACCCGGAAGGGTAAACCGCCGGGCGGACGTCGCCCCGGACCGATTTGGCGGAGCGCGACTACATCCATAGTCCACCGCAAGGAGAAAAAAAAGGGGATCAATAACGCATATAACATTTATGCGAGAGAAAAAAAAACTCGAAACAAAACCCTATACCATCACGTCTGACCAGCGCGGTATATTAGGTTCATTTCCCTTCCATTACAGAGAAGGCCCGAGCTCAACAGTGGGATATTTATGAGCTGTGATGATGATGATGATGATGATGATGAATAACGAAGTAAAAATATAATTCAGAACGGTTTCTCCCCGCAAGTGTTGTTAGAGACAAGTAAGTATTAGTTATATACTTACACACACATCAATATCATAGAAAAAACGAAATAAAATTCTATACCATTCAATTTCACAAACGTGGTGGAAGTGATCAATATCTCTCTTATTAAAGAGAAAACCAGTGCTTAATATTGGGCTGGATATGAACTTAATAAAAAAAAGACAAATTAGAATAATCTATGCTAAATATTTTTCATAGTTACACTATAGTACATTACTGCAGCGGCCAGCAAAACAGGGATTGATGGACGAACGTGCAAATATGGACCGAGGCGTAGCCGAGGTACACATACGTAAGTCCATCAATTCCTAGTTGTGACCAAGGATTGTATAGTGCTTTTCTCAAATAATGCGCGGAAATTATGATTATAGCCTATCTAATCTAAGAAGTGCACTTTGACAGCTGTCGGAGTAAGTTGTCTAGGCATGTGAACCAAATATGTAATCGCTATCGAAAATATCCGATTTTAGTGAGAAATCGATATTGATTCTTTTTAATTAATAATCGGTTTATTTGTTATTTTTCAAAAAGGAGATGAATAAATTAAGTGCTAAATTAGTACTAAAGAAATTTAATTATTTCAGCATAAAATCTATTCATCATATTTAGTAGGATTAGGTTAAGTAAAAACAAAAACTGGATTTTAAAATAGCCATTTATTCAAAATCACTACTATTACTTGAATTATCATCGTCGCGAACATTAATCATTATTTCCTTATCAATAAAATTGTCGAAACGTACATTTTTGTCCAAATCTCTGTTCGATTAATTATATTATTCTAATATTATTACCGATTATTTGAATATTCGTGAATTAGAAGTTGTCAAGCACTACTGTATAGAGCGTGATGACGTGACATTGATAAATCGTCAATAAAAATCACTATTTACCATGTTATTTTTATTTTAAATTAGTTTTACGAGTTTCAACATTAGATTATTGTACAAGAAAGTCAACGCAACGTTAATTATGTAAATAACTTAATAGTTCTTTAAAATTTCAGATTTATTGTTTGCAGTCATGTGTATACGTTTGACCAAGGTTATTATGTATTAAAAAATGCAAAACGTCAAAATGAAATTCTTAGATTAGATGAACTATAAGTACCTATATAAGTAAAACTGTAGAACTAAACTAAGTAGAACTGCATATATGACGAACAACGGACAACATTTTTCACGTGCTAAAGGGTGAATTGTTTTTTTTTTTCATTATATAACAGCTTTCTTTTTCAAGCCAGTTCGAAATTTAAATAAAACTCTGATAAGTTGCCTATATGGTTAACATATTTTGAAGTAACAAATCGTTCCATTTTTAAAATATACGATAGATATGAATTTACATATATATTTATTTAACCGCTAAAAGACGATAGATATGGATTTCATACATTTTTTGCCGGCCGCTGCTCGCATGTATTTGGTCTACAATATCGATTTATCTCGAAGAAGAACAATCTTCTTTAGATAACAAAATAATTCTCACATTTCCAAGCATGTTTGAGAAAAATAGTTACCTATATATTTTTGAAAATATGATATTGTAGGTCCAAAATATTATAATACGTGTACGCGAAGGGAATACCTTACACTCTTTCAACTCGCAACTGGCGAGGCCGTATCTCTTTTTGTTCCCCCTGGGGATAAATAAAACGCCAAGAACGCAACGTACCGTGAATACACCATAAACATTGAAATATTGCATGCGTATTGTATGAATGCCACTGTTATTTGAATAATGGTATATTTTTAAGCATATTGTAAGATGACAATGAGAAAATAGGTGCATTCCATACTAAAAATATTACCAGATAAATAGTGATATTACTCATACGCGTTTATTTCGCTAAATAAATACACAACGTTTAAATTATTTATACTACGAGTATAATATCAGTGTATATTATAGAAAGTAATGACCTTTTTTTACAGATTCTATGACATTTGTAATATAAATAATCCCTTTTTTTTTATTTTTTTTTGGGGGGGTGGGCTACGGTCGACGCACTCCTCGCACCTGTCGATCCGGGGTGACAGAGGGGCGTAAGCGCGCACAGCCGTAACCCACCCGTGACGTCGCCTTCGTCGTTGGGCCGACCACCGGAGCAGAGTGACTTGACGTCAGTGGTCGGCCCGACGGAATACCCCTGAGGAGTACCCTCTCCTCGACCGACATCCCCCCCTCGGGTAGGATGACGGTCTTTCCTCACGCGGTCGGCCTCTCGGCGGGTGACGGACTAATTCCCCGATCCAGTCACCCGCGGCCTTGGCTAGGGCGGCATCAGGCGCAGGTAATAGCGCCTGCGCCGCCCCAGTCGCCGGCGGCGGCTCGCGCCGTCGAGGAGACGCTCCTCGCGCACGCGCTCCGCCGCCTCCTTCCGCGAGACTACTGCCTCACAGAAGTTTATGACCGCGTCCCAGTTCCTGACGCTGTCGAGCATTGCCCTGGCGATGGTCGGCAGCGTCAGGTCGGCACCGATGATTGCGACGAGTTCACGACGCTGCTCTGCCCAAGCGGCACAAACCTCGAGCGTATACTGCGCCGTGTCTTCGTCACAATCGCAGTGGTGGCAGGACGGTGTACTCTCCCTCCTGACGACCTTGTGCAAGTATTTGGCAAAGCATCCATGCCCCGTCAAAACCTGCACCAGTCGGAAGGAGAGCACCCCGTGCCGCCGTTCCAACCACTGCATCAGCACCGGCCGGAAGGCCTCTACGGTCCGCACACCGAACCGAGGCCTCTCCAGCCGGACTGCCCAACGGGCAATGACATCTAGGCGGGCGTCGACGCGCCAGGTGGTGAGTTCCCTCAAAGAGACCACACCGCCCCCCGTTCGCACCCCCGACACCCACCGATACAAATCGGCGAGCATTTCCGCCTCCAGGTCCCACGGGGGAGTCCCGGCCAACAGGCACGCTGCCTCCGTCGCCACCGTGCGGTACCCGCGTACAGCCCTGACCGCCATGGCCCTCTGTGGTCGCCACAGAAGAGCCCTGAGTCAGACGGTCAGGGACCCCGCCCACACCGATGCGCCGTACAGGGCCATCGACCGGACGACCCCCGTGTACAGCTGTCGGCACGTAGCGCTCGGTCCGCCCACATTCGGCATAAGCCATGAAAGGGCGGACGCCGCGCCGACGAGCCGCGGAGGGAGCCTGCAGAAATTGAGCCTGCACCAATGCCCGTCGAGCACCAGTCCCAAATACCTCATATGAGCCCGGATGCTGATGTCAACCGAATTGACGGTGATCGAAACGCCGATGAGAGGGCCCATGCGGGGCCCATGAAACAAGGGGGCCTCCGTCTTGTCCAGGGCCACCCTCAACCCCAGCGCCTCGATCCGCCTGACGATCTCTTCGGTGCCGAGAGTCGCCAGGCCTGCCGCCTCCTCCAGCGTCCCACCGCGGGCTGTAACGAGCGTGTCGTCGGCGTTACAGATTACGCCCAGCCCGGGTGGGAGGCTCCCTCTCAACGCCCAGTCGTAGCCGATGTTCCACAGGGTGTGTCCGAGGACCGACCCCTGTGGGACACCGCACGTCATGGTTCGCACAACGTCCCCTACTCGGTTGGTGTAGAGGACGCTGCGCCCCTCCAGATAGTCTGCCACTAGCCGCCTCAGGTAAACTGGCACTCCGTGGTATCGGAGCGCAATATAAAAAAATAATCCTTAAAAATTGTTTTATTTCAAATGTTATCGCGTTAGAATGCCGAACGAACGTCTAGTTAAGAAGATATACAATGCGAAAGTGAAAAAATGTATGTACCGGGGGAGACCGAGACTAACTTACCTAGACCAGATTGGTCACGTACTGAAGGAAGGTGGAGTCAAGAGTCTCCGAAACCGGCGAGCGTGTATGAAGAGAATTATGAATATTGAGGAAGCGAGTGAAGTATGCAAGGATAGAGTTCTCTGGCACTCTGTTCTCCCTGCCTACCCTGCAAGGGATATGGCGTGATAATATGTAAGTATATGTATGTATGTAATAGTTGCATAAACATCAGATATCGTTAATGACTAAAACTAAACTCGATATTGACAAATAACTATATTATTTTTTTATTTAAATTATGTTGCATATATGATACGTATGTATCTCTCTATATCTCTCTATATATTTAAACGAGCAATTCTTGTATATATATATATATATGTAATCTGCATCTTGGAAACGGCTCCAACGATTTTCTTGGAATTTAGCATACAAGGGGTTCCGGGGGCGATTAATCGATCTAGCTAGGTTTCATTTATAGAAAATATTGTATTGTCAGTACTTTTCGGCAACAAAAATATAATTTTTCGTTGTATTAGAACCATTAGAATATGAAAGTTTTCAAATTTTGATGCTGTCATTAAGAATAGACATTTAGCTCAGTTGGTTCAATCGTGTAGTCTAATCCAAACAAACCGGAGCTCGGTTCGGATCCTTACTTTCTTTTATTTACTTTTTGGCTTTTTTTTATTATTTTATTAATTATTATCATTTGCCCGCATTTTTGTCTGCGTAGAAGTCGAAAATGGTCCTAATAGGATTTTTGTTTGATTTTTACGTTATTAATGCTATTGTTATTTATAAATAATTATGTATAAATGTTTGTATACATACTTATATAGTAGGTATAACAATCTTATCTATGTGGTGACGGAGTAAGAATACAATTCACTATCCCCTATCTTACCCGTGGGTGATCGTACGAGACGACTAAGGGATATAAAATTCATATAACATCTATGCAAGAGAAGGAAAACTCGAAACAAAACCCTATAACAACACGTCTGACCAGCGCGGTATAGTAAGTTAACTTCCCTTCTATTATAGAGGCGGCCCGAGCCTAACAGTGGGACGTATATGGACTGTGATGAAGATGATGATAACAATCTTTGCGAAACAAAACCCTATAACAACACGTCTGACCAGCGCGGTATAGTAAGTTAACTTCCCTCCTATTATAGAGGCGGCCCGAGCCCAACAGTGGGACGTATATGGACTGTGATGATGATGATGATAACAATCTTTGTTATAGTGTAGGGTAGGTTCGATAAACATAAAAATCAAATGAAATTTTGTCATATATTATGAACACCAGGCTTTTTCTTAGCAGGCCATGTTTTAAACACACCGCGCTCATTCCGACCGAGGCGACGGAAGGGTAGTGTGCGGCCCCAAAACCCACCATCTTTTCCATCGAAATTAGGCCGACCACTGGTACCGCTTCTTTGACATCCACCCGCGATACTACACCTATTACAGTATTTCTTTGTAAACAATATGTTTTGATTTTCTTTCGGATGCTAGAATAACCAGGCTACTCTGTGAGCTTACTCTGAAGCATGTGACAACATACAACTGCCCATGGAAAAAGCAGCTTTCTCTCAAGTCTACTCCCGCTACCTCAAGAATTTGACCTCGAGCTTTGTTTGTGGTTATTGCGAAGCAGACTTTAATGGCAAACTGCACTCTCTGAAATTCGAAGGAGTAATTTGATGGTATTTGGTGAATCCTAGGAATAATACAGACTTTGCTCGAGAACAATCGTTCAGTATAGTTGACCCGATTACAATGCATTGTAACGTTTTTTCTTGCAAACTGGTGGCATTGTATAATTTTGGCGCCCCAGCTTTCAATTTTAAGATGTGAGTTGGAACTTCAGAGTATTCAGGAACTCGACCGGTTGTCTGACTAGGAGTTTATCACTTATTCGAAGGATTTATATTAATATTCGACCCCTTCGAATGATTTAAAATATTTGCAAGTAAATAGTATAAAGAAATCGAAATGACCATAGTATCGCACATAGGTACAAGTAGGTCATGGCGTCTTGCGACCAATCTGATCAGCATTAACATCCTGTCTCCCTATCGTATCTTACTGATTGTTCCTAATATAACTCAGCCTTTTCTCTCGATTTTTACAAATATGTTGATTAAACGCTAGCTAAACAGCGAACAAAAATATAGTAAATGACTATCTCTCTTTCCTAATCATTATGCGGTAAAAGTACCCTCGCCAGAGTAAAATTAAAACGGGTAATACATCTTATGAGCGATGAATTTCAGTTATACGATGCAATGTGTTATCATGGCTCTCAATTACAGTATTCGGCTTACAAAATTACTGTCCAACAATTTAAAATTTCAAACTCTACGTTCCTATGACGCCATGTCCTAAAACTGTATGACCTCTGTATAGCTTAGAAACTTTCAAATGCCGTGTTAATACAGTATTGTGTATTTCGAGACATTCCAATTTTAAAGAGTACTTCCATTGTACCAATCCATCCATTCCATAGTTGCAATTATGTGAGTTCAACCTTTTCGGGGTTCCGTACCCAAAGCGTAAACGGCACCCTATAACTAAGACTTCACTGTCCGTTCGTCCGTTCATCTGTCTATCACCAGGCTGTATCTCATGAACCATGATAGTTAGACAGTAGTCAGACAAAAAATTTCATAGATGATATATTTCTGTTGCCGCCGCCGTAATACTAAAAAACAAATAAAATAAATACTTAAGGGGTGCTCCCATATAACAAACGTGATTTTGGCTCCTTTTTGCTCGATACATTTTTTAATTTCTATTTTTTGTACTTTTTGCCTTTTTAATTTATTTTTCATTATTTTTATTATATTTAAATATATCTTTCAAAACACATTAATAAGAAAATACCCCTCCAGATATTACATATTAAAAGCAGCACTTTAATTTCAATCCTCTGAAATCATAGTTTATATTGAAATGAAAAAAAATCTTTTCCAACGGCAGTTATAAAATACTACTTAGGATTTTAAGTTTATTACGTCACTGAAGAAACAGGGCAATTAGAAATAAAACCAAAACCTCTAGCTTTATTGGTCAATTTTCTCCCCAATGAACGTTGCGAATAGTGGAATGAATATTCGAATAAGCTCTTCAGACAAGTTCTCTACTGCATAATTCTATTGAGCCTCTTGTCGTACACAGGCGTCCCCAAGAATAAAAGAATATTGTCGTAATCGCCATGCTTAGCAGACGAGTTGACAGTCTCAGTGAGGTGTTATTATACATTGTCCAAGAGTGAATAGCAGCTTACTTTCCTGATAAGTCTGTTAGCTGATTTTACAATTTTCAAATTATGATGGCAACGATGGTATTCTTATCCCATCACACGAGGATCATACTGAAAAACTGCACCTGAGGGCCTCGCGTGATCGTGAAAAAAGCGATGGGAAACTAAAAAACAAATACAAGCCTGATAAAAACCGTGAAAAAAAGTTTTATTTTAAATATAAATTAATTACGCAAACATCAGAAATCACAATGAGAAATCGGTTAAAATTAAAACAGTATTTCATTTGAATAAATCCGCCGATAATCCGTTAAGAATAAAATATCCGTATTTACGATATGCATATGAACAGTACCTAAAAACTCAGGAATGTCTGAAAATCAACACAATTTTTATAAAAATCTGATGCTACGGAATCCCGTCTCTTTAAAATTAAATTTTATTATTTCTGTGATTGTGTATAATTAATTATACTTAGTATTATTCAATCCTCAGCCTATCAAAAATCGTACAATGGACATGGTAATTACCGCGTGTGTCCTCAGCAATACCAGGCATATGAATTGTTATAACTTTCTCAAGAATCCTGATTCTGATCAATTCTTGACCGATTTATACAATATATAAGGAAGTAGGTGGTTTGTATTTTTAACTCATTACTGTACAAATCAAAGTTTTCATTATCATTATTATTATCTTAGATATTAATAATCTCCATATTCAATTTTATCAAATCTGAGGTATAAAATTATTTTATATAGTTACAGTAAATCATTATCATTCTCCCACTCTTATCCCAATTACTTGGGGTCGATACAATATATACTCTTCTTTCATAGTACATATCGTAAAAGTTATTGGCAATAGTTTTATGACCGGCCGCCTGGCAGACGTCAACCCTCCTTGGGAATGTAATTGTTGACTAAACGGCATCAGATGTAGTTGTCCCAGGTCGTTATAAGGCTCTTTGTCGTCTTTTACGACATCCACGAGCAAAGTAAGGGTTGGTAGTATTTGTAGCCACTACCACAGAATAGATATACTTACAGTAAATATTACTCCTAAACAATAAAAAAAAAAATATTGCCTAAAGAAGCCAGAGGTACCAACATATAACGAGTTTGAGTCTTGGACATCTCATATGACGTCTTAGTTGGACTTTATGGTCAACGTAACGTTAAGCGTTTTATAAAAACCGCGTGAGGAAAGACCGACATCCTACCCGAGGGGAGGGACGTCGGTCGAGGAGAGGGTACTCCTCAGGGGTATTCCGTCGGGCCGACGACTGACGTCAAGTCACTCTGCTCCGGTGGTCGGCCCAACGACGAAGGGGGCCCACGTCACAGGTGGGTTACGGGTGTGCGTACTTACGTCCCTCTGTCACCTCGGATGGAGTGGTGCGAGGAGTGCGCCGACCGTAGCCCACCCCAAAAAAAAAAGCGTTTTATAAAAGAAAAAACAATAAATCAGCTGAAAGTATCTTTACGGCTTTTTAAAACTATTTTTACGGATTTTATTGCGTTTTTTTTTCCTGAGTTTTACTTTGCCGACGTTTCAAATACTTCTCAGATTTCGTTGTTATATGGTTGATTTTGCTCCATTTACTTGGTGTTGTAAATTAATCATTCCACACATCTGCAAAACCAAACTAAAGCTATTGTTTTTAGTAACCACTAGGTAATCCAAAAGCGTGACGCTAGCAGTGCCGTACTTACATATAGCTTTCATTTCACGGGGAGTGCTCTGAGGAACTGTATAACTTGGTACCAACGTCACCGTTTTACCACCGTAACAGTCGACACAGTAGCAGGGTTTATAAAGGTCTTAGTCATCTTTTTTGATATCAACGAGATAAAAAAGGGGTTGGTAGTAATCGTAGCCGCTACCACACAGCAAATAAAGATAATAAAATACTAAATTATCTATCTCTCTAGTTCTATAAAATCTATCACCAACCAATTTAAATTTACCACTAAATTAAAATTCTACAGATACTCCTCATTCTTTTGTATTCATAAATTGAATTTTCACTTCAATAGTTAAATCTCCCTTTTTGATTAGGATTCAATTTTAATGCAGAAATCGTTTAATTTCACAAAAAGACCGGAACACAAACATGTGGGAATTAATCTCTGAAGCAATCGAAACTCAATTACTGGGAGTTTACTTTGTTCCAATGGAAAAAGATTTTCTTTTGTTACAACTGGCGAACAAATTAACTAATCGGTTGAGTTTCTGCGTAGTAATATTATTGAAATATAGTATTATAATATTATACGCAAACTTTCATAGTCATAATATATATAATGTTATTAATGTCGAATTATTGGGAATAATTAAAGAAAGACGTAATGCTTGCGTTGCTTTAAAATATCAAAGACAACATTTAAAGCTTTCACTTCGTGTTTCTTTAATATTTTATGAATATTTCTTGGAAAATAATCTATCGCATGTGGTAAAAACAAACTATAGCAAAGCGTTCGTATATGTATGAAACGATTATCTTTATATTATCATCATTCTCCTACTCTTATCCCAATTACTTGGGGTAGATACAATAGCTACTCTTCTTTCATAGTACATATTGTAAAATTTAATAATTTTATGACCGACCGCCTGCCAGACGCCAACCCTCCTTGGGAATGTAATTGATTACCAAACGGCATCAGATGGAGTTGGCCCAGATCGTTATAGGGCTCTTAGTAGTCTTTTACGACATCCACGAGCAAAGTAAGGGTTGGTAGTATTCGTAGCCGCTACCACACAGCATTTTCAGAAACGGTTTCTTTACATATATATTACAAAACAGTACCTTGCTTTTTTAATATGGCAATTTTAAATGTCCAATTGATTAAATAGAAGAGGTTCCTAGGAAATCAAATATATACTATAACCATCTATGGCTGGGGTATACATATATTAAATTATTACCCATAAGCCCTCACTGAATTGTAAGCCATTAAGGATAAGATACTTTAGCACGTACACTTGCCTACGGATCATGAGATTAAAGAGTTAAAGCACGCACCTACGTTATCGAAAGTACAAGTACATATTTGCATCAGCAATAAAACTTTTCAGATGGCTATAGATAATCTCTAAATATTTTGCTTCGAGCGTTAGATAATTAGGTTGTAAAAGTCTATAGAAATAAATTAGAAATTAACTCTATATTACACTTCGTAACAATTATCTAAGAAACACGAGTAGAAACACGATTTATCTCTAAGACTGCGAGCGAATGGCCTAAATTTAGTTAGCATTTTGTACTTCTATTACTTCATAATATCACACTACACACAACAGTAACTAAATTAAAAATCTGATACATTATATAAAATCTAACATCAAATACAATCAGTCTAACATCAAACCTAAAGGACTTAACTTGATACCAATTACGTAGGAACGAAGACTGATTGGGAACATCGACGGTGTACTTAAGTATTAAAGACGTTGAATACCCAAACACTCGAACTGGGAACTCATTAGTGCCTCTTTGAGTCGGTTTGTTTGACATTCAAATTGAATTTATTCTCAGTTTCCAGTTGAAATTAATGATCACCAAGAACTTTAGAAGGATAATAATTTTTTTTTTTTTTTCGATAGAGAAATAAGTAAATACTAAGTTTAATCTTTTAATATCAAAAACTGTTTAGGTAATACATTAGGCTTCTCCTAATTTCTCGCGTTGAGTGTTTTGGATTTGATTGCTATATGTAACAATATTTATACCATCCACAAATGGTTAAATAATAACAAAAAAAAAAGAACAACTCATGTAAAAAATGACAAGGAAGATATTGGCCATACTAGGCCTTCCTCATTGCGGAAGTGACTCGAGTCTATTATCGGGGTTTCGATACGACCATACTGGGTATGACCAATATCTTCCTCATTGCTAAGGTGACTCGAGACTATTATGTTAAGGATAATAATATAAGTAAAAATAACTAGTCTTTGTTCTTTAAATGATTACGTCGTTGGTCTAGTGGCGTAAATATTCCATTTACGATTGTAAAGTCCCAGATATGGACCTACGAATGTATTTTTTTTTTTTTTTTTTTTTTTTTGGTGGCCTATGGATTAGTCTCGCCCCGCCAAATCGGTCCGGGGTGACGGAAAAGGCGGCGCGTGACCCCATAGACCCACCGTAAAACTCCTCTCTCTTCGCCGTGCGAGCGGGTCACCGGGACCCGATTTTTAACTTCGGTGGCCCGCCCGGCGGTTCACCCTCGCGGGTTCCTCTCGTCGACGCCCCAACAGATTTCGCCGTCGGGGCGTCGCCCTCACGCGGTGGCCTCACGTCGGGTGACCGGACAATTCCCCGGTCCGATCACCCGAAGCCTCGGTTAGGGCGGCATCAGGCGCAGGTATTCGCGCCTGCGCCGCCCCGGCCGCTGGCGGCGGCCCGGGGCGCGGGAATCCTCCCTTGCCCGTTCCGCCGCTTCCTTCTGCGAGATGACAGCCTCGCAGAAGGCGGCAACCGCGTCCCAGTTCCTGATGCTGTCGACCATCGCTCTCGCGACGGCCGGCAGCGTCAGGTCGGCACCGATGACAGTGACGAGGTCACGGCGCTGCCGCTCCCATCCTGGACACACCTCCAGCGTGTGTTGCGCCGTGTCCTCGCCACTCCTGCAGTGGTGGCAGGCCGGAGTCCACTCCCTATACACGACCCTGTGCAGGTACAACCCGAAACACCCGTGCCCCGTCAATACCTGCACCAGCCGAAAGGTGAGGACTCCGTGCCGCCGCTCCATCCACTCTATCAATACGGGCCGGAGGGCCTCAACGGTCTCCACACCGTGCCTAGGCCTCTCCAGCCGCGTAGCCCAACGGGCGATGACGTCTCGGCGGGCATCCACGCGCCAGGTGGCTATCTCGCTCAACGATGGGGAGCCACCTTCCTCGCGCGCTGTGATAACCCGCCGGTAGAGGTCGGAGAGCATCTCCGCCTCTAGGTCCCACGGGGGTGTCCCGGCCAACAGGCACGCCGCCTCTGTCGACACCGTGCGGTACCCGCGAATGGCTCTGACCGCCATGGCTCTCTGTGGCCTCCACAGAACCGCCCTGAGCTGGGCGTTCAGAGCCCTCGCCCACACGGGTGCGCCGTACATGGCCATCGAGCGGATGACCCCCGCATACAGCCGTCGGGCCTCAAAACTGGGTCCGCCCACATTCGGCATGAGTCGAGAAAGGGCGGACGCCGCGCCGACAAGCCGGGGAGCAATCTGTCGGAAATGCTCCCGGAACCACCATCGCCCGTCGAGCACCAGACCCAAGTACCTCATATGGGCCTGGATGCTGATGTGGATGGAGTTTACCACTATCGAGGCGCCGATGGGCAGCCTCACACGGGGCCCATGGAAAAGTAGGGCCTCCGTCTTGTTTAGGGCCACCCTGAGCCCCAGCGCCTCGATCCGCCTGACCATCTCCTCGGTGCCGAGAGTGGCCAGGCTCGCCGCCTCTTCGAGTGTCCTGCCCCGGGCTGTGACGAGCGTGTCGTCAGCATAGCACACCAAGCTCAGCCCGGGGGGGAGACTCCCTCTCAACGCCCAGTCGTACCCGATGTCCCACAGAGTCGGCCCCAGAACCGACCCCTGTGGAACGCCGCACGACATGGGCGTCCGCACAATGTCCCCTGCGGGACCCGCGCAGAGGATACTGCAGCCCTCCAAATAGTCTGCCACCAGCCGCCTGAGGTACAGGGGCACTCCATGGAACCGGAGCGCCTCCCTGATGCAGCCGAATGGCAGACTATTGAATGCGTTGGCGATGTCCAACGACACCGCCAACAGCACTCCCTTCCCGGCGACGGCCTCCGCGGCCGCCTGCCTCAGGCGTAATAGGGCCCCAATGGTCGAACGCCCCCTCCGAAACCCATACTGAGCGTCCGACAGATCGGGCCCCACCTCCTCCAGGTGTCGGACGATGCGGGTAGCGAGCACACGCTCCAGCAGCTTACCCACATCGTCGAGGAGCACGATGGGCCTGTAGGCCGACGGCAAATCCGGGGACCGTCCCGGCTTTGGCAGGAGAACCAACCTCCCTTCCTTCCAGCACTCAGGGAACCGTCCAGACGTCAGACAGGCGTTGAACAGCTGCCTGAGGCGAGGCTCGAAGTGCTCGAGGAGCGACGTCAGCACCCGGACTGGAATTCCGTCCGGGCCGGGGGCCGTGGTGGCGGAACGAATCTTCGCCACGGCCGCCCCCACTTCCGACTCCGTCACGGGCGGAACACTCTCGTCGTCGTCGTCCTCCCGGTCCTGATCTGGCGGAGCCATGACCGGGGGCGTGTGTTCCGACTGCCGTGGAAACAGCTCCTCGACCACCCTACGAAGGAAGTCGGGCTGGAGGGTCTCGGTGAGGGGGGGGGCCCGCGCGCGAAGCTTGTTCAGCGCCGCGCGATATGGGCGACCCCAGGGGTCACGGTCGAGACCGTCCAGCATCTCCTGCCAACTCGCGCCCTTGGCGGCACGGATGGCCAGCCGAAAGGCAGTCCGCGCACTGCGGTACGCCTCGTACAGCTGGCCCTCCCGCTCGACGTCGCGGTGACGCCGCCGGCTGCGGGTGTAGGACCTTCGGGCACTGATACACGCCGCACGAAGGTCCGCCAGTCTTGGGGACCACCAGTAGACCCCCTGCCTCGGAGGTGGACGCCGCCGCACTCTGGGCATGGCCGCATCGCAGATCTGCGTTAACGCACTGCGAATGCGGACAGCCTCAGCGTCCACTCCGTCCGCTGGGGGTGGTGAGGACAGCCACGTGCTGACAATGGCCGCCTCCGCCAGTAGATCCCTGTCAAGACGACCCACAGCCCACCGCGGAAACGCGGGAGCTCCGTCCGCCCTGTGACCCCTACCGGGTTCCCGGGGGGAGACCTCCATCCGGATGTACCGGTGGTCCGACAGGGTCTCCGCCTCCTCCTGGACACTCCAGTTCCTCACCCGTGGCGCGACAGCGGGGCTAGCGAACGACAAGTCCACTATCGACCCGCCCTGCCGCCGCACACACGTGTTCACCGAGCCTCTGTTCAGAACACAGAGGCCCAGTGAAGCCGCCCACTCGTTGACCGCCCGCCCGCGGTCGTCCGTCGTAGGGGACCCCCACGCCGTGGATTTGGCGTTAAAGTCCCCTAGAACCAGGACGAGGCCCGGTGCCAGTCGCCGTATCGAGGCCTCCAAGGTGGTGAGTGAGGCCCCGAAATCGTCCATCCTCCTAGTGGGGGAGAGGTATACGCTGTAGAGCGTGACCCCTCCCCACTCCGCCGCGACAAATTCCTCGCCCCTATCCAAAAGGGACAAGGACGGGAAGTGCCGCTGCGTTGAGACGACGATTGCCGCGGTACCGTTTCGACTGACCACCCAATTGGGGCGATCAGGCACGGCGTATGGTTCCGCGACTACGGCTGCACCAATCGACCACTCCGCCATGGATTGCAGGAGGAGATCCTGCGCTCCGGCGGAGTGGTTGGTGTTGGCCTGCAGGAGGAGGTGCATGGCTGGTGTACCCATTATCGGGTTATGTCCATGACCTCCTCGCCAGCGGGCGATCGGACCGCGCTAGGAGCGGGAGCGGCCGTGGTCGTAGGGCCGCCCCGCGCCTTTGGGGCCGAAGCTGGAGGTTTGCACGCCCCAGAGCCCATGCGGTGCTTGGCGGGCTTATTGCCCGCCGCACACGCGGGGCAGTGGGGCGGGGCGGCGCAAGATGCCGCCACGTGCCCGGTCTGACCGCAGCGGAAACACAATCCGCCGCAGTCGAAGCAATTAGTGCACGTCGGTCGAGTGTGTCCGACCGCCATGCACTTGTAGCACCTCGCAGGCCGGTGCTCAAGCACGGTTACCCGCGCCGAGCTCCAGCCCACGAGGAGCCTGCCTGAGCCGGCCAGTTGCCTGACCGACTCCACCGGGCACTGCGCCCAGGCAGCACCTACGCCACCCGGACCGGGACGAATGGCACCGACCCGGACGGTGTCTATGGGACACCCGGTTTTCGAGGCAATAGCCTCCCGGATGTCTTCCACCGTCACTGAATCGTCCAAACCCGAAATGCGCATTTCGGCGCACTTGACGGGCCTGGCGATCTTGATGCCACCCTCCTCGGCGAACAAACCTCTCAGCTTCTCGGCCACGCTGTCGGCCGTCTTGGCGCCCTCGGCCCCTGGGAACTCGAGAATTCGAGCCCCCGTCCGGGCCTTGCGGGTCCTGGCTTCGACGCCTCCAATATCGGAGACGTCTAGCTCCCGCCGGGCCTTCCTCAAGACGGCCTCGTAGCTGAGGCCCTTCTCGGCCGCCTCGGGCAGCACAGTGATCACCACTGCGGCCGTCTTCGGCGACTTGAGCCCCTTGCGCGGTCTCTTCTTCTGTCCGGCTCCTGCCTGAGGAGCGGGGACCTCAGCGGCGCGCTTGGCCTCCGCTCTCCTCCTTTGGCCGCGACTCCTTCTGTCGCGTTCGGCTACCTGCCAACCCTGTTCGGGTACGGCAGTCGTGCCAGACGCGGAAGGTCTCGTCGCGGCCTCGCTGGTCGTCGCCGGCGGTGTTGTTGCGGGCGACTTCAGCGGTCCGGCAGGGGCCGGAGCCATCTTCCTCCTCAGGGCGGGTCCCTTCGGAGCTGGGCCGGGGCCTTTGGGCTTAGGCCCGGCCGCGGCCGCGGCGTAGCTCCCCACGCGGCCACCCTGACAAGGCAGCGGGGCGGGGGCTGGTGCCACATGCGGCCGCTTGTCCGCGGCGAGAGGTGGTCGGACACGTGGTTCTGGAGGCAACCTCGCCTCCAGAACGGCGAAGCGCGCATCGACGAGCTTGCCCACTGCGCCGATGATTTTGGCGAGGGCCTCGTCCGATATGCCTCCCACCTCAAACGGGGTCGGCTGAGCCTCCTTAGGGGCCCGTTCTACGGCGCCTAGCGGGTTTGGCGCCGCAGGGGCGCTAGCCGGCGGCAAGCGGTCCGCGGGGAGAGGCGTCAGCCTCACCACGGGAACAGGGAGTTTCACCGCGGTGACCGCGCCAGCGTCAGCCGGCGGCGCGCGCTTCGCGGCGGCAGGCGTCTTCCTCGCCGCGGGGACGGGTGTGACGCTGACGCCATCACCCAACGTCGTCGGCGCCGCAGCGCGAGGCGGCTTTGGCGCCGCAGCGGCCGCCGAGTATCCGGCCCTGGCCGATAGCGCGGCTGGCGCGGGTGACACGAACAGCGCCACCTGCGCCTTGAGGTCGGCCACGTCTATCAACAGCTGGCGGTTTGCGCGACGCATTTCCGCCAGCATGTCGCCCAGGTTCCGGTTTCGGGTCCGCAGGCCTGACATCTCGCCTCTAAGGCGGACATTTTCGGCCTGCAGATCCGTGGCCTCGCCGGCGCGGACAGCGACCGCCGCCGCCCTTTCCATGACCGAGGTCCCTCGCCCTCTTCGGGAGGCCTGGATCTTGGGTGGAGGCATGTTGGCCACGCTCCCCTCGGTTTCGGCGCTCGAGCTGCCTCCCTTGCTCAGGGGGCGCTTTCGCACCTGCGAGGGGAGGGCCTCCTCCTTCTTAGTCGCGGTCGCCGGCGGCGTCTTTGCTGCTAGACGCGCCGACGACCTAGTGGGGCCTTCACCAGCCGACCCACTGTCCTTTTTGGACGGCCCTGCGGGAATATCACCGCCCTCGTCCATTCTGACGGTAGATCCGCCGCCCTCGTCTTCGGACGGCTCTGCGACATCGCTGTCGCCCTCGTCCGTCGACGGCTCTGCTGCGAGTCTACCGTCCTTCTTCTCTTCAGCGGCGGCAGCCTCCCTGCGCGCTCGCCGCTCCTCCAGCCGCCTTTTATGGCTCAGGCCGTTGCCCCGAGACTTTCGAGGCGACCTCCTCTTCTTCTTCTGGGCCTCCACGATTTGTGCCGGGCCCTCGGCGGACGCCTCAAGTCCTGAGGACGAGGCGTCGTCTTGGTCAGTTTTGCGTTGGCATGACTGGGCCTTGGGGTGAGAATCGCTAGGATTCCCGTCGGTTTTTTTTAAATTTGCAGTATCCATTAGATTCCCACGAGAATGGGAGATACATTTCGTCGACCCGGGCAGAGATCCCTATACCCGGGCAAGCCTACATTTACCAACCAGGGGGTCAGCCGGTGCCCTGGCTGGAGCATGCTAACGACAGAACAACCCATCTGCCATGCATCTTCTCGCCGCACGCCAGAACTTAAGATTCTGGGTGATTTCTGAGTCCGAATGTTACTTCGAACTCTTTATAGAGGTTGTCTTCCTCGCGGTCCGGGCGGTTAAGCCAAGACCCTCGCTCCTGATACTACGCCTCAAGACAACGTGTCTTGAAGCAAGATACCAGGTTTACGATGTGTGGGCGGTGGCATGTGCCTGCCCAGCCCTCAAATGAATGAGTGACTGAGCCCGTCCCAATATTTCGCGTCCTATACCCTCTACTACGACTGTAGTAGAGTAAGGAGCGAAATCGCGCAGATATTCGCTACGGACGACAGTACAACAGAAGAACTGGGGACCGCCGCCCGCACCCAGGGTACACCGCGTGGAGGTTTCTGGGATAGTACCCCACCTACGAATGTATCACAGATTGATCAAAAAATGTTATTAATTTTTCTACTAATATTCTGAAAAACAAGATTAAAAAAATATGGTTTGTAAAATTTAGCAATAACGTATTGCACCTTATTACTTGGAACTAAATACGTTAAAGGTACACTTCTGCTTATATCATTGATGATAAATGGATTAGCATAAATATAAAAATAATGTAATAAAAACGACAAAAATCATTCATTAAGCAAATGTTTATAGAATCATCATTTTCCTACTCTTGTCCCTTAATTTGAAAATTACTTGGAGTCAATACAATATGTGCTTTTGTTTCATAGTACATATTGTAAAAGTTATTGGCAATAGTTTTAATTCTCTACTGGCACATACACTAGTGTAATTCAATTACTATGTATGTAATATGGCAGTCACATTTGTAAACACAACAAGTGATATTATTTCAAAGTAATAGCGGCACAAAATTTCATTTTCGTTTTTCACGGTATACAATTTTATTGCCAGGATCAATTTTACGATATTCGATACTTTTACGGTTGTTGAGTCTTAAACGTAAAAGGGTTGCAGTTATGTGCCACGTGCCTACCTTTTTCAATGCTTGTTTGGAATTGTAAAAAGCAATTAGATTTTTCAATATTTGTTTAAGTTTTGTTATTTCAATAATTCATCATCATCATCATCTCAGCTCATATGTGTATATTCCACTGTTGGACTCGAGCCTTCTAGATAATTCGAGGGAAATTTCCCTCCCTAAGTCAATTGACTTATTATATATAGGACGTGTTGGTATAGGGTTTTGTTTCGAGTTTTCCTTCTCTTGCATATTTGTATTTTTTTTATTGCTTATGGTGGCAAACGAGCTAGCAGCACACCTGTTGGTAAGTATCACTGCCACCCATGGACCTTTGCAATATTAAGGGTATACCTAGGCCCCTGCCTACCAATACAAACTCCAAACCCACCCAGTTGAGCTTTCGGTTCTCTCGCTCATCGAACGAAGCGCAATAGCACTTTACCATTACAGACGTCGATCTTCTGCGAGAGTGTGTTTAATACCGAACGCGGTACTAAGGCTGAACTAGTGGGAACACTAATAGGTTATATAATGAAATCACAATTGTGTTCTGATCTGCTGGTATATCTATACTAATATTATAAAGCGGAAGAGTTTGTTTGTTTGTTTGTTTGTTTAAACGCGCTAATCTAAGGAACTACTGGTCTGATTTGAAAAATTCTTTTTTTGTTGGATAGTCCATTTATAGAGGAAGGCTTTAGGCTATACAACATTACGCTGCGACCAATAGGAGCAGAGCAACAATGATGAATGTGTAAAAATCGGGTTTATGTTTCCTTTTGAGAGCTTCCGCTGCGTAAACGGTTAAAGTTGCGCAAAAATTATGTACTACATAATTGTTCCCCTTTCAAAGTTCTAAATAAAAGTCCGCGACAGCATATGTCTATCTTTTAAGATTGGCTCACTATAACCTATTTTATGCTAATCAAATTTGTTTTAAAATAATGTGATATTTTTAAAGGTGTTTTTATAAACATAATATTAATCCTTATCCAAATAAATGAGTTATTCATCACAAGTATTTAATTTAAAACAAAATTGCTCTTTACATTATTTGATTTCAATGAATATCTTAGGAAATATCGCAGTTTAAAAATAACATCGCAGCGAAATAATGATCAAGTACTGGGCGCGCATTTACGATAAAAATACTGGATCTTATAATCTTATATTAAAAAAAAACTCAAACTAATGTTATTTCAAAGTACTTCTGCACACACTACATTTTTAGTTTTGTTTTCTTCTCATGACCTTCCGTCGGCTTTACACATCCTAAATAATAATAATAAGTATAGGAAGTATTAGTGCCTGCCCTCATGTATGGCAGTGAAAGTTAGATTTGGCGGGGAAGACATGAAAATAGAATAAATGCTGTAGAGCTGACAGCTCTTCGTAAGCTGTGTGTAATGTAAGTATGAAAGATAAAATTAGGTATAATGTTATAA
The DNA here is from genome assembly GCA_905163515.2 of Lymantria monacha. NCBI lineage: Eukaryota > Metazoa > Arthropoda > Insecta > Lepidoptera > Erebidae > Lymantria > Lymantria monacha. Next base: position 21,562,098 of record LR991091.1, read on the forward strand.
AAGAGCGCTGGTATGCTGAGGTGGGTTGAACACGAAGTGGCAGAAATAATGAGTGGGCAGAGGTTGACGAAGCAAACATATAAAGCAATCGTGAATGGGACGAATACAAGGGGAAGACCTTTTCTGGACCAAATTGGCGATTTGTTCACGAGAGGTCATCATCATCATCATTCTCCTACTCTTATCCCAATTACTTGGGGTCGATACAATAAGTACTCTTCATTCATAGTACATATTATAAAAGTTATTGGCAATAGTTTTATGACCGGCCGCATGCCAGACGTCAACCCTCATTGGGAATGTAATTGTTGACCAAACGGCATCAGATGGAGTTGGCCCAAGTCTTTATAAGGCTCTTAGTCGTCTTTTACGACATCCACAAGCAAAGTGAGGATTGGTAGTATTCATAGCCGCTACCACATAGCGATTTCATACACATTAAAAGTATGTGTAATCGTAAATAGGCGTAAGTGTATGTATGTATGTATAATATACATACATTGTATATATCTATAGAAAGTTTAGATAAGACCCAATACTTTTACTTGCATTACTTTATATGGCATTGACATTGCATTATATGGATTACGTCAAACTTGAATCACTTTTAAATACTTATTTCGCGTAACTACAAATACACACAAAAAAAAAAGAAACACATACTTGCACGCACACTACATCACAAACACACGCACACCACACATACACACACACACATACACACACGCACACACACACACATACACACACGCACACACACACACACACACACACACACACAAACAAAAGCATAACACACACATACACATGCACACACACACACACACAACGTGTGAGCGCGCTCACTAACACGTTAATTCTCACTCATTCATTTATTATAGATTTCTTTATCATTAGTCTTTATTACGTAAGATATATATATTCATTATTTATAATGTATGTTACTGTAAAATAATTTGATGTTCAAGATTTATGTATTTCGGGAAGGAACTGTCTCTTGAAACACAGGTATTACCTAATTCAAGAGGCAAAGACATCTATGTCAACTGTCATATGTATTTAGTTTTCAATAAAAATTATTATTATTATTATTATTTTACTTAAGGTTAAATGTTCTACTCTTACTAATAAAAGGGTCATGTAGGTACCTAAAACAGCTTTAACGTATGTATTATTTAAAAATATTTCCACCTTTTACGTAAACGAATTCGCGAGTTTAAGTTAACGTTAGCCCAAAGTAACCAATCCACGCGGACGAAGTCGCGGGCAGAAGCTAGTTTAGAATAAAAAGTTATGATGATCTCATTAGCCTCCGGTAACGTAACCATAGTGCGATCTAATTTGATCCCACTACCATCTATCGAGTATAACGTAAAACTATTTTTTTAAAACAATTACAAACTATAATATAAACATGAACATGTGGTACTTCCCCGGACGAACCGGCCTGCGGCTGTAGACAAAGAACTGTGTACAGCCTAGTCCTATCACTATTATGTTATATGAATCATATATCCCTTAGTCGTCTCTTATGATCACCCGCGGGTAAAATAAGGGATGGTGAATTATATTCATTTAACCATGAACACAAACAATATATTCTTCTCCGTTTCATATTTCCATTTGAATGTAAGGAGTGTTAACAATTGTATTCTTGATCAGTCATACCATGGGCATATTCTCCATAAATTATAATATTTTTATTAATATATCTACTATTTACAATAAAAATAATTCTATCTAACATCTTTCATAATAATAACTCTGTCAAAACCTGTCTAATATGTTATTTAATAATGAAAGACAAAACAAGACTGAACGAATCTAAGAAAAAAGCTTCTTAATAATAGACGTATGAAATAACAGAAATATAGATATTGAAATTGTAATATAAATAAGAGCTCATGTAATAAGAATAATCAACATAATATATGTATGGAATAAAATGGTTAAAAGCGATGATATCTTAGCAGCTACGAATATTTATTCTGAGTTTAGATGTAATTTGCCTTCGTTAATTGCTTATTTATAAAGTCTTCCGCAATACAAGGATTAATTGTTTAATGCAGGGTGTTAACTTGATAAAAAAGAAATATAAAGCTATTAAAAACTAATTATTATACTAGATTGAGTTAGGCGATACATGGCGGAAATCCATTATAATCTTAAAATGGAGGAAAGGAAGGAAGACCCACAACTTTCTCACCGTTAATCAATATACCGTACACCTCAAGAAAGGAAGGAATACGCGATGGGATCAAGGTGGAATAGGATATAAGGAAATCTTACTCCTGTGATGAGCATCCTCTAGAACTACAACTTGCAATTGTCCACAGAACTTCGAATAAAGATTGACACGTGTTTCGCCTCTAAATGAGGCATCCTCAGGACGGTTCGGCTTCAAATGCGCTATTAATTATGTAAAAAATTTAAACACACTATTGACAGTTTGGCAGACAAAATTGAGTTCGCTCGTCTGAGATAGTATTACTCTTAAGCAAAGAGAACTCTAGCTGTGCCCTTGGTGTTATATCATGAGCGGTAGTTACCACTTACCATGAAGTGAATTACTTGCTCGTCTAACACCAAAGACAACAAAAACAAATACCATCTCTGCCTGTCATCATCATCATCATCATTTCAGCCCATCGCCGTCCACTGCTGGACATAGGCCTCCCTCATGGTATGCCACAGAGTGCGGTTCTGTGCCGTCTGCATCCATCGACGCCCAGCAATTTTAACTAGATCGTCTGTCCATCTAGTGGGGGGGCGTCCTACACTGCGTCGTCCGGTACGTGGTCGCCACTCTAGAACCTTACTCTGCCTGTGTATCCTAACAAATACTAAAAAAAATCGTAATAGAACCTTATGTGTACCTATTTTAACATTTGAGTGATATAGTATGGTTTACTGTGTGAGACACAAGGAGGTTTCAGGAGTAGAAGGGGATGCATGGATCAAGTGTTCTCTCTGCGCAACATTGTGGAGAAGCATCTGGCTCTAGGTCAGAGGGTTTTCTGCAGTTTTGTGGATCTGGAGAGAGCATTTGACACGGTTGTACGAAAGGAACTTTGGGACATTTTACCGGAGTATGGTATTAACGGTAAACTGCTACAGGCTGTGCAGTCCAGTTACATGGGCTGTAGAGCCTGTGTGCGGCTGGATGATGGAATGTCGCCTTGGTTTGACGTCAATATCGGCGTTAAGCAGGGGTGCGTTCTGTCAGCCAGGCTGTTTATCATATATCTGGATAAATGTCTCCAAAGGTTGAACGATATGAATGTGGGAGTCCAGATGGGCGACTCAGTGGTCACTGCTCTGCTTTATGCAGATGATGCAGTCCTGCTGGCACAGTCAGCGACTGACCTGCAGACCCTAGTCGACACAATGACAGAAGATTGTAAGAAAAGGGGTCTACGCGTGAATGTGACCAAAACCAAAATAATGGTCTTTGAAAGAGATAAAACCAGAACAGATGTAAGAGTAACAATAGGTAATGATGTACTAGAGCAAGTGGATGAATTTGTATATCTTGGATGTGGATTTAGCCGAGATGGAAGGTACACCACTGATATAGAGCGAAGAGTGAATGCGGAAAATAGAGTGAACGGAGCGTTGGGGCAACTTTTCGGCAGCCACCACCTCAGCCAGAAGGCACGTGTAGCAATACATAACGCAGTGCTTGTCCCAACATTACTGTATGGAAGCGAGAGTTGGGTATGCAGAAAAGAGTATGATAGTAAAATTAATGCGGTCGAAATGCGATCTCTGCGGAAAATCTGTGGAGTTAGGCTGACCGACCGCATTCGTAACGACGACGTAAGAGAGCGAGTAGGTATGAAAGAGAGTATTGGTGTAAAGATGCGAAAGGGAATGCTCCGATGGTTCGGACATGTGGAAAGAATGCCGAACGAACGCCTGGTTAAGAAGATATACAATGCGAAAGTGGAAGGATGTAGGTACCGAGGGAGACCGAGACTAACCTACCTAGACCAGATCGGTCATGTACTGAAGGAAGGTGGAGTCAAGAGTCTCCGAAACCGGCGAGCGTGTATGAAGAGAATTATGAATGTTGAGGAAGCGAGTGAAGTATGCAGAGATAGAGTTCTCTGGCACTCTGTTCTCTCTGCCTACCCTGCAAGGGATATGGCGTGATGATATGTATGTATGTATGTATGTAGTGATATAGTATGTTAATTTCCATCCAATTATTGAAGAGGCTGGTGCTTAATAATGTAATAAAAAGGAAAAAAATTATGTATAAAAAATATGTATAAATAGTAGCAAATTTATAAGATTTTCAATAACACAGTCTTACAGTTTAAAAACCGAGCGAGGCCAGACGACTTTCCAAGAAATGGACATATTAAACAGAAGTTAGTCGGTGTCTGCATAAAACCGTTTGTAACTGAGTTCGCAATAGCCCAGCTGCTCCAGTACAGTTTTCTTTACTTCTATAATATACTTTGGCTTGTCTTTGGACCTTATGGTACACACTTAAGACCCTGACTATAAGTAAAAGTTTAAATTAATTGCATCTGTTGTTCAGACATACTTTATATTCGGCGCTTGCTGCAATTAATTTAATTAATTGAATTGAAAGTTTATAAAACCCGATTACGAAGTGAAAAATGATGTCACAAGCGGGATTCGAACCCGCGCCTATTGGGATTCCGGCCCAATCGTGCTGCCACTACACCACCGTGACTTATTGTAGGACATGCAAATTTCGCTTCGTATCATATTTACGTCTTCAGGTGACGGTATGCCATCTACCCGACAATGTTTACACATTGTTATAGGCTTAATACTTCAAACTTTGCAGTTAGAATTATATTAAACGATGATACAACCTTGTTATTTAAATTAATTTAAATTTAAATTTAAATTTGAATTGAAAGTTTTATAATATATTATTATTATAAGTACTATTCATGTGTCCAATCCACCAGCTTGATAATCAGATTATTATTTCTTAGTTTTGAATTTTACGCGTATATTTACTTTGTTTTTTTTTTTGCTTGCTATGGTCTGGCCTCACATATGCCCGAATCGGTCGGGGCAATAGAAAGGCGGTACTGAGCCACATATTTTTTTTAATAAGCTATAGTCCGAATACGTCACGTACTGGGTGACAGAAGATCGATGCATTTCCCCGTAACGTACCTAACGTAACCTACTATATTTTCTCCCCATCGCCGTTGCGCTAATATATAAATGGTACTGATTTCTAGGTATCATTTGTACGGAGCTGTATGAACAGCCATATATCACCTCTGCTATTGAGAAAATTACCATTGTTTGAAATCAGTGGCCTCGAGGGTGAGGCAAAAATGCTATTAATATTCTTAGTCCAATCACATGCATGTTGATTAATTAAAATACTTTTCTTTTAATTACAATATTTTTTCCAAGAAATAAATTTCGTATAATCATTTAAACGATATATTTTCGTCCCACAAAATAAAGAAGATATACTGGTGAATTATTTTAAAATTCACTAACTAAAAGCTTTTCCAATTGCATTGAAGAACCCGTCTAAGTGAACGTTTATTCAGTGGTAAGACGCCCAGGTAAGGTGTATCTGCGAAACACGCTTTCAATGCGCTCTTGGGATCGTTTTCTACAATTCGTACAGCATTTTCAATCCGTAAACACTTAAATATTTATTGAAAGAAAATCATTTCACTTCTGTTGAAATATATAGAGATTATATCTTTGTCTTTGCGGAAACATTTTGTTCACTAAATCTTTAGAGAGACAATTTTATTGCGTTAACGATGAAAACCTAATCATTTTTGGAAATAGGAATGACAATTTAGATCAAATAAAAAGGTTGCGGCGCTTAGTTACAATTGTAAGCAAAATGAGAGAAACTTAATTCCTGGTGTCAAATTTGTCTTGCTATCACAAACGAAAGAAACAGCGTTAAAATCCAATGAATTGTTATTTAAACTTTTAGATTATAACTAACAAAGTTAAAATCTAATATAATATATTGTAGGCTAAATTTTGAATTAAATTGATACTACCATAGTTTATACTTTATCTTTAAAATAATTACCAACCGCTAGTAGTTTAATAACTTTTAGTTATTAAACTACTGTGGTATGCAACATAACTAATTAAAAACTATTCTATATAATATTATAATAAATACTAGCCGACCCGGTACACTTCATTCTGCCTAACAGTCAATGAATGAACAAATTGTTGAGCAGATTTCAATTAATACAAAATGATTAAGTTATTTTTTATTATGATAATAAAAACATAAAGAATCTAGTATTTTAATGTCGTGCCAGCAAGACGAAGAAGCACCTTGTGATATACGACATTTTTCTTTTTGCACGTTCAAAATTATCTAATTATTGATCTCTAAAATTTGCTCGACGACTTCGCATTGTAAACTGAGCCGCTTCACGGGCTGCTTCACTTTGATCTTGTGATTAAGAAGCACGAAGTCAGGTCAAACTAACGCGGCGCTTTTCACGTATCGTTCTTCTTCAGTGGTTTCATTCGCGACAATTAGAATCCGAATTGTATTACGGCTTTGTAGGGAAAGATTAGATTTTCTTGGTCAAAACTTTGATAATAATACAATAATTTCGACACAATGATATTTATTTTGTGGCCCAATTTTTAACTAGCCATGGCAACTTTAAAAGTAAATTATTTTCTTTTAAACTCGTACCTTCAACACTATGTTAATATTCCACACCTGATCATGAGTATGAACAATCAGCACATCACATTCTCTGGGAGGGCGATCTCTGGCGAAACGAGCGTAGCCTTATCTTAAACAGTTTGCAAGTCAACTGTGGAGTAGTATACTATACGGACCTTGTGACAACTCGAGAAAATTTACGTGCGTTCATGCGTTTCTAGCATACCTACTGTAGCAATCAATCTTAACGCTCACATATAAACCCCGTTAAAATATTCCGTATTCGTGGTGCAGTAGTCCCAAAAAAAAACAATGAGATTTATTATAATAATACTTGTAAAAATTCGTTGCACTCGCAAACACATCGACCGGCTAAATTTAATTTCAACATTTTGCGGTATTTTCAAACCATAGAAAACATTACATGAGCTGTCAGTTGCGTTTTGTTATACCGTGAACAAATTAATGTTTAGTCTGATGTTTTGACTGATGTTTTTTATTGAATTTTTTGTTGTTGATTAATATCATATTTTATTATCCTATTCCCGACGACAAACTCAAAAACATAAAAATCATAAAAATTGGTCCAGCCGTTCTCGAGTTATAAATGTTGTAACTAACACAACTTTCTTTTATATATAATATATATAGATTAATATCAGCTATTTATTGGATTGTTTTGCAAATTATTTCAGTTAGTAAATCTAGTTTTGCAGCTAGAAATTACTTTGACAGCACATAATATACCAAAATTATTTATTTTGAATTCTCCATGCCTGGATTTTTATTAGGTTTACATATGAAATAGATAAGAAGACAGGGAGGGGAAGGCGCCGATATGCATATCGGCGCCTTCCCCTCCCTGGTCGCCGCTGTCGAAGCGAGTCAGCACGCACCTCATGTTCCCGATTCGCGCCCTCCTTCCTTGTCGTGATAGCCTCACATCCAAAAGTGTCACTGCCGACCATTTTGGAGATGATGTTCGGCAACGGCATGTGCAGTCCAAAATATATTATCACGCCTATAGAAAGCAAGAGAATACCATTCATAGAGAAAAATATGAAATATATAATGTTCTTAAGGGATTGAAAAGTTATTGGCGAAATCAAAATTAACGCCAGCGAAACAGGTCATATCTGGTATAAAATAATTCGATTTCTGTAAGGTGAAATATAAAAATAAGTTCTGAAAATGGACCATTTCCAAAAGCTCGTCTAAATTACATAAGTTGTTACCTCGTCGTATTCTTAATCAATATTATTTATACTAAGTGGTGCTTTGTCTTCTAAGTTATTAGGGTTTGGTAACTTGGTACTTAATAAAAAGTAGAAATTATATGGATAAAATAGTTATCTTATTGAAAGTGCTACATTCAATACAATTAGAAAACTTCTTCATAGCCTCAATAATTATATATTATTATTGTATTTTATAATAAAATTCTATCTGGAAAATCTTTATTGTATTAGCAGAACTAAGACAAACCTTTGTAAGATCGAAAAAAAAGTTATAGGTTTATACCTAATTTATACTTAAGAAATTAATTTATACTTATGTATAAATTAATTTCTTCGATTTATTTTCTTGTGTATAAATTAATTAATTCTAATATATAGTAACCATAGATTAAGCCAAAGCTACAATGGATTTAAAAAAAAACTACCTATTTAATTTAGACGAAAACTAAATATTACTTATTACCTATTAATTATGTAGATATTTTTGACACCACTCTGCACTAAGGAAATAATCCTTGAAATGTGGGGGACTATACAAACATGCAACTACGGCAGACAAATTACGCCCAGACTCAGAACAACACTTTGTGGATCGCACAAAGTATTGTCCTACGTAGGAATCAAGCCCACGGTACTGGCACGGAAGGTCGGTAACTTAACCACTGGACTCCGGCCGCACGGGTGCGCCATACAAGACTATCGACCGGACCACCCCGCGTACAGCAGTCGGCACGTAGCGCTGCTTTCGCCCACATTCGGCATAAGCCAGGATAGGAGGGACGCCTGCTCGAAATGCTCCCGGAACCACCATCGCCCGTCGAGCACCAGGCCCAAGTACTTCGTATGGGCCCGGATGCTGATGGACACCGAATTAACGGTGATTGAGGCGTCGGTAGGTGGACTGGTGCCTGGCCCATGGAACAATAGGGGCTCCATCTTATCCAGGGCCACCCTTAACCCCAGTGCCTCAATCCATCCGACAATCTCCTCGGTGCCAAGAGTTGCCAGGCGTGTCGCTTCTTCTAGCATCCCACCCCGGGCTGTGACGAGTGTATCGTCGGCGTAACAGATTACGCTCAGCCCGGGGGAGACTCCCTCTCAACGCCCAGTCGTAGTCGATGCTCTACAGAGTCCGCTCCAAGATCGACCCCTGCGGAACACCACACGACATGGGCATTCGCACAATGTCCCCTACTCGATTCTTATAGAGGACGCTGCGCCGCGGCAAATAGTCTGCCACCAGCCGCCCCAGGTAAACTGGCATCCCGTGATACCGGAGTGCCTCCCTGATGCAGCTGAATGGCAGACTATTGAATGCGTTGGCGATATCTAGAGACACCACCAACAGCACCCCACTGCAGGAACTTAACCATTAAGCCACCTGTGCAATCAAACTTTAGCTGTATCGATCATAAATTATTTCATCATCTCATCTTATCATCTCAGCTCATATATGTCCCACAGTTGGGCTCGAGCCTCTTCCACAATGGAGAGAAATTGACCTACTATACCACGCCGGTCAGACGTGTTGGTATAGGGTTTTGTTTCGAGTTTTCCTTCTCTCGCATAGATGTTATATGCGTTTTATATCCCTTAGTCATCTCGTACGATCACCCACGGGTAAGATAGGGGGTGATGAATTGTATTCCGTCACCAGACGCAAATTATTTACATCGAGTAAAAATACGTATACTTATAAAATATATTCTTTGAAGACTCCTCTCTGAGATAGGAACAAGTCGTTGGAACACTGCATATAATTAAAGGCTAATTAAGTCTCGAGTCTAAGAGACAGTTACAAAGACCTAGATAGTAGAAAGTGATAATTATCGTTTCTTCCGTAGTGCTACATTAAAATTTAACTTAGGTATATTATTTCAAGATTCTATATACAATTATACGCATACTCGTTGTATTAGCTAAACAGCATTTCACTGTTGAATATATTTCTTTTTAAAAATCTTGTTATTGACCTATCAATATTTTTTTAGTGTTGAAATCTTACAGGTAGTGTTGAAATCTTAGGTATGAAAGGAGCCCCGCGGCAGCCGGAACACACGCCCCCAGTCATGGCTTCGCCAGATCACGACCGGGAGGCCGACGAGAGTGTTCCGCTTGTGACGGAGTCGGAAGTGGGGGCGGCTGTGGCGAAGATTCGTTCCGCCACCACGGCCCCCGGCCCGGACGGAATACCAGTCCGGGTGTTGACGTCGCTCCTCGAGCACTTCGAGCCTCGCCTCAGGCAACTGTTCAACGCCTGTCTGACGTCTGGACAGTTCCCTGAGTGCTGGAAGGAAGGGAGGTTGATTCTCCTGCCAAAGCCGGAACGGCCCCCGGATTTGCCATCAGCCTACAGGCCCATTGTGCTTCTGGACGATGTGGGTAAGCTGCTGGAGCGTGTCCTTGCTGCCCGCATCGTCCGGCACCTGGAGGAGGTGGGGCCCGATCTGTCGGACGCTCGATTTGAGTTTCGGAGGGGGCGTTCGACCATCGGGGCCCTGCTACGCCTAAAGCAGACGGCCGTGGAGGCTGTCGCCGGCAAAGGAGTGCTGTTGGCGGTGTCGTTAGACATCGCCAACGCATTCAATAGTCTGCCATTCAGCTGCATCAGGGAGGCGCTCCGATTCCACGGAGTGCCCCCGTACCTCAGGCGGCTGGTGGCAGACTATTTGGAGGGGCGCACTGTTCTCTGCGCGAGTCCCGCAGGGGACATTGTGCGGACGCCCATGTCGTGCGGTGTTCCGCAAGGGTCGGTATTGGGGCCGACTCTGTGAGACATCGGTTACGACTGGGCGTTGAGAGGGAGACTCCCCCCGGGCTGAGGGTGATATGCTATGCTGACGACACGCTCGTCACAGCCTGGGGCAGGACACTCGAAGAGGCGGCGAGCCTGGCCATTCTCGGCACCGAGGAGATGGTCAGACGAATCGAGGCGCTGGGGCTCAGGGTGACCCTAAATAAGACGGAGGCCCTTCTATTCCATGGGCTCCGCGTAAGGCCGCCTATCGGCGCCTCGTTAGTCGTCAACTCCATCCGCATCAGTATCCATGCCCATATGAAGTATTTGGGTCTGGTGCTCGACAGGCGTTGGTGGTTCCGGGAGCATTTCCGCAGGATTACTCCCCGGCTGGTCGGCGCGGCGTCCGCCCTTTCGCGGTTCATGCCGAACGTGGGCTGACCCAGTTTCGAGGGCCGACGACTGTATGCGGGGGTGATCCGCTCAATGGCCATGTACGGTGCACCCGTGTGGGCGAGGGCTCTGAACGCCCAGCTCAGGGCGGTTCTGTGGAGGCCACAGAGAGCCATGGCGGTCAGAGCCATTCGAGGGTACCGCAGGGTGTCGACAGAGGCGGCATGCCTATTGGCCGGGACACCCCCGTGGGACCTAGAGGCGGAGATGCTCTCCGACCTCTACTGGCGGGTTACCTCAGTGCGCGACGAGGGTGGCTCCCCATCGTCTGACGAGATAGCCACTTGGCACGAGGATGCCTGCCGAGATGTCATCGCCCGTTGGGCTATGCGGCTGGAGAGGCCTAGACACGATGTTGTTACCGTCGAGGCCCTCCGGCCCGTACTGATGGAGTGGATGGAGCGGCGGCACGGAATGCTCTCCTTCCGGTTGGTGCAGGTCTTGTCGGGGCACGATTGCTTCGGCAAGTACCTGCACACGGTCGTGCGGAGGGAGTGGACTCCATCCTGCCACCATTGCAGTAGCGACGAGGACAAGGCGCAACATACGCTGGAGGTATGTCCGAGCTGGGACGGGCAGCGCCGCGACCTCGTCGCTGTCATCGGTGCCGACCTGACGCTTCCGGCTGTTGCGCGAGCGATGGTCGATGGCGTCAGGAATTGGGACGCGGTCGCCGCCTTCTGCGAGGCTGTCATCTCGCAGAAGGAGGCAGCGGAACGAGTCCGGGAGGATTCCCGTGACCCGGGCCGCCGCCAGCGGCCGGGGTGGTGCAGGCGCGAATATCTGCGCCTGATGCTGCCCTAACTGAGGCTTCGGGTGATCGGACCGGGGAATTGTCCGGTCACCCGACGTGAGGCCACCGCGTGAGGGCGACGCCCCGATGGCGAAAGCTGTCGGGGCATCGACGAGAGAAGAACCTGCAAGGGTATACCGCTGGGCGGGCCACCGAAGACAAAGATCGAGTACCGGTGGCCCGCTCATACGGCGAAGAGAGGTGCTTGCAGGGTGGGTCCATGGGGTTGCACGCCGCCTCTTTTGTCGCCCCGGATCGATTTGTTGGGACGCGACCAAATCCATGGTCCACTCTGCAAAGAAAAAAAAATGTATGAAAGGAGTATTGGTGTAAAGATGCGAAAGGGAATGCTCCGATGGTTCGGACATGTGGAAAGAATGTCGAACGAACGTCTGGTTAAGAAGATATACAATGCGAAAGTGGAAGGACGTAGGTACCGGGCATGTACTGAAGGAAGTATATTTTGTCTATGATATAATCTAAAATAATATTCTCTTATAATTATAGTTGAATAAAAATGTGGATATTTTTCTTTGAATCCAGCTCCTGCTCTTATTGTTAGAGAACTCGTAGAAGGTAATGCGTCAATGTTTTCTATGGGTAATGTAAAATATTTTTTTTATCTTTTTATTTCACTTGTTCATTTAAATCATTCTGAAAACGTTTCACTTTTCTTAAAATATTTTTTTGACTCGGCATCCATCTACATTCATCCACGATAGAATTCCAGAATTCTTTGACAGAATTCATTAAAAGTAATTAGTTAGAAATTGGACTACCTTTTTTTTGGGTGGGCTTTAGGAGCGTAAGCACACACACCCGTAACCCACCCGTGAACCTCGCCTTCGTCGTTAAATCGGAGCAGCGTGAACTTGTGGTCAATGGCCGGCCCGACGGAATACCCCCTGAGGGCTACCCTCTCCGTGAGCGACTTCCCCCCTCCCCTACCAAAGTTTTTGTAGACAATATTAGTTATTGTAGACAAAAAAATAGTGGTAGTACCACGCTGTTGACAGTTTTCTGTCTACAGCCGCGGGCCGGTCCGCCCGGGGTACTACCACATTCTCGCAGAAGATCGACGTCTGAGTAATGTCAATATGCTATAGCGCTTCGTTCAGTGAGCGAGAGAGCCGGAAGCCCAACTGAGTGGGTTTGGGGAGTTTATTGGTAGGCAGCGGCCTAAGCCATGGTATTGCAAAAGTCCATGTGCGGCAGTGACACTTACCATCAGGTGTGCTACTTGCTCGTTTGCCACTATAAGCAACAAAAAAAAAATACACTACATAGAACAATGTGATTACCTTTTCGAATAGTTAAATATATTTTTCTGCAATAAACGCAAGTATTATTACAACAATCTTGCCAGTAATTACTGTATTTCATTTTAGTAGCTTATGTACAGTACTGACACTAATGATTCTGTCGTAATTCCTTTGGCGATGAAAGACTTGAAAATCTAGGCCCTACAACGTTTTCTATTGCAGACCACTTAATCAATCTAAGTAACGTAAGAGTTCTTTGGACTAATGGCCTTAATGTTTTACCTGTTCGGGTTCGTAGTATTAAATTAAAGTATTTTGCTCAAGTATTCGTACAGCATACACTCAGAGGCTAGGAAATTTATACACGCTATGGTATTTAAGATTTTCTAAGGTTTAGTTTTACAGTTTAAACACACACACATACCATCACGCCATGTCCCTTTCAGGGTAGGCAGAGAGAACAGACAACAACATTTTATAGTTTACAAATACTACCTTATTAATTTATATATACAAAGTAGGTTGAATACCTTTAGAATAGTTTATTTCATAATATATTGTAGTAATAACTTGCATAACATTTCATTAATAATCATAAAGTTTAATATAACTATACGAACACAACACACAAGTTTTGATATTACAACGTACACCGAAATATACGTACATGCATGAACTATTCGTAATTATTTGAGTTAAATACATATATTACATCTTTGGGTAGGTTTATTATTAATAGGAACAATTTGACGCCAAAGTTTAATGAAAACCTCCTATAGTTTATAATAGCAGATTCTATGATTATTTAATTTATTTTTCTAAATAATATTCTAACAATATGCAATTCCAGCAATCGCTATCTCATCATCATCATCACAGCCTACATATATATGACCCACTACTGGGCTCGGACCTCCTCCGTAATGGGAAGGAAATTAACACATTATACTGCGCTGGTCAAGCGTGTTGGTATAGGGTTTTGTTTCGAGTTTTCCTTCTCTTGCATATATGTTATATGCGCTTTATATCCCTTAGTCGTCTTTTATGATCACCCACAGGTAAGATAAGGGCTGGTGAATTGTATTCTTATTCCGTCACCATACGGAGATTTGCTATCTAGCAGATTACTAATTTCAAAAATGAAGCTTATATCAGGTTTGTATTTCTTTTTTTTTTTTTCAAATTTGCTAACGATTCCAATACTTTTCGTTATTCGTATGTACAGAAGGATCATGAATGTTAAAGTGCTTGAAATATCAAGTGACTAAAAATTCTTCTTTACATTGAATATTTTCTTAAATAACAAAATCCCACACTAGGGAAGCTTCTCGTATAGCGAGGAAACAAACATTTTCAAATGTACAATAAAAGGAACCATTTTTTTTTCTCTTTATTTATTATTAGGGACTTTTATACAGATGTACATGCCAGTCCCATAGAAGGAACTAATGAACTAGGAACAATCACTTGTGAATCACGCGTTAATTGTTCTACGTAGAAATTGAATCCAGGTGTGTGCGTATAACAAATAGTAATTGCGAGATCCATGCAATTAATATATTCTATCCCTTTAACCTATCAACGACTAATATTAGACGTAGGAATACACGATAATCCCAGATGGAATAGTTTTGTGTCGTCTGCATTGAGACCAAGAAAAGTTCCAAGACAAAATACTCATAATAAAAAAAATAATTGTTATTAATCTAAGCAATACATTTATATAATATTAATAATAATTAATGCAAAATTAAAAGAAAACTGTATAATTATTTATGTAAGTAAATTAAAAGAAACACTTATAAATAAAACTGTTGTTGCAATTTTTTTTTTTAATTTGTACAAATTTTCTATATTATGATTAATATTAGGTTTAAGTCATAGTAAAAGCCTAAGCAGTATCTAAATACTGTAGTAAGATAGTCATCATACAACCGCATCTAAGCTTTTACTATAAATACTCAAGAGTTTCAATATTTCATGTTACTCGCATTTGACAGCATTTATCAATCACGCCTGAATATAAAAATTGGAAGCCACGCAATGCACGGATCATTGCTCCTTTTGATTCTTATACCTTTGAATACTCTATTGAGGTTGAAAATCAAAAGCCGAACTGTTTGAGCTACAGGAAACAAATTTACGGTACGATGAACGCGCGTCAATATTGCTCAAGGCAAATATAACCGAATGTTGAAAAGTTATTTCTTTAGGCGATCTGTCCTAAATTGTAACATTAACTGTCACCTATGAATTCTAAAGTATACCAAATGATATTCTGTAACTCAATTTCGTTGCTCATAAAAAGCCAGTACGTTCTAATATTTATTGATGCTTGGTCTACATATTCAGGTTATTTTAATTTTATTATAAATACCTTTTTTTTGCGGTGGACTATGGATGTGGTCTCGCCCCGCCAAATCGGTTCGGGGTAACGGAAGAGGCGGCGCGCGACCCCATAGACCCACCATGCACAGCTCCTCTCTTCGCCGTGCGAGCGGGCCACCGGTACCGATCTTTGTCTTCGGTGGCCTTTATTATAAATACCTGACTTATATTTAATACCTTATTATTTAACAGATTATGGTCTACTCACTCCCCTTCTACTCCGCAGGAACTACCAGAAGGTTAATGTGCATGTGACTCAATAATCTGCCTTACTACTCCACCAATTGAGCGAGCCATCCCTGCACAGGCACCGATTTCTAGACTTTGATGACCATCTTGAATATAACACCAAGTTTTAATCTTTTTATTATCCTAAGTAGATGCCGCTACAAACTAAATAAATAAAAAAACATGATAAAAATTTTACTTAATTCTCTTAAGTAAACTAATTTCCAAAAATTGGAACATAGTTTATGTAATCAGTCTCCTAATTTAACTACCCAAAAATAGAGAAGAATAATAGATGTCGGTAGATTGATAAATGGAATAGTAATTTATAGAAAACAGACTTATATCAAAAGATACATTCATACATATCATCACGCCATATCCCTTGCAGGGTAGGCAGAGATAACACAGTGCCAGAGAACTCTATCCTTGCATACTTCACTCGCTTCCTCAATATTCATAATTTTCTTCATACACGCTCGCCAGTTTCGGAGACTCTTGACTCCACCTTCCTTCAGTACGTGACCAATCTGGTCTAGGTAAGTTAGTCTCGGTCTCCCCCGGTACATACATCCTTCCACTTTCGCATTGTGTATTTATGTCCGAACCATCGGAGCATTCCCTTTCGCATCTTTACACCAATAATGTCTTCCATACCTAATCGCTCTCTTACGTCGTCGTTACGAATGCGATCGGTCAGAGATAGTATAATAAGTAATAAAGTTAACTCAATGCTATATACAACTCTAACTATAATCTTCAATTTAAATAAGCCAGTTATTATATTATGTTTCAAAAGCGCTTCGTAAATATTTCCTTTAGCCATACCACATATGCATAACAACCGTGTGGATTTTATCTCTAAACTTTTATGTTCGCTGGCCTCGCACTCGGAAAATAACCAATGCATTTAAAATGATTCATGTTCTCACCGGTGCCACAGACAATTGTTTATCTATGCTTTTGCAGCCATATTAATTACAATACTTAAACTTTATATAATTTATGACTAAGCTTTAAACCTAAAGTTCTATCTATATTCAATAGTTAATTTACATGTTATTTTTTTAAATTTTCTAAATTATACAGGGTGGAAGTGGACCGCTCCCGAAAACAAAGACAGGTAACCCTAATGGTAGGCTAGAAAAAAAATCGATACGGATGAAAAAAAAAATTTTTTTCACCACGTGAGGTCGTTGAACTCTTGAACATAATATGATCGTGAGTTTTGAATAGATAGCGTCTTTTCTCATCTGTGTAAAGTTACGTATTTTTATGGAATTATCGTTACATGGCACTGTCCTAATACAATGGAATGTGAAAAAAACTTAAAATTTGTCGTGAAAAAATTTTTTTTCATCCGAATCGTTTTTTTTCTAGCCTATCATTACAAGTAGGACTAGTAGGGTCCCCTGTCTTTGTTTTCGGGAGCGGTCCACTTCCACCCTGTATAAGTGGTCTTATAATTCGTTATATTTTATACTGGTTGTAGTCACTGCTTTGCTTGTGTTGATTACTATATTTATAATCTTGTTGTTTTCTAAAGACCTTTTTTTTATTTTTGCGGTGGACTAGAAGTGGTCGCGCTCCGCCAAATCGGTTCGGAGCGACGGAAGAGGCGCCGCACAATCCAATAGACCCAAGCTCCTCTCTTCACCGTGCGAGCGGGCCAACGGTACCCAATCTTTGTATTCGTTGGCCCGGATCTATAAATATATCTCATAGATTCAGTTTGAGAAAAAGTAATATAGTCCAATAGTCATCATCATTATCCTGCTCTTATCATAATAACTTGGGGTCAATATTGAATTCACTTCCATTGTACATATTGCAAAAGCTATTGGCAATAGTTTAATGACCAGCCATCAGCCTGACAGTATCATCATGCTGATCAGATGACATGAGGGAGTGGAGCTGACCTAGGCTGATATAAAGTTACATACATATCATCACGCCATATCCCTTGCAGGGTAGGCAGAGAGAACAGAATGCCAGAGAACTCTATCCTTGCATACTTCACTCGCTTCCTCAACATTCATAATTCTCTTCATACATGCTCGCCGGTTTCAGTGACTCTTCACTCCACCTCCCTTCAGTACGTGACCAATCTGGTCTAGGTAAGTTAGTCTCGGTCTCCCCAGGTACCTACATCCTTCCAATTTCCGATATAAAGTTCTTAGTTGAATAATAAGTGTTGGTAGTAGCATAGCTGCTACCACACGGCGAACTTGCCCGGTGGTTTATCTGTTGAAGTAGCTAACCCCATCGACCTCCCAATAACAAAGCACCAGGACGTGGCCCTTACGTGGTCGACTATTCTACGGATGGCGTACAAATACTATCATCAACTCATCATCATCATCATTCTCCTACTCTGATCTCAATTAGTTTGAGTCGATACAATCTGTAATCTTCTTTCATAATACATATTGTAGAAGTTATTGGCAATAATTTTATGACCGGCCACCTGCCAGTCGTCAACCCTTCTTGGGAACGCAACTGTTGACCAAACGGCATCAGATGGACTTGGCCCAGGTCGTTATAAGGCTCTTAGTCGTCTTTTACGACATCCACGAGCAAAGTAAGGGTTGGTAATATTCTTAGTCGCTACCATACAGCTAAAATACTATCATCAACTATACCTATCAATATAGTTATTCATGTGGTAACTGGATAAGAATACAATTCCCACCGTTTTTCTTACCCTTGAGTGAGAGATAAAAGACAATTAAAAAAGATAAAGAAAATTATGAAAGAGACTCAGAAAAGAGACAACGAGCTGAAATAAAAATTAAATGTATCATAATCCAATCTGAAAACCACTTATTACTTCCGTAATAGATTTATCAAACATTATAGAGGAACCTATAAATAATCCACTTTGAATAATTTAGATAGAGTCACATGTCAGTTAAACGTCACCGCAAAAAAAATCTCAGTGTGAAATAATTTTATCCCTCGTCTCACTTGGCCCCACTCAACCAAATAGTGACCATTAATGAACCCCGCTTCTCGACACCGACATAAGCTATAAATAAATAAGTGTCGACTTCACGTGCATTTAAACTTGCTGTAGATTATCTTTTAGGTGTATTTTGTTCCTTTTCTTTTCATAATTTGTTGTGCGTAATTGCGGCAAAGTTACATATTTATTTTTTGAATTTATACTTCTTTAGGGACGTTATGAAAAAATGATGACAGTGAAATTTTAAGATGCGCGTGCCTCACTGTAACACAAAGGTAACAGATTAAAGTTGGCCGCAAATTCACTCATTAAATCTCGAAAAAAAGCTACCAACAAGATAGAAATAGACCCTATTTCTAGTTTCTACATGCACAACACGTGTTTTAGTTTCATACATGTGCAAATTATATATGTGCTAATAAGCTATATTCAGTAGTGATTTTAATTGAATGTTTTGGTTAATATTATTTACTATTCGTAAATATTAGTATTATATATATATATATATATATATATATATATACATATATATATATATATATATATATATATATATATATATATATATATATATATATATATATATATATATATATATATATATATATATATATATATATTCTTTTCCAGTCTTTTATTATTTTATTGTAATTAATTATTTGCATGCAATTGAAAACTATTTTTGGAGTTTATTCTTTAAGAATCGATTTTCATATAAGGCGTCCGGTATGAGAAAAATTTGAGGAGTAAAATCTAGTGATCGAATGACCTCGTTACGTTTTTGGTGCGGTACCTATTCTGTGCACCTTTCACTTTCTGACGTGAGATAATACATCACTGAACAGTTTTAATAAATGTAAATAAAAATATATATATTATTTTTAGTCAAATGAGCTTTTTTTGCGCCTGTTTTAATAATCGTACTTAAGGAGTAAACTCCAGTCGTGCGTCGGAGCTGACACACACACTTTTTTTAATGGTGCTAAAGAAGTGTAACTTCTCACGCGCGTACATTATTACACGCACCCATTTCTTTATTTCTATTATTAATTGCTATAAAGAAATAAAATACTTCAATATTTATTAAATTTATAACATTAGTAATATTAGTTTTTTTTAGTTCTATATACATAATCACTTCTATAAGGTTTTCTGAGCAAGTACTGAATTTAATTGGTAAACTTTATACAAACGTTTAAGTATCAAAATAATACTATATTAATATCAAAGACAACTAAATTAAGCAATCCCTATAATTACTTAAAATATAAATTTATCCAGAATTCTGATGTTTTTGTATGTTACAAACTAAATTACGCCAAACTTCATTAAATGCAATGCACAGAAAAACTTGTTTTCTTGCAAATGAAATCTAAGAATTTGCATAATAACCTAGAAACTTATCCAACATACTTCCTCATTAGGAAAGATAGATTTTTGTTTTCGTTTGGTGGCAAAACAGCAAATATTTTGTCACAGTGGGTAGTTCATTCCTAAGGCTGCATGTATAGGGGGTAATGAACGCTGAAAATATACAATTCGGATTGAGGATATGGGTATGGTACTGTGGCAGTAAATGATACATGGTCGTGTATCGTACTGTAGCAATGATGGTGATGACAGTATTAAGTCAAATACCACGTTGGAGCACGACTCAGCAACTATTTACAAACTAAATGATAATATTTTCGAAGTGACTTTACTACTATAATAATACTAAACGAAACTATAAAAAAACATTACTAATAATAACATTATTATAATCATCCAGCTCTTACGGCTGACCGACCGCATTCGTAACGACGACGTAAGAGAGCGAGTAGGTATGAAAGAGAGTATTGGTGTAAAGATGCGAAAGGGAATGCTCCGATGGTTCGGACATGTGGAAAGAATGCCGAACGAACGCCTGGTTAAGAAGATATACAATGGGAAAGTGGAAGGATGTAGGTACCGAGGGAGACCGAGACTAACCTACCTAGACCAGATCGGTCATGTACTGAAGGAAGGTGGAGTCAAGAGTCTCCGAAACCGGCGAGCGTGTATGAAGAGAATTATGAATGTTGAGGAAGCGAGTGAAGTATGCAGAGATAGAGTTCTCTGGCACTCTGTTCTCTCTGCCTACCCTGCAAGGGATATGGCGTGATGATATGTATGTATGTATGTATGTATCCAGCTCTTAACTCAGTTAACTGGGATCGACGCTATATGAACTCTTCCTGCAATATTGCAAATATTTTTTGGCAATAATTTCATGACCGCTGCCTGACATCAACCTTAATTAATGATGGCATCAGATGGAGTTAGCGCAAGTCTATATAAAGCTCTTAGTCATCTTTTGCAATAATCATGGGCAATGTATTATTATTACAATAGTAGTATTCGTAGCCACGACCAATACAGGATTTATGATTAATAGTAATTATACTGATAAATTAAAAGTAATTAAAGTAGCCTCTAAGTTTTATCTATACGGGTGAACTGATTTCTTACTGGTAGTTCACTCAAATATTGATATAGTACGGCAAGTATCGCATGCCGTTACTTTTGCCGTTCAAGATGGTTTAGGCGGGATTTGTACCGAACTTTAATCCCGTCGCCAAAAAATTTAAATTATGTGTACTTACGATAAATATGTATAAATTATTGTGATAAATTATTTACTAACTGATTGTTTAATTTAGTCGACGAAAGCCGACTTGACATGAACGAATGTAATGTATAGGCATGCGTGACAACTCAATCAAATTTAAATTCAAGTCACTTATTATGCATAAACCCCATAGCGGCACTTACATATTTTAAATTTTTACATATTCACCTGAAATTAATCCTAAAATCTACCATCGAATCGGCATACGACCGTATTGAAAAGATCTGGAAAGAAACTCAGTGGATTTGTTTATTTGTAATCTTATTTTACTAACTACTGTTACATAAAAATTGCTTACAGCATGCTTAAAAAGTATTAGCTCCACTGTAATGCCCTTCGAACCACAATATAATATAATTTTGAAATATAATACATAAGATTATGGTTGGAGTAGATCCCACAAGCGGCACCTGATCACGAGACATCTACTGAAGCACCCATCATTCTTATTCAATACCCACAAAATACAATGCATCGCTCTTAAACAAGTTTTTAGGGTGCACCTAATAAAATTAATTAAATGGTATTACGGTATAAAAAAATAATATTCATTATTATGGTTTTTTTTCGATACAAGCTGCGATTAACATCGACTTGCAAATTTAATTCTATCTCGCTATAGATTCATTCTTTCTCTGTATGGATGGTATAACGAAATCCGATTAGCTACAACATAGCTAGTCATCAACTTTTTGAATGTTTTGAGTCGAACTAATACCGAATTGCAGGCTCCATTATTATGCCGGGCGGGCCACCGAAGACAAAGATCGGGTACCGGTGGCCTGCTCGCACGGCGAAGAGAGGTGTTTGCAGAGTGTGTCCACGGGGTTGCGCGCCGCCTCATTTGTCGCCCCAGATCGATTTGTCGGGGCGCGACCACATCCATGGTCCACCCTGCGGAAAAAAAAACCTCCATTATTATGATTGAAATATCACGGCAGTATCATGTATGACATAAAATTTAAGTACGCTCGAACCATAGTAAATCACAACATGCACTACAATTAAAATTCAGTATGTGTATGGTAAATATGATTTAGAAGAAGATTGTAAGGTAAAATATAATAAAGTTTAAGAAAAAATTCAATTAATCTTTTAGAAAAAGAAAGCGAGACATAGACAATTAGACACAATCAAGTCGATTACAATCATCATTCTCTTGCTCTTATCCCAATTACTTGGAGTCGACCCAATATGTCTTGCTCTTCTACGGGAAATATTGCAAAGTTATTAGCAATAGTTTTATGACCCCACCTACCCGAAGTCAACTCTCCTTTGGAATGTAATTGTTGACCAAACGGTATGAGGAGAGTTGGCCCAGGTCTGATATAAAGCTTAGTCATCTTTTACGACATCCATGAGCCAAGCAAGGTTTAGTATCTAGTATTCGTAGCCGCTACCACACTTAAAGCCGATAATATAATCTGTATAATTGCAATACAATTTTAATCTCATAATATACTATTTGTAAGCTATTTTAAAACATAAAATTATATGGTATAAAATTGTATGGTATAAACGGCAATTATGTAGTGAGTTAAATACTTAAAGTAACTAACGTATTTTATTTGATAATGATTAATATCCTATGCGTTTAAATAACTTTCAAATTGTCACGTTATAATGTGGCTATTTTCTTAAATATTAAAATGGGTATTGTAGGTTATCCGTAAAATATAGACATATGCTATCGCGGACTTTTTTATAGACCTATAAAAGATACACGATTCCACCATACATTGTTTTGATATATCTACAACGGATCAGACAGCGTTTTCGATAAAAGCTCCCGGGCGGCTTGATTTTTGCCGACCTCTTCGACAATTATCGTTATATTTCAACCAATATACACAAAAAATTAATGTATTATACATAGAAACCTTCCCCATGAACCACTCCGTCATTTGGTGAAAGCCACATAAAAATCTGTACCGTAGTTTTTGTGTTCATCGCGTTCAGACAGACAGACAGAGGCGGCCGGGGACTTTGTTTTATAATATTTAAAGATAAAGATATAATAAAAAAAAAATATTCATCCGAATCGATTATTTTCTAGCCTATCATTACAAGTAGGACTAGTAGGTTCACCGGTCTTTGTTTTCGAGAGCGGTCACCGGTCTTTGTTTTCGGGAGCGGTCCACTTCCACCTTGTATACTTAAAATATGTAAATGTGTCAACCGGAGACTAATTAGACAGTTTGATACTTATAATTGAACTGATATTTGACCTATAAATCAAGTAGGTATACCTTAATTCCTTGTACAAACTTCCGTGCATGTAAGAAAAATTAAAATAACCAAGCTTAATATATCAAATGCATATAAATCTGAGTCTCAGCCACCTAGTTATTGCATCACCTTCAGCGTTGTTCTGGAAATCCATTAATACATCAGCCTAGCCGTTTACTGGATGGCTTCCTCATGATGGGAGAATAATGTCATAGTCATATGAAGAGGAGGGTTGACGACCTTTTTGCATTCAATACTACATTAGTGCTAATTGCACGCCTCATAAGCGAAACATTGAGGTGATGCTCTACTCTCGATATATGAAAATCAAGGACTGTTCAAAACTAAAAATTACTGTATTTTCTCACAATACATTTATAGGATAATATAAATAATATTATCATACATATGTATGTCAAGAAAAACATTTGTTTAAACGTATTTGATATTTTGAAAAACAAATATTTTGTTTAAATTAAAAAGAAGGTTGAATAAAAAATATTCGAAGACGTCCGGATGTTCCTTAAAGATCTGGCACTCTCACGACCGTAAAAAATAAAGTATTGAAGTTATTCTTTTATTAAAAGCTTCATAACCTTTTCGCGCTATTTCCTTTTGATGTGATGTGATGATGTGAAATGGCTTGTTAATTCTTCGTTGTTTGATTGCAATTAATAAAAAACTAAACTGCTTAGTCTTTAGTGTATGTATACCTTATGAAAATTGGGTTCGTTTATATTTTTTTGTTTGTCCATTCGGACAGGTAAAGGAAACAATTCCCATACAGCCATGGGTTCATTTACAATGCTGCATTTTAAACGAACAGCTATATTTAGCTACGTCGAGAATGGCAAGAAATTTCAAGTTTATTTTTTCTTTTATTTTCATTTATGGCATTGACTAATAGTAAGTAATAAATAATATAAAATTATGAGGCGTGCAGTTTTGGATTTTCCAAATTATTCTGCTTTTTAGCAGCACCTATTGACAAAGATAATATGAAAAAAAAACTACACTATATCTATTAATTCTGAAAAGTTAGGAAATCTGTAAACTTTAATAAAAAATTATAACCTAAGCTGGGTTGCCTAAATATTTATTTTATATAAAGTGTGATTATATGAACCAGTAGCGTATTCAAACTTATTGCACCAATGCTTAAGTCAACATTGCTAATTGGCATCTAACTGCAAATGGATTCAGTATTGAGCTACATTTAGCATAAATTTTGCTTACTATTAGTTCAATTTAAATAAATCTCAACAATTATAATGAAATCGATGACTGTTTGATACTTCAAAGGAATTTGGATAATTTACACAGTTATTATACAAAAAATAAAATCGCCATAAATATTTCTAAATGTCAATGTTTGTCAAAGTTTCAGTAGAAAAAGGCACATTATAAAGTTTAATTACAAATTCAATGGGGTCTTAATTGAAAGAGTTGATACTGTTCGTGATCTTGGGTTTCAGTTTGATTCAACGATGAGAATGAGTACACATATCGATAATATCGTTAATAAGTCCTATAGAAATCTAGGACTCGTAATACGATTTGTATCGGCGGGTGTCGGGGGTGCGAACGGGGGGCGGTGTGGTCTCACTGAGGGAGCTCACCGCCTGGCGTGTCGACGCCCGCCGAGACGTCATTGCTCGTTGGGTAGTCCGGCTGGAGAGGCCTCGGTTCGGTGTGCGGACTGTGGAGGCCTTCCGGCCGGTGCTGATGCAGTGGTTGGAACGGCGGCACGGGGTGCTCTCCTTCCGACTGGTGCAGGTTTTGACGGGGCATGGATGCTTCGCCAAATACCTGTACACGGTCGTCAGGAGGGAGAGTACACCGTCCTGCCACCACTGCGATTGCGACGAGGATAGGGCGCAGCATACGCTCGAGGCGTGTGCCGCTTGGGCAGAGCAGCGCCGTGAACTCGTCGCAATCATCGGTGCCGACCTGACGCTGCCGACCATCGCCAGGGCGATGCTCGACAGCGTCAGGAACTGGGACGCGGTCGCAGCCTTCTGCGAGGCAGTAGTCTCGCGGAAGGAGGCGGCGGAGCGCGTGCGCGAGGAGCGTCTCCTCGACGACGCGAACCGCCGCCGGCGACTGGGGCGGCGTAGGCGCGATTACCTGCGCCTGATGCCGCCCTAGCCGAGGCCGCGGGTGACTGGACCGGGGAATTAGTCCGTCACCCGCCGAGAGGCTGACCGCGCGAGGAGGGAACGACGTCCGCCCCGGGGGGGGGACGTCGCTCAAGGGGAGGGTACCTCTCAGGGGGTATTCCATCGGGCCGGCCACTGAGTGGTGGAGATCAGATCAGATCCACACGAACGGAGTGGTACGAGAAGAGCGCCGACCATAACCCACCCCAAAAAAAAAAAAGGACTCGTAATACGTACTTGTCAGCCTTTTAGAAGTCTAACTTGTCTTAAAATTCTTTTTTACTCTTATGTTAGAAGCACTTTGGAGTACGCTTGACAGGTTTGGTCACCATTTTATATGGTCGATGTCAATAAAATACAACAAATTCAAAAAAAGTTTATACGTTACCTCAACATTAAATTCAAAAAACCCGCCATAAACTACGTGGATAATTGTCGAACATACGATTTACTAACCTTACAGGAGAGGAGGTCGGTTATGTATATGGGATTACTATTTGACTTGCTCCGCGGATGTATTGATTGCACTCCACTACTTTCTAAAATAACATTTAGGACACCAACATATCGTACTCGACATACACAAATGTTGTTTGTTCCGTCGCATTCCACATCATATGGTCAGAATGCTGTGATGACTAGAATAATACGTACATACAATACAAAGTTCAGTACTGTAGACCCTTTTTACCCGACTGCGCGACGCAAAGGAGTGGTATTGTGTTTAACAGTCTATGTATGTATGTATGTTTGTATGTTCCTTTGAAGCACTATATAGACCAAACGCCTGGGCCGATTTTTATGATTCACACGTCAATCGATTCCTCTTAATCCGGCGAGTGTCACTAAGATATTACGTTAATGAAAATTCAATATGGCGACTACTGGACGCCATATTGTGAAAATTAAAAAAAATAAAGTCAACAAACTATGTCGAGTGGGATATCGTTGAATAGGTATTTAAAAATCATTTTTAGTTTTCTTTCAACATTTTTCGATTTGACTGGCCGTTTAGGATCTATATCGATTTAAAGTTTCATAACAACCTTTCTCGCATATAGGTTTTTTAGACAGTAGAAATTTACGATGAAAAGACGAAAAATTTATATAACTGGATATAGATGGACATATACTGAAGTATCTAGTAGGTATATTGTCCAATATACTATAGGTAGTCCTACGTAAAGTATCTAATGTCTTACGCGGTCGCCCATCTCCAATTTCTAACAATTTAGTACCTACTCAACTTCAGTCGAAAAGCTATATATAGTTAGGTACTTACCTACTTATTAATAAATAAGACAACTATAGCTACCTAAGTATTCATAACTAAAAAGTATAAAATAATAAAAAAATTAAAGCAAATCAAAAAACCCGACTGCGTAAAAAGTAATCCATTATTCGACAGCAAATCTAATTTTTCAGTGGATCCCGACTGTTCAGTTGTCATGTTCCATTATTAAAATATGTTTTATTTTCTGCAATAGTATTTATTCAATAATATATTATGGAATTCTAGACCACCGGACATCTAAGTGCTTGTTTTTTTTTGTTTTCAGTGTTTTTATTATGTACGTAGTTTTGGTTACTTTTTACGCAGTCGGGTTTTTTGATTTTTTAATTATTTTTTTTATATCACTTATAAACAAGTATTTATGCAAAATATTAAGGAACTTATAAGCAATGGTAATTAAGTTATTGCTGCTCTCGCTTAAATATCAAAAGTATATTTGCTATCTTATTATATCATAAATATCATTCAATAGTCATATAGTTGTTTTTACAACCTATTAGTATAACCTGCACAAATAATTCTGCATATGTAATTATAATTAATTTATTATAATACCAATTACCTACCACTGTGCTTCAATAGTACATATTCTAACCAAGCGCTAGAAGCGCAGGCAGATATTGATGTAGTTAGTGGTGGGTAGTTGCACATTCATTCATTAGATTATAGAATTATTCATTTCTTTAGTGTTTTGTGGTGTTATATTGAATAATTTTGCTGGTATTTTATGCAATATGGTACAGTTAAAGTGCTGAAGTGTAGTGAATATGGTATAATAGTGGTTTACGTGTAAATTCATATTTGCCCAAAATTCCCAAAGAAAATCATTGATTAGGTTATCAGCGCCCGATTAATGGTTACTGACAGACAATGACTATTAAGGCTACATAATATGAAGAAATGATGAACAATATATGAAAAATAATTAAATAAGACTTGGCTGTATGGGCTGTGATCCCTTTGCCTGTCCGAATGGACGAACAGAACCAAAAAAAAAAAAAAGATTATAGAATTGTTTATTATGTATCTACCTGATTTTTTTTCTCTAATTATTTATAATGTATTGTATCTAAAAAGCAAGGCTGTTCTTTATAAACATTGTACATAATTGTGGATAACTGTAATTTGTCCTATTAATTAGTAATGTATTTGTAACGACTGTTGTTATCCCAAATAAAATAAATAAATAAAAAATAAAAATTTATTCAGTTGAATAAAAATAAATGGAGTTAAACTTTTTATGAAGGTATAAGTCATCTGTTTCTAATTTATAGTATATTATCTTTGGTCATCTGTCTACATATATCTTTAAAAGAGGATGTTTGTATATATGACATCGCTAAAGTTAGAAACATTTTGACCAGCCATTATGAAAATTAGTATGTGTATATATTTTTTCACGCAGAAGGTTTATATACTATCTCGATTCATATAACTCGCCACTAGGTAGCACTGCGATACATCGACTTCTACAAACAAATCAACGGGCTGGGTTTGCTAGTATAATATATACTCGTACATGCTCGTTACAGGTAGAATATTGAACTCGCAAAGAGTCTTCGTATTTATACTATAAGACACATTTCTTACCTTTTGAGAATAATATCATGATCGTGCAAAGGCGAATATTTTTTGTCATATAACTTAAACTGTCATTATCTTGAGTCATCTTTGATTATAAAATTATAAAATTAAAAGCTTAAGCTTTTTTTAAAAAAAACTAATTCCAGGATTCTATCGCCTTTTTTTTTAATTTGCCGATTTTTTTAATACTTTACAGCATTCATGGTTACTTCCGGTGACCCACTCGCACAGCGTCGATAGGTACGTTGTTGGGCGGGTCTACAGGGCCGCGTGCCGCTTCTTCCATCGCCCCGATTAGATTAGCGGGGTGTAAAGACACCGTAGCCCAACGGCAAAAAAAAACACATTCGTGATTCATGGTTACGGGAGGATTCTTGTGAAAATCCGTATTCGAATTCCATTTAAAAATAAAAAATTGTTTTATTTTTAAATATTTAATACTAGGATAAATGTCAGATATGAAAATCCTTAGCTATTATGTTCAGTAAGGTAAACTTTGAATAAAATTTAAATATTATAATTATGTTGACGTTTTAATTATGCATGAACACGACTCTCATACTCATACGCCACATTGTCGTGTGACTTGCACCAGTAATTACGGTTATCACTGTATATAATGGGCTTTTAGAACAAAATTTATGTTACTTGGTATACAAGTTTCGGCTTAAGAAGCCCCGGCTTAGCTCAGACACAGTAGTAAAGTAAACACGAATACTTATGCGCGTGAAGATAGAGTGAATTTGTCAAATGGATTGTTTTATTAAATATAAATTGATAATTAAATTTATCCTTGTGGTGACGTAGTAAGAATACAATTCACTATATCCCCTATGTTACATAAAAAATGATTAAGTCAAGCCTTAATTAAACCTTCCCTAAATTGCTTCATGACATTCTGTCTTGTTTTTATTGGGATCAAATATTAAATGGCACAGATTATTTTATTAAAACATTACATTTTAATTGATTTCCTTTAATTGAAATACATTAATTATCACCTTCATGGCATTATTGATTGCCACTGACGAAAAAACCCGGTTCCAGTGGCCCGCTCCCACGACGTAGAAAAAAATGGCATTACATACATATACATTACATACAATTCACCACCCCCTATCTTACCCGTGGGTGATCGTAAGAGACGACTAAGGGATATAAAATGCATACAACATCTATGGAAGAGAAGGAAAACTCGAAACAAAACCCTATACCAACACGTCTAACCAGCGTGGTATAGTAGGTTAATTTCTCTCTCATTACGGCGGCTGTAAAAAAATCCACAACAGTATAGAAAATTAAACTCATACACAATAGCTAGTGTAATACAAAATCTAGAACACAGTAAAGGTACTTAACTTATTTACTCTTACACGTCAATATTAACTTTGGCGTAGTAAAACAAGGTTGGGCAAGTCGAACAGTAATCTAATAATGTTAGATGTGCCAAATTATTTATGAGACATCAATTGCCTTTACCTACAAAACTCAACTGCCTATAAGGATCGCCTGGGGAAATCATACATGAAAGGAAATGAACTTGAAGTTTGGATAGCCAAATGTTACCAAGAATGCTAAATCACGAATGACCTTTCTTATTTTTTCATTTAATACCTATATATTTTTCATATAATAATAGTGGTAGGACCACGCTGTGGACTGTTTCTGTCCACAGCCGTGGGCCGATCCGTCCAGTATATCCGTCGGTAGTACCACACTCTCGCAGAAGATCGACGTCTGAGTAATGGCAATGTACTATTGCGCTTCGTTCGGTGAGCGAGAGAGCCGAAAGCCCAACTGGGGTGGTTTTGGGGTTTGTAGTGGTAAGCAGCGGTCTAGCTATACCCTTAGTACTGCTAAGGTCCATGGGCGGCAGTGACACTTACCATCAGGTGTGCTGTATGTTCGTTTGCCATCACAAACAATAAAAAAAATATAGGTTAATAATCTCAGCTCATATACTTCCTCCTACTGCTATGTTTGTGGCGCCTCCACAATAAAGGGAAATTATTAAACTTACCGCGGTGTTCACACGGTTTGATATAAGATTTTATTTCTAGTTTTCTTTCTCTCACTAGTTTTCATATTACATGTGTATTGTATCCCTTAGATACGATGCCCTCGGGCAAGATAGGGTGGTGAATTGTATTCATACGCCGTCACCATACGGAAAATATATGTACTTTTAAATACTAATTAAAGATTAAGAAATATGCTACAGGGTTAGTTTAAAAAGTCAATTACCAGTGCCCCTTATTTGCCGTGAAACTAATGAAATCACCTAAGCGGTTATCATTCTTCTACTCTTATCCCAATTACTTGGGGTCGATACAATATGTACTCTTCTTTCATAGTACATATTGTAAAAGTTATTGGCAATAGTTTTATGACCGGCTGCCTGCCAGACGCCAACGCTCCTTGGTAATATAAGTGTTGACCAAACGGCATCAAATAGAGTTGGCCTTATAAGGCTCTTAGTCATATTTTACACATCCACGAGCAAAATAAAAGTTATAATACGAATTGCGATTGCCAACATGCATGTGATTGTATTACAGCGAGTTAGTAGCTTCAATATTCATTGTATGACATAAACCTTCCAAGGGTAAAAATTATCATTATCACCACACTTGGTATGCGGAATTTTGTTCGGAGTGGGTGTTAATAAGTTTTTCAAGAGAATACTGTTGCCATTCCCTTGGCTATTACCACTTCCGTAAAACAGTAAAGTTCTCCGTGTGGTAATGGAGTAAGAATACAATTCACCACACCCTATCTTACCTATGGGTGAACGTAAAAGACGACTAAGGGATAAAATATGCATATAACATCTATGCAAGAGAAGGAAAACTCAAAACAAAATCCTATACCAACACGTCTGACTAGCGTGGTGTAGTAGGTCAATCTACCTCCTAGTGTTGAGGAAGCTCGAGCCTAGGAGTGGGACATATGAGCTAAAATGATGAAGACAGTAAAAAGGAGCAACGCAATGCCTTCTAAAGCTTATTAAGTGGTTATCACACGACTCATCACGTAAACAATTAATATATCATTTGTGTCGTTATTTACGCTAATTTTCTATACATACGTCTTCATACATCATGATATTAATAATTATAAATAATTACGTGGAATATAATATATGATTTTAATGACTATGATATAGTGAAGCCGACCCGTAATTATTTCGTTCATATTATCTACAAATCATAACGTATGATTTGTGTATAATTATAAGTTACAGTTTAGCACTTGATATAGTAAATGTTTCTGCGATGTTTATAGTGTCGTCTCATACTGAATACGTTTGATAACCCTTACTCGCAAAGAAGCCGACCGCGCAAGGGCGACACTTCATATATTTATTGGTAAGACATCGATAAGGTAAATATCCAAAAGATTAAAACACCCGACTCCGAGAGGAAATCCGCCTGGGGCGGCGCAGGCGCGAGTACCTGCGCATAATGCCGCCCTAGCGAAGTCCGCAGGTCACTGAACCGGGGAGTAGTCCGTCATCCGCAGAGAGGCTGACCGCTTGAGGGCGACTCCCCAGCAGTTCGCCGGAGCATCGAAAGGGAATGGTACCCGAAAGGGTAACCCGCCGGGCTGGTCACCGATGGCAAGGAAGCGGTACCAGTGATCGGCCCAATGGTGATGGAGAGGGAATACGGTGGGTTATGGGGCCACGCGCTGCTCTTATAGCCTACAAAAAAAAATAGCTGCAAAGCCGCATGCCGTCCTTCCGTCAAAGAGCGTTTGGATTGGGTGGAACCAAATCGCTACCAAGAAATAATTTGATACTCATGTATTACAACTAATCGATAGTTCGATTACACACGCACACATTATTTTTCTGAATCTAAGTGTCACTTGTGTCTTTTAACATATTATTTGCAAAGTTAAATAATATATTACATTAATTATCCACGTAGTGACGGAGTAAGAATACAATTCACCACCCCCTATCTTAGCTGTGGGTGATCGTAAGAGACGACTAAGGGATATAAAACGTATATAACATCTATGCGAGAGAAGGAAAACTTGAAACAAAACCCTATACCAAAACGGCGCTCTTTTTTCCTCTCTCTATTCATGACTACGTCAATTAGGTAGTAACTTTTTTTGTGATTTTGCATTTTGACATGCAAATTTTGAAATTATCGTATCATTTATTATATTATTAACTTAAATTTCAACAGTAAAAATATAATAAATATCGACTGTCTACTAATACAAGTATAAGAGACTCGTCATTCACCTACTCTTATCCTAATCACTTGGGGTCGATACAATATGTACTCTTCTTTTATAGTACATATTGTAAAAGTTATTGGTAGAAGTTTTATGACCGGCCACCTGCCAGACGTCAACCCTCCTTGGGAATGTAATCTTTGACCAAACAGCATCAGATGGAGTTGGCCCAGGTCCTTATAAGGCTCTTAGTCGTCTTTTACGATATCCACGAACAAAGTAAGGGTTGGTAGTTTTCTTAGCCGCTACCACACAAATAGTATAAGAGGCTAAATAGTTTATTTAATGGCAGATTTAATGTAATTGATGATTATTAAAATAATATTGTATTTTTTTTAGTAAAACAATATTATTATTTTAGTATTAACAGATTTTTTAATCCAGTACTTCTTAATATCAGCAAAAAATCGGTAATTGTTCTTGGTGGACAATAAGGTTCACCTACTAGGTGGCGTATTAAGATGGAGAGTTTATTTATTTGTATTTTTTTGTATTAGATATCTTGATTATCTGAGTGGTAATTGAATAAGTATATACATATTTTTTTTTATATTACCATCGTTTCAACATTAAATGCCACGCTAATCTGTTTTCTAAGTTTTCTTTACGTATATCTCTTAGATGTTTCTTGCGATACTCACGGAATTAAAGGTAAATGGTCATAATATCCGTGTGGTGACGGAGTAAGAATACAATTCACCACCCCATATCTTACCCATGGGTGATTACCCGTACGAGACGACTAAGGGATATAAAACGCATATAACATCTATGCAAGAGAAGTAAAACTCGAAACAAAACCCTATACCAACACATCTGACCAGCGTGGTATAGTAGGTCTATTTCTCTTCCATTATGGAGGCGGCTTGAACCCAACAGTGGGACGTGTATGAGCTGAGATGATGATGAAACTATTTGTTGACTAAAAAATACAATTCAAACTATAAAAACAGCTAACATATGTATAAGTACATTTCATATAAATTCTAAAGCAGTTAATATATTTAGTTATAACAGAATCTATTTACGCAGAATGTTAAGGTTAATATTCAGAACAATCGTTAACACAAATACGAGCAAATGTATTGTAAATATAAATGTAAGGGTAGTATGTTGAACTCGGCCCATAAGTCACGAAACAACTTTGAATCACTTTTAAACTAACAATATATAACTTGGAGATTTCACGAAAGGATATTTGTTAAGCCTATAAGAGTACATAAATAGTTTAATGGTGAAATATGTGACTTTCATTAAAGATGATCAACATTCTCCTGCTCTTATCCCAATTACTTGGAGTCGACGCAATATGTACTCCTCCTTCTACATATTGCAAAAGTTTTGCAATATGCAGAAGGAGGAGTACATAACTCCTCCTTCTACATATTGCAAAAGTTATTGGCAATATTTGAAATAAAACTACTTTTACGGATTCTATCGCGTTTGTATTTAATTTTTAATTTCCCGACGTTTCGAACACTTTACAGTGATCATGGTCTCGGGAGAACTAAGGTGTCTTACGTGCAATATGACATTGTTATTACAGAAATTTATTTATATCTACCCTATAAGATATTAAATTTTGACCCACATTTTAATACAAAATTAATACAAATTCATTGCCAGTGCAAAAAAGAGAATGATTCTATATATAAATTTTATATTGTTTATGATTTGTTATTATTAAAGTATTTAATTTATGATAATTAATATTATGGCAATTTTACAAAACTAACAAAACTATTCAGCTACCACCGGATCGGAACGCGGCCATACTGAGAAAGATGGCAAGAAAACTCAGGAGGCATGACACTAATTTTGTTAGCAATTTTTTTTTTATTTTTCAAAATTTCTTTTTCTTTCTACCCCACTGTTGTAATGAACAATATATTGGAGGTTTTTGACAAATGGGTCGATCGTCTTCTGATTTTTGCATGTTTACCCACTGGTGATGTAATCATGTCATCAACACGAAATCAAGAAAGCCAGATTCTATGGACTAAATATCGTATTCTTGCCACGCTTCATATGCGAAGTGAATGACTGTGAAGTGATCTCCATTTTTGTGAGTCACAACTAGGGTTGCAATTTTGTACAACGAATAGATGGCATTCGAATTCTATTGTCGTTCCTTCTTCTGGACTCCAATACTGAGGGCATACGGTCTTCCCATTTTCAACAGTCTTGCACAGCATAACGATGATTTTACTCCTGTGCTCCCACACCATTCTCCAAAAGTCGACGATTATCGTGCTCAAAGACGTTTGCATGCAGATATTTTTTTATGGTCCGTAAAGCCGTCGATGTAGCTGGCGTTAATGTAGTTTCCAGTATTGTTTTCCGAAAGAATGACGCGGCTATGATCGAAACATAGTTCGTCATTTTATCTATCCTTTCCCAAGTTTTCAGCAGATGTAAATGCAATGAAGGTTCCCAGTTTAATTATCTTCATCAATTTCTCGTGTACCTACCTAATAATAATAATTACCCAATAATTAATACCTACCTAGACCGGATTGGTCACGTACTGAAGGCAGGTGGAGTCAGGGTCTCCGAAACTGGCGAGCGTGTATGAAGAGAATTATGAATGTTGAGGAAGCGAGTGAAGTATGCAAGGATAGAGTTCTCTGGCACTCTGTTCTCTCTGCCTACCCTGCAAGGGATATGGCGTGATGATATGTATGTATGTTTATTATTATAATTGAAACATATTGCGAAAAAGTGTTGCCAAGTACATTGCATTATATTATAAGCTTTATTTCACTATCATTCGGTTTATACTTTCTAAAATTGAAACAGTGAATAGTCTCTGTTTTCAAAAGATTTTAACTATTTCAGTTATAGAGAGTATTTTGTGGTTAATTATCATATTGTTTTGCCGACAATAATAGAATGACTCAAAACATAAATTGATTTTGTTTGAGGAATTAATTAATGTAGTTTTAACTAAAATTTACTTTTCTAGATACTTATGACCCTGATTAGAAAAAGAGATTTGAAATTATTAAAAATTATTTGAAAAGATTAAAAAAGATTTAACTTGTCTACTATATAGATATACCTTCTTTCAAACACAATACCTATGTTTCTACCTGCAGTAACACACATATTCACATGAAGACATAGATGATTTGTAATCTTGCGACTAAGATTGCACAAGAGTTTGAAATTGTTGTTACGTCAAATATTTAATAAAACAATGGCTATTTAACCATAATTCTTCAAGTTCTAGTGGCACAATTGGTTAGCGTGCGGTACTTATGAGTCAGTAATACTTGAGTTATGCCGAGGACGTGAGTTCGAGTCTCACCTAGAGTATTCACTTTCCGCAGATGTTTCTTCAAGTTTTACATTCCGTATTATACTTATGTTTTTAATTAAAATACAATAATAATTTCATGCGTTCAATAATTAAAACCTTATTCAATCTACACAAACAAAATACCAAAGTTTTTTCTCACACTAATAAATATACTGGATATTAAAAAACTCGGGATCTTGCTCAGCAAAATACTAAAGTATTTTGGTATTTTGAGTTTTGAGTTCCTACAAATTTCGATCGTTTTATCTATTTAGAAAAAAAAACGTATTAAAAAACCTATTTAGAAAAAATAACGTTCAATATTCATCAAATGAGAAGGTCAACAAAACGTTAGGTTCTGATAACAATTTTTAAAAAACTCTGTCCTATTTGCGCACAAATAATCTAGATGCTTTTTAACTCGCAATAGTTTATAAATGTGTCGTCGACGATGAATAATAAAAATAGGTGATAACCTTAGTCGTATCCCGGCGTTGGGAAACCCTAAACGGCGAATTTGGGTAAATAAACATACGATATCAATGCCAAATATTTTGCGTATGTGGGAATTAATAACAAACCACATTTTAAATATCATAAGCGCTCGTGAATTGAAACGCTTAGGGTTTACTTACACACGTGATTTTACACATGTTAAGATTTTTTTTAGATTTGGTAATTGGTTGCTTTTATAAACTTAAGTTTTGACTTTAGTATACTCCTGTTAAAGGGCATAACCCTTTGATTTTGTTCACCGTATTTTTTATATAGAATCAATTTATTGTTGTACTAGTAATGGATTTATATCAAAATATGTAGGTAAAAAATTAATAACTAATACTGTAACGGGTAAATATAAATCTGTATAATAACTGTGACTTGTTCAATATTCATCAAAGACATGAGAGAACTTAGTCCTCCCTTAACCATGAACGTAAACGTAAAGTGTTCGGAACATCGAGAAATCTATATAAATAAAAATTAATAGCTACAATGTATTTACGCGTGTAGTTTCTGATCTAGAGCAACAAATTGGATAACCCTTTTTGGAGTTTACTCCTTAAGTATCGATTTTCATATAAGGCGCCCGGTATGAAAAAAATTTGAGGAGTAAAATCTAGTGATCGAATGACCTCGTTACGTTTTTGGTGCGCAACCTATTCTGTGCACCTTTTACTTTCTGACGGAGATAATACTTAATTGAACAGTTTTAATAAATGTATATAAATATATATATATATTATTTTTAGTCAAATGAGCTTTTTTTGCGCCTGTTTTGATAACCGTACTTAAGGAGTAAACTCCAGTCGTGCGTCGGAGCTGACACACACACTTTTTTTTCTTATGTTCTTTATTCTCAGTACAAGGTTTGTATAAAAGAAAATTGAAAAAAATCTAGCAGTTTTTTTTTCAAATCAAATCATTTATTGACAGAAGACCTTTTCAATATATTGACAGAAGAACACTGACAGGTTAACGCATCAATAACTGAGCCAGCAGTCGATAACTTCAAAAATATTGATAGTATTTTGATTGATTTTTGATTCAAATTCATTTATTATGTGTAAACCCTGTTGAAGGCTCTTACATATTGTCAACATTAACATTTTAAATAAATACAACAAATTACTACCGGAGTGGAACGTAGCCACTACTGAGAAGATGCGGCAAAAATCTCAACGGGTTTCTCTATCATCATTATTTCTTTACTGTCTTTTTATAAATTTACAGATTTAGTAAGAATTAACTCCAGTGGGACGCTCGTCGAACCCCTATATAATATAAAATTCAAATACAATATATTACGATAATTCGACTACGGCTATATTAGACTATGGCTGGACCAGATCCCACAAACGGCACCCAATCTCGAGTTAACTACTATTATGATTGATATTCATCCGATTATGAAATAAAATTTAAATTATGAACTATAAAACGTAGACAAAGTTGCATGGGTCAGGTGGTTAAAAATAAATAACAAATGAGATGAAATCCGTAAAAATAGTCTTATTTCAAATGTTAATTCGCTACATTCGCATAAACACTTGAAATCATAATCTATATATATAGGTCAGGTTGGGCCAAAACGTTGCTCAAATGGTAATTACCTGTAAAATTAACACGGACGCGTTCTAAATTCACATCTGCACAATGCAAGTGGTCCATTTCAAAAGTTGAAGCTAGGTGACTCAGTAGATTATATATAATCTCATGCCTCCTAGTTGTTAACCCGAACAGACGAGTGAGTCACAATCAAATTATAGTGTACATATCGATCAAAAAGCAGCAGCTTTTTATAATTCTACAGCAATGTCAAAAATTAAGTAAATATAAAAACTTTTATTTAAAGGCCGCTTCTTTATATATTTTATATGACTAAAAAATATTTCAGCAATGTTTTAACCTCAAACATATTGTTTAATATATGCTTCTCAAACGACGAGAAGATAGTTTGAAACTCGTTTATGGCAGCAATTTCTCTTCAAAGTAAAGTGAAAATGTTTTCAACTAACGCATACAACTGGAACAAGTTAAATGCTAGCCTCAGAGTTTTAAAATGTTAAATTACATACCTACAGTGCAAGAAAAGAACAAAAACTATTTACATTCATAACTTAGCTTTTTTATTATAAAATGAAATTGTTTTTCTATTATAAAGCTAAATTGTTTAGTAGTTTATTTAAATTTTGTAATCATGGATCCTCATTCATCGAATCGAATTCGGCTGGACAGCGTTCGAGAAACTTAGGAGGATGTTCTCGTCTAATATTCCGCAGTTTCTGAAAACGAAGTTTTATAACCAGTGTGTGTTACCAGCGATGACTTACGGCACTGAAACGTGGTCTCTAAATATCGCCCTCATAAAAAGGCTCAAAGTCGCTCAGCGTGCTATAGAGAGGGCTATGTTTAGTATTTCTCTACGTGATAAAATCCGGAGTACGGAAATCCGTAGAAGAACGGGTGTAACTGACATAGCCCGAAGAATTAGCACGTTGAAGTGGCAATGGGCAGGCCACATCGCTCGACGAACAGACAACCGTTGGCGAAGAAAGGTTCTCGAGTGGGGAACACGAATCGGTCGACGCAGCGTAGGACGACCTCCCACTCGGTGGACTGATGACATTGTCAGGTTCGCAGGAAACCGTTAGATGCAGGTGGCACAGGACCGTTGCAAATGGCATTCTCGTGGGGAGGACTATGTCCAACAGTGGACGTTTAAGGGCTGATGGATGGACCCTCATTCCATCAGCCAATTGAAAATCACTGTTAAATAGTGAACATAGGTCTCCTAGAAAAATATCACTTTGCTTTGTACCTAGAATCTCGAGCATCGGGGATAATTGAAGTTAGTATACCTAATGAGTTTCCTAGTAGATCGTTGCTGATCAGCTCCCTAGCGCTTCATTGGACAGTTTTTAAGACTCTTTCTATAAAATAAAGGTACCGACATATTCGATTTCTAGCCTGTTACTATACGGGGAAATTTCACTTTCATGTAGCTTTAATAAAAATTAAATTGTTGACCAGCATTTTTATTTCATTTATATACCTATTTTCAAATTAAAATTTTTATGCATGTGGTGACGGAGTAAAAATACAATTCGCCACCCCCTATCTTACCTGTGGGTGATCGTAAGAGACGACTAAGGGATACAAAACTCATATAACATCTATACAAGAGAAGGAAAACTCAAAATAAAACCCTATACCAACACGTCTGACCAGCGTGGTATAGCAGGTTAAATTCCTTTCCATTACGGAAGAGGCTTGAGCCCAACAGTGGGACATATATGGGTTGAGATGATGATGATGATTTTTATTTCTTATGCGATATAACTCCACAGATATAGGAATAGTCAAAATATTGAGTTCCTGATGTAAGCCACCGCGTACCTACACTGCCTACGTTCTACGTTATACATATTGTCTATCTATTTCTTAGAGCGTCCCTTGGATTAATCATATTCTTTCCTCTATACTTGGCAAAATTTAGTCGCCGTTTCTAACAGCATCCATCTGACTTTAACAGTTCCTTTGAATAGGTGTGTATTCGGCATATACGCCTGCCTCTGCTGGCGTACCGGATATTCCAACACACTGAAATCAACGCTCGTGGCAAACAGATATTGTCCAAAGTGCTGCGATGTCTGCAATTATCCAGGGCACGGATAAGTTACAGGCACTGGCTCTTCTATCTACCATTTTTCTTCTACTTATAACCAATATTTTAAATAGGTACTCTGCTTTAAATTATAAATGGGTGTAGGAAATTTAAATACATATGAAAATGTTAGCATAGATAAAATGTATAAATTTACTGTAATTAACTGTGTTAATGTTCATTAATATTTTAGGAATGTTTTTTTTTTTAAACAAACTTTTATCGTTAAGGTGGCCGCAAAAATCTAGAGTGTCGGTTTATAAATTAACTTTGAACATTATATCTTATTATGAACAAAACTTTTCTCAAGGCTGAATTTTTTTAGTTCAACTGAGCAAACTCATTAGACTCCCTATAATCTATTTTGTTATACAATAGTAATTTATTATTTTTTGCTGTTTACTTCTTTTTTTATGATAAAAACAAATTTTAGTTTATAAATTGTAACATAGTAACCATGCATACATCATAGCAGCCAGTATCACAAGACACGAATCAACTGCGTTAGACAGATAATATTCACCAGTGTACACATACTTCGCTTCATATTCTATTATCTTAAAGTTATTTAGATTCTTTTTTTAGTTTGAGTTAACGTTGCCATAATTTACGGTTTCAAACTTTTTTGTGAAGACTTACAAAATCTAATATTTTTACACAATATTTGTATATATACAGGTTGCCGGTTTAATTAGTAGAATTCTTGAAGGCGGTGTATCAGACCATGATACACTACCCAAATCAGTAAAAAAAATTGTACCTAACTTTTGATTAAATTGCCCTACTGATAAGTGGTAGAAGGAAGAAGTCAATGTAGGCATATACTCATGCGCATGACATTGAACTACTAGGCAAATAGTCCCGCACTCGCTACGCTCACCGCCGCACAGCTGGGTCGAAATGTACATACAGGTCAATGTATGCTGATAAACCTACTGTTTTGATAAGAAACAAATCACTTTATCTCGGGATTTGATTTGAGCTAGGATGATGACCTATATGACGTCATTCCTACACCTAGTTTAATTATTATTCTAGTAATGAAATCGGCACCCTGTATGTACCTATATATATATATATATATATATATATATATATATATACATACACATACATACCTACATTGCTTACTTTTAAGACAGTTTAATTATTTGAAATAAAACTATTTTTACGGATTCTAACGCGTTTGTATTTGATTTTTAATTTTCCGTCGTTTCGAACACTTTACAGTTCAAAATTCAATAGGGAGAATGGCTGGGTATTATCATCAAGCTGGGATCCTGTTATTCACTTAATTAAAAATAAAACTAAGAAGACCACCACAAGACTGCAAGACACTGTGAGCACTTATTGTATAGATTTGACCCACAATAATAGTTAAATTTTAATTTAATTAATTTTAGTAAGATAAAGTAGGCCGCCACTCAAAAATGCAATAATAAAATTAGTATCATAACTCCTGAGTTTTCTCGCCCGATCTTTCTCAGTTTGGCCGCGTTCCGATCCGGTGGTAGCTGAATAGTTTCTGTTAGTTTTGTAAAATTGTGAAATTGCCACAATAATAAGTATCATAAATTAAATAATTTAATAATAGCAAATCATAAACAACATAAATTTTATATAGAATCATTCTCTTTTTGTACTGGCAATGAATTTGTATTAATTTTGTATAAAAATGTGGGTCAAAATTTAAAAATTTAATATCTTATAGGGTAGATATAAATAAATTTCTGTAATAACAATGACATATTGGACGTAAGAGACCTTAGTCCTCCCGTGACCATGATCACTGTAAAGTTTTCGAAACGTCGGAAAATTAAAAATCAAATACAAACGCGATAGAATCCGTAAAAGTAGTTTTATTTTAAATGTGTAATACTCGCGTAACCATTAGAAGTCAGTTTAATTATAATATAACGAGAAACACTTACTGTGAAATTATTCTATCCACTCGCAGTACACTGTACGCGTTATATTAGATGACGTAAAACGTTTAGTTCAGATAAATGGTACATCTACTATTTAAAAACAGTAATCCGTTTATCTAATCACACCACACTAACTACTGAGTCAAATGGCTCAGTTCCAAATAACAGCCCTCCCGATTTCTTAAAATATTGGCAATCTTTTTAGCAATGTATAGTTTTGGTAGCCACTTGAAGAACAAAGCCAAATGGGTGAGTGAGCTGAAAAAATGAGCCTCTCGTACAGAACCAAACAGTGTTTTATGCGGAGAAAATATTTTTTGCTTGATATAAAGTATACGTTTGTTCTTACGTGGGGTTTTATATCTATAAGCAAACGCAGCTAAATATCAGCCCAACCCAATTGAGTTTTTTGAATTTCAAATGATTTAGAC
This sequence comes from Lymantria monacha, assembly GCA_905163515.2. Classification (NCBI taxonomy): domain Eukaryota; kingdom Metazoa; phylum Arthropoda; class Insecta; order Lepidoptera; family Erebidae; genus Lymantria; species Lymantria monacha. The sequence goes on from LR991091.1 coordinate 21,604,821, forward strand.
TAAAAGAAAGAAGAAGAAGCCTAAAAAATACGCCACCAGCCTTTAAAACATCAGCTAATATACCTGTTTATTTACTTGTTTTATTCATATGTAGTACACACTAAACTCTCAGTGCGTTCTTATTTTTAATATAGGTCGTCTCTTTATCAATATGGCGCATCAATGTAGTAATATTAGAGTAACGAGAGCAATGAAGTGAATAAAAGCAGTATATATATACCTATATAAAGTTCTGCTTTTTTTTTGCCATGCCCAACACTCGAACATTTTGAGAAGTGAACAGAAATTTCTGCTGTCATCAGTTTTCTCAAAGACCTTTGTACCAATATTATCGATAAGGTCGAAATTAATCTTCCTGATACTTTTTAATAGAATTTAGCAGAAAAATAGAGGATTCTCTTCATAGATCCTGATTTTAAAGAGTTAAGCATCGAATTAAGATACATACGCCAGTCGGCATAAACGTATTCTACATTGTGATATGGGTAGACTATAACAACCATGCCTTTTTATTTCAAGAAATGGGATGCAATTATCCAATGCTAGATATATGTAGTAGTATATGTATGGAGTGGTCGTGGTGGTTGTATTCTAACTCAGCAGTCACACAAAGAAATTATAAAGACCTACCGCCACACATGTAAGTAAACTCTACGCCTCATTATAATTTACCAACTTATTTAACCTTATATAACAAATACTATGATAATCACAATTAATGAAAATTAGGACAATACAACTTTCACTCCATTTGGGCAAGTTTATTTATCAAGAACAATATTTTGTTTGAAAATATGAATTTATTTCTAATTTACAGCACCGCTAACAAACAAATAAATACATAATATTACCTAATATATATATATATATATATATATACATACACGTACATACCTACATTGCTTACTTTTAAGACAGTTTAATTATTTGAAATAAAACTACTTTTACAGATTCTAACGCGTTTGTATTTGATTTTTAATTTTCCGTCGTTTCGAACACTTTACAGTTCAAAATTCAATAGGGAGAATGGCTGGGTATTATCATCAAGCTGGGATCCTGTTATTCACTTAATTAAAAATAAAACTAAGAAGACCACCACAAGACTGCAAGACACTGTGAGCACTTATTGTATAGATTTGACCCACAATAATAGTTAAATTTTAATTTAATTAATTTTAGTAAGATAAAGTAGGCCGCCACTCAAAAATGCAATAATAAAATTAGTATCATGCCTCCTGAGTTTTCTCGCGCGATCTTTCTCAGTTTGGCCGCGTTCCGATCCGGTGGTAGCTGAATAGTTTTTGTTAGTTTTGTAAAATTGTGAAATTGCCACAATAATAAGTATCATCTATACTAATATAATAAAGCGCAAGAGTTTGTTTGTTTGTTTGTTTAAACGCGCTAATCTCAGGAACTACTGGTCCGATTTGAAAAATTATTTTTTTGTTGGATAGTCCATTTATAGAGGAAGGCTTTAGGCTATATAACATTACGCTGCGACCAATAGGAGCAGAGCAACAATGATGAATGTGTAATAATCGGGTTTTTGTTTCCTTTTGAGAGCTTCCGCTGCGTAAACGATTAAAGTTGCGCAAAAATTATGTACTATATAATTGTTCCTCTTTCAAAGTTCTAAATAAAAGTCCGCGACAGCATATGTCTATCTTTTAAGATTGGCTCACTATAACCTTTTTTATACTAATCAAATTTGTTTTAAAATAATGTGATATTTTTGAAGGTGTTTTTATAAACATAATATTAATCCTTATCCAAATAAATGAGTTATTCATCACAAGTATTTAATTTAAAACAAAATTGCTCTTTACATTATTTGATTTCAATGAATATCTTAGGAAATATCGCAGTTTAAAAATAACATCGCAGCAAAATAATGATCAAGTACTGGGCGCGCATTTACGATAAAAATACTGGGTCTTATAATCTTATATTAAAAAAAAACTCAAACTAATGTTATTTCAAAGTACTTCTGCACACACTACATTTTTAGTTTTGTTTTCTTCTCATGACCTTCCGTCGGCTTTACACATCCTAAATAATAATAATAAGTATAGGAAGTATTAGTGCCTGCCCTCATGTATGGCAGTGAAAGTTAGATTTGGCGGAGAAGACATGAAAATAGAATAAATGCTGTAGAGCTGACAGCTCTTCGTAACCTGTGTGATGTAAGTCTGAAAGATAAAATTAGGTATTATGTTATAAAAGAGCGCTGGTATGCTGAGGTGGGTTGGACACGAAGTGGAAGAAATAATGAGTGGGCAGAGGTTGACGAAGCAAACATATAAAGCAATCGTGAATGGGACGAATACAAGGGGAAGACCAGAAGGGAGGAAGGGGGAAGGGAGGTCCAGAAAAGTATGACGTAATACTTTTCTGGACCAAATTGGAGATTTGTTCACGAGAGGTCATCATCATCATCATTCTCCTACTCTTATCCCAATTACTTGGGGTCGATACAATAAGTACTCTTCATTCATAGTACATATTATAAAAGTTATTGGCAATAGTTTTATGACCGGCTGCCTGCCAGACGTCAACCCTCATTGGGAATGTAATTGTTGACCAACGGCATCAGATGGGGTTGGCCCAAGTCGTTATAAGGCTCTTAGTCGTCTTTTACGACATCCACAAGCAAAGTGAGGATTGGTAGTATTCGTAGCCGCTACCACACAGCGATGTCATACACATTAAAAGTATGTGTAATATATATATATATATATATATACATACACGTACATACCTACATTGCTTACTTTTAAGACAGTTTAATTATTTGAAATAAAACTACTTTTACAGATTCTAACGCGTTTGTATTTGATTTTTAATTTTCCGTCGTTTCGAACACTTTACAGTTCAAAATTCAATAGGGAGAATGGCTGGGTATTATCATCAAGCTGGGATCCTGTTATTCACTTAATTAAAAATAAAACTAAGAAGACCACCACAAGACTGCAAGACACTGTGAGCACTTATTGTATAGATTTGACCCACAATAATAGTTAAATTTTAATTTAATTAATTTTAGTAAGATAAAGTAGGCCGCCACTCAAAAATGCAATAATAAAATTAGTATCATGCCTCCTGAGTTTTCTCGCGCGATCTTTCTCAGTTTGGCCGCGTTCCGATCCGGTGGTAGCTGAATAGTTTTTGTTAGTTTTGTAAAATTGTGAAATTGCCACAATAATAAGTATCATCTATACTAATATAATAAAGCGCAAGAGTTTGTTTGTTTGTTTGTTTAAACGCGCTAATCTCAGGAACTACTGGTCCGATTTGAAAAATTATTTTTTTGTTGGATAGTCCATTTATAGAGGAAGGCTTTAGGCTATACAACATTACGCTGCGACCAATAGGAGCAGAGCAACAATGATGAATGTGTAATAATCGGGTTTTTGTTTCCTTTTGAGAGCTTCCGCTGCGTAAACGATTAAAGTTGCGCAAAAATTATGTACTATATAATTGTTCCTCTTTCAAAGTTCTAAATAAAAGTCCGCGACAGCATATGTCTATCTTTTAAGATTGGCTCACTATAACCTTTTTTATACTAATCAAATTTGTTTTAAAATAATGTGATATTTTTGAAGGTGTTTTTATAAACATAATATTAATCCTTATCCAAATAAATGAGTTATTCATCACAAGTATTTAATTTAAAACAAAATTGCTCTTTACATTATTTGATTTCAATGAATATCTTAGGAAATATCGCAGTTTAAAAATAACATCGCAGCAAAATAATGATCAAGTACTGGGCGCGCATTTACGATAAAAATACTGGGTCTTATAATCTTATATTAAAAAAAAACTCAAACTAATGTTATTTCAAAGTACTTCTGCACACACTACATTTTTAGTTTTGTTTTCTTCTCATGACCTTCCGTCGGCTTTACACATCCTAAATAATAATAATAAGTATAGGAAGTATTAGTGCCTGCCCTCATGTATGGCAGTGAAAGTTAGATTTGGCGGAGAAGACATGAAAATAGAATAAATGCTGTAGAGCTGACAGCTCTTCGTAACCTGTGTGATGTAAGTCTGAAAGATAAAATTAGGTATTATGTTATAAAAGAGCGCTGGTATGCTGAGGTGGGTTGGACACGAAGTGGAAGAAATAATGAGTGGGCAGAGGTTGACGAAGCAAACATATAAAGCAATCGTGAATGGGACGAATACAAGGGGAAGACCAGAAGGGAGGAAGGGGGAAGGGAGGTCCAGAAAAGTATGACGTAATACTTTTCTGGACCAAATTGGAGATTTGTTCACGAGAGGTCATCATCATCATCATTCTCCTACTCTTATCCCAATTACTTGGGGTCGATACAATAAGTACTCTTCATTCATAGTACATATTATAAAAGTTATTGGCAATAGTTTTATGACCGGCTGCCTGCCAGACGTCAACCCTCATTGGGAATGTAATTGTTGACCAACGGCATCAGATGGGGTTGGCCCAAGTCGTTATAAGGCTCTTAGTCGTCTTTTACGACATCCACAAGCAAAGTGAGGATTGGTAGTATTCGTAGCCGCTACCACACAGCGATGTCATACACATTAAAAGTATGTGTAATCGTAAATAGGCGTAAGTGTATGTATGTATATATGTATAATATACATACATTGTATATGGTATATCTATAGAAAGTATAGATAAGACCCAATACTTTTACTTAAGGTTTAATGTTCTACTCTTACTAATAAAAGGATCATGTAGGTACCTAAAACAGCTTTAACGTATGTATTATTTAAAAATATTGCCACCTTTTACGTAAACGGATTCGCGAGTTGAAGTTAACGTTAGCCCAAAGTAACCATTCCACGCGGACGAAGTAGCGGGCGGAAGCTAGTAAATTAAATAATTTAATAATAGCAAATCATAAACAACATAAATTTTAAATAGAATCATTCTCTTTTTGTACTGGCAATGAATTTGTATTAATTTTGTATAAAAATGTGGGTCAAAATTTAATAATTTAATATCTTATAGGGTAGATATAAATAAATTTCTGTAATAACAATGACATATTGGACGTAAGAGACCTTAGTCCTCCCGTGACCATGATCACTGTAAAGTTTTCGAAACGTCGGGAAATTAAAAATCAAATACAAACGCGATAGAATCCGTAAAAGTAGTTTTATTTCAAATGTGTAATACTCGCGTAACCATTAGAAGTCAGTTTAATTATAATATAACGAGAAACACTTACTGTGAAATTATTCTATCCACTCGCAGTACACTGTACGCGTTATATTAGATGACGTAAAACGTTTAGTTCAGATAAATGGTACATCTACTATTTAAAAACAGTAATCCGTTTATCTAATCACACCACACTAACTACTGAGTCAAATGGCTCAGTTCCAAATAACAGCCCTCCCGATTTCTTAAAATATTGGCAATCTTTTTAGCAATGTATAGTTTTGGTAGCCACTTGAAGAACAAAGCCAAATGGGTGAGTGAGCTGAAAAAATTAGCCTCTCGTACAGAACCAAACAGTGTTTTATGCGGAGAAAATATTTTTTGCTTGATATAAAGTATACGTTTGTTCTTACGTGGGGTTTTATATCTATAAGCAAACGCAGCTAAATATCAGCCCAACCCAATTGAGTTTTTTAAATTTCAAATGATTTAGACTAAAAGAAAGAAGAAGAAGCCTAAAAAATACGCCACCAGCCTTTAAAACATCAGCTAATATACCTGTTTATTTACTTGTTTTATTCATATGTAGTACACACTAAACTCTCAGTGCGTTCTTATTTTTAATATAGGTCGTCTCTTTATCAATATGGCGCATCAATGTAGTAATATTAGAGTAACGAGAGCAATGAAGTGAATAAAAGCAGTATATATATATACCTATATAAAGTTCTGCTTTTTTTTTGCCATGCCCAACACTCGAACATTTTGAGAAGTGAACAGAAATTTCTGCTGTCATCAGTTTTCTCAAAGACCTTTGTACCAATATTATCGACTAGCTTCTGCCCGCGACTTCGTCCGCGTGGAATGGTTACTTTGGGCTAACGTTAACTTCAACTCGCGAATTCGTTTACGTAAAAGGTGGAAATATTTTTAAATAATACATACGTTAAAGCTGTTTTAGGTACCTACATGACCCTTTTATTAGTAAGAGTAGAACATTTAACCTTAAGTAAAATAATAATAATAATAATAATCTTTATTGAAAACTAAATACATATGACAGTTGACATAGATGTCTTTGCCTCTTGAATTACTTAGGTAATACCTGTGTTTCAAGAGACAGTTCCTTCCCGAAATACATAAATCTTGAACATCAAATTATTTTACAGTAACAGACATTATAAATAATGAATATATATATCTTACGTAATAAAGACTAATGATAAAGAAATCTATAATAAATGAATGAGTGAGAATTAACGTGTTAGTGAGCGCGCTCACACGTTGTGTGTGTGTGTGTGTGTATGTGTGTGTTGTGCGTTTGTTTGTGTGTGTGTGTGTGTGTGTGTGGTATTTCTTTTTTTTTGTGTGTATTTGTAGTTACGCGAAATAAGTATTTAAAAGTGATTCAAGTTTGACGTAATCCATATAATGCAATGTAGTACCATATAAAGTAATGCAAGTAAAAGTATTGGGTCTTATCTATACTTTCTATAGATATATACAATGTATGTATATTATACATACATACATACACTTACGCCTATTTACGATTACACATACTTTTAATGTGTATGAAATCGCTGTGTGGTAGCGGCTATGAATACTACCAATCCTCACTGTGCTTGTGAATGTCGTAAAAGACGACTAAGAGCCTTATAACGACTTGGGCCAACTCCATCTGATGCCGTTTGGTCAACAATTACATTCCCAATTAGGGTTGACGTCTGGCAGGCGGCCGGTCATAAAACTATTGCCAATAACTTTTATAATATGTACTATGAATGAAGAGTACTTATTGTATCGACCCCAAGTAATTGGGATAAGAGTAGGAGAATGATGATGATGATGACCTCTCGTGAACAAATCGCCAATTTGGTCCAGAAAAGGTCTTCCCCTTGTATTCGACCCATTCACGATTGCTTTATATGTTTGCTTCGTCAACCTCTGCCCACTCATTATTTCTTCCACTTCGTGTCCAACCCACCTCAGCATAGCAGCGCTCTTTTATAACATTATACCTAATTTTATCTTTCATACTTACATCACACACAGCTTACGAAGAGCTGTCAGCTCTACAGCATTTATTCTATTTTCATGTCTTCCCCGCCAAATCTAACTTTCACTGCCATACATGAGGGCAGGCACTAATACTTCCTATACTTATTATTATTATTTAGGATGTGTAAAGCCGACGGAAGGTCATGAGAAGAAAACAAAACTAAAAATGTAGTGTGTGCAGAAGTACTTTGAAATAACATTAGTTTGAGTTTTTTTTTAATATAAGATTATAAGATCCAGTATTTTTATCGTAAATGCGCGCCCAGTACTTGATCATTATTTTGCTGCGATGTTATTTTTAAACTGCGATATTTCCTAAGATATTCATTGAAATCAAATAATGTAAAGAGCAATTTTGTTTTAAATTAAATACTTGTGATGAATAACTCATTTATTTGGATAAGGATTAATATTATGTTTATAAAAACACCTTCGAAAATATCACATTATTTTAAAACAAATTTGATTAGCATAAAAAAGGTTATAGTGAGCCAATCTTAAAAGATAGACATATGCTGTCGCGGACTTTTATTTAGAACTTTGAAAGGGGAACAATTATGTAGTACATAATTTTTGCGCAACTTTAACTGTTTACGCAGCGGAAGCTCTCAAAAGGAAACATAAACCCGATTTTTACACATTCATCATTGTTGCTCTGCTCCTATTGGTCGCAGCGTAATGTTATATAGCCTAAAGCCTTCCTCTATAAATGGACTATCCAACAAAAGAAGAATTTTTCAAATCGGACCAGTAGTTCCTGAGATTAGCGCGTTTAAACAAACAAACAAACTTTTCCGCTTTATAATATTAGTATAGATAAGGTCGAAATTAATCTGCCTGATACTTTTTAATAGAATTTAGCAGAAAAATAGAGGATTCTCTTCATAGATCCTGATTTTAAAGAGTTAAGCATCGAATTAAGATACATACGCCAGTCGGCATAAACGTATTCTACATTATGATATGGGTAGACTATAACAACCATGCCTTTTTATTTCAAGAAATAGGATGCAATTATCCAATGCTAGATATATGTAGTAGTATATGTATGGAGTGGTCGTGGTGGTTGTATTCTAACTCAGCAGTCACACAAAGAAATTATAAAGACCTACCGCCACACATGTAAGTAAACTCTACGCCTCATTATAATTTACCAACTTATTTAACCTTATATAACAAATACTATGATAATCACAATTAATGAAAATTAGGACAATACAACTTTCACTCCATTTGGGCAAGTTTATTTATCAACAACAATATTTTGTTTGAAAATATGAATTTATTTCTAATTTACAGCACCGCTAACAAACAAATAAATACATAATATTACCTAATTCTTAGCTAATAATTATCATCGTCTCAGCTCATACACGTCGTACTGTTGGGCTCTTCTATAACGGCAGAGAAATTAACATCCTATACCACGCTGGTCAGACGTGTTGGCATAGGGTTTTGTTTCGAGTTTTTCCTCTCTTGCATAGTTGTTATATGTGTTTTATATCCATTAGTTGTCTCTTACGATCGCCCACGTGTAAGATAGGGTGTAATGTGTAGACGTGTATTCTTACTTCGTCACCGCACGAATGATCTTTTCTAATATTTAGCTAATACCATAAATTAAATAAAACTTTATCTTTATAGAACAATTATTTTAACTGTATTTTTTTTTAATCAGCTCTGATTTTTATAATACTTATATTAAAGCAAAGTTATACAAAAATAGTAATCGCTGGTAATTTTTCTAGGTCGAAAATAAACCGTACAAAGGTCAACAAAGGGACATACAGATATTACTTTGTGTCGCAATATGTGCTGTCGACCATTAATCCCCAAAAGCCTTTACGTATTAGTAAGATGAAATAAATACTATTATATGTATAACGCGAAACCATACTAGTACTTATGATTTAATACAAAGACGGATTCTGTAAGCTTTGTATTACTTCATATTCTTTCGAAATTCAATAGGTTTAATACAGTAAACTTACATAATTATTTGAAATAAAACTACTTTTACAGATTCTATCGCGTATGTATTTAATTGTTAGTTTCCCTACGTCTTGAACACTATACAATGATCATGGTCACGCAAGCGCTAAAGTGTCTTACGTCCAAAAAGTTATCGTTATAGCACAAATTTATATCCACCTACCACAGTATCAGTTATTAAATTTTAACATTAAAAATCACCAAACCAAACCAACGCGATAGAATCCGTAAAAATATTTTTATTTCATAATGTGTAATACTCGCGTAAACATTGGAAATCATTAGGTACATACATAAATTTAATATATGTATACTCTCTAAAAGTATAACGTATCTATGAAATCTAATTCTTTCTTTGTTGCTCATATATTTCCCATTATTACGCTCTATCCTCGCCTACATTATGAGAAAAGATTTGTCAACCATAATAACGATGCTAGATGTTTCAAACGGGCTGCCTGTTATATTAAGGGTTTAACTTTCCTTGCAGTGATGTTGTTTATTTGTTTCCCTTACTTAAATATTTTGAACATTAAAACAATATGTAATAAATTTTATTCTTACACTGTAACTGATAATGCTAGCGATAAACTTGAAACTTATAACATTCACTATGTTACAAGTTTTATCGTAGTAGAAACCAGAAAGAGATATATTTGACATAAATTTGACATTTAGTATATGATCATGAATAGGTAAAAGAGAGTTAGTGTACGCGTGTATATACACTCCGTCATACACACACGCACGCCTACACAAAAACATACACAAAATCACACATAAACACACATGATTACAGCCCATACATGTTCCTCTGTTGGGCTCGGGCCTCCTCCGTAATAGGAGGGAAATTAACCTACTATATATATATATATATATATATATATATATATATATATATATATATATATATATATATATATATATATATATATATATATAATATATATATGCTGGTCAGATGTGTTGGTATAGGGTTTTATTTCGAATTTTCCTTCTCTTGCATAGATGTTATATGCCTTTTATATCCCTTAGTCGTCTCTTACGATCACGTATGGGTAAGTGTGTTGTATTCTTACTCCATCACCACACGGATAACAACACACACAATCGCATATATTTTATAAATTAACTGTCTTATATAGTAAGTAGGGCAATATATAGAATTAAGACGATATGAGTGTTATTGTACCAGTGAGGGTACTGGCTCCTGAAATACATTATAACTATGCTAGTTTAGGGGCCAGAGTATTTATCTAACTCATATGTATTTTCTCCTATCAATAAAATATTATTCATCATTATCCTACTCTTATCCCAATTACTTGTATATATTATAAAAGTTATTGACAATAGTTTTATGACCGGCCGCCTTGGGAATGTAATTGTTGACCAAACGGAATCAGATGGAGTTAGCCCAAATCGTTATAGGCTCTTATATAGTCTCTTTTAAAGTCGTCTTTTACGAAATCCACGAGCAATTGGTTGGTAATATTCGTAGCCGCTACCATTGTTTATAAATATGTATTCATTTCTAATTTTACAGCACCGCTAAAAAATAAATAATTAGATAGTATTACGGAAATCTTAACTAATCATAATCATCATCATCTCAGCTCATACACGTCCCATCGTTGGGTTCAAGCCTCTTCTATTACTAAGCGTTGGTAGTATTCGTAGCCGCTACTACACACCATTCATTAATAAAATATTATTATTATAAACGTATAAATAATGTAAGTTTTGGGATCAATGACAAAAAAGGCATGTACGGTGAGGCGCAGTTTCAGCAATATTTTGAATATGAGACTGAAGCCATATATTATGCTAATGAGTTGAACTTAATTAACCAAAATTTTGTGATAGAAATCTATATCTAATTTGAGCTTTAAATATTCAATAATAAAACAAAAGAACTTATCTATCTTAACATCTCATATTACAGATTTTTAGTAAGTTTAATAACATTTTTGTAATATGTCTTCATCAGTTTATATATGTAAACTGCTACGACTTGAGTCTTCTCCAAAATAGAAGTGCAATTGACTTACTATATAATGTTGCTCAGACATTTTGCTATAACAAGATTTTTATTTTTGTTAAAAAGACCCCCGACCTAAGGAAGTTATCATTGTAAGCGAGGAACTTTACCAACATATAAATAACGAACACAAATTACACCTAGACTTAGGACAAAAATTGGCGGTTCGCACAAAATATGAAATTGTCCTGTGTGGAATCGAATCCATAACACTGGTACGTTAAGCCGCTATGTTAACCACTAAGCTAACTGTGCATTCCATATATACTTATAATAAAATTACAATAAAAGCAAAAACATGTATATGTTGAAGATCAAAACACCGATTATCCTGAAATTTGTCACCTATCACCTAAAAGAGTAATTATTTGGACCGGGGAATTAGTCCGTCACCCGCCGAGAGGCTGACCGCGTAAAGAAAGACTGATGTCCTCCCCGTTGTACATCGGTCAAGGAGAGGGTACCACTAAGTGGGTTTTCCAACGACGATGGGGAGGTGTCATGTGTTACGGGTGTGCGTGCTTACGCTGCTCTATCGCCCCGGACGGAGTGGTACGAGGAGTGCGCCGACCGTAGCCCACCAAAAAAAAAGTAATTATTTGGTCAATTTATAGTTATTACGCCATTTAAATACCTAATATCTGGATGACCGAGCCTTGCTCGGTATTTTCTTTTTAATGTGTTTTTTGAAGATATATTTAAATATAATAAAATAATGAAAAAACAAATCAAAAAGGCAAAAAATAGAAACTAAAAAAATATCAAGCAAAAAGGAGCAAAAATCACGTTTGTTGTATTATAGCCCTTTAAGTATTTATTTTATTTTGTTTGTTAGTACTTGTCATTATAGCGGCAACAGAAATACATCATTTGTGAAAATTGCAACTGTCTAATTATCATGGTTCATGAGATACAGCCTGGTGACAGAGAGACGGACGGACGGACAGCGAAGTTTTGGTTATTATATTTGCAAAAATCGAGACGGAAAGGTTGAGTTATATTAGGAACAATCAATAAGATACGGCACAGAGACAGCATATTGATGCTGATCAGATGGGTCGTGAGACGCCATGACGTACCTATGTGCGGTACTACGGTCGTTTCGATTTCTTTAAACCATTTACTTGCAAATATTTAAAAACATTCGAAAGGGTCAAATATCAAAGTAAATCCTTTGAATAAGTGATAAACCCCGGCTTAAACAACCGGTCGAGTTCCTGAATACACCAAAGCCTCCCGGTATCCCAGCTCACATCTTAAAATTGAGAGCTGACGCGCCAAAATTATACAATGTTTGCAAGAAAAAACATTCTAAGATTCTCCAAATACCTCTTCGAATTTCAGAGAGAGCAGTTTGCCATCAAAGTCTACTTCGCAATGACCGTAAACAAAGGTCGAGGTCAAATTCTTAAGGTAGCGGGAGTAGACTTGAGAGAAAGCTGCTTCTCCCATGGGCAGTTGTATGTGACATACTTCAGAGTAAACTCAGAGAGTAGCCTGGTAATTCTCATTTCAATCCGAAAGAAAAACAAAACATATTGTTTACAAAGAAGTACTGTAGTTGGTGTAGTGTCGCGGGTGCATGGACCGGGTATTAGTCCGTAACCCGTAGAAAGGTCAGCCTCGTGAGGGCGACGCTTCGGCATCACAGTTGTTTGTTACCGGGGCGTCTATGGTGATGATACCCGAAAGGATAACCCGTCGGGCTGGCCACAGATGTCAAGGAAGCGGTACCAGAAGTCGACCTAATTTCGAAGCAAAACACGGTGGGTTATGGGGCTACACACTGCCTTTTCGTCGCCGGTCGTCGGTCAATGAGCGCAGCTGTTCAAAACGTAGCCTCCTAAGAAAAAAGCCTCGTGTCCATAATATATACCAAAATTTCATTTTATTGTCATGTTTATTAGACCTTTTAATACCCTGCACTATTATAAAGATATATTATAAGTACACAAACATTTAAACATAATCATTTATAAATTATAATAAAATAAATAATGTAAAAAACAAAAAAAAAAAACTATTAGAACCATTTTCGTCTTCTACGCGGACGAAGACGCGGGCAAATGTTAGTTAATTAATAAAATAAAATAAAAAAGGCAAAAAATGAAAAAGGGAAACTAAGGATCCGAACCGTGCTCTGTTTTGTTGGGATTAGACTACTCTATGTTCTAACTGAGCTATGTCTGTTCTTAATGACAGCTTCAAAATTTGCCTTCATATGTTAATAGTTTGCCGCCAATGTAAAATTATATTTTTTATTGCCTGAAAATACAGACAAAATAATATTTTCTAGAAATGAAACCTAGCTAGATCGATTAATCGCCCCCAAAACCCTCTATATGCCAAATTTCATGAAAATTGTTGGTGCCGTTTCCGAGATCCAGATTATATATATATATATATATATATATATATATATATATATATATATATATATATATATATATATATATATATATAAGAATTGCTCGTTTAAAGATATAAGATAACATAAAATAATCAGTTATAATAGTAAATTACAAAAACTATAAAATAATCGGCTATCACAGATTACAACTATATTCATCTCGTCATCATCTTATCACAAAGAAGTCCCACAGTTCTCAAGCCTCCTCCACAATGAGAAGGAAATTGATATGCTATACAACGTTGGTCAGACGTGTTAGCATTTTTTTGGCGGCGGACTATGTTACAATCACATCCCTCTCGATCCGTCCGAGGCAATAGAAGGAAGGGCGTGCGATCCTGTAAGTCGCTCATCAAGTACCTCTCAACGCCGTGCGAACGAGCCACCGGTATCTAGTCCTTGTCATCGGTGGCTCATCCGGTAGACGTGTTAGCGTAAACTTTTGTGTCAAAGTTGTCCTTCACTTGCATCGAATTAATATGCATAATAATATATATTATTACTGCCTTTAGCCATCTATAGCATATGCTAAAGATGGCTAAAGGCAGTAAATTCCTAAGTCGTCTTTAAGTCCACGGGTAGGAGATGTAGTGAATTGTAGTTTTACTCGGGCAACAAGGAAATGACGAAAGAGGTAATGATGTTATCGTTTTCTTAACTACTAAATGGATTGTTAAAATTTCAAAAGAATGTCTTGCGCGTTTTCAAATATATAAATACGAAACGTTTCTTTATCTTTATTATTATAAAATTGAGTTGAAAGTTTTAATATAAAATGATGTTCAACGTATAACAAAGTTACTATTATATAATAACAGCTTTACAATATCAGAAACAATGGCAATTGATGAATATTGAAGAACATTGATTTGAGAAATTCAAAGATACTAAGTACAAAATTTAAATTCGTTTTAATATTTATGTGTCTTAATTTCTACTTCATGAAGCTCTTAATGATTTGTAATGTTGAACTCATTAAGAGCTTTATTGAGAGCTTAATAACTGCACAGATGGCGTAGTGGTTAGATACGATCGTACCTTCCGTGCCAGCGCCATGGGTTCGATTCCCACGCAGAACAATATTTTGTGCGATCCACCAAGTATTGTTCTGAGTCTAGTGTCTGGTGTAATGTGTCTGGTGTAATGTGTCTGCGTTAATTACATGTTTGTAAAGTCCCCCGCAATACAAGGATTACTTCCTTAGTGCAGGGTGGTGTCCTTTTAGGCCACCGATGACAAAGACCGGGTACCAGTGGCCCGCTCGCACGGTGAAGAGAGGTGTTTGCAGAGCGGGTCTATGGGGTTGCGCGCCGCCGCTTCCGTCGCCCCAGACTGACTTGGCGGGGTGCGACAACGACCATAGTCCGCCGCAAATAAAAAATTTAAAAAAAGTTGGTGTCCTTTTAAAAAAATAAAAAATCGGCCAAGTGCGAGTTGTACTCACGCACGAAGGTTTCCGTAAAACTAAAAAAAAATATGTGATGTAACTAAAAATTTAAGACTTTCGGAATTTTTCCTTTATACATGCTATAAATCGTTGCTTCATGCGAAATTTCAAGATTCTAGGTCGACTGGAAGTACCGTTAAGGTTTTGATTCGCTTGCGAGTAGTTGCGTGTTTGAAAATATGCGGCTTAAATTGCTGTTTCTTTTGATTGCGTTGACATAAAAGTTTGATTTTGTTACAGCTTAAAGGTCTTATAAATCTGAGTATTTGATATGAATTTCAATTTAATACCTCTACGCGTTCATGAGGAAAGGGGTAGTAAGTTTAAAACTATTAAAAATATTTTTATTATATGATATATGTAATTAAAAATATAAGGTTTTCGCAATTTTTCTTTATCTGTGCTATAAGACGTTGCTTTGTACCAAATTTCAAGATTCTGAGTTCACGGGAAGTACCCTGTAGGTTTTGATTCCCTTGTGAGTGTCGAAAATTTGCGGAAATTTGCGGCATAAACGCCTATATCTTTTGATTGCATTGGCTTAGAAGTTTAATTTTTCACAGCTTTAAGAGACAGTAGACTTGAGTATTTGATATAAATTTCAACTTGATACCTCCTCCACGTGTTCCTGAGGAAAATGGTCTTGACAGACAGACAGAAGGACAGACGGACAGAAGGACAGACGGACAGACGGACGGACAACATAATGATCCTATAAGGGTTCCGTTTTTCCTTTTGAGGTACGGAACCGTAAAAATCACAATAGAATGTTTTCACGAATATTACACATTTGAAATAAAACTATTTTTTACGCGGATTCTATCGCGTTTGTATTTGAGTTTATAATTTCCCGATGTTTCGAAGACTTTACAGAGTTTATGGCCATGGGAGGATGGTTCTTCTGTAACGATGGATAACATAAATATAACCATTTGAATATAATCTTGGTACCGACTTCAAACCTATCAATAGGTATCAACATACAAATAATAGTATTTTATTATTATTTCGTTCTCAAGACAACAAGATGTCAATCTCTTTTTTTAATATTTATATTTCGTTCATGTTCGTTCGCAAACGCAGCCAATGAAACGTCGACGCTTGTTGACGTCACACAATTTACATTGGTCGAACGACAAGAGCGCGCCTGTGTGAAAAGGTCGGCACTCGAACAACGCATGGGCGACGCGTACGCACGAATTATTTTTCTTGATAATTTGGATAGGCAGCCACCTAATTGTGTTAATTTAATTTTAATCTCGTATAAGTGAACTCCTCGCAATCATCGGTGCCGACCTGACGCTGCCGACCATCGCCAGGGCGATGTTCGACAGCGTCAGGAACTGGGACGCGGTTGCAACCTTCTGCGAGGCAGTAGTCTCGCGGAAGGAGACGACGGAGCGCGTGCGCGAAGAGCGTCTCCTCGACGACGCGAGCCGCCGCCGGCGACTGGAGCGGCGCAGGCGCGATTACCTGCGCCTGATGCCGCCCTAGCCGAGGCCGCGAGTGACTGGATCGGGGAATTAGTCCGTCACCCGCCGAGAGGCCGACCGCGTGAGGAAAGACCGGCATCCTACCCGAGGGGGGGACGTCGGTCGAGGAGAGGTTACTCCTCAGGGGTATTCCGTCGGGCCGACCACTGACGTCAAGTCAGTCTGCTCCGGCGTTCGGCCCAACGACGAAGGTGACGTCACGGGTGGGTTACGGGTGTGCGTGCTTACGCCCCTCTGTCACCCCGGATGGAGTGGTGCGAGGAGAGCGCCGACCGTAGCCCACGCCAAAAAAAAATGCAGCAATTATTAATATTAAAGGTTTGCATAAAGCGCTCTATTAAATTGAATCTTTAATAAGTTATAAACTTACTACCTGATAGCGATTCAATAATACTACAATTACTTGCAATATTTAAGAGGAAAATCCTCTTAAATATTATAAATAATTGAATCATTTTATGCTTTCTAATTCATTTCAAATATATGAAAACAAAACACGTGTTCAATTTCAATATAATTATTTCACTGTATAAATAAAAAAATAAATAGTGTAAATGCAACGATAAGCTGATGAAACGCTAGAATTATGAATAAAGTTCTAATAATTACGCTATAATCAAATACAAATAAAAATCACTATTTGCCAGTAAAGAGTACAAAATTGCTTTCATTTTATGACATATCCTCCTAAAACCGACTATAAGTCGAGCGTGGAAAATTTAACGACATCTTCATTCAATCTTCTTTTACCATCAGGTGGAATGCCTTGATTATATAAAGTATCTGCTCATTTTATATTAAGTAAAGAAAAACAACATTTTTACGCTAATATTGTTTACATTCTTTTTATGAATTTATGAATAAATATTACCACATTTTAAGTTAAAAAAAATATCTTGCACTAATTGCTAGCACAAGAGATTTTGCCGAAATGTATATAGGGACTTCAGTTATAATTACTCTTTTAACTGAGCGGATGGCTTAATAGTTAATAATGATCTACGGTGCCAGCATCTTTAGTTCGATTCCCATACAGGATAATACTTTCTGCGATCTAAAAATTGTTGTACCGAGACTGAGTGTAATTTGCATTTTTTTTTATATAGCTTATGGTGACAAACAAGCAAGCAGCACACCTGGTGGTAAGTGTTATTGCCGCGCATGAACCTTCGCAATACCAAGGGTATAGCTAAGCTGCTGCCTACCAATACAAGCCCCAAACCCACCCCGGGCTTCCAGCTCTCTCGCTCACCGAACGAAGCGCAATAGCACATTGCCATTACTCAGACGTCGATCTTCTGCGAGAGTATGGTACTACCCGGACGGACCGGCCCGCTGCTCTAAACAGAAAACTGTCAACAGCGTGGTCCTACCACTTTAATTAATTGTATCCATTAAATATGTTTGTAATGTTCACCGCAATAATTACAAGTATTATATCGTTGTTGCAAGGTATTATTAAATATTTAGATCACTAAAATAAATAAACGAAAGCAAAACATTATTTTCTACTCTAAAATGAAAAACCTATTCAATAAATTCTTTACATAAGACTTGACTTTAATAGTCTTGGTTGTGCACTTTGAAATGAATAGTATCAACGTATCACCGCTCAAGCTTTCACATGAATGTTAAAACTCTCGGAATAACCCCGTTTTTGATGTACCTTTCATATATCGTTACCATTACTAGAACAAATGAGTACCTTTTGTTTGTACAATTTCATATACGATATATATAATTTTAGTGCTTTTGCCGTGTCTAGAAGACACGGCAAAAGCACTAAAATTAAAAAAAAAGTGTGTGTGTCAGCTCCGACGCACGACTGGAGTTTACTTCTTAAATACGATTATCAAAACAGGCGCAAAAAAAGCTCATATGACTAAAAATAATATATATATTTTTGGAGTTTACTCCTTTAGAATCAATTTTCATATAAGGCGAACTGTTCAGTGAAGTATTATCTCACGTCAGAAAGTGAAAGGTGCGCAGAATAGGTTGCGCATCAAAAACGTAACGAGGTCATTCGATCACTAGATTTTACTCCTAAACTTTTTCTCATACCGGGCGCCTTATATGAAAATCGATTCTTAAGGAGTAAACTCCAATAAAATAAAACTTTTAGTTAAGTTTTAATTAATAAATTAATCTTGATTTCATAAAACTTTTTCTTATCAAAATTCATGCTTTCATATAATTACCATCATTCTTCTATTCTTATCCCAATTACTTGGGTTGATACAATATGTACTCTTCTTTCATAGTACATATTGTAAAAGTTATTGGCAATAGTTTTATGACCGGCCGCCTGCCAGTCGTCAACCCTCCTTGGGAATGTAATTTTTGACCAAACGGCATCAGATGGAGTTGGCCCAGGTCGTTATAAGGCCCTCAGTCGTATTTTACGACATCCACAAGCTAAGCAAGGGTTGGTAGTATTTGTAGCCGCTACCATACTGCTTCTTTCGTATAATTACCATTTTATACGATATAATAGTTTTTTTTTATAATATTATTTTTATTGCTGATGGGGGCAGACGACTTAACAGCACGCGTGATGGTATATGATACTGTCGCACATGGCCCTTTACAATACCAGAGCATAACTAGGTCGCTCCCTACCTCTAAAAAAAGAAAATGCTCTTCTTAAATCTCGTCTAAAGAAGGACATGTCATAGCGCTCGGAAAACATAGCAGCAGATAGTTCATTCCAGATCCTCCACGTACGTAAGAGAAATTATCACTGCAAACGTATAGTTGACGATAAATATTAACATAATAAAAATTAATATTTGTTCTAATAAATTTATTTAATCGCATGGCATTCATAGTCTTAAACTTATACAGCTTTTCCGTAACAAGCCATTATGGTTCGCCTTAGTTGTTAAGAACTGTAGTCAAGAAAATGGTAGAAGTTTTTCGATAAGTTATTCGGGTAATAGTAAAACTGCTTGTTGCAGTTATTCCAAAACTACTTACTGAAGTTTCATTTATACATTATGAGAATGTAGGAATTGTTGTGAACATGAAGTTAAACATATAATATACTTCGGCAGTAATAGTTTTGTTATCGAAAAAATTCATATAGAAAATGTTCTTGGTACTCGTTAATAGTTTTATAGATGGATAAACTTATTTATTTATATTCATCATTCTCCTACTCTTATCCCAATTACTTGGGATCGATACAATATGTACTCTTCTTTCATAGTACATATTGTAAAAGTTATTGGCAATAGTTTTATGACCGGCCGCCTGCTAGACGTCAACAAGGATAAACATTTTTATTGGTAATATATAAAAATTCAAGTCAAAACTGTTTTGATTGCATAATTGTCATTTCGTTATAACTTAATGTCATTGCAATAATTTAGCATTTTATAAAAAAAAACAAAATAAAAAACCCTCATTGGTAATGTAATTGTTAACCCAACGGCATCAGATGGAGTCGGCCCAGGTAGTTATAAGGCTCTTAGTCATATTTTACGACATCCACGTGCAAAGTAAAGGTTGGTAGTAATCGTAGCCGCTACCACACATCAAAGTAATACCTATCAATATTATATATCTACAAAATAATTAGTAATTAAAAGGGAAACTGTAATAAGGACCTAAAATTATGTATAGTTGACATAAATATCTTTCTTTAAGTCGCAAACATAAAGATATGATCTATTAAAATGTTTCTATTGTAGGTAAGATAAGAGTAGATAATATACAATATATTAGCAGTGTGGTAGCGGCTACGAATACTACCAACCTTTACTTTTCTCGTCGATATCGTAAAAGACGACTAAGAGCCTTATAACGACCTGGGACAACTCCATATGATGCCGTTTGGTCAACAATTACATTGCCAAGCAGGGTTGACGTCTAGCAGGCGGCCAGTCATAAAACTATTGCCAATAACTTTTACAATATGTATTATAAAAGATGAGTACATATTGTATCGACCCCAAGTAATTGGCATAAGAGTAGGGGAATAATGATGAGAGTAGGTACCTAATATTTATATAATTAATACAGAGTACCTAATATTCATATAATTGTCAAATATAATACGCATTAATTTTTATTTGAAATGATTAGCGAATCATTTCAAAGTGTCATTCTTAATGATGTCAGGCTTAAATATTGAACGAACTTGTGACATATTTAGGCATTACACAATGTAACTTTTTGCTTATCTCTGTGATACCATCTAAAATTTCTTGATAGAAAATTCAATAACATTACCATCTAATAAAAGTGATATGATCAAAATTCTTATGCTTATACCATTAGAGTAACAACTTTACCTGAATAAATTGATAATTCTAATAGCCTTTAAGTTACTTAATTGTTAATTTCTTGAGTGCTTAATACAAATCCATGCATGATTGATAATTAATATTAAAATATTTATACACGATCAAGTCAAATAAATTAAAAACATAGTTAAATAAATTTAGAATCCTAAATGAAAAATTCTACTTAAATGTGGCATTACGCCTGAGCAAGTGAGCACTCTATTCTTTATATAATTTCAGAGCGCTAGAGTGCTGGTATTCTCTAGGCTTAGGACGTGATCCGCATTCTTTGCGGCCGGGAATTGTCTACACTCTGACTTTATCCTTAATTTTATAATTTAGTTTGTGAACTGAGCATGATCACAATGCAAGATGGTTAAAATTTTATCTAAAATGAATAACAATAAAATAGAAAAATGCCTCTTTTCGAAATACTAATTAGGTAGTCATAATTCCTTCAATAATATCCTCATTATTATAAATATTCATTTCACTATGATAATGAATACGTTCTGCCTAGCAGTTATTGTCAAGATAACTGCTGAGAAGGCAAAACTTGTCATTAATGTATTATGGACGTCATATTCTATGAAATAAAACTATTTTTAAAGATTTTATCGCGTTTGTATTTAATTTTAATATTTCTCGACATTTTGAACACTTTTCAGCGTTTATGGCGACTGGAGGCAAATTAACGTTAACGTTTCGATAATTTTTCCGAACGTGGTAAAAATAGATTAAATTCATATGTGCAATACTCGCGTAAATATCAGAAGCTAATTAGAATTTTTTACTAATGTACAGAATGACGTGGGCAAAATATTAGCATGAAATAAGTAATTAATCCATAAAATGAAAGCTGTTGACACAGCTAGTATGCTCGTAAATCCAGCTGCATTTTAAAGGTTCGGTTGATATGTACTACAATATGACAAGTGTTTGATAGTATGATGGTGTCACTTGTAGCTATTCTGTAGTTACTGGCCTACTGACAAATGTAAACGATAATATGTTTGATGGTATTAAGCAATTGGTTAACACGTTCAATGCCCAACTACATCAAAGTCTGTTACTTGTCTCGCCTATGGTGCGACTAAGAGAAACGTAGATTTCTTTGTGGTACAAAGGATGTAACTTCAGTTAGATTTAGTTTGTATGTATGTATATTTGAAATGAGCTATTAAACCCCAGTTTCATGGTATACATCTTAATACATGGTCATTTCGACCTCGTATCGTACTGAAGAAAAACTTTTGTTACAAGGCGGAACATAATCACAAGCGCTTAGTATTTATTCCAGTGCCTATCGTATGTCGTCCTGCATCATTCGTTGGCTGCACGTGGCCACTATTGTTCATTCAGTTAAGGAGTTCGATCCTAATCATGGAAAAGATTGCTGAAAAAATAATTTTTCTAGTAATATTGAAGAATGTGGATACATAGCTTAACACAAACAGCACTGTAGTGCGGTATTAATCACAGACGTCGAGGTGTTTAAAAACCTGTTCAAAAACGCCAGTATGCCAGTTGAAATTTATCCTGCTGCAAATCAAGTAAGAGAATAAGTTATTATTTTTCTGGAATTATTAACTTTTGAAAGATTTATTCTATTTGATTGGCAAAGACTTGGCATTAATTTCAATGGCGAGTACCTCTGATAACTGTGATACGCGCATGATATCTTGATCATGATCGTATTTTTGGAAGACTTGAGCAGTATACTCAATGCCCTCACGTAAATTCTAGTCTAGAAGACGTAAATTCTAGTTATAACTTAAAAAAAACTGATCTTTTATTGATATTTTTATTTCTCATTACTACAATATGTGCAAAATGTATTTTATTGCGAACAGCACTCAATTTCTTACTTAAAACAATGAAAATAAATATCTTTATTTTATATGCCAATAAGAAGAAAATAAAAACAGTTTTTATAACGTTATAAGGCATGATTGAAATTGTGCCGTCGCAGTAAATGTTTTTTACCAGGTCTAAAACACCTTGTATCGCATCGATGGTAAATACATCTAAATCAGTGCGACTGAGAAAGTATTAATCAGTTCTACTTTAATTAAAAGTGATTTTATAAATAAAATGTTATATGTACATTTTTATTGTGAAATAATAAAATCCATCTGAAGAAAATACTACTACTACGAATGAGAACTCATGTATAATCCCAAACACTTTCTTTTCTTTTACTTTCAGAATGTCTATAGTCCATTTAGATAATTTGCAAAAAAAGACAAAAATTTGGAAAAGATTTCATGTTTGATGGAAACAAAATTCGGCAATTATTTTAATCAATAGAGAAGTCAAGATTGTAAAAAGTAATTCTGACGTTAAGAATATAAAATGATCTATTAATTATTAATTTAAAAAATAATCTATTAATATTTTAGAAGTTAATTTATAATTGAATATGTGAACTTTCCACCATTAAATACTTGCTAAGTAATCACCAATATGTTAACACATAACAGTTCAGTTACAGTACGATCTAAATAATACTTGAAATTATTGTACAAAAAAAAAGAAATGATTAATAATATAATCCATCAAATAACATCGAAGTGTAGGTACTAAACCCACATCTTTGTTACTCAAGTTGTAGAAAGTGGCTAACTCAAATCAAATAGTCGTTAAACTCACCCCTATGCAAATTTGCTTTTCCCTTCGTCTCGACATCAACAACATGTGCCTACAATAATATAATCCAAATAAGTACACAAGTCTACCAAAGTAAGTAAATGTTTTCACATTTCCCAGTGGTTATACAAGCAATAGAGATGTGAATCACGTAATATGAAATATTCAGAGAGCTGAATCAGATATTGTAAAATATCGTGGAAGGGATATTTCTTTGTTTAGTTACTCTTCCGTTGGGATGAAACAATATTTTATAAATATAAATACCGGTATCATACATTATTATAATATACATTATTGTTGATAATGAAAAGATAACATTTAAATTTCAAACATTGAATTTTGCGTCACTGTTGTAATTCTGATTTTACGAAGTAAATTTTCTTAATGAATTTGGTTCGTATGATTATAGATTAAAAATACAATTCCCCACACCCTTTGTTACCTGTGTGTATTATAAAACACGATTAGGTGGTAAAATATGTAAATTACTTGAATCTATATAAGATACGGAAAACTCGAAGCAAAACTTGTCTGACCAGCGTGGTATAGTCGGTTAAATACCTTCCTATTGCAGAGGAGCCTTGATCCCAGCAATGGGACGTACACAAGCTGAGATGATAATGATTATAGTGATGATTTATTTCATAGAATATAAGTTCGGAAATGCCATAGCGGAAGGGAGACTGCATTATTACGCTGTTCGGCTGGGTTGTCATAAGGTTATATTTCGGTTTTTTAATGAAAATCATTTGCTTAGTCGTCTTATTTGATATCTGGGAAGAGAAGGTATATTAATAGATTTTATTCTTATTTATAAGTAATATTAAGGTAATTGAGAGTCGATTTACAATTAGTCACGTTGGTACATTCTAAATCGACACGCAATTCATGTATTTTTTTTAATATACGTGTACATGTTGTTTCCACTGTCTTTTTGCCAATTCTGTCCAATATTTCTAACAGCTATCGACGTTAAAAAAGTTCCGCCTGCGGCTTTAGGTGCATGAAAATTTGATAAAAATGTTCAACATTTTTTCTCTAAAGCTATGAAAACATTTTGAGATAGGAAAAATGACTTAGATGAACTTACTGCAGAATTCTGCTAAAAAACTTATAACACCTGTTTTCATTAACCCGTCTAACTAACGTGACAATTAAAGAATTGCCTTGCGCTGGGCATGCATATATTCAATCACATACATCGACAGGCGGATGAATAAATGGAGGGACTAGGTTAGGAGTCTCTATAGAATACCACTCCCAAACGGCACACAAATTAGCAGACCGCTCGCTTACAGCTCGCTGCTAATTTGTGTTGTCAATGTAAAGTATGTCTATAGAGGACGCTCAAAAGTTCACATTTCAATGAAAAGTATGGTGCCGGGTGGGAGCAGTGTTGTATAGATGAGCTAAGACCCTAAAACATTGCATGACAGTCTAGACTAAATGAGAAATAGAAGTGACAGATCTTACTTGCAACCTATAGTCGATAGTAAGTATGAGAGCCTGATGCTCGTATACTACTCTCGTGTTTAGTAAATTGGTAGTGTGGAATTAAATTATGCAAGTGTATCGTTGTCACAACGCGACGACGAATGAGGAACTTAGGTGAAAAACAAATCTTTCTTATTACGTGCCGGGTCTAGACTTGTTCAAATGTGTTTCTAGTACTCTCGTTATATTTGGTTCATTTTACTGATTTTTTTTTTGGTAATAAATAAAAAGTGTTTATAATTCTGATATAATTTATATACATTTGACAAAATTGTAATAGGCCGACGTCTATGTAATATGGATATTGATAAAAAAAAACTAATATATAAAATATTTTATCATCATCACAGCCCATATATGTACCACTGTTGGGCTCGGGCCTCCTCCGTAATGAGAGGGAAATTAACCTACTATACCGCGCTGGTCAGACGTGTTGGTATAGGGTTTTGTTTCGAGTTTTCCTTCTCTCGCATAGATGTTTTACGCGTTTTATATCCCTTAGTCGTCTCGTATGATCACCCACGGGTAAGATATGGGGTGGTGAATAGTATTCTTACTCCGTCACCACACGGAAAGGAAATATTTATTAGCAAATAAAGCTAATTGAAATAATTTTAGAATTTTCAATATAATAGTAAAAAGTTAAATGGAATTTTCAACGATACATTGCTTCAGATCTAACTTAAAAAATATTATCATATAGGGCAAAAACTAACGATAAATCTCAAAATATTAAATATCTAAGTAATCAACGCAAACAAACTAGCGTTTACAACTTGTTATAAATATGATGTCGAAGTTAATACATCAAACAAATTTAAGACATTTTATTTTTCTAACCGTTCATATTTTTATTAGGTTCGATATTGCATGAATATTGAAATATGTCGAAAATATTGAAATAGGGTTTTCCGTGTGGTGACGGAGTAAGAATACTATTCACCACCCCATATCTTACCCGAGGGTGATCGTACGAGACGACTAAGGGATATAAAACGCATATAACATCTATGCGAGAGAAGGAAAACTCGAAACAAAACCCTATATCAACACGTCTGACCAACGCGGTATAGTAGGTTAACTTCCCTCCCATTACAGAGGAGGCCCGAGCCCAGCAGTGGGACGTTTATGGGCTATGATGATGATGATGATTGAAATAGATTATCTGAAAAATAACTCCTAAAGATCTAAAAACATATAATATAAATAACTTTACTCACATAACAACTACATCAAAGTAATATCGAAC
Organism: Lymantria monacha; assembly: GCA_905163515.2. Taxonomy (NCBI): domain Eukaryota; kingdom Metazoa; phylum Arthropoda; class Insecta; order Lepidoptera; family Erebidae; genus Lymantria; species Lymantria monacha. The sequence goes on from LR991091.1 coordinate 21,631,104, forward strand.
ATAATCTCAAATGAAGCTAATATTTGAAATTTCTATCAAATAAAATACAACATAAAATCTATTGTTCTTAGAAATAAATGAAATAGCTTGAAATGTCGTTATAACCCAAATTTTCCCAGATCCTTAAAGAGATTCTAAAAGCTTTTAATCAAAAAGTAACATCTTGTCGGAAATTGAACGATCAAAGGGCAGATGTTTCTTTGAATGATAAAGTATAACGATTTAAGACTGACTGAGTCGTTTATACGTAAAATCTAAAATTCTTTAGTGTACTGTCGGGGACTACTAAAAAGATAACAAGAAAATCTAAAAAAAAAGGCATAGAGTTTACTCATACGTATGAATAGTAATTCCCATATAATATATTTTTGGGACTAATCACACCACATATTCCCACCACTGTAACTCATGTAAGCCAAAATTAGACGCCGATAAATAACATTATTTTAAAATAAAATTAGAAGTTGGGCAAATTCCGCGTCCCTCTTATGGAGGAAAGCGGAAGACGTGAAGCAAAATTGACTAATAAGTCAACAAATAACAGAATTTATAGCTATGAGAAGCGCAGCCGTACAGCAACAAAGATATATCAAAGCATAAGAGATATATGTGAATCTTAAGATTAATTTCATTTTAATATTATAGGTATGGCAGAATCGTATATATATAATATCGTTATCAGATAGACAATCAAAACATTGTGTTGTTCGCAGATGACACATCTTTGTTATTTAAAATTAAAAGACAAAAGCTTAATTATGACGATGTGAACAACACACTGTCTGATGTTGTTCATTGGTTCAACACAAATAACTTAGTTCTTAATGAGAATAAAACAAAGTGTATCAAATTTACCACACCTAATGTGAGACAAGTGGGAACCAATGTTCAAATGAATGGTGTGGCTCTGGACCTTGTGGAATCAACCGTTTTTTTAGGTATTACCATAGATGCTAGACTGCAATGGAGCCTTCATATTGAAAAATTGTCGAGCAGGCTTAGCTCAGCGGCTTATGCCGTCAAAAAAATTCGAGTATTGGCCGATATTGAAACGGCTAGAATAGTTTATTTCGCTTATTTTCATAGTCTTATGTCATACGGCATATTACTGTGGGGATGCTCCGCGGATCTGAGTAGTGTCTTTGTTCTCCAAAAAAGGGCTGTCCGCGCAATTTATAAACTAGGCCCAAGAGTTTCACTTCGAGAAAAATTTAAAGAAGTAAATATTCTGACTGTTGTATCGCAATATATTTACGAAAACGTATTGTATGTAAAAAGAAATATCAATAATTTTGAAAGGTATTGTGACATTCATTGTGTTAATACTCGGAATAAGGACAAATTAGTTGTACACACGACTCGTCTCGAAAAAATTAATAGGTCATTTATGGGGCAATGTATACGCTTCTATAATAAACTGCCAAAAGATATCCGAGACATGCCTGTGAATAAATTTAAAAGGGCTGTCAAGAACAGACTCTGTAAGAATGGTTATTATAAAATCTCGGATTATCTAAGCGATAGTACAGACTGGCTATGAGCAGCTCCTCATTCAGAAATTACCTTGTCTTTGTAAACTGTTTGTTTTATGTTTTTTTTTATAATGATCTTACATACCTGTGAAGCGTAGCGTGTCTTGCCTAACGAATTTTGACTTTGGTTAGCGTTAGTAATACATGGTATTGGTCATGCTCACTGAAAGGTCTACTTGCGGTAGCTGCATCGAGCGGGTCCCTCCCTTCCCTTCAAGGTGGTTGAGGGGAGTGATGGCTGCTCTAGTAGTTAACTCGTGATCGGGTGCCGCTTGTGGGATCTGGTCCAGCCATTGGCTATTTTACATTGTATTTAAACTATTAGGTTCGAAGGGCATCACACTGGAGCTATTTCTTTCATGTACCATTCTTTTTATATATATAAAAAAAATTAAAAGAAATAATAAAAGACAAACCCGCTGAGTTTCTTGCCGGATCTTCTCAGTAGTGGTCTAGTTCCGATCCGGTGGTAGTTTATTAGATTAAAATTAAATTGTTAATACTGACAATATGTAAGTGCCCTCACAGGGTTTATACATAATAAATGAATTTGAATTTGAATTTTGAATTATAGAAATTTTCTCGAGTTGTTACAAAGTCTGTGTAGTATACCAGTTCAAACACCACCAAAGAATTCACATGATATTTTAAAAAAATAACCAATGAATATACAGAGGATACAAAACATAGGCCCAGTTATGTCTGTAGTTGTATATTTTGTAATGTTTAAAAATTTGAATGTTGACAACATATAGTCGTTCGTGATTTTTCAAGATTTTTTTTATCCACTTAGGGACGCTTAAGGCATAACAGATTGATATATTCAGATAACGTGAGAATTCAGTCATTCTTTACAATAAGCATAGCTAAAAGTTAAAAATTTCATTCTTAAAATCATTCTTAATTTAAATTACTGAAATGTAGCATTTAACATGCTTGATTATTTATAAAAACTTGATTACGTGCGATAAATCATTGTCACACATGGGACTCGAACCCACACCTATTGGGAATCCGTTTCAATTGTGCTTCTACTTACACTAGCGTGAACTATTGTATGACATTCAATTCTCGCATCGTATTATATTTTCGTCTTTAAGGAGATATTCTTAATTTTTATAATATAAAAAGTAAAGTCCAACATTTATTACATGTTCTAATGTCTGCTAAAAGAGAAAAAGCTGAGGTCAAGAGTTTTATTTACTTTAGAAAGAAACCTAAATAGTAAATAAAGGTCGTCCCTTGATCTTTTATCAAGATAAAGTTTGGCAAAGATAAATGTTTGTTCTATTAATAGAATCCCCAAAGTTAGTTGGCCAATAAATATTTAAGTACTTTATTGAATACACCAGCAATGGAGTATAAATATTTTTTGAAATAACCTCTTTGATAAATACTATATGTTAGCTAAATAATTTATCGAGTAAATATGTCCATTTAAATCTATGTATAAGTATTATTATAAGATTTTATTTATTTCTTTATACTCGTTTATTAACACAAATTTAATTAAGAGATACATACATACATACATATCATCACGCCATATCCCTTGCAGGGTAGGCAGAGAGAACAGAGTGCCAGAGAACTCTATCCTTGCATACTTCACTCGCTTCCTAGCTCGTGCAACTTACCTTCCACACAACCTCTTACATTCCACGTGCCCACCCGGCACTATACTCTCCTCGACTCGCCTGACTGGGCAAGGCGTGATGGGTGGCGGCCCCCATCGCCGCAAATAATAATAATTAAGAGATGCTTTAAAATATTAAACATTTTTTTAAATTACATAATATTCTAGACCACTACCAATAAATAAAAATGGCAGTTCGTTTCTATTTTAATCCTCAGCAGAAGCATATTATTTTCCTTGCAGAGATTTACCGGTCCATTAGTTTAATGAACGGGCAGTGAGACGGCAGAAAGAGATTAAGTTGTGCTCAGTCATCGTTCTCCACTAGTATTGAATGATAAGTAGGAGCTCTTAATACTTTTCAAATCTTTCTCGTTAAACCTATTTAGAGTTGTAGCTTTAAATATTTTTAAACAATTTTACTTTGGTATTAGTTTGTAGTTATATTTGGATTATAATTCATAAAAAACATGTTATTAAATGTCTGTTTATATGATATTGTATTGTATAGAGGAATATATATTAGACCGTTCCAAAAAAGTGTCTATTTTTCCTCAAATCTTTCTTTGGCCTATACATAGTTTTGTAGAAAATTAAATGATATAAAAAAATGTCGCACATGGTTTTTAAATAAATTTACTCCTTTCAAAACTATTTAAGTTCCAAGTTTCTACCATTTTTTTTGGTATGCTATGGTTCGGACACACGCCACCCGTTCCGTCCGGGTCGACAGAAGGGCAGCGCGTGGCCCCATAACCCACCGCATTCCCTCCCCATCGCCATGAGATCAATCACTGGTACCGCTTCCTTGCCATCCGTGGCCAGCTCGGCGGGTTACTCTTTCGGGTACCATCCCCAAAGTTTCCACCAGAACGAGTTTACCTATTTTCTTTAAGTTTTCTGTTAAATATTTTATGATTTATTAATAAAAATTAAAATACTTAATAAAAAAATGTATGATATAATTTGTTAACTTTCATTTATAAGAATGTACATGGATTAATATTTTTAAATGTTTGACATAATTACTTATTGATTATGAAGTTTTTTAACAAGAAATGAAATTATGTAATTGAGAATTGTTAAAATTTTGTAATTGAAAAAAGTTAATAGAATTGTTTTGTCACAAGAAAATCACGGACTATAATAGCAAGAATTCAATATATCATCACCTTTTACTTTCAAATTGTGATCGCTAGAAGATTAGGCAGCATATTCCTGGGAAATCCATCATACCAACTGCTATTATCAACCCATTTGCCATGGCATTATCTCAGTAGATATGCCTACGTCCATCGTAGAGCTGATGGATGGATTTTAAAAAATATAATACTAAAATCAATTAGCTTGCCACTGTCCACTGTTAGATATAGTAGATCTCGCCCATCAGACACATAATCCTTTTCTGTACTATCTGTATCAAATGCCTAGCTGAGAATCATCATCACTTTATTTTTCAAGAATCTATCACACTGGTCCAAACGAAATATGTTTAAACTCTAATAGATGAAATGTTCCAATCTGTCTAATGTCAATGTTATTCCAGAGTCGGTTTTACGTGGAAATGCGATTCTCGAAGTTCACTGTCACCATGTTTAAACCTAACAGAAATAGTCCAGTTAGTTATGAACAACTTCGAGAAAGAGGTCAGCCAACGAATTCAGCTCGGTTAGGTAACGTTCGTAAATTTTAGACAGGTATTTTCGTCTGGTATCTCGCAGTGTATGAAAACTGACTGATTCTATAGAAAAGGGTTATCTTCGTGATTGTTTATAAGTGATAATACGAAATAATAGAGAGATCTATATGAGATTAGTTAGCACAAAAATAGCCTAAAAGGTTAGATACTTGAAGAGACGATAAGCAGACCACCCTTCTTGATAAACAAACAAATAGGAAAGAAAGGTAGTAACGCTGTGTAGATAATCTCCATTAAAAACATAGATTTTTATTATTTTTTTTTCAGCTCATATATGTCCCACTGTTGGGCTCGAGCGTCCTCTGTTATGGGAGGGAAATTGACCTACTAAGCTATGCTAGTCAGGCGTGTTGGCATAGAGTATCCTTTCGAGATTTTCATCTCTTACATGCTGTAAGCATTTTATATTCATTAGTCGTCTTTTACGATCACCCACGGGTAAGATATGGGATGGTGAATGTATTCTTACTCCGTCTCTACACGGAAAAAAGATAGATATAGATTAAAAACATAATAAGAGTGAGTTAGAAAGCCATTGGATGCCTACGATAAAGGATTGTTCGACTTAGGACTCTTATGGGGCTTCCCCATGACTTCATAGTAATATGTACCTATCTAATATTATTAGATAATCATATTCTTTGGATTTAGTTATAATAAGTTTTGATTTAGTAAGTGATAAAGCTGAATATTATCATATCATACCTTACAGTATATATCAAATTTAATTTAATATCTTTAAACTAGCAATAATAATAATAATATTATGAATGCGAAAGTAACTCTGTCTGTCTGTCGCTCGTTTACACCAAAACTACTTAACCGATCTAAATGAAATTTGGTACACAGATAGTCTAGATCCTGATAAAAGTCATAGGCTACTATTTAATGCAAAAAAAACGGTTGTAAAGGGGGATGAAAAGGTCTAAGTAAGTATCGTCATTATTAAAGCCAGAAGCTTGAAACTCATTTTTAGGCTATTGTTTAGAAATAAATAAATATGACATTAATATGTTGTAAAAATTTACCCTTAAGAGGAAAAATAAAAATAGGGGATGAAACTCTTTAGGAAAGTAACTTTTTACGCGGGCGAAGCCGCGAGCAGAAGCTAGTTCTTATATATAATATTTCTATATTTTCAGAATCTCGGCAATTGCTCTAACTATTTTCATCACATTTTGTATGTAGGAAGTTTCGGCGGCGATAAAATTGATCTAGTTAGATTTTATTTATAGATAACCTAGTTTTATCCGTATTTTCGGGCAATGACAAAAATATAGTTATAAAATGAAAATAAATTTAACCACTATCATGATTATAAGTAACATAATTGATAAATTCAATTCATTTAATTTCTACTGCACAGATGGCATAGTTGTTAAGATTGACCTTCCATGCCAGTGGCGTGGGTTCGATTCCTACGCAGGACAACACTTTGTGCGATCCGCAAAGTGTTGATCTGAGTCTGGGTATAATTTGTTTGCGTTAATTATATGTTTGTAAAGTCCCCCGCAATACAAGGATTATTTTCTTAGTGCAGGTTAGTAGCAGGGTGGTGTGGTTTTAAAAAATACATTTAATTTCACCAGTGTATAATTCGTATATAAACTTAATTCGAAACACCGTAATATTTAAATATTTCAAAATATTCTAAAAAAAAAAATACTAAACTAATCTCGGTCATAGTAGTATTAAACATAAACAACACTATAACTTTAATAAATTGAGAAAAAAAAACGAAACCATTTCTAATGATTTACCAGTACATATATAAAATATCCGCTTTATTGGTATTAAGCTCATAATCCGAATGGTTCACATAGAAGGCTTGTCATGAATAAGTAAAACAATACTTGTCAAACCTACAGCCACCGTATATCCCGGCCCGGTAATTAGCCTGACCGCGGTTTGGCTTCCATCTGACCTCGTTAATGCTAACCAAAAGTATTTGAAAAGGGATATTTTGATTTTAACTTAATGATCTACATATATTATTTCTGAAAGGAATTTATTATGTTTATAAATATACCTTCATAATACTGTGTTTATTATTATTATCCTACTCTTATCCCAATTACTTGGGGTTAATACAATATGTACTATTCTTTCATATTACATATTGTAACAGTTATTGGCATTAGTTTTATGACCGGCTGCCTGCCAGACGTCAACCCTCCTTGAGAATGTAATTGTTGACCAAACGGCATCAGATGGACTTGGCCTAGATAGTTATAAGGTTATAATTATCTCAAGTCGTCTATTACGACATATACGAGTAAAGTAAGAGTTGGTAGTATTCGAAGCCGCTGCCACACAGCTTATAATAATACTGTGTATATTATTTTAAGAACTACCGTTTGGTACGTATATGTTTAAGTCCTCAAACTACTTTCATGTTCGCGTTGATTTACTTACTGCGCTTGAAAACACGAGATGTATGCTCAAACTCTCATTCCCGTATATCATATTTATTTTAATATAAAACAAATGAAAATACGTGGAATTTTTAAAAAGCATACGATATTTCCAGGTGTAATGGAAAATTAATATGCGTGCAATAATAGTCTGGCGGCGGAAGCTTTTACAATTCAAATACATTAAAAGAATTCCAATGTACCTATAACTAGTTAGATTAATTAATGCACATGTATTTATAATATTATACCTTAGGTGTATTTCCCTCCCATTACGGAGGAGGCTCGAGCACAACACTTTTATTGTTTATGGTGGCAAACGAGCAAGCAGCATACCTGATGGTACGTGTCACTGCCGCCCATGGACCTTTGCAATATCAAGAGCATAGCCAGGCTCCTAACTACCAAACCCACATAATTTTGGCTTCCGGCTCTCTCGCTCACTGAACGAAGCGCAATAGCATATTGCCATTACTCAGACGTCGATCTTCTGCGAGAGTGTGGTACTACCCTGGACGGACCGGCCCGCGTCTGTTGACAGAGAACTTTCAATAGCGTGGTCCTACCACTAATAAAAATTACTATATTAATAGCCACTGCTAGATACAAGGCTCCCAATAGTGGAGTGTCCCACCTACCAATGGTGGTAGTAGTGCATTATCCTCCTTTTTAGTTGACCCTATGCCCAACAGTAAATATTAATAAATTAAAGGATGGAATCCAGCTTAAAGAGACAAGTCACAACAAAGACATGCCCACACCACAAAAAAAAAAAAAAGTGTATCAATTTAGTTCAATAAAATATGTTATTTCTCATCTCAGCTCATATATGTCCCACTGTTGGTCTCGAGCCTCCTCCATAATAGGAGGGCAATTGATCTACTACACCACGCTGGTCAGACGTGTTGGTATAGGGTTTTGTTTCGAGGTTTCCTGCTCTCGCATAGATGTTATATGCATTTTATATCCCTTATTCGTCTCGTACGATCACCTACAGGTAAGATGGGGGTGGTGAATTGTATTCTTACTCCGTCACCATACGGAAAATTTATATTTTCCATTAATAAATAAATGTGAATAACTATACAATAAAATATATTTTAAATACAATGTAAATTCACTAAGCCACAGAATATAAAAAGAAAAAACGGCTTGATAACTTCTCTCATCTATAACAACGCAGTCGCAATTTATTTGCAAAGCCTAGTAAGCATCAATGTTCTTAAACGGTAACTTGAAAAAAAAAAATACAAAAGGAATGTCAAGCAAGCCTACGCGAAGCCACTAATGACTCCTCAAATAAAGTATTTCGGGATCCTTTGTACCGTAAGAACATTTTTATCTTAGAACGATATTTTCAATAAATTATGTTTATACCTAATTAGTGTTTTAATATGAAAAGAATATTTTTGATCATAAACTTATAACATTATCTTCAATTAATCTTTCATAAGATAGACCTAAATATAAAATTATATTAGAATTCGAAATTTAAAAATGCTAATTCCAATTAGTAGTATTTTGTATTTTACTATTATTTTCACTTACTAAAAGAAAATTCTAACAAAACTTATTATCTAATCTTCATAATCTTCATCATTCTCATGCTCTTATCCCAACTACTTGGGGGTCGGCGCAATATATACCTACATCGAAAAAGTTATTGGCACTAGTTTTATGACCGGCAACCTGCCTAACGTCAATCCTTCTTGGGAATGTAATTGTTCACCAAACGGAATCAAGTGGAGTTAGTCCAGGTCGATATAAAACACTTAGCTGTCTTTTACGACATCCACGAGCAAAGTAAAGGTTGGTAGTATTCGTAGCCGCTATTACACAACATAAAAACTTTATTATCTAATCAAAGTTTAAAAAAACGTACTCATTTTTAGGCACTCTACATTCATAATAGTCTTTTAGATATTAATAATAACTAACCTATATATCTGATAAGCTATATACTTACACCAACACGTCTGACCAGCGCGGTATAGTAGGTTAACTTCCCTCCCATTACGGAGGACGCCCGAGCCCAACAGTGGGACATATATGGGCTGTGATGAAAATGATACCTGATGATGCTTAAGTCAATAAATGTTAGTTATGATTTACCAACACAAGCCCTAGCCGAGGCAGCGGGTGACCGGACCGGGGATTAGTCTGGTCGCCCTGGGAGCGAGGCCACCGCGTGAGGACGACGCCCCGATGGTGCAAACTGTCCGGGCGTCGACATCAGCGAGGATACCCGTGAGGTAGACCGCCGGGTGGGCCACTGAAGAAAAAGACCGCGTACCAGTGACCCACCCGCACGGCGTCGAGAGGTATATTGTAGGGCGGGTCTACGGGGTCTTGCGCCGCTTTTCCTGTCGCCCCGGACGGAATAGCGGGGTTTGACGTACCGTAGCCCGCCGTCAAAAAAAAAAAAAAAACACGTAGTTAATTTACACGTCTATCACCAGAGTTGATAAAAAATGATTCGTTTATTAAAACATTTTGGGACTAAAGTAATGGTATTTGAATAATAAACTTTCAATAATTTTCCATGTGGTGACGGACTAAGAATACAATTCAACACCCCTTATCTTACCCGTGGGTGATCGTAAGAGACGACTAAGAGATATAAACGCATATAACATCTATGCAAGAGAAGGAAAACTTGAAACAAAAGTCTATACCAACACGCCTGACCAGCGTGGTATAGTAGGTTAATTTTTCCCTCCCATTACGGAGGAGGCTCGAGCCCAACATTGGGACATATATGAGCTGAGATGATGATGAATTAAAAGGTTTTGATACCTTTTATTTGTATGATTCAGGCGTTATTAACGTCATTGAGTATCAAGTGAGAACAAATTCAAAATGCAAATCAAACAAGCCTACTGAAAGCGACGCTAATGAGACCCCGATTCAAGTATTTCCCTATTCAACATCTTTGTTGTGTGTACCTGCGACACTCCTACTCTTCGTCTTTGTTTGTATACTAAAGTGTTTGCCTCTGTAATTTATTTCTTTGTTCAATAAAACCTTCCTTTGATTACATAAAGTGGTTTTATAAACGTATATTTCTTAATACCCATTAGCAAAAAGTGTTATTGCTTTTTGCAACTACGAAACTTTTCTTAGCATCACGAAGTCTAAGTTACGCCCAGTAAGTAGAAATAAACTTATCTCTCTTATGTACAACTTAAAGTTACGTAGTGAAACTTTTACATATAAAGAAATATTATATGACAAAAAATTGTCTTCGAAACATGGATAGGGCTAATAAACCAAACTAGTTAAAAATTACCTTATATAGAAAAAAAAGAAACTGTTTTAGTTTACTCTTCTTACAAAATAAATAACATCTATCCTTAAGCTTCGTAATTTATTTCAATTGTAGTTGAATGGTTATTAAATATATGATATTTCATATCTAGTATCACTCTCCTACTATTATCCCAATTATTTGGGGTCGATACAGTATGTACTTCATAGTACATATTGTAAAAGTTATTGACAATATTTTTATGACCGGCCGCCTGCCAGACATCAACCCTTCTTGCGAATGTAATTGTTGACCAAACGGCATCAGATAAAGTTGACCCAGGTCGTTATAAGGCTCTTAGTAGTCTTTTACGACATCCACGAGCAAAGTAAGGGTTAGTAGAATTCGTAGCCGTATTTTATATCGAGTATAGTAGTAGTATAAGTATAAGCACAAAAACTAGAATAATAATGACACTGATGGCAATTTTGTAACAAATAAATATCCCTGTAAATATTGTGTATCTACTACATTTTAACTTTTATTCTTAGTTGATCGTTCTACAGTACACAGACTTTATTGCTTCAAATATATTTAATTTTAAATTGTATACTTATAATGGAATTAATAGGAAAATATTTGGATTGGAATGATTTCTCAAAATCCAATTAAGGTTAATTCTATTAGGTACTTAGCCATAAGCATCTGTTGATTGTAGTATTAATAATAAACTTTTTTCTTTTTTATTATATGTATATAGTTATTTAAAAACGACTGCATAGATGGCGTAGTGGTTAAGATACCGACCTTCCATGTCAGTGCCGTGGGTTCGATTCCCACGCAGGACAATACTTTGTGTGATCCACAAAGTGTTGTTCTGAGTATGAGTGTAATTTGTCTGCGTTAATTGCATCTTTGTAAAGTCCCCCGCAATACAAGGATTATTTCCTTAGTGCAGGGAGGTGTCCTTCTAAAAAAAAAAAAAAGAAATATTTTTGTCTAAATCTTAGCGAATTTATTTTTTTATACTTGCCATTTTAATTATTTACTCATACATTATAATAAATCTAGCTTACTGATAGACTTCATCATCATCATCATCATCTCAACTCATATATGTCTCACTGCGAGCCTCCTCCATAATGGAAGGGAAATTGACCTACTATAAGCACGCTAGTCAGTTGTGTTGGCATAGGGTTTTACTTCGAGTTTTCCTTCTCTTACACAGATGCATTATTATACCCCTTAATCGTCTTATACGATACCCACCGGTAAGATAGAGGGTGGTGAATAGTATTCTTATTCCGTCACCACACGGAAAACTTACTGATAGATTTACCACTGCTATATATAATAAAACTGTATAGAATAAATATAAATTTAGCTTCTATTTCAAATAGTGGTAGGACCACGCTGTTGACAGCTCTCTGTGCACAGCCGCGGGCCGGTCCATCCGGGGTAGTACCACACTCTCGCAGAAGATCGACGTCTGAGTACCGGCAATATGCTATTGCGCTTCGTTCGGTGAGTGAGAGAGCCGGAAGCCCAACTGGGTGGGTTTGGGGATTGTAATGGTAGGCAGCCATACCCTTGGTATTGCAAGGTCTATGGGCGGCAGTGATACTTACCATCAGGTGTGCTGCTAGCTCGTTTGCCACCATAAACAATAAAAACATTCAAATAAAACTTAAATAAGTATGATTTGGTAATAATACGTTTATGTGAATAAAATATTCACAGAAACGTTTTATTTTATTATAAAGGAAATATTAATACATAATATGAATAATTAATATATATATATTAGCATAAAGTTGAATAATATGCATATTAATTGTTCATAATTTACCACGACTTTCTTTAAACATTTACGGATTTTGTGTCGACGTATTCCATAAACTATATAATAAATGAATTCAACTAATATGATAAAACAACAGACATACGAGACTTAACCTTATATGCATTTGACGTTAGTGTTTTGATATTATACAATATAACACCCCATTGCCTGGCCTAATCAGGAAATGTCGTATGAGACGGTTAAAGGAATATAACACGCAGGAAACGCAAGAGAAAAAAAACTTGAAATAAAACCCTATACGAACCCTTCTGATCAGCATGGTATAGTAAGTCAATTTCTTTCCTAGATTGTAGAGGAGGTTTAGAGACCAGAAGTAGGAGGTATATAATGACTGAAAATTTAAAAGATGAAACGCAAAATGTCTTTTTAAAACAAAACTTAATAAAGCTGCGCATATTATTCGCTAGTGAATTATTCGTGACGAAGATTCAAATGCGGGTTTTAAGGGTCAAGCTTTGAAGGCAAAACTAATGAATATTCATTTATTATGTTTTGAATCAGGATTTTCACCACGGTATAAATTTAAATTTCAATTGCTTCGTGATCATTATATATGATGTACAAGTCTTTAATTAATATATTTTCTAATACGCTTTTTTTGTAACATATTATGTCGTTTATTAGTAACTTGGATGTGTTACTGCAGATCGTGAGCTCTGAGGTTCAAATCTTAGACGAGATTTTTTTTATGCAGACATTTGTTATGTACAAACACTTCAGGGCACTTATTTATAATCAACTAGGTTAGTTAGGTTAAATGATTTTCACAAGATAAAATTTTATCACAATATTATCCTAAGCGAACACACTGCTGAAATAAAAAGTATTCTACGTCTTAATCCAAGAAATGGTCTATCTTTGTGGTATTTTTCATCTAAATTTATTCAATATCCAAATATCTTCATAAAATTTCATATTTATAATATTAGTTGGAGGTACCAAGGCTCACAAACGGTATCCAATTAAGATCAGTACTAAAGCCATCACTCCCCTAAATCACCTTAAAGGAAAGGAAAAGACCTGCTCCATGTAACGCTCGTCAATAAAAACCAAATAAAATTATTGTTATTGATTACTTAAAAGATTCTCTTTATCAATCTCTATCAATTCTCTACCATCTCAGTTCATATATCCTAATACTGGTTGCAAGCTTTCTCCACATTAGAAGAGAATTTTTCATACTTTACTACACTAATCAGATGGAATAATATAGAGTTCTATTTTGAGTTTACCTTCTCTTAGTATAAGTATTGTTCAGCGTGGAAATCGAACTCACGCTTAGATCGGTAGGTCGGTATCTTAACCACTACAGCATCGGTGTAATGGTATTTGGCAGCATTGTTCCCCATTCTTCTGATGATTCTATTGTGAGTTTTTAAGACTAAAGTATAGGCAGGTAGTAATAATGATAAAGAATTCTTAATCCAATCGTTAATCAACAAACGGACACAATTTAAGTAACTGTATTTGTCAATATGTTTCAGTATAGGTCACTCGCAGTAATCGTATCAGCGATCCGGTCCAAACTGATTGGTTTCATCGTACTAGCTTAACCCAATCGCTAAGGCTAGTTCATGGAAACTAATTTGTGAGTATCAACAGATTGATACTTGCTATAATTTTGATATTTTAATGCCTGGCTACTTCTAACCGCTCTAATAAGAAAGTCAGTTTTATAGGGATTTCCATTATATTAATAATAACGTTTTTTTTAAATAACATGTAAAAGTAATCATTTAATTACTATATTATAATATATAAAAATAATATTGAATCGTAAAACTTAGTTAATCTGTATTTTCTATAAACTTTTTTAATATAACGATCATCATTTAATACTTAATTCATAAAATTGATATCGGTATCTGAATGTTAAATATTACTATTATTCAAATCCGTGTGGTGACGGCGTAAGAATACAATTCACCACTCCCTATCTTACCCGTGGTTGATCGTAAGAGACGACTAAGTGATATAAACGGCATATAACACATTCTATATGCTTTTCTTGCATAGATATGCAAGAAAAGAAAAACTCGAAACAAAACCCTATACCAAAACGTCTGACCAGCGTGATATAGTAGGACAATTTCACTTTCATTACGGGGGAGGCTCGAGCCCAACAGTGGGACGTATGTAAGCTGAGATGATGATCATGATTATTCAGTTATGTATGAATTTCTGTTATATTAATAATAATGGTTAATTAAATTATATTTAAAATGAAAATTACATATTTTAATTACAATATTACATAAAAAACAGCTGATCATAAAACTTAGTTAAAATCAAGTATCAAAGATAAACCGTGAAAGTGTTGTACATACACATACATATCATCACGCCATATCCCTTGCAGGGTAGGCAGAGAGAACAGAGTGCCAGAGAACTCTATCTCTGCATACTTCACTCGCTTCCTTTACATTCATAATTCTCTTCATACACGCTCGCCGGTTTCGGAGACTCTTGACTCCACCTTCCTTCAGTACATGACCGGTCTGGTCTAGGTAGGTTAGTCTCGGTCTCCCTCGGTACCTACATCCTTCCACTTTCGCATTGTATATCTTCTTAACCAGACGTTCGTTCGACATTCTTTCCACATGTCCGAACCATCGGAGCATTCCCTTTCGCATCTTTAC
This sequence comes from Lymantria monacha, assembly GCA_905163515.2. Classification (NCBI taxonomy): domain Eukaryota; kingdom Metazoa; phylum Arthropoda; class Insecta; order Lepidoptera; family Erebidae; genus Lymantria; species Lymantria monacha. Next base: position 21,646,132 of record LR991091.1, read on the forward strand.
ACCAATACTCTCTTTCATACCTATTCGCTCTCTTACGTCGTCGTTACGAATGCGGTCGGTCAGCCTAACTCCACAGATTTTCCGCAGAGATCGCATTTCGACCGCATTAATTTTACTTTCATACTCTTTTCTGCATACCCAACTCTCACTTCCATACAGTAATGTTGGGACAAGCACTGCGTTATGTATTGCTAAACGTGACTTCTGGCTGAGGTGGTGGCTGCCGAGAAGTTGCCCCAACGCTCCGTTCATTCCATTTCCCGCATTCACTCTTCGCTCTATATCAGTGGTGTACCTTCCATCTCGGCTAAATCCACATCCAAGATATACAAATTCATCCACTTGCTCTAGTACATCATTACCTATTGTTACTCTTACATCTGTTCTGGCTTCGTCTCTTTCAAAGACCATTATTTTTGATTTGCTCACATTCACGCGTAGACCTCTTTTCTTACAATCTTCTGTCATTGTGTCGACTAGGGTCTGCAGGTCAGTCGCTGACTGTGCCAGCAGGACTGCATCATCTGCATAAAGCAGAGACCACTGAGTGGCCCATCTGGACTCCCACATTCATATCGTTCAACCTTTGGAGACATTTATCCAGATATATGATAAACAACCTGGCTGACAGAACGCACCACAGCTTAACGCCGATATTGACGTCAAACCAAGGCGACATTCCATCATCCAGCCGAACACAGGCTCTACAGCCCATGTAACTGGACTGCACAGCCTGTAGCAGTTTACCGTTAATACCATACTCCGGTAAAATGTCCCAAAGTTCCTTTCGTACAACCGTGTCAAATGCTCTCTCCATATCCACAAAACTGCAGAAAACCCTCTGACCTAGAGCCAGATGCTTCTCCACAATGTTGCGCAGAGAGAACACTTGATCCATGCATCCCCTTCCACTCCTGAAACCTCCTTGTGTCTCACACAGTAAACCATCGGACACCATCCTCATTCTCCTTTCAATAATTTTACCATACACTTTTGCTGCCAAACTGGTCAAGCTTATGGCTCTGTAATTTGCGCAGTCATAACATGAACCCTTGTTTTTAAACAAAGGCACGATGACTGCGCTATTCCAGTCCCCGGGCACCACTCCCGAGCTCCAACAAAAATTGAGGAGCAACAGGAACGCCCCCCAGACAGAGGAGCCACCAAGCTTGATCATCTCCGCAGACACCATATCAATGCCCGCTGCCTTACCATTTTTCAAACTTCTTATCGCCCAATCAACTTCATCCATACTGATGCCATCGGAGGACGCCGTTGTCGAATGTTGATCTACTAAACCACATGCAACACCGACGCCAACCGTAGCATCCGCATACATATCGCCAAAATATTCACTCCATCGGCTTAACACGTCTTGTGTTTGTGTAAGAATGTCTCCACCTTTAGACCTTATTTTATTCATTCTGAAGGCTGACCAACCACCCCGAGACTTCTTCACCTCCCTCCAAAAGAGTTTGGTGTTACCCTCGAAGTTTTTAGTCAGCCTATCTTCTGCACTCATACTTGCTCTATCACGTTTCTCTTTCACTAAGGCCTTGGTGTCATTCTTACATTGCCGATATATTTCTTTCTTCTGTTCAGTCATACTGTCATTCAGATTCAAAGAAGAGACATAGTCCAGCCACGCTTTCTTCTTTTGCTCTACGGAAGCTGCCACTTCCGCATCCCACCATGCATCACCATTTGTTTTTCTATGCTTCTTTGAACTTCCACATACTTCTTTCGTTGTATCTACCATACTCTCTTTCAATACTCTCCAGCATTCTTCAATGTCCGATTGCGGCTGGCTTGCCATCGTCAGCCGTTCTCGGACACCCTCTGCATACTTTTCTCTTACACACTCTTCTTGCAACCTTTCAACCTTTATTCTTTCAAGCACTCCGAAAGTGTTGTAATTAATAAAAAAGCCCATCTATATATATATATATATATATATATATATATAAGAGATTTACACCTACATATGTATTGACTCATCACGATATCTCTGGAACCATAAGGCCTACAAACCTCAAATTTGGTAGGAATATTTCTTTCGCCGAGTAGAGGTCAGCTAAGAACGGATTTTACGAAATTTTATCCCTAAGGGGGTGAAAAAGCAGGGTAAAATTTGTATGGGACAACGTGATTCCTTGGTCCTATCTATTTCAAATTTTGCATAAACATTCTTTAACGGAATTGATGAAAGATGTGATTCATATTTTTTTGAGATTTATCTCCTAACTGGGTTAAAAAGGGGTGGAAAGTTATTTTAGGGGGGATTTGCTTTAAAGGTGATATCAATACTTCTTAGTGATTTTGATTTAAAAGACATTTTATTTTGACACATATTTGAAAACTCAATTCGATTATATTCAAAAAACCGGCTAAGAGTGACTCGGAGTCGCGCACGAAGGGTTCCGTACCATTATTTATAAATGGCAAAATAATCATGTTTGTTGTATGGGGGCTTAAATTCTCTATTTGTTTTATTTTAATTTAATTATTTATTTCTAAAGGGAATATATTACTAATATTCTGTGAATATTTCAAACGACAACCTATTTTTGTTATCAATATCGAGCAAAAACCTTACCTTTGTTGTGTGGGAGCCACCTTAAATATTTATTTTATTGTTTTTTAGTATTTGTCGTTGTAGCGGCAAAAGAAATTCATCATCTGTGAAAATTTCAACTGTCCAACTATCACGGTTCATGAGAACAACCTGGTGACAGACAGGCGAAGCAACGGATGGACAACAGAGTGTTAGTAATAGGGTCCTGTTTTATCTTTTGGGTATGGAACTCTAAAAAGGTTGATGTCACATAAACGTTCTTCTTCTTCTCTTTGTGTATTGGCAATCAGCTACTTATACGAGCTATTGGTGCCAGTGTCAAGTTATAATTATTTTTACGTTTTTAGTCTTTCAGGTTAGTCATTGTCTAAGTTTAAAATGTCACCATCAACAGTGCTATGGCTACACTGTTAATGGTATCTTTGAAAACGTTGTAAAGCACTTTTATATGATATTTACTACATCCCAGTAGTTCCGCCGCATCATCATCACAGCCCATATATCATCCATGCACTCTTAAAGTACTTAACCGATTTTAATCCAATTTGCATAATATGTGTAGTTTGTTCCAACTTAAAAGATAGGATAGCTTCCATCCCAATTTATAGTCATAATATTATTTTATTGCAAATTATTTGTCTATTATTTGACAGTCACAATTATCTGTTATCTCCAAACGATTCTAACAGATGGTGATATGGGTTGACTGGATTGAGTAAGTATTTAATAGATGGCGCTATGTTAAACGTATAAACGTTTCATATAAGCTACAATTTATTAGCATAACCACCACGTGTTACTGAGACTACCTGAGCCACAGCAACGCGTGGCCGGGTCTGCTAGTAGTCCATAAAGCAAAGCGCTTTAAATATTAGTTTTCAATTGCATCGTAAATAGACGATTTATTTCTCAGATTTTCAATCAATTCCATATAGCCATCGTAATGTTGTTTTATCCTAAAAAAATAACCAGTTACGTTTCATCATGCTCATAATGTTTAATCATTGTAGTTAAAAGATTTATAATAAACTAGCTACTGCCCGCGGCTTCACCCGCGTAAAAGGTTACTTTCCTAAAGTTTTTGCTCCCCTATTTTTATTCTACCCCTTAAGGGTAAATTTTTTACAAAATGTTAATGTCATATTTATATCTAATCAATAGCCTAAAAATAACTTTCAAGCTTCTGGCTTTAAAAATGACGATACTTCCTTGCAACTTTTCATTCCCCTTTACAAACCTTTTTTTGCATTAAAAAGTAGCCTATGTCCTTTATCAAGCTCTAAACTATCTGTGTACCAAATTTCATTTAGATCGGTTCAGTAGTTTTGGCGTGAAAGAGCGATAGACAGACAGAGTTACTTTCGCATTTATAATATTAGTAAGGATTTTGTAATTGTAAAAATCTTTTTCTCTAAAATAGTTAAGAGTTTAAATAAACATTTTTTTCTAGACCCAAGCTGATAGTTGTAAACTTTTAACATAAAAAAATATATTTTTATGGGTGAAATAAATTAAATCAGAATTATGTTTAAAGCGGTTTTTAAACGCAATACTACACTTAAAATGGCCTCGTTTAATTACAAATAAAATTTCATAAAATATATATCAAACGGATAAAATTATCTACTTTAATTTCACGTTGCATGTATCTAATTTAATGCTACTATGCATTCATATGGATTTAATTTAATTAATGTAGGCACGTTAATATGATTACTTTAATTTCATGAGGCATACCATTGGTGTAATCCACTCTTGTTAATTAAATTAACGCAAATTTAATATTTTAAAGTCTTGCAATATTTTTTTTAAATAAAATGTTTAACAGCTATTGGACTATTTTAGCAATGAAACTAGCTCTAGCAAACAGTGTGAGTACGAATACGAGTACTCTATAATAGTCCATATTTTGTCTTTGATGAATGCGAGGTTCCTTCACACTGAAAAGAAGATTGGTTTATTACACTATGCCATTTTACTCACATGACCCATCATATACCTAAAGAGTAAGGAATGATGATGCACCATATTACTAATTCCCACATTTATGAAAGTCATAAAAATCGACTGAGGGGGAATAAGGAGTAGCCCTGGAAAGTTTGTGTCACAAATTGCAACCGCTAATAAGCCTTTCAAGGATGGCGATGATGATAGTAACTCCTTGAGGATGTTTATGCCCGATAGTGGAAGTTAACAGGCTAGATGGATGAATGCAAATTTCTTTATTATGCATAAACCCTGTGAAGGCAGGCAGGGTTTTAACATTTTAATTAAATTCAATAAACTACCATTGGATCGGAACGAGACCGCTATTAAAAAGATCCGGTAAGAAACTCAACGTGTTTGTTTATTATTGTTATTCTTAAACTTTTTTAAATGGTACATCATGCTTAGTAAGAATTAGCCAGTGTGATGCCTTTTGAAGCCAACAGTTCAAATACAATGTAAAAGGCTGGATTGGATGCTCGTTATGATGCTGATTAGAAAATTCGGCATATTTTATTTCAAGTTTTCTTTATCTGACAGATGTATTATCCGTTTATGTACTACAGAAGTCACATGCGATACTTACAGGTAAAGTGAAGAAAATAATACTTATAATTTATAGTCTATGTTATTAAATAATATTATTACATACATATCATCACGCCATATCCCTTGCGGGGTAGGCAGAGAGAACAGAGTGCCAGAGAACTCTATCTTTGCATACTTCACTCGCTTCCTCAACATTCATAATTCTCTTCATACACGCTCGCCGGTTTCGGAGACTCTTGACTCCACCTTCCGTCATTACATGACAGATCTGGTCTAGGTAGGTTAGTCTCGGTCTCCCCCGGTACCTACATCTTTCCACTTTCGCATTGTATATCTTCTTAACCAGACGTTCATTCGGCATTCTTTCCACATGTCCGAACCATCGGAGCATTCCCTTTCGCATCTTTACACCAATACTCTCTTTCAAACCTACTCGCTCTCTTAAGTCGTCGTTACGAATGCGAAAATTAAATTTAATAGTCTATATATTTATACTATGTTGCAAAATTGTGATTTGTCAAAAGGAAGTAGCAGAACAAGCCAAGAATTACGGTATTCAAGCTGACTTGATCAAACGCCGTCACTTGAGGATGGCATAAATCTGAATACCTATTAATGACATACCGCTTTAGGTGGAAATTAAGTGGACTAGAGATAAGTCTACCATCCGCTGTGAAGCCTACAGCAACACACCGGCATGTGCAAAGAGGATTCGCACTGCAGGCTATTAGGACTTACAACTCATGGATGAAATAAATTTTATTCTCAATGAAATATATACATAATCTTACAGCCGATGAAATTAACTTTAATTTAAAAACTCTACTACTTCCAGTAGAACTAGATAGAACACGAACTATATTGAGTATAAGGTCTATAAGGTAACTACAAACTTAATCAAAACTTACCTCCAAACAACATTTCCCAAGATTACCCACTAGCAATTTATGCCTATTACTTTGTCCGAAATTGGGTCATCATATCTCGTGGTTTATTATAATTAATGTAGTAAAACTAATAATACTTGAATCCTTACTCATTAACCTTATAGAGACTACATGCCTATTTTATATATAAAAAGGAATATTTATGTGTTTATTTGTTTGGGCTCACGTGGCATTCTTTCAATAAATAGAATCTTTATATAACTATATTTTATAATTATATTATGTGTACATGAAAGTTTTTGAAATAAAAAAAGAAGATGTAGAGGTAAAGTTTGCTTGTTTGTTATATTTGAATAGATTGGACTCATCTCAGCTCATATATGTCCTTGACTACTACTGTTGGGCTTCGAGCCTTCTCCATAATGGTCGGCAAATTGATCTACTATACCATGGAGTTCAGATATGTTGGTATAGGGTTTTATTTCGAATTTTCCTTCTCTTGCAAAGATGTCCCTTAATCGATTCAATCAGTTTCTTATTAATTTCAGAATTTATTTATATTATTATGCTTATTAATATAATTTTAATCAGTTTCTTATTAAAATATAATAAATTAAGAAACCTGTATTTAATGTAAACAGTATGAATATTTGGTCAAAGTAAAAATTGTTAAATAAATTTACTGCATTATTTTATATTATTTATGTTGAAAAATGTGATTATCAAAAAACAACTACATATATTTTTTTTATTATATTATTTTATTATATTATTTATTTTTATTATATTTATACATTATTTACTATATACTTTTTACAAAATTTGATTTCATAATCATAGAAAAATAAAATGTTCTCAGTCATTAATTTCTCTGTGACTCAAATAGGTAATTGTAATTTTAGACTATTACAATTAGACCAATTTTACAATGTTCAAGAATACAGACGCCACTTATAGACCGTCGTACATATTCACGACGTCTGAAAACGACGCATTAATGTACAATGTACTTTTCAAAACATGAATTTCACATGTTATCGAGTACATACGAGATACTTTTCTCGCAATAGCTTCCTTATCTGCTAAAGCAAGGAGTATTTAGTAACTTACGATTTAAATTGAACAATTTTAAGTAACGTAAATTGGTGCGGTGGATTCAAGGTCGGGCCTCAGGGTTGGGTAATAAACAGAAATTAAAATTAGTACAGACATTTAGAATAATAAATAAAATCGCAGTTTACCAGGAATTTGATTTTTGTTAATATACACAATTATAGGTTAGTCTCGGTCTCCCCCGGTACTTACATCCTTCCACTTTCGCATTGTATATCTTCTTAACCAAACGTTCGTTCGGCATTCTTTCCACATGTCCGAACCATCGGAGCATTCCCTTTCGCATCTTTACACCAATACTCTCTTTCATACTTACCCGCTCTCTTACGTCGTCGTTACGAATGCGGTCGGTCAGCCTAACTCCACAGATTTGCCGCAGAGATCGCATTTCGACCGTATTAATTTTACTTTCATACTCTTTTCTGCATACCCAACTCTCGCTTCCATACAGTAATGTTGGGACAAGCACTGTGTTATGTATTGCTACACGTGCCTTCTAGCTGAGGTGGTGGCTGCCGAGAAGTTGCCCCAACCAGATCGGTCATGTACTGCAGGAAGGTGGAGTCAAGAGTCACCGAAACCGGCGAGCGTGTATGAAGAGAATTATGAATGTTGAGGAAGCGAGTGAAGTATGCAAAGATAGAGTTCTCTGGCACTCTGTTCTCTCTACCTACCCTGCAAGGGATATGGCATGATTATATGTATGTATGTACACAATTATTTTGATATTATGTCGAATTAAATAAAAAGTGAATTTATTACAAAACATTTAAATATTATTTTGAAGTAATATAAACAACAGAGTTACCTCAAATTTCGCTTGACAACTTCATCAAATCGCTATTTTAGAACTCCATTAATGTGCTGCCGGTCGATGGATTATTTAATTGTCTTAGATAGGATATTCTAGTATCTAGTTTTCGATGTATTAGCTGCAAAGCCTTTTGCAAAGCCTTTAGAGTATTACTGATTCTTGTGAAATCTTGTGCTATTTATATAGTTTCTTATTTACTACAAGTTCTATGGTGAAACGTATTATGTCAGGGAAAAAGTTTCTTCGCATTCTATAAGAAAATTGAAGACATTTTTTTTTTATCAAAGTTTATTTAGATTTAATTACAATATATATGTGCCATTTTGTTTACTATCTGCCATCTTGTAGGTAATGACTTGATCTAGTTACTGTAAAAATTTTGGGGACTTGACTGATCAAAAAAACGCGGCAAGTAGTTTTGGCAGTCCTCTCTTGATGTTAACCTGATACTATCTAAAGAATTCTGAAGAGACCGAAACGGATAGCAATCTGAAGGTGCAAGGTCGGGGCTATATGGTGGATGCATTAACACCTTCCAGCCAAACTTCCTTAATTTTTGCTGAGTTACTTAAATATGTATGATATATGTGTTTTAGCGTTATCGTGATGAAAGACCAAACTCTTTTTTGTTGATTTATGCCGTGCGTTTTCTCTCAATTTCCTGCTTTAATCTCATCAGTTGGTGGCAGTAGACATCCGAATCGATCGTTCTGCCCGGCAGTAAAAGCTCATAATGAACAATACCCTTCCAATACCACCACACACACAGTGATTGCGAGTTAGCTCGGATTTTGCCACAGTCTGTGATGCCTGACTGACCTATGACCGGACCTTTCTCGCTCGTTCTTATTGTACGTGATCCACTTTTCATCACCAGTCTCTTTAAAAACGGCTCAGACAATCAATCAATCAAGCAATATTCTGCGAGAGTGTGGTATTACCCCGGACGGAACGGCCAGCGGTTGGAGACAAAGAGTTCTTTGTCTACTGTATCTTTGAGATCAATAGCATGGTTCTACTACCAAAAATTACCACCTATCTATTTCTCGACGTTTCGAACACTTTGCAGCATTCAGCAAACATATCATATTGTACTCCAATGAATTTTACGATCATTTTACAATAAATTATTAGATTATAATTCTTAGTATTTTATTTATGAATAGTTAAATTATTTATGAATAAAACTAATGTTAAATACAATTGGATTAATAATTGAAATTTATTCCAAAGAAAAGTTACGATTTAGAAGTTAATTAACTTATCATTTTGTTTAATATTTAATAATTAGAAAGTTTGATAAATTAATCCTTATAAAATTTCTTAATAATGAATTCATATTACAGACTCGCGGGTTTGGTTAATATTTAACATTTATCTCAGCCGATACATGTTCCACTATTGGGCTGAGCCTCCTTCAAATGGGCGGCATTTTAACCTGCTATACCACACTGGTCAGGCGTGTTGGTATAGCGTTTTGTTTCGAATTTTCTTTCTTTAGCATAGATGTTGTAAGCATTTAGTATCCCTTAGTCGTCTCATCTTCTCATTTATCGAGGGAGAGATTGTTCATACTACGTTGGTTAGACGATTTGGTATAATGTTCTCTGTTTCTTTTTAGCTTTGTTGCTGCTATTAAGGTTTCTGAAAAGATAACCCAATAACCAAGTTTGGCATCAGCTAGAACCTCATGCTGTTGTTGTACGTATGATACTTTTCAGTTTCGTGAACTGTAAATGTTTTTTATTGCAAAAAGTATAAATTTTGAGATAAGAGTGAACGGTTGACATGGTATGGACATGTGATGAAACGGGATGAAAATAATGTTATGAGGTAAGTTTTAAGTATGAATGTTGAAGGCTTTAAGGGTAAAGGAAGACCAAAGAAAAGATGGATGGAATGCGTGAGACATGACATGGATAGACAGGGAGTGACTGCAGAGATGACGTCTGATTAGACTGTATGGAAGAGACACACACAGATGACATATTGCGTCGACCCCAAGTAGTTGGGATAAGAGCAAGATAACGATAATGATGATGAAGTATCAGTTTTAAAACGCGAAGTCAACTAATCCTTGTATTTTGGGGGACTTTACAAACATGCAATTAACGCAGACATTTTATACCCAGGCTTAGAACAACACTTTGTGGATCACACAAAGTAATGTCATGTGTGGGTATTGAACCCACGGCACAGGCAAGGAAGGTCAGTGTCTTATCCACTACACCATCTGTGTTTTCAACATCTATAATTTTTGGTATTTAATAACATACAGTGGTTGTATATGCAAGTGTTATGAATATAAAAAATACTTTTAAAGAATTTATCGTATTTTAATTAAAATTGTTTATTTTAATTAGTTGTATTACCACATAACATAATAATATAATAAATATTAAAATCAATATTCAAAGTAAATCACAAGAATAAATATCACTTTTAAATAGACACGTTTCTTTTTGTTTAAATATTTGAATACTTATAAAATATAACAATCTTTGTCATAGTGTAGAGAATTAAAGGTATAAACATGAACATAAAATAAAATTTTGTTATATTTTATAAACACAACACATTTTGTGAAAGTTACACGGGGGTATTATCCTTTTATAAAGAAATCGAAATATGTAGTATTTCGATTTCTTACCGCATTATTTATTTGTAAACAATATCTTTTGTTTTTCCTTCGTTTTCTAGAACCACCAGGCTACTCTGTGTGTTAACTCTGGAACATTCCACATACAAATGGTTGTGGGAGAAGCAACTTTGTCTTAAGTCTACTTCCTCTTATAGTTTGACTTTGAGCTTTGTTTATGGTCATTGCGAAGCAGACTTTGATGGGATATTGTACTCTCATGAATTTGAAGGGGTAATTTGATGGTGTTAGAGGAAGCCTAAGAATATATACAGACTCTGCTCGAGAAGAACCGGTCAGTATATATCATCATTATCATCATCTCAGCTCATATATTTCTCACTGTTGGGCTCGAGCCTCCTCCATAATGGTAGGAAAATTGACCTACTATACTACGCTGGTCAGACGTGTTGGTATAGGGTTTAGTTTCGAGTGTTTTTTCTCTTGCATAGATGTTATATGCGTTTTATATCCCTTAGTTGTCCCTTACGATCACCGACGGTTAAGATGTGGGTGATTTTAAGGATGGTGAATTGTATTCTTATTCCGTCATCACACGGACAATCAGTATAGTTGCCTCGATTATATTGTGATGCAATATTCTCACTTGCAATCTGGTGCTATTGCATAATTTTAGTGAAGTTATATTGTGCAGCAATATAACTGGTGCGCCAACTCTAAATTTTAAAATGTCAGTTAGGACACTGGGAGGTTTAGTGTATTCAGAAACTAGACGGGATAGTTAATGGTATCATCGGTATTTATCACTGAGTACGGAGTTATAGTTCGGACATGTGGAAAGAATGCCGAACGAACATCTGGTTAAGAAGATATACAATGCGAAAGTGGAAGGATGTAGGTACTGGGGGAGACCGAGACTAACCTACCTAGACAAGATCGGTCATGTACTGAAGGAAGGTGAAGTCAAGAGTCTCCGAAACCGGCGAGCGTGTATGAAGAGAATTATGAATGTTGAGGAAGCGAGTGAAGTATTCAAAGATAGAGTTCTCTGGTACTCTGTTCTCTCTGCCTACCCGGCAAGGGATATGGCGTGATGATATGTATGTATGTACGACGGATTTATATTATTATTTGACCCCTTCACAAATATTTGCAAGTACCTAAGTTTTTTGAAAGAGATCGGGACGACCGTATTGATGCACATACCTCATAGCGTCTTGTGTTCGCTTATACATATAGCGTGGGCCCCTAATAAAAGAATAAGGTAGCACCACCTTTTAACCCAGCAACAGCATCAACATTCTATCGCTCTATTCTATCTCGCAAGTGTATATAACTGTTCGCTCTAAGTAGCGCCCAATTGTTCCTAATATAACTCAACTTTTCCATTTCAATCTTCGGAAGTATGTTGACAACTAAAATCTGGCTAAACAGTGAACAAAAATATAACAATTGATTATCTTCTCCTTTTCTAATCATAATACGGTAAGAATAAAAACTTGCAGCAGATATCATTTTTTAAATGGTTATTTGGTCTTAGGATTGCACTGGAGTATAGAAATAAAGTATCAATCCTCGCCGCAGTAAAACAAGAGAAGGTGCTGTCATCAGTGCTGCATAGTATGAGCGATGAATTTCACTTATTCGACGCAATGCGTTATTATAGCCCTCAATTACAATATCCCAATGAGAGATTTCAAATCTCTAAGTCTAAGTACCTATAAGACCGTGTTCTAAAAGTTTATGACCTCTCTCTACTAATAATAGTTCAGTGATATTCTAGAAATTTAAATTTTAAAGAGAATTAGCCACGGAGTATTTGCTCCGTGGAATTAGCATTGTACCAAGTTTTCACAAACTTTTTGAATAAAATCGAATTGATTTTTCAAACATGTGTCAAAATAAAATTTAATTTTGTTTAATTATATATTTAATATATTTAAAATAATAGACATTATTCCATTCATGTAATATTATAATCTGATAGTTCTATTTTCAAACATATATTTCTTCTAATTATAATCTAGCTTCCAATAATAATAACCAATAAATATTTACTTTAAATGATATAGAAACTTAATATAAATCAAAAGCACCAAGGAATATTGATATTAATTTCAAAGCAAATCACCCACAAAATAAATTTCTACCCCTTTTTAACCCTTTTAACCCCACCCGAATTTTAATAAAATATGAAACACGTTTTCCATACATTCTGATAAAGTAAGTTTATGCAAAATTTGAAGTAGATCATCAAGGCATCACGTCGTCCGATACAAACTTTAGCCCCCTTTTTCACCTCTTTAGGGTTAGAATTTCGTAAAATCCTTTCTTAGCGGATGCCTACTTCATACAAAGAACAAACCCCCCAAGTTTCAGGACTCAGGTATAGACTGTGCCCTTGATACATCAGTCAGTCATTCAGGACAAAGCATGTGATATAATATATAGATGATAGTTTGGGTGTTTAATTTCTTAGTCCTTTCGGACCATAAATGTTGAAAAATTCTTAAATTTTAAAGATCTTGCAAAACTAGAATTTGTTTTCAAATAACCTAAAAAAATACATAAATCTAATGTAATATAATGTAAAATAACATACACCTAATTAAACTATCATATTAAGTACCTAAATGAGTAATAAAAAGTCCAAATATAAATTAAATATGAAACATTCTGAAGGCAGTTTTGTTACTGTGATCATTCTACTTTCATCACAGCAATTAAAAGTTTTACAATTACAGAGAAATTTTGATATGGTTGAATACCTAGGAGGAAAGTTTTAATTGGCTTATAGTTCAATTAGGATTAAGAGTGCGTCTAATTTCAAAGCAATTTTTATATATATTTTTTCACATTATAGAATTACGAAGTATTAATTAAAAGTTTTTTTATAATCTTAGTCACCAAAGGGGTAAGCAGAGTATTTTTTATTATGTAATTTTTAATCTACTATTGTCTATACGTTGAATTTCTCGATTCATATCTGCTACTGATACTTTTCTGAGGGCGATAGCACTTTGCACCATAAAAGATCGAATCCAAGATGTCATAGTTGTATATTCTAACAGACTGATGCAAAAAAAAATAGTAAGTATTCTTTAAGAAAATAACCCAATCTTTGAAATAAATCCATGTGACATAATGGATTTAAAACATATATAATCAACGAACATAAATTACAACCAGACCTAGACAATAACTCATTAACTACGCAAAGAATTGTGTTTCATGGACATCGAATCAGCGTGGTAAGTCAGTACATAGAATCACTACTTCACCTCAGTAGTCAAATTAACGACAATATCTAATTTAAAAAATGGATGATAATAAAAGTATCCAATTATCTAATGAACTTCAATTTTTATTTAGTAAATGTTGTTGTTACAGTAAAGATTTATTTTCGTAAAGTCTAAACTCTTCACTTTATTACTCTGGCTGATGTCAATAGGAACACTTGTGGATACAAAGAGTAAACCCTGCGCTCACCGCACTTATTTACTTTTGGGTGAACGAAAAACTACGTAATAAATACAAGTTGTCCCTCGATCCTTTATTGGGCGATCCTTGGCAAAGATAAATTTGTGTCGTTGCCGAAATGGATTGCGGAAACTATCCGAATAATTCTTAAAATATAAACACTTCTGATAACGAGCTACATACCCTTAAATTAATAGGTATATTTATTGGATACTTCGTTCTATTAGGCTTATTCTTAACATATGTTTAAGTATAATATGTATAAGTGATTAAAAGTGAAGTAGAAGTTTCGAGTTTTAACACTTCGAACATATCTCTGACATATATTGTTATTAATACTGTTACAAATTATATCTATTTAATTATCAATTTAATAAAACTGTTAGTGTTTCCTTATGAGATTCTCGAATAATCTACTGTGTATTGTAACAGACTGTCTATTCTAGTTTAAGACGTGTATTACAAGATTCTAGACTCTCTCCCTTGTTTTGTGGTTAAAATTTATTTTAAATTATTGCCATTACGAAAGGCAATCAAATTTACTTTTTTATATCATACATATATAACTTCCTTTTTTCTCTGTACAAGTACTAGTTGCCCCGACTCTCCACAATAAAAATAAAAAGATCCACAACATCAAACTAGTGAAATGGCTTGGTGTAAGGTAATATATCGAGTTTTTCTTCTATAGTAATTATTTGACTCCTTGATAAGTGATGCACCTGAAATCGGTACAAAGTAAGTTGAATACAAGGAAAGTGTATCCTTTAATCACCACATAGTTAATGTACATCTATTTATTCCTTACGTTAATAATGAAAATATATATAAAGGTATATACAAAGGTACCCTTTAGGGGCATGCCTTTACCGGGAAGGTCAGGAGAAGTCGTATCAGAGTCACGGCAACTCGGTATATTTGCTTAAACCTCATGGAGTGCCTTCATCTACATGTTGCCGAGGGCAACAGCTATTCTCATCGTATTCATTCGTTTTTGGCCAGGTAACTGGCATCTTTGCAACTCCAACCACTTTAAAGGATCCTGTCTTCCCTGAGGATGGTGAGCTCAGAACGCGTGCGTACCACCATTTTTAGTCTGCTTCTTCTAGGCATATTACTCTATGTTTGTCGCCCGCAAGCCAGCACTCATATAGATTGGAAATCGTTTGATGCTGTTCAGTGCTTAGCAAAGGAGAACATATTAAATATACCTGTATTTAGAGAGAGTTTCTTAACTTCATTTGATGTCTACCAAATTGCGTGGGTGACGTACGCTATAAGCAAAATTTAAAAAAAAAAAAGACACGTGCTTAAGAAATTGATAATAAAAAAAAAAGAGTAGATGATTTTTTTCAGGAAATTTAAATCATTATGTTGACACAATTTAGAAAATTTGATTTTGCATGCTCTAGTTATTTTTGTGTCGAAATATTATTACATAGAATGTTATTAAGACTTACTTCTCAAAGTAAAAGCTTTAATGGTAATTTACTAGCATATCTATGAGTTAATTTATTTCATTATTGGTCGTATATAGTCAATTTAAAAATATTATAATATTAAAGAGAGAAGATAAATCAACATTATCTCAACCCATACACGTCCTACTTTTGGGCTTAGGCCTTGAGCAACTGAGGATCATTGTAGAAGGTATATCGCATTACTGTACTATGCTGGTCAAACGTATTGGTATAAGATTTAAATGTTATCTTATCTAATCTATCTGCATATTATATCCATTCCTCATCTTTTAAGGTACCCATGACACACAAGATGAAGAAGGGAGTAATGAATCGTATTCTTATTTACAACAAAGAAACAGAAACAGCTATTAGTAAAAATAGATCCCTTTTTTATTTTCATTCTAACTCATCATAGAGGCACTCCTCTGGTAGGCTGAGAATTATGATTATAATTTTTATATCTTATTCAAAAATGTATATGTGGTGACTGATTAAAAACACAAAGTGTCACCATTACTTTTTAGTGGGAGGCGCAGAACGTGGCTAAGGTTAATCTTCAGCACTATTCTCCTAGAAAATTATTCCCCTTTGAAATGCCTGTGCTCTACAGTGGATATTGTACTTATCTGTGAGATATCTATCCCCCAAGATAGATTAAAAATAAATATTGCCTTTAAAAGCCTCTAGATGACCTTGTTATATAGACTTACATTATAACAAGGTCATCTAGAGCCTCCAAATATAATAATGATTTATTCACATTACGACATTTATACGAAATATCACAAAAACCAGCCTTGTGCGAGTCTGGATTGCTCAGAATTGATTTGGCACCATCTTATAAGCATTAACAAATTGGATATATTTTGAAAACTTTAAAAAGAAAATAAACAGACGGTATATAATAACATGTAAAGGTTTGTAAAAACAATATTTAAGAAATTTCAATATATGTCAAAACTGAGATAAAAACACCACTAGTATGTTCAACTTTTACTTCAAATTTTATTTATTTTACAAATTATATTCCTACCTGTGCAGCTCGAGGCGCTGTCAGCGAGTTCCCTATCCACTCCCTTCTGTCGCAAGACGACTGTCTCACAGAAGCAATCGCTTCTCAGTTTCTGATGCTGTTGATCGTCCTAGCGATAGTTAACAACGTCATGTTGGTATCGACGATTACGACGAGTTTACGGCACTGTACTGCCCAAGCCACGTAGACCGTAACGTAAACTGCATCGTGTCCTCATCAGAATCGCAATATTGGCAGGACAGTGTCCGATTCCTCTTGTCCACCGTGTGGAGGTGTTGGCCGAGACAACTATGCCATATCAAGATCTACTCCAGTCAGAAGGATATGACCCTGTATTATCAATTTTCAAACTATAACACAAATAATGAAAATTATGTTTAGTAGAAATGCCACACATGATTTCTATGCAAAGAAAGTCGCGAGTAAATACTATTACAATATATTAATATCTGGATGACAGAACTACCGCTCGGTATTTTCTTTTTAGTGTGTTTTGAAGATATATTTAAATATAATAAAAACAATTAATTAAAAAATAATAAAAAAATAAAAAGTTAAAACGAAATAAAAAAGAGAATCAGGATCCGAACCGGCCTTGATTAGACTGCTCGATTATCCAATTGAGCTGTCTTAATGACAGCGTGAAAATTTACCTTCATATTTTTATAGTTGTCAGCCAACACAAAATTATATTTTTTCATTGCCTGAGAAATATTGACAAAACAATATTTTCTACAAATAAAACGTAGTTATCGTAAACGTAGATCGATTAGTCGTCCCCGGAACCCCCTGCATGCTAAATTTCAAGAAAATTGTTGGTGCCGTTTCTGAGTTTCAGAAAATATATAATTATATATATACAAGAATTGCTCGTTTAAAGATATTAGAAAAATGTATATTAAAAAAAAAGATTATTTTTCCATATAGATCAATTTGAAAACAGATAAAAAATAAACAATATATAGATATAATACATAAAATATAAAGGCAGTAATTCAAATGGAACTTCAAATAATGTACTTTAATTATCATTTTAAACCGTAAAGGTTTCCTCTATATGATATATGGCACCAGGGTAATAACACAAATCACTCTATATGCATGGGCTATTTTCAAAACATGAAACAGCACAACAAATAACCGTGAGGTATGAAAAACCACGTATAAAAAATATGTTGGTTGAACGATGGAAATGTTACCAAACAATTTTTATATTTGGCTACATAAATACAAAAATATTTGCTCGTTTTAGTAGTTAAATCTCAATACTAAAGTTTGAACTTTATTGCATTGATTTGATTGATGACTTTATATTACAATGAATTTGAATTCAATAAGTTGTAACCATATTTATTATTTTAGTCGTTATATACATAACAGAACGAGTAAAAATAAGGTTTTTTGATTAAAGTAATATATATATATATATTAAACTAAGATATATGAAAATCGCAATCAAAGTACAAAAAAAATAATGTAATAAATTAGGGTTCTAGTTACATGCTCTTCTATTTCAGATTTATGTAAATCCTTTGTTACTTTCAAAAATTTAATACCAAACGCAATTTAAATCGTAATTAAACAGGATGGTGGATTCATCCAAATTTTCAATTTAGGTTGAAAATTCCTTAGGAATTCTCGCCGTTTCATCTACCAAGAATTGAAGGCAAATAGAGAAAATTCTTTGAAGTCTTGCTTTGTAGTATAAAGACAAAATTGAAGCAGTTATTGTTCCATTAGGAATTCGAATTGCGTCGTTAGAGTAAAATACAGAACCGTACAGCGAATATAACCAGAAATTATTGTCTATAGTGATGTTTGGTAATATTCTTTTTTAATTTACTATATATGTAACGACGGGCTGTTCTATCAGGAGGGTTTGCTGGTAACCATTACTTATCGACCATAAGAATATTAAAGAATTAGCCAAGTCACTATCTTACATAAATAATCCTTTTTAGGGTGCCGTACCTCAAAAGGAAAAAACGGAACCCTTATAGGATCACTTTGTTGTCCGTCCTTCCGTCTGTCTGTCTGTCAAGACCCTTTTTCTATGGAACGCGTGGAGGTATCAAGCTGAAATTTATAACAAATACTCAAGTCTACTGTCCCTTAAGGCTGTAAAAAAAATAAAGTTCTAAACCAACGCAATCAAAAGATACAGGCGTTTATGCCGCAAATATCCGCAAATTTTCGACACTCGCAAAGGAATCAAAACCTACAGTGTACTTCCCGTGAACTCAGAATCTTGAAATTTGGTACAAAGCAACGTCTTATAACACCGATAAAGGAAAAATTGCGAAAATAGTAAATTTTTAATTACATCATATAATAAAAATATTTTTAATAATTTTAAACTTACCACTGGTTATTTTTTTCACATTAAAGGGTATGAGCATTTACGGTTTTGTTTAGAACATCAACCAAATTATTATCAAAAATCAAGTTTTCAATTATCATGTCCCCCTTTATAATATGAAGTCATAATAACGCCGGATATAATATGCTAAACAATTAAAAAGATGTTTTACTTTTGCGCCATTTTTTAATGCGGGTATGTATTGTTCTGCATAGTTGCCAGCATTTTAAAACTGTATTAATCGATTTTACGATTTTGGTTGGTTTTACGTTTTTATTTATTGCTACAAATCTATTTTCCTAACCTTACAATAATGACATACAGTTACCATATATAGCTTCTAAATAAAATAGATTATAGCATATTAGTCATAAACATGTTTTTTAAACATGAAGTTTTTTTGCCAAGCAATATTTTTGGATGCAAGATATATTGCTACTGGAGATACCATTCTATGGCTACAAGATTTTTAAATGATACTGAACAACCAAATAAAAAAAAAGTCGGCAAACTGTAAATAATAAGCCAAGGGATTCCCCTTAGATTATGGTTATGGGCATTCGCCCATTGCACTATGAAGTACAGTTTCGCGTTGTGCATTAATCAAAGGTACCTTGTTTTGTAAAAATATAGCCCTACATCGCCGGGCTACTGCACAAAAGGCCTATAAAGCTCATTAAATTAGGTTATTTTTTCACATTAAATTAGGTTATTATTTACAGTTTGCCGATTTGGACGTTTTTATTTTGGTTGATCAGTATCATTTAAAAATCTTGTAGCCATAGAATGGTATCTCCAATAGCAATATATCTGGCATCCAAAAATATTGCTTGGCAAAAAAACTTAATGTTTAAAAATAAGTGTGTGTGTCAGCTCCAACGCACGACTGGAGTTTACTCCTTAAGTACGATTATCAAGACAGGCGCAAAAAAAGCTCATTTGACTAAAAATAATATATATATTTTTATTTACATTTATTAAAACTGCGTTGTGTGTTCAGTGAAGTATTATCTCACGTCAGAAAGTGAAAGGTGCGCAGAATAGATTGCGCAACAAAAACGTAACGAGGTCATTGGATCACTAGATTTTACTCCTCAAATTTTTCTCACACCGGGCGCCTTATATGAAAATCGATTCTTAAGGAGTAAACTCCAAAAACAGGTATATGACTAATATACTTTAATCTATTTTATTTAGAACGTATATATGGTAACTGTATATCATTATTCTAGATTAGGAAAATAGATTTGAAGCAATACATAAAAACGCAAAACCAACCCAGACCCTAAAATCGATTAATACAGTTTTAAAATACTGGCAACTATGCAGAACAATACATTAAAAAATGGCGCAAACGTAAAATACTTTTTTATTGTTTAGCATATTATATCCGGTATTATTATGACTTCATACTGTAAAGGGGGATATGATAATTGAAAACTTGATTTTTGATAATAATTTGGTTGATGTACTAAACAAAACCATAAATGGGCATACCCCTTTGATCGTAGTATTTTGTGTAAAAAACCAATAGATGACCTAAAAGCGAATTTTTCATTAGACAAACAAAATGTCAATAGTTGTCACTGCGAAATGCGAATTACATTTTGTACGCTTTGATTGAAAATGTATAATTTTTCTATTTTATTTTAATTAAATGTTTAACCAATGTCTCCGCATACTGCATATATATATATATATATATATATATATATATATATATATATATATATATATATATATATATATATATATATATATATATATATATATATATATTTATATATATATATATATATATTTATATATATATATATATCTCATATCTATCTATCACCACAAGATTTTTGAAATAAATAGTGGCTGCATTAATTATTTCATTCGTGTGTGTCTGTATATTTCAGTGTATATTCTCTATCCATTATCTTATAGAGCCTTCTCAATAATATAAATCCGCCGGACTAACGACTTTTCTGCAGAGTTACTGCCATCTGATCTCGAATAATCCTGAGTTGTATTGACAGAAAAATTCACAACACTATAATTTCTTATAGTGCAGACAATCATACTGTACGTTCTTAATGTTCATGGCAGGCATTAACGTCTTGCTGAAGAACGGGGTTCAAATATAATTACATTCTTTCTTTTCAATTCTTATAGTACTACTGTTGTTTACGGGCTTTTTTAATGAAGGAAATTAGTCTAATCCACTTCGAGGGCCAAACTGATTGGTATAGCGTAATGCAAGATTTCTCTTGCTTAAGTTTTCTTCATATGTACATTGTATGTTTTCTACATATGTATGTAAGCAAATATGCTTACATCCTTTTTACTTAATTGCTTTATATAAATCTATGGTAATAACATATACCTAATATTGTCATAAAACAGTTCTGCTGTATAATTGGTTACTTAACATTCTTCTTTGCCAGTCTAATATACAATGAATAGTAGTGAATATTTACTAATAGATACAAATATGATTTCAGCTGCGATTGCGTACTGTTGGCTTATCATTAGATTTAAAACTTTGCCTTCTATTGAAAAGGCTTCAGGCACCACTGTTATTGCACGTGCGTAGACAAAGTCGTAAACTAGCTAAGTAAATTTGGCAGCAGTGGTTTCCTTGACATCATAGAACGTCAAATGTAATCATCAACCCGACCTAATTACGATTTTTTCTTGTCTAGGTAGATGGATGTCAAGTGGAAGTTAATAGGCTGTCGGTAGCAACGAAAACAAAATAAAACTCCGATGCACAAAACATACAAGAACGTTGGTATCAGATAGATTTCAATTCAAAATACATACATACATACATAGCCTCACACCTGTTTCCGAGAGGGGTAGGGAGAGATTAAGGATTGCCAAAAACCACGGCACTGTTATAGCATGCTCATGCCTGCCTCAATATTTGATCATGCATCACTAAAGCTACTATGAAATTTAAAAAAATCGCTACATTGGTTAGAAATATGCAGTGGCCCATTATTCTGTCATAAAGAAAACAGATACACAGATGGATACAATATGGTAAGAGTTGAATGAATTTTATATTTAATACTTTTGGTTGATAATGTTAATTAATTATATGATTGTTATATTAGTAAAGTAAAGTAAGGCTGTAGAGCCTGTGTGCGGCTGGATGATGGAATGTCGCCTTGGTTTGACGTCAATATCGGCGTTAAGCAGGGCTGCGTTCTATCAGCCAGGCTGTTTATCATATATCTGGATAAATGTCTCCAAAGGTTGAACGATATGAATGTGGGAGTCCAGATGGGTGACTCAGTGGTCTCTGCTCTGCTTTATGCAGATGATGCAGTCCTGCTGGCACAGTCAGCGACTGACCTGCAGACCCTAGTCGACACAATGACAGAAGATTGTAAGAAAAGGGGTCTACGCGTGAATGTGAGCAAAACTAAAATAATGGTCTTTGAAAGAGATGAAGCCAGAACAGATGTAAGAGTAACAATAGGTAATGATGTACTAGGGCAAGTGGATGAATTTGTATATCTTGGATGTGGATTTAGCCGAGATGGACGGTACACCGCTGATATAGAGCGAAGAGTGAATGCGGGAAATAGAGTGAACGGAGCGTTGGGGCAACTTCTCGGCAGCCGCCACCTCAGCCAGAAGGCACGTGTAGCAATACATAACGCAGTGCTTGTCCCAACATTACTGTATGGAAGCGGGAGTTGGGTATGCAGAAAAGAGTATGAAAGTAAAATTAATGCGGTCGAAATGCGATCTCTTCGGAAAATCTGTGGAGTTAGGCTGACCGACCGCATTCGTAACGACGACGTAAGAGAGCGAGTAGGTATGAAAGAGAGTATTGGTGTAAAGATGCGAAAGGGAATGCTTCGATGGTTCGCACATGTGGAAAGAATGCCGAACGAACGTCTGGTTAAGAAGATATACAATGCGAAAGTGGAAGGATGTAGGTACCGAGGGAGACCGAGACTAACCTACCTAGACCAGATCGGTCAGGTACTGAAGGAAGGTGGAGTCAAGAGTCGCCGAAACCGGCGAGCGTGTATGAAGAGAA
This sequence comes from Lymantria monacha, assembly GCA_905163515.2. Classification (NCBI taxonomy): domain Eukaryota; kingdom Metazoa; phylum Arthropoda; class Insecta; order Lepidoptera; family Erebidae; genus Lymantria; species Lymantria monacha. Next base: position 21,669,035 of record LR991091.1, read on the forward strand.
TTATGAATGTTTAGGGGGGCATAGTCCGGAGCGTGCTCGTTCGCGTCCCCTGCCAGTCTAATTAGACTGCTAATCCGGCTCGAAATGCGTACCGCAATGCGGGTTAGGGCGTCCCCCGGAGGCGACGCGTACCGACCCGCCCCCGTCGGTACGAACATCGGCAGTTGCGGCGATGGGGGCCGCCACCCATCACGCCTTGCCTAGTTAGGCGAGTCGAGGAGAACGGAGTGCCGGGTGGGCACGTGGAATGTAAGAGGTTGTGTGGAAGGTAAGTTGCACGAGCTGATATCCGTCATGGCGGACAAACAGCTAGACGTGCTCTGTGTAACAGAGACCAAGCGAAGGGGCAGCGACGCCTGCGATCTTCCTGGTGGCGGGATGGCTCTGTGGTCTGGTGTACCACAGAGCGATCGAGCCAGCATGGGGGTAGGAGTGCTGTTGTCCTCTCGCTTGGCCTCAGGTGTGAAGGATTACGGAATGTATGATCCCAGACTTCTCTGGGTCCGTATAAAACTAGGTGTCACCAAGGTATTCATGGTTGTAGCATATGCTCCCGTAGGATCCTCGGTGGCATCAGACCTAGAGAAGTTTTGGGACAATGTTAGGGAAGTTCTGGATATGGCAGAAACCAGTGAACGCGTGATTGTATGCGGAGATTTGAACGGATGGGTGGGGACCAAGCGTCCCGACTATGAGGACGTACTTGGTCCATTTGGTGATAAGAGAGTGAACGACGCAGGTAGGCTCATAGCGGATGTATGCATGGAGAGAAACCTTATTGTGTCAAACACATTTTTCCAACATAAGGACATCCATATGTATACATGGAGAAGGAATGAACAGAAAAGCATAATAGATTTAATTTTGGTAGACAGTCGCCTCCGAAGCAAAATATTGGACGCAAGAGCCTACAGGGGCCCCACAGTCGACACGGACCACTATCTCGTTATTGCGAGATTTAGTGGTCTGTTCAGAAAGTGGAGGCACTGGCGAGAGCGTGTTCACTTCGGAGGGCTTGAAAGAATAAAGGTTGAAAGGTTGCAAGAAGAGTGTGTAAGAGAAAAGTATGCAGAGGGTGTCCGAGAACGGCTGACGATGGCAAGCCAGCCGCAATCGGACATTGAAGAATGCTGGAGAGTATTGAAAGAGAGTATGGTAGATACAGCGAAAGAAGTATGTGGAAGTTCAAAGAAGCATAGAAAAACAAATGGTGATGCATGGTGGGATGCGGAAGTGGCAGCTTCCGTAGAGCAAAAGAAGAAAGCGTGGCTGGACTATGTCTCTTCTTTGAATCTGAATGACAGTATGACTGAACAGAAGAAAGAAATATATCGGCAATGTAAGAATGACACCAAGGCCTTAGTGAAAGAGAAACGTGATAGAGCAAGTATGAGTGCAGAAGATAGGCTGACTAAAAACTTCGAGGGTAACACCAAACTCTTTTGGAGGGAGGTGAAGAAGTCTCGGGGTGGTTGGTCAGCCTTCAGAATGAATAAAATAAGGTCTAAAGGTGGAGACATTCTTACACAAACACAAGACGTGTTAAGCCGATGGAGTGAATATTTTGGCGATATGTATGCGGATGCTACGGTTGGCGCCGGTGTTGGATGTGGTTTAGTAGATCAACATTCGACAACGGCGTCCTCCGATGGCATCAGTATGGATGAAGTTGAATGGGCGATAAGAAGTTTGAAAAATGGTAAGGCAGCGGGCATTGATATGGTGTCTGCCGAGATGATCAAGCTCGGTGGCTCTTGTGTCTGGGTGGCGTTCCTGTTGCTCCTCAATTTATGTTGGAGCTCGGGAATGGTTCCCAGGGACTGGAATAGCGCAGTCATCGTGCCTTTGTTTAAAAACAAGGGTTCACGTTATGACTGCGCAAATTACAGAGCCATAAGCTTGACCAGTTTGGCAGCAAAAGTGTATGGAAAAATTATTGAAAGGAGAATGAGGATGGTGTCCGATGGTTTACTGTGTGAGACACAAGGAGGTTTCAGGAGTGGAAGGGGATGCATGGATCAAGTGTTCTCTCTGCGCAACATTGTGGAGAAGCATCTGGCTCTAGGTCAGAGGGTTTTCTGCAGTTTTGTGGATCTGGAGAGAGCATTTGACACGGTTGTACGAAAGGAACTTTGGGACATTTTACCGGAGTATGGTATTAACGGTAAACTGCTACAGGCTGTGCAGTCCAGTTACATGGGCTGTAGAGCCTGTGTGCGGCTGGATGATGGAATGTCGCCGTGGTTTGACGTCAATATCGGCGTTAAGCAGGGGTGCGTTCTGTCAGCCAGGCTGTTTATCATATATCTGGATAAATGTCTCCAATGATTGAACGATATGAATGTGGGAGTCCAGATGGGCGACTAAGTGGTCACTGCTCTGCTTTATGCAGATGATGCAGTCCTGCTAGCACAGTCAGCGACTGACCTGCAGACCCTAGTCGACACAATGACAGAAGATTGTAAGAAAAGGGGTCTACGCGTGAATGTGAGCAAAACCAAAATAATGGTCTTTGAAAGAGATGAAGCCAGAACAGATGTAAGAGTAACAATAGGTAATGATGTACTAGAGCAAGTAGATGAATTTGTATATCTTGGATGTGGATTTAGCCGAGATGGAAGGTACACCACTGATATAGAGCGAAGAGTGAATGCGGGAAATAGAGTTAACGGAGCGTTGGGGCAACTTCTCGGCAGCCACCACCTCAGCCAGAAGGCACGTGTAGCAATACATAACGCAGTGCTTGTCCCAACATTACTGTATGGAAGCGAGAGTTGGGTATGCAGAAAAGAGTATGATAGTAAAATTAATGCGGTCGAAATGCGATCTCTGCGGAAAATCTGTGGAGTTAGGCTGACCGACCGCATTCGTAACGACGACGTAAGAGAGCGAGTAGGTATGAAAGAGAGTATTGGTGTAAAGATGCGAAAGGGAATGCTCCGATGGTTCGGACATGTGGAAAGAATGCCGAACGAACGCCTGGTTAAGAAGATATACAATGCGAAAGTGGAAGGATGTAGGTACCGAGGGAGACCGAGACTAACCTACCTAGACCAGATCGGTCATGTACTGAAGGAAGGTGGAGTCAAGAGTCTCCGAAACCGGCGAGCGTGTATGAAGAGAATTATGAATGTTGAGGAAGCGAGTGAAGTATGCAGAGATAGAGTTCTCTGGCACTCTGTTCTCTCTGCCTACCCTGCAAGGGATATGGCGTGATTATATGTATGTATGAATGTTGAGGAAGCGAGTGAAGTATGCAGAGATAGAGTTCTCTGGCACTCTGTTCTCTCTGCCTACCCTGCAAGGGATATGGCGTGATGTTATGTATGTATATTAGTAAATTAAATTTTTAATTTTAAATTAAAATACCATTGTAATAAAATCTTTAGTTTATTTTATTTTGTGGGCCCATATATAATCTTTGTAAATTTATTTTATATGTTTATCATGTTTCAGGAAAGGCATAATATTCTACCCTTTGAAGACTCTTTGGAATATTATTTTACTATGGATATATGATTTAAATATTATAAATTTATTTACAATAACTTGCATGTGTGGGATATTTTGAAGAGCTTGATATAAGTGGCTGTAAATATTTTACCAAAATTACTGTTAAAATATTGAATATTAGTAAATAACTATATAACAAGAAAGCGATACAGCATGACTGCGACTTTCAAGTTTATTGTTGAGTATTCATATCATTATCATTACAAATATCAGTAGTGTTAAGATATTATAATATCCCTACACAACAGTAAAATATAGAGGCAACATCAACGGCAACATTAAAAATATTCAATATATATTACAATTTTTAACATTTCTTACTTTGTGGTAATGTACATATATGTCTGTTCAACCAATAACTTGCAAACAGGTATTATATTATATTTTTACAATATGGGATTTTCCTCTGACAAGACCATTGCATCCAGACTTGGAACAACAATTTATGGTTTGCACAAATATTTTCCTGCATAGGAAACCAGCACAAAATAATTGCACTACTACACTAGCTTAGGTCTTCTGTGTGGTACATACATACATACATATCATCACGCCATATTCTTTGCAGGGTAGGCAGAGAGAACAGAGTGCCAGAGAACTCTATCTCTGCATACTTCACTCGCTTCCTCAACATTCATAATTCTCTTCATACACGCTCGCCGGTTTCGGAGACTCTTGACTCCACCTTCCTTCAGTACCTGACCGATCTGGTCTAGGTAGGTTAGTCTCGGTCTCCCTCGGTACCTACATCCTTCCACTTTCACATTGTATATCTTCTTAACCAGACGTTCGTTCGGCATTCTTTCCACATGTCCGAACCATCGGAGCATTCCCTTTCGCATCTTTACACCAATACTCTCTTTCATACCTACTCGCTCTCTTACGTCGTCGTTACGAATGCGGTCGGTCAGCCTAACTCCACAGATTTTCCGAAGAGATCGCATTTCGACCGCATTAATTTTACTTTCATACTCTTTTCTGCATACCCAACTCTCGCTTCCATACAGTAATATTGGGACAAGCACTGTGTTATGTATTGCTACACGTGCCTTCTGGCTGAGGTGGTGGCTGCCGAGAAGTTGCCCCAACGCTCCGTTCACTCTATTTCCCGCATTCACTCTTCGCTCTATATCAGTGGTGTACCGTCCATCACGGCTAAATCCACATCCAAGATATACAAATTCATCCACTTGCTCTAGTACATCATTACCTATTGTTACTTTTACATCTGTTCTGGCTTCATCTCTTTCAAAGACCATTATTTTAGTTTTGCTCACATTCACGCGTAGACCCCTTTTCTTACAATCTTCGGTCGAAATGCGATCTCTGCCGAACGAACGTCTGGTTAAGAAGATATACAATGCGAAAGTGGAAGGATGTAGGTACCGAGGGAGACCGAGACTAACCTACCTAGACCATATCGGTCAGGTACTGAAGGAAGGTGGAGTCAAGAGTCTCCGAAACCGGCGAGCGTGTATGAAGAGAATTATGAATGTTGAAGAAGCGAGTGAAGTATGCAAGGATAGAATTCTCTGGCACTCTGTTCTCTCTGCCTACCCTGCAAGGGATATGGCGTGATGATATGTATGTATGTATGTATGTATGTACCTAGGGCCAGATGCTTCTCCACAATGTTGCGCAGAGAGAACACTTGATCCATGCATCCCCTTCCACTCCTGAAACCTCCTTGTGTCTCACACAGTAAACCATCGGACACCATCCTCATTCTCCTTTCAATAATTTTACCATACACTTTTGCTGCCAAACTGGCCAAGCTTATGGCTCTGTAATTTGCGCAGTCATAACGTGAACCCTTATTTTTAAACAAAGGCACGATGACTGCGCTATTCCAGTCCCCGGGAACCATTCCCGAGCTCCAACATAAATTGAGGAGCAACAGGAACGCCTCCCGGACACAGGAGCCACCAAGCTTGATCATCTCGGCAGACACCATATCAATGCCCGCTGCCTTACCATTTTTCAAACTTCTTATCGCCCATTCAGCTTCATCCATACTGATGCCATCGGAGGACGCCGTCGCTGAATGTTGATCTACTAGACCACATGCGACACTGGCGCCAACCGTAGCATCCGCATACATATCGCCAAAATATTCACTCCATCGGCTTAACACGTCTTGTGTTTGTGTAAGAATGTCTCCACCTTTAGACCTTATTTTATTCATTCTGAAGGCTGACCAACCACCCCGGGACTTCTTCACCTCCCTCCAAAAGAGTTTGGTGTTACCCTCGAAGTTTTTAGTCAGCCTATCTTCTGCACTCATACTTGCTCTATCACGTTTCTCTTTCACTAAGGCCTTGGTGTCATTCTTACATTGCCGATATATTTATTTCTTCTATTCAGTCATACTGTCATTCAGATTCAAAGAAGAGACATAGTCCAGCCACGCTTTCTTCTTTTGCTCTACGGAAGCTGCCACTTCCGCATGCCACCATGCATCACCATTTGTGTTTCTATGCTTCTTTGAACTTCCACATACTTCTTTCGCTGTGTCTACCATACTCTCTTTCAATACTCTCCAGCATTCTTCAATGTCCGATTGCGGCTGGCTTGCTATCGTCAGCCGTTCTCGGACACCCTCTGCATACTTTTCTCTTACACACTCTTCTTGCAACCTTTCAACCTTTATTCTTTCAAGCCCTCCGAAGTGGACACGCTCTCGCCAGTGCCTCCACTTTCTGAACAGACCACTAAATCTCGCAATAACGAGATAGTGGTCCGTATCGACTGTGGGGCCCCTGTAGGCTCTTGCGTCCAATATTTTACTTCGGAGGCGACTGTCTACCAAAATTAAATCTATTATACTTTTCTGTTCATTCCTTCTCCATGTTAATACATGTTTGTCCGTAAATTTTACCGTAATAATTTACGGACCCAAAGAAGTCTGGGATCATACATTCCATAATCCTTCACACCTGAGGCCAAGCGAGAGGACAGCAGTACTCCTACCCCCATGCTGGCTCGATCGCTCTGTGGTACACCAGACCACAGAGCCATCCCGCCACCAGGAAGATCGCAGGCGTCGCTGCCCCTTCGTTTGGTCTCTGTTACACAGAGCACGTCTAGCTGTTTGTCCGCCATGACGGATATCAGCTCGTGCAACTTACCTTCCACACAACCTCTTACATTCCACGTGCCCACCCGGCACTCCGCTCTCCTCGACTCGCCTGACAGGGCAAGGCGTGATGGGTGGCGGCCCCCATCGCCGCAACTGCCGAAGTTCGTACCGACGGGGGCGGGTCTGTACGCGTCGCCTCCGGGGGATGCCCTAACCCGCATTGCGGTACGCATTTCTGTGTGGTCATATAAATAAAAACAAAGTTATATTAATAAAAATTTAATTAAGCATAATCAGTGTTATTTCATATATGTTTACCGTAGTTTTTAAAATTTTATTACTTAGCCAATATTTTATTACTTAACTATATTCACTTGAGGCATATCATGTTAATGATAAGAAGACAAACACTAATAAGTTACAAAGAAAATAAGAGTGCAATCTACCACGTCTAGTTTGTGTTATTGTAGATTCTGTAATTAATAGACTCAAGCAGAGATGCGTGAAAGATTAAAGGGCAGATACATATATTACTGTTATAATGGTCTTTGAAAGTGATGAAGCCAGAACAGATGTAAGAGTAACAATAGGTAATGATGTACTAGAGCAAGTGGATGAATTTGTATATCTTGGATGTGGATTTAGCCGAGATGGAAGGTACACCACTGATATAGAGCGAAGAGTGAATGCGGGAAATAGAGTGAATGGAGCGTTGGGGCAACTTCTCGGTAACATCTATGCGAGAGAAGGAAAACTCGAAACAAACCCCTATACCAACACGTCTGACCAGCGCGTTGTAGTAGGTTAATTGCCCTCCCATTACGGAGGAGGCCCGAGCCCAACAGTGGGACATTTATGGACTGTGATGATGATGATGATGAATTATAATTGCATAAGTTGATAAAAAATGCTATGCAATAGCTTTTTTTTTAGTTTTACGGAACCCTTCGTGCGCGAGTACAATTCGCACTTGGCAGATTTTTTTTAAATGAAATATAAATATGAATATGTCATATCACTTATAAATTTGTAGCCATTATTTTATGAAAGTCTACATACGTGGGAGATAAGAGTGCAATAATCTTCTGTTAAAAAATATTTGGTGAAAAGTAAAGAGAGTAAAATAGAAAAACCATTCCTAATAAATAATTAAATAAACCATTCTAAAACACCAGTCACGGGAGTCTTTATCATCCTAATCTCGTAGATAGAAGGGATTCTATCTACGAGATTAGGATGATAAACAATCCGTCTACTGCGACAACTGTCTAGTTGTCTCCTAAAATGAAACGGAAATAGGTACCAGAAAGGATACAGAGCTTAAAAGCCGTCGAAGTCAAGCAGTCAGGTAGAATGATCCACTCAAAAAGTGAAGACCAAAAGATAAAAGGGCAATATAGTACGTGATATATCACGTAACCCTACGCCGCCCTTAGCTATTATTAGAGTGATATATGATCAGCATAACAAACAACAAATCGATAGGCGTATAATTGTAGAGAAATGTTATTTATAATACTCACACACAGTACTACACCGTTGTTTGGATAATGAACAAAGAGTAACACTAAATACCTATTGATTATTTGTAAAATGTCCAACAGAATTTCTGTATGGCGATACGAGTGAAAATGCATTGCGTTTTATCACTTTTTTTAATGCAATTTTTTGGGGAATATAATTGTTGACCAGATAGCATCAAGGAAAGTTAGCTTGGGTCGATATAAAGTTCTTAGTGGTCTCATTCGACATCCACGAGCAAAATAAATATTGGTAATATTATTACTACTAGTTTTACATGCGAACGATAAACACAAGCAATTTATATGTTTCCATATATTACGTATAAATAAAATACAAGCACAGAGCCTTAAGGCAGTAAAAACAGAAAAAGAAATAATCGTAACTGTCAGATAACGTGTAATTTCGCAACTGTAGTCGAGGTTACAAAAATTACCCCAGCAAGAATGTCGTAGCTGTAATAAAATTACCAATGCGACCATCGGATGTCATTAGGTATTCAGTCTCACGTCCGGGAACATCCGGCCACGTCCGTGCGTCCGCCAAATTATGAGCCACAGGAATTCCTACGCTACTATACCTATATTCCTATATTAGCACAATAAAATTTGTTAAATATGTTTTCGCTTTCAATAGCAATTGTGTAAGACGTGTGTGTCTTTAAATAGATTCATAAAACATTATGCTGTTTACAGATTATATAAATCTTATTATTGGTTATAAGCTTTCTCTACTATGGGAGTAATTAGTCTACAGTGTTATATAGGTTAGTCTACTTATAACAGTGCTTTGTTTGAAACATTGCTTCTCTGACACTGATGTTATTTTCTTACTTCATCTCAGCTCATATATGTCCCACTGTTGAGCTCGAGCCTCCTCCATAATGGGATGGAAATTGACCTACTATACAACGCTGGTCAGACGTATTGGTATAGGGTTGTTATGTGCGTTTTATATCCCTTAGTCGTCTCTTACGATCACCCACGGGTAAGATAGGGGGTGGTGAATTGTATTCTTACTCCGTCACCACACGGATCATTTCTTACTTACCTTAACGAATGTATAGGAAATGTTACTTTGACAATTGACAAAGTAGCGTAAGTTTTAATTTTACATCAACTTTACAAATGTTATGTGTTTAATTCGTATTTTTCGTTAGTTCTTAATTTTTTGATCAACAAACATTCTTAGTCTGAATATAAATTATGTTTCCTAATTTTATGATTTAAAGTTCCTCTTGACACTATCTTGTATTTCGTATAACAAGAAGTTCTCTTGTTTACGCGGGTATTACATATTTGAAATAAAACTAATTTTGCGAATTCTATCGCGTTTGTTTTTGATTTTTAATTTCCCGACGTTTCGAACACTTTACAATGACCATGGTCACAGAAAGACTGAGGAGTCCTCTAAAAATCAAATACAAACGCGATAGAATCCATAAAAGTAGTTTTATTTCAAGGAGGTCCCTTTTAAAAATACCTTCTGTGACAATATGTTTTATTCTTAAACGTCACTAAACAGCACTGAAATATCAATCAAGAAAATGTAATATTATAATTCCAATATTAAAAATACTTTTTGTAAAATTAACTTACTAAAATATTTAATTTAAAATTTATCAGTTAACATTAGGAAGTAAGAAAACTTCAACTTGAAATATGAGATAGCTGGTTGTATAGATCCGTAATTATGTATTTTATTTATGCTAAAAGTCACGAAGAACATTCCTTGTCAAGTAAAACAAATGTAATTTTAAATGGAATAACTAATGAATATCTCATTAGCATTTCAAATCATAACATGGCAACATCTTTGAATTTCACTAAAAATGTATTCACTTAATCATTTTAAAAACTAATTATTCTTCTGTTATACGCTATAGATCAGCATCATCATCATCATCACAGCCCATATATGTCCTACTATTGGGCTCGGGCATCCTACGTAATGGGAGGGCAATTAACCTACAATACCGCACTGGTCAGACGTGTTGGTATAGGGTTTTGTTTCGAGTTTTCCTTTTCTTGCGTAGATGTTATATGCGTTTTATATCCCTTAGTCGTCTCTTACGATCACCCTCGGGTAAGATAGCGGATGGTAAATTGTATTCTTACTCCGTCACCACACGGATGGATCAGCATATATTGCTTCGACCCAAGTAGTTAAGAGCAGAAGGGTAATAAAGATGATATATGGTGTTTTTCTTTTTGCATATATTATTATAGCTGCTGCAGTACAGTCAAGCTGCCAAAGTCCATTAATAAATAAAAAAATGATCCGTGTTTTAGAGAAAGTGTTATCCAGGCAATAAGTAAATGTTACATACATATATCCTTGATAAAAAAAAATACAAATTTAATAAATGACACAGATTCATTTATGTTCATGATATAGAGTAGACGATTTAGTAATTTCAAAGAGATCAGAATTCAATAGACAAATTGAACCATGAAAAGGTTTTATTGATACAATATATACTAGTACTGATAACTTGATCGGATTACAAAGAATATGTCTGAATATGTAAATAGAACAAAACAAATATATTTTACACATACATATCATCACGCCATATCCCTTGCAGGGTAGGCAGAGAGAACAGAGTGCCAGAGAACTCTATCTCTGCATACTTCACTCGCTTCCTCAACATTCATAATTCTCTTCATACACGCTCGCCGGTTTCGGAGACTCTTGACTCCACCTTCCTTCAGTACATGACCGATCTGGTCTAGGTAGGTTAGTCTCGGTCTCCCTCGGTACCTACATCCTTCCACTTTCGCATTGTATATCTTCTTAACCAGGCGTTCGTTCGGCATTCTTTCCACATGTCCGAACCATCGGAGCATTCCCTTTCGCATCTTTACACCAATACCCTCTTTCATACCTACTCGCTCTCTTACGTCGTCGTTACGAATGCGGTCGGTCAGCCTAACTCCACAGATTTTCCGCAGAGATCGCATTTCGACCGCATTAATTTTACTATCATACTCTTTTCTGCATACCCAACTCTCGCTTCCATATAGTAATGTTGGGACAAGCACTGCGTTATGTATTGCTACACGTGCCTTCTGGCTGAGGTGGTGGCTGCCGAAAAGTTGCCCCAACGCTCCGTTCACTCTATTTCCCGCATTCACTCTTCGCTCTATATCAGTGGTGTACCTTCCATCTCGGCTAAATCCACATCCAAGATATACAAATTCATCCACTTGCTCTAGTACATCATTACCTATTGTTACTCTTACATCTGTTCTGGTTTTATCTCTTTCAAAGACCATTATTTTGGTTTTGCTCACATTCACGCGTAGACCCCTTTTCTTACAATCTTCTGTCATTGTGTCGACTAGGGTCTGCAGGTCAGTCGCTGACTGTGCCAGCAGGACTGCATCATCTGCATAAAGCAGAGCAGTGACCACTGAGTCGCCCATCTGGACTCCCACATTCATATCGTTCAACCTTTGGAGACATTTATCCAGATATATGATAAACAGCCTGGCTGACAGAACGCACCCCTGCTTAACGCCGATATTGACGTCAAACCAAGGCGACATTCCATCATCCAGCCGCACACAGGCTCTACAGCCCATGTAACTGGACTGCACAGCCTGTAGCAGTTTACCGTTAATACCATACTCCGGTAAAATGTCCCAAAGTTCCTTTCGTACAACCGTGTCAAATGCTCTCTCCAGATCCACAAAACTGCAAAAAACCCTCTGACCTAGAGCCAGATGCTTCTCCACAATGTTGCGCAGAGAGAACACTTGATCCATGCATCCCCTTCCACTCCTGAAATCTCCTTGTGTCTCACACAGTAAACCATCGGACACCATCCTCATTCTCCTTTCAATAATTTTTCCATACACTTTTGCTGCCAAACTGGTCAAGCTTATGGCTCTGTAATTTGCGCAGTCATAACGTGAACCCTTGTTTTTAAACAAAGGCACGATGACTGCGCTATTCCAGTCCCTGGGAACCATTCCCGAGCTCCAACATAAATTGAGGAGCAACAGGAACGCCTCCCAGACACAAGAGCCACCGAGCTTGATCATCTCGGCAGACACCATATCAATGCCCGCTGCCTTACCATTTTTCAAACTTCTTATCGCCCATTCAACTTCATCCATACTGATGCCATCGGAGGACGCCGTTGTCGAATGTTGATCTACTAAACCACATCCAACACCGGCGCCAACCGTAGCATCCGCATACATATCGCCAAAATATTCACTCCATCGGCTTAACACGTCTTGTGTTTGTGTAAGAATGTCTCCACCTTTAGACCTTATTTTATTCATTCTGAAGGCTGACCAACCACCCCGAGACTTCTTCACCTCCCTCCAAAAGAGTTTGGTGTTACCCTCGAAGTTTTTAGTCAGCCTATCTTCTGCACTCATACTTGCTCTATCACGTTTCTCTTTCACTAAGGCCTTGGTGTCATTCTTACATTGCCGATATATTTCTTTCTTCTGTTCAGTCATACTGTCATTCAGATTCAAAGAAGAGACATAGTCCAGCCACGCTTTCTTCTTTTGCTCTACGGAAGCTGCCACTTCCGCATCCCACCATGCATCACCATTTGTTTTTCTATGCTTCTTTGAACTTCCACATACTTCTTTCGCTGTATCTACCATACTCTCTTTCATTACTCTCCAGCATTCTTCAATGTCCGATTGCGGCTGGCTTGCCATCGTCAGCCGTTCTCGGACACCCTCTGCATACTTTTCTCTTACACACTCTTCTTGCAACCTTTCAACCTTTATTCTTTCAAGCCCTCCGAAGTGGACACGCTCTCGCCAGTGCCTCCACTTTCTGAACAGACCACTAAATCTCGCAATAACGAGATAGTGGTCCGTGTCGACTGTGGGGCCCCTGTAGGCTCTTGCGTCCAATATTTTGCTTCGGAGGCGACTGTCTACCAAAATTAAATCTATTATGCTTTTCTGTTCATTCCTTCTCCATGTATACATATGGATGTCCTTATGTTGGAAAAAAGTGTTTGACATATTGTGTATTTAATATATTTTAAAAATTCACAAATACATGGACCTAGCAATGTATGAATGGAATTCCTAATTTGAATTCCATGATTTCAGTTCTTGCCGCAGATTCTTCATATTTACAACTCTATGACATACTCTTAATTTGGAATTGTATTGAAATTCCTAAATATTCATCACCAATCAATTATAACTGGATTATCTAATATAAAATCAACATACGAGTACCTAACCTTGGATAGTAACGTGTTATACAATTAAAGATATCGTTATATTTAAAGAAAAAACAAAACCTTTGAAATTATTGAATAATGCAAGTCATTGTTCCTTTCTTGCATAATGAAAATGTGATTTGAGAAAGCTGCAGATTATTATACAAATTGCAAGATATGACGTTACTTCTTGGTAGATATAGCTCTCTCTGTATAGTTAAGCAATTCAAAATTGAAAAGCTTATAACTAGCTGGATTTAGAAATTAGGTGCTACTATTTTCAGAAATGTTTATATTTCAATTTCACCAATACGAATATATTATAAAAATGTCATATATATATATATATATATATATATATATATATATATATATGTATATATATATATATATATATATATATATATATGTATATATTTTCTTTCATAGTACATATTGTAAAAATTATTGGCAAAAGTTTTGTGACCAGCCGCCTGCCAGACGTCGACCCTCCTTGGGAATGTAATTGTTGACCAAACGGCATCAGATGGAGTTGGCCCAGATCGTTATAAGGCTCTTAGTCGTCTTTTGCGACACTCGCGAACAAAGTAAGGGTTGATAGTATTCGTAGCTACCACACAGCGACGATATATATATATGTATATATATATATATATATATATATATATATATATAACGCATATAACATATGTGCAAGAGAAGGATAACTCGAAACAAAACCCTATACCAACACGTCCGACCAGCGTGGTATAGTAGGTCAATTTTTCCCTCCCATTATGGAGGAGGCTTGAATCCAATAGTTGGATATGTCCCACTCTAAGCTGAGATGATGATAGATATGTATATGTTTTAATAACCAATATCTTCAATAGAGAATAAGAACAATAGTTTTACTAAAATCACGCAAAACATGATGTATAGTGTTAACAATAGGTTATGGTAGGCAAATTGCGCACCGCGTGAGGGCGACGCCCCGGCAGTTACCTGGGGCGTCGACGGGGGATGGTACCTGAAAGGGTAACCCGCCGGGCTGGCCACGGATGGCAAGGAAGCGGTACCAGTGGCCGGCCCAGGCGATGGGGAGGGAATATGGTGGGTTATGGGGCCACGCGCTGCCCTTCCATAGCCCCGTACGGTGCGGGCGACGTGTGACCGGGCCATAGCCTAACAAAAAAAAAATGGTAAGCAAATTAAACAGACATGAAAGGTGCCGAGTTTTATGAATTTTATTTCTACGCTAAACAATACTTTGTATTATTCAGAAATTATTCGTCTAAATCTAGGCGCCATTTGTATTCATCAATTAGTTTTTCGAAGTCCTCGAGGCGCAAAGATTTATTGCTTAGAGCTTATGGTTTCTTAAACTGAGCGGGAGAAAAATAATTATTGAGATTTCACCTCGACTTGAAAGATTTTTTCCAGAAATTCTCAAAATCACAAAGGAACTCGAAACTGTAATAATATTCGCTACTTAATCAATCAAGAAAAAAGACGTGACTGTAAATGTATAAAATAAAATCTATTAGTAACGAGAATCAACATAATTTATCTCATATTTTATAATCATAAATTGTAAATACTGCTTCTCTTCTTTTTCTCACTGCTGGCCACGGGACTCCTTTGAGGATTTGATTAACATTATTTACTATACCATGCTGTTTTTATGGGTTGTCATAGCGTCGAGTTTTCCTCTTTCATCGTTTAATTGTCTTTTATGACAACCTCGAGTAAGAAAAATGGTAATGACTTGTTTTCTAAAACCATCACCACTGGAAATTATGAATATTATTCATTTTTAATATTATCAGTGCAATTCCAATAGGTTCATTTGTTGGATAGTTTCAATACATAGCTTGATACGAATTCCTTCCATCAGCCTATTTACCTAAAATATGTCACGATCATCACACAATTTTATATATAAGTATATTGGCAATCGCATATAGTACAACAAGCTTTGCAGGAGCCTATTACCCTAGTCTCTGCTGCTAACCCCTTAGCCGATGATTATGGCTGCCACGAGAAAGTAAAGAATGGTGATATTCTGCATTCTTAACCCATCATCGTTCGAGATATTGAATCTTACATTAAAATTATAAATAAATAAATATAAAAAAATGGTAAAGCATTTTCCTAATTTTATAAATAAAATGTACCAGCAATAAAAAGAGTATATAAATATTCTACAAATCTTCCGCAAAAACAAACAATTTTGATATAAACATCAGAAAAGCGAGCAATAAAAATATATCCCGATAGGAAAAAGAAATAAAAAATATATATTTATTCAGCAGAATTTTACATGTAGCTTATTAGACGATAAATCCATGTTAGCGGCAATTTATCACTCTCATATTTTCGATTGATGGTACTTATTGACGACTCGAATGTGGATATTAAGGAGACTCATAGTTCCAATTGGGCACGAAGTTAACGGTTATTATCGTATAACTTTTATTACTTTTCTTACTATGATATATTACATTTTACACCTACATGTTTCCGACAGATATTTTCCTTTAGTAGAATATATCTTTTATGTTAGATTTCTAATTTTTATTTGTTATTTTATATTAAATTTATTTTTTTATATTCTACCAATGAAATATTAATTATATTACTGGACCAAAACTCCAATAATATACTTGAAATAAAACTACTTCTACGGATTCTATCGCGTTTGAATTTGATTTTTAATTTTCCGACGTTTCGAACACTTTACAGTGATCATGGTCACGGTCCTCCCGTGTCCTCCCTAAGGTGTCTTACGTCCAAAAGTCATCGTTATTACAGAAATTTATATCTACCCGCTACAGTATCAGCTAATAAAAGTTTCCAGTATTATAAATTTAATTAATATTTCATTATATTATTAGAGTTGCCATTTGCCGTGAGTAAATACGCATACCAATGCGTATTTACTCACGGCAAATGGTAGGACGCTGACTCTTGTGACACAGGTTTCGTAGGTTCATCAAACGATGAAGTTAGAGGTTTCACAAAGTATATATAAAAAATTAAAAGTAAATAAAGATATTATTATTATAATCAAGTTTATTTATAATAATTTAAGTTTAATATATATCAAGTTTAAAACATAAAATTGAGCTAAACGTAAGCCGATTAATTTTATTAGAATGTCTTTGGAATGTGATAGTATATGATTTTATTTCGAGTTATCCTTCTCTTATATTATTTTTATCTCTCACTTATATTATAACCGTGTGGTGACGGAGTAAGAATACAATTCACCATCCCCTATATTACGCGTGGATGATCGTAAGAGACGACTAAGAGATATAAAACGCATGTAACATCTATGCAAGAGAAGGTAAACTCGAAACTAAACCCTATACCAACACGTCTGACCAGCGTGGTATAGTAGGTCAATTTCCCTCCCGTTGTAGAGGGAGGCTAGAGCCCAACAGTGGGACATATATGAGCTGCCACAAAGCTTTAAATAAAAGTTATATAATTCAAATTACTTAATACTAAGTAATCCCATAAATATTTACATGTTCATATAACATATTTTGTTTTATCACAATTTTTTTATGACCAAACAAATGAAAGGAGCATTACAGTATAAATAAAATTTACTAAAATTTTATAAAATGTCAAAGGTACAAAATAGTCTTTAGAATTAAAATCTAGTAACAGGAGCTAGATTTAATGTGATCGTGATTGACTAAGGTTGCCTCTGACATCTGTCTAAAGAGTGGGTTGAGGACTGATATCAGCGTTAAATAATATATAATAGACATAGTATAACGCCCAAACATATTTTAAGGCTTTCACTATAATGAAAACATTATTAAGGTATACTATTTCATTTGATTGATGATTAAAACCACTCAAGAAATAGAGATAAATCATATTTAAATAATCAACGATTAAACAAATGGCCATCTAGAATTTTATAGTGTTCTCGTATAGTATTTTCATCCATGTATAAGCCTCTACATTTCTATTATTGGATATAGGTCATCTCGAGAAGGGAAAGTGCAACAATAGATACACTTTACAGGCGCGTTAGAGACCTCAGCTATTGTTATAAGTATGCCAAGTGAACGCTACAACCTATTCTACTGGTAATCTCAGAGCCAGCTTTTTTGACAGTAATGCTAATGAATACTAATCGATCACTACACGAGAAGTGTGAAGTATTTGTTACATACATACAAAGATTATTCAGGTACGATTAACAGCATGATCAGTGATTGTAATGCGATTAAAGTATGTTGAATAATATAATTATAGGGAATGCTCCGATGGTTCGGACATGTGGAAAGAATGCCGAACGAACGTCTGGTTAAGAAGATATACAATGCGAAAGTGGAAGGATGTAGGTACCGGGGGAGACCAAGACTCACCTACCTAGACCATATTGGTCACGTACTTAAAGAAGGTGGAGTCAAGAGTCTCCGAAACCGGCGAGCGTGTATGAAGAGAATTATGAATGTTGAAGATGCGAGTGAAGTGTGCAAGGATAGAGTTCTCTGGCACTCTGTTCTGTCTGCCTACCCTGCAAGGGATATGGCGTGATGTGCGTATGTATGTTAAAGTATGTTAGTACAAATTGATGAATGACAAAACGTGTAACATATTACATCGTATCTAGACACGTAGTAGCGTACCAGGCCATGCTCAAGCGAAGAGACTTGGCGAGCCGCACCGTGTGTAAGTTTACACGAGCCATTTCGATCCAATTTTGAGTCCTCCATAAGTCAGTACATAATATGAGCACACTATATTTTGTTTATATATATTTACCTTTTATATTTTATACTGGCGACCCGCCCTGGCTTTGCACGGGGAGCAGAGTATGCATGCCTAATGTTTATTTTGTCATATAGTCGTATTCACTGGTTGCGTCGATTGTATTACATCGCGTAGGTGTTTGAATTTCTGGATCAGCAATAAAATAAATCTGCAAGAACTTATGGTCATCAGGTCGATGCGGAAGAAGACTACCTGCAAGGTGGTAAACCTGACCCTGGACTTTAAATGTTTGAATAAAGCCGTGTTTAACTACCCATTGGCTCTTGAATCACATCATTTGAAAAGCATTATTGTACCGACGAATATTACGTGTAAATTCTGTATGTTTTTGATGACTTCCGTTAAGGAGAGAATTGAAAGGATCTGGTGGTGAAACTATGTCGTCTAGTTTAATCTTACCATTAGAACAACATAAATTTTTGGACTCATCTTTCTATTTGGCAGTCGACGTACTGCGTCCTATATTTGATCTTCGTGGTGTCATGATTATTGAAAGCAATTAAAAAAGAAAAACAAAAACTTAACCAACGCAATTGCAAACTTAAATTGAAAGAAATACCTATGCCACTCGAAGACAACCTATCGCTTTGAAAATCTGTTTCCTATAGGGAAACGCGCGTTTTTTTGTGTCTGTCTTTTAGCTGTTAGCCACAGATAGCTGTCACAGCTTAACCCGGACTATGGGTGAGCGCTGCTCTCAACCCGGTAAGAACTTTAAGCGATATCGCCCAATCTTTCTGCGAAGAACGGACCTCGGCTTGGAGCGTCGCTAGTAGCAAAGTAGGCGTGTCCACGTTTAAATTAATGACTTTTTCGCGTCGCGTCTTCCGACTCCAGCGGTGGAGGCGGAAGCGTGGATATTTATGTGTTATGGCCGCGCAGGCCGTGTATGCTCTTTCTTGAGCGATAGTAATCAAATTTTTGGAGTCCGTCAGTAAATTTTAAGGACGTCGGATCGCTGGGAAACGCGCGCTTTTTTTGTGTCTGTCTTTTAGCTGCTAGCCGCAGATGGCTGTCCCAGCTTAACCCGAACTATGGGTGATGATATGATATGCATTGAGGGCTCTCAACTCAGTAGGAAACGCACGTTTTTTTTATGTGTCTTGTTAGCCTCAGATGGCTATGACAACTTTACCTGGACCGTGGGTGAGCGCTGAGGGCTCTCAACCCGGTATGAAATGGACTTTGTTTTATAATATCTAAAGATATAAAAAGTAAATATATTTAAACTATACTAATATTCCATATTTTATAAGCACGGCTTAATCGGTTATATAGATTTTAACGTTCAAAAATCGTTATTTTAAGACTGATTGACACACATATAGATCAAAAACCTAACCCACTTTCAGATGATCTAAAAAACAAAATTGTATACAAAGTAAAAATTTAGAAAACATGAATTTATAAGATTTGATAATTTCCCAATCAATAAGTTAGCGACTCGCATTCATATAAAAGCATAAACTTTTTTCTTCGTAGGAGAATAAGTTCCACCATGAAAGGATGTTTTTATCGTTTTTAAAAGCTTTTATTGAGTTTCACCTGAATTGGTGTCTGTGTACCTGTCAGTAACATCACCCTGAACTCAACATGGTCGTTTTAAGATGGGGGGCTACATTTTTCTTTTCACCGCTATAATGAAATTCTCGAGATATAGAAACGATACAATTTGTGACATTATACTAAATTCAATAATACCGGTATTACTTATAAAAATAATAAAATTATTGACAAAACGAATCCTTACTTCCTTACTAATATTATAAATGCAAAATTAAATCTGTCTGTCTGTCGCTCTTTCACGCCAAAACTACTGAACCGATCTATATGAAATTTGGTACACAGATAGTCTAGAGCCTGATAAAGGACATAGGCTACTTTTTCATGCAAAACAAGGGTTAAAAAGGGATGAAAAGTTGTAAGGAAGTAACGCCATTTTTAAAGCCAGAAACTTGAAACTTATTTTTAGGCTATTGATTAGATATAATTAAATATGACATTAAAATGTTAAAATGTACTCTTAAGGGATAAAATAAAGATAGGGGATAAAAAACTTTAGGAAAGTAAACGGGCGAAGCCGCGGGCAGAAGCCAGTATGTTTATAAATATCAAATATAAGATACTAAGAATTTTATACATTCTTTTAATTAATAAATAAATTATAGGTATGGCTATAGAAGTTGCCACCCATATAGATCTTGAGTCTTATGTCGGTAAAATCGATAACAATAGCATAATTATCATAATATTAAATTTGGATTACCATTTTCACATTTGTATTTGTTGGGATTACCTTTAAAGTAATAAAGTTTAATTAATAACGCCCCACTTTTGAAATAAAATGTGGATGTTTATAGAAATATTTTTGTACTAAACAACCTCTTAATACCGATGAGAAAGGACAAGTGGATTTAAGGAAGCGGATTAAATGTATTTGTAAATTATGTGACATTTTCCTAAGATTATCGTATAAGAGTAATGTTCTTAATTAATTTGGTAACATTCTATATTCGCTCATTTTATACTATTTAGAATATAATGCTAGCAATTTTCCTTTGTTTTACCCGCGTAGATTCTATTACCGTAGGAATACGGAGAAAATAGTGTATGTGTAACGAGTACACATTTTAATGTAGCATTCCATTAGTGAAAGAGTTTTTAAAATAGGTTTAGTAATTTAGGCGTGAAAGCATACAAAACGAACTTATATTCGCATTTATAATATTAGTTAGGTTGTACTTCTCCGATCAATGGTTCTTATTCATATTTTATAAAGACACTTGTAGCTATATATAACTTGAATTCATCGAGAATTTATTATTTCTAATTGGGTTCAGCTTTCTAATAGAATTAGTTTTGATAGAATATCATTTTCCCACGAATCGATTGCCATCTGACCTTCACGTTCAAAGGCTAACTATATTCCGGAATTATAACCGCCCATTTCAAATCTCATATATTATTGCCAGTTTAAATAATTAAGCTGTAAATCAACTGTGGCAAGGATTTTACATATACGTATTTTTTAATAAGTATTAGTCCTCATTTGCCGTGTGGTGACTGAGTAAGAATACAATTCACTACCCCCTATCTTACCCGTAGGTGATCGTACGAGACGACTAAGGGATATAAAACGCAAATAAATGTTCTATGCAAGAGAAGAAAAACTCGAAACAAAACCCTATACCAACACGTCTAACCAGCGTGGTATAGTAGGTCAATTACCCTCCCATTAAGGAGGAGGCTCGAGCCCAGCAGTGGGACATATATTAGCTGAGATGATGATGATGATCAGTCCTTATTACTAAGAGTTCTTGGTTAGTTTAAAATTTCATTCATTTATCTCTTTAAGTAATTAATAATTTACAATGAAATTTATTTTAAGTCTGAAAAGTCATACGCGCCATGTGAAATACTCTGTCAGCATCCAAAAAAATTTCAATTATAAAATATTTTCGTTTCCTTTGGTGGCAGACGGTCGAGGTCCACCTATTGGTAATTGGAAACGTAGTTTAGTGACACTAAAGGAACTCTGGATTATCAAATGCATAGTCTGGTTACTGTTTACCATAAGGGGGAGTTTGGGCCTTCGGCTCTCAAACTTGCCGAATATTCGTGACGTCGTAATATCTTGGAGGAGTCAGCTTATTTTCTACCACAGGTAATAACTATCAACAGTGTAGCCTTATTAATAATAATAATATCTGGATGACCGAGCCTTGCTCGGTATTTTCTTGTTAGTGTGTATTGGAAGATATATTTAAATATAATAAAAATAATGAAAAAATAAATTAAAAAGGCAAAAAGTACAAAAAAAATAGAAATTAAAAAATGTATTGAGCAAAAAGGAGCCAAAATCACGTTTGTTATATGGGAGCACCCCTTAAATATTTATTTTATTTTGTTTAGTATTTGTCGGTTTAGCGGCAACAGAAATACATCATCTGTGAAAATTTCTGTCTGACTGTTTAACTATCATGGTTCATGAGATACATCCTGGTGATAGACAGATGGACGGACGGATGAACAGCGAAGTCTTAGTTATAAGGTCTCGTTTTACGCTTTGGGTACGGAACCCTGAAAAGGTTGAACTCACATAAAACTTGGTACAATAGAAATACTCTTTAAAATTAGAGTGTTTCTCAATACAATACAACAATACTGTATTAATGCGGCATTTGAAAGTTTCTAAGTTATAAAGAGGTCACTTTTAGGACACGGCGTCATAGGAACGTTGAGTTTGAAATTTTAAATTCTTGGACAGCAATTTTCTAAGCCGAATAATGTAATTCAGAGCCATGATAACACATTGCACCGAATAACTGAAATCCATCTCTCATAACATGTATTACCTGTTTTTATTATACTCTGGAGAGGGTATTTTACCGCATAATATACAATAGGGAAACAGGATGTTAATGCTGATCAGATTGGTCCCAAGACGCCATGACCACCTATGTGCGCTACTACGGTCGTTTCGATTTCTTTATACCAATTACTTGCAAATACTTTTAATCATTCCAAGGGGTCGAATATCAAAACAAATCCTTCGAATAAGTGATAAACCCCGAGTCCAACAACCGGTTGAGTTCGTGAATACTCTGCAGGCTCCCGGTATCCCAACTCACATCTTAAAATAAAAGAGCTGGCGCGCCACCAGTTTGCAAGAATAAACACAATTGCAATGTAATCGGTTCAACTATACTGACCGGTGGTTCTCGAGCAGAGTCTGTATTTATTCCTAGGATTCTTCAAATACCATCAAATTACTACTTCGAATTTCAGAGAGTGCAGTTTGCCATCAAAGTCTGCTTCACAATGACCATAAACAAAGCTCGTGGTCAAATTCTTAAGGTAGCGGGAGTAGACTTGAGAGAAAGCTGCTTCTCCTATAGGCAGTTGTATTTGACATGCTTCAGAGTAAGCTCACAGAGTAACCTGGTAATTCTAGCATCCGAAAGAAAAACAAAAGATATTGTTTACAAAGAAATACTGTAATAGGCGTAGTATCGCGGGTGGATGTCAAAGTAGTGGTACCAGTGGTCGGCCTAATTTCGATAGAAAAGAGGGTGGGTTATGCGGCTGCATACTACACTTCCGTCACTTTGGTCGTAATGAGCACGGTGTGTTCAAAACATAGCCTGCTAAGAAAAAAGCCACCCATCCATAATATATAACAAAATTTCATGTTATTTTCATGTTTATTAAACCTTCCCTACACTATAACAAAGATTGTTAGCATCATCATCATCACAGCCCATATACGTTTCACTGTTGGGCTCAGGTCTCATCCATAATGGGAGGGAAGTTAACCTACTATACCGCGCTGGTTAGACGTGTTGGTATAGGGTTTTGTTTCGAGTTTTCCTTCTCTTGCATAGATGTAATATGCATATAAAATCTCTTAGTCATCTCTTACCACCCACGGGTAAGATGGGGGGTGGTGAATTGTATTTTTACTCCGTCACCAGATGGATAAGATTATTGTGCTATATAAGTAGATACCTATACAAACATTTATACATAATAATTTATAAATTATAATAAAATTAATAACGTAAAAAACAAACAAAAATCCTATTAGAACCATTTTCGACTTCTACGCAGACAAAGATGCGGGCAAATGATAATTTAATAATTAATAAAATAATAAAAAAAGGCCAAAAAGTAAATAAGAGAAGGTAAGGATCCAAACCGAGCTCAATTTTCCAACTGAGCTAAATGTCAATTCTTAATGACAGCGTCAAAATTTGAAAACCTTCATATTCTAATAGTTTCAATACAACGAAAAATTATATTTTTTGTTGCCGAAAAAACTGACAAAACAATATTTTCTATAAATGAAACCTAGCTAGATCGATTAATGGTCCCCGGAACCCCTTGTATGCTTTTTAAAGATAAAGTGAGATAATACATAGTACTACTATTATATTCATAACTTTTTTTTTATTTCTTATGGTGGCAAACGAGCTAGCAGCACACCTGATGGTAAGTGTCACTGCCGCTCATGGACCTATGCTATAACCAAGGCTACAGCTAGGCC
Source organism: Lymantria monacha (assembly GCA_905163515.2). Lineage (NCBI taxonomy): Eukaryota > Metazoa > Arthropoda > Insecta > Lepidoptera > Erebidae > Lymantria > Lymantria monacha. Next base: position 21,693,185 of record LR991091.1, read on the forward strand.
GCTGCCTACCATTACAATCCCCAAACCCACCCAGTTGGGCTTCCGGCTCTCTCGCTCACCGAACGAAGCGCAATAGCACATGACTACGACTCAGACGTCGATCTACTGCGAGAGTGTGGTACTACCCCAGATGGACCGGCCGGCAGCTGTAGACAGAGAACTGTCAACAGCATGATCCTACCACTATTAAAAACCAGCTAAACTAGCGTCTACTCGCGATTTTAACCGCGATGAAAATAACTTTCTCAAAGTTGAACTATTATCCCAAGGGAACACATTACTGGGATAAAGTATCCTATGTATTAATCTAAGAAATAGTACATATATTTACCAATTATCATCCAAATCTATTAAACGGTTTACGCGTGATTAAATGACAAACAACCAAAAATCCAAACGTCTTTATAAATTTTCACATACATAAAAGAATTAATTATGTATTGCTAAATAAATCGTAACTAAAATAACCAATAAAGCTAACGAATATTTAGCTAAAATGCTATTGAGTAGCGTGGCTAATGAGGCTTGTATCGTGTTTGTAATGAAATGACCAGTCCACTTTTCAGCTTCAATAGCCACCGCATGCAATAATAATTATGTACATAGTTAATTTGTGTGGTATATATGAAGTCATTATTGAAACCATAGTGTATTTATAATAATAGCGGTAAACCTGTGCAGGTAAAAGGATAACTTGTGCTTTGTTATTTTACAAAATAAATATATACTCATAAATTGTATTGTACTTTTTTGTGTACCATTCTTTTTTTTAATATTTCTATGTATATGGATTTTGTATATTATATGGATTTAAATATAGACATATCACTTATTATATAAGACTACATAAGTATATCAATAGCGTAGAACACTTTTTTGTAGTGATAACTTTTTAGCGGCGTTGTGCATTTTTTGGGATGGGAAAAATGTTAAACTCGCATCAGGACAGGTGACCTGATCGAAAATTCGTAAGACGTAGGAAGAGTTGACCGAGGAGAGGAACTAATAATATAAATGTGTATAATATAATATATTTAATATGTGTATTTATTGTATGGTCACATCCAAACATACACCCTTTTTTTATTTTTTTTTGCGGTGGACTATGGATGCGTCTCGCCCCGCCAAAACGGCCCGGGGTGACGGAGGAGGCGGCGCGCAACCCCATAGACCCACCATGCAAACTTCTCTCTTAACCATAACCTGTAAAGATTTTTTTTATCATATATTTTTTTGAAAATTCTTTGATTACAATGAAATAGAGTATTATTTGCTATTTACTAAACATAATTATACAAAATGCTACCTAAAGAAACATCATTCAAAAGTCAAAAGACATTTTAAAAAATGCTGTTTGCATTTTTTTAAATCTATGCCAAATTTAATTGTAGACATAATAACTCTTTTAAATAAAGTATATTTTTTTCTCTCTCCGTGTGGTGACGTAGTAGGAATACAATTCACCACCCCCACCCTGTCTTATTCGCAGGTGATCATAACAGACGACTATAGGATATAAAATGCATATAACATCTATAGAAGAGAAGGAAAACTCGAAAATAAACCAACTGCGTGGTATAGTAGGTCGATTTCCTTCCCATTATGGAGGAGGCTCGAGCCCAACAGTGGGACATATATAAGCTGAGATGAGGCATAATTATATACAATGCTACTTAAAAAAAAACTAACAGACATTTAAAAAAAATACATACAATGTATACAATGAAAGTGGAAGGATGTAGGTACCGGGGGAGACCGAGACTAACTTACCTAGACCAGATTGGTAACGTACTGAAGGAAGGTGGAGTCAAGAGTCTCCGAAACCGGCGAGCGTGTATGAAGAGAATTATGAATGTTGAGGAAGCGAGTGAAGTTTGCAAGGATAGAGTTCTCTGGCACTCTGTTATCTCTGCCTACTCTGCAAGGGATATGGCGTGATGATATGTATGTATGTATAAACAATGTATTCCAAATTAAATTATAAACATATTAAATACTTTATTTAAAGTACATTTTTAAGTAATTTTTGTTTCATAGTATACTATATCATATCATCATCATATCAGCCCACACATGTCCCACTGCAGCGCTCGGGTCTCCTCCACAATGGGAGGGAAATTGACCTACTATACCACGCTGGTCAGACGTGGTTGGTATAGGGTTTTATTTCGAGCTTTTTTCTTTTGCATAGATGCCATGTGCATATTATATCCCTTAATCGTCATTTACGATACCCACGAGTAAGATAGGGGGTGGTGAATTGTATTCTTACTCCGTCACCACTCGTAAACTATTTCAAATATTGTTAGGCAAATAATAATATTTTAAAATAAATATTTGAATTCAATCAATAGTAGTGTTTTGTTTTCATCAGAATCCTATGTTTTTTTATAAGGGAGACATGACAAAATAGGAGCTTTTATTGAATACGAGTTTGGTGATATCAACAATGCGGCGAAATCGGCACGCTGCGTATATAAAGCGAGTCTAAGGGTCTATTTATACATATCAGAACCGTACTCGGGACGTGATAGGACTGAGACCGTGCCCACAACATGCATCCAGGTAGGAACATTCTATTCAGATATACCAAGGCCGTGGCTGGATTATGGACATGCTGTGACCTTTACTCGGTCTGTGTAACTCAGTCATCATTTTGAAATAAATTCAAATTGACATAAGTGGTGACTTAATATTTTGAATATATTATAAATTCAGCTGCAAAATATCTATTATTATTAAAAATATAATACTCAATATTCAATCAATATTAAAAATATCCACACCTACGTCCGTTTCTTTATCTACTCCGTTACTGAAACTTCGTTGTATGTATATGAAAACTTTCAATTAAAATATAGGTATATATAAGACTGCAGTCCTCGAGCGTGGGAACTTATAATCGAATACACACATTCACATTTTCTAATCACACAGACGCATTGCACAGTATTAATACACGCACCCTGGAAACGAATAAATCTAATTGCCGGTGCTTGCATTAGTTACATATTTATTACACGCTTGCATTAGTAGAATCTTCACAGTGTCACAGAAAACACGCAGTGTATTAGGCATAAGCTTGTCGCATCGCTAAGCCTGCAGTGTGTAGCCGGCAGCAAAAGGTGGGGTCAGAGTCTCAGAGTGTATGCTTTCTGGGTATTATATACAGAACAAAATACTTAGAGAGAAGAACGACAACTTCATACTGTAGAATTGCTCACACGGTGCACACTAGAGCTCCAGTTTATTTCATTGAAAACATTCGTAGTGCAGGTTACTTAAAAATATGATTATTTCAAAACAATATTCAGCTATAGAATTTCTGATTGCTGTGTTTGCACAATACAATTTAGATCCATATATTCGAATGTATAAAAATTGTGCGAATTATAAAATCTCTAACATTAAAAACAATAGTTCCATATAAGATTACAACTCCATTTTGATCATTTTTGTCAGTAAAAAATGAATAATTTACTCCTATGGAGTATATAACTATACTTCCTACTTTATTTCGAATTTGACTTTATTTTTTTATGTTTATTTTTATATTATTAATTTATCTTTCGGTTTCCCCATATCTACCTGGAATATGACTTCGATACGATTACGATAAGTACTTGCATAGTGTTTGACAATTAATTCGATTTACAAAAATACATAATTAAATTTGCATATGTATTATGTATCTTTTATTTGCTCGAAGAATATAAATTAGCAGCCGTGTTCGACGCTGACACTCGCAACACACCCTAAAGAAATTATCGCGAAGCTATGGAGCTCGACTCGAACAACTAACGGACGTGCTCTCACCTTGGATACTGAGACGGCACTGATTATTTTTCTTTGGACGTGTTTTATTATAATGCTGATTACAGAACGTTTTTGTTTCATAGTAAAATGTATGGACGATTTCGGTTAAAAAATCAACGGTGTTTAGGATTATTTTATATTTTTTTGTTTTAGATAAATAAAAAACTTGAATGGTGAATGTATTATCCTTACTTTCGTCTCACGATTCAATTGAAAATATTTACAAATATATCAACGGAATAGCCTAGACAGTTTTAATAGCAAAGGTCGATTTCGATATTTTTGATCAATGTTGACGACTTTTTTCTCGAAAGTTAAGACTTATCTTAAAATTATGACACGGTGTTTTAATAGAGTCATTTGTTAAGCATTTGAGATATTTTTTTAGTATCATTCAATGCAGTAAATTTTTAGATATATTTAAAACCGTAAGTGGCTATTCGCGCGTTTCTTAGGGACGCGCCCCTTAAAATATGGGTATTTTGAGCCCCTTGACGGCACCCGATCACTTGACATCCCGAAAATGGCTCTCATATATGTGATTTTTCAATAAAAGTGTGTCAATAATGTATATGGGGTGAATAAAAAAAAATGAGCAACTGGCACGATATTGGCTTCGACACCTCGGTTCCAAAAATGTTTTTCTGAACAAATAACATATTAGCCGTTCTAGAGCTATGGCATATAATGATGAAAAACTTTTAAACATCAAAATATCTATAATAGGTAGTTAAGTAACTATGTTTAATAACATTTAAATACATACTGAAAATTACCTAATTATAAAATTATTATATTATCTACATATTAGCAGGTATACGCTGGATTTTTTTCAACAAGAACACTAATATCAAAGCGTTTTGAACATATCTGTCGCTTGCTTTGATAAATTAATTCCTAACAGCATTGATTTTTTTTTTTGCGGTGGACTATGGTGTATTCACACCCTGCCAAATCGGTCCGGGGCGATGTAAGAGACGGCGCGCGACCCGATAGACCCACCTTGCAATGCGCCTCTCTTCGCCATGCGAGCGGGCTACTGGAACCCAATCTTTGCATTCGATGGCCCGCCCGGCGGTTTACCCTAATGGGTTCCTCTCGAGTCGATGCCCTCACGCGGTGGCCTCACTAAATGACTATGATATAATGACTACTAATAAATGCACCCTCTATTTACCTTTGAGAGGGTAACTGGTAATGTTACCTCGACTTCAGTGACTTACCAGGCTTTACAACCAGTTAACCTTTCGAACCACAATTCCAACCAATCGACAGACTCACTGCAGGTGATTGAATGTCTACATAACACATAACACTTATTATAGGGCCAAAAATAAGATATCTTATGTCTTTTTTAAATAAAACCCAAATATTCATATTAAAAAATAACATCAACATATTTCAAAGTCTACTTTAACTTATCTAATTAGCGAATTAGCTACCTTATATTAATTACAGCCGTTAATTAAGTTCAATCATTCAATTACTAATTAGTGTTTGTCTTATTTCTAATCACAATGATGTTATTGACACATCATAGCATGAAATATATGTACATGTATGCTATAAGCATTCCTTTGTAAAGATTTGAAACAACGTATGCTGTCTACATGGAAATAAAACATAAGCATGCAAAATTCGATATTCTAACAAATAATTATAACTGAATTTTGTATCTTATGTTCTTGTCTCATGTTTTGAGCAATAACAGAACAATGGAAACAAAAATAAAACTACTCTAAATAATTAATTCACTCAATCCAACATACATAAATCTGATGGCTATTGAACGTCGGCCACCGAAGACAAAGATCGGGTACTGGCGGCCCACTCGCACGGCGAAGCTCTCTATAGACCCACCCTGGAAGCACCTCTGTGCTTCCAGGGTGGGTCTATGGGATTACGCGCCGCCTCTTTCGTCGCCCCGGACCGATTTGGTGGGACGCGACCACGTCCATAGCCCACCGCAAAAAAAAGGCTATTGAACGTCTTCATAAAAGTAAAAAAAAATGTCCTCATATATGTATTTCACTATTGTTAAGCTAGACTGGGTTAGTATAGAGTTTACTACCTTCCCTTTCAATGGTATTATTTGAGCACGTTCGTTAGCAGTTTTTACAACACATGCAGTAAAAGGAGGGCATCGTGATGCATCTGTGTCTATATTGATAAAATTTCACCTATATTTTTTTTTGTAATGTAGTATCATCATCTTTTCGCCGTAGACTGTTATACGTAGGACTCCCATACAAATAAAGCGATGGTAACGTTATTGCCACGATTGGAAAGCGGGTTAGGGTTTGCAGTGATGTAGTACCTACATATTTTTCAAGAGAGAGCTGCTACTCACTCTCCAAGCTGATTTTTAAGACACCCACAAGCAATTAAGGAGTGGCGACAATTGTGTTCTAATCCCTTTGCATCACTGGAACAGAAAGGAATATTAATAGTAAAAACAATTACTACTTTTACTTTTTACGAAAAAACGATTACTACTTTTACTTTTTACATGTTCGAAATTTTGAGTGATTACAAATTTCTACCTTCAAGACTCTTGTAATTATCCCTAAACACCATATATGTTAATTTGTTCTTTATGTCTTTTATATAGAGTGTAAATTGTCTTACCTCTGTGTAGTTAACAATGTATCATTGTACTTATAATCCAATCAATCTGTAAATCTAATTACTAAGCCTGAATTAATTAAATGCACACGGTAATATATATGGTATCCAATTTATGTCATCATAACTAATCTATTCCTACCTCACTAGAGTGTATAGATATCTTAGAGAGATCAGTATACACTAGCGACCTGTTCTTGCTTCGTATATATAGAACTACGTATTTAATGTATTTAATTGGATTAGTAATAATATTGTATTGTTTTATAATTTCCGTGTGGTGACGGAGTAAGAATACTATTCACCACCCCATATCTTACCCGAAGGTGATCGTACGAGACGACTAAGGGATATAAAACGTATATAACATCTATGCGAGAGAAGGAAAACTCGAAACAAAGCCATATACCAACACGTCTGACCAGCGCGGTATAGTAGGTTAATTGCCCTCCCATGACGGAGGGGGCCCGAGCCCAACAGTGGGACATTTGTGGGCTGTGATGATGATGATGATGATGAATTGAATCCAATTCTATTTACGAAAACGAAAGCTATTTACGAAGCTGTTTAAAACAATACAGTATTATTACTAATCAGTAATAATACTGTATTGTTCTAAACAGCTTCGTAAATAGCTCATTATTATTAATTGGGATGATTAATTTGGGATGTAGATACATATATATATATATATATATATATATACTCATGGTTGATATAGATATATATCATTTGGAATTTTTGCTAAAAGTTTTTTAACATATATAATATCGTACTACATTATTTTGATATATCTGATAAGGTTTAGCCAATGTTTAAAATGTTAGCTAAGATCTACAAAAAATATACATATAAACATTTCTATTGACTCACTCTATATAATTACGAAAACCGCATTCAAATCAGTTGCATAATTAATTGAATTAGGCGATACATAGCGGAAAACCATTATTATTTAAAAATAGAAGAAAGGAAGGGAGATCCGCTACTTCCCCAAGGTTAATCAATATACCACATACGAGTATCTCAAGAAAGAAAGGAATACGTGATAGGAACCGTGAGAAAGTGGTGGATCTCCTTTCTTTTCCTCCATTTTTAAATAAATTGCATAGTTTAAAATATCTAAGGGTACAGACGGCTGACAGCGACTTTGTTCTATGTAAAGATGACATTTAAAATACGGTAGATTATACTAATATTCTGCAAAACAGCATATATTATATTCATTCATCATTATTAAAAACATCCTCGTAAACTTCACGCCATTTTATAATAAACAAATATAGAATACAATTTAAGTACTGCAACATTGCAATAAACTATTTCAACAAGTTATACATAACCGCAGCATGTAGGTGAGTCTCCAACTCTCAGAAATTACACCTAGCAGAACTATTTACAACTTGCCCACATCATGCATAGTTTAAAACACAAGTTGTTCCTGCCCGTGGCTAAATTTTAAAGCGCTAACTATCTATATGTGAATAGTGGAAGTATTTATCCCTTTAAACCTTCCCAGTATCGAGGTTTACGTGGTCATTTAAGAAGTTATGGACACTTAACTGTTTAATTGAAATTCTCTAATTAGCCTTACGCCTGAATATCACTAGCTGTTAGGGTACCTAAGTTAAGGGTAAGGTAATCCATGTGATGACGGAGTAAGAATATAATTCACCACCCCCTACAATGTCATTATTAATTATAAATAAAACCTATAATTAACTATTTTTTTCCATCAGTGACGTTATGGAAAAAGTTATGAAAAAGTAATAACATTATTTTCCGTGTGGTGACGGAGTAAGAATACAATTCGCCACCCCATATCTTACCCGTGGGTGATCGTAAGAGACGACTAAGGGATATAAAACCCATATAACATCTATCCAAGAGAAGGAAAACTTGAAACAAAATCCTATACTAACACGTCTGACCAGCGCGGTATAGTAGGTTAATTTCCCTCCCATTACGGAGGAGGCCCGAGCCCAGCAGTGGGACATATATGGGCTGTGATGATGATGATGATGATGATGTTAGGGTAAGAATACATATGTTTGGTTATATATATAGTTATAATTGAAGTCTGCTGACTTGTACTGCCAGACTCTGGCAATAATTGTGACAATAATTGGGTCTTGCTTCTGAGCTTTTGCTTTAAAATAAACAGGGGTCAAATGACCCAAAAGCGGGACTAACCACTACTTATTATCCATATACTACCGTGTGTATTCAATAGAAGATCCAGTAATGAGGACCCATGATTCTCTAATGATTAGGGACTTCAGGCTGAGGCTATATTAAAGAGATGCTGATTTGGGAAATTGGTGGTTTGAGTTACCAGCTAGTTTTTATGATTTGCAGTGAAATATCCAAGAATTCCCAATGATGAATATTACTTCTTCAATATTATGTCATGTCGATATTCAATATTTTCAAATAAGTGAATTGACTCGGCATAATTACTGTGGAACCTGTAGAAGTACACGTAGGTGCTGGTATACCACCGATACCGGTGGCCCGCTCGCACGGCGTAGAGAGGTGCTTGCAGGGTGGGTCTATTGGATCGCGTGCCGCCTCTTCCGTCGCCTCGGACCGATTTGGCGGAGCGTGGCCACACCATAGCCCAACACAAAAAAAAAGAAAATGGTCTACCACCGATAGTCTACGCGTAGAGAATTAATAGTAACAGTCTCTCTTGTCGCTTGCAAGACGGTTTGGCCTTATTTAAAGTTTTCTATCTCTTGCAATAATGTTATTCATCATCATCACAGCCCATAAATGTCCCACTGTTGTACTCGGGCCTCCTCCGTAACGGGAGGGAAATTAACCTACTATACCGCGCCGGTCAGACATATTGGTATAGGGTCTTGTTTCGGGTTTTCCTTCTCTCGCATAGATGTTATATGCGTTTTATATCCCTTAGTCGTCTCGTACGATCACCCACGGGTAAGATATGGGGTGGCGAATTGTATTCTTACTCCATCACCACACGGAAAATAATGTTATTACTTTTTCATATTTTTTTCCATAACGTCACTGATGGAAAAATGGTAGTTAATTATAGGGTCTATTAATAATTAATAATGACGTTGTATATTTCTTAATAACTGAAATAGACAGAATTGTAATTTAACTATTTTAGTCTTCAGAGGCCAGCATAGCTTAAAGTAACAAGCAAAACGGACACGTACTCAACTTTGTTCAGTGTGAGGTAACTGTGTTATAAAAAAGATAAAACTGTACAGTTTCACTTCACGTTCCCAAACTGAAGCGACAGAAACACAAATTGTGTTAACATCTTTGATAAAACGGTGAGCGTCAAAATTTCATTTAACATAATAAAAAAATACATAAGGTTTACATAAGAATTCTTATTTAAAATCATAAACTAACTAGTGTACTTTCTAGAATTTTGTTTATAAAAATATTTATTATATCATTCATCTCATCATCATCTCAGCCCATATATGTCCCACTGTTGGACTCGAGGCCTCCTCCATAATGAAATGGAAATTGACCTACTATACCACGCTGGTCAGACGTATTGGTATAAGGTTTTTGTTTCGAGTTTTCCATCTCTTGCATAGATGTTAAATGCGTTTTATATCCCTTAGTTGTCTCTTACGATCACCCACGGGTAAAATAGGGGGTGGTGAATTGTATTCTTACTCCGTCACCACACGGATACACTAATATTAAATAATAATTTACGCTGTAAAAATATTTAATTTGAAGCTACAGGCATTTTGTATCTGCAATTTGTATATTTTCAAATCGCACAATGTCGAGTGATGGTTTATATGTAATTTTCTCTACATCATGGTTTTTTCTTAAACTACATCATAATTGTAAGAAGATGCAAGTGGGCTTTGCAATATAAAACTATAGTTGGGTACAGTAAATAGCTTTGTTGATTACGTTTTCCTTCAAATTTTTCGAGAAAATTTGTTTATTTCATTGGATCTCTGATATGAAAAAACCTAGACGTAAATTTGGCTGCAAACGTATCTTAAATCTGTAGAACCATATTGATTATTCATAGGTATTATTTTTCTTTTAGATAATAAGATATAGCCATGCCAAATGTACATAGTAGCAGCCAACACCATACTCATAAAAGATCATAATATTATTTCATCTTAACTCATATATGTCGTACTGTTGGACTGGAGCCTCCTCCGTAATGCGAGGGAAATGGATCTACTATAGCACGCTGATCAGAAAGTTCGATGTAGGGTTTTGTTTTAAGTTTTTCATCTCTTGCATAGATGTTTTATACGTTTTATATCCCTTAATCGTCCATTACGATCACCCACAGGTAATATAGGGGAGGTGAATTGTATTCTTACTCCATCACCACACGGATAAGTAATAATTTTATTTAGAATTCTGAAAAACAAATTGTTTATTTAGTGTATTTAAATGTATAACACTAAATCCGAAAACATTAATTTGCTTCGTAAAATAGCAAACAACTTGTAAACAAAACAATAATTCGTTTGTTTGCTTTCAATCTAATTGCAATTAACTAAGTAGGCGATGTAATTACTTAAAGCTTGCAGATCTATTCCCCCGAGAAAATATAACCTGATTGTTCCATCAGTTCTAAAAGGGAACTTCACCAAATTTCGTCAAAGGTCTCTGAGCAAAAGTTATATATTTGGGAAAAGGGAACAAAGTTTGACTCTACGCAACGAAAATTAACCAAATTTATTTTATTTGAGGTAGTTAAGTGGAAATGATAATACACACTAAATTAAAATAGTCTATCACTCCACTCAATATTCACCAGCTGACATGCACTGATAAACATAGGCCTCCAAAAGGTCAATTCCTTTGTAGGCCTATGTTCACCAGTGGCGTCATTATAATAATCACCACGCTGGGTGAGCTGGCCTGCAAAAGAAAAACTCCTAATAAAATTTTATACTATCAGGTCTGACCTTTTATTCTAGAGAAGGCTAAAACCCAGTAGGATTTCTTACTCGTATATAGACTGAATTGATGATACTGTCACAGTAAATATTTAATAACTGAACTGAACCGGAAGCATTATATCATTAATTCACAATTTCACCCACACTGGTTACATTTGCATATGAATTTTAATATAACTACACACTTATTTGCACAGAAGTCAATATATGGAAATTTATTTCACATGCATATTAAGTTGTATAGCCACAGGGCTGCCAACCAGTTTATTCAAGTAGAATTATTAGTGACCCATGTCAAAAGCTCAAACCAGGATACGTAATCTGAAACGGTAATTCAACTGGGACGACATGTCACTTTATGACGGTAAGATCCGCTATCGTGTTGTTATACACCTAAGGCAGTTGAGGGGTTAATTTAAATTCCAATAGCCACTTTTCGTTAAAGTACCCATTTTATGATATTCTGGAATGTGTCTTAATATGATTTGATTTGTTGGATCATATTTTATGTAGTTTAGAATGTTATATAAATATGTTTTGGGCTTTAATAATTAAATGTAGTGAAGAAATTAGAATGCAAGTGTGGTAGACTTTTCTTTTCACATTGGTTTTAAGTTTAATAACTAAGCGTTGAGGTGATGCTCTACTCCCGATATATGAAAATCAAGGACTTTTCAAAACTAAAAATGACTGTATTTTTCTCACACTGCACTTTTAGGGTAATATTATCATGCATATGTCAAGAAAAAGTTATTTGATATTTTAAAAAGCAATCAATTTTTTAAAGTAAGAAAAAAGTTGATTGAAAAAATATTCAAGGATGTCTGTTCGTATGGATCTGGCACTCTCACGACCGTAACAAATAATGTATCGAAGTATTTTCTTTTGAAAAGCTTCATAATTGCAACGCACTGTTTCCTTTCGAAAATGGCTTGGTAATAAAAAACTAAACTGCTTAGTCTTTAGTGTATGTATACCTTATGAAAATTAGATTCGTTTACTTTTTTGTTCTGTTTGTCCATTCGGACAGTCAAAGTGAAAAAATACCATACAGCCACGGGTTTATTCACAATGCTTGTAAGCTATGTTTTGCGCTACGTCGAGAATGGTGTCTGTAACTTTCAAATTTTTTTTTTTTTTCATATATGGCATTGACTATATAGTAAATGATAAATAATATAAAAATTATGAGGCGCGCACTTTTAGATTTTCCAAACTATTAATTAATTTAATAATAAAATTAAATAAGTAGGTAATCCACACAAGCGAAGCTATTGGCACAGCTAATGTCTACATGAATGAGCTAATGTCTAATAAAACATATAGAATAACTTATTACATAACATAAATCAAGTTTAATTAAATTTGTCTTGCCTGGATGTATCTATGTTATTCCCAATTGCATTGGAATCAGCTTTCAAGTTAAACCAGATTTGCTAGAGTATTAATATTCTACGAAGCAACTGCTCGTTACTGAGCTGCCTCGTCAATCCAATGGCATAAACATCAAACTTCAAACGTGAAATTTTAGTTTTGAATTGCCTTAGGCAAATAAAAATGCTGTTAAAGTTTTCTAATAATTTCCTCAATTTTTGCAGTAAAGTTTGAAATTTGGTATTATATATTTAAATAGGCATATTTAATTTAATTTGAATACAACACTCTTTTTCATGTTTTTCTTGACAGGACATGGTTTGACCTCAACCCGTCCAAATCACTGTAACATCCAGCTGTCTATGATGCCATAATTTGTCTTCATCGCCAACCACCTTCAATTAATTCCCCAGCAACTCCCCACGACAGAAGATATTATACACACATAAACTGTGTTTGTCTTAATGTATAAAATTTAAGCTATTCTCTTAAATTTAACGATTACGCAGCAAATGTCATCCAATAACAGACAGAAGTAATTATTTCAATACAAAACAATCGTTTTCTATGACGCACTCAAACGCCAAAAAGCGTTAAGTGATCTTTTGTAAAGTACGTACGTAAAGAACGAGGTATTTTCATATTTTTCTTTGTCTTGCGCTCTCAAAATTGTGCCTCATCTGATAAAATAAAATATTCGGCTCGTGAAATAATTGCGGCTGTAATTATAAGCCCTCATTTAGCCACGTCGTATCATCTCAAAAAGAAAAATGCCCTTTGTTAATTCAAGATATTCAAAGACGGTCGTTTCGTTAAACATTGTTACAATATAAGAAGCGAAAAATAAGATTTTGAAGCTCAAATTGGCTATGTCAAAATTTTGAACATTGTAAATTAAACACATCAAATAACAAAGCAAAGATTCTTGTCTTAAATATTCTATTTGTTAAAGATTTTAATGAATATTCGCTAAGGTTAAGCTTTCGATTGTCTATAGATATATATAATACTTACTACTTATTATTAAACTTAAGTTCTTTGAATGACATTATTATAACATATTATCATCATTCTCCTACTCTTATCCCAATTACTTGGGGTCGATACAATATATACTCTTCTTTCATAGTACCTATTGTAAAAGTTATTGGCAATAGTTTTCTGACCGACCGCCTGCCAGACGCCAACCCTCCTCGTCTTCGTTCTCCTACTCTTATCCCAATTACTTCGGGTCGATACAATATGTACTCTTCTTTCATATTACCTATTGTAAAAGTTATTGGCAATGGTTTTCTGACCGACCGCCTGCCAGACGCCAACCCTCCTTGGGAGTGTAATTATTAACCAAACGGCATCAGATGGAGTTGGCTCGGGTAGTTATAAGGCTCTTAGTCGTCTTTTACGACAAACACAACTAAACTAAGGGTTCATTTTTATAACATAATCAACTATTATCTGACGTGGTTGTAAGATACATTTTATTATATGGACGAGTATGACAAGTATGAATCAATATCCACAAAAAAACGCTTCGGGATTCTAAAGTGGTTAAAAATATGTTAATCAATCCTTTAAAATGTAAGTGAATGAAACTACGTTAGGATTTTCTTGATGCATGTATGTTGAAGTTATCTTTACCCCAACTAAGTAATCTCCTCTAACTAACCTACCGAGTGTTTTGCGAATCTTTCGTTTTTGCGTTATTTGTATCTTAAACTTTCCACGATGCAAGAGTTTATTCCTCAATGCCGGGTATCGGCCCATTAAAAAAAGCTACATGCGATATAGCGCCCTAGCTTCAATACCAGGCAAAGTAAAGCTAATTATTTGATATATACTATTGGCAATATCTACTTGAAAGTTTTCACTAATAATAGCACCCAGTCTATAACTATTACCAGTATAGATTTCTCTTTTATATGGGATGTTAAAGGAGATTTAAATTTTCAACCTATAAGACAACCTTTGAAGATAAAGATATAATAAAATTCTGAAAAATATTTTTCTACTAAAGTTGTCTGGGCAAGACTAATAACACTACTTTCACTCGAGGATTCAAATCTAATTACATAATACAGACATCTGAGTAGCGGAGAGCGTAGTGGGTCGATATTAGATAATACTTTCAGTTCAAAAATGGTTATTCTAAGTGTGATTTTCCTTTAGGACATTTTATTTCTAAATAAGGACCAAGTTCTTCTATAAAAAACTAACGAACGATTATATGGCTCGTTCAAATACTTCACATCGTTACAAAATTTAAATTTTTCCTTTCAATGTAGATATTTGTTTACTTTATAACTACCACGTGCGTTTTTACGAAAATTATCATAGTTCTACGAATTTATTATATAGTTGTTACTTAGCACCAATATTGTTATAGACTTGAACATAATAATAATATTATTATAAGAAAGATTTCCTACTGGAAAAAAATCAAGCAATCTGGCTGTGGCTACAAATATCTTCTATATTGCTCGTGAGTGTCACAACAACTAAGAAGTCAAACCTAGATTTGAACCAACACCACCTGATGGCGTTTGGTCAACAATTAATGTAATTGTGAAGAGTTCATGTCAGGCAGATGGCCGGTAATATAACTATTGTTAAAACTTTTGCAATATGTACGATGGAAATAAAGTAAATATTGTTTCAACGTGTGGCGACGGGATAGAATTCATGTGTCGCCACCCCTTGCTTGCCCGTGGGAGTCGTAAAAATCGGCTGAGGGTTCACCAGGAGAGTGGGCAGCAGCTCTCTCCTGGGATACGTATAACATCACACTGCGATCGCCAACCCGCCTGCCAAGCGTGGTGGTTATGGCTCTAAACCCCTTAATAAGTGACACAACTAAAAAAACGGCCCCCAGTCACGGCAGCTCTAATATCCTACGGGCTCATCGTGGTAGCGGGCCTGGTAGCGATGGAGTAGGGGGGTGCTAAGAATCCCCGGCAGCGATCCGGCTACCAATCAAAACGACCCTTGGCCTGGTAACACACAACATTCGGACACTTAGGACCGACGAGAAGGTCGTCGAACTGGAAGAGGAATTGAGCAAAATCCGATGGGACATTGTAGGATTATCAGAAGTGCGAAGAGAGGGCGAAAGCACGATAATCCTCTGGTCTGGAAACTTGTTCTTCTACCGGGAGGGAGATCACCCATCCCAAGGCGATATAGGGTTTATCGTTTGCAGGTCTCTCGTAGGCAACGTGGAGAGGATTGAGAGTGTGTCGACAAGGGTAGCATACCTTATACTCAGAATTACCAAACGGTATTCGTTGAAGGTCATACAGGTATACGCACCGACCTCGGCATACTCCGACGACGAGGTGGAGGCCTTTTACGAGGATATCTCGAAAGCCATACACGCGTCCAAAACCCACTTCACGGTGGTTATGGGAGACTTTAACGCGAAACTAGGCAAAGGGAGTGATGATGAGTTGAGAGTGGGAAAACATGGATATGAACAAAGAAACCAGAAGGGCCAGAAACTGGCTGAATTTCTGGAGAAGGAAAGCCTCTTTATGATGAATTCCTTCTTCAGAAAGCGGCTACAAAGGAAACGGACCTGGATTAGCCCCGATGGTTCAACAAAAAATGAGATAGACTTCATCTTGTCGGACAAACGACATATATATAATGATGTCTCAGTGATCAGCAGGATTGAAACTGGGAGCGATCACCGAATAGTACGAGGCACATTAAATATACACACAAAAATCGAACGGTCACGCTTCATGAAGTCTACCCACCGACCTACACCTGTCCAATACCTGAACCTCGAAAACTTTCAACTCGAACTACACAATCGCTTCCAATGTCTAGACCAGTGCGAATCTCCGAACGATATGAACAATAGGTTCGTGGAAACTGTCCACGCGGTTGGGACGAAGTTTTTCAAGGTTCACCGCGGCAATAGACCTAAAACCGCTTTTTGACCAGACTCTCAGGCTCATGGAGCGTAGAAAAGAAATGACAGAACAGTCTTCAGCCGATTGGTCCGAATACAGGCAGCTAAATAGGCAGATCTTGCGTCACGATATTCGCCAATTTAATACGCTCCGTGTTAAAGAAGCGATAGAGCGGAACCGAGGCTCAAAAGTGTTCGCACAAGATCTGTCTATTGGGCAAAGCCAAATGACCAAGCTGAAGACCGATGACGGTACTGTCATTTCATCCCAAAGTGAGATCTTGGGAGAGGTCGAAAGGTTCTATGGACAGTTATATAAATCATCCCGAAATCCTGTTGTCGGCTTGGTCCAAGATCCCAGATCCAAGCTAACTCGGCACTATACCAAATAAATCCCGGACATTAGCTTGTGCGAGATTAGAATGGCTCTCGACAACTTAGAAACGGTAAGGCACCGGGAGATGACGGAATTACGGCAGAGCTCCTGAAGGCAGGCGGCAAGCCGGTCTTAAAAGCCCTTCAGAAGCTATTTAATTCCGTTATCCTCGGGGGCGACGTTCCAGAGTCGTGGACTAGGAGTGTGGTGGTGCTATTCTGCAAGAAGGGCGACAAAGCTCTTTTAAAGAACTACAGACCCATCTCACTCTTGAGCCACGTCTACAAGTTGTTTTCGAGAGTCATTACCAATCGACTCACGTGCAAGCTCGATGACTTCCAGCTGCCCGAACAAGCTGGCTTCCGAAAAGGCTATAGCACCATAGACCATATCCTCACGCTTCGGCAGATTATCCAGAAGACCGAGGAGAACAATCGGAACGCCACAATGTCAGTCCGTATCCGGGATAAGAGTACGAAACCGATCCAGTTGCAGAAAGGCGTGAGACAGGGAGATTTCATCTCTCCGAAACTGTTCACCGCTGCACTGGAAGATGTCCTCAAGCTCTTAGACTGGACCGGACTCGGTATTAACATTAACGGCAAATACATCACTCACCTTCGATTTGCAGACGATATCGTCGTTATGGCAGAATCCATGGAGGATCTTGGCACTATGCTCAACGATCTCTCCAGGATATCCCAACTGGTGGAGTTACGAATGAACATGGACAAGACGAAAGTCATGTCAAATGCCCATGTCATTCCTGTACCGGTCCTAGTTGGCAATGCGATTCTCGAAATTGTCGCTCATTATGTTTGCCTTGGACAAACAGTTCAGTTAGGTAGATCCAATTTCGAGAAAGAGGTCAGCCGACGAATCCAACTCGGCTGGGCAGCGTTCGGAAAACTTAGGAGGATCTTCTCGTCCAACATACCTCAGTGTCTGAAAACACAGGTCTACAACCAGTGTGTGTTACCAGTGATGACTTACGGCACGGAAACGTGGTCCCTAAATGTAGGCCTCATAACCAAGCTCAAAGTCGCTCAGCGTGCTATGGAGCGGGCTATGCTCGGGATTTCTCTGCGTGATAAAATCCGTAATACGGAAATCCGCAGAAGAACGGGTGTAACCGACATAGCACGAAGAATTAGCACGCTGAAGTGGCAATGGGAAGGCCACATCGCTCGAAGAACCAACAACCGCTGGGTAAAAAAGGTTCTAGAGTGGCGACCACGTACCGGACGACGCAGTGTAGGACGCCCCCCCACTAGGTGGACAGACGACCTGGTGAAAGTTGCTGGGTATCGATGGATGCAGACGGCACAGGACTGCACTCTGTGGCGTACCATTAGGGAGGCCTACGTCCAGCAGTGGACGGCGATAGGCTGAAATGATGATGATGATGATGATTGTTTCAACCCTAAGTAACTGAGATAAAAGAAGGAGGGTGATGATGATGTTTCGGAGACTCTTGACTCCACCTTCCTACAGTACATGACCGATCTGGTCTAGGTAGGTTAGTCTCGGTCTCCCCCGGTACCTACATCCTTCCACTTTCGCATTGTATATCTTCTTAACCAGACGTTCGTTCGGCATTCTTTACATTACATGTCCGAACCATCGAAGCATTCCCTTTCGCATCTTTACACCAATACTCTCTTTCATACCTACTCGCTCTCTTACATCGTCGTTACGAATGCGGTCGGTCAGCCTAACTCCACAGATTTTCCGCAGACATCGCATTTCGACCGCATTAATTTTACTTTCATACTCTTTTCTGCATACCCAACTCTCGCTTCCATACAGTAATGTTGGGACAAGCACTGCGTTATGTCTTGCTACACGTGCCTTCTGGCTGAGGTGGTGGCTAACGCTCCGTTCACTCTATTGCCCGCATTCACTCTTCACTCTATATCAGTGGTGTACCTTCCATCTCGGCTAAATCCACATCCAAGATATACAAATTCATCCACTTGCTCTAGTACATCATTACCTATTTTTACTCTTACATCTGTTCTGGCTTCATCTCTTTCAAAGACCATTATTTTGGTTTTGCTCACAATATATATATATATATATATATATATATATATATCTACATATATTATTTCCATCGCATTTATGGCAGAGATCTTCCTCAATAATGAACCATGAAGGGGCGTGAATGAGCTTAGAATATTAAAAATACATGATAAAAATAATTAAATAAAAGTATAAAAGTTTGAAATTTTGCCTAATACAAATAGTTACTTTACTATTAAATACAATTTGTGTTAATAGCTATTAAAACAACAGTGTCCAATAAAGTTTTGGGTCACATAGTAAATGTTTACCCTGTATTTGGTTCCGTAACAACATTGTCACTTCAAAAGTACAATAGTCTATTTCTCTTTGTTAGACCGTAGCTTATTGCAATTAAAATAAATTTAGCCTTATAAAATATTTGCGAATTAAGGTGGAGTCAAGAGCCTCTAAAACCGGCGAGCGTGTATGAAGAGAATTATGTATGTTGAGGAAGCGAGTGAAGTATGCAAGGATAGAGTTCTCTGGCACTCTGTTCTCTCTGCCTACCCTGCAAGGGATATGGCGTGATGATGTGTACGTATGTAAATATTTGCGAGGCCATAATTTCGAAAAACGTGGTGGCGATGAGAATTAGCAAAAACTTACGTAGACTCTTTTATTCGCAGACGTTTAGAAAATCAATAACCTATGAACATATATCTATAACTGATGCTGGCTAGATGTACCTGCAACATCTGGAAGTGTGCCGGTTCATGAAAATACAGAGCGCCGAGTAGTTCAATAAAGTTGAAAACTTACAGTGACAATAGTCTTATCAAGGGGCCTCGATGAACAGTAGCTTATACTCATGGGCATACCCTACCTAGTGGGAAATACAGTGCAAAACAGAGCATGCACAATAAAAAAATCTTTATACTTATCACAGTTCTATTAGTTTATATTTAGTTTCTCATCATCTTTATACTCTCTTCATCTTTATACTTATCACAGTTCTATTAGTTTATATTAGTTTATATTTTCTTTTATTGCTTATGGTGACAAACGAGCAGGTAGCACACCTGATGGTAAGTGTTACTACCACCCATGGACCTTTGCAATGGCAAGGGTATAGCTAGGCCGCTGCCTACCAATACAAAGCCCAAACCTAACCAGTTGGGCTTCTGGCTCTCTCGCTCACTGAACAAGGCACAATAGCCTACTGCTATTACTCAGACGTCGATCTTCTGCGAGAGTGTGGTAGGTACTACCCCGGGCGGACCGGCCCGGGGCTGTAGACAGAGAACTGTCAACAGCATGGTATCACCACTACTAACCGTCTAAAATTAAAAAATAAACCTTAATATTTTTTTTTATATTTGAGTACATAATATGAAATATTTGTTATTATCGCGCTATCGATAGCATTTTAACACCAATTATATATATATATATATATATATATATATATATATATATATATATATATATATATTTAAATAATATTAAGACAACTAAATATTATAATCAAACTCAAAATAATAAAAAAAAAAAATTGGAAAATTGACCTAGTATACCACGCTGGTCAGATGTATTGGTATAGGGTTTGTTTCGAGTTTTCTTTCTTGTGCATAGCTGTTATATGCGTTTTATATTCTTTAGTCGTCTCTTATGATCATCCACGGGTAAGGTAGGGGGTGGTGAATTGTATTCTTACTCCGTCACCATACGGTTTGTATAATATTATATTTCAGGTACTAATACAATTAATTTGCAGAGGCTAAATGGTTATTTAGCTTCCATTTATTTATTCAATATTATAATAATAATATTATGTTATAATTTCCTTCGATTTTTCCAGAAAACATATTTATTGCAAAAAGTTTGATCGTCAAAAATAATATTTGTGTTCTTCTAACTTTTAATGCAAAAACAATTTAGAAACTCACAAATTGTCGCAATTTAATATTCAAAAAACATCTGCCTCTGGTGGTTCATTTTTTTGTTAAAAAGTTTTGTTTGAAACAAACTCACGAACTTTTTGGTAATATTCAGTATTAATAATGATTGCATTTAATTACTTGCTGCTAATAGATACTTATTTCCTTAATGTATTTTGTTTGGCTAGTACAAGTAGTATTGCATTTATTATTTCGTTGTAAAAGTTTTTATGATATTGATTTTAATTTTTTTTTTACTTGAAATATTTAAATAGAAAACCACCAAGGTGGTGTAGTATGTTATGTTCTCACCAATTCTGGAGGAGATTCGACCTCAGCAATACATGTTTGATACTTGGTTGTGAATCTTTTTTATTTGTAAATACACATAGTAAATACACATTTAATATTTGTAAATAGTGGTAGCACCACGCTGTTGACAGTTTATTGTCTACAGCCGCGGGCCAGTCCATCCGGGGTAGTACCACACTCTCACAGAAGACCGACGTCTGAGTAATGGCAATGTGCTGTTGTGCTTCATTCGGTGAGCGAGAGAGCCGGAAGTCCAACTGGGTGGGTTTGGGATTTATATTATTAGGGAGCGGCCTAACTATGCCCTTGGTATTGCAAAGGTCCATGGACGGCAGTGACACTTACCATCAGATTTTCTGCTTGCTCGTTTGTTACCTCCAACCATCCATCCATCAGCCCATAAACGTCCACTGTTGGACATAGGCCTCTCCACGAGAATACCATTCGCAACGGTCCTGTGCCACCTGCATCCAACGGTTTCCTGCGACCTTGACAATGTCATCAGTCCACCGAGTGAGGGGTCGTCCTAAGCTGCGTCGTCCGATTCGTGGTCGCCACTCGAGAACCTTTCTTCCCCAACGGTTGTCGGTTCGTCGAGCGATGTGGCCTGCCCATTGCCACTTCAACGTGCTAATCCTTAGGGCTATGTCGGTTACACCCGTTCTTCTACGGATTTCCATATTTCGGATTTTATCACGTAGAGAAATACCGAGCATAGCCCTCTCCATAGCACGCTGAGCGACTTTGAGCCTTTTTATGAGGCCGACATTTAGAGACCACGTTTCAGTGCCGTAAGTCATTGCTGGTAACATACACTGGTTATAAACCTTTGTTTTCAGACACTGCGGAATATTAGATGAGAAGATCCTCCTAAGTTTCCTGAACGCTGCCCAGCCGAATTCGTCGGCTGACCTCTTTCTCGAAATTGGATCTACCTAATTGGACTGTTTGTCCTAGGTAAACATAGTGATCGACAACTTCGAGTATTGCATTCCTAAGGGGTACGATGTCAGAAACCTCCGCGTGGTGATGCCGCCCGCACCCATGTGGGCGAGGTCTCTGACCCTCCGGCTGAGGGCTTTTCTGTGGCGCCCTCAGACAATCATGACGGTCAGAGCCATCCGCGGATACCGCACGGTGTCGACCGAGGCGGCAGGCGTGTTGACCGGGACATCCCCTTGGGACATAGAGGCGGAGATGCTCTCCGACCTCTACCGGCGGGTGACATCAGGGCGCGACGCAGGTGGCTCCCCATCGCTTAGCGAGATAGCCACCTGGCGCGAGGACGCCCGCCGAGACGTCATCGCTCGCTGGCCTACGCGGCTGGAGAGGCCTAGGCACGATGTTCTTACCGTAGAGGTTCTCCGACCCGTATTGACGGAGTGGATGGAGCGGCGGCACGGAGTCCTTTCTTTCCGGTTGGTGCAGGTGTTGTCGGGGTACGGGTGCTTCGGTAAATACCTGCACAAGATCGCAAAGAGGGAGTCGGCTCCGTCCTGCCACCAGTGCGCCAGTGACGAGGACACGCCGCAACACACGCTGGAGGTCTGCGTGACCTGGGCTGTGACCTCGTCGCTGTCATCGGTGCCGACCTGACGCTACCGGCTGTCGCGAAAGCGATGGTCGACAGCATCAGGAATTGGGACGCGGTTGCCGCCTTCTGCGAGATGACAGCCTCAGGAGGCCGCGGAACGGGTCCGGGTGGATTCCCGGGACCCGGGCCGCCGCTAGCGGCCGGGGCGGCGCAGGCGCAAGCATCTGCGTCTGATGCCGCTCTAACCGAGGCTTCGGGTGATCGGACCGGGGAATTATCCGGTCACCCGACGTAAGGCCACCGCGTGAGGACGACGCCCCGACGGCGAAAGCTGTCGGGGCAACGACAAGAGAGGAACCTGCAAGGGTATACCGCCGGGCGGGCCACCGAAGTCAAAGATCGGGTACCGGTGGCTCGCTCGCACGGCGAAGAGAGGTCTTTGCAGGGTGGGTCCATGGGGTTGCGTGCCGCCTCTTCTATCGCCCCGGACGAGTTGTCGGGGCGCGACCACATCCATGGTCCACATGCAGGAAAAAAAAATTAAAAAAAAGTATCGCATTCCCTAACCAGGACCGGTACAGAAATGACATGATTTTCGTCTTGTCCATATTCATTTGCAGACCTACTAGTTGGGAGGCCTTGCTGAGGTCATTGAGCATGGTGCCAAGGTCCTCCAGGGATTCTACCATGACTACGATATCATCTGCGAACCGAAGGCGAGTGATGTATTCGCCGTTGATGTTGATGCCGTGTCCGGTCCAGTCTAAGAGCTTGAAGACATCTTCCAGCGCAGTGGTGAACAGTTTCGGAGAGATAACGTCTCCCTGTCTCACGCCCGGATGCGAACCAACATAGTAGCGTTTTTATACAAACACTTCAGCACTTCGATATATCGATAGTCAATTTGGCACCTCTGAAGGGACTGCAGCACTGCCCAAGTTTCGACAGAATCAAAGGCTTTCTCATAGTCCACAAACGCTAGACACCGAGGCCGATTATACTCTTCGGTCTTCTGTATAATCTGACGTAGCGTATGGAAGTGGTCTATGGTACCATAACCTTTTCGGAAACCGGCTTGTTCGGGCGGCTGCAAGTCGTCTAGCTTGCGCGCGAGTCGGTTCGTAATGACTCTTGAAAACAATATGTACACGTGGCTCAGGAGTGAGATGGGTCTGTAATTCTTTAAGAGCGTTTTATCGCCCTTCTTGCCCGTCCATGAGTCTGGAACGTCGCCCCCGAGAATAACAGAATTAAACAGCTTCTGTAGGGCTTTTAAAACCGGCTTGCCACCTGCCCTCAAGAGCTCTGTGGTAATTCCGTCATCTCCCGGTGCCTTTCCGTTCTTCAATTGTTTTAGAGCTATTCTGATCTCGTACAAGCTGACGTCCGGGATTTCTTCGGTATAGTGCCAAGTTAGCTTGGATCTGGGGTCTTGGACCAAGCCGACAATAGGATTCAGGGATGATTTGTACAACTGCCCATAGAACCTTTCGACCTCTCCCAATATTCACTCTGGGATAAAATAACAGTACCGTTATCGGTCTTCAGCTTAGACATTTGGCTCTACCCAATAGACAAATCTCGTGCGAACACTTTGGAGTCTCGATTTCGCTCTATCGCTTCTTCAATACGCAATGTATTGAATCGGCGAATGTCGCGTCGTATTGATTTGGAGATTTGTCTATTAAGCTGTCTGAGTTCTGATCAATCGGCTGAAGACTGTACCGTCATTTCCTTTCTCCTCTCCATGAGTTTGAGAGTCTGGTCAGAAAGCTTTTTGTTCTAGTTGAGCGACGGGGCTTGAATAATTTTGACCCGACCGCGTGGACAGTTTCCACGAACCTGTTCGTATCGTTCTAAGTTTCGTACTCTTTCAGGCATTGGAAGCGATTATGTAATTCGAGTTGAAAGCTATCGGGGTTCTGGTATTAGACAGGTGTAGGTCGGAGTATAGACTTCATCAAGCGAGACCGCTTGACTTTCGTACGAAGATTCAATGTGCCTAGAACCATCCGGTGATCATTCCCAGTTTTAATCCTGTTGATCACAGAGACATCATTGAATATTTGCCGTCTGCCCGTCAAGATGAAGTCTATCTCAGTTTTAGTGGATCTATCAGGGCTAATTCAGGCCCACTTCCTTTGTGGCCGCTTCTTGAAGAAGGAATTCATCATAAAGAGGCCTTCCTTCTCCAAGTTAGTTGTTTAAATAATAATAATTATCATTACGTATCAATTATAACTATTAATTTAATAAAGACAATTAAGACGTAAGAATTGATCATACGAAATACAGCGATACCACTGCGAAGAGCAGCTGACTGTATCTTTCTCGATCGGGTACGCTCAGCGGTCTCGAGTTCACCCGATTGAGTGTTTCACCTCAGAGCATGACGGATCAGCCTAACTTACTACCCACGAAATAATCTGTGTGCGGTGCGCCTAAAGAAGTTTTCACTTCAAAAACGAAACAAACTAACTTCTGACAAAAAATAATCTAATTTTAAAGGGTACTAAAAATGCTATTGGCTGAGCAAATGTTATTTTATTCAAATAAAATAGCACTAATATTCAGCCACTCACCTACCAGTATAGTATACACTAAATAAAAAAACGGTAAACACAATTAAATCAAGATTATAAGGCATGTTTACAAAGTAACAAAGGTTAAATGTCTTTGCAGCTATAAACCGATAGAAATCACCCTGATTTATTATGTAAGCAAAGTCGTTACGGCATTTGGCGAGGATTTGTTATTTAACGTAGATTTAGCTAGAGAAAAGTATTGGCTTTTTAGATTATTCTTTATTTATTGCTTATGTATAGATAAGTACCAGAAGACTCGTCTAAATACGAGTCCACAATGTTTTTAATCGCTAACATAACGTAAAAATAAATAAAGAACAACCATTTGGAATTCTATATATCTATCTATCTATCTATCTAATATTTTTAAACGAGCAATTCTTGTATATATATATATATGTATATATTAGGGTGATTCATTTGCGACAAACATTTTTTTTTTTAGGTGCTCAAGCAAAATTTTGTTCTACATATTGAAAAGAAAATTTTCAAAAAGTAAAATGTAAGGAAAAAAATAAATTTGAAACAAAAACTTAAATTTAAACATCATAATTTGTAATTTTTTTATCATTTTTCTACATTTTTAGTTACAAAAGTTACTGCAAGTTAAAAACTATGAGTCTGAGAGACTTAAGTTAAGACCTTTTTTGGAATCAAATTTTTTATAAAAATATGTATTATTTTTCCATCTATAAATCAATATTCGCTGTAAAAATAAAAAAATGTGCATTTTATTCGAAAACATAACTTTGACAGATGGTACCAGTGGACCAAAGCAGGCGACATTAAAATTGACTAAAAGGCATTTAAAGAGCGTGGAATCCTGGATATATTTCAGCAATCAGAATGCCAATATCATTAAATGTGTCCGAGCATTAGAAATTTGAAAAAAAAAAATATTTACATGCATTTCTAATGGGAAAAATCTAATTAAAATGGCAAGCACTTCATACTCGAATTAAGAGCTCTAACTTGGTGAAAATTTTCTTTTCAATATGTAGAACAAAATTTTGCTTGAGCACCTAAAAAAAAAATGTTTGTCGCAAATGAATCACCCTAATATATACATATATATATATATATATATATATATATATATATATATATATATATATATATATATATATATACAAGAATTGCTCGTTTAAAGATATTAGATAGATAGATAGATAGATATATAGAATTCCAAATGGTTTTTCTTTATTTATTTTTACGTTATGTTAGCGATTAAAAACATTGTGGACTCGTATTTAGACGAATCACCCTTTTTTTTTTTTTTTTTTTGTGGTGGGCCATGGACGTCGCACCCCGCCAAATCGATCCGGGGTGACGGAAGAGGCGGCGCGCAACCCCATTGACCCACCCTGCAAGCACCTCTTCTTCGCCGTGCGAGCGGGCCACCGGTACCCGATCTTTAGACGAATCACCCTAGTATATATATATATATATATATATATATATATATATATATATATATATATATATATATATATATATATATATATATGTATTCTGAATCTCGGAAACGGCACCAACAATTTTCTTGAAATTTAGCATGTAGGGGGTTCCGATGACGACTAATCGATCCAGCTAAGTTTCATTTGTAGAAAATATAGTTTTGTCAATATTTTCAGACAATTAAAAAATATAATTTTGCGTTGGCTAACAACTATTAAAATATGAAGGCAAATTTTGACGCTGTCATTGAGATACCTCAATTGGATAATCGAGCAGTCTAATCGAGATCGGTTCAGATTGCGTTTCTCTTTTTTATTACTTTTAGACCTTTTATTTTTTTATTATTATTTAATTAATTATTTTTATTATATTTAAATACTTATATCTTCAAAACACACTAAAAAGAAAATACCGAGCGATAGCTCGGTCATCCAGATATTTTCATTTATTGATACTGATTTATATGTGATAACCAAGTAGGAATACATTTCACCACCCCTATCTTTCCCGAGGTGTCGTAAAAGATGATTAAAGTATATAAGCATAAAATATCAATGCTATACAAGTAAATCTCGAAATACGAGCGAATGATCTATTAAATTTAATATAATTATTTCTAACAAAGCTATCCCTGTGCTATCTTTTTGTCTGATTTTTTCATTGCTCCAGCGGTATAAGTATGGAAAGGTCGATCATCCTCATCACCATCATTATCCTCGCTCTTATCCCAATTACTCGGAGCCGATGCAATATCTACTCCTTATCCATCCTACATATTGCAAAACTTATTGATAGTAAATTTATGGCCGGCCGCCTACCTGACGTCAACCCTCTTTGAGAATGTAACACTACCAAAAAGCATGCTCTTATGCCGTTTGGTCCAAGTCCAGTCCAGAGTTAGACCAGGTCAATATAAAGCTCTTAGGTGCCTTTTGTAACTTCCACTAGCACAGTAAGGGTTGCTACTATTTGTAACCTCTACCACATAGCAGATGCGACGGTTGATTGAATAAACGAATTTAGAACCCCATGTTCTGTACTCAGCTATGCGCGGGATTTCTCTGCGAGATAGAATCCGAAATACGGAAATCCGCATAAAAACGGATGTAACCGACATAACACGCTGAAGTGGCAATGGGCAGGCCACATCGCTCGGAGAACCGACCGAGACCGACATGTACCGGACGACGCAGGCGCCCCACTCAAACTAGGTGGACAGACGACCCGGTGAAGGTTGTTGAATGTCGATGGATGCAAGTGGCACAGGATTGTACTCTGTGGTGTAACATGAGGAAGGTCTACATCTAGCAGTGGACAGCGATAGGCTGAAATGATGATGAGATATAACAATTTTCCAAGATAAAATATTTTTTCATTTCATCAGCGATGCGCATGAGTAGACTCAATAATAATATATAAAGTGCACCTTATATTAGATGATTCTTTATCATCTAGTAATTTATGTGATTTCTAGTGGCTTACTCTCGGGTACAATTCCACTATTAAAATTTCAGTAGTAAATAATCAATAGACAATAATAATTTGTCACTGATTAAGTTAAACTTAAAAAAAAGTAAAATATTAACGCTCTGCCTATTCTTTAAGATATAAAATCCTAAGTTTACATTTATTTTCTTATACAACTTTGGGAAGATTTTTCGCAAAATTATGTTTATTTCCTTTTTTTTTTAGTGTAATGAAATGATATTGACATTCATAAAATAGCAGAGATAGTGCTCAGTACAAACGACTCATAAAAATGAATGGTTGTAATTTCACGACCTACATATAATATTACAATCATACATAAACAATGAAATAAATTATAGGATTACATCATAGAAATATAATAGATTTCACAATTTTTATTGCAGAATATTATTGTTTTCTTATGATATGGGTTTTCTTGATTTACGTCTGTAAACTACCATAAAATTATACTTAGCTTTTTTTTTTAAATAAAACTACTTTTACGGATTCTATCACGTTTGTATTTGATTTCCTGACGTTTTGAACACTTTACAGTGATCATACTCACGGGAGGACTAAGGTGTCTTACGTCCAATATGTCATTATTATTACAGATTTTTTTTTTATTTCTTATGGTGGCAAACGAGCAAGCAGCACACCTGATGGTAAGTGCCACTGCCGCCCATGGACCTTTGCAATACCAAGGGTATAGCTTAGACCGCTGCCTACCAATAAAATCCCCAAACCCACCCAATTGGGCTTCCGGCTCTCTCACTCACCGAACGCAGCGCAATAGCACATTGCCATAACTCAGACGTCGATCTTTTGCGAGAGTGTGGTACTACCCCTGACGGATCGGCCCGCGGCTGTAGATAGATAACTGTCAACAGTCATTATCGGTGTGGTGAGTACCTACTATAGTAGTCTCTACTAGAGTAGGTCAATTTCTCTAATCCCAGAGTGGTATAATAGTTCAATTTCAATTGACTAATTAAACGACGCTGATGAGACGTGGTTTAATTTCGAGATTTCTTTCTCTGACACAAATTTGATATGCATATTATCCCTTAATCGTATGTTACGATACTCACGGGCAAGATGGTAGTGAATTTATTCTTATTCCGTCACCACATTGAAAAAAAGGTTCTTTATATTCTCAGCAGCCAAATTCAAATATAATATGTAGCCGATAAACGTTGTCTTTGTACGTAAGTTAGATTCGTGTTCTTATGTGCCCTTGGTTATCTTTATAAGCAGAAAAACATTAATTTAATCGAACATTACTTTAAATCTAATTTATTTTTATATACTCAAGACAGTTAACAAGTATATCAGGTACACAAAGGATGTAAAAGCTGAACAAATGCTATTAGCTTATGAAAAATGTTTTCAAAAATTTCTTTTTAACAAGAAAATAACGATGTATAGAGTAACTAAAAAGGACAAAGCAGATTTATTAAAAATTTTATTTATGTTTCAAGATGAATTAAACTTTTTTATTTTAATTTTCTCTGATGGTATCGTGATTCTAGAATAGCGTATATCCATTTTTCATGTTTAGAGAAAATCACTGATACAGTATTCAATCATGTTCAATTGTCTGTCTAGCGTCTTTTATTTTCGGTTCCTACAAGTGTTAGGTATCCGAAAGTAATATGCTATCCCTGTACTTAAAAACATTGATATTCACGATCCATCTATCATCCATTCACCATCTATTCACCTCCCATTCATTGTGGTAGAACCACGCTGTTGACAGTTTTCTGTCTACAACCGCGGGCCGGTCCGTCCGGGGTAGTACCACACTCTCGCAGAAAATCGACGTCCGAACTATAGCAAAGTGATATTGTGCTTCGTTTGGTGAGTGAGAGAGCCGGCAGCCGAACTTACTGGATGCGTTTGGGGTTTTCTATCGGTAGGCAGGGACCTTACTGTACAATTGGTATCGTAAAGGTCTACGACGGCAGTAATACTTATCATCAGATGTGCTGCTTGCTCGTTTGCCACCAACAGCAATAAATTAATCCATTCACTAACCAAATATCTATATCTAGCATATCGATATCGGCATTGAACATAGACCTGTCCAAGGTGGTATAATGACGTAATTACCACGTTTAGCAAGCGAGTTTGTGGTTGTAATTGGTTTTATAGGTTTACAGTGTGCTTCTGTTTATTCTATTGGCGATCTCTCAGCCGGTTCCCGTCTCCCCCGGGCGGGTAAGGGAAAAAGACACATTAATTTTAACTCATCATCAAACTGGGAATAGATAGTGGCCTCTGTATGGTATTATTTTTCCTTTTTGAATGCACAGATAGCGTTGGTTAGAATACCGATCTACCGTGCAAAATCAAGTCCGTTAATAATATTTGCATTGTATGGTGTCCGAAAATGAAAAACCCGCCGCTGGGGACGTAAGACGCGCCACGAAATAGTCAATAATCCATGTGGGCACGCCCATTTTGCTACCAGCGACGCCCCGAGCCGAGGTCCGTTCTTCACAGGGAGAGACCTCGGGCATTGTCGCCTAAAATTTTTACCGGGTTGAGAGCCCTCAGCGCTCACCCATAGTCCGGGATAAGCTGTGACAGCCACCTGCGGCTTACAGCTAAAAGACAGAAACAAAAATAAATAAATATTTACTTCCTTAGTGCGGGACGTTGCCTTAAAAAAAATATTTTACCCTTAGACATTAAACACATTTCTTAAATTAATTCAGCTTTTGGCTCGGACATTTTTTCTTTACTTATATATTCAGTAAGTATTCTAATGATAAAATATACTTGACCTTATTTTATTCACTACAAGCTTCTCTACGAAAAGCTGTAATGACGCATATAAAATACTAGTTTTATATTGACAAAAGCTGAATTGAATCGAATAAATATATTTAGTTCTTTATACGATATATATAGAGATATAATCCATAAGATACTACAAAGAAAACAACTTTATTATTCACAAACACTATCAAAGTAGTACTGCTTTCTGAAATTATTTGCATCAGAAAGAAGTAGAAACTTAAGGAGGGAGTTTCTACGTAAACTACTCTCTCGACTGACTGAAAAAACATTCAAGAAGTATTTATATGTAGACAGTATATTTCGTTCAATATAAATGCTATTGTTGAAAGGAATATATTGTATATATTTCATAAACTGTTTTTTGGAGTTTACTCCTCAAGAATCGATTTTCATATAAGGCGCCCGGTACGAGAAAAATTTGAGGAGTAAAATCTAGTGATCGAATGATCTCGTTACGTTTTTGGTGCGCAACGTATTCTGCGCACCTTTCACTTTCTAACGTGAGATAATACTTCACTGAACAGTTTTAATAAATGTAAATGAAAATATATATATTATTTTTAGTCAATGAGCTTTTTTTGCGCCTGTTTTGATAATCGTACTTAAGGAGTAAACTCCAGTCGTGCGTCGGAGCTGACACACACACTTTTTTTTTACATTTAGATAATTAGAATAGAAATAATTACTATTGGTTTTGTTGTTAATATGATGACCGACGTATTAATATCATGAATTTGATTCCCACTCAGGACAGCACATAGTGTCACATAATAGTGTCTTGATGTAATTAGTTTTCCTTTAATTGTATATATGAAAATTAAATATATAAGAATTATTGCCATAGCGAAGGGTGTTGTTTTAATATAAAAGAAATATGCTTATAACAACATGATGGTACTTAAACTCAATCGAGAATCTGTATTTGAATAATAGTTTATATTTGAGTATTCTAACAATGGTTTCTTTTTTACACGTCAGTGTATTTACATTTTCTTAAGCTCAGCTTGGTAGTAATGAACTTATTTCATGTTATTATTAATATTTTTTCGATGAATCTTAACGATATTTGCATTTATTACTTACAGTCGAGTGTAAACATCGTTCACTTTAATGATAATTAATATTAGACCATACTAACCGAACGAATTAGTAGAGTTTATACTTCGCGTCTTCTTTCCTAGCACTAATTGCTCGTGCGTCTAAGCTGTTTTTCCAAAGTATAGCATAGGGATAGTATTAATTATAGAGATGGTCTAGATAGCCTAGGTAGTAATCTCTTATACAGATTGTCATATTTCGACTTCAGGCAGCACAATTTTTTATTCGATGCACAATTGGTTTATTTTAAGTCTGGATATTATTTGCTTCCGTTGAATGTGTAGTGCCTTAATTCGGGGTGTGCTCTTTTAAAAAATATCTTAACTAAGTTTTAGTACTAATATTATTGTTTATTTACATTTATAGTGTATCTATGTACTCCAAAATGGATACACTGATTTTGATGCAATTAAAAAAAATCTTTAGAACGGTGCAGAGGGTGAACTATAAAATAAATCTGTGAAGTATAGTAGTAATCGGATCAATAAATTTATAATATAATTTTTATTTGCATCTTTCAACATACGAACAATATAATGCTATAAGATTTCTGTATAATAGCATGCTATGTGAAGCCGGCAGGAACAGCAAGTTTTATATAATAATAATAATAATTATTTATTTGACGTAAGATTTTTACAAAATATTTTGAGTTCCCTGGTATATTGAAACAGATATAAATTTGACTCTTATTACTGGTAGAACTGGCTGGTTTTGTACTATAAAATATTGAAGCGACTGTGATTGATGTCAGTTGTTCGTCACGTCATTGTTATTATTAAATACAGCTATCTAGTTTTATACATTCTTTATATACAATGAAAGGTACTGTAACATATCATTTAACTAATAGTTTTTGTTACTCGAGCATTTGTTGGATTTTATTTTGTTTTACATTCCTTAATACTAGAAAAAGAAAACAGCATTTCTCTTTTAATAATTATTACTTCAATTGATATATTTAGAGAAAGAATCTTATGGAAACTTGCACACCGTAAAAATATATGTGATGAAAATCATGACTATGCAAGATAGTTTAATGAATTAGGCATTACGAGAAGGAATTCCATTATTATTTCGAAATTTAGTATTTAAAAGGAAATTTACTATTATCTCACAATTTAGACGCACCGCACACCTCAAAACATAAAGAGATAGATAGCGTAAACTTGATTCTAATAGAAGAAAAGAAAATTCAATACAAACCAATACTGATTGTACTAAATCTAAGTATTATTTGTGTCCATTAATTTTATCTTTATTACATGTTGCAAGGTCTTTAAATAATAGTAATGTATAAAAATCTGTAACTAACTGAAAAATACGGTATAGAGACAGATTTAGTGAATCTAAATCATGAAATGCTCCAACAACACTTACTGCAGTTAGAAAAGAACAACTCCATACTGCCAAGCATTTCTCTACCAGCGGATTTAGCAGCTCCATAGTCTATACTGCATCTCCAACTACGCTTCCTGACTAGCCTAGAATATCTTACTGCAAAACTGTCCGTCAAATGGTTTACTTACTTGATAAGGAACGATTGTCTGGATATATTTTATCTTATGGAATTGAACTAGTCAACTGACCAGTAATCAGCTAACCGCTCTCGTAACGCTAAAACTAATTAAATGAGACCAATACTAATTGAGTCTGGGTTTTAGTTTTAAGTACATAGAATATAAAGATAGAAAGAATCAGCAATGGCATTCACTTTATTGATGCAATGACTTGGCCTTTTATCTCGGACATGTTCGTCATTTTAGGAATTCTACTGAGGTCGTTGA
Source organism: Lymantria monacha (assembly GCA_905163515.2). NCBI lineage: Eukaryota > Metazoa > Arthropoda > Insecta > Lepidoptera > Erebidae > Lymantria > Lymantria monacha. The sequence continues at coordinate 21,727,216 of LR991091.1, forward strand.
ACAATGGAATTCTCGCACTAGAAAGATTCTCAGATTTTTTATTTTTTCTTGTCTGCCATGTAAAACTGCCTGTATTCTCGACAATCATAAGACAACCTAGCTCTATACTGTTTATACATAATGTAATTTTCGTTTAGTCATCCGATCGTTTCGTCGTCTTAAACGATACACAAGCGAAAGTAATGAATAATACTATCATTACCTTTTTAATATTCTTCTTTGATCACACTACTCTTTTTTTAATGTTGAGATTTTTTTTTTTTTTTTTTTATTGCTTATGGCGGCAAACGAGCAGACAGCACACCTGATGGTAAGTGTCACTGCCGCCCATGGACCTTTGCAAATGGTATAGTTAGGCCGCTGCCTACCAATACAACCCTGAACCCACCCCAGTTAGGCTTCCGGCTCTCTCGCTCACCGAACGAAGCGCAATAGCACATTGCTATTACTCAGACGTCGATCTTCTGCGAGAGTGTGGTACTACCCCGGACGGACCGGCCCGCGGCTGTAGACAGAGAACTGTCCACAGCGTGGTCCTACCACAATAAAAATGATGAATAAAAATGAGATGGATGTGTGGTGTGACGAGATTGGTTAAAATAAGAAATGAACATATAAGAGAAAGTTTGAAAGTTGCGTCAGTGACGGAAGAGTTAAGGAGTGAAGGGTTGACATAGTATGAACATGTGATGAGATGGCTTTACGGGTAAAGGAAGACCAAAGAAAACATGGATGGACTGCGTGAGGAATGACATGGATAGACAGGGAGTGACTGCAGAGTTGACGACTGATAGGAATGTACGGAGGAAGATGACATGTTGCGTCGACCCCAAGTGGTTGGGATAAGAGCAAGATAATGATGATGACTACTCATTTAATTAAAAATACCTATATGTAATAAATTCATAACTATATTAGTCTATTTTTATGAGACTAAACTCCGAATGAAGGAATAAAACCTTGTACCTCGAAGCACTTGGCCATCATATAATTAACGGACATCAATTACATCCAGACTCAGAAGCAGAACAAACATTTGTATAACGATTTTTGATTTTTACATGAGAATTACACATTTGAAATTAAACTATTTTACGGAGTCTATAGCGTTTGTATTTATTTTTTTAATTTCCCGATGCTTTGAACACTTTACAGCGTTCATGGTCACGGGAGAACCTTACTTAAAATAATTTTATTTCAAATGTTTATATATCACTAAAAGTAGTTGTACTGTATAGGGATCCAATACACGACCCTCAGGGCCGATATTAGACGACGCCAAAAGCTGTCGGGGCGTCGCCTCGAGAGTAACCCGCGAGGGTAAAGCGCCGGGCGGGCCACCGAAGAGAAAGGTCGGGTAACGGTGGCCCGCTTGCTTGGCGAAGAGAGGTGCTTTTCATGGCGGGTCTATTGGGTCTCGCGCCACCTCTTCCGTCGCCCCGGACTGATTTGGGGGGGCGTGACCACAGCATAGTCCACTGCAAAAAAAAGGCCTTATTTTATTATTATTTAGTTTATTTATTATTTATTTAGAATTAGATGGTCAGTAATTAGACTTTGCTATCTATGTAATCAAAATAAAGTATAAATAAAACATCATCTCAGTTATACGTCATATATACGTCCCACTGCTGGGTTTGAGTCTCTTCCAGAATAAAAGGTAAACTGACCGATTTCACTTTTGTCAAACGGAGTACTGTAGGGCTTCTTTTTGGATTTTCTTTCCTTGATATTACATGCATACACATACGTACTGTACGTATATGCATGAATAACAACACCGACAGGGCAAGATAGAGAGGGGTAAATTGAATTTTCAACCTGTCACCAAACGAAAGAAATGTTACGACAATACCAAAATAAATACTATCTAACTAAATAGATATCAAATCGGTTGAGTAACGTCCTTAGACCAAATAAACAAGTCATGTAACAGTTTTATAAAGTAAATATTTGAACATAAAATTTATAAAGTACGCAGTACATTCAATACAAAATAAACCCAAATAAATATTGGTTGTAATGTAAACAACGTTGAAAGTTCCTTGGATTCATTAAACTTCGTCGTTGTTATTTTTCGTTAAATGTACAACAGCTACGTAAAATGGGCTCTTTCACTTAAACGATATTTGAGAATAATTCTTTCGTAAACATCAATTTAGTCCGTCAACATTATATAATAAACAAATTAGAATATTGCTTATTTTTTTATTTTATCAATTCATCCGTCAGCCTATCGACTCTGCTATTGGTCGCTAACCTTGTTATAAGAGGGATGACGCTATAAACACCACGGTAGATGGGTTGGAGATCGCATTGTTATGAGTTGCCCAGAGTAGTGCTGTTGCCTTTTAAGTCGGCAAATAATGGGTGGAAACACATTATATTCGCCACTCATTACGAAATTAAGCTATAATGAAGCTATTTAATATAGTAACAATTCATGAATCTAAGTTAGCGATAGATCTATCTAGGAAAAGATCAGTCTAGGTGGAAACAATATGTCTCTATTTTATTATTTCCTGAAGGTATTATGAGAATCACTAAAAACATTGTTAGAGATATAACAACAATAGTAAGTACTAGTGAGCGTATTTTCCTAAGATAAAATATGCTTCTATAATTTGACGTTAGTTAAGTTCTCTGGATAATGCTAAATTCGCACTCTTAATACTCGTAAATATTAAGATATCCATAAATCGTCTTCAGTATTGTAGACTTTATACAAACAATGGAGAAATCCGTCTAAGTTTCCATACAAAGTTTAAATCGTGACTAGTGTTTTCTAAACAAGTTGTTAGTTTGTGCCACCAATTAAAGAATTAGTGTTAGTTTTTATGTTGTCTTAGAGCTTACCGTGGATTAGCAAGCAAAAGAATAATATTAAGTTTTGGCGGCATTAAGTCCGAACTCTTAAAGAATACTAATAGAATTCTGCAGTACGTGCCCGAACAGCATAAACCTACTAAATTGTAAGCGTATTTATCGTAACTAGTTTATTATTAAGCCATAAACGTTTTTAAATAGTATTACCTCATTGATCAGAGTTTTCTATTGATCACCGAAAACTGCTTTGCCAAAAATTCTATAAAAACTAATATACACATTTTTTTTCCAGATGAAAGATCTAAACGTCAAAACTAAATCCCCGTTTCATACTTTGAGAAGTAAACAGAGGCAAGCAAAGAGTGGTTTTAATTTATGGTATAGAATATGAAAGACATAGGAGAAAGAAGGGAAAACAAAAGCTATAAAGTGTAACACGTCCACGCCGGGGGCAGATAATGACACCGCGAATGATGGGGTAGAGTGCAATTAGAAAATAACTGACCAAAAATTTAAAAACGAAGGCAAATCTTATATTATTTTTAATTATTATTTTTTTTACTATAAGCTATGCTGATAAATCTTTCCACCTATGTAGATAGATAGAATTCGAATATGTAATTAATATCAAAGATGACTTTGTTTTATTTTAAAATAAGATCTCTTCATTCTGATATTAATAAACTAGAGGCGCCTTAATTTTTAACTATAAACTATCTTTCTAGTGGAAATAAAAACATTTTGAGCCGAGTTTTCCACAATTTCAAATTGGCTTCTAATAAATAAAATTTACTTTCGAAATGTAAAACACCATGACTATCATTTATTCGTTACTTACATAATAATCTTCAGGGACAACAGCAATTACCTTACGTCAATATGAGTGCATAAATTTAATAACATTACGACTTCCCTATGGGGATGTAATTTTTTTCTCTATGAAACCACAACTGAGATTAACAGTGTAGCAGTTATTTATGCAAATAAATTTTGAATTCCATTACCATTATATTTCTCTAGAGGCTACTATCGCCAAAAAGACTACGTTTTTACTGTAAAAATAGCTGTTAAATAATAAAGTAGGTACTTAAATAGGAAATAGATGCACAGACATCTAAAAGGAAAAAAAAAAACAATAATTATCACTATTATTACCTATATAGTTTGCGAGTAATATCTTCCAACATCTTAAAAACCATATGATGACGGTAAGAATAGTATTCACCACCTGTTCAAGCGCCTTCTTGAATATCACCCGCAACAATACGCAGTTAAAACTTCGGGTATTATAAATACTCAAGCGCATAATTATTTTCACTTACTCACTCTCATGGTCGGTAATGTGCTGTACTGTCGCAATATACGCAAATCAATTTACAAAGCTTTTTATTTAATTATACAAACTTAAAGACCCCAACATATGGTCCAGCGATCCGGATTAATTGCTATATATGAAGATTAGCGCAAATAATCAAGAATATTAGTAATTGTTGGCATTTTTCTGCAAGTTAACTGAAACGTGAAGAAGTTACCAGTGGACGCTGAAAAGTGGTTTGGCCATTGGATCTTATTATTATTTGGATTTATTAATTAACTTGAAATTAACCCAACACTCTTTAAAGTTTGTATTTTAAGCTTTAAGTTATTAATAAGGTCAGTATATACACTTATATAACGTAATTAACTGTGAGCCATAGTGTCAATCTGCAAGTGACGGTGAATTTAAATAAAATATATGTTCTAGTTACTATTTGTAATTATTATTTTAGTTAATTTAATTTGTAATTATTGCAGTTGTTATTTAGGCAACATAAATTAACTAACTTCCATAGTTTTATTTCGTCCTTGCTCATTTATATCTCGACAAATAGGCCCATGTAAGGTATTTGTTAATTACATTTATATTTTATTTTATCGAATCTTATTAATTTAATTGTGTTATTGCATTGTATTCATTAATTATTCAACGTAGATACACTTAATATTTAATTAATTTAATTGTAATAGTTTCCATTTCGATTCCAACACACATTAGGTACCTGACGATTATTATATTATAATTATTACTCAATTGCTCCTGTATATAATTCCAGGATTTAGCAGTTGTCTCCCATAATGTCAACAAAAGATGAATTTGCAATGGAAGTGCTCAAGGAAATTACCGATCTCACTAAAAAACGCAGTAGCTTCAAAGGTCGTATTACAATATTTAGTAGTTATTTAAATTCATTAAATCTTTCGTCTTTAACGACTAAGGATATAAGCGAGTTACAGTTACGTATAAGGAAGCTTGAATCATTGTATGCTCAATATGACGAACTACAAACTCGTCTGGAATGTTTATCAGATAATCTCGAGGCTCAAATGGCTCATAGGGAGGATTTTGAGTCCAAATATTATAAAATTCTCTGTCAGGCACAGGAGTTAGTGGATAGTCACAAACAACCTCTAAGTGCAGCACCCAGCCAGTGTAGTTCTCGTAGTGGTAATAAACCCGTCAAGTTACCTACCATACAGCTCCCTAAGTTTAGTGGATCTTATTCTAATTGGCTTGAATTTCGCGACACCTTTGATAGCCTAATACACTCTAATGAGGATATAGATGTAGTAAATAAGTATCACTACTTACGTGCCTCATTGGAGGGCTCAGCTGCTGTGGTAATTCAATCCATTCAGTTCTCTGCGGCTAATTACAACATAGCTTGTGCATTATTGTGCGATCGGTTTGATAATAAACGATTATTAATTCAAAATCACGTCACAGAATTATTTAACATTGAACCGATCGCCCGAGAATCTTCTATTAATTTAAAACGTCTATTGGACCAATTTAATAAAAATATTCGTGCACTGGAATCCTTAGGCGAACCTACTCATCACTGGGATACACTTCTAATTCATATCCTTACATATAAGCTGGACAACAAAACGTTCCGTGAGTGGGAAGAGTTTAAAGGTCGTTTAAACAAGCAAGAGTCCATTATTATTAAACACTTTATTGAGTTCATAAAGGTTCGCACTGACTTATTAGAAACTATTGAATTATCACGTTATACACAGCACAATAACATTACGTCAAATAGTAAACTGACAAAACATAAGACGATGGTTTCGTTGGACAATAATAACGCTTCTTTCAGTTCGAGTTCGACTAGTTCATGTCCTAAGTGTAATGGCGATCACAAACTTAACCATTGTCCTCAATTTCTTGATTTAAGTAATGAAGCACGACTTCAAATATTACCTAGTTTCAAGATTTGTTTTAATTGCTTTCGCAGTGGTCACTACGCGAATAAATGTAGGAAGTCTGGATGTAAATTATGTAAACGGCGTCATAATACTTTAATACATGTTGCAAATAATAAACAAACATCAGTAGTGCATAGCGAGCGAGCTGATAGCAGCGCGCTCCCCGCCACCATCGATACGAATCATTCTTTATCTCTGTCGGCGAGCGTCGCGGCCTCAGGTAACCCGGGGCACGCTCATCGTGTAGACGTCCTGCTATCGACAGTATTAATTAAATTATACGATTCTCATAATCGCGAGCATATAGCGCGCGCCCTTCTCGATAGTGGTAGCACATCTTGTATTATGACAGAAGATTTGTTCTGTCGTTTAGATTTGCCATGTATTCGTATAGATAAATCTATACTAGGCATCAATAATGTCATGTCACACATAAGTAAAATGTGTCATGTGCCTATGAAGTCATTAGACGAAACATTCACAACTAATTTGCGTTGTTTTGTTTTGCCGTCGATTGCAGGCGACTTACCGAGCAGTTCAGTTGATTTGTTGAACCTTAACATACCTAGTTATGTATGCTTGGCCGATCCCAACTTTCATACGCCATACGCATATATACGCGCATACGCAGTAGACATGATAATAGGCGCTGATATCTTTTGGGATATATTGGGATCGCAAAGGATTATATTAGGCACAAGTAAACCAATTTTACAAGAAACTAGGTTAGGTTGGATAGTTTCTGGCCCTGTATATAGTAATACTGCGCATTCTGTTAAATGTAATTATGTACATGTCGATTCATCGACTGATAACTTTAACGAGCAGATTCAGCAACAACTCTCACGGTTTTGGAGCTTAGAACAGGTGAATGATTGTTCTACTTATTCACCAGAACATAAATTATGTGAAAAACATTTTATAAATAATACTGAGCGTTTAAGTGATGGTCGTTTCTGTGTGAGGATTCCATTAAAAAATTCTCCTAGCGTATTAGGTGAATCTTTACATCGCGCTAAACAATGTTTTCTTTCTTTGGAACGTAGACTGATGGGTCAGCTACGTCTTCGCCAGTTGTATCGTGAATTCATGTGTGAATACAAGGCGTTAGGTCACATGTCAGACTGTGAGCTTAGTTCCAAGAATAATGCTAATTTTATTCCTCATCATGGTGTTGTACGTGAAAGCAGTACCACTACAAAATTAAGAGCAGTATTTAATGCGAGCAGCCCTACTACTACCGGTGTTACTTTGAATAATATTCAAATGGTAGGTCCCGTTGTACAGGATGATCTGTTGTCAATTTTGTTGAGATTTCGTCAACATAAATACATTTTGATGGCAGATATAGAGAAAATGTATAGGCAGATCCTCGTTCATCCTGATGATAGATATTTACAACGAATAATATGGCGGGATGATATAAAGAAATCATTAAGAGCATTTCAATTAAATACAGTTACTTATGGGACAGTTAGTGCCCCGTTGTTAGCCACTAGATGCCTTAAGCAATTAAGTCTTGAGTGTAAGAATAAAAGGATTGCCGAAATCATTCTCCATGATTATTACGTCGATAATTTGTTGAGTGGAGGGGATGATTTTTCTGAAGTTCAAGTCTTACGTAATAAGCTTACTTCAATTCTTGCTTTAGCTTGCTATCCAGTCAGAAAATGGAAGTCAAACGATCCTCGGCTAGTCTAAGACTCGTATCAATATCCTCTTGGTTCAAATATAAGTTGCGATGAGCATATTAAATCTTTAGGCTTAGGATGGCAGACCGTATCTGACAAGTGGTATTTTCCAATTAATACACATAGTGATACCACATGTATTTCTAGCACAAAACGTTATTATTTTGAACGTCGTTATTAGTTATTAAGCTTTCAACAGTATGTCAAGTATTTCATCTCCTAGCTCTTGCTTCCCCTGTAGTCATTAAAAAAATATGGCTACACAAGTTATTCTGGAATGATTCGTTAACACCAGACATTGAATTGTTTGGGTATAATTCGTATAATAATTTACATTAATTTATTAAATATTATTATTAAAATATCTCAATTCGAATCATTTATGTAATATAATTTATTAATTAAAGGACAAAACTTACCAAGTGGATGTCCGTTGTTTAAATTTAATGTATTTTTAGATAATAAAAATATAATGTGGATAGGTGGTCGTCGTGAGAATTCCGCCTTTGCTTATGACAAAAAGCATACTATTATAATACAGTCCACACATCGATTTACTAAGTTGCTTTTTGAGTATGAGCATGCGAGACTCATGCACGCTGGGCCACAATTGTTGTTAGCTTCAATTAGAGAAGTGTACTGGCCAATAGGAGGCCGTAATTTAGCGAAAGTTCGTTACCGTCACTGCATTAGATGTTTGCGGATAAAGCGAAAGGTTGTGACACCTTTGATGGGTAATTTACCACAGCAGCGGCTTAAGCCAGGTGGGTTTTCCCTTTGAGACCGTGGGTGTAGACTACGCGGGACCTATATCTTCTGTTAGTCGTCAAGGGCGTAGTCGTATTGTTAAGGTGCATACCGCATTATTTATTTGGTTCACTATCAAAGCAATATATCTGGAGTTATTAGGTGATTTGACGAGCAATAGTTTTATATTAGCCTTAAGTAGGTTTAAGGCTCGTCGCGGTAAACCCACTGATATTTATTCCGATAACGGTACGACGTCTGTCGGGGCATACAATGATCTTGCTAGGTTCTTAAAAAATAATTGTGACTCAATCTCTAGCGACCTTTCAAGTGATGGTATTAGATTCCATTTTATACCAGCATACTCTCCACACTTTGGTGGCATATGGGAGGCGGGTGTGAAATCCGTAAAATATCATTTGCAAAGAGTGTTGGGACATTATCATTTGAGTTATGAAGAACTCAATTCCACCCTAGTACAGATTGAAGCCATTTTCAATTCCCGGCCACTTACACCACTGTCATCGCAGCCTGAAGATATAACACCGTTGACACCTGGTCATTTTTTAATTAGTCGTCATTTAAATTCATTGCCAACAAAGGACCTCCGGGACTACGACACTTCGCACATTAGCCGATTTCATAAAATCGAACTACTTCGATAATATTTCTGGACAAGGTGTATCTCCAGGTGGATCGCCAGCAAAGAAGTAAATCTCCAATGAGTCATTGAAGCTTGACACTCTTGTCCTGGTGAAGGAAGACTCCTTGCCACCTCTTAAGTGGAAGCTTGGTCGTGTCGTCGCAATTTATCCTGGGCTAGATCAAATCGCTCTTGTTGCGGAGCGCATAATTATTTTCACTTACTCACTCTCATGGTCGGTAATGTGCTGTACAGTCGCAATATACGCAAATCAATTTACAAAGCTTTTTATTTAATTATACAAACTTAAAGACCCCAACACCACCTCAACCTTACCCGTGGATGATCGTAAGGGACGACTAAGAGACGCAATCAAATAACATCACCGTAAAAGAAGCAAAAACTTAATAAATACAAAACCTATAATAACCTATTCATCTGCCGAGCGGACCACCGAAGACAAAGACTCCCGCCTGCTCGGCGAAGAGAGGTACATGTAGGGCGGGTTTATGGGGTCGCGTCGCTTCTTCTGTCGCCCGGATTTAGCAGGATGTGACAACCACAAAGACTGCCGCCAAAAAAAAAATATCAACCCATCTGACAATTGTGGTACACTAGGTCAATTCCCCTCTCATTACGAAAGAGGCTTCACCCCAGCAGTAGGATATTTACGAACAGAGACGTTTTAAAAACATGAATATTTTTTGGAAATATAATAAAATATTGTTCAAAAGTCACAATACTATTACCACCCCATATCTTACCCGTGGGTGATCGTATGAGACAACTAAGGGATATAAAACGCATATAATATCTATGCGAGAGAAGGAAAACTCGAAACAAAACCCTATACCAACACGTCCGACCAGCGCGGTATAGTAGGTTAATTTCCCTTCCATTGCGGAGGAGGCCCGAGCATAACAGTGGGACATTTATGGGCTATGATAATGATGATGATGATTGTTCAAAATGCTTCCATGAGAAGTTTAATTTTAAATAAGCGTTAATTACAGCTGATATACGTTCCTCCACAGGGCATGATGCTTCTCCATAGTGAAAGCGAGACTTATTTACTATAGTACAATAGTCAGACTGGTTAATTTATTTTATTTGAAGTATTGGTTCTCCGTAGAGGTACTATCTGTTTGCAACCCTTGGTTGTCTTTTATGATCACCCAAGGAAGGTATGGTAGAACGTTGTATAATTAATTTTTATATAAAATGCGAGTATCTTGTGCTTGATGACCTTCATCAGCCTACTGTTTTGCCAATCACGGTCGATACAATATGTACTCTACTTCCATCGTGTCTGTTATGAAACCTCCTTGCGAATATAATTCTCCAAAGTTTGGTTGTTGTTGTTGATGATATTAGTTGCAATTAGCCCAGTATAGTACTGGGCTAACACTAACTGATGTCATCTGGGCAACAATTACATTAAGTTCTTAGTCATCTTTAACGATACCCATTACTGATGTAAGGTTTAGTGGTAATCTTAGCCGCCACTACACAGTATTTTGTAGTTATTGATCCTCGTAAAATAATCCTACTATATATTTAATTATTACTAGCAGACCCGGCCACGCGTTGCTGTAGCTAAGGTAGCCTCGGTAACACGTGGTGGTTGTGCTAATAAATTGTAGCTTATATAAAACGTTTGTACGTTTAACATAGCGCCATCTATTAAATACTTACTCAATCCAGTCAACAGATACCGCCATCTGTTAGAATCGTTTGGAGATATCAGATAATTGTGACTGTTAAATAATAGACAAATAATTTGCAATAAAATAATATTACTATAAATTGAGATGGAAGCTATCCTTTTTTTTTTTTTTTTTTGGTGGACTATGGATTAGTCTCGCCCCGCCAAATCGGTCCGGGGTGACGGAAGAGGCGGCGCGTGACCCCATAGACCCACCGTAAAAACTCCTCTCTCTTCGCCGTGCGAGCGGGTCACCGGGACCCGATTTTTAACTTCGGTGGCCCGCCCGGCGGTTCACCCTCGCGGGTTCCTCTCGTCGACGCCCCGACAGATTTCGCCGTCGGGGCGTCGCCCTCAGGCGGTGGCCTCACGTCGGGTGACCGGACAATTCCTCCGTCCGATCACCCGAAGCCTCGGTTAGGGCGGCATCAGGCGCAGGTATTCGCGCCTGCGCCGCCCCGGCCGCTGGCGGCGGCCCGGGGCGCGGGAATCCTCCCTTGCCCGTTCCGCCACTTCCTTCTGCGAGATGACAGCCTCGCAGAAGGCGGCGACCGCGTCCCAGTTCCTGATGCTGTCGACCATCGCCCTCGCGACGGCCGGCAGCGTCAAGTCGGCACCGATGACAGCGACGAGGTCACGGCGCTGCCGCTCCCATCCCGGACACACCTCCAGCGTGTGTTGCGCCGTGTCCTCGTCACTCCTGCAGTGGTGGCAGGCCGGAGTCCACTCCCTATACACGACCCTGTGCAGGTACAACCCGAAACACCCGTGCCCCGTCAATACCTGCACCAGCCGAAAGGTGAGGACTCCGTGCCGCCGCTCCATCCACTCTATCAATACGGGCCGGAGGGCCTCAACGGTCTCCACACCGTGCCTAGGCCTCTCCAGCCGCGTAGCCCAACGGGCGATGACGTCTCGGCGGGCATCCACGCGCCAGGTGGCTATCTCGCTCAACGATGGGGAGCCACCTTCCTCGCGCGCTGTGATAACCCGCCGGTAGAGGTCGGAGAGCATCTCCGCCTCTAGGTCCCACGGGGGTGTCCCGGCCAACAGGCACGCCGCCTCTGTCGACACCGTGCGGTACCCGCGAATGGCTCTGACCGCCATGGCTCTCTGTGGCCTCCACAGAACCGCCCTGAGCTGGGCGTTCAGAGCCCTCGCCCACACGGGTGCGCCGTACATGGCCATCGAGCGGATGACCCCCGCATACAGCCGTCGGCCCTCGAAACTGGTTCCACCCACGTTCGGCATGAGTCGAGAAAGGGCGGACGCCGCGCCGACAAGCCGGGGAGCAATCTGTCGGAAATGCTCCCGGAACCACCATCGCCCGTCGAGCACCAGACCCAAGTACCTCATATGGGCCTGGATGCTGATGTGGATGGAGTTTACCACTATCGAGGCGCCGATGGGTAGCCTCACACAGGGCCCGTGGAAAAGTAGGGCCTCCGTCTTGTTTAGGGCCACCCTGAGCCCCAGCGCCTCGATCCGCCTGACCATCTCCTCGGTGCCGAGAGTGGCCAGGCTCGCCGCCTCTTCGAGTGTCCTGCCCCGGGCTGTGACGAGCGTGTCGTCAGCATAGCACACCAAGCTCAGCCTGGGGGGGAGACTCCCTCTCAACGCCCAGTCGTACCCGATGTCCCACAGGGTCGGCCCCAGAACCGACCCCTGTGGAACGCCGCACGATATGGGCGTCCGCACAATGTCCCCTGCGGGACCCGCGCAGAGGATACTGCGGCCCTCCAAATAGTCTGCCACCAGCCGCCTGAGGTACAGGGGCACTCCATGGAACCGGAGCGCCTCCCTGATGCAGCCGAATGGCAGACTATTGAATGCGTTGGCGATGTCCAACGACACCGCCAACAGCACTCCCTTCCCGGCGACGGCCTCCGCGGCCGCCTGCCTCAGGCGTAGTAGGGCCCCGATGGTCGAACGCCCCCTCCGAAACCCATACTGAGCGTCCGACAGATCGGGCCCCACCTCCTCCAGATGTCGGACGATGCGGGCAGCGAGCACACGCTCCAGCAGCTTACCCACATCGTCGAGGAGCACGATGGGCCTGTAGGCCGACGGCAAATCCGGGGACCGTCCCGGCTTTGGCAGGAGAACCAACCTCCCTTCCTTCCAGCACTCAGGGAACCGTCCAGACGTCAGACAGGCGTTGAACAGCTGCCTGAGGCGAGGCTCGAAGTGCTCGAGGAGCGATGTCAGCACCCGGACTGGAGTTCCGTCCGGGCCGGGGGCCGTGGTGGCGGAACGAATCTTCGCCACGGCCGCCCCCACTTCCGACTCCGTCACGGGCGGAACACTCTCGTCGTCGTCGGCCTCCCGGTCCTGATCTGGCGGAGCCATGACCGGGGGCGTGTGTTCCGACTGCCATGGAAACAGCTCCTCGACCACCCTACGAAGGAAGTCGGGCTGGAGGGTCTCGGTGAGGGGGGGGGCCCGCGCGCGAAGCTTGTTCAGCGCCGCGCGATATGGGCGACCCCAGGGGTCACGGTCGAGACCGTCCAGCATCTCCTGCCAACTCGCGCCCTTGGCGGCACGGATGGCCAGCCGAAAGGCAGTCCACGCACCGCGGTACACCTCGTACAGCTGGCCCTCCTGCTCGACGTCGCGGTGACGCCGCCGGCTGCGGGTATAGGACCTTCGGGCACTGATACACGCCGCACGAAGGTCCGCCAGTCTTGGGGACCACCAGTAGACCCCCTGCCTCAGAGGTGGACGCCGCCGCACTCTGGGCATGGCCGCATCGCACATCTGCGTTAACGCACTGCGAATGCGGACAGCCTCAGCGTCCACTCCGTCCGCTGGGGGTGGTGAGGACAGCCACGTGCTGACAATGGCCGCCTCCGCCAGTAGATCCCTGTCAAGACGACCCACAGCCCACCGCGGAAACGCGGGAGCTCCGTCCGCCCTGTGACCCCTACCGGGTTCCCGGGGGGAGACCTCCATCCGGATGTACCGGTGGTCCGACAGGGTCTCCGCCTCCTCCAGGACACTCCAGTTCCTCACCCGTGGCGCGACAGCGGGGCTAGCGAACGACAAGTCCACTATCGACCCGCCCTGCCGCCGCACGCACGTGTTTACCGAGCCTCTGTTCAGAACACAGAGGCCCAGTGAAGCCGCCCACTCGTTGACCGCCCGCCCGCGGTCGTCCGTCGTAGGGGACCCCCACGCCGTGGATTTGGCGTTAAAGTCCCCCAGAACCAGGACGAGGCCCGGTGCCAGTCGCCGTATCGAGGCCTCCAAGGTGGTGAGTGAGGCCCCGAAATCGTCCATCCTCCTAGTGGGGGAGAGGTATACGCTGTAGAGCGTGACCCCTCCCCACTCCGCCGCGACAAATTCCTCGCCCCTATCCAAAAGGGACAAGGACGGGAAGTGCCGCTGCGTTGAGACGACGATTGCCGCGGTACCGTTTCGACTGACCACCCAATTGGGGCGATCAGGCACGGCGTACGGTTCCGCGACTACGGCTGCACCAATCGACCACTCCGCCATGGATTGCAGGAGGAGATCCTGCGCTCCGGCGGAGTGGTTGGTGTTGGCCTGCAGGAGGAGGTGCATGGATGGTGTACCCATTATCGGGTTGTATCCATGACCTCCTCGCCAGCGGGCGATCGGACCGCGCTAGGAGCGGGAGCGGCCGTGGTCGTAGGGCCGCCCAGCGCCTTTGGGGCCGAAGCTGGAGGTTTGCACGCCCCAGAGCCCATGCGGTACTTGGCGGGCTTATTGCCCGCCGCACACGCGGGGCAGTGGGGCGGGGCGGCGCAAGATGCCGCCACGTGCCCGGTCTGACCGCAGTGGAAACACAATCCGCCGCAGTCGAAGCAATTAGTGCACGTCGGTCGAGTGTGTCCGACCGCCATGCACTTGTAGCACCTCGCAGGCCGGTGCTCAAGCACGGTTACCCGCGCCGAGCTCCAGCCCACGAGGAGCCTGCCTGAGCCGGCCAGTTGCCTGACCGACTCCACCGGGCACTGCGCCCAGGCAGCACCTACGCCACCCGGACCGGGACGAATGGCACCGACCCGGACGGTATCTATGGGACACCCGGTTTTCGAGGCAATAGCCTCCCGGATGTCTTCCACCGTCACTGAATCGTCCAAACCCGAAATGCGCATTTCGGCGCACTTGACGGGCCTGGCGATCTTGATGCCACCCTCCTCGGCGAACAAACCTCTCAGCTTCTCGGCCACGCTGTCGGCCGTCTTGGCGCCCTCGGCCCCTGGGAACTCGAGAATTCGAGCCCCCGTCCGGGCCATGCGGGTCCTGGCTTCGACGCCTCCAATATCGGAGACGTCTAGCTCCCGCCGGGCCTTTCTCAAGACGGCCTCGTAGCTGAGGCCCTTCTCGGCCGCCTCGGGCAGCACAGTGATCACCACTGCGGCCGTCTTCGGCGACTTGAGCCCCTTGCGCGGTCTCTTCTTCCGTCCGGCTCCTGCCTGAGGAGCGGGGACCTCAGCGGCGCGCTTGGCCTCCGCTCTCCTCCTTTGGCCGCGACTCCTTCTGTCGCGTTCGGCCACCTGCCAACCCTATTCGGGTACGGCAGTTGTGCCGGACGCGCAAGGCCTCGTCGCGGCCTCGCTGGTCGTCGCCGGCGGTGTTGTTGCGGGCGACTTCAGCGGTCCGGCAGGAGCCGGAGCCGTCTTCCTCCTCAGGGCGGGTCCCTTCGGAGCTGGGCCGGGGCCTTTGGGCTTAGGCCCGGCCGCAGCCGCGGCGTAGCTCCCCACGCGGCCACCCTGACAAGGCAGCGGGGCGGGGGCTGGTGCCACATGCGGCCGCTTGTCCGCGGCGAGAGGCGGTCGGACACGTGGTTCTGGAGGCAACCTCTCCTCTCCTCTCTCGCCGCTCCTCCAGCCGCCTTTTGTGGCTCAGGCCGTTGCCCCGAGACTTTCGAGGCGACCTCCTCTTCTTCTTCTAGGCCTCCACGATTTGTGCCGGGCCCTCGGCGGACGCCTCAAGTCCTGAGGACGAGGCGTCGTCTTGGTCAGTTTTTGATCGGCTTGACCGGGCCTTGGGGTGAGGATCGCTACAATCCCCGTCGTTATTTTTATTTAATTTATCAGCATCCATTATTGATCCCACGATTATGGGAGATACAATACGTCGACCCGGGCAGAGATCCCTTTACCCGGGCAAGCCTACATTTACCAACCAGGGGGTCAGCCGGTACCCTGGCTGGAGCATGCTAAGAACAGAACAACCCATCTGCCATGCATCTTCTCGCCGCACGCCAGAACTTAAGATTCTGGGTGATTTCCGAGTCCGAATGTTACTTCGAACTCTTTATAGAGGTTGTCTTCCTCGCGGTCCGGGCGGTTAAGCCAAGACCCTCGCTCCTGATACTACGCCTCAAGACAACGTGTCTTGAAGCAAGATATCAGGTTTACGATGTGTGGGCGGTGGCATGTGCCTGCCCAGCCCTCAAATGAATGAGTGACTGAGCCTGCCCAATATTTCGCGTCCTATAACCTCTACTACGACTGTAGTAGAGTGAGGAGCGAAATCGCGCAGATATTCGCTACGGACGACAGTACAACAGAAGAACTGGGGACCGCCGCCCGCACCCAGGGTACACCGCGTGGAGGTTTCTGGGATAGTACCCCAGATGGAAGCTATCCTATCTTTTAAGTTGAATCAAACTACACATGCCACGCAAATTTGATTAAAATCGGTTAAGTACTTTAGGAGTCCATCGCGGACAAACAGCGTAACGCGTAATTTATATATATTAAGATTTGACTGAAGACTAAAGACCAGATTGAATATTTTTTCGTCTTTCTCTATAGTATTAGATCAAGTAATTTCCATACACTAAAAAAAATCACCTTTTAAATTTCCCTACAGATAAAAATACTTTTTCTATAATGGCTATGAAGCAATCCCAAACGTAATGGCTACATTTATACATACAGAATAATATACGAGCAGGTTTATAGGCACTGCAGTCAATGTATGGAAATTTATTTCACAGGCTCGTAAGGTTTTATAACCCCGAGGTTATGACTGAATTTATTTGAGCAGATTTATTAATGAATGGAATCGTCATATAAGTCTCAAGCGAAAAATTGTCGTAAGATACATACCTATATTCATTTAGATATGGTTACAGCTGTAGCTATAATATTCAACTTCTATGCACTATCGAGCTCTCCTAAGCTAGTATTGTTAAGAAATAAACTGAGGATGTTTAATTGGCTTTCATTAAAATATTTGCCGTATGTTGAAGGAGTGAGAACGCTATTCACCATAGCCTACCTTCTCCGTGGATATCGTAAAAGGTGGGTAAGGGATAAAATATGTATACAACATCTTTGAAACACGAAAAACAACAAAACAACCCAACCCGTTTGAACATAGTAGGTAAATTTTCCTCCTACAGTAGAAGAGGGTCGAGCCCAATAGTGGGACATATGTGTGCTAAGATGAGTAAACACATATATATATATCCTTGTACTTTTACTATTTTTCTGCCCGATACATGTATGTTCCGCTTCGTGAGTCGCACCTTCTTCGCACTTCGAGTTCGCACATTCTTCATAATATAAGGGCAATTGACCTACTATATCGCACTGATTAATTTTCTTCTTGGAATGCAGGTTGCATTTGGGATCCAACTTTTTTTTGTTTTTTTTTTGCGGTGGTCTATGGATGTGGTCGCGCCCCGCCAAATCGGTCCGGGGAGATGGAAGAGGCGGCGCGCAACCCCATAGACCCACCCTGTAAACACCTCTCTTCGCCGTGCGAGTGGGCCACCGGTACCCGATCTTTGTCTTCGGTGGCCCTTGGGATCCAACCTGCTTCACAGTAATAGGTGAATTGGGCTCGAATAGCTTGTCATAGGGCTTTATAACAAGATTTACTTTTTTTGCAGTGGCCTTATCAGCTTCCATCCCTTAATGAGTATTTTATTCTTACTTAGTATAACTATAATCGTATTATTTCCCAAAAGTTTTTTTTTATCTTTGTGAAATATGTCCTTAATACTGCTTCAACCTTATTGTTGTCTACGTCATTTAGAAGATTTTACCCCTTTAATACCGGAAATAAGAAAATATTTTTAAAATTAACATTTTTATCCAAAAAATCAGATGATTCTCTCGCTTGTATTAAATTTAAGAACATTAGTTTATCGAAGTGTGTTTATGCATAATAAATATTCTAATAAGTACGAAGTATTTCTATGAGTTAGAAAACCCGTTTGATTTTTAAAGATATAAAATTAAGACATTATAACTTTGTGATTATTCCTTGTAACAGTATTACAATAAATTTCTTCCACTTTTCATGAGTCAGTGATGTATAAAACCAAGAAAAGTATGAATAAATGACTTCTATTGTTGAAATTCTCATTGTTTTATGACTAGCTACCCAGCACGGCCTTGCCTACTTACTCAAGTCTCAAAATCCAAACGACTTTACATATAAAATTGCTTTAAGCGTATAGTCTCTCAAGATGGAAAAGATTTATTCAGACCACAGCTTAGCTTAGCTTAGAGTAAATTCTTCTACACATCAATCCATCATTCATCTTGAACACAATCTTCTTTTTAAATTTAATTAATTTCACGACCTACTGAAAAATAATCTATACATATAACGTAACGGATCGCTGTCTGTACATGGAAGATATATGAGAAAAAATATTACTGGGACCTTTATCAACACTAACAGAAACCAAAACAAGGATTTTTAAAATTTTTGTCTGTTTATCTGTTTGTCTGTGTGTTTGTGCACGCTAATCTCTGAAACGGCTTATCCGATTTAGACGCCGTTTTCACTGATATATTATGGTAAGCTTCACTTAACATTTAGGATTTGTTTTATGTAAATGGGTTTATAAATAAAAAAGTTATGTCAATTTAAAAAATGTTCGGAAAAAAAAATCTTTTTCGATTCTTTTTAAATTACGTACAAATTATCTTTAGTAAAAATAAATAAACACGTGTTTCAGCATTTGTTGATTTTCACCCTCTGGGGGTGTAAATTAGGCCTGCAAAGCGGGTTGGACGACTAATTAAATCATTAGCGCTAAGCCGATATTATTGAAGCTGGCAACTTGAAATGTTGACAGTGGTTTCTTTATATGACGTAGAGATTTACTAAGAAAGGATTTTACGAAATTATACCCCTAAGGGGATGGAGCAGAGTGGCAAAGTTTGTATGGAGAGAAAAAAATCTTTATTGATTCTTTTCAAATTACGAGTCGAATCAATTATTCTCCGGAATTTGTCAATTTTCACCCTCTGGTTATGTAAATTAGCTGTGAAATGGGATGATCGACTCATTACCACCAAGTCGAAACTATTAAAGCTAGAAACATTAAATTTTGAAGCACGTTTTTATTTATGACATAGAGATTCAATATGAAAGGATTTTATGAATTCCGCCCCTAAGGGGGTATAACAAAGCGGCAAAGTGTGTATGGGGAAAAAATTTCTTTATCGATTCTTTTCAAATTACGTACAAATATTCCTCGGTAAAAATAAATAAACACGTGTTTCTCTCTCCCTCTCCATCAACACTGCACCAGTGCCGGCGTTACAGCTCACACGATACACATAGTAGACGGTAATAGGTTCTTGCCTAATGGTTTAAGATGCAGGTTAAGTTTAACTTCAAAAATATTCACTCTATAACTCAAATAATAAATCAAATCTAACGAGGTCGCAACTCTGCTGGTGAAACAAAACAGTCAATTAAAGGGTGGCGATAATTATATTTTTATCCCATGGTCATACCTTAAATAGTACATTAATGGCAATATAATTTGTAGAATGAATAGAACTTTGGACCACCTTTTTGTTTAGTGACCGGCTATGGTATATAAACACACGCGCACCGTACACGTACATCTATGTTGTGCGGGCGGGCCACCGCAACCGGGTATCGTCTCGAGTCGAAGCCCTCATGCAGTGAACCTCAATACAGGTACTTACACTTGCACCGCCCAAAGCACCGAGGCTAGAGTGTGTCAACCTAGAATATTTTCTCTTCGACCCACCCTATTGCCTAATTCCGTTTGACAACTAACTCGCAGAAGGCGGCGACCGCATCCCAGTTTCTGACGCTGTTGATTATCGTCCTAGCGACAACCTTTAACACCTTGCATTGCTTTTTCTATTTAACTCTGTCAGAGATGACTTCTGCGTGGAAGAAGTCGCGGGCAAAAGCTAGTGACTAATATATAAGAAAAACACTCTGATTTTCAAAATTCAAAAAGCGAAGAAGATATAATAAATACAATTAGGTTACCTATAAAATAAATCCTTTTTGATGTTCGTTCATTTCTAAATCGTAGATTGTGATGGTAAAGTAGTTCTTATTCTTCAAGAAGGGCGACAAAACCATTTTAAATAACTAAATAATATAATACCTTTAATAGTGGTAGGACCACGCTGTTGACAGTTCTCTGTGTACAGCCGCGGGCCGGTCCGTCCGGGGTAGTACCACACTCTCGCAGAAGATCGACGTCTGAGTAATGGCAATGTACTATTACACTACGTACGGTAAGCGTGAGAGCCGGAACCCCAACTGGGTGGGTTTGGGGATTTTATTGGTAGGCGGTGGCCTAAGCTATATATACCCTCGGTATTGCAAAGGTCCATGAGCGGCAGTGACACTTGCCACCATAAGCAATAATATATATATACATATATATATATATATATATATATATATATATATATATATATATATATATATATATATATATATATATATATATATATATATATATATATATATATATATATATGTATATATATATATATACATATATATATATATATATATATATATATATATATATATATATATATTTTAGGGGTTAAAGTATGAAATTGCCGTTTCATACTGATAAATTAAAACCATTTTTTTTTGTTCATAAAACAGATTTCTTTAATCAAAGGGGATTGCGTAGGTGTTAACCCAAAAAATCCACATTTTCAAATACTGTCCCTACAGGCTTGGAATTTGTTGTGGACTTTCCTACTGCCCTATTAAGATCAGATGAAGTAGGCTTTTAAGTAATTCCTTCTCCGAAAGGTAGTCTATGTAGCGAAAGTACACAACTGAACTGACGTAACCGAAGCGAAGCGAGGGCGGGTCGCTAATAGATTATTTATGTTCTAAGATGGTGTATAAAAATTATAAAAATATATCATGTCATTATTACGTTTTTAAAAATAATGATTTTCACGGATGACATCACATTTTTATTTCTCTGTCATATAATAAGTGGGATGTAAAAATATCATTGATAATGACTAAAGGTGCCGTATTAGTTTTAGTGAATGTTTTGTCTTTATTATAGAGGTTCAGATATAAAATTTCCGTTTTAACGTACTAGCCACTTTGAATTTAAATTAAACCTACATGGTGTCAGATATCAAAGTGAAACTGTTTTTAAACGAAAACTATAACATTCTAAATTTAAAAAATGTATGATATTTGATCGTTCCATTTACAATTATTTTTACATTCAACTTTTGAAGTGAACATGGATACAGCGAAAATCAGAGTAATTTTCGAATACGAGTACCGACGTGGGACTAATGCGCAGAAACGGCTCGTATTATCAATTAGTGTGTATGTGTTGTGGTAACTGTTTGGTGGTCACTTCATGATGTAATTCACTACAGCTTTCTCAGATCTGGTCAAGCAATAAACGCAGATGTCTACTGTGCAGAACTCCGAACAATGATGGCGAACCTCGTAGTAAAATAGCCCCGACTTGTCCATCGATCATCGATAACGCAAGATACTACTCGAGTACTATACTGCTCGAGAAACTGTCTTAACACTACAAGACTGCAGTTAGAAACCATACGTCATCTTCCGTACTCCCCAGACCTCGCCCCAACCGATTACCATATTTTCGCGATTTGTACATTTTTTTACGGCAGAAATGTAGGTTTAGATAACGAGGGTAAATACTTTGATTAAAGAAATCTGTTTTATGAACAAAAAAAAATGGTTTTAATTTATCAGTATGAAACGGCAATTTCATACTTTAACCCCTAATATATATATATATATATATATATATATATATATATATATATATATATATATATATATATATATATATATATATATATATATATACCCGACCCGCCCTCGCTTCGCTTCGGTTACGTCAGTTCAGTTGTGTACTTTCGCTACATAGACTACCTTTCGGAGAAGGAATTACTTAAAAGCCTACTTCATCTGATCTTAATAGGGCAGTAGGAAAGTCCACAACAAATTCCAAGCCTGTAGGGACAGTATTTGAAAATGTGGATTTTTTGGGTTAACACCTACGCAATCCCCTTTAGGGTTGGAATTTTTACTAAAAGCCGTTTATAGTTTACCTCTGCATTGTAACACAAACATGCCTACCGAAATTCAAGTCAGTAGGAGCTTTATTAAAAAAATTAGCTCCGCATTTACTTTTTTTTTGCCTAGCGCAGCAATTTGTAAAATCTGTAACCATCTGGCATCTGGCCTCAGAGTAGAAAAAACGTTCATACCAAAATTCAAATCTGTAGGAGCTATATTTAAAAAATGGGATGATTTTATACGCCAGGAAACCCCCTTGCGGGTGGAATTTCATAAAATCCGTTCTTAGCTGAGCTCTACTCGGCGAAAGGAATATCCCTACCAAATTTAAAGTCTGTAGGCCTTATAGTTCCAGAGATATCATGATGAGTTAATACATAGGCAGAAATCTCTTATATATATATATAAACTCATTTGCAAAAAAAACGGGCGGTTTTGATTTTCATTCATATTTAAAAAGATACAATACCAAAAAGGTTTCAATCGTTTGTACACGTTACTGGCCGGTTTTAAAAATGCTGTGGTATTTAAAAAAGTACGTTCTAAATTCAATTTTTCATTTGATGTTCATTTTTACAGAAAACCCCTTTTTATCCTACATTTTTGGCGCGAAGTTCCAGAAGTTAACATCGACTTTCATAACTTTTATTCAATTTTTATCGATTAATTTCATATCCTTGACTGTCAAAGCTTTATTTAATGCTGTTTGGCTGTATCAAAAATGGTAGATAAAGTGGTAAAAGCTACCAAAATTATCGCGCTGCTTGAAGAGGGTTGCAGCCAATGTTTCGTGGCTAGGAGGCTAAATGTTAGTCGCTCGACAGTCCAAAGGACCTGGCAGCGATATCAGGAGACTGGTTCCGTCGAGAGAAGGCCTGGTTCTGGAAGAAAACCATGTACCCAACCACGGGATGATCGTTTTCTTGTGAGTCGCGCATTGAGAAATCGCAAATCTTCGTATGTGGATCTTAAGAACAACCTCCAAGAAGTAAGAAATGTGCATATTAGTCTATGGACGGTCAGGAGGAGGCTTCTCGCTGCCAATATACGCAGTCACCGCCCGGCCCGCGGCCCCAAATTACTCCGTGAGCACAGAGTTCACAGGCTTAGGTTCGCTAGAAATTGTGAATCATGGACTCAAGACGATTGGAATAGGGTTTTGTTCTCTGATGAAGCCAGGATATCTCTGTTCGGTGAAGATCGACGTCGGCGAGTGCTAAGAAGACAAGGAGAACGCTTTGCAGAGGCATGTTTCGAAGAAATCACACCTTATGGTGGGGGCTCTGTTATGTTTTGGGCAGGAATAAATTCAATGGATCGTACAGAGTTAGTCTTCATTGAAAACGGCTCACTGACTGGGCATCGATACATAACGGAAGTTCTAATTTCTCATGCACAACCCGCATTGGCCGCTCTAGGTGAAGACTCGATTTTTATGGACGACAATGCTCGCGCCCACCGATCCCGCGATGTTAATGCGTATGTGCAAGAGGTCGGCATTCGTCGTTTGGATTGGCCAGCTCGAAGTCCCGACCTCAATCCCATAGAGCATGTCTGGGACGTTCTGAAACGGCGTGTGAGATCAGTACACCCGGCTCCGCAGACCATCAGAGAGCTGAAGAATGTGATTACTGCGGAGTGGGAACGTATTCCGCAAGCAAGTATCCGGGATATACTCGCTAGCATGCCCAGACGAATTCAAGCTGTGATTTTAGCTAGAGGGGGTCACACTCGATACTAAACATTTATCTGCTTTTACTTTATTAAAGAAAAACAAACAAAAAAACTTTTTTATTTTTACTTCATGAGCATATGCACTACTAGCGAATATACACTACTAGCGAGGTTTAGCATTATTTCCCATAAATTGTATCTAAATTTTATGAAATACTGATGAAAACGATTATTTTCTTATTAATTTACCAAATTGTGTGGATAAAACTACCTATAATTATCAAACAAAGAAATATTAACATTTGAAATGGTTCATTGCTTAGGTGCCCGTTTTTTTTGCAAATGAGTGTATATATATATATATATATACTAGCGACCCGCCCTCGCTTCACTTCGGTTACATCTACTTACGCCACATAGAATTCTTCTCGGAGAAGGAATTTCTTAAAATCCTATTTTATCTGACCTTTACAGCGCAGAAAGCTTTCTTTCTACACTAAATTCCAAGTCTGTAGGAGCAGTATTGCAAATATGCCTACCGAAATTCAAGTCTGTAGGAGATATATTTAAAAAATGTGATTTTTACACCCCAGCAATTCCCCTTGCGGGTGACATTTCTTCAAATCCGTTCTTAGCTGACCTTTACTAAACGAAAGGAGTATTCCTACCAAATTTTAAGGCCTTATGGTTCCAGAGATATCGTGATGAGTCAATACATAAGTGGAAATCTCTTATATATATATATATATATAGAAGATAAATAGATGAGGCGGGCCAGGAAAGGCTAGTCCCAGAGTACCACAGTTTTAGTTAAAGAAGAATAGAGGATCCATGACGGATTATGTGACCTCATGCCAGCCTTTTAATGCCAAAAAGCTGGGCAGGGTGCGGCCGTAAATTGTCTGTCAAAAATGCTTTATTTAATTAGTACCAATTTTTAACATGATTTGAACAGTTTTATACATTTTTACCAAACACATGAAGAAAGTATCATCCCCTTTTGCGAAGTGTAATGCGTTCGATTCCCTGAAGCAGACCATGCTTTTTTATGCATCATTGGTTTTTGGTAATTATAAGTTTTATCCTTTTAATAAAACGTTACCTTCTGCTTTTCTTAACGACAATAATATCAATTGAAAAGAAGGAAAACTGGAAATTGAATTGATGAGGTAATACTTCTTCATCATCTCACCATCATCATCTCAGCTCATATATCTCTCACTATTGAGCTCGAACTTCCTCCATAAGGGGAGGGAAATTGACCTACTATATCACGCTGGTCAGACGTGTTTGTATAGGGTTTTGTTTCGAGTTTTCCTTCTCTTGCATAGATGTTATATATTTTTCATGTATAGATGTATTATATATTTCATATCCCTTAGTCATCTCGTACAATCACCCACGGGTAAGATAGGAGGTGGTGATTTGTATTCTTACTCCGTCACCACACAGATACTTCTTACAGTGTGGGAAAATTATACTGGGAAAATAAAAATAATACATGCATACATAAATATCATCACGCCATATCCCTTGCAGGTTAGGCAGAGAGAACAGAGTGCCAGAGAACTCTATCCTTGCATACTTCACTCGCTTCCTCAACATTCATAATTCTCTTCATACACGCTTGCCGGTTTCGCAGACTCTTGACTCAACCTTCCTTCAGTGCGTGACCAATCTGGTCTAAGTAGGTGAGTCTCGGTCTCCCCCGGTACCTACATCCTTCCACTTTCTTATTGTATATCTTCTTAACCAGACGTTCGTTCGGCATTCTTTCCACATGCGTATAAATAATAATAAAAATAATAAATAGCATAAAATATTTTCTTACCTTCAAACACAATTTATTTTAGTAGATCACAATAAAAGCTACTCATGTATAGAACCTTGGTAATATTTTACATCAATGTCATGAAATGTTCTTCCTTCTAACGTGAACTTTCAATAAACTTATAAAGTCGTATCTCAAGTTCTGACGACAAAGGAAGGGTTACAGTTAAAGAGCTCCTCAAAGTTCGAAAGTTTCGTACCCGTTTATTAGGCTACGTGGATACTTAGTTTTGACATTCTGAGTACTTGCAAAATTTATTTTGAAGATATTTATTTCTGTGCCTCCTGTGACAAGTGATACAACTGAAAAATCATAACATTACAGGACAGCAGAAATAAGATTTAAAAAAATCTAGTTCGTGTACTTAGTGGGTTTGATTACACTTGGGTACCTTCTATGGTAGATAAAAGCATTAACTTTCATCGTGTATTTTAAGTACTGTGGTAAATATTATACTTTTTAAGTAATTCGTGAAAAACCTAGCAGTTGTACCTTTTTTACTCATAAAATGTATTAAAATTACGTGACAAATGATACAAGTACAGTTAAATCAAGTTCCACCGTTATGTTGTCTTTGTGTAAACTGATATAGCATTAGTAAAAAAATCTAATAACTTCTAAGAATACGATCAAAACATATTGTTCCTGAAATAAACCATACAAATCCTACTCCAAAGATTCGATTTATTTACTTATAAATCCCTAATTTTCATATTTTTGCAGAAATGTATCAGTTTGCTAAAATTCTAGTTTTTATAAATATGTGTTAAATGATATAAATCTAGTTATACCCCTCATTAAAATACTTATTTATGGTGTAAATGAACACAATTTAGAAATATTTACGTTTAATAAGGTAATAATGATAAATTGAGATTTTTTAAATGTAAATACAATGGTACGTAATCTTACGCAGCTATCACAACAATCAATGTAAATCTGCTTAGTACAAAACAACAGCACAGCCATGGTGTGGAATCTTTAATAAAATCTAGAAAAATAAAACACAACATTGCCACACACTTTAAAACTTACGCGGCATAGTTAACGTACCTACTTAAATAGAAATAAAACCTATAATAGGTCTCAGGAGTAAAATTTCATAGAAGTTACTCATCATCAGAATCATTATCCGGAGTAGTGTCTTTGACATCTTGCAGCACAGACTTCTGTAAAACTCGTGAGCGCTCTCATGAAGAAAATACAGTATATCTAACAAATCCTTCTTCTTTTCGGTTGAAATTGTAATCTTGGAGTGATAGGTTTTCGATGCCGTATTTTTTGTAATCATGTCTTAAGCTTTGCTCCGTTTAGAACAATCTATGTCCATATACTCAACATTCTTGAGTTCTTTTTTGTAAGAAAAACGGTATATTGTTTTCTTTAGTATACAAAATAGATCGAATGTCGCACCACAGAAATTTTTCATTGTCTGTATTGGTTTTTTCGTAACGACTGCGTAAGAGAGCGAGTAGGTATGAAAGAGAGTATTGGTGTAAAGATGCGAAAGGGAATGCTCCGATGGTTCGGACATGTGGAAAGAATGGCGAACGAACGTCTGGTTAAGAAGATATACAATGCGAAAGTGGAAGGATGTAGGTACCGAGGGAGACCGAGACTAACCTACCTAGACCAGATCGGACAGGTACTGAAGGAAGGTGGAGTCAAGAGTCTCCGAAACCGGCGAGCGTGTATGAAGAGAATTATGAATGTTGAGGAAGCGAGTGAAGTATGCAGAGATAGAGTTCTCTGGCACTCTGTTCTCTCTGCCTACCCTGCAAGGGATATGGCGTGATGATATGTATGTATGTACTGGTTTTTTTGAAAGTATAACATTGTTTTGAAAAAAATATTGAAATCATAAAACATATCACGAGTCATCTCGATAACTATGTTTTTTTATTGCTTATGGTGGTTAACGAGCAGACAGCACACCTGATGGCAAGTGTTACTGCCGTCCATGGACCTTTGCTATACCAAGGATATAGCTAGGCCAATACCAACTACAAACCTTAAACCAATACAATACAAACCTCAAACCCACCCCAGTTGAGCTGCCGGCTCTCTCACTCATCGAACGACGCGCAATTGCACATTGCCATTACTCAGACGTCGATCTTCTATGAGAGTGTGGTACTACACTGGACGGACTGGCCCACGGTTGTACACAGAGAACTGTCCACAACGTGGTCCTACCACAATGAATGATATGAATGTAGCTGTTTTGTTTGAAGCTGTACGCACTAGCTGTTACCAATCTCTTGGCAAGTGAATATTGATATTTGTATGCTTCTTCTTACGTTCAATCAACGCATGCTTGATGTCAGCCTCCATGTGAGTATGAACGGGTACGAGAAATTTGTGTTCAATAGATTGTAGTTGAGGAGATAGTGTAGCAACCAGCATCAGCATTGTTGTAACTATCGAATTCTTACTTTAACCCGGGCAACTGATCAGCTTCTTAGCGTTTGGGTTTAAATTCGGCAGTTTACTTATGATAAAATTGTATAGATATGAAACTATGTCATTTGCTTCTCTATTCCCTTCACAATCCGGCCACATGTAACAGAAAGCTTTCTTTTTGTTTTACAATCATGTATGGTCAAATTGAATGTCCAAAGCTCTCTTATAAAATGCGACATTCGTTTGTAGGTGTGGGGTGGGCAAACATTGTTGCAAATCAAATGTTATGACCATTATATCTTCACATGACTGAGCCAATTCCTTATCTTTTTTTCTTTTCTTCGTAAGCAGCTTTAAATGTAACTTGATGCTCTTTAAGTCTCTTTTTCAAATCTGCATCCTGTGCCTCAGATGCGTTTTTAAATTTCATATCTATGGAGTCACATTTAGAACAAGTATCTACACATGGCTTTTTGAAAGACAAATCCATGATATCAAATACCTTTTTGAAAATGATTTTGCTGATTGGAGTTTCAGTCTTCACTTTGTACGAATTATAAAGAACTTGTAAATTGAGATCAGAATTCAAGAATTTCTTAGTCGTTTTGTTGCGGCCGTTGTGGCTTTCTGTGCAAGGTAACTTGTGACTTCACTCCCGATAGGCCGCAGCAGCAACACTAGCCCTCCGCGCCGCGTTACTTTACTTCACTTCGCCCCGTGTATCCCCGCCACTCTCCTCATATTCTCTCTCGTATCACTTGGCATATATTGTTATTTTTAAAAAGCAAATTGATTTGGTTTGTATTTTAGATACAATTTCATTTATATTAGTTTATACGTAAAATATAATTGTTGTGTTGAATGATGTAAGATGAGATGTATCACTTATCACTAATTTAGGCGTAACTTTAGATTCAAATTATTAGGTATATATTGAGTTGTACCCTAATTAGTAGTAAGCAAGATCGGTTCAAAGTGATATAACTTTAAATATATTAATATTCACGATAAAAACACTAAAAAATAAAATGTGAATTCTAATATAATCGTTCTTATACCACAAGGCACGAAAAAAATGTGTGGATCAATTACTTAAAGGGGTTACAACTTGATATGTATCTCAATTCACGATTATATTTGCCAAAATGCTGTCACTTATATCACTTTGCACCAAATTATCTCCGAAACTATAGCAGATAGAAGCATGTGAGATAGACCAAAAAAATCGTATTTTTTTTCTAATAGTTTCTATTAAAAAATCACAAAAAGGGTACAACTCAAGTCGAATCACCTTTCACAGGAGACACAGATTTGTACTTACATAACTAATTACATATATAAAATACTAAACAGAATCATCATTCTCCTGCTCTTATCCCAATCAATCAGGGTCGACGCAATATGTACTCCTTTTGCTACATATTGCAATAGTTATTAGCGACAGTTCCATGACCGACCGCCCGCTCGACGACGTCAACCTACATATTACAATAGTTATTAGCAACAGTTCCATGACCGATCGCTGCTCGACGACGTGGGGGAATAACTTTTGTAATATGTAGGTTGCTACATATGACAAAAGTTATTAGCAACAGTTCCATGATCGACCGCCGCTCGACGACGTCAACCTACATATTACAAAAGTTATTAGCAACAGTTCCAGGACCGACCACCCGCTCGACGACGTCAACCTACATATTACAAAAGTTATTAACAACAGTTCCAGGACCGACCACCCGCTCGACGACGTCAACCTACATATAACAAAAGTTATTAGCAACAGTTCCATGACCGACCGCCCGCTCGACGACGTCAACCTACATATTACAAAAGTTATTAACGACAGTTCCATGACCGACCACCCGCTCGACGACATCAACCTATATATTACAAAAGTTATTAGCGATAGTTCCATGACCGACCGTTCGCTTGACATCAAACCTCCTTGGAAATGTAACTGAAGACCAGCGGTGTTGGCTCAGGTCGATATAAAATACTATACAGATTATATAGGCAATTCTAATAAGATTTTTAATACTTCTACAGCAGCAACAGTAACTTGAAAATGGCGCTGCTACTTTCGGCGTCAGAACTTTTCGAGGTCTGAACTAGACGTAAAATTGCAACAACCTACCATAATTTTATTATCTATCTATATATATATATAAAAGAAAGTTGTGTTAGTTACAACACTTATAACTTGAGAACGGCTGCACCAATTTTTATGATTTTTATGTTTTTGAGTTTGTTGTCAGTTTGATGTTGGTTTGATAAACCACAAATCCTCGCAAAAGAACACCGATACCTGCCTAGAATGGTACGCGAGGCTATTGAAATCAAAAAACATAAAAATTTCAATAGGGAGGATGGCTGGGTATTATCATCAAACTGGGATCCTGTTATTCACTTAATTAAAAATAAAACTAAGAAAACCACCACAAGACTGCAAGACACTGTGAGCACTTATTGTATAGATTTGACCCACAATAATAGTTAAATTTTAATTTAATTAATTTTAGTAAAATAAAATAGGGCGCCACTCAAAAATTCAATAATAAAATTAGTATCATGCCTCCTGAGTTTTTTCGCCGGATCTTTCTCAGAGTGGCCGCGTTCCGATCCGGTAGTAGCTGAATAGTTTTTTGTTAGTTTTGTAAAAATTGTAAAATTGCCACAATAATAATTATCATAAATTAAATACCTTAATAATAACAAATCATAAACAACATAAATTTTATATATAGAATCATTCTCTTTTTTGTACTGGCAATGAATTGTATCAATTTTGTATAAAAATGTGGGTCAAAATTTAATATCTTATAGGGTAGATATAAATAAATTTCTGTAATAACAATGACATATTGAACGTAAGACACCTCAGTCCTCCCGTGAACATGATCACTGTAAAGTGTTCGAAACGTCGGGAAATTATAAATCAAATACAAACGCGATAGAATCCGTAAAAGTAGTTTTATTTCAAAAAAACATCAATTCTAAACGTTCATTTGTTGATGATGTAATCATGGCAACTGACAGCACACGTCACGTTACATGGTCTAATGGTTTGTTTGGCAAATACCGCGAAAAATTAAAATTATAATTAGCAAAATCCAATAGTGCACGCCTCATAATTTTATATTATTTAGCATTTACTATTAGTCAATGCTATAATATGCACGATAAATAAAGCACCTTAATTATTTCATTGAGCAAGATCTGGTAGTAATATTAAATAAAATTGCACTTTAAAAAAAACATCAAATTATGCGTGCGTATAAAGTACGTTCTCTCTCGCCCTCCCTTTCTCCCCCCCTCTCTCTCTCTCCCTCCCTCCCTCTATCCCTCCCTTTCTCCCCCCTCTCTCTCTCCCTCTATCCCTTCCTTTCTCCCCCTTCTCTCTCTCCCTCCCTCTATCCCTCCCTTTCTCCCCCCTCTCTCTCTCCCTCTCCCTCTCTCTCATCCTCCCTCCCTATATCCCTCCCTTTCTCCCTCTCTCTTTCCCTATCTCTCTCCCTCTCCGTCTCCCTTTCTCCCTCTCTCTCCCCCTCTCTCTCTCTCTCTCTCCCTCTCTTCTCTCTAACTTCGTGCGCTTATAATCTCAGCTCATATATGTCCCACTAATGGGCTCGCGCCTTCACCATAGTGAGAGGGAAATTGACCTACTATACCACTCTGGTCAGACATGTTGGTATCAACTTCTTCTCTTCTTATCTTACAAAGATATTCTTATCTTACAAAGATATCTTCTCTTACAAAGATGTTATATGCGTTTTATATCCTTTACCTTAATCGTCTCTTACGATCACCCACGATTAAGATAGGGGGTGGCGAATTGTATTCTTACTTCGTCACCACAGGGATAACCCTCCCATGCGCTTTACACTTCAAAATAAATATGGCGCGTAACAGAAAAACGTTACAATTTAAATTTCTCCCATACGTCGATAAAAAAGATTCACTTCAAAAAGTTAGAGAAACAAAAAAAAAATCAATTCTGTTTTTTTTTTCTTTTTAAAAAAACAATGCAATATTTTTAAGATACCTACTGAAGTTAACAGACATGTGACAATTTTTCATTATTTTATTTATCATTTACTATTAGTCAATGCCATAAATGAAAAAGAAAAATAATTACGTGCCATTCTCGACGCAGTACTAAACATAGCTGTTCGTTTACAATAGGCTGAATGGGATCTACTTCCTTTGCCTGTCCGAATGGACGAACAAAAAAATGTAAACGAACCCAATTTTCGTTAGGTATACATACACTAATGACTAAGCAGTTTAGTTTTTTATTAATTGCAATTAAACGACAAAGAATTACCAAACCATTTTCGAAAGGAAACCGCGCGTTGCGATTATAAAGCTTTTAAAAAAAGAAATGTTTTGATACATTAATTTTTACGGTACGATTCTTGCCAGATACGGAATATTTTATCCGACTTCTTCTCATATTTTTTTTTAATCAACCATTTTCTTACTTTAAACAATATAATTGCTTTTTAAAAATATCAAATACGTTTAAACGAATGTTTTTCTTGACATATGTATGATAATATTATCCTATAAGTGCAATGTGATAAAAATACAATCATTTTTAGGTTTGAAAAGTGCTTGACTTTCATATATTGAGAGTAGAGCAAGACCTCAAAATGCATGCAAAATTTGACCGGTCAGAGTTCGTTTTGTGCGAGTGTTACGAATTTTTACGAATATTGTTATAATAAAACATATTATGTCTATATTGTCATCAACAATGCCGTGACCAATAAAATCAAATCTTTGCCAACAAAACGGTAACGCAGTTAGAATTCGAAACATAACGAACGTAACCATGGCAGAAGAACAATTTATTGCACGGGAAAACGGGCGCGTTAATATGGCCCAACTCCGTGCTTCTTAATCACAAGAGTAAAGCGAGGCAGGCCGTGCTGTTGACAATGCGAAATTTGTAGCCGTTACCACACAGCTAAAAATAACTTAATAATTTTAAATTAATCGAAATCTGCTTATCTTATTCATTAACTGTTAGGCGGAACGTAGTGTGCCGGGTCTGCTAGTTATTAATAAAGTGACAACTAGATTCGTTGTAATCTTTCTATTCTTTTATATCCCAAATAAAATAGGATCCCCAAAAATATCTTCTTTCAATAAAACAGGTGAATGAAAAAATGCTGTGCAGGGTTTTAACTAAGATTTCCCATGGGCAGCCTACGTCCTTAACTCTCCTGAAGAACGTAATTGCTGACCTAATAGCATTAAATTCAAATAGTTTGGAAACTAGCTCAGGTCGGAGCACTTATATGACTTTTACGACAACCACTAATAAATTTACAGATAATAATTTCCAAGCCGTTACCTCTACACACGATGTTAATTAAATTTAAAAATATTTAATTAATTTGGATAGTTATTATTATTATTTTCTCTCGTGGATGTCGTGAAAAACCACTAAGAGCCTTATATCGACCTGGACCAATACTACATTAGGTAGTATTGGCCCAGGCCCAGGCTATTTGGTCAGCAATTGCATTCCCAAGGAGGGTTGATGTCAGGCAGGCGGCCGGTCATAAAACTATTGTCAATAACCTTTGCAATATGTAGGAAGAGGGGTACATATTGCGTCGACCCCAAGTAATTGAGACAAGAGCAAGAGAATGATGAATGATGATTATTATTTTCCCAGCTCATATACGTCCCATTACAGGGATCAAGCCCCCTACAGTTTTATTTCAAGTTTGCTCTCTCTTGCATAGATTATCAAGTATATTAGAGTGCTTAATCGTCTTTTACAACAACCACGAGCAAAAAAGTAAATTGTATTCTTAGTGCATCACCGCACAGAGAAAAGCAAAAATTATTTATAAATAAATATTTCACACCTCTAACATAATTAACTTGAAAGAACACTTTTAACTAAGATTCCTTTAAAATAAATAAAAAATCCCGACTAGAAAAAAAGTATGGTTCAACCAGATCATGTATCTGGACCCGATCAGTATAGAATGAGGGATGCCGGATCTGGCAAACCCGATCAGGACCAGATCAGGACCAAATAAGGATAGCCTGATGTGAAATATCATTAAGTATGGCAAGGCATACCGGATCACGACCAGATCAGGACCAAATAAGGATAGCCTGATGTAATATATCATTAAGTATGGTAAGACATACCGGATCAGGACCAGATCAGGACCAAATAAGGATAGCCTGATGTGAAATATCATTAAGTATAGTAAGGCATACCGGATCAGGACCCGATCAGGACAGAATGAGCCATGCCGGATCCGGCAAACCCTATCAGGACCAGGTCTGGTCCTGATCAGGATAGCCTGATGTGAAATAACATCAAGTATGGTAAGGCATACCGGATCAGGACCAGATCAGGACCAAATAAGGATAGCCTAATGTGAAATATCATCAAGTATATAGTAAGGCTTGTAGTATATCAGAACCAGAAACAGTTTTCGTAACACAAAAAAAATATCAATCAAAATTCAAAAAAGTGACATGATTGTCATATTTATGCCACGGCGAAATTGTATTTGCATCAGAGGAGATTAATCTGAAATCTTTAATTAATCATATGTATTTAATAATAATAATAATGTTTAATTAATAATATAAAAATAATTTATATTTAAAGTAAAAAACAAAAATAAATTATATATATATATATATATATATATATAAATTTACCTAACATTTGAAAACATAGATAGAAAGAAATATTATATTGTAACAACCATTCTAACATTTAATGTTTTGGGTCATAATAAATAGATGGCGTTAGTAAAATGACGTCATTATTTGAATCGCGGTGTTAAGATTCTCCGAAGCATAATGACATGGCCTGATATTAAATTAGTTGTTATCGAATCAGATTAAAATAGATCGATCAGGTCATGAATGCGACATTTGCAGTCGTTAGCATCTGGTGGTTGTGCCATAATCGGAACGGCTCACTGAGACTCTCTATGATAAGAATATAGCACTGCATTCGCTGCCTACGTCATATATTAATATATATATTATATTTTTATCTATTAAAGATGTTATTTAAGATATTTATGTTTTTTAAAAGGACCGGACTGGGCATACTCGTTTTGGATCAGGCAAGATATATAACGCAGATGATTGATTAAAATTGATTTGGTTCCGATCAGTAAAATTTCATCCGGACCCGATCAGGAATGCCTGATCCGGACCCGATCAGGAATGCCTGATCTGGACCCGATAAGGTTTTCCTGATCGGGTCCAGATATATCTTCTGCGTTACATACCTTATCTGGTCCAGATCGGGCATGCCCGGTCCGGTCCTGCTAAGGAAGACGAAAAAATTTCTAGTCGGGATAGTTTTTCGATTGAACA
Organism: Lymantria monacha; assembly: GCA_905163515.2. Taxonomy (NCBI): domain Eukaryota; kingdom Metazoa; phylum Arthropoda; class Insecta; order Lepidoptera; family Erebidae; genus Lymantria; species Lymantria monacha. Next base: position 21,762,678 of record LR991091.1, read on the forward strand.
ATTTATACAACTATATAAAATAGTAGCAACGTAAGCGGTCTAAGGAGACGCCGTTAAGCCAAACATGAACTCATCCTTCGATATTTAGCTGAATCAGTATCCTCCACTAACTATATAGGTTAACTCAAGGCTAGGACACACTCCATATAATGTTATAAATATTTAGATACGTGCACAAAGCACACGTTTAGACTGAAATATTCCAACATAACATGCGTGTTATGTTTGAATATTTTAGGTAAAACCGCAGGTGCGAGAGGAATTTCATCAATTTTGTATTATTACAGTACCCTTCTCATATATGGGCACCGTCAAACACATATTTCCACTGAGCTGTACGTAACTGAGTAGTATATATGTTTACTTGCGCAAATATGGTATCCACAAAAAGAATAACGTATCAGTGTGTACACGTGAAACAGAGAGCCTAGTATGAAAAAAAACAAACAAAAAGAATAAGCTTATCTTCGCAAGTTTTATACGGAGAAATATCATGTTTTTATTTTCTTTTTCTTTTCATGGACACGTTTTTCTACCTTACTTTAAAAATATTTCTAAAGGTGCCATACATAATAATAGAATCTAGAAATCCTGCTTACAATCTTCAACTATACCTTCGCGTTTTGAATCGGCTTGGTAAACTTCGTCGTATCAACTTTTGAAAGCCCCACTATTTGGCTCGAGCCTCCCCCACAGTCGGAGAGGAATTGACCTAATTGGTCACGCTGATCAGACGGGTTCGTATCCCTGTACCGTGTATTTTATATCGCATTTTTCTTCTCTTGCAGTGATGTTTTATACATATTGTATTCCTTAATCATCTTTTACAACGCCTACGAACAAAATATGGGGTGGGGACTTGTATTTTTAATCCGTCACCTCACGGATTGGTAAATTTGCAAGCTCCCATTACGAAGTGCTCATTATTATAGAATTAACACTTATATCACAAGTAAATATTCTCATCATTATAGCCAAATGTACTTTATAAATAAGTTTAATCACTACTGTAGATAATATTTACTTAAATTAAATAAAAGTAATGTTTTTAACGTAATTTAAGGCAAAATTAAAAACCGCTTTTATAAAATTAATTGCAAGATATCCTCGAGTAAAAAGAAGAACTAGCAATATAATTTTACCAATCCCATCTTTCCACGGATGGTAAAATAAACTATAAGAGACGTAGCAAATATGAATCATCATCGCAAGAGAATGGAAAATTTTAATAAAATTCTATTGAAGAACTTCTGCTAAGTGCAGCATAGTAGAGCAATTTAACTCCCATTGTAAAAGAGACTCGTGGCCTACAAAGTAATTTATAAAAAGCTATAAATAAAGAAAAGAAAGAATTCCACTATCAATCATATACGCAACCATTTTTTAAATTTTACACTGACAGCGTATACAAACCCTAACAATAGGACGTGGGTGGTAGCAAGTTGGCGTCTCGCCAAACTCTCAACTGCTCTCAACACATCTAGTGCCCACTTCATAGTGCCGGGTTATATGTGGACGCAGTCTTACGAACTGTGAGTGGTCGCCTCCGAATCTTTACAAACACAAAATGAAATTACACATCTCAAATGAATCAAAAATATTTTTTATTTAGTACTTATAATCGAGTGATCTGTTTATTTTCTACCTATTTCTGATTTCTATCCTACAAATAAGTTTGTCAATTATAACACATGCGCATTTAGTCATTAACATGCCCTAATTGTAATCTTTGAGAGTGCATATAAAAAATATCAAAGCAATATCTTCTAACACACAATCTGACTTCGGAATTGAACCCATAATTTCACGACGTGTAGTTGCATATTTATGCTGCTAATAGTTATATATTTATCATTTCTCATCTCTACACCTCTATGATATTTAATTACCATTCAAAATACCTTCTATTATTGTTACTTACACATCACATAAAAAACAATGCAATAGTTACAAGTAATGAGAACCATACATCTCTCGATACCATCTCCTAAATTCTAAGCAATATAAACCATTCTAACTATCTCAGTAACTATCTATAGAGACATACATAACTGCTGATGAGACAAGTTTCCTGTAAAGCAAATGGCCATCGTCATTAATACAAAGTTATATTATATCTGTAGTACCATTTTAGATCTCGATTTTAGCTTTGACATCATTGGCGCCCGCAACTTGCTCGTTAAACATCAAACAGTTGAGCTTAATTGCTATCAAAATATATCTTCCGAAGTTACTTGAAGCTAAAGCAGAGTTTTTAATTGAAGTCAATCAATTTGAATCTCTTCAAAGATGTATACTTTATTAAAAACTTTTACCGAATATTATAATTATTTTAAATATTATGCATTTGATAGGTTATTGGCTTAAAATATAAAAATAATTAAAGTTAGATATGTGTATGGCTCATTTTTAGGCATATTTACCTTTAATATTATATATCTTTTGTATTATTTTGTAACAATTTGAGATAAAAATGTAAACAACAAAAAAATAAAGTGATATATTCATTAATATTGTAGTGTAAAGGTAAAATGTACAAATACCCTCTGATTTAGTTTTTATAAAAGAATTGGACTGCCCGGTTGTGTATAAAAAGGGTTTTTGGCCGTGCGATCGGCTCAGTTTTGTGCCGGCCTACCTAGCGAGCGGAGCTACCGACTTACTTCAAAAAGAACAGAACAAGCTAAGTAGATATGTATAATATTCCTTTATATTTATGTCAATATGTATAATTATTATATACGTATATGTATGTGTAAGTGTATATATCTGTATACGTTTATCGGGTACGTACATGAGTAGTTGGACTATTTAAGTTGTAAATTAGTTAGTTTAAAATATACAAAGGTACACATATATAGAAATACATAGATTACTAGTTAGTTGTTAATAAATTACTAGATTATTAGTTAATTATTAATAAATATATATAAAAAAATAAATGACTAGTTTATTATTTAATAGCCGCTTTAAAGAAAGGAAAGTTTTTATCTACCTTATAAAATGATAAATATATATTGTTAATAGCTTTATTAATCAAGTAGACAATAATTCATTACATTCGTCCATCGCTCCATCGGTATGAGGTCTCACGAAGCGAATGCCAATTAAAATGGTACTGACACATTGAAATTTTGAAACCACATTTCTGGCACATATACGGCACATTGATATTTCATCCCAAATGAAACCCCCGATTATGTTTCTAAACAGGTACTTCAAAACTTCAATATATCGACACTAAATCAGCTAAATATTTTGTAATAATTTACTTTTACGATATGAATTCTTTTGAGTATTGCAAGTATAAATATGAATTGACAGTATCAAAAATATGATTATGTCGCGTTGTAATTAGGTTTTTGTTCGACATTTAGAATACTACAACAATTATAATAGCGCAAAAACTAAGGTATTTAACATCATATTATGTTATTATTATAAAATTGCCTCTCAATAATAGCTAAAAATTATGTTCTTTTTTTTATTTTTATTGCTTATAGTGACAATGTGGTTTATATATTTTGTTGGCAAGTGGTTTTCCGTGTGGTGACGGAGTAAGAATACTATTCACCACCCCATATCTTACCCGTGGGTGATCGTACGAGACGACTATAAGGGTCTAAGGGATATAAAACGCATATAACATCTATGCGAGAGAAGCATAACTCGAAACAAAACCTTATACCAACATGTCTGACCAGCGCGGTATAGTAGTTTAAATTCCCGCCCATTACAGAGGAGGCCCTAGCCCAACAGTGGGACATTTATGGGCTGTGATGATGATGATGATAGTGGCAAACCAGCGCACCTGATGGTAATTGTTATACCACTTATAGAGCTTTTCAATACCGGGGATATAGTTAGGCTGCTGCCTACCAACTCACCCAGAAAGTTGGACTTCTGGTTCTCTCGCTCATCGAACGAAGCGCAGCAGTATAATGCCGCAACTCAGACAATGATATTCCGCGACAGTGTGGTAGGTACTGCCCCGAACGGTCTGGTCCGCGACTGTAGACAAAAATATGTTGACGTCGTGGCTCTACCACTAGAATTAGTAAGCTAAAGTACTCATTCAGATGCATTCATGAAAATCATGATGGTACATGTGGCACGTTTATAAATTATAGCACGATTATGGTCTTATGCCACATTAGAGAGGCTTAAATACACGTTTACTGCGGCCAAATATCACCTACGAATATCATAGCGGGCGGATCGCTACACGACAATAGTGCGCGGCCGCGCGGCGGTTTTTGAGTAAACAGAAATACCTATTATTATAGAAGCCTTTGTTTGAAAACAAAAATGCATAATACTCGCATCTGGAAATTCATAGTCCTTTGTTTTAATTGTGGTACCGTCATAGAAAGATACCGGCGACTCCGGCGTTTAGTGTAACAGCTGCAGCCATAATATTTTTTTGTAACAATTGACCATATGAAACATGGAACATTTTTCAATATATACAATAAGATTCTACAATAAAAACACTATAAAGCACACCGCATTTTTTAGTTACACCTTTTTAGGTGTACCTACTAATTATCTTAAAAAATTAAACACAAACGATTATTGCAAATATTTTTTAGAAATAATATAATTGTATATTTCGTTACAATAACATCAATTTCTATTTAAATAAGGTAAGCCGTATCTTATTTAAACTTAAGATCGGTAGATAGTCTTTATTTAACTATCGATCTATAACGAATTAAATGACATGTATTAATAATAAATTAATAGCAATAAAATACTTAACTAAAAAATATTATGTTACGTAAGCACACCCTGCGCGCCGCACTAGTTTAGCGTAAAATAAGTACGCACGGTGTTTGATTTGCCGCGCGATGCAATGAAAACACGACAATGGTGATTTGACGCATCACGCGTTGTCTGCAGGAACGCGACAATTGTGTTTGGCCGCAGTGCACGTGTTACAGTGAATGTATATAGGCTAATGTATAGACCATGTTTACAAGTTTTAACTTTAAAAACGGACCAATCTTTTATTTAGGTCGAATATTGCAAACTTAATTAGAGAAAGATCTTTTAGACTCCTTTGCAAAAATTTCTTGCTTATTCAATACAATAATAGGCATATAATTTTCAAAGTGATCGTCATACTCGTTAGAAAAGTAAAATCTTTTTATGCAACTTCCGATTAGGCATTAGTTCAGTCCTATATACAATTAAGATGCAAATTAATAAAATTATGTGTTTTAAAAATTGCCGCCTAAATAAATAAATCGATACATAATATATTTACATTAAGTTTTGCTGTATTCACCTCACTTGACTGAAACTGCGTCATTGCAGTATCCATAATGCATTCGTTGCCGCTAAAATATACAATTAAAAAGACATCTACTGACCACGTACATCCAAACAATGCAATTTTCAAGCTGCATCTTCAATTCTGCTCAGCTTACTTGTTCAAAAAGCAACCATTTCTACTCCAGAGATGTTAGAACGTTATATATATATATATATATATATATATATATATATATATATATTATGTATGTGATTTTTGCAACAAACAACATATCGCCTCTTTGCTTCAATAATGTGTTATCATGAAAAATTACATTTTAGAGAATTCTTTTTAACTGACTTCAAAAAGGAGGAGGTCCTCAATTCGTCTGTATTTTTCTTGTTTTTTATGTTTGATACCTCATGGTCCACTTCCAACAACGGCACCCATGAGAAAACCATATAAGTCTAAAATTAGCATTAAGTATGTGTGCGACAAATGAACGAGTAACTCAAGCCCCGCTACTAATAGAACAACCTATGTGTGTCTGTAACACTAAAAAGTAAATAATAAAAAAATAAAACTACGATTATAATTCAAGTTTCAACAAATAATTGTTTCGCAACGAATTTTATTTTATCGTAAATCTGATTTAATACATAGATGTTGTAATTATAGAATAATGAAATAATTAAAATCATAGATTTTTATATTAATTATTTTTTGAAACTTGAAAACACACCTTAAAATTACCTCTAAAATTTCATTTTTCTAGATAACACATTATTGAAGCAAAGAGGCGAATTATATGTTAAATTTGATTAGTCTTTTAGAATGATACCGTTTCCGTTGACGATTTTGAAGTAAGTGTTCCCACATTATCATTGTGATTTTTTTTGCAGAACATCTTACAACTTTGATAGCGAAGTCGATACCGTGAGTTGTGTATATATACAATATTTTATGTACATCATGAAGCTTGTCTAACGCCATGTAAAGTGTCGAGATAAATTGATTGTTGATTGAAATGGGTGTACTTAATGCCTACTTTTAAAAAATTATTCAAACATCCACCTATGCAATAACTACCAACTATGTATTAGGATGCATTAGCATTCATACTAGCTATACATAGGAACCTAAATAGTTAATGAGGCTAATCTTTTCCAACATATTACGATTATCCGTGTAGTGACGGAGTAAGAATACAATTCATTACTCCCTATCTTACCCGTGGGTGATCGTAAGAGACGTCTAAGGGATATAAAACGCATATAACATCTATGCAAGAGAAGGAAACTCGAAACAAAAGCCTATACCAACACGTCTAACCAGCAAGGTATAGTAGGTTAATTTCCCTCCCATTATGGAGGAGGCCCGAGCGCAGCAGTGGGAAATGTATGGGCTGTGATGATAATGATGATAATATTGATAATGACGATTACCACTATGAAACACATTTGAACACCACCGTTATAACAATGGTATCATAATCAGAACGGCTTCCTCCAAATAATGGATCCTATAATTTAATTAGAACAGTACTTTTAAATCTAACGAACGCAAAATTGATGTCAATAAATTTTCTCTAAAATATTACCCGTATTGATTTTTAATGAGTTTTGTAAATATTTTTACAAGTGTTGTTACGTTTTATGGTGATGATGATGAATAAGCTTAAAAAAATATTGAAGCATTAATTTGTTACTGCTATCATTATATTAAAACCTGAAATGTTGTACAAAAATTAAATGATAACATTTTATCTTTTCAGAAGTAATGTTATAAATTGTTTGCAGGTACTCTCGTGTTAAGAACGAGAGCGATACTCGCATAAAACACGAAATAACAAAAAGGAAAATTACGTTTAATGTAGACCAGCCGTTTTCTATGACCTTCTTGAACGCCAAAAAGCGTTAAGAGGCCCTTTGTACGAGTTTGCGACGTATTTTTATTATTTTTCTTTGTCTCGAGCCTCCAGAAGTGTGCTTCATCTGTTAAAAGAAAATATTTGAACCGTAAAATAATTGCGGCAGTAATTTTTAGCTCTCATTTAGCAACCTTTTTATTGCAAAAGCGAAAAAGTGGCCCTTCATTAATTTAGGGTAATTATTAGGAAAAAGAGCTTTTTCTGTGGAATAGCAAAAATGTATTTACTTAACTTTAAGTTTAATAAGATTCAGTCAGTTAAATAAATTTTAAATTTTAATGATTATGTACTATACAAAATAGGTTTTCTTTCTGGAAATATGATTGTTGAAATTTTATTTTATTAATGACGTGGCAATATGAGAAATATTTAACATCTCTGTTATTTTTGAACACTGTCGCGTTAAGTCAATGATTTGTGCCAATGAACCAATCATGAGCATACCAGAAATCTTTTTCAATCCATTGAAATTCCGAAGCGGTAAAATCTACAATTTCCCTAAAATTTGTGAAATGTAGAAATTCTTATAGAATGAAATAATTGTTCTTCAATAATCAGGTAAAATGCCGCCAGAATATAGCATGCCATCAAACATATAGGTGACCACTTTCATCTCAGCATATATAGATTCCACTGCTGAGCTCAAGCCTCCTCCTTTTTTTGTCTGTGTTTGTTCAGCTGTTAGCCCCAAATGGCTTTGATAGCTTTACGCGGGCTCTGGGTAAGCGCTAAAGGCTCTCAACCCGATTTGAGCCTCCTCCACAGTAAAAACGAAATATGTATATACCACGCTATTTGGATGGGTTGGTAAATCACACCCTATATATTTTAAGTCTTGATTCTCTTGCACGATGTTTTATGCATATTATATCCAATATTTCTCAGCAGCGCCGTGCCCTTGTCGCTGCTATCGGTGCCGACCTCTCGCTGCCGGCCGTCGTGAAAGCGATGGTCGATAGCGAGAGGAATTGGGACGCGGTCGCCTCCTTCTGCGAGGACGTCATCTCGCAGAAGGAAGCGGCGGAGCGAATCCGAGAGGAACTTCTCTTCGAGGATTCGCGTCGCCACCGGCGACTGGGACGGCGGAGGCGTGAATACCTCCACCTTATGCCGCCCTAGTCGAGGCAGCGGGTGACCGGACCGGGGATTAGTCTGGTCGCCCTGGGAGCGAGGCCACCGCGTGAGGACGACGCCCCGACGGTGCAAACTGTCCAGGCGTCGACATCAGCGAGGATACCCGTGAGAGAAAAAGACCGCGAACCAGTGACCCACCCGCACGGCGTCGAGAGGTATATTGTAGGGCGGGTCTACGGGGTCTTGCGCCACTTTTCCTGTCGCCCCGGACAAAATAGCGGGGTTTGACGTACCGTAGCCCGCCGCCAAAAAAAAAAAAATCATTATATCCAATATTTGGATTGTGGATTTCATAAAAGACGATCTTTCATAAAATCCACCTAAGCGAGGTCAACGCTGACCTGTCGGACGCCTTTTTCAGTTTGTGGAAATGGATGAACCGAGGATTCATCTGTCACCCGTAGATAGGCACCACTACGTGAGGTCTGTCGCCCCTAGCTGTTGTTTATTTCCGGGGCGTCGATGGAGATGATCTCTGAAAGGTTAACCCACCGGGCTGGCCATGCCGTTTCCTTGACATCCAGTCAATCGGTACCAATGGTCGGCTCAATGGCGATGGGAAGAGAATACGGTAGGTTATGAGGCCACACGCCGCCCTTCCGTCACCCTGGACGGAATAAGCGGGGAGTGTCACGACCATAGCTTGCCAAAACAAAAGACTATTTGAGGATACTAATTACCGGAGCGAATCCGGGAGGATTCCCTCCATGCGGACTTGATCCGCCGCCGGCACCACGGTCGGCGCAGGCGCGAATATCTGCGCCTGATGCCGCCCTAACCGAGGCTTCGGGTGATCGGACTGGGGAATAGTCCGGTCACCCGACGTGAGGCCACCGCGTGAGGGCGACAGTTTTCGCCGTCGGGGCGTCGACACGAGAGTAACCCGCGAGGGTCAACCGCCGGGCGGGCCACCGAAGACAAAGATCAGGTACCGGTGTCCCGCTCGCACGGCGAAAAGAAGTGCTTGCAGGGTGGGTCTATGGGGTAGCGCGCCGCCTCTTCCGTCGCCCTGGACCGATTTGGCGGGGCGCGACCACGTCCATAGACCACCGCAAAAAAAAAGGGTACTAATTACCATATCAACTGTCATAGATTTTGATGATATCCAGGACCGAAAACCTTAATGGATACAACATATTTTTTTTTTTAATAGATATGTGGATTTTCTCAGATGTTTACCAGGAACAAGGAAGTTCTCGTGGGACTTGGGACGTCATTTCCCGTTGGGCGGTTCAGCTGGAGAAGCCTTGGTTCAGTATTCAGGCCGTACTAGCCTTCCAGTCAGTGCTGATGGAATGATTGAGTTGGCAACACAGAATTCTCTCCTTCCGTCTGTTGAAGGTTTTGACAAGACGTGATTGCTTCGGCAAATGCCTGCTCGTACGATCGCAAGGTGGGAGAAGACGCCGTCCTGCTACCACTGTAATTGCGACGAGGACACAGTGAAGCACACATTCGAGGTCTGTAGGACCTGAGTAAATCAGCGCCGTGAATTCGTCGCACCCGTCAGTGTCGACCTGACGCTACCGACCATTGCTAAAACGATGCTTGACAGCGCCAGAAACTAGGACGCGCTCGCCGCTTTCTGCAAGGCAGTCGTCTCGTGGAAGGAAGCGGCGGGGCGACAGAAAGGCGATTCTCCATGCTGACATAATCCGCCGCCAGCGCAATGGGTGGATGCCACCCTACAGTGGTCGTGGGCAAATGGAATGGAGATTAGTGTAGATGGTGATAACATCCTCAAGGGTAACACGCTGGGCCGGCCACGGATGTCAAAGAATCTGTATTACTCGCTGTTAAAATATTGAATTCGTCTATACAAAAATCATTCTTTTTATGATACTATATTTTTAAAGTAAAAGTTTCCTTTTTAAGTAACATTTAGTGAACACATGTTTACCTTCGAAAAAGGTTTTATTTTATTATTTCGTAGAAAGATAGTTTAAAGTACTCGAACAACGAGTCATAAAAACTAGGTACAATTGGAGTATTGTATAGACTCCATAAACATTAAATGTTACACGATGTAAAAAGGACAACTGTAGAAATATAGTTGTAAGTAGTTAGTTCTCTCTGATCCTTGATGGTGTTAAGACACACTTCCGAAAACTCTATTTGAATAAAAGAATATCTTCCAATGAATAAAGTATTCGATCATATAAACTAATACATTATCACATATCCATAATCCCAATACTGGCTGATTCCTAATGGTGATGAGGGACAGAACACGATGAGTTATGGGGCCGTACGTTGCTTTGCCGTCGCCATGGACTGAACGGGCGAGGTGTTGGGCATAATGCATGCCTACAATCCCTAATAGACTTATGACGTCACGTAGAAGTCCACGGCCCATTCAGATCAACCACGGCCTATTCAGAATAGTATAAAAATAGGCTGATAATATTAAATACCAATGCCCTATTAAAAAAAAACAAACGTGCATGATTCGGAACGCAGCAAGGTAATTAAATAGACCCAGATAGTAATTAGATAGATAGGAATGGAGAACTAGTCCGTCACCCGCCGAGAGGCCGACCGCGTGAGGAAAGACCGACGTCCTCTCCTACCGGGGGACGTCTGTCGAGGAGAGGTTACTCCTCGGGGGATATTCCGTCGGCCCGACCATTGACGTCAAATCACCCTGCTCCAGTGGTCGGCCCAACGATGAAGGCGACGTGCCACGGGTGCGTTACGGGTGTGCGTACTTACGCCCCTCTATCGCCCCGGATGGAGTGATGCGAGTGCGCGACCATAACCCAGCCCCAAAAAAATAGGGTACTTAAATAGATATTTTGTTGCGTTCCGAATTACACACGATTGTATCGATCATGATCAAGTTAATACACCGATTCAACTTGGCCAATCTTTGTGTGACTGTGATCAAAAACCTGTTCTGAAGGTTGTATCCACACTTATTATTATACTCATGAACCCTTTTGACATGCTGACTCGGCATTTTTAAATTTGTATATTACTACTATCTAATGGGAAATATTAGAACTACTCTCATAGAGAACTACTAGAAGCTAGAGTTAATGAAAAGTAGTAATGCTTCACTAGATGTCGCTATTAGCAACAAAGTGCTAACTCATATCAATGTTAGACAAAATTTCGATAGATGCCGCTGTAAGCTATAATTAATAATGACTGCTAAGAATAAATATTTTTACATAAATAATGATGTATTATGAGATGTATAACTTAGTGCAACGTTATTAATGCGACACGAGTTAATCTACTGCTTGTATTTAAAAACGCACCACCCAACGGCATGTCAGTAATTCTACATTTAATCAGATTTTGGGTATACTTTTTATAGTCGGGATTTGATTGACGTTAACCGCAGCTATTCATCATATCCTCTCTAGCATATTTAAAATTAAAACATTTATAAAATTAAACCTATTAACTAGTTTCCGTTTTCAACACAATGAAAGCGTAACTATCTTGATGAATTCAAATTTGAATACATAGATATTCATATACACTATATGTAGATATACTTAAAAGAACAGTTGCAGAGAGCTAAGAAACTTCTATTTTGACTGTAATAAAAACGAGAAAGTTAAGCCATATACCTATATCTATTTGCTTTTTTTAAATTATCGAACATTGCTATTAAAATTTAGAAATAAAAAGAAATTGTGAATTACGTTTTTTTTAAAGAGACAACGCCAACGTGCTTTGGAAATAATCTCTGTATTGTGGAAAACTTTACGACTTTACAAACATTCAATTTAACGGGCACAAATTACACCCATACTTAAGAACAACAATTTTTTAATCGCACAAAGTATTGTATCTATCGGAACCATGATATGCATTGTAGATCCAATATCTTAACCACTACGCCCATCTGTAATTTTGTTCGAGAAACATTCCATATTTAAATACTAAATTGTGCATAGTCAGACATATATAAATACTACATAATTGATTACCAAACTGCACAATACAGTAAGAGAAGTTATTATTGTATTGTTGGAAGACAGCCGTGGGTATTTCAACTTTAATCGAGTTGGGGGCACATTATGCTTGCATTGCGATGCCTCCAAGCACTTCGCAATTGGATCCTTGATAGGATTACGTACTGCTCTTTGGTAAATTAAGTGCTCCAGGTGATTCGAAGTGCTTAGATATCGGCTCTGTTTAGATTACCATTGCATGTGCATAAAACCTGAGCATTCTTCATTTGGAAATTGTTTTAATATGATATTATTCAACAGTTTATGTATATTATTATTTATTTTGTATTCAGGTATGTTATTATTTATAACAATCATTAAACTCTTTAGTTTAAGTTTTACCTAAAAATCAGCGCTGTATCACGTTTGTGATGCAGTTTATGCTGAGGTAAGATATTTTTCGGTATCCTAATATGGGTTTGTAATTATTTATTGTTTTGGAAACCAATATGAAAGGCTTTTATCTTTTTTTTAACCACTAATTCCAACATGTATTGCTATGTTATAATTCCCCTAATTTTTTGAGATTAATTCTAATACCCATTCCCGCCATTATTACTTGTTGAAGCTGACGTTGCTAAATGAAACCGACTTTCGAGTCTCACAAAAATGTCAAAAACATAGTTGCAAGGGAAGGAAAACTCAACATAAAACAATATGCCAACATCTCTGACTAGGGTGGTAGCATAAGTTAATTTACCTCTACTAATCTACCTCTCGTTGTGGAGGAGGTTTGGGCCTCCTATTAATGGGACTAATATGAGCTAAGATGACGATGAAATGAACGCTTAGTGGAACATATTAATTACATCATAAAAGTTAATCTCTAGTCTAATCGTAATTTTTTTAATACGTCAAAGTACACACTTTTGTAAAAATATCCATGGGATATTTTTACAAAAGTGGTCAGGCCGAACCTACGACGACGACCGTCAGACGACCAGAACAGAACACATCAGAATCATACTTGATTGCTGATACGTTCATTTATTAATGTTAAAAGTAAGGCTAGAATACTTATGTTTATCTGAAAGTAGTAGAAAGTAGTAGTATCTTAGAATCTTAGTGATTAATAGTAGTAATAATTTTCGTTTTTAATAAAAAGAAGCATTAGAACAGTGTTCATAAATGGCAACAAATTCGCTATAATCCTTACTAATATTATAAATGCGAAAGTAACTCTGTCTATCTGTCTGTCTGTCGCTCTTTCACACCAAATCTACTGAACCGATCTAAATGAAATTTGGTACACAGATAGTCTAGAACCTGACAAAGAACATAGGCTACTTTTTAATGCAAAAAAGGGTTGTAAAGAGGGATGAAAAGTTGTAAGGAAGTATCGTGTAGTGTGTGTAGCCAGAAACGTGAAAGTTATTTTTTAAATATGACATTAACAATTTGTAAAAATTTACCCTTAAGGGGTAAAATAAAAATAGGGGATGAAAAACTTTAGGAAAGTAACTTTTTACGCGAGCGAAGCCGCGGGCAGAAGCTAGTATGATATAAAAGTAGGATAACGTTCATTACATTTGGTATCTAATTTATTAAACAATGATGATGTTTAATTTTGTGAAGATCTTTGGATGTTTATTACTCTATCTGGCGTAAACTGTTGAACAGATTTGTTTGATACGCAGAACTTTTCTTGGATTAACAGACATCTTTTGTCAGTAAGTGTTCAATTGTAATAATTTATTGATAAAATGTGCATATTGTGAAACTCACTTTTTACGCGGGCGTAGCAGCGGGTAGACGTCAGTTAAAGAATAAATTCTTATTTCACAAACATAGCTATAAGTAACAGACACACATTTAGATTACACAATAAATCGAAACAATTATTTGTAAATTTCACAAAGAATTTACCAGCGTAGGGCTTGAAACTACGATACTCCTTACTAAACCTCGGTACTTAAACCCCACAAGTGAAATCTAAAAAGAAAAACACATTTAAAACTGTGATCACATTTAGTTTTATCTACCTTGAAGTAGAAATAACTAACTACACATTTTAAATAACTCTTAGGTTGACAGTGCACTACTAACTTCAGTCTCAAGAGACACGAAGGCTCGTTTTAGTATCTGCTTTGTGAATTTTTACTCAGTACTTAATTTTGGAGACTGTTTGTTTTAAGTTAGATCAAAATTTTAAGTAGACATATATACGTACCATTGTACATATATATATTATACATATGTACGTACCATTGTTTTGCATTATGCATTACATTTATTTCAGAGGAGCCACGTTACTACCGAATTCAAGTAACCATAAAAAAATCTAATTGAAAATTGTAGGGCGATAATAAGTTATGAGCTAAACACTACCCTTCCATCGCCAAATGGGTTTGGTTAGGTTTGGAGTGTCTAGACCATTATCTGCCAAAAAAGGAGGGAGTAACATTGACTTAGTTCAAAAACCAACAAACGCCGAGTATTTAGTTTTGAATCAACGGCGTAATTTATTTTTTATCGCCTACAATTTTCTTTAATTTCTAAGGCTGTCTCGGATGGTTCATCCTTATATCGTCGTGAATATACAATATACATACATACAATTAACAGACACAAATTAGATTCTGACACAAAAATAATGTGAATCACACAAAAAATGCGTTGATATTTCAACCCAAGCCAACTAACACGAGAGTAATGATTTCTAATGCTTACGCGAGTATTACACATTTTAAATAAAACTAGTTTTACGGATTCTATCGCGTTTGTATTTGATTTTTAATTTTCCTTTTTTTTTGTGTTAGTCTTAGTTGTTAACCTCAGATGGCTATGACAACTTTACCCGGACTATAGATGAATGCTGAGGACTCTTAACCCGATTTTAATTTTCCCAACGTTTCGAACACTTTACAGTGATCATAGTCACGGGAGGACTAATGTGTCTCAAGTCTAAAATTTTATTTAAATACGAGTTTATTGAGAACCATGTACGCCTTACTGCTCTCATCCCAATTAAAACAAGGATGACACTATGTGGCTTTTTCTTCTAATCCTTACTAATATTATAAATGCGAAAGTAACTCTGTCTGTTTGTCTGTCTGTCGCTCTTTCGCGTCAAAACTACTGAACCGATCTAAATGAAATTTGGTACACAGATAGTCTAGAGCTTGATAAAGGACATAGACTTTTTAATGCAAAATAAGGGTTGTAAAGGAGGATGAACATTTGTAAGGAAGTATTGTCATTTTTAAAACCAGAAGATTGAATCTTATTTTGAGGCAATTGATTAGATGTAAATAAACATGACATTAAAATTTTGTAAAAAATTTACCCTTAAGGGGTAATAAAAAAGGGATAAAAGCTTTAGGAAAGTAACCTTTTACGCGGGCGAAGCCGCGGGCAGAAGCTCGTATAATATATATGGAAGCAGAGTAAAACATGTTGCATGTATTTTAGCTAAATTTTATAATCGGCCACATTCTGACATCAACCTTTTTTAAAAATGCTATAGTTGACTAGATGACATTACCTCAATTAGTAAGGGTCAGTACAAAGCGTTTGTCTGCTTTTGCAACATCCACAAGTAAATATGTAGATAGCAGTGACAATCACAATCACTACCACAAAGTGTTTACTATTGTAATTGAGTAGAGTGCTGGTTGCTCTAATAATTAACCTTGTGATCGGGTCCGCTTTCGGAACTGGACAAGCCATAATCTTTGGCTTTATTAAAAATATATATCCTGGTTCTAAGTGAATTACTCTGGAATTAATAGTTACTAAACATTGCAAGTCACGTCTGGAGGAATATACTATACGGACTTTGTAGGAACTCGAGAAAATTTCCTTCCTTGCGTTCAGGGGTTTCTACCATACCTAACTACTGTAGCAATAGATGTTACGCCTCCACATATCGGCCCCATTAAGCTGTTTCGTATCCATGCTGCCGTACTACTTCGCTTATCGTAACTATAACTCACTTTACTGGCTGAGTAGTTAATTTTATTTCCGGTCTCCCGTATTGCCTTATAGGAAGAAAGTGGAATCATTTTTTCCATCTCCAACTCTTTATTTTTTTCTAATTAAATTTGAAGGTCAAAAGCTGTTTGGACGTTTGAATGTTTGTTACCTACTCACGCGTAAACCGTTGAAGAGATTTGGATGAAATTTGGCACGTACATAGACCATTCCCTAAATTAAGACATAGAATACTTTTTAACTCGTTATTATGTTGCCTTGAGATAATAGTTTAACTTTAGGCAAGTTACTTTTTGCACAGGCGAAGCCATGGACAGGAGGTAGAATATTGTAAATGATGTGAAAATTAATACAAAACTACAATAGGTATTTATTAATATAAATAACTTACTTATTAAGATTATTGATCATTTAATTATTATTTATATAGGATTTCTTTTTTCTTTCTTGATTACGGAAAAAAACGACTACCAATATGAAGCCCAAATCCACCCAGTTGGGCTTCCAGGTCTCTCGCTCACCGAACAAAGCGCAATAGCACATTGCCATTACTCAGACGTCGATTTTCTGGGAGAGTGTGTTACTACCACGGACGGACCGGCCCACGGCTGTAAACAGAGAACTTTCAACAGCGTGGTCTTACTACTAAAGAGAAAAGACATGTAAAAACAAAATAAAGTTGTTACGTACGAATTCAATAAATTTTGTATAAACAGTCTCTTCCATAAGACTTAAAATCGAGAGATGATTGTTTATTTAAAATTATACCAATATAAATTTATCTTTTCAAAAACAATAGTAAGTACACGCTTGTAACAGTAATTATTATTCCATATGAAAACTTCAATTCTCGATGATAGAGTGCTTAAGAGATATATTCTCGATAATATAATTGATCCTTGATGTTTAAAATAACAGTACTTAACTGAGACTATACGATACAGAGAATATAATATTTAAAAAAGCATCATTCTCCAATCATTATTCTTTTCTATATGTGTCGATAGCACGACTGGCAATTATAAAATTATACATGATTCCTATTTCAAATATTTTGAGCAGTGCTGCTTAAAAATCATATTATCTAAACTATTATAATTTTTAATAATATGATCGATGGTCGATTTATTTTTGTCGATTTATGGAATCACGACATATGCCGCTTTTTAATATTTCTACCGTTTCTAAAATTTAGGGTTTGTGAATATTTTACCGCCCCTTAAAATTAGGCCGCCCTAGGCGTTCTTACAGGCATAGACGTAAATCCACTACTGAATATATACATAGACTAGATAATATATACATATACTAGACCAGATTGGTCACGTACTGAAGGAAGGTGGAGTCAAGAGTCTCCGAAACTGGCGAGCGTGTATGAAGAGAATTATGAATGTTGAGGAAGCGAGTGAAGTATGCAAGGATAGAGTTCTCTGGTACTCTGTTCTCTCTGCCTACCCTGCAAGGTATATGGCGTGATAATATGTATGTAATATATACATAAAATCACCTCTAATTTTTAACTGTGCATCACTCAGAACTGCGGGCGTGCTAATCAGAAATTTATAGTAACAAAATAATGTAGCAAATAAGTAGCTTCCATACGAAGTGTCACGGATTCACTCAAAATAAATATGCCGATGATCCAATAATACTAATTCTCAGTGAATTTTATAATCATTATTTGTATCTATTCTATTCCCGGCGCCATATACTACACGCTTTCGTCCTTAAAAAATAATTGTAACCAAACAACTTTCATTTACTGAATAATAACATTTCTTTTAGATTTATCTAAAGCAGTCGTTATTTTTAACACAAGATAAGCCACTGAGAATCTTAAAGTTAAACCGAAAATGCCCTCACGTGGTCCTATGTAAACAAATTGCAATGTATGTAAACATAGGATGGCAGTGCCTGAGGCACACCATGCCACCTCGATTTTTGTCAATCGCCTAAAACAAAGAGTCGGGGTGAATATTAAAGGGCCGGCGACACTCGAATGAGTTTTTCATCATGCTACGAGACACCATTGAACCGCTTTCAAACCCTTCTTTTGAGATCCCGTGCGAGATTAGGCACTAGTTCTTATGGTATGCCCGTAGTGATGTTTTAATTTTGTTAAGATATATCGAAGTTTTGAATTATTTATATATTTTTAACTGAGTTAAAACAAAAAAACGTTCCATTTATTTGTATTGCACTATTTTTAGAAACCTTAAGAACTCGAAGTCTATTTATACAGAAATGTAATACAACGAGTTATAAGATCTATCGGATATCCGATATTAAAACATATGTTCCTAATAACATCTAAGCAATCATTACTGTTATCACAATGAGTTTATGTATGTCGTAATAATAGGTTCAAACCTCCTCTAAATAAATAATACTTTAAAAAACTAAAAAAACATCCTTTTATATATAAAATAAACTAAAAAGTAGAAAATAACTTTTTTATCATTCAAGTTAAGGTAGAGTGAGAAATAAAAGAAATTATTTTAGTGTAAAAAAGCGCGGAGTGCCTGATGTTAACATTTCATTGATAGAGTCATGTGGGTAAGTAGGCACTGTGGGTATGCTGCGAAATATTTTCAGAAAACAGCCCACGCTTTTTTACATTAAAATAATTTCTTTTATTTCTCACTCTACCTTAACTTGAATGATTAAGAAAGTTATTTTCTACTTTTTAGTTTAGTTTATATATAAAAGCATGTTTTTTTAGTTTTTTAAACTATTATTTATTTTCTATTTTTTAGTTCCGCTAAATAAAGAAACGCGATTTTATATATTTTAATCTACTATGATTCCATGACTACTATCGGTAACTGTAATTATTTTCCAAATTATTAAATATGTACAGCTGTATTAATCGTGACATCTCGATTTTTATAATTCATTCAAATAATTTTACATTGTCGTCTTGTTACTTGATAATCGAAGCATTGCATCAAATGCCGTAACAGAGAAGCCTTAGATGAAATGATTCGATTACGAAGACTATGACTAAGTGCTACATAAACTCGTCCAGCAGCAAACAGTCGAGAGCCTAGATAAATGACTGCATGATCAACTGTACAGCCTTGAATCTTGTGGACGCTCGATGCCCAACTCAGAATGTCAATGGCAACATTCGTCTCTCAACAGTTCCATGTTTGGCTATTTTCTATCCAACTTACCTACTACATGAAAATGTAATAAGTGCGAATATTTATAAATTTAAATTCATATAAATGTTAATGTTTTGAAATTATATGAAAATATAATTTTAACTGTATTTAACAATCAATTAAAATTTGAAGTAGTCACAAATGGTACTAAGATGGCCGAAACCAGTACTTCTTTTAAATTAGACAATAACTCACAAATGAACAATTAAAAAACTAAAATTTACATTATTCCTGCATTAATAACTACATATGTATTATAATAACATTCCAAGCTTAGATCTTAAATATCATAATAATACAAAAGTAAGTTATATAATACCATTTAAATTTTTAACTTCACAAATAAGCACTAAATCAGTTGAAAACTATGTTATATCATAACATTCCAAGCTTTGATCTTAAATATTGAAATTTATCTTTAAACAATCCTCTTGTAAATATATCTGCAAATTCTCAATCACTACCAACAAACTGTAATACAATTATCTTTTTATAATACTTTTATTTAATAAAGTTATATTTAATTTCAATATGTTTACACTTCTTATGGGAAGTAATATTTTTAATGACACTGATAGCAGTTTGGTTATCTAAATTAGGACAGACTCCTCTTTACTTAAAAACTGTTTAATCCACATGGCCTCTTTTTAACAGCACAAGCTGCCATAAATTTAACCTCTGTAGTAGATAGAGCCACAGTTTGTTGTCTTTGGCTGTACCAAGCTACAACGCCCCGTTCCTGATGAAAGCATAGCCAGTAAGTGTATGACTTATATCCATGTTCAGCTGGTACATGTTATTGATTATAAATTAGCTGTTGTTAATTTTTACTATTTATAATAACAGTCAGTTTTGTCAAATCATACTTGGCCACCACTCTGAATAATCTGATTCACAGACATCAGATTGCTAGGTTGCTAGTTCGAGAACATGTAAAACATTATAAAACAGGACCTTTATAATATATAAGTGGCTAAGCTTACTTGTCCTGAGGACTGCACAGATAATTCCTGTCAATTTCTCCTATATTTCTTTGGCAACACACATACACAGATTTGAATGTGCACATAATTTGTTGAATTGACTGAGAGTATTATCTTCGTCTTAGCTTTAGCGTCTCGTTTCTTATCTACTATTTCTGAGAAATCTTCTATGCAATTCCAGAGTTCCTCATGTCCTCATGTTTAGCAATGCATACTGCATTGCTAAACGCCAGGTTGCATAATTTATATGGCCAGACAGGTTTTCGATAAATGCGAGAGTATTATTTAATGCCATTTTCAAATATATATCTCAATTCAAATACTTAAATGCTTCGCAAAGACCTAACAAGAAAACTTTTACACGAACTACGTTTTGTTTTTAATGTTCACTTGAATGTCTTTCTTTGATCACTAATTTTACCATTAGATATTACACTGTCTTTATTTCTGAACTTTTCGGGGCCCTTAACCTGATGAATTGAACGACGTAGCTCGAGTTTTATTAACTATTTAATATGAAACTAACAAGAAAAACATACAGTGGCTTGACAGATGACCTTGATGTCACGAAATAGAGACATTGTTTTACGGTAGCGCCCTCTAGGCGCGTAATTCAAAATTGGAAACTTAAATTCAACAATTTAATCCTGACTATACCAATAACTGATTAGGATAATGGTGTTATCTTATTAAATTATTGCATTGTCATCGGTCCTCGATAAGTCTACCAAATTGAAATAAAATCTGACCGTTCGAAGTGGGTCAAGTCCAAAGGAGTCGGTTACAAACATACAGGTCAGGCTAATAAAAAGCATGTAAAAAGGAATAATCTAGTATAATGGTTTGGTATTGGATTTTATTTCATATCAACCTTCTTTTGCAATGATATTACTACTTGTGTTCTTTAGTCGTCTTTCACGGTCACCACCCAGAAAATAACAATAATAATGATATTATATTTATTTATTTCACTCATGAAAATAGATATAAATTATATAAGTCATAATTCTCCTACTCTTATCCCAATTACTTGGGGTCGATACAATATGTACCTACTGTTCTTTCATAGTACATATTGTAAAGTTATTGGCAATTGTTTTGTGACCGGCCGCCTGCCAGACGTCAACCCTCCTTGGGAATGTAATTGTTGACCAAACGGCATCAGATAAAGTTGGGCCAGATCGTTATATGGCTCTTAATCGTCTTTTACAACATCCACGAGCAAAGTAAGGGTTGGTAGTATTCGTAGCCTCTACCACACAGTACGCTTGTTTGCCATCATAAATATTTAAAAAAAGTAATGGATGAAAATATTATCGACTCTTCCGCTCTCGTATTCAAACGTCCCTAGCTCGTTATTGCACGTCATCACTAGTGTAGCTCGCGACACCACTCGACACCGCGATGATTCAGCATTCTCAATCCAAAAAGCCTTTTACGATTCCTCTTTCATTTTCCACGAGTGAATTCGACTCGGTTCCCACGCAGTTTGAATCGTTTAGCAATACATACTCTAACTTCAGTACCTATTCATTAATTCTTTATTTATGTTTCGTTCTTATTTACGAGGTATGTGAAATGTATAAAGTTTATTAAACTCTGAATATATATGGAGACATTTAAAGACTTGAATACACATATTAACTACGTATATTCAAGTTTTTTCTTATTTTTGATGTATAATTAGTAAAGCCAGCTCGTTGGTATGTTTGTAGAAGTCGATATATCGCAACGCACTTACATCAATGAGGATAGCATATAAACCTTCTTCGTGAAAAATACATATACATACCAATTTTCATAATGATCGGTCAAATAGTTTCAGAGTTTAACGATGTGACATATATACAAACATTTTCTTTTATAGATATACATACATACATACATACATATCATCACGCCATATCCCTTGCAGGGTAGGCAGAGAGAACAGAGTGCCAAAGAACTCTATCTTTGCATACTTCACTTAAAGTATAGATTTTGATAATGAAAGTAATTGAGATTGCACTAGGATAGGTCAGGATAGGAAGAAAGCGTTCCACACTAGTCTTCTTCTACAGAACCAGTAATCTGTTTACTAGGCGAAGAGAGATTGCACAGGAATCATGATGTCCCATGCCATTATACTATTACCCTAAAAGGCAATTCAACTAAAACCTATTCTGTCCTCCATTAGGCACACTGCTCAAACGGTTCAGAACTATGGAAGGGTGACGTGTGGACCCATCACCTGCAGAATTATAATACACCGCCTAATTAAGCAGTTCACCGGTACTGATTTAGCAATTGGAGAATGGCCCACCCAACGCATTAATCAATCGGGTATCTACCCTGGGTACCCACTTCAATTTCTGTACAAAAGTAATGGACAGTGACCATTATATTCTCACTCTGTCGCCACAGGAATATTATATAATCTAATATCATAAATTATATTACATTGTATGTGTTATCTAAAAATATAAATAAAAGTTAGGACCTCAATTTCTCCGTGTGGTGACGGAGTAAGAATACAATTCCGCGCCCCTATCTTACCCGTGGGTGATCGTAAGAGACGACTAAGGGATATAAAATGCATATAACATCTATACAAGAAAAGGAAAACTCTAAACAAAACTCTATCCCAACAAGTCTGACCAGCGTGGTATAGTGGGTCAATATCCCTCCCATTGTGGAGGAGGCTCGAGCCCAACAGTACAACAATATATGTTCCATTGCTGAGATGAAAGTGAGGACAATGGAACTATGCCACCAAGACGTCCAACGCTCTAATTCTTCGTATTAGCCATGCTGCTATGCACTAGTTATGTATTACGTAATAACATAGATCTAAAAAGCTATGTCGCCAAATTACGTAAGTCATTTTTTAATATGAATCGTAAGTAAAATCTATGCTCGAAGTTAATATACCTACTTTATTTTTAACTATTACCGCATTACCAATTAAGATCTTCATCAAACCCAGGTATTAGAATAAAATTAAAATATAAATTTCAAATTATAACAATTTATAACTACGTAATTTTCATACAATCATGAAGAAAAATCTTAATATATATAGGCATCAATCAAGGCAGTGGTATGAGGCCAGTGAAAAATGGCGATTGCCATTAAAATGTAAACGCACAATAGCAGCACGCGACGCTTACGTAATTACAGCGTTTAACTTGCATCAATCATCTGACGGATTTTGTGTTTCGTTTTTATTACACTCTGTATCCGTGTTTAATGTTTACTGAACCAATTATGTGTATTTTATGACAGCTGTCACGGATCTGATTTTTATATTATTAAAGAAAAGATACTGCGTAAGCGAAGCCTTGTATTGCATTTTGCCAGCAGGGCTGGCAAAACGCCTTCGGCTCCTAATCAAATAGGGGTCCCGATGCGACGCAAGGTTAGAAGTAAAGAAACATTGTTAAAAAAAATATTAAAATTAAAAAGCTAGACGCAATTAAAGTCCATGTAAAAATTAAAAAAATATATATATTACATTAAAATTTGAACGCATTCATAAGCAAAAGATATCTGTCAATTTTAAAACGTATCCATTAAAACTATCTAAAAATATCTATGGGCCAAGACAGACTATGTAACTTATCTATTCTATCTATTGAAAATTCTATTATTACAATCTAACTTTGAAGATGTTATTGAAACCTTTGCGAAATAGATAGCTTTGCGATTTTATTAATAAATATTTTGTTAAGATTAAATTGTTATTTCATTTAATCACTTAATATCTATGCTTTTGAAAATAAAATTCAATAATTTTTTAACTAAACACAAAATTTTAATAACAGTTTTAGTTAAATACTTTAGTGATTTATTAAAATAGTAACGATTTTCGCAAGGAAGGCCCCATCCAATGAATTTGCCATTGGCCTCAGTTGATAAAGTTACGCCACTGCATTCAAAATAAACAATTTTGGATTAGGGCACTTTTATAACACCGCCATTTATTCAGTAGACTGTATTCAGTAGACTGTATTACTTATGACTTTCCGTTATGCTGCTTCCAAAATTTGGAACAACCTTCCTCCGCCAATTAGGGATTTAAAAAGTATCTATATCTTTAGAATACACATAAAAAAATTTTTACTTAGTCATCAAATAAAATTTAAATCTTATAATATAAATATTTCTGTAATATGATCTTTTCCATATAATAAAATTGCTTTTTATATTCTCAACAGCAACAATTTATTTACGTGTAAAATAAGAGTCTTTTTTTTGGTTCTTTTTCTTTCTCTCAGCCAAATTTTGTATACAATATATTATTTTATTTATAGTATATATTATTAGCAGCACGCTCAGTATTAGTACGTAGTACGCTCAGTACGTAGCAGTAATACAATCTACTAATCTGTAATATGTACTGTACTGTAATATGTGTGTCTGTAGTATCTGCAGAACACAATATGTTGAACGCAGTAAGAGGCGCAGACAAGTGTTATTTGTATGGCCGGTAATCACTGTTTAAATTTTTCTATTTTTTTATTTTTTTTTTTATTTATTTGATTTATTTATTTATAATATTAACATCCATATTCCATCCATCCATCAACCCATAAACGTCCACTGTTGGACATAGGCCTCCATATTATTTATTTATAATTGTATGATAATTATCAATATTCTTAGTTATTATCAATCATAATCGATTGTGTAATATGGAAGCACATATTCACAACATAGTTATCATTAAGTGTTATCCGTGAGTCACTAATAGGGGTGCCAACGGAAGATCAATGTTGGGTGAAACCCAACTAATGCTGAGATGGCGACCTTTTCGGCAGGACATGCAGTTTTTTATTTATTCTTTGATTATTATTTTGCTACTGATTCTTCAGGTTTATGTTATCGTATATTTTTTGTTGAACTATCACTATTGTTAATCTGACCACTGTTTCCTTTATATTTTTTTTTTTTTTTTATAATTGTTATTGTATTTTTCTTTTATATGAAGTGTAAACTTGTTCTTGTTCACTATATATATATATATATATATCTTTGGCATGTCTTCCGCCGAATAAATGAATTTTCTTTCTTTCTTTCTTCTTTCTTATTAATAACTTTAAAGATATCTCTATCGTTAAGCGGTAGATGATTACCGATAAGATATCCGGCGTCCATTTCCATTACAAGCAAAATTGCTATTAAGATTTCCTTTCAAAAAAATTCACAGTAGTGTAGCCTGTTATACCGTGCTCGATAAATGCCTGTGTGCACACCTGCCATGAATTATATTGTTAAAGAAAATATGGCGTGTGAATGAGGGGTACCCCTGGCCGCACTTTTATGCATCAAAAATAGGTAAATGAGAGTAAAATAAACAATTTATCAGTTTTATGTAAAGTATTATCCGTGTGGTGACAGAGTAAGAATATAATTCACTACCCCCTATCTTATGATAGTGGGTGATCGTAAGAGACGACTCAGGGATATAAAATGCATATAACATCTATGCTAGAGAAGGAAAACTTAAAACAAAACCCTTTTTTTGGGGTGGGCTACGGTCGGCGCACTCCTCGCACCGCTCCATCCGGGGTGACAGAGGGGTGTAAGCACACACACCCGTAACCCACCTGTGACGCCGCCTTCGTCGTTGGGCCGACCATCGGAGCAGAGTGACTTGACGTTAGTGGTCGGCCCGACGGAATACCCCTGAGGAGTGCCCTCTCTATCCAAATTTCTAAAAATAATATTATAATTACTTGTCACATGGATGCAGTAAGCAATTGCTTGCTGGCTTGCTGATTTTTTTTTATTTAATGTAGCTTTGGCAACAGAACCATCAGCTTAAACCAAATTACAGAATTCATTTGCCTTTGTCACTTCTTCGTATTGCGGAGCAAAAGCTCCTACTATAAAAATAGTCACTGTCCGTCAGTAAGTCATGTCGTTACCATTAATTGGGCGCTGATAACCAAATCAATAATTTGATTGGGAATTTTGGCAAAATATGAAAATACACGTAAACCACTAATATACCATTTTCATTCAGCACTTTTAACTGTTTATATTATATAAAATACCAGTGAAATTATTCAATATAACACTACAAAACACTAAAGAAATGAATATAATACAAGAACGTGACATGACATTTCCATATTCGCGCCAAAACTCCTGGCTTGCTGAGCCGCTAACCATAGATAATAATAAACAGTGCGTCATTACACCTCTATTTTCCAAATATTTTTAGCAAGAAATTTTGAAATTCGATAATAGATGGTTGCTGCCTTACCCACAGTAATAGCTGTAATTTCCATAATTATATTACATATACCGTAAACATTATATATACATTGTTATTAAATAACATATTTATTTTAATATTCAGATTGTCATTATACCTACACAACTTACACAATTTGTTTGAACATTTCTGAGTAGGCTTATAACAGTCATAGGCAAAATTAAAAACAACGTTATTTAACACTTTAATTGAAAACGTATGCCCATATCATTCCAGTACCGGTCTTAGTTGGCAACGCGATTCTCAAGATTGTCGCCCTATGCTTATCTAGGACAAATAGACCACTTAGATAAATCCAATTTCAAGATCTTTCTCGATCTTTTTTCATTAAAAAAAAGAAGACGACTAAAAGCTTTTATATCGACCTGAACCAACTCCACCTGAGGTCGTTCGGTCAACAATAGCATTCCCAAGGAGGGTTGACATCAGGCAGGCGGCCGGTCATAAAACTATTGCTCATAACTTTTGCAATAAGTACGATGAAAGAGGAGTACATACAGCGTTAACCCCCAAGTGATTGGGATAAAAGGAGAATGTTGATGAGTATTATTTCTTATCCAATAAAATATATTAGGCACTCGGTGCGTTTAATTTAGATCAAAAGTATCATTTAGAGATAAAAACACATGGTCGACTCGCCAGTTCTCTTTGACTTGTCTTGACACGCTACCGCGAGTCTAGAATCTTGATTATGACGGTATGCCAAAATGGCAAATTCAATAAGTGTCAACCTCAAATGTACGTTATTTTTTAATAAAATACTTTCTCAACGAACATATAGATTGATTAAAATATCTTAAATATACAAAGCGAAGACGTATTTTTTTATGAACATAAGAAAAAATAATTTAAAAAGAAACGATACATTTTTATGAATAAACAGTTGTGAATTTGATAAGAAAAATCAATATTATCGATCATCTTTAAGATAAATGAAAATTTATTCGAGAAGATTTTGATATGACGATACATACATACATATATATCATCACGCCATATCCCTTGCAGGGTAGACAGAGAGAACAGAGTGCCAGAGAACTCTATCTCTGCATACTTAACTCGCTTCCTCAACATTCATAATTCTCTTCATACACGCTCGCCGGTTTCGGAGACTCTTGACTCCACCTTCCTTCAGTACCTGACCGATCTGGTCTAGGTAGGTTAGTCTCGGTCTCCCTCGGTACCTACATCCTTCGAATTTCGCATTGTATATCTTCTTAACCAGACGTTCGTTCGGCATTCTTTCCACATGTCCGAACCATCGGAGCATTCCCTTTCGCATCTTTACACCAATACTCTCTTTCATACCTACTCGCTCTCTTACGTCGTCGTTACGAATGCGGTCGGCCAGATATGACAATGGCGATCGTTATCACACAACAACGTACAATCTGAAGACGATACAAATTTTGTTTACCTTCTTTTTCACACGCATATCAGTAATTTTCTTATTTACATGAACTCTATAAATTTTTTGAAAATAGAAATCCTTTGTATAACAAAAGCTGGCATAAAATCATTTCAAGTAGAAAATACACTTACCGTCAAATAATACTGAAGTGTTGTAATAAATCCATTAAAATATAGAATATCGACCTAATACGATAATAATCAGATACTTCCAATATTTAATTGGGGTTAACACCTGTGAAACTGTGGCACCGCTTGTATTAATAAAATATATCCATTGTACTTACAGCTCTATATTTCTTTTCTCATTGTATATTCAAGTGACTCCTGAGCAAGCATTTCTAGAAGATGAGATCGTAAAGCAAAAGTAAATTAAATTAAATTTGTATCATTGTTCATAGCGTTCATTGCATCTTTATTATTATATTTATTCATCATGTTTCGGCGCAGAGGGAGAACTAACAAAACGGTGGAAAGCGGGGGAAACAAATATGGATATTAAATCAGTCTCGAGTAATAATATATAAAATAAGAGAAGATCAGAATGGTAATCATGATTATTTTCTAAATACATATTATTATAAATCAGCGCGTGTATTTAATAAATATATGCAATGATCAATTAAGGGATGTACCACTACTGCAAGACAAGTAAAAGTTAAAGTTTTCCCTAGAGAATCCGTACGGTTAGTTAACTTCCACCAACTGGAGAAAATCTTGCAGCATACATTATGTCACTATCTCTAACTTTCCCACGGGAGTCATAAAATCAAGTAATTTATGCTTATTTTAAAGGAAATATAACCGTATTAACCAATTTTTGTAAGTAGTGTAGGATGCAGAACAGATTTCTATATTATACTTAGATATTACTATGGATATGATACGCTCTTTTCTCCTAGTTTTTCTAGAAGAATTCGGTGTGGCGGCGGCTACGAATACTACCAACCGTTAAATTGCTCCTGGAAATCGTAAAAGACGGCAACAATATTATAGGTTTGACGTCATTCAGGTGGCCAGTCATAAAACTATTATCAAAACTTTTATAATATACTAGCGACCCGCCCTCGCTTCGGTTGCGTCAGTTCAGTTGAATAGTTTACTTTCACGACATAGAATTCCTTTCGGAGAAGGC
The DNA here is from genome assembly GCA_905163515.2 of Lymantria monacha. NCBI lineage: Eukaryota > Metazoa > Arthropoda > Insecta > Lepidoptera > Erebidae > Lymantria > Lymantria monacha. Next base: position 21,791,857 of record LR991091.1, read on the forward strand.
ATTTCTTAAATTACAGGGCCGAAAGAAAGTCCACAACAAATTCCAAGTCTGTAGCGGCAGTATTGGATATTTTTTTAGGTTAACACCTACGCAATCCCCTTTAAGGGAGAAATTTAAAAAAATCCGTTCCTAGTTTACCTCTATATCGTAACACAAATATGCCTACCGAAATTCAAGTCTATAGGAGCTATATTTAAAAAATGTAATTTTACACCCCAGCAATCTCCTTGCTGGTCGAATTTCGTAAAATCCGTTCTTAGCTGACCTTTACTCGACGCTAGGAATATACCTACCGAATTTAAAGTCTGTAAGTCTTATGGTTCCAGAGATATCGTGATGAATATATATGAGAGATCGAATATATATATATGTATATATATATATATATATATATATATATATATATATATATATATATATATAAGACTATAAGATAAGATAAGAGATTTCCACCTATGTATTGACTCATCACGATATCTCTGGAACCATAAGACTTACAGACTTTAAGGGGACTTTTAGGGGGGCATAGTCCGGAGCGGGCTCGTTCGCATCCCCTGCCAGTCTAATTAGACTGCTAATCCGGCTCGAAATGCGTACCGCAATGCGGGTTAGGGCGTCCCCCGGAGGCGACGCGTACCGACCCGCCCCCGTCGGTACGAACTTCGGCAGTTGCGGCGATGGGGGCCGCCACCCATCACGCCTTGCCCAGTCAGGCGAGTCGAGGAGAGCAGAGTGCCGGGTGGGCACGTGGAATGTAAGAGGTTGTGTGGAAGGTAAGTTGCACGAGCTGATATCCGTCATGGCGGACAAACAGCTAGACGTGCTCTGTGTAACAGAGACCAAGCGAAGGGGCAGCGACGCCTGCGATCTTCCTGGTGGCAGGATGGCTCTGTGGTCTGGTGTACCACAGAGCAATCGAGCCAGCATGGGGGTAGGAGTACTGCTGTCCTCTCGCTTGGCCTCAAGTGTGAAGGATTACGGAATGTATGATTCCAGACTTCTTTGGGTCCGTATAAAACTTGGTGTCACCAAGGTATTCATGGTTGTAGCATATGCTCCCGTAGGATCCTCGGTAGCATCAGACCTAGAGAAGTTTTGGGATAATGTTAGGGAAGTTCTGGATATGGCAGAAACCAGTGAACGCGTGATTGTATGCGGCGATTTGAACGGATGGGTGGGGACCAAGCATCCTGACTATGAGGACGTACTTGGTCCATTTGGTGATAAGAGAGTGAACGACGCAGGTAGGCTCATAGCGGATTTATGCATGGAGAGAAACCTTATTGTGTCAAACACATTTTTCCAACATAAGGACATCCATATGTATACATGGAGAAGGAATGAACAGAAAAGTATAATAGATTTAATTTTGGTATACAGTCGCCTCCGAAGCAAAATATTGGACGCAAGAGCCTACAGGGGCCCCACAGTCGATACGGACCACTATCTCGTTATTGCGAGATTTAGTGGTCTGTTCAAAAAGTGGAGGCACTGGCGAGAGCGTGTCCACTTCGGAGGGCTTGAAAGAATAAAGGTTGAAAGGTTGCAAGAAGAGTGTGTAAGAGAAAAGTATGCAGAGGGTGTCCGAGAACGGCTGACGATGGCAAGCCAGCCGCAATCGGACATTGAAGAATGCTGGAGAGTATTGAAAGAGAGTATGGTAGACACAGCGAAAGAAGTATGTGGAAGTTCAAAGAAGCATAGAAACACAAATGGTGATGCATGGTGGGATGCGGAAGTGGCAGCTTCCGTAGAGCAAAAGAAGAAAGCGTGGCTGGACTATGTCTCTTCTTTGAATCTGAATGACAGTATGACTGAACAGAAGAAAGAAATATATCGGCAATGTAAGAATGACACCAAGGCCTTAGTGAAAGAGAAACGTGATAGAGCAAGTATGAGTGCAGAAGATAGGCTGACTAAAAACTTCGAGGGTAACACCAAACTCTTTTGGAGGGAGGTGAAGAAGTCTCGGGGTGGTTGGTCAGCCTTCAGAATGAATAAAATAAGGTCTAAAGGTGGAGACATTCTTACACAAACACAAGACGTGTTAAGCCGAGGGGTACTATCCCAGAAACCTCCACGCGGTGTACCCTGGGTGCGGACGGCGGTCCCCAGTTCTTCTGTTGTACTGTCGTCCGTAGCAAATATCTGCGCCATTTCGCTCCTTACTCTACTACAGTCGTAGTAGAGTTTATAGGACGCGAAATATTGGGACGGGCTCAGTCACTCATTCATTTGAGGGCTGGGCAGGCACATGCCACCGCCCACACATCGTAAACCTGATTCTTTGCTTGTCTTAGTTTCAGGAGCGAGGGTCTTGGCTTAACCGCCCGGACCGCGAGGAAGACAACCTCTATAAAGAGTTCGAAGTAACATTCGAACTCGGAAATCACCCAGAATCTTAAGTTCTGGCGTGCGGCGAGAAGATGCATGGCAGATGGGTTGTTCTGTCGTTAGCACGCTCCAGCCAGGGTACCGGCTGACCCCCTGGTAGGTAAATGTAGGCTTGCCCGGGTAAAGGGATCTCTGCCCGGGTCGACGTAGTGTATCTCCCCTACTCGTGGGAATCATATGGATACCAACAATAAAAAACTTTTAATCGACGATCTGTGTGATTCTCACACCACGGCCTTGTCAAGCCAAAGAAAAACTGACAACGACGCCTCGTCCTCAGGACTTGAGGCGTCCGCCGAGGGCCCGGCACAAACCGTGGAGGCCCAAAAGAAGAAGAGGAAGTCGCCTCGAAAGTCTCGGGGCAACGGCCTGAGCCACAAGAAGCGGCTGGAGGAGCGGCGAGCGCGCAGGGAGGCTACCGCCGCTGAAGAGAAGAAGGACGGTAGACTCGCAGCAGAGCCGTCGACGGACGAGGGCGACAGTGATGTCGCAGAGCCGTCCGAAGACGAGGGCGGCGGATCTACCGTCAGAATGGACGAGGGCGGTGATATTCCCGCAGGGCCGTCCAAAGAGGACAGCGGGTCGGCTGGTGAAGGCCCCACTAGGTCGTCGGCGCGTCTAGCAGCAAAGACGCCGCCGGCGACCGCGACTAAGAAGGAGGGGGTCCTCCCCTCGCAGGTGCGAAAGCGCCCCCTGAGCAAGGGAGGCAGCTCGAGCGCCGAAACCGAGGGGAGCGTGGCCAACATGCCTCCACCCAAGATCCAGGCCTCCCGAAGAGGGCGAGGGACCTCGGCTATGGAAAGGGCGGCGGCGGTCGCTGTCCGCGCCGGTGAGGCCACGGATCTGCAGGCCGAAAATGTCCGCCTTAAAGGCGAGATGTCAGGCCTGCGGACCCGAAACCGGAACCTGGGCGACATGCTGGCGGAAATGCGTCGGGCAAACCGCCAGCTGTTGATAGACGTGGCCGACCTCAAGGCGCAGGTGGCGCTGTTCGTGTCACCTGCGCCAGCCGCGCCATCGGCCAGGGCCGGCTACTCAGCGGCCGCTGCGGCGCCAAAGCCGCCTCGCGCTGCGGTGCCGACGACGTTGGGTGATGGCGTCACCGTCACACCCGTCCCCGCGGCGAGGAAGACGCCTGCCGCCGCGAAGCGCGCGACGCCGGCTGACGCTGGCGCGGTCGCCGCGGCGAAACTCCCTGTCCCGGTGGTGAGGTTGACGCCTCTCCCCGCGGACCGCTTGCCGCCGGCTAGCGCCCCTGTGGCGCCAAAGCCGCCAGGCGCCGTAGAACGGGCCCCTGAGGAGGCTCAGCCGACCCCGTCTGAGGTGGGAGGCATATCGGACGAGGCCCTCGCCAAAATCATCGGCGCGGTGGGCAAGCTCGTCGATGCGCGCTTCGCCGTTCTGGAGGCGAGGTTGCCTCCAGAATCACGTGTCCGACCACCTCTCGCCGCGGACAAGCGGCCGCATGTGGCACCAGCCCCCGCCCCGCTGCCTTGTCAGGGTGGCCGCGTGGGGAGCTACGCCGCAGCCGCGGCCGGGCCCAAAGGCCCCGGCCCAGCTCCGAAGGGACCCGCCCTGAGGAGGAAGACGGCTCCGGCTCCTGCCGGACCGCTGAAGTCGCCCGCAATAACACCGCCGGCGACGACCAGCGAGGCTGCGACGAGACCTTCCGCGTCTGGCACGACTGCCGTACCCGAACAGGGTTGGCAGGTGGCCGAGCGCGACAGAAGGAGTCGCGGCCAAAGAAGGAGAGCGGAGGCCAAGCGCGCCGCTGAGGTCCCCGCTCCACAGGCAGGAGCCGGACGGAAGAAGAGACCGCGCAAGGGGCTCAAGTCGCCGAAGACGGCCGCAGTGGTGATCACTGTGCTGCCCGAGGCACAGAAAACAACATCTATGTAAACAATTATGTGTTGGTATCTCACTATTCGAGACCTAATAAAAGAGGTGGCGTATGTATTCTGGTTAAGAGAGGATTATTGTTCAAAAAATTGGACTGCTTTGATGTCTTACAAACACTATACCATTTTGAATGTTGTGCTATACATATATTACCTAATATTATAGTTATTTGTCTTTACAGAATCCCATCTAAGTACGTATCAGACCTTAAATATTTATTTTCCCAATTTGAGCTTATGCTACATAAATATTTGCAGAAACACTCTAAAAAACATATAATTATTGCCGGGGACTTGAATATAAACACTCTTGAGGCAAACATCAATACAAAAAAGCTTGAAAGTATATTGCAACAGTATAATCTTTCTCAACATATTACTAGCCCAACAAGGGCCAAATCATGTATTGATTTAATAATCAGTGATATTAGTAAAAATGATTCGATAAGTTCTGTTCTGCCGCTTGGTCTTTCGGATCATGATACGGCACAGGTACTGACTTTTAATGTACAGTCAAAAAATGTAATCCCCAGATATATACTGCAATATAAAAGATGTTACAGTAAGGAGAATGTAACTAAATTTCAGAAACACTTACACAGTTTATATTATCTGAAATTACAGCCAAATATTGCAATGAATAATTTTAATCAGGTTTTTAATGAGTTTTATGATTATTTCTGTCTTCTGTATAAACTCTGCTTTCCTATTCAAGCGGTAAAAATTAATATACTGAAGACATTACAGTGGTTATCTAGAGGCATAAAGGTAAGCTGCAATAAAAAAAGATTACTTCGTTTTAAGTATTATTCTTCTAAATGTAATATAGACAAAATTAATTATTTAAGATATAAAAAAAACTATTAAGAAAATGCATCATAAATGCAAAAATTGCAACATTAAATATGTTCTAAATAGTGATAATGTTAGTAAGTCCACCTGGAAAATAATAAAAAATGAAATTGACACCTCGTACTGTAAATTTAATATTTCAAAAATAGATATAGATAATGTAGTTATAACGGACCCTTCCCTTATAGCCAATAAATTCAATGAAACATTCATTCAAACGCGCACAAACAACTTCATCAAAAAATTTGATTTACAGATGTCAAGTACACTCAAGTTAATTCTTTATTTTTAACTCCTGTTGATGAGTATTACATTGAAAAGATAATAATGACCTTAAAAAACACGACTTCGGAGGGTTATGACTGCATATGCACTAAGATTATTAAACTATGCAAAAATTATCTGAGCCCTATTTTAACCCAATTAATAAACTACTCTCTAGAAACTGGTTTGTTCCCAAATAAATTAAAACATTCCATAGTGAAGCCTCTTTATAAGAAAGGTGATACGAACAACGTAAATAACTATCGACCTATTACATTAATACCGATCATTTCTAAAATTTTTGAAAAAGTAATGCATGAAAAGTTGACTACTTTCATAAACTTAAAAAACATTATAAAACAAAATCAATTTGGATTTCAAAAACATAAATCTACAAGTGACGCAGCATTTTATTTAGTTAAAGAAGTTTTACAAAGCATAAATAATAAAAAATATACAACAGTTTTATTTCTAGACATGACTAAAGCTTTTGACCACGTGGCACATCATCAACTGTTGGCTAGGCTAGAACAAAATGGTATAAGAGGACCTGCGTTAAGCTGGTTACAATCATATCTGGAAAACAGAGTTCAGTGTGTAGAAGTGACGCAAGTAAATAAAAAAATATACAACAAACATATCGATCAAATTGTCTAATAAACAATTCTGGCGTGCCTCAAGGTAGCGTGCTTGGTCCGTTGCTATTTTTACTATATATAAATGATTTACCGGATCAAATAAAACACAAAACTATACTGTTTGCTGATGATGCTTCGATTATCGTGACTACAGAAAATAAATTGACATTAGAACAACATAAATATGACATCCACAAAACATCGACATTAATAATAAATTGGTTACATAATAATAATTTACAAATTAATCTTTGTAAAACAAATTTAATGAATTTTAACAATTTTAAACAGAATAATGTAGATATAGCTATTGATGGACAATTATTACAAAATATAAATAAAACAACATTTCTCGGGATCATTTTAAACTCACATCTAAACTGGAAGGAACATATAGAAAGTGTTACTAATAAAATAAATAGATTTTCTTTTGCTTTATATAAATTATCAATAATGACAAATAAAAATACCGCTATGACTGCTTATTTTGCATATGTGGAATCCATATTAAGATATGCCGTAATGATGTGGGGGAATGGAACAGACATAGTTAAAGCATTTATTGCTCAAAAAAGGTGTATCCGTTCGATGTGTGGGATTGCACCCGATGTGTCCTGCCAGCCCTATTTTATAAAATTAAAAATACTGACATTGCCATGTATATATATATATTTGAATGTGCAGTATTCACCAAAATAAATATAGGTATATATACGTCAGCAGGATGTATTAGAAGTAACACGAGAAATCCAAATCGCTTAGTTTTAGAAGGGGTTCCAAAAAGTTGTCGAATGCATAAAAATTGTTATGTCATGTGTAAAAATATCTATAACAATATCCCAGAAAGCATGAAAGCACTGTCAATAAATATATTTAAGAGAAAATTAAAAATATGGCTTTTAGAAAAGGCCTTCTACTCAGTCGAACAATATTTAGAGTATAAAGAGTAAGTAGTATGGAATGAGGCATAGATCATAAGAATTATTATAAATTTGCATGCTATTATGTAATGGCCAAATAGGTGATAAAATTGAATTTATTTTCGAAATGCTTGTAAGACCAATGTAAACCCTATTTTAAGCAAATAAAGAATTTGAATTTGAATTTGAGGCGGCCGAGAAGGGCCTCAGCTACGAGGCCATCTTGAGGAAGGCCCGGCGTGAGCTAGACGTCTCCGATATTGGAGGCGTCGAAGCCAGGACCCGCAAGGCCCGGACGGGGGCTCGAATTCTCGAGTTCCCAGGGGCCAAGGGCGCCAAGACGGCCGACAGCGTGGCCGAGAAGCTGAGAGGTTTGTTCGCCGAGGAGGGTGGCATCAAGATCGCCAGGCCCGTCAAGTGCGCCGAAATGCGCATTTCGGGTTTGGACGATTCGGTGACGGTGGAAGACATCCGGGAGGCTATCGCCTCGAAAACCGGGTGTCCCATAGACACCGTCCGGGTCGGTGCCATTCGTCCCGGTCCGGGTGGCGTAGGTGCTGCCTGGGCGCAGTGCCCGGTGGAGTCGGTCAGGCAACTGGCCGGCTCAGGCAGGCTCCTCGTGGGCTGGAGCTCGGCGCGGGTAACCGTGCTTGAGCACCGGCCTGCGAGGTGCTACAAGTGCATGACGGTCGGACACACTCGACCGACGTGCACTAATTGCTTCGACTGCGGCGGATTGTGTTTCCGCTGCGGTCAGACCGGGCACGTGGCGGCATCTTGCGCCGCCCCGCCCCACTGCCCCGCGTGTGCGGCGGGCAATAAGCCCGCCAAGCACCGCATGGGCTCTGGGGCGTGCAAACCTCCAGCTTCGGCCCCAAAGGCGCGGGGCGGCCCTACGACCACGGCCGCTCCCGCTCCTAGCGCGGTCCGATCGCCCGCTGGCGAGGAGGTCATGGATACAACCCGATAATGGGTACACCATCCATGCACCTCCTCCTGCAGGCCAACACCAACCACTCCGCCGGAGCGCAGGATCTCCTCCTGCAATCCATGGCGGAGTGGTCGATTGGTGCAGCCGTAGTCGCGGAACCGTACGCCGTGCCTGATCGCCCCAATTGGGTGGTCAGTCGAAACGGTACTGCGGCAATCGTCGTCTCAACGCAGCGGCACTTCCCGTCCTTGTCCCTTTTGGATAAGGGCGAGGAATTTGTCGCGGCGGAGTGGGGAGGGGTCACGCTCTACAGCGTATACCTCTCCCCCACTAGGAGGATGGACGATTTCGGGGCCTCACTCACCACCTTGGAGGCCTCGATACGGCGACTGGCACCGGGCCTCGTCCTGGTTCTGGGGGACTTCAACGCCAAATCCACGGCGTGGGGGTCCCCTACGATGGACGACCGCGGGCGGGCGGTCAACGAGTGGGCGGCTTCACTGGGCCTCTGTGTTCTGAACAGAGGCTCGGTGAGCACGTGTGTGCGGCGGCAGGGCGGGTCGATAGTGGACTTGTCGTTCGCTAGCCCCGCTGTCGCGCCACGGGTGAGGAACTGGAGTGTCCTGGAGAAGGCGGAGACCCTGTCGGACCACCGGTACAACCGGATGGAGGTCTCCCCCCGGGAACCCGGTAGGGGTCACAGGGCGGACGGAGCTCCCGCGTTTCCGCGGTGGGCTGTGGGTCGTCTTGACAGGGATCTACTGGCGGAGGCGGCCATTGTCAGCACGTGGCTGTCCTCACCACCCCCAGCGGACGGAGTGGACGCTGAGGCTGTCCGCATTCGCAGTGCGTTAACGCAGATCTGCGATGCGGCCATGCCCAGAGTGCGGCGGCGTCCACCTCCGAGGCAGGGGGTCTACTGGTGGTCCCCAAGACTGGCGGACCTTCGTGCGGCGTGTATCAGTGCCCGAAGGTCCTACACCTGCAGCCGGCGGCGTCACCGCGACGTCGAGCGGGAGGGCCAGCTGTACGAGGCGTACCGCAGCGCGCGGACAGCCTTTCGGCTGGCCATCCGAGCCGCCAAGGGCGCGAGTTGGCAGGAGATGCTAGACGGTCTCGACCGTGACCCCTGGGGTCGCCCATATCGCGCGGCGCTGAACAAGCTTCGCGCGCGGGCCCCCCCTCAACGAGACCCTCCAGCCCGACTTCCTTCGTAGGGTGGTCAAGGAGCTGTTTCCACGGCAGTCGGAACACACGCACCCGGTCATGGCTCCGCCAGATCAGGACCGGGAGGCCGACGACGACGAGAGTGTTCCGCCCGTGACGGAGTCGGAAGTGAGGGCGGCCGTGGCGAAGATTCGTTCCGCCACCACGGCCCCCGGCCCGGACGGAATTCCAGTCCGGGTGCTGACGTCGCTCCTCGAGCACTTCGAGCCTCGCCTCAGGCAGCTGTTCAACGCCTGTCTGACGTCTGGATGGTTCCCTGAGTGCTGGAAGGAAGGGAGGTTGGTTCTCCTGCCAAAGCCGGGACGGTCCCCGTATTTGCCGTCGGCCTACAGGCCCATCGTGCTCCTCGACGATGTGGGTAAGCTGCTGCAGCGTGTGCTCGCTGCCCGCATCGTCCGACACCTGGAGGAGGTGGGGCCCGATCTGTCGGACGCTCAGTATGGGTTTCGGAGGGGGCGTTCGACCATCGGTGCCCTATTACGCCTGAGGCAGGCGGCCGCGGAGGCCGTCGCCGGGAAGGGAGTGCTGTTGGCGGTGTCGTTGGACATCGACAGAGTGTCGACAGAGGCGGCGTGCCTGTTGGCCGGGACACCCCCGTGGGACCTAGAGGCGGAGATGCTCTCCGACCTCTACCGGCGGGTTATCACAGCGCGCGAGGAAGGTGGCTCCCCATCGTTGAGCGAGATAGCCACCTGGCGCGTGGATGCCCGCCGAGACGTCATCGCCCGTTGGGCTACGCGTCTGGAGAGGCCTAGGCACGGTGTGGAGACCGTTGAGGCCCTCCGGCCCGTATTGATAGAGTGGATGGAGCGGCGGCACGGAGTCCTCACCTTTCGGCTGGTGCAGGTATTGACGGGGCACGGGTGTTTCGGGTTGTACCTGCACAGGGTCGTGTATAGGGAGTGGACTCCGGCCTGCCACCACTGCAGGAGTGACGAGGACACGGCGCAACACACGCTGGAGGTGTGTCCGGGATGGGAGCGGCAGCGCCGTGACCTCGTCGCTGTCATCGGTGCCAACCTGACGCTGCCGGCCGTCGCGAGGGCGATGGTCGACAGCATCAGGAACTGGGACGCGGTCGCCGCCTTCTGCGAGGCTGTCATCTCGCAGAAGGAAGCGGCGGAACGGGCAAGGGAGGATTCCCGCGCCCCGGGCCGCCACCAGCGGCCGGGGCGGCGCAGGCGCGAATACCTGCGCCTGATGCCGCCCTAACCGAGGCTTCGGGTGATCGGACCGGGGAATTGTCCGGTCACCCGACGTGAGGCCACCGCGTGAGGGCGACGCCCCGACGGCGAAATCTGTCGGGGCGTCGACGAGAGGAACCCGCGAGGGTGAACCGCCGGGCGGGCCACCGAAGTTAAAAATCGGGTCCCGGTGACCCGCTCGCACGGCGAAGAGAGAGGAGTTTTTACGGTGGGTCTATGGGGTCACGCGCCGCCTTCTCCGTCACCCCGGACCGATCTGGCGGGGCGAGACTAATCCATAGTCCACCAAAAAAAAAAAAAAAAAAAAAAGACGTGTTAAGCCGATGGAGTGAATATTTTGGCGATATGTATGCGGATGCTGCGGTTGGCGCCGGTGTCGCATGTGGTCTAGTAGATCAGCATTCGGGACGGCGTCCTCCGATGGCATCAGTATGGATGAAGTTGAATGGGCGATAAGAAGTTTGAGAAATGGTAAGGCAGCGGGCATTGATATGGTGTCTGCCGAGATGATCAAGCTTGGTGGCGCCTGTGTCCGGGAGGCGTTCCTGTTGCTCCTCAATTTATGTTGGAGCTCGGGAATGGTTCCCGGGGATTGGAATAGCGCAGGCATCGTGCCTTTGTTTAAAAACAAGGGTTCACGTTATGGCTGCGCAAATTACAGATCCATAAGCTTGACCAGTTTGGCAGCAAAAGTGTATGGTAAAATTATTGAAAGGAGAATGAGGATGGTGTCCGATGGTTTACTGTGTGAGACACAAGGAGGTTTCAGGAGTGGAAGGGGATGCATGGATCAAGTGTTCTCTCTGCGCAACATTGTGGAGAAGCATCTGGCCCTAGGTCAGAGGGTTTTCTGCAGTTTTGTGGATCTGGAGAGAGCATTTGATACGGTTGTACGAAAGGAACTTTTGGACATTTTACCGGAGTATGGTATTAACGGTAAACTGCTGCAGGCTGTGTAATCCAGTTACATGGGCTGTAGAGCCTGTGTGCGTCTGGATGATGGAATGTCGCCTTGGTTTGACGTCAATATCGGCGTTAAGCAGGGCTGCGTTCTATCAGCCAGGCTGTTTATCATATATCTGGATAAATGTCTCCAAAGGTTGAACGATATGAATGTGGGAGTCCAGATGGGTGACTCAGGGGTCTCTGCTCTGCTTTATGCAGATGATGCAGTCCTGCTGGCACAGTCAGCGACTGACCTGCAGACTCTAGTCGACACAATGACAGAAGATTGTAAGAAAAGGGGTCTACGCGTGAATGTGAGCAAAATCAAAATAATGGTCTTTGAAAGAGATGAAGCCAGAACAGATGTAAGAGTAACAATAGGTAATGATGTACTACAATCGCTCACACGATGCATTACAGTTTATGTGTTTGAATATCCGTTTGTGTTACGCTACGGCGATGGTCGATACTCCATTTCAGCAGTTGTTTGGTCTTTGAACTGTGCTAGGATATAGCCATTGCGATACTAAAACCACAAACATCGCTATATATAATTATATCTCCTGCAACTTTTTATTTTACCCTATAATGATTAGGAAAAGAGTATAAGATCATCTGCTATATTTACCTCGCGGGCCGTGTAAGCTCTTAATTGAGCGAGTGTGATATCGTCGTCATCATCTTCGATGACGTGCCGCGGACGTCGGATTTTTGAATTACGAGAGGGCGTGTAGGAAGCCGCCCCAACCACTAGTGGGTTGAGGTGTGTCATGGCAGAGTCAAAGTAGCTCTGGGAGCACAGTTTCATAAATTGTCTGATGGTCGCTAGTTCGAGGTCGACATGAAGATCGACGTTTCGTATGAACCACGGTGCTCTCGTAGCTCGGCGCATGAACCTATTTTGAAGTTTCTGTAGTCTGTGGATCCTGTGTGCCTTAACAAGCGCGAACACTACGCTAGCATAGATCATGATTGGCCGTATGCAAGCGGTGTATAATTGGACCTTACGGCTTGGCACCGATTAATTATGTTAAGATATTTTGTACTTTTAATTTTTCAAGTCGGTTATTTTATTGTTTACGGTGGTAAAGAGCAAGTAGCACAACTGATGGTATGTGTTACTGCCTAGTATGTGAAACTTTGTAATACCTACCAAGGGTACAACTAAACGGACCAACCAAAACCCAACCAAGTTGAGCTTCCGGCTCTCTCGTTCCCAAACGAAGCGAAAATAACACATTGCCACTGCTCAGATATTAATTTTACGGCCCGTGACTGTAGACAGAATACTGTCAACAGTGTCTCTTTTACTATTCGTGTTTTAGGATTGCTGTGTGATTCTTTGGGATGAATGGACAATGGTAAGTAAAAAAAGCCGTAGAGACCGTGGATCGAGCACCACGAGATATTCATTGTGATGAGGGCCAATGGTGCTTTTCTTTAGGGATTTTCGGCAAATCCTTCCTGTTAAAACTCAAGGAACTAGAGCCGATGATATCAATGTTCCACTGAAGCATTCTTATCTATGGCCCTAAGTAGAAAAGCTGACCCTAACCATCAACATTCGAGCAGAGCCATAGCAACCATTCATATGTCCAAGAATGTGCCATTTTAATGCAAATTGGAGATGGCAAGGAGGAACCTTGATGAAAATGGCAAAGAAGCTGCGGGAAATACTTGGCCGCTTGTTTTTAATTTTCAAACAGGGGTGCGTAGTAAAACTGAACGTCACACGGACAAAGTCGCGGGGCATAATATATATAGATATAGAAGATAATAGATACGTACTTTTCTTTCATCGTTCTCTTGACGTATTTGATATTATTTGAACATATTTGATAACAAAGAACTATACCGGTTCGCGTAGTCACTACAGACTAGCTCGTGTACAATATAATCGCGAAGATTCTATAGTTTTTAAAATATAGCTTGATCTCTGTGACAGTTGTCACTAGTACCGGACGCTTACGATGTAGTCCGTATTTTTGTCGATATAATTCCTTATGCTTATAATTAATGCGGCGATGGGGGCCGCCACCCATCACGCCTTGCCCAGTTAGGCGAGTCGAGGAGAACGGAGTGCCGGGTGGGCACGTGGAATGTAAGAGGTTGTGTGGAAGGTAAGTTGCACGAGCTGATATCCGTCATGGCGGACAAACAGCTAGACGTGCTCTGTGTAACAGAGACCAAGCGAAGGGGCAGCGACGCCTGCGATCTTCCTGGTGGCGGGATGGCTCTGTGGTCTGGTGTACCACAGAGCGATCGAGCCAGCATGAGGGTAGGAGTGCTGTTGTCCTCTCGCTTGGCCTCAGGTGTGAAGGATTACGGAATGTATGATCCCAGACTTCTCTGGGTCCGTATAAAACTAGGTGTCACCAAGTTATTCATGGTTGTAGCATATGCTCCCGTAGGATCCTCGGTGGCATCAGACCTAGAGAAGTTTTGGGATAATGTTAGGGAAGTTCTGGATATGGCAGAAACCAGTGAACGCGTGATTGTATGCGGAGATTTGAACGGATGGGTGGGGACCAAGCGTCCCGACTATGAGGACGTACTTGGTCCATTTGGTGATAAGAGAGTGAACGACGCAGGTAGGCTCATAGCGGATGTATGCATGGAGAGAAACCTTATTGTGTCAAACACATTTTTCCAACATAAGGACATCCATATGTATACATGGAGAAGGAATGAACAGAAAAGCATAATAGATTTAATTTTGGTAGACAGTCGCCTCCGAAGCAAAATATTGGACGCAAGAGCCTACAGGGGCCCCACAGTCGACACGGACCACTATCTCGTTATTGCGAGATTTAGTGGTCTGTTCAGAAAGTGGAGGCACTGGCGAGAGCGTGTCCACTTCGGAGGGCTTGAAAGAATAAAGGTTGAAAGGTTGCAAGAAGAGTGTGTAAGAGAAAAGTATGCAGAGGGTGTCCGAGAACGGCTGACGATGGCAAGCCAGCCGCAATCGGACATTGAAGAATGCTGGAGAGTATTGAAAGAGAGTATGGTAGATACAGCGAAAGAAGTATGTGGAAGTTTAAAGAAGCATAGAAAAACAAATGGTGATGCATGGTGGGATGCGGAAGTGGCAGCTTCCGTAGAGCAAAAGAAGAAAGCGTGGCTGGACTATGTCTCTTCTTTGAATCTGAATGACAGTATGACTGAACAGAAGAAAGAAATATATCGGCAATGTAAGAATAACACCAAGGCCTTAGTGAAAGAGAAACGTGATAGAGCAAGTATGAGTGCAGAAGATAGGCTGACTAAAAACTTCGAGGGTAACACCAAACTCTTTTGGAGGGAGGTGAAGAAGTCTCGGGGTGGTTGGTCAGCCTTCAGAATGAATAAAATAAGGTCTAAAGGTGGAGACATTCTTACACAAACACAAGACGTGTTAAGCCGATGGAGTGAATATTTTGGCGATATGTATGCGGATGCTACGGTTGGCGCCGGTGTTGGATGTGGTTTAGTAGATCAACATTCGACAACGGCGTCCTCCGATGGCATCAGTATGGATGAAGTCGAATGGGCGATAAGAAGTTTGAAAAATGGTAAGGCAGCGGGCATTGATATGGTGTCTGCCGAGATGATCAAGCTCGGTGGCTCTTGTGTCTGGGAGGCGTTCCTGTTGCTCCTCAATTTATGTTGGAGCTCGGGAATGGTTCCCAGGGACTGGAATAGCGCACTCATCGTGCCTTTGTTTAAAAACAAGGGTTCACGTTATGACTGCGCAAATTACAGAGCCATAAGCTTGACCAGTTTGGCAGCAAAAGTGTATGGAAAAGTTATTGAAAGGAGTATGATGATGGTGTCCGATGGTTTACTGTGTGAGACACAAGGAGGTTTCATGAGTGGAAGGGGATGCATGGATCAAGTGTTCTCTCTGCGCAACATTGTGGAGAAGCATCTGGCTCTAGGTCAGAGGGTTTTCTGCAGTTTTGTGGATCTGGAGAGAGCATTTGACACGGTTGTACGAAAGGAACTTTGGGACATTTTACCGGAGTATGGTATTAACGGTAAACTGCTACAGGCTGTGCAGTCCAGTTACATGGGCTGTAGAGCCTGTGTGCGGCTGGATGATGGAATGTCGCCTTGGTTTGACGTCAATATCGGCGTTACGCAGGGGTGCGTTCTGTCAGCCAGGCTGTTTATCATATATCTGGATAAATGTCTCCAAAGGTTGAACGATATGAATGTGGGAGTCCAGATGGGCGACTCAGTGGTCACTGCTCTGCTTTATGCAGATGATGCAGTCCTGCTGGCACAGTCAGCGACTGACCTACAGACCCTAGTCGACACAATGACAGAAGATTGTAAGAAAAGGGGTCTACGCGTGAATGTGAGCAAAACCAAAATAATGGTCTTTGAAAGAGATAAAACCAGAACAGATGTAAGAGTAACAATAGGTAATGATGTACTAGAGCAAGTGGATGAATTTGTATATCTTGGATGTGGATTTAGCCGAGATGGAAGGTACACCACTGATATAGAGCGAAGAGTGAATGCGGGAAATAGAGTGAACGGAGCGTTGGGGCAACTTTTCGGCAGCCACCACCTCAGCCAGAAGGCACGTGTAGCAATACATAACGCAGTGCTTGTCCCAACATTACTGTATGGAAGCGAGAGTTGGGTATGCAGAAAAGAGTATGATAGTAAAATTAATGCGGTCGAAATGCGATCTCTGCGGAAAATCTGTGGAGTTAGGCTGACCGACCGCATTCGTAACGACGACGTAAGAGAGCGAGTAGGTATGAAAGAGAGTATTGGTGTAAAGATGCGAAAGGGAATGCTCCGATGGTTCGGACATGTGGAAAGAATGCCGAACGAACGCCTGGTTAAGAAGATATACAATGCGAAAATGGAAGGATGTAGGTATCGAGGGAGACCGAGACTAACCTACCTAGACCAGATCGGTCATGTACTGAAGGAAGGTGGAGTCAAGAGTCTCCGAAACCGGCGAGCGTGTATGAAGAGAATTATGAATGTTGAGGAAGCGAGTGAAGTATGCAGAGATAGAGTTCTCTGGCACTCTGTTCTCTCTGCCTACCCTGCAAGGGATATGGCGTGATGATATGTATGTATGTATAATTCCTTATTTTTTAAAGTTATTTGCTACTGCAATTGAAAAATAATGTATGTCCCTTTGAATTTCAATCAAATGTATGGGTGAATTGATCAAAAATGTAAAACAATCTATGATAATCTTATTGAATTGAAATCAATGGATTTTATTTAATTTAAACTAAAGCTGTTAATTATTTATTTTTATTATTCGAAAGGAGTGCATACAAGTTCATCGTCACTATCATCATTATTGCTAGGGCATTCCTGTAGGTTGATCATGAGTTCTTGGTCATTGATTATTTCATGAATCGTGTTAATTTTATAAAAGAATTTATATTTTTAATTTAAAAAAAAATGGTCTTATTAATATTATAACTGGTGTCTGAATACTAAATTAACACAATTTTCTTATTTTATAGAGTAACCAAGTGGTTTATATATGTAATAATTTGGTTTTACTTGTTATATAAATAATTAATAAGAATGTTATCGATTTACGTTTATCGATTGTCCCATCTCTACCTTTTTCTTAGTTCAGCATGACCTTGTATTTGCGTAAGCGTTATATTTATATAAAATGGTAACTAAGTATTTTAAAATATATGAGGTACAAGTTTTGGTGTAAATATTCATATTTTTATATTCATAATTCAGTTGAGATATAACTGGCACTTAAAGAGTGAAAATATAAGCGATCGTACTAGTAGGACCACGCTTTTGACGGTTTTCTGTCTACAGCCGCGGGCCGGTCCATCCAGGGTAGTACCACAATCTCACAGAAGATCGACGGCTGAGTAATGGCAATGTGCTATTGCGATTCGTTCGGTGAGTGAGATAGCCGGCAGCCCAACTGGGTGGGTTTGAGAATTTTATTGGTAGGCAGCGGCCTAAGCTACACCCCTGGTATTGCAAAATTCCATAGGCGGCAGTGACACTTACCAACAGGTGTGCTGCTTGCTCGTTTGCCACCATAAGCAATAAAAAAAATTACAAAATAAAATTGTAAACATGACGCGTATTCAAAAGTACTTCATCGGTTTTGTATCTATCTGTCACAGAGATCAAGCTATATTTTAAAGACTATAAGTATATATGATAAGAGCAAGATGATGATTATTCCGTAGAAGAATGTTAAGCTCACCAATCTGCATACCGTGAGACGCGGCGACATAAATATTTTATGTATTATCAATTTCTTAAATAACTAATAAAGTACCTACTGCTACTCTAACTGTGATAGTCACAGTTGACTTTAATATATCTTGAAGCATAACCAAAGTTGACTGTAAGTTATTCAACAGTTGTTGAACAACTAAGACATGTCTTCATTCGACATAAACTCCTAAGGGAGATGTATCGCAATCATGAAATATGAATAGTATGCATAGTCTCGTATAACTTTGTTTCGTTGTATTTGCTTAGTTAATATTAGCAGTAACTTGAAATTGTATGTAGTGTTAATATAGATGGCACTGAAGTATGATATTTTAGGTTAAATTAATAATATAATTGGTCCCAGACCGACATGTCGGAGGCTTGTTGTAGATACGTACCTATTTTGAAATAAAGAAGAGAAAAGGATGCCCACCACTTTAACACTTTTAATCTATATACGACATAACTTAAGGGATATAATATATATTAAGATATTCAAGCATTTTAATATAATTTTAAAACTGTACACAAATAGATAACGACGATGTAAGAGAGCGAGTAAGTATGAAAGAGAGTATTGGTGTAAAGATGCGAAAGGCAATGCTCCGATGGTTCGGACATGTGGAAAGAATGTCGAACGAACGTCTGGTTAATAAGATATACAATGCGAAAGTGGAAGGATGTAGGTACCGGGTGAGACCGAGACTCACCTACCTAGACCAGACTAGTCACATACTGAAGGAAGATGGAGTCAAGAGTCACCAAAACCGGCGAGCGTGTGTGAAGAGAATTATGAAAGTTGAGGAAGCGAGTGAAGGATGCAAGGATAGAGTTCTCTAGCACTTTGTTCTCTCTGCCTACCCTGCAAGGGATATGGCGTGATGATATGTATGTATGTAAGTATACAAACAAAATTATTCACAACAAATAATTTAAATGGACATCATTAAAATTAACTTGTATTTCACGGCGGCCACATTATTACGGTTATTTAACATTCATATAAATATGAATTTACACTTTAAAGTCACGTCGGAGCGTGCAGGTATTGTCATACTGTCCACTGTCAGCAATGCGATTTGTGAACAAAGCACATGGACGGCTACGCCCCGTTCTTTTCAAGTATTCTTCCATAACGTTACAAAAAATTCCATGGTATATAGAACAAAAGAGGCACTATATCTAGCTGTTCTACAAAGCCGGCTTTTATCTATATTTTTAGAACTCGCCCCTTTAGGGAAACGTGTCTCTAATAGTGGACGTGCATAGACTAATACATGGACAGTTCATTGATATTGCTGAATTATCAATATCATAAAATTCTGATAGTGTTTTTTTCCTTGTGGTGGTGGAGGAAGAATACAATTCATCACCCCCTGTCTTACCCGTAGATATCGTAAAATACAACTAAGTGATATAACATGCATATAACATCTTTACAAAAGAAGGAAAACTTTATATAAAACCCTATACCAACACGTTTGACGGCGTATGGGTAGATCAATTTACTTTTGTGCTGTTTTGTAAGAAGCTCGACTCAGTAGTGGGCGTATACATCCCACTATACCTACATCCAGTTGAGATGATGATGAGAATGATGAAGATTTTTATTAGGTGGTAACCAATTGCATTCATAATATGACCAAACGAGATAGATTAGATTCCTTATTATATAGAAATAACATTTGATATGTGTTTAACTTATAAGTTATATTATTTATATATAAAAAAAATCGCTAACCTAACCCATCTAACCCACTAAAAAAGTATTTTACAAAATTCAACCCTAAAACAACTGAAACGTAGTGGCAATGGTCCAAGAGCCAGGTGAAAATTTGGTTAATTATTTCTTCTCGAGAGATAATTGGTGATACGCATCAGACAATAGTATCATGAAGCCTTATGACCGTCAGCTGCGGCACGGTGGGGGGGATGAGCAGTTGTAACCTCCCACGCTCGAAGAAAAAAAAAATACATTCACTCATTTCCTCTCGGCTAAAAATTTATCAAATTATAGCTAACCCAACATCTCAACAAAAAAAAAATCAGCTGGCTATAACATAGTGTATTGTACGTCAGCTGATGTCTCGATCATGGGAAAAAAAACTTCACTTTCTGTGATATCCTCTCAAATAAAATTTACCTGATGATAGCTTATATGTAACTATTGATAAATATATACGTCAGCTGGCTGTATCTCGGTGGAAAAATCGTCAGCTGATAATTTGAAGGTCGTTACGTAGAAGTTAGCCAGAAGCATTTACTGACTATTTAAATGCATCAGCTGACTAAGTTTCCCTCGACTTACTGCTAGCTGATTTTTTTTATTTATCACAGAAATATATTTAAAATCAGCTCATAAATTTTCATGTGAGAGGAAATGACGTCTTTTTAATTATTCTTGTTATTTTTAAAGATTCAAACAATACACGCTAGCATAGCATAGACAGTATTAAGGTACGCTTGGAGGGGGTTAGTTGTACGCATGCTCGGGGTACCCTTTTGTTGAGGGCACTGGAAAACATTTTTAGAAGTAGAAAAGAAGGGTACTAATCATAGAGTAATATAATACATTGGAAATAGAGAGGCCACTCTCGATTTTTTTTGTCGCCACTAATGTCAATGAAAGCGCCATCTATTACGCCACTCAATAATTATTTCCTACCCACCCAAAAAAATAATAATTTATATACATACTGTAATCTCGCAGCAGATGCATCTTCTGGTATTATTTTGCGATACTTTGGGGGCAAAGCCGTAAAGCGTCTATAACACACACTGTGGTACAGCTGAAAATTGTTTTTTTCTGTCGGAAGTACAGCCTCGTGTCCACTTAGTTTATTATTTTTTCTTACACTCAATATAGCACTGCACTTAATGAGATTTTCTTCACTGAACGATTTTAAATTAGAAATAGATTTTGTTTTTTTGCAAACAACGCAAAAAGGCGTTACATTAGACATTTTTATAGATTTATCACAGATACCACGACAATATTTCTAGAATATTCTTTTCGTCTGACTACGTTTGCTCGTCTATTCTAAACGTACATTAGTACCCTGGGGGGTTACACAGTCGTTTTTTAATATAGCGCTATCTAGATCACGTTTCTGAGTGTTTTGTTTGCTTTGACACTAATAATGTTAATAACTAAAACTAGATGGCAGAAATTACCTTATTTAAAACAATAAATTAAGTGTGTGTGAGAGAGAGAGAGATGTATCTGTGTGTGAGAAGTGTCTATGTGTGTGGGAGAAGTATGTGTGTGTGTGTCCGGATTGCGCATGCGTGGGTAGGAAATAATTATTGAGTCGCGTAATAGATGGTGCTTTCATTGACATTAGTGGCGACAAAAAAAAATCGAGAGTGGCCTCTCTATTTCCAATGTATTATATTACTCTATGATTAGTACCCTTCTTTTCTACTTCTAAAAATGTTTTCTAGTACCCTCAACAAAAGGGTACCCCGAGCATGCGTACAACTAACCCCCTCCAAGCGTACCTTAATACTGTCTATGCTATGCTAGCGTGTATTGTTTGAATCTTTAAAAATAACAAGAATAATTAAAAAGACGTCATTTCCTCTCACATAAAAAGTTGTGAGCTGATTTTAAATATATTTCTGTTATAAATAAAAAAAATCAGCTAGCAGTAAGTCGAGGGAAACTTAGTCAGCTGATGCATTTAAATAGTCAGTAAATGCTTCTGGCTAACTTCTACGTAACGACCTTCAAATTATCAGCTGACGATTTTTCCACCGAGATACAGCCAGCTGACGTATATATTTATCAATAGTTACATATAAGCTATCATCAGGTAAATTTTTATTTGAGAGGATATCACTGAAAGTGAAGTTTTTTTTCCCATGATCGAGACATCAGCTGACATACAATACACTATGTTATAGCCAGCTGATTTTTTTTTTGTTGCGATATTGGGTTAGCTATAATTTGATAAATTTTTAGCCGAGAGGAAATGAGTGAATGTATTTTTTTTTTTCGAGCGTGGGAGGTTACAACTGCTCATCCCACCCACCGAGCCGCAGCTGACGTTCACGAGACTTTATGGTTCGATTTTCTGATGTATTTTACTAATTATCACTTGAGAGGAACTTGGTCATATATATCTGTTACTGGCTCTCGGACTACAAAGTTTGCACGGGAATAAAAATAATACCATCATTATCTTCAAGTTTTGCATAAATACTCATCAGTAAGAGGAAATAAAAACATTTTTTAATTTTTATCATCTAAAAGTGTAAAATAGGGGTTTAAATTTTGCGATGAAATTTTACTTAACATAAATATATACATATCATCACGCCATATCCCATGCAGGGTAGGCAGAGAGAACAGAGTGCCAGAGAACTCTATCCTTGCATACTTCACTCGCTTCCTCAACATTCATAATTCTCTTCATACACGCTCTTCGGTTTCGGAAACTCTAGACTCCACCTTCCTTCAGTACGTGACCAATCTGGTCTAGGTAGGTGAGTCTCGCTCTTCTCCGGTACCTACATCCTTCCATTTTCACATTTTATATCTTATTAACCAGACTCTCGTTCGGCATTCTTTCCACATGTCCGAACCATCGGAACATTCCCTTTCGCATCTTTACACCAATACTCTCTTTCATACCTACTTACTCTCTTATATCGTCGTTGCGAATGCGGTCGGTCAGCCTAACTCCACAGATTTTCCGCAGAGATCGCATTTCGACCGCATTAATTTTACTTTCAAGCTCTTTTCTGCATACCCAACTCTCGCCTCCATATAGTAATGTTGGGACAAGAGCTGCGTTATGTATTGCTACACGTGCCTTCTGGCTGAGGTGGTGGCTACCGAGAAGTTGTCTCAACGCTCGGTTCACTCTATTTCCCGCATTTACTCTTCGCTCTATATCAGTGTACCTTCAATCTCGGCTAAATCTACATCCAAGATATACAAATTCATCCACCTGTTCTAGTACATCATTACCTATTGTTACTCTTACATCTGTTCTGGCTTCATCTCTTTCAAAGACTATTATTTTAGTTTTGCTCACATTCATGCGTAGACCCCTTTTCTTATAATCTTCTGTCATTGTCTGTCGACTAGGGTTTGCAGGTCAGTCGCTGACTGCGCCAGCAGGACTGCATCATCTGCATAGAGCAGAGCACTGACCACTGAGTCGCATATCTGGACTCGCACATTCATATCGTTCAAACTTTGGAGACATTTATCCAGATATATGATAAATAGCCTGGCTGACAGAACGCACACCTGCTGAACGCCGATATTGACGCCAAACCAAGGTGACATTCCATCATCCAGCCGCACACAGGCTTTACAGCCCATGTTACTGGGCTGCACAGCCTGCAGCAGTTTAACGTTAATACCATACTCCGGTAAAATGTCCCAAAGTTCCTTTCGTACAACCGTGTCAAATGCTCTCTCCAGATCCACAAAACTGCAGCAGCAAACCCTCTGACCTAGAGCCAGATACTTCTCCACAATGTTGCGCATAGAGAACACTTGATCCATGCATCTCCTTCCACTCCTGAAACCTCCTTGTGTCTCACACAGTAAACCATCAGAAACCATCGTCATTCTCCATTCAATAATTTTACCGTACACTTTTGCTACCAAACTGGTCAAGCTTATGGCTCTGTAATTTGCGCAGTCATAACGTGAACCCTTGTTTTTAACAAAGGCACGATGACTGCGCTATTCCAGTCCCTGGGAACCATTCCCAAGCTCCAACATAAATTGAGGGGCAATAGGAACGCCTCCCAGATACAGGAGCCACCAAGCTTGATCATCTCGGCAGACACCATATCAATGCCCGCTGCCTTACCATTTTTCAAACTTCTTATCGCCCATTCAACTTCATCCATACTGATGCTATCGGAGGACGCCGGTGCTGAATGTTGATCTACTAAACCACATGCGACACCGGCGCCAACTCGAGTATCCGCATACATATCGCCAAAATATCTCTAATTATCTCATTATAATAATTATCTAATTATCTCCATCGGCTTAACACGTCTTGTGTTTGTATAAGAATGTCTCCACCTTTAGACCTTATTTTATTTATTCTGAAGGCTGACCAACCACACTGAAACTTCTTCACCTCCCTCCAAAAGAGTTTGGTGTTACCCTCGAAGTTTTTAGTCAGCCTATTTTCTGCACTCATATTTGCTCTATCACGTTTCTCTTTCACTAAGGCCTTGGTGTCATTCTTACATTGCCGATATATATTTCTTCTGTTCAGTCAAACTGTCATTTAGATTCAAGGAAGAGACATAGTCCAGCCACGCTTTCTTCTTTTGCTCTAGGGAAGCTGCTACTTCCGCATCCCACTGTGCATCACCATTTGTTTTTCTATGCTTCTTTGAGCTTCCACATACTTCTTCCGCTGTATCTACCATACTCTCTTTCAATATTCGCCAGCATTTTTCAATGTCCGATTGCGGCTGGCTTGCCATCGTCAGCCGTTCTCGGACACCCTCTGCATACTTTTCTCTTACACACTCTTCTTGCAAACTTTCAATCTTTATTCTTTCAAGCCCTCCGAAGTGGACACGCTCTCGCCAGTGCCTCCACTTTCTGAACAGACCACTAAATCTCGCAATAACGAGATAGTGTTCAATTACTGAAATTTTTAGCATTTAATATGCTTAATTATTTATAAATACCCGATACGAAACGAAAAATGATGTCACAAGCGGGGTTCGAACCCGCACCTATTGGGAATCCGGCCCAACCGTGCTGCCACTTACACCATTGTGAACTATTTTAGGACATGCAAATTTCGAATCATATTATATCTTACGTCTTCAAGGTGACGTATGCCATCTATCGGACAATGTTTACACATTGTATAGACTTAATACTTCAAACTTTACAGTTAGAATTGTATTAAACGATGACACAACCTTGTTATTCAATTACTGAAATTTTTAGCATTTAATATGCTTAATTATTTATAAATACCCGATACGAAACGAAAAATGATGTCACAAGCGGGGTTCGAACCCGCACCTATTGGGAATCCGGCCCAACCGTGCTGCCACTTACACCATTGTGAACTATTTTAGGACATGCAAATTTCGAATCATATTATATCTTACGTCTTCAAGGTGACGTATGCCATCTATCGGACAATGTTTACACATTGTATAGACTTAATACTTCAAACTTTACAGTTAGAATTGTATTAAACGATGACACAACCTTGTTATTCAATTACTGAAATTTTTCGTTTCGTATCGGGTATTTATAAACGAGATAGTGGTTCGTATCGACTGTGGGGCCCCTGTAGGCTCTTGCGTCCAATATTTTGCTTCGGAGGCAACTGTCTACCAAAATTAAATCTATTATACTTTTCTGTTCATTCCTTCTCCATGTATACATATGGATGTTCTTATGTTGGAAAAACGTGTTTGACACAATAAGATTTCTCCCCATGCATACATCCGCAATGAGCCTACCTGCGTCGTTCACTTTCTTAATTATTCTTTGAACTAAAAAAAACAGAAATAAGTACTCGATAGCTTCCTAATTTTGTGATATAGATACTCACTAATAACAAATATACTAAAAATCAAACGTAATTATATACTTTCGTAAGGATATAAAAAGCGTTCAAATGTTGCTGTTCTATTTTAACTCTACCGCACAAATAATGAAAATTATACCTAACACACGTAATTTCTACATGAACGACCGCGGGTAGAAGCGAATAGTATTATATAAATAAATTAGAAATATGTAAATTATAAAGAAATATACTTTATATTCCTAAATATAAAAAAATAACTTACTTTATATTCCTAAAGGCAATAAACAAATTACTTCAGATACAATTATTTCTGGTTACTAAAAAGTAATTAAACATTCTCTTACAAATAAAGACATTTTATAATTAAATTTATACTTCAACATCTGTATGTATTCATCCTTTGTGGGCGAGCGTCCACGCAAACCTTACCGCCAATTTGTTAGCACCTCACAAAGCGACCTCTTTTAATATTATTTCGCGAGCAAGCCCTCTTAAAATTAAATACTGCAGTATAATATTTGCAGTAATGTTAAAACTTCACTTTGATGTTATTCCCTAAGTACTTTCTTTCTGTGGATTTTTTAATACAAATTAAGAATTCATTCATTTTATAACCGACTTCGACATGAGGAGAGAAAATCCCATAATAGCGGCAATTGGTATTCTAAATTTTCTAAGACAATGCTGAAGCTAATTCGCATGGTAATCTATCAATTGCCACCGAAGACAAAGATCGGGTACTGGTGGTCCGCTCGTATGGCGAAGAGAGGAGTTTGCATAGTGAGTCTATGGGGTCACGCGCCGTCTCTTTCGTCACCCCAGACCGATTTGGCGGGGCGAGACGCATCCATAGTCCACCGCAAAAAAAATGGTAATCTATTAATTGGTTTTTATGAATCTCACACCTACACCCACCCAACTTATGCCTCCCTACGAAAATAATCACTCAGAACGATCTTGTTCCACCTGCGTCCAACGCTTTCCTCGACTTTTAAATTGTCGCCAGTGCACCTAGTAGGATCATCGTGTGCTGTGTGGATCGTTATTAGTTCAACAATTGATGCTGCCTGACAATTCAACGTGCTAATTCTTGGAGTCATATTAATTACACTCGTTCTTCTATGGATTCACATATTCCAGATTTTATCAATTAACTAACCAACATAGCCCTCTCTATAGCGCGCTAATCGTCTTTGAGCTTTTTGATGATGCGATATTTAGAGACCATGTTTCAGGCTCTACATATGTATTCTTGAGTCTGTAACATGTTGGAAATTAATTATTATGCATAATCAAGAATCCGTAATATTAATTGTATACTTTGTGCTTAGTATTACAAACAGACAGAGTTGCTTGCTCTTAGCAGCTAACACATATATTCCGGTCATTAACATATTATTTTTCTTTTTATACACTTACTCTAAATACATGTTTTATTTAGAAGGAAGACTGTCTGCTGTGTGATAGCGGCTACGAATACTACCAACCCATACTTTGCTGGTGGAGATCGTAAAAGACGACAAAGAGCCTTATAATGACCTGGGCCAATTCCATCTGATGCCGTTTGGTCAACAATTACATTCCCAAAGAGGGTTGGCGTCTGGCAGGCGGCCGGTCATAAAACTATTGCCAATAACTTTTACAATATGTACTATGAAAGAAGAGTACATATTGTATCAACCCCAAGTAATTGGGATAAGAGTAGGAGAAAGATGATTTAGAAGGAAGACTAAGGTAATATTGAAGGGATTAGGGGAAAGATTTAATGCTTGTATTGTGGGGGACTTTACAAACTTTATGTAAATTGCAGAAACTATTATCCTGCTTGAGAATCGTATCCATGACACTGGCACTGTAGGTGGATCTATTCCACTACACCACCAGTGCAATCAATATTAAGTGTAATTTAAAATTTATATGTTGTTTTTTCAACATCATCATCATTCCTCTACTCTTACCCAAATTACTTGTGGTCTACACTATATGTAATCGTACATATTGCAAAAGTTATTAGCAATAGTTATATAACCAGCTGCCAATCTGATGACAACCCTCCTTGGGAATGCAATTGCTTACCAAACGGCTCCAAGTGGAATTAACCCAGGTCAATAAAAAGCTGTTAGTCGTGTTTTACGACATCCACGAGCAAAGTAAGGGTTGGTAGTAGGTATATGTAATCATACAACATTGTTGTTTTTTCAATATCAGTATCCTATATCACATGGTTACAGAGTAAGATATTATGGAATCATCTTTATATTCTTACGGATGTCGTGTAATTTGTACACGACATCCGTAAGAATAGAATTCCATAAGAATAGAAAGTGTATCGGATATAAGCAAATTAAATCACCACAAAGAAAGAAATCTCGAGGAACAAAAACATGATCAATAGATCAGCGTAACTGAATATGTGCTAAAAATAAGTTTAAAAAAAACAAAATGTAATAAGCTTAAACTAATATATTACCATTTTTTTTTAAATATGGTAAACTAAAAGAAACATCGTTGTTACAACATTAGCTTGCAATGTATTACATCTTTAACCCACAATCGTAAAAACTAAGACAAAAGCGACAGACGAAAAATCGTTTCTATATCTAACCTTTTGTTCGCTAACAAGTGTCTTCCGAAATAGCTATTAAGTACTTCAGGGACTAAGGAGAGTCGCCAACGAGGTCTCATTTCTACTACTACCTAGAGAGTCGAGAGACTAACTCTTTTGTCTTTTTTTTTTTCAACATTCATTGTCCCTGAAATTATACCATTGTAATATGCAAGTGTTGTTAAAACTTGATACGAAAATAAAAGCGGTGAGTAGATGGAATAAAGATGATGTAATTAGAGATGGAATTATTTAGCTGCATTTTGTTTGTAGTGTGCATAAGGTTTTACTGAGTGGAAGTTATAAGGGGCAAGTACTAAAATTATATAACTTTCTTCATCACATAGCAAATGTACAGATAGCAACATAAAAGAAGTGATAAAAAATATTAGATGGCTCTATTGCTTGTACATATATCTGTGTTATTACTATTTTTATTTATTTTGGCTTATACACACATTTTCATCATATATACCCAGTATTATTACTACTTTTAGGCATAATATACTAGATTTTTTAGTTTGCATAGATGACAATGATATTTGAACGTCTGGGAGACCTGAGAAATTGACTTCTTTGTATCTTGGAAAGATTTGTAGTGGTAGTGCATACTGTTGCCAGTTTTCTGGATACAGCTGTGTACCGTTCCGTGCGGAGTAGTAAGATAATATAATAATAATAATACCCTCGCAGGAGATCGACATCTGAGCAGAGGCAATGTGCTGTTGCGCTTCGTTTGGTAAGCGAGAGATCGCGCATCCCATTTTTGTTGGTGGGTTTTGGTTGGTAGATAACAGCTTAGCTTTACCAAATTGCAAATAAGCGTCCATAAGCGACTGTCACATTTATTATCAAGTGTGCTGCTTGCTCGTTTGTCACCATAAGCAATAAAAAACTCACTTTTCTTTTATGCACTTACGTAATTACATTACAATTTAGCTGTGTGGTAGCGGCTACGAATACTACCAACCCTTACTTTGCTCGTGGATCTCGTAAAAGACGACTAAGGGCCTTATAACGACCTGAGCCAACTCCACCTGATGCCGTTTGGTCAACAATTACATTCCCAAGGTGGGTTGACGTCTGGCAGGCGGCCGGTCATAAAACTATTACCAATAACTTTTACAATATGTGCTATGAAAGAAGAGTACGTATTGTATTGACCCCAAGCAATTGGGATAAGAGTAGGAGAATGATGATGAAGTAATTACATAAGTGCATAAAAGAACAGTAATTTTTACTTTACAGTATTTTAAATTATAAATAAATAAAAAAATATTTATTTTAATGGAAATTTAATACATATAGCATAATTTATATAGCCGTGCGCTTGTATAACGTTTACTATGATTAAAGGTTGCAGAAACAAAATCATGCATTAATTATTTATTATTTTATATGCACGCGCTATAGAGATAGTATTACTCTGAGCAGAGATAGTTTTATAATTTTAAGATATAAACCGTCCGATCCATGCGTTCTCTAATTCCTAAAGACAAATGACATTTGACAGATTACAAGTGGTACACGTAAACTTTATAATTTTTACGTCAATTTTCATTAGTGCTGCTTGTAATAATAGTACCAGAAATTTGGTCAAGTGTCTGTCTGTTTTAATCATTTCTGATATTTTAGATTTTTTTTTATAAAATGAAATAGAATTATAAAATATGTTAGACCATAAAGCAATATACACTGAAAGTCTAGATAAAAAAATCCAGGTTGTCCTTAGAAGGCCACCGAAGACAAAGATCGGGTACCGGTGGCCCGCTTGGACGGCGAAGAGAGGCGCTTTGCAGGGTGGGTCTATGCGCGCATCGCCTTTTCCGCTGCCCCGGACCGATTTTGGCGAGGCTTGACCCCCTCTATAGTCCACCGTAAAAAAAAGATTGTTTTTAGAAACAAAAATAAAATAATCACAAAAACGAGGGGTATTAAATATTTTTCTTACTTATATTAATATTTGTATAATCCTTTACTATACTAATATAATTACATTTAGAAGATCAATGACCCTAGGTATCTCGAAACTAATTCTGGAAAGAGAACTTTAAAGCATAGCCGTCGCTCACAACACAATAAATAATGCCTTCATATCCCACGCTGGTGATCCATCACCGACAGCGGCGCTTCAATTATATACAGAATGAATTATGTACGTCAAATCCAATTCAATACAACAACTGTCGTAGTTACAAATATTCTAAATTGAGAGAATGATATTAATATTATTTAATTTGAGGCTCAAATTAAGCAAATCATATATCTAGAAGAACCTATTGTTATAGAATATAAGTGTAGAAATAGATGATAAATATTTAGTTTGGCACAAATTACGGGTGATATAAAAACAATAACAAATAATCTTGGGCCGGAGAATAGTTTCCAGCCAGCCCTGCCAGCATGCATTTGCCAGTATAAGACCCTTTTTTAAATTCGACTGACTTAGGATAATCCGCGAAACCGTAAAATATATTTCATTATTTGTTACAGAGATTATTTTACGTGGTGCGCTTAAAATATGCACTAATCGGCATCGGAAGTGGTGAATAACCACGTGCAGACACGTCTGAACAATTATCATTCTTTATTAGCATTCTCTTGTCTTCTAACAGAGACTAATTGTCATTAAAAATGATTCTTGAAAATTACATAATAATACGAGTAGAAGCTATAACATAGATAGTTTAAATAAAACTAGAAAACACATAGCTAACCGAAACAAAAGTGCAATGCTTTCTGCATAGCAATGCAAATGCATGCAAAAAGGATAGCGACATCTATCGAGTCACACCAAAATCCTAGCCACGAAATACGAAACTACCCACTTCAGCTTCTTATCTTAAACAAGTATTAAGTCATAACAGTAATTAGAAAGAAAAAAAATCGGCCAAGTGCGAGTTGTACTCGCGCACGAAGGGTTCCGTAAAACTAAAAAAATATGTGATGTAACTAAAAATTTAAGGTTTTCGGATTTTTTCCTTTATAAATCGTTACTTCATACGAAATTTCAAGATTCTAGGTCGACTGGAAGTACCCTTTAGGTTTTGATTCCCTTGCGAGTGTCGAAAATTTGCGGAAATTTGCGGCATAAACGCCTGTATCTTTTGATTGCATTTGCTTAGAAGTTTAATTTTTCACAGCTTTAAGGGACAGCAGATTTAAGTATTTGATACAAATTTCAGCTTGATAACTCCACGCGTTCCCGAGAAAAAGGGTCTTGACAGACAAACAGACAGACAGACAGACGGACAGACGGACGGACGGACAACAAAGTGATCCTATAAGGGTTCCGTTTTTTCCTTTTGAGGTACGGAACCCTAAAAAGTACGATTTTGTGGTAACAAGTGATATATTTTTGAAAATCATACTTTTCTGTCGAACCCAAGATTCAAATTGTTTTACTCGATGGGGTTCAATACACATTCTAGACCGCCATCATTGCTACTAAATCAACGATTCTGATCATTCTTTTAACTAACAATAACGTAATTATTATGAGCCAAAATTCCTTATATGACAATAATACTCATAAATCACTTTGAAGCTTTATGCTATCTTTACGCCTTCTTAATAAAAAAGATAAGGTTGAGTATACATAAATATATTGATAATAGGCGTAAAAAATCACTATCAGCCAAAAGTGGCGATTTCGTGATAAATAAAAACAGGATATCTGAAATACTTTGATGACGTTTCGATCCCACAATATCAATTTAAAAGTATCAATCGACATAAATTTACGTCACGATATCCCGTTTATTGCATTACTGGACGTTGTGTAAACAATAAAACTGCCTTGTTTAACGTTAAAACTTTATGAGCAATATTTTATAAAAATAAATAAAATGCACAGGGGAATAACGATTTTACACTCCCATAAATCGTCAAGATATTTTATGCGTTTATTACATAAAGTAAGAAGTAAAACCTTAACTAATATACAAAATTTTAATACTGTCCTGCGTTCATTAAAATTTAGTATTTAACCTATAAAAAATTTAAGCCATCGTAATAGTGAATTTTTTATGCTAAACTATAGTGTTTAATATTCTTTAACACGGATTTCATTCTTATCTTTCTATTATTATGGTAGCAAATATGACGAACTATAGAGTGCAGGTGTTATGGATTGGGCTACGGGGTCTTGCGCCGCTTTTCCTGTCGCCCCGGACGGAATAGCGAGGTTTGACGTACCGTAGCCTGCCGCCAAAAAAAAAAAAAGGTGTTATGGATTCAAAAATTTGGCCCTATAGTATAAAATAATGGCGGTAGTTTTTGTTTTATTTGAACTCCCTTTTTTTTTGGTGGTAGGTTACGGTCGGCGCACTCTTCGCACCACTCCATCCGGGGCGACAGAGGGGCGTAAGCACGCACACCCGTAACCACCCGTGTCTTTATTTTATTTGAGCTCCCTAGCTCGATATAACTATATTAGCCTCATATGGCTGTGACATCCTTACGCGAAATAGCAAAGGCAGATCATGGATAGCGTGACATGTTGTACCCATGATTTATTACCATTTGAGTTGGAGTGAGACGTGAAATTAATGCATACAAAATGCATGGTACATTTTGTATGCATTAATTCCACGTCTCACTATAATTGCTTTTCTATACGATTATAAGAAATAATAAGTATAATAAATTCTTTTCTTTCTTTTTTTTAATTGCTGTTGGAAAATGAGCAAGCAGCGCACCTGATGGTAAGTGTTACTGCCGCTTATGGATCTTTACAATACCAGAGGTATAGCCAGACCGCTGCCTACTAATAATCCCAAACCCACCCATAAAGTTGGACTTCTGGCTCTCTTGCTCACCGAACGATACACAGCAGCATATTGCCACTGCTCAGGCGTCGATTTTCTACGAGAGTGTGGTACTACCCTGGTTAGACCGGCCCGCGGCTGTAGACAGAACTGTCAAAAGTGCTGTCCTACCACTTTTAACGTTTCTAGTCTTAGAATAATAACACATTGCGTTATTATTTTAATCTTGTAATATTCTTTCTTTAATATTGAAAACTTAAATAAACACTAATTTATCTATATTTTTTCTTAATTTTACAAAGACCACCCTGCACTAAGGATATAATTTTTATATTGCGGGGGACTTTACAAACATGAAATTAATGCAGACAAATTACATCCAGACTCGTAACAACACTTTGTGGTTCGCACAAAGTTTTGCCCTGCGTGGTAATCGAATCCCTGACACCTGGCACGGCAGGTATCTTAACCTTTACGCCATCTTATCATTCTCCTACTCTTATCCCAATTACTTGGAGTCGATACAATATGTACTCTTCTTTCATAGTACATATTGTAAAAGTTATTGCCAATAGTTTTATGACCGGCCGCCTGCCAGACGTCAACCCTCCTTGGGAATGTAATTGTTGACCAAACGGCATCAGATAGAGTTGGCCCGGGTCGTTAAAATACTCTTAGTTGTCTTTTACGATATCCACGAGCAAAGCAATGGTTGGTAGTATTCGTAGCAGCTACCACACAGCTAATTAACCATTACGCCATTTGTGCAGTCGAATATAATTGTCTGAAATAATGATATAATTGTCTGCTTTTTAAAACTATTTATTATATATCGATTTATACATATTATATTGTTTAAATAAAATATTAAAAGAGCATTCATTATATTCTTGATACTCTATTTCAAAGATTATTTACTTCTCTTATAATAAAGAATAAGTAAATATTTTAAAATTAATGTTGTTATAAAAACAATATTGATTCTCTCACGTAGAACGTAGTATTATTAAAATCTATAAATATACCCTTACTAGGTTTAAAGTTCTTAATGTTATAAATCCTTTTGTAGTGGAGCAAAGCATTCGCACGAGTTTCTTAAGTTTTATTTGTCTACCAATATCTTAAAAAAAAAAAAAAAAAAAAAAAGCACATTTAATAATTCAATATGTCTACTTGTGGTCCGAGAAAATTTAATTTGGACTAATATTTATACGGCTTCACTAGCCATCTATAAGTCGTTGTAGTGCAAACTAAATCGATTGAATTCAGAACTTTCGGCAGGCTAGGGTCCGGAGGCCACCGAAGACAAAGATCGAGTACCGGTGGCCCGCTCACACGGCGAAGAGAGGAGAGTTGCATGGTAGGTCTATGGGGTCACGCGCCGTCTCTTCCGTCACCCCGGACCGACTTGGTGGGACGAAACGCATCTATAGCCCACCGCAAAATAAAAAAAAAGGGTAGGGTCCGGACACCCCCTGCCCATTCTGACGGCGCATGGCCCTATGACTCAACTTGTTCCCTCCCCATCACCATTGAGGCGACTACTGCTACTGATTCTTTAATATACGTTACCGGCCTGGCGGTTCACCCTTACGGGTATCATCTCCATCGACGCCCCGGCAATATGCAACAGTGTTACTGGGGCATCACCCTTACAAAGTCGGCCTCTCTGCGGGTAGTGGATTAATCCCAGGTCACCCATCCGTGCTAATATCATACTGCCGAATGCATAGATATCGTAGTGATTTCAATACCAAGCTAATGTTCTTAAAGTCATAAGTTCAACGCTAACCAATATTTTTACGATCTATAAATGATTGTAGAATACAACGGTCACAAATATGTATTACTTTTTTGACCGTTAATTGCGAGTTTGTTTAGTCCGCAGTAATAAAATAATTTATTCCTTTATTGAATTTATAGTTAAAAAAAATAAACGGTTCCAAATAAAAAAAAACCATTTTCTATAAATTACCTTATCGCGTTTGTATAAGTTATTTATTTTTTTTATGTTTCTAATACATTTTTCTATGAATTCAATAAAATGCGTATAAACATTTCTATTTTATGTGTAATACTCGCGTAAAAATTAAAAATCACAAGTGCTATTATTGCTATCGGAGATTAAATATTCTATTTATTTTATCATTATTATTCTATTTATTTTATTCTATATATGTATTTATTATCTTATTTATTTTATTTATTAAGCAATAGCATATTAATCAATTATTGTAATAGTTTTGTCGTAAATTCATACTATATATAAAACTGTGTTGACAGCCCAAATTATTCAAAAACAAATATTGTATTATGCACATAAAGTAGCGGCCAATGGTGTAAGTTTAATTGAAGTTGGTTAGACGCACAGCACCTCTTTCCTGGAGAAAGTTACTTAGCTATAAATACACAGCATACTGTACAGTACAGTTGAATAGATAGTCAGCAATATGTACCTATGTAGATAAATCGAGCTGATATATATATATATACACTTTTTTTTGGGACTAATCCCACCACACATTCCCACCACTGTAACTCCTGTAAGCCAGGATCCACAATGGTCTCCATAAAAGACACTGAGGTTTAACCTCAGGAAGTCCCGGAAAACGCTTTTAACTGTCTTGGGACCCGCAACAAATTTAATTAAAAAAGAAAAACAGGAGGAGTTGAAGAGTTTATATATATATATATATATATATATATATATATATATATCTCATCATCATCATCATCATCACACCCATATATGTTCCACTATCGGGTTCGGGAGGGAGAATAACTTACTATACCGCGCTGGTCAGACATGTTGGTATAGAAACCCTATACCCCTATATGTTTCGAGTTTTCCTTCTCTTGCATAGATATTATATGCGTTTTATATCTCTTAGTCATCTCGTACGATCACCCATGGGCAAGACAGGAGCTGGTGAATTGTATTCTTACTCCGTCACCCCACGGAAATTTGCTTAAATTTTAGTTAAATCATCCATGATTTAAAACATAGATTTGCGATAAAAAATATTCATTGCGACACAATTTTTTTATACTTGAAAAACACTCCTCTAGAATTTCATTTTTCAAGATAATATATTTTTAGAAAAGTGACCACATTTTTAGATTTAGAAAAGTGTAATTAGGAATGCTGCACAGATGGTGAAGTGGTTAAAATAGCCTGACGTGCCAATATTCTGGGTTAGATTCCTACCTAAAACAATATTATAAAAAATAACTAAACCTAAGACAGTACTGTAATAGCTGGCGAATCTATTATCGTCAACCGGTTACATTTCTAAACCTCGGGCATACTATTACGATCATCGAAAATAGAGAAAATAAAGAGATGATTACGTACTTAATAGAAATTGAAAGACTGTTAGCGACAGTTCTACCAAATATTATTATATTTTTAAAGAAAATTGTCGAGGTAAATGGTTTTATCTTTAAGAAAATAAAATCCGGTGTCCTCTGTCCTTTTACGGGAGTCTAGAACTAAGGAGTACATGCTTTTATTGTCGCTGATTTACCGAACATAGGTACTATTTATCAGCATTCTGCTCATGAGTAGGTTAACCACTTACCGACTTACGTCAATTTATATATGTATTATATATGGTCTTTGTCCACATAATCGTGTTTTCTTTCTTCACTCCCTTTATATCATGATTTGACCCCTAAAGCCTTCGACATTTATACCTAAATCTTTCCTCATAACATTACTTTCATCTCGTATCATATATACCAACTCAAACGTTCACTCTAACTTCCCATCACTAGCGCAACTTTGAAACTTTTTTTAATACGAAACCGTATTTACCATTCTCTTCACACTGCACTCATCATTCGCATCTATTCTATATTCCATTGTCTCTCATTCGTTAATTTTATACTCCACATGCCAAACCATAGAATACAGCAGGCTTTTTAAAGTTTTATAAATTTTGCTCTTAATCATTGCTGAAGATTTATGTATTTATTAATTTAAGAACAGATATAGTCTACCTAATCAAGAAGTGCACTTTGACAGCTGTCAGAGTATGTTGTCTAGGTATGTGAACCAAATAATCGCTATCGAAAATATCCGATTTTACTGAGAAATCGATATTGAATCTTCATAATTAATAATCGGTTTATTTTTTACTTTTCAAAAAGGTGATGAATAAATTAAATGCTAAATTAGTACTAAACAAATTTAATTATTGCAACATAGAATCTATTCATCATATTTAGTAGGATTAGGTTAATTAAAAACAAAAACTGGATTTGAAAATAGCTATTTATTAAGAATTACTACTATTACTTGAATTATCAGCGTCGCGAACATTAACAATTATTTCCTCATCAATCAATGTGTCGAAATGTACATCTCTGTCAAAATCTCTATTCGATTAATTGTATTATTTTAATATTTTTACCCATTATTTGAAAATTCGTGAATTGGAAGTTGTCAAGCACTACTGTATAAAACGCGATGACGTGACATTGTTAGATCGTCAATAATAATTACTATTTACCATGTTATTTTAATTTTAAATTAGTTTTACGAGTATCAACATTAGATTATTGTACAGGAAAGTCACCCGCAATGTTAATTATGTAAATAACTTAATGGTTGTTTAAAATTTCAGATTTAGTGTTTACAATCATGTGTATACGCTTGACCGAGGTTATTGTTTATTAAAAAATGCAAAACGCCAAAATGCACTTCTTAGATTAGATGAACTATGTAATATATACATTATTTATGTTAAAATATAAAATATTAAAATAAAAGTAAATTCTCAATCGTTTAAGCTATCACAGCATGCACAAAACTGGGCACAAATTAAAGAAACAAACTATAAAAAAGAAAAAAAAATCCTAATTCTTCATTATTAAAAAAAGAAATGGTTAAATAATTAATACATGAATAATTAGTAAATTCACGGTTATTTAAATTAAAATCCAGGAGATGACATATATAGTACATTACTGCAGCGGCCAGCAAAAGAGGTATTGATGGACGAACGTGTAAATATGTGTGTATAAAAAGTGGGCCGAGGCGTAGCCGAGGCACACATACGTAAGTCCATCAATTCCTAGTTGTGGCCAAGCATTGCATAGTGCTCTTTTCAAATAATGCGTGGAAATTAAAACTTATTAGTATTAAGTAAAACTGTATACATGACGAACAACGAACAACATTTTTCACGAGCTAAAGGGTTCATTTGTTTTTTTTTTTTCATTATCAAACAGGTTTCTTTTACAAGCTAGTTGGAAATTTAAATAAAACTCTGTTTAGTTGCCTATTTAGTTGCAATATTTTGAGTAACAAATCGTTCCATTTTTAAATTACGCGATAGATATGAATTTACATATATTTATTTGGCCGCTAAAACACGACAGTTATGGATTTTCATACATTTTTGCCGGCCGCTGCTCGCTCAGTACAGCAATTTCGATTTATCTCAAAGAAGGTTGTCGAAATAATGCTCAAATTTCCAAGCATGTTTGAGAAACTGATGATACCGTTCAGATAGTTTTGAAATAATAATGACTTGTGGCTCGTACAAAGCATTGTTCTAAGTGGATAAATATAGTATCACAAAATAAACAGACAGACTATTAATTTGTATTATATAACATATATTAGCCACGGGTTTATTTCCATAATATCTATCACTAAGCCCTTGTGTGGTAGCGGTTAAGAATACTAGCAGGCGGCCAGTCATAAAACTATTGCCAAAAACTTTTTGCAATATGTACGATAGAAGCAGAGTACATATAGTGTCGACCCTAAGTAACTGGGATAATAGCAAGAGAATAATCATGAGTAACTGTCACTAAGTTTGCAATGCATTTATATATAACATATACACTATATAACACTAATACAACAAGGGCTAAATAAATAAGTATAGGTACGAGAAACTACTAAGTAAATTGCGCAAACCCAAGCTTCAATAATACAGTAAGTTTCAAGAGTCCAAGCTAGTTACAAAAGTCATCTAACACTGAGGTACCATGGGATTGAACGAAGTAGATATAGCTTTGAAACATATCCTCAACATCTCGAATTTATCAAAATGTATATAAAATGTCTCCTATATGATATGCATGTAATCTCACAGAGTGGAACAGCAAACCACATTTATTTATAGCGGTTATACGAAAGAGCTCTTTATTTAAAGAGTGTATCCTATTTCTTAAATCTTAAATTTTATTTATTTAAGAATGTTTAATAAGATTTATTAATTTCTAAAAAGTACTCTTAACAGGACAAAATCTATAAAGATGTCCAAGTTTAATCTGGCATAATAATAAGGATTTCTAATGTTACCGTGACCATTAACGCTGTAATGTGTTCAAAACGTCGGGAAATTAAAAATTAAATACAAATGCGATAGAATCCGTAAAACTAGTTTTATTTCAGCATAATAATGTTTAATATTTACAATTTTTAATGTCATAGGCCAGGGGTCGCCCCCACCCTTTGAGTCCGAAGAGCCAAAAATTAGAATTTATAAAAGTTTAAAGTTTTTAAAGAGCCACAATTTTTTTTTGGCAAGAATAATTTGTGCTTAATGTTCGTTAATCAATTCTGAACCATTTTTAAATGTTTTCTTTAAAAAAAAATTTTTTTGCGTATAGAACTAAAGCGAGCTGCAGGTTGCCGACCCCTGTCATAAGCTGTTATCACATATAAAATAATCTATCTATATATTACATGTATATAAAATACAAAAATTGACTCTACCTATGTCCGTTATAGGCTTTAAAATCAACCAACCGATATGTTCCAAATCGGTTTCACAACAATGCAAAGATTGGTTTTGGAACACTAAAACAATGCATTAGGCCGGTAGATGGCGTTGATTTCAAAGACTTTTTATTTGAACAGCGTCTATTGTATCAGTGAGTCTAATATAATAATAAGATAATCTATTACGTATAGATTAATATTGGTATTTATTACCCTCAAAATACTATTCGGTTTTATATAATATTTAGGTTTTATATTCAACTGCACAGATGGCGTAGTGGTTAAGAAACCGACCCTCCGTGCCAGTGCCGTGGATTTGATTCCTACGATACGATACGATCCACAAATTGCTGTTCTCAGTCTAGGTGTAATTTGTCTGGCCACCGAAGACAAAGATCGGGTACCGGTGGCCCTTTGCAGGGTGGGTCCATGGGGTTGCGCGCCACCTCTTCTGTCTCCCCGGACCGATTTGCTGTGGCGCGATCACATCCACGGTCCACCTTGCGCGAGTAAGAAAAAAAAAAGAAGGTGTAATTTGTATGCGTTAAGTATGTGTGTAAAAACCCCGCAATACCAGGTTGATTCAATATTTACAGAGCCCATATTGTATCATCAGATAAATAGAAGGTTTATATCGTTATGCTTATACAATTAAAAATATATACACAGAAAATAAATGTAAAACTATATACACAAAAAATATATAATACAATTTCCCTCCCACTCTGGAGGAGGCCATCCAGTTTGATAAAATATTATGAAGCATATAGATAAAATATATAAAGCAT
Organism: Lymantria monacha; assembly: GCA_905163515.2. Lineage (NCBI taxonomy): Eukaryota > Metazoa > Arthropoda > Insecta > Lepidoptera > Erebidae > Lymantria > Lymantria monacha. The sequence continues at coordinate 21,831,798 of LR991091.1, forward strand.
TTTATTCAGTTATTACTACGTTATATTTAGTTTGAAATAGTTTATTTATTGCACGTGTGTTGATGAGGAAAAATACTAAGTACCCTTTAGTGCCACTAGTTTAATCATTATTGGGATAGCCCAATAGTGAGATGCTTGTGGGATTAAAAGTATTTTATTTGAGAATTCTGTCGCGGTTCGAAGAGCATCACGCTGGAACTATAAAAAATGCGTATGAACGCTCTAAAGTGTTCGAAACGTCGGAAAATTAAAAACCAAATACAAACGCGATAGAATCCGTAAAAAATTGTTTTAATTCAAATGTGTAATATTCGCGTAAACATCAGAAATTTTATTAAGCATGTTGTATATAATTTTATATAAAAATATGTAAAAATAAAATTAAAAAAAGAACAGATTAACCCACTAAGTTTCTCGTATTTTGTCAGTTCGGTCGCGTTCTAATCCGGTAGTAGTTACTGAATTAATTTAAGATAAAATATAAAAATTGACATTATGTAAGTGCCCCCACGGGGTTTATGCATGATTAATGATATAAAGTTGAATTTATCCACTTTAAAAAATAGCACGGGGTCTCTGCCACATTGTAAAGAAGAATGATTTTCATTTCAAGTCTGCTTTCTTGTCGTTTACAACCCCCGCGAGACCTGGTTAGATCTTGGTGGGACCTGGAATATCTAGTGAATTGTTACTAACAAACATACATACATACATATCATCATACCATATCCCTTGCAGGGTAGGCAGAGAGGACAGAGTGCCAGAGAACTCTTTCCTTGCATACTTCACTCGCTTCCTCAACATTCATAATTCTCTTCATACACGCTCGCCGGTTTCGGAGACTCTTGACTCCACCTTCCTTCAGTACGTGACCAATCTGGTCTAGGTAGGTTAGTATCGGTCTCCCCCGGTACCTACATCCTTCCACTTTCGCATTGTATATCTTCTTAACCAGACGTTCGCTCGGCATTCTTTCCACATGTCCGAACCATTGGAGTGTTCCCTTTCGCATCTTTACACCAATACTCTCTTTCATACCTACTCGCTCTCTTACGTCATCGTTACGAATGCGATCGGTCAGCCTAACTCCACAGATTTTCCGTAGAGATCGCATTTCGAACGCATTCATTTTATGTATTATTATTGTCGATGTTATATTATTGTATATTATTTTTATGTATGTATACTAACAAACATAATGTCAATTAATAGAGTGACAAACTTATTTGTAACTACCGCATTATAACAATATATTTTTAATACAGATACGAGCAGAAATATTATTACAATAATATGACATTTATTTTTAATATAACTACAAATTCGTTTTCGTGCTATTGTTGTGTTAGATCAAATTACCACTCGCGATAACGGTTCCTTGTCTAGCTGTTACAGCGAAGCTTGCGGAATTCTTTTGTGTAATGACACAAAGAACAAGTCAGCTTTATTGGAACTGCTGCAACTTTCATTCTAGCCTTTCTTTAGCATTTTCTAAGACACTTTTCAGTTATCTGGATTTTATGAAGAATTATTTTTTATATATTAATTTTTGTACGCCTCATAATGTGTAGCTTGTGTGCAGAGATGTGACTTATCTAAGATACAAGGATCTGAAATACAGATACAAGATACAAAATACGTATTTCCATCTTGTATCTAAGATACTTTTTAAAAATTCATTTTGAATCTTGTATTTAGATACCTTTTGTTTGGTATCTTAGTATTTTATAAATACTTTTTCTGACAAAATACTTTTAGTAATATGTTAGCAGACATTTATAAAATTATTAGTCCAACATCTCATTGATGTCACATTCTTTAACAAACTGTGCTAGGTCTTTCATAAATTTTAATGTTATTCTTTTAAAATCCGCGAGCAACTCAAAACAAATAATATCGCCATACAGTTTTACGAGTCACGTGTTTCAAATGCAGTGTTGTTATTGGTCAATTTCATTTTAGGGGACTTTGAAAATAATTATAGTTATTTTAGCGTTATTTAACTAACATTATTTTTTAGATTGAATTTATAGTTACATTAATAAGCATTGAGGTATATAGCAAATAAAATTTTAAAATCTTTCTTTTGGTACAGAATGAATCAAAAATCACTTTAGAGGGTTTTGAAACTATATCTTTCATTTCAGTGACTAATACGATTTATTCGTAAATAATATTAATATCAATTATCAAAAATGAACTTAAATTCATTAAAATAAAATCTTGTTTTCTTACAAAAGTATTTTCATCTTAAGAAGTATTTAGAAGATACCTATCTTGTATCTAGTATTTCAGATACTATTTTCAAAAGTATTTTGTATCTGGTATTTCAAATATTTAATTTAAAAGTATCTTGCATTTTGTATTTCAGATACTTTGTACAGGGTATTTTGTACATCTTTGCTTGTGTGTATATTTGCCTCGAAATGAGTTTTGTCTAAATTTGCTTGCATTAATCATCAATTCTTTCCTTTTAGACGTCCCACTGCTTCAGCAGTGGGACGTCTAAAAGGAAAGGATTGATTGAAGATATTGTGGAGTTCACTCCACAATATTCCAGAGTATTTGACCTATTATACCACGCTGGTCAGACGAGTTTGTATAGGGTTTTATTTCGAGCTTTCCTTCTCTTGCAGAGATATGCATATTGTCCCTCAGCCTTCTTTTACAATGCCCATGGGCATGAGAAGGAAGGAATGATGAGTGTTATTAATACTCCGCCATCATTAAAAATTGTATATTATAAATATTACACATTAGTAAAATACGCCACGGTCGATGGCGTATCGCAATTGTCTTATACTCCCTTAAGCGAGACAGCTCTATTTCTTTGAATTCCTATTCTGATACTTTCTTTCCATCCATTAGCCTATCGCCGACCGACTTACCCACGAAAGGAGTGATAAGGCCATAATCACCATGCGGGTTGGCAATTGCAATTACTATTGGGAGAGAACACTGCTACCCACTCTCCGTAGATACTTTTATGACTTAAGGGGTAATGATTTGCGACGCAGATACGGCATACGCTCGAGGTTTGTGCTTGGGCAGAGCAGTGCCGTGAACTCGTCGTAATCATCGGTGCTAACCCGACGCCGCCGTTCATCGCCAGGGTGATGCTTGACAGCGTCAGGAACTGGGCCGCGGTCGCAGCCTTCTGCGAGGCAGTAGTTTCGCGGTAGGAGCGCGTGCGCGAGGAGCGTCTCCTCGGTGATGCGCGCCAGCGTCGGCGACTGGGCGTTGCAGACGCGATTACCTGCGCCTGATGTCGCCCTAGCCCAGGCCGCGGGTGACTGGATCGGGGAATTAGTCCGCAACCCGCCGAGAGGCCGACCGCGTAGGAAAGACCGACGTCCTCCCCGAGGGTGGGACGTCAGTCGAAGAGAGGGTACTTGTCAGGAGGTATTCCGTCGGGCCGACCACTGACAAGTCAAGTCACCCTGCTCCGGTGATCGGCCCAACGACGAAGGCGACGTGCCACGGGTGGGTTACGGATGTGCGTGCTTACGTCCCACTGTCGCCCCAGACGGAGTGGTGCGAGGAGTGCGCCGACCGTAAAAAAAAAAGGGGTAATTATATTTTATCATATTTTTTATGTTTAAATCATACCACGCAGACATGTTATCTGTTATAACTGAATAACGTCAAATATCATGTACAAATTAGATTTTCGAACAAAAGATTTCAATCAATAACGTACACATGTACGGTTAGTCCGGCGAGTACAAAGGTCGCATACGTTTATGTTATTAGCCGTTGATTACATTATATATTCATCGGAAGCCAGATTTACGTAAACAGCTTATTATGCGGTGCCTCGCTGGAAATTCTATAGCACCATTCAGAACCCGCCACTGTGATATTCACGATTTAATTTACGCCCCAAAACTCAGCCTCGGGGCTTTACTTTTTAGCAAGTTTACGTAAAAAAATGTTTTAATCAATTTTCATTATTAAAAATGCACCAAACATTATTAAATTATGACCAAGTTATAAACTTGTGATCAGCTTTCACGATCTTAGCATGGACATTATTATAAATTTAATTTTTCCTCGTAGTGACTATAAGAATCTGTCACCGTTACTCTCTTTCTAATAAGAGAATATTAAATGAGGCAAGAATATAACATCAATGAATGGAAACCTACGCAAACCTATGTGCTATTTTTGCTTGCAGAATGGGACCTATATTTTTTATCAATTTCTCTCTCATTTGTAAACAAAGTTTGTATGAAGTAGAGTGTCTTGTATTATTATTTATATCTTATATTACAAAAAATGAAGATAAAGATCAAGCAGAAAGCAATCATATTTTATTGACAAAGTTGTATACTAAAAATTCAATATAATAGATCCTTACATATGAAATAAATATAAATAATTAATTTAGGGGGGCATAGTCCGGAGCGTGCTCGTTCGCGTCCCCTGCCAGTCTAATTAGACTGCTAATCCGGCTCGAAATGCGTACCGCAATGCGGGTTAGGGCGTCCCCCGGAGGCGACGCGTACCGACCCGCCCCCGTCGGTACCAACATCGGCAGTTGCGGCGATGGGGGCCGCCACCCATCACGCCTTGCCCAGTTAGGCGAGTCGAGGAGAACGGAGTGCCGGGTGGGCACGTGGAATGTAAGAGGTTGTGTGGAAGGTAAGTTGCACGAGCTGATATCCGTCATGGCGGACAAACAGCTAGACGTGCTCTGTGTAACAGAGACCAAGCGAAGGGGCAGCGACGCCTGCGATCTTCCTGGTGGCGGGATGGCTCTGTGGTCTGGTGTACCACAGAGCGATCGAGCCAGCATGGGGGTAGGAGTGCTGTTGTCCTCTCGCTTGGCCTCAGGTGTGAAGGATTACGGAATGTATGATCCCAGACTTCTCTGGGTCCGTATAAAACTAGGTGTCACCAAGGTATTCATGGTTGTAGCATATGCTCCCGTAGGATCCTCGGTGGCATCAGACCTAGAGAAGTTTTGGGACAATGTTAGGGAAGTTCTGGATATGGCAGAAACCAGTGAACGCGTGATTGTATGCGGAGATTTGAACGGATGGGTGGGGACCAAGCGTCCCGACTATGAGGACGTACTTGGTCCATTTGGTGATAAGAGAGTGAACGACGCAGGTAGGCTCATAGCGGATGTATGCATGGAGAGAAACCTTATTGTGTCAAACACATTTTTCCAACATAAGGACATCGATATGTATACATGGAGAAGGAATGAACAGAAAAGCATAATAGATTTAATTTTGGTAGACAGTCGCCTCCGAAGCAAAATATTGGACGCAAGAGCCTACAGGGGCCCCACAGTCGACACGGACCACTATCTCGTTATTGCGAGATTTAGTGGTCTGTTCAAAAAGTGGAGGCACTGGCGAGAGCGTGTCCACTTCGGAGGGCTTGAAAGAATAAAGGTTGAAAGGTTGCAAGAAGAGTGTGTAAGAGAAAAGTATGCAGAGGGTGTCCGAGAACGGCTGACGATGGCAAGCCAGCCGCAATCGGACATTGAAGAATGCTGGAGAGTATTGAAAGAGAGTATGGTAGATACAGCGAAAGAAGTATGTGGAAGTTCAAAGAAGCATAGAAAAACAAATGGTGATGCATGGTGGGATGCGGAAGTGGCAGCTTCCGTAGAGCAAAAGAAGAAAGCGTGGCTGGACTATGTCTCTTCTTTGAATCTGAATGACAGTATGACTGAACAGAAGAAAGAAATATATCAGCAATGTAAGAATGACACCAAGGCCTTAGTGAAAGAGAAACGTGATCTATCACGTTTCTCTAAGTCACGTTTCGCAAGTATGAGTGCAGAAGATAGGCTGACTAAAAACTTCGAGGGTAACACCAAACTCTTTTGGAGGGAGGTGAAGAAGTCTCGGGGTGGTTGGTCAGCCTTCAGAATGAATAAAATAAGGTCTAAAGGTGGAGACATTCTTACACAAACACAAGACGTGTTAAGCCGATGGAGTGAATATTTTGGCGATATGTATGCGGATGCTACGGTTGGCGCCAGTGTTGGATGTGGTTTAGTAGATCAACATTCGACAACGGCGTCCTCCGATGGCATCAGTATGGATGAAGTTGAATGGGCGATAAGAAGTTTGAAAAATGGTAAGGCAGCGGGCATTGATATGGTGTCTGCCGAGATGATCAAGCTTGGTGGCTCTTGTGTCTGGGAGGCGTTCCTGTTGCTCCTCAATTTATGTTGGAGCTCGGGAATGGTTCCCAGGGACTGGAATAGCGCAGTCATCGTGCCTTTGTTTAAAAACAAGGGTTCACGTTATGACTGCGCAAATTACAGAGCCATAAGCTTGACCAGTTTGGCAGCAAAAGTGTATGGAAAAATTATTGAAAGGAGAATGAGGATGGTGTCCGATGGTTTACTGTGTGAGACACAAGGAGGTTTCAGGAGTGGAAGGGGATGCATGGATCAAGTGTTCTCTCTGCGCAACATTGTGGAGAAGCATCTGGCTCTAGGTCAGAGGGTTTTCTGCAGTTTTGTGGATCTGGAGAGAGCATTTGACACGGTTGTACGAAAGGAACTTTGGGACATTTTACCGGAGTATGGTATTAACGGTAAACTGCTACAGGCTGTGCAGTCCAGTTACATGGGCTGTAGAGACTGTGTGCGGCTGGATGATGGAATGTCGCCTTGGTTTGACGTCAATATCGGCGTTAAGCAGGGGTGCGTTCTGTCAGCCAGGCTGTTTATCATATATCTGGATAAATGTCTCCAAAGGTTGAACGATATGAATGTGGGAGTCCAGATGGGCGACTCAGTGGTCACTGCTCTGCTTTATGCAGATGATGCAGTCCTGCTGGCACAGTCAGCGATTGACCTGCAGACCCTAGTCGACACAATGACAGAAGATTGTAAGAAAAGGGGTCTACGCGTGAATGTGAGCAAAACCAAAATAATGGTCTTTAAAAGAGATAAAACCAGAACAGATGTAAGAGTAACAATAGGTAATGATGTACTAGAGCAAGTGGATGAATTTGTATATCTTGGATGTGGATTTAGCCGAGATGGAAGGTACACCACTGATATAGAGCGAAGAGTGAATGCGGGAAATAGAGTGAACGGAGCGTTGGGGCAACTTCTCGGCAGCCACCACCTCAGCCAGAAGGCACGTGTAGCAATACATAACGCAGTGCTTGTCCCAACATTACTGTATGGAAGCGAGAGTTGGGTATGCAGAAAAGAGTATGATAGTAAAATTAATGCGGTCGAAATGCGATCTCTGCGGAAAATCTGTGGAGTTAGGCTGACCGACCGCATTCGTAACGACGACGTAAGAGAGCGAGTAGGTATGAAAGAGAGTATTGGTGTAAAGATGCGAAAGGGAATGCTCCGATGGTTCGGACATGTGGAAAGAATGCCGAACGAACGCCTGGTTAAGAAGATATACAATGCGAAAGTGGAAGGATGTAGGTACCGAGGGAGACCGAGACTAACCTACCTAGACCAGATCGGTCATGTACTGAAGGAAGGTGGAGTCAAGAGTCTCCGAAACCGGCGAGCGTGTATGAAGAGAATTATGAATGTTGAGGAAGCGAGTGAAGTATGCAGAGATAGAGTTCTCTGGCACTCTGTTCTCTCTGCCTACCCTGCAAGGGATATGGCGTGATGATATGTATGTATGTGTACATATGAAATTGGCGTTTTATACGGGCGAAATATAAAGTCATTTTTTTTTGTAAAATATATTTAATTAATCAAAGTATGCACCGTTGTTATCTATGCACTTTTGCCATCCCATAGGTAGTTCATTGATCCCTTTAAAAAAACCATGAGATCGAGAATCAATAAACTCTTTGAAGGTGGTTTGGACTGCCGCATAGAAGTTGATTTTTTTTTCCTTGTAAGAAGTTGTCCAAATACCGGAAAAATAGTTATCTGTTGGAGCAAGGTCTGGTGAACACGGTGGATGTCGCAGACATTCCAATTGTAACTCATCTAACTTAGTGATTGTTTATTGTGCAGTGTGTGGCCTTGCGTTGTTGTGAAGCAGCAGTGGCCTAGAGCAATTGACCAATCTCGGTTGTTTAGCTAGTTCTTCCTTCATTTGCAATTGCTGACAATTTATATATCTTCTGTAATCGTTTGGCCAGATTTTAGAAAGCTGTAGTGAACGACACCAGCGCTAGTCCACCAAACCATCACAAGTAAGTTTTTCTGAGTCAATTTCCGTTTAGGGCAGGATTTAGCTGGGTCGCCAGGGCTCAGCCATTACGACGAGCGCCTCCGATTATCGTACAGTATCCATATTTCATCTCAAGTAATGTTTCGACTAAAAATTCCTAAAATTTAGGAAAATATAATTCATTACACAGGTCCACAATAAAAAAAAGTTGCCTGGGCTGGGTGTGCGACAAAGATTTTCCGACGTATTTTTTACCGCTGAATACGAATATGAAGACAAAATCAAACCTCAAAAAACAGGGGAAAAAAATATATAATAATTATTATTAAATCGTAGATTTTATGGATTTTTTTTTATTTTTCTCCGTTTTTTGCAGTTTGATCCCCAATTTTGACTTCAGATTCGTATTCAGCGGTAAAAATACGTCGGCAAATCTTTGTCGCACACCCAGCACAGACCAATTTTTTTATTGTGGACCTGTGTAATGAATTGTATTCTTCTAAAAGAATTGTAGATTAGACTTGTAATACAAGTGTAAAATAATTGCTGTAAGAGGAAAAAAATTTACTTTTAAATGGAGGAACGACCGAATAAAACGTACTTTTTAAATGTTATTATCTCGACGTTATATCGCCCAGCAATATCAGTAACATTTAACATATTATTACACAACCCAGACTAGGCTATTGGAAATACACTGATAATATTTTCCTTGAGATATTAGGGCATGAGTAGAATTTTACTTAATATGCGACGAGCTCGCCATCTTTGATTCATTTATTATTTAAGATTGATTAAATGTATTATTTATTTGGCGCTATGTGATACATAGCTTCACGCCTGTTTCCCAGAGGGGTAGGCAGAGACTACGGATTGCCACAAACCACGATCCTGGCATACTTCCATCGCTTCATTCACACTCATAACAGTCTTCATGCATACTCTACGATTACGCATACTCTTAGTGATAGCTACAAATACTATCAACCCCTAATTTGCTCATGGATGTCGTAAAAGACGACTAAGAGTTTTATATTGACCTGGGCCTACTCCAACTGATAACGTTTAGTCAATAATCCCATTCCCATGAAGTATTGATGTCAGGCAGGCGGCCTGTCATAAAACTATTGCCAATAGCTATTGCAATATGTACGATGAAAGAAGAGTACTTATTGCGTCACACATATTTGCGGGGACCCTAAATAATTGTAACAAGAGCAGGAAGATGATAATGATGAATGTACTATTTATTTAAAGTACAAAATTAGATTTCAAAAGTATAAAAGTTAGATTAAAATTTAATATACAATGAAATACACACAATTTGTCACCCCATCTTTGTTTGTGAGTATCATCAAAGACGTTTAAAAGATATAAATATATAATCTCATTGTAAGAGAAGGAATATTTGATACAAAACTCTAATATCAGGTTAACGTAGGACGGCGAATGACAGTTAATATAATTTCTGAGAATTTATGAAATATTATTTCGGCTGATATACATCATACAAGCCTTCCTTCCTCCACAATGGAAAAGAAATTTACGTACTTATACCACACTGGTCAGACGTGTGGGTATAGGGGTTTATTTAGATTTTTCCATCTCTGTATAAATGTTATTTATATACTGTATCCCTTAGTCGTCTTTTACGACACCCACAGATAAAGCAAAGGGCGATAAATTCTATTCTTACTTTGCAAAATATGAAATATCAATACTATATTATTTTTGAGCACCCCCTATCTTACTCGTGGGTGATCGTAAGAGATGACTGAGGGATATAAAACATATATAACATCTATGCAAGAGAAGAAAAACACGAAACGAAACCCTATACAAACATGTCTGACCAGCGTGATATAGTAGGTCGATTTCCCTTATTGGGGGGAGGCTCAAGCCCGACAGTGGGACATATATGAGCTGAGATGATGATGATTAAATACCTAACAACTTACATACACATACATATCATCACGCCATATCCCTTGCAGGGTAGGCACAGAGAACAGAGTGCCAGAGAACTCTATCCTTGCATACTTCACTCGCTTCTTCAACATTCATAATTCTCTTCATACACGCTCGCCGGTTTCGGAGACTCTTGACTCCACTTTCTTTCAGTACATGACCAATCTGGTCTAGGTAGGTTAGTCTCGGTCTCCCCCGGCACCTACATCCTTCCACTTTCGCATTGTATATCTTCTTACCCAGACGTTCATTCGGCATTCTTTCCACATGTCCAAACCATCGGAGCATTCCCTTTCGCATCTTTACACCAATACTCTCTTTCATACCTACTCGCTCTCTTACGTCATCGTTGCTAATGCGGTTGGTCAGCCTAACTCCACAGATTTTCTGTAGAGATCGCATTTCGACCGCTTTAATTTTGCTTTCATGCTGTTTTCTGCATACCCAACTCTCGCTTCCATATAGTAATGTTGGGACAAGCTCTGCGTTGTGTATTGCCTAACAACTTCAAAATGGGTAATCTTATACAATGGTAATCCATCCATCTATTAAACTCCACTGTTGGTCATAAAGTTTCTCAAGAAGGGGGAGCAGTTTTATAATCACTGCGCTTGTCAGACGGATTGGTGGTTACAGCATATGTTATGAGTTGCCCAGATGAAAACTTCTGCTCATTCCACTAGTTCACTCTCAGCCGGTTTTTACGATTTCTACAGCCATGAAAGGTGAGTTGACACATTGAATTCTTAACCCAGCATTAAGAGCTGTGTAATTAAAGTGTAATAAACATTCGTGTCAACTTCTTTTCTTTCTTTTCTTCTTTATAACGTATAGACGTCCCGCGAACCTCTTCCATATTGATTGGCAAATTTATCCACGTTGGAAGGTCAAAAATGGGTGGTTGAAATATTATATTCAATGCCCTTGCTACACGGATGAAATAGTGCTTCATGAGTAACATAAGCATTACTCATTTGTATTTTTTTTTTGTGGTTAGTTTTGGTTTGGATGCATCCCGTCCATTCCGTCCAAAATGACGAAAGGAAGGCGTACAACCCCACAATTCACTGCATTCCTTCTCCATCGCATTTGAACTGGCCACTGGTACCGATTCCTTGAGCTATGGGTTATCCTTTTGCGCATCATTTCCAATTCGTATCTATTCTATCCACAGAATTGAATACTGACAGCATATTATAACAATATTCGTTTGAATATTTATGAACACACAAAATTTACATTATAGGCGTTCTAGAGCACTTTAATTTTTAAATTAAAAGGCTCTTGACTGACTAGGCTTTTCATAAAACTAATTAACGAATTGAAAAAGAGACCAGTTACCACAAGAGCTGTGCTTGAAACATATTATTTAACAAATGATAATAATTCTCCCTTAAAGAAGGTTCTTTCACAAGGAGTGCTCAAAGGAACTCTTTGTTTTACCACCACCTTCACCATTTTATACTGTACTACTTGACATAGTAGCAGGGTTCATCTATTTCACCTGGAAACGTCTGGTATGATCTTCAACTGTGCATTTTCAGCGATCATTTTTCCAACCCATGTTTCCCAAGCGCTTATGACATGTACTTTAAGGTTTAAGAAGAGCACTTTCTTCACGGAAGCCAACGGCCTAGTTTGCTCTTGGTATTGCAAAGGTCCTTGAGCGGCATTATCCACTTACCATCAGGTGTGCTGCTTGCTTCTCTGCCATAAACTGCTATAAAAAAAATGAGATATGCAAGTGATATAATGGTTATTAGCCGTGGATATCACAGTAGTTATATAAGTAAAGTACTGGGCAAATTATATACAGTAATATTATACATAAATATGGTGACAAGTGCTACTTGTGGTAACCTTTTTTTTTTAATTTCATTTTATATTACATCTTGTTATTTCATTATTAAACTGATATATACAATATTACAGAATTACTATCGTTACAAATTATTTATTAAAAAGTAAACCAGCTTGTCCAATTTAAAACTGCAAGTCGAGATGGTACGAAGAGAAATTCAACTTGAATTTATTGGCGCCGAGAATATTCCTTTGAACACGATAACGATCTCTGTAGATATATTTTTGCATTTTTCACTTTTTATGTCAACCACCAAGACTTGCACTTCACTTTTACTAGTTTGTGTACATACAACTTGTTAAACATAATATTTACGTAGCAACACTGGTGCACTTACAAAAGGTAATACAATTAACTTGATATTGTCTGAAAAACGGTACAAAGGTTAACGTAACCCAACATACTAGCGAACTAATTTGAAAAAGAGTTGATTCGCTTCGTGAGGGTTTTATGGCCATAATTGCCACGTTTAGCAAACTGGTTGGCGAAGGTGTTTCTACCCATTCTTGTGATGATCCCTCAGCTGAGTTTTAAGACTCCCATAGGTAGGAAAGAATGATAATTGTATTCTTATCCTATCACTATATAGATACGCTGTTTTTTCATCGCTAGGTATTATCATCTCAGCTCATATATGTCCCACTATTAGGCTCAATCCTCCTCCGTAATGGGAGGAAAATTGACTTACTTTACCACGCTTGTCAGACGTGTTAATATAGGGTTTTGTTTCGAGTTTTCCTTCTCTTGAATAGATGTTATATACGTTTATAATACCTTATTCGTGTCTTACGATCACCCATGGGTAAGAAAGGGGGATGGTGTATTATATTCTTATTCCATCATCATACGGAAAGATCATAAAATTGATATTTTATAAATCTCTCAAATTTAATATAATTACATTTTTTTTTTCTATTTCTCTCTTCCTTACGCAACGAAAAGTTGAGGCTGATATAGGCATGAGTAGAGACATCTCATACTTAGTAACAAGATTCTCATCTCCGTGCACGACTATTTTTTATTTGATCCACAACTTAATGTTTGGACTTAGTTTGGACGTCATTTGTATCTGATGTTTGTAAAGTCACCATCATACAAGGATTTATTCCTTAGGGAGGAGCAACCCAGTCATTGTTTGACGGCGCTATATTGCCAGGACTTCGATAAAGACAAACCCGAAAGAGTGACCCACCAAAAACTAAGGAATCGTTTGGAATGATTTTCTCGATAGATCAAGAGGGGAAATACGGAAAGTTTTGCAGCCCACCCTTTCATTGCCCTAAACGGCTATACGGGGAGTGGATAAACCATAGCTGACACAAAAAAAAACCTTTTGATTATCGCAAAACATAAACTATAATAAGCAATTCAAGCTGTAATCCATTTTGTATGAACATTTTAGGTGAATTTAATTAACCAATGTCCAATAAATAATTAGAAAAAAAATTACCTTCATTCAACATAAGCATAGAGATTTCAAATTGTAGTAAGATATATAATACATAAGACAGCTGTGTAGTAGCGGTTAAGAATACTACCAACCCTTACTTTGCTCTCGTGGATGTTCAAAAGATGACTAAGAGCTTTATAATTACCCGGGCCAACTCCATCTGATGCCGTTTGGACATCAATTGCATACCCAAGGAGGGTTTGCGTCTGGCAGGTGGCCAGTCATAAAACTATTACCAATAACTTTTACAATATGTATTATAAAAGAAAAGTACATATTGTATCGACCCCAAGTAATTGTGATAAGAGTAAGATAATGATGATATAATACATAAGATATATAATACATACAAATATTTTAACGTGAAAAAATTGCATCTGTAGGTTTTAGTAAAGTCGATTTCTGTGATTCAGGGCTAATTGTCCAAATATTATAGTCATCCCTTTTATAGTTTCTGGTCTGATATCCCCAACATAGTGAGTTCACAAAGAAAATAATACAAATTAATTTATTTAACGTATTTGCTTTAATGATTTAATTTACAGTCACGTATATTATTAAAAAAGAGACATTGTTTAATAAAACACCTTAATTGCCGATTAATTTTAATTAAATATTACAATGATAATTATTATATTACGCCATTTACCTTCCGCAGAAAATTTTAATTATGTTTATTCAGCGGTTTATTACAATAAAATTAATGTTTAATTAAGTTACGACGTAATTGTATGTTTTAATGAAACATTACAGTGAAGGCATCATTTTCGCAGGTTCTGTTTAATGTTTTAAAATATTAATTAATATGTTTATGGCGTCCACAAATGAACATAATTAATTATCATTTTTTACTACATATTTTCTTTTACGACAAGGTAAGAATCTCATCAATATTAATATTATATTACCAACCCAGCTTATTATAAATTTATCTAATGTGACAAATATAACGGTTATCTTTCATTATTATAGAAATAATTAATCTGTAATTATCATTAATAGAATTATGAATGTTGAGGAAACGAGTGAAGTATGCAAGTATAGAGTTCTCTGGCACTCTGTTCTCTCTGCCTACCCTGCAAGGGATATGGCGTGATGATATGTATGTATGTATAATTATCATTCACCTTCACAGATCTACTCTTAATATTACCAATGATGTAGCTAAAAGGCTATCTATGAGAGACTAAAATTTTGTAATCCTTTAAACGATATTAAGAATAAGAAACTGGATTTATCAATATTTGACAATCAAATAGTAACTAATCCACCAGTTTAGGACGGTTGGACAGTTTATAGTGGTAGGACCACGCTGTTGATAGTTGTCTTTTTACAGCCGCGGGCCGGTCCAACCGGCATAATACTACACTCTTGCAGAAGATCAACGTCTGAGTAATAGCAATGTGTTATTGCGCTTCGTTCAGTGAGCGAGAGAGCCGAACGCCCAACCGGGTTTAGGGTTTGTATTGGTAGGCAGCAGCTTAGTCATACTTTTGGTATTGAAAAGGTCCAAAGGCGGTAGTAATAATTAACACTTGCTCATTTAACCGTGTACTGCTTACAAAAATATACCAAATATTAAGTACTCATATAATAATTATACTAGCTGCGCCAACAGTATCGCTTGCACAACGTATTTATATATTTAATGGTATTTTATTATTTGAAAACCTTTTTCGTCTGGCGACGTCAGCAATTATATTAATTATATTCATAATGCATCAGTTATAAGTTTAGTTATCACAGCAGTTGTTTTGCCACAGAATAATTAGTCGCCATTGTTACTATATATTGACCGATTAGATAATATTTAGAGACACTTCTCTACTATTTATCGCAACGTAATGCATACTTTTATTTAGACATCCTGATTACAATAAGATTGATTACAATAAGATTGATTACAATGAAATTTATGCATCCAACTGGTAGTTGCTGAGTTTAGTGCATTCAAACTAACAAATGAACTTTTCTTCATTACATAATAAAAGAAATGAACTTAAATTATTTAATATTGTACTAAACTATCTACCGTGAATTCGCGTTAAAATTAACTTTTCTAAACTTTAACTATTATCCCAAGATAACACATTACCGAGATAAAAAGTTGATCCTATTTATTAACCCAGTAATTGGTCTATCTATGTATATGCCAATTTTCATTCAAATCTGTTTACCAGTTTAAGCGTGATTGAATAACAAACATCCAAAGATTTTCACAAACTTTCACCTTTAGTAGTATAAAAATATGCTCTTAATAACTACTCACCTGGTTCGATAGGAAAGTAAAAAGTAACGGTTAATTTTAATCTCTCTAGATAACGATTGTAATTATTAAGATGTGTGAAATAAAACTGATTTTGGAGGATTTCAAATTACTAAAATTTAGGATTAAACACGCTAGGTTATTTATAAAAACTTGATTACGAGTGAAAAATGAATATTACATGTGGGCTCGAACCCACACCTAACCCACACCTATTAGAATACTGTTCCAATCGTCCTACTACTTAGACAAGTGTGAGCCGTTTGACATTTTTTTTTTTTAAGAATTTTGTAGCGTTTGTATTTGATTTTTCCGATGTTACACTTTTTAACGTTCATGGCCACAGGAGGACGTTTTTGGACGAAGTGTTTTGCGTCCAACAAGTCATCGCATTACAAACAATTTGGGCTACCCGTTATAGATCTATACATTATAAATTGTTAAATGAACCTTTTTTTGCGGTGGACTATGGATGTGGTCCTGCTCCAAATCGGTCCGGGGCGACGAAAGCCGCGGGCACAATCCCCATAGACCCACCCTGCAAACACCTCTCTTCACCGTGCGAGGGGGCTACCGGTACCCGATCTTTGTCTTCGGTGGTCAGTTGTTAAATTAACCTACATTATTGATACAAATTCGTTAGCAGTAATAAAAAGAAAACAGCTATTATTCAAATTATCATAAAATTTAATAATAACTAACCACATCATACAACTTTATAATTTTTGACTACGCACCCACCCCATCACAAAACATTATAATTTTCGACTAAGAATGTAGAATAGTGTTCGAAACATCGAGAAAGTAAAAGTATTTGACTTTTACTTTCAATTCAAGCAACGCTATAAAATACGTAGAAATACTGTCTTTCCCTTACATCATACGGTCACATATACCATAACACAAAAACGGTGGATATCGTAAAACTCGAGAATGTATGGGTTGATCGACTGCGGCTTAATGTAGTTTTTGTGAGGACAAGATTTCTTTGCCAACCTGTGTATTAATTATCAGTGAGAATTAATTCTATATTGTCACCTCTACTATTGTTCCGTGTAGTAACACATTACGCTCTTAGCCTATTATTGCATAGATTTTCACAAATACATACTAATAAAATGACAGTTAGTCATCTCATTTCACATAAAAAATACAGACCTTACTTCTATGACTAGTTGATTAATATACGATGAAGTCCGAAAATTGTATTGCAGAATTTACCAGAATTAAATTTTATTACTATTCATATATACAATTACGCTACCTCTACGATCGTAGCATCTCGTAGCTCCTCACGCGTTGTAGCAACAGTTGCATTGAGTACGTGCTACGAAACAGCCGTACTCTGCGGAATATTAAATCGTTCGTAACTTGTAAATTAAAATGTGTCTCATTATCATCGCAGTTATAAATATTAAAGTTTGTTTTTCATAAAGTTTAATATATTTTGCAGCAATGGAAGCTTTTCAGTTTTTATAGTGATGAAGATATCAAGTATGGGGAAATTGCCGGTGTTTTGTTACTTTATGCTTGCGTACATAAAAGGTAAATATGCATTATGATTTATATCTGACGAGATTGGTGACTTTTATTTGAGTAGTCAAGTTATTATTTTTGCTTTTCGACATATCATAATTTGCTTTTAGTTTTTTAAATGATTTGATTGTTTTTATTTTAATAAAAAATAATGTAAGTATTGTTATTTTTATGACTAAAATATTACTTTGTATTTTTTTTTTTGTTATGTTTATCTTAATATTAAGTTGTATTATTCTATTCTCTTAAATGTTTTAACTATAATTTCCGTGTGGTGACAGAGTAAGAATACAATTCGCCACCCCTTATCTTACCCATGGGTGACTGTAAGAGACGACTAAGGGATAAAATATCATATAACATAGCAAGAGAAGGAAAACTCGAAACAAAACTCTATACCAACACGTCTGACCAGCGTGGTATAGTAGGTCAATTCCCCTCCCATTATGGAGGAGGCTCGAACTCAACAGTGGGACATATATAAGTTGCTGATGATGATGATATAACTATAAAGATATATAAAAAAAAAGCATGAATTGATAATGAACTTTGATAATTGACTTATTACTACTTCATAAATTAAATTACAGGTATAACATATGACTATGTTAACTACATGAATTAAAGCTTCAATTAAAAAAAAAGGTTAAGTTTATTCTCGTCTACTGAAATCAAATTTCTAAGTCTCTTAATACTTCTCAGAAAAAGTTGTTAGGATAACAACACGTAGTTTTAGACATTTTATAATGTAAAGTCGCTGAATTTCAACTAATCACCTAGATCAATTAATTACTCATGACATTTAATTTACCTTTAATTTTTTCACACTTCATCATTATAATTTCAGCTTATTTATGTCCCACTGTCGGGCTCGAATCTCCTTCATAATCGGAGGGAAATTGACCTACTATACCACGCTGGTTGGATGTGTTGGTATAGTATATATATGGTATATATATGTATGTTTCGAGTTTTCCTTCTCTTGCATAGATGTTATATGCGTTTCATATCCCTTAGTCATCTCTTATGATCACCCACGGGTAAGATAGGGTGGTGAATTGTATTCTTACTCCATCACCACACGGATTCTACACTTACTTTTATATTAGTGGTTATTATACATTATTAGTATATACATTATTAGTAGTAGGACCACGCTGTTGACAGTCTCTGTCTACAGCCCCGGGTTGGAACGTCCGGGGTAGTACCACACTCTCGCAGAAAATCGACATCTGAGTAATTGCAATGTGCTGTTGCGCTTCATTCGGTGTGCGAGAGAGCTAACTGGGTAGGTTGGGGATTGTAATGGTAAGCAGCGGCCTAGCTATACCCTT
Organism: Lymantria monacha; assembly: GCA_905163515.2. NCBI lineage: Eukaryota > Metazoa > Arthropoda > Insecta > Lepidoptera > Erebidae > Lymantria > Lymantria monacha. The sequence goes on from LR991091.1 coordinate 21,850,345, forward strand.
GGTATAGCAAAGGTCCATGGGCAGCAGTGACACTTACCATCAGGTGTGCTGCTTGTTCGTTTGCCACCATAAGCAATATAAAAAAAAACGTTATCTTATTGTCTCGGAGGTGGACATAACGTATGGTTTAGACATATTGCAACAAAAAGGTATATTTTACTTATTAATTTGTTTATCTATTATTGTTTTAAGAATATATGCAACATATATATATATATATATATATATATATATATATATATATATATATATATATATATATATATATATATATATAAATCTATTTTCAACAATAGAACGTTTCAATCATATTATACCAATAAAAGGTGTACAAATCTTTGTTGAAAAGGACCTTAGATCCTAAATAGCATAATTACAAGCATTTAACAAGTAATATCTGGCAAAACTCTTATATAATATAAAATATTAAACATATTTGTTGTATTAAATCTTTTCAGTTATGTAATCTGTTAAATTATAGTAGATAACATTTTACAATTAAATATTTTTTAAGTTTGTCTTTAAATGTATTAAAAGAAGTAACAACTAAAAAGCTTGAGTCTTTGAAAGAACTCATTCATTCCTCTGTCCATTAAACTCTCCATGCATCTATCCATCTATATGTAAAGTCAACGAGCAGTATCTCATAATTCGTAATATTTAGACGACTGACATTTTCACAAAATGTGTGATTTCCATTGAAACTATTATAAAATTAAAATAAAGTTTGAAATCAAAGTGGTCAGCCTACAAGAAGTTTCATATATGAAATTCATTTATGAACTGTAAGATCTTTTGCGATGATTCGTGAGTGAGCCTGCATACACTAGTCACTTTTTTTCGATATTACTTATTTTAATATATAAAATATTATATTTATAACTCGAGAACGGTTAAACCGAATTTTATGATATTTGATTTCAAATTACTGAGATTTCGCATCTAACATGCTAGATTATTTATAAAAACTTGTTTACGAGCACAAAATAATTATCTTGTCGGATTTGAACCCACGCTTATTGGAAATTCACGTAAATTGGAACGGATTTCAAAGAAACACTTATTGAAAATCCGGGTTGGAGTCCCACGTGTGATAAACATTTTTGCTCGTAAACAAGTTTTTATAGATATTTGATTTATTGGTTTCCTCTTTGCCCTGAATAATAGAATAACTGTGAAAATATCAGGAAAATTAACGAGGAAAAATATGAAACAAATTAATTTTTGAATCCAAAATATAGCTGCCGAAACAAAAATCAATCACTCCACATTGAAACATGTATTCGTATTTCGATTTTAAATTTAACTACGTCATATCCTTTCGTTGGTATCACAACGTTGCTTCGTATAAAACGTGTTAATTAGCACTTTTTTTTTGGGACAGGCTGGTGGTGATGGTGTTTCAATTAGTCATTATTCACCTACTCTTATCCCAATTACTTGGGGTCGATACAATATGTATATCTTTCATAGTACATACTCGTATTGTAAAAGTTATTGGCAATAGTTTTATGACCAGCCGTTTGCCAGACGTCAACCCTCCTTGGGAACTAGTACTGAATATAAATTTATACATACATACATACCATCACGCCATGTCCCTTGCAGGGTAGGCAGAGAGAGCAGAGTGCCAGAGAACTCTATCCTTACATACTTCACTCGCTTCCTCAACATTTATAATTCTCTTCATACACGCTCGCCGGTTTCGGAGACTCTTGACTCCACCTTCCTTCAGTACATGACCGATCTGGTCTTTCGCATTGTATATCTTCTTAACCAGACGTTCGTTCAGCATTCTTTCCACATGTCCGAACCATCGGAGCATTCCATTTCGCATCTTTACACCAATACTCTCTTTCATACCTACTCGCTCTCTTACGTCGTCGTTACGAATGCGATCGATCAGCCTAACTCCAGAGATTTCCCGTAAAGATCGCATTTCGACCGCATTAATTCTACTTTCATACTCTTTTGTGCATACTCAACTCTCTCTTCCATACAGTAATGTTGGGACAAGCACTGCGTTATGTATTGCTACACGTGCCTTCTGGCTGAGGTGGTGGCTACCGAGAAGTTGCCCCAACGCTCCGTTCACTCTATTTCCCGCATTCAATCTTCGCTCTATATCAGTGGTGTACCTTCCATCTCGGCTAAATCCACATCCAAGATATACATATTCATCCACTTGCTCCAGTACATCATTACCTATTGTTACTCTTACAATTATTGTAAACACGAAATTCGCAAACGACATTTAATTTACATTTATGGTTAACATTTTATTAATTATATTACTAAACAATTATGAATTTTTATATATTTGTATTTTTTATTGTTGGAGACTTAAAAACTCTATATATCGACGAAAGCATAAACGTAGTAACCCACGAAATTAAAACTGTACACTTGAATAGAAAAACCTTGTTTGTTTTTTAATTAAAAATTTATTATTTCCATATTTGCGAATCTAGAGTTGATAGATAGATATTTTAGAATTACACTTTTAAATTTTATATTTTATAATTTGGGTCACTATGTTTAGATTTTCTAGCCTCGAAATATATTTTTGATTGGTTACAACCGAACTCTCTTGCACTTATACAACGACTGACAAATGTCACACAAGTAGTGTGCGCCGTAGACTCAACGAAGCCGAAATGAACCGATTGCCTCTTTCTAAGGATCGATGTGCAATATTTAATGGCGAGTTTGGCAAAACAACTTCTTTAAAAATGCTTAATTAGTATAATAGCAATACGTAGTTTATGCAAGCTAATTTGTGGCAAACCTGCTATCCTCGAGCGAGGGAAAGTAATACTATCTTTTACTTATCTAGTTAATACTTCAGTAGATACTCAAGTATAGTTTGTTTTATGTTTGTAACTAAAATAGATAAGATATTCACGGGAACCTCACAAGGGATTTAACGTAACCAACATATGTACCAACTTTATGTACGCGCCGTAGTGTTGCTATATTATTTATTTGACGGTCGTACTTACGTAGGGGTATAAGAATATACTCGTAAACTTTTTATACTATTTATAAAGGTGACTTTTGTACTACTGTTTTGTGACGGCCTACCAACCTTTACTATATATCCTCTCTCCGTGAGCGAATCATTGGCTTAATTATGATGGAATGTAGTCCATACTCGGTTAGTAAAATATATTAATAATACTCTTTGCAAAACCTCTAACATAATTAAATGTATTTATATAATATTTTAAATAATAATTATGGCCATATTTTCTTGCGTATTATACAGGACAATAAAAGAAGTTATTTTCTATTTCAGGAATAGAGGTTTTTACTTTCTTATACATCTCTACCAACGTGTGTGCAAGATTTTATAATGATCTATTAAGATACTTAAGATTTCATAACGTAATCAGCAAACAAACTCAATAATAGTGCTCCCCTATTAGCCCAATTTTCAATTATAATTTGTTTAAAGTTTATTTATAGTTTATATATTATTATTTTAAGTTAAATTCTGAATTAATATGGTTATGTCGAATATAAACATATTTTTTGCTTCTAAATCTAACCCGTCAATATTTTATGTCCCGGCATGATGAAGATAGAAAAAAAATGCAAATCCGTAGACTACATACAGAAGCATAGTTATTAATTTCTAGACACTCTTTAATTACATAGTTGGCATAATAGTACATTACTGCAGCGGCCAGCACAAGAGTCATTGATGGACGAACGTATAAATGTGGGCCGAGTCGTAGCCGAGGCACACATACGTAAGTCTATCAATTCCTAGTTGTGGCTAAGGCTTGTATAGTGCTTTTCTCAAATAATGCGCGGAAATTAAAACTAAATAGTACTATAGTCCTTAAAATATAGCTTGCTCTCCGTGACAGATAGTGACAAAACCGATGAAGTAATTATGAATACGCGTCATTATTACAATTTTAATTTGTATTTTTTTATTGCTTATGGTGGCAAACGAGCAAGCAGCACACCTGATGGTAAGTGTCACTGCCGCCCATGAACCTTTGCATTACCAAGGGTATACGCTTGGGCCGCTGCCTACCAATAAAATTCCCAAGCCCACCCAGTTGGGCTTCCGGCTCTCTCACTCACCGAACGAAGCGCAATAGCACATTGCCGCTACTCAGACGTTGATCTTCTGCGAGAGTGTGGTACTACCCTAGACGGACCGGCCCGCGGCTGTAGACAGAAAACTGTCAACAGCGTGGTCCTACCACAAGTGATTATATCGCCTATATTTTCATTCTTTAGGTGCCAGTTATATCTCAACTGAATTATGAATATAAAATATGAATATTTACACCAAAACTAGTACCTCATATGTTTTAAAATACTTACTTAACCATTTTATAAAAGTATGGTGCTTATGCAAGATCACAAGATCATACTGAACTGAGAATAAGATAGAGATGGGGCAATCGATAAACGTAAATCGACAACATTCTTATTAATTATTTATAAAACAAGTAAAACCAATACATTACCTATATCAACCACATGGTTACTCTATAAAATAAGTAAATTATGTTAATTTAGTATTCAGACATCAGTTATAATATTAATAAGACCATTTCTATTATATCAAAAAGATAATTTCTTTTATAAAATTAACATGATTTTTCATGAAATAATCTGTGACCAAGAACTCATCATTAACCTACAGGAATGCTCCAGCGATGATGATAATAGTGACGATGAACTTGGATGTATTCCTTTCGAATAATAAAAAGAATTAATTAACAGCTTTAGTTTAAATTAAATAAAATCCACTAATTTAAATTCAATAAGATTTTCATAAATTGTTTTAAATTTATTATCAATTCATTCATCCATTTGATTGAAGTTCAATAAGATTTTCATGTATTGTTTTTCAATTGCAGTAGAAAATAACTTTAAAATAATTTGGAAAATCCAAAAGTGCACCCCTCATAATTTTATGTTATTTATCATTTATTATTAGTCAATGCCAGAAATGAAAATAAAATTAAAGAAAGAAATCCTTTTCTAAAAGCAAGCTGTTTATTATTTGCTAAAAAATGCAACACACTTTTATTTATAAAATTGGGACTGTGATAAAAACGGGAAGATTTAATAATTATGGTGTAAAATGTTAGTGTTAAAAATATATAATTATATACGATATGGAATTATTTTGTTGTTGAAGCTTAATAAAAATATCGTTAAAGGTTACAATGAACTTATAAAGTGTTATATGTCTGATTAGAGTTAAATTTATTTTTAACTTATTAGTTTATTTTATTAGTAAATAATAAAAGCTTGTTATTAAAAAAATATTTTTCTTTAATTTTTTTTTTTAACTTTTTAGTATTTTTATTTTTCGTGTTGTGCCCACAAATATAGGACAAAAATGGTTCATTACCCCAGAGGTCCATTGTGGTGGGATAGGGGCTTCATTATAACAGGGTTCGCCCTGGTACTCTGAGGCGCAACGTTAGCAATATGAAATGTTTATACACCCTCATGCCATTCAGCTCTCGGCACGTGCTTACTTTGGCATTGGGTCATCCATCTAGTCAATCAAACATAATCCACATTCATAGTAAGCGGAACGAACCCCAATTTATTGGAGTAACATATTCACCCCAACCAAGATACTCGTCAAGACGAATCAAACGAGCCCAAACTCGATTGGGTTGCGTCGCTTAATTATGGAGTTCCTATGAACAGCTTCCAGGTCCATGATCAGACCCTGGTTTCTATATAGTATCAAAGTACTCGTCAAGACGAATCAAACGAGCCCAAACTCGATGGGGTTGCGTCGCTTAATTACGGAGTTCCTATGGACAGCTTTCAGGTCCATCATCAGAACCTAGTTACCATATAGTAACAAAGTAATAGTCATGACAAATCAAATAAGTCCAATTTCGATGGGGTTGCGTCATTTCATTACGGAGTTCCTATGGCCAGCGTCCAGGTCCATCATCAGGTCAGCTTTACACATACATACATACATATCATCACGCCATATCCCTTGCAGGGTAGGCAGAGAGAACAGAGTGCCAGAGAACTCTATCTCTGCATACTTCACTCGCTTCCTCAACATTCATAATTCTCTTCATACACGCTCGCCGGTTTCAGAGACTCTTTACTCCACCTTCCTTCAGTACATGACCGATCTGGTCTAGGTAGGGTAGTCTCGGTCTCCCTCGGTACCTACATCCTTCCACTTTCGCATTGTATATCTTCTTAACCAGGCTTTCGTTCAGCTTTATGTCACAATAATATTGCATTGTCATCTAATTTATACATGCATGCAAAATTTCAGCTCAATCGGAAACCGGGAACGGGATCAATTTTAACTTGCAAGATTTGATTACAGACAACGGGACAGGTGAAACTAAATAAAAGCTTGTACATACTCGTAATGAAAGAAAAAAAATACTTTTGAACTTTCGTGCCATTCTCGACGTAGAGCTAAACATAGCTGTATAGGCTGAATGGGATTTATTTCCTTTGCCTGTCCGAATGGACGAACAAAAAATGTAAACGAACCCAATTTTCATAAAGTATACATACACTAATGACTAAGGAGTTTAGTTTTTTATTAATTGCAATTAAACGACAAAGAATTACCGAGCCATTTTCGAAAGGATGTTTCCTTTGCGCGTTGCGATTATAAAGCTTTTAATAAAAGAAAAACTTCGATACATTCATTTTTACGGTCGTGAGAATGCCAGATACTTTACGGTAACATCCGGACGTCCTCGAATATTTTTTTAATCAACTTTTTTCTTACTTTAAACAAAATAATTGCTTTTTGAAAATATCATATACGTTTAGACGAATGTTTTTTCTTGACATATGTACAATAATATTATCCTATAAGTGCAATGTGAGAAAAATACAATCATTTTTAGGTTTGAAAAGTGTTTGGTTTTCATATGTCGAGAGTAGAGCAAGAACTCAACGTTTCGCTTATGAGGCGTGCAAAATAAGGAATTATATCGACAAAAATACGGACTGCATCGTAAGCGTGCGGGACTAGTGAGAACTGTCACAGAGATCAAGCTATATTTTATAGACTACTAGCAGACCCGGCCACGCGTTGCTGTATATTGACGTACCCACTGGACCTGGACTGATGCCATGCTGGATTGGCGTATAGTTTTATTTTGAGTTTCCTCCTCTTGATGCGAATTACGTAAAAAGTTATGTTTCAAATGTTTGCTTACCGTCAGATACAAATACAAGAAGGTACTTGTTTGTACTATCTAGTGTCAGGTGACACTAAATAGGTTATAAAAACTTCATTACGAGCGAAAAATGATGAAAATAATTTTTCGCATGCTTGATTATTTATAAAAACTTGATTACGAGCAAAAAAAAAATTTATCATTTTTCGGTCGTAATCACGTTTTTATAAATAATTAAGCATGTTAAATGGTAAATTTCAACTAAATAATTTATAACCAATCTAGAAATTTCCAAAAACGTATCATGAAATTCCATCAAATAATCAGTTCAAATAACAAAACACTATACAAAGGAAGATATATATAGCTCTAATAAATTAATTTTACTTAATTACAGTAGCTATATGCCTACGAGTAGTCGGCATAACTGTGCCAAATCTGAAACAACGTGGTGAATCAGCTACTTTGACCTGTGACTACGACTTGGAAGGAGGTAAACTGTATTCAGTTAAATGGTACAGAGATAATGAAGAGTTCTACAGATATATGCCTAAATTAAGGCCACCACAGCATGCACATAAGTTGGATGGAGTAAAAGTTGATGTGAGTACCTACTTCAATATTTCATCCATCATTCCATTGACTGATTATAGGTCTTCTGAAGATAGGATAATAGCACAATTGTCACGCTTAAGAGGCGGGTAAGCAATCGTAATCAGTGTTATAAGATTGCCAGATTGCTGCCTGTTCTAACAGTAATCCCTCAGTCATTTTTTAAAATGCCCAATATAAAGGAAAGGATAGTGAGGTGCTGTATTTTTAACCCACCAACGTACCGCACCTCAATAATACTGTATAATAGAAGCCAATATAAGTAAAATAAAAGATTACTCGTAAAAGACGACTAAGAGCCTTATAACGACCTGGGCCAACTCGATTTGATGCTGTTTGGTCAACAATTACATTCCCAAGGAGGATTGACGTCTGGCAAGCGGCCGGTCATAAAACTATTGCCAATAGCTTTTACAATATGTACTATGAAAGAAGAGTATATATTGTATTGACCTCAAGTAATTGGGATAAGAGTAAGAGAATGATGGATTAAAGAAGACATGTACAACGGATTTCAAATAAGTGAAAATATAATTTCCATTTTTATACTGATTTAGTTATCAGTTTTCCATATCTTTCTATTTATCGCCCCAAATTTTGTCTCGTATCCCAAGACAATAGCGAAATCCTCTCAAAAGATACTTAGATTTAATCCTTTGAATAATCAAGGAAAACCACGGACAGATTCAAAATTGTCGACTATATTCAAAATACGTATATTTCGCCTATATTTTTTTTTAAATAGATGTAAATTTAAGAAAATCAATATCTTTGCACATATCATAATATAATATTTAATAATTAATTCTATCTTTATATTTTAATAGGATTAAATCTCTATTATATCGTAGATTATGCAAACGTACAATTAATTTACACAAAAACAACCAACATTATAATAATGATTTATGGTTTTGGTATAAATGGGAATCGAAACCATGACAAGGTCGATTCTTAGAACACACCGATATCTGTGCATTCATGCCTTTATTGAATAAAAAGTGCTTTGCACGAACTCGCATCATGCGCGTTGGACAAAAGTACAGGGGTACTAATTTATGTTGTTATTAGTACCCCTGTACTTTGAAAAGTCCAACGCGCTATTGTTTATTATCATTACGAAACCTTTATATTTAAGAATTTTATAAAAATAACTTAAAGAACCATAAATTTCGCGTCTTAAAAAAGACATTAAACCATCAGTCGCGACTGTCGTCAGCGCTGAAAGTGAATGTTAGAAGTCAATATCTTTATATATCCTAACAACTAGTCTAATCCTAGAATATCGTTATAACTTTGGATTGCGAATGTCAGATAGCAGTCGCTTCGTGGATAATGACTTTGCAACTTGTGAAGCTATATAATCGCCTTAATATTATTAGGTACATAACATAAGAAAATGATTAAATGTACGTTAACAATTCGAATTATTGTATAGTATCTCTATAAAGCATTTTTTTTTTATTTGCTACTCTATGAAACATTACATGATAGCTTTGACGTCATGTTTCTCTGGATATCATTAATGCCTTTGCGGCAAAGTAGCGCCTTCTTAGAATTAATTTATAGAATACTTTGATGGTATTAGACTTTTTATTATATAAAATATATTACCAACTGGCTACGCTAACAGTGATCTTAGGAAGGATTAATTATGTATACCTTTTTATGATTTCATAACTAAAGCGAGCAAGTTATATCCCATTACCAAGCATCCGTCCGCATGTATATGGGCAGTCTGTACCTCATGAACCGTAAACTAAAAAGAGCCTTGAAATTTTCGTAAAGTACATACATATCATCACGCCATCCCTTGCAGGGTAGGCAGAGAGAACAGAGTGCCAGAGAACTCTATCCTTGCATACTTCACTCGCTTCTTCAGCATATATAATTCTCTTCATACACGCTCGCCGGTTTCGGAGACTCTAGACTCCACCTTCCATCAGTACGTGACCAATCTGGTCTAGGTAGGTGAGTCTCGGTCTCCCCCGGTACCTAAATCCTTCCACTTTCGCATTGTATATCTCCTTAACCAGACGTTCGGCATTCTTTCCACATGTCCGAACCATCGGAGCATTCCCTTTCGCATCTTTACACCAATACTCCCTTTCATACCTACTTGCTCTCTTACGACGTCGTTGCGAATGCGGTCGATCAGCCTAGCTCCATAGATTTTCCGTAAAGATCGCATTTCGACCGCATTAATTTTGCTTTCATGCTCTTTTCTGCATACCCAACTCTCCTTTCCATATAGTTGTATATGTTGGGACAAGCACTGCGTTATGTATTGCTACACGTGCCTTCTGGCTGAGGTGGTGGCTACCTAGAAGTTGTACCAACGCTCCGTTCACTCTATTTCCCGCATTCACTCTTCGCTCTATATCAATGGTGTACCTTCCATTTCGGCTAAAACCACATCCAAGATAAACAAATTCATCCACTTTCTCTAGTACATCATTACCTATTTTTACTCTTACATCTGTTCTGGCTTCATCTCTTTCAAAGACCATTATTTTAGTTTTGCTCACATTCACGCGTAGACCCCTTTTCTTACAAATCTGTCATTGTGTCGACTAAGGTCTGCAGGACAGTCGCTGACTGTGCCAGCAGGACTGTATCATTTGCATAGAGCAGAGCAGTGACCACTGAGTCGCCCATCTAGACTCCCACATTCATATCATTCAACCTTTGGAGAAATTTATCCAGATATATGATAAACAGCCAGGCTGACAGAACGTACCCTTGCTGAACACCGATATTGACGTCAAACCAAGGCGACATTCCATCATCCAGCCGCACACAGGCTCTACAGCCCATGTACATAACTGGACTGCACAGCCTGCAGCTGTGTTTTTGCTTCTCCACAATGTTGCGCAGAGAGAACACTTGATCCATGCATCCCCCCCTCCCGTTCCACTCCTGAAACCTCCTTGTGTCTCACACAGTAATTTGCGCAGTCATAACATGAACCCTTGTTTTTAAACAAAGGCACGATGACTGCGCTATTCCAGTTCCTGGTAACCATTCCCGAGCTCCAACATAAATTGAGGAGCAACAGGATCGCCTCCCAGACACTGGAGCCACCAAGCTTGAACATCTCGTTAGACACCATATCAATACCCGCTGCCTTACCATTTTTCAAACTTCTTATCGCCCATCCAACTTCATCCATACTGATGCCATCGGAGGACCCAGGTGTCGAATGTTGATCTACTAAACCACATGCGACACCGGCGCCTACTCGAGTATCCGCATACATATCGCCAAAATATTCACTCCATCGGCTTAACACGTCTTGTGTTTGTGTAAGAATGTCTCCACCTTTAGACCTTATTTAATTCATTCTGAAGGCTGACCAACCACACCGAAACTTCTTCACCTCCCTCCTAAAGAGTTTGTTGTTACCCTCGAAGTTTTTAGTCAGCCTATCTTCTGCACTCATATTTGCTCTATCACGTTTCTCTTTCACTAACGCCTTGGTGTCATTCTTACATTTCCGATATATTTCTTTCTTCTGTTCAGTCATACTGTCATTCCGATTCAAAGAAGAGACATAGTCCAGTCATGCTTTCTTCTTTTGCTCTACGGAAGCTACCACTTCCGCATCCCACCATGCATCACCATTTGTTTTTCTATGCTTCTTTGAACTTCCACATACTTCTTTCGCTGTATCTACCATACTCTCTTTCAATATTCTCCAGCATTCTTCAATGTCCGATTGCGGCTGGCTTGCCATCGCAAGCGTGTTCTCGGACACCCTCTGCATACTTTTCTCTTACACACTCTTCTTGCAACCTTTCAACCTTTATTCTTTCAAGCCCTCCGAAGTGGACACGCTCTCGCCAGTGCCGCCACTTTCTGAACAGACTACTAAATCTCGCAATAACGATATAGTGGTCGGTATCGACTGTGGGGCCCCTGTAGGCTCTTGCGTCCAATATTTTGCTTCGGAGGCGACTGTCTACCAAAATTAAATCTATTATACTTTTCTGTTCATTCCTTCTCCATGTAATACATATGAATGTCATTATGTTGGAAAAATGTGTTTGACACAATAAGGTTTCTCTCCATGCATACATCCGCTATGAGCCTACCTGCGTCGTTCACTCTCTTATCACCAAATAGACCAAGTACGTCCTCATAGTCGAGACGCTTGGTCCCCACCCATCTGTTCAAATCTCCGCATACAATCACGCGTTCACTGGTTTCTGCCATACCCAGAACTTCCCTAACATTATACCAAAACTTCTCTAGGTCTGATGCCACCGAGGATCCTACAGGAGCATATGCTACAACCATGAATACCTTGGTGACACCTAGTTTTATACGGACCCAACGAAGTCTGGGATCATACATTCCGTAATCCCTCACACCTGAGGCCAAGCGAGAGGACAACAGCACTCCTACCCCCATGCTGGCTTCATCGCTCTGTGGTTCACCAGACCACAGAGCCATCCCGCCACCAAAAAGATCGCAGGCGCCGCTGCCCCTTCGCTTGGTCTCTGTTACACAGAGCACGTCTAGCTATGACGGATATCAGCTCGTGCAAAACATTCCACGTGCCCACCCGGCACTCATCGTTAAGTATATTTTTCAAATTAAAAAAATAGTTCCACTTACAGTAAATATGTTTTTTACATATTCTTTTTTACTTAAGTTTCTTTTGAAGACGTAAAGTGTTCAATAACGAGGATATATATATATATATATATATATATATATATATATATATACCTAATTAATTTTGATTTAAATGGTTTTTTTAAGACATCAATCACCTTATACTAAAAACTGCAATTGATTGTCAAGTAATATCCAGAGTTAGAACAATCATTTTAGAATCTCATATAAGTATCCTGCTAGGGATCGGATCTATGACAATCGGCAACACAGGTCGCTACTTAAAATACTATACCATTGATGCACTCTAATTAGGAGTAAATAATGATAAATAGTACATGATAGTATGGAACATTTCATGAATGAGCCTGCAATTGTTACCTGGCCTTTGAAAAACCGGGGAAAGACTCGATTGACCAACGTTGCTTCATCTAATCAATAACTAATTTATTTGACAGTTAGAAAAGTCCACGGCCCGTCGTGTACATCTTAGAGAGCTGACACTGAAATCGCGAGGTTTGTACCGGTGTGAAGTGTCCGAAGAAGCGCCTTCCTTCCATTCAGCACAAGATGAAGCATTCATGGAAGTTTATTGTAAGTATATCTTATACTGCAAATACAGACAAATTGGAACGTACTTTTTAAGGTACGGCCAAACCTGCGCGTCCAACACGCGGGACGCGGGACGCGAAACGCGAGCGTCTAAAAAAGCGTACAATAAGTCCCACGCCGTGGTCGCTTAGGTGTGCATGGCGCCATAAGATATCACAGGTAGCGTCTGTCACGGGGCTGACGCTCCCGCTTCGCAGACGCTTTGGTCACGCAGGTTTGGCCGTACCTTTATTCTCCTTAGCCCACACATATTCCATAACCGAGTACGAGCCTCCAATAAAGGAGGGAAATGATTCTACGACGCTAGTCAGGCGGGTTGACATAGATTTTTATTTATCGTCTGACGTGATATTATTTCATTCTAGGATTTTATTATTTAATTTGAAATAATACTACTTTTACGGATTCTATCGCGTTTGTATTTGATTTTTAATTTCTCGACGTTTCGAATACTTTACAGTGATCATGGTCACGGGAGTGTAATATTACAGTAATAACGGTGACTTTCGGATGTAAGATACCTCAGTCCTCCCGTGACCATCATCACTGTAAAGTGCTCGAAACGTCGGGCAATTAATAATCAAATAGAAACGCGATAGAATCCGTAAAAGTGGTTTTATTTCAAATGTTTAATACTCTCGTAAACATTAAAAATCATTTTATTATTTCATTTTATAAACCGACTAGTAACCAGGAAAATAGGTAGTAGGTACTCTATTGGAAAACGTGTAACACAATCGCTATCGACAGCCCACCTGCCTCTAAGGTTTTTAACGTTAATAGTCTAATAGATTAATTTTATAATGAGTGACTATGCAATCACATAATTCATTACATTTGGGGAAATTTCCATTGTGGTAAATTCAATTCCAGGTAAATGGAAATACAACATTACGACTGGTCACATCATACCTTATTATTCATCGACAATAAAAGATCCTCGTAAAACGACTCTGTAATAGTATTTGCTGCGTAAGCTCTTTTTCGGCTACCATTTAAATGTTCGCAACTGATCCTACATTTTTAACATACATGTTAAATCTAGTATAACGAGTGCTTATTTATGTTAAAATATATAAGATTGCTTGAGACTATTTGTAATTTTTATAGTTCACGCTTTAATCCCAAAAGCCTTATAGTTCAATCGAATTGTTGATTGGACCCAAGAAAAATTATAAGTAGAATTTTTCCTTCGGAATTCGTTAGAGGGGGTCACTGGGAGTCTACATTTCGGTTTTCGAATTCCCAGTGGTCTTGGATTTTCCGCCATCTTGATTTTAAGGTTATTAAAAACGAGTTATTTAAAATACAAAAAACCACCCTTAAAATCAAGATGGTGGCAAATCCAAGACCACTGGGAATTCGAAAACCGAAATGGAGACTCCCAGTGAAACCTAACGAATTCCGAAGGAAAAATTCTACTTATAATTTTTTCTGGGTTTGGTCCGTTTTTCGTCTAATTCGATTGGGCTATTATGTGGTATGGAAATTTGACAAGGCGGAATGAAAATAATTTTGTGAGAAAAGTTATAAGTATTAATGTTGATGGCTCCTAACGAAGGTAAGGAAAACCCGAAGAAGAGATGGATGGATTGCGTGAAGCATGATATGGAAACAAAGTCCTGTCGGATGTCATATGCGTTTACTCCCTGTAAACGCATATGACATCCGACAGGACTTTGTATAAGAATAGGAAATATTGCCTGAACCCCATGTAATTGAGATAAGAGCAGGGTAATGATGATCCTAGGGGGTCGGCTCCTACCCAGGATGGGGGTCATCTGCTATGCAGATGATACCCTTGTCACAGTGAGGAGGCCCGACTTTTGGGGGCCTACCCGGTTGGCAGAGGAGGGTGTTACGCTCGTCGTGGGCCGGATTGGCATGTTGGGCCTGAGGGTCTTGGTGGAGAAAACCGAGGCCTTCCTATTTCATCGCCCACGTCGAGGTTTCTCCTGAGGAGCACACATCAGCATGTCTAGAACTGCCCTGCCAGTGCGGACCCAGATGAAATATCTTTGTCTGCACCTTGATCCTAGGTGGAATTTCGATCCACGCTTTGCCCAGCTCGTTCCAAGGCTCGTCAAGATAGCCGCGGCGCTAGGTAAGCTTCTGCCAAACACTGGCAATCCCGGGTCGTCCCGTCGACGTTTATACGGCTTTTATTTGGGTGAACTCTCTCACCGCGCGCAACAGGGCCTTTCTGCGACGTCCGCAAAGAATAATGGCAGTGAGGGCTATTAGGGGCTACCGTGCGGTATCGTGGACCGCGGTGACATTGTTGGAGGACGACCCGCCGTGGCCACTTGTGGCTGAGGCCCTAGCGGTAGCTTACCGGCTGCGCATTGCGGCGCAGTGCACTGGAAGTGACCCGAAAGGGAGTCATCTAGCGGTGGAGAGAAGAACTGGAGCCCCCTGTTGCAGGGCGGAGGGAATGTGGAGGAGATTGCGCCGCATCTTCATCGCTAGATTAATATAAGGCACGACAGCCTAAGCTTTAGGATGGTGCAGGTAGATGGGGTTTTCGGTAAGTACCTGCACAGCATTAAAAGAGAAGCCCCAGGATAACACGAGTATGGCTAGCCAGTAGACGATGCGCGTCACATTCTGGAGGTAAGACCCGCCTGGGGGCCCCAGCGCCACGTTCCGTCGACGGTCATTGGGAGAAACCTGTCGCTGTCGACCCTAATCTCGAAGATACTTGACAGCGGCAGGTGCTGGTCACCGATGGCCTCTTTTTGTTAGGCCATCACGGAAAGGAAGGAGGCCGCAGAGCGGGAACGTGAGATGCTTACGTCCCGTGAGACACTCCGCCACCCGGCAACCGGGGCGGATTTTTTATACAGGGAGGAAGTGGACTGCTCCCGAAAACAAATACAGGTGCCTACTAGTCCTACTTGTAATGTTACGCTAGATAAAAGTCGATTCGGATGAAAAAACATTAATTTTTACAATGATTTTTTAGTTTTTTCTGGTTGGCTAGTTCACTGGGAGACCGATTTTAAAGTTTTTTTTTATGCGTTCAGGTGATTTCAAGAGTAGTTTAATTCGTTTATTACGTCAGCTAGTATATTTGTGTAATATCCATCTGGACACAATTATAGACTTCGTGATACATTTGGTGCTATCTTAAGTGATAACATGTGTGCGAAGTTTTCAACGTCTCTGCAATAATATAAAAGCTTTTAAATACTTCTTGATACATACATACATACATACCATCACGCCATGTCCCTGCAGGGTAGGTAGAGATAGCAGAGTGCCAGAGAACTCTATCCTTGCATAATTCACTCGCTGCCTCAACATTCATAATTCTCTTCATACACGCTCGCCGGTTTCGGAGACTCTTGACTCCACCTTCCTTCAGTACATGACCGATCTGGTCTAGGTAGGTTAGTCTCGGTCTCCCCGATACCTACATCCTTCCACTTTCGCATTGTATATCTTCTTAACCAGACGTTCGTTCGGCATTCTTTCCACATGCCATCGGAGCATTCCCTTTCGCATTTTTACACCAATACTCTCTTTCATACCTAATCGCTCTCTTACATCGTCGTTACGAATGCGATCGATCAGCCTAACTCCACAGATTTTCCGTAGAGATCGCATTTCGACCGCATTAATTTTACTTTCATACTCTTTTCTGCATACCCAACTCTCGCTTCCATACAGTAATGTTGAGACAAGCACTGC
Organism: Lymantria monacha; assembly: GCA_905163515.2. Lineage (NCBI taxonomy): Eukaryota > Metazoa > Arthropoda > Insecta > Lepidoptera > Erebidae > Lymantria > Lymantria monacha. The sequence continues at coordinate 21,867,042 of LR991091.1, forward strand.
GTTATGTATTGCTACACGTGCCTTCTGGCTGAGGTGGTGACTACCGAGAAGTTCCCCAACGCTCCGTTCACTCTATTGCCCGCAGTCACTCTTCGCTCCATATCAGTGGTGTACCTTTCATCTCTCTAAATCCACATCCAAGATATACAAATTCATCCACTTGCTCCAGTACATCATTACCTATTGTTACTCTTACATCTGTTCTGGCTTCATCTCTTTCAAAGGCCATTATTTTAGTTTTGCTCACATTCACGCGTAGACCCCTACTTCTTGATGATAATTATTAACCTACCTATAAAGTAGGCAATATCTAATAAGTAGACTCTAAATAAATCTAGACTGGGACTATCGCAAAGACACCATATAAGAACAATTTTTGCATTACAAGGAAATATTTTGATTATTCATCAATTATTTTTGTATTAGCATATATTGTTTCAGTGTGGTGGCGGAGTAAGAATATAATTCACGACCCCTTATGTTACCAGTGGGTGATCGTAAAAGACGACTAAGTGATATAAAACGCATATAACATTTATGCAAGAGAAGAACAATTTGAAACAAAATCCTATACCAACGCGTCTGATCAGCGTAATAAGTCAATTTACCATCCATTATGGAAGAGACTTCAGCCCAACAAATCCCACCAACCACCCATGGCCTGTTCGACATCAAGGTCATATAGGCCGAAGCATCGAGATACATGTGCACGCTTTGCTCATTGCATTAGCGTGCACATGCTTCTTGAATCTCTACAAGTTATTTAACTTCTCTCATCCTTGTCCCTGTGTCCTTCTCCCTGTATCATTAGGGCGTTATCATTAGTCGTACCGTGTGCTGTCACACGGTACGACTTCGTCGCCCGCGGTATTCTCATCTAGCCACTTTACTCGCTGCTCTAGCTGCCATCTTGGCGTTCTCTGCCAACTTGGTCTTCAAGCCGTCTGGCCTTGTACCAGGCGTGCGCGAATTTCTGCAGCCTATGGTAGTTTGCTTCAGTGGAAACGAGATCCGTGTAGTAAATCGGTCCTTCTCCATCACGGCGTACACCTGAAAGCATCCGGTCCCTAATCTCCTCGTATATCGGACACAACCATAGAATATGGTGTATGTCCTCGTATGGCTCGCCGCACTCGCAATCGGCGCACTCGCTCAACCCCAGGTCACGCAGCCGCCCACGGAAACACCTATGCCCCCTAGTAGCTACGAGGTCTCATAGTCCGGGTCGACCCAAATCGCCTTGAGCCGAACCAACACCTCCGGGAAAAACCGAAACACCTCCAACCGAAACCCTCCCCTAGTCCTCGCGTACCCATCTCGCCTGCCACTGGGCAATGATATCTGACTCAATGGATCCTCGCCTATCCCGAAATGCCTGCCTTGTCGCGATCTTACGCGCCTTCGCCATCTTCCCAGGGCGGATGACCTCCAGATCAGCCGGCAGCACGCCACCTATGACCGGAAGCACAGCCGTGCTGGTAGTCCGGTACGTCTTAGTGAACAAAACAAGCGCCGCCCTTTGTGAGCGTAACAGAGCGCTCTTTACCACGTGTAGACCAGCCCTGTGGAACGATACCTCAGCCGCATACACAATCGTGGCCACGTAGGTACCGCGGTACAGCACCCGAAGGGATCTGTACCTCACCCCCCACGACGTAGCAGATATGCGTGCTACTTTTCCAAAGCAGCCCGCTGCCCGCTCTCCGATCGACTGTGCATGCCACCCGAACGAATGACCCGAGTCCACCACCATCCCCAGGACGGTTGCCGATGCAACGTCTTTCACAGGGATATCACCAAGGCGTATTGTGGGAGGTCTCTGGAACTTTCCCCTTATCGTCATTGTGAGTGACTTTGAAGGAGAGAAGCCCAGTCTATTTCGGACCCCCCCACTCTCCGACGTCCCTAAGGATGGACGCCGCGCGGGATTCTATCCCCGCTCTGGAGTTCGCTCCGATCAGAATCGTTACATCGTCCGCATACGCAACTACGCTACAACGCTAGAAGATCGTCCAGAAGCATGTTCCACAAAGATGCCCCAAAACCGAGCCCTGCGGACATCCCATGGTGGAGGTCTTCCACACCACCTGGTCGCCCACGTACATGCCCACCCGGCGGCCAGAGAAATAACCAGATAACATCCGAAAGATGTTGGCCGGGCATCCCCTAGCCTTGGCCTTCAGCAGTGTCATGGGCCACCAGGCGTTGTCGAACGCCCCCGAGATGTCCAGGAAGATCGCCTGCAGGTACTTATGCACGCACGAACTGGCTGTGACTTCAGCCCAACAGTGGGATATATATGAGCTGAGATGATGATGATGATATTGCTTTTATCATTCTTTTATTTATGTAATATTATAAAATCAAGAATAACCGACGTCTCAATTTTTTAAAATTCGCGATAAGATGTGCTCGAACTGCTCATTACATAGGTACCTACTTATCTCATATTCGTCATACACTTATCACTTCAGTGTATGATGGAATATGTGTAAGTACACAATAGAAAAAGCTAAAGCATTTTTCTTGCTAATCTTTCGTCAAACAAATTTATTATGGATCGACATTTCAAAGCCACCCCATAAATAGTTTCACCTCAAAAAATACTTTTTTAAACATATACTTTTACATTTTTCCAGACTCGCCCCGTGAAACACCACGCATTACCGGCCATGATCGTTTTTATAAATTAAAAGAACCTCTAGATGTAAATTGCTCTTCAGCGAAATCGTTCCCGGCACCCGATCTGCAGTGGCTTATAGATGGGCAAAAGGTATTATTTTTAAATAAAATATTTTTCAGTGTGGTGACAGAATAAGAATACAATTCATCCCCTATCTTGTCCATTAGTATCACAAAAGATAACTATGCATATAACACCTTTGCAATATATGCATAGAACATCTATGCAATAGAGAATACACTTAAAGTAAAACTAACCTGCGTGTACTCGTATACGAGTAGGTAGGTCAATTTGCCTTGCCACCAAAGATAAAGATCGAGTACCGGTGGCCCGCTCGTACGGCGAAAAAAGGTGCTTGCAGGGTGGGTCTATGGGGTTGTGCGCCGCCTATTCCGTAGCCCTGGACCGTTTTGGCGGGGTGCGACCACATCCATAGTCCACCGCAGAAAATAAAAAGTCAATTTCCCTTCCATTGCAGAGAGGGCTCGATCACATACATAAGCTGAGATGATGATGATGGTGAAACAATTTGCCCGTCTAGTTAAGAATACAATGTGTTGTCACTCTCTCTTATAAGTAGTAGAGAGTTTCTTAGGAGAGTGCTAATATTGAAGTAGCACTCACTTAAGAAACTTTTAACACATGAAATGATATCATCTCGACGACAATATAGTCCGCAATAAAGAGAGACTTCCATAGAACTGTTATTGTACTTATTTGCATGAACGAGGCAACTCATTTTCAGGAGGTGATAGGTATATCCAGGGCCGGCTTTACCTATAGTGCAGAGGGTGCGGTGCACCCGGGCGCCGGGTGTTAGGGGGCGCCGAGAGCCGCTTGTAACCATCAACCTATTCCATTTTGTTCACCCACTTTGGTACAAGAGGGCGCCAGGTTATTGATTGCACCCGGGCGCTACATGTGCTTGAGCCGCGCCTGGGTATATCTAATATGCTGCACAGATGGCCCATGCCGACTGTTATAAATTCAATATCTGAGCCTGATAATTCTTTGTGCGATCGAATTAACTAATGCAGAATAAATGCTATCTCTGATTGCAATTTGTGTCTGTTATTTTTATGTTTTTAAAATCCACGCGACATAAGTAGCTATTTATTCCGTAGAGCAAATTTGTCACAAGTTGTCATTGAAATAATATCATCATCGTGATGCCCATGTCAGCTCATATATATCCCACTAAGGGCTCGAGCCTCCACACTAGTGGAGAAATTGACCTGCCGGGCGGGCCACCGAAGACAAAGATCGGGTACAGGTGGCCCGCTCGCACGGCGAAAATAGGAGTTGCACAGTGGGTCTATGTGGTCACGCGCCACCTCTTCCGTCACCCCGGACCGATTTGGCGGGGCGAGACACATCCATAGATCACTGCAAAAAAAAAAAAACGAAAAAAATGGGTTGGAAATTGACTTACATATTATTATTATCTACATATTTTATCCCTTAGTTGTCTTAAACGATCACACGCAGTTAAGTGGTGATTTTTTTTATTGCTTATAGTGGGAAACGAGCGCACACCTGATGGGAAGTGTTACTGCCACCCGCGGACTTTTGCAATACCAAGCCTATCGCTAGGCCGCTGCCTACCAATACAAACCCCAAACCCACCTAGTTGGACTTCGGCTCTCTCGCTCATCGAACGAAGCGCAACAGCACATAGCCACTGCTCAGACGTCGATCTTTTACGAGTTTGGTACTATTCCGGACGAACCGGCCACTGTAGTCAGATAGCGCGGTCCTAATACTAAAATTTTTATTCTTATGGCGTCATTTCCGAATTGTATTCTTATTCCGTCACCACACGGTAATATGTTTTATTTTAATTTATATTCAATTATTTTCAATTTACTTCGTTACTTAACTTACCAGGAACTATAAAGATTTTTATTATATCTCTATTTTGCCATAATTGTTTTGTAATTCTTACTAATATTATAAATGTGAAAGTAATACTGCCTGTCTGTCTCGCTTTCACGGCAAAACTACTGAACCGATTTAAATGAAATTTGTACACAGTCTAAGGCCTTGTTTTTTTGGTGGTCTATGGATGCGTCTCGCCCCGCCAAATCGGTCCGGGGTGACGGAAAGGCGGCGCGTGATCCCATAGACCCACCGCAAAACTCCTCTCTCTTCGCCGTGCGAGCGGACCACCGGTCCCGATTTTTGTCTTCGGTGATTTAGTTTAAGGCCTGAGAAAGGACATACCCTGATAAAAGACACTTTTTAATTGGAAAAAGCGTGGTAAAGGGTTGAAACGGGGGATGAAATATTGTAGGAGGAATAGTTACTTTGGATTAACGCTAACTTAGGACTATTCCACGCGGACGAAGTCGCGGATATTTCATTTAAATTTATAATATTTTTCTAAATCGTTACACACATTCGGACTACAAATTCCTTGAATGTGATGAGGTCTTTTCCGTGAGGTGACGGAATAAGAGTACCTACATTTGAAATAAAAAGGGGAGGACCTCCCGTGACCATGATCACTGTAGTGTTCGGGAAAATTAAAATCAAATACAAACGCGATAGAATCCGTAAAAGTAGTTTTATTTCAAATGTGTAATACTCGCGTAAACATTAGAAGTCAATAAGAGTACAATTCACTACCTGCTTTCGTCTCCGTAAGAGTCGTAAAAGACCACAAAAGAATCAACGTCATGGATCATGCGTTATTTATTCATTGGTAGAGACGGGAATAACTAACTTAATTATATCAACATCAACGTCTCAGCTCATATATGTCCCACTCCTGTCCCACACTGGGAGGGAAATTGACCTACTACACCACGCTTGTCAGGTTGATATAGGGTTTTGTTTCGAGTTATTCTTCTTTTGTGTAGATATTATATGCATATATTATCCCTTAGTCGTCTTTTATGATTACCAACGGGTAAGATCGGAAGTGATGAATTGTATTCTTACTTCATCACTACACGAAACTTAACCATATATCTTAGATATATTCCTGAAATACCTACATTTAATTTCAGATAACAGAGAGGTCGTGGCTGATTGCATACGGCGCAAGGCCTGCTCCGCAAGGCCTACTGGTCTCGACACTCGGTTTAAGAGCACCTACTAGAAAACGTATGAAACTAAAATGCATAGCGACTCTAGGAACTCACAAACGAGAACGGACAGTAACTATAGGTAGATATTATATGTATATATCTGTATATAAATCTCTTGATTAGAAAACATATTGCCTCCGACGGGCCGCAGCTAGATTGATGACTAACCCGCAGTAAATTTCGCCGCGAATATGCTCGCGTTAGAGCGGTTCCGTATACGTCCAATCCGAATCCGATCCGAACCCGTGAAAATATGGTCCGTCGTAACCGTAGAACTATTTCTATGGTAATTTACGCACTACATCCGATCTCCGTCATCCGATTTCTTTCCGTCATACTAGAATCTCCATGCCGGAGAGGATTTTTGACGGACCGATGTAGCCATAGAATTACTTGTATGAACGCTCGCGCACTGCGTCCCAGTTAAAGCCGAGTTGCATAATTTAAAAAAAAATGTAAAATTGCCTGTGTCGTATTGACGTAACACTACGTACTCGTTGTAAAAAGCTCCTTTTAATGGTCGGTATTGCAAGAGAGGGTGCACCCCGTATTCTTTACGTCTTCTGCGTCTTCGTACGTACAATAGTATTGCTAGATGTTGACGTTGACTTAAAGGATTCATGATCAACGACGTGAACACTGCTATGGCTCCGCGTAAAATGACGTCCGAGTGTCCTAGACCCATATTTTCACAGGTTCGGATCGGACAAGTGCGTAAGCAATATCCGAATTCGGTCCGAGTTTTCTAGATCCATATTTTCACGGGATCGGATCGGATTCGGATTGGACGTAGTGCGTAACCGCTTTTAGGCCCGGATTTCGCTGATACGTCACTCAATGGTTCCGCAACACCTCGGTGTCGTGATTCGCCCGAAGCCGAAAAATTTGCACGATGGGTTAAAATTAATAAAAAATATATACATTTTTCATTTTCCCCTATTTTCCCGGGGCAGTCGTAAAATTAAAAGGAGTGTGCACAGCATGTACAGCTAGGAGAATCACAACAGCAATTACAAACGCCGACTTGCCTCCTAAACGCGGCGAATCTGACATTCCATCCCCTTTATTAGGAGATTTATGCCCAATGGTGGACGTCGATAAACAAATGAATTCAATGGGGCATCCATGTTCATACCTCGTTCGACTTGCATCATCTGGTAATATGGTCTACTAATTGATTGGTTACCGACAACAAATAAAATAAAGTTATTACGCCAATCATCATGTAAAAATCGATGGACTCGTTGTTTTAGTCTCCTTCCCATTGACGCGATAGTATAATAAAATATGTATCTACTTCTTGAAAAATAAGGCTGATTTAGAAAATGTACCATATTTAATCTTGAAAACCAACAAGTATAAATTTATAAGATTTAATTCGTAGTGGTAGATAGACATGCGCGAAACAGTAGGTACTTCGCGAAGTGATGTGATATGGCATTACATTTCGTGCCGAATAATATTACATTTAACCATCACTTCAAACATCACACATGACATTTCATGTCTTGTGTGATGCGTAATGCGATAACGCTCTATACAAACGTCGGGCGACGTCAAGAAATATAAGCCGTAACGTTCTGAAAATAAAGCTCAAAATAAATATTGAATTGCCAGACACCGAACATTGCAGAAATGCAGAACAGTACACGGGTGTTCGCGTCATGTTTAATGTGATGTGATGTTTAGTCGCGTAATGTGTAATGGGTCAGTACACGGTCGGGTAATATTACATGTGATACATCACTCGCATTACTTACACATGTCTAGTGGTAGAGCCACACTGTTGACAGTTTTCTTTCCTCAGATGCGGACAGGTCCGTCGTTTCTGCAAGAGTGTGATACCCCGTATCACACTCTTGCAGAAAATCTATCTCTGAGCAGTGGCAATACGATATTGCTCTTCGTTCGACGAGCGAACGAACCAAAAGCCCGTAGTAAAATTTTGCATTGAGTGTGCTGCTTGCTCGTTTGGTACCATAAACAATTTAAAAAAATTAAGCTAACCAGTCGGTTCAATCTGTCATCAGTCCAGCCAGGCACTTACTGCAATATGGACCAAGTATTAGTGTAAGGTGTTCCATCCTCACGCTAAAGAAGTCTTTGTGATAGATGACTGCTCCAAATCTGGATGTTATTTGTATCTGTTAATCGTATGTTTCTTTTTCTTTACACACTGCCATCACTGTAATTGTAAACCAGGCTCCACAACGGTCTCCATAAACGACACTGAGGTTTAAACTTTAGGAAGTAAACGCTTTTAATTGGGATGTGCAATAAATTTAGATAATTAGAAGACAAAAACTGGAGTTGGAAAATTCACTTCCCTCTTATGCAAAGCGAGAGACCTGAAGCAAAGGAAGATGTACGACTATGAGAAGCACACCAGTATGACCACGAATATGAGGCCTATATGTGAGCAATAAGATTGATTAATAAATTTGGCAGAAACGCCTGAACGAATGGAATTTTCTCGACTCGGTACATGGTCCACGTAATATACCTACTATGATATACTGTCCCTATATGGGGTACGTGACTAGAGGAATTTCTAACATAAGGTCACCCTCGTCACGGGTAGATTGCACTCCTCTAACAATTAGTGTCTATAAAATTCAAGGTCACCTAAAGATGTACTTAGACTGTAGTTAAAAAAAAAACTAAACAATAAACGTATAATAATACAATGAATCATTAACTTACAAAGAACATTGTACATCCGTTGTTTAAGCATATACTTAAGAATATTTAAATTTCTAATATAATCATTCTCCTACTGTTATCCCAATTACTTGGGGTCAATAAAATATGTACGAGTATGTACTCTTCCTTCATATTGTAAAAGTTATTGGCAATAGTTTTATGACCGGCCGCCTGCCAGACGTCAACCCTCCTTGGGAATATAATGGTTGACCAAACGGCATCAGATAGAGTTGACCTATATCATTATAAGGCTCTTAATCGTCTTTTACGACATCCATGAGCAAAGCAAGAGTTGGTATTATTTGTAGCAGTTACCACACATGATTTAAATTTCTTATATTTTGTTTTTATTCCTTATATACAAATGAGCAAGCAGCACACCTGATGGTAAGAGTCACTGCCGCCTATGGACCTTTGCTATAACCAAGGCTATAGCTAGGCCGCTGCCTACCATTACAATCCCCAAACCTAACCAGTTTGGCTTCCAGGTCTCTCGTATCGTATACATTTAAGTAAATTGTAAAATTTTACTTTTCAGATATTAACTCTTCAAGCCGACAGAAAGTGTTTCATTTATCAATTACGGCAGCGATAGCAATTGTTTGTACCAATGTATCGTGATAAATCTGAATAATGTATTTCAAATTTCTTTTGTAAATAAAGATTCTTTTTTTATATTTTAATTTCTCTTCAATAAAGGTTTTATTATTAACATTTAAAATTTTATTATCTATCTACTCATTTGACGTTCATGAAGTTTTTATCTATAGGTTATAAAATACAGAACAGGGAATATTATGTATAGTACCTATATCCAGAAAAAGGGCTTAGGGCTAAATAAATATAAGTATTTTAAACGGTCAATATTTAAGGCCAACAAAACCACGATCATAGTCAGACCATAAAGCTAATAAAATTATATACAAAACATTCAACATTTTTGAGTCGATTACACCTACCGTAAAGATAGTCAGTCAGTTAAGAATAGTGTCAGCTTTCCCAAGCGTTTCGTAAAAATCGCCTAACACATCACCAGAAGGGTATTAGGCAGGTGCGTTCCCAAAGACAACACTAACTACAATTATCAACCCGCCAGCCAAGCGGGACGGCGAGATTTTTTAGCCGGCTATGATCCAATCGCATACTTTGACAAGCGCAGGCAGCGCTATATTTACGGTTCTACTGATGAAAGGCTGGAATAGAACAGCAATCATTAAACATAGACTTTCAAGTCATCTAACACACGACATTAAATAGATCTAGCAAATTAATAAACACAAATATTTCCGAACATTATAATATGTAATCGCTTATATCAACAATATACAAAGAACGACCAAAAGCTGTACAGCTATAAGTATTCCAAATTATAATTAAATTTAAATATAATATTACAAACTTAAAAATGTAATTATGTGTATAAAAATATAATTGATCGATGTCTATTTTATAAGTTACAAGAATCAATTGCAATACGTGCTATATTTTATAAAACCAGTGCAATTAATACAAACATTTACTAAAAAGCATTATAACGTGGCATAACAACTATAGAGATACCTACTACAACTTAAGATTGGGATTTTGCAAAAAATGTTAATGAAACGATAAACAATTAATATTGTTATTATCCTGGAACATTCTAGATGAACTATTTCTAGTATTTATGACAAATGTAGTTAATAACCAGGTATAATAAGTCAGGTATGTATATATAATTTGACATCTCGGCTCTTGATACTCGTTCATCAAACAGGGATCCAATAAGATAAAAGAATGTAGCAGATGTCAAGCGACGTCGGATTAGGTAGATTAGCTTTAAGATTTCCTATGGATCTTCCAAATTGCAAGCACAAAAGTTCATGGATACATATTTAAACGAAAGTAAGGGAAACACTATAATTAAATCTCACTAGGTACAGCCTGAAAATTCTGTTCTTAATTATCCTTAGAAAGCCCAGCCGAATTGCAGACAATCAATACGCAGCGTATTGAATGCACGATTAAGGAATAATTTGGACAGTACAATACAATATACTTAATTTCCAATACATGTTTACCTTTTCAATCTAGAAGACTTGACTTCAAAGTCAAGGAGCAATAGATAAAGTTTGAATCATTGGTCTTTATGTGTTAATTTGAAGAGAATCAAACACTAAGCATCTATCTATACTCCAATATCCTATTAAATTCTTGATGCCTTTAATGTCGTATTAAATGCGCTAATATTTTTTTCTCGGTTAATTCTCATAAAGAGGATCCACATACTTTGCAATTTCAAACTTCGTATCCAAGCAATATATGCTGTGTTAATAGATTAAATCAATTAGTAAAGAGAAGACATTATAGGTATTCATTTGTAAACTGGGACGCTGAAAATGTATGAGGATATTGAATTGAAATTATTATTTTATTTATTTTTAACTGAAATTCATTATAAACTTTATGACTTTTGGACGATACTTTTTCATTAATCTGTACATATAAAACACTAAAATTAAATACATAAAACACAAAAAAGGCAATAATGCGAAGATACATTAAGACCACTAAAATAACATACGACCCGGCAGATCGCGTTGTGATCAACTTCAAAAAATCTTTTCTTTTTTATTTACAGCCTATTGGTTCAGCCAGTGATTAATAAGATGCATCTTACGTACTAAACTCTAGTAACAAGATTTCTTAATTGTGAACAAATTTTGAACACAGCCTTTGGACTCACATGCATGGATTAGGTACATCCATTCTATTCTGCATGGTTAACTACTCATGTTCAATTAAAATCTCTAGATACAATGGATATTATCTTTAAAACTCAACTTTAATGACATGCATTCATAATATAAAGAAAATATATTTTGCTAGTATCTTGTATATGCCAGCATCAGTACAGTAAAGATTTAGTGTTGCCATATTAAAAATAGCACTGTGTAGCCGTGTTCCGGACCATGCATAGCCCTCTTTCAACAACTATACTATTCACACAAGACATAGTTATTTCAGTATTATTGATTTGTAAATATTTCCTATCACTTTCCTGCTCCAAATTGAACAAAATAATGTTTTTCAATAAAAAATTGCATTACTACAAATTTATTACTTGTTAATTAAATAAAATTTAATTTCCATTAAAATATTGGTTATGCGCAATTATTAATATTGGTTATTACCAAGATGAGAGGTCATAGTCGACTATTAAACATTCTTTGTATAAGATTTCTTGTTCTGTTATTATTAATCAATACTTTAGTAGAGTAACTAGACCTAGCATGGCTAGGTGCAATAATTACTCTGAATATTAATTTAATCCTGCTAAAGCAGGTTTCTCCCGCTTGAGGTTTAGCCAGCTAGAATGTTTTTACAATAGCTTCCAAGTATCCACAGAGGCGATTTACCGTAGTTAGCCCGCAAATTACGACATCGTTCAAATTCAACGCCTTATATCGTGCAATCACCTTTGACCCAGACGACCGTGGCTTACACCACTAATCAATACCCAAATTGAAACCCTGTTGTCCAACAGAATAAATAAAAAAAGAGAATTATATTATCGAACTTATTAATAAAGAACCTTACAATGTAATAAAGGAAATTCTGTTAAGCTTTTATCTCTATTATGAAATGTTATTAACGAAGTCGGAAATTCAATTATCATAAATCTGTATTTAACTATGTTTTAGGTATCAAGCATAGTTTCTATATGATACAATAATGTCTGAATACAAATCTCAATGTCTTTAAAAAAGTATTATTATGAATGAAATGATAAAATTCGAAATATATTGTATATTTTTCTAATCACATGTAGTCTTAAAATTCTTCATACTTTTCTAAATGAGTGCTGTATTATTGAATCAGAAAATAGCGGCACTCTTAGGCACTACAAAGATTTATCAAGCCACAGAATATTTCGTGCGCCCATAATCATTCATAGACAACACTTATATGAATACCAAATTTTATTGAAATTCGGCATTAATTCATAAATAAGTTTACAGACTATGAAATGTTATTATAAAAATAAAAAGGCTGCATTTGCACAGTGAATATACTCTTAAATAATATAGCAAATATATAGGTGTAATCTAGTAAGTAAAATGCAATACTTATGAAAACAATTATCCTTCTTGACCAAAATCATCCATGAACTTTCTAAGCTTCACCATGTCATCATCATTTACTGTTGGTTTGGATATTGCTAACGACCGAAGCATATCAGACATCGTGACCGGCGGTTCATTCAATTTATCACTTGGAACGTCCATCCAAGTCATTTCAATGGCACCAGGGTCGCCAGGAGAGCAAGGAGATAAGAGATCATTACAAATGACATTGGGATCTGTCGGGCTGGGTCCTGTTACTCTCTTGAAATGTGTAGCGGACTGAACTTTTCGTACAGGCTGCATCAGAGCATCCCGAACCACAATGCATATGTCCGCACCAGAGTAGCCCTCACTTTTAGATGCTAAAACTTTTAAATCTTGCTCACTGAGTTGATGCGTCGTATTACCCATGTGTAGTTTAAACATGTCTAAACGAGCATGTTCTTCAGGCAAGGCAATGTAAATACGTTTCTCAAAACGTCTTCTAATAGCAGCGTCTAGTACCCATGGGATATTTGTAGCACCAAGTACCAAAATTCCATCCATATCATTGCCAACTCCTTGCATTTGCACAAGAAATTCTGTTTTAATACGGCGGGCTGATTCAGATTCGTTATCAGAACGAGATGAACAAAGCGAGTCAATCTCATCAATGAATATAATACTAGGTTTATGTTGTCGAGCAAGTTCAAAAAGATTTTTCACCAACTTCTCAGATTCTCCAAGCCACTTTGAAACAAGGTCAGATGATGACACTGAGAAGAATGTCGAATTATTAGCTTCAGTTGCTACTGCCTTTGCCAGATAAGATTTACCAGTACCAGGTGGTCCAAATAGCAGAATTCCTTTCCATGGTATTCTTTTACCTGTGAATAAATGTGGAAATTTTATAGGAAGAATTACAGCCTCCTTCAATGCCTCTTTTGCTGCCTCTAAGCCTGCAACATCACTCCATTTAACATGAGGTTTTTCTACAACAATTGCACCCTCAAGCTTTCCTTGAAGTTTTTTCTTCTCGGGATCATCAGAATCACTGTCACTATTGTCACTCTTCTTATCTTCACTCTTGGAGTTAGATTCTCCATCCTTTACTGGCTTCTTCTTCTTATCCTTCTTTAGATATTCTTTGAGTTTTTCAGCTCTATCTAAGTACTGAAGACACTTTGCCCTTATGCTCTCTTTAGCTCTCTCACCCTGAGCTTCATACTTGACTGCATGGAGAAAGTATTCAACTCCATGTTCATATAGTCGCAATGCTTCTTCATAGTTTTTATTCTTGTCTTCTTCTGTGGCTTTTGTCACAAGGTCAATAGCTTTTTGCAAAGTATTTGATGACGCCATTCTCGTGGACTAAACAGGTCTGTAAACAAAATTAATTCTACATTAAATTTTATAATACATTTTAAATGCTTTATTGGAAGGTTAATTAGCTTTTGTATATATGGAGATAGATATTCCTTCAAGAAACGACAATCACAATATCATAATCTTAAAGTTATAATAGTATATAAAACATTAGTGGAATGGGCAACAGAAGATATCAACCAATTTTGTTATCAGTAATGTGTGCAAATAACTATTAGTGTTGGATAACTAAATTCCACTCATCATAATCATCATCCTGCTCTTATTACAATTATTTGGTGTTGATGCAATATGTACTCGTACGTAGCAATAGTATTATGATCGGCTGGCTGCCTGGTAAGAGTTGGCCCAGGTCAACATAAAGCTCTTAGTCGTCTTTATGACACCCTCAAGCAATGTTTTGTTGTTGTGCTTCGTTCGGTCAGCGAGAGAGGCGGAGCCCAACTTTGTGGGTGTGTTTGTGTGTGGGTTCTGGTGATTCCTGAAATTTACAGTGGTGTAATCTGGGTTGTAATCTGGTACCTCGGTTCGCTTATCCAAAGCAATGGCGACTTGGATCGTGCCGTGAAGCACAGAATTGACGCGGGATGGATGAAATGGCGGCAGATCACAGGTACCATATGTGACACTCAAGTACCCTTCAAATTGAAAAGTAAAATATACAAAACCTTAATAAGGCCTGCCGTATTGTATGGGTCAGCATGTTGGGCTACAAAAGCGACGGATGAGAGACGGCTGCATGTAGCAGAGATGCGAATGTTAAGATGGATGTGTGGCCTGACGAGAATGGATAAGGTAAGAAATGAGTATATAAGAGGAAGTTTGAAAGTGGCGCCAGTGACGGAAAAGTTGAAAAGTGAACGCCTGACTTGGTATGGACATGTGATGAGATGGGATGAATGTAATGTTGGGAGAAGAGTTTTAAGTATGAATGTTGAAGGCTTTAGGGGTAAGGGAAGACCGAAGAAAAGATGGATGGTTGTGTGAAGCATGATATGAATAGAAAGGGAGTGAACGCAGAGATGACATCGGATAGGATTGAGTGGAAGAAAAGGACATATTGCGTCGACCCCAAGTAATTGGGATAAGAGCAGGGTAATGATGAATCTGGGTTGGGATATTGAGGGTGAGGGTCTGACAAGGGGTACATGGAGACCCGGTGGGAATGGTCACCGCCAGTCACCTGCCGGTCAGCAGAGGATCCAAACCCAAGGCTGGGAGGCCCCGTGGGAGGCTGTCCCGCTAACCGACGAAAATTCCGTCGCGGAATCGTCGTCCTGTCGCGAAATCGTCGCGGGAAACAGGGGTGGAACTCGGCGACTACGCGCAGGGGGCATCGGGAGCCCTATCGTGCTTAGCGACAGCTCCTTACAAAACACAATCTCCAACCATGTACTGTGCCTTGCACCTTTTTTTTGTATCACCGAACCTCTTTGCACACAACCACACTCTTTTCCTCTTCTTAATAAAAAAAACCCGCATTGCAAGGAAATACAAAAGAAAAGGTATTATATGGCAGTTCCTCTATCCACTTTTGATGTGGATTTTTGCAACATCAAGGGTTTAACAATTAATAACAAACTGGACGCTGTCCAACATTATCTCGACACGAAACGTCCTGTTCTTTTTAACGAAGACGCAGATAGATTCCCCAGATGGTACTTACATACATACATGCATATCATCACGCCATATCCCTTGCAGGCTAGGCAGAGAGAACAGAGTGCCAGAGAACTCTATCTTTGTATACTTCACTCGCTTCCTCAACATTAATCCTTCACACCTGAGGCCAAGCGAGAGGACAACAGCACTCCTACCCCCATGCTGGCTCGATCGCTCTGTGGTACACCAGACCACAGAGCCATCCCGCCACCAGGAAGATCGCAAGCGTCGTTGCCCCTTCGCTTGGTCTCTGTTACACAGAGCACGTCTGTCCGCCATGACGGATATCAGCTCGTGTAACTTACCTTCCACACAACCTCTTACATTCCACGTGCCCACCCGGCACTCTGCTCTCCTCGTACTTCGTACCTAAATTACCCCGGCTACAAGTTGCAGCACTCCTACCATCGTAAAGCTGGGTGTGCGTGTTCGTCCGGGGCAATACCTGTAGTCGCCGTCTTCAGGCTCTCGAGCATAGTGACTTGTCAATTTTATGATTACGCGTAGTAGTCTACGCATCATCAGTAAAAGGAATACCCGCATCTATAGGTCCCAAAACAGCGATTCAGGGCCAACTCAGTTATTCGCAAATGTCCAATAGGGGATTGACGAAATATGGGAACAGTGTCCATCAGTAGAGGTGGTAGTCCTTGGAGACTTCAATACTGATCATAAAGAGCGGTTGGGGTCTCGAACCACTGGCTTCCTGGGTAGATATCTCTTCAATATGGTCTCAGCATATAGGGTCTCACAACATTTTGATGGGAGGATTGAGCGCATGCAAATTATAGACATTCTGCTGACTACACACCAGCACGGATACCAAGTAGTGGTCAAAGCATCTCTTATATCATCTGACCACTGTTAGGCCCATGGCAATGCCTCGATTGCGAGGCCTAACCGCTCTAAAGCGACTGAGACGCGTAGAGTTTAACAATATAAGTCAGAAGATCGGAATAGGGTTCGCGGAAGTGGCTTTGCTTCACCACTGGGGATCCTGACGTTTGTGTGGACTGCATTATCTACGCGGTTATTACGGGCATGGGATTATTCATCCCCAACACCAAAATACCCGTCGGTGTCCGCAGCCGTCCTTGGTTTAATAAAACCTATAGAACCGCTGCACGCCAGAAGCAGTCTGCATACTAGGCCTGGAATAGAGCTAAAAAACGACGGGCACCAAACGTGAAAGAGAAGCGAAAATTTAATGCCGCTTCTATATCTAGTAAAAAGACTATTGCCAGAGCCAAGGCAGAACTAGTTGCCACAATTAGCGAGCGATTGGAGAGCTATCCAGTCCCCATACAGCAAAATAAATTGCAGTATAAACTAAAATCAAACATTTCCTAACTCTCACACACACAGTTCCTAACTTTGCCAACCATAATTTTACAACAGCCATCTACAGATTTTACTAAGACAAAAAAATAGTTGCTTCCTTAAACTCTTCTAAGAATTGCTACTAATTGATATTATTAAGATGTCCATCTAAATTAAATGATATAGAGTGACATTTGCCTTTGGATCTAAATTAATACGCTGGGTACTAAGCTGGCAAAGTTTAAAATGCATTAGGGCTTGGTTGTCGATGCTGTAATAAATTTCGAGGAATTCTAATTTATTCTATTTTTTAAATTTATAGAATACAGCATATTTTAGGTAGCTATATGTATATAGAAGCTGTGCCTGAAGAGTGTAGTAGGCCATATTAGTCAGACCACCGAAGACAAAGACCGGGTTGCGGTGGCCCGCTCGCACAGCGTAGAGAGGTATTTGTAGGGCAGGTCTAAGGGGTCGGGCGGGTCTATGGGGTCGGGCGCCGCTTCTGTCGCCCCGGACGGATTAGGGGGGCGTGACCACTCCATAGCCCGCTGCCAAAAAAAAAGCTACATCTCGATCTAGCTATATTAGTCTAGGCCATAATTAATATCTATGACAATTGAAATGAGCAATCAGTAGCTTCAACATTGTGAGGTCTGGTCTAACTACATCTTTCGTTCTATTTCAAATACACCATGAAGGTTTAGATGAAAATAAAACCTTCCGTGACCATGAATGCTCAAAAGTACTTGAAAATTTGGGCAAGTTAAACTAAAATACAAACATAATATAATATAATCCAAAGAAATGTAAAGTCAAAAAAAATGTTGTAGTTCATATGTGTAACACTCATATGAACTTATTAAAAAAATTTTAGGTAAAGAAATGTTACCAAATTGTATTCCATTAATTTTAACCTTAATAATCAAGCAAAGCCATGCTGGACATTCAATTAATTACACATTTATTCTAATGTACATTTTTGATATATATACACATGATATATTTTTAAATGGATCAGCTTTTGAGGTAATTAAAAGTAAAGAAATTCATATCTCTATTACCAGAATATTTAAAAAGCTGTGTAATTTCAATTATTACAAATATCCTACCATATATATATAAAACTACACACACACTTTCTGTATGGTGAAACAATAAAATACAATTCACCACTCCCTTTCTAGTTTTTTTACTTAGTTGTGGCTATTGTATATAAAATGTTGAAGGGTACTAATATTTATATAGCATCTCAATGCAAGAGAAGGAAACCTTGAGATAGAACCCTATACCAACCGGTCTTACCAACCTAGTATAGTAGATCAATTTCCCTTCTTTTTTTTATTGGTGACAAACAAGCAAGCAACACACCTGATAGTAAGTGTTACTGCCGCCCATGGACCTTTGCAACACCTAAAGTATAGCTAGGCCACTGCCAATACAAACCCCAAATCCACTCAGTTGGGCTTCCGGCTCTTTCGCTCACCGAACAAATTGCAATAGCACATTGGCATTACTCAGACGTTCTGCGAGTGTGGTACTACACTGGATGGACCGGCCCGCAACTGACTGAAAACTTTCAACAGCATGTCAGTCAAAAAACTGAGACTACTATTTCTATCAATCAATACAAAAAAAAAATGTATAGGGTTTGGTTGTCTTTAACATAAGAAAAAATAAAGGATTCAAATTGAACTATGATACCAGGCTGATCAGATGTGTTGGTATGGGGTTTTATTTGAGTTTGAGTTTTCCTTGTCCTGTTAACATTAATATGTTATCTTTCAGCTGAATAATAACTGCATTTTAAACTCACTCGTGAGAAAGGAAGGGGTGGTAAATATTGTATTCATTCACCACTAGTCTGTTTACCCAAGAGAAGGGAAGGGTAGTAAATCATGATACCTACTAAATACATGTGAATTATCACTAAATTTTCTTCTTATACATTTACAAACAGCTACATCATTACACACACATACGCATCTATATTAACGCAATCGCCCACATTCATAAACAAGGAGGAAAACCAGTATAATTGACACACAAGTATTAAAGAAATGAAAAAATCTTCACAATATAGTAATATTTTTATATTAATATTGTGAATTTGTGTAAAATGACAAGTGCCCAACTGTTGTTAGGCACTGCTGAATGACGAATTAGGTAGTCGCAATCAAATGAGATCATGAGCCAAACAGAGTAAGGAATTCAAGGATAATTTAAGGTATACAAATTTACTACTCACCCACGAGGATTTTATGTTTTGTATTAGTAAAAATATATTTTATTTAACCACACTCAATGTATACTGCGACAAAAACTAGAGTTCGATACCTATTTCTTTTAATTCATCAAACAACACAGATTATTAGATTACAGATGACACACACACAGTATAGAAATAGATATTATGTTACTCTATGGCAAAAATTAAAAAAAAATTAAGACTTAAGAAGACATAGATTTTTGTGGTTCTCTTCGGCTGGCAAAGAAAACAAAACCCATACAGCTAAATCATTTTCTGCTCTTATTTAACACTTCTTTATATTGAGTAGACTATTATAGTCATTGTCAATCAGTAATTTGGTACCCATTAATTGAGCGCTGATAACCAAATTAATAATAATATCTTTAGATTTTTTTCCAAACATGAAAATATAATATACAAAAACCACAATTATATCATATTCACTATATTTCAGCACTTTATCTGTATTATATTACATAAAATTCCAGTAAAATGATCCGATCTAACACGATAAAAGTAAAACACCAAAAAAATTAATATAATTCAAAAGGGCAGCGTGACATTTCCATAGGAGACTATGTAAACTGCATGGAAGTAATAAGTACTCTGTACAACCAGAGTACTTATTACTTCCATGTATGGAAGGTAGAAACTAAGGAATACCATCTTGTATGGGGGATTAGTCAAAAAAGTGTCCACTTGTAAACAGCAAATTATTGTTCGAACACTCACCGAAATAGCGCTAGTGTAGCAAGTGGAAATGATATGAATGTAGCAGTAATAAGCAGAGTGAAGTGTGCTGAGTTACGTAGTCAACTGTGATTTGATAAATAATAACCTATGAACCTATGAAATTTGTGGCGCTCTTTTTAAAATGCTTCCACTTGCTACTATAGCGCCACCTTGCCACCTTAGTTTGCTCCCGTTCATTGGACACTTCTTAATCACTAAGATGTTACTCCTTACTCTATTCTCCATGCTTCCATGGTAAATTGGGAATGAAAAGATCGCCATCTTGCTGGTTGTCTAATTTTATTGTAAATTTATTAATAATTTTTCATCCTACAAAGTTAAATTATATCCTATTGTAAGCAGAAAAATTAATTAAATGTAACTGAAAATTGAATCCGTTAATTTGAATTGGAAGATCTTGCAGCGAAAACTGAAATAATTTTTTCTGACGTTGGTGAGTGGTGACACTAGATTTCGCGATTTTTTTTACCTATATTATTTCAGACAAACTTTTTGATCTGTTTCTTTTTCATCGCGGTATTAGCCGGCTAACCGGTGCTAATTTCCAATCAGGGGATATGGATCGCATTCCCCCTGACATTCCTCCAGATCCTCCGGATCCGAGAATTTTATAGTAGTAAGACCACGATGTGGACAGTTCTCTGTCTACAGCCGCGGGCCGATCCGTCCGGGATAGTACCACACTCTTGCAGAAGATCGACGTGTAAATAATGGCAATGTGCTATTGCGCTTCGTTCGGTGAGCTGAGAGCCGGAAGCGCAACTGAGGTGGGTTTGGGATTTGTATTGGTAGGCAGCAGCCTAGCTATACCTTTGGTATTGTAAAGGTCCATGAGCGATAGTGACACTTACCATCAGGTGTGCTGTCTGCTCGTTGGCCACGATTATCTATAAAAAAAATTTAGCTAGTTCTCATCCAATGAAACATTGTTCTGAGATTTTCGATTCTGCCCCAGCAAAAAAAAAATAAACAAAGAACTAGCATCTGCCTCAATTCAATCGGTCTACATTCATCCGACATAAACCGTTATGGGGTATTCAGGCCTATGAATCTCTGGATTCTGGCCCATTTTTAGTTCAAGTATTTCGAGCGGCACCTGATCCAACTGCAGGCTTAACTGCAGGTTCAATCAAATTCGGGCAGTTTTTGTATTTTATAAAATAGCGAACATACGTCATTCCTAATGGCGTAAAACAAATTGGTCGTAATAAAATTGCAATAGAATTTCAATCATCCCGAGCTTTTTTGTGTAATCCTATTTTAAAACTAAATAAATATGAAGCTGTTATTCCCACTTATAACGTTACAGATACAGTTTACTAATAAAAAAAACTCTCCTGTCATATTTGCCATATCTGAAACGTGGCTTGTTCCTGGTTCTCTCTTCTTCTTCTTCTCTTTTTGTATTGGCAATCAGCTACTTATACGAGCTATTGGTGCCAGTGTCAAGTTATATATATTTTTACGTTTATAGTCTTTTCAGGTTAGTCATTGTCTAAGTCAAATCGTCAACTTTAACAGTGTTAATGGTATCTTGTAGGAATTTTGATGGGAAACGAAAACGTTGTATACTACTACTTTTATGTAATATTCACTACATCCCAGCACTTCCGTCGCATCACATTACATAAAATGCCATCAAAATTATCTAATAGAACACGTTAAAACACTAAGATATCGAATATAATACAAGACCACCATATGACGCTTTCAGATTCCCTGGTTCTCTCTTTAGAGCGCCAGGAATCCAGGATACAACTGCCTTAGGGATGATCGTCAAGATGGGTATGCTGGCGTCGCCCTTCTTATAAAACATAATGTGAAATGTGTGTGTGTGTGTGTGTCAAAGACACAAGTAACAATTCCCGTCCAGAATCCCCTTATAATTATCATGGGTGTCAGAGCCTATGATATTACTTTCCTTTCACTTTACATCCCTCACTCTCAATAGTCGTTAATTCCAGACATTCTTTTAATCATCTCCTCTATTCCTGCTACCGTGATAATTCTTGAAGATTTTAACGTTCACCACACTTCTTGGGTCTCTTCTGTCTATGACTAACTTGAATTATCTTTGTTAGAAATATTTAATGAAGCCAATCTATGTATCATAAACAATGGCTGTCCGACACGCAAGGCATATCCTCATCAAAACTACAGAAGCGCTGTAGATCTTACGGTCTGCTTTCCTTCTCTATCTTCCTCACTTACGTGGGATATTCTTCCCTTGACCTATGGCAGTGATCACTTTCCCATTGTTATTCATCTTTTGCAAATATCTCCTCCACAAATCACTTTTAATGTGCATGGAGTGCATGGAGGATGGAGTTATGTGTATGTGTGTTATGTGTATGTTTAGCTGTTAGCCGCTGGTAGCTTTAACAGCCTTACCCTAACTAATGGGTGAGCATCATCGTGAGCATCATCGTGAGATCTGGGTTGAGGGCTCTCAACCCAGATCGGAGCATGGGGGTGCAGAAAGCGAAATGTTGATCGTGAGATGAACCTCAACATTTGGCTTAACTATGCTTTAGATACTGGTAATTTTATATTTAGCTAATTAACTTTTCTCAAACATGCTTGGAAATGTGAGTATTATTTTGACAACCTTCTTCGAGATAAATCGAAATTGCTGTACTGACCAAATACTTGCGAGCATCGGCCGGCAAAAAATGTATGAAAATCAATATTTGTCGTGTTTTAGCGGCCAAATAAATATATTTGTAAATTCATATTTATTGTGTATTTTAGAAATGGAAGTATTTGTTACTTCAAATTCTAGTAACCATATAGGCAAGTTATCACAGTTTTATTTAAATTTCGAACTGGCTTGAAAAAGAAAGCTGTTTAATAATGAAAAAAAAAACAAATAAACCCTGTAGCATGTGAAAAATGTTGTTCGTTGTTCGTCATGTATACAGTTCTACTTAGTTTTAATTTCCGCGCATTATTTGAGAAAAGCACTATACAAGCCTTGGCCACAACTAGAAATTGATGGACTTAGGGCCGCCGCACACGGGCCAAGGGCCACAACCACAAAACGCCGCCACCGGCATATTCCTTGTAGTTTTCATACATGCTATATGGACTCGCCGCACACGGTTGACGCCGGTGGCCGCCACACGCTACAGATCGTCGTTGCTCGCGTCTTGTGGCCCGCACCGGCCACTGATTCACTGATACAAAACGCTGCCGCACGTACGTAGTCTGTTGTTGATTGAAATAAATAATTAAATATGGATATAGAATTATTTATACCAGAGATTCAATCCCGTTCTACGATTTAGGATTCAAAAAGTGATAGTTATAGTAATAAGGGTGAAAATTTACAGGGCACATGTGTTAAAAAAAGTAGCAGCCACCGACGGCAAGTGTCAACCACCGGCCACAAGTAGCTGTCGCGCCCATTTGTAGCCACTTCTAGCTTCTCGTGGCGGCGTTTGTGGCTGTCGCGTGTGGCTCCTGTGCGGTGACACTTACATATGTGTGCCTCGGCTACGCCTCGGCCCACATTTACACGTTCGTCCATCAATACCACTTTTGCTGGCCGCTGCAGTAATGTACTATATCTTCTTTATGTTACGAGTATATGCAAGTTATTATTTTTACATTGTAAGGGTTTATTCTTATAAATATTTAATTTGCTATTACATACATACATACATACATATCATCACGCCATATCCCTTGCAGGGTAGGCAGAGAGAACAGAGTGCCAGAGAACTCTATCTCTGCATACTTCACTCGCTTCCTCAACATTCATAATTCTCTTCATACACGCTCACCGGTTTCGGAGACTCTTGACTCCACCTTCCTTCAGTATATGACCGATCTGGTCTAGGTAGGTTAGTCTCGGTCTTCCTCGGTACCTACATCCTTCCACTTTCGCATTGTATATCTTCTTAACCAGAGGTTCCTTCGGCATTCTTTCCACATGTCCGAACCATCGGAGCATTCCCTTTCGCATCTTTACACCAACACTCTCTTTCATACCTACTCGCTCTCTTACGTCGTCGTTACGAATGCGGTCGGTCAGCCTAACTCCACAGATTTGCCGCAGAGATCGCATTTCGACCGCATTAATATTACTTGCATACTCTTTTCTGCATACCCAACTCTCGCTTCCATACAGTAATGTTGGGACAAGCACTGCGTTATGTATTGCTACACGTGCCTTCTGGCTGAGGTGGTGGCTGCCGAGAAGTTGCCCCAACGCTCCGTTCACTCTATTTCCCGCATTCACTCTTCGCTCTTTATCAGTGGTGTACCTTCCATCTCAATTTGCTATTAGCTTAGTCAAATGTCGAGGTTCAATAGATCATAAGTTATTTGCTTTATAAAAATAATTCAGCTATTGGGCATTTAAATAAATATTTCATATTGTTTATTATAACATAATATATTTGCTATTTTATTATTTTCTCAAAATTCTCTATTTTCTATGAAAACAAAGTCGAAATTAATTAAAAAAATAACAAACTTACAAATTTCACTTAATACTCTGAAACTGACCGTATAACTTATTGTAAATAGGTTTAACATATTTAGTAAGTTAAAGTAAAATAAACCGCACTTTATTTACCTATACAAAAAAAAAGATGGAGACGCTAACTATAAAGCCGTGCTCAATGTCCAGCCAATCGGATGTGTTTTGAGTTAATAATAAACAAATTATACAATGCATTTATGCTCTTTAAGAGTTATACATATTTTTAAATATTGTTATCTAAATTGCTTTTAAAACACGTTTTCTGTTAAACTAACATCAATTGCATTTACTTTTCATTATAGGGACTAGACTTGGGTAGCTCCTGAATGAGAGATACAAATGAACTAGCTCTTTGATTTCAATCTAGCTCACATTAGCTCAGTAGCTCAGTTAATAGTTCAACGGCTCAATCGGCTCTTTTACTCGCGTCGTCATGTCGTGTGAGCAGTCGACGACCGAAAGTGCCCGATATATGCCGATCACCGCTGAACAGTAAAAGTATTGAGCATGTTCCGATATGCATTGTGACTATTGCGAGCACTAAACGTACAAGTTGTATGTTCAACAAAGAAAAAATGTTTGAAAAATAAAATGTTGTATTTAAAAAAATAATATTTATCTTTGAATAACAATATTCAATAATAATAATAGTTATCAGTGCAAGCTATCACTGGACGCAGTTGATTCTGTCAGCCCATGTGCATTTAGTGAAAAGCTGTTTTTAATCATTTAAATTACAATCAGACCTTTCAATATTATTTATTTTTTTATATAAATATATTTTATATCTCATCCTGTGATCACCAATCAAAATTTACATGCTCATGCATATCAAGCTTATCGCTTAATGATCGCGTAGTTCAGAGTTTGAACTATTCAAAAGAGTTAGAGCCGTGAACGAGTTGAAATGAAATGAGCTAACTCAATAAGAGCTAGCTCTCTTGATGAGCTAAATAAAATCAGGATATATATTAGCTAAATGAACTAAAGAGCTAAAAGAGTGATATAGATCATTTGATCAAAAGAGCTATATCTCTCTTTTCTTTTCAGTGAGCCGTTTTTCTCATCCCTAATTTAGGGCAACTATAATTAGACTGTTTCTCAACTCTCATCTCAACCTAATTCTAATCATGCGTTTCCTTCACATCAGGATCACGATTAATTAGACTCCTCATGACGTCATCGCCCGTTAAGCAGAGCAGATGAAGACACCTCCCTTCGGTATCGACAGATGTGGCGCTTCGGCCGATTTCTAATGAGGATAACATTGATTCTTGGCATTGTGAGATTTTCTCATCAACTCGTGCTGGTATCACTGCAGCGATCTCGACGCTGTTCTGTTGTGAACTCACTGCAATTCTCGATGATGAGCTGTTGTTGTCGAACGTCAATAGAGCGATGATTAGCTGTGGCAGGAACTAAGACATAGTTGCGGCTATTGGCGAAGCTGTGCCTGCGTAGAAGGAGGCAGCACTGCAGGTGAGAACTGTCAATATCACACGTCACCACCGCGTGGAGGCATCATTGAGCACTATCTCCGCAATATCGAAGCAATAAGAAAAGCCCATTACTAGAAGGAAATTTTAAAATATAACCTTATATGAATCCATTTAACCAACCTGGTAAACCACTCTTCCGTCGTGGACGAAACCTGTACAGGCGAATAGTGGAACTGCCGAAGCACGTTAAAGTGCAAAGTAAATCTAACTTATGAATTAAAATAACAGATTTTTTAGTTTACTGATTATTTGTTACAGAATCGATAGTTAAAGCCTTGTATTTGTGACCGTCACTCATCAAACGATCAATTATGTTTGTCTTGTAAAAAGCAGCTCCAGGCATAATGACTCCTCCCCTGAAGACGAAAAATAATTAAATAAGTACTTTTTAAGTAAAATTATTTGAAGTCAAAGTACAGTTTGTGGTTAGAAGAACTTAGAGTACAGTTTATGGTGAATATATAAAAGTTGGAAAAATTATCTGCAAGCGAAAAATTATTATTACACATGGAATTTAAGCTCTCATCTATTTAAAATCGGTTTCAACAACCTTACCACTTAGGCTAATGTGGACGTATGACAACCAAATTCTAACTCGCATCATCGACTTTTCGAAAATTTTTCGAACATTCTTCCGATTTAATACTATAATATTTCAACTTGATTTGTATTAAGGGATAACTCAATAATCTAAAATATTTAGCATTTGATATGCTAGGATATTTAGAAAAGACTGGATCGGGGAATTAGTCCGTCACCCGCCGAGAGGCCGACCGCGTGAGGAAAGACCGACATCCTACCCGAGTGGGGGACGTCGGTCGAAGAGAGGGTACTCCTCAGGGGTATTCCGTCGGGCCAACCACTGACGTCAAGTCACTCTGCTCCGGTGGTTGGCCCAACGACGAAGGCGACGTCACGGGTGGGTTACGGGTGTGCGTGCTTACGCCCCTCTGTCACCCCGGACGGAGTGGTGCGAGGAGTGTGCCGACCGTAACCCGCCCCCCAAAAAAAAAAAAAAGGATATTTAGAAAAACATATTTATGAACCAAAATTATTATCACATTTGCTACTGGAAACCACAACTATTGGCAATCCTATAGCCTACCCACTGTTAATGGTACCTTACCTTCCCTCTGCCTATAAGTCGTACTCACACTTGACTGACTTTTTTTTTCTTCATAAAAAGCTGTCTTGTTTTGATTTCTAGTTTCTTAAGAATCATAATAGGCATATGGTATCTATGAACTATCAGAATCATTAGTAATTTTAGCTACTTACATGGGCATATTGGCTCGTTCTTTTAGTATTGTTATGGCACTCGAAATAATAGCAATCGCCGTAGCATTATAAGGATCTTGACCTGAAAACTGAAAAAAGAACTTTAAATCCAGTAGATATCAACGCTTACCATTAAAAATAAATATATAAGCCATACTTAGCTAACCGTCAATTGCGTTTTACTTGATGTAATGATAACACAATGCAATCAAATGAATAATCATATCAAAATGTTTGAAGGACATAATCAAAACAATTTGTAAATACATTTTTATTTATTAAATAAAAAGCATGCAAATCGCGACTAGCCATTTAAAAAAATAATAATAATATTAAAAAGCTGAATAATAATTTTTATGCGTTACATTAGCTTCACTTGCAGGTCGATTTTAATCTATCTATAGCTAACAAAAAGATTTGATGACTTTGAAACGCCTGATCTTCACAGTTTTATAGTTTGAAAGCTAGCTTGATCGTGATGGTTCTTAGCTTCATAAATTGAAGCTAGGAACCATCACGATCACGCTAGCTTTCAAACTATAAAACTGTATCATATTTAGTCCATTCGCCTAGAATCTACGATCACATACATAGTTACGCTAAACGTAGATATAAAACCCTTCTTTTTGCATAGGTGGTTAAAAAGAAATTTATTAATGAATTAGAAAAGGACGACAAAAATTATCTTGGATCCTTATATTTAAATCTTCCTTCATTTCTCTCAGACAATTTGATCTCTATAACGTCTCCATATTTTTTTGTATTCATGTTTTACAAAACTTAGATACCACCTATCTACTACTTTTACTAATAACTTAATCAAAAAAATTGTGAATGTAATGAATTTGTAAGGGTTTCCAATGGGCAACCCTTACAAATAAATATTTCTACTAGATAAAGAAAAATATACCTTGATTGATAAATATTTTGTCGGTTTTCTTTTCAAATCGTCATTTTTTTCCCAACCTTCACCATTAAAAGTATATTTAAACTTGGTAAATTGCCTCGTTTGGTAGTTAGGTCCCTTGCTTGATGCCATCGCAGCCGTAAATAGTCTTACAGTATTTACTAGTAAACTTCTAAACCATTTAAAGTAACATAAATAGTAATATAGAAATAAAATAAAAATGAAAATATAATAAAATAAATTTTGAATAGTAGCATATCCTTTTATATGAACTATACTCTTGTGAGTTTTTTCATTTAAATATTTTTGGGTTAATTCTGCTGTGTAAACGTCTGGTCCAGGATAACGTATCCAGAAGCGACCATTGTGTAAATGGATATAGGATCTGTAATAAAATGATATCAATATCTTAATGGATTGAAAGCAAACCTGTAATTTTCAAATATTCATAATATTAAGAATTGCATACTTTGCCGATTCTTTTGGTTCCGATTTAGTTGAAGGAAACATCTTTTGCCATAACGCTAAATGTTCTTCAGAGGTCTCCATAACTTGGATAGTGGTTTGCCACGTCCCATTGTGGACCATAACCTGGCCAGGTCTCCATGATGGTAAAGTACATTCTGCATAGCATTCCACCGAATGTAAAATACCTAAAATGTGAAAACTATTACACGCCTACATGGTGGCCCTCTGTTTAAGCAATGATATCCATAAAACCGTTAGCCTGTTGACTTGCATCATTAGGTGAAGGTCTACCTACGAGGGAGGAAATCACCACAATCGCCACGCTTGGAAGGTGGAATCGAGCTGTTGTTATATGTTTTCTAACATAATGTTAACGTCTGGTGTTCCATTAGCCAGTTTTACGATGTTAGCAAAGTAATAAGGGCTCGTAGCATTTAATATTTTAAACCAAGTTTAATTTACTGCTGTGTGGTAGCGGCTACGAATACTACCAACCCTTACTTTGCTCGTGGATGTCGTAAAAGACTACTAAGAGCCTTATAGGTAAGTATAAGACGTCGTTATAAGTAACGATCTGGGCCAATTCCGTCTGATGCCGTTTGGTCAACAATTACATTCCCAAAGAGAGTTGACGTCTAGCAGGCGGCCGGTCATAAAACTATTGCTACTATTACTTTTACAGTATATATTATAAAAGAAGAGTACATATTGTATCGACCCCAAGTAATTGGGATGAGAGTAACAGAATGAATGAATCAAGTTAAATTTACATGCAGTAATCGCAATAAAACTATATCAACTTTACTGTTCAACGTGGTACGGTTCTCCTCTATTTTAAAGAAAATCTATATCTAATAAGAAGACTTTTACATCCTAAGATCATGATTTAAGTTTGATATGCAAATGAATAATGACTTACATTAAAATATATAATAACTGCGGAAGTTTCGAATATAAGATACAATACGGATACGGGATACGAATACGGAAAAAACACATTAACTACTTTTTAAATTAAAATACTTTATACAATACAGTCTATGTAGGTGTGGATAACGTGCCTTTCATATTTGGAAAAATTATACGTAGAAAAAAGTTTTGTCTCGTGCTTGTGATGACAGACAAATACTTTATCTTGGCTCATATACGTCCCAATGCTGGGCTCAAGCCTCCTCTATAACAGGAGGAAAATTGAGGGTAGGTCGATCGGTCAGCCTAACTCCACAGATTTTCCGTAGAGATCGCATTTCGACCGCATTAATTTTATTTTTATGCTCTTTTCTGCATACCCAACTCTCGCTTCCATATAGTAATGCTGGGACAAGCACTGCGTCATGTATTTCTACACGTGCCTTCTGGATGAGGTGGTGGCTACCGAGAAGTTGTCCCAACGGTCCGTTTACTCTATTTCCCGCATTAACTCTTCGCTCGATATCAGTGGTGTACCTTCCATCTCGGCTAAATCCACATCCAAATATACAAATTCATCCACTTGTTCTAGTACATCATTACCTATTATTACTCTTACATCTGTTCTGACTTCATCTCTTACCAAGACCATTATTTTGGTTTTGCTCACATTCACGCGTAGACCCCTTTTCTTACAATCTTCTGTCATTGTGTCAACTAGGGTCTGCAGGTCAGTCGCTGAATGCGCCAGCAGGATTGCATCATCTACATAGAGCAGAGTTGTGACCACTGAGTCGCCCATCTGGACTCCCACATTCATATCGTTCAACCTTTGGAGACATTTATCCAGATATATGATAAACAGCCTGGCTGATAGAACGCACCCCTTTTTTTTTTTTTTTTCACGCTGTGGAAACGCATTTACGCGCTTTCCCCGCATGTGACAGACGGGGGGGCGTGTGGGACTCGCCGGCCAGCAGCCCCTGCCGCGCTTTTACGGGGTGCCGGGGAGATCGTCTACTGACATTCTATCCCCGACACCCCAACGCTTAGCCGTCTGGCCACGTCCTGTCGTCATTCAGGGCTGTGGAAGAAGGTGCGCATATCGGCGCCTCCTCCTCCCTGGCCGCCGTCGGCGGAGCGAGTCTGCGGACGCAATTGTCTCGCGTTCCCGCTCCGCGGCCTCCTTTTAGAAGATAACCTCCTCGCAGAAGGAGGCCATCGACGACCAGCACCTGTCACTGTCGAGCATCTTCGAGATGATAGTCGACAGCGACAGGTCCCGCCCAATGACCGCCGACAGGACGAGGCGCTGGGGCCCCCAGGCGGGGCATACTTCCACTGTGTGGCACACATCGTCTAGCGGCGCGCCACACTCATGGCACCCTGGGGCCTCTTCTCTGCCAATTCTGTGCAGGAACTTACCGAAGACCCCGTGTCCGGTAAGCACCTGCACCAACCTGAAGCTTAGGCTGCCGTGCCTTCTGTTGATCCAGCGGTGGAGATATGGCGCAACCGCCTCCACAGTTCCCCGCCCTGCTACGGGGAACTCCAGTTCTTCCCTCCACCGCCGGATGACTCCCCTTCGGGCCACTTCCAATGCTCTACCCAATCCCCTTATGGAGACTTGCTCGCCATCAGCCCGCGCCGCTACGCGAATCTGGTAGGCCTCCGCCAAAGCTTCTGCCACTAACGGCCAAGGCGGGTCGCCCGCCAACAGCGTCGCCGCAGTCCATGACACCGTACGGTAGCCCCTAATAGCCCTCACCGCCATTACCCTCTGTGGTCTTCGCAAAAGGGCCCTGTTGCGGGCGGTGAGGGACTCCGCCCAAATGGGGGCACCATACAGCGCCATGAAGCGCATCACTCCAGCGTATAATCGTCGGCAGCACGACCCAGGACTGCCAGTATTTGGCAGAAACCAACCTAACGCAGCGGCTGTCTTGATGAGTCTCGGGACGAGCTGGGCAAAGTGTGGCCCGAATTTCCATCCAGAATCAAGGTGCAGACCCAGATATTTCATCTGGGCCCGCACCGGCACGGCAACCCCAGACACACCGATGTGTGCGCCTCGGGGGGGGCCTCGGCCTCGGCCATGAAATAGGAGGGCCTCGGTTTTCTCCACCGAGACCCTCAGGCCCAACATGCGGATCCGGCCCACGACGAGCGCAACCCCCTCTTCTGCCAGTCGGGCAGCCCCCCGGAAGTCGGACCTCCTCACCGTGATGAGGGTATCATCCGCGTAGCAGATGACCCCCATCCCGGGGAGAAGTCGACCCCGTAGGAGCCAGTCGAATCCGACGTTCCACAGGACCGGACCAAGGACCGAACCCTGCGGGACGCCACACTCCACCCGGTAGCGATGTATGCACCCGTCGCCCCCCTCCCAGAGCACGTGCCTTCCCTCGAGGTACGCCTCCAACAGCCTCCGGAGATACGGAGGCACTCCATGGTACCGAAGCGCCTCCTTTAATGTCTCGTGTGGGAGACTGTTGAAGGCGTTTTTTATGTCGAGCGAGACCGCCAGGAGAACTTCCTTTTTGACCACCGCTTCGGTAGCCAGGGACTTCAGGGCGGCCAATGCGTCGATTGTTGACCGGCCGCCCCTGAACCCATATTGACTCTCTGATAGTCCCGGCCCGACTTCCTCGAGGTGCTGAACGAGACGGTCCGCGAGCACCTTCTCGAACAATTTGGCCGTTTCATCCAGCAGCACCAGTGGTCTGTATGCGGAAGGGGAGTCGACTGGGCGACCCTCCTTTCGCAGCAAGCATAGCTTACCAACCTTCCCTTCCTCCGGGAACTGCCCGGACCTCAAGCACGCGTTAAGCAGTTCCCGGAGTTCACCCCTGAGGTATTCCGCGGCGATGCCAAGCACAAGCCCCGGGACGCCGTCCGGACCAGGCGATTTCCTCTTGCCCCGAAATCGGGAGAGGGCCACTTCCATTTCTTGGTCGGTGATGAGTGGGACCAAAGTCTCCACCTCCATCTCCGACTGAGGAGCCATTCGAGGGGGAACGTGTCCCACGGAGCGAGGGAACAGTTCCCCCATTAACCTCGACAGGAGAACCGGATCCATCGATTCGATGATAGGGGCGCCACAGGCGCGGAGTTTGTCACCGCGCCCGGTGATATGGACGCCCCCACGGATCCCTGTCAAGGCTCATAAGAAGCTCCTCACGGGCCCTCTCCTTCGCCTGGCTGATGGCCAGTTGCAGCGTTTTCTTGCTGGTCTTATACACCATCCGCAACTGACCCTCAAGGACGTCGTCCCGGTTAGTCCGCTGTCGGCATCGGACGTAGGCACGCCGCGCCCGGTTGGCGACCACCCGGAGATCAGCAATCTCAGACGACCACCAATACACTTGACGACGCGGCAGCCTTCGCCGAGCCCTCGGCATCGCCGCATCACAGATCACCTCAAGGGCACTTGCTACATGGCCTGCAAGCCCCACCATATCAGTGGGTAGCCGTCCTGTGCCACCCCAGCGCTGCACTATGGCGGACTCCCGAGCCATTTCGGGGTCAAATTGGCCAAGGGCTCATTTTGGGAGCCCACCCCTTCTTCCACACCGGGGCTCTGGTGGTCCTCTCGAGGTGGAGAACTTGAACCGCACGTAGCGGTGATCCAAAAGAGTCTCCACCTCCTCTTCCACTCTCCAGTCGCTCACACCGCGAGCGACACCGGGACTGGCAAACGATAGGTCCACCACGGACCCACCCCGATGTCGCACGCAGGTATGGACCGCCCCCCTGTTCAAGAGGGAGAGACCGGAGAGCAAGGACCACCTCTCGACGGCCGTGCCCCTACCGTTTGTGGTGGGGTTTCCCCACGTACGTGACTTCGCGTTGAAGTCGCCGAGGACAACAATTCTCCTCGGTGACTGACGGCGAACCGCGGCACTGACGGAGTCTAAAAATAACTCAAACACCGCCAGCCCGCGGTTGGGGGAAAAGTAAACGCCGATAATCGCAAAGTCACGCCACCCCACCACAACGTAACCATTGCCCCTCTCCAGTGTAGAGAGGGGAGGGCTGGCGCATCCTCTGGACAGGACTGCCACGTCTTCCTTATTGTCCCCCACCCAATTGGGTGAATGGGGGACAAAGTAGGGCTCGCAGGCCACAGTCAAATCTATATCCCACTGCGCCATGGACTGCAGTAGCAGGTGATAGAACGCACCCCTTTTTTTCTTTTTTTTTTTTTTTTTGCGGTGGGTTATGGACGTCGCAACCCGCCAAATCGGTCCGGGGTGACGGAAGAGGCGGCGCACAACCCCATTGACCCACCCTGCAAGCACCTCTTCTTCGCCGTGCGAGCGGGCCACCGGTACCCGATCTTTGTCTTCGGTGGCCCGCTCGGCGGTATGCCCTCTCGGGCTCCTCTCTTGTCGACGCCCCGACAGCTTTCGCCGTCGAGGCGTCGTCCTCACGCGGTGGCCTCACGTCGGGTGACCGGACAATTCCCCGGTCCGATCACCCGAAGCCGGTTAGGGTGGCATCAGGCGCAGGTACTCGCGCCTGCGCCGCCCCGGCCGCGGGCGGCGGCCCGGGTCACGGGAATCCTCCCGGGCCCGTTCCGCCGCCTCCTTCTGCGAGATGACAGCCTCGCAGAAGGCGGCGACCGCGTCCCAATTCCTGACGCTGTCGACCATCGCTCGCGCAACAGTCGGCAGCGTCAGGTCGGCACCGATGACAGCGACGAGGTCACGGCGCTGCCCGTCCCAGCCCGAACATACCTCGAGCGTATGTTGCGCCGTGTCCTCGTCGCTACTGCAATGGTGGCAGGACGGAGTCCACTCCCTCCGCACGACCGTGTGCAGGTACTTGCCGAAGCAACCATGCCCCGACAAGACCTGCACCAACCGGAAAGAGAGGACTCCGTGCCGCCGCTCCATCCACTCCATCAGTACGGGCCGGAGGGCCTCAACGGTAAAAATACCGTGTCTAGGCCTCTCCAGCCGCGTAGCCCAACGGGCGATGACTTCTCGGCGGGCGTCCTCGCGCCAGGTGGCTATCTCGTTGAACGATGGGGAGCCACCCTCTTCGCGCATTGAGGTAACCCGCCGGTAGAGGTCGGAGAGCATCTCCGCCTCTAGGTCCCACGGGGGTGTCCCGGCCAATAGGCATGCCGCCTCGGTAGACACCGTGCGGTACCCGCGAATGGCCCTGACCGCCGTGGCTCGCTGTGGCCTCCACAGCACCGCCCTGAGCTGGGCGTTCAGAGCCTTCGCCCACACGGGTGCGCCGTACATGGCCATTGAGCGGATCACCCCCGCATACAGCCGTCGGCCCTCGAAACTGGGTCCGCCCACTTTCGGCATGAGCCGAGAAAGGGCGGACGCCGCGCCGACCAGCCGGGGAGCAATTTGACGGAAATGCTCCCGGAGATAGAACGCACCCCTGCTTAACGCCGATATTGACGTCAAACCAAGGCGACATTCCATCATCCAGCCGCACACAAGCTCTACAGCCCATGTAACTGGACTGTACAGGCTGCAGCAGTTTACCGTTAATACCATACTCCGGTAAAATGTCCCAAAGTTCCTTTCGTGCAACCGTGTCAAATGATCTCTCCAGATCCACAAAATTGCAGAAAACCCTCTGACTTAGAGCCAGATGCTACTCCACAATGTTGCACAGAGAGAACACTTGATCCATGCATCCCCTTCCACTCCTGAAACCTCCTTGTGCCTGACACAGTAAACCATCGGACACCATCCTCATTCTCCTTTCAATAATTTTACCATACATTTTTGCTGCCAATGTGGTCAAGCTTAAGGCTCTGTAATTTTCGCAGTCATAACGTGAACCCTTGTTTTTAAACAAAGACACGATGACTGCGCTATTCCAGTCACTGTGAACCATTCCCGAGCTCCAAAATAAATTGAGGAGCAACAGGAACACCTCCCAGACACAGGAGCCGCCAAGCTTGATCATCTCGGCAGACACCATATCAATGCCCGCTGCCTTACCATTTTTCAAACTTCTTATCGCCCATTCAACTTCATCCATACTGATGCCATCGGCAGGACGCCGGTGCCGAACGTTGATCTACTAGACCAC
The DNA here is from genome assembly GCA_905163515.2 of Lymantria monacha. Taxonomy (NCBI): domain Eukaryota; kingdom Metazoa; phylum Arthropoda; class Insecta; order Lepidoptera; family Erebidae; genus Lymantria; species Lymantria monacha. The sequence goes on from LR991091.1 coordinate 21,902,593, forward strand.
ATGCAACACCGGCGCCAACCTGAGTATCCGCATACATATCGCCAAAATATTCAGAAACACTTTATCTCGGCTCATATACGTGCCAATGCTGGGCTCAAGCCTCCTCTATAACAGGAGGAAAATTGAGGGTAGGTATTAATATTAACCCGTCACTTCAGGTACACCTACGTAAAAACCTAATTTAGCTCTCAATAAATTATCTCATCTCTCCATATGAAATCAATGTTGAGTCAATCTAGTTCTAATTTCTATTTTAATAAAATTTAACTAATTATATTCATTGTGTGGTAGCTACAAATACTACCAATCCATACTTTGCATTGCAGGAATGTCGTAAAAGACAACTAAGACCTTCATATTGACCTGTGCCAACTCCTTCTGATGCCGTCGGGTCAACAATTACATTTTCAAGGAGTGTTGACGTCAGGCAGGCAACCGGTAATGAAATTATTGCCCAATAAATTTTGCAATATGTACGAGCACATATGGCGTCGACCCCATGTGATATAATCAATAATCATGCATATTTTTTTACTTACTTTGAAAGTGTTGTTCTAAATATAATATCCCAATTTCAAATGGTAAAGAAACTAATCCACAGCTTGGTATTATTAGTACTTTTGCATCTTCAGCGTCTTTATGATAGTCTCGATACAAACCTAGTATATGCTACACAAAACAAAAATACTATCAGTTATTTAATTAATAACCCATTTATCGTCCGCTGCTAAACATTGAACACCCAGAGGTAACGCCTTTCCTCCACCTGCCCTACATCCAAATGGTGCATTCTAATGCTCCATTGTTTTACAGAGATATATATCTAGTTATACCGTTATTACAGATATTTATATCTCTGTAATAACGATGACTTGTTGGACGTGAAAGATTAAGTCGGCCCGTGACCATGAACGCTGTGTTCGAAACATCAGGAAATTATAAATCAAATATAAACGTTATAGTTTAGTAATAGTTTTATTTTAAATGTTTATTAATATTTTTATTACACGAAGTCTTCGTCACTCTACGGAAACATTATACTCTGCACGGAATCAAAATACTTTTATTACGATCTATACCGGAATATATTTACGTTTAACATTTTCCTGGTTAGAGTTTTAACATGAAGAAGTAAAAATATTTCTTATACCTTTTTCACTGTGTATTAGACTATTAAAGTCATGTAAATGGCTTAAAAACGTTTTTTGTTCACACAGTGAACTGTGTTTTAAATGATTTCTCACTCTGTGAAGAATTTGCGAAGGAAAACAGATTCTGACATTTTATCTCTATAACGATATTCTTTTTTAATTTGTTCTTTGCCATATCCAGATTTTGCTAGAAAACTTAAAGAGAAGCATCCCTTTAAGTTACTACGCATTATTTTATGAATGTTGAAGCTTATATGGAATGTAAACAAAATATCGGTTTAAGAAGACGGCATTCTAAAATTTTTTCAACCCAATAGTCATCGCCAAGCGTCATTTTTTCTCCCTGCCTTTTTTTGCTGTCTGGTCATACCCCGCCAGATCCGTCCAAAACAACAGAAGAGGCAGCGCGCGATCCCATATACCCGCCCGACAATGCGTCTCTCTTCGACGAGCGAGTGGGTCACCACCCTGCCCTAAGGAAATAATCCTTGTCCATTTCTGAGGATATTATAAACATACAATTAACGCAGACAAATTACACCCAGACTCAGAACAACACTTTATGGATCGCACAAAGTATTATCCTGGGTGGAAATCGCATCCACGGTACTAGACAAAAGGTCGGTATCTTAACCACTACGCCATCTCATCATCATCCTCACAGCCCATATATGTCCCACTGTTGAGATCGGGCCTCCTCTGTAATGGGAGGAAAGTTAATCTACTATATCGCGTTGATCAGACGTGTTGGTATAGGGTTTTGTTTCGAGTTTTCCTTCTCTTAACCATCTGTGCAGTCATTAATATCTAGAGATGATAAATTCGATAACCACCATACTTATTAATCATTATCAATGTAGAAAGAAAAATATGTATATTAATGAATAAAACTTACTAGTTTCTCTGCAGACATATCTACATAATGAGTACCTGTCGCAATACAAGCTTTTACTATTGGTGGACTCAGAAAACAATTAGGACCAGTACAATTAATAACCACTTTCGCCATGGCTAGCATTGTATGTAATGATTCTTCATTTTTGATATCACTCTCAATAATATGCCAATTATTAACAGCTACACCTGAGAAAAGAAGACAAAGTATTGAAAACTGCTTAAATAATTTAGTAACAGTCTGTGTGGTAATAAAGAAAGGATACAATTTGTAAGTACGCCTTCCTTTCTCTTGATTGTAAAATACAACTAAGGGCAGATAGCATCATTGAAAAAGAAGAAAAATTCTAAATAGAAACATTTTACTAAAACGTCTTACTAGATTGCTTTAAAATGATTAATTTCCCACTTGCTGTGGAGGAAGCTCGAAATAAGTTACAGGTTTGATTATGGTCACAGATGACAAAACCGGGTTGCGGCGGCCCACTCGCACGGCGTAGAGAGGCTTCATGTGCCCGGTCCACGCCTTATTTAGTGAAGGCTGGTCGCAAGGGCTTAATGTGTCCTGTTCACGCCATATTTAGTGAAAGCTGGTCGCAAGGGCTTAATGTGCCCGGTCCAGGCGTATTTAGTGAAACCTGGTCGCATGATCTTCATATGCCCGGTCCATGCCGTGTCCAATCGCTGATAGGTCGAAGGGGCTACATATGCCCCGTCCTAGCAGCACTATTCATATTACAAAACGGTCGAGGGGTCCTCGAATCCATGTCGTAGGTTGTTACAATAGTGGTCGGTGGATATCGTCTTCTACTCTTTCTATGGTGAGCAGGTTGTAAAGGAGGATTCCTTTACCTTTAGCCCTTTGTCCTTGGCATTCTTCTAGCCTGTTATATCAGGTTGGTGATTGCGCCTTTACGGATGGCGACTTTTGGAGAGTCTGTGTGACATGTAAGTAGCGGTTTCCACCTTGTGCTCGTGCGATTGGATTTTACCAGGTGAGACCACTAGTTAACCCAGTGTAGGCCCAGCAAATCGATTACCGTCCGGTCTCAGAAGGCAGGCAACTTCACCACTTGTGTTAGTGGTTTTCCTCCCTATGGTTTCTTTTGTAATTATTAGTACCGTTCAGTAAGGTTTCATTTTCGAAAGAAAGAAAGAAGAAAGATAACATGCTTTATTCGGCAATGCGCCGCACATAAAAAATTACATGACTATACGTACGTGATTAATAATAATTATAAAAAATCAAAAAACCTGACTACGTAAAAAGTGAACCAAACCACGTGCATAATAAAAAAACTGAAAAGAAAAAAAAGCAAGCACTTAGATGTCCGGTCGTCTAGTATTAAAGGTTCTCATGAGGCTACCGTATAGACATCCCACAACTAGTGTCTATGAGAGATCGGGTGTGTTATCTGTGAGGCAAATATACATTTATGAGCTACTACGCAGGTATCACAAAAAACACGTACCAAATTTGCCTATGACATGCAAACGAGTGAAGCGATGTCCGCTACCTCGCTTAAAAACAACATTTGGACAAAATCACTTTAATTTTCTAGCTCCATATATTTACAACCAATTTACGAAACTGCATAAGATAAGGCATCTTAGTAACTACTCATTCAAGAAAATATCTTTTGTGTGGTTGAGGACTCTAAATTATGAAGCGACAGAAAGTCTTCTTACAAGAGTATTATGATCCTTCGCTCTTCTTGCTCTTAATTTATATACACATGTGAGTATGCACACCACGTTAGAACCTACAGACCAGTACGCATTCACAGGCACACACACACAAATGCACCAACACACACACACACACACACATGCATGCACAAACACACACACACACACACATGCGCAAACACACATGCACACACATCCATATTTATTTAATTTTTTATTCTTTTTTGTTATTATTATTTTTTTTTATTAATTATGATATATTTTTTTTTTACCACTACTGTTTAGTTGAGAATAATAAAAATGTTATGAAATAGGGGAGTATACTGGTTCCTGCAACACAGTTTGCAACTAGCGTAGGAACCAGGGAACTTGAAATATTTTGTGTAAAAATTTTACGTTGAATAAATTATTATTATTATTAATTATAAAAAATCAAAAAACCCGACTACGTAAAAAATGAACCAAACCACGTACATAATAAAAAAAATTAAAAGAAAAAAATACAAACACTTAGATGTCCGGTCCTTTAGAATTCTATAATATATTATTGAATGAATGCTATTGAAGAAAATAAAATATATTCTAATAATGGAGCATAACAACTGAACAGTCGGAATCCCTTGAAAAATTAGATTTGCCGTCGAATAATGGATTGGGCCGGAATCCCAATAGGCGTGGGTTCGAATCGCGCTTGTGACATCATTTTTCGCTTCGTAATCGGGTTTTTATAAATAATTAAGCATATTAAATGCTAGATTTCAGTAATTTGAATAACAAGGTTGTGTCATCGTTTAATACAATTCTAACTGCAAAGTTTGAAGTATTAAGCCTATAACAATGTGTAAACATTGTCGGGTAGATGGCATACGTCACCTTAAAGACGTAAATATGATACGAAGCAAGATTTGCATGTCCTACAATAGTTCACGGTGGTGTAGTGGCAGCACGATTGAGCCGGAATCCCAATAGGCGCGGGTTCGTATCCCGCTTGTGACATCATTTTTCGCTTCGTAATCGGGTTCTTACAAGGTAGTTGTAACCTTAGAAGCAAACTCAATGTGTATCATGCACCGAGAAGACCAAAGCTCAGCATATGCTGCATATATATTCCAAGCGTGATAAGGATCGTTTTTATGGTGAACCGGAAAGCATTGCTAACGCGCTTAGTCTTTCGTCGAGTGATCGAATGAGTCACCCAACTCAGCTGATCGTGCGCACAGCTACTTGTGATACGAGACACACGGATCATATGGCTAATAAAACGATAACGGCGGAAAAAAGGGAGACTTTAGCCGAAATAATGAAAAAGGGAGAATGGAAAAGTGAGAAAAAGGATAATGACTGGGTCACGGTACACAGGCGAAGACATAGGAATCGTTTCGCTATAAAAAGAGGAAAGGCTTTGGTGGACACAAACGTGAATTTTAAGGCCGCTGAAATAAAAGTGCCCATTTATATTTATAATGTGGCGAAGGATGTATCAGTGTGTGACATAACTAATTATGTTTGCAGCAAATCTAACATTAACGTCTTCGTAGAGAAAATTAATATGAAAGTGCAGAAAGAATACAATTCTTACAAAGTATTTGTACCTAAGGATAATATAGAATTATTCTTAAAAGATGATTTTTGGCCTGTCGGAATAGCTTATCGCCGATTCGTTGAATTTGGTTACAAAAGGCATAATATGAATGACCTACGGGTTAGCGAGAATATTACACCTAACCCAACATGAAAACCACAAAAATTGTAACCTTTAATTGTAAGAATGTTGTCAGATCAATAGACTGTATTCGACGCCTTTGCCGTGATGCAGATCTAATAGCGTTACAAGAAACCTGGTTGCTGCCACATGATCTAGCTTTTCTAGGCACAATAGACGAAGAATTCGCATATACAGGCAGTTCGGCGGTGGATACTTCCGTCAGTGTGCTACGTGGGCGACCACACGGGGGCGTGGCACTCCTCTGGCGTAAGAGTGCGTTCCCTAGTGTGTCAGTGATTAAATGTGACAGTGTGCGTCTCACAGCGATTAAAATAACGCTTACGGACTGCGCGTTCTTGGTGTTTTCTGTATATATGCCCACAGATTGTAGTGAGAATTTATTAGAATTTACCGAGTGTTTAAGCGAGATTATTGCAGTGATTGAGAATAATAACATTAATTCAGTTTTTATAGTTGGCGACTTTAACGCGCACCCAGGTGAATTATTTGCAAGCGAGTTGTTTTCATTTTGTGCGGAACAGTTGTGGTCGTGCGTCGACACAAACAGTCTGCCGGCGGACACGTACACATATGTAAGCGATGCGCACGGATGCCTGCGCTGGCTCGATCACTGTCTAGTGACCGCCGCAGCGCTGCCCGCCGTCCTCGCCGTATCGGTATTGTATGACTCGTATTGGTCGGACCATTTACCTATTATGTTAGAATGTAAGCTAGATAGTATTAAAGTTCATACGCTGCCACAGTCTATTAAACATGCTAATAAAGTTATATGGGGTGAGCGTGATATTTTCCAGATTAATAAATATCGTAATTATTGTCATTCTCATTTTAAAAGCATTGTTTTTCCCGTGCAATGTAAGCAGTGTTGCGACATAATGTGTAGTAATAGTAACTCTAGTCATTTGTCAGTATTAGATCAAATGTACAACAATATCGAGCATATACTTATGAAAGCATCTGAATACAGTTATTGTGATAAATATGGTAATAAGCGTAGGTATGTGTCTGGCTGGAATAAGCACGTTCGCGGTGCTCACGAAAGGGCTCGCTATTATTATAAATTTTGGCTGCAGTGTGGTAAACCCACTTTTGGAATAGCTTTTAATAATATGTGTGATTCTAGAAAGAAATTTAAATCAAAATTAAAATGGTGTCAGTTTCATCAAAACCAAATAAAAATGGATACACTAGCCAAACACCATTCAAATAAAGATTTCGTAAAATTCTGGAAATCTACCAATAAATTAAATTATAGACCGAGTCCTCCCGTGAGTATAGCGGGTGTGCATGACCAGGGTGATATTGCTAACCTATTTTGTGAGCACTTTAGAGTTCAATCGCCATTAGAACGTGTGACGTCGTTGGCTGGGTTCGATTCTGAGACCGTATGGCGCGAGCAGTTTGCAACATTTAACGTGGAACAGGTTAATGCTACTATTAAAAACATGACGAGAGGTAAGTCTCCTGGGCACGATGGTCTCAGCATCGAACACTTGCAACACGCTGGTAACCATCTACCACGAGTTTTATGTATGTTTTTTAATTTGTGTTTAAGGCATTCTTATATACCTGCAAAAATGATGCGCACTATTGTCGTACCGATTATTAAAAACAAAACTGGTGACTCGTCTATGCTGTCGAACTATAGACCTATTTCATTGGCAACTGTAATTGCTAAGGTACTGGACAGTCTGCTTGTGCGCGTACTCGATAAGCATGTGTTAATTAATGACGCACAGTTTGGATTTCGGCCTGGTCTTTCTACTGACAGTGCTATATTTTGCCTTAAGCAGACTATACAGTATTACACACTTAGGAGAACACCAGTATATGCCTGTTACCTTGATTTATCGAAAGCGTTTGATATAGTGTCATATGACATTCTATGGGCTAAATTGCGACGTGATACAAGTGTACCCGCTGAGGTAATAATGTTATTTAAATATTGGTACGATAATCAAATAAATCTAGTGAAGTGGGCAGACACATACTCGACAGAGTATAGGTTGGAGTGCGGTGTGAGGCAGGGGGGCTTGACCTCTCCAGCACTCTTTAACCTATACATGAACAGTCTGATCGGGGAGCTCAGCAGCACAGGTATAGGGTGTCACATTAATGGTATATGTGTTAATAATATAAGTTATGCTGACGATATGGTATTGCTGAGCCCATCAATCAAGGCCCTGAGGAAATTGATCAGAATTTGTGAATCCTACGCCGGGGCACACGGGCTCAAATATAATGCAACCAAGAGTGAGCTCATGATATTTAAAGCAGGCAATAAATGTTATAGTACTATACCACCTGTCATGCTATGTGGTACAGCTCTGAATATGGTTAACAAATTTAAGTACTTGGGCCACTGGGTCTCGGCGGACCTCAAGGATAATACAGATTTGGAACGGGAGCGCAGGTCGCTGGCTGTTCGAAGCGGTATGCTGGCCCGCAGGTTCGCTCACTGCACTACCCCAGTAAAGGTCACGCTTTTCAAAGCTTATTGTCAAAGTTTTTATACGTGCAGCCTGTGGGTGAACTTTACGCAGAAGGCATACAGTGACCTGCGTGTACAATATAATAACACGTTCCGGGTGTTGTTGGGGCTGTCGCGTTTTTGTAGCGCGTCCGGCATGTTTGCTGACGCGAACGTTGATAGTTTTTCGGCCGTTATGCGCAAGAGAAGCGCCTCGCTATTACGTCGTATGCGCGGCAGCCCCAATAACATAATAAAGGGTTTGGCTGATTGGTGGGAATCGCCGATCCTGAGGCGTTGGATACGACTGCATGCAGTTAAGTAGACACCCTCAGGTTCGGACGACCAACAGTTTCATGTTAGTTTTGTTCATACATTATAAGTTAATTATGTCAATGTTACTAACACTAGTTCTTAAGTTTTTATTGTTACTAACAAAATATGGAGCTCTATACTCTGAAATAAAAAATTATTATTATTATATAAATACAGCAATGATTTTCAGCTGCAACCTAAGATGGACAACGGCTAACGCTCACATTTACGTTTCATTAGAACATATTCGAGACATAAAATTGAATAAGTATATAAAAACGCTAATAAATATTAAATGTAAAAAAAACTAACTATTCTTTTTTTGTATAAAATAAAAAAAATATACATAAATGAATAAAACTGGATATAAAACGACACAAAAAAAAAATAGAAAAAGGAAATGCGATCTGCTATTTTAATAAATTATAGTGCATCACTTGTGAAACATTACTGAATCTGTATATGTTTATACTACTACTTTTGTTGTGTGCTAGAAAACTGAACATCAAATTTTCCTTTTTTTTCCCCTTTCATCTGCTGGTCTGGCGTGCGGTGCGATATTCTTAAGATATTTGTGATCGTTATCTTCTGTTCTTTCGAACGTTCAAGTAATGAGATGCTTCACGGAAGATTCAATTTTGCTATTATGCATATCGTTCGCGATAGTGGTGTTGCGGACTTATCTTGGGCTCCAACGATCGTTCGCAGGCATAGATTTTCTTGTACTTGAATTCTTTTTTGTTGGTATTCGACGCGTATGGGTTTCGCGCCGGAGCTGCATATATGAGGGCGGAAGCGTATATACCTTTATAGAGCCCTAATCTCGTTCTTACTGGCAGTCTTAATCTTAGGATAGGCGCCAGGACTGCTCGCGCACTCTTCGCCTTTGCTACAGTGGTATCTATGTGCTTTTTTTTAATGATAGTTTCTTGTCTATGTTAACTCCCTACTAGATAAGTTACAGAGCGAGCTTAGCCTGGCCTATAACTGATATGTCGTTAGAATACCAGGCGTAATACGTCGGCGAGATGCAACTCCCTTGGAAGACTCCGAGTTTTGATTGATTTCTCGGTGGATTGAACTTGGTCGACCTCCACTATAAATCTCCTATTTGCGAAGAATCATCAGAGGACGCTGATGATATTCGTGATAAGCGTGGTCATCGACAGTTTGTGTAGCAGACCTTAATGCCACACTTTATCAAAGGCTTTCTCCATGTCTAGGTAATAGGATGATTGCTACGTATTCCTTCTTGTTGTGACTGGTTGCCACTTTATTAGTTAATCTCATTACTTGGAGGGCTGGAGAGTGTACTGCTCTAAACCCAAACTGTTCTTGGGCGATTTGGCTGAGGAATCCACGGGCAGGTAAAGGGATGGCGCTGGTAGTCTTGTCCCGTGGTCGCACGGGAAAGACCATCCTGTGTCATCCATCCATACTACGAGTATATAGATGTTTTCATATTGAGTTCACTTAAGGTGTGAGCTGTGATTGATATATAGGTGTGAAACTAATTGTGATTACCTGCAGTACGGTCATTTGCAACTTTATATTCGCATTTTTGTTCCTCGTGTCTGACCTGGGGTTTTCTACTTGTAGACGAACGTCTACAAGTACAATATAAAAACCCAATCATATGTCATTGATTAAGTTAATTATAATCTATAATGGTAGGGTCAAACTATTGACAGTTTCCTGTCTACAGCTGGTCCACCTGAATAAGTACCACACTCTCGCTGTATAACATATGCGCAGTAGCAATATGCTGTTGCGCTTCGTTCGGTGAACGAGAGAGCTGGCAGCCCAAATTTCAGTGTGAAATTTAAATGGCAGCGGCCTTTCCGCTCTCCTCTTCTTAAATAGCTGGACCGCTTGCAATAAAATTTTAAGAGCATATTTCATTGGGTTCCTGGATGTATCACAAATGATGAAAAAATTTGGCAAAATATAATGATGGTTTCCTGCCTGATACCAACACTCCTTAGAAATGTAACTGTTTACTATATTGCATCAGATAGAGTTGCCGTAGTTCAATTTAAAGCAAAGTCGCCTTTTACGACACCCACGAATAATATAAGGGTTGCCAGTATTCGTAGCCTGGTCATACAGCCGACATTACAAAATATCATATTAAATGTGGCGCTGCTGTTCAGAGTTTTGCTTGTCAGCGCAAAGTTTGCCGGCAGTATTATTACAATTGCGAATTACGTAATAAATCAGGTTCCACTACGCTCACCTCAAGGCCTACCATTGGATACCCATATTAAGAAAATATATTCAATCTTAAATTATACTTTCAGTAGAACTGAAGGAAAGGTATATACCAAATAATTGATAAATCTGTCAGCAGTGACACAATAATAGCGGTAGGACCACGCTGTGGACAGTCCTCTGTCTATAGTCGCGGACCGGTCCGTCCAGGGTAGTACCACACACGCAGAAGATCGACGTCTGAGTAATGGCAATGTGCTATTGCGCTTCGTTCAGTTCGGAAGCCCAACAGGTGTGAGTTTAGGGTCTGTATTGGTAGGCAGCGGCCTAGCTATAACCTTGGTATTGCAAAGGTCCATGGGCGGCAGTGACCTTTAACCTCAAGTGTGCCGTCTCCTGTTTTTTTTTCCACCATAAGAAATAAAAAAAAACTTCAATTACTGAGACTACTAAACTCACTCAAGAACCAAAAAGCAAACAACAACAAACAGGTCAAGCTATTGTTTAAAATACTTTTGTGCATTAAAAGTGTACGCTATATCTAGACATAATCGTTTATAATGTCTATTATGTCGCCGATTGGGTCAATTAACCATAAATAATTTATTAAAAAGTGGGGACCTTACAAATACAAATGAAAACCGTGAAATCTATTTTTATTTAAACCAAAATTAGCATTAGGATTTGAGGCTCTCGGATTTGAAATTAAAATGAGAAACTCTCGCAATAGGTACAACTTCTAGATACCTACCTTGGTTATTTAAGTCCATCGATAAATTTTCCAGCTTTTCTTTAGATCGACCAGCGATAGCCCATGTGACATCACAATATTTTTCCTTCGTTAAAGCAGCTAACATTTTCACAACGCATTTTCCCGTAAAACCTGTCGCACCCATCACAACGATATCAACGCACTTCTCCATACTTTATTATTTATCGTTTTAAATATAATTAAATGAATAAGATTTGTAATAAAGTAAACAACCAATCACTCATGTGTGAAGGACTCAAGTTACCTTTACAAATAACAAAACTTATTCCAAACCACAAAAAGCAATAAACTTCGCTTCCGATTACATTAGCACATATACAGAAATACTATTAACATAGTTTTAATGCAGTCACTAATAATGGCTGGTTTTTTCCAACCCTTCATACATTTTATAATAAAAAAATCGGCCAAGTGCGAGTTGTACTCGCGCACGAAGGGTTTCGTAAAACTAAAAAAAATCAAGTTTGTTGAATGGGAGCCCCCTTAAATATTTATTTTATTTTATTTTTAGTATTTGTTATTGTTATATGTATTTCTATTGCCGCTATGGCAATAGAAATACATCATCTGTGAAAGTTTCATCTGTCTAGCTAGCACCGTTCTTGAGATACAGCCTGGTGACAGACGGACGGACGGACGGACAGCGAAGTCTGAGTAATAGGGTCCTGTTTTTACCCTTTGGATACGGAACCCTAAAAACGACATCACTTGAAATTCTAAACACACAGCAGTATATATTTAGAGTTTATTTATTTATTTTAGGATTACTAAGGAATTCCTGTCACCACTACGATTGTGGTGAGAACACGGCGCAGCACACACTAGAAGACTGTTTGGCCTGGGCAGAGGAGCGCTGTGAACTCATCGCAATCATCAGTGCCGACCTGACTAGGACGCAGTCACCGCAGTCGTGGTGTGTCAGAGAGGAGATTCTCTATATTGACGCACTCCACCACCAACGCGTCGGGCAGCGCAGGCCTAATACCGCCCTAGTTGAGGTCACGGGTGAATAGACCAGAAATTAGACCGCTACCCGCAGAGAAGCCAACCACGTGAAGGTGACGTTCCGGCAACACAGTTGTTTGTTGCCGGAGCATTGATGGAGTTGATGTCCGAAAAGGTAACCCATCGGGCCGGCCACGAATGTCAAGAAATCTGTACCATTTGTCGACCCAATGAAGAGTTGTATTGTATTCTAATCTTCTTTCGTTTTGGTAAATAAATAAAAAAACATTTGAAGCTTGCTATATATTCTGTATATCTGAGAATAAAAAATTGGGTGTAAACGATGAAGAATTGTCTGATATTAGTTGGTTAGAAACACATGCAAAGTAATATGGCATTGTTAAACAAAAGCATTATCATGACGCAATATAAATACCTGCAAAGATTGCTGCCCTTTGAGTATATTAAATTGAGAGTAAACAGATGAGACCACTACATGATAAAAAAATCAAAATGGAACATCATCGAAGTGCCCAACAAGTAGGTACCGCTAGCAGAATAACCGTCTACCTATAGACGATATTGATGTATTTCTCACCGGTAATCAATGTGCTGTTGTGATTATAGCTCTCTCTTTCTTTTTAACCGACTTCAAAACAGGAGGAAGTTCTCAATTCGTCTGTATTTTTTAGGTTTACTCCTTAAGAATCGATTTTCATATAAGGTGCCCGGTATGAGAAAAATTTGAGGAGTAAAATCTAGTGATCGAATGACCTCGTCACGTTTTTGGTGCGCAACCTATTCTGCGCACCTTTCACTTTCTGACGTGAGATAATACTTCACTGAACAGTTTTAATAAATGTAAATAAAAATATATATATTATTTTTAGTCAAATGAGCTTTTTTGCGCCTGTTTTGATAATCGTATTTATGGAGTAAACTCCAGTCGTGCGTCGGAGCTAACACACACACTTTTTTTTTTGTTTGTTACCTTATAACTTTCGACTGAGCAAAGCGATTCTAATGATTCTTTTTTTATTTGAAAGCTGGTGCTTCTCGTGTAGCCCCATTTCAATTTGATCCAGTTCTGATAATGGCATCCATGATAAAACCATATAAGTCTAAAATTAGCATTAAGTATGAGTGCGACAAATGAACGAATAGCTCAAGTCCCGCTACTAATAGAACAACCTATGTGTGTCTGTAACACTAAAAATTAATCTGTCTGTATCAATTACTCCATTAGATAGAGCAGTCGCGAAATGCGGTGTCGTCTTGATCTAATAATTTTATTAGATTGGACCCTTTCAGACTTGAGTTAAGAAGAGAGTCTCTATAAAAATCGTGAATCAATTTACGTATTTACTGCCAATCACTTCTTTCAGACCAAGGACCAGCTTGATTTTTTTATGATTGCTAGAATGATAGATTTTACTATCGGGCATGGTCAACCATGATGGATGTACCTAGCTATCTGGAATAGGAATAGAGTTATTAAGAATCTAATTTTTCTTTGGCGATCGGAGTAAAGCGTACCTATTATGTTTTCCAAAAGAGCGCTACTGCAACTTTGTTGCGTGAACCATCAGACGATTTCTGATTATCCAATCCTTGCCCGGCGCAACGCGGGGATAGAAAGGATAAGTTTTTTACTGATTTAGATTTTTAATACTCTGTAGCACGATAAATGTATAAATCCACTATTATTCGTAGTATAAGATGATTAAGTAAGGTTCTAACAAACCCAATGACCCAACACAAATAGATAACATAGATAACAACATCTGCCTATCTAATATCTTTCAATGATCAATTCTTGTTTCGGAAGTGATAAATAGATCTATTTAGTTTTCATTTATAGAAAACATCGTTTTGTTAAATATTTTCAGGCAATAAAAAAAAATTCTCTTCGGCTGAATACTATTATATTACAATACGAAGGTAAATTTGAACGCCGTTATTAGGAATAGACACGACTCGGTTAGGAAATCGAGCAGTCTAATCCAGACAGCACCGGTTCTTCGTTTTCCCTTTTTATTACTTTTTCATGTTTCAATTTTATATTATTATTATTTTTTATTATATTATCAATATTTATTTTATATTAAAATAAATAAATATATTTTGCTAAAACACTTAAAAGAAAAAACCGGTCATCCAGATATTGAGTGATCTAGATTATGTTTGATCGAGTTTGTATTTCAGTGGTTTATATTATATGGATCAGAAATCCTCCACAAATTTGCTCTCTATTTTTCTACGTCAACCCTCTTCAAACTTAATAGATTATTTACGGAGCCCTCTAATTTCTTTAAAGTGATACTTTTCTGTTTCTTGAGTTGTAACAAAGCAACACCAAATGAGAATATAAAAAATTAGGTTAGTAACGCCAAAAAGAAATTAAAATCTAAGGACTATCAAGCTATATAACAGTGCGTATCTACATAGAAACTGCTTTAAAATTTGATAATCGCTTAGGAGTAGAGGGCGCAGGCGCGAGTACCTCCGCCTGATGCCGCCCTAGCCGAGGCAGCGGATGACCGGACCGGATTAGTCTGGTCACCCGGAGCGAGGCCACACCGCATGAGGACGATGTACCGATGGCGAAAGCTGCTGTGACATCGACTCGAAAGGATACCCGTGAGGGTAAACCGCCAGGCGGGCCACTAAAGCCAAAAACCGGGTTCCAGTGGCCCGCTTGCTAGGCAAAGAGATGTACGTAGACCCGCTCTGGGTCTATGGGGCCTCGCGCCGCTTCTTCTGTCGCGCCAGACGGAATTAGTAGGGTATGACCACTCCATAGCTCGCCGCCAAAAAATAAAATAAAAAAGGAGTAACTTAAAACGCATGTTCAATAAAATATATAACATTATGATATGCGTTATAATAATTGGCTTTGACCAATCGTTAATGCCAGTGCGTTTTTGAAGATTTTAGAAGTTTAATAATATTCATTAAAGCTAATGCTTAGGAA
The DNA here is from genome assembly GCA_905163515.2 of Lymantria monacha. NCBI lineage: Eukaryota > Metazoa > Arthropoda > Insecta > Lepidoptera > Erebidae > Lymantria > Lymantria monacha. The sequence continues at coordinate 21,917,740 of LR991091.1, forward strand.
ATAATAGCTAAATCTTCTCTAATAATCATAAGATGTTGGATATCAAAAACGTTCCATCTAGTTCTGCTCTGAATATGGATTATTGAATCTGAATTGGAAGTTATTCCAAATTTCTTGATAGCAATATTAAATTAATATACGATAATTTTTGTAATTGTAATTATATTATCACAGATTCGTGCATTCATCAGATATCATACATAAGGGCAACATACCTAAGTCCTTAACTAAGAAGATATGGCTTTTAGTTCCAGAAATTATAAGGTTGAAAAACAAATTTATTCACGTAGATTACTCGCTTAGTGTTTTTTTTACACATTCATTCAATGATCACTTTTATTAACCCTTTTACAGAATTACATCATAGACACCTTTTTCTTTTCCTTTGCAAGGTGGACCATGAATGTGAAGAGGCGGCGCGCAACCCCACGGACCCACCCTGCAAACACCTCTCTTGGCCGTGCAAACGGGCCACCGGTACCCGATCTTTGTCTTCGGTGGCCGGCCCGGCGGTATACCCTTGCGGGTTCCTCTCGTGCGTCGCCCTCACGCGGTGGCCTAACGTCGGGTGAACGGACTATTCCCCGGTCCGATCACCCGAAGCCTTGGTGAGGGTGGCATCAGGCGCAGATATTCGCGTCTGCGCTGCCCCAGCCGCTGGCGGCGGCCCCGGTCACGGGAATCCTCTCGGACTCGTTCCGCCGCCTCCTTCTGCGAGATGACAGCCTCGCAGAAGGTGGCGACCGCGTCCCAATTTCTGACGCTGTCGACCATCGCTTTCGCGACAGCCGGCAGCGTCAGGACGGCACCGATGATAGCGACGAGGTCGCGGCGCTGCCCGTCCCAGCTCGAACATTCCTCGAGCGTATGTTGCGCCGTGTCCTCGTCACTACCGCAATGGTGACAGGACGGAGTCCACTCCCTCCACACGACCGTGTGCAGGTACTTGCCGAAGCAACCGTGCCCCGACAACACCTACACCAGCCGGAAAGGGAGGACCCCGTGCCGCCGCTCCATCCACTCCATCAATACGGGCCGGAGGGCCTCGACGGTAACAACACTGTGTCTAGGCCTCTCCAGCCGTATAACGCAACAGGCGATGACGTCTCGGCGGGCGTCCTCGCGCCAGGTGGCTATCTCGCTCAACGATGGGGAGCCACCTTCGTCGCGCACTGAGGTAACCCGCCGGTAGAGGTCGGAGAGCATCTACGCCTCTAGGTCCCACGGGGGTGTCCCGGCCAGTAGCATCATAGACACCTGAGGTTGTTATTAGGACCGTATATTATTGCAAATGTTGCACCACTACTACTATTCTGAAACTCACGCTTGTGTAGTAATATTAAACGGGATTATTTAGATTATATCGGTTTCTATTTAAGTCTTGATCTACTTTTACAAATCAAACGTTTATAACCAGTATGCCTATGTAAATGTTGGTATCATAAAAAGGCTTAGCATAGCTGGCTGAGCTATTTTGAGTAGCTCAGCGTGCTATGGAGAGGGTTATGCTCAGTATTTCCCTACGGGACAAAATCCGGAATACGAGTCATCGGTACAAGAGCGGGTGTAACCGACATAGCCTGAAGAATTAGCACGTTGAAGTGGTGATGGGTAGGTCACATCACTCGTTGAACCGGTAACCATTGGGGAAGAAAGACTCTTGAGTGGCGACCACGAAATAGACGATGGAGCGTAATATGAACCCCACTAGATGGACTAACTATATCTTAAGAGCCACAGAAAGCCGTTAGATGCAGGTGACACAGGCCTATTCTAAGTGGCATTCTCATGGGGACGCATAGTGGACGTCTACGGGCTGATAGATAAATGGATGGATCTTGAAAATAGGAATCCAGACAACATCCAATAAATTAACTAAAATACCGATATAGGTACTAAAGTTCAATTAACAACTAAAATACCTTTAGATAACTCTGCTGGATTATCAAAATAAAGATAATTTCGTTGTGCATCATCATCATCATCATCACAGCCATAAATGTCCCACTGTTGGGCTCAGGCTTCCTCCGTAATGGGAGGGATATTAACCTACTATGCCGCGCTGGTCAGACGTGTTGGTATAGGGTTTCGTTTCGAGTTTTCCTTCTCTTGCATAGTTGTTATATGCGTTTTATATCCCTTAGTCGTCTCTTACGATCACCCACGGGTAAGATACCTATGGGGTGGAGAATAGTATTCTTACTCCGTCACCACACGGTGAATACATCATGTTGTGGTAATAACCGTCTGTAGACGGTAGACGGTAGTAAACGTCTATCTATAGATGATATTCATGTATTTTTCACCGGGAGTCCATGTGCTGTTAGGACAATAGCTCTCCTTAATGTCATTAAATCAATTTCTCCTTCAGATAAAAGAACAATGGGATGGTTATTAACCTACAATACCACGCTGATCAGGCAGAATGGTATAATTTTTTATGTAAGGTTTTCTTTTCTTGCAGGGATATTTTATCTGTTCACATCCCTTTATCGTTTTTTAAGCTGAAAGGTGATGATTATTCGTCACGTCACTAATAGATTTTGAAATACTCTGCAAGAATTTCTCCTTGTATTGGGACATTATCCCCGTTGGAGAAACCTATATTTAACACGTCGATATTTTGATAGATAAAATTTTACCATGTAAACAAATAAATAAAAACAATCTCGATAAATTGTAAAAAATAAATAAAAGACCTTTTATTCCATTGCGTAATAAGTAATAACAAACATTAATTAATAATAACAAAATTCTTAAATTAATATGATTAACCTTTTCACCATAACTTAACATTACCATTTATCTTATTTCTAAGTTTATTGAATATTATCTCATTTTTACTTATTTCTAAGTTTATGCACTATTTTATGTTATGTAATTAATTATGGAGGCAAACGAGGAAGCAGCACACCTGATGGTAAGTGTTACTGCCGCCCTTGGACCTTTGCTATAATCAAAGCTATAGCTAGGCCGCTGCCTACCATTATAATCCCCAAACCCACTCAGTTGGTCTTCCGACTCTGTCAAATGTCATGTTATTGGTACCACATCTGTAATTTACCAGCTAAAATTCTATTTATTTTCTTGGTTATATTTTCTGTTATTCATATTTGCGGTTTTATTTGTGTTTGCTGTTTATGGTTACATCTCTCTTTGTCAGTTTACTACACTTTATGATTTAAATATTTTATGTCACTTGCCGGCATTTTAGAATTTAATTGTTAACGAGATGGTATCAGGTGCAGTTGGCCCAGGTCGACGTAAAGCTTATAGTCAACATTTATATACTCGTAACATCCACAGCCAATGTATGATAGTACCTCTAGCCGCCATTACATAGCAAATTCCATCCATTATAATGTGTAATCATATAAATACTGTACCGTCTTTTGATTTTAATTGCAAAAGTTTATCTGCTAAAGTCCTAATTGTGTGGTAAATCCAGTTGTTGCGCATAGATCGTGATGTCAATCAATATTATTTTTATTCTGAATAGTTCTATGCTCCAAGAAACTTTATATTAAAGCTATTTGGGCATAGGAATGTCCCGTTTAAATCTGTATGCACAACGGCGCGGTCCACTACAGCTTTGAATATTAAACAGTAAATTCCTTAAACAATCAGTAAAAGAAGTTCTATATCTTTTTAAACACTTATTAAAACATTGACCTAAAATTTAAAAAAAAAACATTTGCTAATTTTGTGAAACAGAAAGCGTCAGTTCAGCGTTTAAAACTTCAAAATTGAAACCATTATCCGTCAACCGATCTATTATGTCTGTCTTGTGGAAAGCAGCTCCAGGCATGACTACTCCTCTCCTAAGACAAACAAAAAGTTAGGTAAATAATTAATCATTTACATAGTTTTAGGATTATCTAATTGGCCATGCAACTTTTTGCTTCTACCAAATTGGGTTCATGCCTATCTGGACAACGCTTGTTCTTGAGAATTTCTAAGCAAAAAATCCAGTAACAATTCCTTAGAGGCAGGATTCGAACCCGGAATCATAACATAATAATAGGTATTATATAATGACAATTATCAATAAAATATGTCTTCTTTCTTTCTTTCTTTCAATATATTTTGACTAATATATAAATTTTGCACATAATTATAAATTCTATGCATTCTTCTATTGGATTATCTAAAGCAATATTGTGCGTACTGCTATTTTTAATCACCATCAATTTATACGTCATATTAACCAGTATGTACACACACAAAAACACACAATTACACATACACGTCCGCAGACAAGCACGCACGCACATAAACACGCACGCACACATGCACGAACATAGGCACGTGTGCATGCACGCACCCCCGCATGCACGCATACACATATATACTTGTATACAATTAACTAGCAAACCCAGCCCGTTGGTTTGTTTGTAGAAGTCGATACAGCGCCGTCTGGTGGCGAATTACATCAATTGGGATATAAACCTTTCTAGCGTGTTTCTGAGTTTAGCGAAGTCATATATACAAAGAACCTCTTTTGTAGATATAGATTAATAATTTACTCACTTGGGCATAATGGATAGATCCTTTAGGATTGATAGAGCCGATGAAACAACAGCAACCGCCGTGGCATTATAAGGATCTTGACTTGTGATCTAAAAAAAAACATACTGTTAAATTAAAAATAAAAATGAGGGTCATATTATATTGTTCCTCGTGTGGCTACGGATTCAGGATATGTTTACTTTTTGCGTTGATTATTTATTATTTATGTTGATTGTATGTTTGTAAGATACCCGCAATATATGGATTGTTTCCTCAGTGCATGGTGGGTTTAAAAAAAAATATTTAACAAACCTTTTCCATGGTTGTCGTAACAATCAGCCGAGGGGCCACAATGAGAATGGCCAGCAGCGACTCGTTTGCCAAGTGAGGCGATATGGTATTATTTAATACAGTGATGACATTGACTACATTTTTTACTTATCTTACTTTTTAATAAAAACCTTAGCCTAATAGATATTTCAATAGAACATTAATTTTATCAACACCCTTGAAAAATATCTAATATTTTTTACTTTAATTATTGCGTTCTTGGCAAAATAACTAGCTTAATTAACTATGTTGTGAATTAGATAACGAGGTCACCATAGGTGAAACTCGAACGTTCATGTTTAGTAGTGTTCATAATGACTTTTGACGTTTGTGCGAGAACTATACATTTACATATACTTATGTGCAATAAATATCCCGACAGTTTTCGGGTTGAGAGCCCTCAGCGCTCACCCATTATCCGTGTAAAGCTGTCAAAGCCATCTCGGCAAACAGCAACTGCAGTGTATTACTTTTTAGTGGGTATTCTAGCCCCGAGGCTGGCGAGTCCTACACTCCCCGTTATAGGGGGGTGGGGCGCATTTTTAAAGACCACTGCGTGAACAAAAAAAGAAAAAAAATACCGACAGTTTCATTTACTTTTCAGCGTTTATGATAACGGGCGGACTAAAGTATTTAGAAAAGAAAAATAAACTACATTATAACTCGATATAATCCTTAAAATTTGTTTTATTTGATATTTAAGAGAATGTAAAGAATTATTCACCTGGAGGAAAATTAAAAAAAAAGTAATTTTTGAGAGAGTTTATTATTTAATTTCAAAATGAATTTCTTTGAAAACATTACATATCGTCGCACCAGAAAACATTCTGATACAAAAAGTGAGGATGAAACTTGTTCATCATCATCATTCTCCTACTCTTATCCCCATTACTTGGGGTCGATACAATATGTACTCTTCTTTCATAGCACATATTGTAAAAGTTACTGGCAATAATTTTATGACCGGCCGCCTGCCAGACGTCAACCCTCCTTGGGAATGTAATTGTTGACCAAATGGCATCAAATGGAGTTGACCCAGGTCGTTTTATGGCTCTTAGTCGGCTTTTACGACATCCACGAGCAAAGTAAGGATTGGTAGTATTCGTAGCCGCTACCACACAACAGGATGAAACATGTTCAAAAACAAAAAATAATAATGACTTACAATTAGATTTAACAATGAATATGACCTCAAATAGTTTCTCTAACATATCTGACGATGAAGAATGTCTAGAAATAAATCAATTAAAAAATAAGATCACAAAATTAACCTCTTTATTAGAATCAGCACATCAAGAAGTTGAAAATTTAAATATTAAAAACTCAGAATTAGAAAAAACGATCGATGAGCTTATTAAACAAAAAACTATTTATAAAAAAATTACTACCGATTTAGTAAAGGATCCAAAAGCTATGACTCCTAAGAAAAATGCAAGATAAGCTCACCTAAATGTGATTTAAGACAGATAGAAAATAAGTTAAAGACGCCACAATTGAATAATAAAAACTCACTAATAGATACATGTAAAAAAAGCGAAAACAATCCTATACTTCAAACGGAAATTCGCCAAAATATTCTTAGAAATAACAATGATAAAATTTGTATCATCAGTAGCAATAAAACAAATAAATTACTATCAATAGCCAGAGGCAAACTTAATAATTATGACATTTGTCATTATTTATCACCACATTGTGACATTAAACATTTGTTAAATAGGTTACAATTAAAATTAACTAACTACACAATGAAAGATTACTGTATAATTTTCGTGGGCGAAGATGACTTTATAACTACTAAAGATTATTTCACTATCATATATTACATAAGAAACATGCTAAAAAAAAATTGAAAACACGAATATTATAATATGTCTTCCGACCTTTAAATATGACTATTACGCCAATTTATATAATCGTAGAATTGAAAATTTTAATTCAAATTCAAATTCATTTATTATGTATAAACCCTGTGAGGGCACTTACATATTGTCAGTATTAACATTTTAATTTTAATCTAATAAACTACCACCGGATCGGAACTAGACCACTACTGAGAAGATCCGGCAAGAAACTCAGCGGGTTTGTCTATTATTGTTTCTTTTCATTTTTTTATATATATAAAAAGAATGGTACATAAAAGAAATAGCTCCAGTGTGATGCCCTTCAAACATAATAGTTTAAATACAATGTAAAATAGCCAATGGCTGGACCAGATCCCACAAGCGGCACCCGATCATGAGTTAATAATCTATTATATCTGGATATTATGACACACAAGCATGCTTATCTTCTTGATTCTAATTTAAATCTCGAATGTAGTTACTCTATGTTTAATCGATACACGGGTAAAATAAACAACCACGGAATGTCAATGAGCGATGGTCATGAGCGATCTAAATCAGCTAGTTATAGAAATTCAGACTACAAAATATTATGAATATGCTACAGAGTCTACCTCTGGTGATTCACAGTTTTTTCTTTAATCACATTAATATACTCCACCAGAATATTGCAGGTTTATTCTCGAAATCTGACTTATTAACAGTGCAGTTAGATAATATGAATAAGCAAGGAAATGATATCGACATTCTATGTTTAACTGAACATTTTGTAGCTACAGAACAGGAAAACTTATTATATATTCCTAATTATTGCCTAGGAGCAATATTCTGTCGCGAAAAAAATCGTGGAGGTGCCTGTATCTTGGTAAAAAACGGACATTATTTTAAGGAGTTACCGGAAATTGCTATTCAATCCATACCCGGTGTTATTGAAATGTGTGCAATTGAACTGATAACTTGCTCTGTCATTATTCTATGTATTTATCGATTACCAAAACATAACTCACAGAGCTATATGGCATTCTTTGAAAAATTAGATATTGTATTAAGAAAAATATGTTTTAAAACAGACAAAAAAATTATAATATGTGGCGATTTTAATATTGATATTTTACGAAGAAGCAAAATTACATCAGAACTAGAAAATTTCTTGCTTAGCTTTGATTTAACTCTATCATTAAGACAGCCTACACGACTAAGTAGCAACACCTGCATCGATAATTTCGCTCATAATATAAAAAAAGGCTGCAAAGTAAAAGTAGTTGACCTAGTCCTTTCAGATCATACATCTCAAATACTTACAGTTCCTGTTAAAAAAATTTATAAACTCAACTTTTTTCATCACTTGCCACGTGCAAGTGATGAAAAAAGATTATAGCAATGAAAACATGAAAAAATTTGGAAAATCTTAGAAAACCTATCCTTTACAGAAGTGTATATCACAAATCGTGCCAATGAAGCTTATGATAACTTTAATGAAACATTTTCTCTTTTCTACAATCTATGTTTACCAAATATATGGTTGAAAATAAAAACAGAAAAAATGTAAATGGATTTCCCGTGGCATAAAAAAGTGTAGTAAAAAGCAAAGACAGCTATTATGGCAATTTCGATTGAACCCTACTAAACAAGCTAAAATTAAATTTCGAAAAAAATACAGAACATTATATAAGAATATAATAAAATTAACCCAAAAGGCACAAAATGACTACTTTATAAAATCCTCATTTAATAAATCTAAAGCCACGTGGCACATAGTTAACAAACCTGACAATAACTTACCAAAAACACAGATAGCGACTATTAAAAGTAGAGATTTGATCTTGACTAAGCCTCAAGAAATAGCGAATACTTTTAATGATTATTTTATAGATGACATAGAAAATAATATATCTGACATTCAATATAATTATAAACTATCTTACTTGACATCTCAATCAATGTTCATGCGACCTATCATAAAAGATGACATAAATATTGCAATAAAATCCCTAAAAAATTCATATACAGTGGGCAGTGATGGCGTGTCAACGCATGTCCTTAAATATGTCAGTAATTATATTTCTCCAGTTTTATCATATATTATGAATCTCTTTATAACACAAGGCATATATCCTGAAAAGTTGAAAAATACAATAATTAAACCAGTTTTTAAAAACGATGATAGAAAATGTATGAAAAATTACAGACCAATAGCAAAACTTTCAGTATTTTTAAAAATATTCGAAAAGATAATATACGATGCATTATATACCTACCTAAGTAAATGTAACATACTATGTCATGAACAAAAAGGTTTTCGAAAAAATATGTCCACTAACATGGCTATATTTGAATTATTACATAGTGTTATAACATCGATTGATGAAAGAAATCCGATTTGTGCAATATATACAGATATGACTAAGGCTTTTGACTACGTAAACCACAACACATTACTCTATAAGCTATATACGTATGGATTAAGAGGTAATGTTCTAGAGCTTATAGATTCCTATCTAATAAATAGATTACAACAGACAGAGATAACAAGACTATGTTCTATAAATCAAAGAGAACGAACATTTTTATCGAGACCTCGAATAATTAAATATGGCGTTTCACAAGGCAGCATACTTGGGCCACTGCTGTTCCTAATATATATAAATGACCTTCCTAAGTCGACACACCAACAAATGGTCCTGTTTGCTGATGACAGTACTGCTAAAAATAAAGTGTAATGAATATAATGATTATCAAAATGACATTAATAATGCTCTTATAAATATAATTAATTGGTTTAATAGAAATAATCTTATAATTAATCTAAATAAAACAAAAATTATGCATTTCTATCAAAGAAAAGTAGCACCTAACATAGTTGTAAATTGTAATAACTGTACTTTACAGCAAGCAAATAGTACAAAATTCTTAGGTCTCTATATTGACAACTATCTAGATTGGAAGAGCCATATAGAACAACTAAGTAAAAAATTAAATAGAGCAGCATATGAACTTTTAAAAATATCAAGGAAAGTTAATGAAGAAGCTTTATTAATTGCCTATTATGGTTTAGTCGATTCCATATTACGCTACGGTATAATCTTTTGGGGTAATTCCACAAATCAAAATATCATATTTAAAGCACAAAAAAGGTGCGTACGGGCAATGTATTACCTCAAACCAGATGAGACTTGTATGCCATTGTTTAAAAAATTAAGTATATTATCACTACCATCTCTCTATATATTTGAAGTATGCGTATTTGTGAAAAATAACCTAAGTATGTTTGCTGAATACAAGAAATGTTCCATTACGTAGTCAGTATATAAACCTGATAGGTACTTTTAAATGCAAAACAGCCTTAGCAAGAAAAAGTATCTTGGGTATGGCTCCACGTGTTTATAACAAGTTACCAGAAGAAACGAAGTCCCTTGATACCACTCATTTTAAAAGAAGACTAAAATTATTATTGACCAAGAAATGTTATTATAGTATTGGCGAATATTTAAATGATGAATTTATTTGACATTATAAAAATAATTTTAACATTAACATTGGAATTTAATTTAGAATTGTCTAATTTTAATTATTTTGCCATGGAAAATTAATTTTATTGTTATTTGAATTTTAATGTATAAATACTAATTATTAACAAAATTTGTACGCCTATCGGCATGACATAGTGATCTCTATCATAAAATTTTATCACCTGACATCTTATATTACCTATGTTATACAAATTGTACACGGGGGTCGTCCGGTCGATGGCCCTGTACGGCGCACCAGTGTGGGCGGGGTCCCTGACCGCCCGACTCAGGGCTCTTCTGTGGCGACCACAGAGGGCCATGGCGGTCAGGGCTGTACGCGGGTACCGCACGGTGGCGACGGAGGCAGCGTGCCTGTTGGCCGGGAGTCCCCCGTGGGACCTGGAGGAGGAAATGCTCGCCGATTTGTATCGGCGGGTGTCGAGGGTGCGCGCGGAGGGCTGTGTGGTCTCTTTGAGGGAACTCACCGCCTGGCGCGTTGACGCCCGCCTAGATGTCATTGCCCGTTGGGCAGTCCGGCTGGAGAGGCCTCGGTTCGGTGTGCGGACCGTAGAGGCCTTCCGGCCGGTGCTGATGCAGTGGTTGGAACGGCGGTACGGGGTGCTCTCCTTCCGACTGGTGCAGGTTTTGACGGGGCATGGATGCTTCGCCAAATACCTGCACAAGGTCATAAGGAGGGAGAGTACACCGTCCTGCCACCACTGCGATTGCGACGAAGACACGGCGCACCATACGCTCGAGGTTTGTGCCGCTTGGGCAGAGCAGCGTCGTGAACTCGTCGCAATCATCGGTGCCGACCTGACGCTGCCGACCATCGCCAGGGCGATGCTCGACAGCGTCAGGAACTGGGACGCGGTCCCAAACTTCTGCGAGGCAGTAGTCTCGTGGAAGGAGGCGGCGGAGCGCGTGCGCGAGGAGCGTCTCCTCGACGGCGCGAGCCGCCGCCGGCGACTGGGGCGGCGCAGGCGCGATTACCTGCGCCTGATGCCGCCCTAGCCAAGGCCGCGGGTGACTGGATCGGGGAATTAGTCCGTCACCCGCCGAGAGGCCGACCGCGTGAGGAAAGACCGACATCCTACCCGAGGGGGGGATGTCGGTCGAGGAGAGGGTACTCCTCAGGGGTATTCCGTCGAGCCGACCACTGACGTCAAGTCACTCTGCTCCGGTGGTCGGCCCAACGACGAAGGCGACGTCACGGGTGGGTTACGGGTGTGCGCGCTTACGCCCCTCTGTCACCCCGGATGGAGTGGTGCGAGGAGTGCGCCGACCGTAAGCCACCCCCCAAAAATAAAAAAAATGTTATACAAATTAATAAATGATTTGATTTGAGTGTTACAATACAAATGTTATTATATCCCAAATACCATATAATAGATACCTTAATTTAATGAAACTGTAAATGGGATTGCCCGGCAATTTAACCATTGTAAAATGTTAAACTTAAACTATAAGACATGGATATATTCACAAACAAAATTATTCTTACAAAATATAGTAAATAAATTAGTCTTTATGATTGCTAATGATCTTTATTCCAATAGATATATAAGAAAATCCACAAAAACGACACAATCAAAACCAAAAAACGTTTTGAATTCTACTATTATATTAAGTGATAAAGAAACACAAACAGATAACAAACTTTTTCGTGGCTTCCAGTGTTAATACTTTTACTGTGTTGCATCAAAACATAGCAGGAGGAGCAAGAAAGAGAAATAAGCAAGAGGAGCTTTATTGTGCTGTACAAAATGTAGAACAACAAGTACACTATATTGATGCTATTTGTTTATGTGAAACTTTTATAAAATGGATGGTACAGCAAAGTATTTACAATTGAAAGGCTTTAACACAGCAGCAAATGTCTCTAAAAAAATCAAAGAGGGGAGGTGTCCTTATTATGATTAAGAATGGTATTGACTTTAAAGTTTTGTCTGAAGTTGCCAAATTTAGTGAAGCGTGTGTGTTTGAGTGCTGCGGAGTGGAACTCAGCAAGTATAGTGTAATATTGGTATGCATGTATCGAAAACCTACATCTAATATTTCAACATCTTTCATAAACTCGACACCCTACTTCTCAACCTATGTCGTCACAGACGCAAGAAAATTATCCTGTGTGGAGATATAAATATAGACCTCTTGAAAATCACTAAAGAGGTTACTGAATATAAACATATATTATAGTCACACAATTTAAAGACCTACATAACAAATTCAACACGGATTACAGATAAACGAATACTTGTATTGACCACATAGTAGTACTTCAAATATAGAGAAAGGCATCAGTGCCATACATGATTTGGGGCTTTCCGACCACACCGCACAAACATTTTCTTGGACTGCGCAACAACCAAGAACTACTCCATTAAAGTGGTGTTATGAATTAAAACGTGACCTATGTAGTGAAAACCGTGAAAAATTTTTGAACTGTATTTCTAGTCTCACTTTCAAGGAGATTTTCAAAGACAATAGAGCTAATGAAGCTTTTAAGACATTTCATGACTTATATTGTTTATTTTATAACCTGTGCTTTCCCATCATCCGGGTGAGAATAGCAAATAAAGATATTCGTAAATCAAAATGGCTTACCAAGGAATTAAGAATTAGTTGTAAAACAAAAAGAAATCTTTATAATAAGTACAAGTTTATACGTAACCATAATACAAAAAATGATTACAAAAATATTGTGGTTTATTAAGACAATTATTAAGACAAAATAAATTTACATTCTCTAAGAAAGCCAATAATACGAAATTTATAAATAAAGCTGATAATAAATGTAAAGCAGTCTGGAATATTATTACGAAAATTACAATAGACGATTTCCATCGTAAACCTATTTACAACATTGTTATTAAAAATGATAAAATTACTAATCCTCAGATAATTGCTAATAGTTTTAATGATTTTTTTATTCAAAGTATTGAAAATAACATATCGGATTCATGTAGACATAAAAACTTAAATATTAATCAAATTAATAATAGTATATTTATTGACCCTGTTAGCCATCGGGAACTTGCAAATATTATTATGTCTCTAAAAAAATCTAAAGCAGTCGGATATGATGGACTTCGTACAGATATTATTATAAATAGTATTGACATAATAATTAACCCATTAGTACATTCAGTCAACCTATCTTTAGAACATTTCTAAAGTGTTGAAAATGTCTATTGTAAAACCCATATTTAAGAAAGGCGAGAGAGATCAAATGGATAATTATAGACCAGTAACGTTGATTTCTATATACGCTTAAATATATGAAAAAGTATTATAAAAACGGCTCTTGAATTTTATTGAAAAATACAAAATAATTAGAGACAAACAGAATGGTTTTCGGAAAAACAAAAGTACCTCACTTGCTGCTTTCCAACTTATAAAATCTATAATGGAGTGTATCGATAGTCAAATACCAATGTCTGTAATTTTCATGGATATGAGTAAAGCTTTTGATTTCGTCTGCCATGAAATATTACTTAACAAGCTTCACAAATATGGTATAAGAGGAACAGCTTTTAAATGGATTGAATCATACCTGTTTAACAGAACGCAATGTGTAGAAGTTTCCAATTATAACAGTAACTATAATATAACTGTATCAACTCGATCAAAATTCTTAGTAAATAAGTACGGAGTGCCCTAGGGCAGTATACTGGGGCCACTTTTATTTCTAATATATATAAATGACTTACCAGCGGCCATTTCGCATGGGTGTGTCTTATTTGCTGATGACTCATCCATTTTATTAAGAGGAGCAATAAAAGATGAGTATGAAAATAATATTAATTCAGCCCTTGAACAAGCAGGTGCATGGATGGCATCAAATAACCTAAAACTGAATGTGAAAAAAACTAAATATATGCAATTTCACACGAGTCGCTCCCAGCCGTTTGATATCACAGTTTTATATAAATCTACACCAATTGAAGAAGTGTCAGTGCATAGATTTCTGGGTATCACGACAGATAAATTCTGTGGGTGGAAAACCATACAACAGAGTTATGTAGCCGACTAAACAGATTCATTTATCCATTAAGATATATAAGCAAGACTGTCTCGGTTAATGCTGCTATGAGTGCGTATCATGGCTATGTGTGTTCTGTATTACGGTATGGGATCATTTTATAGGGTCGTTCAATTGAATTCGACAATGCTTTCATAATGCAAAAAAAAGTGTATAAGAGCTATTTTTGGGCTACGTCAAACAGACTCGTGTCGTCCTCTTCTTCTTCTTCTTATATATTGGCAATCAGCTACATATACGAGCTATTGGTGCCAGTGTCAAGTTATAAATATTTTCACGTTTTTAGTCTTTCAAGTTAGTCATTGTCTAAGTCAAATTGTCGCCATTAACAGTGCAATGGCTACACTGTTAATGGTATCTTGTGGGAATTTTGACGGAAAACGAAAACGTTGTAAAAGACTTTTATATGATATTCACTACATCCCAGTAGTTCCGCCGCTTCATATTACATAAAATGCCATCAAAATTATCTAATATAACACGTTAAAACACTAAGATATCGAATATAATACAAGAGCACCACATGACGTTTTCAAATTCCCGTCAAAAGTCCCGTGTCGTCCTCTTTTTAAGAAATTTAATTTATTGACACTACCTAGTATATATATTATTGAAGCTTGCATATTTGTCGTAAAGCATAGAAATCTCTTTTCTGAACCAAAGAGGCATTATGCACCTAGACCTAAGAATGCTAAAAAGTTGTATATACCTTGTACTAAATTAACATTAACATCCAATAATTGCTATATAATGTGTAGTAAAATATTTAACAATATACCTTACCAATTGCGTGATATGACAAATAAATTTAAATATAATTTGACGAGATGGCTAATTGAAAAACATCTTTATAGCATATAGTAATTTTTTCAATATATAATTTTCAAATAATAAATTATATTTTATTTATTAATATTATGACATTTGTTTTTCCTTGACATATTCTGTTTTGTCTTTTTATTTTAATGAATTTGTAATTTTGACATACTATTATGTATATTCAGGTCAAAGTATGACATGATATTTTCATGCTATTATAATTTTGCATGTTATACAATTATGACAGAACATGTAGAACAAATGAAATTGTAACACCTTATTGTACCATGTTTCAGAGCAAAATAAATTATTATTATTATTTAATTACGTTCATAAGACATCAAGTTCGTAAATCTTGCCAGAGAAAAAACTTTACCTTTGGCACACCGATCAATTTAAATATTGCACGACTCAAACTTTATTCGCGAGATGTTGCTATACGAGTTTTTTTATTAATATAATAGATATATAATTTTCTAATAATATTAAATAACAGTTGTATATTTGTATCTAATACGGATGAATTTTATTAAATAAATATATACCTTTACCTGCGACTTCGTTCGCGTGGAGTAGTTACTTTGGATTAAAGCTTAATTTTAGCTCACGAATTCGTTTACGTAAAAACTGTTTTTTTTTTATATAATACGTATATTAAGAAGCTATTTTAGGTACCTACATTACACTTTTATTAGTAAGAATTGAACATTAAACGTTAAGTAAAAGTATTAGGTCTTATCCGCACTTTCTATACATACACACATACCTCATGCCTATTTCCGATAACGCAGACTCTTAATATGACCCTTCGTGACCACATCTCCAATTTTGTTCAGAAAAATATGACGTGGTCTTCCTCTTGTATTCGTCCCATTTTTTTTATTGCTTCTGGTGGCAAACGAGCAACCAGCCACCAACACCTGATGCTAAATTTTACTGCCGCCCATGGACCTTTGCAATACCAAGGGCATAGCTAGGCCGCTGCCTACCAATACAAACCCCAAACCCATCCAGTTGGGCTTCCAGCTCTCTCGCTCACCAAACGAAGCGCAATAGCACATTTCCCATTCACGCTTGCCTTATATATTGGCTTTGACAACCTCTCCTCACTCATTCTTTCTATGCATCCAAACCATTTCAGCATACCCTTTTTGATCTTTTTCACAACTTCTTCATTTACACCATTATTCCTAATTTTATCTTTCAGACTTACATCACACACAGTACGAAGAGCTCTCATCTCTACAGCATTTATTCTAATTTGATGTCTTGCTCGCCAAATCCAGCTTCCACTGCCATACATAAGGGTAGGTATAATATTCCCTATACTTTCTATACTTATTATTATTCGTTAGGATGTGTAAGGCTGGCCACTGAAGACAAAGACCGGGTTCCGGTGGCCTACTCGCACGGCGTCGAGAGGAATATTGCGGAGCGGGTCTATGTGGTCGCACGCCGCTTCATCTGATAGTCCGGACGGATTTAATGGGGCGTGACCAGACTGTTATGTCCATTAAAACAATGATTAGGTAATATTGTTTTATTGAGTAAACTTCTACTAGGTAGCACACATGACATAGTAATAATGACAAGACACGAAAACACATCTAACATAAGTGGGTACTTTATAATAATCTTATTTAACAAAAAGATATCAAAGTACCTGCAATGTTTATACATACCTTTCCCCCAAGTATGCATAAAATTAAATAGAAACAAATCAACGCTAATGTTAATACAAACTTAAAATATTAATTTACTTAAACAATATAATTAGTATTAGGCCTGGCATAAGGTGACTTTGTATAGGAACATATTCTATTTTTAAGTTTACCACCTGAATATGTAGTCTCTGCACCTGTAGGTATA
Organism: Lymantria monacha; assembly: GCA_905163515.2. Taxonomy (NCBI): domain Eukaryota; kingdom Metazoa; phylum Arthropoda; class Insecta; order Lepidoptera; family Erebidae; genus Lymantria; species Lymantria monacha. Next base: position 21,934,665 of record LR991091.1, read on the forward strand.
CCTAACATTTCAGCCCATTGCTCGGAACTTGGTGTTTGTATAATTTCTTCTTTAGAAGCAATATGCTCACGCAACTCCTGTTCTTCACTTTGTTTTGGTTCTTCACTTTGTGTCTCATTTTCTATGTGTTAAGCCAATGGGATGACCATTGGCTTAACTCTCTATCTCTGTTATCTATTCTGCTCTATCTCTCCTTTCTCTGAATTTGGAAGCTTCTTTTTTATCAGCTGATCAATATGTCTGTTGATTACACTTCCATTCTCTGTTGTCACCTGATAACTAGATGGACCCCTCCTACTTGTAACTATACCAGGTAACCAACGTGTACCTGTTCCGTAATTTCTGTACATAACATCATGGCCAAGATTAGTATCTCTATGTTTTTTCTGAGTATTGTTATCAATTTGTCGTTCAACTCTACTGTGACTTTTATTAACTGGGTGTATACTATCCAGTAATGTCCTCAAACGCCTATTCATCAACAATTCTGAAGGGCTCTTGCCTGTGCCTGCACACAGTGTCACTCGTAGTCCTAGTAACATGTTTGGTATCTTTACATCCCATAATAGGTTATCCATTTTTCACAACTTGTCCTTGATGGTTTGAACCATTCGTTCTGCTAAACCATTTGTGGCCGGGTGATATGGTGCTGTTGTAATGTGTTTAATCTTGTTAGAAGCCAAAAACCTTTCCACCCCGGCTGATACAAATGCTGTCCCATTATCTGAGACCAGTGTCTCACATAGCCCGTGTGTCGCAAATAACATTCTCAAATGGCATCTCACCGTCTCCGTAGTCATGTTATTTACTATAAATACTTTAGGCCACCGTGAATATGAATCGACAATTATTAGAAATATTTTATTTTGAAAAGGACCTGCGAAATCAATATTGATTCGCGACCAAGGCCTCATAGGTACTACCCATTCACATGTGGTCTTAGGAGGCATGTGTCTATTTTCAAGGCACTTTGTGCAATTGTTCACCATTGCTTCAATGTCATCATTTAACTCTGGCCACTACACATAGCTTCTGGCCAATGCCTTGGTTTGTACTATACCGCTATGAGATTTATGTAAAGCCCGTAACACATCCTTACGTAAGGGTGAAGGTACCACCACACGACAACCCAGTAATAAACAACCTTCATGTACAGAAAGTTCAGTACGATGTAACCAATACTTGCGTAGATCGGCCTCTGTGATTTTCGCTGGCCATCCCGACAATACATAATATAAGACTTGCGAAAGAACTTTGTCTCTTTTTGTTAATATTTCGATTTGATTCACGTCAACAGGAAAGTCTTCAGCGATAATCTCCACATAAACGTATTTCACAAGATTTTTTAATGATAGGTACTACAGGAGTTGCCCATTGCAAGTAAGAAACGGGACGAAGTACGCCTTCTGCCTTCTCTATTCTATCCTTAATTGCAAATGGGACTGGGCGTGCTTTAAGAAATCTAGGAGTAGCACCTGGTTTCAAATTAACTGTTACGGGATCACCGCGGTAGGTACCGAGACCCTCTTTGAAAACTTCTGCATGTTTATTCAACACTTGATTAGTAACTGACACATTAGAGTTCGATAAAACGTTAATATTGACTGTTATGTTAAGAGCTGAAAACCAATCACAACCAATTAAATTTGGGCCTGGACCCTTAGCAATAATAATTAGGTAAAACACACTTAATGTCTCTAAATTTTACGTGCACTGTTGCTTGACCCAGTACAGTAACCAGTGTTGCCATCCTTGACTACCACAAACATTGTATATACCATTTAATTGAATATATGTCTCATCATCCTCCGTGTATTAGATTTTCTTATTTGATCCTTTTTTCTTTGCCATGCAGATTTTTTCGAGATGTCCTATTTTCTTACAGTATCTACAAACCGTCTTGGCATAACGACACTCGCCATTATGACGATCTCCACAACGATAACAAAATTTAGTGCTTGTTGATGACTGCATTGCATTTATGTCCATGGGTTCAGGAGGTGTGCTTATTGACGTTGATATACTTGCTGTAGTCGGTTTGTAGTCGTTTCTAATATTAATAGTGTTCGCACTGGCATTTTGAATCATACGAACATCTTTCCCTGACCTCTCAGAAGACAGCATAGCTTCAACAACATTATCGTAGCTTAGGTGATCTTTTTTTAACAGGTCGTATTGTAACCTCTGATTATTCATGCCGCATACAAGTCTATCACGTAACATACGTTGTCAGTCAGTGAAATTGTAGTGAGTACTGATCTTCCTTAGCTGGGCGATGTATTGCGCTGCAGACTCACCAGCTATTTGATCACGTTTATAGAACGGGTACGACACTGATATTTCATTAGGTTTTGGGCTATAATGTTTAGTCAACATATCCACAATTTCACCAATTGACACTTCCTTAGATTTCTTGGGTGATATTAGAGCGAGAAGTGTATCAAAAACTTTAGAACCACATAATGTATAAAAGTTTGCTCTTTTCTGTGAGTCTAATATAATTCCATTTGCTTCAAAACAAAATGTTAATCTGTCTATATAATTGTCCCAATTATCAGCTTGAGAATCAAATTCATTAAATTTAACTGCTCTGCACTCCATTTTTAACGATTTTAATGCTCGTCGCCACTGTTATGTCCATTAGGTAATATTGTTTTATTGAGTAAACTTGTACTAGGTAGCACACATGACATAGTAATAATGACAAGACACGAAAACACATCTAATATAAGTGGGTACTTTATAATAATCTTATTTAACAAAAAGATATCAAAGTACCCGCAATGTTTATGTACAACACAGACCATAGACCGAAGTAAAAGAAAAACATGTGTAAGGCCGACGGGCCGTCATGAGAAGAAAACATAACTAAAAACATAGTTTGCAGAAGTAGATACCTTAAAATAACATTAGTTTCGTGTTTTTTGAGAATAACCTACAATCTACATGATATAAGACTATAAGACCTGGTATTTTTATCATATATGCGCGTACAGTACTTGATCATTTGCAATTTTTTCAACGACGTTGTTTTAATATTGCGATATCTCTTAAGATATTCATTGAAATCAAATGATCTAGAGGGCAATTTTGTTTTAAATTAAATACTTGTGACGTATTTGGATTCATATTATGATCATAAAAATACCTTCGCAAATATTGTATTATTTTAGAACAAATTTGATTAACATAAAGCAGGTTAGTGAGTCAACCTTAAAAGATAGACATATGCTATCGCAGACTTTTATTTAGAATTTTTAAGGCGGAACAATTATATCGTACATGATTTTCGCGAAACTTTAACGGTTTACGCAGCGCAATCTCTCAAATGATATAAAACCCAGATTTTGAAACATTATTCATTAGTGCTCTGCTCTTAATAGTCTTAGGGTGATGATAGATAGTCTGTAACCTGCCTCAATAAATGAACTATCTAACACCGAAAGAATTTTTCAAATCGGAGAGGTAGTTCCTGAGATCAGTGCGTTTAGACAAACAAACTCTTCAGCTTTATAATATTAGCAATAAATACGTTTTCGGATTTTCCAAATATTTAATATTGTTAGAAGCACTAGCAATACATACCTTGACTGATAATGATTTTGTCGGTATACTTTTCAGATCCTCATTTAATTCCCAGCCTTTACCATTGAACGTATAACTAAAGTCCATACTTTGTCTCGTTTCATATGTAGGTCCTTTTGTTGATACCATCCCAATCGTAAATAAACTTGCAGAATTTACCAATAATCTTCTAAAACACTTAAAGTATGATAAATAGTAATATAAAAACATAAAGGGAACTAAAATATAATAAAAGATATTTCGACTTGTGGTATATCCTTTTATATGAACTCTGCTCTTTTGAGTTTTTTCATTTAAATATTTTTGAGTTAGTTCTGCTGCGTAAATGTCTGGTCCAGGCCAAGGAATCCAAGTACAACCCTGGTGCCGATGGAAAAATGATCTATAATGAAACGAAAACATTATGTTAGCGATGATGAGAATCGAGTCTAAAATGATAATACGTTCAAATATAACGATTAATAAATATGTATAATATATATTATATTATATATGTAGTATAAAAATTATTAAAATATTGTATACTTTTTCATTTCTTCCGGCTCTGATTCCATTGGAGGAAATATATTTTTCCATAGCGCTAAATGCTCCTTAAAAGTTTCCATGATGCAAACTGTAGATGTCCATGTCCCTTTGTGGAGTAAAACTTTGCCGGGCCTCCATGGTGGCAAATTTAATTTAATATAACATTGTACTGAATTTAAAGTACCTAAAATATTAATGATATTACTTATCTTTTATTTAACAATATTTAATTTTAATATTCTAATCGTTGATATTGTAGTAATTACTAAAATTTGAGCATTTGATATCCTACATTGCTATTTTCAGTTTAATCCACTATTACATATGAATACTACGGTTCTTATTTTAACTATTGTGACAAAAGAAAATAATTTAAAATTAAGTTTCATCATTCTCTTACTCTTATCCCAATTACTTGAGGTCGATACAATATGTACCTTTCTTTCATATTACATATTGTAAAAGTTATTGCCAACCGTTTTATGACCGGCCACCTGCCAGACGTTAACCCTCCTAGGGAATGTAATTTTTGACCAAACGGCATCAGATGGAGTTGGCCCAGGTCGTTATAAGGCTCTTAGTCGTCTTTTACGACATCCACAAACAACGTAAGGGCTGGTAATATTCGTAGCCACACAGCTGCCACATTTTAAGATTAAGTTTACTTGCTTTAATACCAAACATTTTGACTTATAATCCCATTGATAATGTAATAAAGGAACAAGTACATAACAGTTTATTATAGAATACACCATCGGATTTATAAACTAGAACCAGTAATATTGAATGGCCTTGAATAAAAATAACAAATTAAGCCGCAACCTTAGCTACGCACGAGATTGACTGATTAATTGGTCTCTACTAAGCTAGCATCTGATTATACTTTAGTTCAAGATGCTTAGAAAGAAATGGAAATTATAAAAAACACCACAGATGAGACTAAAACATCTACCAGTACCGCGTAAAACGCACCATAAAATCGAGTAAACTCCTAATTACTTATCGCATTTAGGACACTAGGTAAAAAAAAAATCATTACGTAAAAAGTCACCAATATCGACAGGTTTGGTCAGTCAATGATAAAAAAATGCATACCCAATTCTTCCCAAGAATTTAATAAAAATAACATTTTTTTTTTTGGGGTGGGCTACGGTCGGCGCACTCCTCGCACCACTCCATCCGGGGTGACAGAGGGGCGTAAGCGCGCACACCCGTAACCCACCCGTGACGTCGCCTTCGTCGTTGGGCCGACCACCGGACCAGAGTGACTTGACGTCAGTGGTCGGCCCGACGGAATACCCCTGAGGAGTACCCTCTCCTCGACCAACATCCCCCCCTCGGGTAGGATGTCGGTCTTTCCTCACGCGGTCGGCCTCTCGGCGGGTGACGGACTAATTCCCCGATCCAGTCACCCGCGGCCTTGGCTAGGGCGGCATCAGGCGCAGGTAATCGCGCCTGCGTCGCCCCAGTCGCCGGCGGCGGCTCGCGCCGTCGAGGAGACGCTCCTCGCGCACGCGCTCCGCCGCCTCCTTCCGCGAGACTACTGCCTCGCAGAAGATTGCGACCGCGTCCCAGTTCCTGACGCTGTCGAGCATCGCCCTGGCGATGGTCGGCAGCGTCAGGTCGGCACCGATGATTGCGACGAGTTCACGACGCTGCTCTGCCCAAGCGACACAAACCTCGAGCGTATGCTGCGCCGTGTCTTCGTCGCAATCGCAGTGGTGGCCGGACGGTGTACTCTCCCTCCTGACGACCTTGTGCAGGTATTTGGCGAAGCATCCATGCCCCGTCAAAACCTGCACCAGTCGGAAGGAGAGCACCCCGTGCCGCCGTTCCAACCACTGAATCAACACCGGCCGGAAGGCCTCTACGGTCCGCACACCGAACCGAGGCCTCTCCAGCCGGACTGCCCAACGGGCAATGACATCTAGGCGGGCGTCAACGCGCCAGGCGGTGAGTTCCCTCAAAGAGACCACACCGCCCTCCGCGCGCACCCCCGACACCCGCCGATACAAATCGGCGAGAATAAAAATAACATAAGTTTTAGTTGGCCGAAGAAAATTCATCGCAAAATTTTAAAAGCCTATTAGGATGTCGTTGGAAACAGCGAAAAAATAACAATAGTAGTAATTGAAAAAATAAAATAATACTTTAAAAAGCGATGTAATATAAACAAGAAAGAAGAATAATTGTATATACAGACGAATCCTATATTAATTCTTCATATTCTACATCTAAAACTTAATTATGACTGCGTAAATTACAGAGCCATAAGCTTGACCAGTTTGGCAGCAAAAGTGTATGGTGTATGGTAAAATTATTAAAAGGAGAATGAGGATGGTGTCCGATGGTTTACTGTGTGAGACACAAGGAGATTTCAGGAGTGGAAGGGGATGCATGAATCAAGTGTTCTCTCTGCGCAACATTGTGGAGAAGCATCTGGCTCTAGGTCAGAGGGTTTTCTGCAGTTTTGTGGATCTGGAGAGAGCATTTGACACGGTTGTACGAAAGGAACTTTGGGACATTTTACCGGAGTATGGTATTAACGGTAAACTGCTATAGGCTGTGCAGTCCAGTTACATGGGCTGTAGAGCCTGTGTGCGGCTGGATGATGGAATGTCGCCTTGGTTTGACGTCAATATCGGCGTTAAGCAGGGGTGCGTTCTGTCAGCCAGGCTGTTTATCATATATCTGGATAAATGTCTCCAAAGGTTGAACGATATGAATGTGGAAGTCCAGATGGGCGACTCAGTGGTCACTGCTCTGCTTTATGCAGATGATGCAGTCCTGCTGGCATAGTCAGCGACTGACCTGCAGACCTTAGTCGACACAATGACAGAAGATTGTAAGAAAAGGGGTCTACGCGTGAATGTGAGCAAAACCAAAATAATGGTCTTTGAAAGAGATGAAGCCAGAACAGATGTAAGAGTAACAATAGGTAATGATGTACTAGAGCAAGTGGATAAATTTGTATATCTTGGATGTAGATTTAGCCGAGATGGAAGGTACACCACTGATATAGAGCGAAGAGTGAATGCGGGAAATAGAGTGAACGGAGCGTTGGGGCAACTTCTCGGCAGCCACCACCTCAGCCAGAAGGCACGTGTATATACACAACGCAGTGCTTGTCCCAACATTACTGTATGGAAGCGAGAGTTGGGTATGCAGAAAAGAATATGAAAGTAAAATTAATGCGGTCGAAATGCGATCCCTGCGGAAAATCTGTGGAGTTAGGCTGATCGACCGCATTCGTAACGACGACGTAAGAAAGCGAGTATTGGTGTAAAGATGCGAAAGGGAATGCTCCGATGGTTCGGACATGTGGAAAGAATGCCGAACGAACGTCTGGTTAAGAAGATATACAATGCGAAAGTGGAAGGATGTAGGTACCGGGGGAGACGAGACCGAGACTAACCTACCTAGACCAGATCGGTCATGTACTGAAGGAAGGTGGAGTCAAGAGTCTCCGAAACCGGCGAGCATGTATGAAGAGAATTATGAATGTTGAGGAAGCGAGTGAAGTATGCAAAGATAGAGTTTTCTGGCACTCTGTTCTCTCTGCCTACCCTGCAAGGGATATGGCGTGATGATATGTATGTAAAACTTAATCATAAGGCTTTAAGCACAACAACTTAACAGGCTTCAAGCCCGTCATCATCATTATCAAAACAACGCGTTATCATCATCGGTTGTACATGCATTTCCTAATACCTTCTTCCTAATACATCACGGACTAACAAAGACCGTCAATCGAATTAATACCGAGCGTTAATCTAGGAATTCTAGGACCATCGATTGGACTACCACGATAACATGAATTAGAATAAGCAGTACGATCCCGCTTCGACAACAATTTCTAAGAAGTAACAAATATGAAAGAGTGGCTAAGAAAAATTAAAAATTAAAATCTAGATGATATGTTAAAGCTCCAGCTGTATAAATGAATAAAAATACACAAAGACAGGCGAATTTAGCATTGACAAAGTATTAACTAGTTTAATTAAAGTTTGTGAGTATGAATATAGTAGTAATTTTTGAAAGTACTGTTATTTTATTTGGTAATGCTTTTAGGAATAAAATAATGTAGGTTTGTTATTTACCATCACATTTTGCCTGTGTATATTGTTAAAGATAGTGAGGAATATAATACACAGATAATGACTTCATAAAAGATGGAAAACTTGAAACAAAACTCTATGCCAAAACGTCTGACTAGAGGGATATAGATGAACTATGTCTCTCCTATTATGGAAGAGGCTCGAACATAGCAGACGATATGGGACTAGTATGAGCTGAATATTTTTGTAATATATAATTACATAAATGACATAAGTACTATATGTATTTACAATTAGTAACGTCATCCAAGACTGTTGTTATGTTCGCAAGTGTACATGCGCGAAATTATCCTCCCAATATTGTATTAGGTTCAAGTTTAACTATTTGAATACCGTCTAATAAGCTTTTATTTATATATAAATTTGCTTCAGTAATAAATTTTATTGAACTCATGCCTCGTAGGAACAGCACAGTTATATCTCACCATCAAACATTCCTTCTTTACCTTCATTTAAAAGACATACCGTCAGAAACAGATTTAGTAGAATTATAATTACTTGTACTCAACATTTTGTTAATAATAAAACATCTTTGCTATATATACATATGTAACCTCATTTTAATGAATTATCATTTTAATTGCAAAATAGAAAAAATCTTACCAAAGTTAAATAGTTTTGAACTGAATTGTAACAAGCGCAGTGTTACGGAACAATTATATTCAATACTATCTCACTTTAGAGAAAATGAAGAATAAACTGCTACTATATCACGCTAGCCGAATAGATTCACAATTCAGCGATATTGAAACTTGCGTGCTGTTGATAAGAACTAAATATAGTTCTTATGTGTATACAATGTAATAACATTGTAATCGCTTCAGCGTAAAAGTATAAATATGCATAAGTATATAAATATGCATAAGTATAACATAAAAATATAAATATGCATAAGTATAACATATAAATATGCATAAGTATAACATAATAGTTTCTGATGTTTACGCGAGTATGAGGACTGTCATGAGTGTCGAGTCCGACCTTGACCATGATCACTGTAAAGTATTCGAAACGTCGGGCAATTAAAAATGAAATACAAACACGATAAAATCCGTAAAAGTAGTTTTACTCCAATGTATAAATATGCTGATATGTTATAACATATTCCGGAGCAGAACTTTTTGTGGCACTCTATGATTTGGACAGACCATGCTTAATCTCTCCAGAGTCTAGTAAAAACGACACGCAACCCCATAATCTACAAAATTTCTCCCCAATTATCATTGGACTGACCACTAGTACCGATTCCTTTATCTCGGTGGTCAACCAGGTGGGTTACCCTTTCAGGTCTCATCCCGATTTCAGATCCAACCATAGCATATTTGAGTTCGTTTTGAATATTTAATTCACAATTTGCAAGAAGTCTCATAAACATTTTTACTTACCTTTAAACTGTTGTTCTAAATATAATATGCCAATTTCAAAAGGTATAGAACTAAATCCACAATTTGGTATTACGAGTACATTTGCTTCTTCGGCGCGCTTGTGGTAATCTCTGTGCAGTCCTAATATATGCTACACAAAAAAAAGTTAAATTTAGACATATAGGTATAATAAAATTATTTTTATTTCGATTTTTATTCTAAGTATGAAATCTTCGTGACCGGGGATTAGCCCGGCACCTGCGGAGAGGTCAACCGCGCAAGGATAACACCCAACAACACTATTATTTGTTACCGAGGTGTCGATAGGGAATTTACCAGGTTGCCACCTAACTCAAATAATCGATATCGGTGGTCAGCGTAATTGGCAACGGGGCGAAAATACGGAAGGAAATGGCACCTTCGTCACCTCGGACAAGGTCTATCCAGACCATAGCCTATCAAATAAAATATAAAAGAAAAGTCTCAAATAATTATATATATTAAAATAGAATATTATCACACGACTTTTCGTATAGCAGTCTATGAAAATGTGAAACACCACATTACACACATTTCTCCAGCAATACATTAGACAGTTATTGCTTCTTACTAGTCACTATTTTAAATTATAATGGAAGCGATGGTAAAGAAGAAAATTTATTTGAAATATATATATAAAACTTACGAATATTTCAGCAGATATGTCTACATAATGTGCTCCTGTTTTAATGCAAGCCTCCACTATTGGTGGACTCAGAAAACAATTGGGACCAGTACAATTGATCACCACCTTCGCCGTATGTAACATTTTCTCTAAGGACTCCACATTTTTGACGTCACACTCTATAATACTTAAATTCTTCACAGCCATATCTGCAAAAAACGAAACTATCTACATAAATATGCATTTATATATGTATGTATATGTACGTATATCTATAGGTTGAGGAAAAACTACGGCAACCCCTGAAGATCTCACAGATGGATGGTTTAATCAAAATATGAAAAAATCATCAGAGGAGACATTTCATTAAGAATCCTATGACCTTAAACTTCAATTTCATAGTGATATTAAAGCCAATTCTGATTCCCTATTTTTGACATCATAAATCGAAAGAGCAAAAAAATTTACGAACAAAAATGTATCAAGGTGACCCTTGAAAGTTTAGTAGAGGGTGAGGCAAAAGTATGGAAACTCCTGAAGGTCTCAGAGAGACATGATTTCTTCGAAATATGAAAAATCACGTCAAAAGAGATATTCAATTAGAAATCTCATGGTGACCTTAAATTTGACCAAGAATTTAACTTTCACTGGTTATTTCTAGGTCAACTATATTTCTTTTTAATATGATTATAAATTGCTACAGGCTGTGCAGTCCAGTTACATGGGCTGTAGATCCTGTGTGCGGCTGGATGATGGAATGTCACCTTGGTTTGACGTCAATATCGGCGTTAAGCAGGGCTGCGTTCTGTCAGCCAGCTAGTCGACACAATGACAGAAGATTGTAAGAAAAGGGGTCTACGCGTGAATGTGAGCAAAACCAAAATAATGGTCTTTGAAAGAGATGAAGCCAGAACAGATGTAAGAGTAACAATAGGTAATGATGTACTAGAGCAAGTGGATGAATTTGTATATCTTGGATGTGGATTTAGCCGAGATGGAAGGTACACCACTGATATAGAGCGAAGAGGGAATGCGGGAAATAGAGTAAACAGAGCGTTGGGGCAACTTCTCAAGAATGCAAGGATAGAGTTCTCTGGCACTTTGTCCTCTCTGCCTACCCTGCAAGGGACATGGCGTGATGGTATGTATGTATGTATGTATTATAAATTCAAAATCTTTCTGGAATTATATTATACCAAAGTGTTACAAATAAGATAGATAAATGAAAAAAACTAGAGCAAATCCAGTCTCAAAAGATTGCGCAAACGATAATGACACTTACAGACCCATAGCACTGTTATCGATGTTTGCCCAAATTTAGGAATACGTTTTTTGAATGAATATTTACAAAAACAAATTAGCACTGCAATAAAAAAAAAACATAGTTGCCGACAAGAACGAAAGTACGGATAGTACCATTTATGCCGTATTTAATATCTACCTGATATAGAGCGAAGAGTGAATGCGGGAAATAGAGTGAACGGAGCGTTGGGGCAACTTCTCGGTAGCCACCACCTCAGCCAGAAGGCACGTGTAGCATCAGTAGCAGCATCAGCAGTATACATAACGCAGTGCTTGTCCCAACATTACTGTATGGAAGCGAGAGTTGGGTATGCAGAAAAGAGTATGATAGTAAAATTAATGCGGTCGAAATGCGATCTCTGCGGCAAATCTGTGGAGTTAGGCTGACCGAAAGGGAATGCTCCAATGGTTCGGACATGTGGAAAGAATGCCAAACGAACGTCTGGTTAAGAAGATATATAATGCGAAAGTGGAAGGATGTAGGTACCGGGGGAGACCGAGACTAACCTACCTAGACCAGGTCGTTCATGTACTGAAGGAAGGTGGAGTCAAGAGTCTCCGAAACCGGCGAGCGTGTATGAAGAGAATTATGAATGTTGAGGAAGCGAGTGAAGTATGCAAAGATAGAGTTCTCTGGCACTGTGTTCTCTCTGCCTACCCTGCAAGGGATATGGCGTGATGATATGTATGTGTATAAATTGCAATTATATTTGGGGTATATAAATGATTTTCCATTTTGTTTAAAATTTATGAATATCTATTTCGCGTGGGAGTATAAAGTATTATAATGGTGCATTAAAATACTTTAAATTCCCACACAATTGCAATGCATTGTATAGGGTTAAGAGCCCTCAGCGCTCACCCATAGTCCGTGTAAGGCTGTCAAAGACCTCTACGACTAACAGCTAAAAAAACACAAAAAAGAAAAAAAAAAGCAATGCATTGCAATATTAGTCTGGGTGTAATTTTTGTCCAATAATTATATGTTTGTAAAGTCCCTCGCAATACAAGAATTGTTTTCCTTAGTACAGGTTGTTGTCTTTTAGTTTTTTTTTATTATAACTTACAATGTATCTATTTGTGGTAGGACCACACTGTAGACAGTTTTCTGTCTACAGCTACGGGCCGGTCCGTCCGGGTTAGTACCACACTCTCGCAGAAAATCGACGTCCGAACAAAGGCAATGTGCTGTTGCGCTTCGTTCGGTGATCGAGAAAACCGGCAGCCCAACTTATTGGGTGGGTTTGGGGTTTTTACTTGGTAGGCAGCGGCCTAGTAAGATCCATGGCGACAGTAACACTTACCATCAGGTGTGCTGCGTGCTCCTTTGCCACCATCGGCAATAAAAAAAAATAAAAAATGAAAATTGCAAGTAATTATTTTATATTGCTGAGTATGAACTATATATCTCATCACTACTATCTTTCCCGTAGACTAGTTGCTTTCTATTGCTACATATTAAACGAAAGAGACTTCTTTTTTACCACACTTTTATCAGATTCATTTGTATCACGTTCAATGCCGACCACTCGGATCCGAATGGGGCAAGGGGTAGCGGCGCCTCGCACTCGGATCCGAGGGAGCGTCCCGTTCATGTTGTACTAGCTCCGAGTGTTCGGCACCCAGCATGTTGTATACCGAATTTTGTCGGCACTGAATGTGGTATATTTCTTAGTAACCGACGCCTTAGCTTGACTTTAATCAAACAATATATGTATGTTGTGTTTTTACTTTTTACCGATATGATATTTTTAGAACCATCACCAGACCCTCGTTAGTAAACTTAATCAATTGGAGTTGTGAAAATGAACCATATGAATTCTACTAGTTAACCACGCGTGTGGGCGGGCTCCCTAACCGTCTGACTTAGTGCTTTCCTATGGCGACCACAGAGGGTCATGGCAGTCAAGACCATACACGGATACCGCACGGTGGAGATGGAAGCAGCGTGTCTATCGGCCGCAACACCTCCGTGGTACCTGGAGGCGGAGATGCTCGCCGGACTCTATCGACGGACGTCGGTGACGCGGGTTTAGGGCAGCACCGTCTCTCCAGCAAAATGACCGCCTGGCGGGGTAAAGTTCGCCGTGACATCATTACCCGTTGGGTAATCCGGCTGGAGATGCCTCGGTTTGGTGTTCCGACCGTTGAGGCTTTTCGGCCGGTGCTGATGGAGTGTTTGGATCGTCGGCACGGGATCCTCTCCATCGACTGGTGCAGGTCTTGACGGGGCATGGTTGCCTCGGCAAGTACCTGCACACGGTCGTGAGGAGGGAGAGGACGAGAACATGGCGCAGAATACGCTTGAGGTCTGTGTAGTCGGCCAAAAAAAAGGGCCTTATTAGCAAACATTTAAGAATTCTACTGTCCAAATCCCAATACCTAACTCCATCATCAGAATAGATCGATGGTATCAAATTGTTATATTCATCTAGTTTACACATATTGCAAAGTTATACGTCGCTACATCTATTAGGTAGTTGGGTTTAAATTGTCTTCTAAAATGTTAATGCATATTTAGTTACAAGTGAAACCAATATAAACCGTGTAAATAAGGTAAAACACTGAGAAAATAAGGTATATTGGCCTTGAATATGATATTGCTATTGATCATCATGAACTTGACACGTGTTTTTTAGCTTCTCAAAGGCCTAGAAGCGTGCCTTGGGTTTTTTTATACGTTACTACGTTCAAATATACTTATTTATACCCAGGGACCGCACAACCCCGTTTAAGGGTTAACCCTTTCGACAGGGTAACCCGTACATGGGGTCACTCATATCGCAGTGTAACCCTTTGTGTTATATCGGCAAAACCCAGCAATGGGGTTAACCCCTTTATTAAGGTAACCACTTGAAGGGGTTAACCCCTTCAATGACTTAAGCCTTTGAAGAGGTTACCTTTATGAAAAGCTTTTATTCGGGTTACCTTGTATTACCTAATAGAATTGAGCAAAATGTAGGTGTAGGTATATTTTGCACCCAGCGGTGCCTCTTTGCCTTACTATTTGTTATTTAGTTATTACGAATTTCACAAAAAAACGGCGGCAGATAAGTGAGCTAATAATTGAGGCGAGTAACACAGGTAAGTGATTATTATTTAATATTGTGACATGTACGTAATAATATTTGTTAAATAATAATTGTTATTATGCCAAGTTTGTAACTTGGCATAATAACAATAACAAACTGAATTACATTCTTGTAATTATTTAGTAAAATATACTTTTATTTTTACTTAATTACTCATATGATTGATTGTGTTTCAAGTGATATGATAATGATGTACCTACCATTCAATAAATAATCAGCCGATTTTTGTTGTGAATCTAGATGAACTCTCGAGTTCGATTATTAGCACAGGCGGCAATGATGGTGGGTAATATATATATATAATAAAAGAGTTCAGTTTACATTAGACGGTCGCACTGGCATAACGTATTACATCGTGCTTTGTTAAATTAGAGTTTGTCAACCTTTTCTTAAATACTTTAATATAATTAGTAATTATGAAGAAGTGTGCAATGTGTAAATCGAATTTCACTGACGGTGCTCAATGTTCTGCATGTGGACATGAACTAGACTTCAGCTGTGCCGGTATTTCGGAAGCGGGCTGGAGGAAGTTGGGTGTCGAACGTAGGGCCACTTGGAAGTGCTCTTCATGTAGATCTAACTCACCAGGCCCTTCAAATGTTAAGGAATATGCATCATTGGAGGGCATACTAAAAGAGATCCGTGAAATTAAACTTGCGCTGGCCAAGCTCCCTGTGATAGTAGAGGATATCAAGCATATTAAAGAGGAGATCCAAGATTTAAAAGCGTCAACTGAATTTATAAACGAACGATTCGAAGAATTCACAAACAAGATGGGTTATTTGGAAAAAACCGTCTCGGCAATACAACAAAAACAATCATTATTGGATACAACAATAATAGAATTGAAAAATCAGGTGATCAATAGTGAGCAACGTACTCGTCTTAACAACATCGAGATTAAGGGCATTCCCCAGAGAAAAGATGAAAATTTATTCCAAATTGTTGAAAGAATCGGCTCTAAAATAGGATACGCTCTCCCTAAAACTCAAATTAATTATATTTCAAGAATTCCTACCTACAACACAAAAGAAAAAACTATTATTGTGAGTTTTATTAATCGATACATCAAAGAGGAATTTATATCATCGGCGCGAGCTTTGAAAACATTACAACCTGGTGATTTGGGTTTTGAAAACACTGCAGGGAGAATATTTGTAAATGATCATCTGACTGCCGAAACCAAGCTTTTACTTAACAAGGTGAGGCAAGTCGCAAAGGAGAAAAAATACTGTTATATTTGGGTGAAGTTTAGCAAGATTCATGTTCGCAAGAATGAAACAACCAAGTCTTTTATTATCAGCAACATCTCGGATTTAAACAAAATTACCTAATGGGATACAATACAAATATTACTTCTCTTTCGTCTGTAGTCTATGATCAGCGTATCATAAACTTATTTTTATGCCTTGTACTTATTTCTGTACTTATTTTTCTGATAATAATTATATAATTATATTAAATGGACACTATATAGTGATGCAATATTTACCTCATTTATGGATTATTAATTTTATTATTCGATGGTTTAATCAGTTATTAGATTTAATCCGATACAATGGTTCTTTGTAATTTGAAAGTGTATTATCAAAATGTTCGGGGATTACGTTCAAAAACAGCACAGTTCTATCGTAATTTATCTCTCGCTTCTTATGATATTTTAATATTAACTGAAACTTGGTTATTACCTGGCGTGAGTGATTCGGAGTTATTTGATAATCGTTATATGGTATTCCGTCGTGATAGGGACTATACTGCTACCGGTCAGACTAGAGGGGGAGGAGTGCTTATTGCAGTTCGAAATGAATTATGTGTTATACCCCAACCGTGCTATAGTTCGACTGCGGAAGACCTATGGTTAACTTTGAATTTGAAACAGTGTAATATTAAGACAAAAATGGATTTTAAACTAAATTTGTGTGCTGTCTATATGTGTAAACAGAGTAACATATTATCGTTTTCAAACCAATTAAATAACTTTCTCCATAAAGTAGACGAGATTTTAGTTAACAAGCCCACAGAAAAGTATTTAATAATTGGTGACTTCAATATGAGTGGAATATCGTGGTCATCGAGTGTCGGTGAGTTGTGTTTATCCCCCATTAATATTTACAGTGTAGATGAACATTCTTTTATTGACTTATTATGCATTCATGGCTTGAACCAATATAACGGAATATTAAATCGTTATGGAAGAATACTAGATCTTGTGTTATCGAATGATGTAGTCACCGTCTCTGAGTGCCGTGATGCTTTGGTGCATGTTGACCCACATCATAATGCACTTACTATAACTGTTAACTTTTTAGAACTTACCTACCTACTACCAGCTGTTCAAAATAAATTTATGTTCTACAAGGGTGATTACGATAAAATTAATAAGGAGATATCGGAAATCGATTGGGATTGTAAACTCATGAATAAGTCAATAGAAATTGCCCTGCAATGCTTTTATTCAATTTTAAATAATATTATCGTTAAGTATGTACCTAATAAAATATGTAGAAATGATTGTTATCCTATATGGTTCACATTGGGTTTAAAGAAAGCCATAAAAGAAAAATATAAGTATTTTAAAAAATATAAAAATTATGGTAACACTTCTGATAAAGCTACTTATCAGTTATTGCGAGTTAGAGTGAAAAAACTAGAGGCAGAATGTTATCAAAATTATATCACTTCCGTCGAAAATTCTATTAAAATAAATCCTAAAAATTTTTGGCGATACGTTAAATCAAGGTCCAGTACTTCTGATGTTCCCAATACCGTCAGATATGGTGAATTAGTAGCTACCGGTGGTAAAGATATTTGCAACATATTTTCCCAATATTTTTATTCTACTTTTCTAGATTCTTCACACAATTCAAATTTACCTAACCCCGATTCTGACTGCGACTCGTTTGCTCATATTTCAAATATAACAATAAGCATTAACGAATTGATAAAATTATTAAAGGAGCTTAATCTTAATAAATCTGTTGGACCAGATCAAATACCTGCTATCTTATTGGTCAATTGTGCAGAAACTATTGCACTACCTATTTCTATACTTTTTAATTTATCGTTGCAGAAGGGTGTTATGCCTTCTATATGGAAGTCTGCATTTATAACCCCTGTACATAAGAAGGGTTCTAAAATTGATGTAACGAATTATCGTCCCATATCAAAAATGTGCCTTATAGCGAAATTATTTGAAAAAATTATTCATAACCAATTATATTCTTCTATAAAGAGTTCACTCAGTGATTTTCAGCATGGGTTTATGAAAGGGAGATCTACAACATCTAACTTAATCCTTTTAGATGATTATATAACAGATAATCTATCGCGGGGTAAACAAGTCGATGTGGTGTACACAGATTACACGAAATGTTTTGATAGAATTGATCACAATATCTTAATTCACAAACTAAGGTCCATAGGTATACACGGAGACTTATTGAGATGGTTCATATCTTATATATCAAATAGATCTCAAGCAGTTGCTATCAAAAATTACATATCTAGTTGGATAATTGTCCCCAGTGGCGTGCCCCAAGGGTCACTTTTGGGGCCAATATTGTTTATAATCTTTATAAATGATATCAGCCGATGTTTCCATACCTCCAGAGTACTGTGTTTCGCTGATGATATGAAAATTTTTAGCTCCATATCATCTTATAGTGATGTCCAAGCTCTGCAATCTGACTTGTCGCGCCTTGAAGACTATTGTCACAGAAACAACCTGGAACTTAACCCACTAAAATGCTCTGTTGTCACTTACGCTAGAAAGAAATATGTTATTGTCTCGAATTATACTTTAAGTGGGTATACAATCAGTAGATATAATGTGATTCGTGATCTTGGTGTCATTTATGATTCAAAACTAACTTTCGATGATCAAATAGATAGTATTGTCAAAAAAGCTTTGAAATCCTTAGGGTTTGTGATGAGAGTTTCGACTTCTTTCAAGGAGATTAAAACTCTTAAAATACTTTATTGTACGTTCGTTAGAAGCGTATTGGAATATGGGTCAGAAATATGGAATCCTAGGTACAGTAAGTACATTACCAGAATCGAAAATATTCAAAAGAGATTTATCAAATATTTATGCTATCGTACTAATATTAAATTTAAATCAGAGGATTATTTAAAATTGTGTGCTAAATTTCACCTTCTCCCACTGTCTAATCGACGAGAAATTTCAGATATTACATACATTTTAAAAATTATCCGTAATAATATAGATAGCCCCGAGCTTCTTTCAAATATTAATATTAATGTTCCAAGCAAATCTACACGGCATCATACTCCACTGAGTTTAAATGTGGTGTCCACCAATTACAGACAAAATAGTTTCTTGTGGCGAGCAGGAAAGACTCTTAATATAAAATGCAAGTTACACGATGTTGATATATTTAACACAAGCTTAACAACAGTGAGACGATTACTAAGCCAGGATTTTTTTTTTCAATTATAACAGTTTGTAATCCTTAAATTATATTAAATAATGTCTACTGTCTCAGTAGCCTAATGTGAAGCATATTAGCGGAGACCTATGATTAGCTGTATGATGTGTATTAAGTAGTTTAATATTATTATTGTGCTGTTGGTCTTCCAAATAAAAATAAATAAATAAATAAATAATTGTTAATAAAAAATAGGATAAAAGTCCGTATATATAGCATATTGGGTTCGATGCAAACTTTGTGGCGATTGTGACCTGTTAAGATTTATAAAATCCGATTACGAAATGAAAAATGATGTCGCAAGCGGGATCCCGCTTGCGACATCATTTTTCATTTCGTAATCGGATTTTATAAATAATTAAGCATATTAAGTGCTAAATTTCAGTAATTTAAACTGTTAAGATTTGTAAAGAAGTGCCACCCGACACGACGCCGTGGAACATGCTGCATAGTTTACAGTTTGTAAGTAGTTGTCCCTACTGTAGTTAAACTTCAGTAATCATTTAATAATAATAGCTATTTTTAACTGCCGAAAAAAATGGAGTAGGTTCTCAAGTAGAAGCGTATATACTTTTTTTTATGTATGACCACACACAACTTTTTGTAGAGTAGTGCGATTTTGATAATTCTTTTTTTATTGGAAAGGGTGTACCCAGAAGTTGGTCCCATATAAATTTGGAAAAAAAATCCATATCTAGGGATAGGAAAACAGGAGATGATTTAGAGTTCTTTCACAGATTTTATTATAACCACAAAAAAATTATACAATAAAAACTTTTTCACAAAAAAATTAAACCTTCGAAAAAACTGAAAAACAAAAAAACAATGCGTGTGTTAGATTAATAATAGAAGAAATGTATAGGTATATAACATTTAAAAAAGGTAATAAGATTCTATTTTACGTCGATTTAAAAAATAATGATGAATTACGATATGATTTGTGTTATTAGGGTAAAAAGTGGATTAAAATTAAATAATAGTCGCTGATTTGATATCAAAGTTGTGGGTTGTCGGTTTTTTGTGCAGTTTGTGGGTATTTAAGGAGCGATAGCGCGGTGAAACGGTCCATATATACTGCGTTGGTCCGTTCTGGCGTGCACACGTGCCGCCGTTTCGCGTTCCCCGCTCACGAGTGTTTCGCGCGCTTTCGCCCAACCGTCGCTACGGACATCGAGTGGACGACCAAACCGTCTTTTTCAAGGCAAATTGTTTGTCTCACATATTCTCCTTACTGCTCGGCACAAAGCCGTTACAGGAAGGAGAATATTTTTCTATTATTATACAGATAAAAGTCAAGTGACCCCATAAGGGTAAATCCAATTTTTATATTGGTCCTCGGTGGAAACCTAACGGTGCTAACCAAGCCGAGTGGGCGAGGCCCTGACTCGCCTGCCGGTCCCCCTCAGGGATCGGCAAAACAAACGGACGGGCCTAGAACAGCCGGCCTTGGGGTTTGCCCCTAGTCGGCCCTAGGTATCACCTATACCAACCCCTCCGATCCTTCCATCCATCCCTGGGTGCTGAGTTTGGGTGTGCCTGCCCGTAAGGGCACATACCACCCCTGCACTTAGGCAGTTAGGAACCGTCTCGCACATTAAGATCGGCGAACGGATACAAGCTTAGGGCTCATCTTAGTACTAAGTACATCCTCCCGACCTATCCCGGTTGGGAGGGAACACAATTACACACCTCCGGGTTTTCCCCCCGGTGTGGTAGGACCAGCTAGGAGACAATTTATGCGTAATTAGCATAGGCAGACACCCGCACCTACCTATCTATTTTTAATTTTTTCAATTAAAAATGGACTAGGTAGGTTTTGATGATATTCTCGCGGACGAATATATGTGGGCGATAATCGTCCAAAGGTACGGTGACCGCG
Source organism: Lymantria monacha (assembly GCA_905163515.2). Taxonomy (NCBI): domain Eukaryota; kingdom Metazoa; phylum Arthropoda; class Insecta; order Lepidoptera; family Erebidae; genus Lymantria; species Lymantria monacha. The sequence goes on from LR991091.1 coordinate 21,955,642, forward strand.
CACCGGAGCGCAGTCAATCTCGCCCAACATCCCCAGCCATGACCATCACCCCCGAAAGAGGGGACGATGAAGATACTGAGATGGAAACGGAGACGGATACCGAAGCCGATTCCGCCACGGCCCGCTCCTCTTCCACTACCTCCTCCGACGCCGAAGATTCGCCAAATGATGGTGAATTCCAAGAGGCGACATCCCGTAAACGCCGAAAGGCCATTAAAAATAAGGCCGCCAAGGCCATCAAAGTCGCGTCTCAAACTGAGACAGCCCCTACCCCCGACTCCCCTGCCGCTCACTTCGCTGAGTACGGCAAACCGGTGCCACCAGCGCCGAAAACCACCGAGGTTACAACGACCCCTCCGGTCACACCGAACCCTAAGGTCGCCGCCCAGACCCCAAAGGCCACTTCGGCCCCCTCCAACAACACCCCAAAGGCTCCATCTCCTCCCCCCCTGTATATAAGGGATAAGGAGAAATGGATCGCCATCTCCTCATGGTGCTACACGCACCATGTCAATTACAAGACGGCCAAATCAACGCCGCAAGGAATAAGGGTTGACGTCTGCACTACAGACGATCACCGCGCCCTGTCCAAGATGCTAGGGGAACAGTGTATCCCCTATCACACATATACTATGCCAGAGGCAAAGTTACTTCGCGCCGTAGTGCGCAATATCCCAAAGGAGATCGGCACTGAGGAGATCCTAGAGTCCCTCAAGGCCCAAGACCTTCCAGTTAAAGAGGTCCACCGCATGGTCCGCGGTAAGGGCCGTATAGCCTTGAACATGGTCCTTGTTTGCCTTGCAAACACCCCAGAGGGTAAAGGCATCTACCGCGTCACAAAAGTGTGTGGCCTTTCCGGGGTTTCGGTAGAACCACCCTACAAGACCGGCAACTTGGCGCAATGCCACAAATGCCAGTTATATGGACACACGTCCAATAACTGCTTCGCCCGTCCGAGATGTGTGAAGTGTCTGGGTGACCATCACACCTCGGAGTGCGAACGGCCTAAGGACCACACACTCTGCACAGAGCCGTCCTCATGCGTCCTGTGTGGAGAAGCAGGCCACCCGGCCAACTATCGCGGTTGCCCAAGAGCCCCGCGAAGAACGCCCCCGCAACAAAGCAGGGCGCGTTACTATAACAAGGCCTTCGTGCCCGCCCCCCTCCCCACCGAAAACGCATGGAACCGCCCCTTAGCTATCACTAAGGAGGCCTTCCCCGCCCTCCCGCAAAGGCAGCCCCCCATGTCCCCCCCCACTAGGCAGGTGACATCAACAGCTCCCCCGCCAACCGTTGGGCATAACAAGCCTACCGGAGGCCAACCTAAGCCCCTTATGGGCATTAAAATCAACAAACCCGCGACACCGCCGGTTAGAGCAGTGAGCAACGCGCTCCCTAAAACCCCACAGGGCATAGACCCGGAGCTAGCCCTTGTGCTAAACCTCGCGGCACAAATAAACTTCGCGGAGATCCGCGAAATGGCAGCGGAAATGAGGAGGAACGAGGGAGATGCCCTCGCCCTCCTCAACATCGCCATCAGATTCGCTCCCACGCTCAAAAGGCTGGGCTCTCTAAAAATTAACTAAAAATGGATTCACATCCTAGCGGTAGAGTCAAACCACGACACCTCAAGTTAGGAACATTCAACGCCAATAGCCTGTTCAAACAGAGGGATGAAGTAGGTACATTCCTAAGGGAACATCAGCTCGATATTCTTATGGTACAGGAGACGTTCCTTAAACCTTTCAACCGGGACCCTAAAATTGCGAATTATAATATAGTTCGTAATGGTAGGACTACCGGGCGACTGGGGGGAACTCTCATATACTATAAGAAATCGTTGCACTGCACGCCTGTGGATCCGCCCCCTATGGCGCACATTGAAGCATCTGTATGCTGCCTAGCCCTCACCGGCCATCAGCCAATTACAATAGTTTCAGCCTATCTCTCCCCTAGGGGAGCGGATAATCATCTCATAGAAAGCGATCTCAAAGCCTTGTTTGACTTGGGCGGCGCCGTCATCATTGGCGGTGACCTTAACGCCAAGAACACCTCATGGAACTGTCTCAGTTCCAACAAGAGGGGCAAGGCTCTAGAGTTATACGCAGACAGATTAGGGTTTGACGTCATAGGGCCATTAGAGCCGACGCACTTCCCGTACATCGTCTCGCACACGCCAGACATATTAGATATAGTACTACTCAAAAACATAAATTTACGTTTATGTTTAATAGAAGTACATCACGAATTAGACTCAGATCACCGTCCGGTGACTCTGGAATTCGCCTCCCCCACCCCAGGCCCCTCAGGCCAAAACAACGTAACGACAAGGCTGACCACCGATTGGGTTCGACTGAAGAGAAATCTACAGACGACCACATCGGTACACCTTGATCAAATTCCGAAGGACATTAGGTCCAAGGAAGAGACCTCCCAGGCGATCGATTCGTTCACAGAACACGTGCAGTCGTTAATTGACGGCTGCTCGCGGCGAGTACCCGATACGAGTGATCGTAGAGGGCCCTTGCCGGCCGACGTACGTGAGCTGTTAAGACAAAAGAACGCCGCGACCCGCGCGTACGACCGATATCCTACCGAGGACAACCGCAAACGCCTGCGGCACCTCCAAAGGAAGGTCAAACACGAAATTAGTAACTTCAGACAGAGCAAATGGGACGCCACACTAGAAGAGCTAGTGCCTTCGCACACAGCCTTCTGGCAGATTTCCCGCTCTCTCAAAAAGGATATAGTGTCCACACTCCCCCCTCTCAACCGACCCAACCAACCGCCGGCATTCATGGACGACGACAAGTCGGAATGTCTGGCCGACAGTCTGGAGCTTCAATGTACGCCGAGTACACTATACGACCAAGACGCGGTACACCACCACCACATCAACACCGAAGTGGTCCGTCGTACCACTTTTTCGCGATCGCAAATAAACGACAGTCACGATCAACCTATTCCAGCAGTGTCCACCGACGAGGTCGAGTCGCTAGTCAAGGGCTTACAAGCCAGGAAAGCCCCAGGTTCGGACGGATTAACAAATAGAGTCATTAAATTATTCCCCGCCCACCTAATATTAATACTGTGCAGTATTTTTAACGCAGCCCTCACTTATAACATCTTTCCTTCACAGTGGAAAGAGGCCGTGGTAATCGGAATCCACAAACCCGGCAAAAAACGTACCGAACCTAGTAGTTATCGCCCTATCAGCCTACTAAGCAGCTTAGGTAAACTATACGAACGTATAGTACTCAGTAGGTTACGCACCTTCGCCGAGGCCAACAACCTCGTGCCTAACACACAATTCGGTTTTCGTACGCAGCACAGCTGTGTACAACAGGTATATAGATTAGTTGAATACACAAGTGGTCAGTTCGTTAGGGGCAGATACACTGGTGTATTATTCCTAGACGTAGCGAAAGCATTCGACAAAGTATGGCATGAGGGCCTAATTTACAAATTATATACTTTTAAAGTATCCCAGAATATTTAATTCTAATAATACATGACTATCTGAGTCATCGCAGCTTTCGCTACAGGGTGGAAGGGACGTTGTCGACCTCCCACCCTCTCAAGGCCGGCGTCCCTCAGGGATCGGTCCTCTCTCCGTACCTCTTCACGCTATACACTAGCGATTTACCCGTATTCACTCGCGTACACACGGCTCTCTATGCCGATGATACCGCACTCTTCTGTGCAGGTAATACCCCGACAACCGTAGTTAAGACACTCCAGAAAGCGGTTACCGCCCTTGCCAATTGGTATAGGAAATGGAGAATAGAAATCAATCCCGAGAAGAGTCAGGCGGTCATGTTCACTAAACGATCTGCCCGCATCTGCTCTCCGGAAGACATCCCTCGCCTCAGATTATTCAATAAGCCTGTCACTTGGTGCAGGCAAGCTAAATACCTAGGAGTGACCCTCGACAATCGACTCACCTTCATACCACACATAAGGCAAGTTCGCGCGCGTGCCGCCTTTGTGATGGGCCGCCTTCATTGCTTATTAAACGCTAAATCCAAAATGTCCTTGAAGAACAAGGTCAGATTATACACTGCCTGCATACGGCCTATTATGACCTATGCCAGCGTAGTGTTCGCACACGTTAATCCACCAAAGATCCGCAGGTTACAAACAATACAAAACCGGTTCATGCGTCGAGCCACGGGGGCACCGTGGTTCATTCGAAACGTCGACCTTCACATCGACCTCGAATTGCCGACCATCAGGCAATACATGAAGCGGTGCTCCCAGAGGTTCATTGACTCTGCCATGACACACCCCAACCAATTAGTGGTTGGGGCGGCTAACTATGTCCCATCTAAAATATCCGTAATCAGACGTCCTCGACATGTACTGACCGACTCTGACGATTCGATTACAATCGCTCAAGAAAGAGCCTACACGGCCCGCGCGGCCACAACACATAAATATCCGCGCTTCCGACCTCGCCGCCGAGGTCGTAAGTTGCGACGCGTAAAAGTCATAAACTCAAACGTGGGCACGCCCACTTTGCTATCAGCGACGCCCCGAGCCGAGGTCCGTTCACCACAGGGTGAGCCCTCGGGCCTTGTCGCTTAAAATTTTACCGGGTTGAGAGCCCTCAGCGCTCACCCATAGTCCGGGTTAAGCTGTGACAGCCATCTGCGGCTAACAGCTAAAAGACAGACACAAAAAAAAAAAAAAAAAAAAAAAAGGTGAAACGGTCAGTTGCTGTTGGCTTTCGTACTGTTAACATCTAAGGTTGTATTTTTGTATCATTATGTAGTTGTGCATTTAATGGTAATACTTTTGTTTATTTTCATTGAATAGTATTATGATAAATTGCTATGTAAATTATATGTATTGTTATAAGGTTGTTTGCTTTACTACCTTATTTATCCGATATGATAATAACCTGATACCTATTACAGATAATATTGAGTATTAATAATACATATATCTAAATATAATACCTATATATATATATACAAAAATATAATATATACACAATTAATTTAACACGTGCGTACGAAGTACACATGTCAGAAGTTAAACTTTGGCAAACTAATTTTTAAATCTCGTTTACATACATCAACCAAGCCTGTAACAGGTATATTACGCGCATGCGTTCGAGTGCCACGCATTCACTCTCGATCTGTCTCTTTCTATTCCCCCTCTCCAGGAGCGTTGAACATTTAATGCAACAGCGCTTTCATAGACCCTCCATTAGCGTTAAACGTTTAACGCAATATTATATAATATATAAACTTTGTTTTTATTGACCATAATAACTAAGTTCTTAAACTAATTTAAATACACCTAAGTGATTTTGAGTCGGCGTCAGAAGTAATTTAGTCATCACTGTTCATTAATTGTTTGCCGCCGACTCAAAATTACTTAGGTGTACTTAAATTAATTTAAGAACTTAGTTATTATTAAGGTCAATAAAAACAAAGTTTTTTATTTTTTGTTTTTCAGTTTTTTCGGCGGTTTAATGTGTCGCAAGATTTAGCTACATAGCATTTTAAATTATTTATTATTTTTACATACATAGTAATACATACATATCATCACGCCATATCCCTTGCAGGGTAGGCAGAGAGAACAGAGTGCCAGAGAACTCTATCCTTGCATACTTCACTCGCTTCCACAGCATTCATAATTCTCTTCATACACACTCGCCGGTTTCGGAGACTCTTGACTCCACCTACCTTCAGTACGTGACCAATCTGGTCTCTCGGTCTCCCCTGGTACCTACATCCTTCCACTCTCATTGTATATCTTCTTAACCAGACGTTCGTTCGACATTCTTTCCACATGTCCGAACTATCGGACCATTCCCTTTCGCATCTTTACACCAATACTCTCTTTCATACCTACTCGCTCTCTTACGTCGTCGTTGCGAATGCGGTCGGTCAGCCTAACTCCACAGATTTTCCGTAGAGATTGCATTTCGACCGAATTAATTTTGCGTTCATGCTCTTTTCTGCATACCCAACTCTCACTTCCATATAGTAATGTTGGCACAAGCACTGCGTTATGTATTGCTACACGTGCCTTTTAGCTGAGGTGGTGGCTACCGACAGAGATGTGACTTATCTAAGATACAAGTATCTGAAATACAGATACAAGATACGTATTTCCATCTTGTATCTAAGATACTTTTTAAAAATGTATTTAGTATCTTGTATTTAGATACCTTTTGTTTGGTATCTTTGTATTTTATAAATACTTTTTCTGATAAAATACTTTTAGTAATATGTTAGCAGACATTTATAAAATTATTAGTCCAACATCTTTTTGATGTCACATCTTTTAACAAACTGTATCTAAGTCTTTCATAACTGTTATTGCCTTTCTTTTAAAATCCGTGAGCAACTAAAAACAAATAATGTCGCCATACAGTTTTAAAAGTCACGTGTTTCATATGCAGTGCTGCACGATTTATTCGTAAATAATATTTATTACAATAGGTGTGGGTTCAAATCCCAATTGTGACAATCATTTTTCGCTGGAATCGGTTTTTTTAAATAATCATTCATATTAAATTCTATATTTCAGTAATTTGAATAACATGATTGTGTAATCGTTTAATACAATTCTAACTGCAAAGTTTGAGTATTAAGTCTGTACAAAGTATAAACAATGTCGGGTAGATGGCACACGTCTCCTTAATGACGAAAATATAATACGATGCAAGAATTGAATGTCCTATAACAGTGCACGGTGGTGTAAGTGGTAGCACTATTGGAACGGATTTCCAATTGGTGTGGGTTCGAATCCCACTTGTGACAATAATTTTTCGCTCGTAATCGGGTTTTTATAAATAATCATGCATATTAAATGTTAAATTTCAGTAATTTGAATAATATTAATGTCATTTATTAAAAATAAACTTAAATTCATTAAAATAAAATCTTGTTGTCTTACAAAAGTATTTTCATCTTAAGAAGTATTTAGAAGATACCTATCTTGTATCTAGTATTTCATATACTATTTTCAAAAGTGTTTTGTATCTGGTATCTGAAATACTTAATTTAAAAGTATCTTGTATTTTGTATTCCAGATACTTTGTACAGGGTATTTTGTACATCTCTGGCTACCGAGAAGTTGTCCCGCCGCTCCGTTCACTCTATTTCCCGCATGGCGCATTCACTCTTCGCTCTATATCAGTAAGTAAGTAAGGTACACAGGTAAGTAAGGTACACCACCTTCCATTATAGATACATTCCTTATTATTTTTAATTATCAACAATTGCAAATTGAGTTTTATTACAATGTTACAGTCAATATTTTTACAAGTAATAGTAATTTCTGTGAATGCTGCGCAAGTTTTTTTTTTTTGGAAGAGTTTCCAAACAATATTTTTAATTTTTAGAATTATAAGACAATATGTTATTATTCTAAGTTTTTAATTATTATATTAGTGAAAAAATAGAAGTTACGAACTAACTGGGTAATATACTATTTTACAGGTTTCATAGAATACAGTTTTAACGGCACAGATAACGATACAGAACGGCACTGATAAATCATAATCTTTATATTAAAGTACAATTATCATACATAAAAAAAATATGAATCCGAGATGGCAATAGATGAAAATAAAGATACTTGTAAATTTCGAAATTATCATGATGAAAACAGTAATTCGAAAAGGAATAAACTCGAAAGAAAAACACGATGTGTGAGCACCTTACTGATAATGATAACGAATATATTCACTGTAATATTGAGCTGGATAAAAGAAATTATTGTTTTAGAAATTTACTTATAGGAGAGTTTCAGTATTCGGCAATGTAAGAATGACACCAAGGCCTTAGTGAAAGAGAAACGTGATAGAGCAAGTATGAGTGCAGAAGATAGGCTGACTAAAAACTTCGAGGGTAACACCAAACTCTTTTGGAGGGAGGTGAAGAAGTCTCGGGGTGGTTGGTCAGCCTTCAGAATGAATAAAATAAGGTCTAGACATAAGGTGGAGACATTCTTACACAAACACAAGACGTGTTAAGCCGTGAATATTTTGGCGATATGTATGCGGATGCTACGGTTGGCGCCGGTGTCGCATATGGTCTAGTAGATCAACATTCAGCGACGGCGTCCTCCGATGGCATCAGTATGGATGAAGTTGAATGGGCGATAAGAAGTTTGAGAAATGGTAAGGCAGCGGGCATTGATATGGTATCTGCCGAGATGATCAAGCTTGGTGGCTCCTGTGTCCGGGAGGCGTTCCTGTTGCTCCTCAATTTTTGGAGCTCGGGAATGGTTCCCGGGGACTGGAATAGCGCAGTCATCGTGCCTTTGTTTAAAAACAAGGGTTCACGTTATGACTGCGCAAATTACAGAGCCATAAGCTTGACCAGTTTGGCAGCAAAAGTGTATGGTAAAATTATTGAAAGGAGAATGAGGATGGTGTCCGATGGTTTACTGTGTGAGACACAAGGAGGTTTCAGGGGTGGAAGGGGATGCATGGATCAAGTGTTCTCTCTGCGCAACATTGTGGAGAAGCATCTGGCCCTAGGTCAGAGGGTTTTCTGCAGTTTTGTGGATCTGGAGAGAGCGTTTGACACGGTTGTACGAAAGGAACTTTGGGACATTTTGCCGGAGTATGGTATTAGCGGTAAACTGCTACAGGCTGTGCAATCCAGTTACATGGGTCGTAGAGCCTGTGTGCGGCTGGATGATGGAATGTCGCCTTGGTTTGACGTCAATATCGGCGTTAAGCAGGGCTGCGTTCTATCAGCCAGGCTGTTTATCATATATCTGGATAAATGTCTCCAAAGGATGAATGATATGAATGTGGGAGTCCAGATGGGTGACTCAGCGGTCTCTGCTCTGCTTTATGCAGATGATGCAGTACTGTTGGCACAGTCAGCGACTGACCTGCAGACCCTAGTCGACACAATGACAGAAGATTGTAAGAAAAGGGGTCTACGCGCGAATGTGAGCAAAACCAAAATAATGGTCTTTGAAAGAGATGAAGCCAGAACAGATGTAAGAGTAACAATAGGTAATGATGTACTAGAGCAAGTGGATGAATTTGTATATCTTGGATGTGGATTTAGCCGAGATGGAAGGTACACCACTGATATAGAGCGAAGAGTGAATGCGGGAAATAGAGTGAACGGAGCGTTGGGGCAACTTCTCGGCAGCCACCACCTCAGCCAGAAGGCACGTGTAGCAATACATAACGCAGTGCTTGTCCCAACATTACTATATGGAAGCGAGAGTTGGGTATGCAGAAAAGAGTATGAAAGTAAAATTAATGCGGTCGAAATGCGATCTCTTCGGAAAATCTGTGGAGTTAGGCTGACCGACCGCATTCGTAACGACGACGTAAGAGAGCGAGTAGGTATGAAAGAGAGTATTGGTGTAAAGATGCGAAAGGGAATGCTCCGATGGTTCGGACATGTGGAAAGAATGCCGGAGGAACGTCTGGTTAAGAAGATATACAATGCGAAAGTGGAAGGATGTAGGTACCGAGGGAGACCGAGACTAACCTACCTAGAGCAGATCGGTCAGGTACTGAAGGAAGGTGGAGTCAAGAGTCTCCGAAACCGGCGAGCGTGTATGAAGAGAATTATGAATGTTGAGGAAGCGAGTGAAGTATGCAGAGATAGAGTTCTCTGGCACTCTGTTCTCTCTGCCTACCCTGCAAGGGATATGGCGTGATGATATGTATGTATGAGAGTTTCAGTTTTTGCCTCCATGTATATACACGGGTAACTTGGGAGAATCCTTTTAGGAAGAAAAGTTCTCGAGTGGCGACTACGAAACGGACGACGCAGCGTAGGACGACGCCCCACTAGGACGACATCTTAAGAGACGCAGGAAGCCGATGCATGCAATTGGTACAGGACCGTTTTGAGTGGCATTCACTTGGGTAGGTCTATACCCAACAGTGGACATCTATAGGCTGATAGATGGATGAGATTACACGCCTACACTAAAATATTAAATGATGTTGAAACAGCTCAGCATAAGTATTTAAATAATAATTAAAAATGGTTGCATAATCACTAGTTTTTCATTTATATCGTGACACGAATTAACATAATGTCTTGTAAAAAGGCGCTACTATTATTTAATTGTTAGTCCATTGTATGTTTACAAAGCTGTAGTACTTCAATCTATCATCTATTGAAAACCCTCTAAATAAGCTTAACTACTTAAATTACAACGCTGTTTAAATATATCGGACAATAAATTAGGATAAAGTTTGATAACAAACACAATTTTGAAGACAACTGAGTACGCTGACTTAATAGATTATAGTAGTTTGAAGTATTTTCCATTATAAATTGGCTTATAGTTTCTTATATGGCTACTTGCCTTTGCTTTTTTATATTTCACCATTAAATATACCTTTCCTTAAGAAGCAACTCTTAATGCATCCAGGATAAATTTACTGTAGAAATCGCGTGGCACCCAAATATAAAGCTTTTTTGTATACCCAGCTTTCTTGAAATGGGTCAAAATCATTTTGTGATCAATTCCCAGATCTTCAGCTACGTCGTAACTGACACATGTAGCATTTTCACTGAAATAATAACTAAAACCTTTGCTATCACTACATAGTATATATAATAAAATTCGCTTCCCGCTGTCTGTCTGTTCTTATGTATGCTTAGATCTTTAAAACTACGCAACGGATTTTGATGCGGTTTTTTTAATAGATACAGTAATTCAAGAGGAAGGTTTATATACAGGGCGGAGGTGGACCACTCCCGAAAACAAAGACAGGTGACCCTACTAGTCCTACTTGTAATGATAGGCTATAAAAAAAGTCGATTTGGATGAAGAAAAATATTTTTTTCACAAAGAATTGTTTTTTCACATTCCATCGTATTAGGACAGTACCATGTAACGATATTTCCATAAAAATACGTAACTTTACTCAGATGAGAAAAGACGCAATCTATTCAAAACTCACGATCATATGTTCAAGAGTTCAACGACCTCGCGTGGTCAAAATAATTATTTTTTCATCCGAATCGATTTTTTTTCTAGCCTATTATTACAAGTAGGACTAGTAGAGCTACCTGTCTTTGTTTTCGGGAGCGGTCTCCTTCCACCCTGTATATATAATACATGCATAATATAGTAGAGAAACACTGATAATTTTCTAATGTGATGTAGTAAATAATCACATTTTTTGCGCTTACATTGCAAACGCTGGCTGAAAAGTAAATCATTAAAATGAATATCCTAAATGTTATAAGAAATTTAAAATACGGCGCGACCAGATACCGAAGCGTAACATGCGCGGGTCGCTAGTACCTAATATCATAAGAAAGTATAAATATACTTAAACAAGAATACTATTAAATTGCTTTTAATTAAGTATTATAGTCCTTCCGAATTTCGTTAGAGTTCTAAATGAAATGACGAATGATAAGAATAAACATGTTTAGACACGAAAAAAGAAATATTGCAATTAAACATTACATTTTTTTTCGCGTCTATACATATTTATCTATACATGACAAGCAAATGCGACAAGCAAAATTGAACTGTAAAATCAAAGCATCAATAATTATTATTACATTTTTATAAGTCGCTCGATACACGCTCAGTGTCGCCGTTGGGTAGGTAAGATGTTACGTGTGGTCGTGGTTACGTGAGTTTCAAACTAATTTCGATTGAAAAAAGGGTGCATATTCAATGTCTGTGGCTGGAATGGCTTACCCTGTTACAGTGTTACAGAATAAAAGGGTAGTTAACCCATTCGGAAGGGGTTACACTGCACCCGTTCGAGGTGTAACATGTGTCAATGGGTTTATTTTTAAGCGCTTAAAAAAACCCCTTCAAAAACCCTTTCAACGAGTATCCGAATGGTCCCTGTTTATACCTAATAATATTCGAGGTACTAATAGATTCGAGGTAAGTCGATGTGCGTGTAAATTGGTCCACTACATAAGTGTACAAATTTAAAAAGATTTTTACATTATAAAGGTTCATTTCACCGTTGTTAAAAATGTTTTTTTTTTGATGCACGAATAACAAAAACCGTTCTAAAAAACAAAAACAACAGTTGTACTATTACATTGTTCATACGAATTCTGTTTCGTTGCAGTACTATTCTGCCAGTTTAAACTATTAAAGCAATCGAAGCTGCGGGAACCAACTAGTAGATAGATACCACATACATAAACTTTAAAGATTTTTTTTTTGATTAACTTTAACACTGTGATTTAGACCCAAATAAATTAATTAACAGGCGAGATAGTTACTCTTTTTATTCATCATCATCATCATCATCACAGCCCACATATGTCCCACTGTTGGGCTCGGGCCTCCTCCATAATGGGAGGGAAATTAACCTACTATACCGCGGTATAGGGCTTTTTTTCGAGTTTTCCTTCTCTCGCATAGATGTTATATGCGTTTAATATCCCTTAGTCGTCTCGTACGATCACCCATGGGTAAGATATGAGGTGGTGACTGGTATTCTTACTCCGTCACCACACGGAAACTCTTTTTATTAAATCAGTATTTACTAAATAAAATTAAATTTACGTAGGTATTTTTTAAATATATTAACGGCGGAAAGCGAAAACGTCGTAGTCCACAATGTACGAAAAAAAATTTTATTGCCCTGTTCGAATCAGAAAAAAAAACTGATTCAAATGGTCCGGGTTACATAATTCTATGATGAATAGTTATGAAATTAACATTTTAAAAAAAACGGGGTTAAACTTAAATGCCTGCATTCAAAAACGCTGTACGTTACAGAAAAAAGTAGTAATTACTTATACTATGTCGACTACAGCAATTCGCTTTCCGTAAAAAAAGAATTTTGCTCATTAACGATGTTTTAGCGGGCAGCACGTCTAACTTTTTGCTTGCCAATTTGGCTTTGTCCTCCAAATGACTACCAAACTGGCTAATATTCAAATGTCATATGTCAAATTTAAATCGCTTTACGTTTAATACATTTTGTCTTACCCCAAATAAGCAATTATTTTAGTTTACACCTATTGTAAGATATTAGTTTCATGGAATAACTACGTTTACAACATACAGTTTAGTTCAAATAATGTTGATTACCACGTTTTCGTTTTCCTTAAAAAAATGCATTTGACCCCGCTCCATACAACTCAATAGTGCTTAGCATTAGTTGCTTTTGCATTAGTTTTAACATTCTGTAAAAATAGTTCAAAATGTCGTAGTCAACAAAATTTTGATAAATAATTGTTAGAATGAGATTTGAGAGTAAAAATTATATTTAGAAAAAAATAATAAATCTAATTTCCAAAAATCGTGGGTCTACGTTAAAAAATACGCTAGTTATGATTTTTTGAAAAAAGGTGAAACAGTTTTTTGGCTCTGGTGAACATTTTCGTTTTTGTGGACTACGACGTTTTCGCTTTCCGCCGTCAATATGTAGGTACACAAATAACGCAGAAAACGATAAATAAGCCTTAAAAAAGAAGTACATACAGTCGAACATACAAATTCCTTTTTTAAATCGGTTAATGATGGTGCAGCACAACTTTTGTTTTACCTTGAGTAATTAATTCCGTTGATAGATTTTGCAGTTTTACTTTAGAACGTCCGGCGATGGCCCATGTAACATCACAATATTTTTCCTTCGTTAAAGTGGCTAAAAATTTTACAACATATTTACCCGTAAAACCTGTTGCACCCATTACAACAATATCAACACTTTTCTTCATGATTAAAAAAATAAATCGTTTGAAATATAGTTAAATTTCCAATCGGATAACCTGGTTGCACAGCTGCACTTATCAAGTTATCTATCATGAATAACAAGAACTACAAAAAGTAAGTATAAACAATACGCTACGAGTATATCAATACTTAGAAAAAGACAAACAATCTACCAACTTCGGCATTGTAGAGCATTGTCTCTGTCGCACATTACCTGTTTGAAGTCGCTAGATACACTAAACGACTGGTATCTATTATGAGATGTTAACACCTTCCCTGCGGCTGCGCTAGATTAAGACTTACTTCCAGTGCTATACAAGTCTGGGGTACGATCCCAGAAACCTCCACGCGGTGTACCCTGGGTGCGGGCGTCGAACTGTCGCCCGTAGCGAATATCTGCACGATTTCGCTCCTTACTCTACTACAATAGTAGTAGAGGTTATAGGACGCGAAATATTGGGACGGGCTCAGTCACTCATTCATTTGAGGGCTGGGCAGGCATATGCCACCGCCCACACATCGTAAACCTGATTCTTTGCTTGTCTTAGTTTCAGGAGCGAGGGTCTTGGCTTAACCGCCCGGACCGCGAGGAAGATAATCTCTATAAAGAGTTCGAAGTAACATTCGAACTCAGAAATCACTCAGAATCTTAAGTTCTGGCGTGCGGCGAGAAGATGCATGGCAGATGGGTTGTTCTGTCGTTAGCATGCTCCAGCCAGGGCACCGGCTGCCCCCCTGGTTGGTAAATGTAGGCTTGCCCGGGTAAAGGGATCTCTGCCCGGGTCGACGTTGTGTATCTCCCCTACTTGTAAGAATCATATGGATACCTTAAATTTAAAAACATTTTTATAAACCGACGGGAATCCCTGTGATTCTCACACCACGGCCTTGTCAAGCCAAAGAAAAACTGACAACGACGCCTCGTCCTCAGGACTTGAGGCGTCCGCCGAGGGCCCGGCACAAATCGTGGAGGCCCAAAAGAAGAAGAGGAAGCACTAGAAGGCACTATGAAGTAATGTTCGATCATAGCGAAAACTTGTGCACATTGCACTCAAAAGTAATGGTCGCTCATAGCGACATATCTTGCACATTGCACTCTAAGTAATGGTCGCTCATAGCGACATATCGTGCACATTGTACTCCAAAGTAATGATCGCTCATAGCGACATATCGTGCACATTGCACTCAAAAGTATGGTCGCTCATAGCGACATATCGTGCACATTGCACTCAAAAGTAATGGTCGCTCATAGGGACATATGGTGCACATTGCATCTGAAATTATCTCTCCCTCGCTCATAGCAGTGTCGGTGTAGGTATACAAAATGCTTACATTACAAGTTTTACTTAGGTGAAAAATACAAATCATAGTTCTTTTTAGAAAACTCTTCTTGCCCCTCCAACACTAATCCACAATCATCTTTTTAAAACAGTTTCGCACTATTGAATAGACAACTCATCAACACTCTCGCTAGATGAATCGTCACTCTTACTGTTAAAACAAAGCCAAGGATGTATTTTGTCAATAGAAAATACACCTTTATACTTTGAAGTCCCTTTTCTAGTAATAGGAGTATCTTCTACCTCATACCTATCGTGATCCAAAATTTTTGTGACCCTATATGGTCCTGAACACTTCGGTAATAACTTTTTCCTCTTACCTACAGTATGTGCTACTCTTTCAACTCTAACCAAATCTCCAACCTTAAAGTCTAACGCTCTTTTCCTTTTTTTATCATATCTAGTATTTAGTTTTTCTTGTGCCTTTTTTATGTGATCATCAACTTCATCTCTAATTGTATTTAACCTATCATAATTACTACACTCTTCATTCTGATCTTGGATATTTCCTATTCTATCACTATCTATTGCCGAAACTAAGTTCCCTTCGTTAGTTCCAGTGAGTCTTAAACCGAACAAAATCTCTGACGGGGTTTTACCTGTGCCTTTGTTGACAGTGTTATTTAGTCCCCACTGAACCTGTAACAGCCTATCATCCCATCCCAAAATCTGTCGTACCGACGATTAGTCCGGCACCCGCAGAGAAGCCGACCATCGAAGGCGACGCTCAGCAACACTATTATTTGTTACCGTAACGTTGACAAAGAATAATACCCGAAAAGCTAACCTACAAGGCTAGCGACCGAGGTCAAAAAAATAGGTACCGGTGGTCAGTTTAAATGGCAATGGAAAGAAAATTCGACAGGTAATTGTGCCACTCACCGCACTTTCGTCGCCCTTTTTTTTTCCGCAGGGTGGACCATGGATGTGGTCGTGCCCCGACAAATTCATCCGGGGCAATAAAAGAGGCGGCGCGCAACCCCATGGACCCACCCTGCAAACACCTCTTTTTGCCGTGCGAGCGGGCTACCGGTACCCGATCTTTGTCTTCGGTGGCCCGCCCGGCGATTTACCCTTACGGGTTCCTCTCGTGTCGACGCCCCGACAGCTTTCGCCTTCGGGGCGTCGCCCTCACGCGGTGGCCTCACGTCGGGTGACCGGACAATTCCCCGGTCCGATCACCCGAAGCCTCGGTTAGGGCGGCATCAGGCGCAGGTATTCGCGCCTGCGCCGCCCCGGCCACCGACGGAGGCCCGGGTCACGGGAATTTTCCCGGACTCGTTCCACCGCCTCCTTCTGCGAGATGACAGCCTCGCAGAAGGCGGCGACCGCGTCCCAATTCCTGATGCTGTCGACCATCGCTTTCGCGACAGCCGGCAGCGTCAGGTCGGCACCGATAACAGCGACGAGGTCACGGCGCTGCCCGTCCCAGCTCGGACATACCTCGAGCGTATGTTGCGCCGTGTCCTCGTCACTACTGCAATGGTGGCAGGACGGAGTCCACTCCCTATACGCGACCGTGTGCAGGTACAAGCCGAAGCAACCGTGCCCCGACAATACCGGCACCAGCCGAAAGGAGAGGACTCCGTGCCGCCGCTCCATCCACTCCATCAGTACGGGCCGGAGGGCCTCAACGGTAACAACACCGTGTCTAGGCCTCTCCAGCCGCGTAACCCAACGGGCGATGACGTCTCGGCGGGCGTCCTCGCGCCAGGTGGTTATCTCGTTAAACGATGGGGAGCCACCCTCGTCACGCACTGAGGTTACCTGCCGGTAGAGGTCGGAGAGCATCTCCGCCTGTAGGTCCCACGGGGGTGTCCCGGCCAATAGGCATGCCGCCTCGGTAGACACCGTGCGGTACCCGCGAATGGTTCTGACCACCATGGCTCGCTGTGGCCTCCACAGTACAGCCCTGAGCTGGGCGTTCAGAGCTCTCGCCCACACGGGTGCGCCGTACATGGCCATTGAGCGGATCACCCCCGCATACAGCCGTCGGCCCTCGAAACTGGGTCCGCCCACGTTCGGCATGAGCCGCGATAGGGCGGACGCCGCGCCGACCAGCCGGGGAGCAATCCTGCGGCAATGCTCCCGGAACCACCAACGCCCGTCGAACACCAGACCCAAATACTTCATATGGGCCTGGATACTGATGTGGATGGAGTTGATGACTAACGAGGCGCCGATAGGCAGCCTTACACGGGGTCCATGAAAAAGAAGGGCCTCCGTCTTGTTTAGGGCCACCCTGAGCTCCAGCGCCTCCATTCGCCTGACCATCTCCTCGGTGCCGAGAGTGGCCAGGCTCGCCGCCTCTTCGAGTGTCCTGCCCCGGGCTGTGACGAGCGTGTCGTCAGCATAGCATATCACGGTCAGCCCGGGGGGGAGACTCCCTCTCAACGCCCAGTCGTAACCGATGTCCCACAGAGTCGGCTCCAATACCGACCCCTGCGGGCACTTTCGTCGCCCTAGACGATACGGGCAGAGTCTATCTAGACCATAGCTGTCAAAGAAGAATGAAAATATCAAATGATAAGCGTTAAAATAGAAGTTTATCACTCGAAGAGGCAAACCATGTTGTGCGATACATTGCTCCAGCACTGCATTAGACAATTATCGTTTCTTACTAGTCCCATTATAAGCTATAATTGCAGTGACGGCGATGGTAAGGAAGAAGACTGGATAGAAGCAGGAAGTTTCCAAGCGGTATTCTCGTCCGAAGCCTATGTCTAACAGTGGACGTCTAAGGGCTGATTGATGGATGGAGAGAAGAAAACTTATTTGGATACATAAAACTTGCAAATATTTCAGCAGATATGTCCACATAATGTGTTCCTGTTCTAATACAAGCTTCCACTATTGATGGACTCAGAAAACAATTGGGACAGGTACAATTGATCATCACCTTCGCTACATGTAGCATTCTCTCTAAGGATTCCACATTTTTGATGTCACACTCTATTATACTCAAATTCTTTCTACCCATATCTGTAAAAGATAAAACTATCTACATAAATATGCATGTAACATCATCATTCTCCTTGTCCCCATTACTTGGGTTCGACTCTTCCATCGTATATATTGCAAAAGTTATTAGCAATACTTTTATAACTGGCCACGTGTCTAACGTCAATCCTCTTTGGGAATGACTAAACGCCATCAGGTAGAATTGGTCCAGTTCGATATAAAGCTCTTAGTCGTCTTTTACGACATCCATGATAAACTAAGGGTTGGTAGTATTCGTAGGGCTAATGAAATTGGTTGTTTAATGCGTCAACACTTAGCCGAAACTACTTTTTTTTTGGCAGGCTATGGTCTGGACACATGCCATCCATTCCGTCCGGGGTGAAGGAAGGGCGGTGCGTGGCCTTATAACCCAACGTATTTCCTTCTCATCGCCATTAGACCGCTGGTCCCGAATCGTTGACATTCGTAACCAGCCCAGAGGGAAGTCGAAACTGCTAACGCTAGAAATAAGAAATTTTGACAGTAGTTTCTTTTTATGACATAGAGACCTACTAAGAAAAGTTTGCATGGGGATAAAACAAATCTTAATCGATTCTATTAAAATTATGCACAAATACTCTTCGATTAAAAGAAATAAAAACGCATTTGTCAATTTTTAACCTCTGGGGTTGTAAAATAGGCTAAAGGAGCTGGAAGAATGATGATGATGTTTGATTTTAATTTTATTGTAAGATATTTATGCATCATTTGAAGACAATGGATAACGATTTTCTTATCTCTATATAAATTTTACTACTTCACATCGTCCATTAGTTTACTTACTAATTTTATGCCGATTTATACTATTATCACAAGTGACGCTACGAACATCAACTAATAGATAGAAAACAGATAATTATAGTTCATCTAATCTAAGAAGTGCATTTTGACGTTTCGCATTTTTTAATACACAATAACCTTGGTCAAACGTATACACATGATTGCAAACAATAAATCTGAAATTATAAAGAACTCTTAATTTATTTACATAATTAACGTAGCGGGTGACTTTCTTGTACAATAATCTAATGTTGAAACATGTAAAACTAATTTAAAATAAAAATAGCATGGTAAATAGTAATTGTTATTCACGATCTTATAATGTCACTTCATCACGTTCTATACAGTAGTGCTTGACAACTTCGAATTCACGAATATCTAAATAATCGGTAAAAATATTAGAATAATATAATTAATCGAATAGAGATTTTGAGAGAGATGTATGTTTCGACAATTTTATTGATAAGGAAATAATTATTAATGTTCGAGACGATGATAATTGAAGTAATAGTGGTGATTCTGAATAAATAGATATTTTCAAATCTAGTTTTTGTTTTTGCTTACCTAATTTTACTAAATATTATGAATAGATTTTATGCTAAAACAATTAAATTTGCTTAGTATTTTTTATTTAATTTAGCACTTTATTTATTCATCTTCTTTTAAAAAAAAATATAAAAACCGATTATTAATTAAAAAGAATCAATATTTATTTCTCACTAAAATCGGATATTTTCGATAGCGATTATTTGGTTCACATACCTAGAAAACTTACTTCGACAGCTGTCAAAATGCACTTCTTAGATTAGATAGACTATAAATGTTAACCAATATTTATCTTTTTGATAACAATTAATGTTGTGATTTAGACCCAAATAAATTACTGGAAGGGCAGGCGATTTTATGGTATATCAGTATATACTTAAGTACACAATTGGCGCAGAAACCATAAGTATTTGAAAAAAAAGAAGTCTATGAAATCAAAAATAGAACCTCTTTCTTTAACACGGTTATTAAAGATTTTACACAGCACATAACACGAATTTAAATTTACCTTGAGTAATTAATTCCGTTGATAGATTTTGCAGTTTTACTTTAGAACGTCCGGCGATGGCCCATGTAACATCACAATATTTTTCCTTCGTTAAAGTGGCTAAAAATTTTACAACACATTTTCCCGTAAAACCTGTTGCACCCATTACAACAATGTCAATACTTTTCTTCATGATTAAAAAAATCAATCGTTTTAAATGTCGAAATCTAAACAAATTTCCAATCACATAATCCGGTCACACAACTGTATTTATCAAATTATCTGTTACAAATAATAAGTAGTAGGTATATGAAATACCGCAATACATGGAAAGAGACAATCGACGTGAAGCATTGTTTCTTTCGTTACCTGTATGACGTGACGTCGCAAAATGTACCGACCGTCTAGTGTCTACTAGGAGCTGTTAAAACAATATTATACTTTTTTTTTTATTTAATAAAATATACCAATGATTTTTTATGTTAACGCGAGTATTAGACATTTGAAATAAAACTCCTTTTACGGATTCTATCGCGTTTGTATTTGATTTTTAATTATAAATTTCTGTAATAACGATGACTTTTGGACAACGACGACTTTTTTGCTTTTTGTATATTATCTCCGTCATTATTATTTATATTTTAAATAAAATTATTTACTTGTTTGATTTTTTTTATGATACAAATCAGTTAAGTGAAGTGAAAATTTGGTATCAATAATACCAAATTTTCACTTCACTTAACTGATTTTTTTATTAACAGTCAACCGCTCGTATCATTATAATTTACTCATGTTGCGCTACATCCTACGATTTTATTTTATTAGTTGATCAATGCACTAGATTGACGAAGAGTGTGGTATGATGTCAAGTACCTAGGCCTCACCAAATAATTTTTTTGCTTTTTGTATATTATCTCCGTCATTATTATTTATATTTTAAATAAAATTATTTACTTATTTTATTTTTTAGCGTTCATTTTTATTTACTTAATATTTCTCATTCTATTTAGTTATTTCAGTGTCTGACATCTACAAAGTTTCTTACCTGATTTGTTGCAATGTAACTCAACAATACATAATTTTTAACCGACTTCAAAAAGGAGGAGGTTCTATGTTTCATTGTATGTATTTTTTTTTATGTATGTTCAGCGATATTTTTGTCAATTGTAGGCCGATTTTCACAATTATTTTTTCTTTCTAAAGGTTATACTTCAAAGGTGGTCTCATTGCCACCAAATCATGATCTGATGATGGGAATTCATGGAAATCGAGGGCAACCTTCAAATTATATATGCACATATTACGTGTCTCATATATTTTCCAAAGCTATTCAAATGTTTGCATCTGGCAGTGATAATCTCATTTAGATGAGCTGGTGATGGAAGGTACATCTCCTTAGCAGTTAGGAGTTGGAGGATAATTCTTTCAATATCATATGCACGCATAGACCTTTAACTGTATTCTTTCAAGTTAATCACGTAAGCTGATAGTGTAAGGTACTACGATATATAATCTTTGTTACGTAGGTAGAAAATAACATACCAAGCTGGAAGAATGGACCTATTTCAATTCACCTTTCTCAAAGTCGAACTGTTGTAAATATGTATCATCATCTGGACTTAAGCTTCTCTCATATTTCGCCACAAATTGCCAAAATTTTTTCGTCCAGCAATTATCAGTTCGTTGAGCGATGTGGCCTGCCCATTGTCTCTTAGTGTGCTAATTCTTCGTGATATGTCGATTACACCCGTTATTCTTTGGATTAACATATTTCGAATCCTATCTCGCACAGAAACGAGCGAGAATACCCCGTTCCATAGTACGGTGAGCGGCTTTGAGTTTTGTTACAAGACCCACATTTAGGGACCACATTTTCATGTCATAAATCATCACTGTTCATAGACTTGTGCCTTCAGACACTGAGATATATTAGGTGAGATGATCCTCTTAAGTTTTTTAAACGCGGTCCAGCCGTATTGGATAATTGTATCGTACCTATTTAGAACCGTCTTATTCTTTGGCTTACGCTTTTTCCTGGTATAGTCTTTTAATTTGAGTAGTTTATTAGACCCTAAGTCGCAAAAAGCTGTCCCCCTAGAGTCTTTACACAACTCAGTGCAATATAAAACTGATCATTGGCAATTTATTTTTGCCTAAATCAATGACAGCTTTATTTAAGGCTTTGTAAAGTACCCTGGAATTTATATACCGTAACCGCCCAACAGAGTATTAGCGGAAGCATTTTGCGTTCATTATCCCGTAACCTTTTGTTGCCTGATATATGGTTCACACAGGCGCTATGGCAACTAACCCGTCACTGTCTTTCACTTTTGTGCCAATAGTGTTGTCATAATTTTTTATAAAAACCAAATCAAGTAACTAGTCTGTTTCAATTTGGTCACAACGAAGGGGAAGCCTACAAGTTTGGATATTATCCCTATTGCCCGCTTACCAAGCCCTTAATGACAGAGATTTTGTATCTTACCATGACTCTGGAGCCTATGTCTAGTTTTAACAATTGCATCAAACCGTCACAATTATTTACATCACTTGGATGTTGGTAGTATCTCATACATAAGTTGCTGTCTCACGTGACGCATCAATAGCACATATGGTGTATATGCGAATTGATTGAAACAGTGAAATTTAAACCATTGGCAGCGAGATACAGCATTTCGAAACCATTTTTTCGAAATACGTTCTGTATTTTTTATTTTGATTCCTTACTTCTCTGGTGCCATGTGCATTTTTACTTTTTTAGTCGATCAACTCATAGTACTATATTTAATAAATAATTTAATTTATATGAACTAGTTAAAATTATTATTTAACTACGATTATTTACACTAAAAATTCAAAAATAATTAAACTTTTTAAAAAAAAATGTAAACCGACTTCAAAATAGAATCAGCCAAAAATCATACTTATTTAAAACACTAAAAACCGAAAAATAAGATGAACTATTTAATTCTTGTCTAATTCTAATTATGTATTTATTTGTATAAAATATAATTACAATGTATGCTAGAAATCCACTAACACGATTTGAAGTCGGTGCCAAGCTTAAATTAACAAACACAATAAGCTTAATGATATACACACAGGGTGAAAATTAATAAAATCAAATTATTAAAGGAAATAAGAATTAAAAGATGTATTCAGAACACTATAACGCCACAAATTTAATACCATATGACACAACCGTGAACGACGTCTGCTCGTATCGATTAAATCGCTTAACCGCTTGCGCGCACTTCAGTCACAAGCACGGCGTGGTATCAATGTGATATATTTGGCTTGGCACCGACTTCAAATCGTGTTAGTGGATTTCTAGCATACATTGTAATTATATTTTATACCAATTAATACATAATTAGAATTAGACAAGAATTAAATAGTTCATCTTATTTTTCGGTTTTTAGTGTTTTAAATAAGTATGATTTTTGGCTGATTCTATTTTGAAGTCGGTTTACATTTTTTTTAAAAAGTTTAATTACAAAGACTTTACTCAACTCAAGGTCACGTATACTTGTCCTTCCTCAAAGAATTTAATTGTGGCGGTGTACCGCTAACAATTTATTAACCGACTTCAAAAAAGGAGGAGGTTCTATGTTTCATTGTATGTATTTTTTTTATGTATGTTCAGCGATATTTTTGTCAATTGTGGGCCGATTTTCAAAATTCTTTATTCTTTCTAAAGGATATACTCCAGAGGTGGTTCCATTCTCACTAAGTCGTGATCTGATGATGGGAAGTCATGGAAATTGAGGGCAACCCTCAAATTTTATAGGCACATATTATCTGTCTCATATATTTTCAAAAGCTCTTTAAATATCTGCATCTGGCAGTGATAAACTCATTTAGGTGAGCTGATGATGAAAGGTACATTCTTTCAAGTTAACTCCATAGGTGGTCCCGTTGTCACCAAATCATGATCTGATGATGGGAATTCTTGGAAATCGAGGGCAACCATTAAATTTTATAGGCACATATTACGTGTCTCATGTATTTTTCAAAGCTATTCCAATATTTGCATCTGGCAGTGAACATTTCATTTAGGTAAGCTGGTGATGGAAGGTACATCTCCTTAGCGGTTAGGAGTTGGAGGATAATTCTTTTAATATCATACGCACGCATAGACCTTTAGCTGTATTCTTTCAAGTTAACTCCCAAGGTGGTCCCATTGTCACAAAATCATGATCTGATGATGGGAATTCATGGAAATCGAGGGCAACTTTCAAATTTTATAGGCACATATTACGTGTCTCATATATTTTCCAAAGCTATTTAAATATTTGCATCTGGCAGTGATAATCTCATTTAGATGAGCTGGTGATGGAAGGTACATCTCCTTAGCGGTTAGGAGTTGGAGGACAATTCTTTCAATATCATATGCACGTATAGACCTTTAACTGTGTTTTTTCAAGTTAATCACGTAAGCTGATAATGTAAGGTACTACTCCATAACAATTAGGAGTTAGGTATTTCTTTATGTTCCGATATATGATCTTTGTTACGTAGATAGAAAATAACATACCAAGCTGGAAGATGGACCTTTTTCAATTCGCCTTTCTCAAAGTCGAACTGTTGTAAATATGTATCATCATCTGGACTTAAGCTTCTCTCATATTTCGCCACAAATTGCCAAACTTTTATTCTCCAGCAATTATCAGTTCATCGAGCGATGTGGCCTGCCCATTGCCTCTTAGTGTGCTAATTCTTAGTGATATGTCGATTACACCCGTTATTCTATTGAGTAGCGTATTTCGAATCCTATCTCGCACAAAAACGAGCGAGCATAACCCGCGCCATAGTACGCTGAGCGGCTTTGAGTTTTGTTACGAGACCCACATTTAGGGCCCATATTTTCATGTCATAATTCATCACTGTTCATAGACTTGTGCCTTCAGATACTGACATATATTAGGTAAGATGATCCTCTTAAGTTTCCTAAACGCTGTCCAGCCGTATTGGACAATTGTATCAAAATTTTATAATTTAAATGCGTACCGTATTTAGAACTGTCTTATTCTTTGGCTTATGCTTTCTCCTGGTATAGTCTTTTAATTTGAGTAGTTTATTAGACACTAAGTCGCAAAAAGCTGTCCCCCTAGAGTCTTTACACAACTCAGTGCAATATAAAACTGATCATTGGCAATTTTATTTTTGCCTAAATCAATGACAGCTTTGTTTAAGGCTTTGTAAAGTACCCTTTTTTTTTTTTGTTGGTGGGCTATGGATGCGTCTCGCCCCGCCGAATCGGTCCGGGGTGACGGAAAGGCGGCGCGTGACTCCATAGACCCACCGTAAAACCTTCTCTCTTCGCCGTGCGAGCGGGCCACCGGTACCCGATTTTTGACTTCGGTGGCTTTGTAAAGTACCCTAGAGTTTATATACCGTAACCGTCCAACAGAAGATTAGCGGAAGCATTTTCCGTTCATTATCCCGTAACCTTTCGTTGCCTGATATATGGTTGACACAGGCACTATGGCAACTAACCCGTCACTGTCTTTCACTTTTGTGCCAATAGTGACGTCATTAAATTTTATAAAAACCAAATCAGGTAACTATCCTGTTTCAATTTGATCACAACGAAGGGGAAGCCTACAAACTTGGATATTATCCCTATTGCCCGCTTACCAAGCCATTAATGACAGAGATATTGCATCTTACCATGACTCTGGAGCCTATGTCTAGTTTTAACAATTGCATCAAACCGTCACCATTATTTACATCACTTGGATGTTGGTAGTATCTCATACCTAAGTTGCTGCCTCACGTGACGCATCGATAGCTCATATGGTGTATACGCGAGTTGATTGAAACAGTGAAATTTTAACCATTGGCAACAAGATACAGCATTTCATTTCCATTTTTTCGAAATACGTTCTTTATTTTTTTATTTTAATTCCCTACTTCTATTCTTCCTCATGCCACGTGCATTTTTAGTCGATCTACTCGTAGTGATATATTTAATAAATAATTTAATTTATATGAACTAGTTAAAATTATTATTTAACTACGATTATTTTCACTAAAAATTAAAAAATAATTAAACTTTTTACAAAAAAATGTAAACCAATTCAAAATAAGATCAGCCAAAAACCATACTTACTTAAAACACTAAAAACCGAAAAATAAGATGAACTATTTAATTCTTGTCTAATTCTAGTTATGTATTAATTTTTACAAAATATAATTACAATGTATGCGAGAAATCCACTAACACGATTTGAAGTCGGTGCCAAGCTTAAATTAACAAAAAACAATAAGTTTAATGATATACACTTTATAAGAATTAAAAGATGTATTCAGAACACTATAACGCCACAAATTTAATACCATTTGTCACAACTGTGAACGTCGGTCTATATTTATATTAAAATAGAAATCTAGGCATCTAATATAACGAAGAATTTCGTTAATTTAGAATTATATTCAATAATGAATCTCCTATTCAAATTTCGTAAATTTATATCGAGGACTGTAAGGCGTTAGTGTGGTTAAAAATTAAACTTTTTACAAAAAAATGTAAACCGACTTTAAAATAATATCAGCCAAAAACCATACTTACTTAAAACACTAAAAAGCGAAAAATAAGACGAACTATTTAATTCTTGTCTAATTCTAATTATGTATTAATTTTTACAAAATATAATTACAATGTATGCTAGAAATCCACTAACACGATTTGAAGTCGGTGCCAAGCCAAATAGGTATACTGTATCGCATTCAAACCACGCTGCGCTTGTGACTGAAGTGATCTGAACGCGCATGCGGTGAAGCGATTTAATATGGGCAGACGTCGTTCACGGTTGTGTCAAATGGTATTAAATTTGTGGCGTTATAGTATTGAATACATCTTTTAATTCTTATTTCCTTTAATAATTTAACGTTATTAATTTTTCACCCTATGTGTATATCATTAAGCTTATTGTTCTTTGTTAATTTAAGCTTGGCAACGACTTCAAATCGTGTTAGTGGATTTCTAGCATATATTGTAATTATATTTCATAAAAATTAATACATAATTAGAATTAGACAAGAATTAAATAGTTCACCTTATTTTTCGATTTTTAGTGTTTTAAATAAGTATGGTTTTTGGCTGATGTTATTTTGAAGTCGGTTTACATTTTTTTTTTTAAAGTTTAATTATTTTTGGATTTTTAGTGTAAATAATCGTAGTTAAGTAATAATTTTAACTAGTTCATATAAATTAAATAATTTATTAAATATAGCACTATTAGTAGATCGACTAAAAATGCACATGGCACGAGGAAGAATAGAAGTAGGGAATCAAAATAAAAAAATAAAAACGTATTTGGAAAAAATGGAAACGCACAAATCTATGAACAGTGATGATTTATGTCAAGAAAATGTGGTCCCTGGTTCTCATAACAAAACTCAAAGCCGCTCAGCGTACTCGTACTCGCTCGTTTTTATGCGAGATAGGATCCGAAATACGCTAATCCATAGAATAACGGATGTAATTGACATATCACGAAGAATTAGCACACTAAGAGGCAATGGGCAGGCCACATCGCTCAACGAACTGATCATTGCTGGAGAATAAAAGTTTGGCAATTTGTGGCGAAATATGAGAGAAGCTCAAGTCCGGATGATGATATATATTTACAACAGTTCGATTTTGAGAAGAGTGAATTGAAAAAGGTCCATCCTTCCAGCTTAGTATGTAATAAAGATCATATATCGGCAACATAAAGAATTACCTAACTCCTAATCGTTATAGAGAAGTACCTTACATTATCAGCTTACGTGATTAAATTGAAAGAATACAGTTAAAGGTCTATGCGTGCATATGATATTAAAAGAATTGTCCTCCAACTCCTAACCGCTAAAGAGATGTACCTTCAATCACCAGCTCATCTAAATGCGATTATCACTGCCAGATGCAAATATTTGAATAGCTTTGGAAAATATATGAGACACGTAATATGTCTCTATATAATTTGAAGGTTACCCTCGATTTCCATGAATTCCCATTATCAGATCATGATTTGGTGACACTGGGACCACCTCGGGAGTTAACTTGAAAGAATACAGCTAAAGGTCTATGCGTGCGTATGATATTAAAAGAATTATCTTCCAACTCCTAACCGCTAAGGAGATGTACCTTCCATCACCAGCTCACCTAAATGAAATGTTCACTACCAGATGCTAATATTTGAATAGCTTTGAAAAATTCATGAGACACGTAATATGTGCCTATAAAATTTAGGGGTTGCCCTCGATTTCCAAGAATTCCCATCATCAGATCATGATTTGGTGACAATGGGACCACCTCGGGAGTTAACTTGAAAGAATACAGCTAAATGTCGGACTTTTAGGAAACTAAAACACGTGTTGTGAATGTAGAAACTAAAAAGAGGTATTATTTCTAGTAAGTAGTTTTTTTTTCGAGTCTTAATGAGCCAACTTCAATCTGTTACTTTTGTGTTACAGTGATGCGCGCGCATCTTAAAATTTCACTCTCATATTTTTTTCTTAACGCGCCTAAAGAATTATAACTTCAAAAATAAAATGTTTTTTCTAGTCTAGTGTACAATTTTAATTTTCATGCTCTCTAACATTCACATGTACTGCCACGTCAAACGATTCATTCTTTACACTTAGATATTCCTGCTTTTTAATATAGTAAGTAAGCCTTGCACTGCAATGTCTTATATCCTAATTGAATACAATTTACAAATTATAATACAATCAGATATAAACAGTTGACTAGAGTAGATAAATAATATCTCAATTCAACCAACAAGTGCAGCTAGTCACCAACTCATTGACAATGGGTCCCTGAAAGCCTCGCTGTATAATACTTTTTTCAAACGCCTTACACTAAACTTTCGATTTGTTTCAATAACGCGGACTATCATAAATAATCAAGGCACGCAATCATTACTGACAGATCACCATCACCCCGTTTAACTACAGTAAAATCTCTTGAATCCGTACTATACGCAATGTAACCTAAATTTTAAATAAATTTAATTTTAATGCGAACTGGATACAATAAAATGTAAATACTCAATTTCTCATTTTTTTTATCTATCGAAGCTATGAAATATTCTAATAATTCAATTTATAATATTAGATATCGTGTGTTACTCAAAATAACTAAGTTTCCTCTGTCGTTTAACATGATACTTATTAATTTATCGCAGAATAAGCTGGGTCACCTAGTAATAATATAATACACACTCCAAAGTAATTTACCCCTAATCGTTGTGCTTTACTTAATCGGCCATCTCTTCAGAATGATAATATGAAAGATCTTCTACTAACGTAATCAGTAGACTTTATTTTATCAAATTCTCAACATTTATCGTCCAACCTTGTCTTTAAACATACTCAATTCATTTCATTACTATCCCAAAATAAATCTAGGGAACAGAACAGTCTAAGCATACGCACGAAAACTTATGAATTAACCCATTTAATCAATAAATTTGTTTTTTCGCTCATTGCCATCTCGGCAACATAGCTGAAATTTGGTTCTCCTTTTATTCAAAATATATGTTTAATAGTAGAACTACAACAGCTTCTATTAATCAGCTAGGTTTATGTATTCTAGGGAATATGTGGACTCATTTGAATTTTTTGGTGTGATAATAATTCTCTCCAGAGTATGTCTCTACTAGCCCAATTATCGGTGATCAAACCGGGGATTAGTTCGTCAATTGCGGAGGAGCTCACAGTGCGAAGGAGTAACGAGATAGTAAAGAGTAACCCGCCGGACGGGCCACCGATAACTGAGACGTACGAGAGGTACTTGTACGGCATGTTATGGAGTCGCACGTCATCCCTTCTGACGCCCCGGACAGTTTGGGCGGAGTGTGACGATATCATAGCCTCTGCAAAAACAATGTGTTCCTCAAAGTGTCACTGAGTAAGTGTGATGTATTATCTAAGGCCTGGTAGGTCACCGAATTCAATCACTAAGCGGTTAACGGGTGGTGATAAAATAGAATAAAGGTCATTGAATTATTCGATAATAGATAGCTTTTATTATTCGCACTTATAGGGTTTGTATCTTATTATTATTTACAACTTCAAATTTGAACCCGTCATTCTGCATCAATCTATCTATTATATGTGTCTTGTAAAAGGCAGCACCGGGCATGATCACACCTCCCCTGAAATTGAAAAGGACGGAAGACTTATAAATATCTAAGGTACACATATGTCCCCTATTTAAAAAATATGGAAAACTGAAATCGTATTTATGAGGTACATTAAGTTTATTATGGTGATGATGATTGATGCCTAAAATTAATTCATTGAATATCATTTCTATTTATTTTAAATACAATACCCTCCACTGAATAAGTTCTTGTAACGCGGGAGACTTTACAAATATTAAAATAACAGGTACAAAATACACACAAACTCAGAATAACAGAGCAGCAGAGCTCACAAAAAATTATTCAGGGTGGCAATCAAACTTCTTTAGATTTGATTTGATGTCGAATGTTTGATAGGCACAATAGATTTATATTAAACCACTACGCCATCAATTTAGTTATCCACAGTATCCATCACCCCTTACTGTGAGTGTTGATTTCTATAATTTCATAGGGGTCTAAAGAATGAGCACGTATAATAATATATTAATATTAGTTACCCAACCGACGCTCAACATCGTCTAATGATGGCATACGTGAGCTGAGGTAATCCTCAATTCATATACGTCCGACTATTAAGCTTGAGCCACAATGCAAAAGAAATTGACCTACTATATCACGCTGGTCAGGCGGATTGGTACGGTTTTATTTTTCTGCCTATCTTTTTTTTTTAAAGAAAGAGCACCCTGCACTATGGAAATAATTCTTGTAATACAGGGAACTTTACAAATATATAATTAGCGCAGATGAGTTACATCCACACTCAAAACAATAGTTTGTGGATCGCACATAGTATTGTCCAGCATAGAAATGAAACTCACGGCACAGGCACGGAAGATATCTTAACCACTTCGCTATCTATGCACTCTGTTGAACATATTTTATGCATATTATATCCCTTAGTCGTCTTTTACGACTGCCATGAGCAAGATAAGAAGTGGTGAATTGTATTTCTGCTCTATCACCACACCGAGAAATCATCAACAGAGATTTTCTATCTAAAAAAAAACGTAATAATGAAATTGCTTAAAATTGATCGCTGTGTTATCTAAAACCCTAACCTAACCTAAATCTTTTTTGAATTCTCCCTAACACAATAAAGGTCAGCCAGTTCATTCACCTACACACGAAAATAAAAAATATATATAAAAATACTTACTTAGGCATATTAGAACGTTCCTTCAATATTGTTATTGCACACATAATAATAGCAAGGGCTGTGGAATCATAGCCAGGATCTTGACCTGTGACCTGGAAAAAAAAATTTACATCAGAACTCTATCATATTTGACCTCTCTGCCGAATAGGCGACAAAATTAAATTATGTAATTTGACTTTTCGTTTGTAGAAAAACTATATTTTATTTCTTCACAATCCGCATGCATCGTACTGCTGGGTCCGAGTATTCTCAACATTGGAACGGGAATTTGACTCGGATAATTTAGGTACACTATTTCACTTCGAATTTCAGTGGTAGGCCACGCTACTGACAGTTTTCTGTCTGCAGTCATAAATAGATGAGCTAGCCCGAGGTTACTAGACAGGCTAGTATCACATTGTTGCAGAAAATCTTTTCTTATTCTGTCCCAGTAACCCTGCACCTTCACGGTAGTCAGCGACTTGGCTGGTATTATTAAATTTTATGAGAAGTGCCACTGATCATTTGTGTCATATCACATCACCAATAATCAGGGGTTGCTTGTCTGTCACCAAAGGTAAGAAAAAGCTTACCTGTCTTGCTTAAGAAACGTAAGGAGATAAGAGTAAAGAAAAATCCGAAACAAAACCCTTTGCTATAACTGGTTTAGACAATCCGGCTGAAGAGGCTCGCCTCTCTAGCTGAATTGTCCAGTGTGTTCGGTGTTCGGATTTTCGAGGTCTTTCTGGGTATGATGCTTCAGCAAATACTTGCACACGATCGTGAAGACAGAGAGGACATCATACTGCCATCACTGCGATTGCGACGAACACACGACATAACACACGCTCGGTCTGGGCAGAGTAGCACCGGTAACTCGTCGCAATCATCGGTGCCGACCTGACGCTGCTGACCATCGCTAATAAATACTCGACAGCGTCAGGAATGGGGACGCGGTCACCACCTTCTGCGAGACGGTCGTCTCACGGAAAGAGACGACAGGGCGGGTCCGAGAGGAAATCCTCTTTGGTACCACACTCCGCCGTCGGCATATGGGTTGGCGCTGACGCGAGTACCTGCCTCTAATATCGTCATAGCCGAAAGCGTGGGTGCCTGGTCTGGGGAATTGTCCGTCACCCGCAGAGAGGCCGACCGTGTGAGGGCGACGCCGAGGAATTAAGATCGAAAAAACAGGTCATTTTCTCTTTCTGGAAGCGTCCCATAACCAATAGTACTACGTATATGAGTTAAATAAAAATAATTAAATATAAATAAGATATACCTACCTTGACTGACAAAGATTTCATCTGTTTGCTTTTTAAATCCGACCCTTTACCATTTAAATTAAATCTAAATTTCGTATTTTGTCTCGTTTTATTGGATGGTCCAGTTTCTGACACCATTCCAAAAGTTAATAGTCTTGGAAATTTTATTAATAATTTGCTAAAACACTTGAAATAACATAGATAATAATATAAAAACATAATTGGAATAATAATAAACTGAAAACAATATTGAAATGTGGTATATTCCTTCACATGAATTGGTTTTTTACCAATTGTTTCGTATAAATATCTTTGTGACATCACTCCTGAATACCACTCAGGCCCTGGCGCTGGAAACCAAAATCGGCCGTTGTGCCGATGGAAAAATGACCTGAAACAAAAAGCGTCTAAAATCCTTCTAATATTACAAACGCGAAAGTTTGCAGGCACAAAAACTACTAAACATAATAGTTTTGTAATTAAATTTTAAATGAATATAGATTATACATCAACATCTTCGGCTCTTTCTCAAAAAGCGTACGTAGACATGTTGTTGCCTCTCTTCCTGACTTTGATTTTGCAAATAACTTTTGTTTGACTTTCAATTGGTAAGATTGTGAAACCTGCTAATAATTCATGGGAGAGTGATACTAATTATTATGTGGTGTATTATTTAAGACCAGAACAGGTCACTTAGTATGAATAGGTTTCCCAAGGCCGCAGGTGACTGGACTGGGTAATAGTCCGTCACCGCAGAAAGGCTGACTGCCTGAGGGCGACGTCTCGGCAGCAATCTGGGGTGTCGACGGGAGATGGTACCTGAAAGAGTAACCCGCCAGCCTGACCACGGATGTCAAGAAAGCGGTACGAGTGACCGGCCCAATGGCGATGGGAAGTGAATATAGTGAGTTTTGGAGCCATGCGCCATCCTTCCATCGCCTCGGACGGAACCGACAGCATATGTCCAGACCTTAGCCTGATAATATAAAATAGGCCACTTAATGCACTAACAAACTTAGCAATAAATTACTTTTGTATTCCTTCTGGCTCCGGCTCTATAGGTGGAAACTTTTCTCGCCACAATGACAAATGTTCTTTAAAAGTCTCCATAACATAAACAGTTGAGGTCCATGTGCCATTGTGTAGAACAACTTTAAATGGCATCCATGATGGTAATAATAGTTCCGCGTAACATTCCATTGAATGTAAAGTACCTGGAATCATCATCATTATCATCAACTTGCTCATATCCCAACTTATTTGGGGTCGACGCAATATGTCTTCTCCTTCCATACAACTCTATCAGACGTCATCTCTGTAGTCACTCCTTGTCTATCCATGTCATGTTTCACACAGTCCATCCATCTTTTCTTCGGTCTTCCCTTACCCTTTAAGCCTTCAACATTCATACTTAAAACTTTCATCACAACATTAGTTTCATCCCGTCTCAAAACATAAAGTCGTCCGTCTTAAGTACCTGGAATATTATTACATAATTACTTGTAGCAAATCTGTCAGTGTACTGACGGAGACGGACGTGGGTGTCGTAAAAAACGACTAAAAGATATATTATGTTGATAAAATCTATGCAAGAGAAGGAAATATAATAAAGTTAATAATGGTAGGACCACACTATTGACAATTTTCTGCCTACAGCTGTGGTCCGCCCGGGATAATAGCACACTCTCGTAGAAAATCGACGTTTGAACAGTTCAATATGCTGTTGCGCTTCGATAAGCGAGAGAGTCTGTAGCTAACTTTCTGCGTGAGTTTGGGGCTTTTATTGGCAGGTAACGGCCTAGCTGTTCGCCTAGTATTACAAAGGTACACAGTCGAAAGTAACACTTATCATCAGGTGTGCTTCATCATTTGTCACCATTAACAACAATAAAAAAAAATTAAGTTTGTTATATGGGAGCCCCCCTTAAATATTTATTTTATTTTATTTTTAGTATTTGTTGTTATAGCGGTAATAGAAATACATCATTTGTGAAAACTTCAACTGTTTAGCTATCACCGTTTTTGAGATAAAGTCACACGGTGACAGACGGACGGACGGACGGACAGTGAAGTTTCAGTAATAAGGTCCCGTTTTTACCCTTTGGGTACGGAACCCTAAAAAAGTATCTAGTATCTAAGTAGACATGTAGTAAAATATCGAGTTAATTATATTAGCCATAAAACACTCACTGTAACTTAGTTCTATAGTTCCACGAAGAGAAACGCATCAATTTTCTAGCTTGTAACGTCAATTGTACGCTGATCTTACTACGAACGGGATTCAGAATCTATACAGCGTCTGACAATATAAGTATGACAAACAAATATGTGAAAAGACGATTTCAATAATGTAGCTAAAGGTATGTGAGGTAAATGGAGAGCCGTATTCTTTAGCGCATATAATTGTTTTTATAATTGCATAATTCCATGTCACTACAATTAGAATGTTCTTATAAAATATATTTACCTTCAAATTGGTGTTGTAAGTACACCATACCAAATTCAAGAACGGTTGAAGAGAATCCACAGGATGGTATTACGAGTATACCTGCTTCTTCTGCGCGCGTATGGCAGTCTTGTTGTAGCTTCAGAATATGCTATAAAAAAAGAAAAACTGTATATGCATGATCAACAAATGACATTATCAGCAGATTTTCACCCGCCGAGAGGCTGATCGCGAGGAAAAAACCGACGTCCTCCCCGAGGGAGAGGATGTTGCTCAAGAAGAGGATACCCCTCGGGGGGTACTCCGTCGGGCCGGCCACTGACGACAAGTTCACGCTGCTCCGGGCCCCGTCCAACGACAAAGGCGAGGTTCACGGGTGGGTTATGGGTGTGCGTGCTTACACCCCTCTGTCGCCCCGGACGGAGTGGTGCGAGGAGCGCGACGACCGTAGCCCACCCCACAAAAAAAAATCAGCAGATTTTCATCTATACATCTTTAGTCTTTTAATTCTATGTTCATTAACCGCAAGTATCACATTAATAAATTTTAAATTCCTTTAACTGTAAGCAAGTTTGTCGATGACCATGCCAATGACTTTAAATAAACACAAAAACTTGGCCTTGTAGGAAAAATAACAACAAAAACTTTTTTTTTTGCTATATATTTACATGTATTATTATTTATTTGTACAAAAATATATTTTTAAATTGATATGCTGCATATTTTAATATTTTTTTTAATATATGCCATCGATGTATCTATGCATCATCATCATCTATGCATCGATGTTATATGCGTTGTATATCCCTTTGTCATCTCGTACGATCACCCACGGGTAGGACATGGGGTGGTGAATAGTATTCTTACTCCGTCACCACACGGAATAACTATAGAGTATCTGACTCTAACTATAGCTATTCTAACTTAATCATTAAAAACCCATATATTTTATTCAATAATCGTATTCTATGCATATTAAATATAATTTTTTTAACTATCAGCAAGGCCACGGAAGCACTAACATTACGCATGCATACGAGGTATCCAATGAATGTATCAAGGTTAGTTTTGATTAATGATCTACGCATATACAATTATATTTAAAATGTAACTAGTAGTTTCCTATGCATTATATTTCACTCTAATTATGCCATGAAACTACAGTACCTATTGCATCGTTATTCTACATTTTAATGTATAGATGGCGCAACGTTCTATAACAATCCAGTCAATCTTCGCCTGTGCATGTGACAATGACGAGATTAAAATAAATGAATAGTTATGTGTCAAAGTTGTAAATAATCATCATTCTCCTGCTCTTATCCCAATTACTTGGGTTAAACGCAATATGTAGTCTTCGTCTATCGCATATATTACAAAATTTTAGTAATACTGACGTTAACTCTCTTTTTTCATGGCAGGCTATGGCCAGAACACTCTCCGCACTTTCCCTTCGAAGCAAAGAAAGGGTGGCGTGCGAAACCATAACCCACCGTGTTCACTCCCCAACTCAATTGGAGCGCCTATTCGTACCGATTCCTAGACATTTGTATCCGGCCCGTCGGATTACTTGGCTAATCGACGCTCCGGCAAAAAACAGCGCGACCGGGGCATCGCCCTCGTGCGGTGGCGTTGATGCGTGTGGCGGACTCATCGCCGGTGGCCGGTCCGTCCGCCCGAGTTAACGTCAACCCTACTTGGGAACATAGATGTTGACTAAACCGCATCAGATGGAGTAGGCCCAGGTCGATGTCAAGCTCTTAGTCGTCTTTTACAACACTCACTACTAATCTAAGATTTGGTAGTATTCATAAGCGTCACCCCACCGCAAGTTAAAAAAAATAATATATTAAATTAAAAGTAATATATATAAATAATCTATATATATAAAAGAAAGTTGTGTTAGTTACAAAACTTAAAACTCGAGAACCGCTGGACTAATTCTTATGATTTTTATGTTTTTGAGTTTTTTATCGTCGGGAATAGGACATAGGATACTAAAATATGATATTAATAAATAAAAAAATCAGTTCTAATCGTTCATTTGTTGATGATGTAACAAAACGTAATTGACAGCTCACGTCATTACGTGGTCTAATGGTTTGTTTGGGAAATACCGCGAAAAGTTGAAATTAAATTTGCCGGTCAGAATTCGTTTTGTGCGAGTGTTACGAATTTTTCATCAATCATATTGTGTCTATATTGTCATCAACAATGCCGCGATCAATAAGATCAAATGTTTCCCATTAGACAAAGCCGTAACGCAATTAGAAATCGAAACATCAGGAATGTAACCACGGCAGATGAACAAGATATTGTACGGGAAGACCGTTGCGTTAATATAGTCCAACTTCGTGCTTCTTAATCACAAGAGCAAAGCAAGGCAGCCCGTGAAACGGCTCGGTTGACAATGCGAAATCGTCGAGCAAATCTCAGAGATCAACAATTAGATTAAATTTTCAACGCGAATGAAAATAATGTCAAATAACACAAGGTACTTCTTCGTCTTGCTAGCACGTTATTAAAATAATAACTTGATTTTTTTTATATATTATTCATATTTATTATCATAATAAAAAGAAACTTAATAATTTTGAATTAATCGAAATCTGCTCATCTCATGCATTAACTGTTAGGCGAAACGAAGTGTGCCGGGTCAGCTAGTAGTATATATGTATATAAATAATATGTTAAATTAAAAGGAAGTTAATAATATGTTAAATTTAAACTAAATATTATGGAAGTAATTACGAAGATTCTTGTTTTATTTGTATTTGCGTTTATAACGTTTTAACCCGTTTTATGGTTAGATTACAAATTAAGATTTATAATATATAATAATAAAACATTTATTGTTATTTTGGTTTACCAAGCAATAATTTACACTATATCCATAAAATAAGACATAGATGTCTATTTATCAAACATGACAAACGTTATTTCAATTGCCAAGTAACATTACCAACTTGTAATTTATTAATCATACAATAATTAATATCTGGATTACCGAACTTCGCTCGATATTTTCTTTTCGTTTGAAAGACATATTTAAATATTATATTTTTATAATATTTAAATATAATTAATGTACTAATAAAAAAGTAAAAAAAATAATAAAAAAGAAGAAATAAGGACCCAAACTGATTTCGATAGAGAGCTCCTACCCTACTTTTCCAATTAAGAATAGACATAGGTCTATTGACTATTCTTAATGATAAAATTTGTCTTTATATTTTAATAATTTTAATAGTAGTCAATGAAAAATTATATATTTTCTTTGCCTGAAAATACTGACAAACCAATAATTTCTATAAATAAAACCTGGCTAGATCGATTAATCACCCCGGAACCCCTTGCATGCTAAATTTCATGAAAATTGTTTGAGCCGTTTCCGAGATTTATATACAAGAATTGCTCGTTTAAAGACATTTGATAACCCTGTGTATAGTCTATAACTCTTATGTGCTGTGTGGTAGCGGCTACTAATACTACCAACCCTTACTTTGCTTGTGGCTGTCTTAGAAGTCAACTAAGAGCTTTATATCGACCTAAGCCAACTCTATTTGATGCCGTTTGGTCAACAATTACATTCCCAATTACAATAAAGGAGATAGACTAAACCATAGGGTTTTGTTTCGATTTTTCCTGGTGTTGCGTAGGTCTTCACCTTGTCTTTAGGATTTTGTTTCGCTTCTTCCTTGTCTTGCGTTGGCGTTCTTGGTTGGGTATAGCAAATACCAACCCGTCTGAACAGATTGCTCCCGTTGCGGAAGAGGCTTGAGCCCAACAGTGGGATATATATGAGCTGAGATGAATAACACTACTTAATCTGAAATCTTCTTTGGTGATATGCTCTGCTGCAGGCGCATAGGGCAGCTCAGGTGCGAGTACCTACACCTGATGCTGCCCTAGCTGACTGTGGGTGACTAGAACAGGGAATAATCTATCACCCGCAGAAAGGCTGACCGCGTGAAGGCGACGCCCCGGCGGGGGTGGTACCCGAAAAACTCGCTGGGCTGGACATGGACGTCCAGAATTCGGTATCCGTTGTCGGCACTATGGCTATGAGGAGGGAATACGATATAAACAGACCACAGCCTGTTACAAAAAGAAAAGAAAAAAAAAAAGTATAACAGGTCATTTCACTCCTACTATGAATCGATCGAGCCCAGAAGTCTGATGTATATGAATTGAAATGATGACATTTCCTATGGCATCGGAAAACTACACAAGATCACGGATACAGTTAAATATATAAAATATAAACGAATCAGTATTAAATAATCTATGCTATAATTATACATTGCATAAAAATTTAAGTGTCAAGGAAAACAACGTTCTAAGGACATTTAATCTAATCAACCAAGCAACACGAGCCTTTTATAACTTGTATTCGTATCATTATATAATATTACTGGTTTTTGCCCATGACCTTGGATGCGTAGAAATCCTATGTGTTAGAACAAACAAAGAAATATCTGTAGGTGGTTTAAGGTTCTAAATATTCTTAAGTTTACAAACTCGTAAAGTAGTCCTAACTAGTAGAAGTACTAACTTCTAGTTGATGATATAATTGGTACATAGCTATATATGTTACTATATTGTTGCCAATAATTTACTGTGAATAAAGCCGACAAGTATGATATAAAAAAAAAACTATATCACCTTTTACCTTTTGTTTATGTTGTATAAAAAGGTTAAATTACATATGTTAGTGCTTACTGCTTATTCGTGTATTTTTTTTTATTGGAAAAGAAATAAATTAACTTAAGTATCGACACAATATTTATTCCTCCAGTTTACATCCTTTTTTGGCAGGCTATGTTTTTAACACCTTGCCCATTCCGACCTGGCAGACGAAAGAACGACATAGTGACCACTGACTGGTACAAAATACTTGATATCCGTGATCAGTGGGTTATCCTTTGGGATATCATATCCATTGACGTCCCCGGCAACAAACAAAAGTGTTACCAGAGTGCCGCCCTCTATTTTTCACTATATCTTAGAAGATAAAAATTCAAAAAGCTGAATGATTTTTTTTATTTTTACTTTAGAGTATTTGTGTTTAATTTGAGGGCTATGGATTTTTTTTCTGGTGATGACTTCTAATGTATTCAATTGCGAATCACTCTGGACGGCGTGCTCTTATAGATTTATTACCCTTTCATTATGAAGACCCTCCCAATCTATACTAATCAATGGAGAGCAGTTTTTTGTTCGGTTATACTGCAAAAACTACTGAACCGATCGGAATAATACTTCTACCATAAGCTGCAATGTATTTCGGAGAAAGTTTTACTATATGATATATTGGTGATTACTTATCCGAAACATATATTTTTTTGACTTGGAAATAATTAATTTTTATTGTAACTAAACTTATTTTATTCGATTGTCATTTGTGTAAAATTAATATTTTAATTCTAATGGTTATGTTTATTTATCAATTTGACATTTTGTGAATTGAAGCGTGTCAAGAATTATTGCACGCCTCATAAGCGAAGCGTTGAGGGTCTTGCTTTACTCTCGATATATGAAATTCAAGCACTTTTTAAATCTAAAAATGATTGTATTTTTCTCACAATGCACTTACAAGATAATATTATCATACATATGTCAAGAAAAAACAGTCGTTTAAACGTATTTGATATTTTTAAAAAGCAATTATTTTGTTTAAAGTAAGAAAATAGTTGATTAAAAAATATATTCGAGGATGTCGGATAAAATATTCTGGATCTGGCAGTCTCACGACCGTAAAAATTAATGTACCAAAATATTGCTTTTTTTAAAAGCTTCATAATCGCAACGCTCTGTTTCCTTTCGAAAATGGCTTGGTAATTCTTTTTCGTTTAATTACAATTAATAAAAAACTAAACTGCTTAGTCATTACCTTTATGAAAATTGGGTTCGTTTACATTTTTTGTTCGTGCGTTCAGACAAGCAAAGGAAACAAATGCCATATAACCTTAATTGTAAACGAACAGTTATGTTTAACACTAGGTCGAGAACGGCACCAAATTTCTAAAGTATTTTTTTTTCTTTCATATTCATTTATGGCATTGACTAATAATAAATGATAAATAATATAAAAGTTGTGAGATATGCACTTTTGGATTTTCCAAATTATTTATAATAATGCATTTGCGAGATATTAATATTATTCATCATCTGTACATCAGGGCTAATCAATATGAGTATGTAATTATTGTTGATTTTAAAAATTAATGGTACAACAAAATTTTAATAAAATATTATTTTGAACAGTTTCAAAGGATTTATAGTTAAAATATGGGTTTACCAATTTAATAATGGCGTTGAGTATTTTGTATTTACGCTTTCTGAATAAATAGTTAGGAGTTCAACTTTTATGATTCCTCGATTAAATCGAATCCATTCACTAAAATTTCATAATAAACATCTAACTAATATTATTTCATTTCCTAAAACCCACATATTACTAAATATATCATACAAATTATTTTTAATTTTTTTTAAAAAAAGTATTACATTTCGGATTGCCTTATATAAGTAATTTTCCGATTATTCAAGATAATCCGGACGTAACAGAATGGAAATTTGAAATCAATGATATAGGTCAGGTTACGTTTTCGGAGTATTATGTCATTGATGGTCTTCTGATTTATAACGTCAAGAAATATGAGATTAAAAAAATTGAATAATGATATAATAACTAAATTTCAATTTCAACCCAGCGAAGCGTGCGGGGGACAGCTAGTAAATATACATGGCCTAACATACACATAAAAGTAAATAAATATAAATCAACACTTACAAGCATCTCTGCAGATATGTCTACGTAATGCGTCCCTGTCTCAATACAAGCCTTAACTATAGGTGGACTCAGAAGACAATTTGGTCCAGTACAATTAATCACAACTTTAGTGATATCAAGCAATTGTTTTAAAGATGCCTCATTTTTAATATCACACTCTATTATTGTCAGATTCTTCACACCCACATCTGTAACAAATAAAAAATTAAATTCATTAAAGATAATAATGAAATAAATATTTTATAAAACTCATCTGCAACCCGACTAAATAAGATTAACACAAATATAACTTGAACCGAGACCTATTGTAAATCGGTGCCCAAAATCAGAACTATATGTAAACATTTCTAGTAGAGAGTGTAATAAAACATCTACGTAAAAAAGTGAATGTAAAATAAAAAATATTATTACAGCAACTCTAATGATACAATTGGAACGGATTGCTAATAATTGTAGATACAACTGATGCCAGTGGTATTTTTTTCTTACTTCACAAATTAATATTATGAAATATGTCAAAGCATATCAAATTTTAAAACTATATAAATCAACAATTTTAAATAAACTTTCTTGAATCATTGGTTACGAGAAATTGCCGAGTAAGATATCTAAAATACAAATATTGGCTATGTTATTACAAAGTTCATATTATTGTAGTCCCAAGTCTTTTTGATTACGCCGTTATGGAATGATCATGATTTTAATAGTGGTAGGACCGCTCAGTGGCGTAGCTACCCAGGGGCTAGGCGGTGCAGTGCCCCGGGGCCCTCAAGCTCAGGGGCCCTCGAATCCTTACCAGAAAACCTCGATTGAACTGAAGTTTCGAAAGTTTCTCCCATTTCCAAAATAAATATGACAGATTGCAACCCTCGTGTCAATCGTGGTAACTCTGTTGAGAGAAATTAGAAAGTTATCTAGGGAATTCCCTTAAATTCTTTCTGTGGGCTGAAAGTATTATCAACTTGAAGGATAGCGATATGAGCGTTTTATTATTAATCAACTAGCGGACCCGGCACACTTCGTTCCGCCTAACAATTAATGAATGAGATAAGCAGATTTCGATTAATTTAAAATTATTAAGTTATTTTTAGCTGTGTGGTAGCGGCTACAAATTTCACATTGTCAACAGCACGGCCTGCCTCGCTTTACTCTTATGATTAAGAAGCACGGCCATATTAACGCGGCGGTCTTCCCGTGCAATAAAATGTTCTTCTGCCGTGGTTACGTTCGTTATGTTTCGAATTCTAACTGCGTTACCGTTTTGTTGGAAAAGATTTGATTTTATTGGTCGCGGCATTGTTGATGACAATATAGACATAATATGTTTTATTATAACAATATACGTAAAAATTCGTAACACTCGCATAAAACGAACTCTGACCGGTCAAATTTTGCACGCCTCTACTCTCGATATAATTATGAAGATCAAGCACTTTTTAAACCTAAAAATGATTGTATTTTTCTCACATTGCACTTATAGGATAATATTATCATACATTTTACATTATTTTTTATTTATTATGACATATGTCAAGAAAAAACATTCGTTTAAACGTATTTGATATTTAAAAAAAAAGGGACTTATTTTGTTTAAAGTAAGAAAATAGTTGATTAAAAAAAAATATTCGAAGACGTCGGATAAAATATTTCGTATCTGGCAAGAATACGACCGTAAAAATTAATGTATCAAAATATTTATTTTTCAAAGCTTCATAATCGCAACGCGCGGTTTTATTTCGAAAATGGTTTGGTAATTCTATGTCGTTTAACTGCAATTAAAAAAAAACTAAGCTGCTTAGTCATTAGTGTACCTGATGAAAATTGGGTTCGTTTACATTTTTTTGTTCGTCCATTCGGACAGGCAAAGGAGATAGATCTCATACAGCCTATTGTAAACGAACAGCTATGTTTAGTACTGCGTCGAGAATGGCACGAAATTATTTTTCTTTTTCATTTATGGCATTGACTAATAGTAAATGATAAATAAAATAATGGAAAATTGTCACATGTCTGTTAACTTCAGTAGGTATCTTAAAAATATTGATTATAAAAAAAAAGAAAAAAAAAACAAATTTGCATTTTTTTTGTTTCTCTAACTTTTTGAAGTGAAACTTTTTTATCGACGTATGGGAGAAATTTTATATTGTAACGTTTTTCTGTTACGCGCCATATTTATTTTGAAGTGTAGAGCGCATGGGAGTGTTATCCGTGTGGTGACGGAGTAAGAATACAATTCGCCACCCCCTATCTTAATCATGGGTGATCGTAAGAGACGACTAAGGTAAGGGATATAAAACGGATATAACATCTTTGCAAGAGAAGGAAAACTTGAAACTATACCAACATGTCTGACCAGCATGATATAGTAGGTCAATTTCCCTCCTACTATGGTGGAGGCGCGAGCCCAATAGTGGGACATATATGAGCTGAGATTATAAGCGCACGAAGGTAGAGAGTGAGGGAGGCAGAAAGAGAAAGAGGCAGAGAGACAGAGAGAGGGAGAGAGAGAGGAAGAGAGAAGGAGAGAGAGAGAGTGAGAGAGAGAGAGAGAGAGAGAGAGAGAGAAGTAAGAGAGAGAGAGAGAGAGTTGTTAGCCAAAGTGTCACTTCTGATATGTGTACGTACTTTATACGCACGCATAATTTTTTCTTTCTTTTTAAAGTGCAATTTTATTTAATATTACTACCAGATCTTGCCCAATGAAATAATTAAGGCGCTTTATTTATCGTGCATATTATATCATTGACTAATAGTAAATGCTATATAATATAAAAATTATGAGGCGTGCACTATTGGATTTTCCAAATTATAAATTTAACTTTCCGCGGTATTTTCCCAACAAACCATTAGACCACGTAATGGCATGAGCTGTCAGTTGCCATTGGTTACATCATCAACAAATGGACGCTTAGAATTGTTGTGTTTTTAATTTTCATTTTTTTTGTTTATTGATATCATATTACATACATACATACATATCATCACGCCATATCCCTTGCAGGGTAGGCAGAGAGAACAGAGTGCCAGAGAACTCTATCTCTGCATACTTCACTCGCTTCCTCAACATTCATAATTCTCTTCATACACGCTCGCCGGTTTCGGAGACTCTTGACTCCACCTTCCTTCAGTACATGACCGAATCATATTTTAATATCCTATATCCTATTCCCGACGACAACAAACTCAAAAACATAAAAATTGGTGCAGCCGTTCTCGAGTTATAAGTGTTGTAACTAAC
This sequence comes from Lymantria monacha, assembly GCA_905163515.2. Lineage (NCBI taxonomy): Eukaryota > Metazoa > Arthropoda > Insecta > Lepidoptera > Erebidae > Lymantria > Lymantria monacha. Next base: position 22,000,479 of record LR991091.1, read on the forward strand.
ACAACTTTCTTTTATATATATAGATGTGTTTTAAGTATTGTGAATTCGAGTCAAGTATTTTTTTTTGTCGAGGATGGTTAAAAAATTAATGCTGTATCAGGAACAATGAATAATGTCAATAAACTTTTTAGTATTGGTCAATATAGTGGTTCAATTTTATTTGATTTTAGTAAAACTCATATTATATCTCATATTGTCCTTTACGTCAGTTTTCTTTACAATTCCTGTCACTTATGCGGCACCTCAAAGGTCATAAATAGAAATAATAAAAAAATATTTAAGAAATAGTGTGGGCCAAAGCCCAAACTCGACTCCGACATCTATCGCTGATAGCAATTGAAAACAAAACCGCATCGAACCTGGATTTAACCGAAGTCATTCATACTTTTCGTAAAATTAAAACGAAGAAAAGATTGTAAATATAATTGTTATTTAGCCCGTTGGAAGGTCCAACCTTTATAAAATAAACCCTTTAATCTTTTCTATTTCGTTTTATTACCCAATACGTACATCAAGTATTAATTGTAATTTATGTCGTTACTGTTTAATATTTTAATATCTGCTCTGCAGTGCACGTAGGACCGGACCTTGAGCTTAGGGTACTACTTAGGGGCCCACCTAATTACTCAAAGTATAGGAAAAAATAAGACAAAATATTTGATTTATATTATAATTTAAGGTAAGGTATTTTTTCGCATTATTTTTTATTTTTTAAACTGAATGCGTAATATCTCAAGAATATTGTTTCAAAATTTCAAGTCGATTAAAGCAAAATTAACGAAGTTATGAATATTTTTATACCTAGCCGACCCGAGCGGAGTAGAAAGCTGAAAAATAAATTTAAAAAGGCAGGATTCGTCGTAGACAGGAGCAAAAAAATGGTTTACACATCATGGATGATAGTAACATCCTTGATACAACATCCAACTGATATTGATGATTCAATGTGAGGTAGCCGATTAAATCGCCACCGAAGACAAAGATCGGGTACCGGTGGCCCGCTCGCACGGTGAAGAGAGGAAAGTTGCATGGTGGGTCTATGGGGTCACGCGCCGCCTCTTCCATCACCCCTGACCGATTTGGCAGTGCGAGACAACATCCATAGTCCACCGCAACAAAAGAAAAGGTAGCCGATTAAATTCGCTTAGATATATTTCCTTGATTTTTAGTGTTCAAAAGTTTAAAGCATTTTTCCCACAACTTCGTTTACAAAGTCGGTGCCCCTAATAACTTCAAAACGATTGCACCGATCTTTTTGAAATTTTGAACACTATTTCTGTACATAATTTACGAGGTAACGCTGGAGAGATTTTTTAAAATTTGGAAATAATTTTTATTTTATTATATCAAAATAAGCCAATTTTCTCGCAAAAAAAAACGCGTTTTTCATCTTCGGTGTTGTAAAAAAGTGAAAATTTAAATTTCTAAAAACTTTAAATTTTCGATTTCATATGATCCAGCACCAAATTATGAGGGGCACCGCAGTTGTAAGTACTTTTTCCCGAGTCACGTCCGAATAATTGCTGCCATTTCCGTATTTTATAATATTTCTTCAGGAAAATTTCATACAATATTCTTCGAATGACATACATTAATGTATCATTGGCAGTATTTTCATCTGTGACGTCACAAAAAAAATGTATTTTTACGTATTAACCTTACTCCTTAAATACAAACGTAATATAAAACAACCTTTCCGTACTTTCCTTTGGCAAATTCTTTAAATTATTATCGTCTATTTTTTACTTTGATTTAGATCGGGCCCCTTGAACCCACGGGGCCCTAGGCTGAAGCCTTAAAAGCCATATGGTAGATCCGGCCCTGAGTGCACGAAAAAGAGCTGATGATAAAGAAGCTTAGTATTTTAAAAGAATTTTTGTATATTTAATATTTTTACTTGATAAAACCTAACCAGTTTAGATAGTGGTGGGGCCCCATGTTTTTATTTGCCCCAGGGCCCTTGGTTACCTAGCTACGCCACTGACCACGCTGTGGACAGTTCTTTGTCTACAGCCGCGGGCCGGTCTGTCCGGGGTAGAACCACACTCTCGCAGAAGATCGACGTCTGAGTAATGGCAATGTGCTATTGCGCTTCGTTCGGTGGCCGAGAGAGCCGGAAGCCCAACTGGGTGGGTTTGGGGATTGTAATGGTAGGCAGCGGCCTAGCTATAGCCTTGGTTATAGCAAAGGTCCATGGGCGGCAGTGACACTTACCATCAGGTGTCCTGCTTGCTCGTTTGCCACGATAAGCAATGAAAAAAAAAAGATCATAATATATAAATAACACCCATTTTGTATGTCACTTGAAATGCTAGTTAATATGTGATTTTATTGTCCTTTATATATATATTATATATATATATATATATATATATATATATATATCCAGCTTTAGAACTACCTGAGCCAACTCCATCTGATGCCGTCTGGTCAACAATTACATTCCTAAGGAGGGTTCACGTCTGGCAGGACCGTGTTGGCATAGAGTTTTGTTTCGAGTTTTCCTTCTCTTGCATAGATGTTACATGCATTTCATATCCTTTAGTGGTCTCTTACGATCAACGACGGGTAAGATAAGGGGTGGTGAATTTCGAAATTCGTGCGTGATTGTAGGGATATAAAATAATAGATATCTATCCAAAAAAAGGAAACCTCGAAACAAAATTTTATACCAACACGTCTGACCAGCGTGGTATAGTAGGTCAATCGCTCCCCTACTATAGAGGAGGGTCGGTCCCAACAATGTGACATATATTTATGAGCTAAGATGATAATGATAATGATGAATTATACAATTTCTTTCAAGAAAATCCAACCATAATATTTTAATTGCATCTTTAGTAACATACGATTCAATCAACGGCATTATTAAATATAATTATTGCTATAATTACATCGCAATTATAATAAATTATTAAATAATTGTTTAGTGTGAATCCTTTCTATGGAATATACGCATTTATGAAACTACATACATACATATCATCACGCCAAATCCCTTGCAGGGTAGGCAGAGAGAACAGAGTGCCAGAGAACTCTATCCTTGCATACTTCACTCGCTTCCTCAACATTCATAATCTCTTCATACACGCTCGCTGATTTCGGAGACTCTTGACCCCACTTTCCTTCAGTACGTGACCAATCTGGTCTATGTGGGTTAGTCTCGGTCTCCCCCGGTACCTACATTCTTCCACTTTCGCATTGTATATCTTCTTAACCAGACGTTTGTTCGGCATTCTTTCCACATGTCCGAACTATCGGAGCATTCGGAGTATTCCCTTTCGCATCTTTACACCAATCCTACTCTCTTTCATACCTACTCGCTCTCTTACGTCGTTGTTACGAATGCGATCGGTCAGCCTAACTCCACAGATTTTCCGTAGAGATCGCATTTCGACCGTATTAATTTTACTTTCATGCTCTTTTCTGCATACCTAACTCTCGCTTCCTTACAGCAATGTTGGGACAAGCATTGCGTTATGTATTGCTACACGTGCCTTCTGGCTGAGGTGGTGGCTACCGAGAAGTTTCGCCAACGCTCCGTTCACTCTATTTCCCGCATTCACTCTTCGCTCTATATCAGTGGTGTACCTTCCATCTCGACTAAATCCACATCCAAGATATACAAATTATTTCACGATTTCACACCTATGCCTCTTGAATTTCGTTGAATAATTAAAAAGAAAATACCTTTTAACGATCAATCGAACGTGAAAATCAAAAATAAATAATTGTTAAAAAACTAAAAACACGCTTTAATGGAAGATCCAACTAAATATTAAAACCATATCCAATTAAAAATTGGTTTAAGCCTCCGCAATTCCCGCCCTTAATTGACAGCGCAACTTTTTTTAAATTTTAATGCGCTGATCGCTTTAAAAGCTATTGGGTGGATGGCCAGGGGAATAGACTTTTTAGCGTCAGTCATTATACAATAAGGTCATAATAGACTAATGCTAGGGCCGCACCTGCGCGTATCGTCACGCAGCTTCGTGCAATGAAACGATACGCGCAGATGTGACCGGTCATTATCGGCTATCATCACGAACATTCGGGCTTCGTGTGCATTATCACTTGGGTGGCGATAAGTCAAAGGGTTTTGCGCGCTAATGTATCGCGCTCTGTGGTCAGACTAGCGTTTTTCATTTCGGCGGAAATTTTCAATGTGTTTAGACGCTTTCGAGGATCACCAGTTAATCAATAAATATGGAGTGGAGTGATGAAATGGTGTTAGAATGTTTACACCATTATGAAGCGGAACCCATGAAGGTATCCAAAAAATCATTATGTAATTATTAGCATAATATATCTGTAATAGCAATAGCAATTCGTCATCCATAGTTAAACGCATGAAAATGATTTCGGCCATCTTTAATTATTGCACGATACTTCGTGTGAAATACCGAAGCCGCTAATGTGACCACAGTTTTATCGCGATAACTTTCTAGTGTACAAAACGTACGAAGCTTCGCCACACATTACTTCGGGACGATACACGCAGGTGCGGCCCTAGCATATGCGTAAAATAATGAATGGCAGCTAAGTAGCAATCGTTAATGTTAGCTAAATGTACCATTTAGTAATAATGGAGTACCAAACACACGCCAAGCGCCTTACACAATTTCAACAATTGTTTAAACATGTTAAGAATACTACCAGCCAGTCAGCCAGGCTGTTTATCATATATCTGGATAAATGTCTCCAAAGGTTGAACGATATGAATGTGGGAGTCCAGATGGGCCACTCAGTGGTCACTGCTCTGCTATATGCAGATGATGCAGTCCTGCTGGCACAGTCAGCGACTGACCTGCAGACCCTAGTCGACACAATGACAGAAGATTGTAAGAAAAGGGGTCTACGCGTGAATGTGAGCAAAACCAAAATAATATTCTTTGAAAGAGACGAAGCCAGAACAGATGTAAGAGTAACAATAGGTAATGATATACTAGAGCAAGTGGATGAATTTGTATATCTTGGATGTGGATTTAGCCGAGATGGAAGGTACACCACTGATATAGAGCGAAGAGTGAATGCGGGAAATAGAGTGAACGGAGCGTTGGGGCAACTTCTCGGCAGCCACCACCTCAACCAGAAGGCACGTGTAGTAATACATAACGCAGTGCTTGTCCCAACATTACTGTATGGAAGCGAGAGTTGGGTATGCAGAAAAGAGTATGAAAGTAAAATTAATGCGGTCGAAATGCGATCTTTGCGGAAAATCTGTGGAGTTAGGCTGACCTACCGCATTCGTAACGACGACGTAAGAGAGCGAGTAGGTATGAAAGAGAGTATTGGTGTAAAGATGCGAAAGGGAATGCTGCGATGGTTCGGACATGTGGAAAGAATGCCGAACGAACGTCTGGTTAAGAAGATATACAATGCGAAAGTGGAAGGATGTAGGTACCGAGGGAGACCAAGACTAACCTACCTAGACCAGATCGGTCATGTACTGAAGGAAGGTGGAGTCAAGAGTCTCCGAAACCGGCGAGCATGTATGAAGAGAATTATGAATGTTGAGGAAGCGAGTGAAGTATGCAAAGATAGAGTTCTCTGGCACTCTGTTCTCTCTGCCTACCCTGCAAGGGATATGGCGTGATGATATGTATGTATGTATGTAAGAATACTACGAGTTTTTACTAATTTTAATGCTCTGTGATATTTAGTAAAATAATTTAAACTTCGTTCGGAAGATGCCGACACAGCTAGTTAGACATACTAAACTAGTACTTCAAAAATATACGATTAATGACATTAAAGAATATAGCAGTTTTTATGGTTTATAAAAAAAATAAAAACAATACTTACAATGTAGACTTAAGTGTTATTATTCCGTAGATAGATATTTTACGTGTGATGACGGAGTAAGAATATGTTTAACCACCGGTCCAATCCTATCTTACCCGTGGGTCATCGTAAGAGACGACTAGGGTATGTAAAATGCATACAATAACTATGCAAGAGAAGGAAAACTCGAAACAAAATTTTATACCAATAGCAGGCCTAATCAGCGTGTTATAATAGGTCAGTTACCCTCATTGTGGAAGAGTCTTGAGATCAACAGTAGGACAAGTACGAGCTAAGGTGAAAATGTTTTACGTTTTGATTCAGGGGTACTAAACATCGAACCGGCTGTCGTGTGTCAAGTCCTATCCAACCCTTGCTTATAGTACTGATTTGTGAGGTAAGAAATTTAGAAGTGGAAATTTTGAGTCGGGCAAAGCATTCCGGGTTTTGCCACCAAGACATTTTCTATCGCTAGTACGGGATCTGCCTTTGTACCCGATAAACAGAATAAATTGACTTTTTATTACACGGAACTAAAAAATTTCTGAATTATAACTCTATGACCATTGATGTATTAAAAACCCTTTTAATACATCAACGGTTTTTAAAACATCAATGTCTATGACCTGTCTGTTTACATATTTATAAAAATAAGCTTAAGATAATAAATAAATACTAAATTTGAAATAAAACTATTCTTACGGAATTTATGACATTTGTATTTAATTTTTAATTTACCGACGTTTCGAACTCTTTACAGCAGGTATTAAAAGATGTAAAGCTGTAAAGTGTTCGAAATTCAAAAATAGTTTTATTTCAAATGTGTAATACTCGCGTAAACATTAAAAAATATATCAAATTACCTGCTTTACATAAGTCGGTTGATAAATTTTGTAGTTTTTCTTTGGAACGACCAGCAATAGCCCATGTTATATCATAATATTCCTCCCTTGTTAAAGTAGCTAACATTTTCACAACACATTTGCCCGTATAACCTGTCGCACCTAATATAACAATATCAATTGATTCGACCATAGTTCACAGATTATTTTTTTACTTTCAAACAATTAAAATATATATATATATATATAAAACTTATTTGTACACATTCATATACGTAACTACCGATCTTGAATCCTACCAAGTAATAACAACGTATTTTGTTGTTGGTGTTATTAATAAACAAACAGGCGAACGCCTTCCACTATAATGTTTGTAGCTACTCGTATAATATGAACAAACTAAACCGAATGTCCTTTCGACAAGGACGTTTTGCATTCAGAGCCTGTTATTAAAAATTTAAATTAATTTATAAGTAAGTCGAATTATGTATGTGTGTCCTTTTGAGGTTTTAAAATAGTAAGATAAGCTCAAGCGTTTATTATCTACACGAAACAGCCTATATGCAAGATCTTTATTTAAAACGAAATAAAAGTAATGTTTTGTGTCTCATAAAAAAATACTTTTCTCTTTTTATAATTTAACTTCTTTTTTTTTCTTACCGGCGTTCCACCATTTTTGGGTTCAAGGGTCCTAGCATAGCCTAAAACGATCCCGCTGATAGCAGTGATGCTACGACCTCTATGCAGTCCTCAAAACATAATAATAGCTCAGGAACGTACCCTTACTATGTCTACTGTTCAGGTGGGGTTAAAATACCACGCTTGGTCACAATGCTATAGATAGATCTATAGATAGATATAACTATAACCTCTAATTGTGACCAATCTATCTATGGATTACGAACTATGAGTACGTTTCCTTATTAAATTTATAAATATACTAGCGGACCCGGCGCACTTCGTTCCGCCTAACAGTTATGAATGAGATGAGCAGATGAGTAATTCAAAATTATTAAGTAATTTTTTTTATTATGACAATAAATTTGAATAATATATAAATTCAAAAAATCAAGTATTTTAATAACATGCCAGCAAGACAAAGCCTTGCCAACCTTGTGTTATAAGAATTTTTTCTTCATGCGCGTTAAAAATGATCTAATTGTTGATCTCTGAGATTTGCTTGACGATTTTGCATTGTCGATGGCACGGGCTGCCCTTATTTTTTTTCCTGGCAAGGTGGACCATGGATGTGGTTGTGCCCCGACAAATCGTCCGGGGCGACAGAAGAGGCGGCACGCAACCCCATGGACCCACCCTGCAAACACCTCTCTTCGCCGTGCGAGCGGGCCACCGGTACCCGATCTTTGACTTCGGTGGCCTGGCACGGGCTGCCTCGCTTTGCTCTTGTGATTAAGAAGCACAGAGTTGGGCAATATTAACGCGGCGGACTTCCCGTGCAATAAATTGTTCTTCTGCCGTGGTTACATTCGTAATGTTTCGAATTCTAATTGCGTTACGGCTTTGTCGGGAAAGACTTGATCTTATTGGTCGCGGCATTGTTGATGACAATATAGACACAATATGATTTATTATAACAATATTTGTAAAAAAAAAGACTACGTTTAATAAAACTGACTTCAAAAACTGAAAAGTACAAAATAACTTAAAATACTATCATTTGTATGTGCTATTTATTGATAGGTTTGAAATCGGTGCCAAGCCCTAAACAAAATTATAAACAGCTTAGGTACTTACTGTAATGAAATTCCTACGCTAAAGATACCGATACCGGCACCAACTTCAAACCTATCAATAAATAGCACATAAAAATTATAGTATTTTAAGTTATTTTGTACTTTTTAGTTTTTGAAGTCGGTTTTTTAAAACGTAGTTTTTTTTTATTTTTTACTTTTTGGTGTAACAGACACACATAGGTTGTTCTATTAGTAGCGGGGCTTGAGCTACTCGTACATTTGTCGCACTCGTTCTTAATGCTAATTTTGACTTAGTGGTTTTCCATGGATGCCATTGTCAGAACTGGACCAAATTGAAATGGAACCACACGGAAAGCATCAGCTTTCAAATAAAAAAAGAATCATTAAAATCGCTTCGCCCAGTCGAAAGTTATGAGGTAATAAATATAAAAAAAAATACAGACGAATTGAGAACCTCCTCCTTTTTTGAAGTCGGTTAAAAATTCGTAACACTCGCACAAAACGAACTCCGACCGGTCTAATTTAATTTCAACTTTTCGCGGTATTTTCCAAATAAACCATTACACCACGTAATGACGTGAGCTATCAGTTGCCATTGGTTACATCATCAACAAATGGACGTTTAGAATTGATATTTTTTTAATTTTTTTTTATTATTATTAATATCATATTTTAATATCCTATACCCTATTCCCGACGACAACAAACACTAAAACATAAAAATCATAAAAATTGGTGCAGCCGTTCTCGAGTTATAAGTGTTGTAACTAACACAACGTTCTTTTATATATATATATATAGGTAGTGGTTGACCTTTCAGCTGTCGTTACGCAAAAGTTAATAATTAGACACACAGCACTCACTTCTCATTATAAAACTTAAGTATGCAGCTAATGCCAGTTATCATGCAAAATCTGTGATGTGAGGAATCAGTACCTACTACCTACCTTCACCTGGTCTAATTCTAATCGTGACTTCGTTATGCAGCGGATATCAGATAGCGCTTCATGAAAAAATAATATTACATATATTCTAATTAAAATAATTGAGTAAACCTTTAATATAAAATAGGGAATCATAAAAAAGACAAATAACTATTAATTATATTATTCAATTAAAATTAATTATAAATATTAATTAATCAGCATTCTTCTTCAATAACTTAATATCCGTTAGTTATATGTTTGTAAAGTTTAATCGCAATACAAGGATTATTTTCTTAGTGTAGTGTTTATTTAAAAATGAATAATCATAGATGTGATATAATCATCATCTCAGCTCATTTAAGTCCCACTCTTGTGCTAGAACTTTCTCTACAATAGGAGGGGAATTGAACAACTATACCGCGCTGGTAAGACGGAATGATATAAATCAATGACAATCAATAATAATTATTGTAGACTAACTACAATGGTCTTCATTAGTATTATTCATACATACATACCTCATCATCATCATCACGCCATATCCCTTGCAGGGTAGGCAGAGAGAACAGAGTGCCAGAGAACTCTATCCTTGCATACTTCACTCGCTTCCTCAACATTCATAATTCTCTTCATATACGCTCGCCGGTTTCGGAGACTCTTGACTCCACCTTCCTTCAGTTTCAGTACGTGATCAATCTGGTCTAGGTAGGTGAGTCTCGGTCTCCTCCGGTACCTACATCCTTCCACTTTCGCATTGTATATCTTCTTAACCAGACGTTCCTTCGGCATTCTTTCCACATGTCCGAACCATCGGAACATTCCCTTTCGCATCTTTACACCAATACTCTCTTTCATACCTACTCGCTCTCATAGATTATTCATCCTTTTAAAATACGAAACCTCTTACTTAAAAGCTAAAAAATTCAACATTAGAGTAATTGTAAAGACACCTTTTTTTTGGAACTATGTATATTAAAACTATCAAGAAGGACATTTGGCGCCAACGTGAATGCATCATGCAGACCACATAGAACAGTTAAAAAACTGTTCTGTATGGCGGCTACGAAGCTAGCTAGCGGCTACGTACGAATACTACCAACCATTACTTTGCTCGTGGATGTCGTAAAAGACGACTTACATCGTAATCGGATATCGTAAAAGAGCTTTATATCGACCTGGAACAACTCCACGTAGCCATCTAGTCAACAATACATTCCCAAGGATGTTTGACGTCAAGCAGGTGGTCGGTCGTAAAGGGGTACGATGTCAGAAACCTCCACGCGGTGTACCCTGGGTGCGGGCGGCAGTCCCTCAGATCATTATGTAGGATTGTCTCCCGTAGCGAATATCTGGCGCTTCGCTCCTAGCTTTCTATCCGTAGAAGGTGACCGGACGCGAATCCGCGACGGGCTCAGTCACTCATTCATTTGAGGGCTGGGCAGGCATGCGCCACCGTGGGGTACGATGTCAGAAACCTCCACGCGGTGTACCCTGGGTGCGGACGGCGGTCCCCAGTTCTTCTGTTGTACTGTCGTCCGTAGCGAATATCTGGCGCTTCGCTCCTAGCCTTCTATCCGTAGAAGGTGACCGGACGCGAATCCGCGACGGGCTCAGTCACTCATTCATTTGAGGGCTGGGCAGGCATGTGCCACCGCCACCGTCGTCAAATCGTAAACCTGATTCTTTGCTTGTCTTAGTTTCAGGAGCGAGGGTCTTGGCTTAACCGCCCGGACCGCGAGGAAGACAACCTCTATAAAGAATTTCGAATGTACATTCGAATTCGGAAATCACCCACAATCTTAAGTTTTGGCGTGCGGCGAGAAGATGCATGGCAGATGGGTTGTTCTGTTCTTAGCACGCTCCAGCCAGGGTACCGGCTGCCCCCCTGGTTGGTAAATGTAGGCTTGCCCGGGTACAGGGATCTCTGCCCGGGTCGACGTCATAGTTTCTCCCACACTCGTGGGTTTTATCATGGAACTTTTTAAAAATAACAATATTTACGATGGGGATCATGATGATTCCCACCTCAAGGCCCGGTCATGCCAACGCAAAACTGACCAAAACGACGCCTCGTCCTCGGGTCTCGAGGCGTCCGCCGAGGGTCCGGCACAGCACATGGAGGCCCAAACAACACCGAAGCGGAGGTCGCCCAGGAGGAACCGGGGGAAGACCTCTAGCTTCAAACGGCGATTGGAGGAGCGGCGAACGCGCAGAAAGGCTGCCGCCGCGGAAGCGAGGAAGGACGGCGGTAGAGCCGAAACGGAGCCGTCGACGGACGAGGGCGACAGCGATGTCGCAGAGCCGTCCGGGGAAGATGGGGGTGGCGGTTCTACCGCCAAAATGGACGAGGGCGGTGACATTCCCGCAGGGCCGTCCAAGAAGGATAGCGGGCCGGCTGTTGAAGCCCCCGCCAGGTCGTCAGCGCGTCTTGTGGCAAAGAGCCCGGCGGCGACAGTGACAACGCTGACGACCAAGGAGAAGGCCCTCCCCTCGCAGGTGAGGAAGCGCCGCCTAAGCAAGGGTGGCAGCTCGGGTGCCGACTCAGAGGGGAGCGTGGCCAGCATGCCCCCACCTAAGGTGCCGGCTTCCCGAAGAGGGCGAGGGGCCTCGGAAGAAGAAAGGGCGGCGGCGGTCGCTGCCCGCGCCAACGGCGACCCCCCCGACCTGCGGGCCGAAAATGCCCGCCTTAATGGCGAGATGTCGGCCATTCGGACCCGGAACCGGCAGTTGGGGGACATGCTGGCGGGGATGCGGCGGGCAAACCGCCAGTTATTGAAGGACGTGGCCGACCTAAAGGCGCAAATGGCGCTGCTCGCGCCGCCTGCGCCAGTTGCGCCACCGGCCAAGGCCGGCCACTCAGCGGCCGCTGCAGCGCCAAAGCCGCCTCGCGCTGCGGTGGCACTGACACGACGTTGGGCACTGGCGACTGGAGGCAATGTTGCCTCCAGAACCACGTGTCTGGCCGCCTCTCGCCGCGGACAAGCGGCCGCATGTGGCATCAGCCCCCGCCCCGCTGCCTTGTCAGGGTGGCCGCGTGGGGCGCAGCTACGCCGCGGCCGCGGCGGCGCCCAAGCCCAAGGGGCCCGCGCCAAAGCCAAGGAAGAGGACGGTACCGGCTCCTGCCGGACCGCAGTCATCGTCGGCAACAACACCGCCGGCGACGACTAGCGCGTCAACGACTGCGCCTTCCGCGCCTGTCGCGCCTGCTGCGCCCGAAGGTTGGCAGGCGGCCGAGCGCGACCGGAAGAGTCGCGGTCAGAAGAGGAGAGCGGAGGCCAAGCGCGCCGCTGAGGTCCCCGCTCCCGCTCCACAGGCAGGAGCCGGTAAAAAGAAGAGGCCGCGCAAGGGGCTCAAGTCGCCGAAGACAGCCGCAGTGGTGATCACTGTGCTGCCTGAGGCGGCTGAGAAGGGCCTCAGCTACGAGGCCGTCTTGAGGAAGGCCCGGCAGGAGCTAGATGTCTCCGATATTGGAGGCGTCGAAGTCAGGACCCGCAAGGGCCGGACAGGGGCTCGAATCCTCGAGTTCCCCGGGACCGAGGGCTCCAAGACGGCCGACAGCGTAGCGGACAAGCTGCGAGGTTTGTTTGCCGAGGAGGGTGGCATCAGGATCGCCAGGCCCGTCAAATGCGCCGAAATGCGCATCGCGGGTCTGGACGACTCCGTGACGGTGGAAGACATCCGGGAGGCTATTGCCTTGAGAACCGGGTATTCCATAGACACCGTCCGGGTTGGTGCCATTCGCCCCGGTCCGGGCGGCGTAGGTGCCGCCTGAGCGCAGTGCCCGGTGGAGTCGGTCAGGCAACTGGCCGGCTCAGGCAGGCTCCTCGTGGGCTGGAGCTCGGCGCGGGTGACCGTGCTTGAGCACCGGCCTGCGAGGTGCTATAAGTACATGGCGGTCAGACATACTCGACCGACGTGCACTAATTGCTTCGACTGCGGCGGACTGTGTTTCCGCTGCGGTCAAACCGGGCACGTGGCGGCATCTTGCGCCGCCCCGCCCCACTGCCCCGCGTGTGTGGCGGGCAATAAGCCCGCCAAGCACCGCATGGGCTCTGGGGCGTGCAAACCTCCAGCTTCGGCCCCAAAGGGGCGGGGCGGCCCTCCGACCACGGCCGCTCCCGCTCCTAGCGCGGTCCGATCGCCCGCCGGCGAGGGGGAGGTCATGGATGCAGCCCGTTAATGGCTACACCATCCATGCACCACCTCTTGCAAGCCAACACCAACCACTCCGCCGGTGCGCAGGATTTACTCCTGCAATCCATGGCGGAGTGGTCGATTGGTGCAGCCGTAGTCGCGGAACCGTACTGCGTGCCTGATCGTCCCAATTGGGTGGTCAGCTGAAACGGAACTGCGGCAATCGTCGTCTCAACGCAGCGGCACTTTTCCGTCTGGTAAAACCATTGCCAGTAAATTTGCAACGTGTACGACGAAAGAGGACATATTGCGTCGACCTCGAAGAATTCGAATAAGGGCAGGATGATGATAAAAACGAGTATATTAAATAATTTTGATGACATTTTGTATAATGTGATGCGGAGAAACTGCTGAGGTGTGTGAGGAGGTGATTATATACGATATCAAAGTGCTTTTTATGTAGTTTCATTTTCCACCAAAATTTCCAAAGACATTATTAACAATGTGGTCATAGCACTTGTTCAAGACGACGATTTGACTTACTGATGGACAATGAATGAATAAAATGAAATAATTAATTTCAAGAAACTAAATATGTGAAGAATTTTCTTCTTCCGTGCTCACATTAATAGCTGATGGCCAATACAGAAAAAAAGAAGAAAAGCAATGAAATAGGTAGGTACCTGAATGAGCTGCGTGAGCTCTGAAAATAAATAGGTAGAAAATGATTTGATCATTCAATGACATCTCATGTGCATGCATCATCATCATCTGAGCTCATATAGGTACATGCCACTGATGGCCTCAGACCTCCTTCATAGTAGGAGGCAAATTGACCTACATATGGTAGGTCAATTTCCCTCCTATTATCCACGCTGGTCAGACATGTTGGTATAATATAGTATTTCATGTTTTTGCTTCTGTTGTACAGATTTTATATACAGGTTATCCCTTAGTTGTCTTTTACGACATTCACAGGTAAGATAATGGTGAATCGTATAGTACTCCGTCATCACACGGAAAAGTACATGCATGCAACCAAGGTTACATATTTTTTTTAAATAAATCAACCCATTCTTTTAAAACAGATTCTTTTCATTCTTTTCACACAGATTCACATCAATTCTATTTTTTTTTTGTTACCCGATAAAAAGATTTTCATTTTTCATATACTTCCCGTAATGACAATTGTAATCCCGCCTTGCGATATTTAATAAAATAGTGCCGCAAATCGACTAAAGCGTCCCGCATTCCCATCGTCCTGCTCGCGTAAAAGTATTCCACATCGAACATACGAACGACGAGGCGCCTCAGCCGCAGCGTATCGTCAAACATGTGTACGGTTGCGTGCGCATGTCGTCCGTGTGTCGTGCCGCGTGCGGTATACCCTTACGTGAGTGTGTCTAGGGCCGCACCTGCGTGTATCGTCCCGAAGTAATGTGTGGCGAAGCTTCGTACGTTTTGTACACTAGAAAGTTATCGCGATAAAACCTTGGTCACATTAGTGACTTCGGTATTTTACACGAAGTATTGTGCAATAATTAAAGATGGCCGAAATCATTTTCATGCGTTTAACTATGGATGACGAATTGCTATTGCAATTACAGATATATTATGCTAATAATTACATAATGATTTTTTTGGATACCTTCATGGGTTCAGCTGCATAATACTGTAAAAATTCTAACACCATTTCATCGCTCCACTCCATATTTATTGATTAACTGGAGATTCTCAAACGCGTCTAAACACATCGAAAATTTCCGCCAAAATGAATAATACTAGTCTGACCACAGAGCGCGATACATTAGCGCGTAAAACCCTTTGACTTCTTGCCACCCAAGCGATAACGCACACGAAGTCCGAATGTTCGCGACGATAGCCATAATGACCGGTCACATCTGCGTGTATCGTCTCATTGCACGAAGCTGCGTGACGATTAGAGATGCGAAAAACGGCTCACTGAAAAGAAAAGAGAGATATAGCTCTTTTGATCAAAAGATCTATATCACTCTTTTAGCTCTTTAGTTCATTTAGCTCATATATATCCTGAGTTCATTTAGCTCATCAAGAGAGCTAGCTCTTATTGAGTTAGCTCATTTCATTTCAACTCGTTCACGGCTCTAACTCTTTTGAATAGTTCAAACTCTGAACTACGCGATCATTAAGCGATAAGCTTGATTGATATGCATGAGCATGTAAATTTTGATTGGTGATCGCAGGATGAGATATAAAATATATTTATATAAAAAAATAAATAAAATTGAAAGGTCTGTTTGTAATTTAAATGGTTAAAAACAGCTTTTCACTAAATGCATATGGGCTGACAGATTCAAACCAGTGGCAGCTTGTACTGATAACTATTATTATTATTGAATATTGTTATTCAAAGATGAATATTATTTTTTAAATATAACATTTTATTTTTCAAACATTTTTTCTTTGTTGAACATACAACTTGTACGTTTAGTGCTCGCAATAGTCACAATGCATATCGGAACATGCTCAATACTTTTACTGTTCGGCGGTGATCGGCATATATTGGGCACTTTCGGTCGTCGACTGCTCGCACGACATGACGACGCGAGTAAAAGAGCCGATTGAGCCGTTGAACTATTAACTGAGCTACTGAGCTAAAGTGAGCTAGATTGAAATCAAAGAGCTAGTTCATTTGTATCTCTCATTCAGGAGCTACCCAAGTCTAATACATAATAATTGGTTGAAAACTATTTACGCTTATTTTAAGTAATTTAGATTTTGATAAATTTGTTCATAGATTCGAATTCTAAAATAAAATTGTATTCACATTTTAAATATGGAATATAAAAAAAAGTCAATGTTTGTACCTTCATTCATAATTATATATTTTTTTAACACAGGTTCAATTAACTTTGATTATTTCCAAAAAACTACAACGAAACGAAGGCTTTAAAAATTTTTTCACCAATAAATAATATTACTAACGATAATATAAATAAAGCATTTCAATCAATATGTCAACTTAAAGAATTATTATGTCAACTTAAAGAAAAAACACTTGTTCACATTTTCAGTCACTAAGTTGGTATCGATTGCACGCATCAGACGAAAGCACTACTTTTAAGAGTGCTCGATTGTGCGAAGCGTTGCTGTAGTTGGAACATTCAATATATAGTACATAACGTACATATATATCGATGATCTACCCAGTCTGGCCATAGACTGTTAGAAATAAAAATTAAAAAAAAATACGAAGCTATATGAATAATTACTGAAGTCTCAAAAATAAATAAATAATAATTGTATTCCCAATGGTTTTAATGTAGGCTTTTCGTTATGCAGCAACTTTACGTTTTAATGCAGGCCTTTTAAGGATTTATGCTATCTCTTTCCATGAGAAATAAAAAAATGTGAAATTGCGAACAATGATCGACGTTTTTAACATTCTTCTTCTTCTTATTTTTATGTATTGGCAATCAGCTACTTAAATGAGCCATTGTTGCCAGTGTCGAGTTATAATTATCTTCAAGCCCTTAGTGTCTTCAGATTAGTCATTGTCCGTCAGTAAGCCAAATTGTCGCCATCAACAGTGCTATGGCCACATTGTTAATGGTATCTTGTGAGAATTTTGATGAAAAACGAAAACGTTGTAAAGCACTTTTATATGATATTCACTACATCTCAGCAGTTCCGTCACATCACATTACATAAAATGCCATCAAAATTATCTAATATAACACGTTAAAACACTAAGACAACGAATATAATACAAGAGCACCACATGACGTTTTAGATTCCTGCCAAAAACCTCGTTTTTAACATTCATAAATGCGTTCTAAATTTGAATTCAGCAAAATAAAAGATATAAGCTGTAACAATATTTATGGCTAGACTAGTTACATACATAGGTATAACGAGACGGATTAATAACCCAGGCTAGCATAGCATAAGGTGGCCAACTTTATAATAAGTCAATGCGGGACACCTACCACTATCCACAACAAGATTGAGGATCTGTTGGAATCGTTGATGGTGTACTTAAGTTCGAAACAAACAACACTACTACTGAATTAACATTTATTTTTAAAGTCATATTTTTACATGAGTGGCATTTTTTTTACTAGATCTGGGTTCCCTGAATTCAGACTTTAAAAAGTTTTCACAGCTGCCCATTTTAAATTTTATAATCAGCATTGCACGTAACGTTTAATGACAATTTTTCGGGTGACTATAGGTACGCTATTCAATAAGGAAAATATTCGTTCTGTAGGAGCGTTTGTTCCTGGCAAACAAAGAAGGTATTGGACTATGCCCAGGCAATTCTGGAATGGCATTCCGCTGTCTTTGAAACTTTTGATCACCTCTATCCATCGTTGTTCTGTATTGCTATTAATCTCCTCCCATCTCTTTAACACATTGTTATTCGCATAATAGGTATGTCACGAACTTATTTCGTCGATCAAACTATCATCTTTTAAAGTCATAGCAGATACACCAGCGCTATTTGAACTTTTTTTTTTTTTTTTTTTTTTTTTTTTTTTTTTTATTGCTTATGGCGGCAAACGAGCAGACAGCACACCTGATGGTAAGTGTCACTGCCGCCCATGGACCTTTGCCAATGGTATAGCTAGGCCGCTGCCTACCAATACAACCCTGAACCCACCCCAGTTAGGCTTCCGGCTCTCTCGCTCACCGAACGAAGCGCAATAGCACATTGCTATTACTCAGACGTCGATCTTCTGCGAGAGTGTGGTACTACCCCGGACGGACCGGCCTGCGGCTGTAGACAGAGAACTGTCCACAGCGTGGTCCTACCACAATAGGAACTAGGAACACAATAGAACTTAAGCCTTTTTATCTCTATCTCTCTTACAATTCTCGCGCGAAACAAAGCAAAGCAATCAGACTCACACTCTAATGCTAGGGATGTTAAAAATTATCGATTTTTATTTTAATCGATTATTTTTTTCTAATAATCGATTTTTTATAATCGATTTTTATAGTAATATTAATCGATTTTAAAAAAATCGATTATATAAATTATGCGTTTTAATCGATTTTTATGAAAAGCGCCATCTATGGAACGGATGAATAAAACTCGCAGTAAATCCATTATTATTTACAAGTTAAGAATGCCATAATATATATATGTAGTTGTTGGTAAACAATAAAAATGTCTTCCAATAGTAAAACATCTAAAAGCGGTTGGCGAAAATATATTACGATTAAGAAACATACAGCAATATGCAAGTACTGTTCCAAAGAGCTAAAAACTTGCAGTAATACTACAAATTTAAAACAGCATACATACATACCATCACGCCATGTCCCTTGCAGGGTAGGCAGAGAGAACAGAGTGCCAGAGAATTCTATCCTTGCATACTTCACTCGCTTCCTCAACATTCATAATTCTCTTCATACAGGCTCGCCGGTTTCGGAGACTCTTGACTCCACCTTCCTTCAGTACACGACCGATCTGGTCTAGGTAGGTCAGTCTCAGTCTCCCGCGGTACCTACACCCTTCCACTTTCGCATTGTATATCTTCTTAACCAGACGTTCGTTCGGCATTCTTTCCACATGCCCGAACCATCGGAGCATTCCCTTTTGCACCTTTACACCAATACTCTCTTTCATACCTATTCGCTCTCTAACGTCGTCGTTACGAATGCGATCGATCAGCCTAACTCCACAGATTTTCCGTAGAGATCGCATGTCGACCGCATTAATTTTACTTTCATACTTTTTTTCTGATTACCCAACTCTCGCTTCCATATGTTATGTTGGGACAAGCACTGCGTTATGTATTGCTACACGTGCCTTCTGGCTGAGGTGGTGGCTACCGAGAAGTTGTCTCAACGCTCCGTTCACTCTATTTCCCGCATTTACTCTTCGCTCTATATCAGTGGTGTACCTACCATCTCGGCTAAATTCACATCCAAGATATACAAATTCATCCACTTGTTCTAGTACATCATTACCTATTGTTACTCTTACATCTGTTCTGGCTTCATCTCTTTCAAAGACCATTATTTTGGTTTTACTCACATTCATGCGTACACCCCTGTTCTTACAATCTTCTGTCATTGTGTCGACTAGGGTCTGCAGGTCAGTCGCTGACTGCGCCAGCAAGACTGCATCATCTGCATAGAGCAGAGCACTGACCACTGAGTCGCCCATCTGGACTCCCACATTCATATTGTTCAACCTTCGGAGACATTTATCCAGATATATGATAAACAGCCTGGCTGATAGAACGCACCCCTGCTTAACGCCGATACTGACGTCAAACCAAGGCGACATTCCATCATCCAGCCGCACACAAGCTCTACAGCCCATGTAACTGGACTGCACAGCCTGCAGCAGTTTACCGTTAATACCATACTCCTGTAAAATGTCCCAAAGTTCCTTTTGTGCAACCGTGTCAAATGTTCTCTCCAGATCCACAAAACTGCAGAAAACCCTCTGACCTAGAGCCAAATGCTTCTCCACAATGTTGCGCAGAGAGCACACTTGAGCCATGCATCCCCTTCCACTCTTGAAACCTCCTTGTGCCTCACACAGTAAACCACATCGGACTCTATCCTCATTCTCCTTTCAATAATTTTAGCATATACTTTTGCTGCCAAACTGGTCAAGGTTATGGCTCTGTAATTTGCGCAGTCATAACGTGAACCCTTGCTTTTAAACAAAGGCACGATGACTGTGCTATTCCAGTCCCTGGGAACCATTCCCGAGCTCCAACATAAATTGAGGAACAACAGGAACGCCTCCCAGACACAGGAGCCGACAAGCTTGATCATCTCGGCAGACACCATATCAATGCCCGCTGCCTTACCATTTTTCAAATTTCTTATCGCCCATTCAACTTCATCCATACTGATGCCATCGGAGGACGCTGGTGCCAAATGTTGATCTACTAGACCACATGCAACACCGGCGCCAACCCGAGTATCCGCATACATATCGCCAAAATATTCATTCCATCGGCTTAACACGTCTTGTATTTGTGTAAGAATGTCTCCTTTAGACCTTATTTTATTCATTCTGAAGGCTGACCAACCACCCCAAGACCTCTTCACCTCTCTCCAAAAGAGTTTGGTGTTACCCTCGAAGTTTTTAGCCAGCCTATCTTTGGCACTCATATTTGTTCTATAACGTTTCTCTTTCACTAAGGCCTTGGTGTCATTCTTACATTGCCGATATATTTCTTTCTTCTGTTCAGTCATACTGTCATTCAGATTCAAAGAAGAGACATAGTCCAGCCACGCTTTCTTCTTTTGCTCTACGGAAGCTGCCACTTCCGCATCCCACCATGCATTTTGTTTGCTTCCCCCATTTGTTTTTCTATGCTTCTTTGAACTTCCACATACTTCTTTTGCTGTATCTACCATACTCTCTTTCAATACTCTCCAGCATTCTTCAATGTCCGATTGCGGCTGGCTTGCCATCGTCAACCGTTCTCGGACACCCTCTGCATACTTTTCTCTTACACATTCTTCTTGCAACATTTCAACCTTTATTCTTTCAAGCCCTTTTTTTTTCTTTTTTTTTTTTATTGGTGGGCTATGGGTGCGTCTCGCCCCGCTGAATCGGTCCGGGGTGACGGAAAGGCGGCGCGTGACCCTTTCTTTTTTTCTTTCCCTTCAAGCCCTCCGAAGTGGACACGCTCTCGCCAGTGCCTCCACTTTCTGAACAGACCACTAAATCTCGCAATAACGAGATAGTGGTCCGCATCGACTGTGGGGCCCCTGTAGGCTCTTGCGTCCAATATTTTGCTTCGGAGGCGACTGTCTACCAAAATTAAATCTGTTATACTTTTCTGTTCATTCCTTCTCCATGTATACATATCATTCATTCTCCTACTCTTAGCCGAATTACTTGGGGTCGATACAATATGTACTCTTTTTCCATAGTACATATTGTAAAAGTTATTGGCAATAGTTTTATGACCGGCCGCCTGCCAGACGTCAACCCTCCTTGGGAATGTAATTGTTGACCAAACGGCATCAGATGGAGTTGGCCTAGGTCTTTATAAGGCTTTTAGTCGTCTTTTACGACACCCACGAGCAAAGTAAGGGTTGGTAGTATTCGAAGCCGCTACCACATAGCTTAGCTAGCTAGCAGCTAGCTTTTCTCCATGTATACATATGGATGTCCTTATGTTGGAAAAATGTGTTTGACACAATAAGGTTTCTCTCCATGCATACATCCGCTATGACCTACCTGCGTCATTCACTCTCTTATCACCAAATGGACCAAGTACGTCCTCATAGTCCAAGCGTCCCGCTTGGTCCCCACCCATCCGTTCAAATCTCCGCATACAATCACTCACGCGTTCACTGGTTTCTGCCATATCCAGAACTTCCCTAACATTATCCCAAAACTTCTCTAGGTCTGATGCCACCGAGGATCCTACGGGAGCATATGCTACAACCATGAATACCTTGGTGACACCTAGTTTTAGACGGACCCAAAGAAGTCTGGGATCATACATTCCGTAATCCTTCTCACATGAGGCCAAGCGAGAGGACAACAGCACTCCTACCCCCATGCTGGCTCGATCGCTCTGTGGTTCACTAGACCATAGAGCCATCCCGCCACCAGGAAGATCGCAGGCGTCGCTGCCCCTTCGCTTGGTCTCTGTTACACAGAGCACGTCTAGCTGTTTGTCCGCCATGACGGATATCAGCTCGTGCAACTTACCTTCCACACAACCTCTTAAATTCCACGTGCCCACCCGGCACTCTGCTCTCCTTGACTCGCCTGACTGGGCAAGGCGTGATGGGTGGCGGCCCCCATCGCCGCAACTGCCGACCGACGGGGGCGGGTCGGTACGCGTCGCCTCCGGGGGACACCATAACCCGCACTGCGGTACGCATATGAGCCGGATTGCAGTCTCACTAGACTGGCAAGGGACGCGACGTGCACGCTCCGGACTATGCCCCCCTACACGGGCCGGACTATGCCTCCCTAAAAAAATCATCATCATGTCAGGCTATTGCCGTCCACTGCTAGACGTAGCCCTAAATGTAAAATAGTACTGGACATTTATGGCATTTTTTTTGTTGTGATTTATATTTTAGTTTTTGAGACAATAAGGTTGTTATTTTGTGAGGATGTTCATCATTTCATTTTTATGATAATAAAAAAAAATGTGTCAATAATTACATTTGGTTTCCTTATTCCTTACCTTGAAAATTTAAAGGAATATTCGCCTAGATGAATTTTTAGATTTGAATTAGTTGAGTTTTTATTCATATAATTTTAATCTGATAAATTGTTAATATAAATCTCTTAAGTTTATTATTGGAATATAAAAAGTATATACATTTTTAAATAATAGGAAAAAATCGATTTTTTCGTAAAAATCGATTATTTATTTTGATAATAATCGATTTTTGGGAAATCGATTAATATTAAATAAAATAAAAATCGATTTTTATTTAATCGATTTTTTCCAGTAACCTCACATCCCTATCTAATGCTAGGGCCGCACCTGCGTGTATCGTCCACAGAACAATATACTCAGAGAGTATCGTCACGAAGCTTCGTGCAATGAGACGATACACGCAGATGTGACCGATCATTATTGGCTATTGTCGCGAACATTCGGGCTTCGTGTGCGTTATCGCTTGGATAGCGATAAGTCAGAGTTTTAGCGTGCCAATATATCGCGCTCTGTGGTCAGACTAGCATTATTCATTTTGGCGGAAATTTTCGATGTGTTTAGACGCGTTCGAGAATCTCCAGTTAATCAATAAATATGGAGTGGAGCGATGAAATGGTGTTAGAATTTTTACAGCATTATGCAGCTGAACCCATGAAGGGATCCAAAAAAATCATTATAGAATTATTAGCATAATATAGCTGTAAAAGTAAAGCAACTCGTCATCCATAGTTAAACGCATGAAAATTATTACGGCCATCTTTAATTATTGCACGATACTTCGTGTAACGCTAGGGCCGCACCTGCGTGTATCGTCACTAGACTTGGGTAGCTCCTGAATGAGAGATACAAATGAACTAGCTCTTTGATTTCAATCTAGCTCACTTTAGCTCAGTAGCTCAGTTAATAGTTCAACGGCTCAATCGGCTCTTTTACTCGCGTTGTCACGTCGTGCGAGCAGTCGACGACCGAAAGTGCCCGATATATGCCGATCACCGCCGAACAGTAAAAGTATTGAGCATGTTCCGATATGCATTGTGACTATTGCGAGCACTAAACGTACAAGTTGTATGTTCAACAAAGAAAAAATGTTTGAAAATAAAATGTTATATTTAAAAAATAATATTCATCTTTGAATAACAATATTCAATAATAATAATAGTTATCAGTGCAAGCTATCACTGGTTTGAATCTGTCAGCCCATATGCATTTAGTGAAAAGCTGTTTTTAACCATTTAAATTACAAACAGACCTTTCAATTTTATTTATTTTTTTATATAAATTTATTTTATATCTCATCCTGCGATCACCAATCAAAATTTACATGCTCATGCATATCAAGCTTATCGCTTAATGATCGCGTAGTTCAGAGTTTGAACTATTCAAAAGAGTTATAGGCCAAGCGCCGGGTCTTTTTTTTTTGCAACGTACGGGACCTGGTATTTTTTTTGGGAATATGTTCAAGGTCGTACCCTGAATGTAAATCCAAGTTGGCGCGGCGGGGGAGGGTTCACTTCAGCCGCCATCTTGGAAAACACGTTTTATTGAATATCTCGCGAACTGCGCCTCGTACGACAAAAATTGCAGAGACCATTATTGTAGATAATAATATTTTCCATCTTTTTTATTTGAAACTTTTTTTTGTATAACGCATAGGTTTTTAATTATAGCGAATCAAACTTTTTACAATATGGTTTTTACTAAATATTTATTTAATGGTCAATGATAAATTAAAAATAATGGTAACTGAATTATACGAGCATGAAATTACCTATAAATTTTATACAAAACTTTTTCTCGTATTATTTATAGTCTAAGAGCTGCAGCTTAGTAAAACTTGCACCTCGTACATTATCAGTGGCAATATTGCTCGCTGTATACGAAAACCATTTCATAACGCATAAAATGGCATAAAGTGTTCAAAAAGATGTCAATACAGCTGTGCAGCAAATCAATTAAAATTATAAATACTGTGGAGAACAACTAATAATTTGTCGATCTTTATTGTTACTTAAAACGGTATCATCATAAAAGATTGTCTATGTAGCAAAAAACAATAGTACATCCCGCTACATCGTAAGAATTGTAATAGTTATTATTTTTATTATTATGTATCTCCAATTGTTATCGAAATCACAAAAATGAAAAGAATTTTACGAATGTTACTTCAAAAAAACGGAAAAAACATTTGTTTACACAAACAAAAAGTGGCGCATTATTTTACGGTGCGAGTTTTATTTTTTTCGATGTCGAGGGAAGACACTCATCGTCTTGTGGATCTATCTCTTCTGCCTCCGCCATATCCGAAGGAGACGAATCAAAGGTTGGGTCTTCGGTTGGGATGGCATCTAATATGTCTGGCACGTTGTCGCATGTTTGGCCGCTGCAATTGGAGCAAATAATCGAACATTTGAGAACAGCTTTTCGGCATCCGCAGGCAGCTCCGCAATTTTTGGTGCATTTGCACGATATTATTTGCAACAAACTCGACGGTGCAGGAGCCATAGCAGTTCGAATTGGTTCAAGCCCTTGTGCAGTTCGCTTCCAACCCCATTTTTCAGCGTCGTGATAAAATCCAAGCCAAGTTTGAACCTGGTGGTGACCACTCTGAAAGAATGGTAGCGTGCCGTATCTTGTGTTGGAGATAGAAGTGATAAATTCAACCTTGTCTTACTCGCCAAGCATTTGTAGCGAAGCGAGTTAATAGAGACTTCCGATTTTGTAAAACGGTTGGGATTTATACCTGAATACTGTTGGAATGTTAAGAGGGAGAAATTCCGAACGACCCGAAATATATACTACAACTTATAGGGACATAATTGAATATACAGCATTATAATCTCATTTACAGCGTTATAGCTCTTAAACTATAAATGCTACGAGAAAAAGTTTATTATAAAATTTATAGGTTATTTTATGCTCTACAATAAATATTTAGTAAAAACCATATTGTAAAAAGTTTGATTCGCTATAATTAAAAAGCTATGTGTTATACAAAAAAAAGTTTCAAATAAAAAAGATGGCAAATATTATTATCTACAATAATAATCTCTACAATTTTTGTCGTACGATGCGCGGTTCGCGAGATATTCAATAAAACGTGTTTTCCAAGATGGCGGCTGAAGTGAACCACCCCCCGCCGCGCCCACTTGGATTTACAATCAGGGGACAACCTTGAACATATTCAAAAAAAAAAATACCAGGTCCCGTACGTTACATTACAAACCTACTTTTTATGCTACGGCGGACGCTTGGAGTATTAGAGCCGTGAACGAGTTGAAATGAAATGAGCTAACTCAATAAGAGCTAGCTCTCTTGATGAGCTAAATGAACTCAGGATATATATGAGCTAAATGAACTAAAGAGCTAAAAGAGTGATATAGCTCTTTTGATCAAAAGAGCTATATCTCTCTTTTCTTTTCAGTGAGCCGTTTTTCGCATCTCTATTATGTATACCACTTTATTTACAGATTAATTAGGTTATTGCTAACTCTGAGATTTTTTTTTCAACGCTGAACTTAGCGCATTCTGCTGGTGCATTTAAAAACTAATTCACGTTCCAATTAAGCATCAGCATAATTCGGCATTGTGCGCCACTGAGTCGCATAATGCTCTGTAATTGGAAAACTACCAATGTATTGGG
The DNA here is from genome assembly GCA_905163515.2 of Lymantria monacha. Taxonomy (NCBI): domain Eukaryota; kingdom Metazoa; phylum Arthropoda; class Insecta; order Lepidoptera; family Erebidae; genus Lymantria; species Lymantria monacha. Next base: position 22,026,669 of record LR991091.1, read on the forward strand.
TGGTTATTACGTTTTTGAATAACAACCCAATCCTCTGATGACCAATAGCTGCTGAAAGATTCTTAAATATTTCTAGATAGTAAAAACAAAATTAAATTGTGGAAATATAGTTTTATTTCAAACATATAACTCGAAATACCCACTCACTATTGTTAATTAGTGGAATCAAGTTGCATTTTTAATAACTTAAATTTACCCACATATTTTTTAACTTCATCCTTAGGGTATGGCTTAATTGCTAAACAAGTAGGTATATTTTCTGGTTGTTCAATCCATAATTTGTGAGCTATAGAATTTTCATTTAATTTGGTTGCTACTTTCTTTAATGATTCTTCATTAGGTACCTGCAAGCAAAACATTTGTGATATCAATAGTATGTACATACATATATTCTCTTTTTAAATTATTGAAAGATTGACTAAGTCAATATCCGAGAAATGAAATAGGAAAAAATTAAACTTGAACACAAACATTTAAGAAGAGTCCTCCCGTGACCATGATCACTGTAAAGTGTTCGAAACGTCGGGAAAAAACAAATACAAACGCGACAGAATCCATAAAAGTAGTTTTATTTCAAATGTGTAATACTCCCGTAAACATCAGGAACGTTATGTACTTATATTACCTATGTACTTATAAGTAGTGCTACAACACAATTTTATATATTATAGTAAAATAAATATATAATAAATTAAAAAATATATTGCTGTCTTATGGCTACACTAAAACTAAATTTATATAAAATAATACTTGACAAGGCAATAATTGTGTTCCAGAGTGAAAATTTGGCTTTAGAATTTTCAGTGATAACAATCATCATCATCCTACTACTATCCGAATTATTTATGGTTGATGCAATATGTATTGTTCATAGTACATACAGCAAGTTTTATAGTGGAGGCGACGCTGCTGGTAGTTTTTTGTCTGCAGCCGGCCGGTCCGTCCGGTACCACACTCTCGAAGAAGATCGACGTCTGAGTAATGGCAATGTGCTATTGCAATTTGTTCGGTGAGAAAGAGAGCTAGAAGCCCAACTGGGTGGTTTTGGAGATTGTATTGGTAGGCAGCGGACTAGCTATACCATTGGCAAAGGTCCATAGGCGGCAGTAACACTTACCATCGGGTGTGCTGCTTGCTCGTTTGCCACCAAAAGCAATAAAAAAAAAGTTATAATGACCAGCCCAACATCAATCCTTCTTGGCACACCATCGTTATATGTTAATTTAATTGACATTTAAATATATGCAATTCTAGAATATATATAACAATTTAAGAATTAACTTCAGAATTCCTATTCATCTTAGGAATTACCCATGTGATTTAAGCATATATGCAATATGCAAATTTTCCACATATGCTACAAATAATATACTTTTAATGAAACGCTATTTCATTTATAATAAGAACCGCAGTTATGATTAGTCTTTAAAAGTATTTTATTGCAAAAATGGATTTAAAAGGCATAAATATTATCATAAGCTTCTCTAAACATACAGCATACCTCTAAAACCACTTTGTGCATGTTATCCATATCACTTAGATATTGTTTAGTGTGATCATCATCTTGATATATGTGCAAAACGGCTGTGGAAGCATGACATGCTTGCGCAACCACTGCTCCTATAGACCATCCTAACTCCTTAAGTAAATCAGTCCGTAACAAAATATATTGAACTATTGTGTTTGACATGTTCAATAAAATGTGGTACTATGTAAATAAAAATTTTTTTAATTTTAATTATTAATACATTCCTAACGATTCCGTTTATATTATATTCAATCTTGTTTGCATTTACAAGTAACACAGTCAAAGAAATAATTCTTTTTCATTTTTCGATACTAATACACGGCATACATTTACTTACTGATAGGGATGCATAAGAATATCGACATATCAAAATATCGATCTTTTTCAGAAAATACGCAATAACTGCATGAAATTTGAATGCCGTGAGCTAGTGGGTGCGTTTAATTTGAGGTTACTCTTTAATCTTATTTTTTTTAGTAAAAAATGTCCGTGTAGTGACGGAATAAGAATACACTACACCACACCTATCTTACCCATGAGTGATCGTAAGAGACAACATAGGGATATAAAACGCATATAACATCTATCCGAGAGAAGTAAATTTGGAAATTAAACCCTATACCAACACGTCTGACCAGCGTGGTATAGTATTATAGTGGTAGTGGATAGTGATAGTGGATCTGGATAGTAGTATAGTGGTATAGTAGGTCGATTTCACTCCCGTTATAGAAGAAGCACGAGCCCAAGAATGGGAAATTTATGAGCTAAAATGATGAAATTTGGTTAGTTGTGTTGCATTAGTTATGTGTTGGTTGGAGGTAAAAATATCGAAATACTGATTTATACTCTGCATAAAATTTTTTTTTGATTACGCAGTGGTCTGAAATGCTTTTACGCACCACCCGGGCACCCCCCGGAACGAGGAGTGTGGGACTCGCTAGCCTCGGGGCTAGAATACCCACTAAAACGTATCCACTGCGCTCACTATTAGCCGAGAGGGCTTTCACAGCTTAACCGGACTGTGGGTGAGCGCTGAGGGCTCTCAACCCGTTAAAAATTTTAAGCGACAACGCCCGAGGGCTCTCCCTGTGGAGAACGGACCTCGGCTCGGGGCGTCACTGGCAGCAAAGTGGGCGTGCCCACGTTTGAGGTATTGATTATTACGCGTCGCGTCTTCCTTCACCGGCGGCGGTGGCAACACTCGTGATCGGAAAGACGCGAGACGGCAGCACGTGTGCACGCCAGAACGGACCAACGCAGACGCATACATCGGTATTTTGTAAAACTATCGATTCGACATATCGATATATTTTTTATTTACCCATCCTTACTGATTGACAGTTATTGAACAGATTTTTTTTTGTTTTGTTGGTCCACTCGGCCAGGCAAAAGGGACAGAGTCCATAAGCTAAGTCTTCAATAATCAAAAAGTATGAAACACAATCAAGGGTTTCTCTAATTTAATTCGAACGATCCCCTAGGTGGACTTATGATATTACCAAGGTCGCAGGACACCGTTGAATGCAAGTGGCATAGGACCATTGCGATTGACTTTCTCGTGGGAAGGCCTATGTCCAACAGTGGACTTTTACGGGCTGATGGATGGATGGGGCTTTTAAGGGGAATATGGAAATGTCATATCGCACTCTTGCATTATATTAATTTCTTTAGTGTTTTGTGGTGTTATATTGAATAATTGTAATTTATGGAATTTGATAGAGTTAAAGTGCTGAAGTGTAGTTGTTATAATATTATAATTATGGTTTTCATATTTTGTCAAAATGCCCAAAATCTTTGGTTTTCAGTGCTCAGTTAATCGTAACGACTTACTGGTGAACAGATATTATTAATAAGTTACTCAATGTGAAGAAATGTTAAATAATATACAAGGAAAATTAAACAACTTGGCTGTTTGGGCTTGATTCCCTTTGCCTGTCCGTCCATACGAAAAGAACCAAAAAAAGACTATGATCACAAGTCAGTTTGTGTATACAAATTACAATAGTTTAAAATATTTATAAGTTTTAAACGAAAATAGATAAGAATAACAATAACCTATTCTATTCTAAAATAGTGAATTAATTAAAAAAAAAAAATCATGGCTTCGGGTCTTGAAAACTATGTGAATCAAACAGTGTCAGTTATAACCTCAGATGGTAGAAACTTCATTGGAACTCTTAAAGGTTTTGATCAGACAATAAACATAATACTGGATGAATCCCATGAGCGTGTGTTTTCTTCATCTACTGGTGTGGCACAAGTTGTTCTTGGATTACATATAATTCGAGGGGATAATGTTGCAATCGTCGGACAAATAGACGAATCTATTGATAGCAGATTAGACCTTTCTAATATGAAAGCAGAACCATTAGGTTCAATTGTACACTAGTTTATAAGATTTGTCAATTAAATAAGTTCTCATTGTTATTTCGTATTTGAATGCCTTAATGCACAACCTTCATTTTGGATATGTATTTTTTGTCGCATTTATATAATGAAAATACAAACAAAATTTCTAGTGTTATACTCCATAATTCCCATAATAATAATATTACTGCAAGAAAATATTAAAAGCAAAACATATTTCCTATCATAGTTTATATTACTTACATATTTTGGTTCTTTTGGATTTGAGTTTCGAATAAATGGGAAAAGAAATATAGCAATTTTTTTAAGCAATTATTTATTAACTAAAATCGCAGAGTTATTTTGGGTTTATTGACACTTATTCACAAAGTGATCCAATTTTTACCCACATGTAACATTATTCTGCAAAACAAAAAAAAAAGCAAATATAAATAATAAAACAATTTATTTTCATTATTTACAAAATAATTTACATAATTATTTACAAAATATCCAATTCTACAATGCATTGAAATTCTGATAATTTGTGTGCATATATGTATGCATATAAAAATGTAAGTATGAAATATTCCTTAATATTTTATTATCATAAAATTTATTTCCACTCAATACAGAACTAGGTATGTTTGCTCAAATTATCTTAGCTAAACAAAACAAGGGCTAATGCCTGTACTGATCTTGTCTTTGTGTTCATGTTCATACAATTAGAGTTATAGTAGTAGTAAACTAATTTATTATATTTTTTATATTAAAGTAATATTATTGAATAACAAAATTTGATAAAACATCTTGTTACAGAGGTGACATTGATGCAAACAAATGAAATCTGCAAAGAATATCTCCTATCATCACCAACTATTATACAACTAACTGTGATATATTATGGTTATGATACATTTTAATTGCTGCCAATTTTACAAATGATTTAAGCTAAATACTCATTTCCAAACCGAAAACCTAACATGTCAAATATTAAACCAATATAAAGTAATCAATAATTTTTGTAAACTATACAAAACCCTTTAAAATTTAATTTAGACCTAAAATGATAACAATTTTAGTGTACAACTTTATTATGACTACACTTAGTAATTTAAAGCAATAATAAATTAAAAAAAATACTATTTGGTGATGCTTTACTTTTGATGTATATTTACAGGACCTGGTGCTACAGAATCAGCAGTTTTACTATGAATAAAATAGTACTATATACAGTAGGGTTGTGTGCAAAAAACTGACTTGTGTCAAATGAAAAAGTTGTTTATTGATGTTTTGCCAGCTCTAAAAATTTTTTAGGTTGCTCCATTTTTTTTAAATTTCAAAAATCTTTTTTTTTCTTTTTAATTTTTTTCCCGTTACGGTATAATTTTATAGGCGAAAAAAAAAAGTTTCTGAAAGTTTCAGTTCAAAATTTAAATTTTGAAAGGTCTCTCATTTTTTTTTTTAATTTATTAGTGCATTACTTTAGATTTTTATGAGGGACCTCCCTCAAGACAAAAAAAATGGTTTTGCACCACCCTAATAAACAGTACTATGATTTATTAAATTTTTATTATAGAGATTTTTGCCATAAGAATGCAACATTAAAATCTATGATGCTTTCAGACATTTAAATCAAAACTTTTTATTTTACTATACCAATATTTCTCCCTTGGTCATATTAAAAAGCATTTAAAGTATAACCCATGAGATGTATTAATTTAATGTGCTTCTTGTGTTTTTAGGCTAATCATGATGAATGAAAATTTATTCTAGTTGAGATCAGATTTACAGGCATCGCAAATGAACACTTCTCACATAATTATACTTAAACAAGCATATAATTATGTACCTGTTAAAATGCAAATTCCTATAAAATTTAACATATATCTGTGTATACATAGCCGGTACTTAAAATGTTCCTTTTTTTAAATCCATCCATGTCAAAATATCTTAGCAATATAAGAATTTATAATTGAATCAAGTTAACAAATTTTGGTGTGTGATTAGTGCATATTATTGTATTTATTTATACTATTCGAGTCAAATATTTTATTATAATATATTTAAGTGCAGACCGTGAAAAGGAATAAAAATAGTCATCCGATTCTGTCCATAAATAACAGCTGTAACAGAAAACAAAATTGGTATGCTTAGACATTGATAAGGTAAGCTATAAAATTTTAAACATGGTTGTGATACAGATGCAGTCTAGTTCTCTGTTACAACTATTAGTTTTCATATTTGCTTGAGATAATTATGTGTATGTCTACATATTGTACAATTTGCACAATTAGTCCAAAATGCCACGCTTTTTTGCTTGAGACAATCTCTATGCAGCCAGATTATAGACATCATTAATTAGTATTATTGGTATGGAGCAAGTCATGAGTGAGACCACATACATTAACTCAATATTCTATATCAGTTTTAATCAAAATATATACAATTACAATTATAATTTAATGTATGATTTTTTTTGTAATGCTGAAAAATTCAACATATTTTGTTGCAAATAATGTAATTTTCTTTGTTATCACTACAATAGATGAATACTACTAAAAAAACAAAAACAGCCATAAAATACTTATTCAACTGCATCCTGACAGCTCTATCACATATTTAATTATATCTAATGATCTGGAATCTTTAGAGTTTAGGACAGATTTTCCATTATTAGGAATAATCACTATTGCTTGATGATTGTCCAATCAATACTATTTCTTGGTGTCTGTAAAAAAAAATACAAAAATAATTTTGGCTGTTGAAGCAAATTGTTATAATATAGGTTAACAGTGAATTCCAGATATCTAGCAAAGGGCATTTTATTAGACATAAATCAGACAAAATGAATCATTCATATCATGAATGAAATCAAATTATACACAAATGCAAAGAGCATTTTATTAGACGAAAATCTGGCATTTTAGTTGTTAGGCAAAAAGCTGTATTTGCTAGGATTTTTATACAGGAAAAATACGAAATGTGCGCAGATTATGTGGTTCCATGAAAAAGAAGCCCAAACATTTTTTGGTACGAAAAATAATGATTATCATTATTATAAACAATTTGTGAAAAATTGATTAAATATGTTATTTGACTTGATATCTAGTAATGCTTTACTGTAGTACAAAGAAAATACTAAATATACATTCTTTTGAGTTACAGAATAAAATTGATTTCTATAAAAGTGCCTACTTAGGCACTTTTATAGAAATCAATTTTATTCTGTCCTACTTAGGCACTTTTATAGAAACTTATCTCTACTTTTTACCCGACTGAGCGACGCACAGGAGTGGTATTGTGTTTAACAGTCTATGTATGTATGTATGTTCCTTTGATGCACTATACAGACCAAACGCCTGGGCCGATTTTAATGATTCACACATCAATCGATTCCTCTTAGTCCGGCGAGTGTCACTAAAGACATGCCGTTAGTGAAAATTCAATATGGCGACCACTGGACGCCATTTTGTGAAAATGAAAGTCAACAAACTATATCGAATGGGATATCGTTGAATAGGTATTTAAAAGTCATTATTAGTTTTCCTTCAACATTTTTCGATTCGACCGACCGTTTAAGAGCTATATCGATTTAAAGTTGCGTAACAACCATTCTCACATATATAGGTCTTTAGACTGTAGAAATTTATGATAAAAAAAGACGAAAACTTCGTATGACTGTGCGTGTGAATGTGGATGAACATATACTAAAGTATCCTAGTAGGTATATTGGACTACCTAAAGTATCTAACGTCTGACACGGTCACTCATCTCCAACTTCAAACGATTTAGTACTCAACTTAAGTCGAAAAACTATATATAGGTAGGTACCTACTTATTGATAAATAAAATAACTATAGTTTAGCTAGATACTCGTAACTAATAACGTCATATCTTTAGTGACACTCGCCGGATTAAGAGGAATCGATTGACGTGCGAATCATAAAAATCGGCCCAGGCGTTTGGTATATATAGTGCTTCAAAGGAACATACATACATAGACTGTTAAACACAATACCACTCCTTTGCAGTCGGGTAAAAAGTATAAAATAAATTAATATAATTTAAAAATCAAAAACTGAAAAGGAAAAAACAAGCACTTAGATGTCCGGTGGTCTATAATTCTATAATGTTATTAAATGAATACTATTGAAGAAAATAAAATATATTCTAATAATGGACATAACAACTGAACAGTCGGGATCCATTGAAAATTAGGTTTGCTGTAGAATAATGGAACCCGACTGTTCAGTTATTATGTCCATTATTAGAATATATTTTATTTTCTTCAATAGTATTCATTTAATAACATATTATAGAATTATAGACTAGGGATATTCGATATACATCGATGCATCGAAAACATCGATGTTTACAATGCGATACATCGAATCGATCCGATGTTTTGAAGAGCTATCGAAATACTCGATGTATCGATGTTTATTCATAAAACATCGAAACGATGATAACCAGTAAATGCCACAAAAAAGACCTTTTTTTTTAGAAATCTGTTTGATAAAGGACTGTGGATTAGGTATAAATGCCACAAAAAGGACCTTTTTTTAGAAGTCAGTTTTATAAGGGATTGGAATAGGTATAAATGCCACAAAAAGACCTTTTTTTTTTAGAAGTAACACTTTTGATATGACTTTAGAAAAAGTACTCGATGTTTAAAAACATCGATGTTTTCATCCGATACATCGAAAGACATCGATGTACAGTTTCGATTTATCGAATCGAAAAAAACATCGATGTTTTTTCAAAGTGGACACCCCTATTATAGACCACCGGACATCTAAGTGCTTGTTTTTTCCTTTTCAGTTTTTTTTATTGTGTGCGTAATTTGGTTCGGTTTTTCAGCAGTAGGGTTTTTGATTTTTTAAATTATATTAATTCTTGTTGCTATAGAATGGCTATTTAAAATATGAGTTGATGATATTATACTAACGCAAATTACCAGTTCAGACAATAACTTACGCTAACTACCCTATAGCACAGTAACTAACCAACCTCTTCCCTACAAGTTTTTGATATAAATACAGATTACGATTATTACAATGCTCTCAAATAAACAATATTTATATCTTACAGCAGAGATTTATCTTAAAAAATCAATCTTCAGGTTTAATTATTTGTATAGATATTCCTTGACTGAAAATTACAATTAATACAATAAAAAAGTTACTCTTTTTAAAAACATATTTTTTTTAATTGAGATAGCTATGTTTGTAACACTATGACAGACTTTGATTTAGAAGCTTTGTCTAGTTAGGTAGCTGAAATGTTAAGGTTTAATCCGAACAATATATAAACATTTACTGATTGATGATGTGTAAAATGTATCTCATTAAGAATATTTTTTTGATTTGAATCACAAATTGATTACCATATGTACCACACTGACCTAATTGGCAAGGCGGTTGGAATAGATTACCAATAGATGTTTTGAAGTAGAAAAAGTTAGAAGAATTTTCAACTCACAAATAAGTTTTATGAATAGCATGTCAATTAATATAAATTTCATTAATTTAAATATATCGAGCCTTTACCGCCAAGTTATCGTAAGCGACACTTTTGTCGAAAATGCGTTTTTTATCAAAACTAGTATTTTAAGCCATAACGGACCCACCTTTGTTGGTGTTACCCCCTAAAAAAATACCGTTATAAAGTTATAGCAAGTGCAAAATTATAGTAAATGATACATTTTTAAAACCTTTACGTAAGCGACAAGCATTTTTATCTTATGTGCCTTGCGTACGACTTCTTGTAGCGCAACAGACCCTATTTGTTATCGCAAGCGACATGAGTACGGACTTTGCGGCGTTTAATATAGACAAACCTGTCGTAGCATGTTTATTTACATGAAAATTATGATACAAGAAACATGATCATCTCATATATGTCCCATTGTTGGGTGCGAGCCTCCTCCATAATGAGAGGGAAATTGACCTACTATACCACGCTGGTCAGACGTGTTGGTGTAGAGTTTTGTTTCGAGATTTCCTTCTCTTGCATAGATGTTATATGCGTTTTATATCCCTTAGTCGTCTCGTACGATCACCCATGGGTAGGATATTGGAGTGAATTGTATTCTTACTCTGTCACCACACGGAAACAAGAAACATCGTTCTGATTAAATTATTGTTTAAAAAACTTTTTAACAAAAAAATTAAACAACTGAAAAGCAAACACAAAATCAGCAACATCATTTGTCAAACACAAAATCAATAAAATCATTTTTCTTAATTGTTTTGCATGGGATTGATTCATTTCCTAATAATAGGGGTTTAAACATGAAATTGCCGTTTTAACGTACGTCGTCACTTTGAATTAAAATTAAACCTGCATGATGTCAGATATCATAGAAAAAAAAATCAAACGAAGTGAAGGTATTTTGGACCTAATTGTGACGTGTGATGAAAAGTGGATTCTTTATGATAATCGCAAGCGAATAACGCAATGGCTGACCCTAGATCAAACTCCACATCAATGCCCTAAAGTGAAGCTTACCTATAGAAAGGTGTTGGTAACTGTTTGGTGATCGCTTCATGGTGTAATTCACTACAGCTTTCTCAGATCTAGTCAAGCAATAAACGCAGATGTCTACTGTGCAGAATTCCGAACAATGATGGCGAAACTCGCAGTAAAACAGCCCCGACTTGTCAATCGATCTTCACCATTATTCCTCCATAACGGAAGACCTCATTCTGCTCGAGAAACTGTTTTAACACTACAAGACCTATAGTAAGAAACCATACGTCATCCTCCGTACTTGCCAAACCTCGCCCCAACCGACTACCATTTATTCGCGATTTTGACAATTTTTTTACCGGCGAGCGTGTATGAAGAGAATTATGAATGTTGAGGAAGCGAGTGAAGTATGCAAGGATAGAGTTCTCTGGCACTCTGTTCTCTCTGCCTACCCTGCAAGGGATATGGCGTGATGATATATATGTATGTGTATGTATGTACAATTTTTTGCACGGAAAAAAATTTCCTTCCGAGGAAGCAGTACAAAATAATTACACACAATTTGTGGAGTCTAGGACCCCAGAGTTCTATTGCAAAGGTTTAAATGATCTTCCACTTAGATGGCAGAAATGTATAAATAATGAAGGTAAATAGTTTGATTAAATAAATCTGTTTTATGAACAAAAATGGTTTTTATTTATCAGTACGAAACGGCGATTTCATACATTAACCCCTAATATTATTTCCTCTTATATGTATATAAATCAATTTAGCTTTATAACTACAACAAAAACTATCTGGTATCATAATCAGATGTAACTTTATTCTTCGTATAGATCGAAAAATATAGTTATTTTAATAGATATTTTTATCGTAAACGCCAAAATAGCTTTAGATTATGACAGCAAAAAATAATGTAAGCGCCATAAATAGCATAAATAATAATTATTTCTGTTTATTTTTCAATTATACAGGCTGTATCAGAGAATGGAGCAGCTGGTCAGAAGGATGGTAGGTAATGATGCTAGGAACCCATAACAAAAATTTGAAGGAAAAATGTCGATTCGTTAATAAATTACAAGCATTTAAAGTTTTCAATTTTGTCATCGCTTTTTCTTTAAAACTGAATGAAATGTACCAAGTAAATGATAAATAGTCTGCTACATACTCATACTTTCTTAAATATTCATTAGTACCTAAATAAATCAATGATTACGTTTGCTACAGTATAACAAACGTCACTTTTACAAACAGCTGACGAGTCAATGACCTTGAAATTTTCCCTTCAAATTCTTGTTATGGGTTCCTACCATCATTACCTACCACCCTTCTGACCAGCTGCTCCATTCTCTGATACAGCCTGTATATGTAAATGTCTAAAAATCATTAATGTATTCATTGATATATAAAAACCCAAGATGCACAGTTTCAAACAAAAGTAGCACTCCAAACTGTCACCAAAGACTCAATGGTTATACCTACGTAGTTATAGTTTTGCTATAAACATATTTTTTGCAAATTCAATCTTACGCGCATTTATTAAAGTTGTTATTACAAAGCAGTGTTCAATAACCTATCATTTTTTTACGACCGAAGTTAGCCGGCAGGACAGGACATGGAGTGAAGACGAATATTTGTATATTTTTTTTATTATAAGACATTGAGTTAGTATTTTAAGAGTTAGTTAAATTGTGTTCTAAACTCATAATTATACTTTTACCTCAGCGTAAATATGTTTTTGGGCAGGAAGGACATGTGTACATCAATGAAACAAATATTAACTCGTAAAATCATTTATTTAAATTTGAAATAATCTACTTTACGGATTCTATCGCGTTTGTATTTGATTTTTAATTTTCCGACGTTTCGAACATTTTACAGTGATCATGGTCACGGGAGGACTAATGTGTCTTACGTCCAATATGTCATTGTTATTACAGAAATTTATATCTACCCTATAAGATATTAAATTTTAAGATATTAAATAAAAAAAATCTTCACGCCTTGGTTGACTAACGATTGATGTCCATTCTCCGCATCGTATTGGGTCACGAGGAAAACTAAAATATAAAAATTAGAAATAAAATATGCAAATAAAACAACTCGTCTTGTTCAATAGTCACCCGTATTCTATTAAGAACAATATAATTATTATAATGTATGTATTCGATTAAGAACAATATAATTATTCTAATATATTTTCTAACGTATAAATACTTATTAAAAACTAAATACAAAAAAGTTCAAAGTGAATAAACTTATTAATTAAAAAATTAAATACAATAAAAAAAAATCGACTCCATTAAATAAGAACAGGGTCGTTCGGATTATGCGACTAAAATAAAAGGCCGTGTAGTAGTCGTTCTTACACTGAAAAAGCGGCCATTGAAATTTGTCGTATTATATTTGGACCGTGAGTGAAGTTTTTAAACATATTAAATCAAAATCAGATATTACGTCCTGTATTTAGTCATAAAAACAACAAAAACAAATCAACAAACTCTTTTACTCACCGAAAATACGATATCCCATCCTTTTTTAACCGTTTTGACGTAATATTTTTACAATTTCTCATCGGACACTTGGGCATTTTTAACGAGCGCAAACAGACGCGAGCGACGCAAGACTATTTCAAAAGAGCGCATAATTTTAAATAATGCGCTCTTTTTATGCGGACGGTTTTGAGTCGCTGAGTGTGTATCTTGGGTTTTTTAATACATCAATAAATGTATATGAAAATTTAGCTTACTAGAACATTTCTGTTGAAAATATTCAAAAAAACCTGTAAAATTAGATTTTTGTCGCTTACGCTAAAATGGCGGTAAAGGCTCGATATGTTCATTACTCCCCTTGTGGTGGCCAGTTGAGAATAGAATTTCTAATTATTAATTCAATAACTTCCCCAAATCATAGAAAGTAGAGGGAACGCTAGGAATATGGGCACAGCGACACTTATAATACAAATGTGGCGTTTCTGGCATTATCCCTAGGTAAGAACTATGTCTAACAACATCGAGGGGTTAATTAATTGATACACATTAATCCTTAATTACAATTAGAATTTTGATATTTATGTTTTACCTTTGCATTTTCTCTTTATATTTTTGTGTATTATATTTTTGGAAAAATTGCTTTCCATATTCAAATGTTGCAATCATAATTGCACAGGCGGGGGCTACTTTAAATATTCGAGGTAGTAGTCCAGTGAAGAGACCCTTCAATCCATGGTTGGTATATATATTTCGTGCAATATCCTTCATATTCGAAGCTCTCTGTTGAACTTTACCATCTGAAACAGTGACAACATCAACAAAAACAGAATTGGTGAAGCCGTAAATAGTATATAGCTAGTGATCATTTCAAGTGTTCTTTTCAGTACTGCTTTGAGTACGTACGACCCACACCACCTGTGCGGGTCAAGATGTCTCTTGACTCTTGAAAAAGGAAGATGAAAAAACTATAAGGGAAATATAGTCCATCTTCCTTTTTTACAGACTATATGCCTTTCTATATAGGCCACTAGCCTTCTCCTTTAGAAATAAATTATCTAACTGCTATTACTGTCTTAGCTTTCTGCCTTACTCTCCGAAAATTAATGTTGGTCTCTAGCTTCCTTCACAATAAGATCAAATCGGTTTAATTCTTAGTTGCTAATTCTTTGGTATATAGTACCATTTCGAATATAACTTTGCAATTATAATATTTGTATATTTTCTTTATTCAGTGCCCTTGTAAAAGGAACACTTAATGACTTCTTTCTGTACCTATATTCATTTTTCGTCTGTCACACGGAAAATCATTTCCTGTAGTTATCATTCTCCGTGTAACGACAGGATAAGAATACAATTGTCGTCACCTTTTATTTATTTTTGGTAGTCTTAAAAATCGCCTAAGAGTCTCACCAGGAGAGTGAGCAGCAGCTCTCTCCTGGTTAAAGTATAATATCTATTATGATCGCCAATCTTCATGTCCAGCGTGGCGATTATCGCACTATCACCTGAATTGCATACGTCACTGACCATTGTGGCGTTGCTTATGGGGAGGACCTATGTCCTGTTTGACGGTCAAACGCTGAATCTCACTGCGATCGTCAACCCAATGTGGCGATTATAACAATATCTCCTCATTTATGAGGCAGGTCTACGTCTAGCATTGAACAGTGACAGCTTCGGTGATGATTATATTTAATCAATGTAGAGATTATATTTTCGCTTGTTTCTTTAGAAGTCTCAGTTCACAGGAGGCTCACTTTATTGCGTGGGGGCCATAGGGATAGTCATAGTATCCTATGCTGCTTCTTAAAAATAGTACCTAATTTTTGATTAAATTGCCCTAATGATAACCGGTCAATACACTTTGTAATATAGAAGTTCGATGTAGGCATATACTCGTGCGTGTGACATTGAACTAGTAGGCAAAGAGTCCCGCTCGCGCTACGCTTACCGCCGCGCAGCTGGGTCGAAATGTACCTACAGGTCAATGTACGCTGGCAAACCTATAGTTTTGATAAGAAACAAATCACTTTATCTCGGGATTGGGCAGAGCTAGGAGTCTGCAACTAACTTTATTGTTTTTTATGACGTCATTCCTACACCCAGTTTAAGTTATTCTAGTAATAAAATCGGCACCTGTATAATAAACATATGACGCATTGTAGCTGTAAGCACACACACACAATTGTAGCAAATAAGCTTAAACAAAAGAATGAAAAAGAGCCAACCTGTGTATATTTCTTTTTCACCTAATTCAATTTGTTGATGTGTTTTAACTACGTCAAATGGAAGAGTGATAAAAGCAGCGATCTGGAATTAAAAAAAAACACTATTAAGTGACAGTAATGTGTAGTTGTTGAGAAAGCTCGATTAGTTCCAGATCTTCTTTCTCTCTATGTCCCTCTTCCCTCCATAATTGTTATATAAAAATAGCTGTCCTAGTAATTAACTAATTATTATATGTCGTTTTTGAGATCTGGTCACGGTCTGGCATAATCTTTTGCATTATAAGTGGCAGGACCACACCATGGACAGTTTTCTGTCTACAGCCGCGGGCCGGTCCGTCGGGTGTAGTACCTCACTCTCTTAGAAAATCAACGCCTGAGCAGTGGCAATCTGCTTTTGTGCGTTCGGTGGGTGAAAGAGCCGGCAGCCCAACATTCTGGATGGGTTTGGGATTTTATTGGTAGGCAGTGGCCCAGCTGTATCCTTGGTATTGTAAAGATCCATAGGCGGCAGGAACACTTACCATCAGGTCTGCTGCTTGCTCAATTGCCACCAAGAGCAATAGAAAACAAAAAAGATATCCTGGTTCAAAGGCCATCACATTCGAACTAATATTTACTAAACACATCGAAGACAAAGATCGTGTATCGGTGGCCCGCTCGCACGGCGAAGAAGAGATGCTTGCAGGGTGGGTTAATGGGGTTGCGCGCCGCCTCTTCCGTCGCCCCGGACCGATTTGGCGGGGTGCGACGTCCATAGCCCACAGCAAAAAAAAAAAAAAAAAGTATATAAACAAGGCCATCGAAGACAAAGATCGGGTTCCGGTGGCCCGCTCGCTCAGCGAAGAAAGGCGCGTTGCCGGGAGGGTCTATGCCTCTATGGGGTCGCGCGCCGCCTCCTTTCTCGCACCGGACGGATTTGGCAGGGTGCGACCAGATCATAGCCAGCGGCAAAAAAGAAGATTATATAAACAATCAATGATTTTCACTTTGATTTCCCACGTAAAAATATTTTGGTCTTTCAATGCTTAAACATTTTCTTAAGCTAAATTGAATGTCCTTAACGCAAGGGTGAAAGATTGATGTTTCTATCTGCCACGGAACATGGATAAAGAAATTAAATCATATTTATTTCTTTAAAATAAAGACTACGTATGTATATTTAAATAGGTACTTTACATAGTAAGTAGACTAATCAAAAACTTCTTCATAAGTTTTTCTACTACTAAACATAAACCAAGAAGATAACTCACCAAATGTTAGTATTACATTTGATTATGGGTAAATAAATGGGTTATGAAAATGTAGGTATCTAAATTCTTATGCGTATAAATATTTCTATCAAAATAAAAAGTGTAAAATTGAATTAAAATAATATCCATGCGTAAAAGAAC
Organism: Lymantria monacha; assembly: GCA_905163515.2. NCBI lineage: Eukaryota > Metazoa > Arthropoda > Insecta > Lepidoptera > Erebidae > Lymantria > Lymantria monacha. The sequence goes on from LR991091.1 coordinate 22,043,128, forward strand.
AACGTTTCTAAAAGCGCGCGAAGTTACAACACGTGCACACCGACCTACCGACGAACTCACAGTAAATATGACGGCGCGATAGCGCTGTGTCGCGTTCTTCGCTACTAACAACGCTATCGCGTCGCGGCGCATTCTAAATGTTAAAATCCGCGACACCATAAAATCAAAATCCAAATTGATAAATAAAAACAAAAACTTAATTTTACACTATACAAGTGACGTCATGATCTATAACAACCTATCGTAGGTTTATTTATTACCACACAGGACCAGCTACTTGCTGACAATATGCGACAGTTATCTATCAGTATTCTCAGATAGGCTTTGTAAGGTACCTGAGCAGCCTCATACCCTGATATTATCTCTCCATCGCCATTTGGCCTAATCACCGGTACCGATTCCTTGACAACATTGGTAGATAGGTTTTAGTACCCACCAAAGAGTAAAATTATATTAACTGAAAAGGAGTGGCAATTCGATGGTAAAATATGCATGTATGGAAAGTGCTGCTACCTGGAGCTTAGGCGATGAACTAAAGTTGAAGCAATATACATATACACCTACGTATCTACATGTGTGTATGTAATTATATAGGATTTTTTTGATTATGAGACCTACCCTGAAATGTAAAAAAAAACCATATCAGCCGTTAACAAAACGGCAATAGTATAAACTTACATACATACATACATATCATCACGCCATATCCCTTGCAGGGTAGGCAGAGAGAACAGAGTGCCAGAGAACTCTATCTCTGCATACTTCACTCGCTTCCTCAACATTCATAATTCTCTTCATACACGCTTGCCGGTTTCGGAGACTCTTGACTCCACCTTCCTTCAGTACCTGACCGATCTGGTCTAGGTAGGTTAGTCTCGGTCTCCCTCGGTACCTACATCCTTCCACTTTCGCATTGTATATCTTCTTAACCAGACGTTCGTTCGGCATTCTTTCCACATGTCCGAACCATCGGAGCATTCCCTTTCGCATCTTTACACCAATACTCTCTTTCATACCTACTCGCTCTCTTACGTCGTCGTTACGAATGCGGTCGGTCAGCCTAACTCCACAGATTTTCCGAAGAGATCGCATTTCGACCGCATTAATTTTACTTTCATACTCTTTTTTGCATTCCCAACTCTCGCTTCCATACAGTAATGTTGGGACAAGCACTGCGTTATGTATTGCTACACGTGCCTTCTGGCTGAGGTGGTGGCTGCCGAGAAGTTGCCCCAACGCTCCGTTCACTCTATTTCCCGCATTCACTCTTCGCTCTATATCAGTCGTGTACCGTCCATCTCGGCTAAATCCACATCCAAGATATACAAATTCATCCACTTGCTCTAGTACATCATTACCTATTGTTACTCTTACATCTATTCTGGCTTCATCTCTTTCAGACCATTATTTTGGTTTTGCTCACATTCACGCGTAGACCCCTTTTCTTACATTCTTCTGTCATTGTGTCGATTAGGGTCTGCAGGTCAATCGCTGACTGTGCCAGCAGGACTGCATCATCTGCATAAAGCAGAGCAGAGACCACTGAGTCACCCATCTGGACTCCCACATTCATATCGTTCACTTTGGAGACATTTATCCAGATATATGATAAACAGCCTGGCTGATAGAACGCAGCCCTGCTTAACGCCGATATTGACGTCAAACCAAGGCGACATTCCATCATCCAGCCGCACACAGGCTCTACAGTCCATGTAACTGGATTGCACAGCCTGCAGCAGTTTACCGTTAATACCATACTCCGGTAAAATGTCCCAAAGTTCCTTTCGTACAACCGTGATGATGCTTCTCCACAATGTTGCGCAGAGAGAACACTTGATCCATGCATCCCCTTCCACTCCTGAAACCTCCTTGTGTTTCACACAGTAAACCATCGGCACCATCCTCATTCTCCTTTCAATAATTTTACCATACACTTTTGCTGCCAAACTGGTCAAGCTTATGGCTTTGTAATTTGCGCAGTCATAACGTGAACCCTTGTTTTTAAACAAAGGCACTAGTATAAACTTAACAATGAAAATTGAGATAATTTACAGAAAGAACATTAATAACCGAAAATAGATTATTGACAATAAGTACATACGCTAAGAACAAAAAATAACAATTCTCAGTTGTCAAACTTTTGACAATCAGGACAAAACGGCAGCTATGTTTGTACAAACAACCTGTAGGCGGCGCGACGATCAGTAAAAATAAGTAATGTTTTAACTGTGTAGGTACCAACTAAAACGATAGTAAAACTACTGAATGATTACTTAGTACCTAAACCAGAAATTGAAGAAGGTAATGCCATTGTTTATGGATTATCAATATTTATGGAGTTTATCTTATCAGAGGTTTTTAAAAACATTTAGATCACATGCGGACTTGTAGGTAGGCGTTTTAGATAACGTTCTCCTTTTTATCTTATATGAAAATAAGATTTATATTTGTTGTCGTTGACCCAGACGTTTATCGATTAACATTACATATTTATTATTGTCTTTAATATTGATAACGGTTGAGCACACTTACAGTATCTATATATTCAACCCGGCGAGTTTTTAACAAATAACATAAACAAAATAATAATTCTAAAGAACGGAGTAGTCAATTCATAGTCAGTAGGTCATGGAGTAGCTTATATATTATTTTATCAAATGTCAATTCTTGAACATAATAAATAAAATTTATCTTTAATGGAAACATGTATTCTAATCACATTTGTTTTTGTGTGTCTACTGTCTAAAGAATAGAGTAGGTGTGATGTCGGACTAAAAATACACTTTCCATTCAGGTCTCACGAGTGTAGAAGTCGAGACAAGGCTGTAAGGAAACACCAACACAGCAAGAAGTCTACATATTTTCTGTGGTTTAGAGTGTTTTTCAGCGTTCATAGTACACGTAGTAGTAGTCACGGGAAGATTAAGGTGTCTCAAATATCTCATCGTTATTACATAATTTTTTTTTTGTCTACCCGCTACACTATTAAAATATAGTCTTTAAAATATAGCTTGATCTCTGTGACAGATCGCGACAAAACCGATGAAGTAATTATGAATACTCGTCATGTTTACAATTTTATTTTGTATCGCCTATATTTTCTTTCTTTACGTGTCAGTTATATCTCAACTGAATTATGAATATAAAAATATGAATATTTACACCAAAACTTGTACCTCATATGTTTTAAAATACTTAGTAACCATTTTTTAAAAATATGATGCTTACGCAAGTACAAAGTCATACTGGACTGAGAATAAGATAGAGATGGGGCAATCGATAAACGTAAATCGATAACATTCTTATTAATTATTTATAAAACAAGTAAAACCAATACATTACCTATATAAACCACATGGTTACTCTATATCTATAAAATAAGTAAATTGCGTTAATTTAATATTCAGACATCAGTTATAATATTAATAAGACCATTTCTTTTATAAAATAAACATGATTATTCATGAAATAATCTGTGACCAAGAACTCATCATTAACCACCTACAGGAATGCGCCAGCCATGATGATAATAGTAACGATGAACTTGGTCGAATAATAAAAGAATTAATTAACAGCTTTAGTTTAAATTAAATAAAATCCATTAATTTAAATTTAAGATTTTCATAGATTGTTTTAAATTTATAATCGGTTGATTCATACATCCATTTGATTGAAATTCAATAAAGTTTTCATACATTGTTTTTCAATTGCAGTAGCAAATAACTTTAAAAAATAAGGAATTATACCGACAAAAATACGGACTGTATCGTAAGCGTGCGGCACTAGTGAGCACTGTCACAGAGATGATGCTATATTTTATAGACTATAGTTATTAAATTTTGACCCACATTTTTTATATAAATTCATTGCCAGTACAAAAATCAAATTATTCTATATAAAAATCCTCCCTGTGTATGAAACCTTAAATAGGTGTGACCATAATGAGACAATTACGGGTTGGAGAAGAAATCATTGTTATGCCCACCTAGTTCTTAATTTAACCCCTACATGTCAAGATAATCTGATAGCATAGTAACATTATATCATATCATTTAAATTATATCTTGGTTGTTTGTTATTGATTTTTGTGATAAGAAATATAGGTAAAAACAATTATTGGATTTTTTTCAATAAATTTAAGTGTAAAGAACTGATCTGCCTCGTTGATTGATAGATTGAGAGTGGTCGCGCTCGATTCGATACTAATTAAGATTTAACAATAAAAAAATTACAATTGTATAAGTACTACAGAAATAATTATTATCCATCCCTGTGGTGACTGACGGATTAAGAAAAATTCCATGTTTTAACTTCCCAATAAAAATCCTCTGACGGATCACTAGTAGAGTCGGGAAGGTGTGTGTGTGTGTGTGTGTTTTGTGCGTGTGCGCGCGCGTGCGTGCGTGCGTGCGTGCGTGTGTGTGCGTGTGTGTGTGTGTGTGTGTGGTGTTCAATATAAGTACGAGATGCTTTACCTACTAGGTATTTACCGGAACGTTCGTCATATCGGTTATGTATACGACGTATAAAAATTTGGAATACGATTATTTTTACAGATTCTACCCCGTTTGTTTTTGATTTTTAATTTCCTAACGTTTCTAACACTCTACAGTCTTCATGGCCACGGGTGGACGTTCTTCCATGTTAGAATCCGTAAAAACAGTTTCATTTCTAATGTAATACGCATATAAGAAATTCATATTTTTTTAACTATATGATTTATCACTGTGAAGCAATTTTACAAATAATTAATGAATACTAAGATGCGACATTGAAATGAATGAAAATGATCAGTCTTTTTGATTTATAAAATTAATATTTATTGCATTTGATTTTTAATCTCCCGGCGCCTCGATCACTTTTCCACTTTTATCTATACTAATATTATAAAGCGGAAAAGTTTGTTTGTTTGTTTGTTTGTTTGTTTGTTTGTTTAAACGCGCTAATCTCAGGAACTACTGGTCCGATTTGAAAAATTCTTTTTTTGTTAGATAGTCCATTTATAGAGGAAGGCTTTAGGCTATATAACATTACGCTGCGACCAATAGGAGCAGAGCAACAATGATGAATGTGTAAAAATCGGGTTTATGTTTCCTTTTGAGAGCTTCCGCTGCGTAAACGGTTAAAGTTGCGCAAAAATTATGTACTACATAATTGTTCCCCTTTCAAAGTTCTAAATAAAAGTCCGCAACAGCATATGTCTATCTTTTAAGATTGGCTCACTATAACCTTTTTTATGCTAATCAAATTTGTTTTAAAATAATGTGATATTTTCGAAGGTGTTTTTATAAACATAATATTAATCCTTATCCAAATAAATGAGTTATTCATCACAAGTATTTAATTTAAAACAAAATTGCTCTTTACATTATTTGATTTCAATAAATATCTTAGGAAATATCGCAGTTTAAAAATAACATCGCAGCAAAATAATGATCAAGTACTGGGCGCGCATTTACAATAAAAATACTGGATCTTATAATCTTATATTAAAAAAAACTCAAACTAATGTTATTTCAAAGTACTTCTGCACACACTACATTTTTAGTTTTGTTTTCTTCTCATGACCTTCCGTCGGCTTTACACATCCTAAATAATAATAATAAGTATAGGAAGTATTAGTGCCTGCCCTCATGTATGGCAGTGAAAGTTAGATTTGGCGGGGAAGACATGAAAATAGAATAAATGCTGTAGAGCTGATAGCTCTTCATAAGCTGTGTGTGATGTAAGTATGAAAGATAAAATTAGGTATAATGTTATAAAAGAGCGCTGGTATGCTGAGGTGGGTTGGACACGAAGTGGAAGAAATAATGAGTGGGCAGAGGTTGACGAAGCAAACATATAAAGCAATCGTGAATGGGACGAATACAAGGGGAAGACCTTTTCTGGACCAAATTGTAAGTACTCTTCATTCATAGTACATATTATAAAAGTTATTGGCAATAGTTTTAGACCGGCCGCCTGCCAGACGTCAACCCTAATTAGGAATGTAATTGTTGACCAAACGGCATCAGATGGAGTTGGCCCAAGTCGTTATAAGGCTCTTAGTCGTCTTTTACGACATCCACAAGCAAAGTGAGGATTGGTAGTATTCATAGCCGCTACCACACAGCGATTTCATACACATTAAAAGTATGTGTAATCGTAAATAGGCGTAAGTGTATGTATGTATAATATACATACATTGTATATATCTATAGAAAGTATAGATAAGACCCAATACTTTTACTTGCATTACTTTATATGGTACTACATTGCATTACATGGATTACGTCAAACTTGAATCACTTTTAAATACTTATTTCGCGTAACTACAAATACACACAAAAAAAAAGAAATACCACACACACACACACACAAACAAACGCACAACACACACATACACACGCACACACACACACACAACGTGTGAGCGCGCTCACTAACACGTTCATTCTCACTCATTCATTTATTATAGATTTCTTTATCATTAGTCTTTATTACGTAAGATATATATATTCATTATTTATAATGTCTGTTACTGTAAAATAATTTGATGTTCAAGATTTATGTATTTCGGGAAGGAACTGTCTCTTGAAACACAGGTATTACCTAATTCAAGAGGCAAAGACATCTATGTCAACTGTCATATGTATTTAGTTTTCAATAAAGATTATTATTATTATTATTATTTTACTTAAGGTTAAATGTTCTACTCTTACTAATAAAAGGGTCATGTAGGTACCTAAAACAGCTTTAACGTATGTATTATTTAAAAATATTTCCACTTTTTACGTAAACGAATTCGCGAGTTGAAGTTAACGTTAGCCCAAAGTAACCATTCCACGCGGACGAAGTCGCGGGCAGAAGCTAGTTGAGAATAAATGCTCAGGAGCCCTCCAGTGACCATGAATAGTGAAGAGTTCGAAACTGGAAACTTCTATATGGCTGATTACATTGGGACACAATTTGAATCATCAATTACGAGTAGGTACCTATATCTTTACGCATTTAGTTATACATTATGTCATTACTTCGTCGGTGCTATGACAGATGATTAATGGATGTAGACAACAACACAATAGGTAAACATCAAACAAAATTTTACGCGAATATGTATGGTAAATCGTCTTTCCCTTTCTTATATACCAGCAAACCTTGAGAATTCATCCATGTAGTTTCCGTTCCCGTAAGAATACGGCGAGAAAATATAGGTTATGTTACTCGCTCATAATGTAGCTTTACATTGGTGAAGGAATTATTAAAAATGGTTAAGTGTAAAATCCGATTACGAAATGAAAAATGATGTCGCAAGCGGGATTCGAACCCGCGCCTATTGGGATTCCGGCCCAATCGTGCTACCACTACACCACCGCGACTGATTGTAGGACATGCAAATTTCACTTCGTATTATATTTACGTCTTAAGGTGACGGTATGCTATCTACCCGACAATGTTTACACATTGTTATAGGCTTAATACTTCAAACTTTACAGTTAGAATTGTATTAAACGATGACACAACCTTGTTATTTAAATTACTGAAATTTTAGCATTTAATATGCTTAATTATTTATAAAATCCGATTACGAAATGAAAAATGATGTCGCAAGCGGGATTCGAACCCGCGCCTATTGGGATTCCTAAAATTTCAGTAATTTAAATAACAAGGTTGTGTCATCGTTTAATACAATTCTAACTGTAAAGTTTGAAGTATTAAGCCTATAACAATGTGTAAACATTGTCGGGTAGATAGCATACCGTCACCTTAAGACGTAAATATAATACGAAGTGAAATTTGCATGTCCTACAATTAGTCGCGGTGGTGTAGTGGTAGCACGATTGGGCCGGAATCCCAATAGGCGCGGGTTCGAATCCCGCTTGCGACATCATTTTTCATTTCGTAATCGGATTTTATAAATAATTAAGCATATTAAATGCTAAAATTTCAGTAATTTAAATGGTTAAGTGGTTTAAGCGTGAAAGCGTAACAAACAAACAAACTCATTCGCATTTATAATATTATAGTTAAGGTTCATTTTTGTGCATAGGCCGATTGCAGGCGACCGCGATTGATCGCGTTAGAATGAGGTTTTGGCTTATATGTGTGTGTGCCAAGGAAGAGCTAAGAAAGTAAAGCGAGCGAGTATGAGGGTACCTTAGAATAATGACGCAGAGATCAAAGACATGCGCAAATTTTGTGCGCAGAATTAGGTTCTATATGTTATTATTCTAAGGTTACATATAATTATGTCATTAATCAACTTACACTGCCGGCTACAGATCCACAGAAGAAATTAAATAAAAAGGTGTTCTTCTCTGAATCCGGTTTATTGAATGCTTGTTTTGTCGATTCAAATGTAGTCCAATATATGGCTGAAAAAGAAAAGTACACATTATGATATGGTATAGTTATAATATCTAAAAGAAAAGAAATTGGATAAAAACATCATTTCGTAAAGAACATTATTTATTAAAGAATGTTTTGGGTACTTTAAGTCCGCCAACATTATGTTGAGACAACTATATGAACATGCAATTGATTTAATTAATGATAAATTTAATACTGTGGCATTAACATATTGTGCAATTTTAGTATGAAAATACACTTCCTCTAAAGCTTGAAATTACATTTGCTTAATGAACACATTTTGAAACTTGCCTGAAAATGGTACATCCCTTAATAAAGTTGATCCTAATCCACGGAACAAAGACCTATAGCCTTCATATTTTACAACTTGGCGTAGTGCTAAAGTAATTTCTGTAACAAAAATGACAACAAATTAAAAGCATTGCCTAAGATCTAAAGGAATTTCATCAAAATTAAATCCAATTTGTCGACAATGTTTAAATAATTTCTCCTCACTGTTCTAAACCTATAAAAATTTTGCATAGAAATAAAAAAATAAAAGGGAATATCTTTATTAGAAACAGGTGAGGAAATTAGTATATTTGGGATGTGGATTTCCACATGTATGCAGATCATTAGCAAGACAAAAAAAGTTTTTTTAACAAGGTTTTAGGATTTGTGAGATGAAATGTAATCGAGAATAGCAATTATTTATTCTAGCAACAAAGTAAATCTATATTTATATTAAGTAATAAATAAATGATGAAGACAAACCTGCATAAGTTAATTTTTTTGATTGCATTTTTGTCCGAATAAGTTCTAGTGGGCTGACTATTGTCACTGCTATCGTTCTAGCCGAAGCACCTGCTATCAATGGTATCCACATTGGTTGTGTCACTGAAAATACATTAGGAGTTTTATATTGCATATACGAGGGGAGGGTAAATAAGTTCGCGGAATGGGGTCTAAAAAAGACAAAGTAAAAATCAATTTTTTTTTCTTTCTCACGATGGTGGCGACGGAGGCAGCTTGCCTGTTGGCCGGGACTCCCCTGTGGGACCTGGAGGCGGAAATGCTCGCCGATTTGTATCGGCGGATGTCGGGGGTGCGAGCGGAGGGCGGTGTGTTCTCATTGAGGGAGCTCACCGCCTGGCGCGTCGACGCCCGCCGAGACATCATTGCCCGTTGGGCAGTCCGGCTGGAGAGGCCTCGGTTCGGTGTGCGGACCGTGCAGGCCTTCCGGCCGGTGCTGATGCGGTGGTTGGAACGGCGGCACGGGGTGCTCTCCTTCCGACTGGTGCAGGTTTTGACGGGGCATGGATGCTTCGCCAAATACCTGCACACGGTCGTTAGGAGGGAGAGTACACCGTCCTGCCACCACTGCGACTGCGACGAGGATACGGCGCAGCATACGCTCGAGGCTTGTGCCGCTTGGGCAGAGCAGCGCCGTGAACTCGTCGCAATCATCAGTGCTAACCTGACGCTGCCGACCATCGCCAGGGCGATGCTCGACAGCGTCAGGGCGATGCTCGATAGCGTCAGGAACTGGGACGCGGTCGCAGCCTTATGCGAGACTACTGCCTCGAGGCGGCGGAGCGCGTGCGCGAGGTGCGTCTTCTCGACGACGCGAGCCGTCGCCGGCGACTGGGGCGGCGTAGGCGCGATTACCTGCGCCTTATGCCGCCCTAGCCGAGGTCGCGTTTGACTGGACCGGGGAATTAGTCCGTCACCCGCCGAGAAGTTGACCGCAACGAAAAGACCGACGTCCTCCCCGAGGGAGGGGATGTCGCTCAAGAAGAGGGTACCTCTCAGGGGGTATTCCGTCAGGCCGGCCACTGACGACGAGTTCACGCTACTCCGGTGGCCGGCCCAACGACGAAGGCGAGATTCACGGGTGGGTTACGGGTGTGCGTGCTTACGCCCCTCTGTCGCCCCGGACGGAGTGGTGCGAGGATCGCGACGACCGTAGCGCACTCCACAAAAAAAAAGGATCGTTCAATTAATTTATTTATTTATACCATCAAAAAAAATGATTTCTCTTTGTCGTCAAAATAGGCTGAAATTGCCTTCTTCACCTTATTATCAGACGAAAATTTCTTCCCACGGAGTGCTTTTGTCATTTAAATAATAATCGCTGGGGGCTAAGTCTGGACTGTAGGGAGGATGTTCCAACATTTGGAAGCCTACTTTTTGTATGGCAGCCATCGCAACTTGCGCCTTGTGCACGAGTGCATTGTCGTGTAAGAGCAGCACCGTTTTGGTCAATTTGCCTCGCCTCTTCTCCTTGACAGCATCTCGCAAGCGTTCTAGCAGTGCAGTATAGTAGTCTCCGGTTATATTGACACCCTTTTCCTTATAATCTATTAGCAAAATTCCTTCTGTATCCCAGAAAATCGTCACCATGAGCATTCCAGCCGATTGGGACACCTTAAATTTCTTGGGAGGTGGTGTACTCTTTTTGTGCCACTGCATGGACTCCTGCTTTGACTCAGGCTTATAATGGTGAACCCAAGTTTCATCCCCAGTCACAATACGGCCCAAAATGGCTTCTTTGTCCTCAGCACAGAGGCCCAAAAACTCTCGACAACACGCAACTCGTCGCTGCTTCTAATGTGGCGTGAGCATTCTCGGTACCCACCTTGCGCACACCTTTGACATGCCAAGATTGTTGTGTAGAATATTTAAAGTGGTTGTATCTGATACTCCAATAATGTCTGTGAATTGTTTCTTCTTTAAACATGCATCATGCAACATCAAACGTTGATAAACTTGAAAAATTAATATTTCCAATTAATATTGGAAATATTAATTTTTCAAGTTTATCAACGTTTTCTGCAGAGGTTGCTTCAATAGGCTCTCTTCTAAAATGGTTTGAGGAGATTTTCCTTGCTTGGTAAGGAACTTGATGACAGCCCGAAACTCGATTTTCTCCATTTTTGTAGTTTTATTCCGGATTGACTTGTTTGACTGATGACAGCTCAATGAATAATGACCCAATTTTTATAAAATCCCGCCAACACCCCGTTTCTGCGAACTTATTTACCTCCTCTCGTATATATTTGTATCTTCACAAATTATTATTCCTAAGCTATTTAGGGACATTCTAATGTACATATGTAGAATACAATTCATGTGGATGAATTTGTATATCTTGGATGTGGATTTAGCCGAGATGGAAGGTACACCACTGATATAGAGCGAAGAGTGAATGCGGGCAATAGAGTGAACGGAGCGTTGGGGCAACTTCTCGGCAGCCACCACCTCAGTCAGAAGGCACGTGTAGCAATACATAACGCAGTGCTTGTCCCAACATTACTGTATGGAAGCGAGAGTTGGGTATGCAGAAAAGAGTATGATAGTAAAATTAATACGGTCGAAATGCGATCTCTGCGGAAAATCTGTGGAGTTAGGCTGACCGACCGCATTCGTCACGACGACTTAAGAGAGCGAGTAGGTATGAAAGAGAGTATTGGTGTAAAGATGCGAAAGGGAATGCTCCGATGGTTCGGACATGTGGAAAGAATGCCGAACGAACGCCTGGTTAAGAAGATATACAATGCGAAAATGGAAGGATGTAGGTACCGAGGGAGACCGAGACTAACCTACCTAGACCAGATCGGTCATGTACTGAAGGAAGGTGGAGTCAAGAGTCTCCGAAACCGGCGAGCGTGTATGAAGAGAACTATGAATGTTGAGGAAGCGAGTGAAGTATGCAGAGATAGAGTTCTCTGGCACTCTGTTCTCTCTGCCTACCCTGCAAGGGATATGGCGTGATGATATGTATGTATGTATGTGTACAATTCATTATCCCTATCATGCCCACGGCGGTCATAAAAGATCAATATAATATCATATAACATCTATGCATAAAAGAAAACTTGATGTTAACGCCTATTCCAACCCATTTTTTGTGGAGGAGGCTTGAATCCAGCAGTACACTGTATATGAGCTGAGATAACACAAATTATGGTTATTTAGGAAAATAGATCATAGCATATATATGTGATATACCTACAAGGAATTACAAATAGGGAAACACTATTATTTTTACAATGACACACTATTATGAGTACATATATTAATTAATTCATTAATTTGCATCCTTATTCAAAATTGTTTACGATGATTGTGCCAATAGGACTAATAAAAAGATGTAGCCAATAATAAAAAAAAAAACATTACAGACTTAATGACATATATATTATACCTTACAGGAAACTTAATGGATTTTATGTATATTTAAAATTATAAAGTAATGGAAAACTGAATCATATACCATATATGGGTGATTCCGTTATAACTGTGATATTCCATGTCCTGTATTGTTTGTTCTCATAGGTCATTAATTAATAATCAATTTACGAAATTTTTGTGCTTATTGGAAAATTATGAACATATTTCAACATTATTTTCATATATCAACATTATCTTAATATAACTTGCCACTTACAGGAAACTTACAATATATCACTTAAATGTCAGTACCGTGTCATGTCCATTTCTAGAATTTATTTACAATATGTTAGTTTTTTTTGTCATAATAAATGATTTAAACTAATTACCTCATAAATTCTAATGTTTATGATCAAACTGAACAATATTGACACATTTTTTGTTTAATGTATTAAGTTAACATTGAATTCCGGTTCAATAACTTTTGTCTTTAAATTTTAACGAATTTTTGATTTTGAACTTGTGCGACTCGAGCGCCATCTACATTGAGATTTATGAAACGTCTAGTGAACCACCTTGAAAGTACGTCATCTGAGTAATATTTACAAACAATGAGCTGAAGAAATAGTGCCACGAGTTTGTGTCATTTTAGAACTCAATTTTTAAAAAGGTATGTCATAAATTGTCTTGTCGATACCGTGGTATTGATAAACTTCATCAACTATTAATTTTTTTTGACCAAACTATTAAATCCTTGTACTTAATACCAGTCTAAATTTTAGAGTAAATAGATATTATCAAATACATAACCAAACAATTACAGTTGTTATTTAAAATGAAAATGTCAGTACCGTGTTTGTCAGTACTATGTAAAAAAATATTATATATAAAATATTATATATTAAAATATTATATATATATATATATATACAGGGTGTCCCAAAATTCAACGATAAGCTGGCACCAGCAGGTGGACCTACATATGACTACTCGAGAACAGAAAAGAAAAAAATTCTACCTTGATTTTTTTTTTCATTACGACAAAAAAACCAAAATCTTTAAAAATGGACATCCTTTATTATATTATTAAGTGCTATTGCTACAGTTTTACAAGTAATTCTGTGATTTTTTTTGTATTGGCAAGGTAAGTAGCACTACTATCGATCACAACCATTAAAAATTCCAGAATATCTATAGTTTTTACACAAAAATCAATCAAAACTATGTTTTTTTCATAAATTATGTAAGATTTTGACTTTCAGCTCACTTTCACTCATCATAGTGAAAAAAAAAGTATGGACACTACTGTGGCAAATAGTATTAAAAATTGGCGCAACTAACTACAATTCTAAAATGGTATAACATTCAAGGCAAACTAGCCACAAAAATATACTTAGGTGTACTATTTCAAAATAACAACCATATTTCGAAAATTGTTAGTGTTGATAGTAATCACTTTTACTAAGTAGCCAAAATGTTTTTGTAGCAAGTTCCCAGAATTTGAATGAGACATGTGCGTAGTCCGTAGATCCACAGTCTGAATTATTTTATGGCGAAGCTCGTCCAAGGTTGCAATCGGTTTTGTGCAGACTCTGTCCTTTAGACAACCCCAATAGAAAAAGTCCAGGGGATTTAGATCGGGTGAACGGGGTGGCCACAAGATAGGACCAAGTCGCCCGATCCAACGCCCTGGGTACTCTTGGTCTAAGTACTCTCGCACAGGACGGGCATAGTGAGCTGGGCAACCATCGTTTTGAAACCACATGGTTTGCAAATCACTTAAGGGCACATCTTCTAATAATCCTGGCAACTCATTTTGTAAGAAGTTTAAATAACTATTGCCATCTATGTTTCCTTGTAACTCAAAGGGCCCTATCACTTTGCCATTTATTATGCCAGTCCATAGGTTAACCTTAAATTGGTATTGGGATTGTCTTCTCTCACCAGGTGCAGATTTTCATTGTTCCAGCTATGAAGATTGTGAAGATTTAAATATCCATCTTTCTTGCATGTTGTTTCATCACGACGACGTGACGTTTTAAAATTCTATGTGCAGTACTTTTTGGGATTCCCGTTGCTGCTTGTACAGCACGTACAGAGGTAGTTGAATCGTTTTCTATTTCATTGAGAACTTCTTCATCGTGTTCCGATCTAGGTTTTCCAGCGTTTCGCCTGTCAGATGGTATACGACCCTCCGAATAAGCTTGATACACGTTAATAAATACGCGATAATCCGGATACCTTTGAAGATTAGGGTACCTTGCTCGATATAATCTGCTAGCAGCGTTGGCATTGCATCGGCATTCTCCATAAATTAGGTGCATATTAGCGTATCCTAACGCTGTGTGTGGTAGCGGCATGATGAATGCTAAACACTTGAAAATAAGGCAAAACTTCTTTAAAAAAAACACAAAATCACAGTCTAAAATAATGCCAAGTCAGGTCAATTTCCAGGTCACTTAATTCAATCCAAAAGTCGTCAGTACCAGAGCCACTTTAATTAAAACAGTGTACGAGTACTTCTCCACCTGCATTAATGTTACTAAACAATTAGCATCTATCTATCTCCCTCTAACGTATAATCTCTCTATCTCTGTCTAACTTATTTTATGGATTTATGGACTACGCACATGTCTCATTAAAATTCTGAGAACTTGCTACAAAAACATTTTGGCTACATAGTAAAAGTGATTACTATCAACACTAACAATTTTCGAAATATGGTTGTTATTTTGAAATAGTACACTTAAGTATATTTTTGTGGCTAGTTTGTCTAGAATGTTATACCATTTTAGAATTGTAGTTAGATGCGCCAATTTTTAATACTATTTGCCACAGTAGCGTCCATACTTTTTTTTTTCACTATGATGAGTGAAAGTGAGCTGAAAGTCAAAATCTTACATAATTTATGAAAAAAACATAGTTTTGATTGATTTTTGTGTAAAAACTATAGATATTCTGGAATTTTTAATGGTTGTGATCGATAGTAGTGCTACTTACCTTGCCATTACAAAAAAAATCACAGAATTACTTGTAAAACTGTAGCAATAGCACTTAATAATATAATAAAGGATGTCCATTTTTAAAGATTTTGGTTTTTTTGTCGTAATGAAAAAAAAAATCAAGGTAGAATTTTTTTCTTTTCTGTTCTCGAGTAGTCATATGTAGGTCCACCTGCTGGT
This sequence comes from Lymantria monacha, assembly GCA_905163515.2. NCBI lineage: Eukaryota > Metazoa > Arthropoda > Insecta > Lepidoptera > Erebidae > Lymantria > Lymantria monacha. Next base: position 22,058,811 of record LR991091.1, read on the forward strand.
GCCAGCTTATCGTTGAATTTTGGGACACCCTGTATATATAAAAAGATTGTTGTTAATTGTCATTAATGTGTTAAATAATTAGTTAAAAAGAGTTTAAAAATGTTAAAACAGAATTTATAAATAAATTTAATCATTTTCTCAAACAATTTCTACCGAATTTATTTTATGTCAGTACCATAGATAAATGAGAGTACCGTGGAACGTAAAATTCGAAATTTGTTTCTCGTTCTTGATGCTTCGAAGTTGTAGTAAAATCCTCTCAGATTTTTATTTTGACAGTAATATAGATAAATAATATGCATAAAAAAATTGAAAAAAGTTAATTCCAAAATCTTAAAATTTTTAATCAAAAAAATCACAGTTAGAACGGAATCACCCATATATGCATTTTTTATTATGTTAACAACTCAGTTAATAGTATAACGCATTCCCATCTGCTGTAATTGTGTATTATCTTAGTTTTTCGTTATGACTGAAACCATTTTCCATTATAAAATTCCATGACTATAATGAGCAGGCAATTGAAGCTGCATAGTAACTAATAAATAAAATTAAAATATTATTTTTATTTAGATATTTTTAACAAATATTTCAATAATTACCTTTAAAGAACCAAATGTCACTGATTTAGTAGATATAAAAACATATTATGTCATCATAAATATTAGCAATACAACCTTGGAAACAAGGTTGTATAAGCAACTACCAAAACTCAATAATAAATAATAACAAGTATGTCTTACAAGAGTAATTATTTTATAAGGAAAATAAGTGTTACTGTGACTTCATAATTAATTGTTAATTATTTATTGTATGAAGTTTTTATGCACAAGTTTCTTATAGAATAGTTCATCCATAAACCTATAATGTCCACTGCAGAGTATGTGCCTAGACAAGGGTAATAATGCCTTAGTTGCTGTGTGGTGTAGCCATAGTGGGGTTCATGATCACATTTAAAGTATGCTGTTTCCCAGAAAAAAGCTGGTACATATTACCCTTAGAGATCTTTCAGTCAGTTTGTACAATTTTCACGGGAAGTAGAGAATCCTGATATATTACATTTGTCATCACCCAAGAAAGTAATAAATATTACAAAATAATTTATACATAATACTAATATTATAAATGTGAAAGTATCTCTGTCTGTCTGTCACTCTTTCACACCAAAACTAAATGAAATTTTGTACACTAGTCTAGAGCCTGATAAAGGACATAGCCTACTTTTTAATTTACAAAATGGGTCATATTGGGGGATGAAGATTGTCAGGAAGTATTGTTATTTTTATAGCCAGAAGCTTGAAACTTATTTTTAGGCTATTGATTAGATATAAATAAATATGACTTTTATGAATAAGACATTTGTAACAAAATTACCCTTAAAAGGGAAAATAAAGATAGGGGATGAAAACTTTTTACGCGGGCAGAAACTAGTACATAATATAAATAAGTTTCTGATATAATTTGTATTACATTTTGTGTAATAGTCATGTAAACAATGATTCTTGATACTCACAGTCTGCAGTCATATTGTTGTAAAGTGTTTTCATTCTAATTCTCAATTGTTCATATGTCACAAAATAAATAACTGTACATGGAAGAGCAAGTACTAGAGTAGGACTTAGTCCCGACCACAGAGCTGGTACTCCTTCTAGCTTTGCTATTTTGTGAAATGCATCCTGAAATCACGTAATATAATAAATAAATGATTTCATATATTTATGGCTCGGATATAAAAAAGAATGAGAACTTACAAATGTGCCATGAAAATGTACACGACGGGGCAACCATGCAGAATCCCCACAGGGACATAAATGTTCCATAAGTCCATTGCAATAAAGGTAACACTTATTCGAGAGTAATGCCTTCTGTTGAGCTTGTAATCTAATTTTAACCACATCAAGAGGAGTCACTGTAAACAATATAAAAAGCACTATATTATATTAATGAAAACAGCATTAAAACTTTTATTTAATTATTATTACGACATACTGAACAGCGAGGTTATAAGTGCACCGGAACATGCCGATGCCATTTGCTGGAATGGAGTTATTCGAAACTGGGGATCGTCTTCTCGTATCATGGCATCGGCTGGTTATATAATTATTTAATATAATTAATTACGTTAAATACACATTTGAACCGTATCGGTATTTACACTCAGTAGACTTTAGTCGACCAATGTTTTTTTCTGAATTTCTGCTACAACTAAGAGCCACAATTTGTCATTTTGACGTTAGTCGTTATGTCAAATGTCAAATCAACATATGTCAAAATTCTTCTACGTTCGTAAGTTCAAATTATTTTTAACGTATGTGTTTCATTCATTGCCTTATTTAACTCCTCACCGGGTCTTATAGAAATACTATGGCAACAAGAGTTCTTTTTATGCATTCATTTACGTATAAACGGTTTGTTTGATTTTCTATTCCATCCATCAGCCCGTAAACGGCCACTGTTGGACATAGGCCTCCCCACGAGAAAGTCTTCTTCTTCTTCTTTTTATGTATTGGCAATCAGCTACTTATACGAGCCATTTTTGCCAGTGTCAAGTTATAATTATCTTCACGTTCTTAATCTCTTAAGGTTAGTCAGTGTCTGTCAGTCAGTCGAATTGTCGCCATCAACAGTGCTATGGTGACACTGTTAATGGTATGTTGTAGGAATTTTGATGGAAAACGAAAACGTTGTAAAGCACTTTTATATGATATTCACTACATCCCAGCTGTTCTGTCACATCATATTACATAAAATACCATAAAAATTATCTAATATAACACGTTAAAACACTAGTCACTAAGATATCGAATATAATACAAGAGCACCACATGACGTTTTAGATTCCCGCCAAAAGTCCTCACTTTGACAGCTCCACGAGAAAGTCATTCGCAACAGTCCTGTGCCACCTGCATCCAACGGTATCCTGCGACCTTGGTAATGTCATCAGTCCTTTTTTAGATTTTCTATTACTGCAATTGAAAAATTGGGGAAAATCTATATTTTGAAGGTTACGTTTTTTGACGTGTTATATTTTGTAATTTTTATAAATTACAAGAAATAACGGCAAACGTAATCCCTCCTTTCTCTTGGGATTTTGGTAGAACATTAAAACACTTATATGGCACTGTTATATCTAATACATTTTCTCACATTATCGCTAAAACTGCGTCAAACTTGTATAAGCTTTTTTCATCGATTATTTTCAGTCCCAGGTAGGTAGGTCTCGGTATTTTATGTAACGTCATCCAGAGAAAGTGCTGTAGTATATTAAATATGATACAATAGTAGTTCACATCTATGTTTATGTTCTGCATAAATTCCTTTAGGAATTTAACTTATTAACTGACTTCTAAAAGGAGAAGATTCTCAATTCGATTGGTTTTATTTTATATGTAGGTATGTACCCAGATTACACTGAGATTTATAATCCAATTTACGTGATTCTTATTTAATTTAAAGCGGAATAGCTGCCATTTGGTCCCATAAAAGTTTAATATAGTTTTGCACAGTAGTTTTAATTTTATGAACCTTTTTCTATTTATCGTTTCGGAAACGCCTCTATTAAACTATATAGCAAGCTATCGGGACAAGTGGGATTCGCCCCTACTACTTATAATATCATGTACTTTTTTATGTAACCTTCATAAATTTAATTAAACTTACTGCAATAGCGTATACCTGTCGTAGCTCTACCCATAGCTACTGAAAAAAATACTAATTATTTAATATATAACAATAAAAAGCAAAAATATGTTACAATTATATCTACCTATATTAGTAATCTAGAAAAGTCCTACTGTAGTGTATGAAACACCTATTACAGACACTAAAAAGTAAAAAATAAATAAACTAGGTTTAAAAAACGGACAAAACAAAAAAGTACAAAATAATCATCAATAGATATCACATACAAATGATAGTATTTGAAGTTATTTTGTACTTTTAGTTTTGAAGTGGTTTTTTTAAACGTCATTTTTATTTGTCAGTGGTCAATTAATGGTAACGACTTGCCGTACTGATGAACTGTTATTATGAAGAAGAGCTACTCAATTTAAAAATTCGGCATATTACTTTATAAGTTACAGAGATGATTTTATAAGATTTTAAAAATCAAGTGTATGATTGAAGAACTTTGTATCCATGGTAATAAATAAATAATATTAAAAAAACATGCAGAATGGTGGCAACGATTTAATTCTTATTCATATTTTTTGCCAGTCAAAGCGCCGCCACATGGATGGAGGGCGTTACAAAATTTACAAAAAGAAATTGCTGTTATAATTCAATATTAATATTCGCGTAAAACCACTACGGTATTCTAAAGATTTCGGTGGTGTAGTTGACAAATATTTTTTTGAAATGTTTTCCACGGCATCCAAATCGTTACTGTGAGTACATATTAATTTATTTTTGGAGTTTACATAACGTGACAGCTGTTTTTAGGCGAATCTAAACAAATTTATCCCTTGTATGGCAATAAAATATTTGCATATCTAAGTTTATGAATTAAATATGTGTTTTTAAATTATAAAATAAACAAATCCAGGATGAATGGAATTGAAGAGATCATGATGAATTTCGATTTTCTATTCGGAAGTGCTATTTAGCCGTCACCGTGATTCTCCCAGTTTCAAGGTCGCGATGACGAGTCTTAAGACTGTTCTGTTAGTAACACACACCGGTCTCTTAATAATTTTATTCATATTCTGTCGATTTTTCTAAACTAGTTCCTAATTATAATAAGTTATCATAAATTTCGTAAACATTGCGCGAAAAAGGCTTTGTTGGGCGCTGATGAGCCTAGACCTATCAGCAACAATTATTAATCTTTACCTTGTTTTTTTTTCTATCTATCTAGATTTTAACTAATAATTTAAAAACAAAATGTCTCCTTATAATTGTTTTACCTAGCTTACTTTAAACTATCATTTAGATCAGTCTCAAATAAACAGCTGATAATAAATCATAGTCAGTAAACAGAATGAAAAAATAATATATTACCATAACCTATTTTATCATAATAGTACCAATGTTTTAAATAATTGCATTGTCAGCTTTGTATCAAATGTATATATTGATGCTAGAAAGCATAAACATAGTAACCCACAAAATTAAAAAAAAAGGTGGAATTAATAAAATAAAAAATATTGTGAATCTAACGTAGTCTTTTTGGATACTATCCAAAGACGCATCTTTAGATTAACAAATATGAAAGTAATAAATCTTTAATTGAAAAAATAAAAGGGTTTTTTTCTAATACAATTTTAATTTTGTTGGTTTATGTTTTCTAGTGTCAATATGTATATATTCAATTAGATTGTTGTCTCTTCTGTTATTAGCAACTACTAGCCTTAATTTAAAGTACCATAATAAACTGGGAGAATACAAATAAGGGGCTTAGAAACAATCTAAAAGAAAAGCTTGATTCTGTATTTTTAACAAAATAATATATACCTGCTATTCTTAGCCTGTCCCAATATTATGTGAGTTGGCACAGTTGCAGGATGCTTTGCTCTACGTTGCCAGTATAACAACATTCTTTGAGCTATTTATTAGATCTGTTGATATTTACCAACAAAACAAACATAAGACCTATCAATACTATTTGTAAAGAAGTGTATATCAATTAGATGGTTGGTAGTGAAACTTAGCTGAAATTTTTGCACCATGTTTTGCTTTTCTTTCATTTGTATCTAGAGTAAAACATGCCTTATACTGAACTCATATATATTGTGATACATTCAACATTGGAGCAATTCAGATTATTATTAAATTTGCAGCCTATGCAAATTTTGGGTTCAATTTCTGTGCATTATTCCCTTTGGCAATATCCATCTATTTCTTAGAATTCCAAGTAAATATAACTTATTAAATTTAAATATAATTTGGATTATAAATAGTAAGATTTATAGGCAAATGAATTTTTAATATGAAAAATGTTACATTCATTTCTTTTTCTTTATGTTTATTTGTGGTAACTTTATTTAGATACCACAAAAGGAGGATTTATTACAATCTTAAGTAAATACATAATATGTATTATGACTAAGTTAATGCTTAAAGACTAATTTTAAAATTATGTATGCAATTAGTTTATGTAGAATACTTTTTGTATATTGGCTATAAAGAACTTACAGATATCTGAGTGCAGTTTTTACAAATTATATACTAGAACAAAATATCATCATTTGCTATTGTGAAATAATAAGAGGTTCTGATTCATATTCTTTTTCTATTTTGCTAGTTTAATTTTATAACTGAATTTTTGTAATGAAGTCAAGCTTGCTTTCAAATAATTGTGAATGTCTTATGTCTGGAACTTACATTTACATGGAGCATTAAAAATTATGCAAGCAAGTCCTTCATGGATGTGAAGTATGGAATTACAGTTCAACACACATATCTGCTTGAACAGGTATTTTAAATCTGTTGTATTTCTTTCAACAACTATATTTTGTTTGGAATGTGGGTGACAAAGACTTGGAAGTACTCGCCGCCTTCTCGGAGTCTGTGATGTTGTAGAAGATAGTTACTGAGCAAGTCAATGAGAGCAACTATGACATTCTTTTGGTGCACTAATTTGCATGTGCATACTTAGGCATGTGTGTATTTATGCCATATACCTTAGAAAAATGGTGACAATGTCATAAAGAATTGTAAAGATTACAATCTTTACAATTCTTTGTAACATTGTAAAGATTTGAGCGTGGCTGGATGAAACATTACTGTCACCTAGGCATCGAACTTAAGCAAAATTCTTCACAAAACACAGTGCAACTGCTATTAAAGTTAAAAAATCATATATCTCTTTCGTTGTTTATTTCTTGAATATTAGTTTTAGTGTTAGTGAATAATATTTTTTCCATATATATGTGAATTCTCTTCTTTGAAATGGTTTTATTTATTTCTTCTGGGTCACATATTCATATTGAGATAAAGTTCTATTGAATTTTTCACAATTGAAAGTCTGAAATTCAACATAAGATCTCTTCTAGGATTATGATCTTGACATTAGGCCCTCAAATCAAGGCAGCTACATGGCTCCACGAATTATAAAACGCTACGTCTCTTTGCTTCAATAATGTGTTATCTTGAAAATGAAATTTTAGAGGAGTGTTTTTCAAGTTTCAACAAATAATTGATATTTAAATCTATAATATTCTCTTATTCTATAATCTATGATTTAAATCGGATTTACGATAAAAAAATATTCGTTGCGAAGCAATTATTTTTTGAAGCTTGACACTCCTCTAAAATTTCATTTTTCAAGATAACACATTATTGAAGCAAAGAGGCGTAATGTTTTCAACTCACAAGTCTGAACAGTACTTAATCCTCCACAGCCAGCGATTGATTACATTTTGACCGCACGGCTATTGTAATATTATTATTATTTAAGTACACGTGGAGTTGAAGTAGGTACTATATATACCTACTATGCTTCATACAGCTTAGGATATGGTGATTAGAGATTGCAACCCGGTATGTTCCCCAACCCGGCCGGGTTGTGGGTTAGCGATGAAACCTTTAAAGTATTTTATGAAAATTTTATATATACATATTGTACATACATACATATCATCACGACATATCCCTTGTAGGGTAGGCAGCGAGAACTCTATCTTTGCATACTTCACTCGCTTCCTCAACATTCATAATTCTCTTCATACACGCTCGCCGGTTTCGGAGACTCTTGACTCCACCTTCCTTCAGTACATGACCGATCTGGTCTTGGTAGGTTAGTCTCGGTCTCCCCCGGTACCTACATCCTTCCACTTTCGCATTGTATATCTTCTTAACCAGACGTTCGTTTGGCATTCTTCCCACATGTCCGAACCATCGGAGCATTCCCTTTCGCATCTTTACACCAATACTCTCTTTCATACCTACTCGCTCTCTTACGTCGTCGTTACGAATGCGGTCGGTCAGCCTAACTCCACAGATTTTCCGCAGAGATCGCATTTCGACCGCATTAATTTTACTTTCATACTCTTTTCTGCATACCCAACTCTCGCTTCCATACAGTAATGTTGGGACAAGCACTGCGTTATGTATTGCTACACGTGCCTTCTGGCTGAAGTGGTGGCTACCGAGAAGTTGCCCCAACGCTCCGTTCACTTTATTTCCCGCATTCACTCTTCGCTCTATATCAGTGGTGTACCTTCCATCTCGGCTAAATCGGCTAAATATGTGAATGGAAAAAGACAATGATTCAAAGTTATATTTATTTCAAACTGGCTTATGAACAATTATCACAATAATCAGTCTCACTCAAGTCTCAAAATCACACTTAATACAGAACTTTGAATTGAACCTTGATTACTTTTACTCATGGACGGAAAAGTAACATTAGTATTAGTAATTATTCATTTTTATAAGTTTAAACAATCGGGTCTTTCTCTTTACTCCTTATAGTGTCTATTTGAAAACATAGTATTAAAATAAGAAACTAATAACGCAGCTTAAAGTACTAAACGTGTCATAATAACTTAGATTACATAGATAGATAAACTTTGGTAGCTTTGGTATACGAGTAAACAAAACAAATTCTTATTTGCTAAAAGTAAAGTATTATGTTTTTTCTTAAACTTTGGTTATTAATACTAGTGAGTGTTACTATTACTAATTAAGCGTATAGCAATATATATAGGCTAGGCTGTATTGTAACTGTAAACAACCAAACTTGTATAGAAATGTAACAAAAAAACGCACCGCGGTTTACTTACCGGGTCCGGTGACCGGGCCCGGTAAGAATGGCCGGGCCCGGTGAGTGCCTAAAAGGGCCTAAAGGCCCGGGCGGAGCCGGCCCGGCGGGGCGCGGTTTGGAATCTCTAATGGTGATATGTTCAGTATGCTATGCTATTAGTTATAGCAATTTTTTTTACCACATATCAATTTATTTCCTTTTATAATCTAATAGTAAATTTCCGCAGTTTCATACGTTTATTTTCCGTAAGAATATGATTATATAATATAGCCTAAGTGTTACCCATTGATAATGTGCCTTCCTTTGCGTGAAAGAATTTTAAAATCGGTTTAGTGTCTAGATGTGTAAGGTTAACAAATCTTTCACCCAACAAACTTACATTCGCGTTTATAATATTGAATTAGGATGAACAATAATAACAAACTCGTTGTAGTTTTGGCGAAACTTGGGTATCGTGGCAGACTTGAATAGAAGACCATGATATTCAAGTACCTATATTATTTTTATTTGAACCTGTTATATTAAATCATTTTGATGCTATTTTATGTAATTAATGCAGAGAAAGTGCTAAAGTGTAGAGTCTGACATTCTTCTTCTCTGACAGTGTTTTACGTATGCTGTTTTCGTGTTTAACAAACGTACCAATGCTATTTGGTGTGCGATTACGCTATTGAAAGCGTAAATTTAGTACTACTTATAAATGAAGTGGTAATTGATAAGTAAAGGCTTGACAGAAAGGTCATTCTAACTATGCTATAAAATTACTTATAAAATATGTCCTCGCCGCAACCGCGCGGTTAGTCACTGAAAAAACGCAGGAGACACTTAGCTTCTTAAAAATACATTAACTTGTAAAAAAATTGCTTATTTTTATCTGCCCATATAAATCTCATCATCATCATCACAGTCCATATATGTCCCACTGTTGAGTGTTGGGCCTCCTCCGTAATGGGAGGGAAATTAACCTACTATACCACGCTGGCATAAATCTCATAGTTTTAGTTAAATCCCCGAAGGAAATTGTGCTATTTTATTAATCCAATGAGACAGATCGCTGACAGCATTACGAGTATTTTTCTATCGCCATACAGATGTAGACATGAAACAATGTAATTTCATAAATTAGTGAATCCATTGCAAGTATAGACCCACCTATCAACAGCTAAATTTAGTAAGTGTACATGTAACTCATCATCTTGAACGTCAATGTTTTCAAAACAATAATTATCTACGTCGCGATGCTGTTGTAGGCGTGGCTCTTGCGTCACTTTTCACGCAGATAAATTTAGATCATTTTGACAGTATTTAGTTTTAAGTAGGAAAGTATGTGTACTATGTTGTTGACGAAGATTGCACAATTAGTTATAATATGGTAGTGTAGTATAATAGCAGTGGTGAGAGAATTCAATCGACGCGTTTTTCAAATCTTCGTGTAAGCAATAAATTAACATTATATGTCACGTTGCTTCCACTTTTCATGGGTGTGTCAGTCACGTTTTTATACTGTAAATAGAAAAGGTCAGGTTGATATCAGATGCTTGGTACAGTAATTTAAGTGGATATAGTAATTTGCTTACAAATCTAATTTAGTAGGTCTGTGGAGGATCGGCGAATATGAAAAAAAAAAAATTCTTATCGAGATATGGATGTTTTAAATTAATCCAAACATCGGAATAGTATTTTTTTTTAAAAGTCACCACCCTGCACCAGGGAAATAATCATTGTATTGCGGGCGACCTCTCAAATATGTGATTAACGCAAACAAATTACACCCAAACTCAGAACAACACTTTGTGGATCGCACAAAGTATTTTACCGCGTGGGAATCGTACCCTCGATACTGGCACGGAATGTCAGTATCTTAACTACTACGCCATTTGTGCTTGTGCAGTCGAAATCAAATAAAAATTTGGCTGATAAAGGCGCAATATCATTCAGCATTTTACCGTCTGGACGTAGGCCTCCCTCACAAATGAGGGTATAGTGCCGTAGTCGCCACGCTTGGCGATCGCAGTGAGGAGTTACACATTTCCCAAGAGAAAGCTGCTACTCAACTCTCCAAGTGGACCCGCAGCCGATTTTTACGACTCCCACGGGTAAGCAAGGAGTGATGACAATTGTATTCTTAACCCGTCCTCACATGGGGATATAAAGGCCGTAGGTATGTAAATTCTATTGTATTCAAATGACTGTGACCTTACTATGATTTGGAGTATTTAATAAATCATTTAATATTTTTTTTCATTCATGATCTATACTAATATTATAAAGCGGAAGAGTTTGTTTGTTTAAACGCGCTAATCTCAGGAACTACTGGTCCGATTTGAAAAATTATTTTTTTGTTGGATAGTCCATTTATAGAGGAAGGCTTTAGGCTATACAACATTACGCTGTGACCAATAGGAGCAGAGCAACAATGATGAATGTGTAAAAATCGGGTTTTTGTTTCCTTTTGAGAGCTTCCGCTGCGTAAACGGTTAAAGTTGCGCAAAAATTATGTACTATATAATTGTTCCCCTTTCAAAGTTCTAAATAAAAGTCCGCGACAGCATATGTCTATCTTTTAAGATTGGCTCACTATAACCTTTTTTATGCTAATCAAATTTGTTTTAAAATAGTATGATATTTTCGAAGGTGTTTTTATAAACATAATATTAATCCTTACCCAAATAAATGAGTTATTCATCATAAGTATTTAATTTAAAACAAAATTGCTCTTTACATTATTTGATTTCAATGAATATCTTAGGAAATATCGCAGTTTAAAAATAACATCGCAGCAGAATAATAATCAAGTACTGGGCGCGCATTTACGATAAAAATACTGGGTCTTATAATCTTATATTTAAAAAAAACTCAAACTAATGTTATTTCAAAGTACTTCTGCACACACTACATTTTTAGTTTTGTTTTCTTCTCATGACCTTCCGTCGGCTTTACACATCCTAAATAATAATAATAAGTATAGGAAGTATTAGTGCCTGCCCTCATGTATGGCAGTGAAAGTTAGATTTGGCGGAGAAGATATGAAAATAGAATAAATGCTGTAGAGCTGACAGCTCTTCGTAACGTGTGTGATGTAAGTCTGAAAGATAAAGTTAGGTATAATGTTATAAAAGAGCGCTGGTATGCTGAGGTGGGTTGGACACGAAGTGGAAGAAATAATGAGTGGGCAGAGGTTGACGAAGCAAACATATAAAGCAATCGTGAATGGGACGAATACAAGGGGAAGACCACGTTATACTTTTCTGGACCAAATTGGAGATTTGTTCACGAGAGGTCATCATCATCATCATCATTCTCCTACTCTTATCCCAATTACTTGGGGTCGATACAATAAGTACTCTTCATTCATAGTACATATTATAAAAGTTATTGGCAATAGTTTTATTAACGGCCGCCTGTCAGACGTCAACCCTAATTGGGAATGTAATTGTTGACCAAACGGCATCAGATGGAGTTGGCCCAAGTCGTTATAAGGCTCTTAGTCGTCTTTTACGACATCCACAAGCAAAGTGAGGATTGGTAGTATTCGTAGCCGCTACCACACAGCGATGTCATACACATTAAAAGTATGTGTAATCGTAAATAGGCGTAAGTGTATGTAGGTATGTATATATGTATGTATGTATAATATACATACATTGTATATGGTATATCTATAGAAAGTATAGATAAGACCCAATACTTTTACTTAAGGTTTAATGTTCTACCCTTACTAATAAAAGGGTCATGTAGGTACCTAAAACAGCTTTAACGTATGTATTATTTAAAAATATTTCCACCTTTTACGTAAACGAATTCGCGAGTTGAAGTTAACGTTAGCCCAAAGTAACCATTCCACGCGGACGAAGTCGCGGGCGGAAGCTAGTATTATATATTATGATATGATATTTTTTTTTCATTCATGATAACCTATGCAATGATAACAAAAATACTTGGGTACCTATTCTTATAATAAGTGTACACAGGTAGGTACAATGGACGACATAGGTACTGAAGAAATAGTAAACATGAACAGACTGACATTGAGTAGCTTCCGAGATATCGATTACTTTTACTAGTAACATAACGTAAAGGGCCATTCATAAATTATGTAAGACGTGAAGGGGGTGAGGGTCATGTGTTGACTGAATAATATAACTTCTTACTATAGGCATAGTGAACCGGACATTACGTAAGTTATTAAATGGAAAATTTCAAATTTTGGTCAAAACTGACAGATTATTAATAAGATTAATGCTATTGCAGTGAGTTAATGATACCTACTTGTAGTAAGAAGATTGTAATAAAAGACATTTTCAGAATAAACGGAGTTATATTTAATAGGGCCTTTTCTTACAAAAATTCTTATTAAGGGGTACGGGGAGTAGTTGCAGTCTTATGATGTTTTACGGTAGGGGGGAGGGGGCCAAATTATTCGTCAAAACCTCTTACGTAATTTATGAACGGCCCCTTAGTATTTTGCTGATCATGCGATCTATGTATATGTAGGTTTTATTTTAATTAATAGATGATTAACAATTTAGATTGACTTGATAATAAATTCAGCACCACGTCAAAATGTTATGTAGGTTATTACGTAAATACTTCGCCACACAAATATAGGGAACACACTGCCCTAGAAATAGTAAACAATAATTGTATCCCTATAATGTGGGATACTCGGTACAAGTTTTTATAAAAGACTTTATTTCAGTTCGATCTAACGAATGAAGGAATAAAGCATATAAGGAGGCAATACATCTACCACTAGTAATTAGATACTAATCAGATTTAATATATTGATTAGCTTCTGGTTTCTTGTAGATTTTATCAACGCAATGGCAGTTCTGCCTGTTAACTATCAAATACGAATGGCAATCTGTTAAGGCGATAGTGAATTTTTCTATCTATTTAAGTATATATTTTGCAGAATATTTTTAAATTTTAAAGAAAACTCTTGGCCTCTACCGTTATTTATTCGTAATCTAATTTTTTCATATTCGTTTCTTTTCTAAAGATTAGTTACAACTAGAGATGCGCCGAATATTCGTTTAGTACTTCGTATATACGGCAAATTGTAGATACATGTATTCGGATGTCGAATATATTCGGTTAAATTGATTTAATTTTAAAGCTGAATGAGGGATTATTAACATACATAATCTAAATATTAAAGGGAGACTCCATGTTTCATTGGATGAATATAAGCCCATATACTCTATAAACATAATAAACTAAACAATAATTTACCAAGGGTAAGTTGTGATGAGGGAATACCAAGGTTTCAGCTATAGTATCACGTTTTCCTCCGTAAAATTTGCTGGTCTTGAAAAATAACTTTTCATTGTACACATTGCTACTAGATGCACTACAAAAAACTTGGTTAAGCTACGTGACGAAGTACAGCTAGTTTTAGAGCCGGCCAGCGCGGCCGGACATTTATTTGACGAAACTGACGATTCCATTACGTTCGCTTAGGTAAGTGCATACGCGGCCCGTGAGGCCATAACACATTAATATACGTAGTACCACTCTCGCTGACGAGTATAGGCAATAACTCGAAACGTTGGCAATAACTCAAAGACACATTCTATCATCAGCGACACCTCAAAGTTTCGTTTTCCACAGGAGGAGCCCATGGGCGATGTCACTCAGAGCTTTTCCGGGCTGAGAGCTCTCAGTACTCACCCGTAGCCTGGTGTAAGCTGTAAAAGCCATCTGCAGCTAACAGCAAAACATGCAAAAAAATAAAATTAAATGAAAAAACTTTCATTCTCCCGGGTGTCAGGCAATAGATAGGCTCTCTAACCTGTGCATATTCATTGACACAAATACCTGGTAGTAGGTTTTAGTCACATGTTAAATGGTGGTTAGCCAGCCATGTCGTCAAATGGTAAGAATGAATTGCCTGGTTCTCGAACAATTAGTGGATATGTAGTCTTTGAAGCAAATTTTTTTTATGGAAACCTTTCGATACCAATGGTTGCCATGCTTATATCGTTAACTAGTCAATTGATGATAAAAACGGTATACGTTAATGGTGGACCATTAATCAGTTGCGGACCACCTTAAGCTTTAGTAATAAGTATATGTTTGTCACATCAGTTATTCAGTTTATTTTGCTAGTCGCAATGTGATATCTAAACTACTCATTCTTAGGGACTCTAAAATGATAAAGTATTTCACACCAAATCAAGCCGTACACTAAAAAATACAAATACTAGTTATGCAAAAACAGATCGTGAAGCGCTATTTTTGTCAGTCGAGCGAGCACCTATTATTTTACTACACATAGACAAAATTTATATAAAACTTCAGTTTGTCTGTATCGTCAACTGGTATTGTATATTTGGTGGTGCTAACATAATTTGATGTGCACTATAATGGGACATAGGTACGTTCCATTACAGATTTTTTTGACATGCGCAAGCCCCTGTAACGTTAAGTTGCCATTTTATACACTTACTAACAGACCTTTAAAAAGGACATGACTTTTGACGGGAATTTGAAAACGTCATGTGGTGCTCTTGTATTATATTCGATACCTTAGTGTTTTAACGTGTTATATTAGATAATTTTGATGGCATTTTATGTAATGTGATGGGGCAGTACTGGGATATAGTGAATATCATATAAAAGTGCTTTACAACGTTTTCGTTTTCCATCAAAATTCCCACAAGATACCATTAACAGTGTGGCCATTGCACTGTTAATGGTGACAATTTGACTTAGACAATGACTAACCTGACAAGACTATAAACGTAATAATAATTATAACTTGACACTGGCACCAATAGCTCGTATATGTAGCTGATTGCCAATATATAAGAAGAAGAAGAAGAAAACCTTTAAAAATTAGTATAAACCTAAATCTATTTTCATCTGTACTATAATGCGCTACATACCTATACACATAATTTCACTTTGCTATCTACAAAGGAAAATAGTTTAAAATCCAAAAGAAAACATCTTTTATTCATTTTATTTTTAAATAGACTTTTCGTTATGAAGTATTACTCGACTACAGACAATATTTTTGTTGATGTACTCAAGTATTTAAGATAATTTTATCTCAATATATTCAATGAGGCTAACGCACTATTTTCGTAATATTACGGTCAGAAGAAAATAGAACATTTGGTAATGGCTCGTGCTAAGTTATATGACCAACCATTTATCTTTTTCTCAAATGGATATAAAATCATTATCATGGATGGTATTATGAAGCAGCTTTTACTTGTATTGCGCTCAAGTTGACCTTCACAACTCCCGTGAGCAACATATTTAAGACTATTATCTTAATATCTAACAATTTAAATCTCTGCGACGCCACCCTAACGTTCTGTGGGTCTGCTACAAATTAGAGTCGAAGAAGTTTTGTAAACTGCGCTTCAATTTAAGTTACCTGCTTGCAATTTTTTTTTTGGGTGTAATATTTACAGCTGTTAGCTGCAAATGGTTTTTACAGCTTGG
Source organism: Lymantria monacha (assembly GCA_905163515.2). Lineage (NCBI taxonomy): Eukaryota > Metazoa > Arthropoda > Insecta > Lepidoptera > Erebidae > Lymantria > Lymantria monacha. Next base: position 22,074,973 of record LR991091.1, read on the forward strand.
CCCGGATTTTAAGTGAGCGTAACGTGTTTCCTAGGTGATGGCTACATTATTATACAGTCGTAGATATTGTAATACATAAGTTTTTAGGAACAAATTATATATAGCCATTTTTTAAGGGAATTCAGCACATTCTTATTTGTATACTTCATTAACATGTCACTGAAGTAGGCAATTTCATAACAATCATGTTTGTCTTGTTGCAGATGTTGTACAAGCGCCACAGGCCCATATCGGGCATTGGCGGCGATACTTGCAAAAAGTTCAGGACTTGAAACATCCATTTTATGTCGGGATTATCATGAAGTCACCGGTAATATCATTTGTCCCAATGTTGTTAGAGGCATCGACCACTTAAGAGATCCACGACTTAATAAGGTAACTTTTATTATTATATATTCTTATTAAGTTATTACGTTGCGTTTATATTGCCATCCGAATTTTGGACCGTCCGTCCGTTAATTTTTCCATAGTGATCGACAAAATCGTATTCCTTAATAGAACCGTTAGGATTGCCTTAACCAGAAAATCGCTCAGTTTCTAGTCCTTTTAGAAAAAAGATACATACATATCATCACGCCATATCCCTTGCAGGGTAGGCCGAGAGAACAGAGAAGATAATAGATCCAATAAAATAAAGTATATACTATTATCGATATATCTACAAATGGCAAGTATATCGATTAGATATAGTAATCGCAGTTGCTGTTATAAATTTTCCAATAGTTCTACTAGAAATTCTTCTAACGAATTTTGTGCGATTCCCTTGGGAAAGTGAGAGAATGTCGGCCGTAGTATGCCCAATCCATTATAGATATATATTTTTATTTTAATATATTCTTTTCGTCTGTGATTTTGATAAGTAACAATTATTTAAGAATACAGCGTGACTAATGTTTTCAGTTAAGATATCGGTAAGAGCTTGCTTAATATGTAAATAATTACCTAGGAACTACAGATTTCTACTGTAATGCATTGCCATCGTATTTTTTTTAAAGTTCGATTGTTTTGAGAACATATTACACTTATAAGTGAAATACATTATGTCATTCAAATTACTGAAATTTTTAGCATTTAATATGCTTAATTATTTATAAATACCCGAATACGAAACGTAAAATTACCCCGCTTGTGACATAATTTTTCGTTTCGTATTCGGGTATTTACATTATGTCACATTGAAATTCGTATTTACTTCATTGCCTTAATGTCACGTGCGAGCTAAACTCGTGACCATTCAATTTCAAGTTGAATAGACTTGTGTAATATTGTCATACTAGTTATGTACATTGTATTTAATGAAAATAGACTAAGAAATAATAAGAAATGTAGACTAATTTAAATGTTATTATTTAAATAGCTAAAGTTGTTATTCAGTGTTAGAACTAATGTTTTGTTTTATATTCTTGAATTTGGCACGACTGTGTAATACATGTTAGGTACATAGGTGGTTATCCATGTGGTGACGGAGTAAGAATACAATTCACCACTCCCTATCTTACCCGTGGGTGATCGTAAGAGACGACTTAGGGATATAAAATACATATATATATAAAATATATATATATATATAAAATACAACTCTGCATGTAAATTGCATAGATATGCAAGAGAAGGAAAACTCGAAACAGAATCCTATACCAAAACATCTGACCAGCGTGGTATAGTAGGTCTATTTCCCTTCTGTTATGGAGGAGGCTCGAGCCCTACAGTGGGACATATAGGAGCTGAGATGATGATGATAATGATGACATAGGTGGTACATGAAATATAATATTTTTTACAGATTATATAGGAATTATTTGGTTTTGTCTATAGATACTCAAACATATCCAAAACGTCAGAATAGTAAAAACAGAATTAGAACATAACAAAAGTTTTAAAATAGTGGCACCATACCGCAGACAGAAAAAAAAAATAGAATATTTATTACTTGTAGAAATGTCTATTTTTATTACGTCGCTGTTTTATGTTTAAAATGTCTGTGTGATGGCGGCTGCAAATACTATTAACCCTTACATTACTCGTAAGTGTCGTAAAAGACGACTAAGTGCTAAATATAGATCTGGGCCAACTCCATCTGATGCCGTCTGGTCAACAACTACATTCCCAAGGAGGGTTGACGTCAGGCAGATGGCCAGTTATAAAACTATTGCCAAAACTTTGCAATATGTATGATGGCCGAAGAGAAGATATTGCGTCGACCCCAAGTAATTAGGATGAGAACAGGATGATGATACGATTTAAAATAATTAAACTTGAGTCAGGGTTACCGCCTATGTCCGTGAGAGTCTAAGTTAAATAAAACATTTAAAATAATATCCCCAAACTAAAATTTTAATGTTATTATTACTTAGAATATCTGGATTTTCTTTTAATGTAGCTTTGCTCAGTAATTTATTTTAGTGTATTTTGGAGGATATATTTATATATAATAAAAAAAATTAATAAAATATTAAAAACGGCAAATAAGGATCCGAATTGAGCTCCGGTTTGTCTGGATTAGATTGATCGATTTTCCAATTCAGCTATGTCTATTCTTAATGACATCGTCAAAATTTGCTTCCATTTTTTAAAAGTTTTGAACCAACGAAAAATTATATATTTTAGCCTGAAAATATTGACAAAACAATCTTTTCTACAAATGCAACCTAGCTAGATCGAGTAATCGCCACTAGAACCACCTGTATGCTAGATGTCATGCAAATCGTGGGAGCATATATTTATATAAAGAAACTGGTCGTTTAAAGATATTAGATATTATATAGCTATGCTTAGATGTATGTTATATAAATATATTCCATATCCAGGTCATACCTATTGTTTGTATTAATATTCTGTACAAAACAAAGTAATAATACAAAAATAAAAATACCAGAAAATGTATTAGTTTCCTTCCTTTGTGATCTTTATTTGTTACATGACAATGATAGATCGATGATATGTTAATGTTAAACATATTCAATATAATTTTTATTTTGGTTTCACTATTATTATCCGAATCCGCTGGTTTTTTTTTTTTCAATTTCATTAATAAAATTATACATATGCGTATCGTCTCTCAAATAATTAATCTTTTATTAGTTACGTTTTGGCACTAAAGCTTCGTAGTAGCCACTACGAATACTACCAGCCTTAGCATTGCTCGTGGGTGTCGTAAAGGCTGATTCTCTACATCAACGTGGCTTATCGTATAAGAATTTCAAAGTAAACGGTTAAGCTACTCGTGAAAATTTCTTAAATCCGGTTTAATTATACCATTAAATGTCAAAAGTAGAAATAAAGCGGTAACATATACTTGTTTTAAATAATGATAGGTACTATCTGACAAATTAAAGCGAATTCATATATTTGAAGCACAGAACACTTCCAAAACATATTAGCTTACACGATAAGGGGGCAGGACCAATGTCATCTAGTATTTTATAGTTAACTTAACGATACCAGACATCACACGTGTAGCCAATCGTAAAATATAATAAAATAGGCATTTCTACTTGTGTAATAGGCAGAAGACCAACTGTGCTGACTTCATAAATGTGGTACAAGGATAAGACTATCAAGTTGACGTTTTAAATATTACTTGATCACAATATTTTTACGCCTAACACCAAAATTTGAATGTGGAATGAATAATTGATTAATCGACGTCCTAAAGAAAACCTATTAGGTACGCACCTGGATATCTCACGGTCAATAGTCAAACGGTAATCCAATTAGATTAGTGAGGCATAAAGTATATATAGTTATTAAGTAAATTGAACTTCATTAATTGTAGTTTATTGCGGTTTGGATTAAGGATGTTGCGGATATAAAGTTTCGGATTTGGATACGGATACGATTAAGAATATTAGATTAACGTTATACCGGTTTCAGATGAGAATACTTAATGAAATTATTTACGTATTTTCGAAAGTTTCGGATAATTTCAGTTAAATATATTGGATTTTTTGGGAATTGTTAAAAAGGAATTCTTCTAAGCGTGGTGATTATCTTATTCTCTTTGGTGAGGTTTACGTTTAGGTTCTCATAACAACTGGATCCCTATTTGAAATTATCCGAAAATTTTGTACTGAATTCAGTTACAGTTTCGGATAGTTTATCATTTCGGATATTCGATTGGTTACGGTTTCGGAGCTCCATAATATCTCTAGCTTAAGTGTGTCTGAATGGATGAATGAGCTCTTGTCTTTTGAAATATCACAGACAATAAAAAGTAATGTTAAATACTATAATTGTTTACTATTTGTTATAGGGTCTCGCATTTACACTGGAAGAACGCCAAGCGCTCGGCATTCACGGACTTTTAGCGGCCAAGTTTAAAAGCCAAGAGGAACAATTGGATATTTGTAGAATCTCCATTGACAGATATGAGGACAATCTGAACAAGTATCTCTACCTCGTCGAGTTACAGGTGACTAAACATGATAAAGGTACCATTGATTCTGTGAATCTATTTATAGATGGCTTTTGGATTTTAATGGACTATCTAAAAATATTTCGAGGTTGTTAAGGTCAAGCAATTGGTTAGCAGATAATCTAGAGGTGATATGAGTAGCTGGTAATATTGGGTTTAAAACTATCCTTAATGACGTGTGTTAGTTGTCCGTGGTATATTTGCCAGACATCTGTCGGTAAGGCTGTATTTAGTTAATGGTAATTGAAAACATTTTTTTTTTTAAATTTTAATAAATTACGATATATGTAAATTATATTTTACATATGTATTATATAAGAAGCTATCGTGATCAACTGATATTAAATATACATGTGTTTTTCCAATTATTTAAAATAATTAAAACGTACGCGAAATTTAGTACATGAAACTAGATAGGTACATATTATTTAACTATGAGATATGGGGGATTAGGCGTCGCCCTACGTGGTCGCGTGGTCGGCCTCTCTGCGGATGACCGACTATTCCCTGGTCCAGTCACCAGCGGTCTCGGCTAAGACAACATTAGGCGCAGGTACTCGCGCCTGCGCCTAATGCCGGTCCTCGTTACAATCGCATTGGTGGCAGAACGGTTTTTTCCCCCTCCTCACGACCGTGTGCAGGTACTTGCCGAAGCAAGCATGCTCCGTCAAGACCTGTACCATTCGTAAGGAGAGGACCCCGGGCTGCCGACTCAACTATTCTACCAGCACCGGCCGGTAGGCCTCGACATTCCAAACACCGAACCGGACCGGATTGCCTAATGGGCAATGACATCACAGCGGGCAGGGTATAGTCCGGCGAGCATCTTCGCCTCCAAGTCCCACGGGCGAATTCCGGCCAACAGGCACGTTGCCTCCGTCGCCACCATCCGTTATTCGCGTATAGGTCTGAACGCCAGGGCCGTCTGTGGCCGCCACAGGAGGGCGCTAAGCAATAAAACCCTTAAAAAATATTACACGTCTTCATGTCTAATACTCGATTAAACAACAGAAATCATAATGTGAACGTATAATCGTTTTAAAACAAACGTTAAGTCGCGTCCGACATAATGTTACAGCGAAACAAAATCGTTTTGTAACACGTGATTAATAAACAGTTTCTATGTCGTTGATTCCTGAAATAGTTTAGCTGGGTCATGGTAATATTTAGCATGCAATTAGCGTATCATGGCAGTATAGAATATTATACATGAACAAATGAGTTACATAGTTCCAAGTTATTTACTGGACAATCTCTGTTCATTACATACAATTATGGATTACGCTTTATTACTTAGCTTACATGCACATATTATTATAATTTTTTTAATGAATACTATTACGCGATCTGGCATGCAATATGCACCTAGAAGAATTGAAAATCATTGTTGATTGCCTTGTAAAGGTTTGTTTGTAAATCGATTCGTATAACAAAATATTATTGTTGGTAGACCCAATGCATTTACGCGAACAATGCGATGATTTGAAATAACATACATATGAGAAAATGGTTTTTCCTTATTGTGTTGTTGTTGTTTTATTATCAGTAAATTTCAATCAGGATTTTATAGAAGTTTAAAATGATTGGGCAATATAAAATACATTGAGTTTGATGATTATTTATTCGTTTAAGATTTATTTAATGTTTAAAAGAGTTGTATTATCCCTACTAATATATATTTGTGAATGTAAGTTTGTTTGTTACGCTTTCACGCTAAAACTACTCAACCGATCATCATGAAACATTGTACACATATTCTTGGAGGTATTAAAAGTAACATAGGATACATTTTATTAAAAAAAATCAAAATTTTTATATGAAAAATAAAATAATTGTTTGTCATAAAATCTCAAAATCTAGCTTCTTCAACGCCATCTAGCAGTCCAGTAATGAAGTTCCAACCCTGAGTATTGTAATACCGTTGCACTGTATTACCGACGGTCAAAAATAAAAATAGGGGATCAAAAACTTTAGGAAAGTAACCTTTTACGCGGGCGAAGCCGCGGACAGCAGCTAGTACTTATATATGTATATAGGTAGCGTTTGTACGTACCATATATGTTGAACTACATCGGCCAGCCTGATATATAGTCAGGTGTGGCAATATTTACAAATTGGGTGTGGTCGTTATATTACATACATACATACATATCATCACGCCATATCCCTTGCAGGGTAGACAGAGTGCCAGAGAACTCTATCCTTGCATACTTCACTCGCTTCCACAACATTCATAATTCTCTTCACACACGCTCGCCGGTTTCGGAGACTCTTGACTCCACCTTTCTTCAGTACGTGACCAATCTGGTCTAGGCACGTTAGTCTTGGTCCCCCCCCGGTACCTACATCCTTCCACTTTCGCATTGTATATCTTTTTAACCAGACGTTCGTTCGGCATTCTCTCCACATGTCCGAACCATCGGAGCATTCCTTTTCGCATCTTTACACCAATACCTGCTCTCTTTCATACCTACTCGCTCTCTTACGTCGTCGTTACGAATACGTTCGGTCAGCCTATAACTCCACAGATTTTCCGTATAGATCGCATTTCGACCGCATTAATTTTACTTTCATGCTCTTTTCTGCATACCCAACTCTCGCTTCCATATAGTAATGTTGGGACAAGCATTGCGTTATATATTGCTACACGTGCCTTCTGGCTGAGGTGGTGGCTACCGAGAAGTTGCCCCAACGCTCTGTTCACTCTATTGCCGGCATTCACTCTTCGCTCTATATCAGTGGTGTACCTTCCATCTCGGCTAAATCCACATCCAAGATATACAAATTCATCCACTTGCTTTAGTACATCATTACATAATTAAACTCTTAAACCTGTTCTGGCTTCATCTGTTTCAAAGATACCATTATTTTGGTTTTGCTCACATTCCCTTTTCTTACAATCTTCTGTCACTGTGTCGATTAGGGTCGTTATATTCGTAATAGTCATAAGAATCTCGTGGGCGACTATGCCAAGATTGAACGATGATTGTCCAGTATCGGCAGTAGAACGTGGGGACAATTCTCATTCATAGAAATAGATCATGTAATCGAGAAAAATAAAATCGAATTGGAACTTTTCACAATCTTAAATCAAAATGTTATAGAGTCAAATCTCGTTTTCATCGGAATAATCTTCAATTAGAGTTCGCGTTCCGAATACATTTTTTAATTTAGTAATTTTGAGTGAAATTTATTTGTTTTCGCATGTCCGTTAGTACAGAAACAGCCACATCTTATTTTTAAAGCTCTTTTTGGAATTTTATATTATTATGTGTACCATTACGTGTACCAAAGAAAATGAAAATCGGGTTTTCGTATTTATTGATTTAGGATCGGGAAAAGGTATACTAATATACCCTTTTCCCGATCCTAAATCTATCGTATCTATTATTTCGATTTTACTTTTTCTATGAGTGAGACGTTCCGAATTTTTCTGAACAGAAGTTAAAAGTAAACACCGTCTCAGATACATCCAAACTGTAAAATGCCCATTGGCAATGGACAATCTTCTGCCTCTTTTGTAGTGACGGAGTAAGAATAAAATTCTCCCCTTCCTTTTTTACTCGTGGGTATCGTAAATAGTGACAAAGGTTATGGCGATAAGAAGTTTGCAAGAGAAGAGAATTTCGAAATAAACCTATACCAAGCCATCTGATCAGTGCGTTAGATCAAAACGCAGAAAGAAACTATTACGGCTAGAAATCAGTCAAGCCAAAGAGAGAGCCCGGGAAGAGTTACTGGCAAGCCTGGATAGGAATCCATGGGGACGCCCCTATTTGGCAGCCAGGAATAAGCTTCGCCTCCATGGCACCCCTATCACTGAAACTCTACCACAGGATCACTTACTGAGGTTGATCGAGGCCCTATTCCCGTCCCCTACAGATCATACTCCTCCAGTAATGGCTCTCCCATCAGTGTCAGAAGAGGAACTGACAATCCCACCTATTAGCGAGGAAGAGATAAATACCGCTCTTTTACGTCTCCAAGCTAAGAAGAAAGCCCCAGGCCCAGACGGAATCCCCGGATTAGTCCTCAGTATTGCCGCCGAATGCCTTAGGGAACAACTCCAGAATCTGCTTGACAAATGCCTAACATCTGGACATTTCCCAGATTCCTGGAAGGAGGGTAAATTATACTTGCTCCAGAAGGAAGGTAGGCCCACCGACTCTCCCTCGGCATACAGGCCACTTGTGTTGCTGAATGAGACTGCAAAGCTCTTCGAGAAAATACTTGCGGACCGCCTCGTACAGCATCTCGAAGAGGTGGCACCGGGCTTGTCAGATGCACAATTCGGGTTCTGGGCAGGTCGGTCAACCATTGACGCACTAGCAGTATTAAAGTCCCTTACTAATGCAGCGGTGGCTGAGGGGGAGGTCGTCTTAGCGGTGTCCCTTGATATCGCGAACGCCTTCAACAGCCTCCCATTTGAGACCCTGGTGGAGGCGTTTCGCCACCATAAAGTGCCGCTGTACCTTCGGAGATTGTTGAAGGCGTATCTCGAAGATAGATACGTGGTCTGGGAAGGGGGCAACGGGCGTCTGTCTCGATATCAGGTAGGATGTGGTGTTCCACAGGGATCGGTATTGGGGCCGGTCCTGTGGAATATTGGATTCAACTGGGTATTGCAGGGTGGCCTTCTGCCTGGGATGAGGGTGATCTGTTATGCAGATGATACCCTTGTCACAGCAAGAAGGCCAAACTATCAGCAGGCTGCCCGATTGGCAGAGGTCGGTACTGCTCTCGTTGTAGATCGAATCAGTATGCTGGGCCTGAGGGTATCTCCACATAAGACAGAGGCCATCCTCTTCCACGGCCCTCGCCGAGGTCCTCCTCGTGGAGCTCAAATCAACGTGCAGGGGATTGCTGTGCCGGTGCTGAACCGCATGAAATATCTGGGCTTGCATCTTGACGGAAGGTGGAGTTTCGAGCCACATATTGCTCAGCTCGCACCACGGCTCATAAAAACTGCTGCATCCCTAGGTAGGCTCCTGCCTGATATAAAGGGGCCTGGTTCATCCTGCCGCCAGCTATATACGGGTATACTCCGATCCATGGCACTGTACGGTGCCCCTATATGGTCGGAATCCCTCACTGCTCGAAGCAAACGTCTTTTGCGACAGCCACAGAGAGTAATAGCGATAAGGATTATAAGGGGCTACCGTACGGTGTCGTGGACTGCATCCACGATGCTAGCAAGTGACCCACCCTGGGAGCTCCAAGCGGAGGTCCAGGCAGAGGCCTACCGGCTTCGTGTCACTATGCGGGCCCAGAGCGAGCAGTTCCCTGACGGAGATATGGACGGACTGATGGTGACGGCTCGAGGAATCTTGATCCAGCGATGGAGGGAGGATCTAGAATCCCCCGTAGCCGGAAGGGAGATAGTGGAGGCTGTTGGCCCACACCTCTATCGCTGGATCAATAGACGGCATGGCACTCTGACATTCAGGCTGACACAGGTACTTACCGGACATGGGTGCTTCGGTAAGTACCTGCATCAAGTTGCAAGATGCGAAGAGACCCCTGGATGTCACGAGTGTGGCGCGTCCATAGACACAGCGCGCCACACATTAGAAGAGTGTCCTACATGGAGAACTCAAAGACTCGCCCTGGCATCTGTTATGGGTGAAGACCTATCATTGCCGACCGTTATTAATAAGATGGTCGACAGGGATGGGTGTTGGATGGCTATGACCTCCTTTTGCGAGGAGGTCATAGCGCAGAAGGAAGCGGCGGGGCGGGCCCGTGAGGCATGTGCCTATGCTGACCCGCTGCGCAGGCGACGGATGGGGAGACGGAGAAGACGCTACGCGCTCCTCTTCCCTCAGTCATGATTGACCTAGGGCGCTAGTCAGCTAACCGCCGGAATGTCAGAGTCGTATGCCCAAAAGGCGAACCTTTGGCGTTCCACAACCGGCGGGGACGCGGGGCCGCTGTGGTTTTTAGTAGGTATTCTGATGCAGTAAAACCATACTGTGTCAGTGAGTCCTACATACCCCTTTGCTGTAACAAGTAAAGGGGATGCGAAAACGCATTTTCCACAGCGCAAAAAAAAAAAAAAAAAAAAAAAAAAAAAAAAAGTGCGTTAGATCAATTGCCCATCTACTGTGGAGGGCACTCGGCAGTAGTCCATATAAGAGCTGAGACTATGTTGATTATTCTAGCCCTATAAAATATAGTAAAATGATTGATGGAACAAAATTTTAAATGCTATACATTTATACGAAACTCTGTTGTTATGGTCAAAGAAAAAATAATATAACTATGAAACTATTAATATACACATACTATCTGATATTTTTTTTTGCCTCATACATACCGATATTGAATTAATGTTGTTCCAGAATTATTGATAATTAATTAGGCCATTGTTACTACAATAGCAGAGTGAATTTGCACAAGGTTTTCTTTATCTACGCTTATGTTTTTTTATACAATGTTAGCGATTAATTTTTACAGTGATATTGAATTATTGCAGGACAGAAATGAGAAATTGTTCTTCAGGCTGTTAGCGGAGAACATTGACAAGTACCTGCCGATTGTTTACACGCCTACTGTGGGCCTTGCTTGTCAGAGGTTCGGCCTCATCTACAGAAGGCCCAGGGGTCTTTTTATTACTATCAACGATAAAGGACACATATTTAATATTCTTAAAAATTGGTGAGTGTTTTTTTGTTTGCTATTTGAGTGTAATAGTTTTAATGTTCGTTCAGTTTGGTGACGCAGTAATAATACAATTTTTATCACACTTTTCTTTTTATAACGCAAGATAATATCGGTGGCTCCCACGTATCCATACACATTGGGCCATGCCAAAGTTCAAATTTTTTTATGTGTTTAAACTGATGAAGCACATAAAAATATACATCGACATTATTTGAAGCACATAAAATATATCAAAATTAAACATTGACAGCAGCCTCTATTAAAATCTTGTCATTTTGCTGTGGCCCATATACATAGGACACATTGATGTCACTGCAAGAGTATGAACGTCATAATAAAACCCTATGCCAAGCAATAGAGCCATCAGTGTAGATGTAGAACCTATGCAAATTTGAGATCTTGAGTAGATAGTATAGAAATATCGTTCTTTTTCGTGGAACTAAAAACAAAACAATTCGCTTGTGTGTCTACGTGCATGGATATTTGTATGTATGCGTGTGTGAGAGTAACAAGAAATATAAGTGGGCAATAGTCTCGAGATTGCGATACAGGATCAAAACCGTTATTTAATAAGCACGGAACCGCGTAGTAATTATATGGTTGCTATATGAAATTTATAGAATGAAACAAGTTTTTTAAGATTCACAAAAAGTTTATTCGAATTAACCATGTAAGTTTAATTTTTTTTTCATTCGTTAATTTTTTTGTTGAATTAAAGAGTTTTTGTTTAAAAGCAATTTTTAATAGAATTGAAACCGATGTCTCTCGTATAATTTGAAGTTTAATGATCAATCACAACGGTAAATCAGACCACACAAACACACATCTTTGCGATTATCGGTGGTATCTCCAATTTTACACCCATAACTCTGGATGGAGTACTTATCCTAGTATGAACTCAAAATTTCGATACCTTAGTTCACTTATCCAAAACAACGGTGACCTGGATCGTCCGGTGAGGCACAGAATTGATGCGGGTTGGATAAAATGGTGGCAGGTTACGGGTTCAACTTCTGACTCCCGAGCACACCTTAAATTAAAGGAAAAATCTACAAAACTTTAATAAAGACTGCTGTAATGTATCGATCTGTATGTTGAGCTAAAAAAGCAATGAATGAGAGACGGCTACATGTAGCGAAAATGCGAATGTTGAAATGAATGAGTGGTGTGACAATAGTGGATTAAAATAAGGACCATGCCAGTGATGTATAAGCTAAGGAGTGAACGCTTGACGTGGTATGGACATGTGATGAGACGGAATGAAAATGATGTAAGGCAAGTTTTAAGTATCAATATTGAAGGTTTTAGGGGTAAGGAAAGACTGAAAAAAAGATGGATGGACTGTGTGAAACGTGACATGGATAGACAAGAAGATGTCACAGAGATGACATCTGATAGTGGTGCATGAAAGGAGAGGACATATTGCGTCGACACCAAATAAATTGGGATAAGATCAGGATGGTAATTATGAGCTTGGTCTTAGGTTTTATGAAAGTCCATTAAGAGCTTTAAACTGGCCTGGGGCAATTCCATCTTGTACTGTATGGTCTACGATTTTCGAGGTTGGACTTCAGTTAGTCGGTCGTATAGTTGTTTTAGGTATAGAAGACATGTTTTGCTAACCCTAAGGTTGGTGATAAGTATCATAAAAAGCGGTTTTATGATGCCTATCATCTTTTTCTACGATTCGTTTCACAACCACTGACGTGTTAAATTATCTCCGGAATGATTCATTCATCGAATGTATTACGAGTGGGATCCGCGGGCCAGTTCTTAGATAGTAATATCGTAAATACAATGAATGGCTGTTTAAGTGCACTGAATTGATTCATGATTTGATTGTGTTAATGATATAAATTGTATGAACTGATATGGATATTTAATGCCTGCACAGATGACTTAGTGGTTGAGATGCCGACATACTCTGCCAGTGTTATGGTTTCACAAAAAAATAAAAAAATCCTGAAATTTAGCATTTGAAATGCTAGGTTATTTATAAATACTGGTTTTTGAGGCAAAAAATATTGTCACACGTGGGTCTCGAACCCAAACCTATAGAAAATTCATTTCAATCGTTCTACCAATTAGACCAGTGTGGGCTGACGCATGACAATCAAATTGTCACTCGTATTGTCGTCTTTATGGTGGATATGCGCCATCTATGAAAGAAAGTTTGCAGATTGCTCCGATCTAATACTCTTACCTTTTAAGTTAGAATTGTATTAAACGATAACACAACCCTTTTATCTAAATTACTGAGATTTGGCACTCAACATGCTGGGTTATTTATAGAAACTTATTCACGAACAAAAAATGATTGCCACTGTGGGATTCTAACCCACACTTATTGGAAATCCCACTGGTAATAATTTTTCACTCGTAAACAAGTATTTTTTTAAAAGATAGTTTATATACAGGACCGTGATTATACTGCCTAGTTGGTCCGGTAACGTACACATGTCAACATACACATTTTAATGGGCGAAAGAAAGAAACGGTATTTTCTTTCGGATTTTCTAAGTTTATGTCGGTGTTTGATGGCTTTAAAGAAATGTTATAGTTAGAAGTTTAGGATTGTGGTGGGTTAATGAAAATAGAATTTTCTTCTTATTATGGGTTACAATTACTTATAGCAACAAATCCGCCTGCTTATGCCGTCGGTGATGAAGTCGTGAGACATTAAGAAAATATAATATATAGCCTCTGATTATTACATTCCAATAGAGTATCAGGGATGGAATTTTCTAACAACCATAAACAATATATGTGCGCGCCGATCTGAAACGAATCTAATAACGACATTCTCAATAACCTATTTGAGATTACAGTTTGGTTGTCGTCCTTTCGATCGGAAAGTGACGGAATTGAATGAGTGAATTAATAATGAATGAGATGAAGATTTGATTGCATAAAGATACGTGACCTTGAAGGGTTAATAGAAGGGTATGAATAAAGGAGGATATATTGCGTTAAACATTCATGCGCGTCAGTGTTTTTTAAAATAATTTGTGAAGTTAAAAAGAGATCACCACAGAGAGACGTTTTGGATCTTCATATCTATTGGAATGCCGTTGTAATCGCTTATTCATTTAAGCTACTGTGCTGTTTTTCGTTAACATATTTGTCTTTACAGAAGATCTTGTCATGTCTTCTAACTATTGGATGGGTATTTCAGCTCAGGCCTCTTAACTTTTCAGCAAAAATAATGCTTTTTTTGGCAGGCATTTAATGGTCTGGGCACATGCCTTCCATTCCGCCCGCGCCGACAGAAGGGCGGCGCTTAGCCCCATAACCCATCGCATTCCCTCTGTCATCGGTACGGCCACTGATACCGCTTCCTTGACATCCGTGGCCGGCCCGGCGGGTTACCCTTTCGCGTCCATTCCCCGTCGACGCCTCGGCCGAGCATCGCCCTCACGCGGTCAGCCTTTCTGAGGATGATGGGCTATTCCCCGGTCCAGTCACCCGTGTTAGAATTATGCTAAGCCATAATAGGAGATGATAGTAGTCTTAACATAAAAATTGGAAGGAAACCCTACTATCTCCTTTGTCTTCTCTAACATTGATGGAACAAGAACAAAGTATTCACTTGATTAAGATTTAAAACCGGGCGCCCACCTGACCTTAATACTCCTTAAGAACAAGTGATATTTAATGGACCAGGTTGGTGTTGATCTTATACTCAATTGAGAATATTCAAGATCTTTATATTACTTTTTGTTTTAGGCCGGAGCCCGACGTACGTGCAATTGTATTCACCGACGGTGAAAGGATTTTAGGTCTCGGTGATCTGGGCGCATATGGCATGGGTATTCCTGTCGGGAAGCTGTCGTTGTATACAGCATTAGCAGGCATCAAGCCTCACCAGTGTTTACCTATAACTTTGGATGTTGGTACAGATAATCAGGTTAGATTTTTTTTTTATTTTATGGCTCATAAATTATTCTCTTCTAATTATAGTGTAATATTTTTAGCTGTGTCGATATATTGAACCACTATGTGTGGTTTTCAAACACAAGCGTGTAGCACTATACCATATATAAAGTCTTCTAGTATAGTAGTGATATGTAGCAACATCAAGGATATGGGTACTTAAGAGAACGGGAAGAAAATTATATAAAGACCACTGGATTATTATTGACTATGGTAGTTTAACACCTTGTTTACTACTCTGTGCTGGTTAGAAGCTTATATTTAGAATATATTTTGACTAGGTTTCCTTCTACATTTTTATATTATAGTAAAATAATAGAATCTGTCGAGGAACGTAATGTTTGACATGGTATTTTTCGATACATAAGGAAAATGTTAAAACGTTTTATCATTGATAGAATTTAATGTAGAAATATTCAACTTTTTCATTAAAAAATTATGATTAGTATGGATGTGAATTAGTAATGAGTTACATTTTCAGGATCTTTTGGAAGATCCCTTATACATCGGCCTACGGCAGAAGCGAGCACGAGGGAAGGAATACGATGAATTTATTGATGAGTTCATGGAGGCATGCGTACAAAGATATGGACAGAATACACTATTACAGGTTAGTAAACTCTATATGAAGCAGTGCTCCCGCCGCTACTCACACTAACCCCATAGTGGTTAGGGCGTCTAGCTATACCCCATCAAAAATATCCGCGATCCGACAACCGCGACTAATCCTCGACGAACCCGACGACGCTATCTCGCTCGCCCAGACTGAGGCATACACAGCCCGCGCGGCCCTGACAAATAAATATCCGCGATTCCGTCCCCGCCGTCGAGGACGGAAATCGTGTCGCGTTCAAATCATAAATGTGGGAGAACCCACTTTGCCAGCGACCCCCCGAGCCGAGGTCCGTACCCCACAGGGGGTGCCCTCGGGATCGGTGGCTTAACTTTAACGGGTTGAGAGCCCTCAGCGCTCACCCACAGTCCGGGTAAAGTTGTCATAGCCATCTGAGGCTAACAACTAAGACACACACAAAAAAAGTTGAAAAGTGAAAGGTCATTTCCGAAGTAATTTTTTGTGTAGAGTCCGAACCAAATTTGAAATTGGCATAACTTGGTAAAGAAAATCGTAATTGAACTCTGCGACTCTCTAATTGAAGAGAAAGAGCAGTACTATATGATACGAGTAAAGAAAAAAACCCAAAAAATTCCGTGTCTTCTGTACATAACCTCGAAAGTAACCAAAAACGCTATTTTTAGGGTGTATAACCTCAAATATTTCAAAATCCTGACGTGATGGGCCAATTATGACTCCGGAAAATTACTTCGGAAATGACCCTTCTCTTTCCAATAACAAAACCATGTTGGACTGTGTTATTGATTTGATTCTGATGTTTTAATTTATGGGTTAAATTGATTATATTATAGGTTTTGCATCTTTTGGTTTCTGCTTATCATGAGGTACTTATTATATCAGTTATTTTATCTAGCGTTATCAGCGAAATTAAAGTAGCGTTACCTATGTAGTATCATAATATTGAGACAATCAGATGTAGGTAATTGCGCTTTTGTGCCAATTTGGAAGACATCCAATTTTTTGATCACTGTATTGGATCGGACATTCGAGATATTATTTACATCGGATTTAGAATATAACCAAGTTAAAGATAGCAGTTAAAACTGTACCAGAAAATTGTGTCAGGTGTAATGGAATTCCAATTTCTGGGGATTACTTTTTTTCAGAAATAATTCAAATTATGTAACAGAGATGGAATTAGATCTAAGTGGCATTGAACTTGCCTAGTTTGGCATCGCAGCAAATTCATTAAAGATGAGTTCAGTCAACCGTGACCTTCACTCGTAACTGTGTCGAGTTAGGTAACTCGTGCATTGCTTGTATGATTCTTTACAAACGTACTGTTGAAGACAGAGTGGGGATAAGCTTTCTCCTTGGTAGTCCACATTAACTAATACACACCGTACCAATGATCTCTTTGCTCTAAAGCGGAGAGCGTACAGCAGTTTATGGAACATTTGCTCTCTCACTCTGAACAGGTGGACAAACTACGTTCAAATCATAGCCTGTTGGCAATAAAGCTTGGACTTCGAAATCATTTGGCAATTAAAGTGTTATTGCTTTTATCAAAGTCGTTAATGTTAACAGACAGAGCTTTACAAAATCGTGTCCTTGATGATCTAGATCGTTTTGTCAAACTACGGTCTGGCGAACATTAAAAGAATACTAATGACCCTTGTATACTATTGAATAATTGCCTTTTTTTTTGGCGGCGGGTTACGGAGTGGTTACACCCCGCTAAATTGAATAATTGCCTTGCAACAAGATTTGCCTTATTTACCTTGCCCAGAATACGTCAGCTATTTCATATTTATCTATAATCTGATGTTTCTTTAATCGCTAGACATCGACGTAGATTTATTTGAAATCCAGTCATGCGTCTGTGATTAATATCAGATAATATTCATTTAATATATTTTTTTAATTTCACCTCCATTGTGATGGAATCTCTTGCAATAGTGTGACGCATGATTTCTATAAAAAAGTTTCATACTCAAATAACGGCAGTTTTTAACTGTTCCGGACAGATAGATTTCACATTTTTCTGTCATTCACATCTATGTTTGTTGAAGAAGATGGCAACTTTAACTATAATACTCTGCCAGACATAGTAACAAATACTATTTGCTAGCATTTGGGCTTGTCCTTCACAACAATCTAAAAAAATCGATTAATAAAATATTTTATTTAAACATGTTACACGTATACAATAAGTAATTGTGTTACCTTTCTTCATATAACTAATGTACTTTATCATAACATCACATAATTACCGCAGTAAAATGATTATATAACATCTACGTTAGTAATACATCACTGTGTCTTTATGAATTATTATTTTTCGTATCTAATTTTCATGATCTTTATCAATTTTGTTAATTCTTTAGAATATGTTAAGGGAATTTTATTTCCAAGTGGGACCTATCAGTTATAGTGCCGGGGTTCTCAGTATGATCAAATCCAGCAAAAGTCCTGTTTGTGATGTAACCCCAATTGTAGCGAAAAAGCTTTGCATCCTGAGAGCTAAATCTTTATGCTGTGACAGTGGCTTGTATCACAAAGCATTAATGCTTTTATACGTGCGATAGGAGTAATTTTTTCTTAATTATGCATGTTCATATGTCAATATACTTCTTTTACGCCTCGAAACTCTTTATGGTTAACGTTACTCTGGCTAAATGAAGGGTTCGAGCCAGACCTCATTGTGTCATCAAACTTTATATGAAAAAATAAATAAATATGTTTGATTTAACAAAGAGGTTATACCATTAGAAGTTCGTTCCGGTTTCTTTTCATGGGATGGCAGAGCGGAGATCAAGAGCCGGTTTTCTCATAATTATGCCATTGATATTGTCACTTCCACATTCAGACATATCGCTCTGGTGATCCCTCTCTGTCCAGTCATTTAAGGCAAGCCAGAGTTGGGAGGACTGCAGACATTCTTCAGATTCCACTTCAGCCAGCAAATAAAGGCGAGCTGGATATGAGGTTCTGACCGACTGTCTGGGGCATTCAGTACCGTAGTGTCGCCAGTCGCATTCGGCTCGCCACAAGCTGCCTTACAGTTTACTGGCTTTCATATAAATCTTGTGGTATATTTTATATCAAATAAATTTAGGTTACCACATAATGTTCCTTCGAGTTTTGTTAGTCTCATGGTAACGACTGGACCAGAGGGTAAAAAAATTTAGAACGAAAAATGTTTTATTGTAATCTTTGCTAATCTTATGAAGCCGTATATGCAATCAATATGAGCCGCATTTCAATCACGATTTTTTTATAACTGTATATCTAAATAATCCAATAGCAACTATTATGTAAATATGAATTACAATTGACAATCTACGTCATTGCCTATCGATGTTGATAAGTGTTGCGGAGAATTACAGCATAGATAACACAGCATTGATAAGTATAACATTTTGTGGCTGCAGGATTTGTTTTTGCTATTTTTATCACAGATACTACTTAGTATATATCTTGTTCAGAACGAACAGCTGGCGCAGTTAAAATTAACGTTATATGGTGATGTAATAGGTGTTTCCCGGTGAATCATTAACAGAATTATAGCAGAGTTCATTTTAAAATTACGTTTCCGAATATTTATTAATTAATTAATTAATTTTCTACTGTTTGGTAGCGGCTATGAATATTACCAAACCTTACTTTGCTCGTGGATGTCGTAAAATACGACTAAGAACCTTGTAAAGATCTAGGCCAACTCCATCTGATGCCGTTTGGTTAACAATTACATTCCCAAGGAGGGTTGAGGTCTGGCAGGCGGCCGGCCTTTGACAATATGTACTACTTCGGAAGAGTACATATTGTATCGACCCCAAGTAATTGGGATAAGAGTAAGAGAATGATGAAATGAATGTTGCCGAATATTTAGATTTTTCTAAATATAAAGTTAGACTTCATATTTAGAAAAATCTTTCAATTTAAGACCCCAGCTTAATCGTGTGGTAATCACGACCAAAGAATTATAAATACAGTTCATTTCTTGGCTGTCTAAAATCCGAATGATCCGACTGTAACATCTGATTATTGTACTCTATTTAAGGTCAATAAATGTATTTGATTTGATTTGAATAAGAGCTTGGAGACGGCTTTGGTCAATTTGCGAATGCGAGTACGACTATTATGCCCGCGTGATATATTGTCATTAGGCTGACAGGTCATAAACAATCACTAAACCCTATTAATCGTGTGGTTTGGCATTCCAATTACGTATAGAGGTAGAAAGCATGTTGCGTCTAGAGATTGCAACCCGGTATGTGCCTCAACCCGGCCGGGCCCGGTGGCATTCATCGCCAACCCGGCCGGGTCCGCTGGGCCCGGCCGGGTTGTGTGTTAGCGATGAAACCTTAAAAGTATTTTATGAAAATGTTATATATACATACATATCATCACGACATATCCCTTGCAGAGTAGGCAGAGAGAACAGAGTGCCAGAGAACTCTATCTTTGCATACTTCACTCGCTTCCTCAACATTCATAATTCTCTTCATACACGCTCGCCGGTTTCGGAGACTTCACTCCACCTTCCTGCAGTACATGACCGATCTGGTCTAGGTAGGTTAGTCTCGGTCTCCCCCGGTACCTACATCCTTCCACTTTCGCATTGTATATCTTCTTAACCAGGCGTTCGTTCGGCATTCTTTCCACATGTCCGAACCATCGGAGCATTCCCTTTCGCATCTTTACACCAATATTCTCTTTCCATACCTACTCGCTCTCTTACGTCGTCGTTACGAATGCGGTCGGTTAGCCTAACTCCACAGATTTTCCGCAGAGATCGCATTTTGACCGCATTAATTTTACTTTCATACTCTTTTCTGCATACCCAACTCTCGCTTCCATACAGTAATGTTGGGACAAGCACTGCGTTATATATTGCTACACGTGCCTTCTGGCTGAGGTGGTGGCTACCGAGAAGTTGCCCCAACGCTCCGTTCACTCTATTGCCCGCATTCACTCTTCGCTCTATATCAGTGGTGTACCTTCCATCTCGGCTAGATCGGCTAAATATGTGAATGGAAAAAGACAATGATTCAAGGTTATATTTATTTCAAACTGGCTTATGAACAATTATCACAATAATCAGTCTCACTCAAGTCTCAAAATCACACTTAATACAGAATGGATTACTTTTACTTATGGACGGAAAAGTAACATTAGTATTAGTAATTATTCATTTTTATAAGTTTAAACAATCGGGTCTTTCTCTTTACTCCTTATAGTGTCTATTTAAAAACATAGTATTAAAATAAGAAACTAATAACGCAGCTTAAAGTACTAAACGTGTCATAATAACTTAGATTACATAGATAGATAAACTTTGGTAGCTTTGGTATAAACAAAACAAATTCTTATTCGCTAAAGGTAAAGTATTATGTTTTTTCTTAAACTTTGGTTATTAACACTAGTGAGTCTTACTATTACTAAAATATTATATATAGGCTAGGCTGTATTGTAACTGTAAACAACCAAACTTGTATAGAAATGTAACATAAAACGCACCGCGGTTTACTTACCGGGTCCGGTGACCGGGCCCGGTAAGAATGGCCGGGCCCGGTTTGCAATCTCTAGTTGCGTCCTTAACATACACAGGGGAAACAAAAGTGTTTCTTTTACGGTACTCGCGGTTAAGGAAGAGTTATTGAATTATATTTTTATTCCGTCTTCACACGCAAACTAATCTTAACATTGGGCCATTGGTCCTTTTTCCTGTTATATATATCTTATATATATCTTAAGTACATTATATTGTTAAATTGTAATACCTTATCTTCATACATACTTGTAATTTTAGTTTTTAGGTACCTATTACAGGCAATTCAATGACGTACTTATTACGTAATTGTTAAATCAAACGACAGGCCGGGGTGTGCGATGACGTTATAACTTGGTTTAAACGTCACTTCTATTTATATATTTGATTCTAGGTATGGATTCTCTTTGAGGTATTAAATAACCGTGTGAATCATTTGTTTTATGCTTGATACGAATCTATATTTGATTTATACACTTAAAAATGTACATTACATTAGTGTAAAAGAATAAGTACAGTTCATAGAGTTGACTTTTAAACATGAGCCCAAAAAGCAAGTACAAATTCTAAAGATAAGCTATACAATTGAACCATCTGCCTGTTTGATGCCTCCTTAGAAAATACCATAATGTATATTGTTTTAAATTATATTTCTCTTGGCACATTTAATGAATGAAGGTTCTTCTTCTTGATGAATGGCTTCTGTTAGCGATTAACCACAACTTCGCCAATGTAAAAGTAAAATTATAAATTAGTCTAAGTAGATTTACATTTTAGTCGTACAAAATAATAATTAAAAGAAGACTCTGAATGAAGGTTAAAATTAGAATCTACGCACGTCAATTCTGACAAGAAGTGTGACAACTACCTGTTAAGAAGCGAAAGATAAATAAAATAGTAAAATTAGGTACATTTTATTTATTTCAATACTGTAAAAATAATTTAAAAATTTAAAATATTTATTTATATATACACTACCGTCCAAAAGTTTGGAAGCAGCAAGGTAAAATCGAATAAAACCAAACTAAGTCATTTAAATTTAAATGTATTGATAAAAAAATAAAGAACAAACAGAAACTAACTTAAACAAAATAAAAAAATAATATACAATGGTAAATTAGATTAAATTTTAGCTTCATCAAAGTGTCCACCTTTCTCCTTTATAATCTTCTCACATATTCTGGGCATTCTATTAATCAATTTTTTAAAATAATCTTTATCTAATTTGTTCCATTCGTTCTCTAATAGCTGCCACAAATGTTCTGAGCTCGTAGGACAACGACGTTTCACCCTCCTGTCAAGTTCATCCCAAACAAGTTCAATGGGAGAAAGATCAGGGGATTGAGATGGCCATTGCATGATGTTTAAAATGTTTTCAGCTTTTTTCTTGTTTAAAAAGTTCTGGCACAATTTAGACGAATGCTTAGGATCATTATCCTGTTGAAAAATGAATCCAGAACCAATGAGACTTAGTCCACTGGGTATGGCAGAATCTTGGAGAATTTTTAAATAGCCTTCCTTGTTTAATTTTCCGGTTATCCTCACAAGATTGCCGGGTTTACTGTTGCCAAAACACCCCCAAACCATGACATTACCACCACCATGTTTGATGGTAGGCACTGTACATGCCTCTGAAGCCCTCTCTTCTTTTAACCGGCGTACAAAGACACGTCTATTGGATCCGAAAATCTGAAATTTTGATTCGTCACTCCAAAGGACATTTTCCCATTGTTCTATAGTCCAGTTTTTATGCGCTTTTGCCCATTCTAGTCTATTTTTCTTATGTCGATTTGTTAGTTTGGGTTTTTTAGCAGCAACACATCCTCTTAATCCCGCAGACAGTAAGCGTCTTTTAACAGTAGTTGTTGAAATGGGTGTTTCTCGCGTATCATTCAGAGCTGCAGTGATCTGTGGTGCAGTTAAGCGTCGATTCCGTTTAGAAAGAACTCTAATGAAGTTGTCCTCTTGATTTGTTGTGGATTTGGGCCTACCAGATCTCTTTCTATCTTCATTTTTCCCCGTTTCTTGTTTTCTAGCAAGGGTATAGTGGACACCTTTACAAGAAATTCCGAGCCTTTCTGCGATTTGACGTTCACTGTATCCTTCCTCGCGTAGAGTGCAAATAGCGCTTCGCTGTTCAAGCGTGATTTGCTTGCGTTTTGCCATTTTCAGAAGAAAAAATACGGTCAAAGTAGTAGCCGATATCTTTCGAATACAGACAATGTTAATATCACAACTTTCACGTGCCAATGCTCAAGTGCGACTGAATAAGGTCTAAAAAAGTTAAAACCAGCAAACATTATCAATAAAACTACACCATTGCATAGGATAAAGTAGCCGACGGATTAAGTCATAAAACACGTGTTTCGTCAATATTAAGGAATTCCATAAAACTTGATGAATGTAGGATAATAATCCTTTTGTGTTTGTGTAGACAGTCGTAAAAGGTTGTAAAACTTAAGATTATTGCTAATTTTTACCGCTATTAGTCGGCATTTATTTGTTTTGTTTGAAAACAGGTGTGCTTCCAAACTTTTGGACGGTAGTGTATATAATACTACTTACATT
Source organism: Lymantria monacha (assembly GCA_905163515.2). NCBI lineage: Eukaryota > Metazoa > Arthropoda > Insecta > Lepidoptera > Erebidae > Lymantria > Lymantria monacha. Next base: position 22,098,679 of record LR991091.1, read on the forward strand.
TGTGTAAGTAGTATTATATATATATATATACAAGACGTGTTAAGCCGATGGAGTGAATATTTTGGCGAAATGTATGCGGATACTCGAGTTGGTGTCGGTGTCGCATGTGGTTTAGTAGATCAACATTCAGCACTGCCGTCCTCCGATGGCATCAGTATGGATGAAGTTGAATGGGCGATAAGAAGTTTGAAAAATGGTAAGGCAGCTGGTATTGATATGGTGTCTGCCGAGATGATCAAGCTTGGTGGCTCCTGTGTCTGGGAGGCGTTCCTGTTGCTCCTTAATTTATGTTGAAGCTCGGGAATGGTTCCCAGGGACTGCAATAGCGCAGTCATCGTGCCTTTGTTTAATAACAAGGGTTCACGTTATGACTGCAAATTACAGAGCCATAAGCTTGACCAGTTTGGCAGCAAAAGTGTACGGTAAAATTATTGAAAGGAGAATGAGGTTGGTGTCCGATGGTTTACTGTGTGAGACACAAGGAGGTTTCAGGAGTGGAAGGGGATGCATGGATCAAGAGTTCTCTCTGCGCAACATTATGGAGAAGCATTTGGCTCTAGGTCAGAGCCTTTTCTGCAGTTTTGTGGATCTGAAGAGAGCATTATTTGACACGGTTGTACGAAAGGAACTTTGGGACATTTTGCCGGAGTATGGTATTAACGGTAAACTGCTACAGGCTGTGCAGTCCAGTTACATGGGCTGTAGAGCCTGTGTGCTGCTGGATGATGGAATATCGCCTTGGTTTGACGTCAGTATCGGCGTTAAGCAGGGGTGCGTTCTGTCAGCCAGGCTGTTTATCATATATCTGGATAAATGTCTCCAAAGGTTGAACGATATGAATGTGGGAGTCCAGATGGGCGACTCAGTGGTCACTGCTCTACTCTATGCAGATGATGCAGTCCTGCTGGCACAGTCAGCGACTGACCTGCAGACCCTAGTCGACACAATGACAGAAGATTGTAAGAAAAGGGGTCTACGCGTGAATGTGAGGAAAACCAAAATAATGGTCTTTGCAAGAGATGAAGCCAGAACAGATGTAAGAGTAACAATAGGTAATGATGTACTGGAGCAAGTGGATGAATTTGTATATCTTGGATGTGGATTTAGCCGAGATGGAAGGTACACTACTGATATAGAGCGAAGAGTGAATGCGGGAAATAGAGTGAACGGAGCGTTGGGGCAACTTCTCGGTAGCCACCACCTCAGCCAGAAGGAACGTGTAGCAATACATAATGCAGTGCTTGTCCCAACATTACTGCATGGAAGCGAGAGTTGGGTATGCAGAAAAGAGTATGAAAGTAAAATTAATGCGGTCGAAATGCTGTCTCTACGGAAAATCTGTGGAGTTAGGCTGATCGATCGCATTCGTAACGACGACGTCGTCGTTAGAGACGAGAGCAGAAGAAAGCAGCAGAGCAGAGAGAAGAGAGCGAGTAGGTATGAAAGAGAGAGTTGGTGTAAAGATGCGAAAGGGAATGCTCCGATGGTTCGGACATGTGGAAAGAATGCCGAACGAACGTCTGCTTAAGAAGATATACAATGCGAAAGTGAAAGGATGTAGGTACCGGGGGAGACCGAGACTAACCTACCTAGACCAGATCGGTCATGTACTGAAAGAAGGTGGAGTCAAGAGTCTCCAAAACCGGCGAGCGTGTATGAAGAGAATTATGAATGTTGAGGAAGCGAGTGAAGTATGCAAGGATAGAGTTCTCTGGCACTCTGTTCTCTCTGCCTACCCTGCAAGGGACAAGGTGTGATGGTATGTATGTATGTATAGTACTTATAAATAAACATTTTTAATTCCTCTTTCGTTTATTACGTCTGTTGTATTTGGTAGGTTGTCTGCTGTAAATTTATTACTTTATATATTATATTAAGCAGGTACTTAAATTAGGTATCCTCTCATTAAGCATTTTAATTTTTCAGTAAAATTTTAATTGTTGTAAACAAATTGTTGTACAACCATAGTTTTTATATTGTGCTGTTTAATTTGTCTAGTTAATTTCATATAATTCAAGAGAATGTGAATTGCCACTTACAAAACTAATCACCTTGTTTTAAAAATAATTTCTTTTGACATGCCAAATTGTCTATTCATATTCTCAACTCATAAACGGGCTCAAGCCTCTTCCCACAAGGGAGAGTAGTTAATTAAAATCAGAATGATGTAATACCAGGGTGGCAAGAGGGTTTAATGCCGTGTGGTGACGGAGTAAGAATACAATTCACCGCCCCTTATCTTACCCGTGGGTGATCGTAAGAGATGACTAAGGGATATAAAACGCATATAACATCTATGCAAGAGAAAGAAAACTCGAAACAAAACCCTATGCCAACACGTCTGACCAGCGTAGTATAGTAGGTCAATTTCCCTCCCATCGTGGACGAGGGTTGAGCCCAGTGGGACATAAAGGAGCTGAGATGATAATAGGGTTTTATCTCGAGTTTTTCTTCTGTTATAGTAATGTTATATTCTCGTGTCCCTCAATCGTCGTTTACGATCAACTAAAGGAATCAAAATGGTGGAGACCACTGTATTCTTTCTCCGTCGCCACACGCACCTTAGGTACTTGAAAATGACGTAATTCATAAATATCTATTATGGGTTGAATTTTCAATCATTTGATAAAGTTATTTATATGATAAAGCTGACAGTTGTATGAAGTGGTTTTTATCAAAATTATTTTTTTTTAGATATTAGCGATTACCGGTATTTTCCATATGGTAACGGATTGAGGATACAATTCACTACACTTATCATGATTGCAGCTGTTATAAAATATAATTTATGAATGTAAGCAGTTAAAGGCTTTTTGTTGTTACGGCAGGCAATTATACATACCGGGCAATTAGTCCGTCACCCGCCGAGAGGCTGACCGCGAGAAAAAGACCGACGTCCTCCCCGAGGTAGGGAGGGGGGGGACGTCACTCAAGGATAGGGTACCCCTCAGGGGGTATTCCGTCGGGCCGGCCACTGGCGACAAGATCACGCTGCTCCGGTGGCCGGTCCAACGACGAAGGCGAGGTTTACGGGTGGGTTACGGCATGCGTGCTTACGCCCCTTTGGCGCGCCGCAATTATACATAACCGCACATTCTCTTCCGGGTAACGCGAGGGTAGTGGTACATAAAATGACCCGCCAATAACTACTTCCTATGATATGTATATCATACTTGTTGGTATCGTAAAAGATAACTAAGGGATATAATGTGCATATAGCAAGAAAGGAGAACTCAAAATAAAATCCTATACTAACCTGTTTGACCAGCTTATAACAGGTCATAGTGGTACGACCACGCTGTTGACAGTTTTCTGTCTAGAGCCGCGGGCCAGTCCGTCTAGGGCAGTACCACACTCTCCAGAAGATCGACGTCTGAGCAATGGCAATGTGCTATTGCGCTTCGTACGGTGAGTGAGAGTTTAGGGTTTATATTGGTAGACAGCGACCTAGCTATACTCCTGGTATAGCAAAGGTTCAAGGGCAGCGGTAACACTTACCATCAGGTGTGCTGCTTGCTCGTTTGCCACCAAAAGCAATTAAAAAAAAAGTCAATTTCTCTCTTATTGTCGAGGAGGCCCGAGCTCAATAGTTGGACGAATAAGAGCCGAGATGAGATGGTGAGAGATGAATGTATGTATTCTTTTAATCCAATGGTAAGAGGCAATACGTGTGGTGGCAGGTTAAGAATAGTGTCACTATCCCTTACTTTCATGTGTTAGTCACAAAAATTAGCTCAGGGATCACGAATAGAATAGACAGCCCTTCTGGTAAGCCTGGCGGTTATGCGATTTTCTGTCCTTTGATGAAATCTATGTTCAACAACGGTAGGCTTTGAGAAGCTGTTGGAAGGATAAAGTGACTAATCGCTATATCCATTATTACTTCTTGAGAAAATATAAATATGTCCGGCGTTCAAATAGTAGTTCGTTTCAATTTAAATTTGTCCATGACATTGAAACTAACCGAGCGTCATGGTCGTTTGTTTTGTGGGTCACAACTATTGATTTTAGTTTAATGTAGTTACAATAATAAAAGATTTAGTTCAATAAGTGTGAAACTGAAAGACTTATTTGCCTGACTTTTCCGTGTGGTGACGGAGTAAGAAATACAATTCACCACCCCCATATTACGCGTAGGTGATCGTAAGAGGCGGCTAAGGGATATAAAGAGCATATAACATCTATGCGAGAGAAGGAAAACTCAAAACAAAACCCTATGGCAACACGACTGACCAGCGTGGTATAGTAGGTCAATTTTCCTTCTATTATGAAGGAGACTCGAGCCCAACAATAGGACATATATGAGCTGAAATGATGATGATGAAAGAATTATAAAAATAGACAAAGGTTTCTCGTAAAAACTTATAATAGAAGTTATATATTTGTATTATAGTGCATTGTTTATTTATAAATTAATTTTGAATAGCTTAAATTTTATCATTCATTTACATAAAATTATGTAAGATGACCAGGAGCTTTAAATCGATCTGGGCCAACTCCATCTGATGCTGTATGTTTAACAATTACATTCCCAAGGAGAGTTAACGGCAGAAGGCGGCCGGTCATAATACTATTGCAAATTTTTTTTTGCTATGTCTACGATGTAAAACAGTACATACTGCGTCGACCCCAATTTATTATGATGATTTATGTTAAATTATGAAAGGGGGAGTGTATGTCTCACTGTTTACAAATTGGTGACAATAAGAGCTAATGTTACATCACGTACTTGCGCGTATTCTTCATACACGTTGATACTGAAAAGTGTATGAAAAATACATGTAAGTACGCGCTATAGCAGTCGTTTAAGTTGCTTTTCTTGTAAACTTTTGGTTACATAAAAAAGTTGCAGATCAAAATTTCAAAGAAGATACTTCGAAACTCGAGCATTGCAGCTCCTTATAATAAATAAAAATTAAAAATTATTAGCAATAATTGTTTTAGTTCCAGTATAGTGTATAGCTAGTGTGTGTAGGTAACTCACACTAGCCTAACTCGTAAAGCTGTTGGAACGGATTTTCAATAGATGTAGGTTCCAGTTATACATGTGGTAATAATTTATCGCACGGTAATAAGGTCCGTGTGGTGACGGAGTGAGAATACAATTCACTGCCTATTTCACGTGGTGATCGTAAGAGACGACAAGGGATATAAAATGCATATAACATTCATGCAAGAGAAGGAAAACTCGAAACAAAACCCTATACTAACACGTCTGACCAGCATGGTAGGTATAAGTAAGTCAATTTTGCCTCCCATTATGGAGGAGGCTCGAGCCCAACAGTGGGACATATATAAGTCGAGATGATGTTGATGATGAATAAGTCTTTATAAAAAGAAATCGTCAAATTTGGACGTTATCATATCACACATACGTGAGAGATTGTAGATTCTAAGTCGAAGTCTCATCTACATTGTGATAAATACTATATTATCCACTCGGCTTTAATCGTGAAATATTGCGCTCCGAATATAGGTCGCGCAGGCAATTCTCAGGCTAACGGTACTGAATTTTTCCCTTAGGAAATTCAGAAAATAGTCGTACAGAATCCAGATATATGCCTATTGTACGCTCTATTAAGTATGATTATTTTCGTGCTTTCACGCCAAAACTACTTAACCGATTTAAATAAAAGTTGGTACACAGATAGCCTAGAGTCTGACGAAGGACATAGGCTACTCTTAATGTGAAAAAAAAAGGTTGTACGGAAGTCATTTTTAGAGCCAGAAGCTTGAAACTTATTTTTAGGCTGTACATACATACATATCATCACGCCATGTCCCTTGCAGGGTAGGCAGAGAGAACAGAGTGCCAGAGAACTCTATCTCTGCATACTTCACTCGCTTCCTCAACATTCATAATTCTCTTCATACACGCTCGCCGGTTTCGGAGACTCTTGACTCCACCTTTCTTCAGTACATGACCGATCTGGTCTAGGTAGGTTAGTCTCGGTCTCCCTCGGTACCTACATCCTTCCACTTTCGCATTGTATATCTTCTTAACCAGACGTTCGTTCGGCATTCTTTCCACATGTCCGAACCATCGGAGCATTCCCTTTCGCATCATTACACCAATACTCTCTTTCATACCTACTCGCTCTCTTACGTCGTCGTTACGAATGCGGTCGGTCAGCCTAACTCCATAGATTTTCCGCAGAGATCGCATTTCGATGCCATTAATTTTACTTTCATACTCTTTTCTGCATACCCAACTCTCGCTTCCATACAGTAATGTTGGGACAAGCACTGCGTTATGTATTGCTACACGTGCCTTCTGGCTGAGGTGGTGGCTGCCGAGAAGTTGCCCCAACGCTCCGTTCACTCTATTTCCCGCATTCACTCTTCGCTCTATATCAGTGGTGTACCTTCCATCTCGGCTAAATCCACATCCAAGATATACAAATTCATCCACTTGCTCTAGTACATCATTATCTATTGTTACTCTTACATCTGTTCTGGTTTCATCTCTTTCAAAGACCATTATTTTGGTTTTGCTTACATTCACGCGTAGACCCCTTTTTACATGCTTTTTATTAGCTTGACCTGTATGTTTGTAACCGACTCCTTTTGACTTTATTTTGACCCACTTCGAACGGTCAGATTTCATTTAAATTTGGTAGACTTATCGAGGACCGATGGCAATGCAATAATTTAATCAGATTACACCATTATCCTAATCAGTTATTGGGATAGTCAGGATTAAATTGTTGAATTTAAGTTTCCAATTTCGAATTACGCGCCTAGAGAGCGCTACCGTAAAACAATGTCTGTCTATTTCGTGACATCAAGGTCATCTGTCAAGCCACTGTATGTTTTTTTGTTGTTAGTTTCATATTAAATAGTTAATAAAACTCGAGCTACGTCGTTCAATTCATCAGGTTAAGGGCCCAGAAAAGCTCAGAAATAAAGACAGTGTAATATCTAATGGTAAAATCAGTGATCAAAGACATTGAAGTGAACATTAAAAACAAAACGTAGTTCGTGTAAAAGTTTTCTTGTTAGGTCTTTGCAAAGCATTTAAGTATTTGAATTGAGATATCTATTTGAAAATTGCATTAAATAATACTCTCGCATTTATCGAAAACCTGTCTGGCCATATAAATTATGCAGTCAATCCAACAAATTATGTGCACATTCAAATCTGTGTATGTGTGTTGCCAAAGAAATATAGGAGAAATTGACAGGAATTATCTGTGCAGTCCTCAGGACAAGTAAGCTTAGCCACTTATATATTATAAAGGAAAAAGGTCCTGTTTAATAATGTTTTACATGTTTTCGAACTAACAACCTAGCAATCTGATATCTGTGAATCAGATTATTCAAAGTGGTGACCAAGTATGATTTGACAAAACTGACTGTTATTATAAACAGTAAAAATTAACAACAGCTAATTTATAATCAATAACATGTACCGGCTGAACATGGAAACAAGTCATTCATTTACTGGCTATGCTTTCATCAAGAACGGAGCGGTTGTGGCTTAGTACAGCCAAAGACAACAAACTGTGAAACTGTGGCTCTATCTACTACAGAGGCTGAATTTATGGCAGCTTGTGCTGTTTAAAAGAGGCCATGTGGATCAAACAGTTTTTAAGTAAAGAGGACTTTGTCCTAATTTAGATAACCAAACTGCTACCAGTGTCATTAAAAATATTAATTTCCATAAGAAGTGTAAACATATTGAAATTAAATATAATTTTATTAAAGAAAAGTATTATAAAAAGATAATTGTATTGCAGTTTGTTGGTATTGATTGACAATTTGCAGATATACTTACAAGAGGATTGTTTAAAGATAAATTTCAATATTTAAGATCAAAGCTTGGAATATCATAACGATATAACATAGTTTTCAACTGATTTAGTGCTTATTTGTGAAGTTAAAAATTGAAATGGTATTATATAACTTACTTATGTATTATTATAATATTTAAGATCTAAGCTTGAAATGTTATTATAAAACATATTACTAATGCAGGAATAATGTAAAACTTAGTTTTTTAATTGTTCATTTGTGAGTTATTGTCTAATTTAAAAGAAGTACTGGTTTCGGCCATCTTAGTACCATTTGTGACTACTTCAAATTTTAATTGATTGTTAAATACAGTCAAAATTATATTTTCATATAATTTCAAAACATTAACATTTATATGAATTTAAATTTATAAATATTTGCACTTATTACATTTTTATGTAGTTGGTAAGTTGGATAGAAAATAGCCAAATATGGAACTGCTGAGAGACGAATGTTGCCATTGACATTCTGAGTCGGGCATCGAGCGTCCACAAGATTCAAGGCTGTACAGTTGATCATGCAGTCATTTATCTAGGCTCTCGACTGTTTGCTGCTGGACAAGCTTATGTAGCACTTAGTCATAGTCTTCGTAATCGAATCATTTCATCTAAAGCTTCTCTATTACATAGCATTTGATGCAATGCTTCGATTATCAAGTAACAGGACGACAATGTAAAATTATTTGAATGAATTTTAAAAATCGGGGTTTTTCGATTAATACAGCTGTACATATTTAATGATTTGGAAAATAATTACAGTTACCGATAGTAGTCATGGAATTATAGTAGATTAAAATATATAAAATCGCGCTTCTGTATTTAGCGGAACTAAAAAATAGAAAATAAATAATAGTTTAAAAAACTAAAAAAACATGCTTTTATATATAAACTAAACTAAAAAGCAGAAAATAACTTTTTTAATCATTCAAGTTAAAGTAGAGTGAGAAATAAAAGAAATTATTTTAATGTAAAAAAGCGTGGGGTGTTTTCTGAAAATATTACATATAATAATATTACACAGTACCTACTTACCCACATGACTCTATCAATGGAATGTTAACATCAGGCACCTCGCCCATCTGGACTCCCACATTCATATCGTGGAGACATTTATCCAGATATATGATAAACAGCCTGGCTGACAGAACGCACCCCTGCTTAACGCCGATATTGACGTCAAACCAAGGCGACATTCCATCATCCAGCCGCACACAGGCTCTACAGCCTATGTAACCAGACTGCACAGCCTGTAGCAGTTTACCGTTAATACCATACTCCGGTAAAATGTCCCAAAGTTCCTTTCGTACAACCGTGTCAAATGCTCTCTCCAGGTCCACAAAACTGCAGAAAACCCTCTGACCTAGAGCCAGATGCTTCTCCACAATGTTGCGCACAGAGAACACTTGGTCCATGCATCCCCTTCCACTCCTGAAACCTCCTTGTGTCTCACACAGTAAACCATCGGACACCATCCTCAGTCTCCTTTCAATAATTTTACCATACACTTTTGCTGCCAAACTGGTCAAGCTTATGGCTCTGTAATTTGCGCAGTCATAACGTGAACCCTTGTTTTTAAACAAAGGCACGATGACTGCGCTATTCCAGTCCCTGGGAACCATTCCCGAGCTCCAACATAAATTGAGGAGCAACAGGAACGCCTCCCAGACACAGGAGCCACCAAGCTTGATCATCTCGGCAGACACCATATCAATGCCCGCTGCCTTACCATTTTTCAAACTTCTTATCGCCCATTCAACTTCATCCATACTGATGCCATCGGAGGACGCCGTTGTCGAATGTTGATCTACTAAACCACATGCAACACCGGCGCCAACCGTAGCATCCGCATACATATCGCCAAAATATTCACTGCATCGGCTTAACACGTCTTGTGTTTGTGTAAGAACGTCTCCACCTTTAGACCTTATTTTATTCATTCTGAATTTTTAGGCTGTTGATTAGATATAAATAAATATGACATTAAAATTTCGTAGATTAACATATAGGATACTTTTATCCCGGTTCCTTGGGATAATAGTTAGACTTTAGGAAAGTAACTTTTTACGCGGGTGAAGCCGCGGGCAGAAGCTATATGATTAAAGATCTGTTTACTATGGATATTATAAATAGTTTTACGTTCGCACAAAAATAGCAGTTCGAGATATATTAACATTAGCCTATACATGTTCACCTTGAATTTTCCTACAATTGGAACCGCTTGTTTTAACATTTAATAATGTTAATTAGCATGGTTCGTCAATAAAATGACATTGTGTCCACTGTTGAAAATAGTAATAACTGTGAAATACACTACTCAGTGAATACAGTTGAAGAACTACCAACAATAACACCATAGTTCTCTTGCTGGGCTCGAATCTCTTCTGCTATAAGACAGAAATTGACCTAATACTACTATACCACGCTAATCCGGTTGCCATAAGGTTTTATTTTAAGTTTTCCTTCTCATGTATAGATGTTATGTGCATATTATATCCCTTAGTCACCTTTTATGACAACCACGGACAAGATAATGGGTGGTGAATTGTATTCTTACTTCGACAGCACGGGGAAAGAATCCTTATTTTAATTTTGCATTGCATTCATAAATTCATGAATATCTGGAGGACCGAGCCTTGCTCGGTATTATCTTGTTAGTGTGTTTTGGAAGATATATTTAAATATAATAAAAAAAAAAAAAAAAAAAGAAAAAGTAAATTAAAAAGCAAAAAGTAGAACAAACATAGAAACTAAAAAAATGTATCGAGCAAAAGAGCCAAAATCACGTTTGTTATATGGGAGTACCCCTTAATTATTTATTTTATTTTACAAATACATCTTTATTTAGAAATACATCATCTGTGAAAATTTCTGTCTGACTGCTGTCTAACTATCATGGTACAGCCTGGTGATAGACAGATGAACGGACGAACGGACAGCGAAGTCTTAGTTATAGGGTGGTCGTTTTACGCTTTGGATACGGAACCCTGAAAAAGTTGAACTCATATAAAAACTCACAAAAAATGGAAATACTCTTTAAAATTTGAATGTCTCCAAAGTCACAATACCTTCTGTATTAATCCGGAATTTGAAAGTTTCTAAGCTATAAAGAGGTCATACATACACTTTTAGTACACGGTGTCATAGGAACGTAGATTTTGAAATTTTAAATGATTGAACAACAATTTTCTAAGCCGAATATTGTAATTGAGAGCCATGATAACACATTGCATCGTATAACTGAAATCCATCGCTCATAAGATGTATTACCCGTTTTAATTTTAAATCATTCGAAGAAGTCGAATATTAAAATAAATCCTTCGAATAAGTGATAAACTCCAAGTCTGAAAGCCGGTTGAGTTCCTGAATACTCTGAAGGCTCCCGGTCTCCCAACTCACATCTTAAAATTGAGAGCTGGCGCGCCAAAATTGTACAATGCCGCCAGTTTGCAAGAAAAAGTACTACATTGCATTGTAATCGGGTCAACTATACCGACTGGTTGTTCTCGAGCAGAGTCTGTCTTTATTCCTAGGATTCTCCAAATACCATCAAATTACTCCTTCAAATTTCAGTGAGTGCAGTTTGCCATTAAAGTCTGCTTGGCAATAATAATAAACAAAGCTCGAGGTCAAATTCTTAAGGTAACGGGAGTAGACTTGAAAGAAAGCTGCTTCTCCCATAGGCAGTTGTATGTGACATGCTTCAGAGTAAGCTCACAGTGTAGCCTAGTAATTCTAGCATCCGAAAGAAAAACAAAAGATATTGTTTACAAAGAAATACTGTAATAGGTGAAGTATCGCGGGTGGATGTCATTGAAGCGCTACCAGTGGTCGGCCTAGTTTCAATGGAAAAGGCGGTGGGTTATAAGGCCGCACACTACCCTTCCGTCGCCGCGGTCGGCGTGAGCGCGCTGTATTCAAAACATAGCCTGTTAAGCAAAAAAGCCTCTTGTCCATAATATATAACAAAATTTCATTTGATTTTCATGTTTATTGAACCTTCCCTACACTATAATAAAGATTGTTATCATCATCATCACAGCCCATATACGTCCCACTGTTGGGCTCGGGCCCTCTTCGTAATGGGAGCGAAGTTAACCTACCATACTGCTGGTGGACGTGTTGGTATAGGGTTTTGTTTTGAGTTTTCCTTCTCGTGCGTAGATGTAATATATTATGCATTTTATATCCCTAAGTCGTCTCTTACGTTCACCCACGGGTAAGATAGGAGGTGGTGAATTGTATTCTTACTCCGTCACCACATGGATAAGACTGTTATACTATATAAGTATGCAAACATTTATACCTTATAATTTAATAAATAATAATAAAATTAATAACGTAAAAAACAAACAAAAATTCTATAGAGCCATTTTCGACTTTTACGCAGACAAAGATGCGGGCAAATGATAATAATTAATAAAATAATAAAAAAACGCCAAAAAGTAAATAAGAGAAAGTAAGGATCCGAACCTAGCTCGATTTTCCAACTGAGATAAATGTCTATTCTTAATGACAGCGTCAAAATTTGAAAACCGTCATATTCTAATAGTTTTAATACAAGGAAAAATTACATTTTTTGTTGCCGAAAAATACTAACAAATCAATATTTTCTATAAATGAAACCTAGCTAGATCGATTAATGGCCTCCGGAACCGCTTGTATGTTAAATTTCAAGAGAATCGTTGGAGCCGTTTCCGAGATTCAGATTACATATTATTATATATATATATATATACAAGAGTTGCTCGTTTAAAGATATAGTGAGATTATTATTAAACTTGCTTATTGCATCCAACGCTAGTGGTCAATACGTTCTCATAGAGCGTTGATCATTAGCAGCGTATTTTACTCTTCACACACTTGTGTAAGAGGACGAAGTCATAAGCCGATACCATATAAATTAGGATAAGAGCATGACAATGATGATGAACTGTTTTGATGTTCGTATTTTGTTCGTTACTTTAGTGTTGGATAGAATAATGTATTTTATGTGTTTCGAAATGCTTAAATGGTTATTTATTTGTTCTTTGTAAATACATAAAGAGATGTAGTGTAGTAGTAGTGTATGTAAATACATCAGAGTGTATAGATGTTTAAGGGACACTGATGGTAAGGCCACGCCGCTGAAATTGTAGCCATATATGGGCCTGCTTATCCGGGTTAGTACCATCTTTTGCAGGATATCAAAATTTGAGCAGTAGTAGGGTGTTACTGCGATTCGTTCGATGAGCGAGAAGACAAGAGTTCCAATTGCACTTTACGACAGACAACGACCTGAACTATGAGCGTCAGTTTGGCACCATTCACTATCGCGGGCTTAAATAAAAAAGACAAGAAATCAAACCATCGATAGAAATTTTAGCATAGCATACCGTCACCTTAAGACGTAAATATGATACGAAGCGAAATTTGCATGTCCTACAATAAGTCACGGTGGTGTAGTGGCAGCACGATTGGGTCGGAATCCCAATAGGCCCGGGCTTGAATCCCGCTTGTGACATAATTTTTCGCTTCGTAATCGGGTTTTATAAATAATTAAGCATATTGAATGCTAAATTTCAGTAATTTAAATAATAAGGTTGTGTCATCGCTTAATACAATTCTAACTGTAAAGTTTGAAGTATTAAGCCTATAACAATGTGTAAACATTGTCGGGTAGATATCATACCGTCATCTTAAGACGTAAATATGATACGAAGCGAAATTTGCATGTCCTACAATAAGTCACGGTGGTGTAGTGGCAGCACGATTGGGCCGGAATCCCAATAGGCGCGGGTTCGAATCCCGCTTGTGACATCATTTTTCAATTCGTAATCGGGTTTTATAAATAATTAAGCATATTAAATGCTAAATTTCAGTAATTTAAATAATTATGTAGTAATAATTGTTATTATTATTATAAATTCTTCAATAGTTTTAATAGTTGTTTTTTAACAGCAGGCCATGGTATAGTCACACCCATACATAATCCTTGGGTTACGCTTTTTTATTTTTTTGTATTTGGTTTTTTTTTCATATGTTTAGTTTTACTTCTGTCGGCAGTCCTCATGACTGCTTTGTATTTTTTTCTGTTGATTTAACTAACGCCTTGTATTTAATTTATTTATTTTATAATTATCTCCTTATGGGAAGGAAGATATTCGTACATAATTATTATAATGTTTACCACTCTTACCTTTACCGCGGTTGTCGTAAGGCCGATTAACCGATTAAGGAAAGTACGCTGAACAAAAACATGAAACCAAGAGAAGGAAAATACGCAATAAAATCTCCAAACTTGACTCAATGTAGTACTAGATCAACTATTTAAAATGACGCATGTGTCTATCAATTGAAATGCAGAGAAAAATGTAATCTATTATTTTATTTGTTTCAGTTTGAAGATTTCGCCTTAATCAACGCTGGCCGTCTGCTTAAGAAATATAGAAATAAATACTGTACGTTCAACGACGATATTCAAGGCACCGCTAGTGTAGCGGTTGCTGGTTTAATGGCAGCTGTCAGAGTGACTAAGAGGAAACTCAGTGAAAATATCTATTTGTTTTTGGGAGCTGGTTCTGTAAGTTAAAGATATATTTGAATCAGTACTGATAGCGTTAAGACGGTATAATACATGACAAGCTTGAAATTATGCGCGACAGTTAGGAGTAAACGGAATGACACATCTTTATCGCGCGAAATTATTATGTTAAGTGCGAGACGTATGTGATTAGGCACCGAGGAGGTCAATTGATTGCGAAAATGGTACAGTGGATAAGATACCGATCTTCCGAGCTTGTGTCGTGGGTTCGTTTCCCACACAGGAAAATAATCTGTGTGATCCACAAGTTTTGGTTTCTGTTCTGGGTGTAATTTGTGTCCGTTAAAGCATACTGTATGTTTTTATACTGATACCTAATTTCTTGTGGTGACGAAGTAAGAATACAATTCACCTCCCCTTATCTTACCCATGGGTGATCGCAAGAGACATCTAAGGGCTTTGAAACGCAAATAACATCTATGCAAAAGAAGGAAATCTCGAAATAAAACTCTATACCAACAAGTCTGACCAGCGCAGCGTATAGTAGGTCAATTGTCCCTCCCATTATAGAGGAGGCTCCAGCCCAACAGTGGGACATATATGACCTAAGATGATAAGATGACGATGTATGTTTTTCTGGATAGTGACAGAGTAAGTGTCAGTTCGTCACCCCCTATCTTTCCCGTGGGTGTCATAAATAACCACTAAGGGGTATAAGGAAACACCTGTACTACATGAGCTCCAGGTATCGCTGGTATTATTCTAACACGGAAAAAAATTGTTATAGGCTGCCAACGGTATCGCTAATCTAACAGTAGCAGCCATGGTAGCCGACGGTCTAACAGAGAAGCAGGCGCAAGAACGAGTATACATGTTCGATATTGAAGGTCTTCTGTCAACGAGACGCGAGGGTGGAGTGCCTGAACATGCAAAGAACTTTGGAAAGGACATAGAGCCCGAGAAGGACTTTGAAGCATGCGTCGCCAAGATTAAGCCGAGCTGTCTTATTGGTAACTATCACACGTGTCAGATTGTTAAAAACCTTTTGAAGTTATACTTCTTTAAGCGCGTTATTAAAAAATAATAAAAATGAAATTTTAAGATGTGCGCGCATCGCTGTAACACAAAAGTAACAGGTTGAAGTTGGCCGCTAAACCGCTCGTTCACAACACGTGTTTTAGTTTCGTACAAGTGCGAATTTTATACAGAATGTAACAGAGAATGGAGCAGCTGGTTAGAAGGGTGGTAGGTAATAATGGTAGGAACTCATAACAAAAATTTGAAGGGAAAATGTCGATTCGTTAATGAATTACAAGCATTTAAAGTTTTCAATTTTGTTATCGCTTTATCTTTGAAACAGAATGAAATGTACCAAGTTAATAATAAATAATTTGTTGCATACTCATATTTTCTTAAATATTCATTAGAACCTAAATAAATCAATGATTACGTTTGCTACAGTATGACAAACCTATCCTTTATAAACAGCTGACGAGTCAATGACCTTGACATTTCCCCCTTTAAATTTTTGTTATGGGTTTCTACCATCATACCTACCACCCTTCTGACCAGCTGCTCCATTCTCTGTTACACCCGGTATATATGCTAATAAATTATATTCAGTTGTTATTTAAATATTAAATTTTGATTAATATTATTTTCTATTCGTAAATATTACTGAAAAAAAAAATTCTATCCTTTTATTTTTTATATTGTAATTAATTATTTGCATGTAATTAAAATTTATTTTGTAATGATGCCAAAGAGGTATAACTTCTCACGCGCGTACCTTACACGCACCCATGTCTTTTAATTTAAATAACTAGTATAAATTAGCACTATTGATGGTATTGTTTAATTAATTAAATACTTGAATTCGATTAATGATTCATATTGTCTTGAAATAAATTGACATGTGTTCAAATTACTGAAATTTTTAGCATTTAATATGCTTAATTATTTATAAATACCCGATACGAAACGAAAAATGATGTCACAAACGGGGTTCGAACCCGCACCTATTGGGAATCCGGCCCAACCGTGCTGCCACTTACACCATTGTGAACTATTTTAGGACATGCAAATTTCGAATCATATTATATCTTACGTCTTCAAGGTGACGTATGCCATCTATCGGACAATGTTTACACATTGTATAGACTTAACACTTCAAACTTTACAGTTAGAATTGTATTAAACGATGACACAACCTTGTTATTCAAATTACTGAAATTTTTAGCATTTAATATGCTTAATTATTTATAAATACCCGATACGAAACGAAAAATGATGTCACAAACGGGGTTCGAACCCGCACCTATTGGGAATCCGGCCCAACCGTGCTGCCACTTACACCATTGTGAACTATTTTAGGACATGCAAATTTCGAATCATATTATATCTTACGTCTTCAAGGTGACACGTGTTTTAATTTTAGGCTATCATTCTCCATAAAGATTTCTGATGTTTACGCGAGTATTACACATTTGAAATACTTTAACGGATTCTATCGCGTTTGTATTTGATTTATAATTTGTCGACGTTTCGAACACTTTACAGCATTCATGGTTATATCAAATGAAATATTCATGGTCATATCAAAGAAAAAAAAATTATTCATAATGTTTTGTTTAGGTTGTTCGACGGTAGGCGGCGCATTCACCACAAACGTGTTGCAACAAATGGCGCGGAATACAGACCGACCTGTTATCTTCGCGCTCTCGAACCCCACCAGTAAAGCGGAGTGTACAGCGCAAGCGGCCTATGACAATACCGACGTATGTTAAAACATTTTATTTTCAATAAAACTTATTCTTAAACCATCAACCAACACAGGTTCCAAAGATTTTGAGAGCCTTTTCCATGATGGGTGACTGCAGTATCACATACTACGTTGGTCAGGCAGGCGGATTGGTATTGGGTTTTATAAACCAGAGAGATCCAAAAGTTTTGAGAGTCTCTTCCACAATGGGTGACTGCAGTACCACATACTACACTAGTCAGACAGGCGGGTTGGTTTAAACCCAATGGTTTTATATCAGTTTTTCCATTTCTTGTATTGATGTTATATAAATAGTATATTCTTTAATTGTCTTCCGACTGTATGGTAGCGGCTACGAATACTACCAACCCTTACTTTGCTCGTGGGATGTCATAAAATACACTAAGAGCCTTATAACGACCTGGGCCAATTCCATCTGATGCCGTTTGGTCAAGAATTACATCCCCAAGGAGGTTGGCATCTGGCAGGCGGCCGGTCGTAAAACTATTGCCAATAACTTTTACAATATGTACTATGAAGAAAGAAGAGTACATATTGTATCGACCCCAAGTATTTGGGATAAGAGTAGGAGAGTAATGATAATCCTTTAATTGTCGTTTATGATACTCATGAGCAAGAAAAAGAGGTGGTGAATTGTATTTTTACTCTTATTACCACACAGAAAAAAATTAGTCTTTTACTCATAAATGGGTAAGCAAAATAACTAATTAAATGAATTATGAGCAAAAAGGACTTATCGGTAGCCAATTAATCGCAGTCCATAAAAGAAGAAAGAAAGTATGAAATTAAAACAAGGGTTTTGCCGTAAACACAATTATAACAAGGACTTAATTATGATATCTTTTTTCTTACATCTTCCAGGGCCGCTGTATCTTCGCATCTGGTTCACCCTTCCCACCGGTTCAGTACAACGGCAAGGAATACCATACGGGCCAAGGCAATAACTCGTACATATTCCCGGGAATCGCTCTCGGCGTTATCGCTACAGCTACTCATCATATACCAGAAACTATGTTCCTGACTGCCGCTAGAGTAAGTGTTAACATATAGCTAGTCCACTATTTATTAACCCGACTCTTTTTTTCATTACTATGTAATTGTTAAATGCGCATAGAGTTGACTACATAAATGATAGGATAAGGGTTTTTGGAAGATAATCATACAAATACATCCATTAGCACATCGTCGTATGGTTATGTGGTTGAACGTCGACCTCCTTAAGGGCGAATATTCCTATAATCCCCATCCATTGCAGATGATTTGACTACCGTTGTAGGTTATTCAAATTTTGCAGAAAACTGCTACTGGATAATAGAAAGAATAAATAATGTGAATTATTTTTTTTCTCCCATACAGAAGGATATTTATTCAGCTTAGTTAAAATTATTTCCAAATAGGTATGCTGCGTGATGGTGGCTACGAATACTACCAAAGCCCTAAATTGCCGGTGGTTGTCGTAAAAGACGGTGTTGTGGATTTCTTAGTCGGTGACCACATGGGAATCCGAAGTGTTACAATGCCATTATTATCATCACACTTGGCAGGCGAATTAGGGACTGCAGTTGGTCTTATGAGATTTCCAGAAGAGCTCGGTAGCTTACCTTACCTTAGCCCCTGGTTCTCTTTCATTCCATTTTTACGACTGCAAAGAGAAATAAAAATTCGATACATATTGTATTCATAAACTGCCACTACACGGCAGATAGTACCTAAAAGCTAATATTTATCTTGTGGTGATTAAGTAAGAATACAACGATCACCATCCTTTCTTTGTACCCCTTCGTAAATATTATACCTCTAGTAAAATTCGATTAAGGGATTTATGCATATAACATCTCTGCAAGAGAAAGCAATTTCGAAATAATATATGCCAACGCGTGCCTGATCAGCGTGGTGTAGCAGGCTAATTCCCCTCTACTAAAGTCAACAATGAGCTGAGACAAGAAGCTAATATATTTATTTTTATTTACAGACCTTGGCGCACTATGTAAGCGAAGCTGACCTTGCTATTGGTCGCATATACCCATCTCTGGCTGAGCTGAAAGAGGTCTCTGTTAACATCGCCCTCGAGGTCGCCAAGATGGCCTATGACGAAGGTACATATCATCACATATCGTCTACAAACTATACTCTAGAGCTCAGGAGATATAAGCAGATGACATCATTAGAGGAGAGAGATTTGAAATAAAAATCTGTACCAACTTGTCTAACCAGCGTTGTGTAGTGGAACAGTTTATTTAATTTGGAAGTGATAAGAAAAGAGGAAACGAATGACGGCCAGGTCGCAAGTGTCGTAACATATAGATAAGTGTCATAAACAGAGAACATTACCCCTAGAAGGAAACTTCAAAGCAAATCCTTATACTAACCCAATTGATCAGTGTCGAGTAGTATCCTAATTTTCTCTGCAATAGAAGAAGTTCGTGTCTTGTGAGAAAGAAGGATGAAAAAGAATAATCTTGAAGCAAATTTGGGATCTTGAGTTCCAAGCCAAGGGCAGACCTTAAACTTCGCAATTATTTATCTTTAAGTATTAAACGTGATGGTCTGATTTGCCTGAATACCTTCCTAAAGAATATAACGGCCTGACTGATGTTTATTTATCTGTTTTGTTTATTAAGAGATCAAGATCCAAAAGCCTCAGCCTATAATTTCATTTTGTAATTTCATTATTTTCCCTTCTCCGTGTGGTGACGGAGTAAGAATACTATTCACCACCCCATATCATGCCCGTGGGTGATCGTACGAGACGACTAAGGGATACACAACGCACATAACATCTATGCGAGAGAAAGAAAACTCGAAACAAAATCCTATACCAACACGTCTGACCAGCGCGGTATAGTAGGTTAATTTCCCTTCCATTACGGAGGAGTCCCGAGCCCAACAGTGGGACATTTATGGGCTGTGATGATGATGAATTTCATTATTAACTAACTCTTTATTATTTTCTTATAGGTTTGGCTTCAGTTTATCCAGAGCCAAAGGATCTTTCGAAGCACGTACACAATCAAATGTACAGCTATTATTATGAGAGTGCTATGCCAGTTGTATGGGATTGGAAGCCCGAAGAGAAATTCAACGTTAGACCCATACAACCAGTCCCTAAGAACATCTAATTCAGTATTAGTTTTGTATGTGTGTGTCAAAGCTTATTAATATTGCGGTCGTATCAATTGTAGAAGTGAAGAAAATCGTACCAATAAGCATTAATTGGAATATCGCTATTGGCATTACCGTAGTTAAGTGAGTATTAGAAACGGCTTTTATGGCAATAACTTATTTATGGTTTTACATTTATTATTAGATATAAAAATATATCTATATATATACAGATATGAACACGTTTTCCTTTTGTTATTATTGACAAAATTGAAACGGGATAAAAAAATATTTTATTTCATGTACAGTTGACGTCAAAATCCCCTTTATGGTTAAATCCTTCTGTATCAAAGAATTTGATATATGAGCCATCTTTTTCTTCATTATTAGGCGATAAAGGAATAACTGCTAATACCTAAAATCTCTTGGGACCCCTAAATTGACCAATTTAACTAGGTAAACATTCATCTGCCTACGGACCAAAGGTATTTCGTTTGCTGATTAAATAACTCCCCACCTTCCACAGTTATTTCGTTAAATGACGTAATTCATGCGTTATTCTAGGCAAAGAAAGTTATTGTGATTTATGTTTTTTTTTTTAACATTGAGGTAAAATATTGATAAAAATGTTATCGTTGATGTATTGAATTGAAAAGAAAAATAAGTACAAATGCATGCTTAGTAAAAAAGATTACGACTAAAAACTTCTACAATTGACAATAATGGAGTTTACAGATTACTGTGAAGCCTTCTATTTCTAATAAAGTTTATCGATTTATTTCTCGTTTAGGATTTTGTTTATCATATACTGATGATAATTAATGTTTGATATGTTTATTGAAGTGCGATAGTATTATACTGATTTGATAGTAGTATTATTATACTGTCTTTTGCGACAGGTATTTTCCTAATTCAAGGAGATAGGGATCATGTAAAAATGTACTCTGAAGTTTATGAATAAATAATAATTATTATTATAATTTGAAAAAAAAAATACTTTGCTTGATATTTATTTGATTTAATTGAAACTTCTGAATTTAGATTAAATTGTTTTATATTTATCACCAGATTACACATTACCTTTGATTTAGCGAGAAATTTAATGGCATATTTCATTTTAAATCAATTATTTACAGTCTCAACATCTCCGTCGGTCATATCTGCCTCAAGTTTGTTGTAGAAATGTTTCACAATGATCCGTAAAATAATTATTAATTTTGTATGAATTACATATAGAATAAGATCGTCTTAAGTGAAGTATTAACATTATTATCACTACATTTATTAAAATTAACAATGTTTTTCTTGACTTCTAATGTTTACGCGAGTACACATTTGAAATAAAACTACTTTTACGGATTCTATCGTGTTTATATTTGATTTTTAATTTCCCGACATTTCGAACACCTTTCAGTGATCATGGTCACGGGAGGACGACCAGACACGGGAGACCGACAGGAGGTCCTCCCGTGACCATGATCACTGAAAAGTGTTCAAAACGTCGGGAAATTAAAAATCAAATATAAACGCGACAGAATCCGTAAAAGTAGTTTTATTTCAAATGTTTTTCTTGACATAGTACAAATATTATTTCATTTTTTTTTAATTTCTCCGAGGAAATATCTCACATAAATTATAATACGATAAATTGCATATATATTGGAAATTAAATTATGATGATAGGAAAATCGAAAAAATAACGAATGAGATTTGTATGGATGATCTGTAAACTCCATAAAATTAAGTAGTTACATGAATATCGAATGATAATTTTGTAATGTTGGTAGACTACGTTGAAGCGTTCAGTGCACAATGCCTTCAGATTTTAACGGGAGTGTTCAAGTTTTTCATGTATTATTAAATGTTAAAAAAAGTAATTTTATATCTCTCATATAAATGTTATCTCTTTTCAAATTAGGAAAAAAAATATAACGTTAGTTAGTTCAAACGTCCAGTTACTCTAATCTCGTATTAGTATTATTTTCTTTAGTATTAGTTGTTTTTTAAATTTATTTAAGTATTACTACAGCGCTTAGACTTATCGTACATATTATGAAACTGAAATGATTTCGGAGCTTGTTATTATAGAAAAAGGCTTCGTGTGCTTGTATCTTGTCTAATAATAGCTAAATATTCAATTTAAACATCAAGTATTTGAGTAACTGGATTTATAATATGTAGTAATTCAACTATCGTCGTGTATGTGCATGTAGTTATAGAACTAGATAATAATTAATGTTCTAGAACATTTTATCTTCTGCGGTTATAAAATAATCATTATTTGTATGCGTTTACGAATATTTAATGTTCGGTGTTAGTACAATACAATCTATTTTCGAAAGTATTTTTATGTATTATAATTTTACTTTTGTAGTATCAAATCTTGGAATATATACAACTCCTATTCGATCAATGTGACTGTCCGTAAATCAGCCTCAATATTCGAAATAAAAACTTAAATATTGAACGTATTAACGCCACAGAATTAATTAACTCGACCTGCTGCTAGTTATTTATTTAGTGATCATAATTATTTCTCCTAACATTATTTATAAGTTGTAAATGAAGTCTAACAGAATGAAAATTTTAACTACTTAAAACGTTGTGAATATTATAATTGTTTTTAAACATACTGTATTATATGGAATGAAAGATATGAGTCTAGTCACCGCATTAAAATGCTGGTCATATATTTAATTGCATTTCAAATCATTATTATAATAAGCGCTATAGTAAAAAAAAAACGTCAATTTTACGAAGAAAGACACATAATTATAAAGAAACCGCCGAATATGGTTGGAATGTTTGAAATATATTGTGAAAATGTAATGTTAGTGCCACCGTTTTGAATATATTTATTGTTTTAGTTCTTTATTTTTATTATTATTTTTTTGTTATTATTCTTTACATGAAAGTTAATCGCAATCATAATTAAAAGATATAAAAATAATAAAATTAAAAAAGAAATGCAAAATATAAAATTAAATATTATTTTATAATTGAGTATATATGAATAACATATACGATATTGTTATATATATTTAGTATTATTTTTGAAAATTCAGTATTTTTATAGTAGTGAGACGATACTTCGCTGAGCGAAATAAATACGATGTTTTTATTTTAATAAGTTTTATCCGGTAATGTTACATTACATAAAAATCGAGTGATATTATGTGATTTACTTTGCTGTGACTATGTACATTTAGATATATATGTCGATTGGCACATATTGTATTAAATGTTTGATCAAATTAACAATTTGTTGTACAAAGTAACCAATAACAATATATTGCTATTTCTTTTAGTTTTATTAATTAATGATGGTAATTTTTTAATTGGAATATGTATGTACAAATGTTTGGCCAATATTGGAACGTAAACACCGAACAAAATTTGGTCAATTATTAAACAATATGCAATAATCATCATAAATGTCGGGGTTTTTTTTTCGTTTTACAGTGTTTTATTGTGTCAATTATTATTTATTTAATCTGTTAATGTAATACAATCCCTTACAATTTTACATTGTGTATTAGTTGATTCGAATATGAAATCGTTAAGGTAATTATAGATGTTACTAATTAAACATGTTCCAAAGATAATGTTGTTTAATTAAAATTCTTATCCCAGTATGTAAATTGATATTTTTCTTGTTAAGCTCTTGGATGTTGATATATATTCCATTATATTTTATCATTATCCTGCTCTTGTCCCATTTATTTGTTGTTGATGCTATATGTACGTATTGCAGAAGTTATTGGCAATAATTTTATGACCAGCCGCCTGCCTGACGTCAATCTTGCTTGGGAATGTAATTGTTGACTAAACGGCATCAGATGGAGTTGGCCCAGGTCTATATAAAGCTCTTAGTCGTCTTGTACGACATCCACAAGCAAAGTAAGGTTGGTAGTATTCGTAGCCACTACCACGAGCACTTACACGCTCGGCTAGACTATCAACAAAAGCCTCGTTTTCCTTGATAATTTGTTAATCCCTGTTTTAAGTGAAACTTCTTTGAGAGCATGAAGGTAAAATTTTTACAGATGAAACGCGACACGAAAATGTGGGAATTTTTTGTCCAAGAAGAGAGAGTGATTGAGACCGATTGAGAGAGAGAGTGAGAAAGGGCGAACGTAGCATGAAGCCATGGAGCGAGAGAGCCAACATGCGAGTGAGAAAAATTAAAAGTGGTAGGACCACGCTGTTGACAGTTTCTCTGTCTACAGTCGGGGGCCGGTCCGTCCGGGGTAGTACCACACTCCCACAGAAGCTCGACGTCTGAGTAATGGCGATGTGCTATTGCGCTTCGTTCGGTGAGCGAGAGAGCCGGAAGGCCAACTGGGTGGATTTGGGGTTTGTATTGGTAGGCAGCGGCTTAGCTATACCCTTGGTATTGCAAAGGTCCATGGGCGGCAGTAACACTTACCATCAGGTGTGCTTGCTCGTTTGCAAACATAAGCAATAAAAAAAAAGATCGAGAGAGAGTGAGATAGAGCGAACGTCGCATCACGCACAGTGCCATAGAGCGAAAGGTGGGAGAGAGCTAGCGAGAAAGATTGAGAGAGAGTAAGATGCCCTATCTTACATAACACACGAACATCGCATAACGCACATAGCCATGGAGCGAGAGGAGGGAGAGAGAAAGGGAGACTGAGAAAAGATACACGCTATTGGTTGATGTAAGTAAATGAGATTTAAAAATTAGTTTGCCTAAGAAGTTTCACTTCTGACATGTGTACTTTGTACGCACGCACTTTTATATTTTTCCATTTGTAGTATAGCCCTCTGCGTTTAAAATTTGGGTGCTAGTCTTTTTTTGGTAGGCCATGGTCTGGACGCTGCTCATTCCGTCCGGGGCGACCGAAGGGCGGCGTGCGGCCTTATAACCCACAACCGTGTTCCCTCCTCATCATCTTCGGGCCGACCACTGGTACCGCTGGGTGCTACAGTCTAATATACCTTTGTTACAGTTAAAATTTTGTCCGTGAGTACTGTAGAAAGGTATCACCTTTTCTCAGTTGGAAAAGTTATGAATGTTTACTACATTGTACATATAGTGAACTAAATGCTAAATTTGCCATGTATTTCACATTTTATTTCATACATTCCTAGGTGTCGTATGACCAGTATTATTGGAACATCATATTAATGTTTTATATCATTCTATTCAATGCGTCTCTGGTACTTATGAAGATTTTTTTTTAGTTCTGCCAATCAATTATCACTACGATACCCATTGTTGCTATTTTCGGGTGGCTTTATTTTTCAAGATTACTTTGCACATAGTTTTAAATCTATCAGCATCAAGTCGTCTTCAGTAAACCATTAGCTCTACTGAAAGTCAAGCCCGGACATTATGGTAAGAAATTAAAATATATAAAGCACTGTTATTTTATATTCATCACTGTTCAGGACTTTCCCTGCAAGAACGCTGCTCTATTATAAGCGTATTTTAGCTACGTACTGGCATATAAAGATATTGTCAAGATCTTTCCAAAAACAATTTAGCATACTTATGTAGAATGTTGAAAGCGGACTTTTTTTTCAAAATATCAAGTCTAACTATTATTATTACAAAATTCCGTTCGTTGATGGATTTCAACATTTATAAAAACTTTACAAATTATTAGTTCTTGTTTTCCAAGTTCTATGTTTATTTCGAAGATAATTAAAAATGTTAAGCTTACTTCAAAGATCTACCGGGCAAGTATTTTAAATATCTGTTTTTAATTAATCAAGTTTGAAAGTGGCACTAGTGATAGAGAGGATTAGGAGTGCGAGATTGTCTTAATATGGACATGTAATGAGGAGGGATGAAAGACATGTGACAAGGAGGGTTCTCTATATGCTTGTAGATAGACGTAAGAATTGTAGGAGACCTAAAAAGATCGATAGATTGTGTGAACGAGGTTATGTCTATAAATGTGATGTAGATATGACGGTTGATAGAAGTTTGTGTAGGGTAAAAAGATGTGCTCACTTGGCGTGGGATGAGGGCAGGCAAATGATTGTTTTTAATCAATCAAGATTTTTTAGTTTAATGTTGTGAAATAGTAATAATATAATTTCATCCTATTTTATCCGTGGTTGGCGTAAAGACGACTAAGGAATATAATGCATGCAACATCTATGCAAGAGAAGTAACACTTGAAATACAACCCTGCGCTAACCCTTCTGATCATCAGTTTGGTATAGTAGTCCAATTGTCCTCCCATTATGGAGGAGGCTCGAGCCCAGCAATAGGATACGAAATGATGATGAAAATTGTTCACATGTATTATAAATTTGGTGTTAAATAAATAAAATAACTCCTCGTAAAGTTAATTATAATAATACAATTTAAAATTGTGATTGATATCAAGATATGCTTTCTTTAGTCTACACAAATAAGTGTGAATGTTATTTTTCTTTGGACCCATTTAACCACCACCATCTAAAGAAGAAAAAAGTAACAGAATTCTACAGATGTTTAAGGACCAGATGCCAAAATTTATGAAAAGAAACTACTAATATCGTCTAGCACACTGGTCTGATGTCAGTTGGGATCTATGACATTATATATTTGCCGAGATTTGTAGATTTTTGATGGTTTTCTACTTTATAAGATATTAAAAAACTATTTTAATTAGAGATTTGTGTTATGTACCTATGTCGAAATTAATGCGCATCGTGAAGTAGAAACAGAGATATCTGCATCTATTAATACTTCCTTGAAGGTATCGCTGCTATCCAAAAGATTTAAATCAAAATTAATAGTATTTTATTTAAATGCATCTTGTACTTAAATATCAAGTTCGAACACAAATGATATAGGTAATAGCTGCCATACAATGTACAAACTACTCCAGAATGTGATTATAAAAGTAAAGTAACCAAAGGCAATTGACAAATCACTAAATAATACTTATTCTACAGGTGTAGTAGTTATTTATGGAACAATATATTAATCAAATCTAAGCAAAGTGAATCATATTTCTCCGTAAACTCTGCTCGTTACGAAATAGTTTGTCCAAATTTAGAAAGAGGGTTAGATTATTTGAGAGATCCTCGCCTCAATAAGGTATTTTAAATTTGATAATATGTAAAATAGATAAATGACCAAAAATATTTATTTAAATTGTCCATGGCCATACTGCTGTATCTATATACGTCGCAAATTTATTTTATTGGGGTAGTGACAAAGAATGAAAGAATACAAGGTAAAGGTACTACTTTATTTTCTCGCGGGTATCATGCAAGTCGAGTAAAAACGTAAGCAGATAACAGCCACCAGGGGCGGCTCAAGCACATGTAGCGCCCGGGTGCAATCAATAACCTGGCGCCCTCTTGTAGCAAAGTGGGTGAACAAAATGGAATAGGTTGATGGTTACAAGCGGCTCTCGGCGCCCCCTAACACCCGGCGCCCGGGTGTACCGCACCCTCTGCACTATAGGTAAAGCCGGCCCTGACAGCCACTAAAGACAAGGACAACTCGATACAAAATAGCGTTAATGACAATTTCGAAGAAATTCATCATTTTGCCATTTTAACTGCCGTGTTATCCATGAAGCATTTCTGTGAGGTTTGATCTTTAGTTTGGTAATAGTCGTAAAGCCAATGAGTTTGTTTATATACATACATACATACATATCATCACGCCATATCCCTTGCAGGGTAGGCAGAGAGAACAGAGTGCCAGAGAACTCTATCTCTGCATACTTCACTCGCTTCCTCAACATTCATAATTCTCTTCATACACGCTCGCCGGTTTCGGAGACTCTTGACTCCACCTTCCTTCAGTACATGACCGATCTGGTCTAGGTAGGTTAGTCTCGGTCTCCTCTTGTTTATATGAATCGCCGAAACTGTCCGTTTTAAAAGTAATAAAGCGTATTAATTGCAATCCATTACGAGCAGATTAGTGATTGTATCTAATTGTCAAGAAATCTGAATAAAATACAGAATATCTAATAATAGACTAAGGACATGTTTAATGAGGCACTGAGATTGAATATACACCGTGAAAAAATTGAGTTCTACCAGTATATACCTACTTACAATGAGTTTTAGGATTCGTCTTTTCTGTTCTTGTCCCAGATAACTGGCTGAGTGCGTGCAAAGCATAGTTAAACATTATTCTTGCACCTTTATCAATTTATAATCCCCTCAAAGTATATTTTTAAATAAGGTTAAAAATCTTAGTGTTTAGGATATTAAAAACTTAAATTATTTAGAAATGCTTTTGTTTCTAGGGTCTCGCATTCACAATACAAGAACGTCAAGCCCTCGGTATTCTAGGACTTTTAGCAGGGAATTATAAAACGCAAGAAGAACAACTGGAGATTTGCAAATTATCAATTGACCGATATAAAGACCCGTTGAACCGATATTTGTATTTAAACGAACTGCTTGTAAGTTTTCATTAATAATTGCTTTTAGAAATCTTTAGTGATGGTACTACATTAGCAGGTTCACGACCATTCATATTTTGTTTCACAATTTTTATAGATTCATGCCTGATAGATTTAACAGAAATGTATCTATTTAAAGTACCTATATTTCATTATATAAATGTGTATCATGGTAGCTAGCCTATTGCTATTTTCTCGGCGTGGTTTCACATTATTCTTATATCGTTTATTACATTATTCTTGTATCTATTAATATAATTTTTTTTATTGCTTGTGGTGGCAAATGAGCAATCAACACACTTGATGTTGTCACTGCTGCCCATGGACCTTTGCAATACCAAGGGTGTAGCTAGACCGCTGCTTACCAATAGCAACCCCAAACCCACCCAGTTGGGTTTCTGGCTCTCTCGCTCACCGAACGAAGCGCAATAGCACATTGCCATGACTCAGACGTCAATCTTCTGCGAGAGTGTGGCACTACCACGGATGGACCGGCCCGCGTCTGTAGATAGAGACGGTCAACAGCGTGGTGGTGGACAAATAAATTATCCAACCAACTATTTATTACTTTATCCATGTCCACTTTAAATATACACTAAATATTTTACACATATGTATATACGTCGGCCCATTATTACCTAGAATTGAATATTAGATGTACAATATGTGATATATTTGTGGTAGGACCATGCTATAAACAGTTCTCTGTCTACAGCCGCGGGCCGGTTCGTCCGGGGTAGTACTACACTCTAGCAGAAGATCGACGTCTGAATAATGCCAACGTGCTATTGCGCTTCGTTTGGTGAGCGAGAGAGCCGGACGCCCAATGCAGTGGGTTTGGGGACTGCAATGGTAGGCAGCGGCCTAGCTATAGCCTTGGTTATAGAAAAGGTCCATGGGCGGCAGTGACAATTACCATCAGGTGTGCTGCTTGCTCGTTTGCAACCAAAAGCAAGAAAAAAAAGCATACATACTTTTACACCTTTGATTACACATTGGTTTTTTTCTTAAATACACCATCCTGCACTAAGGAAATATCTATCCTTGTATTACACGGGGCATTACAAACATGCAATTAACGCAGACAAATTACACCCAGACTCAAAACAACACTTTCTGGATCGCACAAAGTATTCTCCTGCGTGGGAATCGAATCCACGACACTGGCACGGAATCCTAACTCTTACGCCATCTGTGCAGTCAAAATTATAGGAGTGATTATAAAATCTTTATGTATTCTCTTGTTTTTAAAAAATTCTGTTTTGATTGATCTCGTTCATTAATCATGTTAAATTTTACAATTTCTCTATCCCTACTTCCCTACTAATATATAAATGTGAATGTAAGTTTGTTTGTTACGCTTTCACGCTAAAACTACTCAACCGATCATCATGAAACATTGTACACATATTCTTGGAGGTATTAAAAGTAACATAGGATACTTTTTATTAAAAAAAAATCAAAATTTTTATATGAAAAATAAAAAAATTGTTTGTCAAAAAATCTCAAAATCTAGCTTCTTCAACGCCATCTAGCAGTCCAGTAATGAAGTTCCAACCCTGAGTATTGTAATACCGTTGCACTGTATTACCGACGGTCAAAAATAAAAATAGGGGATCAAAAACTTTAGGAAAGTAACCTTTTACGCAGGCGAAGCCGTGGGCAGAAGCTAGTTCAATATAAAGTGTTAAGTCAAATCGAAAATTAAGCGTTTATTATATATTTTTATATAGTTTTTGCTGTCTGGTAGCGGCTACGAACACTACCAACCCTGACTTTGCTTGTGCTCGATGTCTTAAAAGACGACTAAAAGCCTTATAACGACCTGGGTCAACTCTATCTCATGCCGTTTGGTCAACAATTACATTCCCAAGGAGGGTTTTCGTCTGGCAGGCGGCCGGTCATAAAACTATTGCCAATAACTTTCGCAATATGTGCTATGAAAGAAGAGTAGGTACATGTTGTATCGACCCCAAGCAACTGGGATAAGAGCAGGAGAATGGTGATATAGTTATTAGTTTGTTATAATATTTTTACAGGATACAAACGAAAGATTATTCTACAGCTTAATAAATACAGATGTTGAAAAGTATCTTCCAATTGTTTATACGCCAACCGTAGCAACAGCGTGTCAGAAATTTGGTATTACTTACAAGAAACATAGAGGTCTTTTTATTACAATTAAAGATAGATGCCACATTTTTGAAGTACTAAAAAATTGGTCAGCATTTTTATATAATATCATCTCATCTCAGCTCATATACGTACCAATATTGGGGTCGAGCCTCCTCCTTAATGGGAGGGAAATTGACCTATACTATACCTCGCTGGTCAGACGTGTTGGTATAGGGTTTTGTTTCAAGTTTCCCTTGTCTTGCATAGATGTTAATATGCGTTTTATATCCCTTAGTCGTCTCTTACGATCACCCACGGGTAAGATAAGGGGTGGTGAATTGAATTCTTACTCCGTCACCACGCGGATATTTAAATATTTATATAATATATTTTAAAAATCCCAGTCCAGTTTTATGATGTCATTCAAAATTATTGTATCTCAAATTAAAATCAAACATATATATTTACAAATTTTCATTGTAAAGGATTCATTGGTTTTGGAGATGATCGTATCGTAAAAAACAATGTTATATATATTTATAATACTTACGAACCAAGACGCCTAGCGTACCAGACGTATTTTGAAAGGCGAATAGGTTTCGAATAGTGCTCATATTTACATTAAATGCAAGCAAAGTTGGTTAGACGACGATTTAAAGGTAACAAATGAAAGATGCTGCTAAAAATAGTACAAACTTAAGATAAATTATCAACTATGATTTTTATATTATATAAGTTACTTAGGGAACAATTCATCACATCATCACAGCCCACAAACGTCCCACTGTTGGGCTCGGGCCTCCTCCGTAATGGGAGGGCAATTAACCTACTATACCGCGCTGGTCAGACGTATTGGTATAGGGTTTTGTTTCGAGTTTTCCTTCTCTCGCATAGATGTTATATGCGTTTTATATCCCTTAGTCGTCTCGTACGATCACCCATGGGTAAGATATGGGGTGGTAAATAGTATTCTTACTCCATCACCACACGGAAAACATGTATAAACAAATATTTGTTCAGTCTGTCAAATCACGATGGCCAAGAACTTGTGGACAACCAAAAACATTCAGTCTTCTTTAAGTAACAGCGCCATCTATGAGAAGAATTGGAAAGAGGCACAAATATAATAAAATAATAGAATATATTATTTTTCTAAAATTGTATAATATTTCCGTGCCTCTAAACTGTTTATATGAACAGTTTTAATAAAGTAATTCTTTTTATAGCTAGTGGTGGCAAACGATCAAGCAGCACACCTGATCGTAAGTGTCACTGCCGCCCATGGAACTTTGCAATACCAAACATACAGCTAGGCCGCTGCCTACCAATATAAACCCCAAACCCACCCAATTGGGCTTCCGACTCTCTCGCTTACCGAATGAAGCGCAATATAGCACATTGCCGTTACTCATACGTCGATTTTCTGCGAGAATGTGGTACTACCCCGGACGGACCAGCCTGCGACTGCAGACAGAGAACTGTAAACAGCGTGGTCCTACCGCTACAGGAATTTATTTTATTTTATATTCAATTTATATAATTTCGTCTAGTGATGAAATAGGAGTATAACGTGTCAACTTTTATATCAAACAGATTGTCTTTAGAAACAGCTGAGGTATTAGCAGTTGACATTGCAGCAACATAAAGACATTTTCAAATAAAACCCTATGCTAATTCGTCTGGATAACATAGTGTATCCATTTTTATTCTCTTTGCGTAGGATAGTTGTCTATACTTCCCGTAAATGGAGTGTTCATATAGATTCATAATTAATAGACATCAGTTTCTAGGCCTCAGGATGACGTTCGAGCTATCTGTGTTACGGATGGCGAAAGAATATTAGGTCTGGGCGATCTCGGTGCCTATGGTATGGGTATACCAATAGGAAAGCTTTGCCTATATACTGCTCTAGGTGGCATCAAACCACACCAAACGTTACCTATCACCCTGGATGTTGGAACTAATAATGAGGTAAATTTAGCATATATGTATGAGGACACTTAGTTTTTGTGAAAACGTAACTCGATAGCGGGTACCACTGTACAATACAGTATTTAAACGGTGACACGTACATTTTGGTCAAAACCCCTGTATCGGGTATTTATAAAACCCCTGTAGTTAGTGTTGCCCCAATGCAAGACCAAGACTCGCTCGCAATACTCCTTTACACAGCCTTTTTCGATTCCTTTGGTAAAGAACGGGTTGTCAACATTTTGTATTCTTAATACAGTACACGGGGAAATAATTTAATGTTATTTTATTCAGTCTCATGATAGATAGGTGTGATTATAGGGGCCACTCTAGTTAAGTGGTATGTACCTAAATATTGATAGTTGTATAGTTAGTGCCACTAGATAAATGTAATTCATTAATTTAGTTGGATTTTTCATTTCTATGTGGATTTTTTATTTTTATCAAAACAATTGACTCTGTGTTATTCTAACAGCGAGAGTTGCAAGACTTGCGAGATTTTTTTTCTATTAGAGAAGATTCGAGGCCTATTAAAATTAGTATTTAGCGTTTATTTTGTGATGTTACATTTATATATTTAATTTTATTGTAATCTAAGTGCTTTTTCAAGAAGAAACATATACAGTTTCATGTTTATTTTTTTATTAATATAAATTGTGAAAAACTACATAATAAAAGTGTTCAATCGAGCTGAATGATTCAACGATGTAACCTTGAAGGAAAATGATTGAATTTAATATTCTTCGTAATATATAGGTATAGGGCTATAAAAACTTACTATATCATCGTCAGGTTGCCAAACAACTTGCGCCGTCTCTTTCGTTGCCCCGGACCGATTTGGCGGGGCGTGATCACATCCATAGTCCAACGCAAAAAAAAGAAAGGTTGCCTAACTAAATATTTTTTATACTAATTAAAACTTGGTAATCTTACACTCGCCAGTCATATAAAAAGTCTATAACAATAAAATAGTTTAAAATGGATTGAGAAAAGAGTCAACCCCAAGTAAATTCGATAGGTGCAGAATGATGATGGTAATGAGGATGAATTGATGGTCAAAATAATACACTACCCATTTAAATTTAATTACACAAATTACATTTCAGAAGCTATTAGTAGACCCCTTGTATATTGGTATCAGACAAAAACGCGTGCGGGGTCAAGAATACGATGACTTTGTTGATGAATTTATGGAGGCTTGTGTCCAGAGATATGGTAGACGTGTTCTTATTCAGGTAATAATATAATAATCACTTTATAATTGCTTAGTAATAAAGCCACTTTTAAAGTTAATGACTTGTATATTAATAACATATATCAATAAATAATAATAAGGAGACTAATTAATTGACTCGTAAAAGTCAAAGTTTGTGCCCACAGTGCGTGTCACTGACCCTACACGGTTATCCCTAAATTTAATATAATGTTCTCGTAAAAATATGGAATGCGGGGCAAGAACTTTCAAGTTTTGGTCTCGCCCGTCACGAACATTTATACCAGTCGATATGGGCAGTCATTATTCTAAAATAATTCAACACATCTAATCTTAAACTATCTATATCCATTTGGGTGATGGACTTTCTTCACTCCACGGCGTGGCTTCCGACCTTACCGGTATCTTTAGTATACATGGATACGTAGCTAATGATCTATTACTTTAGTCGTATAGTGTGACACTCGCTGGGGATATAAAGTAGGTGACATTTGTATTCTTAATCGTGAAAAAGCACATTAAAAGTTCTACAATTCCATGACAGATCTAAAGACTTACCGTGTAAGCAATGAATTTCACATTGAATTGTCAAGCTACTTGTAAAATTTGCTTTAATGAGTCAAATCGTATAGTCTAGGATCTAAGCGATTACACCGGCGCACAAAAAAACCAAAGTAGTCTGTACATTGGGCGCTACCTATCTACGGGCATGTTTTTCGACCTGCGGAATACGAATTTCAAGTCAGTTTTTGCCGTCCACCCTGGAGTTTCGAGTAAATTGCGAAAAACCGTGAAAAATGGCGAAAATTTGAAGTTTTATCATTTATTCAATTTTATCAGTAACAAATATTTTGTATTTTATCGGTTTTTGCGATTTTTTTAGTGTTTGAGAGGAATCTGGACCAAATATATTGGCAGATTCAGATTACGGAGATCGAATAACAAGTAACTTTTTCTCGATCCAAGACTACAAGATATTTTTATCAAAATAATTGCAATTTTTGTAGTGATTTTTGCCATTTTTAAGGGTTTTTTACAATTTTCTCGGATTTGAAACAGCTTATGATCTAAGCCCCCTTAAAATTAGTATTCACGATATCAAAATACATGAAAATTCTGCTTGTCTTAGAGCCCCAATTTTTTTTTACCAAAATATCAAAATTTCGCTATTTTTCACGGTTTTTCGTAATTTATTCGTAACTGGAGGGTGGAATGCTAAAACTGACTTGAAATTCGTATTCCGCAGGTCGAGAAACATGCCCACAGATAGGTGGCACCAATGTACATACCACTTTGTTTTTTTTGTATGCTGATGTTATTATCGAGCAAATATTTATTATTTATTCCTTTTGGTGGCAAGCGAGCAAGCAGCACACCTCATGGTAAATGTTACTGCTGCCCATGGACCTTTGCAATACTAGGGGTATAGCTAGGCCGCTGCCTACCAATAAAAACCCCAAACGCACCCAGTTGGACTGCCGGCTCTCTCGATCACCGAACGAAGCACAATGGCACATTGCCATTGCTCAGACGTCGATCTTCTGCGAGCGTGTGGAACTACCTCGGATGGATCGGCCCGCGGCTGTGCAAAGAAAACTGTCAATAGCGTGGTCCTGCCACTAATAAATTTTCCATGAGTAGTTTCATTCTGATGAGACGCTTAACTGTTTTGCCTACAAAAACTTGATTGTAGTAGCTAAAAGGGGTAGCAGTATCAAAATATGTCGTTTCGACGATTGTTAAAAAATTATTTCTGTAATTTTTTTTATTAAATCTGAAGATAATTATTAACATTATTCTAAAAAAATATTTTTTTTTACAAAATGTATAGTTTGATTAAAGTGGCCTTTTAATATGTAAAAATATAATTATCGAACTGTCCGTATTTTCGTGAATAAATTCGGTTCGATGAGGCGCCCAACAATTTCCTATACGAAAATCTCGATTGTGGTAGCTAACAGGGTTAGCAAGGATAAGAGTCCTCTTCCTCTTTGATCTCCGGCTCTTTGATAAAACCAAAAATTTATAGGACAAATAGTTTTTTGAGTAATGTTAAAAATTATTTTACAATTTAATAAAAAAAAACATGTAAAATTTGATGATTCTTATATAGATATATTTCAACCTTGCTACCCCTGTTAGATAGTACAATCAAGAATTTTGGCTTGAGAAAAAAGTTAGCCGTCCAATCAAAATGAGGTTAATCACAGAAAATTATTTGTAAAAAGGCTTTTGTAAGGAATGGTACTAGCCATTGTATAGATAAAATATAAATGCATTCAATAAATACACCTATTTATTTAATAATTAATACCATACATAGATTAGACAAATGTCTCAGGCCATTTCACAGATCGTTACGAAACTGATTTGTTTATACGGTAAGGGAATCTGTACTAAGGTACGGTAAGGTTATTACTACTAACTCCTAGACTAGACTGACTAGAATTATCGTTGCACCTTTAAAAATGAACAAGCATAGATGCCGATTAATATTAATCTTGTCAACAGTTTGAAGATTTCGCTTTAGTGAATGCAATGCGTCTTTTAAAAAAATATCAGCCCTGCTACTGCACGTTTAATGACGACATTCAGGGTACGGCAGCTGTTGCTGTAGCTGGAGTTTTATCTGCTGCGAAAATTACAAAGAAAAAATTGTCTGAAAATGTTTTTCTCTTCCTTGGCGCTGGATCTGTGAGTTTGATTAAATATTTTATAGAATACTTGATCATCCTCAACCTGCTCTTATCCCAATTGCTTGAGATCGACGCAATATGTTTGCTTGCTTGCTTTTCCATCATATATATCGATTCCATATTTAGGTTAAGAATTCAAATTACTGAAATTTACCATTTAATATGCTTAATTATTTATAAAAACCCGATTACGAAGCGAAAACTGATGTCACAAGTGGGATCCGAACCCACACCTATTGGAAATTCGTCCCAATCGTGCTGCCACTTACACCACCGTGGACTATTGTAGGACATTCAAATCTCGCTTCGTATTATATTTACGTCTTTTAAGGAGACGTGTGCCATCTACCTGACATTGTTTACACATTGTACAGGCTTAATACTCTCTAACTTTGCAGTTAGAATTGTATTAAACGATGACATAACCCTGTTGTTCAAATTACTGAAATTAGGCATTTAATATGCTTGATTATTTATAAAAACCCGATTACGAGCGAAAAATGATTTTTGATGATGATTTCTCGCTCGTAATAGGGTTTTTATAAATAATCAAGCATATTAAATGTTTTAATTTCAGCATATTAAATGTTTTAATTTTTGTTTTAATTTCTACGAATTTGCCTATTTCAAAATGTTAATATTATTAATAGTGATGTTCATAGTTCCACTTGCGTTTATTTCCTATTGTTATTCAACATATACTCCAGAGTAAGGCAGTATACCGTAGTTAATCTAAGTTTTAGATGACTTGTTGACATCTATAGTTAAATGTAAGATCGTATTGTCCCCCATTTTCATTTGAAATCGATGGCCTATTTAGTTTAACGTAATTATTCAAATTTCGTGTGGTGACGGAGTAAGAATACAACTTACCACCCCCTATTTACTCGTGGATGATCGTAAGAGACAGCTAAGGGATATAAAACGCATATAACATGTATGCAAGAAAAGAAAAACTCGGTACTAAACCCTGTACCAACACGTCTGACCAGCGTGGTATATATAGTAGGTCAATTTCCCTCCCATTATGAGGGAGGCTCGAGCCCAACAGTAGAATATATATGAGCTCAAATGATAATAATAATAAACAATTGTATTTTGAGTATCATAGTTAGTACAACAATTGTATTTTGAGTAACGTGGTGGAACGAAAGTTTGATTGCAATCTGTTGCCCATTCTAAAAAGAATTCATCACATGTGGATGATTATGTGATAGCAATAATGAATTCTCTTCTTATGTGATAGCAATAATGAATTCTCTTCTTATGTAATATTTTCTTATTATTTTTTTTGTTGTTGTTTATTTTACAGATAATTTTCAAGTAATTGCCCTTGTCTTTTTTCCGCGTGGGCAAAATGGAAAACACTGTTTTTTCATATTCACAACACTAGCACTATTTTTTCATTGCATTAGATATATTGCCATTAAATACACATACATACATATCATCACGCCATATCCCTTGCAGGGTAGGCAGAGAGAACAGAGTGCTAGAGAACTCTATCCTTGCATACTTCACTCGCTTCTTCAACATTCATAATTCTCTTCATACACGCTCGCCGGTTTCGGAGACTCTTATTCGCCATTAAATCATTATTATATTAACATTGTTATATGAAATCTTCTACCTTTTCTTCCCACATTGTGCTGAGTTAAGTTACAATCTATCATCACCACTTATTTTCTGATCGGCGCCGTAAAAATCAGCTAAGGGCATGCTTGACGCCCTCTTCTAATGCCACCGAAGACAAAGATCGGGTACCGGTAGCCCGCTCGCACAGCGAAGAGAGGAGAGTTGCATGATGGGTCTATGGGGTCACGCGCCGCCTGTTCCGTCACCCCGGACCGATTTGGCGGGTCAAGACCACGTACATAATCCACCGCAACAAGCAGCTCTCTCCAAACTCATAATATCAATTGCGATTTTTAACTAGCCTGCTGCTGATTATGGTTTTATTTCTTTTCACGAGGAGATATATGCCCAACAGTCTTATAGGCTAATATTATTATTTTTTTACGGGAACGCTAAAACTCATTATGTAACAAGTATTTTAAATAAAATTACTTTATTTTTACATAACAACCATCATCATCATCATCAACCTGCTCTTATCCCAATTTATTTGGAGTCGACGCAATATGTCTTCTTCTTCCATACAACTCTATCAGACGTCATCTCTGTGGTCACTCCTTGTCTATCCATGTCATGTTTCACGCAGTTTATCCATCTTTTCTTCGGTCTTCCCTTACCCCTTAAGCCTTCAACATTCATACTTAAAGCTTTCCTCACAACATTACTTTCATCCCGTCTCATCACATGTCCATACCATGTCAATCTTTCACTCCTTAATTTTTCGTCACTGGCGCAACTTTCAAACTTCCTCTTATATGTTCACTTCTTATTTTATCCATTCTTGTCACACCACACATCCATCTCAACATTCGCATCTCCGCTACATGCAGTCGTCTCTCATCCGCCGCAACAACCATTTTATCTTATTCTAATATTATCGACAGGCTGGCATCGGTATTGCAGACTTATTAGTGGATGCCATGATAGAAGAAGGACTTACAAAGGAGGATGCTCGATCGAAAATATTTTTATTCGATCTTGATGGCATACTATCAAACAAGCGACCAAATGGAGTTCCTGATCATGCAAAGCATTTTGGCAAAGATATAGAGCCTACGAAAGATTTTAAAAAGTCTGTTGTGGAATTCAAGGCAACGTGTTTAATTGGTAAATTTGAAAGATTGCCATTATGATTTACTTTCTATATATTTATATATATTAGATTTCTTTTTATTATAATTTAAGATATTGTTTATTTTTACTACTTTATGTACAATAGTTTAATACTCTTGTCTTCGTTGGACTAGTGAAGATATGACTAACATAATTATAACACAATGACATAGGTAATAAAAGCTACAACTAACTAAATCTTAACAATCCTTACTAATATTATAAATGCGAAAGTAAGTCTATCTGTCTGTCGCTCTTTCACGCCAAAACTACTGAACCGATCTAAATGAAATTTGGTACACAGACAGTCTAGAGCCTGATAAAGGACATAGGCTACTTTTTAATACAAAAAAGGGTTGTAAAGGGGGATGAAAAGTTGTAAGGTATAATCGCCATTTTTAAAGCCAGAAACTTATTTTTAGGCTATTGATTAGATATGAATAAAAATGACATTAAAATTTTGTAAAAAGTTTACCCTTAAGGGTTAAAATAAAAAAATCGCGAAATCGCGGGCAGAAGCTAGTTTGAAATAAAATTATTTTTACGGATTCTTCAATTTACCGACGTTTCTAACACTTTACAGCGTTCATGGTCACGGGAGACTGAGTAAAAATAAATGATTTTTTTTTAGACTGATGCGTAATTGATCCATCCATCCATCAGTTTATAGACGTCCACTATTGGACATAGGTCTCTTCAAGAATTCCACTCAGAACTGTGTCACTGGAGCCCGTTATTTTTGTTGTATCCACTATTTTGGTGAGGTTGGGTGTTAGCTTTGGGGATTATAATGCCATAATCATCGCATCGTAACCGTATTAAAAAAAATGAGTTCGATTAAGAAAATAAGTTTTGGCTCGCTTAAAAAAATGTTTAGCATGGGAATTAAAAGAAGTCGTTATTTAAATCAATCTACACAGTCACGATCAAAGCCAAGGTTATTTTCTCATTTCATATAGAATTTACTAACACCCGTGAAAAAAAAAGCTAGTTAATTGACTGCAAAGATGGCGTAGTGGTTAAGATGACTATCTTCCGTGCCACTGCCATAGGTTCGATTCCTGCGCAGGACAATACATTGTGTGAGGCACAAAGTATTGTTCTGACTCTGGGTGTAATTTGTCTGCTTATATATAATTATGTTTGTAAAGTCCCCCGCAAAACAAGAATTATTTCATTAGTGCAGTAGTGGTGTCTATATAGAGAGAAAAAATATATTTTAACCATAATCTTAGACAAATTCATCTTCATATCACAAGACTCTGAAAAAGAGAAAGATACTCGTAATTTATATATCATCTGTTCGGCGAGCGAGAGTGGTGCCTTTAAAAAAATACTAATATTATTTAATAATAAATCTTAATTTGAGTTTTTACTGATTAATATTTGTATCATTTAAATATTTAGGTGTTTCTACGGTCGGTGGTGCATTTACACCAGAAATATTGCAACTATTGGCAAAGAATTGTGAAAGGCCAATTATTTTTGCGCTATCGAATCCTACACTGAGAGCAGAGTGCACAGCTCAACAAGCGTATGACAATACAGAGGTACAACATCATTCTCTTACTCTTATCCCAATTACTTGGGGTCGATACAATATATACTCTTTTTTCATAGTAGGTACATACTGTAAAAGCAACAGTTTTATGACCGGCCGCTTGCCAGACATCAACCATTCTTGGGGATGTAATTATTGACCAAACGGCATCAGATGGAGTTGGCCCAGGTCGTTATAAGGCTCTTAGTCGTCTTTTTCGACATCCACGGGCAAAGTAGGGGTTGTTAGTATTCGTAACCGCTACCACACATACACAGAAGTACAATCTATATGACAAATATAATTAAAATAAATTAATGTCAAAAAAGTACATCATTCGTCCTTTTGATATTCACTGTTGGACGTAGGTCTGCTTTATATTTTGCTACTAAGTACGATCTTGTACCGCCCACATCCAACGACAAAAAAGTACATTTTAAAACATCAGCTGCATTATCTGAACTCCAACTCGGCCGGTCACAGTTTGCGCAACTTAGGAGGATCGATCGTCCAATATTCCACAGTATCTGAAAATAAAGGTTTATAACCAGTGTATGTTACCAGCGATGACTTACGGCACTGAAACGTAGTCTCTAAATGTTGACCTCATAAAAAAGCTCAAAGTAGCTCAGCGTACTATGGAGAGAGCTATGCTTGGTATACCTCTACGTGATAAAATCCGGTATACGAAAATCCGTAGAAGAATGAGTGTAACCAATATAGCCCAAAGAATTAGCACGTTGAAGTGGCAATAGGCAGGCAACACCGCTCATCGAACTGACTGCTATCGGTTCTCGCGTGGCAACTACGAATCGAACGACGCAGCGTAGGGTAACCCCCCGCTAGGTGACTGACGATATAATGAAGGTTGCAGGCAACTGTTGGATTCTCGTGGGCCTAAGTCCAACAGTAGCTTGGTACAGATGGTAGAATATGATTTTTAAATATTATTTTGGTAACTGTATCATCATTCTCCTGCTCCCATCCCAACCACTTACGGTCGACGCAATATGTACCTCCTTTTCGTCCTATTTATTACAAAGCTATTGACAATAGTTCTACGACCGGCTGCCCACTCGATATCAACCCTCCCCGGGTATACAACCGTTGACCAAACAGTATCAGCTGCCGGCCCAGGTCGTTATAAGACTTCTAGTCGCCTTTTATGACATTCACGAGTTAAGTAAGGGTTGGTAGTATTCGTAGCCACACAACAATTTGGTAAGTTTATCATGACCATTAAACCCATTTTGTGATGACACAATCAGTTTTCGCAAATTTAGATAGTTCAGCGTGAATATGTCTTGAGTCTATTTAGTATAGGTCATAGGGATCATGACCCAGGCAGATGGACAGTGCGAGATACTTCATGCGTTTATTCGTGGTCTGATGCAAGCGGCTTTTGTAAATGAAACCATTTACTATAAATATCGTTTGCGGTAGTATAAGTTTTGCGATGTATAAAGGTAGTAAGAGCTTTTCTTTTTCAGCAATTTATTTTTTGAAGACTTTTTATACTTATTTTACCTACTGATAGTATTATTTATATGTAGATGTCATTACTGAGTCTACCTAAAAATAATTTAATGTTAGTAATTGTTTTAATGTTTGCTTACTGCCACGTTATGTGTTTAATTTTATTTTCCCTCTACTTTTTAGGGTCGATGTTTATATAGTTCAGGATCTCCTTTTCCGCCTGTGAAATACGATAATAAAACGTATTACACGGGCCAAGGCAACAATTCTTACATATTCCCTGGCGTGGCGTTGGGAATAATTGCAGGGAACATCAGACTTGTAACGGACAAAATGTTTCTTACTGCTGCTCAAGTAAGCACCTATTAATTTGATTTTAATATCAACGAAATCGTTCCTTTAATTGAGTAGCGAGTAAATATACTTTTTTATGATTGAATTGGTTCGGTGTAGTGTTACTTGTATATAAATAAGTAATTAATCGAAATTATTTGAAAAATAGCATATTTAGAGTAGGCTATGCTATGGTCATAGCCCACTCGATTCGTTTAGACTAGGGTGACGAAACTGACTGCGCATCACCCTATAATTTGTCATAGAGGTACATTTCAAACGCCAGGTGGGCGGGCCACCCGTATCCGATCTTATCATTAATGTTTCGAAAAGCACCAAAGGGGATTTTTTTGAGCATTTCCATGCTATATGACCTGTTGAGGGAAGGAAGAGGTCTTCTGAGGAAGAGGTGGTTTGGGTTTCGTCACGTAGACAAGATAAATTAAAATATGGCGCGCAGCGTTAGCGCTTTTAAAATAGATTTAATTGTAATTATAGGTATACATGCACTCTTGGCGTCGCGAGGCAGGCCCTATATCGATCAAGACAAATTTGAGTCTAATTCATTTTTGAATTCCCTGTTTATAAAAAAAAATATAACTATATTATTGGACTGCTATA
The DNA here is from genome assembly GCA_905163515.2 of Lymantria monacha. Classification (NCBI taxonomy): domain Eukaryota; kingdom Metazoa; phylum Arthropoda; class Insecta; order Lepidoptera; family Erebidae; genus Lymantria; species Lymantria monacha. The sequence goes on from LR991091.1 coordinate 22,141,982, forward strand.
TGTGAACTAGACGGGGCGGGTATTTTGGCGTATACTACGAGTTATCAGCGAGGAGAGAAGGATAATTATTAAAAAAAAATAGTGAAGTAGTATAAGTAATTAAGTATAATCCCTACTAATATATAAATGTGAATGTAAGTTTGTTTGTTACGCTTTCACGCTAAAACTACTCAACCGATCATCATGAAACATTGTACACATATTCTTGGAGGTATTAAAAGTAACATAGGATACTTTTTATTAAAAAAAAATCAAAATATTTATATGAAAAATAAAAAAATTGTTTGTCAAAAAATCTCAAAATCTAGCTTCTTCAACGCCATCTAGCAGTCCAGTAATGAAGTTCCAACCCCGAGTATTGTAATACCGTTGCACTGTATTACCGACGGTCAAAAATAAAAATAGGGGATCAAAAACTTTAGGAAAGTAACCTTTTACGCGGGCGAAGCCGCGGGCAGAAGCTAGTCCCCTATATTTTATTATTTTATTTATCATTATCTCGACTCATATTCTCACCACTACTGGGCTCGAACCTCTTCTACAATAGGAGGGCAATTGACCTACTATACCACGATGCTCAGACGGATTGGGTAGGCTTACATTTTGAGTTTACCCTGTCTTGCATAAATACTATCTAAATATTATATTTATTATCTCTTACGATACCCACGGGCAAGAAAAAGGATGGTATGCTTACTCTCTCACCATACGGAAGAAAGAGCCGGAAGCCCAAGTGGGGCGGGTTTGGGTTTTGTATTGGTGGGCAGCGTCCTAGCTATACTCTAGGTATTGCAAAGGTCCATGGGTGGCAGTGACACTTACAATCAGGTGTGCTGTCTGCTCGTTTGCCAAAAAAAATACGGAAAGTTATATGATTTATAATATATAAATATTGTTCGCTGATTGTTATTACAGACTCTGGCAAATTTGTGCAGTGATAAAGATACCAGTGTTGGTCGTGTTTATCCACCACTTACTGACACGAAGAAAATATCATTTGAAATAGCACAAAATGTTATTAAAGACGCATTCAAAGAAAGTATGTACTTTTTTGATGTACAATTGTATATATATGTATGTAGACGTAGAAATTTATATTTTCGGTTTAATGTGCTTTCGCGTATATAATATTTGTTTTTTTTTTGTGAAATACTTGCTATAGTCTATAAAATATAGCTTGATCTCTGTGACAGTTATCACTAGTGCTACACGCTTACGATGTAGTCCGTATTTTTGTTTATATAATTCCTTATTTTTTAAAGTTATTTGCTACTGCAATTGAAAACAATGTATGAAATTCTTATTGAAGTTCAATTAAATGGATGGGTGAATTGATTACAAATATATGTAAAACAATCTATGAAAATCTTATTAAATTAAAATCAATGGATTTTATTTAATTTAAACTGAAGCTGTTAATTATTATTCGAAAGGAGAATATCCTAGTTCATCGTCACTATTATCATCATCGCCGCAGCATTCTTGTAGGTTGATGATGAGTGCTCACAGATTATTTTCTGAATAATCATGTTTATTTAATAAAATATATTTTTTTTTTAATAAAAAAAATGGTCTTTTTAATATTATAACTGATGTCTGAATACTAAAATAGCATAATTTACTTATTTTATAGCGTAATCATGTGGCTTATATAGATAATATATTGGTTTTACTTGTTTAATAAATAATTAATAAGAATGTTATCGATTTACGTTTCTCGAATGTATCCATCTCTATCTTATTCTCAGTCCAGTATGACCTTGTACTTACGTAAGATTCATATTTCTATAAAATGGTTACTAAGTATTTTTAAACATAGTTGTAAATATTCATATTTTTATGTTCATATTTCAGTTGAGATATAACTAGCACGTTAAGAATGAAAATATAGGCGATACAAAATAAAATTGTAAACATGACGCGTATTTTTGTAGCTATCTGCCATAGAGATCAAGATATATTTTAAGGACTATAGGTATATTGATTGCGATCTCAGAGTATTTTATCTGACATAGTTCTTATTGCTCACTCCTCAGGTTTGTCTATTTATTTGAAATAAGAGTTCGTGGTCATCTCACTCTTGAAATGTGTGCACGATAAAAGCTGTAAAAACAGATTTAGGTTTTCCAAATGTATAATATTCGCATAAACAGAAAGTATTGAAAATTTTTGATTGCCTAAAGGATCGTCCTGCGTAGGGATAGAACTACGAAATTCAGCATACGAAGTGACCACTTAGACCACTATAGCACCTGTACAGACAAAAGTATTTCTTCTTCAGGCAATATATCGTTTTATAATCACTGGGTTACTTGAGAAGAAGGATAAAAAAACATCGAAAGGTTATAGTGTTTACAAAGGCTCTGCTTATAATAAATATATAAACAGCTAAATAAGATCGAATGGACAGTCTATGATAATTCAATTGTTAGCGACTAAGGATCAACACAAGTGGGTTTAATATTTAGTATAGAGTTTTAACATTTAATATTAGAGTATTAAATCGGAACAATGTGCAAATATTTTCTCATATATGGCGTGTGGTACGTTTCTTGTAAAGACGACAGTACGAGTCACAATTTGGTTATAATATGTATCACCCACATTGGTCTAATTGTTAAGAAAGTTGAAACAGGTTTCCCATAGACGTGAATTAAAGTCCCATGTCCCATTTTTCGTTCGCAAATTAGTTTTATAAATAACCTAATATTTATTTCAAATGTCGAATCTCAGTAATGCAATTTACGTACAACTGTTTTTGGGAGCAATAATTATACATTCCATAACTAAAAGGACAGAAAGACCGTTATTCGAGAACATTCTGCTAACGATGGACTAAATATATATGCCTTTAACGGAGGAGATAGATAGCGTTAACGTTAGTCAAATTCAAAATTCAAATTCAAATTCATTTATTTACTAGAAGTGTGGTTACATGTTGGTGGTCAATAAAATTGTACAGTGCCGTTACACTCTACCATAACAATGGTGTGTAAATATTAACCTTATAACTAAGTTGATTCTAAATTTAAATGTCTACGGGATAATCAATTAATGTCAAAAAAAATATAATAATAAATAGAAACGAAATTAAATAAATTGAACTAATTATTATAATAAATGTCAGGGTAAAAATATTTTGAACGGTCAATAATAAAAATCTGTCAGTGTCATTGATTGGTTTTTTTTTTTTTTAACAATATTCAATTATAGAAATTATTCATTAGTTCATTATTTCCGTATGTGTCATATATTCATTTAAGGAATAAAAACTTTTTTCTATTAGCCACAATTTTAATTTTCGTTTAAATAAAGCTGAAGGTAATTCCTTAAATGTATTTGGTAGTTTGTTATATATGTCTATGGCCTTTATGTAGGCATTATTCTCATAAATATATAGTCGGCACCTAGGCCGATGAAGTTTATATTTATTCCTGGAGTTTCTAGTTATAACTTCAGAATGTAATTGAAAATATTGTGGAAATAGTTTTAGAAAAACACAAAGTTCCTTAATATACATGCAAACCAGAGGCAGGATATTTAATTTTCTAAACAGTGGTTTACAGCTGTCAGTGAACCAGGATCCACAGATCGCTCTTACACACTTCTTTTGAATACGGAAAACTTTTTCAATCTCTACTGAGTTTCCCCATAGCACTACACCATATGAGAGCACAGAAGAAACGTATCCATGGTATGCAGTTAGAGCGGCTTCCGATGAGACAGTTTGTCGCAATCGATGGAGAGCGAAAACAAAACGGTCGAGTTTATTGCAAACGTATTCAACGTGAGCCTTCCAGTTACAGTGTTTATCAAGCACTAATCCCAAAAATTTTGTCTCGTTTACTACCTCTACTTGATTGTTGTTGTAATTGATATTTAAGTCAATTGGTTGCCTTTTATAGTTTTGAAATTGTATAATGTGAGTTTTGCTTACATTGACTTTTAAATTATTATTAGTTAACCAGTTGATCGTCTTATGAATAGTTAAGTTTATATCATTTTCAAATGTTGTTTTATTTTCACATTTAACAATTAGTGTAGTGTCATCCGCAAATAAAATAGTTTTATGGTGAGTTATATTTGGAAGGTCGTTGATATACATCAAGAACAAAAATGGACCCAGCACACTGCCCTGTGGAACGCCAAATCTGTTGATTTTGAAATCAGACCTACTTATAACTTTTATGTTATTTTGTATTTTGGATATTTCAACACACTGATAACGATCCTTTAAATAACTCCTTATCCAATCATTAGCCACTCCTCGAATACCGTACTTTTCTAATTTAAACAGAAGTAGTTTGTGATCTACGAAATCGAAGGCTTTGCTCATATCGAGAAATACAGCAGTTACTGGTATTCGTTCATTGATAGCTTCAGTAATTTGCTTAATTAGATTATCGAGTCGTTTCGGATTGTGGTGATTTGAGACAATCTTCCAATGGAATTATATACGAAAAATATATCTATTCTGGCAACTTGGCAACAAATCTTTGGGCAACTTTCAAAGGCGACTTTAATGAGAAAAACTGGTTGACCGAGCTTAGCTGTATTATTTTTAGTATTTTTTGGCAAATATATTTAGATAATAAAAACATAATTAATAAAATAATGAAAATAAAATATTAAAGTTAAGCTGAATTTGACTACTCGATTTCCCAGTTGAGCTACGCTTATTCTAGATAATAGTGGCCAAATTTACCTTCATATTCTAATAATTTTCAATCAGTGAAAAATTACATTTTTCGTTGTCTATAAATGAAACTTCCTGCATACTAAATTTCATAGAAATCAACAAATGTAGAATATAAAAATCAGAAATATACAAGAGTTTTTCGTATAAGACGAAGAGTTGTAAGTCTGTAGTAAGTCGTCGTAATATTAAATGACAATGTCAAAGCCTACGACAACGATGATGATGATGATAGCCTCATCATTCTCCTACTCTTAGCCCAATTACTTGATACAATATGCACTATTCTTTCATAGTACATATTGTAAAAGTTACTGGCAATAGTTTTATGACCGGCCGCCTGCCAGACGTCAACCCTCCTTGGGAATGTAATTATTGACCAAACGGCAACAGACGAAGTTGGCCCAGGTCGTTAAGAGAAAGAGTCTGAACTCTTAGTCGGCTTTTACGACATCCACAAGCAAAGTAAGAGGTGATAGTATACGTAGCCTACCACGCAGCTTGATGATAGTCTATATAATTAATATTTTTTTATTATTTTCTCCAGACTTGGCTGGTGTGTTTCCAAAACCTACAGATATGAAGGCGTTTATCGAACCACATATTTATGACTTGTGTTATCCTTGTCACGTACCAAACTATTATGACTACACAACACAAAATGCGTATGAGCCGAAGACTGTAAAAGAATTCTATTCTGATAAAAAGTTAGAACATTTGGCTATTTAATCTGTGGCATTATATTGGGTTATCCCGACGAAATTTCTCTTTTGTAGTAGAATGTAAAAACTATAGTAGAATGTAAAATTGTTTTACTACATATTTATATACTCGTGTTTTTATCAGAGGCGTAACTCCGCATTATATTATTGCTTTGAGATTACCACGTACTACTGGGGTGTTTTTTTTGTATAGATTATGTGAAACGCCGATGAAGACTGTGTTACTATTGAGAATTACCTGACAGTAATTTATGAGTTCACAAAATTCGTAGCATAGGGGAGACTGGGAGAATTGCGGACGCGGGGTAAATATGGACTAGCAGATACTACACATACACTTTACTCAATCCCTTAACATGACACCTGCGCGTTGAGATTAACTGTTTCTTTCGATGGACACCTGCGCATGATTTTCGAGATAAATAAAAACGAGAGGTGTCAAGGGACACCCGGATGGAACGAAGTTCTATTTTAATTATATAAATTTTTTCTGCCTTAAGCGATTTTTATCGTTATATTTTAGCCAATTTGCAAAATATCTTTATAAATTATAGCCTATGTGTTATTCTGATGTGCAAGCTACATTACTATAAAGTTTCATCGAAATCCATTCGGTAGTTTTTACGTGAAAGAGCAACAAACATGTTCACATCCATACATTTTTAAAAACTTTTACGTTTAAAATATTAATAGGATATACACTTCCACTAGACTATCAAAACTTTTGGGCCCCGAGCTCGAACGCGAGCCGGCCGCGCGGCGACACGAAATTAATTTCGTTGCGCATTATTTTGAATTTGCTTTATCTCTTAAGATATTGATTTAATTTGCATGTTCTGAAGGAAAAAAAATATCTTCATGAAATGCTCAAGCCAACTAATGTATTTAAAATGATAAGGATTAATACAGTATTTGTGTAAATAGCTTTTCAATTATCGTTTTATAAAAGGCCATTTTTTAAAGTATTAAAATGGATATAGTATGTTATCCTTAAGAGATAGACATATACCATCGCGGACTTTTTTGGAGGCCTTTTTAAGCTGTATACTGTAGTACTTTATTTTGATCTATTTCGTAGGGTTCAGCCAGCGTTTGCAATGTAAGCGCAAAATAATGTGTTTATTTACGACATCACATTAGAAACCTCTAAAATTATCAGTGTTTCTCTACTACATTAAACATATATTATACATATAAACCTTCCTCTTGAATCACTCTATCTATAAAAAAAAAACCGCATCAATATCCGTTGCGTAGTTTTAAAGATTTAAGCATAAATAGGGATACAGGGACAGAGAAAGCGACTTTGTCTTATGTTGTGTCGTTACAACTTTGTTGTATCGTGACAACTTTTGGTCTTAATTTTTTCCGTCTAGCCCCCTTTCGCGCGATAAGGAACTTCGTTCCAAAATGAAACATTTTTGTGACTTTTGATTTAGTTTTTGGGTGTACACTTGAGTGTTACGTCTTTAAAGTAAGTGATAATAAAAAGTTATTATTCCTTTTGATTGCCTTATAAATGTAAAATATATTACAAATTATTACCATTGTTGGTTTTTGAAACTCGTTGGGTTAATTACGGACAAGCACGGAAATACGGACAGCTGCAATTACCCCAGACTCGATTGTTACATAGTAAGTAACCGATCATTCTGAAGTTTGAGATGCCTCACAAATATATTAGAAAAGAAATACGCTTGTACTATCGAAAACTTACAAAGAGTCATAAAGAAAAAAAGGACACTTTTCGTCAGGCGGCAGAGAAGGACGACGTTCTGAGCTTTTTTATTATTCTATATGGCAAAAAATCAGCACACCGGATGGTAAGTGTCACTGCCGCCCATGGACCTTTGCAATACCAGGGTTACAGTTAGACCGCTGCCTTCCAAGAAAAAGCCCCAAACCCACCTAGAAAGTGGCTGCCGGCTCTCTTGCTCACCGAACGAAGTCCAGCAATTCATTGGCACTGCTCAGACGTCGATTTTCTGCGGTAGTGTAGTGCTACCCCGGAAGGACCAGCTCACGGCTGTAGACATAACTGTGAACTGTCAACGTTGGGGCCCTACCAATAGACTAAACTTAGTTTATTAACAAAAAAAGATTTTGATTTTGAAGAAATGGATGGTATTTTTGAAATTTTAAAATATCAATAATCAAATTCCAAAGTAAATTAGACTCTATCTACAATGTATATGAAACTGGGCTCAGCACTTTTCAACGAAATTCTAGGATTCTTTCGCCAAAAGGATTAAAACAAGTTGGTAACAATGCAGTGTGTGATTCTTTAATCACAGTTGTGAATTGTTTTAATGTGGAAGTCGAAAAATATTGCCAATAACAAACAAAGTGATGATTATTTGTTGCATTAATTGTGAAGAAAAATATCATGACCCACTCGACGGGGACTGGATATGTGTTCAAAATGAAAGAATTGGACTCTTGGGAATTGCATTGCCGAGAGAACTTCTTGAGGCTCTATTTGTGACTTCTGTAAATATTCCAGACCTTGGCCGTTAATACCCCATACCGTCCGTAATTAACCCAAGTTCAGTCCGTATTTACCCTAAAGACTACGGGTAATTGCGGACAGACAAGGTTTTGTTTTCGGGAAAAATATTGTAGTACTTGATTGATTTCGTGTTATAAGCGATATTAATTTTATAGATGAATAACAAAAGATTTATAATTATTAAAGTCCGATGTGTTATACCTGATACACTCGTATAGGTTCTGTAAGTTATTTTGCTTAAGTGTCTGCAATTCCCCCATCCTCCCCTATTAGCTATAAGTCGGGAAACTAGGCAATTCAAGTGATTATTATCTGTACATCAGGTACACAACACAAAATGCGTATAAGCCGAAGACTGTAAAAGAATTCTATTGTGATTAAAAGTTAGTACATTTGGCTATTTAATCTATGGCACTGTATTGTATGGCATTGTATCGGGTTTTTATAAATAATTAAGCATATTAAATGCTAAATTTCAGTAATTTGAATAACAAGCTTGTGTCATCGTTTAATACAATTCTAACTGCAAAGTTTGAAGTATTAAGCCTTATACAATGTGTAAACATTATCGGGAAGATGGCACACGTCACCTTAAAGACGTAAATATGATACGAAGCGAGATTTGAATGTCCTACAATAGTTCACGGTGGTGTAAGTGGCAGCACGATTGGGACGGACTCCCAATAGTTGCGGGTTCAAATGCCGCTTGTGACATCATTTTTCGATTCGTAACCGGGTTTTTATAAATGAAAAATATCATTTAAATATTTGTGCTTTAGCAAATAATTTATCCTCGCAAATAAAATCCACATAAGTTATCCACGTGAACAAGGTTGTCATTAACAGAGCCTTTGAATTATATAAATTCTATCTACTAAACTTATTTCAGAAAACAATGATGAAGCTGCCATGCAAATATTTTGAATGGAAAGAAAATTATTATGTGCTCCGTATATTTATTGAAATAAAAGTAAAAGTGAGTTTTATGTTTGCATACTTAGTGGCTAATTGATTTATTGTCCCAATGGTAACTCCTTAAGAATTTGTCATCAACCTTTGTTTTGTTCCGTGGAAGCTGTAAAATGGCTGATGGATCATCAGGAGATTAATCATCATCATTATCTCAGCTTATAATATGTCCCACTGTTGGGCTCGAGCCTCTTACGTAATGGGAGGGAAATTAACGTACTATACCAGAACGTGTTGGTATAGAGTTTTATTTCGAGTTTTCTTTCCCTTACCTATGTAAGTATGTATGTAATACCTATGTATGTAATAACATCTATATGTTATATGCCCTTTGTATCCCTTAGTCGTCTCTTACGACCAACCACGGGTAAGACAGGGGTGGCGATTTGTATTCTTACTCCCTCAACACACGAGATATCAGGAGATTGGGTAACAGATTTTCTGAGAAAAATACAACAAAAAATGCGATAGATCACTAAATCGCTTACCAAGCGCAAGGATAACGGTCATCTCGTCATCATCATCATCCTCATCATCGACATAATCATCATCATCCTCATCATCGACATAATCATCGTCGTTTTGCTTTCATCGCAATTACTTGGGGTCGACGCAATATCGTATACATTGCAAAAGTTTTGGCAATAGTGTAATGACTGGCCCCCCTGTTCAGGTTAGCGGGTCGATGTTAGTGATCTTTCACTACACCCACGTGCATTGTAAATGTTGTTATTGTGTAGTGGCCACTACGTAGCAATTCAGTTTAATCTCATATATAAAACTAGCTTCTGTCCGCGGCTTCGCCCGCGTAAAAAGTTACTTTCCTAAAGTTTTTCATCCCCTATTTTTATTTTACCCCTTAATGGTAATTTTTTTACAAAATCTTAATGTCATATTTAATTATATCTAATCAATAGCCTAAAATAAGTGGTCAAGCTTTTGGTTTTAAAAATGACGATACTTCCTTTCAACTTTTCATCCACCTTTACAACCCTTTTTTTGCATTAAAAAGTAGCCTATGTCCTTTCTCACGCTCTAGACTATCTGCATACCAAATTTCATATAGATCGGTTTAGTAGTTTTGGCGTGAAAGAGCGACAAACAGACAGACAGAGTTACTTTCGCCTTTATAATATTACTAAGGATTAGTAAGGATTAAAGTATGCCAGTAAGCACTAGTGAAAGATTGCATTCTTATCTTTTTACCACACGGATAAGTATATTGTAGATTTAAATTATAAATATTTTTTACAGGTGTACAGAATATTTTGTGTCAGCGCATCGTGAACATAATATTGTTTTTGTTAATGTTTGTATATTTTTTGTGGTTTACTATAAATTTGTTTTAATATTTGCTAAAAATATTATTTGCAATTTATTAGCGATTTTATTTATTACCTTCTATCGTCTTTTTGACATCCGTTGTTTGATATGGACCTGCATAATGATCAATAGGGCCACAATAACCATGTTTGCCATGGTAAGCATGGGGTTTAATGACCACAATTAATATGGTGAGTTTCTCTATATTTGAATAATAACATGCAAACCGCGAGTATCTGTCAATAGTGTGAGTGATTCTCTCTCTTTTGGTACTATATAACTTCCATTAATCAGCCTATCAGCGTTTACTGTTGAAGAGAGGCACCCCAAGTTGGAATAATATCAATCACCAGTGTAATGGAGATTGGAGTTGTTGTTACATATTTCTTTAGCGAGCGTTAGTGGCTAATCTCTTAGTTAACACCCTAGGCATATTTTACGGAGTTGATACATAATACTCTTAGCCTGTGGCTAAACTAGGACCATATTAAAGATACTGTATGGTATTATGGAAGATCTCTCAAAAGAAATACGTAATTTACTATGTGATATTCTTATACTATCTCTTTTTGATTATTGTAGTACTGTTTACGGCCCTCTACTATATTCTAAAACTGCACATTCAATACAAAGACTTCAAAATGCATGCATCAGATTCTGTTTTCATGTTCCTAGAAGGACCATGTAATGCCGTATATGATCAGATATAATATTTTAAACACGAAATCAAGAAGACAGCTTCTGCTCGCATGTACGACTCAAAAAATACTATGGACTAAAAAGCCAGAATACTTATTTGGAAAACTAACATGGTTGAGAGATTCTCACTCAAGAACTATTTAGAACTACTCTTCAAATACCAATCCATAAGACTAGTGGTTTCAAAGGCTATTTCAAATATAGTGTATCAAAAATATGGGATAATATTCCTCCTCCTATGAGACAAAAGATAAGTTTCGGCCTCTTTAAAAAGAAATATAAATCTCTACTATTAGTACGTACTAAAACCATATTTGATGCAACATTTATAACAAACTAGCAAATAATCGTATACTAATATCTGTATAGCGTTGAAATATGGCTATAAATTCTTCTATTCCATCCACTGACAACCACTACCCGCCCATACACAATCCACCTGAAAACACAGCAACCTGTTTAGGCAATTATACACATACGCGCAGACGCATACACAAGCAAATTTCATGTAATAGCACACCCTCACATTACAATTTAATTCATCTATCTTTTCATTTTCTTTATTCTTTACTTTATGTTATTTCTATTATTACTACTCTTGCTTTAATTATTTTATTATTAAGTTTTTACTCTTTAGGGGTTTGCTGAAAACCAGCCGTGCATATATACTATGCCATACAGCGCTGAGCATTCCCCTGTTGACAATATAATGTGTAATTAGTTAATAAAAGTGATACATATATTGTAACTGTTACCTATTTCCTCATTTGTTATATTGCCAATAAATCTGATTCTATTCTATTCTATAATCTTCTTGATATTATCCCTAATACTTGGTGTTGATGCATGTTTTCTACTTCTATCGTATATATTGCAAATGCTTCGGCAATGGTTTTATAACTGGCCGCCTGCCTGCCGTCAACCCCACGGAGCATCTCCGTGGTCAACCCTCCTTAAGAATGCAGCCATATAACTTACAAGCGTGGAAGTAAATTTTACGGGCGCTGTGTTACTCGAATGTGAGTAATAAGGCGACAAGTGAGCTATGTCGTGAATATTTAAATTGCTTTCATACTAAATATTGTTGTAGAAATTATGCTACGAGAATGTATGAATGTGTTGTAGGACCACGTCGGCATAACCATTGTAAGCTATACTTAGGTTCTCATTGTCAACCACTGAAGACAAAGATCGGGTACCGGTGGGCCACCGGTACCTCGCTCGCACGGTGAAGAGAGGTGCTTACAAAGTGGGTTTATGAGGTTGCGCGTCGTCTCTTCTGTCGCCCCGGACCGTTTTGGCGGAGCGCGACCACCTCCAAAGTCCACCGCAAAAAAAAAAGTTCTCACTGTCAGAAATACATGTATAGTTATAGATCTCTAGTGCTCTATATGATTTGTGGTGGAATGATTTAGAAGAGACTTTTTGTAGTATTAATGTAAAAATAATAATACATGCGAGTTAACATGGACACGTTGATTTGTTATAGTAAGCTATAGTAGTAGGCGATGGGTGTTGTTATAGTATGCTTTAGTGGTAGTGTTGTTTAGGTGCCAAATAAAAGTCCCAAATAAGTTAAATTATCTATTATATTACAAACTAGCTTCTGCCCGCGGCTTCACCCGCGTAAAACCTTTTACTAAAAGGTTACTCCATAAGGGTATTTTTTTTACAAAATTTTAAAAGCCTAAAAGGTTGCTCCATAAGCGTAATTTTTTTTACAAAATTTTAATGTCATATTTATTTATATCTAATCAATAGCCTAAAAATTAGTTATAAGCTTCTGGCTTTAAAAATGACGATACTTTCTTACAACTTTCATCCCCCTTAACAACCTTTTTTTTTGCATTAAAAAGTAGCCTATGTCCTTTATCAAGCTCTAGACTATCTGTGTACCAAATTTTAATTAAATCGGTTCAATAGTTTTGCCGTGAAAGTGAAACAAACAGACAGACAGACAGAGTTACTTTCGCATTTATAATATTAGTAAGGATTATGTGTTACAAGTTGCGAGTTCTGTGGGTAAGTGAATCAAGTGATTATTTCTATTCTATTAAACTAAATAAAGCCTAGTGTATTACACATATCACTACATAAAAGCTCGGCGAAATAAATAAATTCTTCTAGGCTCCTTATTAGCTCGAACAGGTAGCACTATAAAGTGGTAGAGCCACACTGTTGATATTTTTGTGTCTAGAACTGCGGGCCGGTCCTGGCCTAGCTATACCTATATAATACCAGAGTATTACAAAGGTCCATGGACGGCAGTAACCCTTACCATCAGGCATGCTGCTTGCTCGTTTGCCAACAAGACCAATAAAAAAAACCACTGAATCAATACATTTATTTCAAGAGGTTAGGATTAGCTACTTAAATATTTAGATTATAAAATGAGAAGCCGACAGCCCTCAAATAATTTTAATATAAATAAAAAAATCACATTTTAAAACAGGGAGTGATTATGTTATGTCAGTAAATCAACTAAGATTTCTCTAAATCAAGAGAACATATTAATCTAGTTACTTTATTATTTAGACGATTATAATAAAAGCAAAGAAATTTATACATAGAAACCTTTTGGTGGAGTATACTTTACTACTAATGATTCAGGCTTTGGCTTGCCCAATTCTATGAATCATCATTATCATTACAGCCCATATACGTCCCACTGTTAGGCTCGGGCCTCATCCGTAATGGTAGGGAAATTAACCTACTATACCGTGCTGTTCATACGTGTTGGCATAGGGTTTTGTTTCAAGTTTTCCTTCTCTGCATAAATATTATATGCGTTTTATATCATTTAGTCGTCTTTTACGATCACCCACCAGTAAGATAGGGGGTGGTGAAGTGTATTTTTACTCCGTCAACACACGGATAATTCTATAAATATTCTAGACGGATAATTCTAAAAATGCAGTATAAGTATTTCAAAATTATCGCTCCAATTTTCTTGCTCGTGGGTGTTGAAAAAATGACTAAGAGATATTATATGCAAATAACATCAATACTAGAAAAGTTGTGTGGTAGCGGCGAGGAATATTACCAACCCTTACTTTGCTCGTGGATGTCGTAAAAGGCGACAAACAGCCTTATAACGACTTGGGCCAACTCCATCTGATGCTGTTTCGTCAACAACTACATTCTTAAGGCGGGTTGACGTCTGGCAGGTGGCTGGTCATGAAATTATTACCAATAACTTTACAATATGTACTATGAAAGAAGAGTACATATTGTATCGACCCCAAGTAATTGGGATAAGAATAGGAGAATGATGATGATGAACATCAATACGAGAAAAGAAAAATTCTAAGTAAAAACTTATACTAACCCATATGCCTAGGCGTGGTATAGTAAGACAGTTTCCTTCCTCTTTTGAACGAAATTCAATCCCAGAGCTGAGAGATGATGAGTAAAGAATTAAGTTTTATATTTTCAAGTATTTATGAACAACTTATAAACAATATACATTTCAAAATACATAAGAATACTTTTCATACCTAACGTTTCTTTGTCATTCAAAGGGTTTCATTTTCATAGAAATGAAAATGTAACAACTAAAGTATGAGACAGGGCAGGAGTGATATATGAATATCACATGTTCTTGGTACAACGTGAATTTGCAATTTAATTTTGCAAAGGAATTCCTTACAGCGCTAGTTCAGACTGAGTATTTGGTGAAACTAAGATTTAAAAAGTATATAATAATCAGATCACGCTGAGTATGGGGTTTATGTAATATATTCTGAGATACCCATATATTTTATTATTGTTGTGTTGGTATAATTTTATAAGTGGTAGGACCACGATGTTGATAGTTCTCTGTCTACACCTGCAGGCCGGTCCGTCCGGGGTAGTACCACACTGTCGTAGAAGATCGATGTCTGAGTAATGGAAATGTGCTATTGCGCTTCGTTCTTTGAGCGAGAGAGCCGAAAGCTCAACTGGGTGGGTTTGGGGAAATGTAATGGTAGGTGGCAGTGGCCTAGCTATTAGCCTTGGTTATAGCAAAGGTCCATGGACGGCAGCGACACTTACTATCAGGTGTGCTGCTTGCTCGTTTGACATCAATAAGCAATAAAAAAAAAACTGTTCTAATAAAATATTATTATTTCTACACTACTCCTTACTTTAAAGTGGTAATAGTAAAAACCGGTTGCGCTATAATCGGAAGATCGGATGGCAACGCTCTTCTGGTAAATTAAATTAGAATTCAACTTTCACTGCATACATTGTATAGTTAAGCTACCGTACCAGGTGTCTTGGATTCAGTTTCCATGCAGGAAAATTCTTTCCGAGATCCACAAATATTTATTGTATCTGAGTAATTTCCGTTCATTAATTGAGTAATAAAAGTAAAACGGCCTCTTTACTTTTTGGCAGCTATATGAACGACAGTGGACGTCGATAGCTGATGGAAAGACGGATGGATATGGTCCGAATTCGTAGCCGTGATTACGATATCACAGATTTCAATTCTCAGCTCATCTCAGCTCATATATATCCCACTGTTGGGATCGAGCCTCCTCCATAATGGGAGGGTAATTGACCTACTATACCACGCTGGTCAGACGTGTTGGTATAGGGTTTTGTTTCGAGGTTTCCTTCTCTCGTATAGATGTTATATGCGTTTTACATCCCTTAGTCGACTCGTACGATCACCCGCGGGTAAGATAGCGGGTAAGGTGGTGAATTATGTTCTTACTCTGTCACCGCCCGGAAAGATTTCAATTATGGAAGATATAATATGTGGTAAAGCAGAAAAGAATTTAGTTTAATGCCTTTATTATAAAGAGTGACGTATAGGGAATAAATGCGAGAGACCAAATTCGAAATCGAAGAAATCATTAGATTAATCTATTTTTTTGTTTGACTGATGATAAAATCCAAAACTTGTATACAGTAGTATACATTTGAAATAAAACTATTCTTACGGACTTTATCGCATTTGTATTTGAATTTCAATTTCTCGACGTTTGAAACATTTTACAGCGTTCACGATCACTGGAGGACTAAGGTGTGTAATAACGATGACGTCTCATGTCCAATAAGTCATCCTTATTACAGAGATTTATATTTCCCTGCCACAGTATCAGTTATTAAATTTTGATCCACATTTTTAACACAAATTCATTGCATAAAGAAAATGATTCTATATATAAAATAGTTAAGTGTTAAGTTTCAGATCCCTCTACAGAATGCAGGTGTTTATAAAATAGGCTGTGTCTATGGTCTCTATGTTTAGGCCAAACAAAGAGATTTGTAAAAACTCGGATCAAGGAACATATAGTTCATGTGAAGCTCAATAGTGGTAGGGCCATGCTGTACATATTTCTCCGTCTACAGCCGCGGGCCGGTCCGTCCGGGGTAGCACCACACTCTCGCAGAAGGTCGATGTTTGAGTAATGGCAATGTGCTATTGCACTTCGTTTGGTGAGCGAGAGAGCCGGAAGCTCAACTGGGTGGGTTTAGGGTTTGTATAGGTAGGCAGCGGCCTAGCTATACCCTTGGCATTGCAAAGGTCCATGCGCGGCAGTGACATTTATCATCACTACACTGCTTGCTCGTTTGCCACCATAAGCAATAAAAAAAGGCTGTTACGATACCCGTAAAATTTTCTAAAAAGGAAACAAAAATCAATAAATATAATAAGGAGCACGCATTATGAGGAAGAGCCGCTTTTTTCTGTTCTAACTATAGCTTGCTCATGTCAGGTCATCACAATTTTTACATTTTGTAAAATTTTATTTTTTAAATTATTAAGTGTATTTAAAAATAATTGAAGGTAAAAATAATAAAATGTTTACTATTATTATAAAATATATGGTCAAATATTTTTGCAAGCTTGGTTCAAATATTTGGGCAAGTTTTGCTTATATGACTATAGACTATATATAACTTGCGGTACAGTAGTTATACTATACAGAGCATACGTTTTCGGTGGCAACGGTCCAGCATAATGATCGTAGTAACAGCTGGCGCATTGCTTGACGACCGCGAATATTATGTTGCTTAGACATCCGACTTTGACTTCAATAGTGTAAATTGTAAATAGATGACATGTATTTTTAAATGTATTTTATTTTAAAGATTATGGTCCGATGGTTCGGACATGTGGAAATAATGCCGAAACGAACTTCTGGTTAAGAAGAAATACAATGCGAAAGTAGAAGGATGTAGGTAACGGGGGAGACCGAGACTCACCTACCTAGACCAGATTGGTCACATACTGAAGGAAGGTAAAGTCAAGAGTCTCCGAAACCGGCGAGCGTGTATGAAGAGAATAATTAATGTTGAGGAAGCGAGTGAAGTATGCAAGGATAGAGTTCTCTGGCACTCTGTTCTCTCTGCCTACCCTGCAAGGGATATGGCGTGATGATATGTATGTATGTATAATTAACGTAGGCAAATTACACCCAGACTCAGGACAACAGTTTGTAGATCGCACAAATTATTGTTCTGCGAAGGAACCAAACCCATGGCGCTGGCACGAAAGGTCAGTCATCTTATACAAGACGCCATCTGTGCGGTCAAAATTGTGAAAATCATAAAAATTTGTAAATTATTAGAATGATGTAATACGATTCATTTTTAATTTACGTCTATATTCGTTGGGTTATAAACCTCAAAGATTATTAGTTTTGGTATATATTGTGTACGAGACTCGAGCAGTGGAACGTATATGATGCTGAGCTGATGATGATGACTATAAATCGATTGGATCCGAAATAACACTATTCGCCTGTAGAAAGTTGACTGCTGTCGCGAGCTAAAAAGATCTGACAAGAAACTCAGTGCGGTTATCTTCTTTTTTAAATTACTTCTTTTATATAAAATTGTATATAATATATTTAGTAAGTATTAAGTACTAGTGTGATGTCCTCTAAACCAGGATATATTTTTTGTTTTTCCAAAATATAATGCAGTAAGATTATGAACCAAATCTTATAAGTGGTACCCAAACATGAGTTAACCACTATAGCAACCACCACTCTGATCACTCATCTCGACAACCATAGGAAACAGGGCCACTCTCATCATTCTCTTTCACTCACCTTAGAAAAAAAGGAGATACCCGCTCCACGTAGCTACAGCAACCACAGATCTTTTCAGTATGACCGAACCATAAGCTAAAAACTACAATCAGAATATTAAAACAATACCTAAATTCATTAACATTTTTTTTACTATCTCAATTTTCAGCCATGGTACAAAATTTTCTGCGAAAACCTTTGAAACCGAAGACCTTTTTTTGTGTGGCTCAAAATTCGATCAGTGGGTCACCGAGGCGCAAATAGCGATTTGCCTATCTAATACAGTAAATCGAGAGAAAATTCCGTCCTTTATTCATTCCATTCAGTTTCTTTGCAAAGTCCTAAATATGTTCGCTCGCTTGATGTAAAGAAAATACTAGCATCTAAACAATTAGCTTACATTTTCTTTTATTTTTGTAACTTCAGATAAGTCACTGTAAGCAATTTTTCAAAATAATATTTATATGTCTCAGAATGTGAGCCGTCTCTAGAAGTCATCATTCTCCTACCCTTATCCTAATAAATTGGTATCGATACAATATGTACTTTTTTTCATAGTATATATTGTAAAAGTTATTGGCTATATAATAAGTAATGTAAAAGTTTTATGACCGGCCTCCTGCCACACGTCAACACTCCTTGGAAATGTAATTGTTGACCAAAGGGCATCAGATGGAGTTGGCCTAGGTCATACATAATAAGACTCGTCTTTTACGACATACACGAGCAAAGTAAGGGATGGTAGTATTCGTAGCCGCTACCACACACATAGCTTTTTCTAGATGTAATAACAAGAGGCCACCGAAGACAAAGATCGGGTACCGGTGGCCCGCTCGCACGGCGAAGAGAGATGTTTGCAGGGTGGGTCCATGGGGTTGCGTGCCGCCTCTTCTGTCGCCACGGACGATTTGTCGGGGCGCGACCACATCCAAGGTCCACCTTGCGGGGAAAAAAAGAGATGTAATAACAAGAAATCTCTTCTTTATCTTTCTCTTGGTGGTATATCCGCGTCATAGTTTGTATTTAAAGAAAGATTTAGAAAGTTGTACCTTGAAGTAGTTTTGAACATGGTAGTATACAAACCGACCTCTCGTGTCGAACATATAAGGTTAGATTCCTATATAGGATAATTTTTCTAAAGCTAAGTGTTTCTAAAGCCACTTTGATACAAAAAATATTCCTAAGTGCAGTGTTGTCGAATAAAAAATATAACTACACGAAAAGGATAAATAATCCAATAAACTATGAAATACTATTATTATCCTGAATACATATTGTTTAAAATAAATAAAAGCTTGATTAATTGTAGATTATAAATTTATCCAGAATAATCATTAAGCATTATTTTTATTTAGCATTTACGAAGACGTATTAATAACCAATCACGCATCTGAAAAGAAAAGACCTTACTTTAGTTGATAAAGTGTTATTCCAATTGATCCAAGAGTGTACATTTTCTTAAAGAATTTAATGTTCTTCCATTGTTGTCATCTGCTTAAGTTTCTTGGTTTTTTTAAATGATAACTATGAGAAAGAAAGGTTGGTGCTTAGTGTACATTATATAGTGTATCTATTAGAATTAGAATATATTTCATGATTGAAATAAGTTCTCATGTGAAATGAAAATATTTTTACGGATTTTGTCGCGTTCATGATCATGGTAAGTTCGCTTTTTAATAGTGTTCGAAACGTCTGGAAGGTTAATGTCAAATACAAAAGCGATATAATCCGTAAAAATAGTTTTATTTCACATGTATTATACTCGTGTGAAATCATTATAAGTTTTCATTTCAAATTATTATAAAACTTTTGACTTTCTATAGCCTACAGACGACCCTCATTGGACATACGCTTCCCCAAAGGAGAGTGATACAATCATAACAGCCGTGCTGGGCAGACAGGTCGATATTTGAAGTTGGTGTTATAAAGCTCATGCTTCTGGTGAGCCTTTAGCCGTCTTTTGGTACTCCCTCCCTTAGAAACTCTCATGGAATACAAACATCTGTCACCATAAGGGATTTTATATAAATTGTCTTAGCACGATTCTTGTTCTACCTAATTTATGAAACTCAACCAACTTTTACAGATTTTTTGTGAATGATCATGAGAATCATGGAACTCATCATCATCATCATTATCATCACAGCCCATATATGTCTCACTGTTGGGCTCAGGCCTCCTCCGTAATGGGAGGGAAATTAACCTACTATACCGCGCTGGACCGATGTGTTCGTATAGGGTTTTGTTTCGAGTTTTCCTTTTCTTGTATAGATGTTATATGCATTTTATATCCCTTAGTCGTCTCTTACGATCATCTATAGGTAAGATAGGGGTTGGTGAATTGTATTCTTACTCCGTCACCACACGGAAAAGCATGGAGCTAGTCAGTGCCAATTTTCATGACCATTTTAGACCAGGACGGGATGTATACGAGGGATTAATTATATAATATTTTTTATTGTAGAAATGTAATTATGTGTGCTTATGTACTGCATAAACCTCGGCACTTTAGATATATTCCGTAATCTTGAGACAATATACTCACACAATATATTCTACTGTTTTATTGACTATATTTACACTAGAAAACAATCCTTATATGATGTATTACGTTGTGTGCAAAGGCTTGTTACATAGGTACTAATATAAAGCCTAATAATATCCCAGAGGCGAATTGTCCAACATAGGAAATCCGGCATGTCACGCGTGCAGCATATTCAATGTAGCTCCAGGCATCTAGTTCAAAATCATGTATATTTGGAAACCAAAACCAATGCTGTTAGACAATATTGCTTATAAAATATAATTTCCATTTGAAATAAAATCATTTTACGGATTCTATTGCGTTAGTATTTGATTTTTCATTACCCGAAGTCACGAACAGCTTATAGCGTTCATGGTCACGGAAAAAATTCAGTGACAATGAACGTTGTAAAATGTTCGTAATATCGGGCATTTAAAAATCAAATACAAACGTAATAGATTCCGTAAAAAATGTTTTAATTTAAATATTTAATACTCGCGTACATATTGGAAGTATTTACATAATTTCAAATTAAATGCTAGAAAAAATATTAACGTTAGATAAGATCTAGCTAAAAATATAATTGCTTTAGGAATATAATGATAATAGAATAATATATTCCTAAATAGCTTTATCATTCTTATAGATTTTATTGTCTTTATCAATTTTGATGGAGTATTATTTCAATAGAAAAGTCTCCCATAAAAATTTTATATTTCTAAGAGATGAATGTTATTCTGAGGTGAAACATCAGAATATTTGAGGTTATACCTAATATGCTTGTTGAAACATGGATGTATCAATTTCAGATTTTTCCCATATGACCTCTTGGACATACAAGTTTTGCTTTATGATTTTTTTATCGTGAGTATCATATGAGATCACTGAGCTGTGAGAGAAGGAAAGTAACTATGTTAACTAGGTAAGAGAAGGTTCACAGAAAAATGTGTTAGACTTGGCACGTAAATGAACTGTAAAAAGATAGAAAATTTGTGAATATCTCTAATAATGTATATTTATATAACTACATAGACCACTCATAGAATAAAATACAATTTAAATAAATGAGCAATTACCGTATTTTAACTTAATTGGTATTATTACATTTATATGTCAATTTACTTCTGTAATTAAGTGTTGATTTCAGCTTTAATCATATTTTAACAGATAACCAAACCGATTTTCTATATGCTTTCCAGCTTTGCTCGTTACCAATATAAGTACACTATTTAAAAGATCCAAAAACCATTAGTTGTTGTCAAATAGATTATCCAGTTTTAAATTTAACCTTTGATATAATCTCAACTTGCTTTTTTTTCAGAGCAATTTTCCAATAAATTTTATCCTTACTGTACATAATATAAAATAGCTGTAGTTTCGAATTACTATTATATTAATCGTCGTGTTCAACATTTTTTCTTTGATGTGAAGCTAAGGTGAAGTCTTCAAACTGCAAGTAAAAATACGAGCGTCAGAAAAGTTTCTGTGTTACGTGTTAGTAAGTAAATAATAATAAAATGCATTTCCACCCCTACAACGTTAATGAAAACCCTGTAAGAGAAGAAAACCTCATAAAAAAAACCATACACTAACCTAGATAGGTTAGATAACGTGGCATGTTGGGTCAATTTTATTCTGTATGTATAGAAGACCTGCTTAATAAAACTCTTAGTCGTCTTTTACGACACCCACGAGCAAAGTAAGGGTTGGTAGTATTCGTAGCCACTACCACACAGCACATCGAGCCTTCTCTACAGTGGGAAGGAAACTGACCTACTATACAAGATCAAACGATCAGCGTATAGGTCATACTGTATACCTACATGTCTACGAGTATGTAGGTATGCAGTTTTATTTTGAGTTTTCCCTATCTTTTTTCATCTCAGCTCATATATGTCCCCACTTTTGGGCTCGAGCGTCCTCCGTAATGGGAGGGAAATTGATCTATTATATCTACACGCTGGTCTCACGTGTTGGTATAGGGTGTTGTTTCGAGTTTTCGTTCTTTTGCATATATGTTACGAGTATATACGTTTTATATCCCTTTAGTCGTCTCTTACGATCACCAACGTTTAAGATAGGGAGTGGCGAATCTTACTTCAATAATATCCTTCTCACAGATGTTATAATATTCCTTAGTCGTCTTTACGAAACCCTATTCCATCGTCATACGGGTAAGAAGAAAAAGAAAAAAAAAGAAAAATTATTTATTTCTCCCTCGCAGAGGGACACATAAGTATATAACATAGTTGGTATTAATAGTAGATAACACGAGAGATATGTAAAACACAACACATAAGAGCTAGTGTCCCAACCGCGAGCAAGTGAAAATGATCGCTACTCAGCATAATGTTGTGGTAGCTCATATGAGAAACCACAACGCTGTTCTTCCGTAGCGTCCTGTAGGATGTGGCGATTGACAGCAGACTCAAAAAGCCAACAAACAGAAAAAATACGAAATAAAAAGTTTTGTGTACATACTCGTTAACACATTCATTAACGGAGAGAACGTAAAACAATAATGACAGATTAGAAGGACATTGTATCTGTCATGTTAAAATAGAATTCTTAAAATAGTACATTAAAATAAAAATATAAACAAAATAAAAAAATTATATCAAAACATTTCAAAAGTACAAAACAAAATAGCAATACAAATTAAAATCGGCGATAAGTAACATAACAAATATATGATTAGGCTGAATGTGATTTATTCCCTTTGCCCATTCGAACAGACGGTATCACTGTGTCAATGTGCTGTTGTCAAATAGATAGATTGTAAATCACCACAATATATTTACTATTAAATAACACAATATATTAAAATATATTCACTATATAACACAATATATTCACTATTAAATACTTACACAATAGTATTAGGTCCAAATCTTTCAACGCACGCATCCATAAACTCGTCTATGAACTCATTGTACTCTTTGTCTCGTACACGTCTTTGTTTTACACCCACATACGTAGGATCTTCCAGAAGCATCTAAAAATTATTTTAAAATTTATACTTTTGACTTTTATAATCTTGTTTAACGTAAGACAATTCTTTGTGTGAATATGCTGAGGTTAGACGTTATTTGTGTAATTTAATATTAGTCTGTAATGACTACAGACTAATATAAATATCAATTCAAATTTAGAATAAAAAAACATATGATTGATAAAGAACATAATGTGTCGGCACTCCACATTTTCTTATAGCAGTCGTCAATCAGGCAAATGAATGAGCATCAGAGGTGTGGAAAAGCAGCGGTCTCCCAGGCAACTTATTCCTGTCTGTTAATTCTGGTGATTATAACTTGATCATTCATTCTCTCTTCGTAAGGAGGTTTATTTACATCATTAGGCTCATGGAATAAAAATCTACTAAGTAACGAGTTTTGAAGTAGCAAACCTACCAAAATCTAAATTTACTCTCAATTTTGAGTAGTATACTGGTATATTTTGAAGGCCAACGTCGAATTAATATAAGACCACTATTGAGATAACCTCAAGAGTGTTCCCATTTCAAAAATCAATAATCTAAGTTGGCATATAAAAAGGTCGGCAAAAAAAACCTGACAATAACCATGGGTATTTTTTTCTTTTTGCTGACTTTTTTATATTCACTGGGTATTACAGATTCGTTTCATATATTATGTATATTACATATTTTTGTGCAATCTACAAATAATTATCTGTGTGATGACGGAGTAAAAATACTATTCACCATCCCATATCTTACCCGTGGGTGATCGTACGAGACGACTAACGCTATGTCCTAATTGGCTGTCGCAATACGACACGACTTTTGTTGTCCAACCGATCAACTAATGCGACAAAATTAAAACACATGCTTTTGAATGGAGCTGTCCTAACTGACAACTCGCACTGACGTGCGACATCGCATTTGTTGGTCGTTGTGTTTTAAATTCAAACCTGTTCTATTTTGTCGTGTCGGTCGTCCGGGCAACACGTGTTTTTGGTTGATAAGTAAAATGAATATAGTACGAGAACCGACTGCGGGATTAGTACGCTCATCGGTTATTTACTAAAAACCAAATTTTTATGTATATTTATAATTAGGAGAATATATATCTACCAAGTTGCCTATCAAAATTTGGCCGCTAATATTTTTAATTAAATTATTTTTAATTGCTTTTTGGGAAAAAATTTCCTTCACTTGTTTTTTAAATAAAATATCGTCTACATCACGGCAATTTACATAATGATTTTAAAAAATCACGGTTGCTATACTGCACCTGGCTGCACCTCTTCGCAGCCAGGTGTAAACAGGTATGATTTCGATACATTTATACGTTCATAACGTATATTTATTAATTATATATCAAATTGCATTTAATTTTTTTCTATTAATTATCATATATGGTTACCTAATTAAATCTGGCCGCAAATAAGGGTTGCTGGCTGTTAAAGATGATAAATATTTAAGGTAGAGTGAAAGAGATAACGCGTAACATCATTTGTCAGACGAGGATAGCGATTGCCGGCTGTACGACGGTTTTAAGCCATTGCGCTGTCTGTTGCCAGCAGTTTAATTAGGTAACCATATATGATAATTAATAGAAAAAAAATAGCTTCAATTTGATATATAATTAATAAATATACGTTATGAACGTATAAATGTATCGAAATCATACCTGTTTACACCTGGCTGCGAAGAGGTGCGGCCAGGTGCGCAATAGTAACCGTGATTTTTTAAATCATTATGTAAATTGCCGTGATGTAGACGATATTTTATTTAAAAAACAAGTGAAGGAAATTTTTTCCCAAAAAGCAATTAAAAATAATTTAATTAAAAATATTAGCGGCCAAATTTTGATAGGCAACTTGGTAGATATATATTCTCCTAATTATAAATATACATAAAAATTTGGTTTTTAGCAAATAACCGATGAGCGCACTAATCCCGCAGTCGGATCTTAGACTATATATATATCTTTGACAACGACATTTCGACGACTGACGACAATGCAATTTGGACACAATGATATTGTCGTACGACCAACTTGTTGCACGGCAATGCGAACAACCGATTTTGTCGTATAACGACTTGCCAATTAGGACGTAGCCTAAGGAAACTAAACTCGGAACAAAACCCTATACCAACACTTCTGACTAGCGTGATATAGTAGGTTAATTTCCCTCCCATTACGGAGGAGGCCCGAGCCCAACAGTGGGAAATTTATGGGCTGTGATGATGATGACAAATAATAGTTGTAAGTCTAGTACCCTGAGACACAGATCTTTCTTTTGACACAAAATAGCTAAGCGGTGCTAGCTAACAAAACAATAGTTCCAAGTTTGGGTAAAACTTAAGTATTGAAAAGGGTTATTGAAATTATGACCTCTTTGTTGATTTAGTAAATAAAACGTTTTTTTTTTTTTGGGGGTTGGACTACGGTCGGCGCACTCCTCGCACCACTCCGTCCGGGGCGAGAGAGGGGCGTAAGCACGTACACCCATAACCCACCCGCGAACCTCGCCTTCGTCGTTGGACCGGCCACCGGAGCAGCGTGAACTTGTCGTCAGTGGCCGGCCCGACGGAATACCCCCTGAGGGGTACCCTCTCCCTGAGCGACGTGCTCAGGGGGAGAACGTCGGTCCTTCCTCGCGCGGTCAGCCTCTCGGCAGGTAAGGCTACGTCCTAATTGGCAAGTCGTTCTACGACAAAATCGGTTGTTCGCATTGCCGTGCAACAAGTTGGTCGTACGACAAAAATGATGTGTCCAAATTGCATTGTCGTCAGTCGTTGTCAAAGATATATATATGTCATAGTATTAGTCTAAGATCCGACTGCGGGATTAGTGCGCTCATCGGTTATTTGCTAAAAACCAAATTTTTATGTATATTTATAATTAGGAGAATATATATCTACCAAGTTGCCTAATGCCTATCAAAATTTGGCCGCTAGTATTTTTAATTAAATTATTTTTAATTGCTTTTGGGAAAAATTTCGTTCACTTGTTTTTTAAATAAAATATCGTCTACATCACGGCAATTTACATAATGATTTTAAAAAATCACGGTTGCCATTGCGCACCTGGCCGCACCTCTTCGCAACCAGATGTAAACAGGTATGATTTCGATACATTTATACGTTAATAACGTATATTTATTAATTATATATCAAATTGAAGCTAATTTTTTTCTATTAATTTATCATATATGGTTACCTAATTAAATCTGGCCGCAAATAAGGGTTGCTGGCTGTTAAACATGATAAATATTTAAGGTAGAGTGAAAGAGAGTTAACGCGTAACACATTGTGTCTAAAAAAAATTGTGGTTCTAAAGCAAAAAGATAAAAAAGAATTTGAAGATTTTTGCAAAACACAAAGCGTAATTAAAATTTGAATTGAATTTAAGATTAATATAGGTTATAGTTACAATATAAACGTCACAGTTCTAACTTTGAGGTTTTTTTATTAAAAAATATTTTTTTTAATTCGGGTTGCAACTAGACGGCTGCATTTTTCAACAAAGGGAAAATTCGGCCCTTGAATTTATTTATTAAGCACCCACAAATTCAACAAGTTTTTGCATCATTGACGAATCCTACTGACATCTTTGATGAAACCAAAATTCAGTCGCAAACGCAGTCCAAGAGTTTACGTGCCTTATGTATGGACTCCCGAAGTGTCAAAGCGTAAATGCCGCAAGATGTTTATTATTTAACAAAATGTACGCTTCAAAACAAAATAATGAAAAATTTATGAAAAGAATTTAAGGTTTAGACTCAACGCACATTCCGCCGTGTTGGAAATCTTTGAAACAAAAGTTGTTGCGGATAATCTTTGTTAATTCGATGTGGGTAAATGCCACTGAGCCGGACTGTATCAAGTTCAGCCCGGTAAATAATGGCTGGCTGCTATTAGATGGTTTTCTAAAACCAACATGGTTCCTAGGAGACTCAACTCCAACGCAAGTTAAGAATGTGGTATGTGATTCTATCTAGGTATCTGAATTTTTTTCCCAAAAGCAATTAAAAATAATTTAATTAAAAATATTAGCGGCCAAATTTTGATAGGCAACTTGGTAGATATATATTCTCCTAATTATAAATATACATAAAAATTTGGTTTTTAGCAAATAACCGATGAGCGTACTAATCCCGCAGTCGGATCTCGTACTATATTCATTTTACTTATCAACCAAAAACACGTGTTGTTCGGACGACCGACACGACAAAATAGAACAGATTTGAATTTAAAACACAACGACCAACAAATGCGATGTCGCACGTCAGTGCGAGTTGTCAGTTAGGACAGCTCCATTCAAAAGCATGTGTTTTAATTTTGTCGCATCAGTTGATCGGTTGGACAACAAAAGTTGTGTCGTATTGCGACAGCCAATTAGGACATAGCGTAACGGACTGATTCCCCGGTCCAGTCACTCGCGACCTCGGCTAGGGCAGCATTAGGCGCAGGTAATCGCGGCTACGCCGGCCCAGTCGCTGGCGGCGGCTCGCGTCGTCGAGGAGACGTGTACGCGCACCGCCGCCTCCTTCCGCGAGACTACTGCCTCGCAGAAAGCTGCGACCGCGTCCCAGTTCCTGACACTGTCGCCCTGGCGATGGTCGGCAGCGTCAGGTCGGCACCGATAATTGCGACGAGTTCATGACGCTGCTCTGCCCAGGTGGCACAAGCCTCGAGCGTATGCTGCACCGTATCCTCGTCGCAATCGCAGTGGTGGCAGGGTGGGCGTCGATGTGCTAGGCGGTGAGCTCCCTTAAAGAGACCACACCGCCCTCTGCTCGCACTCCCTACACCCGTCGATACAAATCGGCGAGCATCTCCACCTCCAGTTCCCGTGGGGGAGTCCCGGCCAACAGGCACGCTGCCTCCGTCGCCACCGTGCGGTACCCGCGTATGGCCCTGACCGCCATGGCCCTCTGTGTTCGCCACAGAAGAGCCCTGAGTCGGACGGTCAGGTACCCCGCCCACACCGGTGCGCCGTACAGGGCCATCGATCGGATGACCCCCGCGTACAGCTGTCGGCACGTAGCGATCGGTTCGCCCACATTCGGCATAAGCCACGAAAGGGCGAACGCCGCGCCGACGAGCCGCGGAGCGGGCCTGCGGAAATGCTCCCGAAACCACCAATGCCCGTCGAGCACCAGGCCTAAATACTTCATATGGGCCCGGATGCTGATGTCAACCGAATTGACGGTGATCGAAACGCCGATGGGAGGGCCCATGTGGGGCTCATGGAACAAGAGGGCCTCCGTCTTGTCCAGGGCCACCCTCAACCTCAGCGCTCCGATCCGTCTGACGATCTCTTCGGTGCTGAGAGTCGCCAGGCTTGCCGCCTCCTCCAACGTCCCACCACGGCTTGTGACGAGCGTGTCGTCGGCGTAACAGATCACGCCCAGCCCGGGTGGGAGGCTCCCTCTCAACACCCAGTCGTAGCCGATGTTTCACAGGGTGGGCCCGAGGACCGACCCCTGTGGCACACCGCACGTCATGGGCGTTCGCACAACGTCCCCTACTCGGTCGGCGATGTCTCGGTTGGCGATGTCCAGGGACACCACCAACAGCACTCCTCCGCCGGCAACAACCTCAGTTGCCACGGCCCTCAGGCGCAACAGAGCCGCGATCATCGAACGACCCCTCCTGAACCCAAACTGGGCGTCCGATAGATCGGGCCCCGACGAGGTGCCGCTCGATGCGGGCAGCCAGCACCCTCTCCAGTAGCTTGCCCGCATCGTCGAGCAGCACGATGGGCCTGTAGGCCGAGGCCGACTCTGGAGACCATCCCGGCCTCGGCAGGAGCACCAGCCTCCCCTCTTTCCAGCGCCCAGGGAACCGCCCGGACGCTAAACATGCGTCGAACAGCCCCCTGAGGCGGGGACCCAGGTGGTCGATGACCATGGCCAGCACATGGTTGGGAATACCGTCGGGCCCGGGGGGGGCGGTGGATTTTCCGCGCATGCGCGCCACCGCCATCCCCATCTCAGGTTCCGTGATGGGCGGAACACTGTCATCGTCGGCCTCCCGGTCAGTGTCTGGCGAAGCCATGACCGGGAGCGTGTGCTCCGCCCGTCGTGGAAATAAAACGTTAACAAAGTCTCGCACCTAGTATTAGACAGTATGAGCGTGCGAGACCAAAAGCGCTCTATCTTTGTACGACACCCGCGGGAGAAGAATGTAATATTGCTATAATATTAAGAATATAATCACATTTATAGAAGTGGGACGTATATGAGCTGAGATGAATGAATGAATGGATAGTATATCTTACTTATTATATAATAAATAAGATGTATTTATAAGTACGCCTTTTTATAATATTGATTATAA
Organism: Lymantria monacha; assembly: GCA_905163515.2. NCBI lineage: Eukaryota > Metazoa > Arthropoda > Insecta > Lepidoptera > Erebidae > Lymantria > Lymantria monacha. The sequence goes on from LR991091.1 coordinate 22,171,768, forward strand.
TTAAATCTAAATTTATAAATACCAGACTATCTGTCCCGATATCCAAAGTGATTGGCAAACACTGATTAGGTTTGATTCCTGCCAATGCTGTAAACAAAGCAAGTTTGGTCATCGGTATTCCCCTACCGAAAGCACTCCGATCAGTCTGGTTATCTTGACCCAAAACCTTTCCAGTTTCCGTTACTATTATTGCTCTGATGTCACGATCCGGCCTAGAATAAACACGTCATTAACATAAAATATATTTGTGTTGACATCAAATTTGTAATATTCGTGAAAGAATAGAATTTATATTGAGTATATTCAAAATTTTTTCGCGTGGTGACGGAGTAAAAATAAAATTCACCACCCGTGAGTAATCGTAAGAGACGACTAAGGGATATAAAAAGCACATAACATCTACGCAAGAGAAGGAAATCTCGAAACAAAATTCTATACCAACACGTCTGATCAGCGTGGTATAGTAGGTCAATTTCCCTCTCATTACGGAGGATGCTGAGCTCAATAGTGGGATATATATGGACTGAGTTGGAGAATAGATGGTCTCTACGGTGTAAGTGTAATATTCCACGTGTACCATAACTTAGGGGATGTGTAGTTACAAGAATTAGCTGAGCAGAGTACTAATACGCAATGCCTATATTGTATATACCATTACTTTCTTCAAAATGAGGCCGCATAGGAAAATATCAAGTCACACTATAATTTAAGTTGGGCAGCATGAACGACCTTCTCTATAATACGCACGTACAACTTTGAGCTGCCTTATGAGGTAAAAATTTAAAAATCACGTTTCAGATCCGGAAAGGATCACAAGTAAGCAGAACTGATAGATTAATAAACTCTTCCAAGTAAGAGCTTCACATATATACGGAAACATTTTTATAGAGTTTTCAGATATAGTAAACTTTTAGATTCTCGCAAGGGTTTCCTTCACCAATCAAGCACTTATTAAAATAAATCTTATTAATATTATAAATTTAAAAGTTTGTGAAGCTGTGATGATCTTAAAAGTGATAGGACCACGCTGTTGACAGTTTTCTGTTTACAGCCGCGGGCCGGTCCGTTCGGGGTGGTACCTACTACGCTCGCAGAAGATCGACGTCTGAGTAATGGCAATGTGCTATTGCCATTCGTTCGGTGAGCGAGGGGTGGGTTTGGGGTTTGTATTGGTAGGCGGCGGCTTAGCTATACCCTTGGTATTGCGAAGGTCCATGGGCGGCAGTAACACTTACCATCAGGTGTGCTGCTTGCTCGTTTGCTACCATAAGAAATAAAAAAGAGAGGTGTTTAGATGTTTGTTACTCAATAACGCGTGAACCGTTGAATAGATTTGGATGAAAATTTGTGACCATTGCCTGGATTAACACATATTTTAACTCGGTAATGTGCTTCCTTAGAAAAAAAAGTTTAATTTTGGGAACATTTTTAAACTAATGAACCGCAGTAAGAAAGTGAAAAAAAAATACTGATAACGAAAAACTTCCCTTAGCAAAATAGCTCAATTTTGGGCAAGTTATTTTATACACGGGCGAAGAGTGGGCAGAAACTGATAGAATATTTCAGAAAAATGATAGTTTCATTGTGAAAGATACACAGGCTATTTGAGACGTCTGTGTCGTTATCTATTGGTCTCTTCACTGCGTTATCTCTCATGTATTGTATTTAGAATTGTGATTAAATAATGTCAATGTTTATATAACTACATTTCCATGCCTTTGCTGATTTGAACAGCAACTAGTGATGAAAATGTTAAATTTATCTCACCATTTCTCAAGAAGATCGTAAACTTGTCCTTTGTCTTGAATATTTATGGAGAGACCCTTTGGTTTCTTGTAAACAACCCCAAAGTTCTTGCAAGGTGTCGTCACGCTCGGGATTTTGATAATAGGCAAATATTGTTCAATGTATTGTCCTAACAAAGTAAAGTATAACTTTTCGTTTGCATCCTGTAATATAGTAATATCGTTATTTAGAATATAGCTTTCAAATTACTGAAATTTAGCATTAAATATGCTTAATTATTTATAAAAACCCGATTACGAAGCGAAAAATGATGTCACAAATGGGAAGTTTAACTATTGGAAATCCGTCCCAATCGTGCTGCCACTTATACCATCGTGAACTATTGTAGGATATTCAAATCTCGCTTCGTGTTATATTTACGTCTTTAAGGAGACGTGCGCCATCTACCCGACAATGTTTACATATTATATGGGCTTAATACTTCAAACTTTGCAGTTAGAATTGTATTAAACGATGACACAACCTTGTTATTCAAATTACTGAAATTTAGCATTTAATATGCTTAATTATTTATAAAAATCCGATTACATATAGCTTTTTCATGAAGCAATATCCACTGTTAATTACGCGAGTATTACACATTTGAAATAAAATTAATTTTACAAGATTGTCGTCCTCCCACAACCATGAACACTGCAAAAGGTTCGAAACATCGAGAAATTAAAAATCAAATACAAACGCAATAGAATCCGTAAGAATAGTTTTGTTTGCCATATGATGTCTATGGTTCAAGGATATAACCTTATTCTAGAATTAGTTCAGATGTCACCATATTAATAAAAAAAAAATACATAACTTTTCATATCGATTGTCGTGGAGGTTTGTTGTAACTGCGATTAATAGCTTAATATTGTAGTTATATCCATCCAGGATGGAGGATTACAATATTATAGAATGTAATTTATATTATTCGACATTATTAAAAATACTGTAAGTAAGAAATATTACAAATCCAAATATACATAAAAAGTATAAATTTTAGATTTATAATATTTCTTACTTAAGCGTAATTAATAATTTTGAATATAATACATACAATTACGAAAAGTCACAGGTGCGCGTAGAGATTTCGAACTAAATTTCTGTTGACCTGTATTTCAGTAGATCCTAATATTTTGTTTGTTTGCTCTCTAAAGTAGAAATTAAAATTATATTTATCCCAAAAAAATGGATTATTTGTTTGTTTTATCATTAACTCATATCGACGAATTATCCTTTCAAATCTAATTAATGTATGATAGATACAAAACCTTTTTGATAGTTGAACAATTAAATTCTATAGAAGTGTCTAGCACAAGCTTACGTCATCTATGGATATAACTTTGTAAGCTGATAAAATGTACGGTAGGTAATAACGCAGGTACAATTAATAGCCAATAAATTGTTACAAATGATTATACGTAGTTGTTATACATACATACCTGTACCTCAGACAAATAAAGATAAGGCTGATTTATAAATTCTTCTCGGTAGTCATCAGATAATTTACAAATATCTAATTGTCGTTCTTCATCATTAGTTTCTACATTTAAAAGTTCTTGCAAGAGTTTTAATGATTGAAATTCATCGGGCGGTAACAATGTTGGTTCCTAAAAACGTAAAGACATTTTTTTTTAAGAAATTAAGTATACAAATTTTAGGATTTAGGATGGAAAATTTTAGGATTTAGGAACGAACGTCTGGTTAAGAAGATATACAATGCGAAAGTGGAAGGATGTAGGTACCGAGGGAGACCGAGACTAACCTACCCAGACCAGATCGGTCATGTACTGAAGGAAGGTGGAGTCAAGAGTCTCCGAAACCGTCGAGCGTGTATGAAGAGAATTATGAATGTTGAGGAAGCGAGTGAAGTATGCAGAGATAGAGTTCTCTGGCACTGGTCTCTCTGCCTACCCTGCAAGGGATATGGCGTGATCATATGTATGTATGTATGTATCTATTATTATAGAGATTGTATTAGGTATAATGTTTTAGAAAATATATTTTCCGTGTGGTGACAGAGTAAGAATACAATTCTTGCCCTCGCGTTTTTTTATTGCCTATGGTGGCAAACAAGCAAGGACACCTGATGGTAAGTGTTACTGCTGCTCATGGACTTTTGTAATACCAATGGCAAGCAACAGCCACACAATACAGCTAGGCCGTTACCTACCAACCCAAATCCACCCAGAATATTTGGTTTCCGGCTCTCTCGCTCACCGAACGAAGAGCAACGGCACATTGCCATTACTCACGTGTCACGTCAATCTTCTACGAGAGTGTAGTACTATCCCGATATGAGCTGAGATGACGATGATGGTGATGAATTGCAATGTAGGTCATATAAAACGGGACTGATTCCATCATCATTATCATCATCCCAGCTCATATTGAGAGCTTCCTCCATAATGGGAGAGAAATTGATCTACTATACCACGTTGGTCAGATGTGTTGGTATAGGGTTTTATTGCCAGTTGTCCTTCTCTTGCATAGATGTTGTATGCTCTTCTATATCCCTTAGTCGTCTCCTATGATCACCCACGAGTAAGATAGGGGGGGGGGGTTTGGATTGGGTGATGAATTGTATTCTTACTCCGTCAACACCTAGATAATCACGGAACTGATTGAATCTGATATAAGAAGAATTTAAGTGACTCACTTTATTTTTAGATGTTGTCTCCAAATATTCGATGCTTGGTAATTTGGATATTTTTGTACTTATAACGGCAGTAACAGCGGCACTTTTCGGTAAAATTGTTGAAAATAACGATTGTGTTTGTTTTAGAATCTTTGTACATAAGAAAAAAAAAAGAATAATATGAGTTATTATCATAAATTTTGTCCATACAATAATGGACTAAAGATACAATATAAATTAAATCGTAAATTTTTCTCGTAGACATGACTCTTGGAAATAACTTCTTTTTTTTAAGAGTTGTTGGTGCCGACTGCTCTTTTTCTTTTTTTTTTGCGGTGGACTATTGAGGTTTACCACATCCCGCCCGCCAAATCGATCCGGGGCAACGGAAGAGGCAGCGCGCGACCCCATAGACCCACCCTGCAAAGGGCCTCTCTTCGCCGTGCGAGCGGACCACCGGTACCCGATTTTTGTCTTCGGTAGATTGGTTCCGACTGCCCTGAAACTCATGACAGCCGACGTTTAAAGATATGTCCTCAAGAATCATCATGATGTTTCATTTAATCTTGGAATATTGTTTTCCATTTAGATTGCGGGTACTAAATTGTTGTTAGTCCGTGGAAAAATATTCTACCGGCACTGGTTTTAATAGACAGTAAACTCTAATATGATTGGCTATAATTAAATTTGGACTATATACGTTCATGATGTGCTCATCTCTTAAAATATTCTGCTAAAATAAGTTTCGTCCTTTCATAATATCGTCTCATTTAATTAACGAATTATTATTTTATAGATTATAATATTACCTTTCCTCTTTGTGATCTCCCCCGAGTACTACTGCTCTTTCCATTATAGCCATATCTATAATGAATATTTTTATTAATTGTAAAAGCAATTTGATTATACAAATGTCTTTAGATTTTTTTAGGTAGTAGGTACATATTTTGCAGTAGGGCTGGAGTGAAATACTTTCTTTATAAACTCAAAAATAAGATATTGCAATATTTATATAATTTTAGACCAATCGTGTTCCTATCAAAAGATTAATTGATTAATAAAAAACTTACACAAGGATTCGGTGCAAAAAAGTAAACATTTCTCTAAAAAAATATTATTACAGAAAAATGTAAAAGCTACCTACAAAAACCTTTTTGACAACTTCAGTGTATTATCATAATTCTGCCAGAGAATGCTCTAAAAAAAAATAAAACCATAGAGAATTTTCAGTTATTTTACAATCTCTTTGATGCTCTCAATTCGAGGTTCACGGCTACTTGGCTAAATTAAGGAAAAGGGTTGAAAAATCTCTAGAAGTTGGTGCTTTTGTGTATCTTAAAATCAGTTTTAATATTTATTTATATAATTTATAACTTAAATTTTATATGACAAAAAAAAATAACAAAACTTAATCTAATTTGCTATTTAAGTGTTAAGTATTCATAAATTAATTATTTATTTAAATATTAAATTATCATCAGATTTGTTGATAAGCGTTAGTGAATAAAACTTCTCAGGAAACAAAACAAAGTAATCATATAAATTTATTTCTAAATATATCTGCAATGTATAAAGATCATAATGATTAATGATCCTAAAAGATGCGGCAAGTCTTCGCTATCCGCATGCATACGAAGATTGATGAAAGGGCAGGAATACAAAGTGTGTTTAGGGCACCATTACTTGAGCATCGTCGACATATGGTGTTCTGTCCCGAACCTAAATATCTTTTCATATGCCATAATATGAAATATATGGAGTTGATGTTTTGTTTGTTACTGGTATTTGTCGTACTTCTGCAGCTCTTGTGCTTTATTTTTTAATGTAAATATGCACATTTTTACTATTATTTTCCACTAACATACAAAAAATATTTTTTATTCATAGGATATATATATAGCCCGCACAGGATTATCGTTTCACTGAGGACGATATATTTGATTGAGAAAAGTTAAGAGACAATATATGTAAGTTCACATTCATCATGCCATTTGCCTTCTGCTGCTGGACGTAGGCCTCTCTTATACTGAGTGTATAAGGAGATAGTAGAATCATGTTTGGCAGGCGAATTGGCGATCGCAGTGAGATGTTATACGTTTCCTAGGAGAGCACTGCTGGCTGTTCTCTTAGTGAATACTTATTTTTACGACAAGGGTGGCGATAATTGTATTCTTTTCACATAGCTTCACATTAGAATTTCAAAAATCATTTTAGCAGTTCCAAAGATATATAAGTATGCTTCATCTAAACTAATATTTTTCATTACTTTGATGTCAGAAGAGTAAGTAGCGCACATGAACGTAAGTGTTAGTTTTCTCTCATAGATCTCTGCAATAACAGGGACACAGTCAGGTAATTGCTCACTGTAAGATGAAGAACCTTCCGGCTCTTTCTGTCGCCGAGATTAGTGCAGTAGCAATCCACACGTAGATTGTCTGCGAGAGTCCTGTACTACTCAAGGTGAGCTATTTATGACTGCATGCAGAACGCAGCCCGCAGCATAGTTCTGATACTAGAAAAATATATATAAGTTATCCAAAAGATGAAACTGAGTATACGGAATAGCCAATTAGAAGTAAAAGCCTATGAAAGAAAAGATTTTTTTAAATAATCAATAAAAGAATAAGACTAGTTTTTGTAAATAAATTTTAGGTAGTACAATATATAGTACATACATACATACATATCATCACGCCATATCTCTTGCAGGGTAGGCAGAGAGAACAGAGTGCCAGATATATAGTAATAACGATATAATAATTTGTGATATTTCGTCTCGTCGTCGTCTCAGCTCATATATGTCCCACAGTTGGGATTGAACCTCCTCCTTACTAGGAGGGAAATTGATCTACTATACTACGCTGGTCAGACGTGTTGGTATAGGGTTTTGTTTCGAGTTTTCCTTCTCTTACATAGATGTAATATGTATTTTATATCCCTTAGTCGCCTCTTACGATCGCCCACGGGTTAGATAAGGGGTGGTGATTTGTATTCTTACTCCGTTACCACACGGATAATGATATTTACAAGAGCCTTATACATTTGAAATAAAACTATTCTTTTTTTTTTTTACATTTCGAACACTTTATAGGACTCATGGTCAAAGGAGGACAGACCTTCCGTAACCAACGCTGTAAAGTGTTCGAAACTAACTTAGAACAATAATTCCTGGATTGCACAATGTTATGTGGGTATCAAAACTACGACACTGGCATGGTGGGACCAATACACGACCTGTGCAATCAGATTAATCAATTTTAATTAATCAGTAGGTACAATAAAGATATATTTTCATTATACTGTTCTTGCACACTGAAAAATATCACCTCTCTCAATATAGGCTATTACAGCATTAAAAGACAAGATGGATCGCTAATGAAGTACCCAATAACGTTCAAGAGCTCGTACACCCAAGTCCATTATCAATGAACCTTACTATTTGTTCATGGCAGGTTCTCCGAATAGATTTAATACTAAGACCCGGCCAAAGTTGCGGCCTAGGGTCGATCCGAAATTCACTTTAACAATTAAAAGTGAACTTTATCGAAATATAATTATAACTCCATATCCCTTGCGGGAAATTGCTTGATATGTTAATCGGAAATCGAGCAATTTTCAGTGAAGCGTATATTCCCACATAATTAGACAAGTTGGAAAAGGAATAAAGCCAAAATTTGAGAAAGCTGTGAAAGTTTTGCGCGTTATAATTTGTTTGGAAATTATCTGTGCTCAGAGATGTGTACCGTAAAAGTTAATTTGTATTTATTTGGCCTAATTATGTTAAGATATTTTATTAGTTTGATGAGAATTCTAGATTCTTCATTTAAAATAAATTACCTCATACAGCTTATCATTTGGCTCAATTATACTACTTGTAACTTTCTATTTGGCTCAATTATAGCTTATCATTTGGCTCAATTATACTACTTGTAGCTTACTATTTGGCTCAATTATGGCTCATCATTTGTCTCAATTATACTACTTGTAGCTTACTATTTGGCTCAATTATAGCTTATCATTTGGTTCAATTATATTAATTATTCTATTTTAGTAAAATTATAGATATTTGTAAATATATTTTTATATTCATAAATAACGTATACCTCTTTATGTGGTGACGGAGTAAAAATACAATTCACCACCCCCTAACTTACCCGTGGGTGATCGTAAGAAACGACTAAGGGATATAAAACGCATATAACATCTTTGCGAGAGAAAGAAAACTCGAAACAAAACTCTATACCAACACGTCTGACCAGCGTGGTATAGAAAGTCTATTTCCCTCCCATTACGGAAGAGGCTCGAGCCCAAGAGTGGGACATATATGAGCTGAGATGATTAAATAATGTATACTATTAACAGATGATCGCCTTACCGCATTTAAATGAAATTTTAGAATGTTTCATAATTATTCCGCAAATTATTTAATTACATATTGGATACCCGATATGGAGTGAAGGATTAAGAAAACAAAGCGTGACCATTTCCTTTTTTCCTATGGAAGTCATACAAAATAAAGGATTAGAAGAATGGTCAACAGCACTTTCCTAGTAGACTTTTAGGATCACTGTGAACGCTAACCTACTTAGCATGGCCGAAATTATAGCATTATTCTCCCCCTTTTTTTTTCTTGCGGTGGGCTATGCTGGTGGTCGCGCCCTGCCAAATCGGTCCGAGGCGACGGATGAGGCGGCGCGCAACCCTATAGAGCCACCCTGCAAGTACCTCTCTTCGCGGTGCCAGCGGGCCACCGGTACCCGATCTTTGTCTTCGGTGGCCAGCATTACTCTCCCCTAGGGAGGTATATATCCAATAGATTATGGATAAATCATTACGTTATGGATTTATTTAATAACGAAACAATACATTTTTTAAATCAACTCTACCAGCTATATCCAAAGGCACAGATGGCTTAGTGATTAAGATACTAATCTACCGTGCCAGTGTCGTGGGTTCGATTCACTACTTTGTGCGATCTACAAATTGTTGTTCTAAGTCTTTATGTGATTTGTGTCCGTTAAATTGAATATTTGTAAAGTCCTCCGTTACAAGGATTATTAAATGTTACAAATATTTTATCCACAGCAATACATAGATAATTTCCTTAGTGCCAGATGTTGATTTCTTATATTTTTTTTAAATTCTATGTAACAATTAAAAATAATTACACTCTAGAGCATAATCGAGTTCATAACAAACTTTAAAATTAACACTCTGTAGTTTACTGAGTAGTGCGCGAACATAAAATTCCACTTCAACGGTACTGACACAAATACATCGTACTGCAGCGAACCACTAACGTATTAAACTAATGCTTACGAATATTGTCTCTGTTTTCAGTTTTATACTTTTAATGCTATCTTCATGTTCAATCTCATTCTATTGTAGACGCGAATGTGAGTTTGCTTGTTTTTTTTAGGCTTTGTTTTTATTTTAAGAGCGTGTGTGATGTACAAAGTATTGCTCTTAGTCTGGTTGTAATTTCTCTCCATGAATTATATGTTTGTAAAGTCCCCCGCAATACAAAGATCCGTAGGTGGTGTATAAAAAAAAAGAAAAAAGGAACCTGCTGTATACAATACAGCAGTTTTTTTTTCCTTTGTAGTAGTACTTTTCTGTGTGGCTATTTAATCTGTTAGCGGTATGGAGTCCTTAAGGTCGATTTTCGTGCATCACGTTTATACGCGGCTGCGCGCGTTCAAGCGCTTACGACTGTCTCGTGCGGCTAATGCGACAATAGTCAAAGTATGTAAATGTATGGTGCCGTTTCCGAGGCCAGCGACTACCGTAAGCAATAATAACATTTAATAGTGGTAGGACTCTCGTTCTCTATCTACAGCCACGGGCCGGTACGTCCGAGGTAGTACCACTTTCGCAGAAAAGCGACGTCTGAATAATGGCAACAAGCTATTGCGCATTGTTCGGTGAGCGATAGAGCCGGAAGCCCAACTGGGTGGGTTTGGGGTTTGTATTGGTAGGCAGGGGCCTAGCTATAATCTTGGTATAGCAAGGGTCCATGGGTGGCAGTAACACTTACCATCATATGTGCTTCTAGCTCGTTTGCTATCATAAGCAATAAAAAAAAGGTGCGCCATACATTTTCATACATCGCCGCGCGCGACAGTCGTATGCGTTAAAAAGCGCACGGCCGTGCGGGGGTTTTTGAAGTACAAACATATAATTAACGCAGAAACAAATCCACGTAGATTCAGAACAAAAGTTTATGGATCGCACAAAGTATTATCCTGCGTGGAAATAGAACCTGCGACACTGGCACAGTATGTCGGTACCTTAACTACAACGCTATCCAGTCATATTGTAGAACATTAAGATCTGGAATAATAAAGAGAAATTGCCGTAGACTGACACTGTATTGTTAGTACACTAATAATGAATACAAAATAATCTAAGTTTATGCTCATGCTAGGGGCATTGTAATTATTTCCAATTTCAGCTTACACGCTATCCTATTCGAAGTTATTTCGTATGTATACAGGTTATACTGTTTTATATCGTCATTAGTTGTTTATATACGCTATTTTAGCCATATATATTGGACAATATTTTTTTTATTCTCAGCGGCATTTAAATTTGAAATAATTTCATTATCTTAATACATATACGTCTTACTGCTGGGCTCGAGTGTCCTCCGTAAGGAAGGATTTTGACATTGTATCCCACGTTAATTAGAGGGGCAAAGGGGTACGTAGAGGGTTTTACTTCATTTTTCTTCTCTTGCGTAGATGTTATGTGCAGATACCATCCCTCAATCATATTTCATGACATAACGAGAAAGATATCGAGATAATGAGTTATATTCTTGCTTCATCACATAGAAAAAATATAATTTATGTAAAAACCTTGTATTACTATGATAATTTTACAGTTTATCATTAATTAATGCAATAAAATAACACTAGATTATAACACGATTGCCACTAAAAAGATAATTTAATGACTTCTTCTTAGATAAAATTATACCATCTTTTTGGGAATAATTCCATCACACATTTCCACCATTGTAACTCCATAAATGACACCGAGATTTGACCCTCAGGCAGTCCCGGGATATGATTTTAAATGTCCTGGAACCCGCAACAAATTTAATTAGAAAAGGTTAAAAAGGTGGAGTTGAAAAGAATAATTCCACTTCCCTTCTAGGCAAAGCGGGAGAAGAAAAACAAAATAAAATTATACCTAACATATTTAGTAATTATGAACTTCTGTGTGATGTCTTTCATAATTAACTTCTGTGTAACTCTGTTAATGTTAATATCATATAATCATAATAAGTTATGATTATATGATATTAACATTAAGAGAGCGAGTAGGTATGAAAGAGAGTATTGGTGTAAAGATGCGAAAGGGAATGCTCCGATGGTTCGGACATGTGGAAAGAATGCCGAACGAACCTCTGGTTAAGAAGATATACAATGCGAAAGTGGAAGGATGTAGGTACCGAGCGAGACCGAGACTAACCTACCTAGACCAGGTCGGTCATGTACTGAAGGAAGGTGGAGTCAAGAGTCTCCGAAACCGGCGTGCGTGTATGAAGAGGATTATGAATGTTGAGGAAGCGAGTGAAGTATGCAGAGATAGAGTTCTCTGGCACTCTGTTCTCTCTGCCTACCCTGCAAGGGATATGGCGTGATGATATGTATGTATGTATGTATAATAAGTTATAATATGATTCTGAATTAAAACGCCAAAAATATCTGAAACTTATCCAACTAGACCAGTCATCACTAAACTCAACTATTTTACGAGAGACCCATCAGTAGTCTCTTACGATGCTCACAGGAATGAGACATGACAAATAAGAGGAGGAGGTACATTAACAAAATCCATTAGCTTATCGATATTTTAGCCACATGCTTTACTATAGCTGTAACTATAACAAAATATGGGTAACTATAACAAAAGGGTTTTTTGGTGGGAATCTAAAACGTCATGTGGTGCTCTTGTATTATATTCGATATCTTAGTGTTTTAACGTGTTATATTAGATAATTTTGATGGCATTTTATGTAATGTGATGTGACGGAACTGCTGAGATGTAGTGAATATCATATAAAAGTGCTTTACAACGTTTTCGTTTTTCATCAAAATTCTCACAAGATACCATTAACAGTGTGGCCATAGCACTGTTGATGGCGACAATTTGACTTACTGACGGACAATGACTAATCTGAAGACACTAAAAACTTGAAGATAATTATAACTCGACACTGGCAACAATGGCTCATTTAAGTAGCTGATTGCCAATACATAAAAATAAGAAGAAGAACTATAACAAAATCCATCAGCTTATTTTAGCAAATTTTAGACGTAGACTGTCTGTAGGATATGATGTATAGATTGTGTCTCTTAGAGAATCTGTAAAACCTGGGCAACAGTGGACGAGAGGTGTGTGGTACGAAGGGCGACAACGGCGTCCGCGCTAATAATAAGCTTTTGAGTACCAAAATATTTCATTCTGTACTTATCTACTTTTCCCTTTTTGCCTATTATTACCATATTTACAAAAGCTTCAGAAATTAATTTAACATATGTGTTAAGTAGATAAGCGTAAGCCACAGTGTATGTTGATGACAAGCAAATTGTTCTAGACATCCTTTGTACTTTTCGCTTCGGTAATTTGAATAATCTGAATATTTAGTTAGGCTGTAGCTTATTTAAATCGATAAGTAATTAGAAATGGATATTGAAAAACATTGGTGAATAATGTATGCAAATAATTTGTATACTTCAATTCAGATTTCAACTGGAATAATAAAAGTTTTCTATTTAATTTTATAAGTAAGTAATTACACTTACATTTTACTTGAGCAAATAAGTTCCAAAATCCGTTAATACATCCGTTTTGGGTCTTTAATATAATCTGTTCCGGCTATACACTTTAAAATGTTGTTATTTTTATTTGTAGTAAATAGTTAAATTATTCGTGTTTCTCCATGTGGTGACGGAGTAAGAATACAATTCACCACCCCCTATCATACCCGTGGGTGATCATAAGAAACGACTAAGGAATATAAAACTTATATAGCATCAATTTAAGAGACGGAAAACTCGAAACAAAACCCTATAGCAACACGTCTGACCAGCGTGGTATAGTAGATCAATTTCACTCTCATTACGGAGGAGGCTCTAACCCAACAGTTGGACATATATGAGCTGAAATGATGATACATTTTAAAATGTTTGTATTATGTTTGTAATAAATAGTTAATTATTTATTGGCTGTGTGGTAGCGGCTACGAATACTATTAACTCTTACTTTGCTCGTGGATGTCATAAAAGACGACTAAGAGCCTTATAACGACCTGGGCCAACTCCATCTAATACCGTTTGATCAACAATTACATTTCCAAGGAGGATTGACGTCTGGTAGGCGGCCGGTCATAAAACTATTGCCAATAACTTTTACAATATGTACTACGAAAGAAGAGTACATATTGTATCGACCCCAAGTAATTGGAATAAGAGTAGGAGAATGATGAGTTAACTATTTATTATCACCGTCATCATCTTTCAGTTAGCTCATATATTAGCATATACGTGTATATATCATCATTCTCCTACCCTTATCCCAATTACTTGGGGTCGATACAATATGTACTCTTGTTTTATAGTACATATTGTAAGAGTTCGGCCGCTTGCCAGACGTCAACCGTCCTTGGGTGGGGGAGGATGTAATTGTTGACCAAACGGCATCACATGGAGTTGCCTCAGATCATCATAAGACTCTTAGTCGTCTTGTACGACATCCACGAGCAAAGTAAGGCTTGGTAGTATTCGTAGCCGCTACCACACAGCTAATAAACGTGTATATATATATATATATACTAGCTGATGCCCGCGACTTTGTCCGCGTGACATTCAGTTTAACTACGCACCCCTATCTGAAACTTAAAAATTCAAACTCGACCAAGTATTTCCGGCAGCCACTTGACCATTTTCATCAAGGAGGACGATTTCTCCAATTTTCTTTAAAACATCGGCAAATTCTTAAGCCTGTGAATTAGTGTTGCCCAAATGCAAGTCTCTTGCGAGGCTTGCAAATCTTGCAACTTTTGTTTTTAGAAAAGAAAGTTAATAAACACAAAGTCACTTGTTTTGACAGAAATAAAAAATCCCCAAAGACATTGAAAATCCAACTAAATTAATGAAATTCTATTCATCTAATGGCAGTAACTGTACAACTATCAATAATTAGGTACATACCACTAAACGGCAGTACGGCTATTATTCTTCCGTGTACTGGTATTACTCGTAAGAATACGAAATGTTGACAGTCCTTTCTTTGCTAAGAAAATCGTAAAATCATGTTTAAGGGAGCACTGCGAAACTCTTGCAGCAAGTCTTGGTCTTGCATTGGGGCAACACTAATGTGAAGACATCTTGGCTTTGCTTGCATGTTGTTGGTTGCATGTTGTGAACCATTAATCTCATCAGTTCCATTTCCTCGAGTTTTAACAGGAAGGATTTGCCGAAAATCTCCAAAGGAAAGCACCATTGACTTTTCATTACGATCTCGTAGTGCTCGATCTACGACCTCTACGATTTTTTTTATTTATCATTGTCCAATCAACGCAAACGATTAGACAGGAATCCTTAATAAAAACACTAATAGTGGTAAAGCCACAGTTGATAGTATTCTTTCTACAGCCACAGGCCGGTCCGACCCCCAGTCGGACCTAGTACCCCACTATTGCAGAAAAGCAACGTCTGAACAGTGGCAATGTGTTATTTCCGCTTCATTTGTAAGAGGCGGCGGGGCGGGACAGGCGCGATTACCTGCGTCTACTTGCCTTAGACGAAGTCGCGGGTAACTGGAACGGGGAATAGTCCGTCACCCGCGGAGAGGCTGACCACGTGAGGGTGAAGCCTGATGGCCCGGGGCGTCATCGGTGATGGTACTCGAAATACCCAATGGTGATGAGGAAGGAAAACGGTAGGTTATGGGGCCACGCGGACGGAATGCAAGGCGTGTGTTCAGACCATGGCCTGCCAAAAAAATAAATGCATGCTGCTTGCTCGTTTACCACCGTACATATTAAACCCAAAAACACTTTGAATGTGTCGCAGTTTCGTGTTATTGAACATCTCGGTGTTTCATCGCTTTATAAATCTATCGGGTTTATAGACAATGAGCATAAATCTATCGGCTTTTTAAACAAAGCTCTTTTACCACCAAGAAGTAATGCAGTTGCAGTTTCTGACGTAGTTACTAACCACAAATTCGCCAATGTCAAGTAAAATAAGTTTAAAAAATTATAATAGATTTATATTTTAGTCGTCAGTCATGTCGGTTCATTGTCTAAGTCTTCTTCTTATGTATTGGCAATCAGCTACATATACGAGCTATTGGTGCCAGTGTCAAGTTATACATATTTTCACGTTTTTAGTCTTTCAAGTCAGTCGTTGTCTAAGTCAAATTGTCACCATTAACAGTGCAATGGCCACACTGTTAATGGTATCTTGCGGGAATTTTGATGGAAAACGAAAACGTTGTAAAGCACTTTTATATGATATTCACTACATCCCAGTATTTCCGCACATCACATTTCATAAAATGCCATCAAAATTATCTAATATAACACGTTAAAACACTAAGATATCGAATATAATACAAGAGCACCACATGACGTTTTCAAATTCCCGTCAAAAGTCCAAAAAAAAAACATCATTGTCTAAGTCCAGTCAAATTTTCACTATAGAATACATGGAAGTAATAAGTACTCTGTACAACAGGAATGAGCTCTATCTGTGCATCTTGCAGCAAAAATAAAGAAAATAAAACCTTATGCTAAGGTAGTAAGAGTCTTGTTGCGCGCAAAATAAAAATGAAGCCGAGTGAGAGGGCAACCAGTGTACCCTGTGTCCCGTTCTATCAGTGGACTTAGAATTGCCAGAGTTAAGTTGATTTCAATCCTTTCCTTATTGGTAGAAAAATATGCGATTGATGTAATGTAATGAAGTAAAAACATTTACTTCTAAAATGTTTTTAAATATAAATAATAATTTATTACCGACATATTAAAGCAATATTATTTTTTGCTAAGTGTAAAACCTTATTTACGCAAACATTTTGCGATTGGGGTATAGGTTTTTTTCTATATGTATGAAATACGGACACCTGACCTGATAACCCCACATGAAATCGTAAATAATAATAATAACATAATTTGTTAGGGAAGAATTGCGGTGACCATGCATGACTATTCAATCCTAGTTCAAGAACAAATAACTTAAATACCTATGTATTTTTTATTTTTTTTATGAAAATAACTTTGTTTAGATTTCAAATTTCCTAAAGATCTTAATGTCCCTAACATTAAGTTCTTTAGAAAATTTAGGAACAAAAAGAAAGCTATTGTGGAAGAATGTAATAAAGATCAGTCGACATGATCGACATCAATAGATGATTTGTTAGATCTCGTAGATAATGCTTGTGTTTCAGATTTTAAACTGAACATTATTTTTTATATTGCTGGATATATCGTGAATGGGATGATTCACAAAATTTCTTGTTCAAATTGTGTGGTGTTATTGGATCACAACACCATAGAACACTGTTTATTACATTATTAAATCAATCGTTAAAAAACGTAAACAAGAATAAAATTATCATGTAGGTATGTCGTCCGAGAATTTTATAGCAAACTACATACATCGTTAGAATCAGCACATCCTCCTCAATCTATATTTGAAGATCCACATGATATTCTATTGATGAAGGCGTTAGCGAATTCATATCTCAATTTACGTTGAACTCAATGCAAAATTAGAATAAATGAAACATATAAGGAATAAGCTGGTTTTGCGGCAGAAACTTCACAAGACTGTCTTATTTAGCAATGTCTGATTTAGAATTAAACTTAAATGTAAACTTAACTGTTTTTTCTTAATTAAATATACCACACACCAGCTTATCGTAATTTTATCTCAGTTCAGCTACATGTCGTGTCCCACAAGGACCAGTAGATAAGTACCTACCTATATGACGCGAGTGTGAAAAGCAAGCAAAAACAGGAAATGTATAGTGCCACAAAGGGCAAGTTTATAATTAGCATCTTCGATTAAAATCCATCTGAAGCAATGATCTGCTGACGTCAGATCACAAATATTTTTTATAATTATTGTCCTTAAATTATATTTCAATATGGTCACCATCGCCAGAGAGGGATAAAAGGTAAAGTTCTGAGCTCTCGCTCGGCTTCAATTTTGCGACAACAGCTCATTCCTGCTGTACAGAGTACTTATTACTTCCATGTAAAGAACATAATGTGTCGTCACTCCACATTTTCTTCCATGATAGAATACGAATGTTTTCAAATTTTGACGCTGTCATTAAGAATAGACATTTAGCTCAGTTAGAACATAGAGCAATGGAACATAGAGCAAAAAATTGTCCCAACATTACTGTGTGGAAGCGAGAGTTGGGTATGCAAAAAAGAGTATGAAAGTAAAATTAATGCGGTCGAAATGCGATCTCTATGGAAAATCTGTGGAGTTAGGCTGATCGATCGCATTTGTAACGACGACGTAAGAGAGCGAGTAGGTATGAAAGAGAGTATCGGTGTAAAGATGCGAAAGGGAATGCTCCGATGGTTAGGACATGTGGAAAGAATGCCAAACGAACGTCTGGTTAAGAAGATATACAATGCGAAAGTGGAAGGATGTAGGTACCGGGGGAGACCGAGACTAACCTTTCTAGACCAGATCGGTCATGTACTGAAGGAAGGCGGAGTCAAGAGTCTCCGAAACCGGCGAGCGTGTATGAAGAAAATTATGAATGTTGAAGAAGCGAATGAAGTATGCAAGGATAGAGTTTTCTGGCACTCTGTTCTCTCTGCCTACCTTGCAAGGGATATGGCGTAATGATATGTATGTATGTGTATGTTGATTAAACGCTGACTAAATATCGAATAAAAATATACAAAATGCGGTAAAAATATCTTCGCCAGAGTAAAATTACAACGGGTAATACATCTTATAAGCGATGGATTTCAGTTATTCGGTGCAATGTGTTATCATGGCTCTCAATTACAATATTCAGTTTAGAAAATTGCTGTCCAATAATTTAAAATTTCAAACTCTATGTTCCTATGACGCCATGTCCAAAAGTGTATGTGTAGTATGTGTATGTGTACCTCTTTATAGCTTAGAAACTTTCGAATGCCATATTAATACAGTAGGTATTGTGACTCTCGAGACATTTCAATTTTAAAGAGTATTTTCATTGTACCAAGCTTTTATGTGAGTTCAACCTTTTCAGGATTCCGTACCTAAAGCGTAAAACGGGACGCTGTAACTAAGACGTCGCTGTCCGTTTATCCGTCTGTATCTCATGAACCATGATAGTTAGACAGCACTCAGACAGAAATTTTCACAGATAATGTACTTCTGTTGCCGCTATGTCCACAAATACTAAAAAACAAAATAAAGTAAATATTTAAGGGATGTTCCCATACAACAAACGTGAATTTGGCTCCTTTTTGCTTGACACATTTTTTTTAGTTTCTATTTTTACTTTTTGCCTTAGTAATTTATTTTTCATTATTTTTATTATATTTAAATATATCTTCCAAAACACACCAACAACAAAATACCGAGGAAGGCTCGATCATCCAGTTATTATATATATATATATATATAGGCCACGTGAACTTTATGTATGGGAACACCTGAAAATCTCGAGAACTATTGGATATATCGGGAAATGACCCGGACAAAAGTTTCATGAGAAAAAACGGGGAACTCGAATCAAAGCTAAAATTTGACCTAGGGCATGACCTTCACCCAAATTCGAAGGTCAACTTTGTTTTTTTGAATGGGGACCCCTATTTTTGACCTCGGATTCGGAAAGAACGGGAAATTCTACGTTCAAAACCATATTCATACTTTTATTTTAAGGTCGTAGGAAGGTCGCTTACAAAAAGACCTCACATCAACTGATTTTCACACTAGAACACCTGAATATCTCGGTAAATAGCGATTTTTTGAAAAATGTGTTAGGATAAAGTTTTATGTGATGTAACAAGGAACTCGATTCCAAATTCAAAGTTGACTTTGAGCATGACCTTGACCAAAATTTGGAGGTCAACTTCGTTTTTTTAAATGGGAACCCCTATTTTTCACTTCATATTTGGAAAGAACGGAAAATTCTACG
Source organism: Lymantria monacha (assembly GCA_905163515.2). Classification (NCBI taxonomy): domain Eukaryota; kingdom Metazoa; phylum Arthropoda; class Insecta; order Lepidoptera; family Erebidae; genus Lymantria; species Lymantria monacha. The sequence goes on from LR991091.1 coordinate 22,191,365, forward strand.
TTGATAACCATATTCATACTTCATATCCGAAGGTCGTAGGAAGGTTATCAACGAATGTCGAGCGTCGATACCCATTATTCAACTGAAACTTGATTCAAACCTCCAATTCTACGATCAAAATCAACTTTCTTGACTCCATAACAAACAGAAAAGAGAATATTCATATAAAAGTATGAATATGGTTTTGAACGTAAAATTTCTCGTTCTTTCCGAATCCGAGGTCATAAATAGGGGTTCCCATTTAAAAAAACAAAGTTGACCTTCGAATTTGGATGAAGGTCATGCCCAAGGTCGAATTTGAGCTTTGATTCGAATTCCCCGTTCCTTCTCATGAAACTTTTATTTGGGTCATTTCCTGATATATCCAATAGTTCTCGAGATTTTCAGGTGTTCCCATACATAAAGTTCATCCTGTATATATATATATATATATATATATATATATATATATATATATATATATATATATATATATATATATATATATATACATATACATACATATATATATATATATATATATATATATATATATATACATATACATACATATATATATATATATATATATATATATATATATACATATATATATACCTTATATTGTAGTACTGCTATCTGCTTGTATTTCTCCGTTTCTTCACAAATCTTCACAATTCTTACTCTGTCACCACATTTATGGTTAAATAAAATACAGTACATTTACTTGTTATTATTATAATAACGATGCGAACATTGTACAAAAGACGTAAGAGCGTCTTGTCATTTTATCAGCCAAGGTAGAGTTAAATTTGATTAAACAGCAACCATATATAAGCTTGTTATTATTAGGCCCCATTTATTAAAATGAAACCATCCAATTAGGCCTTTTCAAGTGTTTTGATACTTCTCACGAAAAGGGCGCTCAGGAGTTCCTTTAACCTTAATTACTGTTAAACATTCGTGACTGAGTAACATAAAATACTGCCGTAAATAGTATAATGTATATTTATATAGTTATTTACAGATTTTATAGGCGATCGTTTTTATAATTATATTTCATTTATTATATACTTAAAGATGAAATTATAGCTACAAATTTATAGCTAAAAATCATAAAATTATATTTAGTGTTAGTTTAAAAGTGAAACATGTCTACATTGTTTATATTCGAGGTTTATCGTACATTTAAATTAGAAATTATGTACTTGGAAGAGATGCATAGGAATGTATTTTTTATTACTTATTTAAGTATAGTGGCTAGTGTACGTTCGTAGGTCCATTTCTTTTCCACTGGCTCTTATCTAACTGTGGATCATGAAGGCTTTAGTTTTTCTGGCAAAATAGCTTCTTGTAAAAGTTTCTGTAGAAAAGATACCAGCCATATCGCCATATACCGTAAGTTGTATTTCGGTGTATGTAAACATCATTCACTCCCTTGCTACTAAGAAATAGATTGAAACAAAATATATAATGGGGAATAGAAATTAATCCGTGATTTACTAGGATTGTTAAAAATTCTTTCTTTTAAATATAACCTCTATAAACAAGGAAAGAAAATTGTTCACGATTTATTTAGATTGGTCAAAGTGAACTACATTTCTAAACACGCAAACATCAATTGGTTGTAAGTTTTATATTCACCGTTTAATATTGACCTCATAATGAAGTTCAAAGTCGTATAGTATGCTATGAAACAGGCTAGGTTAAAAAAAACAACAGACATTTATTAGATAAAATCCTGTGTTGGTTAGAAGGTATAAAGGCCTTTTTTTGTTGGTTTGCTATGGAAGGCCTAAAAATTACCCCATGTGGATTAAGAATTTAATGCATCGTCACGCTACAGTGATGAAAATTGTGAAGAAATGTTAGCAACAGGGCAATCCTAAGAAACTTATGACGTTTATTGCATCATCATATTTATGAGGAGATCTTTCTTTATGGGTTATAGTGGTAAGCGAGAAACCAGCACACTTTTACAGTCATAAAAATTACTGCCGCTTAGGGGTCGTACATTAATCACGTGAGGTTTGACTTGGTTGAAGGTATATGACAAAAATCACGAAATATCACAAGAGGAAGGTGGTGTAGTATGATATCACGTATTTATTTATTTTTTCGTCAAACGCTGACGTTTCTAAACTGCAAAGTGACGTGTAGTATGACTTTAACTTGCCGTTGCCATAAGTGATCTGTATAAAGACCTTTTTTGCAAAGTATAAAAAAGCAAAAAACCGAGAATATTATGAGCTGTGGGCTACTTCTTTGAAGGTACTAAAAAATCACGTGATCTTGGTGGGGAAGGGGGGGGGGGCATTTACTTTAATAGTCTTAAACCTCACCACGTATCACCAAGGGGGAGGGGGGGTTAAAAATGCTAAAAAATGATCACGTGATTAATGGACGTCCCCTTATGTACCTTTGCAATACCAAAGGTACAGTTCATTAAGTTGGGCTTCCGTCTCTTTCGCTCACCGAACGAAATATTTATAAATTATCTTTCACCTTTTCAGAGTCTTGTGATATGAAGATAAATTGTCTAAAACTATCTTTAAAATAAAATTAAGTTCATTTAATTTATATTGATCGTTGTAAATACGCATTATAAAATTTATAAAGCACAAAAAATAGGTATATACTAACAAATTAATTTGAATAATTATAATAAAATATTCCAGACTTGTTTGCGGCTTATATGAAATTAATTATAAATAATTAACAAACAATAGGCACGTTTTTTTAATTAATTTACATAATTGTTCTTCATATACAAATCGTTAGGGTTCTTTAAAATGTTTTTAATAAAGAAGTCAATATTAAAATTATAATAAAATGGCAATTAGCAGTTATTTATTTAATGTTATTTTAATTATTATTTTTAAACAGTAGAATGAGTTTGAATTTCAAAAATTTTTCAAATTTTTCTTATTATTTTTACTAGTAAAAGATGATATTTATTTATGTCAATCTTAGAATTTTAAATAGAATTAAAGCAATTTAGGTACATTTAAACAAGTAGGTATATTTAAGTCCACAGTATTTTTTTAAGTCCACAGATTTAGAATTTAAATTTGAGGAAGAATAGTCCTGTATGAATAAAAGTACCTACATAATTTTACTAAGTTTGCACTTGCTGTGGTAGAATACTACCTTTTTTTTTGGCAGCGGGCTACGGTACGTCTCGCTCCGGTAATCCATCCGGGTTGACAGAGAAGCGGTGCACGACCTCGTAGATTCACACTACAATATACGTCTCGACGCCGTGCGGGTAGGTCACTGGAACGCGCTCTTTTTCTTCAGTGGGGTAAAATACTAACATCCCTTATATGGCTCATGGATATTGTAAAAGACCGAAAAGACGTCTAAGAGCTTTACATCGACCTCAACCAATGTCCTCTGATATTTTCTGATCAACAACCACTTTCTCAAGAAGGATTGACGTCACGTTGAATTGTATTTTTACTTCGTCACCATATGAAAAATTACAGTTCGATATCTTTACTTACAAATAAAGAATTATGTCTTATGTTCATCTATCAGTCTGTATTTTTTTGTTTCTGGGGTGGGCTGCAAAGCGTCTCTCTTCACCGTGCGAGTGGACCACCGGTACCCGATCTTTATCTTCGGTGTTCATCTATCAGCCTACCAAAGTCCATTACAATATATAGAAATTTGCAAAGAGGGATAGTGGGTGACAATTTCCATGCTTTGCAGGCAGCATGATAATCGCAGTTTCACAGCGCTATGCTGTTTAACTTGCCCGGTGCTACCTAAGTCACTTTTTATGAATCCCACGAAATAGTATGGGGAAACGACAATTGCATTCTTATCTCGTGACCACACGGGGAACTTAGTTATTACTTTTACTTATGACCTATTAATTATCTGTATTTACATTTAAAGGATAATCTAAGCTTCACATTATGTTTAATATATTTGTACATAAAAAAAGTTATTTGCGGTTCACAACGGCGTTCATTTCTCCTATTTATATTCCTAACTTTATCCTATATAATCGCTTTTATATTATAACCTAGAGCGTTACGAATAAAGTTAACTCTCATAATTCACAAAGCGAAACCCTTACAAGTGACAAATTGAAATATGTAAATATAAGAACACATTTCCAAATGTTAAGGACTTATATTATTACGTGTGTAACCAAATATAAATTACATCTTTCAAAGTTGAGATTTTCGCACAACGATAAGCCTTTATATTTATAGTAATTTGTATTCTATGGCATATAAAATGAGGTATAAATTGATATTATAACGATTGGAGCGGAGCTTGTTTAAAATATTGTCACGATTCTTCGAGATAACGATAATCCCTTATGACTAGTTCAGATTTCAACACAGACTACTGAAAATTTTAAAACATATATAAGTGTAAATCACTTCTTTCTTTCTCGTGAGTGATCGTAAAAAGCGAGAAGGTCGACAAATAGACGATTATCATCATCATCTTGCTCTTATCTCAATTTATTTGGGATCGACGCAATATTTCTTTGCTTTCCATACCACCCTATCAGACGTCATCTCTGTGGTCACTCCCTGTCTGTCCATATCATGCTTCACGCAGTCCATCCATCTTTTCTTCGGTCTTCTCTTACCCTTAAAGCCTTCAACATTCATACTTAAAACTTTCTTCACAATATCACTAGACAAGAGACAAATAGACGATATATAACGTGGCACAAAATAAATACTTTTCTTTCTTTCATTCTTTCTGTATTACTACAAAAAAGGGAACTTGCTTAATGAATCCCTATATCAATCAGTAGATACACGAAGGACGGGTCTATAGGGTCACGTATCGTTTTTCTATCGCCCCAGACGGACTTAGGGGGGTATGAACAGATCATCGCAAAAAATTACCAATCAGTTTGACAAAGCTGTTATAGGTTGATATCGCTTACATTGAAAATAAAGCTTAAATCAAGCAGTGTGACTTGAAAGCTAACTGAGTTGAAGATGATGATTTATTTAAATACATATATGATTTCAAATTATCATCATCTCAGCTCATATATGTCCCATTGTTGGGCTCGAGCCTCCACGCTGCTCAGCCATGTTAGTAGGGTTTTGTTTCAAGTTCTTTTCCTTCTCTTGCATAGACGTTATACGCATATTTTATCCCTTAGTCGTCTCTTACGATCACCCACGGGTAAGATAAGGGGTGGTGAATTGTATTCTTACTCCGTCACCACACGTATAATGATTTCAAATATTTCGTTTAAAAGCGACTTTCTGTAATACATTATTGATAAATTTTCATAAAAAAAGGGTTATATATTAATTCATCCGTTCTGAGTGTCGGCATCTTACCATAATTGTAGGTAGGGAATTAAAGGATCTAATCAGATAACATTGATATAAAATTAGAAAAAAAAAATAAGATTCTTTACCAAGGCAGCTGGATAGTAGCGTTGTATAGATTACATTACCTATCATTACGTAGATGAGTGGGATACAATTATTAATGCAACCATTACAAGGAAGAAAAGGATAGTAAGACATATGTTAGATTTGTTTATCTTTAGTATTTAAAACATTGGATACTTTTAATGGAAAATGGTGGCAAAACACTGGTATCTTATCAAAAAATAATAATCAATTTACAATATATTTTACAATAATATAAATAAATATATAACTGAATATATTTAGTTGTACTCCCGCCTTCGCTTTTTGTGCTGTAGATTTCATCAATCAGTTTTTCTATCTCTTGATCACAGTACTTTTTCTTAAATGAAAGGTCCTCTATCGCTTTTTCTGTATTCGTTTATATAAAATTTGAAGATGAATACTTAGTAGATAAGTCGTGAAAGAGTAGAAAACAAACACGGTAACATTCACAATTATAATTAATTTATAGTTGGAATTTATTGTAATTATGCTGTATGCAAATCACCGTAGCACTTACAGAATTATTAAATATAATAAAAATAAATGTATTAATTGAAGAAAATCACCAGTTTGACTACGTCGTAGCTGGTGGTTGGACCGCTACGACGTAGACGTCCTACACATGCAGTACTACTTCTACGCCTAATAAATTTATTCAATTGGTAAACTGACGTATTTCTGAGTGGAGACGGTGTAAGAATTTAATTCATCACTCCCTCTCTTGCCCGTGGGTATCGTAAAGGATGATTAAGTGATATAGTTACTTCGTAGCTACTTTAATACATATTTGATTTATGATTCCAAATACGGACAATTTCTTTTTACCTTCGATCTATGGGAATCCAACACAAAAAATAATTGTAAATAATTCTTGTTTTCGTAAATAGACGTTTTCATATTGTGACGAAATAAGAATACAATTCATAACCTTTCGTAAAAAAAAACTACTTAAATATGCTATACAAACAATATGCCGAACAGCAAAAGAAAGAATACTCGAAATAAAAAACCATCTGATAAGCGGGGTACAGTAGATCTTATTCCTTCCTACTGGGGATGTGGCTCAAGCTTTTTTTTTTTTTTTTTTTTTTTTTTGCGTGTGTCTTAGTTGTTAGCCTCAGATGGCTATGACAACTTTACTCGGACTGTGGGTGAGCGCTGAGGGCTCTATATGGGGCCGTATATGGCTCCAGCCCAGCAGTAGGCTATATAAGCTAAGATGAGATGAGGAATTCTAGTTTATATAACTAAACTCTTCATAAATGGCTAAATAGATCTCAATGAAAGTTTTGGTTTATGTTCGAGTGATTTAAATCAATTATTTTAAACAAATATAATTAAACTCCTTAGTTAGTATTGGCATCGTATTACTATCATAGACTTCCTAACCTATTATCGTAAACTATTGATCATAGACCTGTCCTTGAAAGGGACAATAATATCACAATTGCGACGCTTGACTGGCAGATTATCCATGCAGTTGGTCTTGTAAATTTCTCAGAAGAGGCCTTCTATTTATTACCTTGGTATTAACTTAGGAAGTTTTTTTTATAACCTTCACGAGAAAGTAGGGACTAGCGACACATTGCATTTTTAATCCCATCATACGGGGAGATAGTAGTTAAGTTAACTATGAAATAATCGATACTTAGCCATATTGCCGATCGCATTCGTAACGACGACGTAAGAGAGCGAGGAGGTATTAAAGAGAGTATTGGTGTAATGATGCGAAAGGGAATGCTCTGATGGTTCGGACATGCGCAAAGAATGCCGAACGATCGTCTGGTTAAGAAGATATACAATGCGAAAGTGGAAGGATGTAGGTACCGGGGGAGACCGAGACTAACCTACCTAGACCAGATTAGGCACGTACTGAAAGAAGGTGGAGTCAAGAGTCACTGAAACCAGCGAGCGTGTATGAAGAGAATTATAAATGTTGAGGAAGCGAGTGAAGTATGCAATGATAGAGTACTCTGGCACTCTGTTCTCTCTGATTACCCTGCAAAGGATATGACGTGATGATATGTATGTATGTAGCCATATTGTAAGATAAATTTTACGATCAAAACTGTCGAGGTGCAGTGCACATTAAGTCACTAATAATTACACAAAACTATTTTATTACCATGGTTTATAGCAGATGATATAGTTTTGTTGAAGATACTAAACTTGTGCGCAATATAGTTACAGATATCTTCATGAAACATTAACTGGGATTTTATGCCCCTATTAAGACGACTAAGACGGTTTCAGAGTAGCAGTATAGCGGTCACTGTAAAGATAATGAATTTATACAACGTTGTCATCGTTAATGAATGTCTTTGTTCCTTTGTCTATGGATACTAATGTACTCGCTGCGGGCAGGAAAGATCTTGAATAGTAGGTAAATTGTAATGATTATTTTATACTTTATATCTCTATGGAATCTTTAGTAGTAAAATTATTAAGATTTAACATGCTGGGTTATTTATAAAAATTTGGTTATGAGCGAAAAATGATTGTCATAGGGCTTTTTTTTATTGCCAATAGTGGCAAACGAGCAAGCAGCACACCTAATGGTAAGTGTCACTGCCGCCCGTGGACCTTTGCAATACCAAGGGTATAGCTTAGGACGCTGCCTACCAATAAAATCCCCAAACCCACCCAGTTGGGCTTCTGGCTCTCTCGCTCACCGAATAAAGGGCAATAGCACATTGCCATTATTCAGACGTCAATCTTCTGCGAAAGTTTAGTACTACCCCGGACGCACCGGCCCGCGGCTGTAGACAGATAACTGTCAACAGCGTGGTCATACTACTATTAAAGCTTGAACCCATATCTATTGGAAATCTGTTCCTTCCTTCCACCTTGTACTGAATTAATACCTTAACTCTTTAGTAAGAATTACATTCATCAATGATACGACACTATTATCCAAATTACTGTCCGGCAGATGGCACATGTCTCCCATAAAGACGATAAAATAATACGAGCCACAATTTGATTATCATACGAAAGCTCACACTTGTCTGTCTGCTCACACATGTGGTAGAACTATTGGAACGGATTTTCAAAAGGTGTGAGTTCGAGCCCCATGTGTGACATTAATTTTTCGTTCACAAATAGGTTTTCTTCAGTAATAATTTAGAAAGTAATTTTAATTTAATGGGATTTTTATACATTTATGAATGAAATTGCTGAAGGATAAGAGGATTTGAAATCGTGGAGCATGCATTAAAACTGTAATGAGAATATAACATGGATGGAAATATGACTGCATCATGATTTGTGGAAATCCCTTCTGAGGAACTGGCCTGAGTTTATGTACGTATGTAACACAGCCTTGATTTACGTTTATGAAGTATCCTTTCTAAATGCCTTTACCAATTAAGCTACAGTTGTAAATACCTATTACTAACAGCAATCAATTTCTAGTTTACTTTTATGGTGATATTTTTTCCTTATTAACAACACAACAACAACACATGTCTCAACACATGTATATGGCACTGCAGTTCTTAGTCCTCCTCCATAGTAAAAGGGCGATTGAATTACTACACCATGCTGTACAGACGGATTAGAATAATGTTTAATTACGAATTTTTTCTTGTAGTGAAGTTATCTGTTTGTGTGCTTGAGTTTTACGATAATCCATAAGAAAAGAAGGTGTGGTGATAATTGTGTTCAAACCTCATTACCATGAGGAATAGAAAGTAAAAGAAAAAATAATTATTACTACTTGTAATGATATCTGATGTTTATATTATGCATTTGAAATAACGCATTTCGTTCCTATAAAATGTTCGAATCGTCAGAATATTAGAAATCAAATACAAATGGTGAGTCCTCCCATGACCCTGAACGCTGCGAAGTCAAAATTAATTTAAAAATAAAATAAAAACGCGATAAAATCTATAATAATAGTTTTATTTCACACTAGAGTATAAGTTAACATTAATATTAGTGAATAATTATATATTAGATCATATGTTTGGCTTCATATTTTTAAATCTCCTCTCGTGAATACCTATTCCAAATGCTATTATAAAATTTAACCAAAAGCCGAACGCTGGTTAGATGGCTTTTCATAATATTTTAATCAGACTACGTCTTTTAGACGCTTCTTATGATATTCACAAAAAAAAAATAGTACGACGTATTAAGTTTTACAACATTTTTAAAGTTAAATCTTACTTATACATTGAGATGCAATCACATATATGCAAATATAAGTATCATATAATCATCTAAAATACTATGCGACATGGAATAATGAAACTCCAAAAGTAACTTGTATTCATTTAGTGTAACGCTACAACGAAATATACGATTATGATACCTCAGAGAACACATAAAACTTACAATTAGTATTACTGCTCTACTTAAAACAACACTTTATGTTAAGTGTATATTCAGCTATTCATGTTCTGCGGTTATATGACTGGTTAGCGTTATTTTGTACTTATGTGAACATTTCGTTTCAAAAAATCCGAGACAAAAACGGTTGACTGTATAGATGGCGGCGGTTTCCGTGTGGTAGCGGGGTAAGAATACAATTCAACACCCCCTATCTTACCCGTGGGTGATTGTAAGAGACGACCAAGGGATATAAAATGCATATAACATCTATGTAAGAGAAAGAAAAATCGAAACTAAACCCTGTACCAACACGTCTGCCAGGCGTGGTGTAGTACCTGCGCCTGATGCCGCCCTAACCGAGGCTTCGGGTGATCGGACCGGGGAATTGTCCGGTCACCCGACGTGAGGCCACCGCGTGAGGACGACGCTCGACGGCGAAAGCTGTCGGGGCGTCGACAGGAGAGAAGCCCGAGAGGGCATACCGCCGAGCGGGCCACCGAAGACAAAAATCGGGTACTGGTGGCCCGCTCGCACGGCGAAGAAGAGATGCTCGCAGGGTGGGTCAATGGGGTTGCGCGCCGCCTCTTCCGTCACCCCGGACTGACTTGGCGGGGTGCGACGTCCATGGCCCACCGCAAAAAAAAAAAAAAAAAAAGGCGTGGTGTAGTAGGTCAATTTCCATCCGCTATGGACGAGGCTTGAGTCCAACAGTGAGATATTTATGAGCTGAGATGATGATGATAATGATGAGTAATATATTCGCCCTTTCAGCTCATATAAGTCATGCTACTGGGCTCGAAATTTCCACAACGGGAAGAAAATTGACCTACTATGCCACGCTAATCAGATTTGTTGGTACAGGGTTTTATTTGGAGTAATCTTTCTCTTGTAGATATTAGTTATTACAAATTACTGAAATTTAGCATTTAATATGCTTAATTATTTATAAAACCCGATTACGAAGCGAAAAATGATGTCACAAGCGGGATTCGAACCCGCGCCTATTGGGATTCCGGCCCAATCGTGCTGCCACTACACCACTGTGAACTATAGTAGGACATGCAAATCTCGCTTCGTATCATATTTACGTCATTAAGGTGACGTGCGCCATCTACCCGACAATGTTTACACATTGTTATAGGCTTAATACTTCAAACTTTGCAGTTACAATTGTATCAAACAATGACACAACCTTGTTATTCAAATTACTGAAATTTAGCATTTAATATGCTTAATTATTTATAAAACCCGATTACGAAGCGAAAAATGAGTATTAAGCCTATAACAATGTGTAAACATTGTCGGGTAGATGGCGCACGTCACCTTAAAGACGTAAATATGATACGAAGCGAGATTTGCCTACTATAGTTCACGGTGGTGTAGTGGCAGCACGATTGGGCCGGAATCCCAATAGGCGCGGGTTCGAATCCCGCTTGTGACATCATTTTTCGCTTCGTAATCGGGTTTTATAAATATTAGTTATTATATCACTTAGTTGTTTTTTATTTACACCCATGACTAAAATAGGGGGTGGTGAGTTGTATTTTTATTACATTACTACACAAAAGTAACGTGTTAACGTAATTCTATTCAATTTCAACAGAGATTTTTAATGTCACATCATCATCATCTCAGCTCATAATATGTCCCACTATTGGACTTGAGCCTCCTCCATATTGGAAGGAAAATTGACCTACTATACTACGCTGGTCGGACGGGAGTTTTCCTTCTCTTGCATAGATGTTATATGCCTTTTGTATCCCTTAGTCGTCTCTTTCGATCACCCACGGGCACTATAAGGGGTGGTAATTTGTTTTCCTACTCTGTCACCACACGGATAGATTTTTAATGTAAGAACCATTAAAGTGATTGCTATTGGCAACAAAATAACGCTAGAAAATATAACAAGACAGTTATATATCCACGTCGATAAGTGTGCGACCGTCTGTTTTATTCAATGTTCATTCAAGTTAAGTGCATGTTGCGACACACTTTTATCACAAATCAAGTGAGACACCGTGACAATGTGAGTAGTGAAGCGTAACCATTGCAACTTCAATACAAAGGAAACACGTTAGTTGTAACACATGTCTGTTTTAACGAAACGATATAGCGAATCCCTCATCAATTATATTGAATTTTTTTACTTCTTTTAATGCCTAAATAACTTGTATAGAAATCGTAATCTTTATGACGGAGATTCAGAAATTTATTTAGAATATTTTTAAATAGATATATAACGGCAGTAAACTTGAACGTAAAAACGGAAGTAAAAACTTAATTGAATGAAAATTTCATTCAATTAAGGGTACCAAAGGAGTTCGTTCTGGATTATAAGAGGGCTTCTCAAGTATAGCGCTGAGTTTACGCCGTCGTATATTATGTTTGGTTTTACGGCTAATTTTCGGCATAGCATATTTATTACTGTAATATAATATTTTTTTTGTCTCCTTCATAGACTCTAGTTTCTAGAAACCTCTTCTAGAAACTAGAGTCTGTATGCAACAATAGGACGTATATTGACTGAGAAGAAGAATATAATGCTACTATATTCATCAATAGTATTTTTTTATTAGAATAAAATGAATGCCGAACGAACGTCTGGTTAAGAAGATATACAATGCGAAAGTGGAAGTATGTAGGTACCGGGGGAGACCGAGACTCACCTACCTAGACCAGATTGGTCACGTACTGAAGGAAGGTGGAGTCAAGAGTCTCCGAAACTGGCGAGCGTGTATGAAGAGAATTATGAATGTTGAGGAAGCGAGGGAAGTATGCAAGGATAGAGTTCTCTGGCACTCTGTTCTCTCTGCCTACCCTGCAAGGGATATGGCATGATGATATATATGTATTTAATAAAATGAATAATAAAGTCTTTGCGCATAATTTTTTTGGCAAAGTAGTAGAACAGCTGAGTATAAAATGTACATTGAAATTACAGAAAATTTGAATTCTATCACGTTCGAAATAGTTCAAAAAGGAAGATAGTTAAGCGAAACGAAACTATGACTGAACTAAGGCTTTATGGCCTGCAAAACACGCACCTAACTTAATCGACTTAGTTACAAAGTTGTTATGAACTCGACAGTTGGTTGCCATGTTTTTATTAGCTACGTTTTCTAACATACTAATATTATGGATGTGAAAGTTTGTAGCTTATTCACTCTCTACCATACAAAAATAGACGAATTTATAATACAGCAGTACTCAGTCAGTCTCTACCTGAACAATACACAGCCACTCGTGTGGAGATGGGATAAGGGTACAGTTGGCGCCACATAAAGAGAATGGGTAGCAGCTCTCTCTTGGTAAATGTATATGACGTGACTGCAATGGCCATTCCACTTATCAAGTGTGGTGATATTCGTAATAACTTCATCAAAAGATGATCGCACCACATGGCGTTCTATGTAGGACTACGTAGGGCTTACGTTGACTAGTAAATGGTGAAAGGCGAAATGATAACATACATACACATACATATCATCACGCCATATCCCTTGCAGGGTAGGCAGAGAGAACAGAGTGCCAGAGACCTCTATCTCTGCATACTTCACTCGCTTCCTCAACATTCATAATTCTCTTCATACACGCTCACCGGTTTCGGAGACTCTTGACTCCACCTTCCTTCAGTACCTGACCGATCTGGTCTAGGTAGGTTAGTCTCGGTCTCCCTCGGTACCTACATCCTTCCACTTTCGCATTGTATATCTTCTTAACCAGACGTTCGTTCGGCATTCTTTCCACATGTCCGAACCATCGGAGCATTCCCTTTCGCATCTCCTGTGGTGGCTGCCGAGAAGTTGCCCCAACGCTCCGTTCACTCTATTTCCCGCATTCACTCTTCGCTCTATATCAGTGATGTACCGTCCATCTCGGCTAAATCCACAACCAAGATATACAAATTCATCCACTTGCTCTAGTACATCATTACCTATTGTTACTCTTACATCTGTTCTGGCTTCATCTCTTTCAAAGACCATTATTTTGGTTTTGCTCACATTCACGCGTAGACCTCTTTTGATCGAAATGATAATGGTGATGAAAATCTAAAGTTTTACACTTTGTATGATAGTTTTATTACGAGGACCTGCAATTAAGTTGAAATCAGTAAACTTTTTAATGTTTGTTAAATTGTTTGGTATATTTCGTTTTCTTGAATTTCTACTTATCGTAAATTGTGGTTCCAATATGTTCTGGCAAAAGTGCGTAGGTTTTTCTGCAGATTTATCTGAACAAATATATTCTCAATAGCCAGCAACGAAGACTGCCAAAATTCTCCCTGTTTTCCTTGTTATGCAGAATTAAAAATAAAAATAACTCATCGAAAAGCCCTGCTGATGCTTGTTGTTATAAAAACAATTATAACATTGTATATTTAAATAAAACTAATTTCACTGATAAAAATCTAATCTGATAATATAATAATAACTGATAATATCTAATAATAAATTAATAACTGCTATAATTCTCCTTTTTATTTTTATTCTCATGTAAATAAAAGTACACCTGCATTTCTTAAGCCATTTGCATCCTTCTGAAACACTATGTTTGAAAAAGAAAAGGGAATTTTAATATCCTTAAAAGAAACGAGGGATGTATTGTGTAATGATGCTTTCAAAATGTAATATATTACCATACTTTTCTATTCTGCAGAGGTTGTGAAAACGCGGAAAAACTGTGCCTAAGTGGTTCTGAGAATTGTAAATCAAACATTTTATTATTTTATTTTCATACAAAATTTATTGTAAATCTATTATAGATTGACGAGATGATATTTTGAAAGGATTACTTTTCTTTGGTTATGATTTCTTTTATATACCGTGTAGTTCACCGAACCTAAACTATAAAATTTTAATGACTTGAATCAACATGATTATCACTTACCATATAGAAGTAGATGGATCGTATAAAGGTAAGAGCGTGGACCACTCAACCAAACCGCTGATCTATCGAGCACAACTAATGGCAGCCATCTTTCTACGGCGTCCCTTACGTAAGTAGGTATAAAAGTGTTAATATTCTACTTAGATAAAAGCTTAGGTAAAGATTTTATAAAACGATTTAGTAGCTTTTATGATAAAGCTGAATTTAAATAGACGCTTGGTGTACGTTTATGAAAGGTTAGGTACATGTATGATGAGATCTAAAGATTTTTATTATCGTAAAAATTATAATGTAAGTATTAATAAAATTATAATTATAAGTACGAATACATTTTAAATGTAGTTTCTCATAAATTTAAATGTGGTTTCTTATAATAAACTTTGTATCATTGTTATTATAAAATTGTCATCATTCTCCTAATCTTATCCCAATTACTTGGGGTCGATACAATATGTACCCTTCTTTCATAGTACATATTGTAAAAGTAATTGGCAATAGTTTTATGACTCGCCGCCTGCCTGACGTCAAGTTATTATGGAATTGTCTGACTGACTTATCAACGCCATCAACTGAAGCTAGAAATATGAAATTTTGATATATTTTTGTGCCGTAAAGACTAATTAAGAAAGGATTTCATAAAATTAAACATCAAAGAGGGTGAAACGCAATGAAAAATTTTGTATGAGGAGAAAAAATCTTTATTGTTTTCATATTTTAAATTAACTACATAATTTCAAGATAACACATAAATAATCTTTACTAAATGTAAATAAATACGAGCATTTTTCAATTTGCGTACTCTATGGGTGTAAAATAGCGAATTAAATTTTGCGGCAATACTTTAGATTTCTTACTGACTTCAAGATGTGCACAAATAAGAGTACCAGAGAGTGTATTTGTTTACGATGATGACGAAATTTTGTTTGATTTTGCTTTAATATTTTCCCTTACAATAACATCATAAATGATTTCTACGCGCATGAAGCCGCGCGCGAAATCTACTCTGTATGTATGTAATTATAACTTAAAACGAGTCATCATCTCAGCTCATACAATCCCGCTGCTGGGCTCTAGTCTCCTCCATAATAGGAGCGAAATTGATCTGCTATCATGCTGGTCAGACGGATTGGTATTGTATTTTATTTCGAGATTTCCTTCACCTTTTTGTATATTAACTGATAGTAAATATTTATTACTTAAAAGTTTAATAAAAAAATTTAAATTTAAACTATTTTAAAAACGAATGATGTGTATAAATAAACAAATACTCTTTTAATATCGAAAAACGAGCGGGTAATCAATCCACGATCAATTGCATCGTCGAAGGAAATATAAAATAGGTTTTGATGGGGTATATAACATTCTGAACGTAAAGGCTTTTTTTTCTCACAAATAAAAAGCGAGTTTTTATAGTGAAATTATGACCTCTCGAGTACAATTTGGGTACCGTTATTGGAATATAATAAAGTGATTTACACATATAGTGTCAGGAAATGGCTTGGTAATAAGAATATACTATATAATTTACGATTTTCTTGTAAAGATTTAGTAAAAATTAAACATGAAAGTATTGAAAATATTATGTAGGACGCATTGGCCTCGTGCCAATGTGCAAATGTCATCATTATAGGAATTATGTCACCATAATATTGTCATAATAGAGCCCTCACTATACAGGGAAGTACATAATTTAATCTTTTATATTTCGTTCCATTATTGAACAAAAAATATGATAAACGATATATGTCATCTTTTATGGTATAATATGATCGACGAGAAATACAGTAGGATTGGGTAGTTTTTAACTTCTTACCCAATATGCCGTAGGTTTGAAAGCAGGATATATTATCAGCGATTTTTTTTTTTTTTGGGGTGGGTTACGGTCGGCGCACTCCTCGCACCACTCCGTCCGGGGCGACAGAGGGGCGTAAGCACGCACAGCGATGACCTACTCCACTGAAAGATAGTCTTTAATTTGCAGCCTTATAATGAAGCTTAATTTCTACCGATTAAACATGAATCCTAATTCTGAAAAGCCGTAAAAAGTTAATTGTATATGATATAGTCCGAAGAATGAATAGACTGAAGTGACAATCTTCTGTGTGGTGACGGAGTAGGAATACTATTCACCACCCCATATTTTACCCGTGGGTGATCGTACGAGACGACTAAGGGATATAAAACGCATATAAAATCTATGCGAGAGAAGGAAAACTCGAAACAAAACCCTATACCAACACGTCTGAACAGCGCGGTATAGTAGGTTAATTTCCCTCCCATTAAAGAGGAGGCCCAAGCCCAAAAATGGGAAATTTATGGGCTGTGATGATGATGATGATAATGAGAAAGTCTAGTCTTCCAACAAAAGAGACAAATATTTAAGAAGAATTATTCTAGAATGGTACCAACGAATCAGATAACGTGGTGTAGGGCTTTCCCTACCAGGTGGACTGATGATATTGGAGAACTGTTAGATGGCATGGATGTGCATGTAGATGCACAAGACCGTTCTGCGTAGCACCCATGTAGAGAAAAATATGCCGTATAGTGGAATCAAAAACAATAATAAAATACTCATCACCATCTAAGATTATATTACAATTTTACACGTAAAATTTATTTAGATACTGGTTACTTCTAAGTGAAAAAGAATAAGATATTTAATTGGTAGCACTTTTTCAAAGATTATGTTAGCCTGGACGATTATTTCCAGCGTCAACCAAACGAAGGCATATTCGAGATAAGAACTCACTTTAATAATCCCTTTGAAAACAATGTTAGGTAATAAAATACTACAGTGATATGTATTGTAGCCTACTTTGTATTTTTATTTACGTAATGATTTAAGCCGGTTTAGATCTGAGAGAGATGTATGTATATATTGATGGAGTATAAATACAGTTCCACCCTCCACCTGACTATAGGTGTTGTATAAAACGACTAAGGTATTTTTTCTTCACTTTATTGGATAAATAATAGCACAATACAGATTGGTTATGATAGTTTGAAGTTGTACAATATTAAAAAAAAAGTGATACCCACACCGTTTACCACCGATTGGATAAATATATCTATTCACATATAAAATGGTACAGGGTGAGAGAAGATGGCTTACATGTATTTTTTGTTAAATTATAGCTAAATATACATTACCTATGCACATACACACACGTACATACATCTACATATACACATAGATACATATATACATGTGAATACACATATATACATGTGAATACACATACTTATATGTATACATACACATACACACACGCACGTACGCACGCACAAACACACACACACATTCTTCATTCAATCATATATGATTGAAAAATATACACCCAAAATACATCACAAAGGCTATATATAGCCTTTGTGATGTATTTTCGGTGTATATTTTTTGATGAAATATTAGATTTTAGACGCGAATTCGTCTGCGAAGAATAGTGTGTGACATCCCCATTATATGTATCATTTTCATTATTATCATTATCATTTTCATTATTTGTGTTGTATTAAGGTTAAATTCACACCTATTTTAAATTATCTGAGGGCTGAGTAACAGAATATTCCTTTTTTTTCTAATTCACAAAAGTATAGTATATATAAGTAGACGCTGTCTAGTAGTTATTTGTAATATTTTTTATAGTAATAAAGTATATAAGCATCTACAATAACTATCATTGACAAAAAGTATCACAGCAAAATTTATTCCCTTATTTATTACCCTTAGAAGAAAATAAGAACGTGTTAATTTATATTCACTGCAAGAGTATTTATCCATAATCGATGCTATGATGAGTGTAATGACCTTAGAAGCATGATATTTTTTTTATTTGAAATAACCTAACCTAATACAAAAGATATGGCTAGTCGAGAAGAACACACAAGTGGTTTGCGATTACAAATTAACTGTTAAAGCCGTCGTCACTCACCCGCAATTAAGCTTGTTTGTTTAATTTAATTAAATTTGTACCGAAAAGTATATTTATCTTACGGGTACCCATGATCCATAATCTACGTTAATATAAATATGACAGCATAGTAAACAAGCCTCGGAAACTCTTAATTGCGATGTAATGGCTATTAACCACGAATTATGTAACTCCCATATGATTAATGGTAATGGGTTTTCATTTGCATCATGCATAATTAATCCACATGTATACCAGTAATTATACTTAATATAGGAAAGATTAATATGATATAATACAAAGTAAATTATTTTAGTCCTATGAGTTAGTTATGTCAATCCCTTCACGCTCATTATTTATGTACTACACTTAGAATTAGTCTTTTGGTGTGCTGTGTGGTAGCGGCTACGAATACTACCAACCCTTACTTTGTTCGTGGATGTCGTAGCCTTATAACGACCTGGGCCAACTCCATCTGATGCCGTTTCGTCAACAATTACATTCGTATTCGGTTGACGTCTGGTAGGTGGCCGGTCATAAAACTATTGCCAATCACTTTTACAATATGTACTATGAAAGAGGAGTACATATTGTATCGACCCCAAGTAATTGGGATAAGAGTAAAACAATGTTGATAAGTTACTTATGTCAATCCCTTCACGCTCATTATTTATGTACTACAATTAGAACTAGTTCATTGAAAAGTTACATCGGAGTTTGCATTTTTTTTTTTCAAATTATGCAATTTTATTGTTGGGATTTTAGTTATCTATGTTACTCATCTTAGCTCATACTTGTCCCACTGTTGCAAGGGTTGAGAGCCCTCAGCGCTCACCCACAGTCTGGGTAAAGTTGTCATAGCCATCAGAGGCTAACAACTAAGTCACACACAAAAAAAAAAAAAAAACCCACTGTTGGTTACGAGCCTCCTCCATAATGTCAGATGTATTGGTAAAGGCTTTTGTTTCGAGTTTTCCTTCTCTTGCATAGCTTTTATATGCGTTATATATTCTTTAGTTGTCTTTTACTATCACCCCACGGGTAAGGTATGGGGTGGTTAATTGCATTCTTACTTAGTTATTATTGACCATTTTCCTACCATTAAAACTTATTGTTATCTACAATACATTTTAATTTTATTTTATCAGATTATTAGTTTCAAAGATATAGCGAAAAAGGTGTTTGCACCTTTTTCGCACAGCACTAATATAATCTAAGAGCGCAATTAATCTAAACGTTTATTTGAGCCGTAACTATTTGTTATTTAGATAACGTTTAAATTAGGTACTGATATTCCCTTGTTTCTTTTTTGACTAATTGCAGTCTGTTTAAACCGCATCGAATCTTTGAAGAAGAGAGAAGTTTGACGTGAGGTCCTAAATCCATCCGTTATTGAGCGGGGCACCAGAACCGCTTCGCTCAAGTCATACTTTTGAGAGCAACTACAAGCCAGGGCCGAAACAGCAGTGTGAGTGAATTTTAGTATTTATATTGATAGTTACTCACGCTTCACCAGTTATTGTAGTGCCACAAATTTATTACTTCATAAATTTCAGTTTATCATGCTATTGTTCACTATTTGCTAGCCAAACAAACCAATTCCATAGCTATAAATAGAAAGTCAAAGAAGAATTATAAAAACGAAACAAGCGTCTTTACTGATTGTGGTTTCAATATAAGTGTTATGTACACAAGTACTGTAGAATGTCGATAGTGAGAGTGGTAGCGACAATGAATACACGCTGTACTTTTAAATTTATATTGCACCTTATAATAATTACGATACGGAATCGTATACGAACAAGAATGACCTAAGATATTCTAACCGGCGGTATTTATACATACCGTGGCGTGATCTAGTACTAAATTCACAAACTTAATGGATAATATGAAATATTAAATATCTTAATTATTCTAATAATTATTTACATCCAAATATTATACAGGTCACATAATCCTGTATAATAATATTAATAATCATTATAAATCCCTAAACATTAAGTTGTACGCCGGAAGTTGACACGCGGAAGTGTCAGTGTGATGAAATCATAAATCAGTAAAATAAGAATCTAATAGCTTAATCATTATACATAGTAAAACAAAACGATATTAGGATTGATTAATCGACATAGTGTAAGAAAGTACCGAGGTCTATATTAAAACGCAATATTTAGTAGTCGCGCCGGAAGCTGACAAGCGGATGGCGCCCATGGTATTAAAATTATACCAGTTTACAGAGATATGAATCAACTATTTACTTGATTATAAATGACTAATAATTAACATTATATAATACGATTAACAATATATTAATTAGGATGTGTATATGTGAGGCCGGAAGTGCTACTCGATAACAGTACGTAAAAACCTTTGATATTATTGGTCAAATTATTATATGTATTCACGAGTAACCATCGCTGACAACTTCGAAAAGAAATATGAAATTTAGCTAAAGGAGCGGTGCTAAAAGTCGGCGAAGATTAGAAGTCACGCAGAAAATTGGTAAGAGAATAATAACGTTGAATTTATTTTATCCTTGTTGTTTTATACTCAGATTTATTTTAAGCTCAACTTTATTTTCATTGAAAACATTTCTTTTTTTAGATGGCCATTGATTCTTTAAAAAGGACACATTGGTTTTATTTAGTTAAATTTTGCAATTCTCAATTATATAAGCTAGTATATATAAACCCAGCCCGTTGATTTGTTTGTAGAAGTTGATATATCGTAGCGCCACCTGGTGGCAAGATTCATCAATGAGGATAGGTCATATAAACCCTATTCGTGAAAAAATACATAAACATACCAATTTTCAAAATAATCGGTCAAATAGTTTCTCATTTTTGTGATGTCATATATAACTACAAACACCCTCTTTTATATAGCTAATATAATCAATCTATCTAATATTCTTCAACGAGAAATTCTTGTATGTTTCTATATATTCAGATAGTGGTAGGACCTCCCTGTTGACAGTTTTCTGTTTACAGTCGCGGGCCGGTCCGTCCGGGGTAGTACCACACTCTCGTAGAAGATCGACGTCGGAGTAATGGCAATATGCTGTTGTGCTTCGTTTGGTGGGCGAGAGAGTCGGAAGGCGAGAGAGTGGGTGGGTTTGGGATATGTATTAGTAGGCAGTGGCCTAGCTATACCATTGGTTATGCTAAAGTCTATGGGCGGTAGTAACACTTACCATCAGGTGTGCTGCTTGCTCGTTTGCCACCAAAAGCAATAAAAAAAATCAGAATCTTGAAAACGGCTCCAGCGATTTCTATATAAAATTTAGTATGCAAGTGATTTCGGGAGCGTTAAATCAATACAGTTAGGTTTCATTCATATAAAATATTGTTTATAATAAAGGAAAATTATGTAGATTATTTAAATTTAGTATTTAACTCTATCGGTTTTTTTCAAAAACAATAATACCTTATTGTGTCAAACACATTTTTCCAGAAACCTTATTGTGTCAAACACATTTTTCCAACATAAGGACATCCATATGTATACATGGAGAAGGAATGAACAGAAAAGTATAATAGATTTAATTTTGGTAGACAGTCGCCTCCGAAGCAAAATATTGGATGCAAGAGCCTACAGGGGCCCCACAGTCGATACGGACCACTATCTCGAGGCACTGGCGAGAGCGTGTCCACTTCGGAGGGCTTGAAAGAATAAAGTTTGAAAGGTTGCAAGAAGAGTGTGTAAGAGAAAAGTATGCAGAGGGTGTCCGAGAACGGTTGACGATGGCAAGCCAGCCGCAATCGGACATTGAAGAATGCTGGAGAGTATTGAAAGAGAGTATGGTAGACACAGCGAAAGAAGTATGTGGAAGTTCAAAGAAGCATAGAAACACAAATGGTGATGCATGGTGGGATGCGGAAGTGGCAGTTTCCGTAGAGCAAAAGAAGAAAGCGTGGCTGAACTATGTCTCTTCTTTGAATCTGAATGACAGTATGACTGAACAGAAGAAAGAAATATATCGGCAATGTAAGAATGACACCAAGGCCTTAGTGAAAGAGAAACGTGATAGAGCAAGTATGAGTGCAGAAGAAAGGCTGACTAAAAACTTCGAGGGTAACACCAAACTCTTTTGGAGGGAGGTGAAGAAGTCTCGGGGTGGTTGGTCAGCCTTCAGAATGAATAAAATAAGGTCTAAAGGTGGAGACATTCTTACACAAACACAAGACGTGTTAAGCCGATGGAGTGAATATTTTGGCGATATGTATGCGTATGCTACGGTTGGCGCCGGTGTCGCATGTGGCCTAGTAGATCAGCATTCGGGACGGCGTCCTCCGATGGCATCAGTATGGATGAAGTTGAATTGGCGATAAGAAGTTTGAAAAATGGTAAGGCAGCGGGCATTGATATGTTGTCTGCCGAGATGATCAAGCTTGGTGGCTCCTGTGTCTGGGAGGCGTTCCTGTTGCTCCTCAATTTACGTTGGAGCTCGGGAATGGTTCCCGGGGACTGGAATAGCGCAGTCATCGTGCCTTTGTTTAAAAACAAGGGTTCACGTTATGACTGCGCAAATTACAGAGCCATAAGCTTGACCAGTTTGGCAGCGAAAGTGTATGGTAAAATTATTGAAAGGAGAATGAGGATGGTGTCCGATGGTTTACTGTGTGAGACACAAGGAGGTTTCAGGAGTGGAAGGGGATGCATAGATCAAGTGTTCTCTCTGCGCAACATTGTGGAGAAGCATTTGGCCCTAGTTCAGAGGGTTTTCTGCAGTTTTGTAGATCTGGAGAGAGCATTTGACACGGTTGTACGAAAGGAACTATGGGACATTTTACCGGAGTATGGTATTAACGGTAAACTGCTACCGGCTGTGCAGTCCAGTTACATGGGCTGTAGAGCCTGTGTGTGGCTGGATGATGGAATGTCGCCTTGGTTTGACGTCAATATCGGCGTTAAGCAGGGGTGCGTTCTGTCAGCCAGGCTGTTTATCATATATCTGGATAAATGTCTCCAAAGGTTGAACGATATGAATGTGGGAGTCCAGATGGGCGACTCAGTGGTCACTGCTCTGCTCTATGCAGATAATGCAGTCCTGCTGGTACAATCAGCGACTGACCTGCAGACCCTAGTCGACACAATGACAGAAGATTGTGAGAAAAGGGGTCTACGCGTGAATGTGTGCAAAACCAAAATAATGGTCTTTGAAAGAGATGAAGCCAGAACAGATGTAAGAGTAACAATAGGTAATGATGTACTAGAGCAAGTGGATGAATTTGTATATCTTGGATGTGGATTTAGCCGAGATGGAAGGTACACCACTGATATAGAGCGAAGAGTGAATGCGGGAAATAGAGTGAACGGAGCGCTGGGGCAACTTCTCGGCAGCCACCACCTCAGCCAGAAGGCACGTGTAGCTATACATAAGGCAGTGCTTGTCCCAACATTACTGTATGGAAGCGAGAGTTGGGTATGCAGAAAAGAGTATGAAAGTAAAATTAATGCGGTCGAAATGCAATCTCTTCGGAAAATCTGTGGAGTTAGGCTGACCGAACGCATTCGTAACGACGACGTAAGAGAGCGAGTAGGTATGAAAGAGAGTATTGGTGTAAAGATGCGAAAGGGAATGCTCCGATGGTTCGGACATGTGGAAAGAATGCCGAACGAACGTCTGGTTAAGAAGATATACAATGCGAAAGTGGAAGGATGTAGGTACCGAGGGAGATCGAGACTAACCTACCTAGACCAGATCGGTCAGGTACTGAAGGAAGGTGGAGTCAAGAGTCTCCGAAACCGGCGAGCGTGAATGAAGAGAATTATGAATGTTGAGGAAGCGAGTGAAGTATGCAGAGATAGAGTTCTCTGGCACTCTGTTCTCTCTGCCTACCCTGCAAGGGATATGGCGTGATGATATGTATGTATGTAGGTTTTTTTCAAAAATAGGTTTAAATAGTAAGATGGTTGAATCAGATTTTTAACAGACATGGGTTCCATCTAGATCCAAATAGATATTTTTTCTCTTGCAATTGCAAAAGTTATTATAAATAGTCGAGCATCTCGAATGTAAAATTTTAATAACTTAGATTGGATCGTGTCATTTTTTAATACAATTTTAACTACAATATTATTAAATTGGAACAATGTATAAACATTATCCATTAATGGCGTGTGGAATATTTTCTGTAAAGACGTCAATAATATGGTTATCATATGTACCACCCAGACTGGTCTAAGTGGTTCGACGGTAAAGGATTTCTAATTGATATGGAGTTCAAGTCCCACGTGGTATTAATTTTTCCCTTTTTATAAAAGAAATAATATTAATATTCTAAGTACATTTCGTTGACCTACAACTCAATAAAATTTACATGCTTTATTCTATAACTCTTCATATAAATTAGCTAAGAAAAAAATAAATTATTTCTTTCCTCGACCTAGAAAAAAATGTTATTTATTGTTTTACTTTTATAATAGAAAAGTTGTGTTTCACCGTTTTATGTATGTAGGAAAGGCGACTGTCTAGTAACAAAGCCAACGTCATTGCAAAACAAGTTTGCAGTATATCATAATATTTACAATTTTTTAATGGGTTGAAATAGTAATGACTTCTAATGTTTTCGCGAGTATTACACATTTGAAATAAAACTACTTTTACGGATTCTATCGCGTTTGTATTTGATTTTTAATTTCCCGACGTTTCGAACACTTTACAGTGATCATGGTCACGGGAGGACTAAGGTGTCTTACGTCCAATATGTCATTGTTATTTCCGAAATTTATTTATATCTACCCTATAAGATATTAAGTTTTGACCCCCATTTTTATACAAAATTAATACAAATTCATTGTCAGTACAAAAAGAGAATGATTCTATATATAAAATTTATGTTGTTTATGATTTGTTATTATTAAAGTATTTAATTTATGATAATTATTATTGTGGCAATTTTAAAATTTTACAAAACTAACAAAAACAAGACTATTCAGCTACCACCGGATCGGAACGCGGCTACACTGAGAAAGATCCGGCGAGAAAACTCAGGAGACATGATACTAATTTTATTATTGAATTTTTGAGTGGCGGCCTACTTTATCTTACTAAAATTAATTAAATTAAAATTTCACTTTTATTGTAGGTCAAATCTATACAATAAGTGCTCACAGTGTCTTGCAGTCTTGTGGTAGTCTTCTTAGTTTTATTTTTAATTAAGTGAATAACATATCGGTGAAATAATCAGTGGACCATAGCTCAAAAACTATCCTACGCTAATTTTTTTGTCCAATGTCCTCATTGCATAATAGATATGTGACTAATAGCGGGTCATAAATGTGCTACAGCAGATTTTTTTCCAAATAATTGGCTAAGTTCTTAAAAGAACTAGATTTCCATTCCGCCACCAACCATATATTTAGCTTAGATATATGCCTATTTTTTTAAACCACACCATAAGTTTTTTTTATTGCTTATGGTGGCAAACAAGCAAGCAACACACCTGATGGTAAGTGTCACTGCCGCCGCTAGGCAGCTGCCTACCATTACAATCCCCAAACCCACCCAGTTGGGCTTTCGACTCTCTCGCTCATCGAACGAAGCGCAATAGCACATTGCTATTACTCAGACGTCGATCTTCTGCGAGAGTGTGGTACTACCCCGGACGAACTAGCCCATGGCTGTAGACAGAGAACTGTCAAAAGCGTGGTCCTACCAGTATTAATTACAGAAATTATTCTTATATTGTGAGGGACTTTGCAAATACCTAACAATTAACGGCAAGAAATTACACTCAAACTCAGAACAACAATATGAGTGTACAAACTATTGTTCTTTGTGGGAATCAAGTCCACGACAATTTGCAAGTTTATTCCACCAAATACCTCGCAATGCAAGAATTATTAGTTAGTACGGTGCGTAGAGAAAGTATAATTTTAAAAAAGCGTAAAAGTCACTCACTTTTTCTTATTTTGTGGCAGTCGAATGTACATTTATTGAAATTACTACTAGTTAACACCTAACATATACTCTTCTATATAAATTCAAATAAAGATATAAATATAATTTCTTAAAATCGGTCTTGGTCACAAACTACCATACATTGATGTAATGGTCCAAGACCATCATCATCATCTTCATTCTCCTACTCTTATCCCAACTACTTGGGGTCGATAGAATATGTACTCTTTTTTCATAGTACATATTGTAAAAGTTATTGGCAATAGTTTTATGACCGGCCGCCTGCCAAACGTCAACCCTCGTTGGGAATGTAATTGTTGACCAAACGGCATCAGATGGCTTAGGTCGTTATAAAGCTCTTAGTCCTCTTTTACGACATCCACGAGCAAAGTAAGGGTTGGTAATATGGCTACCACACGGCTTAGTGGTCCAAGACCATCTTCACATTATTGCCTTCCAATGAAACCTGTTTCAAACACATTAGTTGGATGGCAAGAGAATGAATATTCTAAACAAAATTCTATACCAACACGTCTGACTAGCGTGGACGGTCGGTAGGTCAATTTCCCTCCCATTACGGAGGAGGCTCGAGCCCAACAGTGAGACATATATGAGCTGAGATGGATAAAAAAATTGGACACTGTACTCTTTTTATGTGTTTTTATACCTCATGATTAACGTGCGTAGGGTGAATGATTAAGAATACAATATGTCAGTATCCCACGCACTCCTAAGGGTGTCGTGTAAAAGTTACGGGTCATTGACTTCATATACGTTACGCTTCAGCTGCGATTTACTTTTAACTCACATGTCATAGGGTTGAACGATTAAATTTGTATTTCGGAATGATTAAATTTGAAATGAAGTATAATAAATGAAGTATATATTACTGTAGCATTACTATTAGTTTCTTTTAGTAGTAGAAATGTAATATTGTAAGAAAAGTTTTGTATGAATGTTGAAGGCTTTAGAAGTAAGGGAAGATCGAAGAAGATATGGATTGTTTGCTTGAAGCATGATATGGATAGAAAGGGAGTAACGCTGAGATGACATCGGATAGGATTGTGTGAAAGAAAAGGACATATTGCGACCCCAAGTATTTGAGACAAGAGTAGGGTAATGATGAAAATATTTTTTTTAAACTACATACTTTTTATTTATACACGGGGTGTTTAAAAAACTTAATTGATTTATCATTTCATATGGTAGGTTAATTATATAGTAGTTACGCGTCCTCTCCTGTTGCCCCGAAGGGATTTAACGGGGGGCTATCACTCCATAGTTCGCCGCCAAAAAAAGATTGGCTATTTAAAAAGTTATACCTATATAACTTCAAGAATTATTATGAATGTTTTTTTTTAATATTATACTAATGTGCTGTGTCGTAGTGGTTACGAATAATACCAATACAATTGCTCGTGGATGTCGTAAAAGACTTTTAGCATTATGTTGACCTGAGCTAACTCCACCTGGAGTCGTTTGGGCAATTACATAACCAAGTAAGATTGATGTCAGGCTAGCGGCCAATCATAAAACAGTTGCCAATAATTTTTGCGATGAAAGTAAAAATGTAATGCGTCGACTCCAAGTAATTGGGATAAGATCAGAAAAAATAAATGAAATAGAAGTAGGAAAATTATTATTATTTCTGAAATATAAGACATAATAGACTTTCCTTATGGTGATGGAAAAAAAATACAATATCATACACCAATATAATACAGCCATTTTACCCGCAAGTGACATAAATAATGACTAAGAGATATAAATTCGCAGTTACCATCTAGACAAAGAAAACACTAAATAAAGTCCTATATCATTCAGTCTGATTCGTGTGGAATATATAATAGATTACTTTACCTCTTATTATAAAGGAGTCTTGAACTTAGTAATGAGACAGGTGTGATCTGTGATGACGAAGACATAATAATTTAAGACAAAGACGTGCTTATACAAAGCAAAGATTAAAACAATCTATGGTAGCGGAGCTGCGGGAATAGCTAGTATATTATATTTGTGATGTCCTAAACAACCAAATCACGTAACTCAATAACATTGGGACAAAGTAACAAAGAGTTTATATTTCATGAGAACGACCAGACTGTTTTCAAACGAACTGAAGCTAATAGGTTTTGGCGGGACACAAAATGGAATTTGGAGGCTTCGTGAAAGGTTTGGCTGAAATGCTTTTTAAATTTAGCTTGGCATTTTTTAGTACAATACTGATATTTATTGTGGCTTGATGTTATTTCTATATATATATAATCCGTCTGTATGTATGAATATTTGTGTGTTCTTAATTAGTCTCGGTATGGTTTTAATTTTATTATCTCACGTTAGAAAGTGAAAGGTTATAAGTGAAAGGGCATAGGTTGCGCACTAAAACGTGACGAGGTCATTCGATCACTAAATTTTACTCCTCAAATTTTTCTCATACCGGGCGCCTTATATTAAAATCGATTCTTAAGGAGTAAACTACCGAAAACTATCCTTCGGTTATTTTTTTTACCCATACACACGTCTCACGGGTCTTCGCTACAGTATGAAAAAGATTAACCTGCAAAACCAGGCTGGTTAAGTGAGTTTTTTTAAGAAATTTATATCGTATTTTCTTCCTTAATAGTAACCTGATTAAATCTCTTAATGCGCTAATTTTTTTTTATATATTATTTATCTAGGGAGAAAGATAGCGATTATGGCACTATCCCCTCATATTTGAGGCAGATCTACATTCAGTCGTGAACGGCGAAAAGCTTAATGATAATATTATATCCCTACTAATATATAAATGTGAATGTAAGTTTGTTTGTTACGCTTTCACGCTAAAACTACTCAACCGATCATCATGAAACATTGTACACATATTCTTGGAGGTATTAAAAGTAACATAGGATACTTTTTATTAAAAAAAAATCAAAATTTTTATATGAAAAATAAAAAAATTGTTTGTCAAAAAATCTCAAAATCTAGCTTCTTCAACGCCATCTAGCAGTCCAGTAATGAAGTTCCAACCCTGAGTATTGTAATACCGTTGCACTGTATTACCGATGGTCAAAAATAAAAATAGGGGATCAAAAACTTTAGGAAGGTAACCTTTTACGCGGGCAAAGCCGCGGGCAGAAGCTAGTAATATATATAAACACATACTTCTGTCAATATTGGTATTATTTGACAAATTAAAGCAATTTCTTAGTCTATTTGATAGATCATTCCAATTCCCATTAGTTTGCAGTTATCATCAACATCTCAGCTTATATATGATGAGCTTGAATATCTATGAAAACAGAAAGAAAATTGATCTACTATATCATCCTGGTCAGACTGGTTAGTATAGGCTTTCATTTTGAGTTCTCGGTCTCTTGCATATATATTATAAGCACATCTATCTATATATATTAGTCTTCTTTTAAGGTCAACCACGGGCAAGATAGAGAGTAGTAAATTGTTTTCTTACTCCGTCACCACACGTGGTTACTGGAAACCATTTCAGTAGATTTTTTGAATAACATTAATGAAACCCCCAATTTAATCTGAACCACTATACCACGTATACACTATAACTAATATACCACATTGGACCTACTATACAAAAAACGTTGCTATAGGTATTTATATTGAGTTTTACTTCTTTTGCACATATGTTTTAGACATATACCAAAGCATATAGCATTTACCTCATTTATCTTTTCAATACCCATGGATAAGGCAGCGGATGGTGTGTTGTAT
Organism: Lymantria monacha; assembly: GCA_905163515.2. Taxonomy (NCBI): domain Eukaryota; kingdom Metazoa; phylum Arthropoda; class Insecta; order Lepidoptera; family Erebidae; genus Lymantria; species Lymantria monacha. The sequence goes on from LR991091.1 coordinate 22,221,526, forward strand.
TCTTACTCTGTCACCATATTGAAGGACGGCTTACAGACATTTACTTACTTATACAATAAGGGCAGAATAATTTATGGAAATACTAGGTTCTACCCGCGATTTTGCGCGTAAAAAGTGAATCAAACAGATATAAAATTATAACACCAAACTATCCCAAAGGAACACATTACTAAGACAAAAAAAATCCTGTGTTAATTCAGGAAATTGTCTATCTGTATACTAATTTTCTTCTAAAGCTGTTCTACGGTTTACGCGTGTTTGAGTTACAAACATTCAAACACCTTTAAATACTTTCACATTTATAATATTAGTAAGATCGTAGGATTTATTTAATATTAATATAGTTTATTTCATGTAGCATTAATAGCCCTTATAATTAAATAGGTTATTTCGTGGCTGTACCTCTAGTGAGTCACAAAAGAAAGTGTTACGGCTAACTGGAATCCGAGTGTAGCCACATAGCGATACCCAGCTTTATGATAAGCCTCGGTTCAATGTCTCAAAGCGAACATTTGCCTAGTTTCTTTGTAGTTTGGTACTACTAAGTACTAATGTAGGAATATCTAAGATTATGTTATTTCAAATATTTATTTTGTGATATTTTTATTTTGCGAAACGTTATAAGTGTAACAAATGTTTGTAGGATAGTAATCTTGCTGTAGGTCTACGGTTAGACCTTGTTTTTAAAAGGTTTTCGTGAGAAAGAAGTGGTTTAAACAGGCAAAATTACTGCAAATTTCATAATTTTATATATCAATTTGATTGGTTCAGTACCTATATTGAAATTTAAATTCATTTATAATGTATAAACCCTGCGAGGGCACTTACATATTGTCAGTTAATAACATTTTAAATTAATCCAATAAAACTCAGCGGGTTTGTCTATTATTATTTTTACTTTATGGACTGCTTTTATAAAAAATAGTAAAAAATTATCAGTAATAGTTAGCTATATCTTTATATTCTCTCCTTTTTGTTTTCTCATTTTGTGATTCTGCATACTTAATGTGTGCTTTTAGAAAGAATTAGTCTTATTTGACATAAATTTTAATATTACAAAACATTTTACGCTCTGCACAGTCCAAATATCTAGATAATCAAGTAATTACTTGATTATATTAATATCCAATGATATAAATTTAAACAGAATATGTGAGAGTATTTATTTCTACGTGTTATAGAGTGAGAATACAATTCCCTATCTACTATCGTGCTCTGGGTGTCAAAAAAGTCGATAATGGAATAAAATTTGCGCATAATATCATTGTGAGAGGAGAAAATTTTATAGTAACCCGCCTGGTTATTGTCCCTCTCATTGTGGTGAAGGTTCGAGTCCTGCCGTGGGACATATATCAGCTGTGATAATAATGATCTGTAAGATTGTGATGGTGAATATTGATGACATAGTTCTGCAGTTTGTTAATAATAACTGAAATTTAGCATTTAATATGCTTAATTATTTATAAAATCCGATTACGAAATGAAAAATGATGTCGCAAGCGGGATTCGAACCCGCGCCTATTGGGATTCCGGCCCAATCGTGCTGCCACTACACTACCGCGACTAATTGTAGGACATGCAAATTTCATTTCGTATTGTATTTACGTCTTAAGGTGACGGTGTGCTATCTACCCGACAATGTTTACGCATTGTTATAGGCTTAATACTTCAAACTTTACAGTTAGAATTGTATTAAACGATGACACAACCTTGTTATTTAAATTACTGAAATTTAGCATTTAATATGCTTAATTATTTATAAAATCCGATTACGAAATGAAAAATGATGTCGCAAGCGGGATTCGAACCCGCGCCTATTGGGATTCCGGCCCAATCGTGCTGCCACTACACTACCGCGACTAATTGTAGGACATGCAAATTTCATTTCGTATTGTATTTACGTCTTAAGGTGACGGTGTGCTATCTACCCGACAATGTTTACTCATTGTTATAGGCTTAATACTTCAAACTTTACAGTTAGAATTGTATTAAACGATGACACAACCTTGTTATTTAAATTACTGAAATTTAGCATTTAATATGCTTAATTATTTATAAAATCCGATTACGAAATGAAAAATGATGTCGCAAGCGGGATTCGAACCCGCGCCTATTGGGATTCCGGCCCAATCGTGCTGCCACTACACTACCGCGACTAATTGTAGGACATGCAAATTTCATTTCGTATTGTATTTACGTCTTAAGGTGACGGTGTGCTATCTACCCGACAATGTTTACGCATTGTTATAGGCTTAATACTTCAAACTTTACAGTTAGAATTGTATTAAACGATGACACAACCTTGTTATTTAAATTACTGAAATTTAGCATTTAATATGCTTAATTATTTATAAAATCCGATTACGAAATGAAAAATGATGTCGCAAGCGGGATTCGAACCCGCGCCTATTGGGATTCCGGCCCAATCGTGCTGCCACTACACTACCGCGACTAATTGTAGGACATGCAAATTTCATTTCGTATTGTATTTACGTCTTAAGGTGACGGTGTGCTATCTACCCGACAATGTTTACGCATTGTTATAGGCTTAATACTTCAAACTTTACAGTTAGAATTGTATTAAACGATGACACAACCTTGTTATTTAAATTACTGAAATTTAGCATTTAATATGCTTAATTATTTATAAAATCCGATTACGAAATGAAAAATGATGTCGCAAGCGGGATTCGAACCCGCGCCTATTGGGATTCCGGCCCAATCGTGCTGCCACTACACTACCGCGACTAATTGTAGGACATGCAAATTTCATTTCGTATTGTATTTACGTCTTAAGGTGACGGTGTGCTATCTACCCGACAATGTTTACTCATTGTTATAGGCTTAATACTTCAAACTTTACAGTTAGAATTGTATTAAATGCTAAATTATATATTAGCATATTAAATGCTAAATTTCAGTAATTTAAATAACAAGGTTGTGTCATCGTTTAATACAATTCTAACTGTAAAGTTTGAAGTATTAAGCCTATAACAATGCGTAAACATTGTCGGGTAGATAGCACACCGTCACCTTAAGACGTAAATACAATACGAAATGAAATTTGCATGTCCTACAATTAGTCGCGGTAGTGTAGTGGCAGCACGATTGGGCCGGAATCCCAATAGGCGCGGGTTTGAATCCCGCTTGCGACATCATTTTTCATTTCGTAATCGGATTTTATAAATAATTAAGCATATTAAATGCTAAATTTCAGTAATTTAAATAACAAGGTTGTGTCATCGTTTAATACAATTCTAACTGTAAAGTTTGAAGTATTAAGCCTATAACAATGCGTAAACATTGTCGGGTAGATAGCACACCGTCACCTTAAGACGTAAATACAATACGAAATGAAATTTGCATGTCCTACAATTAGTCGCGGTAGTGTAGTGGCAGCACGATTGGGCCGGAATCCCAATAGGCGCGGGTTCGAATCCCGCTTGCGACATCATTTTTCATTTCGTAATCGGATTTTATAAATAATTAAGCATATTAAATGCTAAATTTCGGTAATTTATATAACAAGGTTGTGTCATCGTTTAATACAATTCTAACTGTAAAGTTTGAAGTATTAAGCCTATAACAATGCGTAAACATTGTCGGGTAGATAGCACACCGTCACCTTAAGACGTAAATACAATACGAAATGAAATTTGCATGTCCTACAATTAGTCGCGGTAGTGTAGTGGCAGCACGATTGGGCCGGAATCCCAATAGGCGCGGGTTCGAATCCCGCTTGCGACATCATTTTTCATTTCGTAATCGGATTTTATAAATAATTAAGCATATTAAATGCTAAATTTCAGTAATTTAAATAACAAGGTTGTGTCATCGTTTAATACAATTCTAACTGTAAAGTTTGAAGTATTAAGCCTATAACAATGCGTAAACATTGTCGGGTAGATAGCACACCGTCACCTTAAGACGTAAATACAATACGAAATGAAATTTGCATGTCCTACAATTAGTCGCGGTAGTGTAGTGGCAGCACGATTGGGCCGGAATCCCAATAGGCGCGGGTTCGAATCCCGCTTGCGACATCATTTTTCATTTCGTAATCGGATTTTATAAATAATTAAGCATATTAAATGCTAAATTTCAGTAATTTAAATAACAAGGTTGTGTCATCGTTTAATACAATTCTAACTGTAAAGTTTGAAGTATTAAGCCTATAACAATGCGTAAACATTGTCGGGTAGATAGCACACCGTCACCTTAAGACGTAAATACAATACGAAATGAAATTTGCATGTCCTACAATTAGTCGCGGTAGTGTAGTGGCAGCACGATTGGGCCGGAATCCCAATAGGCGCGGGTTCGAATCCCGCTTGCGACATCATTTTTCATTTCGTAATCGGATTTTATAAATAATTAAGCATATTAAATGCTAAATTTCAGTAATTTAAATAACAAGGTTGTGTCATCGTTTAATACAATTCTAACTGTAAAGTTTGAAGTATTAAGCCTATAACAATGCGTAAACATTGTCGGGTAGATAGCACACCGTCACCTTAAGACGTAAATACAATACGAAATGAAATTTGCATGTCCTACAATTAGTCGCGGTAGTGTAGTGGCAGCACGATTGGGCCGGAATCCCAATAGGCGCGGGTTCGAATCCCGCTTGCGACATCATTTTTCATTTCGTAATCGGATTTTATAAATAATTAAGCATATTAAATGCTAAATTTCGGTAATTTATATAACAAGGTTGTGTCATCGTTTAATACAATTCTAACTGTAAAGTTTGAAGTATTAAGCCTATAACAATGCGTAAACATTGTCGGGTAGATAGCACACCGTCACCTTAAGACGTAAATACAATACGAAATGAAATTTGCATGTCCTACAATTAGTCGCGGTAGTGTAGTGGCAGCACGATTGGGCCGGAATCCCAATAGGCGCGGGTTCGAATCCCGCTTGCGACATCATTTTTCATTTCGTAATCGGATTTTATAAATAATTAAGCATATTAAATGCTAAATTTCAGTAATTTAAATAACAAGGTTGTGTCATCGTTTAATACAATTCTAACTGTAAAGTTTGAAGTATTAAGCCTATAACAATGCGTAAACATTGTCGGGTAGATAGCACACCGTCACCTTAAGACGTAAATACAATACGAAATGAAATTTGCATGTCCTACAATTAGTCGCGGTAGTGTAGTGGCAGCACGATTGGGCCGGAATCCCAATAGGCGCGGGTTCGAATCCCGCTTGCGACATCATTTTTCATTTCGTAATCGGATTTTATAAATAATTAAGCATATTAAATGCTAAATTTCAGTAATTTAAATAACAAGGTTGTGTCATCGTTTAATACAATTCTAACTGTAAAGTTTGAAGTATTAAGCCTATAACAATGCGTAAACATTGTCGGGTAGATAGCACACCGTCACCTTAAGACGTAAATACAATACGAAATGAAATTTGCATGTCCTACAATTAGTCGCGGTAGTGTAGTGGCAGCACGATTGGGCCGGAATCCCAATAGGCGCGGGTTCGAATCCCGCTTGCGACATCATTTTTCATTTCGCAATCGGATTTTATAAATTGTTAATAATAATTTTCTTTAACGTGAAGTCTGTTCATATATCCATTAACCTATCAAAGTCCACTATTGTACATAAGCGTCTCGAAGTAGGTATACTGTCATAACACCCCACCAGGTAAATGAACTGGCATTTGTAAATTTGCCAAGACATACTCGTAGCTGCTGTTTATTATCCTGGTAATGCTAAAGTAATTTTAAGTCTCCCACTAACAAAGTTGTGGTGGTAATATTATTCTTAGTCCATTTCCATTACTCGAACACGGTTTAGTATACTTAGGTTAATCAAATAAAGACCTGTACTATATATAGGTGTATATAGATTGTGTCTGAAGCTCGCAACATCTGTCCGCTTAACCAAGATTTACTGATCCAAATGTTGTGTTCACAGCCATTTGTGGTTGGCAACATAACCATTGTTAGTAAAAGGCATCGAACTTACATATTATTAAGAAATATAGTAGGGTTAATATAAATTTCAACAACCAAAGTAACTATAATATAATTATAAGTACAACAATGATTTACATAATAAAATTAAAATTTTCATCACTTTTCCTTTAGGGATTATACGAGATATCGGAATCATTAACTACTGAGTAGGATAAGATTTTCAATAACCACCCAACCTTCAATTAAAAACCCAAATTAACGTCGAATACTACCAACCCTTAATTTACTCGTGGATGTCATAAAAGGCGACTAAGAGCCGTTTTTTTTTTTTTGTTTTTTTTTTTTTTTTTTTTGTTTTTTTTTTTTTTTTTTTTTTACGCTGTGGAAACGCATTTACGCGCTAACCCCTTCCCGCCGATGTCGTGACGGGAGGGAGTGTGGGACTCGCCGGCCGGCTAGTCAAACCGGAATACCCACTAAAACCACAGCGGCCCCCTTCCGCGCTTTTACGGGACGCCGGAGAGATCGTCTGCTGACATTCGATCCCCGACGCCCCAACGCTTGGCCTTCTGTCCACGCCCAGTCGGTCCTCAAGGCGGTGGGAGGAGATGCGCATAACGGCGCCTCCCCCTACCCAGCCGCCGGCGGCGGAGCGATTCAGCGGGCGCAAGCCTCTCGCGTTCCCGCTCCGCAGCCTCCTTTCTCTCTATGACGGCCTCACAGAAGGAGGCCATCGACTCCCAGCACCTGTCGCTGTCGAGCATCTTTGAGATGATGGTCGACAGCGACAGGTCTCCTCCAACGACCGACGTCAGGACGTGGCGCTGGGGCCCCCAGGCGGGGCATACTTCCAGAGTGTGACGCGCATCATCTACTGGCGCGCCACACTCGTGACATCCTGGGGCCCCTTCTCTTCCAATTTTATGCAGGTACTTACCGAAGACCCCGTGTCCGGTAAGCACCTGCACCACCCTGAAGGTTAGGCTGCCGTGCCCCCTACTAATCCAGCGGTGGAGATGCGGCGCGATCGCCTCCACAGTTCCCCGCCCTGCTACGGGGGACTCCAGATCCTCCCGCCACCGCCGGATGACTCCACTTCGGGCCACTTCCAAAGCTCTGCCCAGTCTCCTTGCGGAGATTTGCTCGCCGCCGGCGCGCGCCACAACGCGCAGCCGGTAGGCCTCCGCCAAGGCCTTGGCCATATGCGGCCAAGGTGGGTCGCCCGCCAACAGTGTCGCTGCAGTCCAAGACACCGTACGGTAGCCCCTAATGGCCCTCACCGCCATGACCCTCTGCGGACGTCGCAGGAGGGCTCTATTACGGGCAGTGAGAGACTCCGACCAAATAGGGGCACCATAGAGTGCCATAGATCGCACAATTCCGGCGTACAATCGCCGGCAGGACGATCCTGGACCGCCAGTGTTCGGCAGAAGCCTACCTAGAGCCGCGGCCGCCTTCACGAGCCGCGGGACGAGCTGGGCAAAGTGTGGCCCAAAATTCCATGTAGGGTCTAGGTGCAGACCCAGATATTTCATCTGGGGCCGCACCGGCACGGCAACCCCCGACACACTGATTTGTGCTCCTCGGGGGGGACCTCGACGCGGGCCATGAAATAGGAGGGCCTCGGTTTTCTCTACTGAGACCCTCAGGCCCAACATACCGATCCGGCCTACGACGAGTGCGACTCCCTCGCGTGCCAATCGGGCAGCCCCCAGGAAGTCGGGCCTCCTTGCCGTGATGAGGGTATCATCCGCGTAGCAGATGACCCCCATCCCGGAAAAAAGCCGACCCCGTAGGAGCCAGTCGAATCCGACGTTCCATAGAACCGGACCGATCCCTGTGGAACGCCGCACTCCACCCGATGGCGATATATGCGCCCGTCGCCCCCTTCCCAGAGCACGTGCCTTCCCTCGAGGTACGCCTCCAACAGCCTCCGGAGATACGGAGGCACTCCATGATAGCGAAGCGCCTCCTTCAACGTCTCGTGCGGGAGACTGTTAAAGGCGTTCTTGATGTCGAGCGAGACCGCCAGAAGTACTTCCTTTTGGGCCACCGCTTCGGTGGCCAGGGACTTCAGGGCGGCTAGTGCGTCAATTGTTGACCGGCCGCTCCTGAATCCGTACTGACTTTCCGACAGTCCCGGCCCGACTTCCTCGAGGTGCTGGACGAGACGGTCCGCGAGCACCTTCTCGAACAATTTGGCCGTCTCGTCCAGCAGCACCAGTGGCCTGTATGCGGAAGGGGAGTCGATTGGGCGACCCTCCTTCCGCAGCAAACATAACCTTCCACACTTCCACCGCTCCGGGAACTGCCCGGACCTCAAACATACATTGAGCAGCTCCCGGCGTCCGCCCCCGAGGTATTCTGCGGCAATGCCAAGCACAAGTCCCGACGCCATCCGGACCGGGCGATTTCCGCTTTCCGCGGAGTCGAGAGAGGGCCACTTCCATTTCTCGGTCGGTGATGTGTGGAATGGAAGTCTCCACTTCCACCACCGACCGAGAAGCCATTCTAGGGGGAACATGTCCCATAGACCGCGGGAACAGTTCCCCCATTAGCCCCGACAGAAGATCCGAGTCCATCGTCTCGATGATGGGGGCGCCACAGGGTCGGAGCTTGTTCCGAGCCCGTTGATATGGGCGCCCCCACGGATCCCCGTCGAGGTCCGCGAGCATCTCCTCACGGGCCCTCTCCTTCGCCCGGCTGATGGCCAGCTGCAGATTCTTCTTCCTTGACTTATATTCCGTCCGCAGCTGACCCTCTAGGAGGTCATCCCGGCTGGCCCGTTGACGACACCGGACGTAAGCACGCCGCGCCCGATTGGAGGCCACCCGGAGATTGGCAATCTCGGGTGACCACCAATACACCTGTCGACGCGGCGGCCTCCGCCGTGCCCTCGGCATCGCCGCATCACATACTGCCTCGAGGGCGTTTCTGAACTGGCTTGCGAGCCCCTCTACGTTCGTAGGCAGTCGTCCTGTCATGCCCCAGCGCTGTACTATGGCAGACGCCCGGGCCATATCCATGTCGAGCTGGCCTATAGCCCATTTTGGGAGTCCGCCTCTTCTTCCGCGCCGGGGACCTTGGGGTCCCCTGGGAGTGGAGATCTCGAACCGTATGTAACGATGGTCCGAGAGAGTCTCCACCCCTTCTTCCACTCTCCAGTCACTCACCTCACGAGCGACACCGGGGGAGGCGAAAGATAGGTCCACCACGGACCCACCCCGGTGTCGCACGCAAGTGTGAACCGTCCCTCTATTAAGGAGAGACAGACCGGAGAGCAGGGACCACCTCTCAACGGCCGTGCCCTTGACGTTTGTGGCGGGGTTCCCCCACGCACGAGACTTCGCGTTGAAGTCACCGAGGACAACAATTCTCCTCGGCGACTGACGACGAACCGCGGAACTGACGGAATCCAAGAATATCTGGAACTCCGCCAGTCCGCGGTTGGGGGAAAAGTAAACGCCAATAATAGCAAAGTCTCGCCACCCCACCACAACATAACCATTGCCCCTCTCGAGTGTAGAGAGGGGAGGGCCGGCACCTCCTCGCAACAGGACTGCTACAACTTCCATATTATCCCCCACCCAATTGGGTGAGTGGGGGACAAAGTAGGGCTCGCTGGCCACACACAAGTCTATATCCCACTCCGCCATGGACTGCAGTAGCAGGCCCTGAGCCCCGGCGCAGTGGTTCAAATTCGCCTGGAGGAAGCGTACTCTGTCTCCCATTTAGGTTGACATTTCGGCTTCCTCCTGGCCTTTACGGCCATTCACTGATGTGGTGGCCTGAGGTCCATGGGCCACCTTTCCTTTACTTTTCGATGGGCGGGCTCGACAGAGTCTCCCCCCCATCGTGTGCTCCTCTGGTTTTCCAGCGGTTGAGCACACCGCGCAACGCGGTGTGGCCATGCATGCGGCCGATTTGTGCCCGTTGCCGCCGCACCTGTAACAAAGTGCAGAGCGGTCAACAGCAGACAAACACAGCGGTGCCGTATGCCCCAACTCCAGGCACCGGTAACACCTCAGTGGGAGGGTCTCCAGTACCTGGACGCCAGCCGAGCTCCAGCCGACCAGCAGTCTCCCGGCGTCGGCGAGCACCTTCGCAGCGGCAACAGGGCATCGCACCTTTGCCATGCCCATGCCGCGGGGCCCACGCTGGACTGGTCCGACCTGGACCTCTGCGGCATCACAACCACATGCACGAACGACCGCTGCACGGATTTTCTCCTCAGTGGCGGAGTCGTCCATTCCGGTCACCCGGATATCAGTCCGTTTAACAGGGCGGACGACATCCGCCACACCCGCAAGTGCCATGCGGAGATTTTCCGCCAGCTTGTCCGCAACCTCCGCTGATTGGGACTTGGGCAACTGAAGGACTCTAGCCCCAGTCACCGAGCGCCTTACCTTGAGGCCCTCCTTGATTCCCATCCCCTGGAGATCTACTCCTTGCTCGGCGCGAAGCATCGCATCGGCGTATGTCACTCCCTTCTTTTCCGCTTCCGGCTGTAGTTTTAGAATTACAACCGGTGAGCGCGGGGGAGCGAGCGCCGACTTCAGCTTCCTTTGCGCCATAGCAATCGGATTGAGAGCCGTGGAGGGCGCAGCAGCCGCCGAGGGCACTGCAGGAGGGGAAGACTTCTTCCCCTTTCCCTTTTTGACTACTGTAACCCAGCTGTCTGCGAGTGCAGGCTGGGCCAACGGAGCCACCCCTGAGGGGCCAGGAACCGGCTCAAAAAGGGGCGCCGGTGCTGCTGTACGGGCAGTGGCAGTATTCTTCGCGGACTCCGCAGTTTTCTTCTTGTCCGCAGCTAGCGGCGGACGTACAGACTTGGCCGGGAGAAGGCGGTCCTCAATGCCCGCAAATCGTGCCGCCATCATTTCCCCGAGGGACTTAATTAGAGAGGACTTTAAGTCCTCTATCACGTCCACCTCTGGCGCGAACAAAGGTGCAGACTTCACCGGCTTCGAGGCCCGTATCTCTTCAAACTGCCTTCTATGGGCCTTGATCTCCGATTTTAGAGACTCGTTCTCCTTCCGAAGCCGGGTGACATCCTTGCGGAGCGAGAGCAGGTCGTCTGCTCCGGGACGCACCAAGAGAGCATTGATACAGGCCATCATGGCCTCCGCGCTCTCTTTCAGAATTTTCTGGTGCGACCCTTTGAGATGCCCAGAACTTCTAACTGCCCGTTGTATTTCAGCCATCTTGCCGTATCCGTAGCCCTGGATGGCTGCCGGCTCCAGCGTGGCCAGCTCATCTTCTTTAAAATTGCCACCAGTTGCTGAGACCATTGAGCAGACACTACCAGTATCGGAGTGACTATCATCACCGTCCTCCGCTGCCTGATCTTTACGGGCTAACTTCGTACGGGCCCGGGAGAGGCCAGCTTCATGGCCCTTGGCCTTCCCTTTTCCTCTCTGTGCCGTGCTTATTTTTGGCCTGGGCTCCGAATCACCATCGGAGACAGACCCAAAAAACTGCAGACTCAGAGAACTACTAGTTCTTTTGCCGGAGCGTAAGACACGACTATTCTCATGCAGATGGTGCGTGGGCTGGGCCATGATCATACCAGATGCCTCACTTTCACTCCCTATCGGCCTCGACTCCGCGCTAAGCGCCTCCTTCGCATCCACGCTAAGCGCCTCCTTCACATCCGCGCTAAGCGCCTCCTTCACGTCTTTTTTATTAAGGGGGGGGTTTTTTAAGTTTAAAGATTCCATAAGAGATCCCACGAGTACGGGGTAAATAAAAGTCCACCTGAGCAGGTACCCCTTTGCCCAGGTAACCCGATTTAGTATACCACGGAGGTCGGGAGGTATCCGTGGTTTGACCTCTAGCGGGTTGAGTAACTCCCCAACCACCCACAAGGGGGCGCCCCAAGGCGGTTGGTCGACGCCTTGGGACTTTGAGGTTTTTTAGAGTGGTGTACTCCACGCGGGCCGGCCAATTAAGGCAAGCCCCTCACCTTCCGGCGAGTTCGCCGACGGTGGCCGAAGCCTGGCCGTCTGGACGTGTCTCCACGAACAGTCGTCCCCGCCGCCTGAGACCTGCGTCGCCACTACTCGGAATAAGTCCAAGATGCCGACCAGGCCCTACCGCCATTTCTGGCTATCCCTATGCCTACGGCTTCTGTCAAAAGACACTCGTAGACCCTAACTCCATGTCAGTTATCTGCCACCAGCGAACGCTCCCGAAGCAATTGGTCCAGGGGCGATCGCTGGGCCCAGGGTGCACCACGGGGAGGTTACTGACGTCGCACCCCAGGCGACTAAGAGCCTTATATCGACCTTTTTTTTTTTTTTTTTTTTTTGCGGTGGGCTATGGACGTCGCACCCCGCCAAATCGGTCCGGGCAACCCCATTGACCCACCCTGCAAGCACCTCTGCTTCGCCGTGCGAGCGGGCCACCGGTACCCGATCTTTGTCTTCGGTGGCCCGCTCGGCGGTATGCCCTTTCGGACTCCTCTCCTGTCGACGCCCCGGCAGCTTTCGCCGTCGAGGCGTCGTCCTCACGCGGTGGCCTCACGTCAGGTGACCGGACAATTCCCCGGTCCGATCACCCGAAGTCTCGGTTAGGGCGGCATCAGGCGCAGGTACTCGCGCCTGCGCCGCCCCGGCCGCGGGCGGCGGCCCGGGTCACGGGAATCCTCCCGGGCCCGTTCCGCCGCCTCTTTCTGCGAGATGACAGCCTCGCAGAAGGCGGCGACCGCGTCCCAATTCCTAACGCTGTCGACCATCGCTCGCGCAACAGCCGGCAGCGTCAGGTCGGCACCGATGACAGCGACGAGGTCACGGCGCTGCCCGTCCCAGCCCGAACATACCTCGAGCGTATGTTGCGCCGTGTCCTCGTCGCTACTGCAATGGTGGCAGGACGGAGTCCACTCCCTCCGCACGACCGTGTGCAGGTACTTGCCGAAGCAACCATGCCCCGACAAGACCTGCACTAACCGGAAAGAGAGGACTCCAGCCTTATATCAGCCTGGGCCGGCAGCTAATGCTGTTTGGTCAACGGTTGTATTCCCGGGAGAGGGTTGATGTCGAGCAGGCGGGCGGTCGTAGAACTATTGTCAATAGCTTTATAATAAGAAGGACGAAAAGTAGGTACATATTGCGCCGACCGTTTTTTTTTTTCCCCTGCAAGGCGGACCATGGATGTGGTCGCGCCCCGACAGATCGGTCCGGGGCGACAAGATGAGGCGGCGCGCAGCTCCATGGACCCACCCTGCAAGCACCTCTCTTCGCCGTGCGAGCGGGCCACCGGAACCCGATCTTTGCCTTCGGTGGCCATATCAACCAGTCTGGTAAGCGACAACATTATAGGTCAACTTCTATCCTATTGCTATGGTAGTTAAAGTTTTAACTATAATACATAATATTTAAAAAGGAGACAACCGGAACATAGCCCAAGATTACTCAATAAGGTAACCTTATGCACCTTGCTGCTAACTTAAACTGCAGGGTGTGGTACGCATCAGTTCATTGACGTGATCTCTTAGACATGATGATGATAAATATCACGCTCGGGAAACGCATTATTAATCACAGTTTATGCTGAGTTTCTTACAAAATTATTACTGCCCATGACTGTGGTATTATTTATCCATCACCGTAAGGAGAACTGTTATCATAATCATCATCATAATTTCAGCCCACATAGCTCCAACTACCAATCTCTCGGCCTCTTAAACAATAGGAGGGCAATTGCCCTACTATATTACGCTGGTCAGACAGATTGGTATAGGATTTTATTACGGGTCTGCCTTCCTTTGTATATATATTATATGATTGCTAGGTTTCTTAGTCGTCTTTTACAATACCTAGAAGCAAGAAGCAGGTGTGGTGAATTATATTATTAGATACTACCTCACCACACAAAATGATCCTCCCGTGACCATGATCACTGTAAAGTGTTCGAAACGTCGGGAAATTATAAATCAAATACAAACGCGATAGAATCCGTAAAAGTAGTTTTATTTCAAATGATGGATATGGTTAATAGACCATTGTGGGCAAAAAGTTTTAAGAATTTGTTTTTGTTAAAACCGCACACCGCACTAAGGAAAAGCGCTAAGGAAATAATCCTTAAATTGCGGGGGACTTTACAAACATATAATTAACGCAGACAAATTACACCCAGACACAGAACAACAATTTTTGATCGCACAAAGTATTGTCTTAAGTAGGAATCGAAACAACGGCATTGGCACAGAAGGTTGGTATCATAACCACTACGTCACCTGTGCATTCAACAGTCATTTTTAAAACTTTAATTTATAAAAGTAATATTCATTGTATGTAAGTGTAATGTTCACTTAATTTTTTTTTTAGATGAAAGGCTCTCAGTTTAATGAAATAGAAATTTCTTGTCTTTTTTTTTAAGAGGGAAGACCCTTTTTTTCGCTCGACTTAACTTTGATTATGGCATGTCATAACAAATAGAAAATTTCGTTATTGCTTTGTAATTTATATTGTTCACCTTCGTGATATTATATCAGTAATACGGTTTCTACGGCGGTGTCTTTGATGAAATCGTGCTCTTATAAGCATTCATATCTTTTTTTATGAGCCCCTGAAGTGTACTGTTTGGCATAGATCCCGCCCGCTATGGGAATGGCAATTAGAAGTATCCTATTCTACATACCTGTAACAGTTTCCTGCAACTTTTACTATCTCGTCAGTCCACTTGGTGAGGGACGAGCATAACACTCTCTATATTACGCTCAGAAACTTCGACTCTGCTATAAAACTATAAACGTTATTGACATTTTAAATTAGTTTTTGAAGAATTTTATAGAGAAAACCTTATCAATTACATGAGTTAGTTAGAATTAGTATTAACGATGTTTTTTTTTATTATATCATAAGATGCGATATATAAATCTCCAATTTCTGAGAAGGTAAAATATTTAGAAAAGTAATAATGTGACTCTGAATCATCAAAACTCATTATCGAATACTTAGGATAGTAGACAGTTGGCTACCGAAGACAAAGATCGGGTGTCGGTGGCTCGCTCGCACAGCGAAAAGTGGTGTTCTTGCAGGGTGGGTCTATGGGGTTGCGCGCCGCCTCTTCCGTCGCCCGGAACCAATTTGGCGGGGCGCGACCACATCCGTAGCCCACCGCAAGAAAAAAAAAAGTATAGTAGACAGTTGTTTTATATTGTGGAAATTTGTCATTATATTTTTTCTGATTGTTAGTTTTACGCGTTGCCTAATAATTAAAGACGATAATAAAGAACTGTATTACATCATAGTTCTTACCTCATTGTGGTATCGGAGTGTCGATTTCCATGATGGAAAAAGAGTACAATGCATTTCTTATTTTGGCTATCATCATCATCCTTCTGCTCCTATCCCAATTACTTGGGGTTGACGCAATATGTACTCCTCTTCCTACATATTGCAAAAGTTATTGGCAGTTGTTTTATGACCGGCCGCCTGCCTGACGTCAACCCTCCTTGGGAATGTAATTGTTGACCAAACAGCATCATGTGGTGTTGGCCTAGGTCAATATAAGGCTCTTTCGTCGACATCTACGAGCAAAGTAAGGGTTGGTAGTATTCGTAGCTACCACACAGCAAGCTTATTTTGCCCATGAGTGTCGTAAAAGACGACTAAAGAATAGAGAGACGTATAGAGCTCAGTAAACGTTTATTAGCTGAAATAATAATGATGATGATGATGAAATAAGTGATAGCTATATTGCATGTGTTGGGTACAATGAGTTATTATGTTATTAATAATTCCAACATTTAAATAAGTAACTTTTGTCTTTTTGTTTGTTGTTGGTTTTCGCATAGTAAACATTTTCTACCAAACACTGAATAGGAGAAAAAATGCTTAATATAGCATGATCAATGAGAGAGGTTCATATCCAATAGTGGACATCTACGAGCTGACGGATCGATCAGTAATTGGCATGATGAGACGGATTATCATAGCAATTTCTTTCGAAAATTTCAATAATATTATTTTCATATAAATGATTGTATCATTTCTTCTGTTATCTTATGCGATATTTTATTCCGTTTTCTTTTTTTTTTTATTTATTCCGTGTGGTGACGGAGTAAGAATACAATTCACCACCCTCTATCTTACTCGTGGGTGATCGTACGAGACGACTAAGTGATAAAAACGCATATAACATCTATGCGAGAGAAGGACAACTCGAAACAAAACCCTATACCAACACGTCTGACCAGCGTGGTATAGTAGGTCAATTACCCTTCATTGTAGAGAGATGCCCGAGACCAACATTGGGACATCTATAAGATGAGATGATGCAATATTTTAAATAAGGGGTGAAGACACATTGCATATATAATAATTAACAAACACAGTATTATAGAATCTGTCATTAAAATAATATAACTACCATTCGAATTAAACGGGAAATAGTGTTTTTATCCACAAAACAATATAAGTAGATGTTATCTACGCCAGCTTTATCCTAGAAAGTTGTCCTTGTCTCGGAGACTTTTAACGAGCCAACTTTGTGAATAATTTCTTGCCACCGACGTTCAGTTGAAAGGAACTTGTAGAACTATTTATTACCACTTATACATTAGCTCATCTGCAGTTTAATGTCAAGTAGATCCTTATATGAACATACATACATACATATCATCACGCCATATCCCTTGCAGGGTAGGCAGAGAGAACAGAGTGCCAGAGAACTCTATCTCTGCATACTTCACTCGCTTCCTCAACATTCATAATTCTCTTCATACACGCTCGCCGGTTTCGGAGACTCTTGACTCCACCTTCCTTCAGTACCTGACCGATCTGGTCTAGGTAGGTTAGTCTCGGTCTCCCTCGGTACCTACATCCTTCCACTTTCGCATTGTATATCTTCTTAACCAGACGTTCGTTCGGCATTCTTTCCACATGTCCGAACCATCGGAGCATTCCCTTTCGCATCTTTACACCAATACTCTCTTTCATACCTACTCGCTCTCTTACGTCGTCGTTACAAATGCGGTCGGTCAGCCTAACTCCACAGATTTTCCGAAGAGATCGCATTTCGACTGCATTAATTTTACTTTCATACTCTTTTCTGCATACCCAACTCTCGCTTCCATACAGTAATGTTGGGACAAGCACTGCGTTATGTATTGCTACACGTGCCTTCTAGCTGAGGTGGTGGCTGCCGAGAAGTTGCCCCAACGCTCCGTTCACTCTATTTCCCGCATTCACTCTTCGCTCTATATCAGTGGTGTACCGTCCATCTCGGCTAAATCCACATCCAAGATATACAAATTCATCCACTTGCTCTAGTACATCATTACCTATTGTTACTCTTACATCTGTTCTGGCTTCATCTGTTCTGGCTTCTTATATGAAAATGATAAATAATCAGTAAATAATAGGGGGCATAGTCCGGCGCGTGCTCGTCGCGTCCCCTGCCGGTCTAGTTAGACAGCTAATCCGGCTCGAAAAATGCGTACCGCAGTGCAGGTTAGGGCGTCCCGCAGAGGCGACTCGTACCGACCCGCCCCCGTCGGTACGAACATCGGCAGATGTGGCAATGGGGGCCGCCACCCATCACGCCTTGCCCAGTCAGGCGAGTCGAGGAGAGCAGAGTGGTGGGTGGGCACGTTGAATGTAAGAGGTTGTGGGGAAGGTAAGTTGCACGAGATGATAACCGTCATGGCAGACAAACAACTAGACGTGCTCATTACATATAACAGAGACCAAGCGAAGGGGCAGCGACGCCTGCGATCTTCCTGGTGGTGGGATGGCTCTGTGGTATAGTGTACCACAGAGCGATCGAGCCAGCATGGGGGTGAGTGCAGCTGTCCTCTCGCCTGGCCTCAGATGTGAAGGATTACGGAATGTATGATCCCAGACTTCTTTGAGTCCGTATAAAACTAGGTGTCACAAAGGTATTCATGGTTGTAGCATATGCTCCCGTAGGATCCTCCGTGGCATCAGACCTAGAGAAGTTTTGGGCAAATGTTAGGGAAGTTCTGGATATGGCAGAAACCAGAGAACGCGTGATTGTATGCGAAGATTTGAACGGATGGGTGGGGACCAAGCGTCCCGACTATGAGGACGTACTTGGTCCATTTGGTGATGAGAGAGTGAATGACGCAGGTAGGCTCATAGCGGATGTATGCATGGAGAGAAACCTTATTGTGTCAAACACATTTTTCCAACATAAGGACATCCATATGTATACATGGAGAAGGAATGATCAGAAAAGTATAATAGATTTAATTTTGGTAGACAATCGCCTCCGAAGCAATATATTGGACGCAAGAGCCGATAGGGGCCCCACAGTCCATATAGACTACTATCTCGTTAATGCGAGATTTAGTGGTCTGTTCAGAAAGTGGAGGCACTGGCGAGATCGTGTCCACTTCGGAGGGCTTGAGAGAATAAACGTTGAAAGGTAGCAAGAAGAGTGTATAAGAGAAAAGTATGCAGAGGGTGTCCGAGAACGGCTGACGATAGCAAGCCAGCCGCAATCGGACATTGAAGAATGCTGGAGAATATTGAAAGAGAGTATGGTAGATACAGCGAAAGAAGTATGTGGAAGCTCAAAGAAGCATAGAAAAACAAATGGTGATGCATGGTGGGATAAATGTTTTGGCGATTTGTATGCGGATACTCGAGTTGGCAACATATATACATATCCTTTGCAGGCTAGGCAGAGGGAACAGAGTGCCAGTGAACTCTATCTTTGCGTACTTCACTCGCTTCCTCAACATTTATAATTCTCTTCATACACGCTCGCCGGTTTCGGAGACTCTTGACTCTACCTTCCTTCAGTACATGACCGATCTGGTCTAGGAAGGTTAGTCTCGGTCTCCCCCGGTACCTACATCCTTCCACTTTCACATTGTATATCTTCTTAACCAGACGTTCGTTCGGCATTCTTTCCACATGTCCGAACAATCGGAGCATTCCCTTTCGCATCTTTACACCAATACTCTTTTTCATACCTACTCTCTCTCTTACGTCGTCGTTACGAATGCGATCGGTCAGCCTAATTTCACAGGTTTTCCGTAAAGATCGCACTTCAACACACGCATTTCGACTTAATTTTTTAGTTGTCATAAAATTTTAATAATACGTATAAAGTAAAAGTAATAACATTATAAAAAAATAAGCAAAACATTCTACAATATAATAATTTCTGATGTTTACGTGAGTATTATACATTTGAAATAAAGCGTTCAAGGTCATGGGTGGACCGTTCTCCTGTCAGGACGACAGTTATCCCGTGACCATGGACGCTGTAAAGTGTTCGAAACGTCGGACAATTAGAAATCAAATTCAAATGTGATAGAATCCATAAAAATAATTTTATTTAAAAAATATTCTATATTTAAAATGCTTGTTCTTAATAATATTTGACTTTATGTCAACGTGAATCTTCCTGGTATTTTGAATTTTAAGTTTCATGCAAGTATTAGTGAACTATAACTTATTTAATGGAATTAGTATTGGCCGTTACCCGTATAAAAATGTAGTTATATATTACATTATTTAAAACTACAAAGACACGAGGTTAATAAATTTCATACAAATTAGAGAAAGGTATGAATCAATCGACACATCTGTTTCACCACTAAAATATTACTTGCAATTTTAGACAAAAAACCACAGCGATAAATCACTCTTATAATACAATTATATAAACGTAAAATATTATACATAACGGGATGTCTGTGCAATTAATATTAACTAATTTGAAATTTGGTGAATTGAAACGTCACAAATGTTCTTAAGTTTTTTTAGATGATATTTTTCTTAGAAAATAATATTTAATATCTCTTTTTAATACGACTGGAAGACTAGTACAAGTGCTTCGCATAGTTACTGGTGATTTCTTTACGTAACATTTTGTATTTTTTTTGTATTCCCTGTTATTCTTTACACTCTAACTTAGAGATAAAATGTCGTATAAGACGATTAATAGATTAGGGCTAACTCCATATGATTACGTTTTATGAACAACTACATTCCTAAGGAGAGTTGATATCCAGCTAGCGGCCAAAACTAGTGTTATAAAACTAGTGTTCATTACTGTTGCAATGTGTACGATGGATGAGGATACATATTGCGTCGACGGCTAATAATTGGGATAGGAGCAGAATAATGATAATGTATAAAATCCGATTACGAAATGAAAAATTGATGTCGCAAGCGGGATTCGAACCCGCGCCTATTGGGATTCCGGCCCAATCGTGCTGCCACTACACTACCGCGACTGATTGTAGGACATGCAAATTTTCATTTCGTATTGTATTTACGTCTTAAGGTGACGGTGTGCTATCTACCCGACAATGTTTACACAATGTTATAGGCTTAATACTTCAAACTTTACAGTTAGAATTGTATTAAACGATGACACAACCTTGTTATTTAAATTACTGAAATTTAGCATTTAATATGCTTAATTTATAAAATCCGATTACGAAATGAAAAATTGATGTCGCAAGCGGGATTCGAACCCGCGCCTATTGGGATTCCGGCCCAATCGTGCTGCCACTACACTACCGCGACTGATTGTAGGACATGTAAATTTTCATTTCGTATTGTATTTACGTCTTAAGGTGACGGTGTGCTATCTACCCGACAATGTTTACACAATGTTATAGGCTTAATACTTCAAACTTTACAGTTAGAATTGTATTAAACGATGACACAACCTTGTTATTTAAATTACTGAAATTTAGCATTTAATATGCTTAATTTATAAAATCCGATTACGAAATGAAAAATTGATGTCGCAAGCGGGATTCGAACCCGCGCTTGGCAGCACGATTGGGCCGGAATCCCAATAGGCGCGGGTTCGAATCCCGCTTGCGACATCAATTTTTCATTTCGTAATCGGATTTTATAAATTAAGCATATTAAATGCTAAATTTCAGTAATTTAAATAACAAGGTTGTGTCATCGTTTAATACAATTCTAACTGTAAAGTTTGAAGTATTAAGCCTATAACATTGTGTAAACATTGTCGGGTAGATAGCACACCGTCACCTTAAGACGTAAATACAATACGAAATGAAAATTTGCATGTCCTACAATCAGTCGCGGTAGTGTAGTGGCAGCACGATTGGGCCGGAATCCCAATAGGCGCGGGTTCGAATCCCGCTTGCGACATCAATTTTTCATTTCGTAATCGGATTTTATAAATTAAGCATATTAAATGCTAAATTTCAGTAATTTAAATGATAATGTATTTTAATAAACATTCAATTTTAAAGGTGGCTTCTAACTTTTTAATGACATTATTAACTTTAGAAACCTAGCTGTGTGGTAGCGGCTACGAATACTACCAACACTTACTTTGCTCGTGGATGCCGTAAAAGACGACTAAGAGTCTTATAACGACCTGGGCCAACTTCAGCTGATGCCGTTTGGTCAACAATTACATACCCAAGAAAGTTTGACGTCTGGCAGGCGGCCGGTCATAAAAGCATTGCCAATAACTTTCATAATATGTACTATGAAAGAAGAGTACATATTGTTTCGACCCCAAATAATTGGGATAAGAGTAGGAGAACGATGATATTAACTTTAAGAACTCTCTTAAGATTTAACCTTTTAAGATGAAAATATTATTACAGCATTTCCAGCATTAAAGTTATAGTAAACTAGCTTCTGCCCGCGGCTTCGCCCGCGTAAAAGGTTACTTTCCTAAAGTTTTTGATCCCCTATTTTTATTTTTGACCGTCGGTAATACAGTGCAACGGTATTACAATACTCAGGGTTGGAACTTCATTACTGGACTGCTAGATGGCGTTGAAGAAGCTAGATTTTGAGATTTTTTGACAAACAATTTTTTTATTTTTCATATAAAAATTTTGATTTTTTTAAATAAAAAGTATCCTATGTTACTTTTAATACCTCCAAGAATATGTGTACAATGTTTCATGATGATCGGTTGAGTAGTTTTAGCGTGAAAGCGTAACAAACAAACATTCACATTTATATATTATGTAGGGATGTAGGGATACTATAATTTCATACCGATAAAAACAAATCAAATCAATTGGTTTATGTGTGTGTTCTGCGAGAGCAACACAAGAACAAAGCATAACTTTGTCAATAATTTTGTATAATCGGAAGGCCGCAGAATTAGAAAATTCGAAATTAAATCTTGTACTAACTTCTCTAGTAGGTTAATTTCCCTCCTATTGCGAAAGAGGCTCGAGTCCAGAAGTGAATGGGCTGATGATGACGTAAACCTAAATCGTTTGGCAAAACACGCTTTTGGGGTGCCGGGGATCGAATGTCAGTAGACGATATCTCTGGCGCCCCATAAAAGCGCGGAAGGGGCCGCTGTGGTTCTAGTGGGTATTCCGGTCGGGCAGCTGACCGGCGAGTCCCACACTCCCCCCCGTCTCTCACCAGCGAGGGATAGCGCGTAAATGCGTTTCCTCAGCGAAGAAAAAAAAAAAAAAAGGCAAAACACGCTTCGTTGTAAAATTATATTAATATAATAATAACCCAGAAAAAAACCGATGATTTTAACGCCATTGAGAAATAATATTTTAACATGATATCATTGTTACCGCTAACAAATAAACAAGTTAAAATCACCCTACAGATAAGAAACATCAAAAAAATGTAAGAATAATTCTTTCATTTCTAGAAATAACGAGACTGTGCATTAAGTCGTTGAGATCGCTTAATGCCGGTACTATTGCATGCGACACTGTCGAGGTACAACCAACAACACCTCTATTGTCACCAACTTCACCTCGAAGGAAAGGCACTTTGTCATACCCACCTTTATTGCGGAACTAATGCTTCTTAATGCGCCCGGTGTACCTAAGAGCTCGGAAATGGGCGGCGTCGTTTGTGATTTCATGTTTATTTTTTTGCTTTGTCGTTTTAAAGTGAATAAAAGCTACCAAGTAAGATGCAAACATCTCAGAGGTGGAAAACTGTGAATACGTAATAATGAATGTTAGAATAAATATTTTAGCAAAACGAAAATTTTTTTGCAATGTATTTTTTAAAAATGTCATTAAAAAAAAAATACTTAAGGGGCGTTGTTATTATTTAATTTCATTTAATATTATTCGGTGACCATCTAAGAATGTAATGTGTATACAACGATAATTTTTAGGTAGAATTCCTGAATACGAGTTAATAGAACACCATGAAGATGAACAATAGCAACCTGATCAGAAACTTTAACAGCAGCTGTGATAGCTAAACCACCTGCTAAGCGTGGTGACTGTGATATACTTCATGAAGTAACATTAAGTCCAAAATTAGACGTACATAGCCTGATGCGTAGATAGACGTATGGATGAATGAACCATGAAAAATGAACTACTCATTCGTACCGATTTTTAACATTAGAATATAATAGAATCAACATGATTTTATATGCCTTTATTATATCAGCTCATATGCTCCACTGATAAGAGTTTCTTCCACAATAGGAAGGCAATTGAACATACTATACCACCTTCATCAGACGAATTGGTATAGAGTTTTATGCCGAGTTTTCCTTTTTTGTATTAATGTTATAAGCATTTTATATCCCTTAGTCGTTTTTGACGACGAAGACAGTAACATACGGGGTGGTGAATCGTATTCATACTTCGTCACCACAGCCATAATATGCTTCACGAAGCGAAGAATATATTATATTAAAAGTATTGTATAATGAACGCTGAATAAAAATAAAATTGAAATAAGAAGATTAAGCACGGCTAAGCACCCTTTAGTCTTACTATCTCATAAATATTTTCAGCTACAACTAACAATCACAAAAGTAATGTCACTGCAATACTATAAGCCTCTCATTAAACAGAGAAGGATTCATTTAGTGAAGATAATTGCATTTCGACTACGTAAATCTAAGATAATGAGACAAGTTGCAGTGAGGAATCTGGCCCAAACATTTAGAATACTTTAGGGATATTAAGCGTCCATAATAGTCATTTTGGACGTTAGAAACGTTTAAACTTTAGCTAGTACTCCCTTGTAAAGGATTAAAGTATTGCACATGTGTTTCGAAACGTTATAGAAGATTCTATGTACGTAATGTCGCAATTTTCAAATAAGGAATTAAAGTTCCCGTCAAAGCTATTATAAGATCGATGATTATGGATCTGGTCCGTTTATTTTTTTTTCTTTTATTTTTTGTTTATCCGTGTGGTGATAGAGTAAGATACAAGTCACCAACCCCTATCTTACCCGTGGGTGACCGTAAGAGACGACTAAGGGATATAAAATGCATAAAACATCTATGCAAGAGAAGGCAAACTCGAAACAAAACCCTATACCAACACGTCTCCGGGGATTAGCCTGGTCGCCCCGAAGCGAGGCCACCGCGTGAGGACGACGCCCCTACGGCGAAAGCTGCCGAGGCGTCGACTCGAGAGGATACCCGCGAGGGTAAACTGCCGAGCCCACAGAAGACAACATCGGGTTCCGGTGGCCCGCTCGTACGACGCACTGTGGGACCGATCGGTATATTTTATCTCAAAAATCGATAACTTTGTTGTTTTGTGATGTTTCCCCTTGAATTTTTTTTTATGTATTAATGAATATATAGGCAATAAAATAAATTAAACATCATTATTTTAAAAGTTATATAATTTTCATAAAAAAATGACAAACATAACGATATACGAAATTACATACAAAAAATTATACAGTTATAATAAAATGACAATAAAAGTAACACTTTTACTTAAAATAAGTTTAAGACTTAATTATTATTATTATTATCAAACAAACATGCTAAAAAATGACACCATAAAAAAAATTGCGATCCTATCCATAACCTTCTATTTCCAATAATTCTTTAGCTTCGTCAAACAATTCTTTGGATATTACAAAACTGGGTTTATTTAAACTAGATATATAAGGATAGGATGTATATAACAAAATATGCAGAACGTCCGCGTTTGTTGCTGATCTGGAACACTTCCTAGCGTGATGTAACCTATATTTTTTGTAATCTTTATTCCTGGCTTCCTGAGCATCTTCGGATAATTGTCCTATAGGCAGAACTGCATAATGCTCTATTATTTTAGCACCATGTATAAGTACTTTATGGACCGAAGATGGCATGTAATACCAGTTATATTTGCTTACTTATAATTACGCGGTTATCAATGTATACTGACCAAATTTTTCTGCGTTTATAGGGAATCCCGATGACATGGTTTGAAGAATTACATAAAATCTCTTAAATAATTCTCCATCAATTCCAGTTATCCCTGCAGAGCATTCGTAATTTTGGAAAAATCGCCTTGCTGTATTTCTGTCATTGCTATTACCGGAACCTTGACGTGGTTTATCAATGTGCAAACCAAGCACTTCTCGGAAACGTTTTTGGACATATTTTTTCTTGTCTTCTTTAAGTTGCTTGTTTTCTGGAGTTGTTGCTGACCACTTCTCAAAACCCAAATTATAAGAAATATGGAGGATCGTCTCCATAAATCTTATCCATGCATGTAGTGTCGACAATCCGTATTTAAATGCATCTTCATTTTCAACTCTTGATGTAACTTTTAAAAGATCGTTCATTTGTCTGGGAGTTGCTCCACAAACAGTGCAGGTAGCACTGGATGATGTGTTCGTTAACACTTGAGCAACTTTTCCATCAATCATTGTCATAAACAGTTCATGTTTAACCTCGATGACTTTGTCGTCTATAGACACAAGAGTTGAAATCAATTGATTAATTTTGGCTTCAATTTCACTGACAACCGCTGTAGTTTTTTCGGGTGTTTCTTTTGCAAATTCTAATGAAATTGGTCTGCAATATCTAACAGATGAGCAAGTAGGATTCTGCCATATAACTGTAGACGTTTCTTCGTCTACTAGTCGCAGTGGTACAAGGGACACTATAAACAAATTAGCATCCGATATTTGTTCGTTTTCTTCCGGTAGAATTTGTTTATACTCACTTTGCCCGGAAGATCCATCACACCCCCATTTAGTGAACAGCTTGAGACGATTGTAGTTTGTCGAACCTGACTTTATCTTTATAATACGGCAGACTGTATGGTCTAAGAGATCTTGCAGATTAATTTTTGCGCTTATATTTGTCACCGTTATGCTAGATGCAGGCGGATAGCAAGCCTTTTTTGCTTCACTTAGTATTTGATACGAAGGTAAAACAGAACTTAAATTTTTATCAACGAGCCTTTTTCTTAGGTACCCATATTGGGCTTTCGTTAGATCCGTTTCAATACACATGCTCAATGCCTCTTCTTTTGTAAAAGAAAGTGCACTATCTGGACTGATTATGGTTTGTAGAATTGCTTTCTTCTCGTCTTTTTCCTTGTTTCTGATAATAGACACAATTGATGCTTCATCATTTTCACCCATAGATCGTAAACCTTGCACATAAGCGTTACGGACATGTCCCATTCCATACTCCTGGAGCAGTTCCATATTTTTTCGTTTTTTTGTGTTTTCCGAACACTCGTCGTATGGTTTTGTTGGTTTACTACGATCACCAGAAGTATTCAAGCCAGATATTTCAGAGGTTGAGGTACTGCAAGAATTCAATGGTACTTTAAATTCACCGTTTAACCAATTTGAGTATAGACTCTCGGACCTGTCTGGCTTTCTTTGAGCTTTCGTCCATTTCTGGTTGCAACTTGATGTTAAATTTTTTTGAATACTTTCTATTACAGTGATAACGTCAGTTTCCGACAGTTAAAAGTTGTTCAACAAATATTGTCTAAGGTCTGAAGTACTCTTCCCTCTTATTATTTGATCACAAAGATCGCGTCGAACACAAACGAATTCACTCATGTTTTTTTTCTGTTAATTGTTATCGAAAAGAAGTATCTGAATACTTTGATGAATAGTATGCTGAAAACACGCGTATATAAAGGACCAATATTTTGGTGCCTTGTGCACTAACCGCAGGGTAATTGATTGTGATAGTTGTCATCGAAATAGTGTAATCAGTAGATACTGGTTGTAATAAATTACCGCAACAGATAAATAGAACTTCCGCAACAATATATTTATATATTTATCATACTTGTGGTTTATTACCGCTATCGAAAGTACCAAGTGAATATTCTTGTAGTCTATTTATTTGTTAATGCATAATAATGTATGCTTCTATCATAGAAATGAAAAAAAAAGACAAGTTAGACATCAAATATAATATATCCCAGTAAAAAAGAAGAACCGAACATAAGTTTCGAGATTTTATTTTGGCCCCGATTGACATATTGCCTTGAAATCACCATTCGCGCAAAAAACGCGCAATTTTTTTTTTGATCCTCGTATTACTGAATAGGTAAGGTCTCAAATAGAGTGATTAACTTGACACCGGCAGCTTTCGGCAACATAGAAAAGTCCAATTGAAATAAACAAAATCGAAATTTTCTTTACTTTACTAAAAAAAATAAAAAAAAATATATATCATTATTTTTTTTTACAAAACTGAACGTGGATACAAAGTGTACATTCTGATCTATCTAATGATGTATTACACTAATATGTTTCCATGGAAAACATCTGAATAATTTTGTGTTGAACTTCCTTAACGGTAATTTAATTGGCATGAAAATATTTATGCTCAATGTTTGAGGTTCACTTTATAAACATGAAACTAAATTATTTAATTTTTTTTGGAATTAATTTGAAAGTTGCATCCTTTGAGGGTATAAAAGTATAAAAGGATCTATGGATTTACGACTTTTGTCAAAACCATTTATGAGATGGCAAATACTGTTTGGGCCCATAGTGCGACGTGGAGAGGTACTTGTAGGGCGGGTCTATGGGGGTCGTGGATTTAGCGGGGCGTGACAACACCATAGCCCGCCGCCAAAAAAAAAAATACCAACACGTCTGACCAGCGTGGTATAGTAGGTTAATTTCCCTCCCATTACGGAGGAGGCCCGAGCCCAACAGTGGGATATATATGGGCTGTGATGATGATGAAGATTGTTTTTTTGTTAGTACGTTAACCTTGTAAGAACGTTAAGAACCTATTATAATATACTTATAACGTAATATTATCCATACCATCGCTGGGTAACAATTATGTGTGATTACTTTGATTATTCCAATAACTTGCATATTAAGTGCAAAATAAGCACATAGCTATAATACGCATGATTTTTTTTTTTTTTTGGGAGGGTGGGTTACGGTCGGCACACTCCTCGCACCACTCCGTCCGGGGTGACAGAGGGGCGTAAGCGCGCACACCCGTAACCCACCCGTGACGTCGCCTTCGTCGTTGGGCCAACCACCGGAGCAGAGTGACTTGACGTCAGTGGTTGGCCCGACGGAATACCCCTGAGGAGTACCCTCCCCTCGACCGACGTCCCCCCCTCGGGTAGGATGTCGGTCTTTCCTCACGCGGTCGGCCTCTCGGCGGGTGACGGACTAATTCCCCGATCCAGTCACCCGCGGCCTCGGCTAGGGCGGCATCAGGCGCAAGTAATCGCGCCTGCGCCGCCCCAGTCGCCGGCGGCGGCTCGCGTCGTCGAGGAGACGCTCCTCGCGCACGCGCTCCGCCACCTCCTTCCGCGAGACTACTGCCTCGCAGAAGGATGCGACCGCGTCCCAGTTCCTGACGCTGTCGAGCATCGCCCTGGCGATGGTCGGCAGCGTCAGGTCGGCACCGATGATTGCGACGAGTTCACGACGCTGCTCTGCCCAAGCGGCACAAACCTCGAGCGTATGCTGCGCCGTGTCCTCGTCGCAATCGCAGTGGTGGCAGGACGGTGTACTCTCCCTCCTTACGACCGTGTGCAGGTATTTGGCGAAGCATCCATGCCCCGTCAAAACCTGCACCAGTCGGAAGGAGAGCACCCCGTGCCGCCGTTTTAGCCACTGCATCAGCACCGGCCGGAAGGCCTCCACGGTCCGCACACCGAACCGAGGCCTCTCCAGCCGGACTGCCCAACGGGCAATGACGTCGCGGCGGGCGTCGACGCGCCAGGCGGTGTGCTCCCTCAACGAGACCACACCGCCCTCCGCTCGCACCCCCAACATCCGCCGATACAAACCGGCGAGCATTTCCGCTTCCAGGTCCCATGGAGGGGTCCCGGCCAACAGACACGCTGCTTCCGTCGACACCGTGCGGTAGCCGCGTATGGCCCTGACCGCCATGGCCCTCTGTGGTCGCCACAGAAGAGCCCTGAGTCGGACGGTCAGGGATCCCGCCCACACCGGTGCGCCGTACAGGGCCATCGACCGGATGACCCCTGCGTACAGCTGTCGGCAGGTAGCGCTCGGTCCGCCCACATTCGGCATAAGCCATGATAGGGCGGACGCCGCGCCGACGAGCCGTGGAGCGAGTCTACGGAAATGCTCCCGAAACCACCATCGCCCGTCGAGCACCAGGCCCAAATACCTCATATGGGCCCGGATGCTGATATCAACCGAATTGACGGTGATCGAGACGCCGATGGGAGGGCCCATGCGAGGCCCATGGAACAAGAGGGCCTCCGTCTTGTCCAGGGCCACCCTCAACCCCAGCGCCTCGATCCGCCTGACGATCTCCTCGGTGCCGAGAGTCGCCAGGCTTGCCGCCTCCTCCAGCGTCCCACCACGGGCTGTGACGAGCGTGTCGTCGGCGTAACATATCACGCCCAGCCCGGGCGGGAGGCTCCCCCTCAACGCCCAGTCGTAGCCGATGTTCCACAGGGTGGGTCCGAGGACCGACCCCTGCGGAACACCGCACGTCATGGGCGTTCGCACAACGTCCCCTACTCGGTTGGTGTAGAGAACGCTGCGCCCTTCCAAATAGTCTGCTACTAGCCGCCTCAGGTAAACTGGCACTCCGTGATATCGGAGCGCCTCCCTGACGCAGCTAAATGGCAGACTATTGAATGCGTTGGCGATGTCCAGGGACACCACCAACAGCACTCCCCCGCCGGTGACGGCCTCAGTCGCCACGGCCCTCAGGCGCAACAGAGCCGCGATCGTTGAACGACCCCTCCTAAACCCAAACTGGGCATCCGACAGATCGGGCCCCGTGCCGACGAGGTGCCGCTCGATGCGGGCAGCCAGCACCCTCTCCAATAGCTTGCCCGCATCGTCGAGCAGCACGATGGGCCTGTAGGCCGAGGCCGACTCTGGAGACCGTCCCGGCTTCGGCAGGAGCACCAGCCTCCCCTCCTTCCAACACCCAGGGAACCGCCCGGACGCTAAGCACGCGTCGAACAGCCCCCTGAGGCGGAGACCCAGGTGGTCGAGGACCAGGGCCAGCACGCGGTTGGGAACACCGTCGGGCCCGGGGGCGGTGGATTTTCCGCGCATGCGCGCCACCGCCGCTCCCATCTCGGGTTCCGTGATGGGCGGAACACTGTTATCGTCGGCCTCCCGGTCGGTGTCTGGCGGAGCCATGACCGGGGGCGTGTGTTCCGCCCGTCGCGGGAACAGATCCTCGACGACCCTGGTGAGGAGGCCGGGCTGGAGAGTCTCGGTGAGGGGAGGGCCCCGCGCGCGGAGCTTACTCAGCGCTGCGCGATAGGGGCGACCCCAGGGGTCACGATTGAGACCATCCAACATCTCCTGCCGACTGACGTCCTTGGCGGTACGGACGGCCAGCCTGAAGGCCGACCGCGCATTGCGGTAGCCCTCGTAAAGCCGGCTCTCCCGCTCCTCGTCGCGATGGTGCCACCGGCTGCGGGTGTAGGCCCTTCGGGCGCGTATACACGCGACCCGAAGATCCGCCAGCTCCCGGGACCACCAGTGGACAGCCCTCTTCGGGGGCAGACACCGCACACGGGGCATGGCCGCATCGCAAATCTGCGTCAAGGCATTGCGGATGCGGCCAGCCTCGGCGTCCACCCCATCCAACTGGTGGCCTGAGGACAGCCACGAGTGAACGATGGCTGCCTCCGCCAGCAGGTCCCGGTCCAAACGACCCACAGCCCATCGCGGGAACGCGGAGCGTCCGTCCGCCCCGTGACCCCTGCTGGGCGTCGGGAGGGTCTGGGAGACCTCAATCCGGATATATCGGTGGTCCGATAGGGTCTCAACCTCCTCAGCGACGCGCCAGCTCCTCACGCGTGCGGCGACAATGGGTCCACTATCGACCTATCGACCCGCCCCGCTGACGCACGCACGTTTGCACCGAGCCCCTGTTCAACAAAGAGAGGCCCAGTGCCGCCGCCCACAATTCGACCGCCCGTCCTCGGTCGTCCGTCGCGGGGGACCCCCACGCCATGGACTTGGCGTTGAAGTCCCCCAGAACGAAGACTTGGCGCGGTGCCAGTCGCCGTAACGAGGCCTCCAAGATGGTGAGGGAGGCCCCGAAATCAGTCACGTTCCTGTTAGGGGAGAGATAGACTCCGAAAAGCGTAATCTCTCCCCATTCCGCCGCGACGTATCCGACGCCCCTTTCCCTAAGGGTCAGAGACGGCGAAGGCCACAACGTGGAGGCGACGATTGCCACAGTGCCGTCGGTGCTACCCAGCCAGTTAGGTCGGTCGGGCACCACGTATGGCTCCGCGGCTACGGCTACTCCTATCAACCACTCCGCCATGGCTTGCAAGAAAACATCCTGCGCACCGGCGCAGTGGTTGAGATTGGCTTGGAGGAGACGGATGGATTCGTGGTCCATTAACAGACCGTATCCATCGTCTCCTCCTCCGTGCTAACGGGCGATCGGGTCGCGCTCGGAGCGGGCGCAGGCCCGGTCGATGGGCCGCCCCGCCCCTTTGGGGCCGATGCCGGGGTCTGCAGTCCCCAGAGCCCATGCGGTGCTTGGCAGGCCTATTGCCTGCCGCACACGCGGGGCAGTGGGGCACCGCAGAGCACGATGCCGCCTGGTGTCCAGCCTGACCGCAGCGGAAGCATAACCCGCTGCAGTCGAAGCAGTTGCGACACGTCGGTCGGGTATGCCCGACCGCCATGCACTTATAACACCTCGCGGGCCGGGTTTCCAGCACGGTTACCCGCGCCGAACTCCAGCCCACGAGGAGCCTGCCTGAGTCGGCCAATTTCTTCACCGACTCCACCGGACATTGCACTCAGACAGCACCAACACCGCCCGGACCAGGGCGGATGGTGCCAATCCGGACAGTGTCCGAGGCACATCCAGTACACGCCACAATGGCCTCCTGAACGTCCTCCACCTTCACGGAATCGTCCAAACCCGTGAGGCGCATCTCTGCGCACTTGACGGGCCTGGCGATTCGGACTCCATCCTCCGGCCCGAACAGCCCCCTCAGCTTCAAGGCCATACTATCGGCCACCTTGACGCCCTCGGCCCCAGGGAACTCGAGAATACGAGCCCCTGTCCGAGCCTTACGGGTCCTCGCCTCAACGCCTCCGATGTCGGAGACGTCCAGCTCCCGCCGGGCGCGCGTCCATCATCAACTCCATTTTGGCGAAGATGACGCGCATCGCCTCCTCCGGCACACCGTGCACCGCAGGCAGCGGCTCCTCCCCCTTCTTGGGCCTTCCGCACTTCTTGGCGGTGCTCACGGCCGACGCCGCGGGCGCAACCGGCGCAGCAGGCACCACGGGCGCAGGCGGCGCCACGGACTTAGGTGGCACGACGAGCGCAGAGGACGGGCCCACCCTCCCCGGCGCAACCCGTTTCGGCGGCGAAACCGGTGTCGGCGGCGCGGCTGGCACTAAAAGTGCGAATTGAGACCGCAGGTCAGCCATGTCCTTGGCCAACCCGCGGTTCTCCTTCCGCACCGCCGACAGCTCCAACTCAAGTTTCCGGTTGCGCTCCCGCAGGCCGAAGACCTCCCTACTGAGGCGGGCGTACGCGGCCTGCAGGGCCGCCACCTCACCTCCTTGATCGGCTTGACCCGGAACCGGCCTCGCCGCCACCGCCGACCCACGACCTCTACGCCCACGACGCGCGGTGGGGACCTTGGGAGGAGGCATGACGACACTCCCCTCCGAGTCGGAGCTGCCGCCCTTGTGCAGGGGGCGCTTCCGGACACTCGGGGGGAGGGCCTCTTCCCTCTCCCTGACATTTATGGCCACCGTCAGAGCCTTGGCCGCAGGGTGCGGCTCAGACTCCTCGGCGGCCTCGGCAGCCGAGCTGCCCTCCTCCATGCTGAACGGCCCTGCGGCATTGCCACCCTCGTCCCGGCTTCGGCCGACCTCCTCGTCGGACGGCTCTGCGGCCTTCCCGCCCTCGTCCGAAGACTTTTCCAAGGCCGTGTCGGTGTCAGAGCTTCTGGCGCTCTCCGACGACTGCCCTGCGGCTTTACTGCCACCCTCACTCCGCGACGGCTCTGCGGTAGATCCGCCCTCGTCACTCGACAGCTCCGTTGAGCTGCCACTCCTCGTCCCCTCCTTGGACGGCTCTGCGACATCGTCGCCCTCGTCCCGGGACACACACCTGCCGCCGCTCTCCCTCCGCGGCAGTCCTGCGGCGCTACCACCATCCGTATGCGACGGCTCTGCGGCAATTGTGCCGCCCTCGTCGCTGGGAACGCTGGTTTCACGGCGTGCCGCGGCCTCCAGCGCCTCCCTCTCCTTCTTAAGGCGGTTGGCGCGCCGTTTAGCGCGCTCGCCAAGCGGAGTTAGCATCCGCCTACTCTTCTTCCTCCTCTTTGGGGCCTCTTTTGCTGGTGCCGGGCCCTCGGCGGACGCCTCAAGTCGCGAGGACGAGGCGTCGTTTGTGTCAGTTTTGCTTTGGCTTGACAAGGCCTTGAGGTGAGAATCATTATGATCCCCGTCGTTTAATTTTAAATGTACAGTATCCATAATGAATCCCACGAGTATGGGAGATACATTCCGTCGACCCGGGCAGAGATCCCTGTACCCGGGCAAGCCTACATTTACCAACCAGGGGGGCAGCCGGTACCCTGGCTGGAGCGTGCTAAGAACAGAATACCCCATCTGCCATGCATCTTCTCGCCGCACGCCAGAACTTAAGATTCTGGGTAATTCTTTATAGAATAATACGCATGATGACAAATTTTCAAGTTCCTCCTAATTGTAATCCCTTTTATTAAAATCTACATAAATTGTTATGGATAGTTGACGTGTAGTTAACATTATTTATGAAAGTAAAATTATTTTAGACATAATTAAGTTAATTGATTGAATTTTCTACCTCAGCTGTGTGGTAGCGGCTACGAATACTACCAACCCTTATTTTGCTTGTGGATGCCCTAAAAACGACTAAGAGCCTTATAATGACCTGGGCCAACTCCATCTGATGCCGTTTAGTCAACAATTACATTCCCAAGGAGGGTTGACGTCTGGCAGGCGGCCGGTCATAAAACTATTGCCAATAACTTTTACAATATGTACTATGAAAGAAGAGTACATATTGTATCGACCCCAAGTTATTGGGATAAGAGTAAGAGAATGATGATTGAATTTTCTACCTACAGTGAATTACGTGTGAAAACGCTCAATTGACTAACAAATTTTTAATATATTTTTTGACTATTCAAGAATCAAAAAATGACTATTAAAATAAACAAATGTTATATAATATTAACATTATTCAATAAAATTTTTGGCTGTACTAAGTATTCGCAAGGATTTACTTGTCCTTAAAAAAAAAACATAATACTTTTTATGACTTTATTATATTGATAAAATTTTAATAATATTTTATTTGAACTTGCTTTTCATATGGATGTATTGATTACGTTTTATATAACTTGTATTTTTTAAACCCAGATTGTCCAAAATATGTATTTTAAACAAATTTCTCAAGTACCAGTGAGAAAGTAATTTCTTAAGAATAAGTGGGTGTTACTTTGAAATGTTAAATATAAATAAAGCTTAATAACTGCGTAGATACTCGATCTGAATAACTCATGATGCATAAAATAAATTTTACAAATTTAATATCATTGAGGCAGGAATACTTTTGATCTTTGGGATGATGTTTCACTGTATATATTTTAGAAACCTTTCTAATGCAGAAAAGATTGTATTTATTTTTTTATTACAATCTAAGATTCGTCTGCTACTTGAAACCATACTAATATTGTTCTTAGATTTCGTGAAATTGTGAATTATTAACTTTTTCTTAACTTTTCTTTGAACCATGTCATGTTATGTAAGAATTGCTAAACCACATGAGGGAATGGGTAGGAGTTTACATTTCAAACTTATAACACAAATTGACCTGCTTGTCAAACGTAGTAATTACGGCACAATTCCTTTTAGAAAAGAAAATGGTTAAAAGTGAACGTCAAAAAGCTGATGAATGGATGGATGAAACATTTAATTTATTTGTAAACCTATGTTTCCTATCTATAATAGCGAACACTTTTTGAGACAATACACAGCTCTGGGATATCGGCTATCATTATAATAGTCAATAGATAATATTAAAATTTTCCGTGTGGTGACGGAGTAAGAATACAATTCACCACCCCCTATCTTATCCGTACGAGACGACTAAGGGTTATAAAACGCATATAACATCTATGCGAAAGAAGGAAAACTCGAAACAAAACTCTATACCAACACGTCTGACCTGCGTGGTATAGTAGTTTAATTGCTCTTCAAATATGGAGGAGGCCCAAGCCCAACAGTGGGACGTGTATGAGCTGAGATAATGATGATGAATAATAAAATAATAATAATATAATAGTCAATCGCTAAATAATAATGACCTCATCGCAGTTCAATTTGTGGTTTTTGGAAATAAAATATAATAATTAGTTCATTAAATTAGGTCAAAATCATTTCTTTTGTGTTTCTTTTAATTTTTAAAAAAATAAACTCAATAAAAATCTTATTTTTTTTATTTTTATATATTGTTACAATAACCATTGAAACACAAATACATACATACATACATAGCCTCACGCCTGTTTCCCAGAGGGGTCGGCAGAGACTACGGATTGCCACAAACCACGATCCTGACATACCTCCATCGCTTCATTCACGCTCATCACAGTCTTCATGCATGCTCTACGATTACGCGTACTCTTAATCTGACCTTTCACTAACACATCTTCAATTTGATCCAGGAAAGTACGACGTGGTCTTCCTCTTGTAATCGTCCCACTTACACTCGCTTTGTATACTTGTTTCGTCAACCTTTCTTCACTCATTCTTTCAACGTGTCCAATCCACCTCAGCATACCCTTTTTTATTTTTGTCGCTACTTCTTCATTCATACCACAGCGCTCTCTTATAACACTATTCCTAATTTTATCTTTCAAACTTACACCACACATACTACGAAGAGCTCTCATCTCTACAGCATTTATTCTACTTTCATGTCTTCCCTGCCAAATCCAACTTTCACTGCCATACATGAGAGTGGGAACTAACACTCCCTTATTTTGTTAAAAAATGCAGCTGAAAGATTAAAAGAAGAGAGAGAAGAGACACTGTTGAAGTGGAGGCTTTGTAGTACGATTCTGTTGCCACAAATGGTTATAATAGCGATCTTGTATAAGGCATCGCAGAAAATTATTATCTAGAACTAGCAAAATTTATTGTCTTGCTTTATGTTGTAGAGGCTTTGAAATCTGGTTATTAACGAATCATTATAATATATCACTTATTTAACGTTTACCATTTACTATACGTGATACATAGTTGACACTAACATTAAGTTTTGTATTACTTCAAATTATATTAATTTAGATACAAAATGAATAAAATAAAGAATGAGCGTATAAGAGAATGTTTGAAAGTAGCGCCAGTGACAGATAAGTTAAGGAGTGAACGTTTGACCTGGTATGGACATGTGATGAGACGGGATGAAAGTAATGTTGCGAGGAAGGTTTTGAGTATGAATGTTGAAGGCTCTGGGGGTCAAGACAATGATGAGATACATAACTTTTCCGTGTGGTGATGGAGTAAAAATACTATTCACCACCTTATATGTTACCCGTGGGTGATCGTACGAGACGACTAAGGGATATAAAACTCATATAACATCTATGCGATAGAAGAAAAACTTGAAACCAAACCCTATACCAACACGTCTGACCAGCGCGGTATAGTAGGTTTCCTCCCATTACAGAGGAGGCCCGAGTCCAAAAGTGGGACATTTATAGGCTGTGATGATGATGATGATTATGATAAGATACTTAACAAAGATGTGGAACAAACTGTAACCTACCAGGAGTCATTGCTGGTAGGTATAGGGATAACCTCAGACAGAAGCAAGGAACAATCCCGGCTTCTGTCTAGAAACCTGTCAAACAAACAAATTTGTCTAAAACTATTCTGTTCTGTTCCTACGCATCCATTTCCGTAATAATTTTTCAGCGCTTGTAAAAAAGAAAATAATTTTAAAGAAAATTGTGCACAAAGGCATTTACTTTCTCACATTTCTCAGTCTACGCCCACAGAGTTGATTTAATAGAAATACTAAAGGGCTTAAGTTAAGACAGCGGCACATCATTAGGAGAGTTAATGAGTCCACACTTAACCCAGTAACAAATTAAAGACGATCCCAGACTAGGTACATACATATTTTAGCAATTCTTTCACAAATTTTACTAAAAAAAAATAAAATTATTGGGTTAATAAAAATACAGTTATTGGGTTTATATGTAATTATTACATTAATTACATATAATTCAATATCGCATAGTGGGTGAATTTCTTTTTTTTTATTGATCTTGGTGGCAAATGAGCCGCAGTACACATAATGGTAAATGTTACTGCCACATATGGACCTTTGCAATATAGCTAGGCCGCTGCTACCAATAAAAATCCCAAATCCTTTTTTTTTTTTTCGCAAGGTGGGAGCATGGATGTGGTCGCGTCCCGGCAAATCGGCCCGGGGCGACGGAAGAGGCGGCACGCAACCCCATGGACCCACCCCGCAAACACCTCTCTTCGCCGTGTGAGCGGGCCACCGGTACCCGATCTTTTTGATTTACTGTTAGAGAATTCTCTGTAGTAATACAGAGATTAGCATTAGAAGAGACGGTTCTTAGCAGATGTTACCCGGTTATATTTCTGTCGTATCTTAAAATTCTGTTACATAATATTAGTGTATTTTATATATACCTATTACTTTTTAAATAAAACTTACTTTTTAAATTAGCTGTGTGGTAGCGGCTACGAATACTACCAACCCTTATTTTGCTCGTAGATATCGTAAAAGACGACTAAGAGCCTTATAACGACCTGGGCCAACTTTATCTGATGCCGATTGCTCAACAGTTACATTCCCAAGGAGAGTTGACGTCTGGCAGGCGGCCGGTCATAAAACTATTACCAATAGCTTTTACAGTGTGTACTTTAAAAGAAGAGTACATATTGTATCGAACTCAAGTAATTGGGATAAGAGTAGGAGAATGATGATGACTTTTTAAATGAAATATATTGTATGGTATTAAATAAGATAATTTGCTTCATTTGTAAAATATGGCTTCATGTAAAACTTTTACTGTAATTTAGGGATAATTGAACTGATTGCGTCTGTACGGGTTGAGAGCCCTCAGCACTCACCCACAGTCCGTGTAAAGTTGTCATAGCCATCTGAGACTAACAACTAAGACACACAAAAAAAAAAAAAAAAAAAAAAAAGATTGCGTCTGTTAAGTAAAGGCAAGCTGAATAATTCAAATTGCGTTGATATTGAGTATACTAAATTAGTAAGTTAGTTTTCACCCTTAAAATAGATACCTTAAGATAGATTTAGTAGTGATTGGACCACTCTCTTAACAGATTTTTGACAGCCGCGGGCCCGTCCATCCGAGGTAGTACCACACTCTTGCAGAAGATCGACGTGAACAATGGCAATGTGCTATTGTGCTTCGTTTGGTGAGCGAGAAAGCCGAAAGCCTTACTGGATGGGTTTGGGGTTAATATTGGTAGGCAGCGGCCTAACTATACCCTTGGTATTGAAAAGGTGCATGGGTTGCAGTGACACTTGCCATCAGGTGTGCTTTTTGCCCGTTTGTCACCAATAGCAATAACAAAAAAAAACAAAAACCTGCTTCTAAAATAAGTACATATATGGCTTAGCTCCTTAATCAAACCTGTAACAAACGTGGATACGTTTATTTCTTTAGAAATATAATGATTTTAGTACGTTTTATAAAATACCTCTGTAACGCTCTTAGAATTATAAAAATATTGTTCATATAATTTAGAATCTTCCACCTAATATTTATTTCCTTTTCACTATGTTTTCCGACTAGATAGATTGATAGTCAATTCTTAATATTCTTTTCCGTCTCGAGAGAAATGAAATTGTTTAGTGGAATTGAGAGTGACACCTATCTATTTCACTACTCTGGAGATATATTGCTATATTCGTTGCTAAATATTTTATTTCATATGTAAAAATCAAGTTATTTGCTTATTCAAGGGCTTACATGAGCAATTTTTTGTGGTGACAGAATTTTTCAAAATTTTTCGAAAAATTCTACTTCTAAAACGTACCTGTATCAGTATTAATTTCGAGCCCATTGCAAATTGGCAAGAGATTAATATTTTAGTTGTCATTTGATAGTAAAACTAAAATTTAAGAAATTAAATTGCGCTGTTGTTACACATATCTTTAAAAACTGTTTTATTTAAAATCTAATTTGATTATCTTCTTTTTCATTACAGCAACTCTTTCTCTCTCTCTCTTTTAGCATTGTCCTGTAAATGCATAGAAATTATTTTTTTTTTTTAATTAATTTGGTTTATTCCTAAAGAAGCAATGAAGAAAGTATCTAGTCGGAGTCCCTCATTGCTCGCCACAGCGTCTGCCTACGCCGACCGCACAAATTCATGGCGGTAAAGGGGATTATTTGGGGCTAGTAGGTGACTCGCCTTGGCGGCTTGTGTCTGAGGCATTAGCCGACGTTTACATCACATCACCGGCAAAGTGCGAGTAAGTCTCCGGAAGAAGATTGAGGAGAGTACAAGAAACAACTCAAAGTAAGTCATCCGGTGGTGGGGTGAAGTTCTTAAGTCGTCGGTAGTAGAGAGATGGAACTGTAGAAGCGGTTGCATGTATCTCCAAGGCTGGTTTACCAAGAGACACCGCAACCTAACGTTAAGGATGTTGCAGGTGATAGACACTTGGTCTTAGGTAAGTACCTAGATAAAATTGGAAGTAAAGGGCCTTAGGATGCCATGAGTGCAGCGTACCAAGTGATGATGCGCGCCACACACTAGGAGTATTCCTCCCGGGGACCCTAATGCCACAACGGTCATTCCACATCCTATTCCGTACACATTCCTTTCTTAGATGTACGATATACGTGGCGACTGAGGCCGTCACCGGCGGGGGAGTGCTGTTGGTGGTGTCCCTGGACATCGCCAACGCATTCAATAGTCTGCCATTTAGCTGCGTCAGGGAGGCGCTCCGATATCACGGAGTGCCAGTTTACCTGAGGCGGCTAGTGGCAGACTATTTGGAAGGGCGCAGCGTTCTCTACACCAACCGAGTAGGGGACGTTGTGCGAACGCCCATGACGTGCGGTGTTCCGCAGGGGTCGGTCCTCGGACCCACCCTGTGGAACATCGGCTACGACTGGGCGTTGAGGGGGAGCCTCCCGCCCGGGCTGGGCGTGATATGTTACGCCGACGACACGCTCGTCACAGCCCGTGGTGGGACGCTGGAGGAGGCGGCAAGCCTGGCGACTCTCGGCACCGAGGAGATCGTCAGGCGGATCGAGGCGCTGGGGTTGAGGGTGGCCCTGGACAAGACGGAGGCCCTCTTGTTCCATGGGCCCCGCATAGGCCCTCCCATCGGCGTCTCGATCACCGTCAATTCGGTTGATATCAGCATCCGGGCCCATATGAGGTATTTGGGCCTGGTGCTCGACGGGCGATGGTGGTTCCGGGAGCATTTCCGCAGACTCGCTCCACGGCTCGTCGGCGCGGCGTCCGCCCTATCATGGCTTATGCCGAATGTGGGCGGACCGAGCGCTACCTGCCGACAGCTGTACGCAGGGGTCATCCGGTCGATGGCCCTGTACGGCGCACCGGTGTGGGCGGGGTCCCTGACCGTCCGACTCAGGGCTCTTCTGTGGCGACCACAGAGGGCCATGGCGGTCAGGGCCATACGCGGGTACCGCACGGTGTCGACGGAGGCAGCGTGTCTGTTGGCCGGGACCCCTCCATGGGACCTGGAAGCGGAAATGCTCGCCGGTTTGTATCGGCGGATGTTGGGGGTGCGAGCGGAGGGCGGTGTGGTCTCGTTGAGGGAGCACACCACCTGGTGCGTCGACGCCCGCCGCGACGTCATTGCCCGTTGGGCAGTCCGGCTGGAGAGGCCTCGGTTCGGTGTGCGGACCGTGGAGGCCTTCCGGCCGGTGCTGATGCAGTGGCTAAAACGGCGGCACGGGGTGCTCTCCTTCCGACTGTTGCAGGTTTTGACGGGGCATGGATGCTTCGCCAAATACCTGCACACGGTCGTAAGGAGGGAGAGTACACCGTCCTGCCACCACTGCGATTGCGACGAGGACACGGCGCAGCATACGCTCGAGGTTTGTGCTGCTTGGGCAGAGCAGCGTCGTGAACTCGTCGCAATCATCGGTGCTGACCTGACGCTGCCGACCATCGCCAGGGCGATGCTCGACAGCGTCAGGAACTGGGACGCGGTCGCATCCTTCTGCGAGGCAGTAGTCTCGCGGAAGGAGGCGGAGGAGCGCGTGCGCGAGGAGCGTCTCCTGGACGACGCGAGCCGCCGCCGGCGACTGGGGCGGCGCAGGCGCGATTACTTGCGCCTGATGCCGCCCTAGCCGAGGCCGCGGGTGACTGGATCGGGGAATTAGTCCGTCACCCGCCGAGAGGCCGACCGCGTGAGGAAAGACCGACATCCTACCCAAAGGGGGGGACGTCGGTCGAGGAGAGGGTACTCCTCAGGGGTATTCCGTCGGGCCAACCACTGACGTCAAGTCACTCTGCTCCGGTGGTTGGCCCAACGACGAAGGCGACGTCACGGGTGGGTTACGGGTGCGCGTGCTTACGCCCCTCTGTCACCCCGGACGGAGTGGTGCGAGGAGTGTGCCGACCGTAACCCACCCACAAAAAAAAAAAAAAAAAAAAAAAAAAAAAAGATGTACGATATATTGATTGATTGTGGCAAAGTGATAGGCTTCCATTTGTTGGTGCCATCCTTTCCTTACTTTTAAAAAGGCATATGTTGTTTTTTGATATTAAGCAGGAGTTCGGATTTAGGTGACTACACATACTGGATTTAAATTTTAGGTTTAGTTTAGAAGTGAGTATAGAAATGATTTTATATAATGGACCCTTGACATATTAAAGATGAAGCATATTAAAGTGAAAAAACAAAATAACTCACATACTACGAAATCATAGCATTTATTGCACTTGAATTTGAAATTATTATATAAAGATTGCCAACGTTGTAAAGTTATTGAAGAGGGAATACGGTGGGTTTACAGTCCACGCACTGCCCTTTCGTCACCCTGGAGGGAACGGGTGGCGTGTGTCCGAACCATAGCCTACCCAGAAAAATAAAATATTCATGCGTACAAATTACACATATCGGAAGTGAAACTTTGGCAAACTATTTTTTAAATCTCGTTTACATACATCAACAAATAGCATGTACTCTCTCTCTCTCTCTCTCTCTTTCTCTCTTTCTATCTTTCTCAGGCGTGGCGCGTTCCTCGTGTGGGTTTCATCTGTAAAAAATCTACCCTCATGAGTGCAAAAAAGTTTCCCTTCGAAACAAGATGGCGCGTAACGGAAAAATGTGACGGTAATTTTTTTTCCAACGCCGATAAAGAAGTTTCACTTCAAAAATATAAAGTTTTTAATTTGTTAATACATATACATATTACAAAGATTTATTAAAACTTATTAATAAAGCCTTCGTATTACAATAGTAACAGTGTGATATTTTGCCACCCATCTTTACCCATCGTTGCGCCAGCACAACATTTTAAATTTGATTTTTTTTATTTTAAAAATAAGAAAATAAATCTATGGCATGTAAGCCAGTCCTGAGACGAAGAACTAAGAGAAAGATTAAAAAAAAAATTATTTTTTTAAATACAAATACATATTATTTTTATTTTCAATAACGGCTTATTGAGCCATCTGAATATCGACCGATTCATCCAATCATAAAAAATATTGATTGAAATAAAGCTATGCATTAAACTAATCGAGTTGCACAGTCTTTCTCAAAAAACGATAAGTGAGTTTACAGATATCAGTGAATAAAAAGTTGAAACATTATGGCTTGGCAACGAGCATTATCTTCTCAAGAAATTCTTAGAAAATGCCTATCAAATTGATGTCGTGTACATCCCCCTAACGGTTGAACATATTACAGACGAGAAAGACCTAGATGATGACGCGCTAGGTGATTACGACAATACTGTGTACATATACACTTATATCGCCGGAACGTATGAAACTCACAGCGATTTACCCACAGAGCCGTAAACGACGCAAGGTGAGCCCGGTTCTTCGACCTCGAAAAGGCCCAGACTGCCGAAGAAGTCACTAAAATGTGATCCAGACTGGAAAAAGAACGTCCAACTTATACACTTTTTCCTATAAGTAACGAAAAGGCAATTATACAGAATAATGAAGAAGGCACGTGAAGGTGTTAGGAAGTATTTTCCTTATTTTTAATGATACATTTTGGGAACAGATTGTAGGTTTTCAAAATAATATCTTTGTGACCATAATGGTCACTTACCCTCACAGTAGCAGAACTCAAAAGATTTTTTGGTATATTATTACTGACTGAATATCATTCCTTGCCTGCTGGGAAATTATACTCTTCAAAAGATGAAGACAAAAATGTATCAATTTTAAAAAATGTACGAGTATGAGTCGTAACAAATTTGACTCTATATAGAAAAATATTCATTTATGTGATAATACTGACCTAGATCAAATGATATATTTGCTAAATTGCATCCCATTTTCAATATAATAAATCAAAAATATACAGTTTGGAATATTTTCACACAACTTGTCGATTGACTAATTCCAATGTTCGATTCGATAATATTGGTCATGTCATAGAAGAGCACGAAAATAAACGTCGAAGAAGATGTCGAC
Source organism: Lymantria monacha (assembly GCA_905163515.2). Lineage (NCBI taxonomy): Eukaryota > Metazoa > Arthropoda > Insecta > Lepidoptera > Erebidae > Lymantria > Lymantria monacha. The sequence goes on from LR991091.1 coordinate 22,265,349, forward strand.
AGTGTAGCTGTACCACAATTTATATGTGTAAAAATGTCAAGTACATCTTCATGCTGATTTTTTCAAAATATTTCACTCACGGTAATAGGTACTCTAGCGTTGTTAGACTAACAAGTAAAATTGAGGTGCAGTAATCCCAACGTTGCTTAGACGCAACATTTTGCGGAATGTAAACTAATTAATCAATATTTTTTTTTACCATTATTTTCTATTTTTAGATGTATTTATAAACGTAATAAACAATAAAACCAATAAATATGCTTTTATTTTTACCCTTGGAATTAATGGGATAGGTTTCAAATATAATAAAAAAAAAACATTAAGGATTATAATAGAGGTTATATACAGGATGGAAGTGGACCGCTCCCGAAAACAAAGACAGGTGACCCTACTGGTTCTACTTGTAATGATAGGCTAGAAAAAAAATCGATTCGGAAGAAAAAATACTTTTTTTTTTTACAACGAAATTTAAGTTTTTTTTTCACATTCCATCGTATTAGGACAGTGCCATGTAACGATAATTTCATAAAAAACGCGTAACTTTACTCAGATGAAAAAAGACGCAATCTATTCAAAACTCACGATCATATGTTCAAGAGTTCAACGACCTCGCGTGGTGAAAAAAAAAATTATTTTTTCATCCGAATCGATTTTTTTTCTAGTCTATCATTACAAATAGTACTAGTAGGATTACCTGTCTTTGTTTTCGGGAGCGGTCTCCTTCCACCCTGTATATGGTTACAGACAATTCACGAATAAAAAAAATAATGTAGCTTTCAAATTTGGAATATAGACTTGAATTCAATAAATTATGCAAGGAATATTTTGTAATAAAACATGCATTTTCCGTGTGGTGACGGAATACGAATACAATTCAACACCACCTATCTTACCCGTGGTTAATCGTAAGAGACAGTTAAGGGATATAAAATGCATATAATATCTATGCAAGAGAAGAAAAGCTCGAAACAAAAACCTATACCAACACGTCTGACTAGTCTGGTATAGTAAATCAATTTCCTTCCTAATACGGAGGACGTTCAAGCACAATAATGGGACATTTATGACCTGAGATAATGAGATAAAAACATGCAAATATTACAAGAATTTATACTCCAGTAATTGTATAAATAAAATGATGTCTCTCAGTGATAGCAGACCTTTGTCAGTCTCTTTTCAGTTTTAATCATTTCAAATAGAAATATTTTAATCCTTTTCTTTTCTTATAGATTACAAATAGATTGTGACAACAGTGCACTTAATAATTACTCAAAACTAAGTTTGAGACATAAATGGATCCTAAACTTTGTCATCAAAATACTAAAGTAAGTTTAAATCTTTGCAAGCAATACGCTATTCAATAAATTAATTACCATTTCATTCGAAATCTGACGTCGTTGAATCTACGGTCGATCTTAATATCATTCGGCTTAAACTTGTTCGGACTAAATGAGATTAAGCAGTTTGTGAATTAGTGCTAAAGCTGGAGTTAACTACACAACCCATAGTTTTCCTTACTCATTTAACTTCGTCGGACTCTTAGCGATGATTCACGATAAGCTGAGCTAGAAACGGCAACTTACGAGCACTTTTAGGTTAAAATGAATGGACTTATTTATTTGGCAGTTACATTTGCTGTATCTGTAAAAAAAAATATTTATAATTATCAAATGTGCCAATAAGAATGTTGTCATTAAAATATTAAAACAAATAATGGATACTTCATCGCATTTTTTAGGTTTCCTTATCTCCGAATGATAAATGAAACCCTTATACGTAGCGTGTGTCTTATCCGTATGGTGACGGAATAAGAATACAATTCACCACCCCATATCTTACCCGTGGATAATCGTACGAGACGATTAAGGGATATAAAATGTATATAACATCAATGCAGGAGAAGGTAAACTCGAAACAAAACCAACACGTCTGACCAGCATGGTATAGTAGGTCAATTTCCCTCCCAATATGGATGAGGCTCGAGCCCAATATTGGGACATATGTAAGCTGAGATGATGATACGTAGTTATAGGAACTCGTTTATCTGTTTGCCACAGTAAATTTTTAACGAATCAACTGTGATTTACTTCAAATTTGTTACACAGGATTAAATCATAGGTGTGTATGTTTAATGTGTCTAAATATGAGTTGTATAATTTAAATAAAAAAAAACAACAGGCAGTCATGGGGACTGCCGAAAGAAGTGAAAACTATTAACTTAAGACTAATTGAAATAATAATAATTTTCTAATTTTTATATAAAAATAAAAAATATTATCGAACATCTAGGAATCGGTTTATCACGTAAAAAAAAAGAAAAAAAAAAAAAAAGAAAAAAAAAAGCGAACCTATAAGTTTCTCACCTGCAAAAACGCTTAACGCGCCTAAAGAAGTTTTCACATAGCTATAGATATACTATTAGCATTAGTATGTCGGTGACGCGAACCTATAAGTTTTTCCCCTCCAAAAACGCTCAACGCGCTTAAAGAAGTTTTCACTTCAAAAAATGTCCAACAATTATACCTTTTAATCCCAATCTGTGTCAAGTATGTGTGTGTACAAAGTATACATATCAGAAGTGAAACTTTGATAAACTAATTTTTAAATCTCTCGTATACATGCATTAAGCAATAGCGTGTATTCCCTCTCTCTCTCTCTCGTGTCGCTTTTCATCTATAAAAAAATTACTCTCATGCGTGCAAAGATGTTTAACTTCAAAATAAATATGGCGCGTAATAGGAAAACGTTACAGTCTTTTTTCTCCCATACGTCAATAAAGAAGTTTCAATTCAAAAAATGCCGTATCTTCATATCTTTAAATTTGATATGTGAAAAATCTATATAGGTATTTGTAGATCATATAAATTATAGTCCCATGTGAGAATTGAATTCTCCAAGACTCCGATGCATAGAAATATTTTTGAAGTGAAAACTTCTTTAGGCGCGTTGAGCGTTTTTGGAGGGGAAAAACTTATAGGTTCGCGTCACCGACATGCTAATGCTAATAGTATAATCTATAGCTATGAGTAGTGTTTTTATATAGATAAATGAATAATGAAAATAAAGAATTTATTTTCAAATATTTTCAATATTCATATCAATATTTGCATTTAAAAGTATGGCATTATTTATTTTTAATTGTATTTTTAATATTTAAACTTTATATCATGAAATGAGTATCATTGTGGTTTAAAGGTTATCTTACTAGCGTGATAAACCGATTCCTAAATGTTCGATAATATTTTTTATTTTTATATAAAAATTAGAAAATGATTATTATTTCAATTAGTCTTAAGTTAATAGTTTTCACTTCTATCGGCAGTCCCCATGACTGTCTATTGTTTTTTTCATCGTAATTTCGACTAGTAAAATACCCTTTTTTATAAATTACTCAAATTTAGTCTAGTATCAGGCGACACTGCGACATAGCATAAAGTTTAGTTTTTATGTCAGTATGTATTTATTATAGTAATCCAAATTTACTATCATCGTGAAGAAGGTACGCTTAATAGTTAAACATCTACGCATTCGATAAGAGTATCTACCTATTGTAAAAAATAAAATATTTATAAACTTTATAGCTTAACCAAATATAGAATAAATTCAAATCCTCTAACCTGCTCGTGTATCGGGTTGAGAGCCCTCAGCGGTCACCCACAGTCCGGGTAAAGTTGTCATAGCCATCTGAGGCTAACAACTAAGACAAACAAAAAAAATAACTAAAATACTGCCCGTGTGATGACAGGTTGAGAGTATAAAGTGTCGTCAAACTTCAATTTCTAGGAAGAGTCATAAAAATAGGCTAAATAGGCATTGAGGGCATAGGTATAACATTTTTCGAGTGACTGGACCGTAGAATAGTCCGTCACCCGCAGAGAGCCCGGGGCATCAACAGGGGGTGGTACCCGAAAGGGTAACTCGCCGGTCTGACCACGGATGACAAGGATGCGGTATCAGCAGCCATCTCAACAGCGATGGGGAGGGAATAAAGTGGGGTTATGAGGCCACGAGTCGTCCTACCGTCGTTCCGAGCGCAATGGACGGCGTGTGTCCAGACCATAGCCTGCCAGAAAAAAGGCAGTAGCATTTTTCTGGGTAACTCATAAGCCTCACTTGTCGAATCACCAACCAGCTTGAGTCACTATTACAGTACTATGCCCCTTTTTCAAGAGGTTGAGTAACTATTACGGTATTATCCCCCTTCGTCGAGAGGCGCATATCTAATAGTGTACTCGTATATCAATAAGCAGATGTATGAATGTATAGACTTTTAAAAACAATAATAAAAAAATGAATATTAAAAGAGCCAAATGAAGATGGAACGTTGAAGATAATTACGTCTATATTAAAAGAATCATTCTTCTTTGTGATACTTGATCGCAGAACAAATTAGATTCGGTATTGAGTTGCCACTTAAATTAAATGCTTGAACATTATTAAGAGAGTCAATAATTGAATGAAGATAAGGAAAATTCAATTATTAATATATTATATTAAATCGTTGTCGCTCCTGCACTTAATCTCTTTGCGAAACTTTGGATTGTTCTACGTCTAAGTGAGTAAAAAAAATAAAGAGTAACTATACATAATATTATTCATTCATCGTTATTATACTGATCAAATCATCTTATGATATCAATAAATAGTATCAACATAAAAAATATTTATTTTGTAAACTATGGTCTAGACCAAAGCCGTGTATTCCATCCGGGGCGATGGAAGGGTGGCACGTGGCCCCATAACCCAGCGTATTTCCTCCCAATCGCCATTGAGCCAGCCATTGGTACCGCATTCTTGACATCCGTGGTCAGCTTGGCTTATCATTCAGTTAACTTGAAAGCATTACAGAAATAATAGGGTTGCAACTAAAAAGCTGAAAATTATTGCACACAAGAAATACTATACTGTACTGTGAATTTGAGAGAATGGAGTCCGCATCAAGTAATTGTTCACTGGAAATTAAAGGCTGGAATGTGATAGCATCTGGTATCTTGTCATAAAAATGTTTTAAATTTTTTTATGCTACAATAAACTCGGTAAGAAAATTAAAAAGAAAATATTGTTGTTGTTGTTTTTATTACAGTTGGCGACAGACGAGATAACGGTCCATTTGTTATTAACAAGTGGAAATTCTATTCTACAGTATCTATAAATATACATGTAATTAATTAATGTCCGTCAATATATTTGATGAGATTTAAGACCCTGTTCACAATTTACATCACAATAAAAAAAAATATATCCGTGTGGTGACGGAGTAAGAATATAATTCACCACCCCCTCTCTTACCTGTGGGTGATCGTACGAAGGAAAACTCGAAACAAAACCCTATACCAACACGTCTGACCAGCGTGGTATAGTAGGTTAATTACCCTACCATTATTATTTTTTTTTTTTTCCGTGGGCTATGGACGTCGCACCCCGCCAAAGCGGTCCGGGGTGACGGAAGAGGCGGCGCGCAACCCCATTAACCCAACCTGCAAGCATCTCTTCTTCGCCGTGCGAGCGGACCACCGGTACCCGATCTTTGTCTTCGGTGGTCCGCCCGGCGCTATGCCCTCTCCGGTTCCTCTCTCGTCGACGCCCCGACAGCTTTCGCCATCGAGGCGTCGCCCTCACGCGGTGGCCTCACATCGGGTGACCGGACAATTCCCCGGTCCGATCACCCGAAGCCTCGGTTAGGGCGGCATCAGGCGTAGGTATTCGCGCCTGCACCGCGCCGGCCGCGGGCGGCGACCCGGGTCACGGGAATCCTGCCGAGCCCGTTCCGCCGCCTCCTTCTGCGAGATGAAACTCTCGCAGAAGGCGGTGACCGCGTCCCAATTCCTGACGCTGTCGACCATCGCTCGCGCAACAGCCAGTAGCGTCAGATCGGCACCAATGACAGCGACGAAGTCACGGCGCTGCCCGTCCCAGCTCGGACACACCTCCAGCGTATGTTGCGCCGTGTCCTCGTCGCTGTCGCAATGATGGCAGGACGGAGTCCACTCCCTCCGCACGACCGTGTGCAGGTACTTGCCGAAGCAACCATGCCCCGACAAGATCTGCACCAACCGGAAGGAGAGTACTCCGTGCCGCCGCTCCATCCACTCCATCAGAACGGTCCGGAGGGCCTCAACGGTAATAACACCGTATCTAGGCCTCTCCAGCCGCGTAGCCCAACGGGCGATGACTTCTCAGCGGGCGTCCTCACGCCAGGTGGCTACCTCGTTGAACAATGGGGAGCCACCCTCGTCGCGCATTGTGGTAACCCGCCGGTAAAGGTGGGAGAGAATCTCCGCCTCTAGGTCCCACGGGGGTGTCCCGGCCAATAGGCATGCCGCCTCGGTAGACACCGTGCGGTACCCTCGAGTGGCTCTGACTGCCATGGCTCGCTGTGGCCTCCACAGTACAGCCCTGAGCTGGGTATTCAGAGCCTTCGCCCACACGGGTGCGCCGTACATGGCCATTGATCGGATCACCCTCGCATACACCCGTCGGCCCTCGAAACTGGGTCCGCCCTCGTTCGGCATGAGCCGAGAAAGGGCGGACGCCGCGCCGACCAGCCGGGGAGCAATTTGACGGAAATGCTCCCGGAACCTCCATTGCCCGTCGAGCACCAGACCCAAGTACCTCATATGGGCCTTTTATTTTTTTATTTTTATTGGTGGACTATGGATGCGTCTCGCCCCGCCAAATCGGTCCGGGGTGACGGAAAGGCGACGCGTGACCCCATAGACCCACCGTAAACCTCCTCTCTCTTCGCCGTGCGAGCGGACCACCGGTACCCGATCTTTGTCTTCGGTGGTCCGCCCGACGGTTTACCCTCGCGGGTTCCTCTCGTCGACGCCCCGACAGATTTCGCCGTCGGGGCGTCGTCCTCACGCGGTGGCCTCGCGTCGGGTGACCGGACAATTCCCCGGTCCGATCACCCGAGGCCTGGGTTAGGGCGGCATCAGGCAGGTATTCGCGCCTGCTCCGTCCCGGCCGCTGGCGGCGGCCCGGGTCGCTGGAGTCCTCCCTGACTCGTTCCGCCATCTCCTTCCGCGAGATGACAGCCACGCAGAAGGCGGCGACCGCGTCCCAATTCCTGACGCTGTCGACCATCGCCCTCGCGACAGCCGGCAGTGTCAGGTCAGCACCGATAATAGCGACGAGGTCGCGGCGCTGCCCATCCCAGCCCGAACATTCCTCGAGCGTATGTTGCGCCGTGTCCTCGTCACTACTGTAATGATGGCAGGCCGGAGTCCATTCACTGTACACGACCATGTGCAGGTATTTCCCGAAGCACCCGTGCCGCGTCTACACCTGCACCAGTCGGAAGGTGAGGACTCCTTGCAGCCGCTCCATCCATTCCATCAGTACGGGCCGGAGGACCTCAACGGTAACGACACCGTGTCTAGACCTCTCCAGCCGCGTAACCCAACGGGCGATGACGTCTCGGCGGGCGTCGTCGTGCCAGGTGGCATTCTCGCTCAACGATGGGGAGCCACCTTCGTCGCGCACTGAGGTAACCCACCGGTAGAGGTCGGAGAGCATCTCCGCCTCTGGGTCCCACGGGGGTGTCCCGGCCAACAGGTACGCCGCCTCTGTCGACACCGTGCGGTACCCGCGAATGGCTCTGACCGCCATGGCTCTCTATGGCCTCCACAGAACCGCCCTGAGCTGGGCGCTCAGAGCCCTCGCCCACGCGGGTGCACCGTACATGGCCATCGAGCGGATCACCCCCCCATACAGCCGTCGGCCCTCGAAACTGGGTCCGCCCACGTTCGGCATGAGCCGAGAAAGGGCGGACGCCGCGCCGACCAGCCGGGGAGCAATCTGTCGGAAATGTTCCCGGAACCACCATCGCCCGTCGAGCACCAGACCCAAGTACTTCATATGGGCCTGGATACTGATCTGGATGGAGTTGACGACTAACGAGGCGCCGGTTGGCAGCCTTACGCGTGGCCCATGGAATAATAGGGCATCCGTCTTGTTTAGGGCCACCCTGAGCCCCAGTGCCTCGATTCGCCTGACCATCTCCTCGGTGCCGAGATTGGCCAAACTCGCCGCCTCTTCGAATGTCCTGCCCCGGGCTGTGACGAGCGTGTCGTCAGCAGAGCATATAACGCTCAGTTCGGGGGGGAGACTCCCTCTCAACGCCCAAGGTTAATTTCCCTACCATGGAGGAGGCCCGAACCCAACAGTGGGACATATATGGTCTGTGATGATGATGATGATGAAAAAAAGTATGTTCTTATATAGGTCCTGCTATTGAGGTATAGTTTTCTCCATAATGATAGGGGAATCGAATTATTTTATCCTATTTTTCAGATTTGTTAATACCGTTTTTTTAATTTATGGTATCATTCTCGAATCTACATTATTATATTATTTTGGTATCATGGATAGCTTACTAGTACTATTTCGATGTTTCCTTCCTTTACAGTATTGTGATCTACGTATATACTTCAGTCATCTTTTATGACACTCGTGGGTAAAAGCAGGGAAGATGAATCCTCTTCTTAGCCCCAACACGGAAAAAAGATATAATAAAAAAAGAGCATATTGAGATCTTTATGGTGAAATAGAAATGACAACTAATGCAGTACAAGTATAAATATTATTTAGAAAAATTTATTAGTATTCGTCATCATCATCACAACCCATAAACGTTCCACTGTTGGGCTCGGGCCTCATCCGTAATGAGAAATTAACCTACTATACCGCGCTGGTCAGACGTATTGGTATAGGGTTTTGTTTCGAGTTTTCCTTCTCTCGCATAGATGTTATATGCATTTTATATCCCTTAGTCTACGGGGTCTACGCGTGTACGCGGGTAAAAGGGGTCTACGCGTGAATGTGAGCAAAACCAAAATAATGGTCTTTGAAAGAGATGAAGCCAGAACAGATGTAAGAGTAACAATAGGTAATGATGTACTAGAGCAAGTGGATGAATTTGTATATCTTGGATGTGGATTTAGCCGAGATGGACGGTACACCACTGATATAGAGCGAAGAGTGAATGCGGGAAATAGAGTGAACGGAGCGTTGGGGCAACTTCTCGGCAGCCACCACCTCAGCCAGAAGGCACGTGTAGCAATACATAACGCAGTGCTTGTCCCAACATTACTGTATGGAAGCGAGAGTTGGGTATGCAGAAAAGAGTATGAAAGTAAAATTAATGCGGTCGAAATGCGATCTCTTCGGAAAATCTGTGGAGTTAGGCTGACCGACCGAATTCTTAACGACGACGTAAGAGAGCGAGTAGGTATGAAAGAGAGTAAAGATGCGAAAGGGAATGCTCCGATGGTTCGGACTTGTGGAAAGAATGCCGAACGAACGTCTGGTTAAGAAGATATACAATGCGAAAGTGGAAGGATGTAGGTACCGAGGGAGACCGAGACTAACCTACCTAGACCAGATCGGTCAGGTACTGAAGGAAGGTGGAGTCAAGAGTCTCCGAAACCGGCGAGCGTGTATGAAGAGAATTATGAATGTTGAGGAAGCGAGTGAAGTATGCAGAGATAGAGTTCTCTGGCACTCTGTTCTCTCTGCCTACCCTGCAAGGGATATGGCGTGATGATATGTATGTATGTATGTATATCCCTTAGTCGTCTCGTACAATCACCTACGTATAAGATATGGGGTGGTGAATAGTATTCTTACTTCGTCACCACACGGATAATTTTTTACACATAACAATACAAAATTCTATATATTTTGTATGATGCTATAAACAACTGATGCAATGGTCATTGTATTATTAATAGCCGGCCGGCCACTGACTTCAAGCTCACGCGGCTCCGGTGGTTGGCCCAACGACGAAGACGACGTCACGGGTGGGTTACGGGTGTGCATGCTTACGCTCTGTCACCCCGGACGGAGTGGTGCGAGGAGTGTGCCGATCGTAAACCGCCCCCCCCCCCAAAAAAGAAAAAAAAATGTATTATTAATATTATATAAAACTAACAAGTTTGTGACACCATTCATATGGAGATGGAGTAAGAGTACTAATGTCACCAGCCCTTCCCTTCCTGTAAGTGATCGTTAAGGGTGACTTAAGGTCTCAAACAAAAAAGTCACTGCAAGAGAAGATAAACTAGAAATAAAACATATACATGATATACCCGTACGATCCCTCCTATTGCGGAGGAAGCTCGAGTCAAACAGTGGAACGTACATATATAAGTTGACATAATGATACTAATATAAAAGGGAAATTAGGTTCCACCCATTCATTGACCTCTATTTTTAGACTTGGGCTTGCTTAAACATACAACAAATTCCATAGAAAAGTTCTTTTACCTATTTTCTTAGTTATCCTTCGGCTGAGTTTTCCAAATCTCACTGCGAACTGGATTATGATGATACATTTTTAAACAGTACACAAGAATTAAATTTTCATTTGCTAACCTAATGAATAGTTAATGAATATATAATACGTGTGAAATGTGGTTTAAATTTCCATTATACTTAGTTCTATAGGTCGCAAGTAATTTTCATTTGAACATTTAATATACAGTCCAAATGGATTTCGTATTACTTAAAAGTATGATAAGAAGTACTGTATATAAAATTTCACTATAAATTCAAGAAGTGTCGTAATTTCGTTGTATTCAAAATTGGGACGCATTGTCTCGAATGGCAATCTCTCAGTGGACCAACTTTATCCTTTGTTGCTACAATTGTCGTGAAAGCTGTGGTTTGAGGAGAATCCACTTAGGCTAATTCTACTACGGTTTTGAGTAATAATCGCTTCAAATTTTGTGCCCTTAAATATATTTTTTCAATTTGTTGAGTTCTTTTTCTTGTTCAATTCCTAATCGATTTCGATGGCTAATAAGATTTTGGTAATGTTTTGAATGCAATGAAAAGAAAGCAACAATACACATCAATAAGCTGCCATGCAGGGATATTGACTTTGGTCTCTTTTTGATGAAAAGTCACATGTGGTCGAGACCATCCGGATGGCGGAAGGGATGATGTGCAATCTTATAACCTACTATACTGTATATCGCCATTTAAGCGGACCATTGGTACTGAGTTTTTGTCTTCGATATTGGATGAAACTCACTATCTACAGCGTATATTTCTAACAATCATGTGTGTATTAAATAATACATTCTTAATAATTGCTTATTCTTTTTTCGTGTGGTGACGGAATAAGAATACGATTCACCACTTCCTACCTTGTCCGTAAGTATCATAACGACGACAAAGGGATATAATATGCATATAACATTTAACATCATCGCAAGATATGGAAAACTCGAAATAAAAACCTATACTAAGCTGTCTGATGGTATAGTAAGCCAATTTCCCTCTTATTATTAAGGAGGCCGGACCCCGAAACGATATCTATGAGCTGAGGCCTCGATGATGATGATGATGATAATATCGCTTGCATATCTGAGTCTAAAAATGTTCTCATATATATTTGAAATGGGTAACTTGGTAAGTGAAACCGTCTGCCTTGAAAAATTAAACCTTTTCAAACTTCAGATTAAATTAAAGCAGCTATAATACAAAAGTTGCTCTTATATTGTGAGTTTTTTAAAGACGAGACAATATTATTAAAAATATTATTTTAATTGAATAGATATCATAGTGGTTTTAAATTATAATACCCTGTGATAATTATCATAAATTTAATTTCTACGCATAATCTATATATCTAATGTCTTTAAAAGAGCAATTATTGTATATTTCTGTTTGTATATTTCTATTTTTTCAGAATCTCGGCAACGGCACGCATACGAGACGCAAACGCACTCACGTTTACCAGAAAACCATCTTTCTGCAGCGTAGCACCAAGGAACCCGAAAACGACGACCCGCGGGGTGGCTACAGACGATAAGGATTCGGTACCAATGATCCGCCCAATGGCTATGGGAAGGGCATACGGTGGGTTGGGACCACGCGCCGCCCTTTCACCACTAACCCCGCATGACGGCGTATGTCCAGACCATAGTACCAACATTTTTTATGAAATTTAGTATGAATAGTTTCGGGGGTATTAATTCGATTTAACTAAATTAAATCTATAGAAAATATCATTTTGTAGGTGTTTTTAACGAATAAAAAAATATTTAAAATAGCTAAGTTGGGCATTCATGCAGTCTAATCCAGATGGTCCAACCCGGGTTCACCTTTGGTTTTGCCTTTTTTAATAATTGTTATATATTTTTTCATTCTTTTATCATTTTATCATTTATTTTCGGTCATTCAGATCCAGATTTAATTCATTAAACGATGATATTTTTTAAGCTAAATCGACATCTTTAGGTAAAGTAACAAATACTTCTGTGTTACATTATACTCCAGAATTTAATAAAAAATGTATTAATTGAGCAAAAGCGGCACCCCTAGCACTAGACACACACCTAGAGCACTGTTTTAATATTTATAAAAATAATGATGTTTAAATAATTTTAAATATCCTAAGACTTCTTCCGTGTGGTGACGGAGTAAGAATACAATTCACCACTCCCTTATCTTACCCGTGGGTGACCGTAAAATACGACTAAGGGATTTACAACGCATATAAAATCAATGCAAAAGAGGGAAAACTCGAATAAAATCCTATACCAACACGTCTGACCAGCGTGGTGAAATAGGTCAATTTCCCTTCAAATCTGATGGAGGCTCGAGCCCAACAGTGGGACATATATGAGTTAAGATGATCCTAAAACCTTATGATATATTTTATCAAATCTATTTTATAAAATCTTGAAAATCGCAAGTTATATTGATATTCATTTAAAAACTTATATTCAGAATGAAAAGTAAAAATATGGTTCAGGAGACCTTTTTACTTAAAACTTGTAATGTATTGAAAAGTACCGCCACAAAGCCACCTTTTGAAAACTTAGTCAAGAAATTCTACGACAATTGTTTTCCAAGTTGTAACATCTTAAAACAAGTTGAATGGCACTTGTTTGGAGTACTATGGGGATCCGCACAGCTCAAGTTTTAAATACATTTAGGTAATATGTAGTGGAGTATACTTCTGCAGTAAAATGAAATGTAAGAACTACTAAAGGGAAAGTAATGAAATAATAATTTTGCATGAAACTTGCCCGTTCGGGAAGAGATTTGTAATAAGTCCCCGTCCTTGTTTGATTTTTTTTTAAATTTATACATTAATACAACTACTATCATTTCATCTCATATATATCCCACTGCTAGGTTCGTGCCTCCTCCTTATTGGGAAGGAAGTTGACGTACTATATCACGTTGGTCAGACGTGTTGGTATAGAGTTTTCTTTCGAGTTTTCCTTCTTTTTTCATAGATATTATATGCGGTTTATATCTTATGCTATACCCAGATTGTATTAATTAATGCAGGTAGGTATAAACTATCGTAAAATTACACTTGATAATAAATTCTTTGATGGGTAAATACATTTAGCGAAATTCAAAGCCTACTTTTCCCATTCATAGCACTCACAAACTAGATTCATATCTAGAGACATCGCACAGATCATCACTTTATAATTATACAGCCTTGTTTAATGAAATCTTTCAAAGCGGCCTCCCTACCCACGCTTACGAAGTCCTCTTGTTTTAATAAATAATTTAAACTTCAATTAAGAGCCTTTCCGCAGTTCTTAATTAGCTACATTTACCATAAAGTAAATATTTTTCGTACATAGATAACAAATGTTTAAAAATTGTTGAAGCTAATTATATTATTTCAAAATTTGTCCGCTTGATAACTTAGTAAGAATATTCGAAGTATTATATTAATCTATATATATAAAACAAAGTCGTGTTTGTTACACCACTTATAACAAGAGCGGCTGGACCAATTTTTATAATTTTCATGTTTTTGGCTTTTTCTGGGTCGGGAATAGGATAATATTAAAATATGATAATAATCAACAAAAAAATTTCATAAAAAAACATAAGTCAAAGCATCAGTCTAAACGTTAATTTGTTCATGATATAACAAAACGCAACTGACAGTTCACGTAATATTGTCTATGGTTTGTTTTGAATTCAAATTCATTTATTATGCATAGACCATTTTTTTTCCTTGCAAGGTTGTGGACCATGGATGTGGTCGCGCCCCGGCAAATCGGCCCGGGGAAGACAGAAGACAGAAGAGGCGGCGTGCAAACCCATGGACCCACGCTGCAAACACCTTTCTTCGCCGTGCGAGCGGGCCACCGGTACCCGATCTTTGTCTTCGGTGGCCATTATGCATAGACCCTGCGAGGGCACTTACATATTGTCAGTTTTAACATATGAAATTAATACAGTAAACTACCACCGGATCGGATGTACACCACTATTGGGAAGATCCGGCAAGAAACTCAGCGGGTTAGTCTATTATTGTTATATCTTTTCAATTTATTTTTTATAAAAAAAATGGTACATGTTTAATAAGAAAACACCGCAAAACCTTAAAATTAAAGTTTGACCTGAGACTGGTCAATGTATTTATGAGTGCGAGTTGCAAGTCCAATTTAATAATTTGAACATTATATATATATATATATATATACATATATACTAGTAGACCCGACCACGCGTTGCTGTGGCTGGGGTAACCTCAGTAACACGTGGTGGTTATGCTGATAAATTGTAGCTTATATGAAATGTTTGTACATTTAACATAGCGTCATCTATGAAATACTTACTCAATCCTGTCAACAGATACCGCCATCTGTTAGAATCGTTTGGAGATTACAGATAATTGTGACTATTAAATAATAGACAAATAATTTGCAATAAAATATTATTGCGACCATAAATTGAGATGGAAACTATTCTATCTTTTAAGTTGGATCAAACTACACATGCTGTGTGAATTTGATTAAAATCGGTTAAGTACTTTAAGAGTCTATCGCGGACAAACAGCGTGACGCGTAATTTATATATATTAAGATATATATATATATATATTATAATATAATATATATATATATATATATATATATATATATATATATATATATATATATATATATATATATATATATATATATTATATATATATATAAATTTGCAGTTTAATAGTTATAATAACATTCATTGACTGTTAGGCGGAACGAAGTTTGCCGGGTCAACTACTATAAAATAAAATTAAGTGCTTTCATTTTATATGTAATAATACTAGTAAACATTTCAAAAGGTTTACCAATTTAGTCCATAAATATATTTTTATATATTCACAATCAGTTTGATTGAATCTGAATGATTTTCATAAAATTTAATACGCAAGAGGGTTTACTAAGCGATAAATCTATCCAGCTAGGTTTTATTTATAGAAAAAAATGTTTTATTAGTATTTTGAAGCCATGAAAAACTAATAATTAGAATGTGAAGGTACATTTTTATCCGTGTGGTGACGGAGTAAGAATACAATTCACCACCCCTATCTTACCCCTTTTTTTTTTTTTTTTTTTTTGCAGTGGGCTATGGACGTCGCACCCCGCCAAATCGGGCCGGGGTGACGGAAGAGGCGGCGCGCAACCCCATTGACCCACCCTGCAAGCACCTCTTCTTCGCCGTGCGAGCGGGCCACCGGAACCCGATCTTTGTCTTCGGTGGCTGGTCGTATAAGACACTTAAGAGATATATAATATACAAATACAGACATTATCTTACCCCTGGGTGATCGTAAGAGACGTAACGTAACATCTATGCAAGAGAAGGAAAACTCGAAAGAAAACCCTATACCAACACGTCTGACCGGCGCGGTATAGTAGGTTAACTTCCCTCTTATACAGAGAAGGCCCGAGCCCAACAGTGGGACGTATATGGGCTGTGATGATGATGATGAAGGTACATTTAGCCACTGCCATCAAGAATAAAAATGGCTCAGTTGGGTAATTGGTATTCCCATAATCTAAACCCTATCTTTGGGTCTATCTAAACCCTATCTTTCTTATCCCTATAGTCAAATCTAGACCCTATCATTTTTATCCCTTTTTAGTTTTAAAAATGTTAATATTAATAAGACTTATTTCTTCATTTCGTCAGGCTATTGACGTTAAAGTTGAATACAGATCCCATATGGGAATACTGCTGTAATCACCAAGCTTGGCAGGTAGGTTTAAAATCGCAGTTCATGTTATGAATTTTACTACTGATTCTTCTAATCATCTCTTAACTTATTTTAACAACTCTCATAGGAATTCCTGAGCCGTCACCACGTAGGGTAATTATATGTACAACTCACTCTCCTATTTGCTTTAATTTATTTTTTGGCCCGCCCAAAACGTCAAAATGTCAGTATACATTGTTATCCTATATTGTTAAAATTTTTGTTCAGTACTTAGCTCCTGTAAAACATTATAACAAACTTCTCTATACAACAAAAATAGACCGTGAAAAATAAATAACAAGAAATATATTTTTATATTATGGGAAACTATAAATATATATTAAGTTGAAATAAATTTCACTCATACCCGTACTGGGTACCTCCTAAATATCGAACAAAAAATATGTATGTAATATATATATATGTTGGGAATGGGATCAGTAATACTGAGCATGCAATCACAGTATTAATTAAAGACTCGATATTATTAAAAAAAAAAGCTCCTTACACCGTGTAAGGAGGTTTTTATCTGTTTGTATTGTGTTTTTATATTTTTAAATAAATAAAATATTGTCTTATGTATTAAACTTTCGGCCTGATATAAAAGAACAATGTAAGTTCTTGTAAATGTGTAGTACAATCAAACGAAGAACATTCTTTTCCCTTTTAAAATAAAACTCTATTAATTTATTTGCCTTATTTATTCGTACTCAAATACTAATAACAAAACATTGTAATATGTGTTGTTACTGAGATTTTAATTTTAAATGGTTACTGCCCGTATTTTCATTGCGAGCGAACTAAAACAAGGACAGCTTAATTGTTTATGGACCATACTCATCCATTTTTCAAGACTGAATGTAGGCTGGTTTTATTGTACATCTGCTATTGTTATTCGCAATGTAATAATTTGTAAATTTTTACACATTACTGCGGGCTAACAAATAGACTGGTATCATTAAATTAATATTTATTTACCCCTATTTAGAATACTATTTGTTGATGTCCATGCGAGCGTTGTAAAAATCATCATTAGCTGGCAGCCATTCCACGCTAAGTGTATCAGCATCGATAGGCTCCTGTCAGCCGTTATATGTGCATTTCCTTTTTTCATCATACCCATGTCCTCATTCACACAATCCAACCTATTGGGTCTCCAACGATTCTTATGTCCATCCACATTCATATCGATAACTTTAATTTTATCTTTTCTTATTGCATGTCCATACCAAGATAACCTCAGGTTCCTAATCTTTCAGACTTCACCCTAAAATCACTTGATTACCGCGAATTAATAATATCTACTACTTTTCTGGGTACCTAAATATATAAACCTAGCAAACCCAGCCTGTTGGTTTGTTAGTGGGAGTCGATATATGACAGCGCAACCTGGTGGCGAGTTACATCAATGTGGATAGCATATAAACCTTCCCCGTGAAATAATACATATACATACAAATTTTCACAATGATCGGTCAAACAGTTTCTGAGTTTAGCGATGCCATATATACAAACATCCTCTTTTATAGATATGGGCGATTGCTATTGTAAAACTGCCAGTCAAGCGTGGTGATTATGCAGATATCATTATTAATTCTTAGGAGATTGATGTCTTTTTTTGTCTAATACATGTTATCGATGGACTGATGGATGGCTCTCATACTTACAATTTAGACAAAAAAATGGGTTTTATTTTGAGTTCTTCTTCTATTATATATATTTTATATGTAGGTATAGTGACGGTGAATTGTATTCTTACTTCATTACCACACGGAAAATTTACGACAACACCCGCTACTAAGGAAATAATTATTGTCTTGCGGGGACTTCACAAACATAATTTCATCATCATCATCATTTCAGCTCATCGCCGTCCACTGCTGGACGTAGGCCTCCCTCATGGTACGCCACAGAGTGCGGTGCTGTGCCGTCTGCATCCATCGACGCCCAGTGTGGCGACGGGATAGAATACATGTGTCGCCACCCCTTGCTTGCCCGTGGGAGTCGTAAAAATCAGCTGAGGGTTCACCAGGAGAGTGGGCAGCAGCTCTCTCCTGGGATACGTATAACACCACACTGCGATCGCCAACCCGCCTGCCAAGCGTGGCGATTATAGCTCTAAACCCCTTAATGAGTAACACAAACATAATTTAACGGACATAAATTACACCCAGACTCAGAACAATCATTTGTAGACCACAAAGTATTGTCCTGCATTGGAATCGAACCTGCGGCAGTGCCACGATAGGTAGATATCTTTACCACTTCGCTGTTTATGCTATTTAGTCTACGTGGGCTGCGGTATTTTAAAGTCTTCACCTTCATTTTCAAACGGTTCCGATTTTATTTTGCTTCTAAATGTTAAATATAAAATTGCGATTTTTAAATAACTGTATCTCATACCTATTCTATACACGTGTGAAGTATCGGATTTACAGCCAGTGATTTGGAAAATCTAATTTATGGTTTTGTACGTTCAGTTAAGATTTAAAAAAAATAAAGTAATTTTATTCAAAAACTGGCGATTTGTATTTATTGTTCTTTATTATATCGTTTTCATAATTACCTACTAAGCAGGGAGTGTCGAGGGGACTATAGTGGGAGGACCACACTGTTGCAGTTTTTTGTCTATAGCCGCGGTCCAGCCAGTCTGAAGTGGTAGGTACTACACTCTTATAGAAAATTGAAGTCTAACAGTGGCTATGTGCTGTTGCACAGTATTTGGTGAATGAGGCAGCCAGCAGCTGTAGTTTCAGTGGCTGAGTTTGGGGTTTTCATTGGCTGGCGTAGCTGTACCTCTAGTATTGCAAATGTCCATGGATGGCAGTATCACTTATTATCAAGTGTGCTACTCGCTCGTTTGCCACCAGGAGCAATAATAAAAAGATATAACTAAAAAATATTTTGTTAACACTTTTTAGGAATTTAGATGCACAAAAATATATGATATAATTGCCAAAGACATTCTGTATATTAATCGTGAATTAACATTAAATTGAAATTATGCTCAGTAAATACCCTAAAAAAAACATAAAGCAGTCGTGAGGACTGCCGACAGAAGTGAAAACTTAAACCTATGAAAATAATGAATATTATAAAAAAAAAATCTCTAGTCCTTCTCTTCCTAATCACTATCGTCCCATTTCTATCCTTCCTTTCTTATCTAAAGTGCTTGAGGCTTGTGTTTATAAACAGTTATCGTAATTTATCTACTCCAACAACATCTTGAGCCCACTGCAGTCTGGTTTCAGGCCTGGACATAGCACAGTCTCGGCACTACTCAAAGTGATTAGCGACGCGAGGTCTGCTGTGGAGGATATTAAGATTACTTACTGTACTAGTTTTAGTAGACTTCTCCAACGCCTTTAACGCAGTCAGTCACGAGATTCTGTTATCTATTCTGTCCCATTTCATGATCTCACCGGATGCTTTGGAATGGTTTTCATCTTATCTTCAGGGTCGTCAGCAGTCCATTCGGATCGACAATACTTTCTTTATCTGGATAGTGCGATCTGGGCGCTGGCGTCCCTCAAGGCGGTATACTTTCTCCTCTTCTTTTCTCTCTCTTTATTAATCTCCTAACTTCTGAACTTCAGTGTGCGTATCATTTGTATGCCGACGACCTGCTGTTATACTCCCACACCAGGCTGGACGATCTGCAGTCAGCAATTGATAACATTAACAAAAATCTAGCAACTATAAACGTCTGGGCTGTGAGGTTTGGCCTGGCAGTGAATGCAGATAAATGTCAATGTATCTTAGTCGGTAGTCCTCGCATTATCAGCAGAGTTGATACACACAACTTGCCAAAAATTAAATACAACGGAATAGTCATACTCTATAGTAGTCATGTAAAGAATCTCGGCATTTATCTAGACTCGACGATGGAGTGGCAAACACAAATCTCTTACATTTTAAAGAAAGTTACTGGGTCACTTCGCGTGCTATACCGCCTAAAAAATTTTCTTCTAGCCAAGACCAAGACAGCGCTGATTCAAACCTTAGTTCTTCCTATCATCGATTATGCTGACGTGTGCTATCTCGACCTGAATGCAGATCTGCTCAATAATTTCGACCACGTATCCAATTTACGCTCTCGGCTCAATTGGTTACCAATTAGGCAAATATGAAGCTTGCGTACTCTTACTCTTCTTTATTCTATTTTAAACTCTCCTAATGCACCCTCTTGCTTAAAACAATAGTTTCAATTTCTTAGCACCACTCACGACCGTAACCTTCGCTCTTCCAATAATCTTCTTCTCCACTCTCCCTCTCACTCCTCCAGTCTGGTACACTCTTTCTTTAGTATCCAGGCTGTTCTTATCTGGAACTCGCTGCCTCTGGAAATCAAAATGGCTGCAAATCGTAACATATTCAATGCCAGGGTTAAACGATTTTATTTAGACTTTCTAGCGGAGTCAATACACCTGTAATTGTTCTCATCTATAGTTTACGTAATTTACTTGTATTTTATTTTACATGTATTAGTGTATTTTACATGTATATATGTATGTATATACTAATATATTTATTTGTGTATGTATGTATATTGTTATATATGTATTTATTTGTATATATGTATATGTTTTGAAATATAATCATAATTATTAGGTATTTACATGTTTAGTGTACCCACATATACCTAACAACTTAGTTTTTTTTTTTTAGTAATTTTATCTCTCTTCATTGTATTGCATCTACCTCATATTATTTCTGCACCACTCTAGGTCGACTGGTAGAGAATGCTTATGGCATTAAGTCCGCCTTGTGCTATTTTTGTGCAAAAGTAATAAATAAATAAATATAAATTAAAATAGAACAACAAGTACGAATTTCAGCTAATTTTACGACGCTCACACTGTTTACTTCACTGCATAGCAAGAATACCACGCGCATATGCTTGAGATCTACCGACTCACTCTCTTTTTCTCTCCTACTTTCTAGCTTTGTGTATCTTTCTTTTTCTCTCCCTCTTGCGTTGGAATATTGGACGCTACTCGTTGCTAACGCTTGCGCTGGTCTGTAACATGTATACTGCGCGCATGCATTCGAGTGCCATTGCGTTAAACGTTTAACGCAACCTTGTTAGAAGTCGCATTAGAAGTTTCACTTTAATTATAAAGATTATTAATGTTTGATAGATTTGTTTCTATCAAATAGAATCAAAAAAATTGTGCTTACTTAATCTAATATCATCAATTTCTATTAAAGACATTATACAAGTGTAACGTGAAAATGTGTGACAATCACACAAGTGTACCATAATTACGACGGATTAGATGAATCCGTATGGTGACGGAGTAAGAATATAATTCACCACCCCATCTTACCCGTGAGTGATCGTAAGAGACGACTAAGGAATATAAATCGTATATAACATCTATGCAAGAAAAGTAAAACTCGAAACTAAATTATATACCAACACGTCTAATCAGCTTGACATACTAGATCGATTTCCCTCCCATTATGGAGTAGGTTCGAGTCCAACACTGCAACATATATGAGCCGAGATGATAAATTATGACGAATACTAATTTTATAATGGAGTCTTTATAGTATTCTTAAATTGATTGGTATGGGAAACAAATAAACTTATAATTATAGAAAATTTTAATATCTTTAGATATTGCTGGCTTAATATTCTTTGGTTTGGATTTTATTAATCGTTTGCGCTAAGCTTATGAAGTTTAGTGCACGATAGAAATTTTTGATATTATATAATCTGAAAGTCCAAACAAAGTTAATATTTAAATAAAATCACTTTTTATTTTCGAACTTGTGCTTCATATTGCGGATGGATAATAAGTTAAATTAATGTGAATAATGAAAAAAATATCCGGAGAACATTTTTGAGATAAATTCACTCGTGAAAACTTTTTATTATAACAGAAACTTTTTTAATATTCAACTTAGATGATCTTAATTCTTTATACTAGTTTCATATTTGATGTATATTTCGTTTATTATGGATTTTGAAATATACCATTTTATTCAAAGTTCATCATTCTCCTACTCTTATTCCAATTACTTGGGGTCGATACTGTATATAGGTACTCTTATTTCATAGTACATATTGTAAAAGTTGTTGACAATAGTTTTATGACCGGCCGTCAGCTAGAGTTGGCCCAGGTCATTATAAGGATGTTGTAAGTCGTCTTATACGACATCCACGTGAAAAGTAAGGGTTGTTAGTACTTATAGCCACTACCATACAGCTTTTATTCAAAGTTATTCTTTATTATTTTTTATATTACAGCACAACACACAAACTCGCAAGCTTTTATATTTACAATACTATAATAGCATTATTGCTTTTATATATATTTTAGCTTTCATATATAATACTAGCTTCTGCCCGTGGCTTCGCCCGCGTAAAAGGTTACTTTCCTAAAGTTTTTCATTCCTTATTTTTATTTCCCCTCCCCTTAAGGGTAAATTTTCTCAACATGTTAATGTCATATTTATTAATATCTAATCAATAGCCTAAAAATAAGTTTCAAGCTTCTGGCTTTAAAAATGACGATACTTCCTTACAACTTTTCATCCCCCTTTAAAACCCTTTTTTTTTGCATTAAAAAGTAGCCTTTGTCCTTTATCAGGCTCTAGACCATGCGTGTACCAAATTTCATTTAGATCAGTTCAGTAGTTTTGATGTGAAAGAGCGACAGACAGATAGAGTTACTTTCGCATTTATAATATTAGTAAGGATTACTACCCCCGATGGTCCAGCCCGTGGCTGTAAACAAAACACTGTCAATATTGTGGTCCTACCGCTAAATATCTCAAATAAAAAGTAAGGAACTTCATAGAGCCTCATGTTTATAGTATTAGTAGGCACATGGCAAGTCTAGCGTATTATTGTTTTGTTTAATAAGTAAGAAATAGAATTGTGCATAAAAATCATCAATCAACCAATCGATATCCCCTATTAGACATTGGGTACACATACATACATAAATATCATCACGCCAATTCCCTTGCAGGGTAGGCAGAGAGAACAGAGTGCCAGAGAACTCTATCCTTGCATACTTCACTCGCTTCCTCAACATTCATAATTCTCTTCATACACGCTCGCCAGTTTCGGACACTCTTGACTCCACCTTCCTTCAGTACGTGACCAATCTGGTCTAGGTAAGTAAGTCTCAGTCTCCCCCGGTACCTACATCCTTCCTTTTATAGGTTTTTTTTTTCGACATTGGGTCTCTGCAGGAAAGGTATTGGTGCTATAATAACCACGCTTGGCAAATAAGTTGGTGATCGTAGATACTCTTATTAGTTCCCCTTTCCCTCAACTGATTTTTATATCTCCTTTTAACATGGACAGTATAAAATATATGATAATATTTCTTAGGTGCAATAACACTAAGTTTATATGACGTTAAAAGTCTATTACTACTGTATTTAAAATACTTATAAGTAACTGGCTCGTATCCAACAAACAAGTTGGAATACGTTCAGTTGTATTTTAAATGTGCTGTGACATTTTAATAATGATACCGGTGAAGGCTGAGTACGTTTATTATTAGGTTTTAAGTTAATTTTTTGAATCCTTATGTTTGAATCTAAAGCCGTAAATATCGGTTTTAATAAATTATTGGTAATTTTTTATTGATTTGGAAATTTATAAAAACTCATTTACAAGTTAAATTTTGGATGAATTAATTATATTTGTGAATATATTCTAATAGACGGTATGGTTAAATCTCAGAAAGACGAGTATACGACGGACTATTGGGTTATTATACACTACAGAACTAGCTTAGTAGTGGTAGGACCACGCTGTTGACAGTTCTATGTCTACAACCGCGGGCTGAACCGTCCGGGGTACTCCACACCGCAGGCGCGAACACCTGCGCCTGATGCCGCCCTAATCGAGGCTTCTGGTGATCGGACCGCGGAATTGTCCGGTCACCCGACGCGAGGCCACCGCGTGAGGACGACACCTCGACGGCGAAAGCTGTCGGGGCGTCGACAGGAGAGGAGCCCGAGAGGGCATACCGCCGAGCGAGCCACCGAAGACAAAGATCGGGTACCGGTGGCCCGCTCGCACGGCGAAGAAGAGGTGCTTGCAGGGTGGGTCAATGGGGTTACGCGCCGCCTCTTCCGTCACCCCGGACTGATTTGGCGGGGTGCGACGTCCATAGCCCACCGAAAAAAAAAAACAAAAAGGCTAGTACCACACTCTCGTAGAAGATCGACGTCCGAGTGATGGCAATGTGCTATTGCGCTTCGTTCGGTGAGCGAGAGAACTGGAAGGCCAATTGGGGGGGGGTTAGAGGTTTGTATTGGTAAGTAGTGGCCTAGTTATACCCTTGGTATTGCAAAGGTCCATGGGTGGCAGTAACACTTACCATCAGGTGTTCTGCTTGCTCGTTTGCCACCATAAGCAATAAAAAGAAAAATAAAACTGAATTGGTATAGTGATTGAAATGAATTTCCAATTGGTTTTACTATTTAGACGCTTTGAAAGCTATAGCTGTGGGAGTATCCATGAATACGAGCAAATCTTTTTTCGAGGAAGCTACAAAAGACAAATAATAGCTTTATGCAAATTCTAACTAGCGTCGCGTCGTCAACGATTACATGCCTAAGAAGGGGTGGTGTTAAGCAAGTTTATAAGCATAGTTATATTGTAATAAATACTTACGAGTTTCGGTCGTAAAACGTAGTTAAAACCTTACATAGTTCGTTTTACAAAAAAAGTCACATAATAAAATGTTCAAGAGAAGAGTATGCCTTAACTCTAGCTCAAAAATCACATATACCTTCGACTAAAACTAGAAACCTCTCTCTGTCAGTTATCTTCAATATTACTTGTAGTTATTATGGCTTTTATTCTGTTAGAAACAGTATTGATATAATAAAAAGTTATGTTATTATCTACGAAAATCGTATACAGAACAAACTGCTTTAATGGGCTTGTAACGACCACTTTTATGTCATTCGTGTTCACCGACATATAATAGTGAAGTAGTGAATAGTGTTGATGTAAAGAAAATTAACAGCTAAATGTTTATTTTCTGTTATAATGTCATATTAGTTTGTAAATCAATTGATAATAAATTTTTATGGTTACTTAAAAGTTTAAATATTAATGATATTAATGATTTAATGGTTTCTGATATTTACGCGAGTATTTTAAATAAAACTACTTTTATGGATTTTATCGCGTTTGTATTTGATTTTTAATTTCCCGACGTTTTGAACACTTTACAGTGATCATGATCACGGGAGGACCGTGATAAAAGCCGTAAAAACAGCTTTATTTCAAATATTAATAATTAATATTCTTAAATTAAAGTTATTTTGCCGGATTTCATGGCGTTTGTATTTGATTTTTAGTTTCACAATGTTTCGAAGTTTCGAAAAGACTTTATTGCGTTCATGGTCACGGGAGGACTAAGGTATCACACGTTCAACAAGTCATCGTTACATATTTTTATTGCTCTCCTACAGTATTAATACTAATACGGTAGAGGGAAGATGAAAATGATTGAAATTGTATTAAAATCAATAATTTTACACAAATTCATAGTCAACAGCCGTCTGAACAGTGTAGTATAGTAGATTAATTTCAATCCTATTTTGGAAGCGACTGAAGCCCAGTAGTGGGACGTATTTTATTTGATGTTGCGATGATGATGATGAATGATATTATCATCATTGCAGATATTTTTGTCGGATAATGTGTGAAGGCTCCTCAATGGGTTAACTGATGATTTGATGAACGTTCGACGATTGATGACGATGGAACGAATGATACCGTTTTATGGACATAAATCTAACAGTGAATAGCATAATCATCATCATAGCCCATAAATATCCCACTGTTGGGCTCGGGCCTCCTCCGTAATGAGAGGGAAATTAACCTGCTATACCACGCTGGTCAGACGTGTTGTTATAGAGTTTTGTTCCGAGTTTTCCTTCTTTCGCATAGATGTTATATGCGTTTTATATCCCTTAGTCGTCTCGTACGATCACCTACGGGTAAGATATGAGGTGGTGAATTGTATTCTTACTCCGTCACCACACGGATATTCTTCGTATATTAAGATGATTGATGATGATATTCTTCGTATACCTAATATAATCTACAAATACATTGTTCGTGGTTGTTGTAAATAACGGATAAGTACTAAACAGAGACTTTTGCTAACTTCATAATATATCTATGCTAGGTTAACAATAATATTCCCAAGGAGGGTTTATATCAAACAGGCGGGTGACCATAATAACTTTTGCAATATGTACAATGGAAGAAGACTACATTTTACATTGAACCTAATAAGATTAAGAGCATTATGATGATATTTTTTTGTTTATTTACTTATATTGTAACTAAAGACTTATATTCTTTACATCTTCATTATCATTTCAGCTCATATATATCTCACTGCTGGGCTCGAGTCTTCACGAAATTGACATACACGCTGATCAGATGTGCTGGTATAGGCTTTTGTTTCGTGTTATTCTTCTCTTGCATAGATGTTATATGCGTTTTATATCCCTTAGTCGTCTTTTACGATCACCCACGGGTAAGATAGGTGGTGGTGAATTGTATTCTTACTCCGTCACCACACGGAAAATACATATTATATAATATTACGATGTTTGCACGTGTTTATATATAGCAGTCATAAGCTTAATATATGAATTGATATTCTGTCATGATATCGTTATTGAAAACGGTATAACGTTTCGACCGAAAATATTAGACATGTATGCATAAAAATTTCAATTTACACTTTTATGGATAGATATTGGCATTGCATGTATATTGGCCTTTGTGTTATTTTTTCACATAAACGCCAGGATGGTTTTGAGTGAAAATATTAAATATGTTATTGTATTTATTGCTTGCTGACTTTGTGTATTAATAAATTTAATTGAATCTGTGGCTAACAATTATATGTGAATGGCAGTAGAATAATATATATATATATATATATATATATATATATATATATGTCTTGCGGGGGAATTGACAAACATAATTAATATAAGCAAAGTACACCCAGACTCCGAACAACAATTTATAGATCACACAAAGTATTGTATTGCGTAGGAATAGAACCCGTGGCACTGACACAGAAGGCCGGTATCTTAACCACTATGCCATATATACATTTTATACGAAAGGATACTCGAGGTTAGTCTACTTAAATATAATGACTAAACACGAATCACTTGGGGATGAATCAGTACATTAATCAATACCATAAAATGATCATAAATTCTGTATTGTAATAAATACTCACGAGTTTATAGGGGAATCGTTTATTTTAATGGAAAAATGACAAACGACCCACATTATTTGCGATGATCCGAACAGATAGCGTATGATCGTTACCTACATATTGGTTACCGTTTGTTTTAACAATGTATTTATGTTTTCCTAATAGTCGTATTTATAATTAAGTGTGAACTGCAATTTAAATGTTAATTTTATTTTCTTATTTTACACATACATATCATCACGCCATATCCTTTGCAGGATAGGCAGAGAGAACAGAGTGCCAGAGAACTCTATCCTTGCATACTTCAATCGCTTCTTCAACATTCATAAGTCTCTTAATACATCCTCGCCGGTTTCGGAGACTCTTGACTCCACCTTCCTTCAGTACGTGACCAATCTGGTTTAGGTAGATGAGTCTCGGTCTCCCCGGGTACATAAATCCTTCCATTTTCGCATTGTATATCTTCTTAACCAGACGTTCGTGCGGCATTCTTTTTACATGTCTGAACCATCGGAGCATTCCCTTTCGCATCTTTACACCAATACTCACTTTCGTACCTACTTGCTCTCTTACGTCGTCGTTACGAATGCGATCGGTCAGCCTAGCTCCACAGATTTATAAAACGTGATTAATGAAATAAGAATATTATTTCCTTAAACTCGTAAAAATAAATTGCTAACATTTGAAAATAAAATAATATTATCTATCTTTTTATTTTATGTTTTTTAAAGTTTAATCTTACTGTAGATGAATACGTTTAAAATATTATTATTTTCTGTATAATTTTATCTTAGCTTATATATTTCTCATTATTTGGATGGAATTTACAATATAATGGGAGGGTAATTGACCTAATATACTGATCAAATATGTTGATGATGATCAAACGTTTCTAGAACACCAACAAGAAAGAAAATGGTGGATGAATTGTATTATTATTACGGCACCATATGGAAATTTAATTTGTTGATCCAATAACTCAATGTCTTTTGTTTGTTAAGTATCTATCTATTATATCAATAAATAAGTTTTATTTTATGTATATGTGTAACGTAATAAAATCGGTAAATGATAAAACCTTAAATAACGAAAGTCTGGATACGAACATCTTTACAAATCACAAGAGTTCCTAAATAGCTATTTAATTAGCAATACATCGGTATTGCTTGGCATCGGCCAACATCATCATTCTACTAGTATTATCCCAATTACTTGGGGTCGACGCTTTATACTCCTCTTCCATCGTACATATTGCAGAAGTTATTAGCAATAGTTTTGCAAACGGCCGTTTGCCTGACGTCAACGCTCTTTGGGAATAGGGGAGTCCACTTTGAAAAAACATCGATGTTTTTTTCGATTCGGTAAATCGAAACTGTACATCGATGTCATTCGATGTGTCGGATGAAAACATCGATGTTTTTAAACATCGAGTACTTTTTCTAAAGTCATATCAAAAGTGTTACTTCTAAAAAAAAAAAAAGAAAAGGTCTTTTTTGTGGCATTTATACCTATTCCAATCCCTTATAAAACTGACTTCTAAAAAAAAAGGTCCTCTTTGTGGCCTTTATACCTATTCCAGTCCCTTATAAAACAGATTTCTGAAAAAAAAGAAAAGGTCCTTTTTTGTGGCATTGACTGTTTCGATGTTTTATGAAAAAACATCGATGCATCGAGTATTTCGATAGCTCTTCAAAACATCGGATCGATTCGATGTATCGCATTGTAAACATCGATGTTTTCGATGCATCGATGTATATCGAATATCCCTATTTGGGAATGTAATTGTTGACCAAACTTCATCAGGTGGAGTTGGCCCAGGTCGATATAAAACTGTTGGTCATGTTTTACGACATCCACGAGAAAAGGTTGGTAGTATTCGTAGCTACCACACAGCGAAACTAGTGATACCGATGTAAGTAAAATTAATCTTGAGAGTGTCGACATGTGTGATCCAGTCTCTTAGTATTTAATAGCTTATATTTTGGAGAGTGCACCTTGGAACTACATAATTTAATTCACCTGTCTCTGGTACTTTGACGGGGCGACTAATAGTGTGCTATATAGCATAATTACGTTTCAGATATTCCATTTCGCTAAACGTTTGCTTAATCTTTTATAATATAACTAGTAAAGGAATGGAATAATTAATTCGTTCCCGTACGATTATAATTTTTTTGCAAATTTATAGATTTATTTAACATGTATTAAGGTTTATATTATCACTTTTTATTTAGTCTAGTACGGACTTCTTTTAATTATGTTTTATTTAGTCTAGCAATGTCTTATTTTAAAGTGTACAACACTTTAAAATAAGAATGGTAGCGGCTATGAACACTAACAACGCTGACTTTGCTCGTAAATATCATAAAAGACGACTAAGACATTTATATCAATAAAGGTCAAATAAGGACAAGTAAATGAAGCATCGTAAAGAGAAGATTTGATCTGTGCAACCCATACCTTTTTGAAAACCCGCTTGTGTATCCCATATTTTCTTTTTGGTCTACTACTCTTTCAATTAACACATCCGCATACAGGTTGCCGATATATAACTGTACTGAATTAATTTACATAATAGACTTAATTCTTACATACATCTTTTTTTACGGGACTGTAATTGATACAAATAGCCTTGTCTTAGAAAGTAACATCCTTATTCGTTACTTAATATCTACTAAGCACTAAGGAAAAAACATTCGGTATCGTGAGCCACTTTATAAATAACATTAATGAACACAGCACAAAAAATATTTACATTTGCAGATCGTACAAAAAAATTATGCTTAGGAATCAAATCTTTGTCACTTAGTAAAGATGTACTTAGACCGTTATGTTATCTGTACAGTGGAATTACAAATATTAGATATGAAAAAAATATCAAAATACATTAAAGATCTTTAAAGTGCTGGTTTATTAAACTTCAGTGATGAAATTATCGTTAATAGTGGTAGGACTACAATGTTGACAGTTCTCTGTCTACAGCTGCGGGCCGGTCCGTCCGGGGTATTACCAGACTCTCGCAGAAGATTGACGTCTGAGTAACAGCAATGAGCTATTGCGCTTCGTTCGGTGAGTGAGGGTTGGGTTTGGGGTTTGTATTGGTAGGTGGCGGCTTAGCTATACCCTTGGTATTGCAAAGGTCCATGGACGGTAGTAACACCATCAGGTGTGCTGCTTGCTCGTTTGCTAGCATAAGAAATAAAAAAAAGAGGTGTTTGGATGTTTGTTACTCAATAACGCGTGAACCGTTGAATAGATTTGGATGAAAATTTGTGACCATTGCCTGAATTAACACATATTTCAACTCGGTAATGTGCTTCCTTAGAAAAAAAAGTTTAATTTTGGGAACATTTTTAAACTAATTCTCTAATCTGGAAAGAAAGAAAAGACGGAAGCCCAATTGGGTGGGTTTGGGTTTGGGTTTGTATTGGTAGGCAGCGGCCCTAAGGATCCATGAGCGGCAGTGACGCTTGCCACCAGGTGTGCTGCTTGCTCGTTTGCCACCAAAAGCAATAAAAAAAAGAGTTTGACACATATTAGACAAATCCTATGCTCATAATCAGGGCGAGTGTGCAACTGCGTCTGCTAGCAATCAGTGGGCATCAGGGGCTCTCAGACATAATCAACATAATCGACTCTAACGCGTGAGTATTGCCGTAAAATACATTTGTCTATTATTAAACTTCAGTTCTATTATCAATAAATCTCACGTAATAATTTTAGGCTATTATTACGGTTTACACGTGAAATAAGTGCCAATTCTACTAATTCGTAAATTACAATGGAGATGAACTCCTAAAGATTAAAGTGCTTTAGAAAGTCATTTCATATAATCGAACACCGTCGATGTTAGCGATGAAGATTTTAAATCGAAAGAGCGTTTGGAAGGTGTTAAAGGTCATTGTGCTTACTTCTAATGAACCGCTTGTTGCGTCAAAGTAATTATCGGCAAATTTAAAAAGGCAATAATTTTTGATAGGTAAATCATTAATTGAGATTTATAATAATAGAATTTCATGAACGTTTTTAGAGTTGTAAGTGCTAATGCACGCAATCGCAACGCGCTGTTTCCTTTCGAAAATGGCTTGGTAATTCTCTGTCGTTTAATTGCAATTAATAAAAAAACTAAACTGTTTAGTCTTTAGTGTATGTCAGTATGTATACCTTATGAAAATTGAGTTCATTTACATTTTTTGTTCATCCTTTCGGACAGGAAAAAAATCCCATACTGCCATAGGTTCGTTTACAATGCTGCAAGCATTACGTTTAGCACTACGTTGAGAATGGCACGAATTATCAAAATATTTTTTCTTTTATTTTCATTTATGGCATTGACTAATAGTAAATGATAAATAACATAAAAATTATGAGGCGTGCATTTTTGGATTTTCCATATTTTATATTTAGTTTGGTAGGAATGTAATGTAATAGAGGTTTTATAGTTTTATGTGTCTTCGATCGGTATCTTTGTTTTGTTTGTTGCGTAGTAATAAAATATGCTACAAAATAGTGTTTTTTTATTAATATTCTTAAATATGGAATGTTTACTCCTATTTATTACCTAAAGCATAAAAACGTGAATCTAAATAAAAATAATTCAAGTGACCTGGTGACCATCAATTAGTATGGTTACCACTTTAAGGTACAATATCCTCCATTATGTTTTAGATGAGTCGTAAAGCGGGACTCTTTCGTTACTTTTACGGGCAGGCTGTAATCCCTTGATAGTGATTACACACGACCCACTCTTAGACTGTTGGTTATAGCGGCTTTCAGATCTACGTTTATAGTAAACCAAAGTATCCAACTTAAGTGAAAATATAAAATATATAGTCATTTTTCTTTTCACTATATTAGTGGGCAAATATTGTTTTAATGTTATATGGTATTATTAATTGCCTTTGGTGGCGCCAGAGCGTCCTATTGCGGACAAGTCGATCCATTTCTGATTGCAGACCCGAACTGTCAGCAGTGTGACCTAACACTATAATTATTGATAATAATTATTAAGCTAGAATAGTAGAATACTAACAAATTTTTATTTCGAATGTTAGCGAAACAGCTAATATACATAAATCCATTCACGCAATATGTACTCCTCTTCCTTACATATTGCAAAGGTTTTATGACCAGCCGCCTGCCTGACGCCAACCCTCTTTGGGAATGTAATTGTTGACCAAACGGCATCAGGTGATGTTGACCCAGGTCGTTATAAGGCGTCTTTTACGACATTCGCGAGCAAAGTAAGGGTTGGTAGTATTCGTAGCCGCTACCACACAGAGCTAGTTTACAAGTATTAAATGAAAACGTTTAAAGAATTTCCGTGTGGTGACGGAGTAAGAATACTATTCACCACCCCGTATCTTGCCCGTGGGTGATCGTACGAGACGACTAAGGGATATAAAACGCATATAACATCTATGCGAGAGAAGGAAAACTCGAAAGAAAACCCTATACCAACACGTCTGACCAGCGCAATATAGTAGGTTAATTTCCCTCCTATTACGGAGGAGGCCCGAGCCCAACAGTGGGACATTTGTGGGCTGTGATGATGATGATGATGAAAGCATTTATAGTCTTCACTGAGTTACAAATGTAAAAAAATATTTACAAACTTGACTGAACAGATGGTGTAGTTGGTTAAGATATTGAACTACCGTGAGAATTCCGTGGGTTCTATTCCCATGTAGGATAATGCTTTATGCGATCTGCAAATTTTTTCTAAACTCCTTCGTAATATGATTTCCGTTTAGCGTTATTGAAAAAAAAACTAAAAACTAATTTAAATAAAAATTGTTAATGCATTGTAAGAATGCTCTTCGTAGATTTTAAATTACATTTATATTTCCTACATAAAAATTATTATCTAATCTCGTTTAGTAAACCTGTTGTATATGTTGAAGGAATTATGTAGCGATGGACTAAGAATAACATATGCCATAGACTAAGAGTATCTTTTATTGCCGTCTTAGGAGTCTCTTACAAGTTTAATAAAGAAGGCGTTGTAATGTCTTGTAGTAAGTACCATTCCATCAACATACGAAGAACTGCACCCTAAATCTTTGTAATATAATCGTTTAATTATAATTTTATGTTAGCCAGAGTTCTCGTAACCTAACTTAAAAGGTAATTTCATTTGCTTTTCTCCTAAAGATTTAATATTTTATTTAGACGTCACCGACGAGAATGCCCGAGGGTGTGTCGCTAATTACTTGAAAGAGAACCGAAATATCTCAGAAATGTTAAGGAAAATGAAATTAATTAATGCTGTAATAAGACTTTAGTAAAAAAAAAGTTGTGGGGATGAAAAGGTAAGTCGTAAAAATACAATGAAACAGAAAATTGTTTAAAAATAATTTAAATGAATGATATTCAATAAATTATGTAGACGGTCTCCTTTTTAAGGGTATTCAGTCCAGAGTCATAATTAATGTGTATATTACAAATCACGTGAGTCCATCCGGATGGATGGATATCCACCAGCCCGTAAACGTCCACTGTTGAACATAGGCCTCCCCACGAGAATGCCATTCACAAAGGTCCTGTGCCACCTGCATCCATCGGTTTCCTGCGACCTTCATAAAATGAGCCCGTGGAACAGCGGAACTGCCGTGACTCTTTCTACATCCATATTTTGTTTTTTTGGGGGCAATAATGCCATAATCGCCACGCTTGGCAGGCGGATTGGTGATCGCGGGAGATGTTATTAAGTTTCCCGGGAGATAGCCGCTGCCCAATCTCCCGGTGAGACCCTTAGTCGATATTTTTTTTTTATTTTTTTACGACTCCCATGGGCAAGTCAAGGGGTGACAACATATGTATTCTTATCCCGTCACCACACGGGAAATCGCGTGACTATTGCCGTTAAAATAAATAATTGTGTTACAAATAACATTAAAATCAACTTTTTTTCTTTCTTTATAATATACGAGTATTTACGCTATTATGCAGCTGATCGCGATTTTTTTTTCCAAATATATCTAATTAAACTATATTGGTAACGGATTAAAAATACAGTAACTCCAGTAATTACTTTCTTATTGACGTCATAAAAATCTGTTGATAGATCACCAGAAAAATGGACTGTAACATATTTTTAGTAAATTTATATAATATCAATGATTACAAACATACCAACGAAACGTGGCGATTACGTCATTATCATCATGGCTAAGGCCTCATTGGACATCAATATCTTGGTAAATACCATATTGGTCAGTTGGATTGGTAAAGGATTTGAAGTGTATGTATATAATATTATAATTATACACCTAACTTCTAGAATTGTTACACATCTGTTCGCTACGACCAACAACGCAAAAGTGTCTCGCGATAAGTCTCTACCGAGGTCTTCTACCCACATATTATTCGATATACCCACATAATTACAAATTATATTAAATATGAATATTTTTCCGTGTGGTGACTGAGTAAGAATACAATTCATCATCCGCTATCTTAACCGTGGGTTATCGTAAGAGACGACTAAGGGATATAAAACGCATATAACATCTAAACAAGAGAAGGAAAACTCGAAACAAAATCCTATAGCAATACGTCTGACCAGCGTGGTATAGTAGGTCATAACTCTCCTATTACGGATGAGACTCGAGCCTAACAGTGGGACATAATTATATAAGCTGTGATGATTAAATATGCATATACAACTGGATTTCATTTCGGAAATTATCTTCTTTTGATTGATTCAAATGATTGTCATTTGTTGTAAATACATACATACATATCATCACGCCATATCCCTTACAGGGTAGGCAGAGAAAACAGAGTGCCAGAGAACTCTATTCTTGTATACTTCACTCACTTACTCAACATTCATAATTCTATTCATACACGCTCACCGGTTTCGGAGACTCTTGACTCCACCTTCCTTCAGTACGTGACCAATCTGGTCTAGGTAGGTTAGTCTCGGTCTCCCCCGGTACCTTCATCCTTCCACTTTCGCATTGTATATCTTCTTAACCAGACGTTCGTTTGGCATTCTTTCCACATATCCGAACTATCGGAGCATTCCATTTGGCATTTGTTGTAAAACATATATTTGCTGACACCCCCGTGGGACCTAGAGGCGGAGATGCTCTCCGACCTCTACCGGCGGGTTACCACAATGCGCGAAGAGGGTGGTTCCCTATCTTTCAACGAGATAGCCACCTGGTGCGAGGACGCCCGCCGAGAAGTCATCGCCCGTTGGGCTACGCGGCTGGAGAGGCCTAGATACGGTGTTATTACCGTTGAGGCCCTCCGGCCCGTACTGATGGAGTGGATGGAGCGGCGACACGGATTCCTCTCTTTCCGGTTGGTGCAGGTCTTGTCGGGGCATGGTTGCTTCGGCAAGTACCTGCACACGGTCGTGCGGAGGGAGTGGACTCCATCCTGCCACCATTGCAGTAGCGACGAGGACACGGCGCAACATACGCTCGAGGTATGTTCGGGCTGGGACGGGCAGCGCCGTGACCTCGTCGCTGTCATCGGTGCCGACCTGACGCTGCCGGCTGTTGCGCGAGCGATGGTCGACAGCGTCAGGAATTGGGACGCGGTCGCCGCCTTCTGCGAGGCTGTCATCTCGCAGAAGGAGGCGGCGGAACGGGCCCGGGAGGATTCCCGTGACCCGGGCCGCCGCCCGCGGCCGGGGCGGTGCAGGCGCGAGTACCTGCGCCTGATGCCGCCCTAACCGCGGGTGTTCGGACCGGAGAATTGTCCGGTCACCCGACGTGAGGCCACCGCGTGAGGACGACGCCTCGACGGCGAAAGCTGTCGGGGCGTCGACAGGAGAGGAGCCCAAGAGGGCATACCGCCGAGCGGGCCACCGAAGACAAAGATCGGGTACCGGTGGCCCGCTCGTACGGCGAAGAAGAGGTGCTTGCAGGGTGGGTCAATGGGGTTGCGCGCCGCCTCTTCCGTCACCCCGGACCGATTTGGCGGGGTGCGACGTCCATAGCCCATCGCAAAAAAAAAAAAAAAAAAAAAAAAAGGCTATTATCACAGGTGCCGGGCGAGCCACCGAAGATAAAGAGTGGGTACCGGTGGCCCACTCGCACGGCTAAGGGAGGTGCTTGCAGGGTGGGTCTATGGGGATGCGCGCCGCCTCTTCTGTCGCCCCGGACCGTTTTGGCGGGGCGCGACCACATCCACAGTCCACCGCAAGAAAAAAAAAGGCTATTATCACAGGTATTTATTTTGCTCAATCTGAACGTTTTTCGATTCGACAATATCTATAAGTAGTTGCGTGTGAAGTTTCATTACAACAAAATACGGTATTCACTTGGTTTTCGACTATTTTCATATAATAAGCACGCATTTTCGCTAAAGTGCTGGGCGGCGATCGCGTGATCGCTATGAAACCATGTTATTACATAAAGCTTTTATGTAACCTGCTTTTATGTCTTAGATTTAATTAACCGGCTTTTGTTTCTTAGGAAAATAATAAAGAAGCGGTTAACATAATTAATATAATTTAGTTAATATTTTTTTATATTACAGTTTTGGGTTTTGAAACCATCGTCTAAATCATTGAGGTAAGAATATTTTAATGTTTTATGTTATAAATTGTGTTTATAATTAATTTCTGTGTGTTAAATTTTATGCTTGAACTGCAGAATGGATTGCGAGGTTTTACATAAGATGAAAGTGTTGCAGTGGTTTGAAAACATGCTGTCCGTTCCATCCGGGGAGACGGAAGGGCGGCCCGTGGCTCCATAACCCACTGTATTCCCTCCCTCCCCTGGTTGGCCACTGGTAGTCAATCCTTGAAGCCCGTGTCCAGCTCGGCGGGTTACGGTATCATACCTCGTCCACGCCCCGATTCGATCAGCCTCTCTGCAGGAACGGAGCTGTAGTAGTGTAGCAGCCACCGGTCTAGCCACAGACGTAAAGGATTCAGTACCAGTGGCTGGCCCAATAGCGATGGGAAAAGAATACGGTGGGTTACCAGGCTATGAGCCGCATATCCAATATTTTTTTTATTGCTAGTGGTGGCAAAAGAGCAAGCAGCACACCTGATGGTAAGCGTCACTGCCGCCCATGGACCTTAGCAATACCAAGGGTATAACTAGGCCGCTGCCTACCAATATAAACCCCAAACCCACTCAATTGTGCTTACGGGTTGAGAGCCCCCAGCGCTCACCCACAGTCCGGGTAAAGTTCTCATAGCCATCTGAGGCTAACAACTAAGACACAAAAAAAAAAAAGCAATTGTGCTTCCAGGTCCCTCGCTCACCGAACGAAATGCAATAGCACGTTGACATTACTCATACGTCGATCTTCTGCGAGATTGTGGTACTACCCCGGACGGACCGGCCCGCGGCTGCAGACAGAGAACTGTCAACATCGTGGTCCTACCACAGTACAATTACTTCATTTTTGTTAATAAGCTTGAATATTTCATCAAATCTTATCCGGCAAGTGTTAATAATTGTGCTACATAGAACGTACTGTTTATTCATTCTTGCTTTGAAGCTTATTTATATATAAGCGTACCAAAAATACTAACTAATTATATCGCTTTGCTGGCGCTTTGAATAAATAAATAATTCTTACCAATGAAATGTAATATACGTATAATTATAATATTACGTTGTCAACACAGATATAAGCTTCTCTAAGAGCAAACATATGTAGGTATTCTGTTATATTGCTGTGTGGTAGCGGCTAAGAATACTATCAACCCTTACTTTACTCGTGGATGTCGTAAAATACGACTAAGAGCCTTATAACGACCTGGGCCAACTCCATCTGATGCCGTTTGGTCAACAATTACATTCCCAAGGAGCGTTGACATCTGGCAGGCGGTCGGTCATAAAACTATTGCCAATAACTTTTACAATATGTACTATGAAAGAAGACTACATATTGTATCAAACCCAAGTAGTTGGGATAAAAGTAGGAGAATGATGATCCTGTTACGATATCATTATATTGAAATAATATTTTGGTTATACAATAATATTATTTAATATCGTCAACCTAAGAAATCAAGATCATAATAGGTCAAAGAGGCTACTGAGGTATCTATAGCTTGTATAAATATATTGTTTGTGGTAGTAAGCCGGTAGATTATTATACTAGATATAAAAGTCACATAGCGTAGTAGACATGTATTTTATTGGAAAAAAAAAATTGTTTGGTTGTAGATTTAGTACTGCCTTGTTTGGAAGAATACAATGGTTTGGGAATAGTATAATCCGGATGGGGGCAGTAATGTACCATTTTTTCTGGAAAACTTTTAAAACCAACTGGGATATCAAACCCGGTGACCGAGTGTGGTGATAACGATCTTGGTGATATTGTCGTTCTTTTGTGGTTAGGTGTATGTCCAAAAATTGATAGCCTAATAGATGAATGGATATTTATCATCATCATCTTGACTCATATATATGTTTCATTGCAGGGTTCGAGCTTCTTCCATAGTAGGAGAGACATTGACCTACTATAATAAACTAGTCGAATATTTTGTAAAGGGTTTAGTTTCGATATTTCAATCCTGCTTATGCTGATATGATGCTGATGATGCATAGATTTTATTTGTATATTAAATCTCTTAATCGTATTTTACGTTACTCATGGAATAGAAATGGGGTGCTGAATTGTATTCCTTCTCACACGGCAAGATTTAATTAGTAAAATTATTATTCAGTTTCAAATTTATATTAGAAGGCTGTTAATTTATAATCATATAGAAATAGGTACTATAAATAAAAAAGTAGAGAAAGAAAATTACATGTATCCAAAAAATAAGAAATACTGTAAGTAAATTTGTCAGATTTATACTTGGATAATTCTTCAAGTGTAAAAAGCAGTCAAAGGTTTAGGGCATGAGGGCACAAGTAATATTTCATTATTTTGGTCGATATATACTGAGGGTGCTAAAGTTCACTCAAGCTTAACAAAACCCCTACCGCAAAAATAACGATACGATGTTATTGAAGTGACATCGAAGCGAGAACGACATAAAGAATATTTTATGATTTTCCTTTATATTTAGTGTATTATTTTCAGTTTATCGACATCCTCTGCTGAAAGATCTTCTAGAGAAGAATATGATGTAATCGTTACACTTGGTGGATAGCTTGGTTATTATTAGCTCCCAAGGAGTGTGGTGTGTGGAGTGTTGCTGTCTACTGTTCTTAAGCTTCTTCAGATGTCTCTTACGTCTAATAGGGTCTTATCTTATATCTAATCTCAGCCCATACATGTCCCACTATTGGGCTCGGGCCTCTTCCATAATGGAAGGGTAATTGACCTATTATACCACGCTGGTTAGACGTGTTGGTATAGGGTTTTGTTTCAAGTTTCCCTTTTCTCGATGTTATATGCATTTTATATCCCGTAGTCATCTCGTACGATCACCCACGGGTAAGATTGGGGGTGGTGAATTGTATTCTCACTCCGTCACCACACGGCAATAATCTGGTAATACTTTGATCGGGTAATACGGATCTAATAGGGTAATACTTTGTATTCTTATTTCATCATTATACGAAGCGCTATTTAGATAAAAACTAAAATACATGACCATATGGTAGAGCATTTTAATGTAGCTATATATTAAACTTGATTTTCTACAAATACATTTCTCTGAGACATTATCGCGATGACACTATAGCATATTATTAAAGCTTTTTTCTTTTTGTTTTTTTTTTTGGCGGCGGGCTACGGTACGTCAAACCCCGCTAATCCGTCCGGGGCGACAGGAAAAGCGGCGCAAGACCCAGTAGACCCGCCCCACAATATACCTCTCGACGCCGTGCGGGTGGGTCACTGGTACGCGGTCTTGTTATTAAAGCTACCCTAGAAAGTTACCCTTTTTTTCTTTTTTTGTGGGACATATATGGGCTGTGATGATGATGATGATAGATGTAAAAACATTTTATCACATAATAGTTTCACATAATGGGAGGTAAGCTTAATACTATTAACCTGGCCTTTTTATTGAGAACATTCTTAAAAGAATTCCTAGAAACCTAACAAAACTTTTTTTTCTTTATTAGATATTATATTATTTTCCTAGTGGTAGGACCACGCTGTGGACAGTTCTCTGTCTACAGCCGCGGGCCGGTCCGTCCAGGGTACTACCACACTCTCGTAGAAGATCGACGTCTGAGTAATAGCAATGTGCTATTGCGCTTCGTTCGGTGAGCGAGAGAGCCGGAAGCCCAACTGGGGTGGGTTTGGAGTTTGTATTGGTAGGCAGCGGTCTAGTTATACCTTTGGCATTGCAAAGTGCCATGGGCGGCAGTGACTAAGTGTCACTGCCGCCCATCAGGTGTGCTGCCTGCTCGTTTGCCACCATAAGCAATAAAAAAAGAAATAAAAAAAAAAGATTCAAGATTATAACTCATAATATTAACAGTAAATATATTTTTTTAATTTACTATTAATTATGATGTGAAAAAAATATTTAAAGAGCTCATAGTAATTCTTTTGTATGTGTACTCAACGAGTGGATATAATTGCGACCTTCCGATTGCGAGCCTAGTCGCTTTAACTTCCATAGCAACGGGCTCAAAGTGACTTATTTATAGCACCTACTGCCTAGCTTAGGGTTACGCCTATGTGTACTAGTAAGAAATTAACACTTTACCCCTTACACTGAATATTTACTTAAGAAATAGCTGTTCCAGAAAGAGTCGTTTGCAAGAATTAATTGCATGCGTTGTAGGAAAGGTTTGTGACACAATTGTTACTCACTTTTCCTTTTCTTACTCAACTCACTCACGTAGAAACAGCACAGATATAATGTATAGTCCTTATGTTAATTAGTAGTCTAGTTCTGTATTTGTTAAAATATTTTTGATTTGTTTATTTTAAATTTGTTATTGTGAATTTGATTACGGTTTAAAAAACTGTAAGTAATAAATAAATGTTAGGTTAAGAATATAATGTGTCATCTTTTTTATTCTGTCGTTTGGGACGTAAAAATCTCCTGAGTAGTCACCGGGAAAATGGGTAGAAGCACTTCCTTAAGGAATCTAGAACATCAACTGCCAAGGCCAAAGCCCAAGTACCAAGCGTGTTCATTATGGCATTTGAAGAAACCTAAATATCTAATAACTTGACTAAGATATGAAAGGATTTAAACCATAATGAAAACTGTATCAAAATCTTTTGCATCTGGAATAATACATGTGGAGAGAAGAAGGAAGATGTGGTATCGATATACACTATTCTGGATGTATTATGCTGTGCAGTGGCGGCTGTGAATACTACCAACCTTTAAATTATCTCTAGGTGTCGTAAAAGACGACTATGATCTTTACAGTGACCTTGGCCATCTGGTCATTCCCAAGGAGGGTTGACATCAGGCAGGAGACTGGTCATAAAACTATCGTCAAAACTTTTGCCATATGTACAATGAAAGAACAGTATATATTAAGTCAAACCTAAGTGCAGATGATATATTATAATAATAATGATGATTTTTATATACAATGCGATTGTGAAAGGATGTAGACATCGAGACTAACCTACCAAGACCAGATTGGTCAAGTACTGAAGGAAGGTGGAGTCAAGAGTCTCCGAAACCGGCGAGCGTGTATGAAGAGAATTATGAATGTTGAGGAAGCGAGTGAAGTATGCAAGGATAGAGTTCTCTTGCACTCTGTTGTCTCTGCCTACCCTACAAGGGATATGGCCTGATGATATGTATATATGATGATAACATATTCTTATTGTAGTTATTTTTGAGCTTTGTTATTATCTAAACGTTAGCTACGAAGGAATTACTACAGAGACAGTTAAGCAACAAACATTTTATGGTGGCACCACACTTCGCTATGTGTTATTCGTTATGCGCCTTATTGGCCGCATGCGACGAAGTGTGGAGGTCTCATTCGTCTGTATTTGCTTTACGCGCACACATAACGCATAAGCACGAATAGCAAATACGCCTATCCATCCACTTGTCGGTTTTTGCACACTTCAAAGGACACAAATAAGCCGAATATGTGTGTCGACTGCCCACACTTCGTTCATTCATTCGTTATTTTCACTCGCTACAGCGCGGTCATGTCTACACGGTCTTTTTGTAACTTGGTACTTATACAACAGGTATTGGTCCATCTGACCAATACCTGTTGTATAAGTATTGAAGTAAAAATAAGCTGCCGCCACAGTCAACACGTCCATTTTCTATTTATGTGTCGGCGTGCCAAATATTTGGCAAGATGGCATGATGGCACGAAGTGTGGAGTAGCATGTTCGTAATAAAGTGTTTGTGAAATATTTGGGCAAATAAATAGTAGCCGCATAACGAATAACACATAGCGAAGTGTGGTGCCACCATTAGGTATGCAAACTTGATAACTTCATAAATGATGTACATATATACTAATCTCTCTAGTTGAGGCAGTCTTTGTAATAATATATTCATATCATCATCATCATCATCATCATTCTCCTACTCTTATCCCAATTACTTGGGGTCGATACAATATGTACTCTTCTTTCATAGGACATATTGTAAAAGTTATTGGCAATAGTTTTATGACCGGCCACCTGCGAGACATCAACCCTACTTGGGGATGTAATTGTTGACCAAACGGCATCAGATGGAGTTGGCCCAGGTCGTTAAGGCTATAGTCGTCTTTTACGACATCCACGAGTAAAGTAAGGGTTGGTAGTATTCGTTGCCGCTACCACACAGCGTGTAATAATATATTCATATGTATAATTAAAATATATTTATTCATATGTATAATTAAAATATATTTATTCATATGTAAAACTAAAATAGAACACATTTTAGTGTTTCATTTAACTTAATTACCAAGATAAATGTTTCGTTGTTAAGATTTTATTGTTTAAGGCAAATACTCATGTTTGTTGCTTTTCATAAAATTCAAAGTAGGTTTTTACGCCACCGTAATAGTAAAAGTAAGTGCTTTCGATATTAAAAAGGGTTATATTCTTCTTACTTAACTCTCATTTTGTAATGTTTGTACTTATTGGTAACTTTGATTTAATTAATTATCCGTTTTTATGTAGAGTATTTTCACTGAGCTTTGTAAACTTATTACGAGCAATATGAGCCTTCTAAGATATTTTTTGGGTATTGTAAGTCCCTCTCACTGCGAGTAATTTATTTATTTATTTTATAAATCATGGATAATTTACAGCTTGTTATATCTTAATAGAATAATTGTTAATAACACTGTTAGCTAATTACAAGCTTTCATTTATAGTTGTTGTATAAATGGATTAAAAGCATTCTAACTATACGCAATATATCTATTTACATACACTTACAATATATTAAATTATGTTAAACTAATTAAAAAAAGTGTGTGTCAGCTCCGACGCAAGACTGGAGCTTACTCCTTAAGTACGATTATTAAAACAGGCGCAAAAGAAGCTCATTAGACTAAAAATAATATATATATATATTTTTATTTACATTTATTAAAACTATTCAGTGAAGTATTATCTCACGTCAGAAAGTGAAAGGTGCGCAGAATAGGTTGCGCACCAAAACGTAACGTGATCATT
The DNA here is from genome assembly GCA_905163515.2 of Lymantria monacha. Lineage (NCBI taxonomy): Eukaryota > Metazoa > Arthropoda > Insecta > Lepidoptera > Erebidae > Lymantria > Lymantria monacha. The sequence goes on from LR991091.1 coordinate 22,309,104, forward strand.
CGATCACTAGATTTTACTCATCAAATCTTTCTCATACCGGGCGCCTTATATGAAAATCGATTCTTAAGGAGTAAACTCCATAAAATCTAGGCTTAAAAACCTACGTGCTATGATTACATTTGTCACAAATGGTTCACTATTATGCTGTTTACTTAAATGATTAAACCCTCTGCTTGCGTGTATCATAAGACTGTTTTGCCTGTAATTTGTTGCTGCAAGTGGTATCTGTACTGGTAGATTCGAAACGACTAGATTTGTATGGTACATTACAGTTAATTTTATATAGGAGCTCTGGACTATCTATATGATTATTTCTGTATGACCTTTAAAAAGAATATGTAATCAGTTATTTCACGGCGTTTTATAAGTGGCAATAAATAAAATTATTTACAGAGTTGCAGGTATAGATTAGATTGATAAGGGAAAACAAAGGTATTTAATGAATCGCTTTTGTATATTTTCTATACGGTCAATATACTTGAAATAACAAAAATAATTGTAATGATAGTTTAGGGAACTAGAAAAACTAGTTATTAAAGGTTTTTTGATGTGAAAACTTCTTTAGGCGCGTTGAGCGTTTTTGGAGGGGAAAAACTTATAGGTTCGCGTCACCGACATGCTAATGCTAATAGTATAATCTATAGCTATGAGTAGTGTTTTTTATATAGATAAATGAATAATGAAAATAAAGAATTTATTTTCAAATATTTTCAATATTCATATCAATATTTGCATTTAAAATTATGGCATTATTTATTTTTAATTGTATTTTTAATATTTAACCTTTATGTCATGAAATGAGTATCATTGTGGTTTAAAGGTTATCTTACTAGCGTGATAAACCGATTCCTAGATGTTCGATAATATTTTTTATTTTTATATAAAAATTAGAGAATTATTAATAGTTCAATTAGTCTTAAGTTAATAGTTTTCACTTCTATCGGCAGTCCCCGTGACTGCCTTTTTTTTTTTTTTTTTTTTTTTCTGGTAGGCTATGGCCTGGTCACACGTCGCCCGTACCGTCCGGGGCAACGGAAGGGGAGCGCGTGGCCCCATAACCCACCTTATTCCCTCTCCGAGCACGTATGCACGCAGCTCGAAGCTCTGCCAACTCCCGGGACCACCAGGGAACCGCCCTCTTCGAAGGAAGACACCGTACACGGGGCATGGCCGCATCGCAAATCTGTGTTAACGCACAGCGAATGCGGCCAGCCTCGGCGTCCACCCCGTCCACCGAGGGCGGTGACGGCAGCCACGAATGCACAATGGCTGCCTCCACCAGTAGGTCCCGATCAAGTCGACCCACAGCCCACCGCGGAAAAGCGGGAGCTCCGTCTGCCGTGTGACCCCTGCTGGGCTGGCGGAGGTTCCGGGAGACATCTATCCGAATATATCTATGGTCGGATAGGGTCTCAACCTCCTCCTGAACGTACCAGCTCTTCACACGTGGTGCGACATTGGGGCTAGCGAACGACAAGTCCACTATCGACCCACCCCGCTGCCGCACGCACGTATGCACTGAGCCCCTGTTCAGCAAACAGAGGCCCAGTGACGCCGCCCACTCTTCAACCGCCCGCCCGCGATCGTTCGTCCTGGGAGACCCCCACGCCATAGACTTGGCGTTGAAGTCCCCCATTGCGAAAACTTGGCGCGGTGCCAGTCGCCGTATCGAGGCCTCCAAGTTGGTGAGGGAGGCCCCGAAATCTGCCACACTCCTGTTAGGGGAGAAGTACACGCCGTAGAGCGTTACCTCTCCCCAGTCCGCCGCAACGTATCCATCACCCCTGTCCTTAAGAGACAGAGGCGGGGAAGGCCACGACGTGGAGGCGACGATTGCCACAGAGCCGTCACTGCTACCCAACCAATTAGATCGTTCGGGCACGCAATACGGCTCCGATCCCCCATGACTGCTTGTTTTTTTTTTAATTGGATACGTATTTATAGATATAATTGTTACAGATTTCGGTTTTTCTACATTTCCAGCTAGCTCAATCGATATTTATGGTTACGGCATTACTACTATAAGTCGTAGCTTTGAGTATCGTAGATAACATTTTTTGATATAAAGACTTTCATACAGTCATGACGGATTATATATAAATGCAAGTTGAATAATGATATCTTCACTGTCATCACAGCCTTAATAAAATCATTAAAAATATCACACAGGATTTTTATATGAAAATAATATAAGCAAAATTTTGATTTATTTTGTTCACAATTTCAGTATTGAATATCTAGTCAATTGAGAACAATGCTGAGGCTTCGATGGACAACGATTGAATGTCAGCAATATATCATGCGCTTGACATTTCAGTTAGTTAGCGTTTTCATTATTCCGCTTTGTCCAATGGAATTGATTGACTGGAAAGTCCACGCAGACATTTTGCGGTATATTGAACATTTATTAACAGCTAGGGGAGCGTTTAGTTGAAGAATATTTTCCCCTAATCACTGCATATGTAAGATGTATATGATTATTAAAATTATAATTGTTTATGTTTAATTAGGCACCTATATACTTTAATATAATATTAAGGTATATACTTTGTTTAGCCATAAACAAAGTTACAAATAAAAAAAAAATATTACATTTAGATTTGGAATCTGTTATTTTTATATGATTGTTCATTGTGTTTTCTAATTTTGGCGCCATTGTTCAATATTTTGCGATATTAAAATGGAGTGGGGTAATAAAGAGAACCGAATCGCTGTGATTGCGTTACACAAAGTAGGTATGGTGCCAAATGCAATTTTTAACTCTCCATACGCATAATACCAATTATTATATTATAATAGTGTTCGTACGAAAAATGTGGTCAGAGCAGTAAGGGTAAGAATTCGAAGAAACCCTGTCCGAAAGCGAAAGATTTTATTTCGGGCGATGAAGATAGCACTTAGAACCATGTCGCGTATTTTAAAAGATGACTTAGGACTTGCAGCGTATAAGAGACGTATTGATCATTTCTTAACTGATAACTTAAAAAAGAATAGGGTGGTTAAACCGAAACAACTATTGAAGCGATACGCAAAGGGAAGTCACAGAAAGTGTTTGTTTACGGATGAGAAAATTTTTACAATTGAGCAACGTTTTAACAAACAAAATGATCGTTATTATGTCCAAAACTCTAAAGAAGCTTCGCAATTAGTTGACAGAGTACAACGTTGGCATTATCCGACTTCAGTGATGATTTGGTGGGGTATTAGCTATGAAGGAGTGACTGAGCCATATTTTTATGAAAAAGGTATGAAAACATCGGCACAAGTGTGTAAAGATACCATTCTTGAGAAGGTAGTGAAGCCTCTTAACAACATCATGTCTCATAACCATGAATGACCATTCACCAGGTCACTCATGGTTATGAGACCAGGAAGGAACCTTCCAGAAAGACTCGGCGCCGGGTCATAAAGCTCGGTCTACGCAGTCTTGGTTGGAAACGAACGTTTCGGACTTCATCTGAGCTGAAGACTGGCCGTCATCTAGTCCCTAGATCTTAATCAGCTGGATTATGATTTAAGATTAGTTTTAGAGAGTATGGTTTGCACTAAACGCTACGATAATTTGGAGTCCCTAAAGCAATCCATACGATTGGTAGTGAAGAATTTTCCCATGTAAAGAGCTGCTGAGCGTGCTTCTATTGACAATTGACCTCAACGTTTAAAGGACTAATACAGTCTAGCAGTCAATGGAGATCACTTCGAATAAGCTTTTTTTATTTTAAATTGATTTATTTTTATGTATTAAACTAACACACTGTAAAAGTAATAAACTTTATTTGCAATAAAAAAATGTTTTTTTTTGTTACAGTATTAATAGCAAGCCTAGGTAGATGCCTAATTAAGTAGTGTATATTGACGGCTTATGAATAAATTTTATCGCTAACCCTTACTATATATCTAAGAGACAACCGTCCTGCCACCACTGCGATTGCGACGACGACACGGCGCAGCATATACTCAAGGTCTATGTAGCCTGGGCAGAGCAGCGCCGTGAACTCGTCGCGTCGTAGCGATCTGACGCTTCCGCCCATCGCTAAGGCAATGTTCGACAGCGTCGAGAGAAAATCCTCTTCGATGACACGCTCCGCCGCCGGTACCTGGGGCGGTGCAAGCGCGAGTGATTCCGCCCTATCCGAGGTCGCGTGTGACTAGACCGGGGAACAGTCCGTACCACGCACAGAGGTTGACTGCGTGAGGGCGATGCCCCGGTCTGCTGCCGCGGTGGATTATATATAGACTTCCTCCCCGAGGGGGGAGGTCGGTCTAGACACGGTGTCATTACCGTTGAGGCTCTCCGGTCCGTACTGATGGAGTGGATGGAGCGGCGGCACGGAGTCCTCTCCTTTCGGCTGGTGCAGGTATTGTCGGGGCACGGGTGCTTCGATTTGTACCTGCACATGGTCGCGTATAGAGAATGGATTCCGGCCTGCTACCATTGCAGCAGTGACGAGGACACGGCGCAACACACGCTGGAGGTGTGTCCGAACTGGGACGGGCAGCGCCGTGACCTCGTCGCTGTTATCGGTGCCGACCTGACGCTGCCGGCTGTCGCGAGGGCGATGGTCGACAGCGTCAGGCACTGAGACGCGGTCGCCGCCTTCTGTGAGGCTGTCATCTCGCAGAAGGAGGCGGCGGAACGAGTCCGGGAGGATTCCCACGATCCGTGCCGCCGCCAGCGGCCGGGGCGGCGCAGGCGCGAATACCTGCGCCCGATGCCGCCCTAACCGAGGCTTCGGGTGATCGGACCGGGGAATTGTCCGGTCACCCGACGTGAGGCCACCGCGTGAGGGCGACGCCCCGACAATCTTCGGGGCGTCGACGAGAGGAACCCGCGAGGGTAAACCGCCGGGCGGGCCACCGACAAAAACGGGGTGCCGGTGGCCCGCTCGCACGGCGAAGAGAGAGGAGTTTTTACGGTGGGTCTATGGGGTCACGCGCCGCCTTTCCGTCACCCCGGACCGATTTGGCGGGGCGGGACGCATCAATAGTCCACGAAAAAAAAAAAAAAAAGGGGCGAATTCGGTCGAGGAGGGTATTCCGTCGGGCCGATCATTGAAGTCAAGTCACTCTGCTCCGATGGTCGGCCCAATGACAAAGGCGACGTCACGGGTGGGCTACGGGTGTGCATGCTTACGCCCCTCTGTCGCCCCAGACGGAGTGGTGCGAGGAGTGCGCCGACCGTAATCCACCCAAAAAAAAAATGTGGTAAGACCCATCCCTAATAGTAAACAACGACAGGTTGATACCATACTTATGCGATTAAGGCTGTCAGTTTATTTATTCTTAGTTCTACAAATTTTAAATCATCATCATTTATCCCTTCGTCGTCCTGGGTATAAGTCTCTTCTATAGAACGCCATAGTCACGATTTGTTATAATTGAAGAGTCATCATCATCAATCTCCTACTCGTATCCCAATTACTTGGGGTCGATACAATATGTAATCTTCTTTCATAGTACACATTGTAAAAGTTATTGGCAATAGCTTTATGACCAGCCGCCTTTTTTTTTTTCTTGCGGTGGAGTATGGATGTGGTCCCTCTCGCCGCGGACAAGCGGCCGCATGTGGCACCAGCCCCCGCCCCGCTGCCTTGTCAGGGTGGCCGCGTGGGGAGCTACGCCGCGGCCGCGGCCGGGCCTAAGCCCAAAGGCCCCGGCCCAGCTCCGAAGGGACCCGCCCTGAGGAGGAAGACGGCTCCGGCTCCTGCCGGACCGCTGAAGTCGCCCGCAACAACACCGCCGGCGACGACCAGCGAGGCCGCGACGAGGCCTTCCGCGTCTGGCACGACTGCCGTACCCGAACAGGGTTGGCAGGTAGCCGAACGCGACAGAAGGAGTCGCGGCCAAAGGAGGAGAGCGGAGGCCAAGCGCGCCGCTGAGGTCCCCGCTCCTCAGGCAGGAGCCGGACAGAAGAAGAGACCGCGCAAGGGGCTCAAGTCGCCGAAGACGGCCGCAGTGGTGATCACTGTGCTGCCCGAGGCGGCCGAGAAGGGCCTCAGCTACGAGGCCGTCTTGAGGAAGGCCCGGCGGGAGCTAGACGTCTCCGATATTGGAGGCGTCGAAGCCAGGACCCGCAAGGCCCGGACGGGGGCTCGAATTCTCGAGTTCCCAGGGGCCGAGGGCGCCAAGACGGCCGACAGCGTGGCCGAGAAGCTGAGAGGTTTGTTCGCCGAGGAGGGTGGCATCAAGATCACCAGGCCCGTCAAGTGCGCCGAAATGCGCATTTCGGGTTTGGACGATTCAGTGACGGTGGAAGACATCCGGGAGGCTATTGCCTCGAAAACCGGGTGTCCCATAGACACCGTCCGGGTCGGTGCCATTCGTCCCGGTCCGGGTGGCGTAGGTGCTGCCTGGGCGCAGTGCCCGGTGGAGTCGGTCAGGCAACTGGCCGGCTCAGGCAGGCTCCTCGTGGGCTGGAGCTCGGCGCGGGTAACCGTGCTTGAGCACCGGCCTGCGAGGTGCTACAAGTGCATGGCGGTCGGACACACTCGACCGACGTGCACTAATTGCTTCGACTGCGGCGGATTGTGTTTCCGCTGCGGTCAGACCGGGCACGTGGCGGCATCTTGCGCCGCCCCGCCGCACTGCCCCGCGTGTGCGGCGGGCAATAAGCCCGCCAAGCACCGCATGGGTTCTGGGGCGTGCAAACCTCCAGCTTCGGCCCCAAAGGCGCGGGGCGGCCCTACGACCACGGCCGCCCCCGCTCCTAGCGCGGTCCGATCGCCCGCTGGCGAGGAGGTCATGGACACAACCCGATAATGGGTACACCAGCCATGCACCTCCTCCTGCAGGCCAACACCAACCACTCCGCCGGAGCGCAGGATCTCCTCCTGCAATCCATGGCGGAGTGGTCGATTGGTGCAGCCGTAGTCGCGGAACCGTACGCCGTGCCTGATCGCCCCAATTGGGTGGTCAATCGAAACGGTACCGCGGCAATCGTCGTCTCAACGCAGCGGCACTTCCCGTCCTTGTCCCTTTTGGATAGGGGCGAGGAATTTGTCGCGGCGGAGTGGGGAGGGGTCACGCTCTACAGCGTATACCTCTCCCCCACTAGGAGGATGGACGATTTCGGGGCCTCACTCACCACCTTGGAGGCCTCGATACGGCGACTGGCACCGGGCCTCGTCCTGGTTCTGGGGGACTTTAACGCCAAATCCACGGCGTGGGGGTCCCCTACGACGGACGACCGCGGGCGGGCGGTCAACGAGTGGGCGGCTTCACTGGGCCTCTGTGTTCTGAACAGAGGCTCGGTGAACACGTGTGTGCGGCGGCAGGGCGGGTCGATAGTGGACTTGTCGTTCGCTAGCCCCGCTGTCGCGCCACGGGTGAGGAACTGGAGTGTCCTGGAGGAGGCGGAGACCCTGTCGGACCACCGGTACATCCGGATGGAGATCTCCCCCCGGGAACCCGGTAGGGGTCACAGGGCGGACGGAGCTCCCGCGTTTCCGCGGTGGGCTGTGGGTCGTCTTGACAGGGATCTACTGGCGGAGGCGGCCATTGTCAACACGTGGCTGTCCTCACCACCCCCAGCGGACGGAGTGGACGCTGAGGCTGTCCGCATTCGCAGTGCGTTAACGCAGATCTGCGATGCGGCCATGCCCAGAGTGCGGCGGCGTCCGCCTCCGAGGCAGGGGGTCTGCTGGTGGTCCCCAAGACTGGCGGACCTTCGTGCGGCGTGTATCAGTGCCCGAAGGTCCTACACCCGCAGCCGGCGGCGTCACCGCGACGTCGAGCGGGAGGGCCAGGTGTACGAGGCGTACCGCAGTGCGCGGACTGCCTTTCGGCTGGCCATCCGTGCCGCCAAGGGCGTGAGTTGGCAGGAGATGCTGGACGGTCTCGACCGTGACCCCTGGGGTCGCCCATATCGCGCGGCGCTGAACAAGCTTCGCGCGCGGGCCCCCCCCCTCACCGAGACCCTCCAGCCCGAATTCCTTCGTAGGGTGGTCGAGGAGCTGTTTCCACGGCAGTCGGAACACACGCCCCCGGTCATGGCTCCGCCAGATCAGGACCGGGAGGCCGACGACGACGAGAGTGTTCCGCCCGTGACGGAGTCGGAAGTGGGGGCGGCCGTGGCGAAGATTCGTTCCGCCACCACGGCCCCCGGCCCGGACGGAATTCCAGTCCGGGTGCTGACGTCGCTCCTCGAGCACTTCGAGCCTCGCCTCAGGCAGCTGTTCAACGCCTGTCTGACGTCTGGACGGTTCCCTGAGTGCTGGAAGGAAGGGAGGTTGGTTCTCCTGCCAAAGCCGGGACGGTCCCCGGATTTGCCGTCGGCCTACAGGCCCATCGTGCTCCTCGACGATGTGGGTAAGCTGCTGGAGCGTGTGCTCGCTGCCCGCATCGTCCGACACCTGGAGGAGGTGGGGCCCGATCTGTCGGACGCTCAGTATGGGTTTCGGAGGGGGAGTTCGACCATCGGGGCCCTATTACGCCTGAGGCGGGCGGCCGCGGAGGCCGTCGCCGGGAAGGGAGTGCTGTTGGCGGTGTCGTTGGACATCGCCAACGCATTCAATAGTCTGCCATTCGGCTGCATCAGGGAGGCGCTCCGGTTCCATGGAGTGCCCCTGTACCTCAGGCGGCTGGTGGCAGACTATTTGGAGGGCCGCAGTATCCTCTGCGCGGGTCCCGCAGGGGACATTGTGCGGACGCCCATGTCGTGCGGCGTTCCACAGGGGTCGGTTCTGGGGCCGACTCTGTGGGACATCGGGTACGACTGGGCGTTGAGAGGCAGTCTCCCCCCCGGGCTGAGCTTGGTGTGCTACGCTGACGACACGCTCGTCACAGCCCGGGGCAGGACACTCGAAGAGGCGGCGAGCCTGGCCACTCTCGGCACCGAGGAGATGGTCAGGCGGATCGAGGCGCTGGGGCTCAGGGTGGCCCTAAACAAGACGGAGGCCCTACTTTTCCATGGGCCCCGTGTGAGGCTGCCCATCGGCGCCTCGATAGTGGTAAACTCCATCCACATCAGCATCCAAGCCCATATGAGGTACTTGGGTCTGGTGCTCGACGGGCGATGGTAGTTCCGGGAGCATTTCCGACAGATTGCTCCCCGGCTTGTCGGCGCGGCGTCCGCCCTTTCTCGTCTCATGCCGAATGTGGGCGGACCCAGTTTTGAGGCCCGACGGCTGTATGCGGGGGTCATCCGCTCGATGGCCATGTACGGCGCACCCGTGTGGGCGAGGGCTCTGAACGCCCAGCTCAGGGCGGTTCTGTGGAGGCCACAGAGAGCCATGGCGGTCAGAGCCATTCGCGGGTACCGCACGGTGTCGACAGAGGCGGCGTGCCTGTTGGCCGGGACACCCCCGTGGGACCTAGAGGCGGAGATGCTCTCCGACCTCTACCGGCGGGTTATCACAGCGCGCGAGGAAGGTGGCTCCCCATCGTTGAGCGAGATAGCCACCTGGCGCGTGGATGCCCGCCGAGACGTCATCGCCCGTTGGGCTACGCGGCTGGAGAGGCCTAGGCACGGTGTGGAGACCGTTGAGGCCCTCCGGCCCGTATTGATAGAGTGGATGGAGCGGCGGCACGGAGTCCTCACCTTTCGGCTGGTGCAGGTATTGACGGGGCACGGGTGTTTCGGGTTGTACCTGCACAGGGTCGTGTATAGGGAGTGGACTCCGGCCTGCCACCACTGCAGGAGTGACGAGGACACGGCGCAACACACGCTGGAGGTGTGTCCGGGATGGGAGCGGCAGCGCCGTGACCTCGTCGCTGTCATCGGTGCCGACCTGACGCTGCCGGCCGTCGCGAGAGCGATGGTCGACAGCATCAGGAACTGGGACGCGGTCGTCGCCTTCTGCGAGGCTGTCATCTCGCAGAAGGAAGCGGCGGAACGGGCAAGGGAGGATTCCCGCGCCCCGGGCCGCCGCCAGCGGCCGGGGCGGCGCAGGCGCGAATACCTGCGCCTGATGCCGCCCTAACCGAGGCTTCGGGTGATCGGACCGGGGAATTGTCCGGTCACCCGACGTGAGGCCACCGCGTGAGGGCGACGCCCCGACGGCGAAATCTGTCGGGTCGTCGACGAGAGGAACCCGCGAGGGTGAACCGCCGGGCGGGCCACCGAAGTTAAAAATCGGGTCCCGGTGACCCGCTCGCACGGCGAAGAGAGAGGAGTTTTTACGGTGGGTCTATGGGGTCACGCGCCGCCTTTTCCGTCACCCCGGACCGATTTGGCGGGGCGATACTAATCCATAGTCCACCAAAAAAAAAAAAAAAAAAAAGTATGGATGTGGTCGCGCCCCGCCAAATCGGTCCGGGACGATGGAAGAGGTGGCGCGCAACCCCATAGACCCACCCTGCAAGCACCTCTCTTCGCCGTGCGAGCGGACCACCGGTACCCGATCTTTATCTTCGGTGGCATGACCGGCCGCCTGCCAGATGTCAACCCTCCTTGGGAATGTAATTGTTGACCAAACGGTATCAGATGGAGTTGGCCCAGGTCGTTATGTCATCACACACACACACACACACATACACACACACTGACACTTTTATACTAGTCATGTTTTTAATAATTTCTTTAAAATGTACCAGGTGTTGACAGACTATCAGCGCTATTTTATAAAATAAAATAGCTAAAGCTGAGCCAATAGCCTTTTTTGTTTCTCGTTAATGTCATTTTATACAAGAAATTGTTTTCTTTAGTTCTGTTTATTTTCATTAGTTTTTAACGAGAACAAAATAAATGTTTTTCTTTCTTTCTTTCTTCTTTCTTATAAGGCTCTTAGTCATCTTTTACGACATCCACGAGCAAAGTAAGGGTTGGTAGTACTACCACACAGCTAGTATATTGAAGAGTATAGAGATAAATCTCACTCGCACTGCCTAGTCTGTTTTTCCAATGATCCCTAGAATTTTTGTGTATAACTAACGAAAACATAGAAATATTACTTAAATATAAGTTATGAAAGTTAAATTGTTACTTCTACACGTTGCATTTCTTATTCGTAAGAGAACTGTTTGAATGAACTTCAAAGCTTGGATTTAACTTCAGTTTTACTACTTCGCAAGGCGTTCGTGCTCCTGTTTCATATAAAATAAAGTTTGTACGTCATCTTATATTACTTACTGTTATTACTTAATTCAGTACATCAAAGTAATATTAAATACCGTTAAGCAAGTGTTTATTACTTGAAATATGATGTTTCAGGGTGCATTTTAATTTCTTGATATGTATATTATTTTTTCACGGAGAAGTTTTATTTGCTATCCCTATTGATGCAACTCGCCACCAGGTGACGCTGCGATATATCGACTTATACAAACAAACCAATGGGTTGGGTTTGCTAGTTTTACATAAAATTAATATCTACTCTGAAGTAGATTATGGTTGGTAGCCAATGGCCTAGCTGTACCCCTGGTATAGCAAAGGTCCTTGAGCAGAAGTAACACTTAGGTACCATCAGGTGTTCTGCTTGCTCGTTTGCTACCATAAACAATAAAAACAATAAAATTAGTGCAAGAAAAGTAAAACTCAAATTAAAATTCATATCACTCCGTTTTACTAGCGTGGTATGTATCAATTTTCTTTTTATCGTAGAGGAGATTCGAGCCCAACCGTGGAACGTACATGAGCTGAGATGTTGATGACGAACTGTCCTAAGTACTACTGCGATTACCAAATGAGAGACGAATAGTCTGCTATATAGGGGTTTCGGGTTGGACTATATACGACACACCTTCGACACTGCAGATTTCTATGACTTCTCGGGAGTTATATGTGTATCACTTTGCTTTAATAAAGAAAAAAAAATCACAATTATAATATATATCCTTACGAATTCAAGTTTGGGAGTCAGAAGACTGATGTTAATCGTTCCATAAAAAAAATGATATTCTGCGGATACTGACATGCCTAACCCAATACAAATGCAACAATAAAGGCTCGGGTGAATTTTTATTACGTTGCGTGAAACGTAAAAGAAGAAGTGCAAAGTAATGAGTAGATCCTGTTTTCTATAAGTATATTTCCATCGACCCATCAATTGCTTGAGACTTATTATTTACGTAAAGTAATATTATTTTATTAAAATACACCTCTCTTGCCTTGTGAAACCGAAATATTTTTCTCTTATAATTCTTGAGTGTTTTCTTTATGAAGAACCTACAATCGTTTGCCCTGAGGGCTGACCACAAAGAAATATTTTTTCTCGTTATCGCCCGTTCAAAAGTTAGGCATAGATTTTTCTTGATATTGAATAAGTTCTAAAAGATACTTTAAAAAAAAAGTTAGATAGTTTTTATGTTTGTTTTATAATATGAATAAATTCAAAAAAGTTGTAGATTTTTTTTTAAATAAGAAACATGCTAAAAATTTATAATTGGTTTTGGTCCATGGTCTTTTCTACTATGTGGTTTACTATATTTTCCAGGGATTTTCCTTCTCTTCAAATTTAGAATGCTGTCGATCTATATCACTTTTACAAGTCATTTGTGACCTTAAATTAGTGAGGTGGTACTAATGCTTACTTCATTATCATCATCTCAGCTCATATATGTCCCACTATTAGGCTCGAGTATCCTCCATAATAGGAGAAATTTGACTAAAATTTACTTCATTGTATACAAATCAATAGGGTAGGGATGAAGACAAAAAATGTCTTTAAATTTATTATTATTTTACCATCTGATGTTTAAACATTTGAAATAAAACTAGGGCTATCAGTCCTGCCGTATCCATGAACGCTGTAAAGCATTCGAAACGTCGGGAAATTAAAAATCAAATACAAACGTGATAGAATCCGTAAAACTAATTTTATTACAAATCTTTAATTTACTCTTCAATTTTTTTTAAATTTATTAGTGAAATTACTTCTTATATTTACATAAAAATAGAAAGATTATTATTATTTGTCATTTTTAGTTTTCCGCATGAAGTATCTGTTGCTATTGCACAGGTACTATACTAAACTTTAAGACTAAAAAGCAGCCTGCCAAGCAGGCGGCTGGTCATAAAACTAACGTGAATAACTTTTATAAAATGTACTGTGAAAACGAAGTACTTATTGCGTCGATCCCGACTATGTAATTAGGATCAGAACAGGATGATGATGACGATGATGATGATAATATATTGAAATAATTATAAAATTTAAGTATATAAAACATTTAATAACCTATTATGTCTAGTCACTATCTTAAAGAAATTTATTGATGTTATTGAAGAGAGTCTAATGAAAAAAAAAAGAAATATAATAATAACGTATATTGGAGAATTCAACCTCTGATCCTTGAACGAGCGGCTTGATGTCACAATTAGATTTACTGACGGTCCATAGTAGGTACTCTAGTTTAATCTTGTTATGGACAACCTCTTACAAAAATACTACATATCTATTTCAACGAGAATACGATCCCATGTGACCATTTTTTTTTTTTTTTTTTTTTTTCATGGCACCACCCTGCACTAAGGAAATAAACCTTGTATTGCGGGGGACTTTACAAACATGCAATTAACGCAGACAAATTACACCCAGACTCAGAACAACACTTTGTGGATCGCACAAAGTAATGTCCTGCGTGGGAATCGAACCCACGGCACTGGCACGGAAGGTCGGTATCTTAACCACTACGCTACACACTACTACACTATTGACAAAATACTTTTTAAAAAATATCGACAAATATGAATCGTTGTTTTGGTTAGTTCGAAATTTAAACCCACGACGTAAAATGAGGGGTGTTATAAGTTCTACGTATCTTTGGACTATCTATTTGTTTGTGGCAGTGCTTCTAAACGAATAGATCAATTATGATGTGTTTTTATTCTTTGAAAGTTGACATAATTAAGATGATTCAGGCATTATAAGGTCTTTTTCTTAGCTGCCGATCTTAAACGAATAATGGGTATTTTGCTTTAAAACATATCTGTGACCTTATATTAGAAACACTCGTGTTTGAAGGTAGCATTGAAGTACTTTGATGATAGATTTCGAAAGTAGGAGACGGAATCTTAAATTGCCCATTTAGTAGGCCAAGTAACTTTGAAGGCAGCATTGAACTACTTTGATGATGGTTTTTGAAAGTAGGAGACGAAATCTTAAATTGCCTATTTAGTAAACCAATTAAGTTTGGGCTTATTGAATTGGTCTCAAGCACTTAGTTCTGTTGATTAATAGAGTTTTAGTACTTTTTACGTCGACGGTGTACTTATATTTTTTAATTTTATATTATAATTGGTTATATTGAATGAAGAGAATTATGAATGTTGAGGAAGCGAGTGAAGTATGCAGAGATAGAGTTCTCTGGCACTCTGTTCTCTCTGCCTACCCTGCAAGGGATATGGCGTGATGATATGTATGTATGTATGTATATTGAATGTTGATGGTAATGGATCAATTTGAAAATATATTATGAAAAATATGATATTAAAAATTTATTAATTACATCGAAAGTTTGTGATGCCGACTTTGATGTATTTTTTTTTATTTTTTTTATTGCCCTTTGTAGCAGACGAGTGTGCACCACAACTGATGGTAAGTGTTACTGTTGCCCATTGACCTTTGCATTTTGCATACCAGAGGTTATAGCCAGAGCGCTGCCTACCAATAATCCGAAACCTATCCAGAAAGTTGGGCTTCCGGCTCTCACGCTCACCGGACGAAGCACAACAACTCAGACGCCGATCTTCTGCGAGAGTGTGGTACTACCCCGGACGGACTGGCTCGCGGCTGAAGATAGAAAACTGTCAACAGTGTGCTCCTACCACTAATGAGATCTATCACCATCTTATATCACTTGCTGCAAAAGAAGAAGTTACATTTTGTATTCCGGACCCATTATCATAAAAGGTATATTAAAAAAAAAGTTGTGCTGCTTGCTCGTTTGCCACTAAAAGCAACAAAAATGATTATAGATCTAAGCTAGAAATATGGTTTTAAAAAAAGATATATTATAGAAGTTAGTTAGTTACTCTATAGTCTATCTAATCTAAGAAGTGCATTTTGACAGCTGTCGGAGTAAGTTGTCTAGGTATGTGAACCAAATAATCGCGTTAGATCGTCAATAACAATCACTATTTACTATGTTATTTTAATTTTAAATTAGTTTTACGAGTTTCAACATTAGATTATTGTACAAGAAAGTCACCCGCAACGTTAATAATGTAAATAACGTAATAGTTCTTTAAAATTTCCGAATTATTGTTTGATGTGTATTCGTTTGACCAAGGTTATTGTGTATTAAAAAATGCAAAACGTCAAAATGCACTTCTTAGATTAGATGAACTATAGTTATATTTAAAGAAGCGATCGGAATAAATTTATGCCTGTTGGCATAGATTTATTTTGATCGCCTATTTTTAATATATTCATCACGATTGGATCTTCTTTTCATTATGAAAAAGCTTAAGTCTAATATCGGTACATATAAGTGATCAGAGAGCAAATACTACATTATTCCATATAAGCGTGTGTAACGTTCCAGTAAATAATCGTCGATGCATATTGTCGAGCATGTTCCAATACCAAATCGTACTTTTTCTTCAAATTATTCAACGAGCTTTGCATTCATTCGTTTGCTTTGTGGTTCTGCCATTGAATTCATACAACAGTGGCAGAAAAATGGTTTTCAATTGAAGACAAAGAAGAGTAAATGTTCAGTATGGATGTAATCGAAATATTGGCTCGAAATTCACAACAAAGGAAACGGTTTTATGCGTTTAGGGAATTGGGTTAAAATAATGTTGGTTATGACAACAGAAATCATAAATTTTAAATTTGTTCTAATCATTACAGCTATCATTTCATTCAATCATCCATTTAGTAAAAATACAAATCATCAAGCAAAAATCATTAAGCTTGTCAGCCATGTGTATATCTTCATAATACTAATAATGCATTACAAAATCCGTGTGGTAACGGAGTAAGAATACAATTCACCACCTATCTTATCCGTGAGTGATCGTAAGAGATGACTGAGAGATATAAAACGCATATAACGTCTATGCAAGAGAAGGAAAACTCGAAACAAAACCCTATTCCAACACGTCTGACCAGTGCGGTATAGTAAGTTAATTTCTCTCCCAATACGGAGGAGGCCGAGCCCAACAGTGGGACACCTATGGGCCGCGATAATGATGATGATGATTACATAATTCATGTGTAATTATCTATTTGTTTAGTATTTTATTTCTCGGAAGTATTAAAACCACAATTATCTAAAGAGAACATTAATATTGACAGAAAAAAGAACAAATATCGGTAAGTAAATACTTCTAGTCATCTCAGGGATTTCGTGTCGCGGGTACCATTACACACATAAATCACTTGTACAAATATAGAAATTCAGCACAAACATTACGACCCTTCAGTTTCTGCCCTATGCGTAAATAAAACTTTTCGTGCCGGTGTCGTGAAAACATTAATAGTTATAATTGTATTTATCTAGCACTTTTCGTGTAGTAACAGTGAAAAATATACATATATCAATCATCTTTTTCTTTCCAGCGGTATTCGTAAAATACGATTAATGGATATAAATATGCAAATGATATCTATGCAAGACAAATAAACCTCAAAATTTATTATTTATTACCCTGTATAAATTTTCGAATAATATCAGGCAATTCAGATATGTTATTAATATTATGATATAATATATAAAATAGAGCCTACAGGGGCCCCACAGTCGATACGGACCACTATCTCGTTATTGCGAGATTTAGTGGTCTGTTCAGAAAGTGGAGGCACTGGCGAGAGCGTGTCCACTTCGGAGGGCTTGAAAGAATAAAGGTTGAAAGGTTGCAAGAATTGAAGAATGCTGGAGAGTATTGAAAGAGAGTATGGTAGATACAGCGAAAGAAGTATGTGGAAGTTCAAAGAAGCATAGAAAAACAAATGGTGATGCATGGTGGGATGCGGCAGTGGCATCACCCGTAGAGCAAAAGAAGAAAGCGTGGCTGAACTATGTCTCTTCTTTGAATCTGAATGACAGTATGACTGAACAGAAGAAAGAAATATATCGGCAATGTAAGAATGACACCAAGGCCTTAGTGAAAGAGAAACGTGATAGAGCAAGTATGAGTGCAGAAGATAGGCTGACTAAAAACTTCGAGGGTAACACCAAACTCTTTTGGAGGGAGGTGAAGAAGTCTCGGGGTGGTTGGTCAGCCTTCAGAATGAATAAAATAAGGTCTAAAGGTGGAGACATTCTTACAAAAACACAAGACGTGTTAAGCCAATGGAGTGAATATTTTGGCGATATGTATGCGGATGCTACGGTTGGCGCCGGTGTTGGATGTGGTTTAGTAAATTAACATTCGACAACGGCGTCCTCCGATGGCATCAGTATGGATGAAGTTGAATGGGCGATAAGAAGTTTGAAAAATGGTAAGGCAGCGGGCTTTGATATGGTGTCTGCCGAGATGATCAAGCTTGGTGGCTCTTGTGTCTGGGAGACGTTCCTGTTGCTCCTCAATTTATGTTGGAGCTCGGGAATGGTTCTCAGGGACTGGAATAGCGCAGTCATCGTGCCTTTGTTTAGAAACAAGGGTTCACGTTATGACTGCGCAAATTACAGAGCCATAAGCTTGACCAGTTTGGCAGCAAAAGTGTATGGTAAAATTATTGAAAGGAGAATGAGGATGGTGTCCGATGGTTTACTGTGTGAGACACAAGGAGGTTTCAGGAGTGGAAGGGGATGCATGGATCAAGTGTTCTCTCTGTGCAACATTGTGGAGAAGCATCTGGCTCTAGGTCAGAGGGTTTTCTGCAGTTTTGTGGATCTGGAGAGAGCATTTGACACGGTTGTATGAAAGGAAGTTTGGGACATTTTACCGGAGTATGGTATTAGCGGTAAGCTGCTACAGGTTGTGCAGTCCAGTTACATGGGCTGTAGAGCCTGTGTGCGGCTGGATGATGGAATGTCGCCTTGGTTTGACGTCAATATCGGCGTTAAGCAGGGGTGTGTTCTGTTAGCCAGACTGTTTATCATATATCTGGATAAATGTCTCCAAAGGTTGAACGATATGAATGTGGGAGTCCAGATGGGCGACTCAGTGGTCACTGCTTTGTTTTATGCAGATGATGCAGTCCTGCTGGCACAGTCAGCAACTGACCTGCAGACCCTAGTCGACACAATGACAGAAGATTGTAAGAAAAGGGGTATACGCTTGAATGTGAGCAAAACCAAAATAATGGTCTTTGAAAGAGATAAATCCAGAACAGATGTAAGAGTAACAATAGGTAATGATGTACTAGAGCAAGTGGATGAATTTGTATATCTTGGATGTGGATTTAGCCGAGATGGAAGATACACTACTGATATAGAGCGAAGAGTGAATGCGGGAAATAGAGTGAACGGAGCGTTGGGGCAACTTCTCGGCAGCCACCACCTCAGCCAGAAGGCACGTGTAGCAATACATAACGCAGTGCTTGTCCCAACATTACTGTATGGAAGCGAGAGTTGGGTATGCAGAAAAGAATATGATAGTAAAATTAATGCGGTCGAAATGCGATCTCTGCGGAAAATCTGTGGAGTTAGGCTGACCGACCGCATTCGTAACGACGACGTAAGAGAGCGAGTAGGTATGAAAGAGAGTATTGGTGTAAAGATGCGAAAGGGAATGCTCCGATGGTTCGGACATGTGGAAAGAATGGCGAACGAACGCCTGGTTAAGAAGATATACAATGCGAAAGTGGAAGGATGTAGGTACCGAGGGAGACCGAGACTAACCTACCTAGACCAGATCGGTCATGTACTGAAGGAAGGTGGAGTCAAGAGTCTCCGAAACCGGCGAGCGTGTATGAAGAGAATTATGAATGTTGAGGAAGCGAGTGAAGTATGCAGAGATAGAGTTCTCTGGCACTCTGTTCTCTCTGCCTACCCTGCAAGGGATATGGCGTGATGATATGTATGTATGTATAAAATATATATAGATATGTCATTAATATTACACACATACATACATATCATCACGCCACATCCCTAGCAGGGTAGACAGAGAGAACAGAGTGCCAGATAACTCTATCCTTGCAAACTTTACTCGCTTCCTCAACATTCATAATTCTCGTCATACACGCTCGCCGGTTTTTGTTGTGTTGCGTTTGACCAATCTGGTCTAGGTAGGTTAGTCTCGGTCTCCCCCGGTACCTATTAATATTATGATATAATATATAAATGATATCTTTATATATATAATTTTTCTGTACGTGTGTTGACAATGAACTCCTCCTAAATGGCTGGACGGATTTTCTTGAATTTTTTTATGTATATTCGAGAGGATTCGACGATGGTTTAGATTCGTAATTGGACCCGATAGGTGGCGCCGTTGTCGGTATGTCAAACGGCTGGACCAATTGGGATGAACTTTTCTATGTATATTCCAATGTGTCCCTGGATGATTTCAACACACAATTGGACCCGATAGGTGGCGCTGCTGTCGGCATATTGCTTAAAAATTTTCCGGGCAGGACGACGTCTGCCGGGACAGTTAGTAATATATATATATAAATATTAAGATATTACTTATGATAGTTTGGATCACCTGTTATGATTAGTATTGCTACACTGTAATTGTTATTTATGACAATTAACACTTAAAGAGTCATAACATATCCATACCTACATTAAGCAGCTTTATATTAGCCGCAACAAAAAGTCGTCATCACACGAAAAACCTAGAGCCATTAAAAACATAGTCCCCCGAAAAATATAGTCCCATTGAATTGATTATCTAACTAACTGAATTCCACAGTAATGGAATAGCTTTAATGAAATTGAAAAAAAGAAACTACCTGGGTACCTAATATACTTCTTAGATTTTTTATAATAGTATATTTATTAGTTTATGCAGAGTTTTATTTACCAGATATAATCTCAAAAATATATTTTAGATGTATAAATAAATTTTCAGAGTAAGCGTTGAAATAGGATTAAATATTAGCATAGAACAATAATTTATTTAGACAGAACCGTATTGCCAAATGCCTTCACTGCACTTGGCACAGTGCCTGCTAGGGCATAGGGTATAACCTCATATGAACTATGAAGATGGAACGTGTTGAATATCTTATTGGAGTTGGCTCTCAAATATTTGCTAACTGCAAATATGATGTAGTGAATTAATAACACATTATGATAATGGTTCCAGTTACTTTTAGTTTGAATTTGATCTTTATTTTTATATAGTACTAGCAGACCCGGCCACGCGTTGCTGTGGCTAAGGTAGACTCAGTGGCACGTGGTGGTTATGCTAATAAATTGTAGCTTATATAAAACGTTTGTACGTTTAGTGCCATCTTTTAAATACTTATTCAATCCAGTCAATCGATACTGCAATCTGTTAGAATCGTTTGGAGATAACGGTGAAGATAATTGTGACTGTCAAATAATAGACAAATAATTTTCAATAAAATAATATTGCGACTATAAATTGAGATGGAAGCTATGCTATCTTTTAAGTTGGATCAAACTACACATGATGTGCAAATTTGATTAAAATCGGTTAAATACTTTAGGAGTTCATCGCGGACAACAACGTGACGCGTAATTTATATCTATTAAGATGAAACACCACTGTCCATTATATGCTTATTGCTTAGATCTTTTAAATTACGTGACGGATTTTAATGCAGTTTTCGTCCATAGACAGAGTGATTCAAAAGGATGATTAAGTGAGGATAAGTATAATTCACGCATATTATAGTAGAGAAAAGCCGAAAATTTCATAGATTTGTAATGTGATGTTATAATAAACATATTTTTGTGCAACGATATATCAAATGCAGGCTAAACTTTACGAGATAAATTAAAATAATGTACCACAAATTTCAATTCAGTGTGGTATGCATTTGTTTCCTAAAGATAATATACAGTGACTCGAGTAGATACCCGCGAGGGTAACAGGCCGGGCGGGCCAGCGATGACAAGATCCGGGTACCAGTGACTCGCTTACACGGCGTTGATAGGTGAGTACCTATAGGCCCTGCGAGTGTAAGGCAGGTCTATTGGGTCGCGTGTCGTTTGCTTCATCGCCCTAGACGGATCGAACGGAGTATAACTATAACATAGGCCGCCAAAAAAAAAATAATATTAAAGACATAACCTAAGGCATAACCAAGTAACCATATTAATTTTCTACATATTACTAAAAAAAAAATAATAGGCTATTTATTAAGCTACTATATAATATCATTTTTTATCCAATTAATTACATAAGATATACCACGCATTTAATGTAGATCGAAAATGTCCTTCGCAGCATGTTATTAAAATGAATATTTTAAAAGTTATCAGACATTTTAAAAGCGGGGACGGCGCACTCACCAACTTGCGTATAAAGTTAAGCGATTTAGCAATTATTCCCCGAGATTGATTGACGGAAAAATGGATGAAAGTTTATAGACTAAAACAGCAATAGCCACGGATGTCAAGGAAGCGGTACCAGCGGTCGGGAACGTGGTGGGTTATGGAGCCGCACGTCGCCCTTCCAATGCGCCGGAAGGAAAATTTTAAACTATAACCTGTCTAATGTACTTTATCTGCTCCTGAAGGCAGCCAGTAAACCAGTCTTAAAAGCTCTCCAGAAGCTATTTAGTACCGTTATTCTCGGGGGCGACGTTTCAGAGTCATGGATTAGGAGTGTGGTGGTGCTGTTCTTCAAGAAAAGTGACAAAGCTCTTCTAAAGAGCTACAGACCCATCTCACTCTTGAGCTACGTCTACAAGTTGTCGCCCGAACAAGCTGGCTTCCGAAATGGCTATAGCACCATAGACCATATCCTCACGCTTCGGCAGATTATCCAGAAGACCGAGGAATACAATCAGCCTCTCTCTATAACGTTTCTAAACTATGAGAAAGCTTTTCATTCAGTCGAAACTTGGGCGATGCTGTAGTCCCTTCAGCGGTGCCAAAGCAACCTCGTTATATCGAAGTGCTGCCCTATTTGTATGTGAACGCCACAATGTCAGTCCGTATCCGAGATAATAGTATCAAATTGATCCAGTTGTAGAAAGGCGTGAGACAGGGAGACGTTATTTCTCCGAAATTGTTTATCACTGCACTGGAAGATGTTTTCAAGCTCTTAAGCTGGACCGGACTCTGCGTCAACATTAATGGCAAATACATCACTCACCTTCGATTTGCAGATGATATCGTCATTATGACAGAATCCATGGAGGATCTTGGCACCATGCTCAACGATCTCAGCAGGGTATTCCAATAGTGGGTTTACCAATGAACATGAACAAGACGAAAGTCAAGTCAAATGCCCATGTCATTCCTGTACCGGTCCTAGTTGGCAATGCG
The DNA here is from genome assembly GCA_905163515.2 of Lymantria monacha. Lineage (NCBI taxonomy): Eukaryota > Metazoa > Arthropoda > Insecta > Lepidoptera > Erebidae > Lymantria > Lymantria monacha. Next base: position 22,331,349 of record LR991091.1, read on the forward strand.
ATTCTCGAAGTTGTCGATCATTATGTTTACCTTGGACAAACAGTCCAGCTAGGTAAATCCAATTTTAAAATACGCAGAAGAACGGGTGTAACCGACATAGCACGAAGAATTAGTATGCTGAAATGGTCATGGGCAGGCCACATCGCTCGAAGAATCTACAACCGCTGGGAAAGAAAGGTTCTCGAGTGGCGACCACGCATCGGACGACGTAGTGTAGGACGCAACACTAGGTGGACAGACGAGAGAGAGCGAGAGATAGAGAGTCGCTGGGCGTCGTTAGATGCAGGCGGCACAGGACCGCACTCTGTGGCGTAAGATGAGGGAGGCCTACCTTCAACAGTGGACGGCGATAGGCTGAAATGAATGAAAGTGAATGAAGCCTATCAGGCAAGATATATATGCACAACAGGTTATCGTCTAAAATCAAGTTTTTTTTTTTTTTATTTATAAATAATCAAGCATGTTAAATGCTAAATTTCAGTAAGTTTGAAGGTTAAGAATCTTTTGTCTTAATTGTTATTTATTCTTATTCGTCGTATACAATAGCTACGATAAGAGAGGATGGTGATATATTATTAGTCTATCCACAAATAAATAAAATATCTTAAAATATTTTATTTATTTATAAGTGTTCAAATGTATATTAGAAATTTATATTTGAAGTTTACTTAGACGTGTTAATGAAAATGAATTTAGCAGTTCATTCAATCAAACTCCACCCGAGTTTTCGATTTGAATAACTTATTTGAAACTCTCTAATGTATTGTCACATCAATAATTGAATTTTAATCGAATTTGTATTTTGATTTAAATTTAATTATAACAATCAATTGTCCTTTATTATTTGTTTTAGTTTTGCAATAATACAAATGTATTTGGGATCTCCCATTCAAATTAGAATATTTGTATGTTTGTAAAGTCCCCCGCGATACGCGGTTTATTTTCCTAGTGTATGTAGTCTTTAAAAAATAAAAAAAAATATGTCAATCATCAGGCATGTCTGGCACTTTCTTGATCGGTATTGGTCTTATACATAATAGTTGGTTCATCATCATCATCACCACAGCCCATAAATGTCCCACTGTTGGGCTCAGGCCTCCTCCGTAATGGGAGGGAAATTAACCTACTATACCGCGCTGGTCAGACGTGTTGGTATAGGGCTTTGTTTCGCGTTTTCCTTCTCTCGCATAGATGTTATATGCGTTTTATATCCCTTAGTCGTCTCGTATGATCACCCACGGGTAAGATATGGGGTAGTGAACAGTATTCTTACTCCGTCACCACACGGAAAGTATTTATAATAGTTGGTTGCTGTTGTAATAATAAATGATCTTTTTTGTTTGGCAGGCTATGGTCTGGACGCACGCCGCCCATTCCGTCCGAGACATCATTGTCCATCGTTGAGGGGCGGAGCGTGGCCCCTTAATCCACTGCCACCATATTCCCTCTCCATCACCATTGGGCCGGCTAATATGTTTGGCTAAAATTATGTCTGCAGGTTAAACCAAGGCCTCCGATATTGGGCAGAATTCAGCTAGTACCGAGGCTGTGTTCACGAGATTCGAGATGAGCTGAGTAAAATACGGTCCAAAGCGCCATCTTCCGTCCAAAAGTAGCACGTGGGCTCAGATGCTGATGGGCTAATTAGTTTAATTTAAAACGAGCTTGAAATTTGTCAGTTTCTATCCTAAATTCTAAAATAAATTTAATTAAAATTCTAATAATGAATTAATATCGGTTTCCGATATATTTTCTTTTTATGTCATATATATGTCACTATTAAACACTTTTAGAATGGCAATTGTCTATAAAAATATTACTGCTAAATTATTAACAAAAGATATGCATGATTATATATACGGCATACCAATGTTTACACGAGTATTTGCCAGATGAATTAAATTTATTTTTTGACTTTTTTATCGTTCATGTTTATGCGTAAACTAAACAGATCTTCTGTGATATCAACACTGAAATGTGTTCAAAACGTTGGGAAAGAAAAATCTAACGTAAGCACGTTAAAATTTGTATAAAAATTAATTAATTCACCACTATATTTCTTACAATACGCTAAAATTAAATTACTGAATTTTATTTTGCATTTAACATGCTTGATTATTTATAAAAACTTGATTACGAACGAAAAATAAATGTCACACATGGGACTCAAGCCCACAACTATTGAAAATCCGTTCCAATTGTACCTGCCATTTTTCGCTCATAATCAAGTTTTTACACTAAAATTAAATATTGAAATATTAAGCGATAGTTGTGATAAAATATCATGTGTTATCTGAATTATGGCAATTGACGTTAATATTGTCTTTACATAGGGTTTTATGAGTATGGAAGTGATGGGGGTTTTAGCTTACGTATCTATTTTGTTGAACATAATTTGTTCAAAATAACACGCGACGACCCTTATCTGTTATGACAGGATATTGACGTGTACTAAACTAAGCTGGCCCTATAGGTTAGTGAAGGAATTGCTCTATAAGTACTATCTAACCTTAAGTGCTATGGGGTAGCGGCCACGAATACTACCAACCATTATTTTACACGTGGATATCGTAAAAGATGATTACGAGTTTTATATTGACCTGGGTCAACTCCACCTGATGCCGTTTGGTCAATAATTACATTCCTAATGAGGGTTGCAGTCAGGCAGATGGCCTATCATGAAACTATTGTCAATAATTTTTGCAATATGTGTGAGTACATATTGTCTTAACTCCAAAAAAATGGGATGAAAGCAGAAGAATGATGATGTAGTTATATTAAAACGTAACAAAAGAAAGAAAACTTTTTAACGTCTATTTAAGATTTTAAGTTTTTGTTACATCCATGCTACTTTTGAGTCTATAAATCATCGTCATCATCATCATCACGGCACATAATCGTCCCATTGTTGGGCTCGAGCCTCCTCCGTAATGGGAGGGAAATTAACCTACTATACCGCGCTGGTCAGACGTGTTAGTATAGGGTTTTGTTTCGAGTTTTTCTTCTCTCGCATGGATGTTATATGCGTTTTATATCCCTTAGTCGTCTCGTACGATCACCCACGGGTTAGATATGGGGTGGTGAATAGTATTCTTACTCCGTCACCACACGGAAAGAGTATAAATGCGTAGGTATAATAAAAATTGACTCAAAAATTCATGACTCATGGAAGCTCATGTTATTGAAGTGTTTAAATTATACGTATTCACGTATATTAAATTAATCTATTAAAGAAGGAATGTCGTTGACACGCATGGTACCAAAGGAGTATGCTTTAAGGCAATTTAGAAGCCATTAATAATATTTCTTGACACCAGATCGATGTCGTCTAGATGATTAAAGTAAAATTTTACACGCTTGTGTTAATAATTATTTTTAATAATATATTATTCATAGCTCTTGAATTCAATACTGTCTTCTTGATTTATTCATAGTATAGTACCATAAAGATATGAGTTTTAATCCTGACTCACGCAGAAAAGAAATACTTTTGATTATTTTGCAGATTACCTCAACTTTCAAGCACTTTATAGGGCAATTCTTAATATAGATACATAGAACTAGGGATTGTGTCATGAAATGTGAATGATTTTCATTTTTTTTTCACTAGCTTTTGCCCGCAGCTTCTCCCACGTGCAAAGTAACCTTTCCAAAGTTGAACTGCTATCTTAAGGCAACATATTACCGAGATGAATAGATGAAACGAGACATCCTATTTATTAATCCAGGAAATGGTCCATCTATGTGCCAATTTTTATTCAAATCTGTTTAGTTTAAGTTCATTTACCGATAATCATTCGAACATTATCACAAATTTTTAAATTTTTAATATTAGTAGGATTTTGGAGAGAACAGACAGACTTGGGACAACAAATAACGTTGAACGGAATTTGTAAATATTACAACGATTTTAATCTATTTCTACAATACTGTGGTCGAATATAATCTCGAGGCAAAGTTTTTAGTAAGGTCTCCACTAAACCTGCTCTTAAGTTTGGTTTAGGTATTAAAATTTTCATGATTTCTTTCTGACGAAAATATATATTCTATATTATACGAACATTAGAAAATATCAGTTCTTTTATCTGTTTTGGTATCAAAATTATCGTCGGTTTAAGACATATAACACATAGTATGTATATAAACGGCAATAAAATCACTAGCTACTAAGATCAATTATATCTTGGTCCTTATTATCGTAAAAGACGAATAATGTTCATATTATAACCATGTAAAAGAAAGAAAACTGTAAATAAAAACTCATACCAATCTGGACTGGTTGGTGGTCAGACAACAACTGTGGTTAGTAGGTCAGTTTACCTTTTAGTGTACAGGATGCTTGAGGCCAGTAGTGCAACGCATTTGATCTGAGACTAGACTAGACTTAAGTTGGATAGAGAAATATATTGCCGCTAAAAAGCATAAACGTAGTAATCCACAAAATTAAAATTGTTCGCTAGACTAAAACCCTTTTTATTTTTTTTAATTAAAAAAATATTAATTTCGTATGTTTGGTCTGATCTGGTCCTTCTCTCTTCTTATATATATATCTAAAGTTATCGTTTTTAGATATTATCCAAAAACGACAAATTTCTATTCACCTTATTTTTTAATTTGATTTATTTAATTTTTTTTGTGTCTCCGTCCGTTACCTAGAGAGTCAATAAATTTGGACGAATTAGGACCAGGAAAGTATGCCTGCAGCGATCTCTGGGCAAACGTATAACATTAATTTTAATCGCTAACTCATCTGTCAAACTTGAAAATATGGTATGAATGATCCTTTCTTTGTGGAGAGACCTATGTTCAACAGTAACGTTGATAGACTTACGGATATACCTATATTTAGTGGCCAAATAGCGGCCCTTTGTCTTTATCAAATTATTGTAACAAAATATGGAAATCATTTCATCTTTCATGATTGGTGTTGTCCAAATGCAAGACCAAAACTCGCTGCAAGAGTCTCACAGTGCTGCAGTGCAGTGCTTTATCAAAGAAAGGATTGTCAACATTTTGTATTCTTAATACTAGTACACGGGGAAATAATTTGATGTTATTTTAAACATCTTATGATAGATAGGTATGATTATAACCCCACTCCCGTTAAGAGGTATATATTTAATTATTAATAGTTGTACAGTTAGTGCCATTCATCAGAATGGAATTTCATTAATTTAGTTTGATTTTTCATTTCTATGTAATTTTTTTATTTCTATCAAAACAAGTGACTTTGTATTATTTTAATAGCGAGAGTTGCAAGACTTGCGAGACTCGTTACAGTCTTGAATTTGGGCACCACTATTCATGATTATTTTGAATTTGTGAATTGATCTGATTTATCATAGATTAAATAATTTTTCGTAATTCTTATATTCTAGTAATGCATTACTTTCAAAAGTATACGTTTTAAACTCTGGTATTGTCTCAAATATAGTAACAAATTTATAGTCATTTTATATTATTTCGTGCTTCACAGACATAAAAGTTAATTTAAGGATTTAAGTTCTTTGATTGACTATTTCTTTATTTTTAACTTCACGGGCAAAATTGTACGGAATATATTTATTGTTATTTAAATTTATATATTCTGTGTTAAAGACAGATAATTATTCTAGGAATTTGATGTTGCAGTTATATATATTACTATAATGTTAGTTATTCATTAGATTCCTTAAAAGATTCTTTAGCAAAACCACTAGAATATTACATTTTACGTTTAAGGTTATGTTGAATAAATTGACTTTAACGGTAATTACGATTCAATAAGTAGCTCCTTAGTAGGAGAATTGCACTTAATGTATAGACTTTTAAACTCATAAAAAAATGTTCACTTCATTGCGCGAAGTATCTTTCTTATATTAAACATTATAAAAATATCTGAAAGATATTCAAATATAATTTTCATCTACTGTTGGTTTCTTTTAGGACGAAAATGCAAGCAAATTATTTGTTGTTTTTTTTAAAGACAACATATTTAAGAAATAGGGTTATAATGTCTTATTAATATAAGGGAGGATACAAGGGACCATATAATTTAATCAACACAGATTACACCTTTTTTATTTTTGGCAGCGGGCTGTGGTGTGGTTACTCCTCATTAATTCCGTCCGGGGTGATAGAAAGAACGACGCGCGACCCCATAGACCCGCCCTACAAGTATCTATCTGCGCCGTGCGAGCGGGCCACCGCTACCCGGTCTTTGTCTTCTGTGGCTCACCCGGCGGTTTACCCTCGTGGGTATAATCTCGTGTCGACGCCCTGACATCTCGACTCAAGCCTCGACGTCAGGGCGGTGAACACGAATTACATCTCAAACTCAGAACAACCAATCCGATTTTTGGAATTGTATTTGGTCTAAATTAAAATCACATTTCAGTTTACATATGTGTATATATATTATAATTTATGTAAGAAATAGGTAGAAAGTGCAAGTTTAATCGAATTCAATATAATTAATAGATTATTGGCAACTTTAGTGGCGACCTGAATCTTCATTGTCTTTCCTGCTCACAAATGCCGAACGTATTGCGTAAGCAGTCAAATAATGTTATCGCTAGAAACACTCCATTAATGCCACCCACGTACCACTAAACTAATATTAGGACAATTTAGAGAATTAGCTAATGGTCACCTAAATACATATTGTATTTAGGTGTATATTACAAACATATATTTTTTTAGTAAGTGTAATGATAGGTTTGTGTATAAAATACGTTCGTAGTTTCGCTTATCTATATATATATATATATATATATATATATTAAGTGTATAAATTATAAATATAAGTCTATAAAATTTAATTTAATTGACTGCATATATGGCGTAGTTGTTAAGATACCGCCCTACCGTGCCCGTGCCGAGGGTTCAGTTCCTACGCGGGTCAATACTTTGTGCGATCCACAAAGTGTTATTCTGAGTATGGGTGTGATTTATCTGCGTTAATTACATGTTTGTAAAGACCCCCGTAATACAAGGATTATAACCTTAGTGCAGGGTGGTCTTGTGAGGGGTACGACGCCAGAAACCTCCGCGTGGTGTACCCTGGGTGCGGGCGACAGTCCCCCAGATCCCTCTGTCGAATTGTCGCCCGTAGCGAATCTCTGGCGCGAGGGGGGGTTCCCCAGCGATGGGTTGAGCCCCAATTCGCTCCTGACCCTCTATTTGTAGAGGGTACAGGAGGCGAAATTTCGGACGGGCCCGGTCACTCATTGATTTGAGGGCTGGGCAGGCTTATGCCACCGCCGACATATCGTAAACCTGATATCTTGCTTCAAGACAAGTTGTCGTGAGGCGTAGTATCAGGAGCGAGGGTCTTGGCTTTACCGCCCGGACCGCGAGGAAGACAACCTCTATAAAGAGTTCGAATCAACATTCGAATTCGGAAATCACCCAGAATCTTAAGTTCTGGCGTGCGGCGAGAAGATGCATGGCAGATGGGTTGTTCTGTCGTTAGCACGCTCCAGCCAGGGTACCGGCCGACCCCCTGGTTGGTAAATGTAGGCTTGCCCGGGTACAGGGATCTCTGCCCGGGTCGACGGTTTTTCTCCCATGCTCGTGGGAATTGATATGGATTTGCCTATTTTACTCTCAAAAGACGGGGATCCTACGGATTCCCACTCTACGGCCTTGCTAAGCCAACAGAAAACTGGCACAAACGACGCCTCGTCCTCAGGACTCGAGGCGTCCGCCGAGGGTCCGGCACCATCACAGGAGGCCCCAAAGACGAAGAGGCGTGGGAGACCCCCGAATAGGGGGAAGGCTTCCGGCGCCAAAAAGCGACAGGCGGAGCGGGAGGAGCGGCGGGCTCTCAGGGAGGCTGCCACCGCTGGACCCCAAGATGATGGCGGCGGATCTACTGCAGGGCCGTCAATGGACGAGGGCGACAGTAGTGTCGCAGAGCCGTCCAAAGATGAGGGCAGTGGATCTGCCGATAAAATGGACGAGTGCGGTAATTCCGCGGAGCCGTTCAAGGAGGTCGGTGCGATACTGACGGCAAGGGAGGAGGCCCTCCCCTCGAAGGTGCGAAAGCGCCCCCTGAACAGGGATGGCAGCTCGGGCGCCGATTCCGAGGGGAGTGTTGTCATCATGCCTCCTCCCAAGGTTCCGGCCTCTCGCAGAGGGCGAGGGGCCGTGGCGTCGGGTCGGGCGACCCACTCCCCAGCCGGCAGAGCAAGTGGAGGGGCGGAGGCTCGTAAGCGGGCCGACGACGAGGCGGCCGCCGCGAGGGTGCTGGAGGTGTTGTCCGGCATCCCTCCCACAGAAGTGGCGACCGCTGGCGCCCGCGCGAGCGGTGACGCCCTGGACATGGAGGCCCTGCAGGCCGAAAACGCCCGCCTAGGTGGCGAGGTGTCAGGCCTGCGGGCCCAGAACCGCCGCCTAGAATCGGAGCTGGGCGCGGTGAGGAGGGAAAACCGGATCCTCACCAAGGACGTGGCCGACCTAAAGGCGCAAATGGCGCGGCTTATGCCGCCTGCGCCACCTGCGTCGTCGGCCAATGCCGGCCGCCGAGACGTCGCCGCAGCCAAGCCGTGTCGGACGAGGCCTTGCGCGCCATTATCGACACCGTCGGTAATATGGTCAATGCGCGCTTGGCCGTTCTGGAGGCAAGGCTGCCTCCGGAACCACGTGTTCGGCCGCCTCTCGCCGCGGACAAGCGGCCATATGCGGCACCAACCCCCGCCCCGCTACCCTGTCAGGGTGGCCGCGTGGGGGGGAGCTACGCCGCAGCCGCGGCTGGGCCCAAGCCCAAGGGGCCCGCTCCAAAGAGAAAGACGGCACCGGCTCCTGTCGGACCGCAGTCGTCGCCCGCACCGACACCGCCGGCGACGACCCGCGCACCCGCGACTGCGCCTTCCGCGCCTGGCACGCCCGCTGCGCCCGAACAGGGTTGGCAGGTGGCCGAGCGCAGCAGAAAGAGTCGCGGGCAGAGGAGGAGAGCGGCGGCCAAGCGCGCCGCTGAGGTCGTCGCCCCCCAGGCAGGAGCCGGAGGAGGCAGCAGCAGGTCGAAGAGGAAGAGGCCGCGCAAGGGGCTCCGGCCGCCGAAGACAGCCGCAGTGGTGATCACTGTGCTGCCTGAGGCGGCAGAAAGGGGCCTCAGCTATGAGGCCGTTCTGAGGAAAGCCCGGCAGGAGCTCGACGTCTCCGACATAGGAGGCGTCGAAGCCCGGACCCGCAAGGCCCGGACAGGGGCTCGGATTTTGGAGTTCCCTGGGGCCGAGGGCACCAGAACGGCCGATAGCGTGGCGTCGAAGCTGCGAGGTCTGTTCGCCGAGGAGGGTGGCGTCAAAATCGCCAGACCCGTAAAGTGCGCCGAAATGCGCATCGCGGGTTTGGATGACTCCGTGACGGTGGAAGACATCCGGGAGGCCATTGCCTCGAAAACCGGGTGTCCCATGGACACCGTCCGGGTTGGCGCCATCCGGCCCGGTCCGGGCGGCGCAGGTGCCGCCTGGGTGCAGTGCCCAGTGGAGTCGGTCAGGCAACTGGCCGACTCAGGCAGGCTCCTCGTGGGCTGGAGCTCAGCGCGAGTCACCGTGCTGGAGCACCGGCCTGCGAGGTGTTTCAAGTGCATGGCGGTCGGGCACACCCGGCCAACATGCACTAATTGCTTTGACTGCGGCGGACTCTGTTTCCGCTGCGGTCAGACTGGGCATATGGCGGCATCTTGCGCCGCCCCGCCCCACTGCCCCGCGTGTGCGGCGGGCAATAAGCCTGCCAAGCACCGCATGGGCTCTGGGGCGTGCAGACCTCCGGCTTCGGCTCCAAAGGGGCGGAGCGGCCCTTCGACTCCGGCCGCTCCCGCTCCTAGCGCGGCCCGATCGCCCGCCGCAAGCCAGGAGGTGATAATGGACACAGCCCATTAATGGCTGCCCAGTCCACTCACCTCCTGCAAGCCAACACCAACCACTCCGCCGGTGCGCAGGCTCTCCTCCTGCAATCCATGGCGGAGTGGTCGATCGGTGCAGCCGTAGTCGCGGAACCGTACGTCGTGCCTGATCGCCCCAATTGGGTGGTCAGCCGGAACGGAACCGCGGCAATCGTCACCTCCACGCAGCGGCACTTCCCGTCCTTATCTCTCCGGGCCTCGTCCTGGTCCTGGGGGACTTCAACGCCAAATCCACGGCGTGGGGGTCCCCGATGACGGACGATCGCGGGCGGGCGATCGTGGAGTGGGCGGCGTCACTGGGCCTCTGTGTCCTAAACAGAGGCTCAGTGAACACGTGTGTGCGACAGCAGGGTGGGTCGATAGTGGACTTGTCGTTCGCTAGCCCCGCTGTCGCACCACGAGTGAGGAACTGGCGTGTCCTGGAGGAGGCGGAGACCCTGTCGGATCACCGTTACATCCGGATGGAGGTCTCCCCTCTCCGGGACCCCAGCAGGGGTCACAGGGCGGACCGAGCTCCCGCATTTCCGCGGTGGGCTGTGGGGCGGCTGGATAGGGACCTACTGGCGGAGGCGGCCATCGTGAACACGTGGCTGTCCTCACCACCCCTAGCGGACGGAGTGGACGTTGAGGCTGTCCGCATCCGCAGTGCGTTAACGCAGGTCTGCGATGCGGCCATGCCCAGGGTGCGGCGTCTACCTCCGAGGCAGGGGGTCTACTGGTGGTCCCCAAGACTGGCGGACCTTCGTGCGGCGTGCATTAGTGCCCGAAGGTCCTACACCCGCAGTCGGCGGCGTCGCCGCGATGTTGAGCGGGAGGGCCAGCTGTACGAGGCGTACCGCAGTGCGCGTACCGCCTTTCGGCTGGCCATCCGGTCCGCCAAGGATGCGAGTTGGCAGGAGATGCTGGACGGTCTTGACCGTGACCCCTGGGGTCGCCCGTATCGCGCGTCGCTGAATAAGCTTCGCGCGCAGGGCCCCCCCCTCACCGAGACCCTCCAGCCCGACCTCCTTCGTAGAGTGGTCGAGGAGCTGTTCCCGCGGCAGTCGGAGCACACGCCCCCGGTCATGGCTTCGCCAGATCACGACCGGGAGGCCGTCGAGAGTGTTCCGCCCGTGACGGAGTCGGAAGTGGGGGCAGCCGTGGCGAAGATTCGTTCCACCACCACGGCCCCCGGCCCGGACGGAATCCCAGTCCGGGTGTTGACGTTGCTCCTCGAGCATCTCGAACCTCGCCTCAGGCGACTGTTCAACGCCTGTCTGACGTCTGGACAGTTCCCTGAGTGCTGGAAGGAAGGGAGGTTGGTTCTCCTGCCAAAGCCGGGACGGCCCCCGGATTCGCCGTCGGCCTACAGGCCCATTGTGCTTCTGGACGATGTGGGTAAGCTGCTGGAGCGTGTCCTCGCTGCCCGCATCGTCCAGCACCTGGAAGAGGTGGGGCCCGATCTTTCGGACGCTCAATTTGGGTTTCGAAGGGGGCGTTCGACCATCGGGGCCCTGCTACGCCTGAGGCAGACGGCCGGTGTCGGTGTCGCCGGCAAAGGAGTGCTGTTGGCGGTGTCGTTGGACATCGCCAACGCCTTCAATAGTCTGCCATTCAGCTGCATCAGGGAGGCGCTCCGGTTCCACGGAGTGCCCCTGTACCTCAGGCGGCTGGTGGCAGACTATTTGGAGGGGCGCAGTGTTCTCTACGCGAGCCCCGCAGGGGACATTGTGCGGACGCCCATGTCGTGCGGTGTTCCGCAGGGGTCGGTTCTGGGGCCGACTCTGTGGGACATCGGTTACGACTGGGCGTTGAGAGGGAGTCTCCCCCCCGGGCTGAGCGTTATTTGCTATGCTGACGACACGCTCGTCACAGCCCGGGGCAGGACATTCGAAGAGGCGGCGAGCCTGGCCACTCTCGGCACCGAGGAGATGGTCAGGCGAATCGAGGCGCTGGGGCTCAGGGTGGCCCTAAACAAGACGGAGGCCCTTTTATTCCATGGGCCCCGTGTGAGGCTGCCCATCGGCGCCTCGTTAGTCGTCAACTCCATCCACATCAGTATCCAGGCCCATATGAGGTACTTGGGTCTGGTGCTCGACGGGCGATGGTGGTTCCGGGAGCATTTTCGTCAAATTGCTCCCCGGCTGGTCGGCGCGGCGTCCGCCCTTTCTCGGCTCATGCCGAACGTGGGCGGACCCAGTTTTCAGGGCCGACGGCTGTATGCGGGGGTGATCCGCTCAATGGCCATGTACGGCGCACCCGTGTGGGCGAGGGCTCTGAACGCCCAACTCAGGGCGGTTCTGTGGAGGCCACAGAGAGTCATGGCGGTCAGAGCCATTCGCGGGTACCGCACGGTGTCGACAGAGGCGGCGTGCCTACTGGCCGGGACACCCCCGTGGGACCTAGAGGCGGAGATGCTCTCCGACCTCTACCGGCGGGTTACCTCAATGCGCGAAGAGGGTGGCTCCCCATCGTTCAACGAGATAGCCACCTGGCGCGAGGACGCCCGCCGAGAAGTCATCGCCCGTTGGGCTACGCGGCTGGAGAGGCCTAGATACGGTGTTATTACCGTTGAGGCCCTCCGGCCCGTACTGATGGAGTGGATGGAGCGGCAGCACGGAGTCCTCTCTTTCCGGTTGGTGCAGGTCTTGTCGGGGCATGGTTGCTTCGGCAAGTACCTGCACACGGTCGTGCGGAGGGAATGGACTCCGTCCTGCCACCATTGCAGTAGCGACGAGGACACGGCGCAACATACGCTCGAGGTATGTTCGGGCTGGGACGGGCAGCGCCGTGACCTCGTCGCTGTCATCGGTGCCGACCTGACGCTGCCGGCTGTTGCGCGAGCGATGGTCGACAGCGTCAGGAATTGGGACGCGGTCGCCGCCTTCTGCGAGGCTGTCATCTCGCAGAAGGAGGCGGCGGAACGGGCCCGGGAGGATTCCCGTGACCCGGACCGCCGCCCGCGGCCGGGACGGCGCAGGCGCGAGTACCTGCGCCTGATGCCGCCCTAATCGAGGCTTCGGGTGATCGGACCGGGGAATTGTCCGGTTACCCGACGCGAGGCCACCGCGTGAGGACGACGCCTCGACGGCGAAAGCTGTCGGGGCGTCGACAGGAGAGGAGCCCAAGAGGGCATACCGCCGAGCGGGCCACCGAAGACAAAGATCGGGTACCGGTGGCCCGCTCGTACGGCGAAGAAGAGGTGCTTGCAGGGTGGGTCAATGGGGTTGCGCGCCGCCTCTTCCGTCACCCCGGACCGATTTGGCGGGGTGCGACGTCCATAGCCCACCGCAAAAAAAAAAAAAAAAAAAAAAAAGGTGGTCTTGTGAAGAAAAAAGAACCACCGCAAAAAAAAAAAAGCGTGGTGTATTTAAAAAAAAAATATGTTTACGTAAATGATATTTACGTATTTATTGGTGATAGGGCTACACTGTTGATAGTTTTCGATCTTCAACCGTGGGCCAGTTCGTCAGAGGTGGTATCAAACTCTCGCAGAAAATTGACGTCTGAGGTGTGGCAAAGCGCTTTTGCACTTTGTTCGGGAGCCCAATTTTCTTGGAGTTGTTATGGTTAGAAGGTAGCAACCTAGCTATACACCTAAAGGTTCATTAATGGCAGTAACACTTACCATTGGATACTTCTTGCTTGTTTGCCTCCTTAAGCAGTTAAGAAGTAAAAAAAAAACTCGTTACTAACAATTAAAATAAAATTACTACTTTCCTACCTAGACCAGATCGGTCATGTACTGAAGGAAGGTGGAGTCAAGAGTCTCAGAAACAGGCGAGCGTGTATGAAGAGAATTATGAATGTTGAGGAAGCGAGTGAAGTATGCAAAGATAGAGTTCTCTGGCACTCTGTTCTCTCTGCCTACCCTGCAAGGTACATGGCGTGATGGTATGTATGTATGTGTAAAATAAAATTAATGCAATTTAACAATTGAAGGATTGAGATTTTGATTAAATTGGAGAAAAGATAAATTATCTTTAGCCACGTCCTGCTTTGGAGGGACCTGAAATGTTAGCACAAGGTTTTATTTTGAGTTTGCCTTCGTTTGCAGTGAAGTTCTTTACTTTCGTCGGTTAATCGATTTTTATGATATCTACAGGCAAATACGGAATAGTAATTATTACGATTTTATTTCGTGACCGCTTGAATATATAATTCACTATTGAAAACCTTAATCAAAATATTATTGACGCTATTTGAGAGAGAGCCGGAAGCCCAACTGGGTGGGTTTGGGGATTATAATGGTAGGCAGCGGCCTAGCTATAGCCTTGGTTATAGCAAAAGTCCATGCCGGCACTGACACTTACTATCAGGTGTGCTGCTTGCTCATTTGCCACCACAAGCAATACAAAAAAAAAAAATAGTTGGCTTCAATGCAAGCCTGGAAGCCTTTTTACTTCTTTAGAAGACATCGCATCAGTCAAATGATAAACTCTTCGATTAATATTCGAAATAGTGACATTTATTTACAAATTACACTATAAATTATACTACATATTTACATCCTCTTTTTTGCCGCGGGCTATGGTCTGTTCACACTCCGCTAGATATCCGTCCGGGGCAATAGAAGAGGCGGCGCGCAACCCCATAGACCCGCCCGGCAATGCGCCACTCTTCGCCGAGCGAGCGGGCCACCGTAACCCGATATTTATCTACGGTGGCTCGCCCGGCATACTTTTACTTTTCCTACGAAATTTTCCAAGTTGTGAATTTCTTATTAAAAAAATTTAAATCTAAAAGTTTATGGCCAAAGAAAATATTAATTAAAAAGAAAATATATATAAATTCTTCTTTATTTAAAAAGAATATAAATTCTTCAAAGCATATATAAATTATTCTTTACAATATTAACATATTTAGTAAAATTTATATGAATAGATGTAGATTTCAAAAACAGTTCACATTATTCGCTGCAACATAATTGGCAGGTAACTGACGCTTGCGCTTTCAGCCACTTTATGACTAACTTTTATAGCAGCTTACATAATAAACTGTAAGTTTAAAACTTTTATATACCCTCAAACTCTTACTGTTTTTCATCAACATGTAGCATAAATGCATTCGTAATGACTGTTCTAATATTCTTGTCAACTATTTACGTTAACCATTTCAACGATATTTGCTTCTGTAAAGATTATACTGCTGTATTATTAAAGTGAAACTTCTAATGCAACTTCTAACAAAGTTGCGTTAAATGTTTAACGCTAAGAGCGAGAGTGAATGCGTGGCACTCCAACGAATGCGCGTAGTATAACTGTTACAGGCCACCACGAGCGTTAGCAACGAGTAGCGTCCAAAATTCCAATTCAAAAGGAGAGAGAAAGTAGAAAGATACAAAGGTAGAAAGTAGGAGAGAGAAAGAGAGAGAGTCGGTAGATCCCAAGCACATGCGCGTGGTATTCTTGCTATGCAGTGAAATAAACAGTGTGAGCGTCGTAAAATTAGATGAAATACGTACGCTCTATTTTACTTTATTAATCGACTTCCAAAAAGGAGGAGGTTCTCAATTCGAACGGATTTTCTTTTTTGTATGTGTGTTACGCGATAGCAACGCCAATTATGGATGGATTTTTATAATTCTTTCTTTGTTAGAAAGAAAATACTTTAAGGGTGGTCCCATATGCAGGGTATCAGGATCTAATGCTGGGATTCTGGGAAAATCGAGAGTAATTCCTTAAAATGTAAGGCAAAATGCTGTTTCTGACGCCTCTATACATAATTTATAGTTCATCTAATCTAAGAAGTGCATTTTGACGTTTTGCATTTTTTAATACACAATAACCTCGGTCAAATGTATACACATGATTGTAAATATTAAATCTGAAATTTTAAACAACTATTAAGTTATTTACATAATTAACTGGCACCGACTCCAAAAAAATAGTACTTGTAAATAAATATTAATAATTTCGTTTATTATATTTCAATGCTCTTTGCTTTGAAATACAAAATATAATATTATTATCCATTTTTCTTGACATAGTATAAGTTTTTACATACCTACCTGTAAATAGGTAGGTATATTATATTTTCGTAAATGGTTCTATTATTCTTTTGAGATTAAACTAATTAAAAAAAATATTTTCTACGTTTTAGTGTAAGTTTATTGTATATCGTTTATCGTAGGTATAGTTTTGAAGTCAGTTTTTGTATTTTTTAAATATTTTTGTATAATATCCATTATTTCATTTACTTTTTTTTATTGTATTTTTTTCATTATTTTTTTTCACTTCTGTTGGCAGTCCTCATGACTGATTTGTGTTTTTTTTATTATACGGGTACGAGATAATTTATATCGTTAATCGTAATCACTAAAACATCTACTATGCGTGGCGATTGTCAATTGAATCAATATCCACTTGTTAATTATAAATTACAGTCTTCAAACTGTGTGGTAGCGGCTACGAATACTACAAACCCTTACTTTGCTCGTGGATGTTGTAAAAGACGACTTATAACGACCAAAGCCAACTCCATCTGATGCCGTTTGGTCAACAATTATATTCCCAAGGGCTGATGTCAAGCAGGCGGCCAGTTATAAAACTATTGCCAATTACTTTTGCAATACGTACTATGAAAGAGGAGTACATGTTGTATCGACCCCAAGTAATTGGGATAAGAGTAGGAGAATGATGATATAAATTATAGTCTTCCCCTATGCGAAGAATACAATACCTACAGCAACTCTTCCTGTAACCAATTATAGCAAAACATAATTAATGAGGTAAGCAAGTAAGGAAAGAATGCCGAAGAAATAACTTTTTTCTTTTCTTTATTTTTTGACACCTCCCTGAACTAAGGAAAATAATCCTTGTATCGCGGGGGACTTTAAAAGCATACAATTAACCCAGACAAATTACACCCAGACTCAGAATAATACTTTGTGGATCGCACAAAGTATTGTCCTGCGTGGGAATCGAACCCACAGCACTGGCACGGAAGGTCGGTATCTTAACCACTACGCCATCTGTACAGTCAACTATTCTTCCATAGTCCATATTACAAATAATTCAGAATGAATAAAATAAGGTCAAAAGGTGGAGACATTCTTACACAAACAGAAGACGTGATAAGCCGATGGAGTGAATATTTTGGCGATATGTATGCAGATACTCGAGTTGGTGTCGGTGTCGCATGTGGTTTAGTAGATCAACATGCGGCACCGGCGTCCTCCGATGGCATCAGTATGGATGAAGTTGAATGGGCGATAAGAAGTTTGAAAAATGGTAAGGCAGCGGGCATTGATATGGTGTCTGCCGAGATGATCAAACTTGGTGGCTCCTGTGTCTGGGAGGCATTCTTGTTGCTCCTCAATTTATGTTGGAGCTCAGGAATGGTTCCCAGGGACTGGAATAGCGCAGTCATCGTGCCTTTGTTTAAAAACAAGGGTTCACGTTATGACTGCGCAAATTACAGAGCTGTAAGCTTGACCAGTTTGGCAGCAAAAGTGTACGGTAAAATTATTGAAAGGAGAATGAGTATGGTGTCCGATGGTTTACTGTGTGAGACACAAGGAGGTTTCAGGAGTGGAAGGGGATGCATGGATCAAATGTTCTCTCTACGCAACATTGCGGAGAAGCATTTGGCTCTAGGTCAGAGGGTTTTCTGCAGTTTTGTGGATCTGGAGAGAGCATTTGACACGGTTGTACGAAAGGAACTTTGGAACATTTTACCGGAGCATGGTATTAACGGTAAACTGCTACAGGCTGTGCAGTCCAGTTACATGGGTTGTAGAGCCTGTGTGCGGCTGGATGATGGAATGACGCCTTGGTTTGATGTCAATATCGGCATTAAGCAGGGGTGCATCCTGTCAGCCAGACTATTTATCATATATCTGGATAAATGTCTCCAAAGGTTGAACGATATGAATGTGGGAGTCCAGATGGGCGACTCAGTGGTCACTGGTCTGCTCTATGCAGATGATGCAGTCCTGCTGGCACAGTAAGCGACTGACCTGCAGACCCTAGTCGACACAATGACAGAAGATTTTAAGAAAAGGGGTCTACGCGTGAATGTGACCAAAATAACGGTCTTTGAAAGAGATAAAGAGATGTAGCCAGAACAGATGTAAGAGTAACAATAGGTAATGATGTACGTGGATATATATATATATATATATATATATATATATATATATATATATATATATATATGCAAGTGGATGACTTTGTATATCTTGGATGTGGATTTAGCCGAGATGGAAGGTACACCACTGATATAGAGCGAAGAGTGAATGCGGGAAATAGAGCGAACGGAGCGTTGGGACAACTTCTCGGTAGCCATCACCTCAGCCAGAAGGCACGTGTAGCAATACATAACGCAGTGCTTGTCCCAACTTTACTGTATGGAAACGAGAGTTGGGTATGCAGAAAGAGTATGAAAGTAAAATTAATGCGTTCGAAATGCGATCTCTACGGAAAATCTGTGAAGTTAGGCTGACCAACCGCATTCGCAACTACGACGTAAGAGAGCGAGTAGGTATGAAAGAGAGTATTGGTGTAAAGATGCGAAAGAGAATGCTCCGATGGTTCGGACATGTGGAAAGAATGCCGAACGAACGTCTGGTTAAGAAGATATACAATGCGAAAGTGGAAGGATGTAGGTACCGGGGGAGACCGAGACTAACTTACCTAGACCAGATCGGTCATGTACATGTGAACGAAGGTGGAGTCAAGAGTCTCCGAAACCGGCGAACGTGTATGAAGAGAATTATGAATGTTGAGGAAGCGAGTGAAGTATGCAAGGATAGAGTTCTCTGGCACTCTGTTCTCTCTGCCTACCCTGCAAGGGACATGGCATGATGGTATGTATGTATGTACAAATAGTTTTGACAATAGTTTTATGACCGGCCGTCTGCCTGACATCATACCTCCTTGGTAATGTAATTGTTGACCAGACAGCGTCATATGAAGTTGTCTCGGGTCGGTATAGAACTCTTAGTCATCATTTATGATACCCACGCAATATATAAGAGTTGTTAGTATTCGTATTCGCCACCACAGAGCAAAACCTAGAATTTAATTATTTAAATTAATTCGCAATAAACTGAACCATTTAAATAAAGTCAACAATACAAAGAGTTTTATATAAATGCAAACATTTATTAATACCCAAAAAAACAAGTCAACGACTGCGAATACAGATAATAAAATGGGAGTCAAATTTAATTATATTAATCGTTACGAGGCTTTGTATACAGTGTTAATTGCTGTTAAATGGAGTTGCATTTTCAACACAGATATCCAAACAACGAATGTTTAATTAGGAGTAATGAACAACGGCGTAGTATCAATAAACGTTGCTGGCACTTCCTGGAAACAACAGAATTAGACCACAGAAACGTAGGGTTTTAAAAAATTAAATCCAGTTAGTCATGTCGGTATTATATTTATAAAGTTTTATTATCAAGTGAAGTTATATTAAATGCTGTACTAGATATTTGTAGTGGTAGGACCACGTTGTTGATAGTTCTCTGTCTACAGCCGCGGGCCGGTTCGTTCGAGGTAGTACCACACTCTCGCAGAAGATCGACGTCTGAGTAATGGCAATGTGCTATTGCGCTTCGTTCGATGAGCGAGAGAGCCGGAAGTCCAACTGAGTAAATTCGGAGATTGTAATGGTAGGCAGCGGCCTGGCTATACCTTTGGTATTGCAAATGTCCATGGGCGGCAGTGACACTTACCATCAGGTGTGCTGCTTGCTCTTTTGCCACCAGAAGCGATAAAAAAAGGTATGCTGTTTGGTAACGACTACAATTACTACCAACCCATAATTTGCTCGTGGTTACCGTAAAATTCCTCCTGGTGCCGTTTGGTCAACAATTATATTTCCAAAGAGCGGTGGCGGTGGCAGATAAGTGGCAGGTCATAAAACCATTGCCAATAACTTTTGCAATAAGTACATTTACACATTGTGTCGACCCCAAGTTATTAAGATAAGAGCAGGAGAATGATGTTGACTAAATATTTAAAAGTAATATTCATAATCATTGGCTTAGAGTTTTGACATATTGATGTTTGAAATATTGTTTTTTTTTGTTTGAAACGTTAATGTTTCCATTTTTATTGAAGTGAACAATTTTATAGGACGGCTTTGATATTGTGGGTACAACATTATCATCTCACGAAAAGTTCATAGTAGAAAGAGTTTAAGCGACCGCCACTTACGCTTACTTAGACTTATTCGTCGAATACTTTTGATTTCAAGGCGTTACGATTTTATGTTTCCCGTAATTATTTCTACAGCTTTAAGTATCAATACTATTTAATTTTGAATATATTTTTATCTTAATATAAGATATTTTCACTGAAGCCAATTTATTACTTATCTAATAACGAAACCATTTCGCTTAGAACAGTTTTCGTGCAAGATTTCTCTTTGATAAGCGATCAAAGGAACCCGCTTAGAGGTTTCACATTAATTCGAGTCACTGTATCCAACAGTTACCCGAAACTTCGTATTTTGTGCCTCGCTTACTGAAATTGGTATCCATTAAAGTCACGACGGCATCATATGACACTTGTTAGTATCGTTAATTCGTTGTCTTTTTTACTTCTATCTGGGCATTTACAGTTTAAATATAGGTTTTCTTAGGTATATTTGCCAAATACTGGTGGTCCTGGATCATCCTGCCGGCGTCAATATCCCGTATATATATGGTCTATGGCACTTTACGGTACCCTGATCTAGTCGTAGTCTCTCATCGCCCCTAATAACGCTTTTCTGCGGAAAGCCCAGAGAACCATGGCGGTGAGGACTATAAAGAGGCTAACGTACGATGTCCTGGACCGCGGCCACATTGCTGGTGGGCGATCCTACCTGGGTACTCCGGGCTAGGGCACAGGCAGAAGTTTACCATCTCTGCGCTGCAGTACGAGTTAGCGGCGAGCGGATTGCCATAGGAGGACTGAGTAGGGCAAGAGAAGTGGCACGAGGGGCAATAGGTATTTCAATTGAGAAGTCGGCAGGCGACTCTCACATACTCCCCGTTTATCACCGGCGGGGGATAGTGCGTAAATGACTTTCCACAGCATGAACAAAAAAGAAGTTATATTTAGCATGATATTTAGATTTGAATAAATTGCTTGTTATATATATATATATATATATATATATGTATACCTATTAAAACAACATGTAAGAACCAAGTTATGTCTTGTTCTCTGCTCTCAGTAAATTGAAACCTCACTTACATTCTCCGATTACATGCCTCACAAGTATTTACAGATTGGCATCCGAATTTTCATTTCAAATACTGTGGATTAGATGCAGTATTAATAGTGTAATAACACTGTAATAGTTTAAGCTCTCATTTTTAATAGCTTCTAAACTATTTTTAATGATTTCAATCATTTTTGTTATTTTCAGACTGCTTTGAATTGATGTAAGACAATTCGTATTTTCATCATCATTATCATATCAACTCATATATGTCCTACTGCTGGGCTCGAGTCTCTTCCATAGTAGGAGGGACATTGAGTTACTATAGTAAGTGGTGGTATACCACGCTGGTCAGACGTCTTGGAATAGGATTTTGTTTCGAGTTTTCCTTCTCTTACATAGATGCTATATGCGTTTTATATCCCTTAGTCGTCTCTTTCTATCACCCACGGGTAAGATAGGGGTGGTGAATTCTTACTCCGCCACTACACGAAATATTCATATTTTACTATAACAAATGGTAGGCAATTTTACTTTTGGTCTTTTTTTATTGCTGATGGTGACAAACGAGCAAGTATATCACCTAATGGCATGATGCCGCCCATGGACATTTGTAATGCCAGTGATACAGAAAAGCCGCTGTCTACAAATGGAAAACACCAAACCCATGCAGAAAGTTCGGCTACCCACTCTCTCGCTTACCAACACAGGGCCACATTGTTGACAGCTTTCTGTTTACAGCCGCGGGCTGGTCCGTGCGGGGTAGTACCACCACACTCTTGCAGAAAATCGACGCTTTAGTACGGTGGCAATATGCTGTTGCGCTTCATTCGGTGAGTGAGAGAGCCGAAAGCCCAACTGTTTGGGTGGGTTTCAGGGTTTAATTGATAGGCAGCGGCCTAGCTGTGCTATTACAATATATACAAAGATACATGGGTGGTAGTAACATTTATCATAAGGCAGGCTGCTTGCTCTTTTGCCATTATTAGCATTGAAAAAAAAATCCATTTCTTAGAAGAGTTGATATTGCATTATCGACCTCCAATAATTTTTGCAATATTTACGATGAAAGAGAAAAATAATTAAGTACATATTGTATTAATTCCATGTAATTGGAAGAAGAACAGGATGATAATGACATTCTGTTTTTCAAAAAGCAGTACTCAAGAACGCATTAAAGCATTAAGCTTTGTATTATATAGAAATATACTCGTTACGTGAATTGATTATATCCCGAGTCAGGATAGTCATTTATTCTGTTTTACAAAAAGCAGTACTCAAGAACGCATTAAAGCAGTAAGCCTTGTATTATATAGAAATATACTCGTTACTTGAATTGATTATATCCCGAGTCAGGATAGTCATTTAAAGAACAGAATGATAATGACATTCTCTTTTTCAAGAGACAGTACTCAAGAACGCACTGAAACAGTAAGCCTTGTATAGAAATATACTTTTTACTTGAATTGTATATCCCGAATCAGGATGGTCATTTAAAAATAACACAAATAATTGTATTTGTTAGAAGTGACACTAGATATGGGCGGTCACTCAGATTGCAAAGTCAATTACGTAATGTAGAATGTCCATAGTGAGAGTGGTAGCGACAATGAATACACGCTGTACTTTTAAATTTATATTGCACCTTATAATAATTACGATACGGAATCGAATACGAACAAGAATGACCTAAGATATTGTAACCGGCGGTATTTATACATACCGTGGCGTGATCTAGTACTAAATTCACAAACTTAATGGATAATATGAAATATTAAATATCTTAATTATTCTAATAATTATTTACATCCAAATATTATACAGGTCACATAGTCCTGTATAATAATATTAACAATCATTATAAATCCCTAAACATTAAGTTGTACGCCAGAAGTTGACACGCGGAAGTGTCAGTGTGATGAAATCATAAATCAGTAAAATAAGAATTTAATAGCTTAATCATTATACATAGTAAAACAAAACGATATTAGGATTGATTAATCGACATAGTGTAAGAAAGTACAGAGGTCTATATTAAAACGCAATATTTAGTAGTCGCGCCGGAAGCTGACAAGCGGATGGCGCCCATGGTATTAAAATTATACCAGTTTACAGAGATATGAATCAACTATTTACTTGATTATAAATTACTAATAATTAACATTATATAATACGATTAACAATATATTAATTAGGATGTGTTTATGTGAGGTCGGAAGTGCTACTCAATAACAGTAATTACAAATATTGAAATAAAAAGAAAATGAAACATTAAATATGAATGAGTATACACAGTAACAAATGAATACTGGTATCATGGCAACTCTATTAATTTCATTTTACATTTGGCACAGTATATATGATAAAAGAAATGCGTGAAATGTTGTCTTTTACTTATAAACGATTCTCAGTAACCAATTTTGGCTGTGATGAAAATTTATGACTATTCACAAGTAGAGTTATTATGCTTTAACATGTCAATAGCACATTGTGGAATATTGGAGTAGTGTTACCTCATTGGGTTGCCGAGATCAGTTGGCAATTAACTTTTTGAAACATAAATTTCCGAAAATTATTAAAATTGAATTGAACGTAATAGAATGATGAATTATTTAGGTAGGAAAATGAACGATCAAAGGTATGCTCAGGGCCTTTATTAAAAAGTGTATTAGATAATGTATTTTCGAATGACTAATTTTAATATTTTCATCCATTTTAGTAGTGGTAGTGCCATAACGTAGACATTTTGGGATGTACAATACTGTCTCAGAAGATCGATCTCTGAGCAGAGATTATGAGCTGTTGCGCTTCTCTAGGTGAACGAAAGATCTGAGAACCCAAGTTCTGGGTGGATTTTCGTTAGCAATC
Source organism: Lymantria monacha (assembly GCA_905163515.2). Taxonomy (NCBI): domain Eukaryota; kingdom Metazoa; phylum Arthropoda; class Insecta; order Lepidoptera; family Erebidae; genus Lymantria; species Lymantria monacha. The sequence goes on from LR991091.1 coordinate 22,355,248, forward strand.
AGTGACCCAGCTCTATCCCTGATATTGCGAAGGTGCATGAGCAGCAGTAAAGCCTATTATCAGATGGGCTACTCGGTTGATTGCCACCATTAAAAAATATAAAATAGTGTAGTAGAAACTACTTAGCTAGTCTATTGAAATATATATGCAAATACTGGTTATGATTGCCCAGTTTCCACGACTTAGTCTGACGAACGTTGTACGTCAATAATTTTGAGATTGTGCTAGTTAGATAGCAATAAGTTGGCATTTAAATTTGGACTAAATACCGGGTAGAGAGCCCTCAGCGCTCAGCCATAGTCCAGGTTAAGCTGTGACAGCCATCTGCGGTTAACAGCTGAAAGACAGACACAAAAAAAATTGGACTAAAAGTTAGAAAAAAACATTATATTGTAATCTATCTGCTTATATCCTTGGGGATATAGGTGTAAATAAAATTAAAAGTACAGTAGCTATGTGGCGTGATAAAGCTCTTGCACACGAATAATAAACCACGCTCACGCAACCATTGTCATGTGCCGTTTTAATTAGCTACCTATAAGTGAAAAATTTACAAGGTAGTATGACATTGATGTAGCACCTAATGTTAGCGAAACATGCCTCTAGTGGGCACGAAATATTTTAAACACGAGCATTTTACAGTGTTTGCTTATAGAAGAAGCTTGGCGAAGTACTTCGACCTCTAATACTTTAACAGCATTGAATAAAATTTAAACTAGATATACTTTATATTCTGCACATGCATCGCCTGTGGAGTGTGAAAATACTTCAGTTTCTTTATATTATAAAAAATATTATTATACTTGGTAATAGTAATAAAAGTAATATAGCAAGATAAATAGTTAAGCAAGTTATGAGTTGTTTTAAGTTACTGTTATCATAATAACTGATATCACTACAAATTCGGAACTAATATTGTAGTGTCTGATAGATATAATTTTAAAATGTTCATTATCTCAGTTCATATACGTCCCATTGCTGGGCTTAAGTCTCCCCACATTGGTAGAGAGATTGAACTAATATGCTATGCTGTACAGAAAGTTTGGTACTGGGTTTTATTTCGATTTTACCTTCTTTTGCATAGAAGTTGTATGTATATCATATCCTTAACTCGTACTTTTACGACAACACCAAGACAAAAATTGATGAATTACATTCTTACTCTACCATACTATAATATTTTCAGATATTATGTAGGTAGGTTTATTTTATTTTATATCGAATGCCAAACGAACGTCTGGTTAAGAAGATATACAATGCGAAAGTGGAAGGATGTAGGTACCGGAGGAGACCGAGACTAACCTACCTAAATCAGATTGGTCACGTACTGAAGGAAGCTGGAATCAAGAGTCTGCGAAATCGGCGAGCGTGTATGAAAAGAATTATGAATGTTGAGGAAGCGAATGAAGTATGCAAGGATAGAGTTCTCTGGCACTCTGTTTTCTCTGACTACCCTGCAAGGGATATGGCGTGATGATATGTATGTATGTAGGTAGGTATATTATTATACAGTAAACTATAATTATATAAACAAAAATATGATTTTGGTGTTAATCATGAGGGTAAATAATGAATGTAGTTTGTTATGTATTAGTTAAAACTCAGTACGTACTATTTTTCATTCTGTCCCGAAGTTATAACCAAAGTTGTATATTAAATGTTCATGTTTACATAGTAAATGAGAAAAGTTTGGCACTAAAATAAAAATAATAAATAATAAGAGTAGTTTATTATATTTGAGCCATGTTTAGTAAATACAATTTTTCCATTTTAACACAGGAAACTGAACAAAGAAGAATTTTAATGCAATTTACTACGACGCTCGGTGAATGTGGCTGCTGGCATTTTTATGGTAAGTCGTGTGAAAAGTGTCATGAGGAGAATATATCTCAAATAATTACTCACCCGTGTTAGTGATAAAAGCGGAGCGTGCATTTTTAAGGGCTTCGAAGGACGTCTCTGAACATACTATATATATATATATATATAGATATATATATATAGATATATATATATATATATATATATATATATATATATATATATATATATATATATATATATATATATATATATATGTATATATATATTTTGCAATGTTTTGTATTTTAAAATATAACTGCTTAGAGTTTAGCAAGTATTTAATTCAAATTACTGAAATTTAGCATTTAATATGCTTGATTATTTATAAAAATCCGATTAGGAGCGAAAAATGATTGTCACAAGTGGGATTCGAACCCACACCTGTTAGAAATTCGTTCCAAGCGTGCGAATCCAACTTGTGACTATAATTTTTCGCTCGTAATCGGGTTTTTATAAGTATTTAATTATTTATTCGTTTCATAAGCCTATGAACGTTTACAGCTAGACATAGGCTCATGGCAGTATATATCATATTTCATATTGAAAAGTGATATCGTTTTTCACCTGGTGATTCTTCAGGCAGTTTTATCTTACGCCTACCAAATACTTATTTCGTTCGATTATTCATTTTTACCTATCCTAGCTGTGGAGCAAATATTCATTTGCATATACGTTATAACTGTATAGTTTACTGTGTAGTTGGGAGCAATTTCGCTCAAAATGTAGCTTTTATTGAGTTATGGAGTATAACGCTACCTTGCCATCGGCCAGAAAATTCATGCTATATAAAGTCAGATGATAGCCTTAAAATAAAGGTGTTTAACTTTAGCCATCTTCCCTAACATGCAAATAATGTGTTTGCTGTATGGGCTTATTACTTTAACCGAATAAAAAAAAAACAAAATAGAGTGTAGATGATTACCAACATAATTAATAAAATTATTAATACCTACATTAGTAGGTATTAATAATTTTCACCGAAGACAAAGATCGGGTACCGGTGGCCCACTCGCACGGCGAAGAGAGTTTGCATGGTGGGTCTATGAGGTCACGCGCCACCTCTTCGTTTGATTTGGCGGGGCGAGACACATCCATAGCCCTCCGCAAAAATTAAAAAAAAAGGTATTAATAATTTTAAAGCCTATAAAAACTATTTTTTTATGTTATTATAAAATTTATTAAAGTAAAGTCGAAATATATGTATTTAGAAATAATTTTATACAAGATAAGTTAAGATAATTATATGCAAAAACCTGTTCTAGTTTTGCAACATTCTTTTCTGATAAGAAGATTAATAGATCTTTGGATATGTAAAACCTAAGTTAAAGCTACCTAAGTTAAAGCTAACTTTGCCATAATTTAAATAGTTGCAAGTGGCCACGGTCGTAAATTTTCCGTATTTTCTACTCGGAATTCTCAAATGTACTCGTTTTTCAAATTACCTTCCATAAAATTTAAATTATTCACTTAAGCGTAAATAAAGCTCGTTGTCGAAATTATTTTTTTTTATTGCGTATGGTGGCAAACGAGCCAGCAATACACCTGATGGTGTTACTGCCGCCCATGGACCTTTGCTATACCAAGGGTATAGCTAAGCCGCTGCTTACCATTACAATCCCCATACGCACCACGATGGGCTTCCGGCTCTTTCGTTCACCGAACGAAGCGCAATAGCACATTGCCATTAATTAGACGTCGATCTTCTGCGAGAGTGTGGTACTACCTCGGATGGACCGACCCGGGGCTGTATACAGAGAACTGTCAACAGCGTGGTCCTACCATTAATCAGTGAAAATCCTATAATGTATTTCTTAAAAAACTTAAGAATTTACAAACCTTGTGATGCTGTTTGAGTTTTCAACGATTAGTTTTTTGAAAACAACATAGTTACTATATTAAAAAATTAAATTCTCTATCACGGAGAACTTAAAACATAATTATAGTACACCGATTTATACGTATATAGCTGTGTGGTAGCGGTTTCGAATAATACCCACCTTTGCTTTGCTCGTGGGTGTCGTAAAAGACAACTAAGAGCCTTATAAAAACCTAGGCCAACTCCATCTGATGCCGTTTGGTCAACAATTATATTCCCAAGGAGGGTTGACGTCAGCCAGGCGGCATAGCTTCTACAATATGTACTATGAAAGAAGAGTATATATTGTATCGACCCCAAGTAATAGGGATAAGAGTAGGTGAATGATGATGATTTATACGTGTTGAATATGCTCAGACAGAGCATTATCAGCAAGTATAAAAGTAATATTGTATGAAATTGAACTGGCGATACTTGGCATGACAAGTTACTATTTCGAATTATGTCATCCGCGTAGTTAATTATTATTGCTGAATCAAACATTTCAAATGTGTTCGTTGACTTTGTAACATAGCTGTCACAAATAAATATTAAGAACTAAGCGATATATAAAAAAGAAATTAAAAAGTAATAAAATACCTTCGGGTTGCGAGCCCTCAGCGCTCACCCATTGTCTGTGTAAAGCTGTCAAAGCCACTCGGCTAACAGCAGCGGTAGTGGACTTTTTAGTGGGTATTCCAGCCCCGGGGTTGGCGAGTCCCACACTCCCCATCGTGCGGGGGTTAGTGCGTAAAGGCATTTTAATACCACAGTGTGAACAAAAAAAAATGTGAGCCGTCATGGGAAGCCTGGCAGATGTAAAACATCGTGTGTGTACAAGTAATATGCATAAAAGATAATATTATTACAGGAATTAAATATAGCCTAATGAAAAAATGAAGTATTACGAATTTATCAAAAATATAATATATATATTAAAAAATATATAAAGGCACAAGGTTGATCACTTTGATCTTCTGAGTTATCACTATCACACATATTTTATTGTCAAAAATAAAAATAAAAATGTTTCACATCAAAATTAAATAAAACGCAGGTTATGTGTACCGTAGTAAACAACAACGTCGAACTGAGTGAGAAGCCACACCGTACACTCTACTACATATAAAATATATATATATATATATGTATACCTCAGTATAGCGTGGCGACCCGTCGCCACACCGTACACTCTACTACACATAAAATATATATATGTATACCTTAGTATAGCGTGGCGACCCGTCGCCACGGCAAGCGTCGCCACGCCAATAATTCGGTTTACAAGTGAGCCTATAGATGTTTCACATCAAAAAAAATACATAAAAAAAGTGTGTGTCAGCTCCGACGCACGACTGGAGTTTACTCCTTAAGTACGATTATCAAAACAGGCGCAAAAAAAGCTCATTTAACTAAAAATAATATATATATATATATATATTTTTATTTACATTTATTAAAACTGTTCAGTGAAGTATTATCTCACGTCAGAAAATGAAAGGTGCGCAGAATAGGTTGCGCACCAAAAACGTAACGAGGTCATTCGATCACTAGATTTAACTCCTCAATTTTTCTCATACCGGGCGCCTTATATGAAAATCGATTCTTAAGGAGTAAACTCCAATAAAATTTTTGAAAAAAAAAAATGTTTTTGGTAATATTTTATGATAAAATATATAACAAAAAAGTTAAGGTAAATCTATTTCTACAATCTTCTAACAAAATAAATTGCTCACTTCTACCACTAACAGTCAGCTGCGGTAAATGGTTTATAGTTATAGAGGATACCGCGCTACACCGTTTTAGGTACTTATGATAACTGTGAAGTTCGATATTACTGGGAAAAATTGTACGTGCCGGCTATAATAGTTTACTTTTATCGCTAAGACTTGCTTAGAAAGCGCTGCATAGAATATTGAACGCTTTGGACATTTCGTATAAAATGCTAATATCGGTATTTTTGTTTAGCATATATATATGTATTTTTTATAGTTATATCTTTTGTTAAGTAGTAAAAATAATTAATTTTCCTTTTTATTATTTATTATTTCATGTTCTTATTCAAGAATGGATGCGCTGAGTTGTAAATATAATTACATACACAATCATAGGCATATATTACATAATATATGCTTACAGCCGTTAAATGAACACAGTTTCAAATTTAAAGTTTGTCGCTTTTTTTTTTGGGGTGGGCTACGGTCGGCGCATTCCTAGCACCACTCCGTGCGGGGCGACAGAGGGGAGTAAGCACGCACACCCGTAACCCACCCGTGACACCTCGCCTTCGTCATTGGACCGACCATCGGAGCAGAGTGAACTTGACGTCAGTGGCCGGCCCGACGGAATACTCCCCTGAGGGGTACCCGCTCCTTGACCGACGCCCCGGGGAGGACATCGATCTTTCCTCACACGGTCAACCTCTCGGCGGGCGACGAACTAATTCCCCGGTTCAGTCACCCGGTTACTGAGAATTTACAAAGAAAAGGCCTTAAAGTCAAAGAAATCTATATATTGACCATCGACTGTTTAACTATGTATTCTAACCCAGCAAATCATGATATCGCTCGCTTAGAAGAATAGTGTCACAATTAAAAATAGCAAAATTTTTCAGGAGGGTCAAAATAAGTATTTCCTTTTTTTCAGCTCGGTTCAACAGCGATTCCAAATGCACGAACGTCAGAATAATATCCTTAAGAATGAAGATGAAGAGTTGATAGGGTGAACTTATAATATTAACACCCTTCCACCATTAAAAAATGAACTATAATGAAAATTGTAATTTTTAGAGTTGTGACACTATTCTTCTGGGCAAGCGATATAGTAGTATATTTTAGAGTATACCATTCGATGAACGAAGCAGTTTAAAAATCTGTTACATAAACTTATTAGCTAATTTAGAATATAGTTTTTATTTAAAAACATTTATTACAATTAAAGAGGTGACCTTAGTGCAAAATAATAAAGACATGCATCTATCCTTTGAGCCAGGCTAATTTTTTTCTTCTAGTGAATTTTTCATATTAGCTTTCTGGAAGACCTATCTAATAAATATTTGATTATAAAAAATACTCCTTGCAAAAGCCACATATTATATTTATTTTAAATAACAATTAAGTACCATATTATATTCATCCATCCATCCATCAGCCCGTCAACGTCCACTGTTGGACATAGGCCTCCCCACGAGAATGCCATTTGCTGTTTACCGACGGTTTCCTGCGATATCCTATATTATATATAACATAATTATATATCCATATATTTGAGCTATATATATTATATATGGCTGTGTGGTAGCGGCTACGAATACTACCAACCCTTACTTTGCTCGTGGATGTCGTAAAAGACGACTAAGAGCCTTAAGCCTAAGCCAGCTCCATCTGATGCTATTTGGTCAACAATTGCGTTCCCAAGGAGGGTTGACGTCTGGCAGGCGGCCGGTCATAAAACAATAACTTTTACAATATGTACTATGAAAGAAGAGTACATATTGTATCGACCCCAAGCAAAATAAAATGCAGGAAAAATGAAAGGCAGGAAATATAATTGCACTGGGTGTAGCGAAATGGGTCGTGCATTTTTAGTGGTTAAAAAATAAAAGTTTTTGTCCACTGTAGAGTGCAGTGTAGTTAAATTTTGAGAAGGTTAATGTTCATCACGGGAAACAAGGAGACAGTATTATAAAATATAAGTGCGCTCCGGTAATGTACTACTGTTTTTTTTGTACAACTGCGGGGATTAAGCTCTTGTTCTATTATTTTTTGTTGTACGAAAACAGACTTTTAGAGTGCTAATTTTATTATTATGATTTCTTTATTGATGTAGTATCAAGCTTGATGAGGTAAGCCAAGTAGTAGGTAGTAAATAAGTTTCAGAGACAGCATTTGACTTTAATTTGACTTTCATTTCTTCCGTGTGGTGGCGGAGTAAGACTACATTTCACCACCCCTATCTTACTCGTGGGGGATCGTAAGAGCCGACTAAGGGATATAAAACGCATATAACATCTATGCAAAGAGAAGTAATACTCGAAAAAAAAACCCTATACCAACACATCTGACCAATGTGGTATAGTAGGTCAGTTTCCCTCTCATTATGGAGGAGGCTCGAGCCCAACAGTGAGATATATATGAGCTGAGATGATGATGATGATGATGATGATGATTTGACTTTAAAGATGACGTAGTAGTTAAAATACCAACCTACTTTACCAAGTGTCGTGAGTTCGATAATACTATATAAATTGTTGTTCTGAGTTTGGGTGTTTTTATAAGTGTGTCATGTAACACCCTCTATTATACACGTAATGACGAAATTAGAACTATAGTCTATCTAATCTAAGGAGTGCACTTTGACAGATGTTGGAGTAAGTTGTTTAGTTATGTGAACCAAATAATCGCTATCGAAAATATCCGATTTTAGTGAGAAATCGATATTGACTCTTTTTAATTAATAATCGGCTTTTTTTTTTTTTCAGAAAAGATATGAATAATTTAAATGCTTAATTAATACTAAACAAATTTAATAATTTCCGCATAAAATCTATTCAGCATATTTAGTAGGCATAGGTTAAGTAAAAACAAAAACTGGATTTAATAATAGCCATTTATTCACAATCGCTATTAATGCTTGAATTATCATGGTCACGAACATTAATAATTATTTCCTTATCAATAAAATTGTCGAACTGTACATCTCTGTCAAAATCTTTATTCGATTAATTATATTATTCTCATATTTTATCGATTATTTGGATATTCGTGAATTTGAACTGCCAAGCACTACTGTATAGAACGTAATGACGTGACATTGTAAGATCGTCAATAATAATTGCTATTTACCATGTTATTTTAATTTTAAATTAGTTTTACGAGTTTCAACATTAGATTATTGTACAAGAAAGTTACGCAACGTTAATTATGTAAATAACTTAATAGTTTTTTAAAATTTCTGATGTAATGTTTGTAATCATGTATATACGTTTGAGCAAGGTTATTGTGTATTAAAAAATGCGAAACGTCAAAATGCACTTCTTAGATTAGATGAACTATAAACACAAAACATCAACCCATCTCCTACCTGTATGTAAACTAAAATAGTTAACCTAGAAGGGATACAGTACGCAGATATAAAATCTTGTACTGTCCTCGTCTAACCAGCGTGTTATCATAGGTCAATGTCTCTCCCAATGTGTGAGCGGCCTAAGCTCCACAAAGAGGTTTTATGGACTCGGATGAACAGATGACATAATGAATAGAAAACGCATCCGTGTAGTGAGATTAGAATACCACGTTACCCCATCCCTAATTATTCTGTAAGGGTCGTAAAAACTTGAGGTCGCAGGTGGATGGGCCGGTAATTAATACGCCGCCGAAAATATTGGAAAAACTGTAATTTATTGCTAGACCGCTAACGCTCCACCCTAGTCAAAAGGGTAATCCACCGGTCTGACCACTGAGGTTAAAGAATTGGTACCAGTAGTCAGTTCAATGGCATGCAGTAGCTTATGAAGTTGTGTACCACTCATACATAAATCCAAACGGAACGGCCGGGATGCGTTCACACCTTAGTCTGCTAAAAACAAGAAGTAAAAATCACCTGATACATCGTCAATAGTTAGCAACGTTCAACTAGAAACTCATAATACCAAGTATGATTGTCAACTACCGGAGAATATAGAATGTGCCCTCATTTGAGGTAATCTAAGTCCGAAAGTATCTACTATAGATATATATGTTGATTGGCTAATGACGAAGAAGAATAGGAGGGGAATGTATTATTCTTTACAAGCACAGATAATGCCAAACTACAAGTTTTAAGAACAATATTTGGATGACAAAGATAGCTTGGTATTTTCTTTTAAGTTTTCTTTTTGGAAAATATATTTAGATATAAAAAAATATATGATAAATAATGAAATGAAAAACTTAAAAATTATAAAAGAGAAAAATAATAACAAAAGGAAAACCAAGGATTATTGTAGTGTATGCGTGTAATATTAGAATTACACGCTTAACTTCTAGACACGTTTCACACTATTGCACAACCGTACTCAACGATCCGCAACGCACAAATGCCCCGCGACAAGTCTCTACAGAGCTCTTATACCCATATTATTCGATCTACCCGCATTAACGAATTATATTACATGTGCATACACTACATCTCCCCCTTGTTTTAATTTGTTTTTGTTATGTTAGTCGAAGTTATTAATTACCATGTAAGGAAGCAGACATCCCATTTAAATACATTATACTTTTTCCAATATTACTTTTGTTTAAAATCTACATTTACTATGTGATTTTAAATTTAAATGAATATTCTATTTAAAATTAAATTTGCTAAGAAAGAACTTGATCAATCTTCTCTGATGGTTGCAATATCTGTACTACGATTACTAGACTAGTTTACTACGATTACTAGATTGACAGATACAGCTCTTTAGAGAGAATTACCACATCATGAAACTAAATAATGTAAAGACGTACGATGCCAGCTCTGGTTCACTATCCTCTATTTTACGACATAGCCCTCTTCCTTTAGTTTACTCTTAAAGAAGTTTGTGTGAGAGATACATACCACATTTGAACAATACATTAAATAATATAAAACCTCAAATTAAGAATCAAATAGATTGTTTCTGGAAGACCACTCGCAGGTATCGAATTCAGGACCTTCTAGACTGTACACCAGCGCTGTGAAATCTGTTCGGTCTTATAATTAGATGCAAAAGTAGATTAAATCTAGAATCTAACGCTGCTCTGCAGTATCTAGATGGTCTTATAATTTGTAGTGTCAATTATCTTTTTGATTTAACAGAAGACTTACAGATCACCGACTCATCTAAAACGTCATCTACGCATATATTGTAACCACACACATCACAATCATTTTTAAAGAAAGCTTCAAATCGCTAGGCTTTGTAATGACACCGTGGATTCAGTTTATTTAATTTCTAGATTAGAGGTGTACATTTAGCGCGTTATACTCCTCCTCCATTCGCCTTATTATGGAATGATGTACTTTATAACCTGGGACTCTCACGTGACGAAGTATAACGCGAGGGCAGAACGTGTGCCGAACCATAGCACCAGTCAACTGTTGTGCAAAGACAACTTGAAATACGACTAGATATAATCAATAATAAAATAGGGAAATTTCAATAAATATGTATACACAATGTGCATAATACATCATGCTCCACACCTCTGGCCAATTGAACATAGTTCACAAAGTTGTGAAAACGTGAAACAATATTATGAAGTCTCACCAACCGAAGACTGCAGCATCTGCATACCAATGATAGAATTGCCCTCGCCTATTAATGCAAGGAATTAGAAATTATTATTTAAACATTCTTTTTTCAGGTTTCTTTTTCTATTCTACATTCTTTCAAAGAATTATTAGGCTCTTCCTCCGTTTACTGCTATACACAAAATATGGTAGTTAAATTTCATACAAATTACAGCTTCATCATTTAAGTCTAATTATTTCAACCACCATGCCGCTGTAGAATTTTAACGTGTTTACTTCTAAGGATGAGGGCGTATTAATTATATTTTTCTAATTATATACTCTTGGCACTATATATCTGAAAGTGCGGCTGTGGAACTTTGCCACTATCTTAGAATGTAACGAAAATCGGTGGACGAATAGAGGTATTAACAATTCATAAGCAATACTTTCTTCAAAGAATTTGGGATTTCGCAATATACATCGCATGCTTATTTTTCTTTTGAAAGTTGTAAAGACAAAACTCGTATAGAGGAGGTTGTACAAAATTTAAATATGCTGTGCATTTGAACTTTGCCTTATTATAAAATGGTCTACAATTAGATATATTGGCTGCATTAGAGTTCTTACATATATTGGCCTCAACATACTGCAACAATATATAGTCAGCAATTTATTGAAACAATACACTGTCCGTAGTGTGAACGAATCACACTGTTGACATGGTCAACAATCTGCTATATTTTTTTTTTGGTGTAGTTCAGTTTGTTGCCATGAATATAACTGGCTACAGTTTTAAGTAAATTTATATTTGGGACTATCCATAAACAACTAAATTGTTAGTTTTGTAAGTAACGTTCTAGTATTCATAGAGTCATTTAATGAAATTTCATATGTATGGTTTCGATTATTATCCAACTACTCGTTTGTCTTGGTTTTAATTTTGCTTTTATTAGTGTTATACAAATGGTCATCCAAGTAATATTTGGCGAACCAAACTGCCCGTCAACTTTCAACATCAACCTTAATTTTTGTCAAAATAATAGAGAGTTATTATTTTTATTTTGTTAAATCTCTATGTCACATAACGGCTTTTTTTTATCGAATACATTTATATTCTAATCATAGTTATTTATTTATTAATTTCTCAATCAATTTTCTTATTGATAACAGCGTAGCAATAAGAAAAGCAACGTATTAACCTACAACCCGATTTTAAGCTTATTTGAACTTTAAACAATCAAGACGTAGGTATAAAAATTGTACAGTTTAATGATAATTTATGCCAGAAATTTAGAAATATATATATATTTATTTTTTCATGTGTCAAATAATGTTCATATCCAACGACAACCTGTCTACAACTGTAAACACGTGCGCGTCATTGTCGATCGACCACAGTATAAAACCACTGTTTTAGGAGTCCGTACTCATATCTTGGCTTTAGCTACAGAAATATGTGCAATTAATTACCACCTAAATCGTTTTTTCTTTATGGCATTCTGGCCGACCAGCACAACAGAAACTGAATTCCAACGGATTATTTGTATTTATTCATTTCAATACTTATTATTGTTATTTAAAAAAACTTTAACCAATAAAATTATAACTGTTGTTCTTAGTTTAACATACAGAGACTACATATTATTTAGGTATTTGTGCGCATGCGAGTTTCATGTGTAATTTATTTTATTCTGTTTAATACATTCAAATATTGATTTAACTGCTCTAAATTCCACACTCGCATCTGCCAGTAAACGTTTTTACATCATATTTCAATATTTTATTCCTGGCTATTAGTTGGTAAATATGAATGATACTAAAATCAAATATATTGACTTGTTTGCGTGGCTTTTACTGAAAATAAGTAACCGTATTACAACAGCATAGCCCTAATTTTATATTTTGGTAATTTGACATAGTTTTTACTGAAAATTAATAATACTTTTATAAAATGAACGAGTCAAATATATTGTCTCATATTTTTGAATGACTTTTACCGAATATCAACAACAGTATTTTAACTGCAAAGCCATATTATATTTTTATAATGCGTAAATCGAATATATAGACTCTTATTCTTGCGTGGCTTTTACTTGAAATCAATAATATTATTTTAACTGCATAGCCATATTATATGTTTAATGCGCGAGTCAAATATATAGACTCTTATTCTTGCGTGGCTTTTTACTTAAAATCAATAATATTATTTTAACTGCATAGCCATATTATATGTTTAATGCATGAGTCAAATATATAGACTTATTCTTGCGTGGCTTTTTACTTAAAATCAATAATATTATTTTAAATGCATAGCCATATTATATGTTTATAATGAGTGAGTCAAATATATAGACTCTTATTCTTGCGTGGCTTTCTACTTAAAATCAATAATATTATTTTAAATGCATAGCCATATTATATGTTTAATGCGTGAGTCAAATATATAGACTCTTATTTTTGCGTGGCTTTTTACTTAAAATCAATAATATTATTTTAAATGCATAGCCATATTATATGTTTATAATGCGTGAGTCAAATACATACTCTTATTATTGCGTGGCTTTTTAACTTAAAATCAATAAGTATATTAACTGCATAGCTATATTATATTTTTATAATACCGGATTTAAATATATTGACTTTATTTTCCGGTTTTGACGTGACTATTCTCAAAGAACGAAACCAACAATGGTCTTACAATTGCATTATATTTATATGTTTATAAGTACTCATTGCGTGGACTTAATTATAATTTTCTGTTTATGTTAGATACACGTCTTATTTAATGAATTATAAAAGTTAATGTGCGAGCATAGTTCTTAACATAGTCAATTGATCTATGTGGCTTTTATTGAAAATTGACAGTGTTACATTTCGGTAAGCAAATATTTATGGGGTAGACCTAATATAATTTGGTAATTATGTTAAACGTATATAGTCCTTAAAATTGTTACTTAATTGACTTTGCGTGACTTATTATAATTCGTCGCTCTTATAATTTAAAAGTGCTTATGGCGTGGACTTGTATATAATACAGTCCCTTAAAGTTATTGATTGATATGCGTGGCCCTTTTTTTTTTGTTTTACACATTGGATAGTTTTTAAGTAAAGCTATTTTGATTCACTTAAATTGAGCTAACATGCGAATAGAATTGTATTCGCGTCTAGACAAAATTGAATAATAATTCAATAATAATTTAACTGTCATTATCTAAAGACGCGTTTAATAATAGAATAATAAATATGGCATTAAAATAAAATTTAAAATTTAGGTGCTCAAAATGCCAACTATTACGTATACAACGATAACATATTACGTTGGTATTTTTTAATTTTTTTTTTAATTTCTTATGGGTAGTTAAACAACCATAGTTTTACACGACCTTATTTTTGATACAAAGCATGGCCCTTAGTAAGAAAGGATAGTAGTAAGAATTTGCTTGTCAGAAACAATTGTTTACGTATCATCTTTGTGTCAAAAGCTATTTATAATTCATTGTATAATGAGCATTCATGAATTTTAAATCAATATTTATTTTATTATAATACCACAATTTCTAATACGCTATTAAAAACGTGGCTATACGTAAACCACCCACAGGCAATCATTACCTATTCCTTCCTTAATTTTAATATTTTTTACAGTGTACTCACGTTTATCCTCGTCGCCATTTGTAGTGTATGCGTGTAATATTAGAATTACACGCTTAACTTCTAGACACGTTTCACAATATTGCACAACCGTACTCAACGATCCGCAACGCACAAATGCCCCGCGACAAGTCTCTACAGAGCTCTTATACCCATATTATTCGATCTACCCGCATTAACGAATTATATTAAATGTACATACACTACAATTATTATATTTGATTTTTAATTTCCCAACGTTTCGAACACTTTACAGCATTTATGATCACGGGAGGACCATGCACGCTGTAAAAGGTTCCAAACATCGGGAAATTAAAAATCAAATACCTACAAACGCGATAGAAGCCTTAAAAATAGTTTTATTTCAAATTTGTAATATTCGCGTAAACATTAGAAATTATATTATAATATTAGGCCTTCATATTCTAATTACATTTTTTTCATTGGGTGAAAATAATGTTAAAGTAATATTTTTTTTAAATGGAAACTAGCTGAATAGATTTATCTCTCCTGAAACCTTCTGCATCCTAAATGTATATATTATATATGTGAATTTTAGTAACTTTAACAATGATTTCAATATATATGATATATTCCTATATATTGAAATCATTGTTAAAGTTACTAAAATTCTGTAAATATTGCTAGTTTTTAATTATTTATTTATAGCTTTTTTTTCGCTCGTTTCGTATTTCAAAACTATCAGCAGAAAAACTCAGTAACTATACAGTTTTAAATCAGGATTGAAACATACATTTCAATTGTGTTATTGCATGCAAATATTGTATGTGCATTCTACTAAACAAGTGTAGCAAAATATATTTATTTCCCACATTATCAATATAATAAACGTTTCGGGAAAAGTTAAGCAATATAGTGTAGATTCGACCGTTATAGGCGCATGATGACCGGCCCTTACTGAATTATGTATGAAGGACTGTGTATACTAATCTACACATGTCCTTGTGGCGAATAAACAAAGAAGCAGTAAAAGTTATTGCAGAATAAGATATTTGTCTTTTATAACGTTTGGTGCTCGAGAAAGTAAAGTTACGAGTTTATGTACGATATCAAATAATATTATGAAATCAAAACTTTTGTACTTCATTTTTATTACATAAATGTAATTGCGTATATACGCGTATATACCCATATATACCAGTCATATAAAATTCTATGTATAAAATAGAATATGCAATAAATCTGACCGCCCTAATAATCTATATCTATAAAAGAGGATGTTTTTATATATGACATCGCTAAATTCAGAAACTATTTGATCGATCATTATGAAAATTGTTATGTATATCTATTTTTCACGGAGAAGGTTTATATACCCATTGATGTATTTTTTTTTATTGCTTATGGTGGCAAACGAGCAAGCAGCACACCTGATAATAAGTGTCACTGTTGCCCATGGACCTTTGCTATGCCAAGGGTATTAGCTATACCCTTGGTAAAATTCAAACATCCATGGATGGTAAAAATAGAATATTATTTTATGAAGTGAAAACCTCTTTTGGCGCACCGCACACTGACTTTTTCATAGGCTGTAAGTGAGGCTGATCCATCACGCTCTGAGGTGGAAGGCTCGATCGGGTGACCTCGGGACCACCGAGTGTACCCGAGTGGGAAAGATACATTCAGCTGCTCTTAACTGCTGTGTCGCTGTGTTTACTATATTCAATTTATATGTAGGTACATTGTTGTACAGTGAACCAAGCTGTTTTCTAAGTCTTATAACTTGCTAGAAAACAAAGCTAACATCCTCATTTATGTGCCATATCTTAGATAATTTCATATGGTTTATCAGAATTAGGTTTTTAGAAGATCAGAGAAACAAACAAGGCCATAAAAAAAGTTTAAAAAAAAATGAAATTTGGCTCACTGTGTACCTACTATGGGTAGTTTACACTGAACCACGCGTATTTCAACAGTAAACCATAATTTTACTATTAGTTTATTATTATTTTTATTTCTATTTCACTCGTTTCACTATCTCCGTCTAGTATAACTTTTTTTTATTCTTTCTCATATTTTGCGTTTTTCGATTCTTACTTGTTGATGAAAGCATTCCATTTCCACAATCCTGTAGAACTTTTCTCTTATACCTTTTCTTTTTCTGGCGTATCCGTTGCTATGATGCTTTTGCCTAGTTCATTTGTTGGAACGAGGACCAGCCTTAATTTGAGGCCGAAACATTAGTGAAGTGATGATATACTTCTTGGGTTTATGATTTATGATTTTCATCACATGCTTCATCTCGTTTCTTTGACGTTGTCACGTTTTGGTAGTAACTATGATGTTCTTCTGATAATATAGATGGACTTTCTTGATCAGCAATAACAACGATATTATAGCTTGAATAACGTGTTTCTATCGGAGTCGAGTCCTGGGGCTGTTGATTACAGTTTCTATTAATTTGAAGAATTGCATAATCTTCAGTATGAGGCAGTTTTGGCGACACCGCAGGAACGGGGCGGTCTGTCACGCTACTTGACATAAAGTCTTCATAGGAGAATATATCCTTATTATAGAGGCAAATTCCACATTTGGCAAAATCTGTTGATATATTTAGTGGACTCATGGATCTGGGATGAGCATAGTCAATAAATCTTACTATCTCGTAGATTGTGACTGTCTCCCTGAGTTTTATAGCATCCATGGCTCAAGCGCAGAATAATAATAGGTCATTAAAGAACCCATTAAGACCCACATCTAAAAGTTGCAATTTGTTCGTAGTGTGAGGATGAAATGTGAGAACCACAGCAGCAGACTTTTTCGCTAAATCTAGAACTTTAATGGATAAATGAGACTTATGATAGTTGACCTCCGTGGCCAGCCTGGTGGTTACCCTTTGTCATACCTAGGTACAAGTGATATATTATCACCATGTTCGTGTTTATATTTAACATAACGGCGCAATGTATGGTACGGTCTTTTATAGGCTTTTGCTGCCGTCGTAATAGAATCACAATTTTCTGTCATTTGTAAAGCTAAACCATATCGTCTTTCTTATGTTACACTATTTTTCTTTCTTATTTTTTTTGGACTTGACATCCTTAAAAAACAAAAATATTATTGATTTGCAGCAGTACACCATTAAAGAACAGAGAACCATATCATAAGGTACACAATGAACCGGTTCACTGTGTACTATGTGGACCTGATTCACTGTTCAATACACATATCTACTATTCAACTTATAACAACAAAAAAAAAATAAGTTATACACTGAATTGGCACGATGCAATAAGCTCATAATAACAAAAACAACGAAAAATTTAACACCATACGGCTTTTGTTCCTATAATTAATAGCAAAATATACAAAAATTGAGACACTTACGTGAAAATACTATGTATTTTGAGCGGAAAACAAACAAATGGCTGTCATACATTACGCTCTAGCTACGACCGCCGATTCACTACGGGAGAGGGGAAAGGTGCCTATGAAGCATGTTTTAACATGATCGGTCAAATCGCCAACTTCTCATTTTCTCAATATAGCGGTGGTTCAATGTATCTGGTTGGTTCACTGTTCAACAACGTACCCTAATATTTGTTATTATTAATTATTATCAATTATTAAATAGTTTTTAATAGTTATTTTTTGACGGCTGGCTATGGTATAGTCACATGCATACATACTCCCTGGGGCATGCTTTTTATTTTTTTGTATTTGTTTTTATTCATAGGTTTTTACTTCTGTCGGCAGTCATGACTGTTTTGCGTTTCTTTTTGGTTTCAAAATTATTGACCATTAACAAAAGTGCACCTGTTATAAAATGTCCTTCACATCAAAGATTATTTTAATCCTTTACACTAAGAACCTCGAAATTATCAGAATTAACTTAGCATATAAATTGCGAACCCTGCTATCCTTTAAGGGTACCAGGGCATTAATCAAGCGCTTCTGTGGTAACGCTTAGCTCGCAATATAATCTACTTCATCTTTGTATTGTAAAGTAAATTATTAAATAATATAACAAGCCAATTAAATAGTAAACAATAAAAAATTAATATTGAAATTAAAATTAAATTAAACATTACTAATTTTTAAATTCATCATCATCATCATCATCATCACAGTAATAATAAATAAATAAATGTCCCACTGCTGGGCTCGGGCCTTCTCCGTAATGGGAGGGAAATTAACCCACCATACCGCGCTGGGAAGACGTGTTGGTATAGGGTTTTGTTTCGAGTTTTCCCTTTCTCGCATAGATGTTATATGCGTTTTATATCCCTTAGTCGTCTCGTACGATCACCCACGGGTAAGATGGGGTGGTGAATAGTATTCTTACTTCATCATCACAAGGTAAGATTTTTAAATATTTAAATTCAGTTATATTAATTTAAGTGTAGTCACGGAGTAAGAATACCGTTCACCACCCTCTACACCACACCACATCTTATCTGTGGGTATCCTAAAAGACGATTAAAGGATATAATATGCATATGGCATCTGTACCAGAGAAGGAAAATTCGAAATAAAAGTCTATACCAACACGTTTGACCAGCGTTGTATAGTAGTTCAATTGCCCTACCATTGTGGAGAAGGGCCGGGCTCAGTAGTGGAACATATGTGGGCTGAAATAATGATGACTACTGACTTACTAATATTATTTAACTGCACAACTTTCACTTGTCAACTGAAGTTTTGAAGATTAATACTGATGCTCTTACTGGTAGGGCCTCGCTATTGACAGTTTTCTGTCTACAGTCGCAGGCTGGTCTGTCAGAGATAGTACCGCACTGTCGCAGAAGATCGACGTCTAAGTAATGGAAATCTGCTGTTGCATTTCGTTCGGTGAGCGTGAGCCGCAAGCCTAACTGGGTGGGTTTGGGTTTTGTATTGGTAAGCAACGGCCTGGCTATACCTTTGATATTGCAAAGGTCCTTAGGCGGCAGTAACACTTACCGTCAGGTATACTGCTTGCTCGTTTCTACATATATCCTATGCAATAAATAAAATAATAATAATGCCGTATTAATATTATTATTATCAGTTTGAAGGGAAAATGTCATGGAACTTCGTAACCGTAAGCAAAACTGACGGATATCTGTAATGAAAATCTCTTCGATTTCGTAACTGAATCTAATATAAAAGTTTCGCATAATTGGGGATATGTTCAGCGTTTGCTTGAGACACATTATCAAAGGTTTCCTTTTAACTGGCCAAGCCAACCTTTATTTTTTTTAGCCTATCGACTTTTAGTATTGGACATAAGCTTTTCCAAAGAGGCCATTATATTCGCCACGCTTAATGTTTCGATTTTAAATTTCCCTAAAAATCCTATATCAGTAACTAAAACTATAGGATATTTCAAAATAATCTCATATACTTACCATATTTGATATTAGTAAAATGTTATTACTATTCGTGTATATGTCTAGATTTAAAATGTCATGTTCTTTTATCATAAGAGCTAGAACCGATGGTCCGATTACGAGTGAAAAATGATTGTCTCAAGTGGGATTCGAACCCACAGCTATTGAAAAACCGTTCCAATCGTGCTGCCACTTACACCACCATGAACTATTGTAGACATTCAATTCTCGCATCGTATTATATTTTCGTCTTAAAGGAGACGTGCGCCATCTACCTGACATTGTTTACACATTGGAATTAGAACGGATTTTCAATAGGTGTGGGTTTGAATCCCACTTGTGACAATTATGTTTCGCTCGTAATCGGGTTTTTATAAATAATTAAGCATCTTAAATGCTAAATTTCAGTAATTTGTAGAACTAATGGTTTTAGAATCTCTCTGATTCAGAGATTTATCACGATATTTTTTTCACTGTTAAAATTTATCTATATGTATAAAAGAGATTGTTTATATATATGACAATGCTAAACTCAGAAACTATTTGACCGATCATTGTGAAAATTGGTATGTATATATAATCTTTCTTGGAGAAGTTTTATATGCTATCCTCATTGATGTAACTCGCTACCAGGCGGCATTGCAATATATTGACTTTTACAAGCAAACTCAGCCCACTGGCTGGGTTAGCTTGTAATAATTATTTATTTACATAAGATTATACATATGCATCATCATCATCAACTTACTTTTATCCCAATGTATTTGGGGTCGACACAATATGTCTTCTCCTTCCATATAACCCTATCAGACGTCATCTCTGTAGTCACTCCTTGTTGATCCATGTCATGTTTCACGCAGTCCATCCATCTTTTCTTCGGTCTTCCCTTACCCCTAAAGCCTTCAACATTCAAACTTAAAACTTTCCTCACAACATTACTTTCATCCCGTCTCATCACATGTCCATACCATGTCAAATATTCACTCCTTAACTTTGCCGTCACTAGCACAAGTTTTCCAACTTCCTCTTATATGTTCATTTCTTACTTTATCCATTATACACATGCGTATAACATCGAAAAGTTAAAAGTCATTGTGGGTTTTAACGCTAGATATATGCTAGATGAAAATAAAAAAAAAAGGAAAGTAAATATATACTCAACAATTCCGACTTCACTCACGTATATGAGTATCAAACGTAACCGTAAAGGCGAAAGTTTAAATTGGTCATTGCTAGTAAGTTAGCAAGTGCACGCTAACTTAATTGGTAACGCGACCAAATCATTACTTCAGGTCGTTGGTTAATAAGATTAAAATTATGTTTTTATTTAAAAATGCTAGTGTTTGATACTATTTCTTTAAATGTTAAATATCTAGACGACCAAGCTTTGCTCGGTATTTTGTTTTTGTGTGTTTTAAAAGATATATTTAAATATAATAAAAAAAAAACAATTAAAAAGGTAAAAAAAATAACAAAAAGAGAAGAGAACTAAGGATCCGAACTGGAGATGTCTCGATTAGACTGCTCTATATTTCAATTGAGCTATGTCTATTCTTAATGATAGCATCAAAATTTGCTTTCTTATTTTATTAGTTTCTAAAATCATATTTTCTGTTGGCTGAAAATACTGAAAAAACAATATTTTATATAAATGAAACCTAGCTAGATCGATTTATCGTACCCGAAACCCCCTGCATGCTAAATTTCATGACAATTGTTGGTGTCGTTTCCGAGATTCAGAAAAATTACATAAACAAGAATTCCTCGTTGAAAGATATTAGATTAGATAGATTAGCAAGACAAAATATTTTATTATTAATCTCATAAAATCACTTAAAATTTGAATGATCTTGTCAGCATCGAAAATTGTTTTAATGAAGCTTCAACTGTTAATTATAATTACTAAAAAATTAATGTTTAATCATAATTGACCTTAAATAATATAAAATTTTATATATAGAATCATTTACTTTTTGTGATAGATAACAAAGAATTTGTGTCAAAATAATGTGAGTCAAAATTTAATAACTAAAATGTAGCGGATAGATATAAATCTCTGTAATAACGATGATTTGTTGGATGTGAGACACCTAAGTCTTCCCGTGACCATTAACTCAGAAAACGTTTGAAACATCGGGGAATTAAAAATCAAATACAAACGCGATATAATCCGTAAAAATAGTGTTATTTCACTAATATTTAGAAGGATTATCATTATGGCTTATTACTTAGATCATCATTCTCCTACTCTTATCTCAATTACTTGGGGTCGATACAATATGTTCTCTTATTTCATAGTACATATTGTAAAAGTTATTGCCTAGTCTTATGACTGGCCGCCTGCCAGATGTCAACCCTCCTTGGGAATGTAATTGTTGACCAAACGGCATCAGATGGAGTTGGCCCAGGCCGTTATGAGGCTCTTAGTTGTCTTTTACGATATCCACGAGCAAAGTAAGTGTTGGTAGAATTCGTAGCCGCTACCACACATCAGGGCATATTACTTAGAATATAAGTGTAATAAAGACCTAGTTTATTCTTTTAATAAAAGCTTTATTGTTCTGTTTAAGATAATTTGATAGCGGTTTATTAATCGTGATATTGAAAGAAATTTAGTCAATTATCTTTAGACACTTCTGTAACTTTCAGTTAGTCTAATAAATTTATATAGCTTTCTGAGTGTTCTATTTAGACTATAGTGCTAAATTTTATCCAAGTTTTATTTTTATAGCTCACAGTATGAACAATTCAAAGGCGTGTAGTATAATACTTGACATTTGGCAACGATATTACTCTATATAATATTCAGAATCTAAGGCATATTTTTACACAGGTAAAATTTAAAAAAAATATTAAATCAAAATTAAGACACTGTGTTATATAACGGTAATATTATTTCTTAATTAAAACTAATTATTACTTCATAATTAAATTTTACCTTCATAAAATATAACGGAAGGAAGCAGGAAACTAAAGATAAAAATGTTTCACAAAATTGAAAATAAGCACGCGGTACTAACATTAAAATGATTTTTTTAAGTTCTCGAAAAAAGTTCTTTCTATTTTAGAAGCAATGAACCCAATTAGGAACTTAAAGGGTCGCTTATAACAACCTTGAAATCAGTGGCGCGTTAAATGCAGGAACTAGGAACTTACACTTCATAAATTACTCGTTATTATTCGTTCGTATTCTTTATACCTTTTAGCATTTGCCTTGTAATAGGAGGTTAAGAATACAATGTGTTACTATACTTTATTTTCTCATAAGAATCGTAAAATTAACGAAGGATTATTAAGAGAGTGAACAGACGCATTTTTGGAGAACCTATATCATCAACTAGGGGAAAGCTATTCCCAACAGTGGACGTCGTTAAGGTGATAAACAGATTCTTTATAATGATTTCTGTTGGTTACGCGAGTATTAATATATGAAATAAAAATATCTTTATAGGTTTCATCGCGTTTATATTTGATTTTTAATTTCACAATGTTTCTAACACTTTACAGCGTTTATAGTAAGGAATGGAGGAAACTACGAATATTACCAACCCTTACTTTGCTCGTGGATGTCGTAAAAGACGACTAAGAGCCTTATAACGACCTGGACCTACTCCATCTGATGCCATTTGGACAACAATTACATTCCCAAGGAGGGTTGGCGTCTGGCAGGAGGCCGGTCATAAAACTATTGCCAATAACTTACAATATGTATTATGAAAGAAGAGTACATATTGTATCGACCCCAAG
The DNA here is from genome assembly GCA_905163515.2 of Lymantria monacha. NCBI lineage: Eukaryota > Metazoa > Arthropoda > Insecta > Lepidoptera > Erebidae > Lymantria > Lymantria monacha. The sequence goes on from LR991091.1 coordinate 22,378,936, forward strand.
TAATTGGGATAAGAGTAGGAGAATCATGATGAATGATGATAGTAAGGAGTGATGTTTTGGAGGACTGACTCTTACTACAAACGCGATAAGATTCGTTAAAATAGGTTTGGATTGTTTATATTAATACAATATTGAGAAAGTAAGAATGTATTCCCATTCCATATGTCATTACCTATTCTTATGTAGAAATACTAGTATATATATAGAATGGCTTGGTTAAGAGTTATAAGTAAATAATATCATTGCAGAAAATTGATGTTAACTTGTCTGGTTAAAGAGTTATAACAGACAGTTTTTTCTCACTTAGAAGAGGGTCGTGTTCTATGAGTAACATGTAACCTAAAACAAAAAAAAGTTCACCTGAATACATTATTCCTTGTTAGATATATAACAACAAACGTAGCAATTTGTATTTCGCCGCAAAATTAAGCGCGTACCGCATTTTTTTAATATCCATCTAAAACATTCCTCTACGGTAAAAAGTTGAAATATTCCTCTGAAGTACGGACACAGAAATACTGTTGGTTACAATAAAAGGATCTTAGAACCACAATGCTAAATATTTTATATTAGTAATTTGCGACAACGCTTCTTCCTTACGCGCAGGTGTTGTGAGAAGACTAAAATCCAAAGTACAGAAATACAGTAAGATAAATAAAATTAAGAACGGGTGTAACCTGACATAGCCTGAAGAATTAGCACGTTGAAGTGGCAATGGGCAGTCCACATCGCTCGACGAACCGACAACCGTTGGGGAAGAAAGGCTCTCGAGTGGCGACCACGAACCGGTCGACGCAGCGTAGGAAGACCTCCACTAGGTGGACCGACGACATTATAAAAGTTGCAGGAAAGCGCTGGATGCAGATGGCACAGGACCGTTTTAAATGGCATTCTCGTGGGGAGGCCTATGTCCAATAATGGACGTTTACCGGCTGATGGATGGATGGATAGATGGATGGAAAGAAAATTCAAGATAAATGCTATATTAATGTTTGTCTGGCTATCCATCCAATCATTAACCTAAATGTTCAGTCTTGAACATATACAAGTCCTCCTAATAAAAAGGAAAAGTGACATAATTATGACGCAGAGGCGAGAGAGAGGTGAATTTAAAATCGTAGTGGTGGTGCTATAAGTTGACCAGGAGACTGCTCCTATCTATAGTGTCCATTCTCCTGGTTATCCTATAACTGGTTTTTATGACTTCCATGAATAAGCATAGTATGGTAGTACATAGTATTTTTACTACCTCACCTCTACAAGTATTATGTTTTTATCCGCTATTCGTCAGGTTATCGTAGTATAAAAGGCTAAATACCCTCCAATTGTTAAAGTGGGTCCACACTTGATAATGGGACAAAGTTTTATAAATGAAATACAAATTTCAACATCTTTTTATACGAATTATTTATTTCACCTTTTCTGTGTGGTGACGGAGTAAGAATACAATTCACCACCTCCTACCCGTAGGTGAGTGTCAGACGACTAAGGAATATAAAACGCATATAACATCTATGCAAGAGATGGAAAACTCGAAACGAAAGCCTATACCAACATGTCTGACCAGCGTGGTATGGTAAGGTCAATTTTCTCTCACATTATAGAGGAGATTCGAGCCCAACAGTGGGACATATATGAGCGGAGATGATAAGATGATGTATTTATTTCACCATTGCCCTTCTTACCCATGAGTGTCGTAAAAGATCATTAAGTGATGTGATATTAAGATAAGGTAGATGCAAGAGGAGAAAAACAAAATCCTATGGCAACCCGTCTGACCAGCCTGGTATAGTAGGTCAATTACCATTTCATTATGGATGCTAGCCCAATAGTGGGATTTATATGGGCTAAGATCATAAAGATGATTTGTTATTATATTCACCCATCTATGCCTCAGTTTTTTGGTGTCTGTTGTTGTTCATAGATATTACCAAGAGAGAACCACTCAATTTGGATTTTTGTCACTTGAATGCAACGATTCCTGAAACTTTTAGGCTGTCGTCAGTACATGTAGTGGAGACGATACTATTACTGTCATTATTAGAAAAGACGACTCTTCTAAGCCGTGTAAATACATTATAACCTTATCAGTAGAAGATTTTTTTTATTGCTTATGGTGGCAAACGAGCAAGTAGCACCCACTTTTTCTTCTTTTTTTTGGGGTTGGGTTACGGTCGGCGCACTCCTCGCACTACTCCGTCCGGGGCGACAGAGGGGCATCGCACGCGGTACACCCGTAACCTGTAACCCGTAACCTCGCCTTCGTCGTTGGTCCGGCCACCGGAGCAGCGTGAACTAGTTGTCAGTGGCCGGCCCGACGAAATACCCCCTGAGGGGGTACCCTCTCCTTGAGCGACGTTCGCCCTGGCAATGGTCGGCAGCGTCAGGTCGGCACCGATGATTGCGACGAGTTCACGGCGCTGCTCTGCCCAAGCGGCACAAGCCTCGAGCGTATGCTGCGCCGTATTCTCGTCGCAATCGCAGTGGTAGCAGGATGGTGTACTCTCCCTCCTGATGACCATGTGCAGGTTTTTGGCGAAGCATCCATGCCCCGTCAAAACCTGCACCAGTCAGAAGAAGAGCAACCCGTGCCGCCATTCCAACCACTCCATCAGCACCAGCCGGAAGGCCTCCACGGTCCGCACACCGAGCCGAGGGCTCTCCAGCCGGACTGCCCAAACGGGCAATGACGTCTCGGCGAAGTAGCACCCCTGATGGTAAGGGTCACTGCTGACCATGGACCTTTGCTATACCAAGGATATAGCTAGGCCGCTGCCTACCATTACAATCCACAAACCCACCCAGTTGAGCTTGGGGCTCTCTCGCTCACCGAACGAAGCGCAATAGCACATTACCATTACTCAGACGTTGATCTTCTGCGAGAGTGTGGTGGCCTCGAGAACTGTCTACAGCGTGGTCCTACTACTAATAAAATTTATTAAGTTATAATATTTTTTTGACTTAGTAGTAACTCTGCAATACTAGAGGCGCAGCCAGATCCATCCATCCATCCATCCATCAGCCCGTAAACGTCCACTGTTGGAATAGGCCTCCCCACGAGAATGCCATCTGTAACGGTCCTGTGCCACCTGCATCCAACGGTTTCCTGCCACCTTGATGAGGTCATCAGTCCACCAAGTGGGGGGTCGTCCTACGCTGCGTCGTCCAATTCGTGGTCGCCACTCGAGAACCTTTTTTCCCCAACGGTTGCCCATTGCCACTTCAACGTGCTAATTCTTCGGGCTATGTCAGTTACACCCGTTCTTCTACGGATTTCCGTATTTCGGATTTTATCACGTAGAGAAATACCGAGCATAGCCCTCTCCATAGCACGCTGAGCGACTTTGAGCCTTTTTATGAGGCCGACATTTAGAGATCACGTTTCAGTGCCGTAAGTCATCGCTACCCGCCAGATCGCAGCCAGATCGTTGCCTGTTATAAGAGTTTAGCTCTCCGGTTCTCACATTTATTGAGCAAAGCCCAGTAACAAATTGCTGCTACTCAAAAGTTGGCTTTCTACTAGATTGTGGTACTACCCCGGATAAGCTGGCCATTTATAAGTATGTAACTGTAATCTAGCAATAGAATTTATACACAAGAAAATCAATTACCAGCAGATGGCATGTTAAAATTTTTATTTTAATTAATGTAATAAAATTACATAAAATACTTTACTTTTACTACTCAAAATATGGTATCAAATATCAACATGGAACCCAGTATTTGCGAGATATTTCATAACTCCAAAAAAAAAACCACATTTGAGAAATAATTTATAAATAAATAGCATCTCCGAGTGGTGATGGAGTAAGAATAAAATTGTCTACCCCACTTGCTCGTGGGTGATCGTAAGAGACGACTAAGGGATATAAAACACATATAATATTTATGCCAGAGAAGAAAAACTCGAAACAAAGCCCTATACTAACACGTCTGACCAGCGTAGTATAGTAGGTCAATTTCCCTCCTATGATGGAGGAGGCTCGAGCCCATTATTGGGACGTATATGAGCTAAAATGAAGATAGCATCATACTCATCTAATGGAAATATTACATTTTACTAAACAAAATAATGTCTGAATATTATTCATATATTATATTTTTTCTCTTCCATTTTCCTCAATTGTAGATATTTTTCGGCATTGCTCGTCACATAAATTGTTCAAATGTTCCATTATACGCAATATAATACACTATATAGTGAACCATAATTACATGGCGAATGGATACAGAGGATGTTATACGCAATATATAATGCAAGTGGCTGTGAATAGAAACGTAATATGTATGCGCGGTTATCTATGTATGAGTATGTGTAATATAATGAATATACAAAGAATGTTATGTCAGTCATAGATAGCGTTTTTAATTTTCTTTTTTTTTTATGTTGCACCCTATTCTTTTTAATAGATTCTGGCATGGTGGGGTAAATTATAACTCTATCCATAGCACGTTGAGGAGAACCTATTCAGCGTTTCAGAGCTGTCAGTCATCAATGGTAACATACACGCTTTGTTTTCAGATTCTGCAGAATATTGGCTGGGATTATTCTGCTAGATCTCCCAAATACCGCCCGGCGAAGTTGAGTTTTTCTTACGACGGTATACGATTAGCGATTAAAAATTACACCCAAACTGAAATAATCATGTGCAAATCGCAAAAAGAATTTGTCCTCGCAATAATAATTCTTATTTTGTTGGTTAAGAGTTTGAAACCCAGATCGGTGATGCAGTTTTGTAATCCTATAAAAAAAAGCTCATTTTTTGTTTCACTAAACTTGCATATAGTCTTTAACTGATGACGGATTAAAAATATAATAATTGGTATTATAAAAACCGTTTAAGAGATCATTCCTGATGATCTCTTAAACGGTAAAAACTAGTGGGCAACTCTCTTAAAAAACTTATCTACCTACTAACTCTCAGCTGCAATCGCCAACATGGCTATCAAGTGTGATTATTATAGCATCATCAACTAGCTGGGGGTGTAAATATCCAATACAGGATAACAATAGACTAAAAGGATATATTTTATGTATTGGTGGAGTAAGCAAAAATAATAAATTCTATATGTAAAACTATTCTATGGATTTTATCATGTACCATGTCATAGTCCCCCTGTGAAAGTGAAGTCTGTAAAGTATTCGAAAAATCGGCAAACTAAAAATCAAAATGTAAGCAAACTAAAAGCTATAAAAAAATGTTTAATTTAAAAATATGAAATATTTGCGTAAACATCAGATGCCATGCAATAAGATGTCAAGTATTGTAAAAATAAAATTAATTATTATGAAATTTAAGATTAACGCTCATTAAAAAAGGGAACAACATTTCATAATTGACACTAATGCTGGCCAACAAATAGTAAATTAATATTAAAAAAATAATTATTATAGCGTTCACTATTTGAACCTTCACAGTAACTATTTTTGTTAAGAGCTATTCTAATTAAGTGCTTGCGTGTTTTGAATGAGCCTGTAATTTCCTTTTTATTTATACATTTTATATTATTATTTTATTTTCTCCATTTGCTGTTATTAATTTAAACATAATATTGTGTTACGCATTGTACTTATATACAAGCTTACATAACTGTGATAACGGCAAATCAGCGTTAGTTACTTATAGCTAACATATTATACCTAATACCTTCTTTTTGTTTTTTTTTTTGGCGGTGGGCTATGGTACGTCAAACCTCGCTATTTCGTCCGGGGCGACAGAAAAAGCGGCGCAAGACCCCGTAGACCCACCCTACAATATACCTCTCGACGCCGTGCGGGTGGGTCACTGGTACGCGGTCTTTTTCTTCAGTGGCCCACCAGGCGGTCTACCCTCACGGGTATCCTCGTTGATGTCGACGCCCGGACAGTTTGCACCGTCGGGGCGTCATCCTCACGCGGTGGCCTCGCTCCCAGGGCGACCAGACTAATCCCCGGTCCGGTCACCCGCTGCCTCGGCTAGGGATACCTAATACCTTATACCTAACTCAGCAGTTAGGATTGGGTTGTGGAAAAATAGGCACTATGTATCTTCTTTATTATTTAATAATTACTTCTAATGCTATGATTTGTTTACTTAGTGTCTTTTGCCATACTATTCTATTCTATTCCGTTCTATTTGATTTTATTTCGTTGTATTCCAGTCTATTCCCTTATATTACGTTCTCTGTCGTTTTATTTCTTTATATTCTTATCTATTTCATTATATTACATTCTAGTCCATTCTATTCTATTCCATTGTAATCTGTTCCATTCTATTCCATTCTAATAGTCAACACCATCATTCAGCCTTTCAAGGTCCACTGATAAACGTAAGCATTCCTTGTAAAGCCACAAAGCGTAATTACACTCATTTATGCAAATATATATTATTCTTTGTATGCATATTTTAAGCGATATAATATTCTACGAGATTTTGTTAAAACTTTTTTAGAATATATGTTTGATCTCAAAAGTGTCATAGAGTGATATTACACTTTTGAGATCAAACATAGAGTGATGTGATATTACATTATTTTATTTTAAAATGTCAAATAGTCTGGTCTGGTCTATTTCATATAGCAGGCTAATTTTCTATAGCATTACATAGGAGATTTCAGTCCAACAATAGTAAATATGTCGTCTAATAATAGGTAAGAAGGATAGTAATATCGCAAGATATTCTTTCTAATATCAAGTAAAAAAGATCATAAAAATCTTCCTAATCAATAAAATGTTTTTTTTATAGCGAGTTATTACTAAACTGTTCTTCTAATTTTAGTATGTTATGACAATACATCAAAAAGCATCTTGCCGCCTTTATGAAAAATAATATAGCGTCGTATATTTTCTGTATTAAGTTATAATAAGGATAGTGCTCCGGTATTTTATGGCTCGTCGTGAGATTGAGCCGTGGATCGTATCTTGTTTTACTTATTGAACCTTGATACGGGTAGGGAACAATCGAATTTTTCAGGTCGCGCTTGTTATGTTGTTATCAAATTCTTTCGGATCCCATTCGTCATCGAACTTTGCCTGTGTTTGGCACGTGTTTGAATGTTTAGTTTTGAACAAGATATGTTAATAGAAAAGTTTGTGATATTTGCTTTTATCAATAGTACTGTATAATTATTTTATTCTAAGGTAGATATATATAATGGATGTGCTTATTTATCAAAAACTATAGTCGTAAAAGCTTTCATTCAAAAGAACTAGTGTCTAATTGGAAATCTTCCAGTGATTTTGTCCATGGCCCTCGAAGACAAAAACCGGGTTCATGTGACTCGCTCGCTCGGCGAAGAGAGGTACATGTAGAGCGGGTCTATGGGGTCGCGTGTGGCTTTTTCTGTCGCCCCGGATGGATTTATTGGGTTGTGAATACTGCATAGACCGCCGCCGAAAAAAGAAGTGGTTTTGTCAATGTTCTAGTAATCCATATTCCGAAAACGGTAATTTGATTTTAAACTAAAACGCTACTAAGTCTCTGTTTTAAAATACATTAAATCATCACAATGTTATGTATCCAATTAGAAATAAAAACTTGCTCTAAGTTATTCTCTAAGTTTTGTGGCCATAGCCTCTTCTTAGGAATTATCCAAATAGGCGTCTATGGTTTAAAACAACACACAGATAGACATGCATGGTGTGAAAGAAAAATTCCTTTAATCAACTTTTTAGAAATGAGATACATCATACATAGCCTCACGGATGTTTCCCAGAGGGGTAGGCAGAGACTACAGATTACACAAATGACGCTCGCATGCTCTAAGATTACGCATGCTCTTAATATGACCTCTCGTCAACACATCTCCAACTTGGTCCAGATTAGTATGTCGTGGTTTTCCCCCTGTAGTCATCCCGTTGAAATTCAGTATTCGCTTTTCATACAAATAAATAAACATCTATACATACATTACATTATTTCGCTTATTTTCATAGTCTTGTGTCATACGGCATATTACTGTGGGGATGCTCCGCGGATCTGAGTAGTGTCTTTGATCTCCAAAAATTTATAAACTAGGCCCAAGAGTTTCACTTCGAGAAAAATTTAAAGAAGTAAATATTCTGACTGTTGTATCGCAATATATTTACGAAAACGTATTGTATGTAAAAAGAAATATCAATAATTTTGAAAGGTATTGTGACATTCATTGTGTTAATACTCGGAATAAGGACAAATTAGTTGTACACACGACTCGTCTCGAAAAAATTAATAGGTCATTTATGGGGCAATGTATACGCTTCTATAATAAACTGCCAAAAGATATCCGAGACATGCCTGTGAATAAATTTAAAAAGGCTGTCAAGAACAGACTCTGTAAGAAAGGTTACTATAAAATCTCGGATTATCTAAGCGATAGTACAGACTGGCTATGAGCAGCTCCTCATTCAGAAATTACCTTGTCTTTGTAAACTGTTTGTTTTATGTTTTTTTTATAATGATCTTACATACCTGTGAAGCGTAGCGTGTCTTGCCTAACGAATTTTGACTTTGGTTAGCGTTAGTAATACATGGTATTGGTCATGCTCACTGTAAGGTCTACTTGCGGTAGCTGCGTCGAGCGGGTCCCTCCCTTCCCTTCAAGGTGGTTGAGGGGAGTGATGGCTGCTCTAGTAGTTAACTCGTGATCGGGTGCCGCTTGTGGGATCTGGTCCAGCTATTGGCTATTTTACATTGTATTTAAACTATTAGGTTCGAAGGGCATCACACTGGAGCTATTTCTTTCATGTACCATTCTTTTTATATATATAAAAAAAATGAAAAGAAATAATAAAAGACAAACCCGCTGAGTTTTTTGCCGGATCTTCTCAGTAGTGGTCTAGTTCCGATCCGGTGGTAGTTTATTAGATTAAAATTAAAATGTTAATACTGACAATATGTAAGTGCCCTCACAGGGTTTATACATAATAAATGAATTTGAATTTATCATCATGCCATATCCCTTGCAGGTAGGCAGAGAGAACAGTATGCCAGAAAACTCTATCTTTGTATACTTCACTCGCTTCCTCAACATTCATAATTCTCTTCAAATAAATAAAGTTTTGAGCAAATTTAAGTGTGCTGTATGACTAAAGTTTTTTAAAAAAAACTTTGCTTTTAAAAGCTATACCAAATCCAAAATAAGTAATCCAAAAACAAAGAACAAAATTTACTTGCAAGAAGCTTCCAGTTTTAACAAAACAATACTAAGTCACTTCAAATAAGTTTTGTTTTAAGTCTTATCAAATTACACAACATTAATTTCCTTACTCACTGGAAGATAATATGTTTAAGTCGCCGAAACACTTCGTTAATCTTATATTACACACTCAAAGAGCAGAAATTATTTACAATTTAACTTTGGTGTTATTTGTATTATTATTAATTTATAATGTCTTAACGAAGTTATTGCCTTTTAAGATAATTCTATTGTAACTTTATGTAATATATTACTTAAAAGATTAAAGAGTAATGGTAGCCAAATATATCTTACTAATATTATAAATGCGAAAGTAACTCTGTCTGTCTGTCTGTATGTCGCTCTTTCACGCCAAAACTACCGAACCGATCTAATTGAAATTTGGTACACGGATAGTCTAGAACTCGACAAAGGACATAGGCTACTTTTTAATGCAGAAATAGGGCTACAGTACCCAGAGGGATGAAAAGTTGTAAGGAAGTATCGTCATTTTCTAGATTAACATATAGGATACTTTTATCTTGGTAATGTGTTTCCTTGCAATAATAGTTCAACTTTAGGAAAGTAACCTTTTACGCGGGTGAAGCCGCGGGCAGAACCTAATATTATATATGTAAAAGTTTGTAAAGATGTTTGGATATTTATTACTCAATTACCCGTAGTAAATAGTTAAATAGATTCGGATGCAAGTTATCAAATAGATAGACCATTTCCTGGATATAACATAAATTATTTTAACACATTTCGTCTTGGTAATGTGTTCTTTAATAATAATTCAACTCTGGTCAAGTTACTTTTAATGCGTGTGAGGCGCGGGCTGAAACTTCTTAAGTAATAAAGCAGTAGGAAACGGTCTAACCCTAGTTTCATTAATTATATTTTTTTTGGTAAAATTATGTTATCTAACCGCACCCCACTTGTTTTAAATGGACAATAGGGCCCTATTGTCCATTGTAAAGGAATATTTTGGATATTTATCGTGACAATTTAGAGTATAATCCGGGACACATTGGAAGGGCATTAAGTTTCATTATAATGATTTCATTATAAATTATATCATGGTATTACTTGCTGCAATATAATGTCATTATTTAAGTTCCTGGGGAGGTATTCAATTCGACTAAGAAAGCTGTACCGCAGCGATTCCCTGGAAATCTTAAAACCTCAAATGCGGTAACCAGCCCGTCTGCCAAGCGTGGCGATTATAGTATTGTACTCCATTGGTTATGTCTATGTCCAAGGGTGGCCGTCGATAAGCTGATGAATGGATTTATTGTTTATAATTTATCCATTTATATAATTTTTATTATCTTAATCGTTGATTTTCATGTGGTAACGGAGTAAGAAAACAATTCACCACCCCCTATCTTACCCGTGGGTGATCGTACGAGACGACTAAGGGATATAAAACGCATATAACATCTATGCGAGAGAAGGAAAACTCGAAACAAAACCCTATATCAACACGTCTGACCAGCGTGGTAGTAGGTCAATTATTCTTCCATTATGGAGGAGACCCGGGCCCAACAGTGGGACATATAAGGGCTGAGATGATGATGATGATGATGAATAGTTGACTTGACTCGATATTTTTTTTATTAAATTGTGTTTTATAGAAATTATATTAACGTAATAAAAAAATATTAATGAAGTAATGAAAATATTAAAATAAATTTAAAAAAATAAGCAAGAATTGAACCAGAGCCATCTGAATGCGATCCCTATTTCTATTCTTGATGATAGCGACCAAAATTACTTTCAAATTCTAATTATCTGATCTGAACATGAATATCGACTTACCGTTTCTGAAACAAACTAAATTTCATAGAAATTGTTGGAGCAATAGGTAAAAGGAAAAATAAGTATTCTACGAAATCACAGATTACTTTTTTCGATATTGAATACTCATAGTATTTATAGACAAACGTTATAGAAATAAAAGTATATCTTGACATATAAAATTCATATCACAAATATTTTCACCTTTTTCCTCTTTATTCTTTTTTTACTTTAAAGTGATCATTTAAAAATATTTACATATATATATTTCTTCTTTTATATAAAAAAAGAACCCGGCTCAAACTTTGTATTGCGTGGGACTTTAAAAACATGCAATTGAACACAAACTTGTGAATAGTATAAAGTATGTAATGTCTTGCTTGGGAATCGAACTTATGCCGTTGCGACGATATATCGCTATGTTAAGAGCTACATAATCTATGCAGTTAATGATACAGGAACATCATATAAAGGGATTCTGTGACGAACCAAAGAAAGTATACAAATAGATGAGGAAGAAGATATTTACGATTGAGTATGCCATAGATATTCTACATGTTCCGTCATTATTTTAAATTCAATTTATTTATTAATTTCATCTCAGCTCATATATGTACCACTGTTGGGCTCAAGCTTCCTACATAATAGGAGAGAAATTGACCTACTATACCACGCTAGTCAGACGTATTGGTATAGGGTTTTGTTTCGAGTTTTCCTTCTCTTGCATAAACATTTTATGAATATTATATCCCTTAGTCGTCTTTTACGATCACCCACGGGTAAGATAGGGGGTGGTGAATTATATTCTTACTCCGTTACCACACGAAAATTTCTAAATTTAATTATATTAAAACCATTATTTGTAACTTATCAAATAAAATAAAAATAAAAAGCCTTTTATTTCTTGCAAGCACAATAATTACAGTTACATACAAGTTACATTTAATTAATAAAAAATAATAGAAAGAAGTCATGCAAAATAATATTGAAATTATATCTTAAAAAAAAACATTAAAATTGGTGAATAAATAAATAGTTATAATTTTTTTTTTTAAATAATTTTAAAATTTATTTATGTAATAAAAAGTCATAATTATGATATTGATATGTAAAAATATTTAATTTCATTCATTTGATCAACTAATTGTGAACTGAAAACAAATTACAATAAAGATTAATGTTAAGAAAAATATTCGGTTTGATTTGCATAGTAAGTTCTTGCATAACTTATTAGTCCACTTCTATTATTATCACCTTCAATAAAGCTCTTAAAAGTTAAACTTTACACTAGTAATATAGATTCACAACGAAGACATTTCAGTAATCTTAAATCTCTATAATTTAATTGTCAAGTTTCTCTAATACCCTGTAGCGATTAATCTAACAGTATATAAAGAGAAAGATTAACAATAAAGCCTGTGAACTCACTCTAAACTGAATTTGTGTTTGTAAACTATGGCGAAATGTTTACGTGAATATTCAGCCCCTGTAATCTCACTAAAGCGGCTGCAGAGAAAGATTAAGCGATAACTTCGTTTTGAGCACAACTTAGCCATTGTATTATATATAGAATTGAAATCAATGATTGTTAGTTAATATTAAATTATATCTATTTATTCCTCTATCTAGATCGTATCGCTAAAATCAGGAATTATTTGACTGATCATTATGAAAATTGGTATTTTTTTCACGGCAAGTTTTTATGAAAAGATATATATCGACTTCTACAAACAAACCAACACGCTCGGTTTCCTATTATAATCTAATTCGCAATTTAAAGTTTGTTGTTTTTTTTTTCGCCTTTTGTCAAGGTACAATTTAATTGACAATTTTAAATTTGTTGACAGCTTTTTGTCTCCCTGATGAGGTCGAGCTTCTTTTATAATAGGAGGAAAACTGACATTACCATGCTGGTCAGACGGTTAGGATAGGTATAATTTATTTCAAATTTTTCCTGCATAACACAAATGTTATATGCATATGTATCCCATAGTCATCTTTTGCTATCCACGGGCAAGAAGGGGAGGGGGGTGATGAATTTCATTCGTATTCTGTCACCACAAGTAGAGTTTTGTATCCTATTGTAGATAAATTACGTACGGCTCCGGTATGCCGAGATTTTACAGTGGTTTATGAGGTCCCCTGGCAATTTAACCTTGTCGCCCTTGTCTGACACTGAAGTTTAGTAGCAGTCCTGCTGCAAAAAGGAATAAACAGTAGTGGAAACATGTTATCCATATAATATCTGTAAGCCGTATCACTATTATGCTGTAGTCACAACTCTTGATAGATGAATGGGATGGCCTCAGAACTTATGTTTAACGCTCTTTTCCACTTTTTTGCTGCTCCTTCTTAGGTTAGTTTTACGATTTCCACGAGAAAGTAACGATTGGTAATATACCTATAACCATATTCACAATACGATGATAAATGGAATAAACTCAACTACATTTTAATATGTACTTATTAAATATCTGGTAATTGTGAATGACAGTTTTAGACACCGTGTCGATAGTAAGATAACGTCTACGGTATTCATGTTCTCGCGACGAGGGTGTCGAAGTTTCACCCAGCGAACTAGCCACCTGGCATAATATCTGGTAATTGTGAATGACAGTTTTAGACACCGTGTCGATAGTAAGATAACGTCTACGGTATTCATGTTCTCGCGACGAGGGTGTCGAAGTTTCACCCAGCGAACTAGCCACCTGGCATGAGGGCGCCCGCCGGGAAGTCCTTTTCCGTTGGACAACGTGGCTCGAGACGCCTCGATTCGTTATTCGAGTCGCTAACGACTCAGTACGGGCCGGAGGGCTCTAAAGCCCTCCGGCCCGTAGTGATGAAGTGGCTGGAGCGGCGCCACGAAACCATGTCTCTCCGGCTGGTGCAGATCTTGATGGGGCATGGATACTTCGGCAAGTACCTGTACACAGTCGCAAGCAGGGATGATGACTCCGTCCTGCCAACAGTGTGGCAGCGACCGGTAAACGGTGCAGCATACGCTCGAGATCTGCATGACCTGGACTCAGCAGCGTCGTAGCCTCGTCGCTGATCAGTGCCGAGAGTGGCCAGGCTCGCCGCCGCTTCTGTGACGAGCGTGTCGTCAGCATAGCATATAACGTTCAGCCCGGGGGGGCCACTCCCTCTCAACGCCCAGTCGTAACCGATGTCCCACAGAGTCGGCCCCAGAACCGACCCCTAGGGAACACCGCACGATATGGGCGTCCGCACAATGTCCCCTGCGGGGCTCGCGTAGAGAAAACTGCGCCCCTCCAAATAGTCTGCCACCAGCCGCCTGAGGTACAGGGGCACTCCATGGAATCGGAGCGCCTCCCTGATGCAGCTGAATGGCAGACTATTGAATGCATTGGCGATGTCCAACGACACCGCCAACAGTATTCCTTTGCTGACGACAGCCTCCGCGGCCATCTGCCTCAGGCGTAGCAGGGCCCCGATGGTCTAACGCCCCCTCCGAAACCCAAATTGAGCGTCCGACAGATCGGGCCCCAACTCCTCCAGGTGCCGGACGATGCGGGCAGCGAGGACACGCTCCAGCAGCTTACCCACATCTTCCAGATGCACAATGGGCCTGTAGGCCGACGGCAAATCCGGGGGCCGTCCCGGCTTTGGCAGGCGAACCAACCTCCCTTCCTTCCAGCACTCAGGGAACTATCCAGACGTCAGACAGGCGTTGAACAGTTGTCTGAGGCGAGGCTCGAAGTGCTCGAGGAGCGACGTCAACACCCGAACTGGTATTCCGTCCGGGCCGGAGGGCACTTTACACCTTGCTGTTATGAAAGACAAAGGTAAACATTTGATGTCTATAATTAGAATCTATTTTTAATTGAATAAGTCAGTCTTTGTTTATTATCTTGATTCTAAATCAATACTAAGTGCTATGGTAATTAAATAACAATGGCATTTGGAGAAAAAATAAGGAAAATCCTTTACGTTAAAGGAATTATTTCATCCGAAGTGTTACTTGTTTTTTTTTTATTGCTTATAGTAGCAAACGAGTAAGCAGCACACCTGATGGTAAGTGTTGCTGCTGCCCATGGACATTCACAAAACCTAGGACATAGCTAGGCTGCTGCCTACCAATACAAACCTCAAAGCCACCCCAGTTGATCTTCCGGTTCTCTCGCTCACCGAGCAAAGCGCGATAGCACATGGCCATTACTCAGACGTCGCTATTCTACGAGATTGTGATACTACCCTGAACGGACCGACCCGTGGCTGTAGACAGAATATTGTCAACAGCGTGGTCCTACCACTAAACTACGATAACCCTCCGATGAATTAATACATACATACATATCATCACGCCATATCCCTTGCAGGGTAGGCAGAGAGAACAGAGTGCCAGAGAACTCTATCTTTGCATACTTCACTCGTTTCCTCAACATTCGTAATTCTCTTCATACACGCTCGCCGGTTTCGGAGACTCTTGAATCCACCTTCCTTCAGTACGTGACCAATCTGGTCTAGGTAGGTTAGTCTCGGTCTCCCCCGGTACCTACATCCTTCCACTTTGAATTAATTATTACTTATGAATTAATGATGAATAAAACTAACAAATGAAAAGAAAATAACATGAATTGTTATTCTCTCTTTCAATTCTTTGTCTATATTGATATACTGAAAGTTTCTACTATCTTACTTACCCAATGTATTGATTTATCATACTGGTATTCCACATTTTGATTAGATCCTTTATGTTCAATGTTATCTCCATCATCTTTAGATGAAATGGACAGTCTGTCATGAAAAGGTTTATTTGTTACTTTATTTATTAGAGGGAAACGTTATAGATATTAAGTAAGATTGTCATCGCAAGTCCTATGAAATATATTTTCATATTATTTAATCAAGTTTATTATTTAATATATCAGTCCCATTGCTGTGAATAAACCCACTCTATAATGCAGGGAAATTGATCTACTATATCATGCTGGTATTGCTTAGAAATTTCCCAATGATTCCTTACGTTTACGCTAGTATTATACATTTGAAATAAAAATACCTTTTCAGAATTTTTCGCGTTAGTTTTGTTTTTTTTTTATTGTTTATGGTGGTAAACGAGCAAGCAGCACACCTGATGGAAAGTGTTACTGCCGCCTATGGACCTAAGCTCTACCAGGAGTACAGTTAGGCCATTGCCTACCAATGAAAATTGGGCTCCCGGCTCTCTCGTTCACCGAACGAATCTCATCAGGACATGGCCACTGCTCAGGCTTCGATTTTCTGCGAGAGGGTGGTACTACCCCGGACGGATCGGTCCGCGGCTGTAGACACAAAACCGTCAACAGTGTGGTCCTACCACTATAGGTTAGGTTTAAATTAATAAATTGATTACCATAAATTTAATGTTTTATAATAATTGACAAAAAACCATTCACGTTATTATTTTTTGCTCTCTCAGAATCATTTTCATTTTGAAATGGGAATGAATTTATCTTATAAATATTGGTCAAAATTTAATAACTAATACTGTAATTGGGTAGATATAAATATTTGTAATAACGATGACTTATTGGACGTGAGATACAATAATCCTCCCGTGACAATGAACGCTAGAAAAATGTTCGAAACGTCGTGACATTAAAATTAAATAGATACACCGTAAAATGCGTAGAAATAGTTTTATTCCTTATTATTAACTAGGTTTGCCGACTTCACCGGATGACGAAGACTGGCTTCCGGTGGCCCACTCGCACGACGTGGAGAGGCACATTGCGGAGCGAGTTTATGGGGGTGGCGCGGTGCTTTATCTGTCTCCCTGGACGGATTTAACGGGGTGTGACCAGACCATAGCCCTCATGCCCCGCTAATCCGTCAGGGGTGACAGGAGAAGCGGCACACGACTCCGTAGACCCGCCCTACAACGTACCTCTCGACGCCATGCAGGTGGGTCACCAGAACACGGTCTTTGTCTTCGGTGATCCACCCAGCAGTCTACCCTAATGGGTATCCTCTCGAGTCGATGCCCCGTCATCTCGACCTGAATAGTAAATAAGTCTCGAAATCAGGGCCTCATCCTCACGCGGTGGTCTCACACTAGACTACACTAGACTAATCCCCGGTCCGGTCGCCCGATGCCTCGACTAGGGCGGCATGAGGCGTAGGTACTCACTCCTATGCCGCCCCGCTATGCCGACGCGAATCCTCGTAAAGGAGATCCTCCCGGATTCGCTACGCCGCCTTCCTTTTGCGAGATGACGGTTACGCAGAAGGAGGCGACCGCGCCTCATTTTCTCTCGTTGTTGACCATCGTTTTAACGACGGCTGGCACCGATATCAGCGACGAGGCTACGACGCTGCTGAGTCCAGGTCATGCAGATCTCGAGCGTATGCTGCACCGTTTACCGGTCGCTGCCACACTGTTGGCAGGACGGAGTCATCATCCCTGCTTGCGACTGTGTACAGGTACTTGCCGAAGTATCCATGCCCCGTCAAGATCTGCACCAGCCGGAGAGACAGGGTTTCGTGGCGCCGCTCCAGCCACTTCATCACTACGGGCCGGAGGGCTTTAGAGCCCTCCGGCCCGTCGCTAACGACTCAGTCGCTAACGTCGCTAACGACTCAGTACGGGCCGGAGGGCTTTAGAGCCCTCCGGCCCGTACTGAGTCGTTAGCGACTCGAATAACGAATCGAGGCGTCTCGAGCCACGTTGTCCAACGGAAAAGGACTTCCCGGCGGGCGCCCTCATGCCAGGTGGCTAGTTCGCTGGGTGAAACTTCGACACCCTCGTCGCGAGAACATGAATACCGTAGACGTTATCTTACTATCGACACGGTGTCTAAAACTGTCATTCACAATTTCCAGATATTTAATGAGTACATATTAAAATGTAGTTGAGTTTATTCCATTTATCATCGTATTGTGAATATGGTTATAGGTATATTACCAATCGTTACTTTCTCGTGGAAATCGTAAAACTAACCTAAGAAGGAGCAGCAAAAAAGTGGAAAAGAGCGTTATACTGGGAAGCTCAAGGGCATTAAGTTTCATTATAATGATTTCATTATAAATTATATCATGGTATTACTTGGTGCAATATAATGTCATTATTTAAGTTCCTGGGGAGGTATTCAATTCGACTAAGAAATCTGTACCGCAGCGATTCCCTGGAAATCTTAAAACCTCAAATGCGGTAACCAGCCCGTCTGCCAAGCGTGGCGATTATAGTATTGTACTCCATTGGTTATGTCTATGGCCAAGGGTGGCCGTCGATAAGCTGATGCATGGATTTATTGTTTCTAATTTATTTATCTGTATAATTTTATTTATCTTTATTGTTGATTTTCGTGTGGTAACGGATTATTAATACAATTCACTACCCCCTATTTTACCCGTGGGTGATCGTACGAGACGACTAAGGGATATAAAACGCATATAACATCTATGCGAGAGAGAGAAAACTCGAAACAAAACCCTATACCAACACGTCTGAGCAGTGAGGTATAGTAGGTCAATTATTCTCCAATTATGGAGGAGGCCCGAGCCCAACAGTGGGACATATATGTGCTGAGATGATGATGATGATGATGATGAATAGTTGACTCGATATTTTTTTTATTAAATTGTGTTTTATAGAAATTATATTAACGTAATAAAAAAATATTAATGAAGTAATGAAAATATTAAAATAAATTAAAAAAATAAGCAAGAATTGAACCAGAGCCATCTGATTGCGATCCCTATTTCTATTCTTGATGATAGCGACCAAAATTACTTTCAAATTCTAATTATCTGATCTGAACATGAATATCGACTTATCGTTTCTGAAACATACTAAATTTCATAGAAATTGTTGGAGCAATAGGTAAAAGGAAAAATAAGTATTCTACGAAATCACAGATTACTTTTTTCGATATTGAATACTCATAGTATTTATAGACAAACGTTATAGAAATAAAAGTATATCTTGACATATAAAATTCATATCACAAATATTTTCACCTTTTTCTCTTTATTCTTTTTTTACTTTAAAGTGATCATTTAAAAATATTTACATATATATATTTCTTCTTTTATATAAAAAAAGAACCGGGCTCAAACTTTGTATTGCGTGGGACTTTAAAAACATGCAATTGAACACAAACTTGTGAATAGTATAAAGTATGTAATGTCTTGCTTGGGAATCGAACTTATGACGTTGCGACGATATATCGCTATGTTAAGAGCTACATAATCTATGCAGTTAATGATACAGGAACATCATATAAAGGGATTCTGTGATGAACCAAAGTATACAAATAGATGAGGAAGAAGATATTTACGATTGAGTATGCCATAGATATTCTACATGTTCCGTCATTATTTTAAATTCAATTTATTTATTAATTTCATCTCAGCTCATATATGTACCACTGTTGGGCTCAAGCTTCCTACATAATGGGAGAGAAATTGACCTACTATACCACGCTAGTCAGACGTATTGGTATAGGGTTTTGTTTCGAGTTTTCCTTCTCTTGCATAGACATTTTATGAATATTATATCCCTTAGTCGTCTTTTACGATCACCCACGGGTAAGATAGGGGGTGATGAATTATATTCTTACTCCATTACCACACGGATAAACAACGACAACTAAGTTGCGCAATCAAATAGAGTCACTGCAGAAGGATAACTCGATATAAAACCCTATACCAACTCGCCTGACTATTCAACGGATCTTACTCTTAATCCGTCATCCGTCCGTCTGTATTCTTAATCCGTGACCACACGGAAATTTCTTAATTTAATTCTATTAAATCAATTATTCGTTAAACTATAACTTATTAAATAAAATAAATAAATTAAAAATGAAAAAGCCTTTTATTTCTTGCAAGCACAATAATTACAGTTACATACAAGTTACATTTAATTAATAAAAAATAATAGAAAGAAGTCATGCAAAATAATATTGAAATTATATCTTAAAAAAAAAAACATTAAAATTGGTGAATAAATAAATAGTAAAAAAACATTATTTTTAAATAATTTTAAAATTTATTTATGTAATAATAAGTCATAATTATGATATTGATATGTAAAAATATTTAATTTCATTCATTTGATCAACTAATTGTGAACTAAAAACAAATTACAATAAAGATTAATGTTAAGAAAAATATTCGGTTTGATTTGCATAGTAAGTTCTTGCATAACTTATTAGTCCACTTCTATTATTATCACCTTCAATAAAGCTCTTAAAAGTTAAACTTTACACTAGTAATATAGATTCACAACGAAGACATTTCAGTAATCTTAAATCTCTATAATTTAATTGTCAAGTTTCTCTAATACCCTGTAGCGATTAATCTAACAGTATATAAAGAGAAAGATTAACAATAAAGCCTGTGAACTCACTCTAAACTGAATTTATGTTTGTAAACTATGGCGAAATGTTTACGTGAATATTCAGCCCCTGTAATCTCACTAAAGCGGCTGCAGAGAAAGATTAAGCGATAACTTCGTTTTGAGCACAACTTAGCCATTGTATTATATATAGAATTGAAATCAATGATTGTTAGTTAATATTAAATTATATCTATTTATTCCTCTATCTAGATCGTATCGCTAAAATCAGGAATTATTTGACTGATCATTATGAAAATTGGTATTTTTTTCACGGCAAGTTTTTATGAAAAGATATATATCGACTTCTACAAACAAATCAATACGCTCGGTTTCCTAGGATAATCTAATTCGCAATTTAAAGTTTGTTGTTTTTTTTTTCGCCTTTTGTCAAGGTACAATTTAATTGACAATTTTAAATTTGTTGACAGCTTTTTGTCTCCCTGATGAGGTCGAGCTTCTTTTATAATAGGAGGAAAACTGACATTACCATGCTGGTCAGACGGTTAGGATAGGTATAATTTATTTCAAATTTTTCCTGCATAACACAAATGTTATATGCATATGTATCCCATAGTCATCTTTTGCTATCCACGGGCAAGAAGGGGAGGGGGGTGATGAATTTCATTCGTATTCTGTCACCACAAGTAGAGTTTTGTATCCTATTGTAGATAAATTACGTACGGCTCCGGTATGCCGAGATTTTACAGTGGTTTATGAGGTCCCCTGGCAATTTAACCTTGTCGCCCTTGTCTGACACTGAAGTTTAGTAGCAGTCCTGCTGCAAAAAGGAATAAACAGTAGTGGAAACATGTTATCCATATAATATCTGTAAGCCGTATCACTATTATGCTGTAGTCACAACTCTTGATAGATGAATGGGATGGCCTCAGAACTTATGAGCTTCCCAGTATAACGCTCTTTTCCACTTTTTTGCTGCTCCTTCTTAGGTTAGTTTTACGATTTCCACGAGAAAGTAACGATTGGTAATATACCTATAACCATATTCACAATACGATGATAAATGGAATAAACTCAACTACATTTTAATATGTACTTCTTAAATATCTGGTAATTGTGAATGACAGTTTTAGACACCGTGTCGATAGTAAGATAACGTCTACGGTATTCATGTTCTCGCGACGAGGGTGTCGAAGTTTCACCCAGCGAACTAGCCACCTGGCATGAGGGCGCCCGCCGGGAAGTCCTTTTCCGTTGGACAACGTGGCTCGAGACGCCTCGATTCGTTATTCGAGTCGCTAACGACTCAGTACGGGCCGGAGGGCTCTAAAGCCCTCCGGCCCGTAGTGATGAAGTGTCTGGAGCGGCGCCACGAAACCCTGTCTCTCCGGCTGGTGCAGATCTTGACGGGGCATGGATACTTCGGCAAGTACCTGTACACAGTCGCAAGCAGGGATGATGACTCCGTCCTGCCAACAGTGTGGCAGCGACCGGTAAACGGTGCAGCATACGCTCGAGATCTGCATGACCTGGACTCAGCAGCGTCGTAGCCTCGTCGCTGATATCGGTGCCAGCCGTCGTTAAAACGATGGTCAACAACGAGAAAAAATGAGGCGCGGTCGCCTCCTTCTGCGTAACCGTCATCTCGCAAAAGGAAGGCGGCGTAGCGAATCCGGGAGGATCTCCTTTACGAGGATTCGCGTCGGCATAGCGGGGTGGCATAGGAGTGAGTACCTACGCCTCATGCCACCCTAGTCGAGGCATCGGGCGACCGGACCGGGGATTAGTCTAGTGTAGTCTAGTGTGAGACCACCGCGTGAGGATGAGGCCCTGATTTCGAGACTTATTTACTATTCAGGTCGAGATGACGGGGCATCGACTCGAGAGGATACCCATTAGGGTAGACTGCTGGGTGGATCACCGAAGACAAAGACCGTGTTCTGGTGACCCACCTGCATGGCGTCGAGAGGTACGTTGTAGGGCGGGTCTACGGAGTCGTGTGCCGCTTCTCCTGTCACCCCTGACGGATTAGCGGGGCATGAGGGCTATGGTCTGGTCACACCCCGTTAAATCCGTCCAGGGAGACAGATAAAGCACCGCGCCACCCCCATAAACTCGCCCCGCAATGTGCCTCTCCACGTCGTGCGAGTGGGCCACCGGAAGCCAGTCTTCGTCATCCGGTGAAGTCGGCAAACCTAGTTAATAATAAGGAATAAAACTATTTCTACGCATTTTACGGTGTATCTATTTAATTTTAATGTCACGACGTTTCGAACATTTTTCTAGCGTTCATTGTCACGTGAGGATTATTGTATCTCACGTCCAATAAGTCATCGTTATTACAAATATTTATATCTACCCAATTACAGTATTAGTTATTAAATTTTGACCAATATTTATAAGATAAATTCATTCCCATTTCAAAATGAAAATGATTCTGAGAGAGCAAAAAATAATAACGTGAATGGTTTTTTGTCAATTATTATAAAACATTAAATTTATGGTAATCAATTTATTAATTTAAACCTAACCTATAGTGGTAGGACCACACTGTTGACGGTTTTGTGTCTACAGCCGCGGACCGATCCGTCCGGGGTAGTACCACCCTCTCGCAGAAAATCGAAGCCTGAGCAGTGGCCATGTCCTGATGAGATTCGTTCGGTGAACGAGAGAGCCGGGAGCCCAATTTTCATTGGTAGGCAATGGCCTAACTGTACTCCTGGTAGAGCTTAGGTCCATAGGCGGCAGTAACACTTTCCATCAGGTGTGCTGCTTGCTCGTTTACCACCATAAACAATAAAAAAAAAACAAAACTAACGCGAAAAATTCTGAAAAGGTATTTTTATTTCAAATGTATAATACTAGCGTAAACGTAAGGAATCATTGGGAAATTTCTAAGCAATACCAGCATGATATAGTAGATCAATTTCCCTGCATTATAGAGTGGGTTTATTCACAGCAATGGGACTGATATATTAAATAATAAACTTGATAAACTTGATTAAATAATATGAAAATATATTTCATAGGACTTGCGATGACAATCTTACTTAATATCTATAACGTTTCCCTCTAATAAATAAAGTAACAAATAAACCTTTTCATGACAGACTGTCCATTTCATCTAAAGATGATGGAGATAACATTGAACATAAAGGATCTAATCAAAATGTGGAATACCAGTATGATAAATCAATACATTGGGTAAGTAAGATAGTAGAAACTTTCAGTATATCAATATAGACAAAGAATTGAAAGAGAGAATAACAATTCATGTTATTTTCTTTTCATTTGTTAGTTTTATTCATCATTAATTCATAAGTAATAATTAATTCAAAGTGGAAGGATGTAGGTACCGGGGGAGACCGAGACTAACCTACCTAGACCAGATTGGTCACGTACTGAAGGAAGGTGGATTCAAGAGTCTCCGAAACCGGCGAGCGTGTATGAAGAGAATTACGAATGTTGAGGAAACGAGTGAAGTATGCAAAGATAGAGTTCTCTGGCACTCTGTTCTCTCTGCCTACCCTGCAAGGGATATGGCGTGATGATATGTATGTATGTATTAATTCATCGGAGGGTTATCGTAGTTTAGTGGTAGGACCACGCTGTTGACAATATTCTGTCTACAGCCACGGGTCGGTCCGTTCAGGGTAGTATCACAATCTCGTAGAATAGCGACGTCTGAGTAATGGCCATGTGCTATCGCGCTTTGCTCGGTGAGCGAGAGAACCGGAAGATCAACTGGGGTGGCTTTGAGGTTTGTATTGGTAGGCAGCAGCCTAGCTATGTCCTAGGTTTTGTGAATGTCCATGGGCAGCAGCAACACTTACCATCAGGTGTGCTGCTTACTCGTTTGCTACTATAAGCAATAAAAAAAAAACAAGTAACACTTCGGATGAAATAATTCCTTTAACGTAAAGGATTTTCCTTATTTTTTCTCCAAATGCCATTGTTATTTAATTACCATAGCACTTAGTATTGATTTAGAATCAAGATAATAAACAAAGACTGACTTATTCAATTAAAAATAGATTCTAATTATAGACATCAAATGTTTACCTTTGTCTTTCATAACAGCAAGGTGTAAAGTGCCCTCCGGCCCGGACGGAATACCAGTTCGGGTGTTGACGTCGCTCCTCGAGCACTTCGAGCCTCGCCTCAGACAACTGTTCAACGCCTGTCTGACGTCTGGATAGTTCCCTGAGTGCTGGAAGGAAGGGAGGTTGGTTCGCCTGCCAAAGCCGGGACGGCCCCCGGATTTGCCGTCGGCCTACAGGCCCATTGTGCTTCTGGAAGATGTGGGTAAGCTGCTGGAGCGTGTCCTCGCTGCCCGCATCGTCCGGCACCTGGAGGAGTTGGGGCCCGATCTGTCGGACGCTCAATTTGGGTTTCGGAGGGGGCGTTAGACCATCGGGGCCCTGCTACGCCTGAGGCAGATGGCCGCGGAGGCTGTCGTCAGCAAAGGAATACTGTTGGCGGTGTCGTTGGACATCGCCAATGCATTCAATAGTCTGCCATTCAGCTGCATCAGGGAGGCGCTCCGATTCCATGGAGTGCCCCTGTACCTCAGGCGGCTGGTGGCAGACTATTTGGAGGGGCGCAGTTTTCTCTACGCGAGCCCCGCAGGGGACATTGTGCGGACGCCCATATCGTGCGGTGTTCCCTAGGGGTCGGTTCTGGGGCCGACTCTGTGGGACATCGGTTACGACTGGGCGTTGAGAGGGAGTGGCCCCCCCGGGCTGAACGTTATATGCTATGCTGACGACACGCTCGTCACAGAAGCGGCGGCGAGCCTGGCCACTCTCGGCACTGAGGAGATGGTCAGGCGAATCGAGGCGCTGGGGCTCAGGGTGGCCCTAAACAAGACGGAGGCCCTTTTATTCCGTGGGCCCCGTGTGAGGCTGCCCATCGGCGCCTCGTTAGCCGTCAACTCCATACACATCAGTATCCAGGCCCATATGAGGTACTTGGGTCTGGTGCTGGACGGGCGATGGTGGTTCCGGGAGCATTTCCGTCACATTGCTACCCGGCTGGTCGGCGCAGCGTCCGCCTTTTCTAGGCTCATGCCGAACGTGGGCGGACCCAGTTTTGAGGGCCGACGGCTGTATGCGGGGGTGATCCGCTCAATGGCCATGTACGGCGCACCCGTGTGGGCGAGGGCTCTGAACGCCCAGCTCAGGGCGGTACTGTGGAGGCCACAGCGAGCCATGGCGGTCAGAACCATTCGCGGGTACCGCACGGTGTCTACCGAGACAGCATGCCTATTGGCCGGGACACCCCCGTGGGACCTAGAGGCGGAGATGCTCTCCGACCTCTACTGGCGGGTTACCTCAATGCGCGAAGAGGGTGGCTCCCCATCTTTCAACGAGATAGCCACCTGGCGCGAGGACGCCCGCCGAGAAGTCATCGCCCGTTGGGCTACGCGGCTGGAGAGGCCTAGACACGGTGTTGTTACCGTTGACGCCCTCCGACCCGTACTGATGGAGTGGTTGGAGCGGCGGCACGGAGTACTCTCCTTCCGGTTGGTGCAGGTCTTGTCGGGGCATGGTTGCTTCGGCAAGTACCTGCACACGGTCGTGTGGAGGGAGTGGACTCCGTCCTGCCATCATTGCGACAGTGACGAGGACACGGCGCAACATACGCTGGAGGTGTGTCCGAGCTGGGACGGGCAGCGCCGTGACTTCGTCGCTGTCATCGGTGCCGACCTGACGCTGCCGGCTGTTGCGCGAGCGATGGCCGACAGCGTCAGGAATTGGGACGCGGTCGCCGCCTTCTGCGAGGCTGTCATCTCGCGGAAGGAGGCGGCGGGACGGACCCGGGAGGACTCCCGTGACCAGGGCCGCCACCCGCGTGCGGGGCGGCGCAGGCGCGAATATCTGCGCCTGATGCCGCCCTAACCGAGGCTTCGGGTGATCGGACCGGGGAATTGTCCGGTCACCCGACGTGAGGCCACCGCGTGAGGGCGACGCCTTGACGGCGAAAGTTGTCGGGGCGTCGACGAAAGAGGAACCCGAGAGGGTATACCGCCGGGCAGGCCACCGAAAAAAAAGATCGGGTACCGGTGGTCCGCTCGCACGGCGAAGAAGAGGTGCTTGCAGGGTGGGTTAATGGGGTTGCACGCCGCCTCTTCCGTCACCCCGGACCGATTTGGCGGGATGCGACGTCCATAGCCCACCGCAAAAAAAAAAGGTGTAAAGTGACCAGGACAATGTTTCTGTTCTTTTACTAATTACAGTAAAGATACTGTATGAATAATTTTTGAATATTATTCTCTGAATTAATATTTTTGAGTTGCGGTGAACTTTATAAACATATAATTCACGGATATAAATTTCAAACAGACTCAGAATAATTATCTGTGAAGCGTACAAGAGATTGTACTGTGTAGAAATCTAGTAAAAGATACTAGGTATTGGAGAATGCTACTTAGGACTAAGGAATCTATGCAGTCCGTATATACTTCTTCACCTGGCACATTTCATTCAGGCACCAGTCTTTTTCACAACGAGAGGACATATGGCCTACTACATTACGGTAGCTAGTATTTTAGTCAGGTTTTCTTATCTAGCATTATTGTTATTCTATATATCTTTTGTCGCAAAAGTGATATTATTTAGGAAAAAAAACTGGTGAATTGTATTCTTACTCCGTCACAGGAAGTTTACCGTAATGGAGTAAGAATACAATTCATTAGGATTTTTATATATATTTATGTGTCATCATCATCATTCCAGCCCACCGCCGTCCACTGCTGGACGTAGGCCTCCCTAATGGTACGCCACAGAGTACGGTCCTGTGCCGTCTGCATCCATCGATGCCCAGCAACTTTCACCAGGTCGTCTGTCCACCTAGTGGGGGGGCATCTTACACTGCGTCGTACGGTACGTGGTCGCCACTCTAGAACCTTTTTTACCCAGCGGTTGTCGGTTCTTCGAGCGATGTGGCCTGCCCATTGCCACTTCAGCGTGCTAATTCTTCGTGCTATGTCGGTTACACCCGTTCTTCTGCGGATTTCCGTATTACGAATTCTATCACGCAGAGAAATCCCGAGCATAGCTCGCTCCATAGCACGCTGAGCGACTTTGAGCTTGGTTATGAGGCCTACATTTAGGGACCACGTTTCCGTCTCACGGGTTGAGAGCCCTCAGCGCTCACCCACAGTCCGGGTAAAGTTGTCATAGCCATCTGAGGCTAACAACTAAGACACACACAAGAAAAAAAAAAAAAAAAAAAAAAAAAAAAAAAAAAAACCACGTTTCCGTGCCGTAAGTCATATATTTATGTGTATTTTGTTTAAATATGAATTGACCGTAAAGCTATAGTGTATAAATAAAATGTATAAATAACGATGATATCCTGGACATCTAATATTTAAGTTCATCTAACATAACCAGATTCGTAAAATAGTTTCATTTGATTAAAACAATCAGACCTTTTTTTTGTGATGGACTATGGAGGTGGTCACGCCTCACCAAATCAGTTCGGGGCGACGGAAGAGGCGGCGCGAGACCCTATAAATCCAACCTACAAAGCGCTTTTCTTCGCCGTGCGAGCGGGCCACCGGTACCCGATCTTTATCTTCGGTGGCCAGTACACTCAGACCTAAACGTATTTTTTTTTTCTATTTGGTGGCCAGAACAATCAGACCTAAACGTATTTTTTTTTTACTATGGATGCGTCTCGCCCCGCCAAATCAGTTCAGGGCGTCGGAAGAGGTGGCGCGCGACCCTATAAACCCACCCTGCAAAGCGCCTCTCTTCGCCGTGCGAGCGGGCCACCGGCACCCAATCTTAGTCTTCGGTGGCCAAGACAATCAGACCTAAACATATATATATATATATATAAGATTTAAAATATTAATTTTGAATGCAAATCATCATAAAAATATTAAATTACATTAGATAAAGTGATCTACAAAGAACGCGTTTCAATATACGAATCACTAATATAATTCCTTTTTATCGTTAAATCATAAAATTACTTCTTAATGTGTAAAGTTTTATTCACACGACAATAGGAACTTAATATGTTAATTTAACATATTATCTTGCTACTTAACACATGTAAATGGAAACCAACCGCTACAGAATGTCTGTTTGCACGGGACATGGTTAACAATAATAGAACATGTTAACATAAATATCTATTCAATGTTTTGGTATCACATAATATATAACCGTTCCCTTTAATTTTATAACAGCAATAGATACAATCTAAATATTATCATTACCATCATGATCTGAGCTCATTTATGTCCCATTGCTGGACTCGAGTCCTCTCCGCAATGGGAATGAAATTAACCTGCTGTAACATCATCATCATCATCACAGCAAATATATCTCCCACTGTTGGGCTCGGGCCTCCTCCGTAATGGGAGGGTAATTAACCTACTATACCGCGCTGGTCAGACATGTTGGTATAGGGTTTTGTTTCGAGTTTTCCTTCTCTTGCATAGATGTTATATGCATTTTATATCCCTTAGTCGTCTTTTACGATCACCCACGGGTAAGATATGGGGTGGTGAATTATATTCTTACTCCGTCACCACATGGATAACTTACTGTAATGTACATGTTGAAATAGGTTTGGTACAGGGTTTTATTTCGAGTTTTCCTTTTCTTCCGTATATGTTATATGCATATTTTATCTCTTAGTCATCTTTTGCGTTACCCACGAGCAAGAAAGGGGGTGCTGAATTGTATTATTCTGTCTCTACACAAAAAAATCTAAATATTCTATTTTATAATAATTAAGGATCTTTTAACTTCATCATTCAGCCTTTCATTATCTGAATTAGGCATTGCTGAATATAGGCCTCCTCCGTAGAACGAACTCCTTCATTGGAGGGGTATAGTGCATATTGCGTACTTATATCTATAAAATGAAATAAGAATATGAGTATAATAAAGTAACCTTAATAGATATATAAAAACTTGAGATAAGAGCACTATACTGATGATATAAAAAAAAATATCAAATGTGATAAAAATAACCATGAGTGTCAAATTCACGCCCTTTTTTTAGGTAGGTACGTCGATTTTTTACATTGAAGCTTTTGAGAAAATCGATTTATTTTCTTTTTATTTTGTATGCTTCATCATAAAGTTATATTTATATAATTTATATCAGTTATTCGAATTGTTATGATAAACAGCTGCCTGAGAGTTATTATTCCATTACAGTAAAGGAACAGTTTTTTTCGGATAAAAGATACATTATGTTTTTTCTTTGACATTAACAAGATATGTGTAAAATTTAATGATGTCTGGTTTAGTAATTTAAGTGTGAAAGCGCAACAGAAACAAATAAACACTATTTTAGATTTATAATAGTATTAATGGTTTAAATAAGTTATGATAATTTTAGAGATTTTTCCAATTTCTTTCCATAATCTGTTCTTTAAAGGATATCAACCTATCATCATCATCATTTCAGCCCATATATGTCCCACTGTTGAGCTCGGGCCTCCTCCATAATGGAAGAGTAATTGACCTACTATACCACGCTGGTCAGACGTGTTGGTATCAACCTATACCAAAGAATAATTCGAGATGCGAAGGGCCTATACAAATAATAACTATTGTGTAAATAACACTTAAACTAAGTACAACCAAATGTGAATCGTGCAAAGAATTGTATTACGAGCGAATAATGTTATTAGAATCTATAATATGTATTATTGCCCAAAGGTGTTTTAGTTAGTATGAAATATCATCCATATAATGTTTATATGCCTCTTAGATCATTATTTGCCCTTTAACGACGAAATTAGAAATGTGTAAGGATTTTTAGGCTGACCGACCGCATTCGTAACGACGACGTAAGAGAGCGAGTAGGTATGAAAGAGAGTATTGGTGTAAAGATGCGAAAGGGAATGCTCCGATGGTTCGGACATGTGGAAAGAATGCCGAACGAACGCCTGGTTAAGAAGATATACAATGCGAAAGTGGAAGGATGTAGGTACCGAGGGAGACCGAGACTAACCTACCTAGACCAGATCGGTCATGTACTGAAGGACGGTGGAGTCAAGAGTCTCCGAAACCGGCGAGCGTGTATGAAGAGAATTATGAATGTTGAGGAAGCGAGTGAAGTATGCAGAGATAGAGTTCTCTGGCACTCTGTTCTCTCTGCCTACCCTGCAAGGGATATGGCGTGATGATATGTATGTATGTATGTAAGGATTTTTTTATATGTCTACTTGAGCATGTACATATAAAAAAAAACAATTTTACATATGAAAAAAAAAATATGGATTTTATTGAGCTTGTATTCGATTGTTACTTACTCGGTATATCTTTTCAGCGTTCATTCTTCCGTGACCATAAAATTCACGGTAAATTAAACTACGAAAGTCATGAAAGAACGAATGCAGTAAAGTGTTTTCTTTAATAAAAAAAAAGATTTAAAATAAATATTTTGATTAAACAGTTAATGGATTTTCTCACATTATGCGTTTAGAAATATACTATTGCTATTTCTAATAAATATTATGATTTTGTCAAAGTTAATTGTGGAACAAAGAGCATATATGTATATATATATATATATATATATATATATATATATATATATATATATATATATATATATATATATATATATATATATATATCTCATAATTCTTCTGCTCTTATCCCAATTAGTTGGGGTCGACGCAATATGTAGGTACTCTGCTACCATAGTAGGTACATATTGCAAAAGTTACTGGCAATAGTTTTATGACCGGCCGCCTGCCTGACGTCAACCCTCCTTGGGAATGTAATTGTTGACCTGACGACATCAGCTGGAGTTCGCCCAGGTCTATGAAGCTCTTAGTCGTCTTTTACGACATCCACGAGCGATGTTAGGGTTGGTAGTGTTCGTCGCCGCTACCACATAACAGCATTGTATATATATATATATATATATATATATATATATATATATATATACAATTTAATTTACATTTTTTTCTAGTTATACAAATTATTATATCGTCATCATCATCACAGCCCATAAATGTTCGACTGTTGGGCTCGGGCCTCTTCCGTAATGGGAGGGAAATTAACCTACTATACCGCGCTGGTCAGACGTGTTGGTATAGGGTTTTGTGTCGAGTTTTCCTTCTCTCACATAGATGTTATATGCGTTTTATATCCCTTAGTCGTCTCGTACGATCACCCACGGGTAAGATATGGGGTGGTGAATAGTATTCTTACTCCGTAACCACACGGAAATATATTATATCGTATAACATTTGTTTTCAGAATAAAGTATAATAAAATCAAATATTAACAATATTATATGTAATAATAAAGTATAGATAGTCCATATACATTTATCTCACTAAAACATCCTCTCAGGAAGAAATTGGCACAAATCCTTAGATTGATGATCCAATTAATACTAAATTGGACCAGTTAACTAATTGAAGTAATTATGACGTGACGTTTGGATAAATAATGGATAAGGCCGCTTTTATCTTCGGCGCCAGATCCTATTGTCGTTGTTATATAACAGAGACAAACTTAAGCAGAAGGTTTTAACTGATTGTGTTACATTGTTACAATTAGTGAATAGAAATTGAATTATGTAATTTATATTCGAAAACTTGAGAAATATTTTTAAGTTATGAAATTTATTATTATTTATGATATTAACATTAAGTTTAATATTTTTTTCGGACTAATCTGAATGCTAAATGTTGATAATTGAAAAATCCATTATCTATGCAAAGGTTAGAGTTCAAACATCAAGACGAATACCTCTAACTTTTGTAGTTATATATATTCATTTGCAAATTCATTAACTTGAACTTTATTTAACAGGGGAAAATTGTAATGAAATTTGTATCCCTATGAATAAACTATAATATTATATCCACCTCTTCATTCATAGGACTTTTGACGTCCGTTTCATAGGCTACGAGAGATAAAGCTTTAATCGCCTGGTTTAGTAGGCGGGTCAGCTATCGAGCTCTCATTTATAACACTATGTTATAAATTACCTAATAGAGTGCTATTGTTTATTTGCTTGATGAATCCTTAGCTAAATAAAATGTACCACCATCATTTACTTGCCCATGGGACTCGTAATAATAAGATTACGAGTCCCATGGGCAAGTAAATAAAGATGATACATTGTTTTCTTAATCCGTTAAATAAATATTATATAAATACAACGTTTATTTTATATTTTGTATATCTTTCAGGAAAGGATATCAATAATCAAATTAAATCTTTTATTATGCATAAACCCCACAAAGGCATTTACATATAGTCAATTTTACACATTTTTTAAAGTCAATTAGAAATAATTTACCACCGAATCGGAAAACCGTCACAAAGTAAGAAGATACGGCTCCAACCTAACAATTTAATTACAAACAGTCTAACCTCACCTAACCTAACTAAGCAACATAATAAAATAAAAATATAAATAACATAATAATAATAATAACATAATAATAATAATAACATAATAATAATGATAACATAAATAATAACAGTAACACTATAAATAATTAGGAGCGGTCCCCCAACACGAAGTATTTTGTTAGAATTATTAATACATACTTAGGTACCTACTTTAAGATTGAGTTTCTTTTTTTATTTTTTTACTTTTAAAGGGAAATTAGGTTTTTGTGTCGGGCGTTTATTAAATTTTTAATTTAATTTTTGTATTAAGTTACATATTTTAATCAAAATTATATAGATACATGTTTAGAAGTATTAGTACATATACATTTTTTAAAGGTAAAATACAAAATCAAAGGAATAAATTAATATATACGTATATATCAAAAGCAATCTATGATGATCATAATATATAAAGAGCAAGTGCGATTAAAATCTTAGAACATCATGTCTCTTTTGAAGTTATGTACCAGTAGATCAGTGTAAAAATAAAATTTTGCTGAAACCAGGGCCTAATATGATTGGTATGAGTCAAGGTTTGGAGAATATTTATTTAATAGGTATATAAAAATATTTTAGTAATTGATCATTTTATCAAACGTTAAATTGCAGTCATCATTCTCCTACTGTTATCCCAATTACTTGGAGTCGATACAATATGTACTGTTCTTTCATAGTACATATTGTAAAAGTTATTGGCAATAGTTTTATGACCGACCGCCTGCCAGAAGTCTCAAACCTCCTTGGGAATGTAATTGTTGACGAAACGGCATCAGATGGAGTCGGCCCAAGTCGTTATAAGACTTTTAGTCGTTCTTTAAGACATCCACGAGCAAAGTAAGGGTTGGTAGTATTCGTAACCGGCTACCGCACAACTACAAACTCTAAATGGCAGTATGATTATAGAAAAATCAAATTGCCGAGTTTTAGGTTCAGTAATTCTTCGACATTTTGTAATACGACGATTTGGATTTTAACACCACTTTTGACGGTTTGTTTGGCGGTTTGAATTGTAACTACCTCAGAAACCTATAAATAGAAGGTTGACTTAGTATAATGATAAGTGTATTTTTATATACTGAGCATATCCATGGTCTTTTAACTGCCACTGGATTTAGGCCTTTTAAATAATGTCGTGTTGCCTGCTTCTAAAGATTTTCAGCAGCTTTTACTAGTTTATCATTCCAACTGGCGGAGAGCAATTCTATGTCTTCTGATTCGTGATCAACGTATACTGAATAAACGCATATTATGAACTTCCAAAATTTT
Organism: Lymantria monacha; assembly: GCA_905163515.2. Classification (NCBI taxonomy): domain Eukaryota; kingdom Metazoa; phylum Arthropoda; class Insecta; order Lepidoptera; family Erebidae; genus Lymantria; species Lymantria monacha. The sequence continues at coordinate 22,412,842 of LR991091.1, forward strand.
CAAGTATATAAGTATATAACAATTTAATTGGAATAGTTAATCGAAACTGCTCGAGGGGTCGGTAATTTACTTACATAGGGAGCAACAATGTTAATGAAAATTGCTTACGATAAGATCACACAAGTCTTGAGTTATTGAATATGAAGCTTGCGATGTAGTTAAATGATAGCAAGGTCAAGGGATAACTAACTTAGGACGAATATTTGGGGAATAGATTTGAATTTCATTGTACCTTTCTATTAGCTATTTCCTGTCTTTGGTATGTAGCTATTGACACAAAGTTTGATGTAGTGAAGAAAATGACGATGATTATAGATGAAGGTTTTGCACTTTTCCATCTCTGTTAGAGAATGAATATATTTTATTCAGAATTTCATTATTTTGGTATGTAAGTAGCAAGATAGCTGCTGATGCTGATGATGTTCCACTGTTTGGTAGGAGCCTCCTCCATAATTGGAAGAAATTGATCTAACTTATAAATGACCGCAGAAGAACGGGTGTAACCGACATAGCATGAAGGATTAGTACGCCGAAGTGGCAATGAGCAGGCCACATCGCTCGATAAACTGATAACCATTGGGGAAGAAAGGTTCCCGAGTGGCGACCACGTATCGGGCGTCGCAGTGTTGGTCGCCTCCCACCAGGATTACCGACGACTTGGTGAATGTTGCTAGGAGTTGTTGGATGCGGGTGGCATAAGACCGCACTTTGTGGCGAAATATGAGGGAGATATGCATGAGATAAAATATCACGTCTATTATTAATTGTATTATGATAAATCGTGTTAAAATAAAGGATAGAGTTCTCTGGCACTCTGTTCTCTCTGCCTACCCTGCAAGGGATATGGCGTGATGATATGTATGTGTAAATTGTGTTTCTTTGTTTTTATTTCTATATTTTTAATATTATTTGGAAAGATGTGGTTATGAATTATCAGTACATAGTATTTTACTGCTACTTTTACACTGCTGATGGACGTTGCAGGGTGCTCTAGAATAACAGTTTTGTGATACCACTTACTGTATTACAACAACATTATGCTGAGCAACTGTCCTTTTACTTATTTGGGTGGAGGGGACAAGTTTTATATCTATTTTTGTGATCTTTTATTGTTTTTGTTATATTATCCATTTTTTTTTTTTTTTTGGGGGCGGATTACGGTCGGCACAGTCCTCGCACCACTCCGTCCGGGGCGATAGAGGGGCGTAAGCACGCACACCCGTAACCCACCCGTGACGTCGCCTTCGTCTTATATTATCCCTACTAATATATAAATGTGAATGTAAGTTTGTTTGTTACGCTTTCACGTTAAAACTACTCAACCGATCATCATGAAACATTGTTCACATATTCTTGGAGGTATTAAAAGTAACATAGGATACTTTTTATTAAAAAAAAATCAACATTTTTATATGAAAAATAAAAAAATTGTTTGTCAAAAAATCTCAAAATCTAGCTTCTTCAACGCCATCTAACAGTCCAGTAATGAAGTTCCAACCCTGAGTATGGTAATACCGTTGCACTGTATTACCGACGGTCAAAAATAAAAATAGGGAATCAAAAACTTTAGGAAAGTAACCTTTTACGCGGGCGAAGCCGCGGGCAGAAGCTAGTAGTAAATATATTTCAGGCACTTGTAATATTTTTTCGTTTTGTTTTATAAAAACTTGATTACGAGCGAAAAATGATTGCCACAAATGAGATTCGAACCCACGCCTGATGGAAATCCGTTTCAATCATATCCGTACAATGTGTAAACAATGTCGGGTAGACGGCACACGCCTCCTTTAAAGACGAAAATATAACTCGAGGCGAAAATTTAATGTCATATAACAGTTCACGCTGGTGTAAGTGTTACGATTTTTTTTTATGTGGCGGGCTATGTGCTGGTCACGCCCTGCTAAATCCGTCCGGGGCGACAGAAGAAGCGGCACACGTCCCCATTGACCCGCCCTACAAGTACCTCTCCACGCCGTGCGAGCGGGCCACCGGAACCCGGTCTTTGTCTTCGGTAGCCCGCCCGGCGGTGTACCCTCGAGGGTATCCTCTCGAGTCGACGCCCCGGCAGCTTTCGCCGTCGGGGCGTGTGGTGGTACAACGATTGGAACAGATTTCCATTACGTATAAATCACATGCGTGACAATCATTTTTCGCTCGTAATCAGTTTTTATAAATAATCAAGCATGTTAAATGCTAAATTTCAGTAATTCATTCTTCTTTCTTTCTTACCACAAGATTCTTTAGTTTATATTTATATCCAGATCTGGTGTGAATAAATTTGATGTCATTATATAGATTGTTCGTGTTTTCATTTCAGGTGAATGTGAATTCAAAGGACGTACAGCAAACTGAACGCACATGGCTCTACTACTGCAGTAAGTAAATATTACGTGATTGCTATGTTCAATAGTAGGTACGTGTCGACTGTTTGCTTGCAGCACCGTATTATATTAGGAAATTTGATTTGGACTTTGAGTGGAATATTAATGAATGCCTTCCATCCCAAGTTTATATGGCAGAATACGGTTGCAGCTATATTTAACTTAATCGTGTAAATTTAAAAGTTTAGCTAAAGTATTACTAGGAGAATTAGCAGCAGGGCTCTCCTGATTTCAGGTGGCCAGCTCGCTCGGCGTGTAGAGGTACATGTAGGGCGGGTCTATTGGGTCGTGCGCTGCTTCTTCTTTCGCCCTGGACGGATTTAGCGTTGCGTGACCACTCCATTGCCTGCCGCCAAAAAAAGAAAAGGCTCGCCTGATAAATACATAAGACTCTACTGCGATTGCTAAACTGCTTGCCAAGTTAGTGCTGTACTGTAGGTCTTATTTATTGACTGAATAGTCACATTAGCTTCATGTCTCCCACATTGCATAGCAGTTAAGTGGAATCGATACTTTCCAACTACTGTTTAACTATATTAATTAAATTTATAGCGGGTTAATAAATAATTAAAAGCATTTTCCTGGACTGCCGGAGTTTTAACTTTAATGTCATTCATGGAAACCATTGTGGATACTGGCTTACAGGAGTTGTAATAGCGGGCATGTCCCAATTAAAAAAAAAAGTTTTCAAGTGTGGCAAGTATGGTAAAAATCTCATAAAAGAATGAATGCTCCATGCCAGTAGAGGCTTACGTACACTAGTGGATGGTGAATGATATTATTAACTTGTTTTTAACCGACTTCAAAAAAGAGGAGGTTCTCAAACTTGACTGTACTTTTGTATGTTTGTTACTTAAGAATTTTCGACTGAGTGAACCGATTTCGATGATTTTTTTTATTTGAAAGCAAAATTGAAATGGAACCACACGGGACGCAACACTTCCCGTGCGGTCCCATTTCAATTTAATCCACTGGTTACTAGTTGAAGTCTAGAAGTAGTTGAAGTTGAAGTTATTTGTTATTTTTTTTTTCTTTATAAACTGTAGGATAAAAAAATCTATGTTTGTGATTTCTGACAGAAATTTGCTATATTTATTCTAAAAATCATTTAAATCCATTAAATCATTTTGGTGCGAGATAATAAGTAACAACACCTATAGTGTTGATAAGCTTTTGTATTTATAATTATAAGAGCGTTATCCATAACGCTAAATAATTATCACCAGGCATAAAAAAAGGCAATTCTATCAATAAATGTTTCGATATAATTTGTAATATGAATGGTTTGCTTCGAATAATATATTTCTGTACATTCAGACATGACTGAGCAATCAACTTTATTACACGTTCTGAAGGTCACTGTGGGAACTGGTGTGTAATAAATTTTATTTTAGTGGTTCTTATTATCTTATTATAGATCACATAAATAAAAGGAAACTCTCTTTGATACCGATTTTTTTTTTACTAGCTCTTCTTTTCTTTTCTTTTAAAGATAAACCTAGATTTAATAAAAAATAAATAACAGTAATAAAAAATAAATTAATTATCCATGTGGTGACTGAGTAAGAATATTCATCACCCCCAATCTTACCTGTGGCTGATTGTAAGAGACGACTAAGGGATATAAAATGCATATAACATCTATGCTAGAGAAAGAAACCTCAAAACAAAACCCTATACCAACACGTCTGACCAGCGTGGTATAGTAGGTTTACTTCCCTCCCATTATTTAATCCGTAATGGAGGAAGCTCGAACCCAACAGTGGGACATATATAAGCTGAAATGAATGAATGAAAAAAAAAATTATAAAAAAATAATAGAACAATATATATGCCAAAATAATCATTAAAATCCGTACCATAATTGTGGATAAAATAGTTTGTTACTATTTTAAATACTTTAATAATGAATAGTTTATTACGAGTTTATACTTTTGAATTCACAATACTAATTATAAAGACAAATTAAGAATGTGTTATAACTGCCCAGCAGATACTACTACGTTGATCTATAGTCATAATAGGCTGATAAAATTTCTTCAAGCAGTGTCATTCTCCTATTCTTATCCCAATTACTTGGGGTCGATACAATATGTACTCTTCTTTCACAGTACATATTATAAAAGTTATTGGCAATAGTTTTATGACCGGCCGCCTGCCAGACGTCAACCCTCCTTGGGAATGTAATTGTTGACCAAACGGCATCAGATGGAGTTGGCCCAGATCATTATAAGGCTCTTAGTAGTCTTTTACGACATCCATGAGCAGAGTAAGGGTTGGTAGTATTCGTAGCCGCTACCACACAGCTTCTTCAAGCAGTATATTAAAATTAAGAAAGCTAGTCGCTTATTAGGTTTTGAATTTCATATTAGCGATGCAAGTTATGTGTTGAATTTAAGTTCCACTTGTCGTTGAATAACGGATGTTAGTTAATACGAACACTCAAGAGGTTGAATATATCTGAACTGTTATGAAATCATGATACTTTAATATTTCAGTTCATCAATAATGAAATATATATGCATATATATGATATATAATGGGTGTATATAATTAGTACAGGACATCATTCGGTCTCCGTCTTACCATCAGCTTAGGTTACAGCTCGATAGCAACGTCAACTATCGCACACAGATTTCCCCAACGGAAGTGGTGTCATAAGTGTGACGCATGGCAAGTGGGTTGAGGTAAGTCAGACGAGGGTTATATCTTACTTTATTCTTCGCAGCAACAATGACCTAAAATCTATATTTTTTTTGATCTTATAAATGTGACAACATTTTAAAAGTTTGTAGTAATTTAAGTATTTTAGAACTGAATTTATGATACCGAAAATTTGCCGTCATATTTTTTTGATAATGGCCTGTAATTTAAAAAGTTCGGTACAAGTGGCGTACCGGTTTAAAAGTTTCACACAGCTAATACATTACAGAATTTCTAAACTCTATATTTGTGGGCAAACATTGATAATAAAATAAAACTTTTTATTGTATTTGGGCATCAATTAAAGAGATTATTGATATTAAGAAAAATATTTGAATATGGTGAAGAGAGAATATGAAGAATATTTGAATATTAAGAATATTTGAATTATCTATAATTTTTTTTTTGATAGGCGTATGATACGGTACTCAAACCATTATGATACTCTGGCCGAAGTATTATACGATTATACTCATCGATTTCACTCCTATTATGGAGGAGGCACGATCTCAGCAGTGGGATATATATGAGTTGATATTATTATGAGGATAATGATGAATAATGTATTATTTTAATATTGGAACGTTATTTTGAGGATTATTTTCCAATATACTAACAAAAAATAAATAAATACTGACATGACTGAAATATGAATTAACATTTACAATACAATATAATTATTATAATAACCACCACATTCAACATCAATAATATATCCATATACTACTAACCATTGTCAATTTTATTATTAATTATTAATAGTACTAACAATTAAAATTATTGTGACATTTAATTAAGTGAATATAGTATTATTAATTGAATATAATATTAGTGTGACATTTAATTAATTGAATATGATATTGTTAACAATTGAAATTTCCGTGTGGTGACGGGGTAAGAATACTATTCACCACCCCATATCTTGCCCGTGGGTGATCGTACGAGACGACTAAGGGATATAAAACGCATATAACATCTATGCGAGAGAAGAAAAACTCGAAACAAAACCCTATACCAACACGTCTGACCAGCGCGGTATCGTAGGTTAATTTCCCTCCCATTACGGAGGCGGACCGAGCCCAACAGTGGGACATTTATAGGCTGTGATGATGATGATGATGAATAACCACATTGACATCAATAATATGGATACTAACCATTGTCAATTTTATTATTTATTATTAATATTACTAACAATTAAAATCATTGTGACATTTAATTAACTGAATATAGTGTTATTAATTGAATATAATATTATTGTGACATTTAATTAATTGAATATAATATTGTTAATAATTGAAATAATTGTGACGCTTAATTGAATGATTATATAATTATGTATACCTAATTGCACGCTTTACTGGGCAGAATATGATGTACCTAAATTTAAATGCAACACCTGTTTATACCATATTTGAGCAAATAGAATGAATTGAATTGAATTTAATTTAAACTAATATTTTTTTTAATACGATTCGTAAGGCATAAACACGCCGTTTTAGGTTAAAGTTATATACGTAATATATCCTCTTCTAACGGTACAAAGTGTTCACATGGATCTTCTAATTACTGTTAAGATAGACAGTTTTAAACACAAATCATCGTTAGGTATTCTAATGAGTGTCCCTCTATCCTCCAAGTTCCGGCACTCCGACATTTAAGTCGCCGGATCTCTGTATCTTTATCTAAGTTTGTTACACATAAGTCCCAACTAACGCGGGTTCTATTGTATTTACACTGTAACCGATAGAAGCGTGTAGGCAATATATATATACACAAATAGTATATCTAGCTAATGAGTTAGAACGAGATAGCAGTATGGTAGAGTGTCCATAATATAGATAAAGTTTCAGATTGAGCTTTATAAGTAGCGCCAATATACTGAGTTGTGCAAGTTAACTTTCTAGAATAAACTGACTGACTAGAATAAACTGACGTGTGTTTCCGTGTGGTGACGGAATAAGAATACTATTCGCCACCCCATATCTTACCCGTGGGTGATCATATGAGATGACCAAGGGATATAAAACGCATATAACATTTACGTGAGAGAAGGAAAACTCGAAACAAAACCCTATACCAACACGTCTGACCAGCGCGGTATAGTAGTTTAATTTCCCTCCCATTACGGAGGAGGCCAGAGGCCAACAGTGGGACATTTATGAGCTGTGATGATGATGATACCGGTGTGCTTCGTGTGGCATGTTGTATAGTATTAGGCTGTAGACAGTTCTCGACCGACGGTACGTCCTGACCGTACGTCCTGACCGTCGAAATGCATTCAGTGCTACGCTGACGGCGAACTGCGATGCGTGTGTACAGTTCACAAGAAAAATGAATACTTTTGCTGTAAATGCTCTAATATGTGCACGTTAATAATTGTTAAATTATTATACAAAAAAATATAATGAACTAGACTCTTATAAATCTGATCGTTACTAAACTTTCACCATTTTTTTTGACGGCGGGCTACGGTTTGGTTACTCCCCACTATCCGTCCGGGATGATGAAAGAAGCGGCACGCGATCTCGTAGACCCGCCCAACAACGTACCTATCGACGCTGTGCGAGTTGGCCACCGGATCCTGGTCTTTGCCTTCGGTGATCTACCAAACTTACAACAAAAAACTCTTTGCTAATTTGAATATTTTCTAAAAAACTATCTTAAATGATCCAGCCCTTTTAGAGTAAACTTGCTCATATTGTTTTAAAATCAGCTGATGGGATTGCTTGGGGAACGAATTTATTGGGAAACTTAAAACATTGCAATTTAGAATTTAACTTCCAAATGATTATAACATTTTTATGCATACTCTAGAGAGGCCTACGTTGAATAACAGATGTCCACATACTGATGAATAGAGAGATGCATGATTTTCATTGAAAAAAAAATATAGTCCGGCGTCTAATTTTACTTTACTCCTACGTTTATGCTCGCCACATCACTTAAATATATTACGTTTAATTGATGTACAGATGGCAAAGTGGTTAAGATACCTGTTAAGTGTCGCAGGTTTGATTCCCGCACATGATAATATTTTGTGCGAATCACAAATTATTATTCTGAGTGTAGATGTAATTTGTATATGTTATAAGTCTGTAATATCCCCCGCAATATAAGTATTAGTTTCTTATTGGCTAGTGTAACACTAATGTTAACACTGACCGCCTTAGTCGAAATGCGGTCAAGAGCAAGTGTTTTTTTTTTAACATAGTACAAGTAGATGTGTCTTTTTCGTGTGGTAATAAAGTGAATAGAATTCGTCACCCTCTTTTTTCTGATGAAATATACGATTAAGAAATTAAAATATAATATCAAAAGTGTTAGATTTTATATTGTGGATATCTTTATATATATAAAGATATCCACATATATATAATTCCTCTGTACGTGTGTTGACAGTAAACTCCAAAACGACGGACGGATTTTCTTGAAATTTTTTGTGTGTGTTCGAGTGGATTCCAGAATGGTTCAGATTCGCAATTGGACCCGGTAGGTGGCGCCGTTTTCAAACGGCTGGACCGATTGGGGTGAAATTTTCTATGTATATTCCAATGGATCCCTAGATGATTTCAAAACACAATTGGATCCGGTAGGTGGCGCTGCTGTCGGCATATTGCTTAAAGTTTTTTTCGGACAGGACGTCGTCTGCCGGGGCAGCTAGTAATTTTATATAAATTCATACTATTATTATATAATTCATAGTACCGAATTTGACTATCGAAAGTGCCGCCATGAACGGTCTTTTATAATATGTAATGGTCGAAGATTGAATATTGGGATTCATGTTTCGGCTCTTATTCGGAACACATTAAATACCTAGGAGTATTACGTGTATTGTGTCTTTGATTGTGTAGTAGTGTGTACAGTGTAGAATATTGTTTAGGATTAAATAAATTACATTTCATTATCCGAGTGTTTATTTCAGTTCTTTATTCCTGATGAATCCTTTTATAAGAATAGGAATATTCTATATAAAAACTTTTAGTAACTCGTCTGATTAATCTGTTATAATATGTGACCTGATGGAAGAGTAAGATAAGGCCCCATAGAGTCAGATGATGAGGACAGATTATTAGCTGGTCTATTACACCTCACCGTTAATTTAGCGGGCCATCCGTGTCTAATCAATGAGTTCCGTTGCGTATTAAAAGAGACCTATGTCCCGCAGTAAGACGTATATGGGTTGAAAATAAAGAAATTTGTTTTGTGTTCGTTTTAAAGTATTATACCCAATCCACGCTAAGCAATGGCGATTATGACATTATCCACCTCTAAAAAGATCTATAACCAACAATAAACGAATATATTATTGAAGTGATAACTTCTTATGGGAGGGTAAACCGCTTCGTTACGTAACGTGTAACGGCGCCAGTCTGTCTGTCCACTTTATAGGATTAAATAATGATACTAATAATTTATATATACGAAATTCTAATGTACATATGCAAGAATTGTAACTAAGAATAAAATATATTTTACAACCAATAAAAGATTTTATTAATAAAGAATCTTTCCTTACATTATCATATTAATATAATATAAAATTCAAGTAATAATTTAAGCTTTTCTCAATTTTAACAATTTCAGTATTAAACAGTTCAACTTAGATTAGTTTAAGTTATCACTTCTGTCGGGTGTTCCGAGACGCACACGTTTTTGTAGTTATTTAACTTATAAAAATTTCTCCGTATAATTTTTTTACTGCAATATTATCTTCCCTTTCAAATATATTTTTCAAATTCATATTTTGCTCGAAAAACATCCTGACTTAAACACAGCTTTATTGAGGGTCGGTTAAAATAAATTGGATCACGGTATCAAACGTTTACCCAAAAGCTAACACGTATTTAATATTTTAACAGAAACCGATTTTTTTTAAATTAATTTGAGGGTTGCATGAGTAAGGTAAGTAAATTTACATGGATGAAAAATAATAAAATGTATAACAGAAACGTAATAGACGATGAATAATATGCGGTTTGTATGTTAACATATTATAATCAGTATTTTTTATTTATTATTAATTTAGAATAATCATGCAATATCAAAATCTTGTTAATCTAGTATAATCATGCAACTTATCCATTCAAGGGTTTCTGTATGACAAAATTGGGTTATTAAATCGAGTCAGAGTTACTTTAATCCGCAAAGCATTAGACTGTTTAGTGTGAAAAATAGTTAGCGTGGTATGAGATGGTGATAACACGTGGAACGATGATAGAACAATGTCATAACCACGTCAGATTAGACGATAAAACGATTAGGCTTTGTTAAGTGATTCTGCCTAGTTCACTCAAGAGCAAGAAGTGTCCATTTTTCAATTCGCATGACATGTGCTACCTAATGTACCTCAGAAACTTACAGACTGTCTGTATACTCACCTTCGTGATAAGTTTTTTGTGGTATTACATCAGTTGTATGTATTGAATACGAGAAATCCTAATCGCTTAAAACTAGATAAGTTCCTTTTTATATGGTGGGCTATGGTCACATTATGCCTGTTAAATCCATCCGGGGCGACAGATGAAGCGGCATGTGACCCCATAGATCCGCCCCGCAATGTACCTCTACACGCCGTGCGAGTGGGCCACAGAAATCTGGTCTTTTGTCGTCGGTGACACTAGATAAGGTTGTAAAAAGCAGTTGAAGTTATAAAAATTGTTACTTACGTAAAATGTGAAATAATTTTAATAACATTCCATAAAGAATAAAAATACTAGTAATAAATTCATTCAATATAACATTAAGAAATCACTTTCAGAAAAAGCATTTTTCTCAGTAGAGCATTTTTTCACGTACTTATCTCTGAAAAAATTGCACACATTTAAGTAATATAGAATAAGGCATGGTTTGGGCTAGATTTTAAAGATTACATACGAGTATTTCTATGCTATTGTTTGATGTTCAAATAGGTGATTTACTTCTGAAACAATATTGGTAAAACCATTATAAACCTTATTTTTAAGCAAATAAAGATATTGAATTAGAATTCGAGCATCGGATATCCGATTTTCAAATCGTCTCTCTTAGTCGTTTTTTACGACATTCACGATCAAAGTAAGAGTTGGTAGTATTCGTAGCCGCTACCTCACAGCTATTTTATGAAATGCTTTATAGGCAAATTTTAATGTACATTGAACCTACAACGCATCTTAATTACTTAATTGGATAAAGAGTGTATTGTAAAAATAGCTTCCTAAATAACCCGTTTTTGAGTAATGTGTAAAGATTGACATAATTACATCATCGCGGACTTTTTGTAGATCTCTATGAGATATATAATTTCGTACTGCATAATTATGATATACCTATCTCTTAAGCCAGCGTTTGCAATGCATATAAATTTAAAAAAAATATTTATATTGTGACGATATTACGTTACAAATCTTTTATACTCTCAGCTATTCTGTGTTATAATATGCATGTATTAAACATATAAACCTTCTTCTTGAATCACTTTATCTATTGACGGAAACCTTATTAAAATCTGTTGCGAAGCTATATGTAAGCGTATAAACAGCGGCGGCGACTTTATTTTTTATTATTTATAGATATCTTGTACACGATTAATCAGAAAAATAAGAAAACAGAGATAAAACTTATATTTTGTTTAGTATTTCTTGAGTTTCCATATACTAAATTTATTATATCACGTCAAATAGTTGTGGAATCTCGTTTATTACATTGACGTAGCGAGCTCCGAATATTCACAGTTCACCAGCATTTATGTCAGACACAAATGTAATAAGGACCGACTGTCGCCATATATTATCAAGCACTTGTGATGTATATTTATCTGTTAAGCTTTAATTGCTGTTGTTGATTGGACAGATGGCGTTGTAGGTCAAGTATTAACTTTCTACAGATTATCATCGGTACGATCCAAATGCAGGATAATTCAGATATTTATTCAGATTTTTCAATTTGTAATTGATTGCATATGTAATAGATAGTGTAGTGATTAAGATATCAACGTACCGTGTCAAGTGTCGCAGGTTCGATTCCCGTGTAGGGTTTTATATCTTAGGCGATTTAAAAAGTGTTGCTCAAAATCTGAGTGTAATTTTGTATTTATCACTGCATAAAAGAATTACTTCATTAGTGCACGATTGTTTTAAAAAAAAAATGCCATTTACTGTATGTTTGTCATTAGTATAATAAGGTCTTAATTAAGTAGAACACAACGTGGCAGGATCCCTACCTTTTTACAGGTGTCAGAAAAGTTGTGTGGTAGCGGCTACGAATACTACCAATCCTTACTTTGCTCTTGGATGTCGTTGAATGAGGGAGAGGGACTAAGAGCTTAATATCGACCTGGGCCAACTCCACCTGATGTCGTCTGGTCAATATTTATATTCTCAAGTGGGATTGAAGTCAATAACACGCGCTCATGAACCTAGTGCCAATATTTTTTGCAATATGTATGATGGTAGAAGAATACATGTACATATTGCAGTGACTTTAAGTGATTGAGATAAGAACAGAATAATGATGATGGGTGACGGAAAAGATGACTAAGTATTACAAGCTGGCAATATAACTGTAAGCGAAAGTAAACTTAAAAAGAAAATTATCAACGTGATATAAGAAAAAATATTACTAACTATTTTTGCTCTCAATTTGAGAAAGATTTGAATTAAATAATAAAACAAATATAACTTTAGATGATGATTGCATTTTTTTTTTAATTTTCTGCGATACAATTATTACTTAAAAATCTCTTAAGATTTCATTTTCGGGTAACATTCTGTACAAAATAATCTTTGCACACATTTTAATAAAATATTAAAAAAAAACATATAATTTATGATAGCTTTTATTACTTTTGTTCAGATAAACCATCCAAACAGGTTGTTTAAGATTTGTAAATAATATTCACATATAAAACTTTAACTTATATAATTCGAATTATTTGTTTATTTTATTTGTTAATTATATGCGCCAAAAACTCTATATATGGCGATGCTAGATTACCAAGTAAGTAAGTCTTAGTATAAATATTATGTTCAGAATTGTATCTTTGGTGTGAATCGTTTGTTGAATATAGAATATATCAAGTATACGTTATACCTGTGTCTTATTTCACGTCTCGGACCTAGAACGTCGTACAACTTTCTATTAAATTTCTAATGCAATTAATTTCAGCTAGATATCATTTTCTATAGAGCGACTGTTATGTGATATAATTGATTGAATTAGACGCTATATGGCGGCAATAAATTATTATTTTAAAATGTAGGCGAAGAAGGAAGAAACACTTTCTTACGATTAATCCATATATCGCATACCTCAAGACGAACAGGAATACGGAATCAAGTTAGAATAGGATATAAAAAAAAGTGTCACGTATTTGATGAGCAGCATTCAGAATTTTAACTAGCAATTGTTCGCAGAATTTTCAATGTTGACTCGACACGTGTTTTGTCTCTGAACGTTTTTCAAGTTTTCTTCTAGACAGTCTTCCAGACAGTTTTTAGGCACCTTCAAACAGTCTCGTAAAATACTTTTAATGGTCTTAGGAACAGTCACAAATAAATGTTAAACAAGCTCCTCCTGTTTGAGCAAAGGTTAACTTCGCGTGTAATTTGAGCGATAGAGAAAAAAATGGACTAGTCCGCCAATAAGTAAAAGGGTGTACAACTACTAAGCGCAGCAATACAGCACCACGGATACGGGCGAGCTTAACGAATCGAATGAAGTACTGAACAAGCTTGAATGATGGATTCGTGGTACGGGGTAGAGTTATAAAAACCTTATTGCTAAATTATATCAGCCCAATATTTACTTACATTTCGACATTAATTATTACATTCATCATCTCAGCTCATATATGTTCCATTACTGTGCTCGAGCGTACTTCTCACTAGGAGCGAAATTGACCTACTACACCACGCTGGTCAGACGTATAGGGTTTTATTTTGAGTATTGCTTCTCTTGCATAGGGGGTGGTGAATTGTAGAGTAATCAACTCTGTATTTATTTATTTAACTATTACAATAATATTTATTTAATAATTACGAGGGTTATCTGTAGTATTAATAATTATCACATATTTCTTAAATAACTTACTGAATAAATATAATAATTTTCTCAAAGTGGAAATACTCATAAATTACCTTTATTGTTATGTTTATGACTGTCTTAGTCAGTCTTAAAAGTTCTATGAGATCTATTAATATTTCTAAATCAAGCATGTCTTATGTTATTTTACATTTGAATGTGAATTTAAGAAAATGATCGATAATTCGATAATGTTATTTGCCATGATGCCAATCTATCACATATTAATATACTTGAAGTAATGAGACTTAAAAATTTTAGAATGCCTAAATTTATTCACGTCTTATTCTCAGAATAAAACCTGAGTTCTAGGCGCCCAAATGTTGTGAATGGAGCCTCCTGTATGGTGGAAATGAAAATGGTCTGCTATATTATATTGGTCTGACGGGTTGGCATAGCGTTTGTTTTTTGATTTTTTCTTTTCTTTGTTATTTAATATTATACAACTGAAGAGTTAATATTAACCTAGAATGGGAAATGCTCAATCTTATAAATTTAGATGTTAGTGTTGTGTCTTCGTTTACTATAGGTAATTTTAACTGAAAAGTTAGAGCATTAGATCGGAGCAATGTGTAAATATTGTCCGATAGATGACGCAGGTCGTCCATAAAGACGATAAAATACGAGTAATGACTTGATTGTCATACGTCAGCTAACCCTATTCTGGTTGGTAGGATGATTGGAACAGATTTCACAAAGGTATAGGTTCTAGTTATGTGTGACACAATGTAATATAAATGCTAATAAAAATAAAATAAAATTAGTACAATGAACACACATTTAGGATTTTGCGTAATGCCGTTATCATTGCAACTGCTGAAATAACAAATATGGTGATTGGTATTAAAGATGTTAATAATTTTGATGTTATTATTAATGCATGATGGATGACGAGAGCGCCAAATAAAATAAAAGAGACAAATGTTTGACATATTGAATGAAATAAAATAATAACATACATACATACCATCACGCCATATACCTTGCAGGGTAGGCAGAGAGAATAGAGAACTGCCAGAGAACACTGTCCTTGCATACTTCACTCGCTTCCTCAAAATTCATAATTCTATTCATACACGCTCGCTAATAAAATAAAATAAAATAATAACCATCCACTTAAATAATAAAATAAGGTTGTAGTGCATGTATAATAAATATAAGTACATGTAAGTAGATCGAATAATATGTGGGTAGAAGAGCTCGACAGAGACTTGTCGCAGGACACTTGTGCATTGCGGGTCGTGGTGAACGGTCGTGTAAGAATTGTGGAAGTTAATCGTGTAATTGTAATATTATACGCATACACTACAAGTGTGATGACATTTTGTATACCAATCCACGAATACACTTTAATACACGAATGAATATATATAAATACAAAATATGAAAAACATATAACTAATTATTTCTATGGATACAATATATTTATTACGTAAGCTATTTAATTAGTAAATGTGTTAATTATTATCAAGTTACCTCTATTGTTTGTATAATTTAAATTGTTCTGTTGATGTGAAATTGAAAAGGATTGACCGATATATTTGTTAGCGTATATTCTGTATACGGCTAGTGAACTACCGAAAACTTACTTTATGAGGTGTATTTAGAACAAATTAAATTAATGTTTAATAACCTAGTAATTGATGCATTGTATTTATTTTTAAATTATAAAATTTCAAGACCCTATAGATGAAAATTGTTATTCTAATTTAAACAAAACGTTTCCTTATACACTCAAACGAATTAAGAGAAGCAACCATAAGCAATAATAAAAAGAGAAATTATTTTTTTCCTATGGTGGCAAACGTTGAGACAGCACACCTGATGATTAGTGTCACTGCCGCCCATGGACCTTTGCAATACCAAGGGTATAGCTAGGCTGCTGCCTACCAATACAAACCCCAAACCCACTCCAGTTGAGCTTTCGGCGCTCTCGCTCACTGAACGAAGCGCAATAGCGCATTGCCATTACTCAGATGTCGATCTTCTGTGAGAGTATGGTACTACCTCGGACGGACCAGCCCGCGGCTGTAGACAGAGAACTGTCCACAGCGTGGTTCTACCACTATCGATAAATAATTAAAATTAAAGTAATATTTGGAATTAATTGGTTTTAACTGATATACAGTGAATATGTTAGCGATGGGCTCAAATAAAGTAAATAGCTAAAAAACTATTTTAGTTACAGCCCTACAAAAACTTTTTATAGTTTAGCTGTCAAATAAAAGTTTCTTGGAAGAATTTCAGTTTGATTTTTCTTTTTTAAGTATATAACCAATAGATTTTGGACTACTTTTGTGTGTTGACTGAGTCAGAATATTACTGACTACACCCTTTCTTGCTTTAGTAAAAGATGACTAAGGGAGCTGCTGATAACATCTATGCCAAAGATAATAAACTCAAAATATATTCCTATACAAACCTTCCTAACCAGCGTATAGGGGCTCAATTCTCGTATTATGGAGGACGTTGGAGTTCAAAAGTGGGATGTATCTAAGGTCTCACCTTGAAGATGATAATGACATGTTTTGTTGTTTGAGATACCTTCCCCTTTTTTTACGGGTGGCTATGGATGCGTCTCGCCCCGCCAAATCGGTCCGGGGTGATGGAAGAGGCGGCGCGTGACCTCCCATCATGCAAACTCCTTTCTTCGCCGTGCGAGCGCGCCACCGGTACCTGATCTTTGTCTTCGGTGGTCGAGATACGTTACCCTAAAATCAAAATCTCCAATAACTATTTTTCTAGGTTTTATTTTCGACCTGCACCAAGTGGTCTATCTACGGGTATAGATTTAAGTATTTTCTGCAATGGTATAGATATGATACCATCAAATTCCACCACTGCGTACTTGACGCTCATAGACCAATAAGCTAAATAATATCGTCGTTTTTAAAATACATTGGCATTTAACTTTTATTTAAGTAGCTAACTGAAAATTAAAGTAAATCAACTAAGGCAGGGCAATTTACATGTCGAATAGTTAGGTGTAAATAGATTTTTAATCTGCCACAAATGCAGCAGTTTAGTAGAATCTTGACTAAATGAGATTTTTTCAGGGTTGTAAGTGAATACTTCTTTTTTTTTTTTTTTTTTTTTTTTATTGCTTATGGCGGCAAAGGAGCAGACAGCACACCTGATGGTAAGTGTCACTACCGCCCATGGACCTTTGCCAATGGTATAGCTAGGCCGCTGCCTACCAATACAACCCTGAACCCACCCCAGTTAGGCTTCCGGCTCTCTCGCTCACCGAACGAAGCGCAATAGCACATTGCTATTACTCAGACGTCGATCTTCTGCGAGAGTGTGGCACTACCCCGGACGGACCGGCCCGCGACTGTAGACAGAGAACTGTCCACAGCGTGGTCCTACCATAATAAAAAATGTTTCAAAAGTTTAAATCTATCTTACTCTTACTAATATTATTTACAAATGTGAAAGTTGGTAATGATGTTTGGATCTTTGTTATAGGTAAAGATTTAGGTGAAAATTGGCACATAGATAAACCAATTCCTGTATTAATATATAGGATACTTTTTATCTCTGTAATATGTTCTCTTGGGATACTATTATCCCAAGAGAAGTTGCACTATTTCAACATAGGGAAAATTACTTTTTATTCTGGCGAAGCTACACATATACATCTATAAAAATCGACAGGTATTGTCTACAATCAAACATTTTAGATATAATTATAGACTTATCACTAAGCATTACCAATCTATTAACTTAATAATTCTTAAGAGTAAAAAAAAAATAAGAAGAATGCCTTCCTGACCTTATATACACGTTTACAGTCTTAATTAAAAACTTGGTATTTTTATAGTATAAATATTTGGGCAGACACTAGTATTTCTACTACCCATGAAGACAGAATTTCTGATGGAATCATATAACCGAAAGCTAGCTGCTTCTAGGTCTCTTAACTAACCTTTATGTAGTCAATGGTCAACGGGTACTATCTAAGTTCGTGGGTACTAAAAAAAAGAGTCAACAGACAGACGGACAGACGGACGGATGGACGGAGAACAAAGTGATCCTATAAGGGTTCCGTTTTTTCCTTTTGAGGTACGGAACCCTAAAACGTAAAATACATTGTTGTTGTACGTGCCGGATAGTCACGTAACAATAAAATACTATTAAATATACTTTAAACTATTGTTATTTTAAAGTATATTAAATACTTTAAAATAACAATATATTTCTTATTATTTTTTTAACAATTCATTGACAAATTATGCTCGTAGTCTTAAAGACGATTTATACTACTTCCTAAAGAGAGAAAGAGGCAGCCCTGAATGTAGATGATGACCCGGAACGGCAAGGAATTGGGATTGCACTTAAGTTTCTTCAACGTTCGAACACCGCAATTTATTTTTGTTAAGATTCGCTGTTTGCTTTCTCTGCTACCATCATGGAAATAAATTTTTCTTTTTTTTAATTACTATTTTCTTTTCGTGACTTAAATAATCAAATATTTCGCAACCCTTGACTTTATACATCTCTCATCGACTCTCATGACTTTATCCTTATCTAGAATGTTAAACTGAACATATATTATGACGTAATTTTATGTAAAAATAATAGAAACCTTATATTATTTCATCATGTAACTTTAAGAGCTACCTTAAAAAGCCGCACTTAATGTCATTAGTTATAATTGCTTTATCTATTTCCATCTATTTCAGCTCATATATGTTCCACTGCTGGACTCGAGACTCCTCCATATTAAAGAGCAAATTGATTGAAAAAAATTGCCTACACAAATGAGATGAAAATCCTGGGGCTAATCCTAGATTGCAAGCTAACGTTCAATGCCCACACCACATATATCTGTAAGAGGGCATTGACCGTTGGCAAGCAACTATCAAAAGCCGCCAGGGTCAGCTGGGTCTCCATCCTGAGGTTATTAAAACCATGTACAACGCCGTCATAATCCCGATAATAACGTATGCAGCTGCAGCGTGGGCCCCTGCCTGTCAAAAATTATACATCAGGAAAAAACTTAACTCATTACAACGCCATTTCACCCAAAAGATATGTAAGGCTTACAGAACAGTGTCACTTAATGCCTCCCTCCTGCTAGCAGACGTACTCCCTCTTGACATCTGCATAAGAGAAAAAGCCTCTTTGCGTGATGTCAGGAGGGGGATACTATCAATTGCACCTAATGGAGAACCTGAGCTAATGGCGCCCTTCCACAAGCTGCCCCATCCAGCGAACTGTATGAGCCAGCAGATCATCAAAATTAACAACGAAGAAGATTTGGAAAACCTCGTTGACGATGCAATAAGAATCTATACAGACGGCAGTAAAATTGATAATAAGGTCGGCGCCGCATTTTCTGTATGGAATCAAAATCACGAAATTTCATATCAAAAAATCTGTCTAGCTTCTTACTGCACCGTCTACTAGGCTGAACTGCTGGCTATATGCCTGGCGGTTAAGATGGTAGCGGCTAGTGACTTCACCAGATGTACCATCCTCAGCGACTCCAGAGCAGCATTGCACACTGTTACTGACGGCCTTTCTCTTCACCCACTAGCACTAGACACCCGACATCACTTAAATTCATGCTACAATCAGAACAAACTCATCTCACTCTTTTGGATAAAATCACATATCGGTTTAAAAGGTAATGAAAAAGCGGATAGTCTTGCCAAATCGGCGGCACTTAACCCTGAAACACATCCAGACTACAACAAATTCCCTATCTCTTTTGGCAAACATATAATCAGACAAAATTCTAGTAAAGAATGGAGTGACAGGTACTCTAACACAAACACCGGCAACTCTACCAAAAAATTTTTCCCCAACACCATTATGGCTCACAAAACACTAAAAAACATCAAAATTGACAACACACTAACACAAATATTCACGGGCCATGGAGGGTTCTCCGACTATCTTGTTCGTTTTAAATGTAAGGAGAACCCTCTTTGCCCCTGCAACACCGGTGCCACAGAAACAATAATACACATAATCACAGAATGCCCGATCAACAATAAGGACCGATTCAACTTAGAACAGGAGACTGACATTACAATAACTGAAGACAACTTCCCACAACTTCTGACTGACGAAGACAACAGACAAACATTTTTAGACTATTGTAGAAAAGTCGCAAACATTGCCATCAAAAGAAACAGAACAAAATAACAAATCCATACACTTACACATCGCATCATTACACCACCACATTAAGTTAGGATAAGTTAGGTCTTATATAGAGATGGCACTTTTCTCTTCTAGTATAAAAAAGTTGTAGACTTTTCTAACACTTCTTTATTTTTTCTATTTCTATCTCATATCTTTAGTCTTATTTCTTTTTGCTTTCTTAAATTTTAATAAAAAACCTTCTGTTTTATTTTTCTAACTTCAAATTTATATGTTATGCTTATTCCTTATTATGAAATTCTTGTTTGTTGCGTACGTATATTATTATAGTATAAATGTAAAATGTAAGAAAAAAAAAAGTATATAGTAACAATAAAAAAAAATAATAATAATAAAAAAAAAACAATGTAAATAATAAAAAAAAAAAAAAAAGAGCAAATTGACCTACTACACCACGCTGGTCAGATGTGTTGGTGTAGAGTTTTTGGTCCGAGAGCCAGGTGAAAATTTGGTTAATTATTTCTTCTCGAGAGATAATTGGTGATACGCATCAGACAATAGTATCATGAAGCCTTATGACCGTCAGCTGCAGCACGGTGGGTGGGATGAGCTGGCTAACTTCTACGTAACGACCTTCAAATTATCAGCTGACGATTTTTCCACCGAGATACAGCCAGCTGACGTATATATTTATCAATAGTTACATATAAGCTATCATCAGGTAAATATTTATTTGAGAGGATATCACTGAAAGTGAAGATTTTTTTTCCATAATCGAGACATCAGCTGACGTACAATACACTATGTTATAGCCAACTGATTTTTTTTTTGTTGAGATATTGGGTTAGCTATAATTTGATAAATTTTTAGCCGAGAGGAAATAAGTGAATGTTTTTTTTTTCTACTGCTTATCCCCCCCACCGAGCCTTAGCTGACGTTCACGAGACTTTATGGTTCCATTTTCTGATGCATTTTACTAATTATCACTTGAGAGGAACTTGGTCATATATATCTGTTACTGGCTCTTGGACTATTTGTTTCGAGTTTCTTTTTTCTCTTGCATAGATGTTATATATGATATTTTATCCCTTAGTCATCTTTTACGGATCACCCACGGGTAAGATAGGGGGTGGTGAATTGTATTCTTACTCCGTCACCACACGGATAAATTGTTTTAAATTTATTGATATTTTTACAAATAGTATATTATTTTATTTATGTTATTTGTATTACACATATAGTTACATTATAAAGCAAGATAACTAATTGATAAAATGTTCATAATACATATCTATATATATAAAAGAAAGTTGTGTTAGTTACAACACTTATAACTCGAGAACGGCTGGACCAATTTTTAAGATTTTTATGTTTTTAAGTTTGTTGTTATTGGGAATACGATATATGATATTAAAAAAGAAAAAAAAATCATCAAAAAACATCAGTTCAAAACGTTTATTTGTTCTTCTTCTTCATCTTCTTATGTATTGGCAATCAGCTACATATACGAGCTATTGGTGCCAGTGTCAAGTTATAAATATTTCCACGTTTTTAGTCTTTCAAGTCAGTCGTTGTCTAAGTCAAATTGTCACCATTAACAGTGCAATGGCCACACTGTTAATGGTATCTTGTAGGAATTTTGATGAAAAACGAAAACGTTGTAAAACACTTTTATATGATATTCACTACATCCCAGTATTTCCGCACATCACATTACATAAAATGCCGTCAAAATTATATAATATAACACGTTAAAATACTAAGATATCGAATATAATACAAGAGCACCACATGACGTTTTCAAATTCCCGTCAAAAGTCCCGTTTATTTGTTAATGATGTAACAAACGCAACTGACAACTGACAGGTCACGTCATTACGTGGTCTATTGGTTTGTTGTGGAAAATACCGCGAATGGTTAATTTTTTTTTTCGTCCAGTGTTCGTTTTGTGCGAGTGTTACGAATTTTTACGAATGTTGTTATAATAAATCATATTGTGCCTAAGTCAATCTCTAGCAGTGGATAATAATGGTGACGATATTAGAATTGCCTAATATTACCAAAAGCTAATTAATATTTAAGATCCTATATCTGTATATAAAAGAAAGTTGTGTTAGTTACAACACTTATAACTCGAGAACGGCTGAACCAATTTTTATGTTTTGGAACGGTTTTATTTAGCTTACTCCGTTTGTTTTTTATCTTGGGTCAAATTTAGTAATTAAAATTTCACCCTCTTTCTGACAACCGATTGATCTGAAATTTGGTATACGCCTTTGGTTCTGGTGACAATACAATTATGTATACATAATTTATTGTAAATTCAAGTGTGGCTGCCGTAACAAAATGGCAGATAACCTATTTTTTTCAATCCCATCAATATGGGTATTAAATGAAAGGACTTGACAAGTAGAAGACGGTGCACTATACAAAATCAAAATCTAAGATGGCGGCTAATCTATTTTTTTTAATCCTATCAAAATGGGTATCAAATAAAAGGACATGATAAGTAAAATACAGAGCACTATATAAAATCAAAATCTAAGATTCCCGTCGCTACAAAATGACGGATAATTCAATATCTGAAACTCTCACCCAAGTCAAGATTTCGTATCGTGTCAAGGACTGTGTGGCGTTAGGGTGGCTAAAAATGATATGTCTTTAGCGGTACACCACCCAAATTAAGGTAAAACGTTAAAGCGCGCCAAGAACTGTATGGTATTAGGGGGCGCAATAGGCTACATGAACGAAATCATTTGGCCCCAATTTCGTTGAACCCAGACGTATGCAACAGATGTAGGTACCTTCGCTTCGGAATGATTTTGCAAGAGACGGCGTACATCTTATACACCCGAAAGCCATACAGTTTCCAGCCAAGTTTAATTACACGACGGCTGAAAGACGAATGTTGCCCTTAATATTGTCATGGGCTTCCACAGTGCATAAAATGTAGGGCAGCACTGTGGATTACGCAGTCGTATACTTAGGGGCGAAACTATTTGAGAAAGGCCAAGTTCTACGTGGTTCTTAGTAGAGTGAGATCTTTGGAGAGATTATGTATCGAGGAGTTAGAATGTAATAAATTAACGGCCAAGAAACCTTGCAATAATGATGCCTTAAATTAATTAAATAGAATGAGAAATAAAAACTAAAAACATAAAAATAAAAAACGTAAAAAAATAATATTTAAGTTAAACGGTTTTATTGTAAGCGGTCATGGTAATTTTGCAGATAAATGTAATAAAAGCTAAAAAATAATTACATATATATGCACTGTATTATTGATTAATGTACATAAGTATGTCAAAATATGATATTTTTAAAATATACAAATTTTAAACATATGCATTGATTGACTAAAATAAAATCATGATATATTATATTTGAATTACTATTAATATACTATTGAATTCATCGAAATCTGCTCATCTCATTCATTAACTGTTAGGCGGAACGAAGTGTACCGGGTCCGCTGGTTTATTATAGAAAGAAATATTGAAACAAAATCTTATGCCAATCGGTCTGGACAGCATGATATATTTGGCTAATTTACTTTATCCGAAGAATACCAAAGCTCATACTACTGAGCATTGGTATACTTCGGATAAAGTCCACTAGGACATATATAGACTGTGAAAAAGAAGGCAATTTTATTAACCTTAAAAACAAAATATGAATATATAAAATCATATGCCACACTTACTCAATGCTGTAAACAAAATAATCCTTTAATCAGCTTGAAAACCTTTCCAGTTACATAAATGCTTTTAGTTCGATGTCTTAGTATGTTGGTAATGGTATATAGTGACACTTAGAGGAATTGATGCTATGTAATCTTCTATACTTAAAGGATTATGGAATACTTACATTTTGATATGTTGGTCTCGGTATTTTGTTTTACGACGATGCTTAGAAGATATTTAATTTCACAGTGTTACATACATACATACATAGCTTCACGCCTCTTTCCCAGAGGGGTAGGCAGAGACTACGGATTGCCACAAACCACGATCCTGGCACACTTCCATCGCTTCATTTACACTCATAATAGTCTTCATGCATGCTCTACGATTACGCATACTCTTAATCATGTTATTTTAATTATATCGTCGTATTTAGTTTTAAAGACCCTATAGACGTTGTATGTTATTAATACACTTATCTGCGGCTTTAATTAAAGCCACAGCTAGGAGTAGTAAGTGAAGGACCGATTACCAAGCCGTCCTGTAAGTTGCTTTAATTCTAAGCTATGATGTAAAAAATAAATCATCATAAAAATGTTAGGAGGAAACAGATGGTATTTTTCTTTTCAAAGTTTATGGTCTTTAATAATACAATAATATAATATAATTGGCCTTTAAAAATAAAACTAACCTTTATAAAAACTAGCTTTGATTTAAGATTTCAATTGTACAAGTTTAGTATGGTTGCAATATTTAACCTACAATAATTCTTCTTTTTAGACAGTATGTTCTCGGCAGAGCGGTCATAGTCTACAAGCAGCTGAGGTATTGGAGGGTGCAGATGCTATGCTTTAACTATATCTCGCTATCTACCCTGTTAGTGGTCTGTTATATTCATTTTGAAATAAAACTACTTTTACGGATTTTATCGCGATTGTATTTGATTTATAATTTCCCGATGTTTCGAACACTTTACAGTGACCATGGTCACGGGAGGACTGAGGTGTCTTACGTCCAATATGTCATTGTTATTACAGAAATTTATTTATATCTACCCTATAAGATATTAAATTTTGACCCACATTTTTATACAAAATTAATACAAATTCATTGCCAGTACAAAAAGAGAATGATTGTATATATAAAATTTATGTTGTTTATGATTTGCTATTATTAAGGTATTTAATTTATGATAATTATTATTGTGGCAATTTTACAGTTTTTACAAAACTAACAAAAACTATTCAGCTACTAGCTATTAAGCTAGTTTCAAAACTATTCAGCTAGTCACTGTAAAGTGTTCGAAACGTCGAGAAATTATAAATCAAATACAAACGCGATAGAATCCGTAAAAGTAGTTTTATTTCAAAATGTGTAATACTCGCGTAAACATTAGAAGTCATTATGTTATATTCATGTTAAGCACCATCCACAGTAGTCTTTATCTGGTTTGTCCATGTAGGAAATAGAAAATAAAAAAGTAATATACATTGTTTAGACAATGCCTTCCTTTAACGACTTTCTTTTCTGTGGTAATTTTTATTTGTGTATTTATTTACATCTCGAACACACGTCGAAGAGACAGGTCCGGCTGTAGTAGTTCTATCGGGTAGACATTTAACATTAAATATTCACTATATGCGTAAAAAAGACCGTATACAGGCTTCTGTAAAGCACAAGGAGGCGGTTTCGTAAATAAATGAAAAACCTTTTAAGAATATACAATCTGCTTTAAGGAAAAAAATGGGCAGCAACCAAATGTTTTGTTTTGTTAATATTGATATATTTTGAATGAATCATTTTATGTAATGGTCAAAACAATTTAGATTTTGTATTAATGTTAAAAAATAAAGTAGAAACAAGTAATTCAAAATTAAAATATATATTTATTGTTATTTAAATTTTATTTATATACATGTAGTGATATCATTTGCCGTGTGATGACCGAGTAAATATATAATTCACCACCCCCTATCTTACTCATGGCTGATTATGAGAGAGCATTAAGGGATATAAAACGCATACAACAACTAAATGTTGATCTAGATGGCGGCCTCGGTTCGATATGCGGATGATGGAGGCCCTCCGGCTGGTGATCCGCCATCCCTGACGGATTGGGTGAGGTGTGGTTATACCATCACCTGTCACAAGAAAAAAAATAGTAAACAAATTTCCCCACCATAGCTTATCAAAAAAACAAACGTTGTAGAGAAGATACCTAAAACAAAGCGTTTATAGATAAGAAAGAATTTAACAGCACAGCGTAGCGTAGTGGTTAAGTGTTAATCTACCGTGCCAGTGTCATTAGATAGAAACTCTTCATCATTCTCCTACTCTTATCCCAAATACTTGGGGTCAATACATAGTACATATTGTAAAAGTTATTGGCAATAGTTTTACGACCGGCCGCCTGCCAGACGTCAACCCTTCTTGGGAATGTAATTGTTGACCAAACGGCATCAGATGGAGATGGCTCAGGTCGTTATAAGGCTCTTAGTCGTCTTTTACGACATTCCCGAGCAAAGTAAGGGTTGGTGGTGTTCGTAGCCGCTACCACACAGCTCTACATGGGACAATATTTTTTTGCAAATCACATATTGTAGTTCTAAATCTGGGTGTAATTTGTGCGTATGTTAAATTGAATATTTGTTCCCTGCAATACAAGAATTATTTTTTAGTGCAGAGTGAAAAGATAAATGCTTTTTTTTTTAAATAAATAAATAATAAAAGAAAAAGACGATTCAATTGATTGAATTAGGCGATACATGGCGAAAGATCCATTATTATTATAAAATGGAGGAGTGGAAGAAAGATTCACCACTTTCACACGGTTAAACAATATACCGTACACCTCAAGAAAGGATAGAATACGGAGTGGGAACAAGGGGGAATAGGATATAAAGAAATCTTACTCCTGTGATAAGCACCACCTCCAGAACTTCAACTTGCAATTTTTCGCAGAACTTCGAATAAAGATTCGACACGTGTTTTGCCTCTAAACGAGGCATCCTCAGAACGGTTCGGCTTCAAATGCATTTGATTAATCGTGGGCAAGTGGTGGGTCTTCCTTCCTCTCCTCCATTTTATAAGAAAGAGAAGAATTAAATACATGGAAAGATTTCTTTATGTTTAGTTTAATAATTCTAACAATACGACATTTTTTTCATTACAGTTAGCAGATGTGAAAACGAGTTTCCTACACAATTTACATGAAAGACTATATGCAAGAGTATATACACGAAAATATTTGTATAAATGTAGCGATTTTCTGTATACAACAGACAGTTGTTGGCAAAATGGTAGGCCTGCAACGATCGTGGGTCGTACAATTAAAGTAAATGTTATGGCAGAGCTTTTCAAATAACAGGAACGAATATTGGGAAATGGGGTTTAGCTTTAAAATTTACTAAATTTTAAAGCAACAATATATCTTAAATAAGAACATTTGTGTCTCATGAATATGCTACTGTTGGGTTTGAATTTTCTCTGTTATATGACCGATATTGACCTATTTTTTACACGAAGAGTAGTCGAGAGGGAGAACACTATTTTATATGAACTATTCCTAATTTTGTGTTGTAGTATTATTTTCTTAAGTTCCTTAGTCCTTTATATAATAGCTGCACTAAATTCACACGTAGTACATTGGATTTTTGCTATATCATTCAGGCAGGTCGTCGAAGACAAGGTGAGAAGGTTACACGGTGGATTATAGGCCTACATGCCGTTTGGGAAGAGCGAAACCGGACCTTATGGTCCGGTTATGGAAGATAGACTTTTTTGACAGGTTATCCTGTCAAAAAAATCTATCTTCGTAAAGTATGGTATGGATTACTTTTGAAGTGAATAAGACATACATGTTTTCAATGTTATATATATTTCCATGGTAGGATATCAACTAATTGTGCAAGTATTGTGGGTTCGATTCCCACGTAGCACAATATTTTGTGCGATCCACAAAATGAAGTTGTAAGTCTGGGTTTAGTTTTTGTCCGTTAATCTGAATGGTTATAAAGTCTGCGGGGGACTTTATAACCAACACACGGATTATTTCTTAGGTGCCGAATGTTGCCTTTAACAAAAAATCAAGAAATCTTTTCTCTTCACGTTTATGGTCACATAAGTTATTTGTTGTGTGGTAGCGGCGACGAATACTACCAACCCTTACTTCTTTAAATTACTGAAATTTAGCATTTAATATGCTTAATTATTTATAAAACCCGATTACGAAGCGAAAAACCCTTACTTCGCTCGTGGATGTCGTAAAAGATAACTCAGAGCTTCACATGGACCTGGGCCAACTCCACCTGATGCTGTCTGGTCAACAATTAAATTCCCAAGGAGGGTTGACGTCAGGCAAGTAATCGGTCATAAAACTATTGCCAGTGACTTTTGCAATATGTACGATGAAAGCAGAGTACATATTGCATCGACCCCAAGTAATTGGGATAAGAGCAGGAGAATGATGATGATGGTCATATAAGTTATTAATTTAGAAACATATTTAGATATTTTTATTTTGTAGAATATGAATTACTGTTTGTAACTCAGTGCGTTGTTAGACTAAAGGTATTGTGTTTTTATAATTGCTTTTTATAATATAAATATCAGTATTATATATGTTTTGCCGATGACAGACAAAAAATACTGTAGCTCTTTATTAGGGTTCTGTACCCAAAGGGTAAAAGCGGGAGCCTATTACTGAGACTTCGCTGTCCATCCGTCCGTCCGTCTGTCTATCACCAGGCTGTATCTTAAGAACGATGATAGCTAGACAATTGAAATTTTCACAGATGATGTATTTCTATTGCCTCTATATCAACAAATACTAAAAACAAAATAAAATAAATATTTAAAGGGAGGCTCCCATACAACAAACTTGATTTTTTATAGTTAATGGTACCACGGAACCCTTCGTGCGCAAGTCAGACTCGCACTTGGCCGATTTTATTTATACTCTAATTTATTGTTTGTCGTAGGCTCATTTTTCAAGTGAAAAAATTTCCATGATTTTATTTATTAGCTCTACCTCGCGTGCTCTTTCATAAGCTGTATCAAAATATTTAGCAACGGCATTCTCTCGTATACACACGAGGGTAAACTCTATAAACGCGCACACAGCTGTTTGCGAATACTAAAATAGACTGCATAATGCTTACCTGCACCCTTTGCTCTTGATGTGAAATATTTGACATCGCAAATTTAAAATTTCATAACACAGAAAATATTTTCACTTGCCAGCAAAATTATTACGAACTTGGAGGATCTTCAGCGATATATGGCATACATTTTACGTATTAAAATAATTTTACATAAGATACAAAAAGCTAAATGGCGAATATCAGAATCTTTAGCTTATTTTGGAAGATTTTATACATAGCATTAGACTAGTAGCTGAGGCTAAGTAAATTGACCAAGAAATTGTACCACCCACTCTAAGGCCTACTGCGTAGGTAGAACATTCCAAATAATTTTTATGTTTCTGTCCGTATCTTTGCCCACGTAAAAAGGAAACTTCCTAAAGTATCATATTACGGAGATAAAAGGTATCCTATGCGTTAATTTAGGAAATGGTCTAATCTATTTTTCATTCAAATCTGTTCAACAATTTACTCGTGATTGAGTAATAAACATTAAAATATCATCACAGAGTTTCACATTATGATTTCGAATGTTTACGCGAGTATTACACATTTGAAATAAAACTATTTTTACGGATTCTGTCGCGTTTGTATTTGATTTTTATTCCACCAGTAGATCAAGCTCAGCAGTGGAAGATAAGTTAGCTAAAATGATGAATACTTATGCTTTTATTATAAAATGTATAGGTACATATTTATATACTATGTTTTATCTGGCGACTTCACCAGCATAGAAAATCATGTGTGACGTCCCAATTAAAACTAATTTTCATTATTTGTGTTGTAAGGTGAAAGCTATCAAAGTAAAATTCCTATAGGGAGGCATATATTATGGAGAAATATATCTTCTGAGGGGTTCATTTTTAGTATATTTCTTTCTAATGAGTGTTTATATTTTTTTTTTATTTAGCAAGAAATCAAGTATGCGAGTGTATATGAATGTATGCCGCCTTCTTCCGCCGCTTCTTCCGTCACCCCGGATGAATTAGCGAGGCGTGACCGTACCGTAGCCAGAAAAAAAAACAAAAAAAGTATATTTAAAAACTATATTTCGCTGCGTGACTACCCGTGATTTCACTCTTATGGTTCTATCTGAAAACCAGTACTGCACCGTCTCAGTTCAATCTCTGCTGAGATAGGTCCTCTTTCGGACTCTCTATATGTACTAAGATGTTAGTTAACTTGATATTCTTTGTCTTGTATTTACTTTATCTTCAAATATGTTATTTTATACGCATCTATTTTTCTTTAAGATCGAAATAAATGTTTTTTCTTTCTTTCTTTCTTTAAGTAAAAGTATCACTGAAAATTTAATCCTTATTTTACAACTTTAAAGGATAATGTTTATTTATTTTTCATTGAAACGTATTTGCGCTTGATTTGAAGACAATCGATGTAGATTTTTTTTGCCATTCACATTTTGCCACTGCTTTTCACCCTACTTGTTATGGTTTTGTAAAATTCTTTCTTAGTGAGTTCCTATGTCAGAAGAAATCTACTGTCCAAACTTCATTCCAGTTTTAATAGTGTAGATGTTGATGAGTCCGTCAACCAAATCTTATTTATATATAAATTAATATATTATATCTATATATATAAAAGAAAGTTATGTTAGTTACACTACTTATAACTCAAGAACGGCTGGAACAATTTTTATGATTTTTATGTTTTTGAGTTTGTCTTCGTCGGTAATAGGATATTGGATATTAAATTTATGATATTAATCAACAAAAAATCAATAAAAACATCAATCTAAACATTAATTTGTTCACGGTATAACAAAACGCAACTGAGAGCTCATGTAATGTTGTCTATGGTTTAAATATACCGCAAAACTTTGAAATTAAATTTGATCGATCGACGTGTTTGTGAGTGTGAGTTGCGAGTGCTACGAGTATTATTATTATAAATCCCATTGTGTCGAAATTATTATTAACAAAGTTTCGACCAAGAAAATGTAATCTATCTCTATAAAGCCGTAATGCAATTAGGATTGGATATAAACATCGCAAATGAAACCACTGAAGAAGAACGATACGTGAAGAGCACCGCGTTAGTATGGCCCGACTTCCTCCTTCTCAATCATAAGAGCAAAGTGAGGCGAAATCGTCGATCAAATCTCAGAGATCAGTAATTAAATCATTTTCAACGTGCTAGAAGAAAAATGTTGGATATCACAAGATTGTCTTGTTGGCACGTCATTAGAGTTTTGAAATTTATATATTATCTATTATCATAATAAAAAAAAAGACTTAATAATTTTGAATTAATCGAAATCTGGTCATTTATTGACTGTTAGGTGGAACTAAGTGTGCCGGGTCGGCTAGTTGTTTATATATGTATACTAGCAGACTGGGCCACGCGTTGCTGTGGCTTAGGTTAGCCTCAGTAACATTTTTTGTTTATTCTAACAAATTTTAGCTTATATGAAGCGTTTGTACATTTAACATAGCGCCATCTATTAAATACTTACTGAATCCAGTCAACATGAGATTTTGACTGTCAAATATTAGACAAATAATTTGCAATAAAATAATATATAATATAAATTGAGAGTTAAGCTATCCTATCTTTTAAGTTGGATCAAACTACACATGCTGTGCAAATTTGGTTAAAATCGGTTAAGTACTTTATGAGTCCATCGTGGACAAACAACGTGACACGTAATTTATATATATTAAGATGTTACAGACAAGTATTTTTTTTTTGCAATTATATCCTTCAAGCTTAGTTTTACAGCGCCTCTTAATTAGCTCTACAGCTTATAACAAACAAAAGGTTTTTACGTTGGACTGTCCGCGTTAAGTCTCCTGGGCTCAATTTTTCCACTCACGCCGACAAGAGACTGCGATTACTTGAGCTTAGTAGTCCCCATACACGAATTTAATCTTTGTTCCTACGATGTTTTTTTGTCATTAATGTTATTTACTGTAAGATTACAAGACTAATTTCAAATAGTCTTAAATATTATCATCGCCCTGCTTTTACCCCAATTACTTAGAGTCGATTTAATATAGGTATATGTACTCTTCTCTCATTATAGATATTGCAAAATTTTTGGCAATTGCCTGTTGTAAACTTTCCTTAACCTCTGGTTGTCTGGTTGATGTCTGCATCAGATAGCAATTTGCGTATGGCAATGTAAAACTCAGACATACATACATACATATCATTACGCCATATCCCTTGCAGGGTAGGCAGAGAGAACAGAGTGCTAGAGAACTCTATCTCTGCATACTTCACTCGCTTCCTCAACATTCATAATTCTCTTCATACACGCTCGCCGGTTTCCAGACATATCTTTTACGAAACCTACAAGGCATATGAAGGTTACACACAAGTATTAAATATATACCACTTTAATGATTGATTGTAATAGCCAAAATGTCGCTGATAAGAAACTCAGTAATGACTTAATTCGTTACGTTTAGACTGTGTCGTAACATGGTCTAAATGTATAGAAATTCAAGCTTAGCCAACTTTTCCTTTCGCTCGCTTCGTTATTTGACTTTCCTAGAATATATATACATTTTAACAATGAGGCTTAAATTATTAAGAAGGTTAAACAAAGATATTACACCTAAAATTAGGTAGGCCATTGACTTAGATAGGATACATTTACTTAGGTTTAAATACCAACAATTATAGGTTATTTGTAGTCTATCCATTCTTCCACGCATAAGCGGGATCCTATTGGGATCGAAAGAAACTCTTATTGCTAAATAATAGTTTCTTATGATCCTATCATCCTACTCTCCATCTGTCCATCCGATACAGCGTCCTACCGCTCTACCATCCTATTAATATATATCTACCTTTACTATCTTTACTTGCGGCGTAAAGAAGTTTTCTTTTAAAATAAGATGAGGCGTCATCAAACCATTTAATATTTTTAGCTTTTAGCTCTAAGACTCAATACGTGTGACTAGCAAATTTGTCGCGTTGATCGACAATAGCAGCACCATTAATATCGGGATATTCGCCGCCCATCTCAACAAACCTCATTAATCAAAACTAATAGGAAAGATAAAATATTTTATCAGTATAATTTTCCTAAGTTTTTTTTTCGTATATTATGAAACCTAGGAGTACATTATTTACGTCATATTGTTCTTCAGATATTCGCTTCATTCTTAGAGACATGACTTTTGCATAGTAGAAAGCAATTTATTCTAATAAATAGCTGACCAAATAGATTAATTAAAAAAAATATTTTAAGAATTTGCAATAGTATTATTTGTTTATGTTCTTTGGTTCTTTTTAACGATCCACGAGCGAATATCTGTTTTGTTTTAAATAGGATATGAAATGATAACTTTAAATTCGTTTATCTAATTGCAATGGAATTATTACAACTATCTGCGTAAATTGAAAACAAAATTTGGTAAAGAATATTCAAATTAATACAAATTATGGGGTTGGTTCATAATTTTGTAATTAAAGCTTGTACATAGAAACAGCAACGTTTATTTCAAGAACCAATATCAATCTAAACAATGTAAATATATTTAGTGTACAATATAAGCCCTAAATAAAACCAATAACAAATTTCTTCTCGCACTAAAAAGATTTTTGTTCCTCAATGTAGTAATTTAAATGAGAGATATACCATAATAACTAGATAAAGATACATAAAAAGCACTCATAAATATTTATTAAACCCTGTCACATTGAGGCGTCATGAATTACTTTCGCTTTTAAGGCTAAAATTGTTTATTTCCTTTTTGTATTTTATATGCATGAGTAATTCCTCGTCTTACTTGCGAGCGATGTTTGATTAATGTTTCATCGCGTTAACACTATAAAATACGCTATGAATAGTACCGAATAGCGTTAGAAATTCAACGTTTTGGTTTGAATTGTGTTTATTTAGCAAACTACTATTATTACCATTATAATTCCGTATATTTAACATAGATAATAAACGAAGAAAAAGCAAGAATACCTATGTATTTCACACTATGAGTGTACCTATGTACTCAGAGTGTGAAGATGATTATGTTGAAAGATGATGTGTCTTCACCCCTTCCTTTCTACATTTTCCTGGTTTCATGTTCATCACTAAGATTTCTGTGAGCCATTATAATTTTTCGAATTATGACGAGACTTGAAGTGAGTTAAAATGAATTGATAGTCTTTTTTTATTAATTTAAAAGACACCACCATATACTAAGGCAATAATCCTTGTATTCGGGGGACTTTATGGGACAAAGATATAATTAACGCAGACATATTACAGCTAGGCTCAGGATAATAGTTTGTGATTCACATAAAGTATTATCCTGCGTAGGAATCGAACCGAACTGGCACGGAAGGTCGGTATCTTAAACACTACGCCATTTGTGTAGACGAGTTTTTCTTCAGGTGTTGTAAAAATCCTCTAAGTGACATACAAGAATGTTATCAAATAAAACCTTTATGACAACAGCTCTGACTTATGTGGAATAGCGGGGAAAGTTCGTCCCCTATTGTGTAGAAAACCTGTGTCAACTTTGAGTTATATAGTTTGAAAAAGAAGGAGCGTGAAGGAATTCTCTAGATGAAGTCGTGGTTGATCAGAATAGAAAATAATCCGCCACTCGTAGAGAGGCTAACTGCGACGTCTCAGTTCAGTCTAGCGAGTTTGTTGGCGAGTCATCGACGAGGGGAAATACTCAAAAGTATAGCAGCAATCGAATTTAAGGAGTTGTCAACGTAGCTTCTGCTCTTTCATGCCTTATACTATATGAAGGCAGA
Organism: Lymantria monacha; assembly: GCA_905163515.2. NCBI lineage: Eukaryota > Metazoa > Arthropoda > Insecta > Lepidoptera > Erebidae > Lymantria > Lymantria monacha. The sequence goes on from LR991091.1 coordinate 22,447,663, forward strand.
TAAGTTGTATACATCAAGTTTTACTCGATAAGCCAACTTAAAAGTTTTCGAATAATTCCGCGAAAATCAAATGAATCTGTAGAAAGTTCAACAATAATTTTTCCTTTCTGGGTATTCAATCATTCGCAATCAAAGTAGCGTAAGTACTTATATCATTAAACTAACGAGTCAGATTTTATAGACTGAGTCGATAACTTATTACGGTATTTTTAATATAGGTTTAAGTTACCACTTACTTTCAAATAGACTGCACAGATGGCGTAGTGGTGAATACCGACCTTCCGTGCCAGTGCCGTGGGTTCGATTCCTACGCAGGACAATACTTTGTGAGATTCATAAAGTATTTGTTCTGAGTTTGGGTGTAATATGTCTGCGTTAATTATATGTTTTTGTTATTGTGTTTGGTGGCAAACTAACAAGCAGCACACCTGATAGTAAGTGTCACTGCCGCCCATGGACCTTTGCAATACCAAGGGTATAGATTAGGCCGCTGCCAGCCAATAAAATCCCCAAACCCACCCAGTTGGGCTTCCGGCTCTCTCACTAATCGAACGAAGCGCAATAGCACATTGCCATTATTCAGACGTCGATCTTCTACGAGAGTGTAGTACTACCCCGGACGGACCGGCCCGCGGCTGTAGACAGAAAACTGTCAACAGCATGATCCTATCACTATTATGTTTGTAAAGTCTCCCGCAAAACAAGGATTATTTCCTTAGTGCAGGGTTGATGTCTTTAAAATAAAAAAAAACTATCAATTCTTTCTAATGATGATGAACATGAAACCAGTATTAGTCGGATTATTAAATGTTTTGAAGTTTGAAGTAAACATTTTATCGCTTGTGTTCTCTCAACTTGAGTAATTTTCTGTGATAGACTTTGTTAGTTTCAGCAATTTGCTCGTCCACATGAATAATTTCAGAATATTAAGCCAGAATTTTGACAGTAACTAATAATATATGTACTATAACAGTAACAATTTTGTTTATCTCACTAAATAATATCAAAATGGAGCATCGGACATGCTCGAAACCCGGGTCGACATAATCGACTCTAACGCGTGAGTATTGCCGGAAATACAACTGTTTAATATGTGTCAAACTCACGATAATTTTAATACTCATATCAAATTTATGTATATATGGTTGCACAGATGGCGTAGTACCTTTCGTGCCAATGTCATGGGTTTGATTTATACGCAGGACAATATTTTGTGCGATTTACAAACTATCATTCTGAGACTGGGTGTAATTTGTCTGCGTTAATTATATATGTGTGAAGTCCTCCGCAATACTAGCATACTTTTATTAGTGCTGGTTTTTTTTTTCATTGCTTAAGGTGTTAAACGATCAAGCGCACCTGATGGTAAGTGTTGCTGCCACCCATGGACCTTTGCAATACCAAGGGTATAGCTAGGCCACTGCCTACCAATACAAACCCCAAACCAACCCCAGTTGGGCTGCCGGCTCTCTCGCTTACCGAACGAAGCGCAATAGCACGTTGCCATTACTCAGACATCGATCTTCTGAGACAGTATGGTATTACCCCGGACGGACCGGCCCACGGCTGTAGACAGAAAACTGTCAACAGTGTGGTCCTACCACTATTTTGGGTAGTGTCCTTTCGAAAAAAAAAAAACAACAGGCAGTCATGGGGACTGCCGATAGAAGTGAAAACTATTAACTTAAGACTAATTGAAATAATAATAATTTTCTAATTTTTATATAAAAATAAAAACCTATAAGTTTTTCCCCTCCAACAACACTCAACGCGCCTAAAGAAGTTTTCATATAGCTATAGATATACTATTAGCATTAGCATGTCGGTGACGCGAACCTATAAGTTTTTCCCCTCCAAAAACACTCAACGCGCCTAAAGAAGTTTTCATATAGCTATATAGTAGATATACTATTAGCATTAGCATGTCGGTGACGCGAACCTATAAGTTTTTCCCCTCCAAAAACGCTCAACGCGCCTAAATAAGTTTTCACATAGCTATAGATATACTATTAGCATTAGCATGTCGGTGACGCGAACCTATAAGTTTTCCCCTTCAAAAACGCTCAACGCGCCTAAAGAAGTTTTCACTTCAAAAAAAATAAAGAAATAAAACTATTAGATGCCAATCAGATTGAATAAAAATAGTCTTTTGTATACGGTAAATTTCTTAGCTTGTACTAAATGTAAATAAAATTATACCACCAAAATACGTCAACGTAAACATATATCTCATATCAGCATATTACACCGAAATTGGAACAGGACGAGACTTTCATATTTTTATATTTCTTATTCAACATACTGCATAACAAATCTATAGTGAGTCCCGCTGGAGACCAAATTGTACTTACGTTACTGTTTTATTAAAATATATTCGGTTTATTTTTCCATCAACTTCGAATATTATTAATAAATCGTAGAAAATTTAAGATTTTGAAATAACAATTGAGCTAGTGTTTTATTTAGTTTTTAAAATTGTATTTACTATTTATTCAGCTATCTCATAACAACAAAGTTTTTCTTTGTTTAAATGGAAAACATTATACATTAAAGAAAGAATGAACTCTTATGTGGCCGGTTATATTACAAACACTTTCGACTTAAACTACGCAGATATGGAAAATCCACCTTTTTTTTTATGCGGTGGGCTATGGACGTCGTACCCCGCAAAATCGGTCCGGGGTGACGGAAGAGGCGGCGCGCAACCCCATTGACCCACCCTGCAAGCCCCTCTTCTTCGCCGTGCGAGCGGGCCACCGGTACCCGATCTTTGTCTTCGGTGGCCCGCTCGGCGGTATGCCCTATCGAGCTCCTCTCCTGTCGACGCCCCGACAGCTTTCGCCGTCGAGGCGTCGTCCTCACGCGGTGGCCTCACGTCGGGTGACCGGACAATTCCCGATCCGATCACCCGAAGACTCGGTTAGGGCGGCATCAGGTGCAGGTACTCGCGCCTGCGCTGCCCCGGCTGCGGGCGGCGGCTCGGGTCACCGGAATCCTCCCAGGCCCGTTCCGCCGCCTCCTTCTGCGAGATGACAGCCTCGCAGAAGGTGGCGACCGCGTCCCAATTCCTGACGCTGTCGACCATCGCTCGCGCAACAGCCGGCAGCGTCAGGTCGGCACCGATGACAGCGATGAGGTCACGGCGCTGCCCGTCCCAGCCCGAACATACCTCGAGCGTATGTTGCGCCGTGTCCTCGTCGCTACTGCAATGGTGGCAGGACGGAGTCCACTCCCTCCGCACGACCGTGTGCAGGTACTTGCCGAAGCAACCATGCCCCGAAAAGACCTGCACCAACCGGAAAGAGAGGACTCCGTGCCGCCGCTCCATCCACTCCAACAGTACGGGCCGGAGGGCCTCAACGGTAAAAACACCGTGTCTAGGCCTCTCCAGCCGCGTAGCCCAACGGGCGATGACTTCTCGGCGGGCGTCCTCGCGCCAGGTGGCTATCTCGTTGAACGATGGGTAGCCACCCACTTCGCGCATTGAGGTAACCCGCCGGTAGAAGTCAGAGAGCATCTCCGCCTCTAGGTCCCGCGGGGGTGTCCCGGCCAATAGGCATGCCGCCTCGGTAGACACCGTGCGGTACCCGCGAATGGCCCTGACCGCCATGGCTCGCTGTGGCCTCCACAGCACCGTCCTGAGCTGGGCGTTCAGAGCCCTCGCCCACACGGGTGTGCCGTACATGGCCATTGAGCGAATCGCCCTCGCATACAGCCGTCGGCCCTCGAAACTGGGTCCGCCCACGTTCGGCATGAGCCGAGAAAGGGCGGACGCCGCGCCGACCAGCCGAGGAGCAATTTGACGAAAATGCTCCCGGAACCACCATCGCCCGTCGAGCACCAGACCCAAGTACCTCATATGGGCCTGGATACTGATATGGATGGAGTTGACGACTAACGAGGCTTCGATGGGCAGCCTCACACGGGGCCCATGGAATAGTAGGGCCTCCGTCTTGTTTAGGGCCACCCTGAGCCCCAGCACCTCAATTCGCCTGACCATCTCCTCGGTGCCGAGAGTGACCAGGCTCGCCGCCTCTTCGAGGGTCCTGCCCCAGGCTGTGACGAGCGTGTCGTCATCCTAGCAAATAACGCTCAGCCCGGGGGGGAGACTCCCTCTCAACGCCCAGTCGTAACCGATGTCCCACAGAGTCAGCCCCAGAACCGACCCCTGCGGAACACCGCACGACAAGGGCGTCCGCACCATGTCCCCTGCGGGGCTCGCGTAGAGGACACTGCGCCCCTCCAAATAGTCTGCCACCAGCCGCCTAAGGTACAGGGGCACTCCATGGAACCGGAGCGCCTCCCTGATGCAGCTGAATGGCTAGACTATTGAAGGCGTTGGCGATGTCCAACGACACCGCCAACAGCACTCCTTTGCCGGCGACAGCCTCCGCGGCCGTCTGCCTCAGGCGTAGCAGGGCCCCGATGGTCGAACGCCCCCTCCGAAACCCAAATTGAGCGTCCGACAGATCGGGCCCCACCTCCTCCAGGTGCTGGACGATGCGGGCAGCGAGGACACGCTCCAGCAGCTTACCCACATCGTCCAGAAGCACGATGGTGAAATCGAAACATATGTAATGTTTCGATTTCACCGCTATCTTTTAAATAAATAAACCTTTTATTATTTCCCATTTTACATGCAAATTTTACAATGTGATAAATACATTATATTATAACGTTATGTTAGTAATTTATACTCTATTTTATATTCTCTTTCTGCTTTATAAAGTGTAGATTTAAAAATAAAATAAAATTATAATTAGAATTTTGAATATATTATGTCACTTTTAATGAGAACCTCTCTGTAAGGTAGGCATTCTCCATATTATTCCAAAGATGTTTGTTATTCGCCTTTTTCTGCCATTTATTTCCTGTTATATCTTTGATGTCATCAAGCCAAGCATCTTATTGATCTTCCCCGTTGTCTTTTGCCCTCAGGTCATTTTCATTCTATAACACGCCTCGTCCACCATATACACAGTATACAATATCTGCTATTCTCGCTAGATGTCTCGCCCATTTCCACTTTAGTTTTAGCTTATAATATACGAGGCAAATAAAGTTATTTAAACCTTTTCACCATTAGTGCAATTGAAATGTACATAGCATAAATATTTCTTTTTCAATTCCATAGAGTATTGTCCATTTTTACCAAATTGTTTTAAATTTTATTTGACATATTATAACATTGAATTTAACAAAAAATTTCGATGTTAATTATTGTTAAATAAAATATAATTGTTTTGTAATTTTAGTAGTAAAAATAGGCATTAAAATACCCCTGTGTTGTCAATTCTAGTAATGTCAATTTTAGACGAAAACATCACTATGGTAAACATAGAGTATTGTTCACATTTCTGAGCAAGTTCACTCGAATACCAGCTCCAAATACTTAGCGTGCATTTTGAATCGTTGATGGTCCTCCTATTCAGAGTAATCTAACAAACGTAGATACCTTTAACGGACACGTATTATATTCTAGAATGATAATTCATGAATTAACAAAGGCCATCTATATGAACTTGTAATTTAGACATTGGTGTAAAATTAGTAGTATTTATAATCATTATCGGATAAATAAAATTAGAAAGTAAATATTCACTGAAATTAACCAGAAATAGAAATTCTTTCTATCAGAGTAAAAAAAAAATTGGTAATACGATTTGATTTGTAATTATATACCTTCAAATTCAAATCACTGATGGTATCCTATATAGTCAAACTTCAGTATAAATCACCCAACATCCTTCAAATATAAGTATATTAGTTTAGTTTTCTCTATATTTTTTTTTGTTTCACAAACTGCACTTACACTTAGAGTGAATATTTTACAACAATTTCTTTTACGGCGATTAATTTATGAGTTTAGAGGGTTAACATGGTTTAAGAATATAATGTCTTACCCTACTTTCCCCGTAGGATCTCTAAATTCCGACTCATCATTTTCCTACAAAAGTAGGAAACGTAATTGGGATAAAAATCCCAATTACTTGGGGTCGATACAATATGTACTCTTGTTTCATAGTACATATTGTAAAATATATTGAAAGAAATAAAAGAAAGAAAATATGATTTATTGGACTCATATACATTTAAATACACATAGGAATAAAATAATAGTAAAATATAGGTACGAAATAGATATTAAAACAATAATAGTATATAGAAATGAGATTCTGCATTAAACATCCATGAATCCCCGCTAACATGTATTGTATATAATAATATACATATATCAATAGAATCCATAAGTATTATTTTATACATACTATTTAACATATTATAAAAAGGTGTGCCCAAAAGGCAACAGCTCAGCATATGCTACATAAAGATGCAGCGCTGATTTTCAGCTGCAGCCTTAGATCGCATCGCAAGATACAAATAGTGATTAGACAAATACTTTTTAAAATTGAAATGTCTCGAATGTCACCGCGCTATATTAGCACGGTGTTTATAGGATTCTAAGCTTTAGAGAGGTCATGTACATGGCCTCATATGAACGTTGACTTTCGATGCTTTACAGTTTGTGTGAAATTATGCGTTTGTGTCATGATACGGTGATGGTCGATATTTCAGCAGTTGTTTGGTCTTTAAATTCTGCTAGGATATAGCCATTGCGATACTAAAATCACAAACATCTTTATAAAATTATACCCACTGCAACTTTTTATTTTATATATATATATATATATATATATAAGAGATTTCCACCTATGTATTGACTCATAACGATATCTCTGAAACCATAAGGCCTACAGACTTTAAATTTGGTAGGAATACTCCTTTTGCTGAGTAAAGGTCAGCTAAGAATGGATTTTACGAAATTTCATTCGCAAGGGGGTTTTTGGGGTGTAAAAACAACATTTTTTAAATAAACTCATTTGCAAAAAAAACGGGCGGTTTTGATTTTCATTCATATTTAAAAAGATACAATACCAAAAAGGTTTCAATCGTTTGTACACGTTACTGGCCGGTTTTAAAAATGCTGTGGTATTTAAAAAAGTACGTTCTAAATTAAATTTTTCATTTGATGTTCATTTTTACAGAAAACCCCTTTTTATCCTACATTTTTGGCGCGAAGTTCCAAAAGTTAACATCGACTTTCATAACTTTTATTCAATTTTTATCGATTAATTTCATATCCTTGACTGTCAAAGCTTTATTTAATGCTGTTTGGCTGTATCAAAAATGGTAGATAAAGTGGTAAAAGCTACCAAAATTATCGCGCTGCTTGAAGAGGGTTGCAGCCAATGTTTCGTGGCTAGGAGGCTAAATGTTAGTCGCTCGACAGTCCAAAGGACCTGGCAGCGATATCAGGAGACTGGTTCCGTCGAGAGAAGGCCTGGTTCTGGAAGAAAACCATGTACCCAACCACGTGAGCACAGAGTTCACAGGCTTAGGTTCGCTAGAAATTGTGAATCATGGACTCAAGACGATTGGAATAGGGTTTTGTTCTCTGATGAAGCCAGGATATCTCTGTTCGGTGAAGATCGACGTCGGCGAGTGCTAAGAAGACAAGGAGAACGCTTTGCAGAGGCATGTTTCGAAGAAATCACACCTTATGGTGGGGGCTCTGTTATGTTTTGGGCAGGAATAAATTCAATGGATCGTACAGAGTTAGTCTTCATTGAAAACGGCTCACTGACTGGGCATCGATACATAACGGAAGTTCTAATTTCTCATGCACAACCCGCATTGGCCGCTCTAGGTGAAGACTCGATTTTTATGGACGACAATGCTCGCGCCCACCGATCCCGCGATGTTAATGCGTATGTGCAAGAGGTCGGCATTCGTCGTTTGGATTGGCCAGCTCGAAGTCCCGACCTCAATCCCATAGAGCATGTCTGGGACGTTCTGAAACGGCGTGTGAGATCAGTACACCCGGCTCCGCAGACCATCAGAGAGCTGAAGAATGTGATTACTGCGGAGTGGGAACGTATTCCGCAAGCAAGTATCCGGGATATACTCGCTAGCATGCCCAGACGAATTCAAGCTGTGATTTTAGCTAGAGGGGGTCACACTTGATACTAAACATTTATCTGCTTTTACTTTATTAAAGAAAAACAAACAAAAAAACTTTTTTATTTTTACTTCATGAGCATATGCACTACTAGCGAATATACACTACTAGCGAGGTTTAGCATTATTTCCCATAAATTGTATCTAAATTTTATGAAATACTGATGAAAACGATTATTTTCTTATTAATTTACCAAATTGTGTGGATAAAACTACCTATAATTATCAAACAAAGAAATATTAACATTTGAAATGGTTCATTGCTTAGGTGCCCGTTTTTTTTGCAAATGAGTGTATATTCATACAGACTTGAATTTCGGTAGGCATATTTTTGGTTACAATACACAGGTCTAACTAAGAACGGCTTTTTTAAAATTCCACCCCTAAAGCGGATTGCGTAGGTGTTAACCCAAAAACATTTTCCAATACTGCCCCTACAGACTTAGAATTAAAAAAGGTCAGATAAAATAGGATTTTAAGAAATTCCTTTTCCAAGAGGAATTCTATGTAGCGAAAGTAGACGTAACCGAATCGAAGCGAGGGCGGGTCGCTAGTAATAAGATATAATTGTTTTCACCAAATAAGTGATTATATTTAAAGATGTCAAAATAGTATTAAATTTAAGGTAATGTCTAGAACAAAATAAAATGAAATAGTAATAAAATACGAATTACCAACAGATGGTGAAGAGCATCAAAAATACAAAAAGACGTTCCCAAAACCCAAAGCAATTAGGCTAAGAATTTGGCTTTTGTAAGGTTATCATGATATGTTTAATTTTTTTTAAATGTATAAATACCATCCAATTGATATTGGCAATAGTTTTATGACAGGCCGCCTGCCAGACGCCAACCCTCCTTAGGGATGTAATTATTGACCAAATGGCATCAGATGGAGTTGGCCCAGGTCATTATAAGGCCCTTAGTCGTCTTTTACGACATCCACGAGCAAAGTAAGGGTTAGTAGTATTCGTAGCCGCTACCACACAGCACAGAAGTTGTTATTTAGACATTGGTCTAAAATTAATAGTATTTATAATCATTATCGGATATAGAAAATTAGAATGTAAACATTCGCTGAAATTAACCAGGAAGAGAAATCCTTTCTATCAAAATACTAGAAAAAGAAAAATTGTTATACGATTTGCAATATAATTATATCACTTATGGGTCACTGAAAGTTACTAATATTATCCTATATAGCCAAACTTCAGTTTAAATCTCCCAACATTCCTTCGAAATATATTAGTTTAGCTTTCTCTATATTTTTTTTGTGTTTAATAAAGTGCACTTAGAGTGAATGTTTTGAAACAATTTCTTTTACAGCGATTAATTTGTGAGTTTAGAGGGTTAACATGGTTTAAGATTATAATGTCTCTCCCTTATAAATCATTGGCTATTTTGGTTTGCTTTTTTTTTTTTTTTTTGTGGGGTTGGGCTACGGTCGGCGCACTCCTCGCACCACTCCATCCGGGGTGACAGAGGGGCGTAAGCGCGCACACCCGTAACCCACCCGTGACGTCGCCTTCGTCGTTGGACCGACCACCGGAGCAGCAGAGTGACTTGACGTCAGTGGTCGGCCCGACGGAATACCCCTGAGGAGTACCCTCTCCTCGACCGACATCAACCCCCGGGTAAGATGTCGGCCTTTCCTCACGCCGTTGGCCTCTCGCGGGTGACGGACTAATTCCCCGATCCAGTCACCCGCGGCCTTGGCTAGGGCGGCATCAGGCGTAGGTAATCGCGCCTGCGCCGCCCCAGTCGCCGGCGGCGGCTCGCGCCGTCGAGGAGACGCTCCTCGCGCACGCGCTCCGCCGCCTCCTTCCGCGAGACTACTGCCTCGCAGAAGGTTGCGACCGCGTCCCAGTTCCTGACGCTGTCGAGCATCGCCCTGGCGATGGTCGGCAGCGTCAGATCGGCACCGATGATTGCGACGAGTTCACGACGCTGCTCTGCCCAAGCGGCACAAACCTCGAGCGTATGCTGCGCCGTGTCTTCGTCGCAATCGCAGTGGTGGCAGGACGGTATACTCTCCCTCCTGACGACCTTGTGCAGATATTTGGCGAAGCATCCATGCTCCGTCAAAACCTGCACTAGTTGGAAGGAGAGGACCCCGTGCCGCCGTTCCAACCACTGCATCAGCACCGGCCGGAAGGCCTCTACGGTCCGCACACCGAACCGAGGCCTCTCCAGCCGGTCTGCCCAACGGGCAATGACATCTAGGCGGGCGTCAACGCGCCAGGCGGTGAGTTCCCTCAAAGAGACCACACCGCCCTCCGCGCGTACCCCCGACACCCGCCGATACAAATCGGCGAGCATTTCCGCCTCCAGGTCCCACGGGGGACTCCCGGCCAACAGGCACGCTGCCTCCGTCGCCACCGTGCGGTACCCGCGTACATTCCTGACCGCCATGGCCCTCTGTGGTCGCCACAGAAGAGCCCTGAGTCGGACGGTCAGGGACCCCGCCCACACCGGTGCGCCGTACAGGGCCATCGACCGGACGACCCCCGTGTACAGCTGTCGGCACCTAGCGCTCGGTCCGCCCACCTTCGGTATTAGCCATGAAAGGGTGGACGCCGCGCCGACGAGCCACGGAGCGAGCCTGCAGAAATGCTCCCGAAACCACCAATGCCCGTCGAGCACCAGGCCCAAGTACCTCATATGGGCCCGGATGCTGATGTCAACCGAATTGACGGTGATCGAAACGCCGATGGGAGGGCCCATGCGGGGCCCATGGAACAAGAGGGCCTCCGTCTTGTCCAGGGCCACCCTCAACCCCAGCGCCCCGATCTGCCTGACGATCTCTTCGGTGCTGAGAGTCGCCAGGCCTGCCGCCTCCTCCAGCGTCCCACCGCGGGCTGTGACGAGCGTGTCGTCGGCGTAACAGATCACGCCCAGCCCGGGTGGGAGGCTCCCTCTCAACGCCCAGTCGTAGCCGATGTTCCACAGGGTGGGTCCGAGGACCGAACCGTGTGGGACACCGCACGTCATGGGCGTTATTTTGGTTTGCTAAGTATGTCTCTCCTATTAGAATGCTACATCGTGAGTCAGTTATTGGGGAGTTATTCATAAAATGACCGCACATGGAAGGTTGGCGATTGCAATTATATGTTATACATTCCTTGAAAGAACTGTGATGACTATTCTTTAGGTAATCTACCAGCCAATTTTTTACTACCCCAGCAATGGAAGTTTGATGTAGTATATTCTTATCTCGTCCCTACGCGGGAAGGTAGACACTTAATAGTAAAGTATTTAATACAAGGTATCTTTAACCACGTAATACCATTTCGTAAAATTTTATTCTGCATTAAGATTGTTTACAAATAAAGGTTTCTATAGATGTCGGATGAGTTTAAATAGTAACTCTTTAAAAAGCTGATAACCAAAGATTTCAATATTTATTTTTACAGATGTTTTTAAATAAAAAGAATCTTTCCTTACAGATATGGTAATATATGCTCAATTTAGCGACCTTTCATTTGAACATAATACCCATATGTAATATTCTTGAACATAGCGAAGACAACCCTACATTTTCCTCAATTTATACGGGTTCGTGTTCTGCGGTTTCCTGATAGTTCTTACGAATATTCCAATTCGATGGAATTTATTTGGTTTAACTTTCGCAATATTAGATTGCTTAATCTCTCATATTTTTGTTCTGAAGAATAATTTTTTGATTTATATTTATTGAATGTGTATGACAATAACTTATAGGTATTCATATATAATGATAATAAAGTTTAACAACTTATTTTTTTTTATTCAATATTATTTTTAATACTTATATGTCCAAATTACTTAGAACTCCTTCTCAATAGGTAGCAAAGGGCTGACTAGATGGGCTGATAAATCGTCTCTTTAACATGAATTTATCTTCTTTTGCCTATACTTTATTTACATAGTATACCCCTGGGTTGTGTTCTATGACACACCACGGGTAAAAAAGAGAGAGAGAATAAAATACGAGCTGAATATAATACGAGGCGAACATTGAATGTCATACGACAGCTCACGCTGGTGGATAAAACTATATATGCAGATTCCCCGATCCTTTATTATGCGTGTAGTGATAGAGTATGAATATAATTCACCACCTTGAATGTAAAAGGCGATTAAGGGATATGATATGTAGATTCTATGCAAGGGAAGGAAAACTCGAAATAAAATCCTACACCAACCCGTTTAACCAGCGTAGTGTAGAAGATGCTTGAACGCAGCAATGGGATGTATTTGAGCTGAGATGATGATAACGTGTGACGATTTGGCCTTTACAATTTTATTAGGTTTTCATTCACCGATCATTAACGTTGATTTCAGTCTCCCCAAATTGGTTCATGTTTCACAAGCAGGTTGGTGTTTAGAAATAGTGTTATAAGTTTGTCATGAGAGCACCTCTGACCATTCTCCGGGTGAACTCTCAATTGAGTATTACAACTTCCTTGGCAATGTATAAGTGATAAATTGTCATTTAATTGACATTTAATTAGTCATCATTCATCATTCTCCTACTCTTATCCCTATCGCTTGGGGTGGATACAATATGTACTCTACTTCTGTAAAAGTTATTGGCAATGGTTTTACGGCCGGCCGTCTATCAGACGTCAACCCTCTTTGGGATTGTCATTGTTGACCAAACGGCATCAGATGGAGTTGACCCTGGTCGATATGAGGCTCTTAGTCGTCTTTTACGACACCTACAAGCAAAGTAAGGTTTGGTAGTATTTGTAGCCGCTACCACACAGCCTCTACATTTAATTAGTACAAATTATTATATCCAATATTTCTTTTTTTTGGAGTTTATGGCTTGCTTACTAAAACCTTTAAGCTTTTTTGTTAGTAAATTAATTTTATTTAAAGTCATCGTCCGCCAGTAAGTCAAATCGTCACTTTCAACAGTACCATGGCTATACTGTTAAAGGAGAATTATTAACTGTTATATCGTATTCACTACACCTCAGTAATTTTTGAGCATTTAATTTGATAAAATGCATTCAAAATTACTTAATATAACACATTAAAACACTAAGATATCGAATACAAGTACAATACAAGAGCACCATATGACCCTTTTCCTTATCCGCTTTTTTTTTGGTAGGTCCGGACACACGCCACCCGTTCTACCCGGGGCGACGGAGGGGTAGCGCGTGGCCCCATAACCCAACGTATTCCCTCCCCATTGCCATTGGGCTGACCACTGGTACCGCTTTCTTGCCATCCGTGGCCAGCCCGGCATTTTCCTTGCCCGCTAAAACTCTATTCAATAATATATGATTAAAGATTGCTTCACTCAATGCCAATTTAACTACTGCAATTCTTTTTAATAACTATAAAAGTAATTCACATTAATATATAAATATATTAGCATACGATATCTACACCTGAGTCAGCCTTAATCTGTGGAATTTAGTAACAGGCTGAAATGTCCGTATCAAAGGGTTCCAACAGCGTTTGGAATGCTCATGATACCAACAAACTAGAATTGGATCAGTATATACAGGAAGTTTAGTAGATAAGAGTAAGAAATAATAAATTTAGCAATTTTAGTTAATTATTATTTTACTTTCAATCGTAAAGAAATTCTACGAATCATTGACTAATTTGTGTAGTAGCGGCTACGAATACTCCTGATCTTTACATTGGGTGTAGAAGAAGAAGCTACGATGCCATACAGAGACTCACAGATCTCAAACTAACCTCTTTTAGTCGAGGATTAAAAATCATATTTAATATTGAAGTCACGCATGATTTCTATGCGAAAAGAGTCATGGGTAAATTGAGGCTGCTAGAACTAAAACGGCCTAACTACAAAAAACATATTTTACATTATGGAGGGAATTAAAATTAAATTAAATTCAGTTTAATCGATTTGAACATAAGCCGAAAATGTACTTGTACTGCTATTTATTGTTAAGAGATTGTAAACTATTTTAGGCCGCTGTTTTGTAGATTAATATTTTTATATTACCAAATTGAAATTAGGTTAATAGTTGCAAAAATGCAGTTAGGCCAGTCTGGTTCTAGCAGCCTCAATTATAATTCATAGTAATATCTGCAAATATTTTGTACTTACCTATGAATGTTATTGAATTACTCTAAAAATATTATATTTTATACAATTTTTCTTATTATTCTGTGATCGAATATTATAACTGATTTCTGTATTCTTAGAAATTCGAGTACTGCTTAAGTTCCAATTACAAAAAATCTTATATCAATAAAGTACATACTTGTAGGCCTGCGTTGAAACTAATATTAAAAAATATATATTTTTCATAAATAAAATCGTGGCATCTTATAATCTCATCTCAGCTCATATGACATATACCACTCTTGGGCTAGAGCCTCCATAATGGGGGGAAGGAAATTGACCTACTATATCATGATCAGACGTGTTGGTATAGGGTTTCGCTTCGAGTTTTCCTTTCCTTGCATATATGTTATGTACGTTTTATATCCTTTAGCCGTCTCTTACGATCACCCACGGGTAAGCCTATCTTACCCTACAATATTTCACGGTGGTATAAGTGGCAGCACGATTGGAACATTTCCAATAGGTGTGGGTTCGAATCCCACTTGTGACAATCATTTTTCGCTCGAAATCCAGTTTTTATAAATTAATCTATATAGTTGAGAATACATCAGAAATACTGTTGAAATCTTTGTTCAATGTAATATTAAACTGTTCACATGTGTAAGGGACCGTAGAACATATGTACATGAAATGTTTATGACAGGTAACTTAAAATTGTAAATGCATTTTGTAGCTTAATGTTTTGAATAATTTGAATATATTATTTAAGTTTTCCTTCCATCCACCCATCCATCAGCCCGTAAACGTCCACTGTTGGACATAGGCCTCCCCACGTGAATGCCATTCAACACGGTCCCGCGCCAACTGCATCCAGCGGTTTCCTGCGACCTTGATAATGTCGTCAGTCCACCTAGTGGGGGGTCGTCCTACGCGGCGCCATCCGATTTGTGGTCTCCACTCGACAACCTTTCTTCCCCAACGGTTGTCGGTTCGTCGAGCGATGTGGCCTGCCCATTGCCACTTCAACGCGCTAATTCTTCGGGCTATATCAGTTACACCCGTTCTTCTACGGATTTCCGTATTTCGGATTCCATCACGTAGAGAAATACCGAGCATAGCCCTCTCCATAGCACGCTGAGCAACTTTGAGCCTTTTCATGAGGTCAACATTTAGAGACCACGTTTCAGTTCCGTAAGTCATCGCTGGTAACACACACTGGTTATAAACCTTTGTTTTCAGACACTGCGGAATATTAGACGAGAAGATCCTCCTAAGTTGCCCGAATGCTGCCCAGCCGAGTTGGATTCGTCGGCTGACCTCTTTCTCGAAATTGGATCTATCTAATCGGACTGTTTGTCCTAGGTAAACATAGTGATCGACAACTTCGAGAATCGCATTCCCAACCAGGACCGGTACAGAAATGACATGGGCATTAGACATGACTTTCGTCTTATCCATGTTCATTTGCAGCCCTACTAGTTGGGAGGCCTTGCTGAGGTCATTGAGCATGGTGCCAAGGTCCTCCAGGGATTCTGCCATGACTACGATATCATCTGCGAATCGAAGGTGAGTGATGTATTCGCCATTGATGTTGATGCCGAGTCCGGTCCAGTCTAAGAGCTTGAAGACATCTTCCAGCGCAGTGGTGAACAGTTTCGGAGAGATAACGTCTCCCTGTCTCACGCCTTTCTGCAGCTGGATCGGTTTCGTACTCTTATCCTGGATGCGGACCGACATAGTAGCGTTTTTATACAAACACTTCAACACTTCGATATATCGATGGTCAATTTGGCACCTCTGAAGGGACTGCAGCACTGCCCAAGTTTCGACAGAATCAAAGGCTTTCTCATAGTCCACAAACGCTAGACACAGAGGCCGATTATACTCCTCGGTCTTCTGTATAATCTGGCGTAGCGTGTGTATGTGGTCTATGGTACTATAACCTTTTCGGAAACCGGCTTGTTCGGGCGGCTGGAAGTCGTCTAGCTTGCGCGCGAGTCGGTTCGTAATGACTCTTGAAAACAGTTTATATACGTGGCTCAGGAGTGAGATGGGTCTGTAATTCTTTAAGAGTGTTTTATCGCCCTTCTTGAAAAACAGCACCACCACACTCCTGGTCCACGACTCTGGAACGTCGCCCCCGAGAATGACAGAATTAAACAGCCTCTGTAGGGCTTTTAAAACCGGCTTGCCGCCTGCCCTCAGGAGCTCTGTGGTAATTCCGTCACCTCCCGGTGCCTTTCCGTTCTTTAACTGTTTCAGAGCCATTCTGATCTCGTACAAGCTGACGTCCGGGATTTCCGATAAGTTTTCCTTACAAACCATATAAGTATCATCATATCATATATTTCATAAGCCTTTTCAAATTGCCTTACAATCTACGATGGGCTATATTTGGATGATTTTCTAGTTTACCTTCTCTTTTATGGTATTTTTCTACTGCCGGGCGGGCCACCGAAGGCAAAGATCGGATACCGGTGGCCCGCTCGCACGGCGAAGAGAGGTGTTTGCAGGGTGGGACTATGGGGTTGTGCGCCGCCTCTTTCGTCGCCCCGGACCAATTTGGCGGGGTGCGACCACGTCCATAGCCCACTGCAAAAAAAAAAAACAAAACAAAAATGGTATTTTTTTCTACTAACGTCTCTTGCTTGTCTTGTATGATACTTGTAAGAAAAAAGCGATTTTTAGTGGTAGGACCACGCTGTGGACAGTTCTCTGTCTATACCCGTGAGTTGGTTCGTCCGGGGTAGTATTATACTCTCGCAGAAAATCGACGTCTGAGTAATAGAAATATGTTATTACGCGTCGTTCGGTGAGCGAGAGGGCCAGAAGCCCCTCTGGGGTGGTTTTAAGGTTTGTATTGGTAGTTAGCAGCTTAGCTATACCCTTCGTATTGCAAAGGTCGTTGGGCGGCAGTGACACTTACCACCAGGTGTGTTGTTTGCTCGTTTGCCACCATAAGCAATAAAAAAAATAAAAAAGGAAGTAAATAATTTGTATAAATCATGTCAATAAATTTTCCGTGTGGTGACGGAGTAAGAATACAATTCACCAAGCCTTATCTTACCCGTGGGTGATCGTAAAAGACGACTAAGGGATATAAAACGCATATAACATGTATGCGAGAGAAGGAAACTCAAGACAAAACCCTATACCAATACGTCTGATCAGCGTGGTACAGTAGGTCAATTGCCCTCCTATTATGGAGGAGGCTCGAGCCCAATAGTGGGACATACATGAACTGAGTTGATGAGATGATGATGATGTCAATAAATCTTGGTATGATTACTTTTCATAGTGCGTTTTTCAGATGTTAAAAGTTAAACATGAAAGTTGCAAAACTGTATATATCTTTAGCGAAGTGTAACAGCTGCAAGATATTCGTTGGCAATGGGGTCAGTTGGCATACGAGTGCCAAATCTACAACTTGTACCCTCAATAGAAACAACGTTTATATGCAATAAAAATATTATATATATACGATCAATATTTGGGACAAAATATTAGTAGCAAAATCTAATCGGTGACATATTTAAAAAAAAATGTATAATAGTATTAGATGTTAGAATCATTGACAGAATACATTCTGACGATTTATGGAAGTTTTATCTGCCTGTTTTATTGAGATTTATATGAAACTAGCTTTTGCCCGCGGCTTGCCCGCGTAAAAGGTTACTTTCCTAAAGCTTTTCATCCCCTTTTTTTATTTTACCCCTTAGCGAGAAACTTTTTACAAAATTTTAATGCCATATTTATTTATATTTAATCAATAGCCTAAAAATAAGTTTCAAGCTTCTGGCTTTAAAAATGGCGATAACTCCTTACAACTTTTCAACCCTGTTTACAATTCTTTTTTTGCATTAAAATGTAGCCTATGTCCTTTGTCAGATTCTAGACTACCTGTGTACCAAATTTTATTTCGATCGTTTCAGTAGTTTTGGCGTGAAAGAGGGAATGACAGACAGACAGACAGAGTTACTTTCGCATTTATAATATTAGTAAGGATTTATGCAACTATCACAGCGGTTGTTTTTGGATTTTGGTATGATGATAGTTTTTAATTTGATATATAAATATTATTTAAATAATGAAATATTACGCTAAAAACAATAAATTCACAGAATTGGGTTTTCGGTGGTCAGCTCGCAGGGTGAAGATAGGTAATTGTAAGGCGGGTCTATGGGACCGCGTGCAGTTTCTTCTGTTGCTCCAGATGGATTTAATGATGTGTAACCTTACCGCTAAAAAAGACAGAGATGGGTGCACGGTTAATTTATTTATGTAATCTCTGATGATGGACTCAAAATACCATTACCCCTTCTTTGCCCAAAAATACGAGCTTAATAAGAGATGTAAGAATATCATCATCATCATCATCATCATCCAGCTCATATATGTCCCACTATCGGGCTCGAGCCTCCTCCATAATGGAAGGGAAACAGACCGACTATACCGCACTGGTCAGACGTGTTGGTATAGGATTTTATTTAGAGTGTTCCTTCTCTTGCATAGATGTTATATGCGTTTTATATCCCTTAGTAGTCTCTTACGATCATCCACGGGCAAGATAGAGGGTGGTGAATTGTATTCTTACTCCGTCACCACACGTATATAAGAATGTAACAACATTTTAAAGAAAAAAAAATAGAAGTAAAATCTTAAGATAACTTGTTTGCCTCAAGTAGCATACAATAAGTCAAGTTTCATAAATAAATCAAGTTCAAAATCAAGTTTATATAAACAGTGTAAAGAAACAAAAATAGAGGAAACTAATAAAACTAAGTTTAGTGTGAATGATACCAACTGAATATTGTAAATAAATAAATAACTTTGTTTATATGTATACGAACTTTCAGACCTTAATCAACCGTCGTTAAATCCACACCAAGCTAGTTTGTGACACGGAGTCGTACATGAAATACCTTTTATCCCAATGTAATTTAATTTTATAGAGTAAAGTCGTAAATAAAATTTTGTTGAAGCAATTTAGTATGTAGCCAAAGTTTTCCGTGTGACTATTCTTAGTGATGAAGTAACGATACATATTTTTTAACACTACAATATTTTTAATGTGAAACTTTTTTTTCGACATGTGGTAGAAATTTTATATTATTGTAACGTTTTTCCGTTACGCGCCTTATTTAGTTTGAAGTAAAACTTCTTTGCGCGCATGAGGGTAATATTTTTACAGATGAAACGCGACACGAGAAATTCGAGACGAGAGAGAGAGAATACACCCTATTGGTTGATGTATGTAAACGAGATTTGAAAAATTATTTTGTTAAAGTTTCACTTCTGGTATGTGTACTATATATTAGTTAAATTAATTGTGTATATATTATATTTTTGTATATATATATATATATATATATATAGGTATTATATTTAGATATATGTATTATTAATACTCAATATTACCTGTAATAGGTATCAGGTTATTATCATATCGGATAAATAAGGTAGTAAAGCAAACAACCTTATTACAATACATTTAATTTACATAGCAATTTATCATAATACTATTCAACGAAAATAAGCAAAAGTATTACTATTAAATGCACAACTACATAATGATACAAAAATACAACCTTAGATGTTAACAGTACGAAAGCCAACAGCAACTGATCGTTTTACCGCGCTATCGCTTCTTAAATACCCACAAACTGCACAAACAACCGACAACCCACAACTTTGATATCAAATCAGCTAATATTATTTCATTTTAATCCACTTTTCACCCTAATAACACAAATCCTATCGTAATTCATCATTATTTTTTAAATCGATGTAAAATAGAATCTTATTACCTTTTTAAATGTAATATACCTATACATTTCTTCTATTATTAATCTAAAACACGCATATTTTTTTTTTGCGGCTGGGTATGTTCTGGTCACACTCCACTAAATCCGTCCCGGGCATCAGATAAAGCGGCGCGCGACTCCATAAATCCGCTCCGCAATGTCAATCTTTTTATGCCGTTCCACCAGAACCCATTCTTTGTCGTCGGTGGCCAAGACTCTACATTAAAGAAATAACCTTTATGTCACGGGGGAGTTTAAACTCACAATTAACAGATACAAATTATGAATAACAATTTTTGTTGCTCAAAGTATTATCCTGCTTGGGAATGTAAGTCGTGACACTCGCTGCGGTAGATCGGTATCTTAACCACTACGCCATATATGCAGTCCAATGTAAGTACTATCTGTTGCATGAAATCATCACATACCAAGGAAATAAATAAATATTTCTATTCATATGACTAAACACTTATACACACTTATAGTGGTAGGAACACACTTGACAGGCCACCGAAGACAAAGATCGGGTACTGGTGGCCCGCTCGCACGGCGAAGAGAGGTGTTTGCAGAGTGGGTCCATAGGGTTGCGCGCCGCCTCTTCTGTCGCCCCGGACCGATTTGTCGGGGCGCGACCACATCCATGGTCCACCTTGCGAAGAGAAAAAAAAAAGGACCACACTTGACAGTTTTCTGTCTACAGCCTCGGGTCGGTCCGTCCGGAGAAAATCGACGCCTGAATAGTGTAGTGACAGTGTGCTGTGACTAAACGTGTGGCCAAACGAAGTATATTCGATGAGCGAGATAGCCGAAAGCCCAATATTCTGGGTGGATTTGTGATTTTTATTGGTTGGCAGCGGTTTAGTTGTACCCCTGGTATTGCAAAGGTCCATGGGCGGCAGTAACACTTACCATCCAGTGTGTTGTTTGCTCGTTTGCCACCAAGAGCAATAAAAAAAAGACGTAACCAGATAATATCACTGCAAAAGAGAAACAGGGAATGAATTTTTATAAGTCGTGTATACTGTAGTAATAATACACGGCTCACTAATGTAATTTTTACAAAGCTTATGCCCAACAGTGCAATTAACATGGACTAAAACAAGAGAAATTAATTAGGCAGTAAGTAAAGATGTAACACATTAACATGTTCCTGCGTAATTTTTTAAGCCCCTAGTGTTAAAGGCTCGCTCATTACCATTTAGTTAGTCAGTTTCTTCATAAAAATCTCAAGGTTTCCGTAGATAAATATGACTTTTAAGTTTAATACGAGTATTGTGTCCGTGGGTTGCTCATAGCTCAAAATCAAAGAAAGCCCGCAGAATCCTATGCTCTAGTAATATTCCTTCGATAATGCCAAATATGTTCAGACTATAACCTAGCAACCAAAAATTAATACAATATATATCTCATCATCTTTGTCATATTCGTCACCCCTATTGAGCTCGTGTTGCCTCTAATATAAGAGGGAAATTGACCTACTCTAACACCTAACATAGGTAACATTTTCAGTATGGTGATGGAGTAAGAATACAATTCACCACCCCATATCTACCCGTGGATGATCGTACGAGACGACTAGGGATATAAAACGCATATAACATCTATGCGAGAGAAGAAAACCTCGAAACAAATCTCTATATCAACACGTTTGACCAGTGTGGTATAGTAGGTCAATTACCTTCCCATTATGGAGGAGGCTGGAGCCCAACAGTGGGACATATATGAGCTGAGATGAGATATCGTCCAGGTCAGATATCTTAGTACAGTTTTACTTCAAGTTTTTCTTCTCTTGCATGTGTTACCAGCATATTATATCCCTTAGTCGTATTTTGTACGACACCCATCTATAATAAATTGAGTAGTGAATCGTATTCTTATTCTGTCATTTCTCGAAACAATGTATATCTACGTTATTGTAAAGTTTATACATCATTTATTTATGAAATTCTACAGTAAAGTCACTACCGGCTACGTTTGGCCCAATTTTCTTAAACAGAAATATGTATGAGGCAAATGTGGAGTATGAGCTATGAAACTGTACGTATATTACAGTAGCAACTTCATTTACACTGAGGTAAATATTAATATAGATATCTCTTAAATCTAAGCTTTAGTAGTTATTTATGCAAAACGATACTTGAAATTTGTGTATTTGATAATTAATTAACTTTTTATAAATGAAAATCATTTCAGTCTTTTAAAACGAAAATTATTTTCTATATTGCTATAATAAAGCTTAGCTTTACTTTTAAAGCTTAGATTTATTTTTTTCCGTGTGGTGATGGAGTAAGACTACAATTCACCACCCCCTATCTTACCCGTGGGTGATCGTACGAGGACTAATGGATATAAAACGCATTAATATCTATGCAAAGAGAAGGGAAACTCGAAACAAAGCCCTATAACAACACGTCTAACCAGCGCGGTATAGTAGGTTAATTTCCCTCCCATTATGGAGGAGGCTCGAGCCCAATAGTGGTACATATATGAGCTGATATGATGATGATGAAAGCTTAGCTTAAAATTGATATGTTTATTTGTTTAAACATGTTAAATTAAAAAAATATAAGTTGTATTAAAATGACATTTTGTTAGTTGACATTTTAATCAAGATAGGCTTTTAAATATAGGCTGCAAAATAGTGGAAGTCAAGCTATGATCAAAAAAATATGATATGAAATTGTAACATCGAGATATTTAATGGTTTCCTAGGTATACTTCTGTTACTAGGTTAAAAATGTGTTGTATAACTATTAATTTAACAGATAATATAGTAAATTGAAATACCACGAGTGTTTAAAAGAACCGTAAATTATTATGTAAACCACGCTAGCGAAGATGCCACTACAACCAGTATGTCATAACGAATTAAATGTATCAATCCTTACTAATATTATAAATGCGAAAGTAACTGTCTGTCTGTCTGTCTGTTGCTCTTTCACGCCAAAACTACTGAACCAATCTAAACGAAATTTGGTACACAGATAGTCTACAACCTGATATAAGACATAGGCTACTTTTTGATCCAAAAAAAGGGTTGTGGAAGGGGATGCAAAATTTGTAGGGAAGTATTGTCATTTTTAAACACAGAAGCTTGAAACTTAATTTTAGGTTATTGATTAGATATAAATAAATAAGACATTACAATTTTGTAAAAAAAATACCCTTAAGGGGTAAAATAAGAATAGGGGATGAAAAATTTTTTTGAAATTGTAACATCGAGATATTTAATGGTTTCCTAGGTATACTTCTGTTACTAGGTTAAAAATGTGTTGTATAACTATTAATTCAACAGATAATATAGTAAATTGAAATACCACGAGTGTTTAAAAGAACCGTAAATTATTATGTAAACCACGCTAGCGAAGATGCCACTACAACCAGTATGTCATAACGAATTAAATGAATCAATCCTTACTAATATTATAAATGCGAAAGTAACTGTCTGTCTGTCTGTCTGTTGCTCTTTCACGCCAAAACTACTGAACCAATCTAAACGAAATTTGGTACACAGATAGTCTACAACCTGATATAAGACATAGGCTACTTTTTGATCCAAAAAAAGGGTTGTGGAAGGGGATGAAAATTTGTAGGGAAGTATTGTCATTTTTAAACACAGAAGCTTGAAACTTAATTTTAGGTTATTGATTAGTTATAAATAAATAAGACATTACAATTTAGTAAAAAAAATACCCTTAAGGGGTAAAATAAGAATAGGGGATGAAAAACTTCAGGAAAGTAACCTATTACGCGTGCGAAACCGCGGGCAGAAGCTAGTAAATAATAAATATAGATGAAAAACAATGAATTCAACTAAAAGATATATTTTTAACATTTAATTATTATGTATATAGGTATACATATAGCAATAAATTAATTAATAAATAAAATATTTTTTGAATAAATATATCGAAATACAGTTGCATGTGAAATAATTTTGAGTTTTCAGTCTCGTGGCTATGGACAACATAATTATTTCACACTAATTTTAGCTTGCACGCCATCCTAGACAAAGCGTGCTTGTTGTTAGTTAGCTTTATGCAGTTTATTCAACTTTATTTCCATCGTAATATTCTTGCTTTCGGTCGAATATTAAGTGGTGGTACTGTAATTATATTTTAGAAAAATAACCCCTGTTAAATTCTATTTTTATTTAATTGGAAACGTATTCTTAAAATTATATCAATAAAATGATACTTGATTGCGCACGCATTAAACATTTGAAATAAAATAAAATTAAAGTATTTCATCATCATTCAGCTTTTTGTATTCCACTGTGGGCGTAGGTTTTTTCTAATGAATGCCTGTTGGCATGGACATTCTTGGGTAGGGTAATTGCCATGCTCACCTTGCTAATAATCGTTAGACAGTTTGGCGATCGCAGCACAGTAATATATTATACGTTTCCCAGAAGAGTGCGTTACCCATTCTCCTAGTGGCCTTATTCCTTCCCTGAATTTTTATTGCTCCTACGTGCAAGTAAGGAATAGCGACAGATATATTTTTACTTCATTGCCACGCGGAAAAGGTATTTAATAATTTAATACTAAAGATACTAAATACTTTAATTTTGTTTTCACTTTTTTAATGTTTTCAATACTGGAGTATTTGATTTTCTAGTCATTGATGTTATTGTCAAGAAATTACTCATCACAATTAAGTTATAAATATCACTAAAATTTATTATATTGTATATAATATTAAAAGAAGAACGAATTAGCTAATAAGTACTGATTTGTTTTTTATTTCTACGTGTGGTGTTGGAGTAAGAATACAGTTCACCACTCCCTATCTTCCCCGTGGGTGATCGTAAGAGACGACTTTTTTTTTTTTTTTTCACGCTATGGAAACGCATTTCCGCGCTATCCCCCGCCGGTGACAGGCGAGGGGGAGTGTGGGACTCGCCGGCCAGCTGCCTGACCGGAATACCCACTAAAACCACAGCGGCCCCTTCCGCGCTTTTACGGGGTGCCAGAGAGATCGTCTACTGACATTCGATCCCCGGCACCCCAACGCTTGGCCATTGGCCCACGCCCTGTCGTCATTCAAGGCGGTGGGAGGAGGTGCGCATATCGACACCTCCTCCACCTTGGCCGCCGGCGGCGGGGCGAATTTGCAGACGCAATTGCCTCGCGTCCCCGCTCCGCCGCCTCTTTTGTAGAGATGACCTCCTCGCAAAAGGAGGCCATCGACGACCAGCACCCGTCGCTATCGAGCATCTTCGAGATGACGGTCGACAGCGACAGGTCCCCTCCAATGACCGCCGACAGGACGTGGCGTTGAGGCCCCCAGGCGGGGCATACCTCCAGTATGTGGCGCGCATCGTCCACTGGCGCGCTACACTTATGGCACCCTGGGGCCTCTTCTCTCCCAATTCTGTGCAGGTACTTACCGAAGACCCCGTATCCGGTAAGCACCTACCTATTAAAGTATTTCATCATCATTCAGCTTTTTATTTTCCACTGTGGGCAACCACCCAATCGTAAGAGACGACTAAGGGATATAAAAAGCATATAATATCTAAGCTAGAAAAGGAAAACTTGAAACAAAACACTATACCAAAACGTCTGACCAGCGTGAAACTACCTACTAACTAATCGACCTACTAGGTCAATTTCCCTCCTATTATGGAGGAGGATCGAGCCCAACAGTGGGACATACATATGCTGAGATGATGATGATGATTATTATTTATAGATATTACTAAAATAAAATTACAAATAAAATAGTTTGAAAATGTGAATGTTTCTTCATATTTTTTATCGTCCATTATTATTGAAGTATCATTTGCAGCAAGTTGGATCGCTTTGTTGGAATAGTATCATGTCTAGATTGGCTGCTCAGCTTCAGCATCCAGAGCAAATTGAGCTCATTGTGAGCCAGTAACGGAGTTTTTCTAGTTACTCTAATCGGATAATCTATATAAAGCGGATTGATAATGCCGCTTTAAACGAATCTGTAACTCGCTTTAGCTTTGACGATTTGTTATTTTTTTTTAATAAAAAATATTGACTCAGAACTTTTATAGATGAAAACGTAGATAAGAGTTATAAAACAACCTATATTTTTTTGGTAATATCTTCGATTTCGTGGTTTTTATTTTTTTGGATGTTTATATAAGACGAATTATGAATGTTGAGGAAGCGAGTGAAGTATGCAAGGATAGAGTTCTCTGGCACTCTGTTCTCTCTGCCTACCCTGCAAGAGATATGGCGTGATGATATGTATGTATATAAGTCGAGCGATTCGTAGATATGCATTTAAAAGAAGTGTAACTTTTATTAAATTAACGTACAAAATCTTTTTCTTATTATTTATTTATAATATACTAGTTTTTGCCCGCGACTTCGTCCACGTAAAAGTCATCTCTGACAGAGTTAAATAGAAAAAGCAATGCAAGGTGTTGAAGGTTTATCGCTAGGACGATGATTAACAGCGTCAGAAACTGGGGTGCTGTCGCCGCCTTCTGCGAATTATTTGTCTAACGGAATTAGGCAATAGGGTGGGTCCGAGAGAAAATACTCTACGTTGACACGCTCTACCGTCGGTGCTTTGGACGGCGCAAGCGTGAGTATATGTATTGAGGTTCACTGCATGAGGGCTTCGACTCGAGATGATACCCGGTTGCGGTGGCCCGCCCGCATAACGTAGATGTACGTGTACGGGGCGCTATGGGTCACGCGTCACCTCGTACGGGTTGGGCGCGGTGTGTCTATATACCATAGCCGGTTACTAAAGAAAAAGGTTGTTCAAAGTTCTATTCATTCTACAAATTATATTGCTTTTAATATACTATTTACGGTATGACCATGGGATAAAAATATAATTATCGCCACCCTTTATTTGACTGTTTTGTTTCACCAGCAGACTCGTTAGATATGATTTATTATTTGAGTTATAGAGTGAACATTTTTGAAGCTTAACTTAACCTGTATCTTAAACCCTTAGGCAAGAACCTATTGCCATCTACTATATATATTGTGTGAGCTCTCACACAGGCACTGGTCGCCACGACGGCACTGGTGCAGGGTTGATGGGGAGGGAGAGAGAAACACGGGTTTATTTATTTTTACCGAAGAATATTTGTACGTAATTTGAAAAGAACCGATGAATAAATCTCCCCATACACACTTTGTCACTTTGTTACACCCCCTTAGGGGCGCAATTCATAAAATCCTTTCATATTGAATCTCTATGTCATAAAAAGAAACGTGCGTCAAAATTTAATGTTTCTAGTTTTAATAGTTTCGGTTTGGCGGTAATGAGTCGTTCAACCCGCCTCACAGGCCTAATTTACACAACCAGAGGGTGAAAATTGACAAATGCCGGATATTACCATAGAATGTTTGATTCGACTCGTAATTTGAAAATATTCAATGAAAATTTTTTCTCCCCATACAAACTTTGCCACTCTGTTTTACCCCCTTGGGGGTGTAATTTCGTAAAATCCTTTCTTATTAAATCTCTACGTTATAGAAAGAAACCACTGTCAAAATTTCAAGTTGCCAGCTTCAATAATATCGGCTTGGCGCGAATGACTTAATGAGTCGTCCAACCCGCTTCGTAGGCCTAATTTACAACCCCAGAGGGTGAAAACTAAGAAATGCTGAAATACGTGTTTATTTATTTTTACTGAAGATAATTTGTACGTAATTTGAAAAGAATCGATAAAGATCTTTCTCCGAACATTTTTTTTAATTTACATAACTTTTTTATTTATAAACCAATTGACATGAAATAAAGCCTCAATGTTAAGTGGAGCTTAAAAACCGCGTCTAAATCGGATAAGCCGTTTCTGATATTAGCGTGCACAAACGCACAGACAAACAGATAAACAGACAAAAAATTTAACAATCATTGTTTTGGGTTCTATTTGTGTTGATAAAGGTCTCAGTAATATTTTTTTCATATATCTTCCATGTACAGACAGCGACCCGTTACATTTTTATTATATGTATAGATGTTCCACTATTGAACACAATAGGTTTGTCGGGAAATGAAAAGCCAAATAGGTATAATCGAGAGAGAATCCGTAAAAATAGTTTTATTTTAAATGCATAAAATCCTATTGTTGGTTATCTTTTCGATTCTAAAATAATCTATAATAAACATTATTATGAATTTAATTGAATTATTTCATAATATCAATTACCATTCCATATAATTTTGTTAATTAATTTCATTGTGGTTTACAATATTTTATTTTTTGCTCATAGGTACGACGCCTAAATTTATAGGAATGAGGTCTTGACCTCGTTTATATCCATCTTGATCGCGATTAACTTTCACTACGTGTGTGTCACCAAATACACCCTAAGTACTTAAACAGTTTTCCGTTGTGATACTGGACGGAAATCGAATATAGAATGCATATTTTATATTAGCGTATATTGTCATCTACAACTATACTGATAATGGACATTATTCTATTGCTCTTATCGCAATTATATAGATTGAACGTAATATGTACACCTCTTCCATCATACACATTGCAAAAGTTATTGGCAATAATTTTATGATCGGTCATCTGTCTTACGTTAACTCTTTTTAGGAATGTGATTGTTGACTAAACGCCATGAGATGGACTTGGCTCGGGTTGATATAGAGCCCTATGTCGCCTTTTACGACATCTACGATCAAAATGCGAAAGTGGAAGGATGTAGGTACCGAGGGAGACTGAGACTAACCTACCTAGACCAGATCGGTCATGTACTGAAGGAAGGTGGAGTCAAGAGTCTCCGAAACCGGCGAGCGTGTATGAAGAGAATTGTGAATGTTGAGGAAGCGAGTGAAGTATGCAGAGATAGAGTTCTCTGGCACTCTGTGCTCTCTGCCTACCCTGCAAGGGATATGGCGTGATGATATGTGTCTGTGTGTACGATCAAAGTAATTGTTGGTAGTATTCGTAGCCACTATTACATAACAATATATTGGTACATTTTTTTGGTTGTGTTACGGTAGGCGCACTCCTCGCACCACTCCGTCCGGGGCGACAGAGAGGCGTAAGCACGCACACCTGTAACCCACTCGTGGCACGTCGCCTTCGTCGTTGGGCCGACCACCGGAGCAGAGTGACTTGAAGTCAGTGGTCGGTCCGACGGAATACGTCCTAAGGATTACCATCTCCTCGACAGACGTCCCCCCTCGGGGAGGAAGTCGGTCTTTCCTCATGCGGTCAGCCTCTCGGCGGGTGACGGACTAAATGCCCGATCCAGTCACCCGAGGCCTCGGCTAGGGCGGTATCAGGCACAGGTAATCGCACCTGTGCTGTCCCAGTCGCCGGCGGCGGCTCGCGTCGTCGAGGAGACGCTCCTCGCGCACGCGCTCCGCCGCCTCCTTCCGTGAGACTACTGCCTCGTAGAAGGCTGCGACTGCGTCCCAGTTCCTGACGCTATCGAGCATCGCACTGGCGATGGTCGGCAGCATCAGGTCGGCACCGATCATTGCGACGAGTTCGCGACGCTGCTCTGTCCAAGCGGCACAAACCTCGAGCATATAATGATACTGATCACCACCATACTTGGGAGAGTTAGTGGTCGCAGTTGATGTTATAAAATTTTTAGGAGAGTACGGCTGATGTAAACGATTACTCTGATGATCCCTTAGCCAGTTGTTAGAACTTTCACAGGCAAGTAAAGGATAGTAGCATCATACGGTAAAACTTAGATATTATTTTTAAGAAAGAAATCTTCCATATCAAGTTTTAAATGTGAAACTATGATTCGTTATACAAGCACAGAATCACCATATGAAACTTGGAATTAAAAACTATAACTCATAATTAAGCTTACCTTAGTTTATATAAAAACAGAAAGCGATTTATCTTTTAAGTAATGATAATGACATTAAATGGTTACTAGACTAATAGTAAAAGGCATGAGATTGCTACCCATTGAATCTTTACTTATGAATATGGTATTTTCCACTAATACCAGCCATTGTTATAAATGTCGAGCTAATGTTCGTGTCTATTTTCTTGATACGTTCTCAAAACAACAAAGTTGTAAGTCTTTGTTAAAAAATATTGAAATTTTTAAACCCAAGAAAATAATTAATATTTTACAAAATCAATCGACAAGAATATTAAACGTGTGATGAAATGATTATGATCATTGGCCTCTTGGCTTATAAAGTAAAGAGAATTTGCATAAATGACTCATAAGAATAGAATAATATTGAATATTAATATAACATAGCAACAATTACAATATACATTTTGTATTTTTTTTTTATTAGTTAATATTGATAATGGGCGAATTCTCTGCGCTGTACTGAAACTATGCATGCCGGGTATTCAGCTAACACCTAAATAATTAAAAAAAAAGTTTTTTCCTTGTGGTGACGGAGTAAGAATACAAGGCACCACATATCTTACCCTTGGGTGATTGTACGAGACGATTAAGGGATATAAAACGCATATAACTTCTATGCAAGAGAAGGAAAACTCGAAACAAAACCGTCTACTAATACGTCTGACCAGCGTAGTATAGTAGGTCAATTACCCTCCCATTATGGAAGAGGCTCGACCACAACAGTGGGACATATATGAGTTGAGATGATGATGATGAAAGTAGGAGTGACAATAATGTAAATAATGCAAGATAAAGAATGAGGAAAATGAAGAACTCACTTCCAAAATTCAATCCAAACAGTCTACATATTCTTTCTCCGTCTTAGTCAATCGACCAATGAAGTAAATCATCATAAATTATTGACATACAAGATTTCATAGCTATTTTTGAATATTATGTATGATTAAGTATATAATTTAATTTTTTTATATAGATGCTTATACAATTTATTACGAAATAGGAAAAAATAATTTAATACTGATAAATTGAAACATATGAATATAGGTACGGATTTCTAAGCGTAATGATACATCACTCAAATTTGGATTCGTGAACAGTAATAGCCAGCTATATTTTCTGGAGATTTGAATAAATTCTACGGCTCACAAAACGTGATATAAATTATTATAACGGTTCAGGCCCTATTATATAGGCAAATGCTTGTAGTTTAGATTGTACCGTACCTTTTTTATATATGAAATTACGTTTTAAAAGTGTTATGTATAAATCTACAAAAAGTATTCACGATTTTATTATATCCATTTCTCTAAAAGATTCCATAAATTTTATTACGTTAAAGGTAAAAAGTTATGTAATTTGATTTTATAACTTTTCTCATTTAAATACCATACAATATAAATTTGCGTAATATTTATTTCTACAACAGTTAGACCTTCTATTCATTCTTCACTCATTCAAAAATTAGTCTTTTAAGAGAATACGTCATATTCAATTACGAAAAGAAAGAAGAAGTTTTCTAGAAAGGCGTACCACGACAGCATTATTTTTCTTAAACCGCAGCCGTGTACATCGGAATGAATCACAATCTTGAGTTGGTTTGACCATGGTAAAAGAAAATATATAGAATAAGCGTGAGTGAGACGATTAAGAGACGAAAACCACGTTATATATTTTTGGAGGTAATTGAAGACGTACTGGCAAAAGTTCGGATAAAGAATACCCATAATCTTTCAGCATGAATAAAGAAGAGAGAAAGTTCTGTTAGTATCGAGGTTTGTGAAACTCCTTCATCTCCACCTATCTACCTACGTAATATTATTTATTTATTTTTATTTATGTATATACATATGTCGCATTATTAGACTTATGTCGCCTCGACAATGGGAAAGAAAATGGTTTACAATAGCACCCTAATTATGACATAATATTTATTGGCATACAATTTTGTTTCTTAGTTTTTTCCTCTTAAAGATGAGTAATATTATCTGCATTACCCTTAAGTCGTATTTACTGAGACCCGCTGAAAAGAAAAGCAGTGAATTCTCTTACAATTCTTACGCTGTCACCGCACAACTAGGGAATCAATTCAGTATACGAATGAACGTTGATATAATATTATTATTATAATGAATACACATAATAATACATAGGCACACACACACATATACAATAATACATGAATTCAAATCACTACCTCTATTAAGTTAGTGAAATAATTACTTAACCATTCTCTATAAAAATAAGTATAGCGATTAATTTAGTTTCACTCCATCGTAGCTGGCGAACGGTCGTCTACGCTGTAGCTGCGCTACGCCGCGGGAACAATCGAAATATCGCGTGATAAGTTAGTTCGTTGGTGAAACCGACCGTTTTTCATCCTCATAAAATAATTAAAAGTGTAACAATAAATATTATTGTTGAATTCAGTGTATTTGAAACAAGTCAATGTTTATATACATTAGAAGGGCAGTGAGTGAATAATGCACAGAGTAACCTAGTTCTGCTTCGTCATAGAGGGGTGGTAAGTAATGACTTATATTAGTATTAGAATAAGTAATTGACACTATATTAAAGAGTTTTAAATGAAGTTAGCTATAACTTTTATTTTTTTGTTAAATACAAACCAACCAAAATATTATTAATTGTACCTTAGTATTTTTATTTTAATATATTTTTATTGTACAGATAATAGCTGTGTAGTAGCCGCTATGAATACTACCAAACCTTACTCTGCTCGTGGGTGTTGTAAAATACGACTAAGAGTCTTATACGAGTAACGACCTGGGCCAACTCCATCTGATGCCGTCTGGTCAACGATTACATTCCCAAGGAGGGTTGACGTCTGGCAGGCGGCCGGTCATAAAACTATTGCCAATAACTTTTACGATATGTCTATGAAAGAAGAGTACATATTGTATCGACCCCAAGTAATTGGGATAAGAGTAGGAGAATAATGAGGCAGTATAAAGATAACAGACAATAGTGCACTGGGGACATAATCCGTGAATTGCGGAGGACTTTATAAACATATAGTTCTTCTTCTTCTTTTTATGTATTGGCAATCAGCTACTTATACGAGCCATTTTTGCCAGTGTCGAGTTATAATTATCTTCACGTTCTTAATCTCTTCAGGTTAGTTATTGTCTGTCAGTCAGTCGAATTGTCGCCATTAACAGTGCTATGGTGACACTGTTAATGGTATGTTGTAGGAATTTTGATGGAAAACGAAAACGTTGTAAAGCACTTTTATATGATATTCACTACATCCCAGCTGTTCTGTCACATCATATTACATAAAATACCATAAAAATTATCTAATATAACACGTTAAAACACTAAGATATCGAATATAATACAAGAGCACAACATGACGTTTTAGATTCCCGCCAAAAGTCCCAAAACATATAGTTAACTGATATGATCGCACAAAGTATTGTTCTTCGTGGGAATCCAACTGGCAGTAAAGCGGTATCTTAACAACCAAGCTATTTGTGCAGTCGATTTTATCGGTTGATTGTGTAAACATTTGTAATTCCCCGTGATAAAAAGATATTCACCTTAATGCCAGATGTTGCATTTTATTTCAAATATTAAAATAGAGTTATGTATAAAAAATATGTTTCATCTCAGGTTAGAATATTTTAAACAATACTTTAATTTAAAATAAAACTACTTTTATGGATTCTATCGCGTTTGTATTTGATTTTTAATTTCCCGACGTTTTGAACACTTTACAGTGATCATGGTCACGAGAAGACTGATGTAGCTGTCTTATTCCATATGTGTAATACTCGCGTAAATATTAGGAATCATTAATACTTTAATTTAAATCATCCTAATTAAAAAGAAAATTTTAAATGTTACGAAGATGTGTTGGTCCATTCTTCGATACCAGACTCGTCAATAGTGTACTTAGGTGTGTCAGAAATGTAGATTTTTCTTACCAGCTTTTATATATGGCATTGTTGTTCTATTGTTCAGGAGAATTCTGTTAATTAGTTTTTTATTCCAAGCTTTTTTTTTTTTTTTTTTTTGGGAGCGGGTTACGGTCGGCACACTCCTCGCACCACTCCGTCCGGGGTGACAGAGGGGCGTAAGCATGCACACCCGTAACCCACCCGTGACGTCGCCTTCGTCGTTGGGCCAACCACTGGAGCAGAGTGACTTGACGTCAGTGGTTGGCCCGACGAAATACCCCTGAGGAGTACCCTCTCCTCGACCGACGTCCCCCCCTCGGGTAGGATGTCGGTCTTTCCTCACGTGGTCGGCCTCTCGGCGGGTGACGGACTAAATCCCCGATCCAGTCACCCGCGGCCTCGGCTAGGGCGGCATCAGGCGCAGGTAATCGCGCCTGCGCCGCCCCAGTCGCCGGCGGCGGCTCGCGTCGTCGAGGAGACGCTCCTCGCGCACGCGCTCCGCCGCCTCCTTCCGCGAGACTACTGCCTCGCAGAAGGATGCGACCGCGTCCCAGTTCCTGACGCTGTCGAGCATCGCCCTGGCGATGGTCGGCAGCGTCAGGTCAGCACCGATGATCGCGACGAGTTCACGACGCTGCTCTGCCCAAGCGGCACAAACCTCGAGCGTATGCTGCGCCGTGTCCTCGTCGCAATCGCAGTGGTGGCAGGACGGTGTACTCGCCCTCCTTACGACCGTGTGCAGGTATTTGGAGAAGCATCCATGCCCCGTCAAAACCTGCACCAGTCGGAAGGAGAGCACCCCGTGCCGCCGATTTAGCCACTGCATCAGCACCGGCCGGAAGGCCTCCACGGTCCGCACACCGAACCGAGGCCTCTCCAGCCGGACTGCCCAACGGGCAATGATGTCGCGGCGGGCGTCGACGCGCCAGGCGGTGTGCTCCCTCAACGAGACCACACCGCCCTCCGCTCGCACCCCCAACATCCGCCGATACAAACCGGCGAGCATTTCCGCTTCCAGGTCCCATGGAGGGGTCCCGGCCAATAGACACGCTGCCTCCGTCGACACCGTGCGGTACCCGCGTATGGCCCTGACCGCCATGGCCCTCTGTGGTCGCCACAGAAGAGCCCTGAGTCGGACGGTCAGGGATCCCGCCCACACCGGTGCATCGTACAGGGCCATCGACCGGATGACCCCTGCGTACAGCTGTCGGCAGGTAGCGCTCGGTCCGCCCACATTCGGCATAAGCCATGATAGGGCGGACGCCGCGCCGACGAGCCGTGGAGCGAGTCTGCGGAAATGCTCCCGGAACCACCATCGCCCGTCGAGCACCAGGCCCAAATACCTCATATGGGCCCGGATGCTGATATCAACCGAATTGACGGTGATCGAGACGCCGATGGGAGGGCCCATGCGGGGCCCATGGAACAAGAGGGCCTCCGTCTTGTCCAGGGCCACCCTCAACCCCAGCGCCCCGATCCGCCTGACGATCTCCTCGGTGCCGAGAGTCGCCAGGCTTGCCGCCTCCTCCAGCGTCCCACCACGGGCTGTGACGAGCGTGTCGTCGGCGTAACATATCACGCCCAGCCTGGGCGGGAGGCTACCCCTCAACGCCCAGTCGTAGCCGACGTTCCACAGGGTGGGTCCGAGGACCGACCCCTGCGGAACACCGCACGTCATGGGCGTTCGCACAACGTCCCCTACTCGGTTGATGTAGAGGACGCTGCGCCCCTCCAAATAGTCTGCCACTAGCCGCCTCATATCGGAGCGCCTCCCTGACGCAGCTAAATGGCAGACTATTGAATGCGTTGGCGATGTCCAGGGACACCACCAACAGCACTCCCCCGCCGGTGACGGCCTCAGTCGCCACGTCCCTCAGGCGCAACAGAGCCGCGATCGTCGAACGACCCCTCCTAAACCCAAACTGGGCATCCGACAGATCGGGCCCCGTGCCGACGAGGTGCCGCTCGATGCGGGCAGCCAGCACCCTCTCCAATAGCTTGCCCGCATCGTCGAGCAGCACGATGGGCCTGTAGGCCGAGGCTGACTCTGGAGACCGTCCCGGCTTCGGCAGGAGCACCAGCCTCCCCTCCTTCCAACACCCAGGGAACCGCCCCGACGCTAAGCACGCGTCGAACAGCTCCCTGAGGCGGAGACCCAGGTGGTCGAGGACCAGGGCCAGCACGCAGTTGGGAACACCGTCGGGCCCGGGGGCGGTGGATTTTCCGCGCATGCGCGCCACCGCCGCCCCCATCTCGGGTTCCGTGATGGGCGGAACACTGTCATCGTCGGCCTCCCGGTCGGTGTCCGGCGGAGCCATGACCGGGGGCGTGTGTTCCGCCCGTCGCGGGAACAGATCCTCGACGACCCTGGTGAGGAGGCCGGGCTGGAGAGTCTCGGTGAGGGGAGGGCCCCGCGCGCGGAGCTTACTCAGCGCTGCGCGATAGGGGCGACCCCAGGGGTCACGATCGAGACCATCCAACATCTCCTGCCGACTGACGTCCTTGGCGGTACGGACGGCCAGCCTGAAGGCCGACCGCGCATTGCGGTAGCCCTCGTAAAGCCGGCTCTCCCGCTCCTCGTCGCGATGGTGCCGCCGGCTGCGGGTGTAGGCCCTTCGGGCGAGTATACACGCGACCCGAAGATCCGCCAGCTCCCGGGACCACCAGTGGACAGCCCTCTTCGGGGGCAGACACCGCACACGGGGCATGGCCGCATCGCAAATCTGCGTCAAAGCATTGCGGATGCGGCCAGCCTCGGCGTCCACCCCGTCCAACTGGTGGGCAGAGGACAGCCACGAGTGAACGATGGCTGCCTCCGCCAGCAGGTCCCGGTCCAAACGACCCACAGCCCATCGCGGGAACGCGGAACGTCCGTCCACCCCGTGACCCCTGCTGGGCGTCGGGAGGGTCTGGGAGACCTCAATCCGGATATATCGGTGGTCCGATAGGGTCTCAACCTCCTCAGCGACGCGCCAGCTCCTCACGCGTGCGGCGACAATGGGGCTAGCGAACGACAAGTCCACTATCGACCCGCCCCGCTGACGCACGCACGTTTGCACCGAGCCCCTGTTCAACAAAGAGAGGCCCAGTGCCGCCGCCCACAATTCGACCGCCCGTCCTCGGTCGTCCGTCGCAGGGGACCCCCACGCCATGGACTTGGCGTTGAAGTCCCCCAGAACGAAGACTTGGCGCGGTGCCAGTCGCCGTAACGAGGCCTCCAAGATGGTGAGGGAGGCCCCGAAATCAGTCACGCTCCTGTTAGGGGAAAGATAGACTCCGAAAAGCGTAATCTCTCCCCATTCCGCCGCGACGTATCCGACGCCCCTGTCCCTAAGGGTCAGAGACGGCGAAGGCCACAACGTGGAGGCGACGATTGCCATAGTGCCGTCGGTGCTACCCAGCCAGTTAGGTCGGTCGGGCACCACGTACGGCTCCACGGCTACGGCTACTCCTATCAACCACTCCGCCATGGCTTGCAGGAAAACATCCTGCGCACCGGCGCAGTGGTTGAGATTGGCTTGGAGGAGACGGATGGATTCGTGGTCCATTAACAGACCGTATCCATCGTCTCCTCCTCCGTGCTAACGGGCGATCGGGTCGCGCTCGGAGCGGGCGCAGGCCCGGTCGATGGGCCGCCCCGCCCCTTTGGGGCCGATGCCGGGGGTCTGCAGTCCCCAGAGCCCATGCGGTGCTTGGCAGGCCTATTGCCTGCCGCACACGCGGGGCAGTGGGGCACCGCAGAGCACGATGCCGCCTGGTGTCCAGCCTGACCGCAGCGGAAGCATAACCCGCTGCAGTCGAAGCAGTTGCGACACGTCGGTCGGGTATGCCCGACCGCCATGCACTTATAACACCTCGCGGGCCGGGTTTCCAGCACGGTTACCCGCGCCGAACTCCAGCCCACGAGGAGCCTGCCTGAGTCGGCCAATTTCTTCACCGACTCCACCGGACATTGCACCCAGACAGCACCGACACCGCCCGGACCAGGGCGGATGGTGCCAATCCGGACAGTATCCGAGGCACATCCAGTACACGCCACAATAGCCTCCTGAACGTCCTCCACCGTCACGGAATCGTCCAAACCCGTGAGGCGCATCTCTGCGCACTTGACGGGCCTGGCGATTCGGACTCCATCCTCCGGCCCGAACAGCCCCCTCAGCTTCAAGGCCACACTATCGGCCACCTTGACGCCCTCGGCCCCAGGGAACTCGAGAATACGAGCCCCTGTCCGAGCCTTGCGGGTCCTCGCCTCAACGCCTCCGATGTCGGAGACGTCCAGCTCCCGCCGGGCGCGTCTTAGGACGGCCTCATAGTTGAGGCCCCTCTCAGCCGCCTCAGGCAACACGGTAATAATGACCGCAGCTGTCTTCGGCGACTTGAGGCCCCTGCGCGACCTCTTTTCCCCTTTGCCGCCTCCCGCCTGGGGAGCGGCGGCCACAGCGGCACTCTTGGCCGCCGCTCTCCGCTTCTGGCCGCGCGCCTTCCTGCTGCGTTCAGCCACCTGCTAGCCCAGTTCGAGCCTGGCGGCAGCGCTGGGCGCAGCAGGCACAGTCGCGGGTGCGCCAGCCGGAGCCTGCAGTGTAGCCGCTGGCGTCGGCCACTGCCCGGCCATAGCGGGAGCCGGCACCGTGCCAACCTTCCTCTTGGCCCCCTTGGGCCCGCCTACGGCCGCGGCGTAGGTCACCACGCGGCCACCCTGACATGGCAGCGAGGCGGGGGCTGGCGCCTGCGGCCGCTTCGCCTTGTCAGCGGCGAGCGGTGGCCGGAGGGGTGCCTCGGGCGGAAGACGATCCGCCACGGCCTGGATGCGCGCGTCCATCATCAACTCAATTTTGGCGAAGATGACGCGCATCGCCTCCTCCGGCACACCGTGCACCGCAGGCAGCGGCTCCTCCCCCTTCTTGGGCCTTCCGCGCTTCCTGGCGGCGCTCACGGCCGACGCCGCAGGCGCAACCGGCGCAGCAGGCACCACGGGTGCAGGCGGCGCCACGGACGTAGGTGGTACCACGAGCGCAAAGGACGGGCCCGCCCTCCCCGGCGCAACCCGTTTCGGCGGCGAAACCGGTGTCGGCGGCGCGGCTGGCACTAAAAGTGCAAATTGAGACCGCAGGTCAGCCATGTCCTTGGCCAACCCGCGGTTCTCCTTCCGCACCGCCGACAGCTCCGACTCAAGTTTCCGGTTGCGCTCCCGCAGGCCGGAGACCTCCCTACTGAGGCGGGCATTCGCGGCCTGCAGGGCCGCCACCTCACCTCCTTGATCGGCTTGTCCCGGAACCGGCCTCGCCGCCACCGCCGAACCACCACCGAAGGTCGGTCTTAACCACTACGCCATCTGTGCAGTCAAATTGTTGACCAAACGGCATCAGATGTAGTTGACCCAGGTCTTTATAAGGCTCTTAGTCGTCTTTTACGACATCCACGAGCAAAGTAAGGGTTGGTAGTATTCGTAGCCGCTACTACACAGCGTATAATAAATAAGGATTTGTATAATATTGATATATAACAATTTTAGTTGTATGAGGATCAAATAAGGAGAAATGATAAAAAGGTTTTAATTTTATAGTGAGTTGTCAAGTTGAAACGATCCAATAGTGATATGTTAAAATGTGAATCACTATTAATTAATATAAAGATATCTGATGTTTGCACGAGTATTACAAATTTGCAATAAAACTATGTTTATAGATCCTCTCACGTTGTTTTTTAATTTCCCAACGTTTTAAGTACTTTGTAGTGATCTTAGTCACGAGAGAGCTAAAGTGAGTAAAGCTCATGTCCAATAAGTCATTGTAATTATAGAAATTTATATCTACTCGCTACAATATTAGTTATTAAATTTTAACCTTTATTATTTGATACAAACTCACTGCCAGTTAAAAAAAAATATTGTATATAAATTTTTGTATTGTTTGATTAGTTATTACTAAACATTAAATTTATCGTTATTATTATATTATGACAATTTACTAAATTAAAACTAACAAATCTAACCACTGAATCGGAATGCCGCATTGAGAAGGATCATGAAAACTCAAGGGGCCTAATATTAATTATTGACTTTTAAAAGACGGCTTACTTTATCGCACCAAAGTTAAATAAAATTATATTTAACTATTATTGTAGTTCAAATGTATGCAATAAGTGCTCACGGTGTATTGCAATCTTATGGTGGTCTTCCTGGTTTTATTTTTAATAAGGTGAATAACAGGATCACTGTTAGTTATTTATTAAACTAAGTACCAAGCGTATATTATGCTAAAACAAGAAACAAAGTTTGTATTTACTAATCTTTTTCTTGTTTTTTTTTTTGTGTAATTTGAATATTAAAATATTTCAAAATTTTAGAAGATTTTTTATATATAATATCGACAATCGACTTCATGAATCATCGTGTGCCTTATGTATTATTTGCATAATTTAAAATCTTCGCATTATTGCGTTTCTAATGAAACCATTTTAGTGTACAGCGATTGGATGGTTTCAGCGTCTATAATGGCTTAGATAGAAATAAAGTTTGTGTTTTATTTATAAATTAGAGAATAACCTAAAACAAATTCTGAACATATGCTTTATCTCTCAATGGTAACGTCTTCCAATTCCTCGCGGATGCTTGGTGCTTAATCATCTTCATTCTTCTTCCTCATTCATTAACTTTTTAGACGTTATCAGACAGAGGTTATCTCATGAAATGGGATAATGACATACTAGTCAATTATGTTTTCTAGGAGATACTTCTGCTAAGCCCTCAACTGACTTTTACAATTCCCACGGGAAAGTAAAAGACGATGACACATTGTATTTTTAATCTGTCATGATAGGGCGCGATTCATTTTTTTACGAGACACTAAATTTTAAAGTATTTTTAAGGTAATCATCTATGTGCGAATAATGCAAAGCTTCTCTCTGCAAAGTTTTTAACTCGTACTTATTCCTATAAGTATACAATACAATATAATACTCCTGTATATAGATAATGAATCATCATTCTCCTACTCTTATCCCAATTTCTTGGGGTCGATATAATATGTATTCTATTTTCAATATGTTAGACGTCAACCCTCCTTGGGAATATAATTGTTGGCCCAAACGGCATGAGATGAAGTTAGCCCAGGTAGTTATAAGGCTCTTAGTCGTCTTTTACGACATCCACGAGCAAAATAAGGGTTGGTAGTATTCGTAGCCGCTACCACACAGCTATATATAGATAATGAATATAAATGCGAATATAAATATATTATTTCTATTATAAAGCTAACCTTATAAAGAAGACGGATTTTGAATAAGCTAATTTTAAGAATTGCTAATATAATTTTAATGAAAATTGTTCTGCATAATATAAAATAATAAATGCTAGTATCAAAATGCTAATGAGTTATCGAAAGGTAGCATATATTAAACGATCAATGAGGGATTTATCACTTATTATAGGGCAGAATGATATTTATATATAAAAAATTAAAAAAAAATACTAATACTTTCAGCAAATGCAATTTTTATAAAAGGAATTTTTGTAGATATTGCTACATCTCAAATTGATTATAGCCAACTTTTTGCAAAATCAAATAAAAACTTGGTAAACTTTTCACTTACAAAAGGAGAAAATGATAATTAAAAATCTTTTTAAGTTATTCCTAGAAATATTTTATATATATTAAAAAAAAATTACTAATAGTTTCAGCAAATGCATTTTTTATAGAAGGAATTTTTGTAGACATTGTTACATCTCAAATTGATTACAGCCAACTTTTTGCAAAACCAAATAAAAACTTGGTAAACTTTTCACTTACAAAAGGAGAAAATGTTAATTAAAAATCTTTTTAAGTTATGCCTAGAAACTTAATTTTCATTTAGGTACCTACGTTAAAATTGTAGTAATTTAACATAGAACTAGAAATTGATTAAAATTTCAAGACAATTAAGTGTGAAGTCTGACTAATTATAAAGTTTGGAATTATTTTTATAAATATTTTATGCCCCCTTTTGTATTATGCTGCCTTCTTCTATTTCGTGTTCTCAAATTATAAAAGTACGTTACAATATTAAGATCAAGCTTCCTCCATAATGAGAAAGAAATTGAATTACCATATAACGCTGGTCAGATGCTTTGGCATAGGGTTTTATGTCGAATTTTATTTCTCTTACAACACCTAATAATAATAAAATGATGTTGCCTCTTTGAAATCAGTATCTATTTATCTAATACCTTTAAACAGATCTATCTTATTTTTTTAAATGAGCGAGTTTTAATATATATATATATATATATATATATATATATATATATATATATATATATATATATATATATATATATATATATATATATATATATATACATATCATCACGCCATATCCCTTGCAGGGTAGGCAGAGAGAAAAGAGTGCCAGAGAACTCAATCCTTGCATACTTCACTCGCTTCCTCAACATTCATAATTCTCTTCATATACGCTCACCAGTTTCAGAGACTCTTGACTCCACCTTCCTTCAGTACATGACCGATCTGGTCTAGATAGGTGAGTCTCGGTCTCCCCTGGTACCTACATCCTTCCACTTTCGCATTGTATATCTTCTTAACCAGACGTTCGTTCGGCATTCTTGCCACATGTCTGAACCGTCGGAGCATTCCCTTTCGCATCTTTACACCAATACTATCTTTCATACCTACTCGCTCTCTTACGTCGTTGTTACGAATGCGGTCGGTCAGCCTAACTCCACAGATTTTCCGTAGAGATCGCATTTCGACCGCATTAATTTTACTTTCATACTCTTTTCTGCATACCCAACTCTCGCTTCCATACAGTAATGTTGGGACAAGCACTGCGTTATGTATTGCTACACGTGCCTTCTGGCTGAGGTGGTGGCTACCGAGAAGTTGCCCCAACGCTCCGTTCACTCTACTTCCCGCATTCACTCTTCACTCTATATCAGTGGTGTACCTTCCATCTCGGTTAAATCCACATCCAAGATATACAAATTCATCCACTTGCTCTAGTACATCATTTATTGTAAATTATTTATACTTATTTGTTAAAAAGACACCACCCTGCACTAAGGAAATAATCCTTGTATTGTGGGGACTTTACAAACATACAATTAACGCAGACAAATTACACCCAGACTCAGAACAAAACCTTGTGGAGCGCAAAAAGTATTGTTCCACGTGGGAATCGAACCCACGTGTCGTGGGTTCGATTCCATTGCGCCATCTGTGCATTCAAGTCAATATAAATTATACTAACTGTTTAATAATATATTTATAACATTTCTGAATATAACATTGTTAAAAAAGTATTTTTATTTTATATTCTGCAAGTAAACACGTCTTATTTAACTATAGTTGTATTTTATTTTAAAATGACATTTTAAATCATAGCAATTTGACATTTTCTTACTGTGTAGGAGGTTGATTTATAAATATCGTTA
This sequence comes from Lymantria monacha, assembly GCA_905163515.2. NCBI lineage: Eukaryota > Metazoa > Arthropoda > Insecta > Lepidoptera > Erebidae > Lymantria > Lymantria monacha. The sequence goes on from LR991091.1 coordinate 22,490,675, forward strand.
AGTATTATGACACCTACATAGAAACGTTAATTTTAAACAAAGAAATCCACTAGGGAGGTAAGAGGTGTATTCGCTTTGATTATAGTTTGGTTAAGTTAATGTTAGATCAATATTTCGAAATAAGCTAATTAATTACTTGACATATCTATGTAGACTCTTATTGTGCAGTAGCGGCTAAGAATACTATCAATACTTACCTTAATCTTGGATGGCGTAAAAGACTATAAAGGGCTTTATATCGAAACGGGCCAACTCCAACTGATGCTGTTTAATTAATAATTACATTCACAAGGAGGGTTGATAGTCAGGCAGGCGGCTGGTCATAAAACTATTGCCAATAACTTTCGCAATATATACGATGTGGATGACGATTACATATTGCATCGACCCTAAGAAAGAGCCGGACAAGACAAGAACAGGATAATAACGATCATGACATATCTTTGTAGATTCTGAATTGGATCTCTGAAGAGTAAAACTGAGGTATCACTTTTTGCGTCAAGGTTCTAAGAGTTTTTTTTTTTGTAATTAGCGTATGCAAGCAATAGATTGCATGAACTACCGTCATCGTTCTCTTACTCTTATCCCAATTACTTGGGGTCGTTACAATATGTACTCTTCTTTCATAGTACATATTGTAAAAGTATTGTAAAAATCCGTGTGGTGATGGAGTAAGAATATAATTCACCAGCCTCTATCTTACCCGTGGGTGATCGTAAGAGACGACTAAGGCATATAAGAAACGCATATAACATATATGCAAGAGAAGGAAAACTCGAAACAAAACCCTATACCAACACGTTTGACCAGCGCGGTATAGTAGGTTAATTTCCCTTCCTTTACGGAGGAGGCCCGAGCCCAACAGTGGGATATATATGGGCTGTGATGATGATGATGATTGTAAAAGTTATTGACAATAGTTTTATAACCGACCGTCAACCCTCTTTGGGAATGTAATTGTTGACGAAACGGCTTCATATGGAGTTGGCCCCGGTCGTTATAAGGCTCTTAGTCGTCTTTTACGACATCCATGAGCAAAGTAAAGGTTAGTAGTATTCGTAGCCGCTAGCTATGAACTACATGAACTACAGTATATATATATATATATATATATATATATATATATATATATATATATATATATATATATATATATATATATATATATATATATATATACATACATACATACATAGCTTCACGCCTATTTCCCAGAGGGGTAGGCAGAGACTACGGATTGCCACAAACCACGATCCTGGCATACTTCCATCGCTTCATTCACACTCATAACAGTCTTCATGCATACTCTACGATTTAATTTATCTTTCATTCCTCCTCCTACATTTAGCGTGGCAAAGCGGCACTCCGTAGCCCGCTTTTCGCCCTCATTGGGATCGAGACGTGAAGGGTTGCGAGCCGCATCGCCGTCATTTGGAATTTTATTTCTTTTCATATAATCCATAGCGTTCCCACGAGTAGTAGGGTATTATATACAGTATACATGTATATACATATATATACAGTACAGTATACATATATATACAGTTTAGAAAAAATCAAACTGAAATAAAATTTTAATTCTACCGATGTCCTTAGCCTCGTATAGTAGGTTAATTTTTTTTCCACATTGATTAAAAGAAACGAAAAAGAACAGCCACTTCGATTGAGTATTGAGTTAAATAAATTCGTCTTACAATTTGCGTTTTAAATATTTTATATGGATATATATATTATAATATATTATTTATTCAATGATACCCATACCTCGTGTATGAAATATATTGAAGTAAATTATGAGTATTATATTCAAGTCGTTAAAAATGTCAACACATAAGGAGAGTATTATTTTACCTGCATTTTGGCAAACTTAATTTCATTTAATATTTTATTCTTTATCTCAGAAGCGTAAGCAGAGTTTTATTATATGTATACTTCAGTTCATAACTTTTTAATTCATCGCAGTAAATTTCTAAGAAGCCAACTAATCGTAAAAGTTGACAAGGAAACTAGACAAATAATAAAACGACAAGCGATGGCAAATTTGAAATAAAATTAGACCAACCCGTCGACCAGCGTGGTCATAGTTATAAGTAACTTTTTTCCTTTCTCTTTCATTTCTGATGAGCCTCGAGCTCAGTAGTATGATGTATATGATGATTATGACGAAACGTAAAACTTTATCAATTGGGTCACTTACTTCTCTTCTTTCTTCTTTCCTTCTTTTGTACTGACATTATCTACTTACCAAACCAATTACCAAATAACTTTAAATAACTGAAATTTAGTTTTTAATATGCTTGATTATTTATAAAAACTTGATTACGACCGAAAAATAATTGTGACAATTATTTTTACGTGGAATTAGAACTCACACCTATTGGAAATCCGTTTCAATTGTGCTACCACTTACACTAAAGTGAACTATTGCATGACATTAAATTTTTGCATCGTATTATATTTTCGTCTTTAAGGAGACGTGTTTATACATTGTACAGATTTAATACTCTAACTTTGCAATTAGAATTGTATTAAACGATGACACGACCCTGTTATTCAGTTTACTGAAATTTAACATATTAAATGCTTGATTATTTATAAAAACTTGATTACGAGCGAAAAATGATTGTCACGCATGGGATTCGAATCCATACCTATTGGAAACCCGTTCCAATCGTGCTGGCACTTAAAAACAAATAACGTTATTTTGAATTAAAAATTCAAAACCTACATTTTATTATAACGTCTACTGACTTGAGTGCAGGTAAGTTGTTGAAAGTGCAAGCGTCAGTTACCTGCCAATTATGTTTGCAACGAGCGCTAGTAAATATTATATTAAAACATATATGTTATTCTATATGAATATTTACCTTAAAGCTCTATTATTTATGATATTAGTAAATATATTAGAAAGTTATTGATCTGACTTTGATATGGATGAAAATACGGTTTATATATAATGAAAAGTGCCTCTATGGAACGTTCAAGGTAAAAGTGAATTTGATATATCAATATACATATCGTTATTATAGATGATGTGTGATGGCAGCTACGAATAATATCAACCTTTATAGAGCTCGTGGGTATCGTAAAAGGCGACTAAGAGTGTTAAAATGACCTGGATCAACTCCATCTGATGCCATTTGGTTAACAATTCATCATCATCATCATTACAGGCCATATATGTACCACTGTTGGGCTCGGGCCTCCTCCGTAATGGGAGGGAAGTTAACCTACTATACCACACTGTTCAGGCATGTTGGTAATGGGTTTTGTTTCGAGTTTTCCTTCTCTTAAATAGATGTTATGTGCATTTTATATCCCTTAGTCGTCTCTTACGATCACCCACGGGTAAAATTGGTGGTGAATTGTATTCTTACTCCGTCACCACACGGATAACAATAACAATCCCTAAAAGCTTATATATATATATATATATATATATATATATATATATATATATATATATATATATATATATATATATATATATATATATATATATATATATATATATATATATATATATTATAATATATAAACATATATATATATATATTATAATATTTAAACTTATATATATATATATATAAACATATATTTAGTAATAAAACTATTACCAAAGTTTTTGCAATATCTACTAAATATCTATGGAAGAAGAATACATATTGCATCGACCACAAAGAATTGGGATAAGAGCAGGATCAATATAATGATCTTTTTTTTTATAATGTACAATAAAGTTTTTATTATTATTATCATATCAGCTAATATATGTATGTTCCACTGTTGAGCTCGGGCTGCCTCTATAATGGGAGGGAAATTGACCTACTATACCCCGCTAGTCAGACGTGTTAGTAAAGAGTTCTGTTTCGAGTTCTCCTTCTCTTTTATAGATGTTATAGTCGTTTTATATCCCTTAGTCATCTCTTACGATCACCTACGGTAAGATAAGAGGTGGTCAATTATGTTTTTTATCCGTCACCACACGGCCAATAACCTTTTTCGTATATTTAACATGAAAGTTCTTAATAAGTCTGTTGACAAAAAGAATGGCAAAAGATGTTATTTTAAGTTTAAATTTTCCTACATTAAGGTTATATATTTACATCCCTTAATCATATTTTACGACATCCGCAAGAAAGAAAAGGATGGTTTTTATAACTTATTCTCAGTTCCTAATTACATTGATCATCACTAAGATGATTTATTATAAGCTTTTTGTTCCTTAAAATAATGTGAAGAAATTGCTTAAGAGCATCAATATAAACGGTATATTGTAATTATATTAAATTGAATCTGAGAAATTGTATCTGATTACTAAGAAAATCGAAGTATATTGTAATCAATTTCCTAGTATTTTTAGTGTTTGGAGATTTGAAGGCCGTTTGTGCGTAGTACCAACTACTGTAAAAATTTCTATATCTGTCGGTCCGTCCGTATTATGATGTAATAAGACAACAAGTCATTATCCGTGTGGTGATAGAGTAAGAATACAATTCACCACCCCCTATCTTACCCGTGGGTGATCATAAGAGACGACTAAGGGATATAAAATGCATATAACATCTATGCAAAAGAAGACAAACTCGAAATAAAACCCTATACCAACACGTCTGACCAGCATGGTATCGTAGGTCAGTTTCCCTCTCATTATGAAGGAGGCTTGGGCCCAGCAGTGGGACATATATGAGCTGAGATGATGAAGACTATGAGCCACCACCCATTCCCTTTGCAGATATCGTAAAGGACGACTTAAGGAGAAAATTCAAAACAGAATTAAGTAGGAGGCCATTTTTCTCCCATTCTACATATCGTCCGTGTATCGTATGAATCGTTCAATAAAGAAGAAACAGAAAATATAGCTTCTACTGTTTCTTCTTTATTGAATAGTTATCGTTAAATGAAGAAGAATATATATATATATATACATACATATATATATATATATAAATATATATATATATATATATATATATATATATATATATATATATATATATATATATAAGGATAAATTTAATTACTGTCTGACATATCATTATGACAGTAATACCGTATCATAGATCCTGAAGAGGGGTATAAATAGAAGGTATATATATATAGATATATTGATTTTCAGTAAATGTCTTCACAGCCGTACCGCTCCACTAGTAATATTATATTCTCATTCCGATTCTATCGATTTTCAAGTCAATACCACTGTTGTATTTAGTTCCGAATAATTTAATACGTATTAAATGACTTAGCGCTATTAAAACATTATTTTGTTAATAAGTAGCTTCCGCTTCCGCTTTTCGTTTCCGTGTGGTGACGGAGTAAGAATACTATTCACCACCCCATATCTTAGCCGTGGGTGATCGTACGAGACGACTAAGGGATATAAAACGCATATAACATCTATGCGAGAGAAGTAAAACTCGAAACAAAACCCTATACCAACACGTCTGACCAGCGCAGTATAGTAGGTTAATTTCCCTCCTATTACGGAGGAGGCCCGAGCCCAGTGAAACATTTATGGGCTGTGATGAAATAGCTTCGATTTAGAGAAAGTAATGAAATTTTACGTTTAAAATAATTATATGCAACATTTATAACGAAAAGTTCTTGTATATTGTCGATAAAAAATTGTTATGGTATATATGGTATGTACATACGTCCAGGATTAAGTACCAATAGTGTTGCGGAAAGAATGTCATGGGTTATGGGGCTTTATATCACTCCAGATAGAAGGAAGGCGTGTATCCAGACCATAGAGTGTCAAAGAAAATATATTTATATTTACTCTTCTGTTGGCGAAAATAGGAAAGAAAATTAGCTTACTGCAATACACTGACAATAATTAATTATAAAGTTTTAGTTCAGGTCTTATTATAGGCATATTTCTTATGTAATCGAAGGGAAAGGAGGGGATGCAACATATTGAGTTTTTAATCTATAGCCATACAGGTGAAGGTGAAGGTTTTGGAAATTCAGATATTCTAAGATAAACTAAGGCTGACTGGCTTAGTTTATCAAAAATGATATCATCTTGGAACGAAACGTGTCAATGAATATTGTTAATGGATTTTAAATTTCCTTTTAAGCATATAACCACAAGCCTGCGATGCGGTCGTGTCAGTGGCGTTATTTTGCTAAAAGATTTTATTAATATCGTATACGATACTTTGGAGAACATATTAACATAATGACATTTTCATGTACCTATTAAAGTAAATTTAGTGGATTTTGAGACCCCTAATTTTCGCATCGTTTGACTATACTGGCAGAAATAGGTTACTATTTTTAACCATATATCGCCCAGTAGAATTAATTATTCTAATTAAATAAAATTATAACTTATATTTGGCAATAGTATTATGACCGGCTACCTGCCAGACGTCAACCCTCTTCGGAAATGTAATTGTTGACCAAACAGCATCAGATGGGTTTGGCATAGGTAGTTATATAAGGCTCTTAGTCGTCTCTTACGACATCTACGAGCAAAGTAAGGGTTGGTAGTATTCGAAGCCACACAGCTAAATTATAACTTATACATCGCCTCTTTGCCTCAATAATATGTTTTTGCCTCAATCTTGAAAAATGTCATTTTAGAGAAATCTTTTTCAAGTTTCCAAAAATAATTGTTTCGCAACGATTATTTTTTATCGTAAATCTGATTTAATTATAAGATAATGAAATAATTAAAATCATAGATTTATATATCAATTATTTTTTGAAACTTGAAAAACACTCCTCTAAAATTTCATTCTTCATGATAACACATTATTAAAGCAAAGAGGCGATATATTGGAATAAAATAATAACTTAAGATTCATCAAGTTTTACCAACAAAAAGCTTTTTATAATTTTCAACTCCCTTCCCTTCCTCGGTGTCTCGTTCTCTTTGTGACCCCCTTAGGTAAGACCCAATTCTGGCAGTGAGGTATTTTAAAGACCTCCCTATCTTCGAACTCGTCACGTAGTATAGATACCGTACCCTGAAATATTTAGAAAATAAAAATAAATTAAATATTTATCAATAATACATGTATGTCGGAGATCAATTCAGTCCTTTATCTCTGTGGGATTGAATTGACAAGCACAGTGACATACTGTCATAATCCTCTGGTTGTCATTTTGAGCTGTACACTGTTTATTAATAAAATTTAGTGTAGCGTGAAATAATATCACTATGCTATGTATTTTAATATTTTCTTTTTATATCTGTATTTGATAATAAAAAATATAAAAATGAGGGATTATGATGTTTACGCGAATATTATACATTTGAAATTAAACTATTTTTACGGGTGTCCGCTTATGACTATTAACGATGTAACTAATAGTGGTAGGACCACGCTGTTGACAGTTTTCTGTCTACAGCCGCGGGCCGGTCCGTCCGGGTTAGTACCACACTTTCGCAGAAGATCGACGTCTGAGTAATGGCAATGTGCTATTGCGTTTCGTTCGGTGAGCGAGAGAGCCGGAAGCCCAACTGGGTGGGTTTGGGGATTTTATTGGTAGGCAGCGGCCTAAGCTATACCCGTGGTAATGCAAAGGTCCATGGGCGGCAGTGACATTTACCATCAGGTGGGCTACTTACTCGTTTGCCACCATAAGCAATAAAAAACAATAACGCGTTCCAAATTTAAAAAGTTAAAAATTAGATACAACCCCGTTAAAATTCATGAAAATATTTTTATTTAAAATATGAAAGTGGTTATGAACAAAATTTTACTAAAACTCAGAGTATATTTTTTTCCATATTTGGTAAGTACTATCAGCACAATAGAAAGAGTAACTTTTCACCAAATTTATATCAAAGAAGATAAACTAAAGAAAATATTATGATAAAATAATAACGCAATAGTGACCATAAATATCAACCAAGCTAGTAAAACCCAAAATAATAACATCGTAAAAATATTTACGGAAGACTTAATGAGAATTTAAGGTACTCATATAATAACATAATCATTCAACTGTTTAAGAATCCTTACTAATATTATAAATGCGAAAGTAACTCTGTCTGTCTGTCGCTCTTTCACGCCAAAACTACTGAACCGATCTAAATAAAATTTGGTACACAGATACTTTAGAGCCTGATAAAGAACATAGACTGCTTTTTAGTGTAAAAAAAAGGTTTGTAAAGGAGGGTGAAAAGTTGTAAGGAAGTATTGTCATCTTTAAAGCCAGAAGCTTGAAACTTATTTTAAGGCTAATGATTAGATATAAATAACTATGAAATTTGTAAAACATTTTGTTAAACATTTTGTAAAAAAATTACTCTTAAGAGGTACAATAAAAATAAGGGATGAAAAACTTTAGGAAAGTAACCTTTTAAGCGGGCGAAGCCGCGGGCAGAAGCTAGTATTTATATATATCTTCTTTACAAACTACTAATATATATCATCATCATCTAAGCTCTTATATGTCCCTTATGCTTCCCTATGCATTTTATATCCCTTAGTCTTCTCTTACGATCACCCAAAGGCAAGAAAGTGGTGGATTGTATTCTTACTCCATCATCACAGCCCACATATGTCCCACTGTTGGACTCGAGCCTTCTCTACAGTGCACGTAGGTTATGTGCAGACATGGAATGTCATCGGTAGATGTCCCATCCCAATATTTAGATTAAATTTCTCCGAAGGCTTCTGCGTGTTGGATCCATATCCTCATGTAAGCCTTCCAAAGGACCGGGCATCTTCCCTATGGAAGATCCCGTGAATAAAAAGGAGATACAAATAATAATAATAATAATTTATTTAATTCAATAAATGCGTAGAATAATTCCATCTTAGTGTTAAATAATGTTATAACAATTATTTAGGTACATATTAAGAAGGAGTAAACGATGGTGTCTGAAATATAAACTGTGCAACAGGTACCAAAATAGCATAGGGTGTAATTTTGACTTTTATTTTTCTAACATAGATTTTACCTACATATTTTATGTCTTAGTCTTGTTAGTTTATTTTTTTTTTCTATTGCTTTTGGTGGCAAACGATCAAGCAGCACATCTGATGGTAAGTGTTACTGCCACCCACGGACCTTTGCGATACCATGGGTATAGCTAGGCCGCAATGAAAATCCTAAACCCACCCAGAAAATTGGGCTTCCGGCTCTCTCGCTTACTGAACAAAGCGCAACAGTACATTGCCATTTCTCAAGCGTCGATTTTCTGCGAGAGTGTGGTACTACCTCAAACAGGCTGACCCGTGGCTCTAGACAGATAACTGTCAACAGTGTGGTCCTACTTACTTAAAATATTTATTTTAATAAATAATTCATTGTTTTCTTACTTCATCAACACAGTAAAAGTCATAAACTTGTCACCACAATTAATATATTTGTCAAATTATGTATATCACCCATTTACCCTCATTAGGTAAATCAAACTACGCAATTACGTAGCATCGCCCATCATTATGATGTTATGGCTATAATATTCGTATACCTTAATGGCAATTAATGCTAACCTTAGCAAGCGCGTTTTAACTAAACTGTTATAGGGATGCGGTACCTGTGTCGACGTAATTGATGACGTGGTCAGATATAATTAAAGAGGAAGTCACATAATATAGAAATGTACTGGTATGATAATGAAATTCAATTATAAATAATATTACTTCTTTGCTATTAATTAATCTACTATTTAAATAAGTTTGGATATTTAATGAAAAAATTTTTGTAATTTGTAGTTTTCATCCGTATAAAGCGTCAATTAGACTCATATATGTCCCACTGTTGGGCTCGAGCCTCCTCCATAATAGTAGGGATATTGACGTAATATACCACGCTGATCAGACGTATTATATATATATATATATTTATATTTTACAAACTACCAATATATATCATCATCATCTAAGCTCTTATATGTCCCTGTTGGGTGTCATCCTCCTCCATAATGGGAGAGAAATTGACCTATTATACCACGCTGGTCAGACGTGTTGGTAAAGGATTTCGTTGAATTTTCACTCTCTTGCATAGATATTATATATGTGCATTTTATATCCCATATTCTTCTCTTACGATCACCCAAAGGCAAGAAGGTGGTAGATTGTATTCTTACTCCATACATACATACATATCATCACGCCATATCCCTTGCAGGGTAGGCAGAGAGAACAGAGTGCCAGAGAACTCTATCTCTGCATAATTCACTCGCTTCCTCAACATTCATAATTCTCTTCATACACGCTCACCGGTTTCGGAGACTCTTGGCTCCACCTTCCTTCAGTACATGACCGATCTGGTCTAGGTAGGTTAGTCTTGGTCTCCCCCGGTACCTACATCCTTCCACTTTCTTTTCCTTACTCCATCATCACAAGTAAACTAGTACATATAGAACTTATTATATTTTCCTTTTACCGTTTTATTTTTTATGAAATAATAGTAGAATTATATGACTTTTACCCACTATTACTGTTTATAGCTCACACAGTTATAGCATTTATGTTGCTAATAAGAATTCTCTGAACCAGAGATTACACTTAAAAATTACATACTTTTTCACTACATATGCCTTATATACGCTTGTCGTGTGGTGACGGAGTAAGAATACAACTCACCACTCCCTATCTTAACCGTGACTGATCGTAACAGATGACTCAACATCAACATCATCTCAGCCCACATATGTCCCACTGTTGTACTCGAGCCTTCTCCACAGTGCGAGGGAAATTGACCTACTATACCACGCTGATCAGACGTGTTGGTATAGGGTTTTGTTTCGAGTTTTCCTTCTCTTGCATAGATGCTATACGCGTTTTTATATCGTTTAGTTGTCTCGTACGATCAACCACGGGTAAGATATGGGGTGTCGAATTCTATTCTTACTCCGTCACCACATGGATAAAAAGACGACTAAGAGATATAAAACGCATATACCATCTGTGTAAGAGAAGAAAAACTTGAAACAAAACCTTATACCAATACGTCTGACCAGCGTGGTAGAGTAGGTCAATTTCCCTACTATTATGAAGGAGACTCGAACCTAATTGTGGGACATATATGAACTCAATTGACGCTTTATATATATACAGATGAAAATTTCAAATTTCAAAAAGTTTTTTATTAAATATCCAAACTTATTTAAATAGTAGATTAATTAATAGCAAAGAAGTAATATTATTTATAATTGAATTTCATTATCATACCAGTACATTTCTATATTATGTGGCTTCCTCTTTAATTATATCTGACCACGTCATCAATTTCGTCGACACAGGTACTGCATCCCTATAACAGTTTAGTTAAAACGCGCTTGCTAAGGTTAGCATTAATTGCCAATAAGGTATACGAATATTATAGCCATAACATCATAATGATGAGCGATGCCACGTAATTGCGTAGTTTGATTTACCTAATGAGGGTAAATGGGTGATATACATAATTTGACAAATATATTAATTGTGGTGAGAGGTTTATGACTTTTACTGTGTTGATGAAGTAAGAAAACAATGAATTATTTCATCATCATCATCATTTCAGCCTATTGCCGTCCACTGCTGAACGTAGGCCTCCCTCATTTTACGCCACAGAGTGCGGTCCTGTGTCGCCTGTATCCAATGACGCCCAGCAACCTTCACTAGGTCGTCTGTCCACCTAGTGGGGGGGCGTCCCACACTGCGTCGTCCGGTACGTGGTCGCCACTCTAGAACCTTTCTTCCCCAGCGGTTGGTTCTTCGAGCGATGTGGCCTGCCCATTGCCACTTCAGCGTGCTAATTCTTCGTGCTACGTCGGTTACACCCGTTCGTCTGCGGATTTCCGTATTTCGGATTCTATCTCGCAGAGAAATCCCGAGCATAGCCCGCTCCATAGCACGCTGAGCGACTTTGAGCCTGGTTATGAGGCCTACATTTAGGGACCACGTTTCCGTGCCGTAAGTCATCACTGGTAACACACACTGGTCATAGACCTGTGTTATCAAACACTGGGGTATGTTGGATGAGAAGATCTTCTTAAATTTCCCGAACGCTGCCCAACCGAGTTGGATTCGTCGGCTGACCTCTTTCTCGAAATTGGATCTACCTAACTGGACTGTTTGTCCAAGGTAAACATAATGATCGACAATTTCGAGAATCGCATTGCCAACTAGGACCGGTACAGGAATGACATGGGCATTTGACATGACTTTCGTCTTGTCCATGTTCATTCGTAAACCCACTAGTTGGGATACCCTGCTGAGATCGTTGAGCATGATGCCCAGGTCCTCCATGGATTCTGCCATGACGACAATATCGTCTGCGAATCGAAGGTGAGTGATGTATTCGCCATTGATGTTGATGCCGAGTCCGGTCCAGTCTAAAAGCTTGAAGACATCTTCCAGTGCATTGGTGAACAGTTTCGGAGAGATGACGTATCCCTGTCTCACGCCTTTCTGCAACTGGATCGGTTTCGTACTCTTATCCCGAATACGGACTGACATTGTGGCGTTCCTATACAAACACTTCAGCACTTCGATATAACGATGGTCGATTTGGCACCGCTGAAGGGACTGCAGCACCGCCCAAGTTTCGACTGAATCAAAGGCTTAAATTATTTATTCAAATAAATATTTTAAGTAAGTAGGACCACACTGTTGACAGTTATCTGTCAAGAGCCACGGGTCAGCCTGTTTGAGGTAGTACCACACTCTCGCAGAAAATCGACGCTTGAGAAATGGCAATGTGCTGTTGCGCTTTGTTCAGTAAGCGAGAGAGCCGCAAGCCCAATTTTCTGGGTGGGTTTAGGATTTTCATTGCGGCCTAGCTGTACCCATGGTATCGCAAAGGTCCGTGGGCCGCAGTAACACTTACCATCAGATGTGCTGCTTGATCGTTTGCCACCAAAAGCAATAGAAAAAAAAATAAACTAACAAGACTAAGATATAAAATATGTAGCTAAAATCTATGTTAGAAAAATAAAAGTCAAAATTATAACCTATGCTATTTCGGTACCTGTTGCACAGTTTATATTTCAGACACCGTCGTCTACTCCATCTCAATATGTACTTAAATAATTGTTATAGCATTATTTAAAACTAAGATGGAATTATTGTACGCATTTATTGAATTAAATAAAATTATTATAATTATTATTTGTATCTCCTTTTTATTCACGGGATCTTCCATAGGGAAGATGCCTGGTCCTTTGTGAGGCTCACATGAGGATATGGATCCAACACGCAGAAGCCTTCGGAGAAATTTAATCTAAATATTGGGATGGGATATCTACCGATGACATTCCATGTCTGTACATAACATACGTGGACTGCCAGCGGTAAGTGTATTGTGTGATATAACTATTATTATAATTATTTAAAAAGTAAGTTTATTATAATTATTATTATGCCAATTCCAAAGGAGGGTTGGCGTCTGGCAGGCAGCAGATCATAAAACTATTGCCAATAACTTTTACAATATGTACTATGAAAGAAGAGTACATATTGTATGGACCCCAAGCAATTGGAATAAGAGTAGGAGAATGATAAATTATTATTATGCCAACACATCTGATCAGCATGATACAGAGGATCAATTCCACTCTTATCGTAACAGAGAATCGGGGCCAGCTGGGACGTATAGAAGCTGAGATTAAGATAATGAGTTAAGAATACCATGTGTATTTTTACAATATTTATTATTGACTTCTGAGCCGTTGTCAATCTACTTGACGAGGATATCGATTTTAGCATTATTCTCTCTTTATAAGATCGACACCCCATTAGTAGATGTCGATAGGCTATGGGTTAGAGTGATTGATCTTAACAATATTGTTTACTTAAATATGATGTCAATATAATTTATATTTCTTTATTATAAAGTTATTAACTTAAGTTGCATATGGAGAAGTCAACGACAGGCTATTGTTTGACAGTAACCGTCCGGCCGTACGAAATTATAGCATTAACTTATTACTTCTCTCTTAGTATAATTATTTTTAATATTTCCTTGTTAAGTTTATTTTAATTATTATAATGTTACTATGTATTCTTTCATTTTCTTCCTACCTTTGTTATTTCTTTCATCTCTCAATACCTAATTTTATATACTATTAATGTTTAATTTCTTATTTACTATTAGTTTCACTAATGTTATTGTAACTGGTATTAAATTGTCGCAAGTAATTTAGGTCCCTGATCAAGTCAGGGGTAACTTAAGCTAAGTTCATGATGACTTAGAATAATAATAAAAAAAAAACGATAGCGTTGAAGATTATAGTTTATAAGGAAATTACTGAAAATGTAAACATCAATAACAGAGAACCAACTTTTAGCGAGTCACGTTCTGAGACATACACAGCGCAACAGTGATGGATGAGTAGCCTGGGTTTTCATAAACTACACTTTCTTCTCTTCGTCTATTAAATAAGCTACTGAAACGGGTTCTTTGGTTTAGGTGGTCCACCCGACGTTACTTTGTCGGATACTTCCACTATTTTATGGAATCACAAACATCAAACATTTATTTTTTTTCTCACGAGTGTACATTTCTCAATCGCCTAAAAAAGTTTATGTAATGCCTATAACAAGGAAAAAATATTTTACTTACAAAAAACAAGAGAAGAAAAACTCAGCATAAAACCCTATACGAACACGTCTGACCAGCGCGGTATAGCAGGTAAATTTCCCTTCTATTGTAGATGAGATTTGAGTCCAGCATTGAGACGTACATGAGCTGAGAAGATAACAGAAAAAGTTTCTCTACATTGTCACGGAATAAAAATATAATTCCATATTTTACTTGACTGTAGCTGTTGCATTATTCATAAAAGATGATTAAATAGTGTAAGTAAATAATATGAATGCAAGTGACGGTAAACTCGATGAAAGCATTTATTTGACCACTGCAGCTATCCATCCAACTACCCATCAGGATGTAGACGTCCACTGCTGGATATAGCACAACGAGAATACCACTCAGAATGGTCTTCTATCACAGTATATGCAACGGTTCCTTGCGACTTTTAAAATGTCAAACCGGTTATTTTCGCTTTATGCTACCTCGTCCGGTTGTTGGTTTGACAAGTGATGTAGCCTGCCTATTGCCTTTTCAATGTACTAATTCTTCAAGCTACGTCAGTTACATACATTTCGATGCATATTTCTATATACCGGATTTTATTACTAAGAGAAATACCGAGCGTAGTCTTGTCTATAGTACGCCGAGTGACCTTGAGCCTTTTTATGCTAATATTCAGATATAACCAAAGTGAGTTAACCTTTCTCCCATTCTAAAGCATAACTCGTGCCTAATAGTAAAACATATGTATAAAAACTATACAGATGAGATGGCAGTTAAAGTCAGCATAAAGAAGAATATATTTTTCATTTTAATATAATATAATTTTAAAAATATCAAACATTTATTTTATAAAAGCTTATATTTAACTAAAACGTAGAATAAATTAGCTTTATCGACGAGGAAGTACGTATATCAATGAAATTTAATTGGATTCGATTTGGAATTTGATTAAATTTCAAGTTTGGAAGCGTTATTCCATAACTAAGATATTTATAACTCTAGATTGATAGAATGCTAAATTAATTTTCGTGTCTTTGGTGAACTTAATTTCAAATATAAATTACTATATATATAGGTACATATATATGTTCCCTTTTTATATGTACATTTAATATATAATAAATATGATGATTTTATGATAACGTAGGATTATATACATACATATATAAAGATTATTTTTATAGCACATAAATTCTTAGTTATGAATGTATTATAGAAAAGGAAGTATTTTGGATTGCACTAATGGCGTAGTAGTTAAGATACCGACATATAGTGCCAGTGTCTTGGGATCGATTCTTACGTAGGACAATACTTTGTGCGATCCAGAAATTATTGTTCTAAGTCTGGGTGTAATTTATGTATATTAAATTGAGTAAGTCCCCAGCAATACAAGGATTATTATATTTGCAATACCAGTAGTACAGCTTGGTAGGTAATAGACCTACCAACTCAAACTTACCCAGACGTAGGGCTTCGGACTCTTTCACACACTGAACGAAGCGCAACCACGCATTACCACTGAACAGACGTTGATTTTAGGCGAGAGTGTACTATTCTGGACGGATCGGTTCGCGGCTGTAGATAGAAAATTGTCAGCAGCATGGACCTACTACTACTAAATATTATGAATGTTAATAATTAATAAAAAATAACTATGGACTAATAAAGAAATTATTTTATACGGCCTTGTAAAAGTGAGCATTAACTCTATTCAGTACGACGCCATTGTTTATATAAAGATTTAAATCTGTATTTATTTGACTTAAAAGTGGCTAGAAGTTTAGTATTTGCAAAATAAATAAAAAAATCAGTCTTGGTGACTCGCTCAATTTGCGATAAGGGGTAATACGTCAGGTTATGGGGCCGCAAGTAAACGATTTTGAAGATATGTGACCATTGTAGAGTCTCTTAAAAAAGATTTCAACTTTATATTGCAGTTGAGTTGTTGGGGAGGCTCACACATAAATAAATATAGGTATATTTTAAGTAGCTAAAGAAAAAAATTACTCTATATTTTATTTTACTTTTGATGGGGCTACTTAAAAGTACTGTAATTTCTTAGACTATAATGCAGGCACCAAAGCATAAAAAGTAATAGAAATATACTTAAGAGTAGAGTGCAAGGAGATATCCATCAATTTTGATGTTTATTTGTATATTTGGAGACATAATCTTATGCTCTGGCAGGCACCATGCCAATTGCAATAATAGCGATCCTAAGCAATGCTATGAGGACTGGGTTAGCTCTACTGCTTCTGAATAAATTATTGTTATAGAATAATATTATATAAGTTAATATTTTAAAGCTTTGTGTCGTGAAAGTTTAAAAAAAGCTTAATTTGTCGTTTCCGTCGCGTTAATCAGCTGGTAGATTACTATGAGAATAAGGTAGCTGAAATCTTCTGGTTGATTTTTAAAACACATTAAGAGCCCCAATCGCCTACCAAAAATATTTTAGGAAATATTTCAGTTAGTTCAAAAAATCATTTTCATTATTATGTGAATTCAATCTTTATATTGTTATTTTATATTTAAATGTAGGTTTTTGTGTTTTTTTCTGTTTTTTTTTATTATTGTATAACTTATAGGCTTCCAAATGAATTGATGGCGCTGCTTTCGAATTCTAAGAATTATATTTGATTGATTTATATTAATATAGAATAAAATCAACGAAAGTATAAAATCTATATTAATTACAAAATGGACGGGATTCTTTTTTAAAATTAACGAATGAATATATTTGCAATCGGCAAAAACCATTTGGGTGCGGACAACCATTTTGATACAAACGGACAAGCAAATAAAAACCTTAAAACCATTATCATTAAAGCGCACATTCCTTTGTTTGTACATTATATAAATTATTTTATTCCATAGAAGAAAAATAAGCTTTCAAACGTTCATTTGTGAGTTATCTTAATCAAAGGAATTCGTCTAACATGATTTCTGTATTTAAATACTTGATTCCTATTTCTGTTTATTCAATATTTAAACATATCTACCAATTACAATGATAAACATTATTACTTTTTTCTTTTTTTTTGCGATGAACTATGGAGATGGTCACGCTCCGCCAAACTGATCCAGGGCGACGGACGAGGCGGCGCGCGACCCCATAGACCCACCCTGCAAAGCGCCTCTCTTCGCCCTGCGAGCGGGCCACCGGTACCCGATCTTTGTCTTCGGTAAAAGCATTAGTACTGCTATTATACTATAATTACCATTAAATACGTAAGATCAATTGAAAATGTGTGTAAGGGATTGGTAACAACGGTACTGGTGGCCCGTCCAAATGATAATACAGAGATAGTCTACGCCAGGTTACTGTGTCGCACGCTCTGTCTTCCGTTATTAGAGTGGTTTAGGCGGGGGATGATTGGAACATAGCCCCTTATGAAAAGTGATTATTAACTTGTTATACAATTACCAAACAGCTTTTTATTATATACTAGCGGACCCGGCACACTTCGTTCCGCCTAACAGTGTAACTAATGAATACGATGAGCAGATTTCGATTAATTGAAAATGATTAAGTATTTTTTTTATTGTGTATTATAATAATATATAAATTCAAAAATCAAGTATTTTAATAACATGCTAGCAATACGAAGAAGTACCTTGTGTTATACGACATTTTTCTTCAAGCATGTTGAAATTTATGTAATTGTCTCTGAGATTTGCTCGACGATTTCGCATTGTCAACGGCACGGGCTGCCTCGCTTTGCTCTTGTGATTAAGAAGCACGGAGTTGGGCCACATTAACGCGGTGGTCTTCCCGTGCAGTGAATTGTTCTTCTGCCATGATTATATTCGTGATGTTTCGAATTCTAATTGCGTTACGGCTTTGTCGGGAAAGATTTGATCTTATTGGTCGCGGCATTGTTGATGACAATATAGACACAATATGATTTATTATAACAATATTCGTAAAAATTCGTAACATCGCACCAAACTAACTCTGGCCGGTCAAATTTAATTACAACTTTTCGCGGTGTTTTTCAATGAAACCATCAGACCACGTAATGATGTGAGCTATCAGTTGCGTTTTATTACATCATCAACAAATGAACGTTTAGAACTGATGTTTTTTTTATTATTAATATCATATTTTAATATCCTATATCCTATTCCCGAGGACAACAAACTCAAAAACATAAAAATCATAAAAATTGGCACAGCCTTTCTCGAGTTATAAGTGTTGTAACTAACACAACTTTCTCTTATATATAGATATAGATTACATGAGCTGTCAATTGCATTTTGTTATATCGCGAATAAATGAACGTTTAAACTGATGTTTTGACTGAGGTTTTTTTATTGTTGAATAATATCATATTTTAATATCCTATATCCTATTCCCGAAGAAGACAAACTCAAAAATATAAAAATCATAAAAATTGGTCCAGCCGTTCTCGAGTTATAAGTGTTGTAACTAACACAACTTTCTTTTATATATATAGATTGATTGATTGATTGATTGATTACTATAAATAATTAACTTATTTATTTGACTATCATCATCTCAGCTCATATGTGTCCCAGTGTTGGGTTCGAGCCTCCTCCACAATGGGAGGGAAATTGACCTACTATATCTTGCTGGTCAGACGTGTTGGTATAGGATTTTGAGTTTCAAGTACTTGCATAGATGTTATATGCGTTGTATATCCCTTAGTCGTCATTTACGAAAACGCACGGGTAAGATTGGTGGTGGCAAATTGTATTCTTACTGCATCACCACACTGTTTTTTTTTTTAATTTTATTAGACAGTACCTAATACTAATTTTAAAACGAGCGAAATTAAAAAGTCAACTAAGGGCGATAAAAATATGTCCATCCTAAATAGAAAAAAGAGAGTCGCTATATAAAATGCGAACAAAGTCACGGACACAGATAGTATATAAATAAATCCTAAATATCAATACACTTTATCGTCTATTGAAAACTTTTTCGCACCAACACAAAAGCTCAGTGGCAAAACCAGAAAACAAACGGGGACCGTGCTCGTGGAATAAATTAAAAAAAAAAAAGAAGATACGATATTGAAATATCGAACAAAACTATGCGCTATTGAATACTTGAGATTCTCGACAGGCTTACTCGTGGTTTGAACGGTGCCGGTATATGAAAATAATGTTTAAAATTTATATACAGGGATAAATAAAATTGAAGAGTCTATTTGTAATGTCATTTATATGAAACTGCTTATGCAGTTTTAGTACTTGTGTTAATATACATGTACTAGTACATGGTGTTTAAAATATGAAATTAAATTAGATTTTTTAGTTAATTGTGGTTTTTTTTGGCGGGTTATGGTGTGGTCACCCCGTTAAATCCGACCGGGGCAGAAGCAGCGCTTATCCCAATAGATCTGCCCTATAATTATCTATCTTCGCCGTTCGAGCGGGCCTCTAAAACCCGGTCTATGTTTTTGGTGGCCATGCCGGTGGTTTACCCTTACGAGTTAATTGTGGTCTAATGAAAATTTTAGTTAATTCGGGTTGCCTATAATTGGAGACACAAGTAATTGTCCGTGTAATTATATTATAAATTATATGTGTATCTTTCTTTGATGATTCCAAAATAAATAAATAATAAGATCCGAAAATAAATAAATAATAAGACGGCTAAATCCAAAAAAGAAATAGTATAAAGAAATAGCATCTTTCCGTGCGGTGACGGTGTAAAATATAATTCATCACCCTTCCTTTCGGGCCAACCACTGACGTCAAGTCACTCTGCTTCGGTGGTTGGCCCAACGACGAAGGCGACGTCACGGGTGGGTTACGGGTGTGCGTGCTTACGCCCTTCTGTCACCCCGGACGGAGTGGTGCGAGGAGTGTGCCGACCTTAACCCACCCCCCCAAAAAAAAAAAAACCCTTCCTTTCTCGTGGGTATCGTAAAAAACGATTAAAGATTTGATGATTATTCTTTCTTTCTTCTTTCTCTTTTTCTATTCATGTATTATTGAATATAACATCTATACAAAAGAAGGAAAACTTGAAATAGAATCCTGTACCAACCCGTCGGACCAGCGTGGTATAATACGTCAATTTTCCTCCTGCTTTAGAGGAGTCTCGAGCCCAATATTGGGACGTATAAGAGCTGAGAGCATGATGATAATGTTTAAATTATTTATAATTAACGAATTTATCGATGAATTATATTTATATTCATCAGTCTTACTTTTTACGATTAATATATTTTAATCGTAAAAAGTAAGAATTTATACAATAGTATTCATAAAATTGATACATAATACATGTAACGTGATAGCCAACTATGAAGCTAGCGATTGTCGAGAGTATAGCGCTGGTATTAATTAAATTTGCAGTTTGTTATCTGTGTACATAAGGAAATATGTTAAACGCTAACATCGATTGGTTATTCACCGCAAATGGTAGTTCTCTTTTTCACGCAGTATTTTTCCTATCCGTTTTGTTATTTAACTTTTTAAACTAATTATATCTCATAAATATATTGTAAAATATAATTATTTTGGATTAAATAAAATATACAAGTAATTTGACGGTGATATAAATTTTACCCGTGGATGACCGTAGGAGACGACTAAGGGATATAAAACGCATATAACATCTATGAAAGGGGAGGCAAATTCGAAACAAAATCCTTTATCAATACATCTGACCAGCGTGGTATAGTAGGTCACTTTCCTTCCCATTACGGAGGAGGCTCGAACCCAATAGTGAGACTTATATGTGCTGAGATTTTGATTTTTACTTACCCGATATTTTGAACTCGTTTCAGCGTTTATGGTCACGGTAATATTACATATAATACTCGCTCAATTATTATAAGACTGAATAATTTGTTTTATGTGTTGGTATTCAGTAATTTCAAGCGTTAGTAATCGGATTATAACAAAAGTATTTATCGAGAAATAGTTTGGCGGTAAACTTGCTACAAATAAAGCAAAGTGGTGAACGATCGATATCAGTAAATCGTATAAAATTTAGTACCGGTGGAGCTTTGTTTATCGTTGTCCTAGACTGTGTATATTAATAAAGAGAATATTATAATAAGAAATTCGAGAAATTAAATTATCGTTGACTTATTTAAGTCATTTATTGAATCATAATCTCATTGTATAGATTTGTTTTTGAAATAATTTTAATATTCAATTCGAAAAAGTGTTTTTTTTTATGTTTATTAAGATCACATTAAATTAATATAATATGTCTGAATAAAATATAAATATATTTTTTTAATTATAATAATATTATTAAATGTGGTATGTAGTTTTAATTAATTAATGTTTTATGAATGATTAAAATAAATAGTAAAATATTCGTGTCACCCAAAACATACTTAGATTTACTTTGTTACATGTATTAAAATATATATCATTGTTTTTTAAGCTTTATTAAAATTAAATATGAAATTTATTATGCTTTTATAGTGCTATATGTAAAAAGAATAACAAATGAGAAACTTGGCTACTAGTTTTCTGACACTAGATATGAAACATGCATACAGAAATATTATATTTATAACGACTTGCAAGTTTGCGTTTGCCAAATGTAATATACTTTCCTTTGATACTTATTTCGTAGACTATGAGTAGAGAGCATTACGAGTTAGTGTAAATGAATATATGATGCTGCTTAATTAATACTACATACATACATATCATCACGCCATATCCCTTGCAGGGTAGGCAGAGAGAACAGAGTACCAGAGAACTCTATCCTTGCATACTTCACTCGCTTCCTCAACATTCATAATTCTCTTCATACACGCTCGCCGGTTTCGGAGACTCTTGACTCCACCTTCCTTCAGTACGTGACCAATCTGGTCTAGGTAGGTGAGGCACGGTCTCCCCCGGTACCTACATCCTTCCACTTTCTTTTCCTTACTCACCATCGGAGCATTCCCTTTCGGATCTTGATACTAGTATGTAGATATGCTTAATGTGGCTAGTAAGTAATTATTAATATATAATTATTCTTATATATATCGTATTCACTTTACATTTTCACGAGATTGGAATAGCTCTGAAATGAAAGAACGGTAAGGTACCGGGATATGACCTTGAATTGTTGTTGACTCTTGAAGGTAGACAGTAAGTTGATACTGAAAGCTCTTCAGAAGTTATTTAATTCTGTCATTTTTTGAGAAGGGTAAAAAAATGCTCTTAAGGATTTACGGATTTATCTCATGCTTGAAGTACGTAGTTTTCAAGAGTCATGTCATACAAACCGACTTATGTGCAAGGAGTTTATATTGCTCTGAATAACTAATTTCCGAACAGGCTATTCCATGTCATAGACAAGCTCCACTTGATACGTTAGATTATATAAATGATCGAAAAGTAGAATCGGCCTCTCTGGCTAATGTTTGTTGATTACAAAAGAGAGGTGGATTTTCGTTGAAACTTTGACAGTGTTGCCGTTCTTTCAGCAATACCAAATCGATACATCGAAACGTCGGTTTATTGTTACGCCTATGTCAGTCAGCAATTGAGATAAAAACACGAATAGTTGCGGTAAGATTTGGCATTTATATTCCACATAAAAAAAAACGATAGGCCGCCCAGGGACCTTTGCAATACCAAGGGCTATAGCTTAGGCCGCTGCTTACCAATAAAATCTCCAAACCCACCCTGTTCGGCTTCCAGCTCTCTCGCTCACCGAACGAAGCGCAATAGCTCATTGCCATTACTCAGACATCGATCTTTTGCGAGAGTGTGGTACTATCCAGGACGGACTGGCCCGCGGTTGTAGACAGAAAACTGTCAACACCGTGGTCCTACCACTATTATAAATGCAAATGTATTATTTTTATATAGTAATAATAAACATTATATTTAGTTGCTGTTTGGTACAGTTATTAATCCTAAAATTGATATAGTTTATAATAACTTTTAAATACTAATCATAATAGATATTTTTACGTATATATCTGTAAAATTCGGAAACATAAAATATGTTCCCATACACTTTCATGATCATATTTCTTAAAATTTGAAATACGTGATGTTAATTGATTTGAATAAAAACATTTATTTTAAATATATACTTATTTAATGAGAAGACATTACATAAGATCAAAAATGATTTAGAGAAATCGCGTATACTTACAGATAGAACAGACTTTGTATAAAAATATTGAAATATATTGACAAATACTAAATTAGCTTATATTTTCTCAATTTCCTTTAAAACAATAACAATTTTTTCAAAAGGGCCGTATCGAATGGTATACGCGTAGAAATTGATTATTGTGAGAGGTTTTCGCAAACAAGATTAGAGTCTGATACGTGCCTTGGGCCGTCAGTAAATCTAATTTGAACTCCTCATACCGCCCATTGAATGTCAGTTGTGGAATGAATTCACTAATATACATTTATATAACACTTTGGAATAGACAGATCTTCTTCTTTAGGCCATTCATATACGTCATATATTAATAACGTTGTTCCTATTCCTATCCTCAAGAATATAAAGGTATCGACCTACTACATCACGCTAAATAGATGGATTGCCAGAAATGTAGTTCAGTTTCAACCTTCGTTAGCAGTAATTTTATTCATGAGCTAATCTTTAATTATCCTGTGCGTCGCCGTCGCGGAAAAAGAAGGGATTAACATATCATCAAAGCTAATTATAGTGATAATTAGTTTTTGTTCTATAATATTAACGATTTCTTCACGAATGTATATGTAGGTATATATAAAGCGCTTTATTTTTACGTCCAAATTATTCAATATATTAGCTGTGACTTTTTACATTTCACATAAAGGATTACACTAGTATGTTTATTATATCATCATCATCACAGCACAGATATGTTTCATTGTTGGGCTCGGGTCTCCTCCGTAATGGGAGGGAAATTAACCTACTATACCGCGCTGGTCAGACATATTGGTATAGGGTTTTGCTACGAGTTTTCCTTCTCTTGCATAGATTTATATGCGTTTATATTCTTTAGTCGTCTCTTACGATCACCCACGAGTAAGATAGGGTGTGGTAAATTATATTCTTACTCCGTCACCACACGGATAATTATATAAAAACTCATTACTATATCACGTAATAAGAAAAAAAACATTTGATTTGAATTGGTTCAAAATCTGTACTGAAGTCACTGTCTGGAATCTCACAAGATTAAATATATATCTATCTAGGATTGCTTATTGTGGATGAGCTCATTAATTTTACCGATTCTATTCTACTTAATATTATTCTAAACGATGTTGTTTTTACGTGGGATAAAAAAATGCACTTGTGATGTTTTTTAATATAAGGCTGGTAATAGTCGACATATTTTGAATATACAATTATTGATTTAGACAGTCTAATAATTTAGAAATACACGAGTTAACTAACTTGCAAATAAAGAAACTTAATACGGTTACAATATATTATATATATTTTACAATAGACTTTATCAATATTAAAATACAGTTCATCATCATCATCATCATTCTCCAACTCGTATCCCAATTACTTGGGTTCGATACAATATGTACTCTTCTTTCATAGTACATATTGTAAAAGTTAATGGCAATAGTTTTATGACCGGCCGCCTGTCAGACGTCACCCTCCTTCTAAATGTAATTGTTGACCAAACGGCATCAGATGGAGTTGGCCCAGGTCGTTATAAGGCTCTCAGTTGTCTTTTACGACATCCACGAGCAAAGTAAGGGTTAGTAGTATTCGTAGCTAGTAGCTTGAGTAACCCATACAGGATCAAACCATGGGCCGAGACTTGGCTCAAGCCTGGTTAAGTACCGTAAAGACCTGGGCCAAGTCTGTACGCCAGTCTTGACCCAATTATGGGAAAAGTCTGGAATGATAACATCGTACCAGCCTTGGTTGTGAACTCTTGGCCATGATTTATAGTCAATACTGGGCCACGCTTGAACACCAAAGCCGGCCTATGTTTCATCGTCAAGACTGGGCCATGCTTGACCATTTAGACTGGGTCAAATCTGCATATTTGTTTTGGCCCGACATTTGTATAAGTCTGGAACGATAACATAGTGCCAGGCTTGGTTATCAACTCTGCGCCATGCTTGATCTAGACGATCAAGCATGATCAAGACTGGGCCTAATCTGCATACTAGTGATGGTCCTACTCTGGTATAAATCCGGGGTCATGCTTGATCGCCAAGACTGGCTAACCATTAATTGTCTAAGCTGGACCACATTTAATTGTTAAAGTTGAGATGTTTATATCCTATCCTTACAATAAAATCAAATTAAAAAAATTGTCATCATCCCTATTGTACTTAAAATTTGAATATTCTATAATCTCACATATAACCTGTCAATAAAGCACTTGTGAAGAACTTTTTTAAAATGCTTAATGATCATTTATAAACTTTATTTTCAAAAAAAAATTATTTATTTGAAATAAATATTTGTTTCATAATTTGATTTAATTATGTAAAAATAGATTCTTAAGTCTTGAAAATTTAAAAAATGCCATAGCCAAGACGACGTTACCCAGTCTTGGGCCAAGTCTGAGTCACCCTAGCATGGCCATAGCTGGTTTTTCTAGGCTTGGCCCATGGCTGGGTAATTTAAGGAATCGCCGAACTTCAGTTACCCAGTTTTGGGCCAAGTCTAAGTCACCATAGGTTGGCCGAAGCTGGATATCTCAGCTTGACCCATGGCTGGGTAATTCAAGGAATGGCCGATTATCAGTTGCCCAGTCTTGGGCCAAATCTAAGTCATCATAGGTTGGCTAAGGCTGAGCTTCCCAGTCTTGGTGCGAGGCTGTATTGCCATAGAATGGCCGAAGCTGGATATTCCAGGCTTCTCTCATGGCTGGGTATTTTAAGGCATGGCCGATCCTCAGTTACTCAGTCTTAGACCAAGTCGAAGTCCCAATAGGTTGGCCGAAGCTGGATATCCCAGACTTGACCCATGGCTGGGTAATTTAAGGAATGGCCGATTATCAGTTGCCCAGTCTTGGGCCAAATCTAAGTCATCATAGGTTGGCCAAAGCTGGGCTTCCCAGTCTTGGTGCGAGGCTGTATTGCCATAGAATGGCCGAAGCTGGATATTCCAGGCTTGTCCCATGGCTGGGTATTTTAAGGAATGGCCGATCCTCAGTTACCCAGTCTTGGGCCAAGTCTAAGTCACCTTAGGTTTTTGTGTTTGTCCGGGTCACAGACCCAGCTCGCGAGGCCCCTAACATGATCAAGGATTGCACGACAGGAGGATGAAGACAATAGAGCCTATTTTTATTTATAAAAAAAGAAAAATTTTGCATTTGTTGGCAACATGTTTTATTTTAATATTATTGAGCTAAGTTTTATGTTTTTTATATTTTTGTTGCCATGTGCATTTTATTTTATTTTCTGAGTTATCTCTGGGGTAACTGACTAGGATATATCAGTGGTTTACAGAGGCAATTAGCATCTAGTTCTTACTTATTTGGCCGGATTGTTTAGTGTTGTGTTTTATTATGTATAGTTTTCTTGTATATGTGTTGTGTGTGATTTTTGGGCATCGTGTTGTTATGTTTTATGCATGTTTTATATGTATTTGTATGTACTGATGTGTAGGTTGCGTAGGTGGTTGTGTACTTTGTAAGTTTTGTTTTTGTTTGTTTATGTATTGAGTCTAGTGTATGTTATTATGTATTTATTTAGTTGTGTAGGAGAGTGTTATGTACTTGTGTATTATATATGTGTATGTTTTATATGTATTTGTATGTACTGATGTGTAGGTTGCGTAGCTGGTTGTGCACTTTGTAAGTTTGGTTTTTGTTTGTTTATGTATTAAGTCTAGTGTATGTTATTATATAATTATTTAGTTGTGTAGGAGAGTGTTGTGTACATATGTATTTTATGTGTTTCCATACTTTATTCTATTATTAAATAGTATAATTTATGGTATGTAGTCATTGCGCGTGTGTGTACTTTGTGTATGGTGATTATTGAGTCACTCGTGTTTGTTCTGTGTTAATTGGTTTTTGTATTTTATAGCACATAAATGTGTGTGACGCATAATAAGTTGGTGTGTATATATATATTGTATATGTTGTGGATTGTAGTTTTTTATTGTTTCAGATATAAGTAGTACGCTGCATGCATATAGTTATATCCATTGTGTATACAATATACAAGTGTTTTATAACGTTTGTTGTCTGTGTTTTGTTTTTTATTTTATGTTATTGTATTTTATAGCTTTTTGTTTATAATATATGATTACTATGCTTCAAGCATGTAATATATGTTGTGTTTATTGTTGTGTTGATGGGTTTAGTGAGATTTTTTTTATATGTTATATGATCGTTATGAATGTGTGTGTATGTGTGCGTGTGTGTGTCTGTATGTGCTCTACTGTTTGTATTACGTGATTGTCTTATTAAATTTTTTATTTCTGTTATTATAATCTATTATATTACAAACATAATGAATTATTTGTGTGTTATATGTCTAGTGTAGTTTGGAGAGGTGAGTGATTGTGTGTATTGTTCTGTGTACATGTGTACTATGTCGTCTGTGTGTTTGTGTTGATTGCATGCGCAAGTGACGCAGTCACCACGCCAGTGCGCATGCTCTCGTATGTTGTATGTACGTGACCGTGTGGTCTGTTGTTGATGTTGTTGTGTTATGGTGATGTGATGATGGTTGTTTGTAGGTGTTAAGTATGTGTAATGAGGTTGGTTTTTTATATAGTGGTGTGTAGTTGGTGTATTAGTGTTGTTTGACTTAGAATGGTGAGTGAGGTGAAGAGTGGTTAATGTTGTGATTTGTGGTGGTTAAGTGTGGTGTGTGTGTGTGGTTTATGTTGTGTAGTGTTATGGTGTGGGGTTTCTGTGAGAGGTAGTCACCAAAGGTTGGCCGAAGCTGGATATACCAGACTTGTCCCATGGCTGGGTATTTTAAGGAATAGCCGATTATCAGTTGCTCAGTCTTGGGCCAAATCTAAGTCATCATAGATTGGCCAAAGCTGGGCTTCCCAGTCTTGGTGCGAGGCTGTATTGCCATAGAATGGCCGAAGCTGAATATTCTAGGCTTGTCCCATGGCTGTATATTTTAAGGAATGACCGATCCTCAGTTACCCAGTCTTGGGATAAGTCTGAGTCATCATAGGATGGGCGATGGGTTGCTGATGTGGATGCTAGGTTTCCTGGTATTGGCCCAACGTTGGGAAATTTAAGAGATGGCCAAGGCTGGTGTAGCCAATCGTGGCCCGAGATAAATTGAACATAGGAACGGCCAAGGTTGAATTATCCAGCTTCGGGCCAGGATTGCTGCGCCTAGTTCCGGTTTGCCAGGACCATGCCTCGCTAGGCCACGTTGTTTAAATCTGGGGACTCCTGTATGGGAACTAGAACGTTATCATTCATAATAAGTCAAAGTAAATTTATAAATAAGTACCCTGTAATAGCTCTATGAAATATAAGTATATTAAAGCTTTCAATGTTGCCAGTGTTGATCACGATCCTTCTAAGGAGGGCTGAGGTTAGCTTAGAATTTTATTCCATTTTTTTCGAGTATTTTTCTTCGTATTTTCTCGGTGGCAATGGAATAAGAAAATAATTCAACCACTCCAGTCTTTCCTATTGCTGTCATAAAATATATCTAAAGGATGAATGTAGCATATAATATATATTACACATTGTACAAATAATATGTATAACATCTACGCAACGAAAGGCAAATTAAATATGAAAGACTATGCAGGCCCGTCTGATTCGTCGAGACGTGTATTGTGGGGCGAGTCTACGGGATCGTCCACCGCTTTTCCTGTCGCTCCGGATGGATTAGCGTGACGTAACGTGTGAGCGTGGTCTAGTGGTCAATTTTTCTCCTGTGTTAGCTCGAACCGAGCAGTAGGTGGTATATGAGCTGAGATGATGATGATTATGAGAAGATGTTATCTTTGTTTTCAACAGCCTTAATAAATTTTCATATAGGATTTCAGGTTATACACAATTCAATTCACTGAACAATGGGGACATGTATTTCAAAGTGCCAACCCTATTCTGGATCGAAGGCAGGACGGTGTATTTTAATTTTAAAATTGGGAAAGATTTATTTTTATCGTTTTTTGTTTATGCCTGTGTAGCTTTAAATTGAATATAGAACCGCTTTGTTTATGCACCTTTTATAGTATGTACTACAAATATATACATATTTAATAAACTTGTTGTTTTATTGTGAAGTAAGAATACAGTGCTTACCAGTTTTCTTTTCTTCATAATCAAATAGTATACTGTAATTGAATATAAACCCAAAATAAACTATATGCCAATCTGTCTCAATAATGTGATATTGTAGAGATATAACGGTAGGAATATGTAATGGAATTAATATACCCGAATAACTAATCTATAGTTATTCCTTTATTCTCCTCTTTTAAAAAATTCTAAAAGTATATAATAAAAGTATGGAATTTTTAAAAATAGGCAAATTTTTTTTTCTATCCTCACCTTGCACTAAGGAAATAGTCCTTGTATTGCGAGGGACATTAAGAACATGTAATTACGGCGGACAAATTACACCCAAACTCAGAACAACACTTTGTGGATCGCACTAAGTATTGTACTGCATGGAAATCGAACCCACGACACTGGCACGGAAGGTCGGTCGATCTTAACCATTATGCCATCTGTGCAGTGAATTACCTATCAGATTCAATATTCTTAGGCGTCGCAAGTTACTGTATATAATCAAAATGTTTCATATAATTTACTGATATTTTTGTGATACTGAGTAGTTACATTTTGTTAAATATTATTATTTTCAATGATTATATAAGTGATATAAATAAAAAACCTATCTTTCTTTTCATGCAATATAGTATAAATGGTAAATATTTAATCCATCAACAAAAAATAATGATTAATTAAAACAACACAAGTATTATTAAAAAAATCGAAATAATAACGTAATCAAAAGCAATCAAGATTTTTTTCATTATAATTCATTTTTT
This sequence comes from Lymantria monacha, assembly GCA_905163515.2. Taxonomy (NCBI): domain Eukaryota; kingdom Metazoa; phylum Arthropoda; class Insecta; order Lepidoptera; family Erebidae; genus Lymantria; species Lymantria monacha. The sequence continues at coordinate 22,521,087 of LR991091.1, forward strand.
TTTATATTTAGTTAACTACAAAATAATAGACACAATACCTATAACAGCTTATTTGATTAAGTTACTTACATGTAGCTTATTTATTATATTATTTATATTTATTTATACTATTATTTATTTTATATTCTTTATTTACATTCATCGGTTATTATTTATTGTACTGTGAAGTAGCGGCTACGAATACTACCAACCCTTACTTTGCTCGTGGATGTCATAAAAGACGACTAAGAGCTTTATAATGACCTGGGCCAACTCTATCTGATGCCGTTTGATCAACAATTACATTACCAAGAAAGGTTGACATCTGGCAGGCGGCTGGTCATAAAACTATAGCCAATAACTTTTACAATATATGTATACTATGAAAGAAGGGTACATATTGTGTCGCCCCAAGTAATTGGGATAAGAGTAGGAGAATGATGATTCGCCCCAAGTAATTGGGATAAGAGTAGGAGAATGATGATGGTTATGATTTATTTCACTACAAGAATTTTTGTCTCTAGTTATCTAGAATTTTCTATTATATTATATTTTTTCTACAAAGATGGAATATAATATTAAAGTGAACAACATTAAAGGTCTTCTTGAAATTCTTCTTTATTTAAAACAAAACTTAAGACAGTATTTTAATTTATATTTTGTAGCGTACAAATTAAGCTTCAACCTTCAAGTACAATATGACTTTAAAGTATTTTACTCTAAAGTATAAAAACATATATGGAGCGAAGAAGCTATTTTAGAATTAAGAGCGTCTGAGTATGCAAGACTATCAGAATAAATCTTTTGATATGTTACTTGGTATAAAGGTCTCTATTTAAGTGACAGATTACATTAAAAAATAATTGTTTAATTTTATGAAATGGATACCTTTTCTATACCTCGTATTTTTATACTACTAGCGAGAGTTATATACAAATTACACCCCTCCAGTTTTTCAAATTGATCACAATCATCATAATCGTCACAGGCCATATATGTCTCACTGTTGGGCTCGGGCCTCCTCCGTAATGGGAGGGAAATTAACCTACTATACCACGCTGGTCAGACGTGTTGGTATAGGACTTTGTTTCGAGTTTTCCTTCTCTTGCATAGATGTTATATGCATTTTATACCCCTTAATCGTCTCTTAAGATCACCCACGGGTAAGATAGGGGATAGTGAATTATATTCTTACTCCGTCACCACACGGATAAATATAAATATTACAATATCCAAAATTCATTGCATGTTTCTCTAAAAATTAACCTTAATCTATTGACCAGGAATAACTATATTACAGTAGTATACAGTAATATTTTGATGCTTTATTAATTGTGAATAATATTATTATATGTGTTCGATTCGTTAGTTTAGTTTACAGGCAATCATCTGAATAAGCTAGAAGTACTATTCTAGCTGTTAGTAATAATAAAATTATGACTATTATTTGAGAAATGTGGTGACATATAGATGTCTAAAGTAGGTACTACTTTATATAGAACTATTTGTCGCAACTTTGCTTAAATAATAATATATCATTATTTTATTATTAAAAAGCCTTAAAGTAGCTTAAGTTACTCTTAGTAATATCAGCGATAATAAAAGTCCTGTTAGACTTTGTTTAGTTTTGGAAATAAGCTGGAACGATCAGACAGAAAGGCAGAGTGGTAAAAATGTTATAAACTCCATTTTCGTTTTAGACGGCGTAAATATTTATATAAACTTTAAAAAAAATGTTATATCTATATTACAAACAGATATTTCAAATGTTATGTAATTATATACCTTTTATGATATTATTTGCCCTGCTTTCATAAAAGATTGGCAATGATGTTTTTAGCTGAAACAGAAAAGAACTTCTCTATACATCAGCGGTGAAACTTAAAACCTTTTAACAAAATGTTACACCTAACTTCTCTGTTTTGTGTTAAGAATAGAAATATGAATCTCAAAATATAACTATCAATATTGCCGACATATTTTTTGGATAAATCAGATGGCAATTCTTTTAATTTCTATTATGTTTTCAAATTGTAAATAACACTACATATACAAGGCATCATTTTGATCGGTATGGTAAAAATATTTCTTTAAGAGGGTGAGAAGTTGTATATTTTTACATTTAACTTTTGTAAAGAAAGCACATGAAATGAAATGAATTTATAATCTACATTGGTCCAAATCTCACCTGTGGCAATCGTTTTTCTATTTCACAAGTTAGTTTTATTTCAGTTTTACTATTCCTACCCATCTTTGATTTTGCAATTTCTGCATATCACTAGATATGTGAATTTATTTTAAAGCATAGCTTTTTTTTTAAAATTGCATATCAACTGAAATTTGATTGTATATCTGAAATTTGATTGAGAATTGTTTTAAGTTACTTATTACTCACAATCGATTAAAAAATATATTAGGAGCAATTCCTATAAAAATGGGGTCAACGCAATATGACATCTTCTTCCATGTATGGACTATAGTCCTATATATAATTCTATATACGAGAAGAACTGGAGTCAAGAGTGTCCGAAACCGGCGAGCATATATGAAGAGAATTATGAATGTTGAGGAAGCGAGTGAAGTAGGCAAGGACAGAGATCTCTGGCACTCTTTTCTCTCTGCCTAACCTACAAGCGATATGGCGTGATGATATGTGTATGTGTGTGTGACTATAGCCCTATTAGATATCATCTCTGTATATCCATGTTATGCCTCAAGCAGTCTATTCGTCTTTTCTTTTTTCTTCTTTTACCCGTAAAGAAAAATACAAAAAAAAAAAAAATATTAATGAATTTCATAAATATAGTGATATTCACCATGTGAACACTAGGAATAAGGATAATCTAGTTATCTATCATACTCGCCTACAAAAAATTAGTAGGTCTTTCATGGGGCAATGTATACGCTTTTACAATAAACTGCCTAAAGATATCCGAGATATGCCAATGAATAAGTTCAAAAAGGCTATCAAAAACAGACTGTGCAGAAAAGGATATTACAGCATTTCGGATTATCTAAATGATAATACGGAATGGTTATGAGCAGCTCCTCTCTCAGCAATTGCCCTTTTAATGTTTATCTCTTACTCTTACTCTTGTATTATTTGTATTGTCTTAATTGTACAGTGTAGCGTGTTTTGCCTAACGAGTTATGTATTTATTTATCCAAGCTATCTGTTTCAAATTTATAGATTATGGTGTGGTCATGCTCACTGAAAAGGTCTCTGCTTGCGGTAGCTACGTGGAGCGGGTCTCTCCCTTCCCTCCAATGTGGTTAAGGGGCGTGATGGCTGCTCTAATAGTTAACTCGTGATCGGGTGCCGCTTGTGGGATCTGGTCCAGCCATTTTTCTTTCTTTTTTGTTTATAAATATTCTTAGTTTAATTTTGTATTATATACAAAATTTTAAAAAAAGAATCTTTACTCGAAGGGCATATCACTGGAGCTAACATAAATTAAACATGTAACCAAACTCTTTTGTGAAAAAATATAATAAAAAAAAAAATGACGAGCCCACTGAGTTTCTTATCTTCTCAGTATGTGGCTGCTTTCCGATCCGGTGGTAGATTAATTAAATTTAATTTAAAACACAATGTGAAATTGACAATATGTAAGTGCCCCTATGGGGCTTATGCAAAATAAATGATTTGATTTGATTTGAAAAGCCTTCAACATTCATATTTAAAACTTGTTTAGCTACATTACTTTCATCCTATCTAATCACATGTCTATACCATGTCAACCGTTCACTCCTTAACATTTCCGTCTCTGGCGCAACTAAACCTTCTTCTCCCCATTGACTTAAAAGAATCATGAATAATGATCCATTCGGTTGTCATTACGTAGTTTTCTTCAGAACAATACCATATCGTTTGATTATTATTACACATTAATACAAAATTATTTTAAGCATTTTAGAGTGTTTGTATTTGATTTTCATATTGTATTTGATGTTTGAGAGGACGTCACGTTTTCCGTGACCACGAATGTGATAAAGTATTTGAAACTTCAGGACTTTGCTCGTGGATGTCTTAAAAGTCGACTAAGAGCCTTATAATGATCTGGGCCAACTCCATCTGATACCGTTTGGTCAACAAATACATTCCCAAGAAGGGTTGACGTGTAGCAGGCGGCCGGTCATAAAACCAATAACTTCTATAATATGTACTATGAAAGAAGAGTACATTCTATCGACAAGTAATTGGGATAAGATTAGAAGAATGATGACTATTTGTGACCGCTTCGATTTTGATTTCTATGATATATATTTTTTCAGCGTTATTGTAATTTTTATCCTAGATGACACTATGTTTTAAGAAAATATATTGATAATAACTGACATAGACAATACAATTTTTTTTTCAATATTTACATATTATACAGTTAAGATCCGACCTTGTGTGCCAGTGCAGTGGGTTTGATTCCTATGCAGCACAATACTTTGTGAAATCCAAAAATTGTTGTTCTGAGTCTGGGTGTAATTTGTGTGCGTTAGTTATATGTTTGTAAAGTCCCCCGCAATACAAGGATTATTTTCTTAGTGAAGAAAAAAATACATAGGTTTGTTATAATTTTATTATGTTTAGAAAAGTTACACTAAGTCATTTTTTTCCAGTTCCATTTCGCTAGACTTAACCAACATATTCAAATACTTACTAAGTGTCTATTCAGTAACTTTCATCAGCGCATACAGCAAGAGCATTTTCTTCTTAATTAGCGTCGTCGAGTCCATTGTTTTAACGTTCAAGGCACTTTTCATTCGTATTCGCCTCTGTTCTTTGCCAAATGGTTTAATGTTTTTATTTTTATTGTTGTTCAGCTAATTTCTCGTTCAGAAGTTTTATGTTGTAATAGTAAAAGTTTTTATAAGCGTTTCTTAAAGAACAAAATTGTTTCCACTTCGAATATCGTTTTGTGTACTTTATAATAATTGTTTTATAGAAAAATGTTGAGATTTCTTCATGTATTTAACTACCAAGTATCATTATATAATAAAGTTAGTTGAGACTTTCTTGCTCAGTTAAAATGTACTTTAAAATAGAGTATTATGATTTAATTTTGCAAGGAAATGAGTATTGGAATCCTAAGGAAAATGTCAATAATATTGAGGGACAACACTTATTGAACTGCTAAGAGTAATTATTCTTTCATGAAATATTATCTTGACGTGACGATCATGAATAATTATAGTCGTCTTGAATTTCCAATTTTTTTTATTACGTTAAATTCTATACCTTTTACATAATATCTAGTAAAGTAATTTTAAGTTAAATAGATAGACTATACCAACACGTCTGATCAGCGCGGTATAGTAGGTTAATTTCCCTCCCGTACGGAGGAGACCCGAGCCCAACACTGGGATATTATGGGCTGTGATGATGATGATGATGAAATAGATAGAATTAAACATACTGAATTCTAGTATGCTACAGTTTGTTACATATCACAAATCTTAAAGCAGAGTTTAAGATTTAAAATTTGATCAACTAATTATTTGTATATTACTTTATATATAATAATCCATATGATCTTATTACAACGTGTCTTAACCACTTACTTTCCCATGGGAATCATAAAACCGAACAGAATTGTGTAAAGCCGCGGGCTGGTCCGTCCGGGGTAGTACCACACTCTCGCAGAAGATCGACGTTTGAGTAATCGCAATGTGCTATTGTGCTTCGTTCGGCGAGCAAGTCTCATAAAACTGCCTGATTAAGGACCGAGCGACAAGGCAGCTGTGCTCTTCAGGGAAATAGAATTCTCAGAAGAGAGTGAAAGAATTCGTAAAAGAGGATGATGTTGACAATTCTCTTAGTGAGCCCTATACCAATTTTTAAAACTTCTACGAGCTGACATCCAATATTCTTAATCTTATAATGTTCACGGGGAATCTTATAATGTTCACGGGGAATCTTATAATGTTCACGGGGAATCTTATAATGTTATTATATCTAGCATATATTATATGGTCATGTACTGAAGGAAGGTGGAGTCAAGAGTCTCCGAAACCGGCGAGCGTGTATGAAGAGAATTATGAATGTTGAGGAAGCGAGTGAAGTATGCAGAGATAGAGTTCTCTGGCACTCTGTTCTCTCTGCCTACCCTGCAAGGGATATGGCGTGATGATATGTATGTATGCATATATTATATATTTTTTTTTAAATTCAACCCAAAAACAGATTTCTAAAATGAAAGGTAAACGCAGTGCACCTCGTTCATTTCTAGGTCACAGGCATACTGTGTCAACAATAGGATGCTTGGAGATTAAGAACGTAGTAAGTATTTCTCGTAACGCTTGCTGTGAATATTACTAAGATGCTACGTGTCAACTTGTGTGATATTATTCCTAAGAGATTTTAATGAAAACTTTGAGCGAAGCGTTTTGTTGAATTTAATATAAAAATGGTATATACTTATTTAAAAATAAGATTAAGAAGATCACTAAAAGATTTAAGACACTAAGAACTTATTGTATAGATTTGAACCATAGTAATATTTTAAATTATTTGAAAAAATAAAATACTTATAAAAAATATACGACAAATTACATAATACATCACAATTTGACATAAAATAATTAACATACATACATACATATCATCACGCCATATCCCTTGTAGGGTAGGCAGAGAGAACAGAGTGCCAGAGAACTCTATCTCTGCATACCTACTTCACTCGCTTCCTCAACATTTATAATTCTCTTCATACACGCTCGCCGGTTTCGGAGACTCTTGACTCCACCTTCATTCAGTACATGACCGATCTGGTCTAGGTAGTAAAATAATTAAGAAAACAGTAATTGGTCTTTTTTTTATACAACCCAATTACGAAGCGAAAAATGATGTCACAAGCGGGATTCGAAACCGCGCCTATTGGGATTCCGGCCCAATCGTGCTGCCACTACACCACCGTGACTTATTGTAGGACATGCAAATTTCGCTTCGTATCATATTTACGTCTTAAGGTGACGGTATGCCATCTACCCGACAATATTTACACATTGTTATAGGCTTAACACTTAAAATTTTGCAGTTAGAATTGTATTAAACGATGACACAACCTTGTTATTTAAATTACTGAAATTTTAGCATTTAATATGCTTAATTATTTTTACAACCCAATTACTTGTAATTGGGTTGTATAAATTGTTTGTGTGACGTAAATATGAGACGAAGCGAAATTTGCATGTCCTACAATAAGTCACGGTAGTGTAGTGGCAGCACGATTGGGCCGGCATCCCAATAGGCGCGGGTTCGAATCCCGCTTGTGACATCATTTTTCGCTTCGTAATTGGGTTGTATAAATAATTAAGCATATTAAATGCTAAAATTTCAGTAATTTAAGTAATTGGTCTATTTAGTATTTGATATACTATCATCATCATCACCATCACAGCCCATAAATGTCCCACTGTGGGCCTCGAGTCTCCTCCACAGTGGGAGGGCAATTAATCTACTTCACCGCGCTGATCAGACGTGTTGGTATAGGGTCTGGTTTCGAGTTTTCCTTCTCTCGCATAGATGTTATATGTATTTTATATCCCTTAGTCGTCATGTACGATCACCCACGAGTAAGATATGGGGTGGTGAATAGTATTCTTATTCCATCACCACACGGAAAATATATACTATCAAATGATATTAGAATTAACTTGTTTACGTAATGTGAAGTGAAAACAGAAAGAATAAATAAAGCAAACAAATAAAGTGGTTTGGTGAATGTGGTAAGATAACATTGGATAAGGTAATAAAATGCAAATAGCTATAGAAACGTTATAGGGAGATGCGGGAAAAGTTTAACTCACGCGAACTTAGCACTCGATGTCTTCACAGTTGAGCGAAACTGAATATTAAGAGTTAACGTTAGCGGGTAGTGGCATTTTTTCGAAATTATTATTAGTTTCAAGGTACTTTATGTTGTTTTCTGTAGTCATGACTCGTACTGATCGTGAAATGTATTCTATACCTTATATGTAAAATTTGATGATTATCGGTTTAGTAATTATAATATGTAAAATGAAAGTATAAATATGTAAAATAAATTATAATATATAATATGTAAAATAAGTTATAATATGTAAACTGAAAGTATTTAGAATTTCTTTAATTTCCCGTAATTAATGGCAGCAACATATGTTTAATTTAGCCAAATTTAAATTCAAAATAATTTGTTATATAGAAACACCCGTGTGGTGACGGAGTAAGAATACAATTCGCCACCCCCTATCTTACCCGTGGGTTATCGTAAGATACGACTAAGGGATATAAAATGCATATAACATCTATGCAAAGAGAAGGAAAACTCGAAACCAAACCATAGGGTTTTATAGGGGGTTGGTATAGACCAACACGTCTGACCATCGTGGTATAGAAGGTCAATTTCTCTTCCGTTATGGAGGAGACTCTAGCCCAACAGTGGGACATATATGCGCTATGATGATGATGATGAGAATATAAACATCAGTGGGGCATTAAATATTCTAAGACGGACTGCCGAAGACAAGAAACAGGTACCAGTGGTTTGGCCATATAACGATAGAGAAGTTACAATAGAAATCATGTTGGGCAAGCTATGAGGTTGCATGCCGTACCTTCTATTGCCTCGGACGGATAGAGCAGGCTATCACCGGACTATAGCCAGTCTTTAAAGGGCGGTTCAAGTTTAATAATTATATTCTTATTCCGTCCTCGGTGGATGTAAGCATATCAAACGTAATTTTATTATTTTGAAATATAATATATGATTCTCCGCATACGGATTATAATGGGATATAAAAGTTTGTGGGATCGATCTGTCATTACCCTAACATTTAAAAGAAGGGTCAAAACGAGGGATAGAGAGAAGAAAGAGCAAGAAGAAGCAGCAGTTCTCTTGTGTTACTTAATACACTAACTGCGATCGACCATCTGCTTATTAAGAGTGGCGATAATGGCGTTATCTCAGCTGTGAGAAGGCCTATACTTACAGCCAAAGTTGATAATTAATGTATAGATCATCTTTTTCCTTGGCTAATTTACAACTCACCTAAAATCATAAGTAGAAAATTTTGCTTACTTTAAAGGGAAAGTTTGAAAATAAAACTCATAAATTATTAAAGAGAAGATTGCAACCCAATAGGGATATGCGTTTGAACTAAACAAAAGAATAACAAGAATTTTAACTTAGAGTTAACAAAATCAAAGAGTTGAGACATGCCCATATTAAGATTAGATTTTTTTTAAAACAGAACACAATATTTTTATTATAGTATAATCCACAGAGCACTCCATGGTATAATCTCTATTTATGCCTATGTATCCTATCTTTAACAAAAAAAACATCAGGCAGCATGACTGCCAATAGAAGTGAAAACTATTAACTTAAGACTAATTGAGATAATAATAATTTTCTAATTTTTATATAAAAATAAAAATATTATCGAACATCTAGGAATCGGTTTTACCACGCTAGTATAAACCACAATGATACTCATTTCATGACATAAAGGTTAAATATTAAAAATACAATTAAAAATAAATAATGCCATACTTTTAAATGCAAATATTGATATGAATATTGAAAAACAATAAAAATAAAACGCTCAACGCGCCTGAAGAAGTTTTCACATAGCTATAGATATACTATTAGCATTAGCATGTCGATGACGCGAACCTATAAGTTTTTCCCCTCCAAAAACGCACAACGCGCCTAAAGAAGTTTTCACTTCAAAAAAAACTTTATTTCTAGATAGATATAATCAGGCTCATGTAACAGCTTCATGTAATATCAAAGTTTCATAATAATCACGCTATCACCACCCAACACTTTAGCGAAAGTGTGTATTATACGAAAATGGGTACGATTAAGTGAAATGTATACGTATTCCCTTATAATGAAACCTTTCACGCATCGATTCATGACTATTAGTAAGTCTATAAATGCTATAAATTATTCTCTATTGTACATGATATGAGCATCATAAAAAAACTAATTGATTTTTATTAAAATAAAAAGTCTACTATTTATTAAAAGCTATTGTATATTTTATGAGTTATGATTATTAAAAATTCCCAACCTTAATTCTATAATTTAATAAATTTGAAAATATATGTGTTTTTATAAAGCACTTAGCGACACAGCCCTCTGCATTTGTAACCTTTACGTCGAGCAAAAGTAATAAATTACAGCATTTTAGTCTTAATTTGCAAATAAAATTAATATAAATAAAATTAACAGTGTCGCCTAAATTTAGCTAATCTTCTTTGTATTTATAATAGATGTAAAGGCTGAGGGCATTAAAAGCTGATTGTACTAAAGAGTTTATAGTACTTAAAATTATTCAAAATTTTCAGTAATGGCGCTGTTTATTACCTACACTACTTTTATTTCAATAGTTATTTTGTACTTGAAACTTAATCTGATGCTCAAACAAGGCTGTCTGCCGGTACCAAGTTGTAGCTAAATTCACTATAAAATTGACTATTATTTATTGGTGTTATCTTTATTGTGGTAGGACCACGCTGTGGACAGTTCTCTGTCTACAGCCGCGGGCCGGTCCGTCCGGGGTAGTACCACACTCTCGCAGAAGATCGACGTCTGAGTAATAGCATTGTGCTATTGCGCTTCGTTCGGTGAGCGAGAGAGCCGGAAGCCTAACTGGGGTGGGTTCAGGGTTGTATTGGTAGGCAGCGGCCTAGCTATACCATTGGCAAAGGTCCATGGGCGGCAGTGACACTTACCATCAGGTGTGCTGTCTGCTCGTTTGCCGCCATTAGCAACAAAAAAAAAAAAAAAAATCTGTCAATACTTCTGATTAGAGAGAGATCTCTCGTTTAGTGGATTTAACATCGTTTATGTTATAGTTTCTATTCTATCCGTATATTGCATAATAGTTAAGCGTGCATATCATAAAAATGTCTATGGTTTTATACTTACCTTAACACATCACTTAATATTACTGTCTGATTAGCATGATTTTGTTAATTAAAATAATTAACAAAATCATGCTAATCAGACAATTCTCTTATTGCGGAGGCCCTTTTTTTGTGGTGGACTATAGATGAGGTCGCGCCTCGTCTGCAAAGCGCCTCTCTTCGCTGTGCGAACGGGCTATCAGTACCACATCTTTGTCTTCGGTAGCTTTTGCGGAGGCCCTAACATAATGAAACATTTAAATATTGAGAACAAGAAGAATTTAAAAATAAATAAAAAGTGTGTGTGTGTCAGCTCCGACGCACGACTGGAGTTTACGTACGATTATCAAAACAGGCGCAAAAAAAGCTCATTTGACTAAAAATAATATATATATTTTTATTTACATTTATTAAAACTGTTCATGTGAGATAATACTTCACGTATTATCTCACGTCAGAAAGTGAAAGGTGCGCAGAATAGGTTGCGCACCAAAAACGTAACGAGGTCATTCGATCGCTAGATTTTACTCCTCAAATTTTTCACATACCGGGCGCCTTATATAAAAATCGATTCTTAAGGAGTAAACTCCAAAAATATTGATATTTTAATAAATATCAAAAATAATTTTAATAAATGCTCACATGATCCAATGATATAGTAATTTTTACATACATTTTTATATCAAAGCCTAACAATATATCTAAAACATCTAACGTTTATGTAGTGTGACTTTACTCGTGGTACACGACATGTGTGGCTTGTTTTGCATAGGTCTAAACCGGGATACGAGAAAAACATGTAAATTTCCTTCACCAAAACCATCCCAGTATATTTTTTTTTTGCTTTTCACCGACATTATCGACGCTATTCCAGCATTTGCATGAACATTCTATTCTATAACGTGTGCCTGCTATTCTTCATTTACATAATAATGTAATTTTTTTTATATCATAAAATAGATCAAACGATTATTATTTATTACTCATAATATTTTATTTATTTATTATATTAGTTTCCTTTTTTCTGGTGACGAAATAAGACAAAAAATTCTTTTAATCTTTTGTTTCTTGCGATGTTGTATAAGACGATTTTAGGATATAAGGAGAACATTTACCATTCAACACATATTATCATTATGAATATTGTATTATTAATTTATATGTACATTAGCACTGCCCATTACATTAATTAAGCTTGAAAGTAATTTTAGGTATTTTTCAAGGAACAATGTCTTAATCGGTAGAAGTGAATGGTATTAGAAATAGACAAAATTTATTTACAGATCTTATCTGGCTTACACTTTTTTTTCGTGTGGTGACGGAGTAAGAATACTATTCACCACCCCATATGTTACCCGTGGGTGATCGTACGAGACGACTAAGGGATATAAAACGCATATAACATCTATGCGAGAGAAGGATAACTCGAAACAAAACCCTATACCAACACGTCTGGCCAGCGCGGTATATACCTACTATTAGGTTAAATTCCCTCCCATTACGGAGGAGGCCCGAGCCCAACAGTGGGACATTTATGGGCTGTGATGATGAAAATGACGATCTGACTTTACACGCTTTCTTCTTTTCCCATTTTTCTTCCATTATACACACTACAATAGTTTTGATAATGGTTTTATGAGTTACCGCTTCTGCCTGATGTCAACTCTCTTAGAGAGGGTAATTGTTGATGAGACGGCATCAGATGTAGTTGGTCCAGGTCGATGTAAAACTCTTAGTAGTTTGCACGACATCCACGATTTTAGCCCACATAGACTTGGGTCAACTATATCTGATGCCGTCTTATCAAAGATTACATTCCAAAGCATAGTTGACACGATTGACATCAGCTAGACGGCTGGTCATTAAACCAGTCAAAGGTTGTTTTTTGTTGTTGTTTTTTTTTTCATTGTTTCCATATGCGTCAAAATATTGCGTCGACCCCAAATAATTGGTATAAGAGCAAGATGATGATGATTAATAATACATATAATTAATCATCATTTAATTTTGTTTATTACATTTTTTTTTTATTTATCATCTTTCTTTTGTTTGAATTGGAAGTAATCTTTCAGTTCCTATTACAACATGTATTACTATTTATTTATAACAAATTCTCTTATTTTATATATTTCCGTGTGGTAACGAAATTTCCCTTCTGGAGGAGGCTCGTACCCAACAGTGGGACATATATAAGCTGTGATGATGATGATGATTCCCTTATTGTCATTAACTATTATCGTTTTAAAGATTTATTGTTGAAGGACGATCTGAATTTATCACCAACGAATCAATAGTTAATATACTATAAACATTATTATATCTTTTTCATAAATTGCAAATGTTTTTGTACTCTTAGTTTAGTATTTTCTATAAGTTACGAAAAGCGACCTAGCGACACACTAATTGGGTGCTAAAGTAAATATTAAAAAAGGTGAGCAGGAAAAGGTAAGGTTTTAACTTTTCAATTACGTCAATTAAGAGCCTCAGGCACAGCTGTGAACCAACTTATTAGATTTAACAATTTTCAGGTACATAAATTATATTTTGTAAAGAGAGTACGAGTGTTTAATTAAATAACATAATTTGTTTTTTAATATTTTCAAATATAACTTGAGATTTTTTTAATTCCATCATAAAAAAATGTGATTCTAATATTAATATTAGCTGACAACAATGTTAGATTGTTTTCAATAGGGAATTAAAGATTCTAAGTAAAGCTTCCTCTCAAAATGTTGTTAGAACAAAAAAACATATGCAAAGCACTGTAATATCTTATTCATTATACTTTAAAACATCCTCTGTTTTAAATTACATAAAGTGCATTTATTTAATACAACATCATCATCATTTTCCTACTCTTGTCCCAATTACTTGGAGTCGATACAATATGTACTATGCCTTCATAGTACATATTTTGAAAGTTAATGGCAATAGTTTTATGACCGGCCGCCTGCCAGATGTCAACCCTCCTTGGGAATATAATTGTTGACCAAACGGCATCAGATGGTATTGGCCTAGGTCGTTATAAGGCTCTTAGTCGTCTTTTACGACATCCACGAGCAAAGTAAGGGTAGGTAGTATTCGTAGCCGCTACCACACAGCAATTAAATACAAGTTAAATACACAATTTAATACAACATCATAAAACAAAAATATCTAATATCCTTTACACATTCAATCTTTGAATATTTCCATATACTCAGAACCTTCAAAACGACTCCAATGATTTTCTTTAAATTTATTTAAATAACCAGTCCTTATTATATCAATAGAGCCAATCCTTATTATGTCAATAGAATATAAAACTCTTCATATTTTACCAGAATATATTTTGTATCTAAATATACTCCAAAACACCCTATAATATTTAAATATATTTTTTCAAATAAACACAGTTTACCAAAACATACTGCTCAGCTCCATCATTCAGATATTTGAACATACGAGTATCGTAATTTTAGAACAACATATACCAGTTTCACGTCCCCGTCAAAAATCAGAAAATAGCCACGTTATCGGATGATAACTTTAATGCTGTGCCATATTTCATTCCAATAAGATGCAAACATTAATGGCTTGTCCACTATTCACACCTGTACATCATATATAAATGACTGAAGTGACGTCTTAAAAAATTTTCTTATAACCTTTTTACCAGTTTCTTTGAACCTCAGTCGATTCAACAACGATCAGAGAAACACTAAAATGAATGAGTAACCAGATGAATGAATATTTCAACACTTTAGTTTATTTAAATTATGAATGATGACAAATTTATTATACATAATTAATATATTATTTAACTTTGAAACGGTTATTTAATTCTTTGCAAATATTTATTCATCTATCATTGTTGATTTAATGCTAATGTATATCGATATTTTTTGTATGTTATATTAGTGATTTTGAATTATTATACCTACATGGGTTGATATATAATATTATTTAGTTATTTGCTTTAATACATTAGATAGAGAAAGAGGAGGTGGTGGCGAAACGAATGTTATACTTGTCACACGCTATATTCAAGAGCGTAAGATCGGGGTCGTCTGTAATCACCATCAAGGGATTACAACTTACGCGTAAAAACGACGAGAGCTCGGTTTTACGACACATCTATGGCAAAATAAAGAAGGCCGAACCTTGAAATGACACCGATTTTAGGTTACTAGTCTTTGATAAATTCTTAAATAAATAGTTTTTATTTGTACATAAATATATAAAAGAAAATGTTTTAAAACTTTTTAAATATATTGAGAACCAAATACATGTAACATTTTAATACAATAACATATAAGGGTAGTAGAAATATAACTATATACAGTAATTTGTAGTTTTATTTTTAATTGAGTAAATTAATATTTAACTATTATTATAATAGTTTACTCAACTTTAGTAAGATAAAATAAGCCGCCTCTTAAAGTCAATCATTAGTATTATGTTATGCCCTCTATGTTTTCTTGACAGATCTTTCTCAGTGCGGCCGCGTTCTGATCCGTGATAGTTTAATAGATTTTTTTTTTTTTTAAGACTAGTAAATTGCCACAATATAATAATTGTCATAAATTAAATGTTTTAATAATAATTGATCATAAACAATATAAAATTTTATATATAGAATCATTTTCTTTTTGTACTGACAATGAGTTTGTATTAAAAATGTAGATTAAAATTTAATAACTAACACTGTAGCGGTTAGATATATCTTTGGATGTGAGACACCTTAATTCTCCCGTGATCATGAACGCTGTAAGATGTTCGAAACGTCGGTAAATTAGAAATTTATTTATTTATTTATTTGGACAACCAAGAATTGCTACAACTACATATATAAACTTAATAAACATTGTTATGAAAAATAAAATAGATTAGTTGCACAATTTTTAAAGGTGCCACATCATGCACAATAAAAAGGTAGGTACATTATTTCAATACTTATAGGCAATTAAAATAAAATTAAAATTTAATTGTAAAGGAAAAATTAAATTAAAGTAGAAATATGGGGAGAAAAGAAATAGCTAAATTAAAAAATAATTAATACGTATTTTTTTAAATGAAGATCAGTCGTACATACACACACACACACACACACACATAATAATTACATAATACATACATTACACACATCTACATCCTAATGCGCATAACAAACAATTGATATTTGTATCTATAGATTCAAATTACTTCCAGTACAGCTTTCGTAACAATCTCAGTACTGTAATTTTAAATTTGGGTAACTTATCTGCAAATATATCCACATTTTGGTTTATAGTATTATATTGCTTACATAATCTAGAAATAGTAGAAAATTGTTTTAAATTAGTTTTTGCTCGGGGTTGTTGTAAGAAAGTGGGTTTAATAATTCGCCTGGGTGTACATCTAGGAATACGCAAGTAAAAGCATTCTAATAGAGCAGGACAGTCGTACTGATTTCTTAATACTTTATAGAGAAAGGACATGTCAAGTAATTGCCTCCGAACGAATAAACTGTCCATTTTAAAGTATTTTAGTTTCGCCTCATATGAAGGAAGTTGTTTATGTACCCTACAAGAAAAAGATAAATGACTCAAAAAGCGTTTCTGAATACGTTCAATTCTTAACTGGTGCACACTATAATTAGGTGACCAAACTACACTGCAATACTCAACAATACTTCGAACGTATGTTTTGTAGAGGGCTATTTTTGTATATGAATTCCGAAACACTTTACCGTTGCGAATGATAAAACCTAGCATTTTGAACGCCTTATTAATTATGGTATCTAAATGTGGAATAAATGTCAATTTTGTATCAAACATGACACCCAGGTCTCTTAACACCGTTTCCTCCGGTAGAATAGTCTGATTGATTTTATAATTGGCATGTATAATATTGTGATTTCGAGTAAATGTAATATATTTGCATTTATTTATATTTAAAGACATATTATTGTTTAGACACCAATTATTAATTTCGTCTAAGTCTTCTTGTAATAAGTCGCAGTCAATTGGTTCTTTAATAATTTTGCTCAATTTTAAGTCATCAGCAAAAAGATATGAATTGCTATGTTTTATGTAGGTGGTAATGTCATTAATAAATAAATTAAATAACCAAGGGGCCAAATGAGATCCTTGTGGAACACCGGATGTGGATATATAAGGTTCTGATTTAAATCCCATGACTACTACGTATTGCATTCTATTTGTTAAGTATGATCGGAACCAGTTTAAAAGAGGGCCGCATATGCCATAAGAACTTAATTTTTGTACTAATAACTTGTGACACACTCTGTCGAATGCCTTCGCGAAGTCCATGTGGATAGCATGAACTTGAATGCCGGCATCGACAGCGTTAACAATTCCATTGTGATAAGTCACTAGATTTGTGCTTGTTGAGCGACCATTCAAAAATCCGTGCTGTTCATTAATGAAAATTTGAGAAGTGTGGTTTTTCAGGTAAGGATAGATTAAGGCCTCGAAGATCTTCGCGAAAGCAGACAGAATAGAAATAGGTCTATAATTGGTAACATCCCCCTTGTCACCGTTTTTATGAATCGGGACAACTTTAGCAATTTTCCAGGCAGATGGAAAATTTCCAGAAGATAAAGATTTATTAAAAATGATAGATAAAGGTAAACCTAGTGAAGAGTAGCAATTTAAAATAAAATATGGCGAAATTCCATCAGGTCCTGCTCCTTTATTTACATCAATGCCTTTTAGGTAATCAGAAACACGATCTGGTGTTATATGTATTGAAGATAAATTGTTACTATTTCCAGTATCAATGGGCGATTGTGTGATTGAAGTGGTAATGAAAGTTGTTGAAAAGTAAGAGCTAAATAAATTACATATATCGGGGCCGTTTGAAGCAGTTAAGCTGTCTAGAAAAACTTTATGAGGTATTTGGTTATTGTTGATGCGTTTGTTTTTCAAGAAACTATAGAAATATTTTGGGTTCTTTCTAATACTCTCTTCAACATTATGTATGTAGTTATTGTAACAAGTAGATATTAAAGTTTTACATCTTTTATTCAATATTCGAAGAGAAATTTCATCTAGTGAATTCTTGTATATTCTAAATTTATGGAGTAATTTATTCTTTTCTTTAATAATATTAATAAGTTGTCTAGTAAACCAAGGAGGATATTTTTTGTTTTTATTTATGTTAGTTTTAGGTACATGTTTAGTAATTAAGTTATTTAGAATGTCATAGAATACTAAGTTCATGTCATCTACGTTTTCGCAATTGGAAAGTAGTGTAGTCCAGTCGATCATATCCAATTCGAACCTTATGTGGTCATAATTTGTTTTATAAAAGTTGTACTTACATATTTTGTTAGCATTTAAAAAATTGCAATTCGTTAACTGTAAAGTGATATCAAGCGGTACATGTAAAGGATCGATGGAAATCAAAGGAAATGAGGACGCGTTAACAGAGATGTTTGTTAAATTACTTAGTACTAAATCTAGAATTTTGCCAAGATTATTTGTAACAGTATTATACTGTATGAGATTGTTAAGAGATATGAAATCTGTAAGTAATTGATTAAGAGAGGATCCAGTATTAAATGTAGTAGTTACTTTACTACTACTATTGGTACCAGTGGACCATGTTAAACAGCTCATGTTGAAGTCTCCCACAAGACAGATGTGATCAATACTATCGGATACTTTATTAAAACTATCAATAAAATTCAATTCAATAAAGAAATCAAATATTAACGCGATAGAATTCGTTAAAATAGTTTTATTTCAAATTTATAATACTCGCGTAAACAAAAGAATCTTTTTATTATATTCTTACTCCGTCACGCCACTACATGGAAAACTCGAATCTAAAATTACAATCAACACGATTTATAATAAGTTAAACAAAAATTATTTTAATTTAAATATACTTCCACAACATTTAATCATGTTTACAACAACCATGATTCATTTTCAGTAAGTGTGTGATGCTTACTATAAGTTTAAATATATTTTTATAATGGACGCACGCATGCTCATTCACACACACAAACATACGTGTGGGCCGGGCCACGCTCGTCTAAGTTGGTAAGACAATTAGAAATTTCAGTAGATTTGAGTTGAAGTTCCACATGTGGCAATATTTTTTTTGCTTGTTCAAGAAGTTTTTATAAATATCATAGAATATTAAATTCTATCTCAGTAATTTAAGTTCATTATCATCATTCAACTTTCGCTGTCCACTGTTGGGAATAGGTCTTGGTAGCATATAAAAATGAGGAGATTATGCTGTAATAACCACCCTTGCCAATCGGATTAGTGATCGCACTAAGATGTTATACGTTTTCAAGGAGCGAGCTGCCCACTCTCGTGGTGAGACCTGAGCCATTTTTTTATGATACAGGCAAGTTATAGATGGCGATGGCGAATTGTATTCTAAATCCATTGCTCGGCTATTTTTACTTATTATTTAGAAAAATATATGTACGGTGATTACTGTATTATTTTGATTAAATCATATTAAATTTGGTCTATAATGTTAATAAAGAAATGGAATTTTGTTAAGCAGATAAGATTTAAATAATAATAAAATGTTATTAATAATTATTTAAAAAATAATTATGCACTAAATATCAGCTTACAGTAATTGTGTGTAAATATGCTGTGTGGTAGCGGCTACGAATACTACCAACCCTTACTTTGCTCGTGGATGTCGTAGAAGACGACTAAGAGCCTTATTTTTTGTGGTGGGCTATGGACGTCGCACCCCCAAATCGGTCCGGGGTGACGGAAGAGGCGGCGCGCAACCCCATTGACCCACCCTGCAAGCACCTCTTCTTCGCCGTGCGAGCGGGCCACCGGTACCCGATCTTTGACTTCGGTGGCTCGCTCGGCGGTATGCCCTCTCGACTCCTCTCCTGTCGACGCCACGACAGCTTTCGCCGTCGAGGCGTCGTCCTCACGCGGTGGCCTCACGTCGGGTGACCGGACAATTCCCCGGTCCTATCACCCGAAGCCTCGGTTAGGGCGGCATCAGGCGCAAGTACCGTGACCCAGGCCGCGGGCGGCGGCCCGATGACCTGGGCCAACTCCATCTGATGCCGTTTGGTCAACAATTACATTCCCAAAGAGGGTTAGCGTCTGGCAGGCGGCCGGTCATAAAACTATTGCCAATAACTTTTACAATATGTACTACGAAACAAGAGTACATAATGTATCGACCCCAAGTAATTGAGATAAGAGTAGGAGAATGATGATCAGCTTATAGTAATTATGCACTTAAATATCAACTTTTTTATATTACTGATGGTGGCAAATGAGCAAACAGCACACCTGATGATCTCGTGAGGGTAAACCGCTGAGCGGGCCACCGAAGACAAAGACCGGGTTCCGGTGGCCCGCTCGCACGACGTGGAGAGGTATATGTAGGGCAGGTCTATGGGGCGTGCGCCGCTTCTTCTGTCCCCCCGGACGGATTTAGTGGGGAGCGACCACTACATAGCCCGCCGCCAAAAAAAAAAAGCACACCTGATGATAAGTGATACTGCCGTTCATGGACCTTCGCAATACCAGGACATAGCTATCGTGAATAAAGTGCTCTTCTTACACATCGTCTAAAGAAGGACATGTCACATTTTTACCTTCAAGCAGCCGCCATATCCTCACTTAGATTTTAAGTATGATTTTCGTTTTTTTTTTTTTTTTTTATAAAAACCCGATTACGAAATGAAAAATGATGTCACAAGCGGGATTCGAACCCGCGCCTATTGGGATTCCGGCCCAATCGTGCTGCCACTACACCACCAATGTGTAAACAAAAACAACAATGTGTAAACATTGTCGGGTAGATAGCATACCGTCACCTTAAGACGTAAATATGATACGAAGTGAAATTTGCATGTCCTACAATTAGTCACGGTGGTGTAGTGGCAGCACGATTGGGCCGGAATCCCAATAGGCGCGGGTTCGAATCCCGCTTGTGACATCATTTTTCATTTCGTAATCGGGTTTTATAAATAATTAAGCATATTAAATGCTAAATTTCAGTAATTTAAATATAGTAGTTTTGTTGCGTCGCATCGGTTTTGTTTACTTCTTGCATTACATAGCATTTTAATAGAATTTTTTATAACTAGCTGACCCAAAAGACATTCTATGCAGAATAGTTTAAAAAAAAAGAATGTCCCTGAAATCGATCGCAGCGACATCTACGGTTGCCTAATGTAGTATTTTAGTGAACTAAAACCATCTTCGCATTATTACCTTTTTAGTGAAATAAGTTTAGAGCACATCGGTTAAATGATTTCAAAGTCTAACTCACTTACATCTACATGTATAATATAACGGGTAATTATAAAGAAAGTCTGTATTTCTAATTAAGTTAAAAACTAATTAAAGGAAGAAACTTTAGAGACTTCTTTAATAAAGAAGAAACCTTTAGTACTTGAACCTTAATTAATATATGTATGACGATATTTTATATTTTTGCAAATATTTTTATGGTAGGTTAAGGTTTTACACGCGATATCGTACACAATGGGATATTTTAAACTAGGTTTTTTTCTTCGCGGCTTGGTTTTTCATTACTTTTTAATCATATCAGCTCATATATGTCCCACGATTGGGCTCGAGCCTCTTCCCTAATGGGAGGGAAATTAAACTACTACACCACGCTGGTCAGGCGTGTTGGTACAGGGTTTTGTTTTGAGTTTTCCTTCTCTCGCATAGATGTTATATAGGTTTTTATATCCCTTGGTTATCTCTTACGATCACCCACGGGTAAGATAGGGGTTGGTGCATTGTATTCTTACTCCGTCACTACACGAAAGGAACATTACTTTTTATTATTTAGACATTATATTCCCACATAGAGTTGACGTCTGGCAGGCGGTTGATCATTGACGGCCGCGGAGGCCGTCGCCGGCAAAGGAGTGCTGTTGGCGGTGTCGTTGGACATCGCCAACGCCTTCAATAGTCTGCCATTCAGCTGCATCGGGCGCTCCGGTTCCATGGAGTGCCCCTGTACCTCAGGCGGCTGGTGGCAGACTATTTGGAGGGGCGCAGTGTCCTCTACACGAGCCCCGCAGGGTACATTGTGCGGACGCCCATGTCGTGCGGTGTTCCGCAGGGGTCGGTTCTGGGGCCGACTCTGTGGGACATCGGTTACGACTGGGCGTTGAGAGGGAGTCTCCCCCCCGGGCTGGGCGTTATTTGCTATGCTGAAGACACGCTCGTCACAGCCCGGGGCAGGACACTCGAAGAGGCGGCGAGCCTGGCCACTCTCGGCACCGAGGAGATGGTCAGGCGAATTGAGGCGCTGGGGCTCAGGGTGGCCCTAAACAAGACGGAGGCCCTACTATTCCATGGGCCCCGTGTGAGGCTGCCCATCGGCGCCTCGTTAGTCGTCAACTCTATCCACATCAGTATCCAGGCCCATATGAGGTACTTGGGTCTGGTGCTCGATGGGCGATGGTGGTTCCGGGAGCATTTTCGTCAAATTGCTCCTCGGCTGGTCGGCGCGGCGTCCGCCCTTTCTCGGCTCATGCCGAACGTGGGTGGACCCAGTTTCCAGGGCCGACGGCTGTATGCGGGGGTGATCCGCTCAATGGCCATGTACGGCGCACCCGTGTGGGCGAGGGCTCTGAACGCCCAACTCAGGGCGGTTCTCTGGAGGCCACAGAGAGTCATGGCGGTCAGAGCCATTCGCGGGTACCGCACGGTGTCGACAGAGGCGGCGTGCCTATTGGCCGGGACACCCCCGTGGGACCTAGAGGCGGAGATGCTCTCCGACCTCTACCAGCGGGTTACCTCAATGCGCGAAGAGGGTGGCTCCCCATCGTTCAACGAGATAGCCACCTAGCGCGAGGACGCCCGCCGAGAAGTCATCGCCCGTTGGGCTACACGGCTGGAGAGGCCTAGACACGGTGTCGTTACCGTCGAGGCCCTCCGGCCCGTACTGATGGAATGGATGGAGCGGCGGCATGGGGTCCTCACCTTCCGACTGGTGCAGGTGTTGACAAGGCACAAGGGTGCTTCGGGAAATACCTGCACATGGACGTGTACAGGGAATGGACTCCGGGCTGCCATCATTGCAGTAGTGACGAGGACACGGCGCAACATACGCTCGAGGAATGTTCGGGCTGGGACAGGCAGCGCCGCGACCTCGTCGCTATTATCGGTGACGACCTGACGCTGCCGGCTATCGCGAGGGCGATGGTCGACAGCATCAGGAATTGGGACGCGGTCGCCGCCTTCTGCGAGGCTGTCATCTCGCAGAAGGAGGTGGCGGAACGGGCCCGGGAGGATTCCAGTGACCCGGGCCGCCGCCCGCGGCCGGGGCGGCGCAGGCGCGAATACCTGCACCTGATGCCGCCCTAACCGAAGCTTTGGGTGATCGGACCGGGGAATTGTCCGGTCACCCGACGCGAGGCCACCGCGTGAGGACGACACCTCGACGGCGAAAGCTGTCGGGGCGTCGACAGGAGAGGAGCCCGAGAGGGCATACCGCCGAGCGGGCCACCAAAGACAAAGATCGGGTACCGGTGGCCCGCTCGCACGGCGAAGAAGAGGTGCTTGCAGGGTGGGTCAATGTGGTTGCGCGCCGCCTCTTCCGTCACCCCGGACCGATTTGGCGGGGTGCGACGTCCATAGCCCACCGCAAAAAAAAGAAAAGAAAAAAAAAAAGGCGGCTGATCATAAAACTTTTGTCAATGATTTTTGTAACATATACGATGGAAACAGAGACAGAGACAGGCATATTGAGTTAAATTCAAGTAATTAAGATAAAAGCAGAAAAATGATGAGTATTTGAAATAAAACTACTTTTACGGATTCTATCGCGTTTGTATTTGATGTTTGATGGACTGTCTAGATGGACTGGACTAGTGCTCCCGTGACCATGATCACTGTGAAGTGTTCGAAACGTCGGGAAATTAAAAATCAATTACAAACGCGATAGAATCCGTAAAAGTAGTTTTATTTCGAATGTGTAATACTCGCGTAAATATTAGAAGTCATAATGATGAGTATGTTTATGTATACATGAGTTACTAGGTGTTGCTAGAATATAGGACAAGTTGAACCAATAGTTTTTTTTTGTTTCTCATTTTTTGTTTCAAATGTTTGGTTATTTTATGTCAGATGTAATTATTTTTAGTTATCTTTATTCCTCAATAGTTTTTAACGATAGTAAAATTAATTTCTTTATAGTTTTACATACATACATATGTAATAACATATATTACTAGCTAAATTTCTGAATAGAATGATATGTAGTTCAATCTTCAAAAATTTACCTATTTACCAATGAGTTTCCATAACATTTCTTTCTTCATTTCATTGATTGAACTGCCAAAATTCTTAGTTCCACAACTAGGTAACTTTTAAATTTCTTCGTCCATGACTCTATTAAAGTTGTAAATATTTTCAGTTACGCAAATACAATTACATTGAGAAATTAAACGTACATAGTAACATAGAATATAATACGAAATAATACTAATGTAAATATTTTGAAAATATAGAAACATGTTCATAACAGAGTTTATCATAAACCATAATTATTATAGTCGACGACGTGCAAACATGACATATATGTTTTGATGTAGAACTTTATTGATTCTTTTCATGCAATGGTATTTTATATACTATATTTTCATATTTATTTGCTGCTTGGGTTTAATTATATGTAGTGATTCATTATTTCTAGGAAGGAATTAGCACTATTGCTAGGGCCGCACCTGCGTGTCGTCATCGAATATGTCATATCGTCACGAAGCTTCGTGCAATGGGACAATATATGCAGATATGACCGGTCATTATTGACTATCGTCGCAAACATTCGGGCTTCGTGTGCATTATCGCTTGGGTGGCGATAAATCAAAGGGTTTTAGCGCGCTAATATATCGCGCTGTGTGATCAGACTAACATTTTCCATTTCGGCGGCAATTTTCGATGTGTTTAGACGACGACTTCGAGGATCTCCAGTTAATCAATAAATATGAAGTGGAATGATGAAATGGTATTAGAATTTTTACACCATTATGAAGCGGAACCCATGAAGGGATCCAAAAATATCATTATGTAATTATTAGCATAATATAGCTGTAATAGTAAAGCAATTCGTCATCCATAGTTATACGCATGAAAATGATTTCGGCCATCATTTAGTTATTGCGCGATACTTCATGTAAAATACCAAAGTCGCTAATGTGACCACAGTTTTATCGCGATAACTTTCTAGTGTATAAAACGTACGAAGCTTCGCCACACATTACTTTGGGACGATAGACACAGGTGCGCCCCTAGCATAAGGAATTAATCCATATGTCATGAGTGTTTTAAACTTGGCATAGAAGGTCCCTATCAAGATTACTGCGCCATCTATATACCTTGTTTTTAATAGGTTACGGTCGGCATACATACCGTCTGAACTATCGAGGTTGACGGAAAGCAGCGTGTGGCTCCATAACCTAACGGATTGTTTCCTTATTGATATATAGGCTGACCGCCGGTAGAGATTCTTTAACTTCAATGAACCTTAATCTTTTAAACTCCATAAAGATCGAACAATCAAACGTTTATTATATTTGCTCTCTCAAATAATATCACCCGTATCATTAAAATGAACGTTTGATGGCTATAAACTTACACATTTATTATTCAAAATTTATGATCATTTTATGGCATTGATGTATGTAACTATCTACTTATGTACTTCACATTTTTGATAAACGTGAAGTACACCTAATAATTACTATTGATTTGTCATAAAAACATTAAAATAATGATTTCTAATGTTTACGCGAGTGTTACATATTTGAAATGAAAATACTTTTACGGATTCTATCGCCTTTGTATTTGATTTTTAATTGCCCGACCTTTCGAACACTTTACAATGATCATGGTCACGGGAGGACTAAGTTGTCTTACGTCCAATATGTCATTATTATTACAGAAATTTATATCAACCCTATAAGATATAAAAATTTGACCCACATTTTTAATATAAATTAATACAATATTGGACGTAAGACACCTTAGGCCTCCCGTGACCACGAGTACATTAAAGTATTCGAAACGTCGGCGTCGGGAAATTAAAATGCAAGAACAAATGCGATAGTATCGATAGAATCCGTAAAAGTAGTTTTATTTCAAAAGATTATAATGAATTCATACAAGCAATGTACTATTTTTCAACGGCTGTGATGGCGACGGTATAAAAATAAATTGGTCTGTAAACCTCAAGGTTTAACTAGAGAAGCTAATTTAACTGAAAAAGTTATTTCTCTATTTAACGAGAGAAGTTAATTCTCCTTTTAACTAAAGAAGTTAATTAAAACGATTTAACTAGAGAAGTTATTTCTCTAGTTTATTGTGATAATTGATTAAGCGATGTAAATTCACAAAATTATCAAAGAAAGTAAATGAATAATAAATACCTATGTAATCATAGTGGCCAGCATCTATCTATCTTTTAGCATGATTTTTTTTTATTTCTTATGGTGGCAAACGAGCAAGCAGCACACCTAATGGTAAGTATCACTGCCACCCATGGACCTTTGCAACATTAAGAGCTAAGCTAGGCCGCTGACTACCATTACCAACCCCAAACTGGGGGCAACAACCAGTTGGGCTTTCGGCTCTCTCGCTCACCGAACGAAACGCAATAGCACATTGCCATTACTCAGACGTCGATCTTCTGCGAGAGTGTGGTACTACCGCGAATGGACCGGCCCGCGGCTGTCGATAGAAAACTGTCAAAAGCGTGGTCCTATTACTATTGACGCATGCCCACTATTGCAGCCTATTGCAGCGAGGTAGGCAGATTATTGGTGGTGGATTGTTGTTAGTGTTATAAGTTTTCTACGAGAGTGATGCTACACATTCTCCAATGCATATTCTACAAAATATCATATAAAAATAAATGGTGGTAATATTAACTCATCAGCACAAGAAAATTTATGATAAATTAATGCCCTTCAATTTCTCTTGAATAAATATTGATACGTATGTGATCGGGCTGAGAGCCTTCGGGCTCGCCCGCAGTCCGGTTCAGCTGTAAAAGCCCCTTCGGCTAACAGCTCGCAGTTGGTACGTTTTAGTGGGTATTCAGTGTCCCCTTCAGGGCCTGCAAGTCCGGGTATGCGAAAAATGCATTTTTAACCACTGCGTTACCATAAAAAAAAAAAATAATAATAAGATACGTATGTGATATGAAAAGGAGACTAATTTATGTTTTGTTGCAGGTCCAAACTGCTTATGGCGATGTTAGGTCGCCATGGTGCGCAGTGGTAGTGCAATGGAGGTACGTACTATAGTTTATAAACAATTTTTCTCCTCTTTTTTCTCTACTATTTTACTAGCATTAAATAAATCATTGAAACCGATTAAATATTTTTTTTTTTGTCACCATACAGGCTAAATATTTTTTTTTGTCACCATACAGGTTTTTACACTTTTGTAAGTTTTAATAA
The DNA here is from genome assembly GCA_905163515.2 of Lymantria monacha. Classification (NCBI taxonomy): domain Eukaryota; kingdom Metazoa; phylum Arthropoda; class Insecta; order Lepidoptera; family Erebidae; genus Lymantria; species Lymantria monacha. The sequence continues at coordinate 22,548,377 of LR991091.1, forward strand.
TTTAATGGAGTTTTGTATCATCGTCATATTATTATCTCGCATCTCCACTAAATTTACATGATTTCTTTAATACCCATAATTTTATCTTAATTCAAATCGGATGATAAGACAAAGAGTTATAATTGATCAATGAACTGGTTTTTTTTTTTTGCATTTTTAAGTCTTTATAATACTTAAAATTAAGCTTTATTGTAAATATTAAATTTTTGAAGGTTCATAATGATGATCAATATGATTTTCTTATTCTCCTTTTATACCAAAAATTTTAAGTCGGCGCAATAAAGAGTACATATCATGTTCTCTTCTTTTATCGTACATATTGTAAAAAAATTTAAGCAATAGTTTTCCCGTTTTTTTTTTTTTTTTTTTTTTTGCGGTGGGTTATGGACGTCGCACCCCGCCAAATCGGTCCGGGGTGACGGAAGAGGCGGCGCACAACCCCATTGACCCACCCTGCAAGCACCTCTTCTTCGCCGTGCGAGCGGGCCACCGGTACCCGATCTTTGTCTTCGGTGGCCCGCTCGGCGGTATGCCCTCTCGGGCTCCTCTCTTGTCGACGCCCCGACAGCTTTCGCCGTCGAGGCGTCGTCCTCACGCGGTGGCCTCACGTCGGGTGACCGGACAATTCCCCAGTCCGGCAATAGTTTTCCCTGGGGATTGTAAATGTTGACCAGACGACGTTAGAGGAAGTTGACTCAGCTCCATAATAAACCTGTTAGTCGAAATTACTGAAATTTAGCATTTAATATGCTTAATTATTTATAAAACCCGATTACGAATTATCAGGTTTTATAAATAATTAAGCATATTAAATGCTAAATTTCAGTAATTTAAATAACAAGGTTGTGTCATCGTTTAATACAATTCTAACTGAAAAGTTTGAAGTATTAAGCCTATAACAATGTGTAAACATTGTCGGGTAGATAGCATACAGTCACCTTAAGACGTAAATATGATACGAAGCGAAATTTGCATGTCCTACAATGTACGGTGTCACGGTGGTGTAGTGGCAGCACGATTGGGCCGGAATCCCAATAGGCGCGGGTTCGAATCCCACTTGTGACATCATTTTTCGCTTCGTAATCGGGTTTTATAAACCTGTTAGTCCTCTTGTACGACAGCTACGAGCAATGTAATAGTTAAAAGTATTCTTAGCTGCCAACACAGCGTGATAATCAAACATTAGTAATAATGAAAGCAAGAAGAAAGAAAGAAAGACACAGTTATATGATCTTAACAACAAAAACGCATAACAATATTCGTTACAAGCAGTTTAATATATTGCATACTGTTGTCTGATTACAAGTATTTCACTGATAGGATAATAACATTTAATTGGGTAATACCATTTTCTTTTATTTTTTTTGGTTCTCGAGCGAGAGTATTGGCTGGCTGCATTTCCTCTAGCCATTTCAAAGAGTATGTGGTTTTTATATATAATATATGTTTCAAGATCCAACCGTTTTATGTGTCGATTTTCTTTTATAAAATCTGTATATAAACTGATTTGAATTCCATTGTTCTTCTTGTTAACCTATATTCACCTTAGCCTTCTCTACAATTGTGGGTGGATGGACTGGGGAGTAGTTTGCCACCTGCAAAGAGGCTGCGTGAAGGTGACGCCCCGGCAATATAAAACATTTGTTTTTTTGCCGGGGCGTCGATGGAAATTATAGCCGAAAAAGTAACCCGAAAGCCGAAAAAGTAAGTCGGGCCAGTCACGGATGTCTAAGACTTATGGTCGGTCCAATGGCGATGGGAAGAGAATACGGTGCGGTATAGAGCCGCACGCCGCTCTTCCGTCTGTGTATAGATCCAGACCATAGCCTACCAAAAAAAACCTTCACAACAACGGTTGAAAAATTAATTAATTCCATGTAACTAACTGGACTGGCATATGGTTTTGTTTTAATTTTTCTCTTATTTTTTAGTTGTTTCTTACATTATCTAAATTGAAAAATACATTGTATTCAAAGTACTATAAAATGTTTCTTTTGCTATATAATTTTTTTAATATAAAAAAATTTAAATATGCAATTTAACTCGAGAGTAATCTTGAAACTATAATATAATGTTGAAATAAACTATATAATTGTAATAAAAAGTACAGATGAAATTAAAATGTTTATTGTTTTCGAACGAAAACATTCTAAAAGTTTATATAACGAGTAACGAGAACGATGTTAAGCGTCTATTTCTTTAGAGTTCTTTCACTCTTGTTAGGAAACTGTCTACGACTATAAGTTTGAATAGAAATTAAAAGAAAATAAAATTTATAAAGCACTTAAAATAAAGTTTTTGTTATTTTACTATTTATATAAAGGAAAGTAAGAACTAAAGACGTCGTGACAAGAAATCAATTCTAGTAGCGATAGGACCACGCTGTTGACAGTTCTCTGCCCACAGCCGCGGGCCGGACCACCTGGGGTAGTACCACACTCTCGCAGAAGATCGACGTCTGAGTAATGGCAATGTGCTATTGCGCTTCGTTCGGTGAGCGAGAGAGCCGGTAGCCCAACTGGGTGGGTTTGGGGGTTGTATTGGTAGGCAGCGGCCTACCTATATCCTTGGTATTGCAAAGGTCCATTGGCGGCAGTAACACTTACCATCAGGTATGCTGCTTGCTCGTTTGCCACCATAAGCAATAAAACAAAATCAGTAGAAAAGTACTATTTAAGTAATAATTGACCTATCATCATTATCTTCCTGCTCTTTTAATATTTATCTTCTAATAATTGACCTATCATCATTATCTTCCTGCTCTTTTAATATTTATCTTCTAATAATTGACCTATCATCATTATCTTCCTGCTCTTTTAATATTTATCTTCTAATAATTGACCTATCATCATTATCTTCCTGCTCCTATCCCAATTGCTTAAGATCGACACTATACATACTCCACTTCTGTTCCAGATATTGCAAAAGTTTAGTTTTATGACCAGCCACCTGCCTGATGCCAACCGATCTTGAAATATAATTGTTGACCTGACGCCATTAGATAAAGTTGGTCCAGGTCAATGTAGAGCTGCCGGGCGGGCCACGGAAGACAAAGATCGGGTACCGGTGGCCCGCTCGCACGGCGAAGAGAGGAGTTTGCATGGTGGGTCTATGAGGTCATGCGCCGCCTCTTCCGTCACCCCGGACCGACTTAACGGAGCAAGACCACGTCCATCGTCCACCGCAACAAAAAAAAAAAGAAAATAAAAAAGGTCAATGTAGAGCTCTTAGTTGTCTTTTGGTAGATTCACGAGCGAAGTAAGGCCTGGTAGTATTCGTAGCCGCTATGACACAGTAATAATTATCCATATGTAAGTAAATTCTCTTACTGGTAATAAAGGAAGCAAATAATTTTCTACCCCCTATTTTGTCTGTGGATATGGTAAAAGGCGACTATGAGATATAAATAGAACCTTCTCCTTTTTGAAGTCGGTTAAAAAGCATATAACATATATATAAGAGGAAAACTCGAAATATCTCTTATATTTTAGAGGCAATCCATGCCAAGCTAGACGTATGTGAACTGAGAAGACGTGATGGTGATAGCGAAGTAAATTATATCAGCGTGTAGCGGCAGGTTAATAATACAATTTACCAGTACTTTCTAATTTCTCGTGATCGACGATCCGTCGACCAAGGATGGGGGATTATAACCGTATTACCCTTTCACCCTTTTTTTTTTTTTTTTGGTGGACTATGGATGCGTCTCGCCCCGCCAAATCGGTCCGGGGTGACGGAAAAGGCGGCGCGTGACTCCATAGACCCACCGTAAAACCTTCTCTCTTCGCCGTGCGAGCGGGCCACCGGTACCCGATCTTTGACTTCGGTGGCCCGCCTGGTGGTTTACCCTCGCGGGTTCCTCTCGTCGACGCCCCGACAGATTTCGCCGTCGGGGCGTCGCCCTCACGCGGTGGCCTCACGTCGGGTGACCGTACAATTCCCCGGTCCGAATTACCCTTTCGCCCTTAGCTATATTTAACACTGAACTTAGATAAGCTAGTAAATTAATGGATGGATATAATTGAAATTTAAACGGAACATCATCTGTGAAATTAGCAGGTTTAAGATAAAATAGTTTTTTTTATTGCTTATGGTGGAAAACGAGCAAGCAGCACACCTGATGGTAAGTGTCACTGCCGCCCATGGACCTTTGCAATACCAGGGTATAGCTTAGGCCACTGCCTACCAATAAAATCCCCAAACCCACCCTAATTGGGCGGCTAACGAAGCGCAATAGCACATTGCTATTACTCAGACGTCGATCTACTGCGAAAGTGTGGTACTAACCCGGACGGACCGGCCCGCGGCTGTAGACAGAAAACTGTAAAGAGCGTGGTCCTACCACTATTAAAACAAACGTTACACTATTAAAAGTCAAAACAAACGCGTCTACATTCTACATATAACGTTATATGTGTTTTATTAATATTAATATTCATTCATTCGACAAAAAGTACTGATTTTTATTTCGCTTTGCCTTTCCAAATACTACGATTGATCAAACAGAAAGCGTGTTGTGTTTAATTGATTTTTCTGTGTCTGTTGTTCAATTATTGAACAGCGGGTTAGGATTTAGTACTTTATCAGAGGATACAATATAATCGTTTTATTTTTGTTTCTTCTTTTAGGAGTTATAATACTTTGATTGTTTTATAATTAAAACTATGTATTTATGTTTAGTTTAAATAAAGGACATTTATAAAAAATAAGTGTTTTTTTATAATTAATTAAAAATAATGTTTCTATTAACTTTTATTTACTTAAACGTTCGTAGTTTTGTTTATAATCGCTGCTTCACTAAATAAGTCCAATCATAGATTCTTAAGTATATTTTTTGACTATTCATTTGATATCATATAAGATCCACAATATTAAGCCATAGTAGTTTTATTTTTCATTTAATTTTTCCGTGTGGTGACGGAGTAAGAATACAATTCACCACCCCTTATCGTACCTGTGGGTAATCGTAAAAGACGACTAAGGGATATAAAAGGTATATAACATCTATGCAAGAGAAGGAAAACTCGAAACAAAATTCTATACCAATACGTCTGACCAGCGTGGTATCAGTAGGTCAATTTTCCTCTTATTATGGAGGAGGCTCGAGCCCAACAGTGGGACATATATGAGCTGAGATGATGATGATTATAAGTGTTATTTTTATTTGAAATAATAATAACATTACGGCGTTCAAGATACATGGGTTTGCTTGTGAGCGTTTAAGTTCACGAGAGGACTGACCTCCTTCCTTTCCCACTAACATTGAAAAGTGTCAAACAACACCTCAAAATCTGTAGAAATAGTTTTATTTCGAACATATAATATTCACGTAAACACCAAAAATCATTAAATTTTATATATTAAAATATATCGGCAATTAAAGTAGTTGCTACAAACTACATTATTTTTACATGACATTTATGACATGACATTACGGACATGTGGAAAGAATGCCGAACGAACGCCTGGTTAAGAAGATATACAATGCGAAAGTGGAAGGATGTAGGTACCGAGGGAGACCGAGACTAACCTACCTAGACCAGATCGGTCATGTACTGAAGGAAGGTGGAGTCAAGAGTCTCCGAAACCGGCGAGCGTGTATGAAGAGAATTATGAATGTTGAGGAAGCGAGTGAAGTATGCAGAGATAGAGTTCTCTGGCACTCTGTTCTCTCTGCCTACCCTGCAAGGGATATGGCGTGATGATATGTGTGTGTGTGTGTGTATTATTTTTATTTTGCTTGTAAATAATAATTAAAAAGACAATTTGTGAATTAAATTTATCAAGTACTATAATAGATTGATATTTCTGGACTATTCGAGCCTAGGCACTAATCTATCTCTAATCCAATCTCTAGACTGCCTAGAGATTAGGAATTTCTATATTCGTCTTACCTAGTTGAGTTCTCCATGTCTGAGGCTATAAATAGTTCTTTTATTGTTTTTATTTTACATAATTATATAAACAACATTTCTTTTTCTCTCCTTCTAATTAATAATCCTTTTAACTTCATAGATTGCACAAAGACTCCAGAAATGAGTGGTCTATGTGTACTTCTCGTGCCAACTATTATCAAATTAGATCAGATCAGCTCTTTGTGCGATCAAAAAACGATTGTTTCGAGTCTGAGTGTAATTTGAGTCTGTTAATGGCATGTTGGTAAAGTACCCTTCGACACCAATATTTATTCTTTAGTACGTGGTCATTGTTTTTTTTTTAAAAACAAGCAATTTGAAAAACATCAATTCCGAAAATGACAATTACAAGAAAATAGTTTATTTTCTTAATAATTACTTCGTTTAGTAAAATGTGTAAATAATATCATATGAGAGACATTTAAATTTTCTCTATATTATAAATGAAGTTTGAACAATTAATGTTAAGGCATTAAACTACCAGGGAAATTGTAGAAACATTGGAAATAATGAAACTAGTTTGCGGAAGGCCTAAGTTTCTTAACTGGGGTAAGTGTGAACTCATTAACTCGCTTAATGATGTGCTGGTGTCTTAATTTAACCCCTTTAGTATTCTATTAAATCAACTCTGCGGCTTTTCATCCCGAAGTTATGGCGTTCAAAAGTGAATGCTGATATTTCAAATAAATTTACTGATTATTTAAGTAAATTAGTAAAACATATAACCAAAATAGGAAACTGTCAGTCTCAATAATGGAGTCGTTTACTTGTGTTTGTTTTTGTAGTGAAAATTATGTCACTCATCGGCGTCGTTATTTTAAGCATAAAGTTAACACACAGCAAATTGCAAACACGTTTTCTATCGCGTTTGTATTTGATTTTTAATTTCTCGACGTTTCGAACATTTAACAGCGTTTATGGTCACAGAAGTTTTTCGAATTGAATCCGTAAAAAGAGTTTATGTTAAAATGGCAATAATTTAAAAAAATCTTGTATTAAACAAAAATAAAAGGATTCTACATAAAAAAGTGTCTTATATTATTCATAAAAGTCATAATTGTTTTAACAGCTCCTAATAGAACCAGACTGTCAGAGTTTCAACAACAACTTTCTACAAAGCCGAAATTAGTCGATTGTCTCATTCCAAAAGCCGATTTGCAATATTTATATATGATGAAAAAGGTAAAATATATCCATCGCTTCATCATGATATGCATATCTACTATTGGAGGCGATGTAAAATGCTACTACACATTCCACTGATAATCAATTTGTCGGTTTTACGATTCTCGCGTAAACATAAACAGTGTTGGCACATTGTATTTTTAACACGACTAACTTTCATGGTTCCCGTAAAGCTCGGGCCGACCACTGACGTCAAGTCACTCTGCTCCGGTGGTCGGCCCAACGACGAAGGCGACGTCACGGGTGGGTTACGGGTATGCGCGCTTACGCCCCTCTGTCACCCCGGATGGAGTGGCGCGAGGAGTGCGTCGACCGTAGCCCACCCCCCCAAAAAAAAAAAAAAATTGTTCCCGTAAAGCTGTCAAAGCCATCTGCTGCTAACAGCTAAAAAAGGAAAAAAAAAAAAAACATCAATATAATAATTAAAATACAAAACATAAAAAAGGCACGGACAAAAGTCTGTGGACCAAAACTTTATTATTATATAAAAAAAAACTTTCGAATCCTAATGGAATAAGAATACAAATTATATTTTTTTAAGTGGTAGGATCACACTGTTGACAGTTTTCTGTCTACAGCCGCGGGTCGGTCCGTCCGGGGCAGTACCACACTCTCGCAGAACTTCGACGTCTGAATAATAACAATGTGCTATTTTTCGTTTGGTGATCGAGAGAGCGGGAAGCCCAACTGGGTGGATTTGGGGTTTGTATTGGTAGGCAGCGGCCCAGCTATACACTTGGTATTGCAAAGGTCCATGAGCGGTAGTAACACTACCATCGGGTGTGCTGCTTGCTGGTTTGCCACCATAAGCAATAAAAAAGGGTACCAATCCTCTATCTTGGTCGTGAATCTCAAAGATGACTAAGAGATATAATATGGATATAACGTTTATGCCAGACATGGCAAACTTAAAATGAAACCCTATACCAAACCATCTGACTGCCATGGTATAGTAGGTCAATTTCTTTCCGTGTATGGGAGAGGTTCGAGCTAAGCAGTAGGACGTAAGTGAGCTGAGATAATGTAAGTGAAATAAGTATAATATTTCTTTATGTTAAGTTTTTCCGTGTGGTGACGGAGTAAGAATACTATTCACCACCCCATATCTTACCCGTGGGTGATCGTACGAGACGACTAAGGTATATAAAGCACATATAACATCTATGCGAGAGAAGAAATACTCGAAACAAAACCCTATACCAACACGTCTGACCAGCGGTATAGTAGGTTAATTTCCCTCCTATTACGGAGGAGGCCAGAGCCCAACAGTGGGACATTTATGGGCTGTGATGATGATGATATTACGTTTACATCCTTAATAGCACAAATGAGTTGTTAATTATCTTGAATATCATTTGAAATGATGTAAGATCATAAGTAGGCCTGCAACTAACGTCATTTACATTCTAAATGAGATAAGGTTGTTAATAATGGTCATAATAAATGGATCATTTAGGAGTTCGCGGACAGAAAGGCTGAGGCATATTACCGCATATTGTAGTTTTAAATACGCTGTTATAACATTTGTTAGAAACATTCACGAAATTTGGTGCCGTTAAAGCTTTTGTTGACGTTTTCCATTTAAAAATGGTATTCAAGTGAAATATTCTATCTCAGCTCATTTATGTCCCACTGTTGAGCACGAGCCTCTTTCATAATGAGAGAGAAATTGGCCTACTATAGCACGCTGATGTGTTGGTATAAGGTTTTGTTTCGAGTTTTTCTTCTCTCGCATAGATGTTATATGCGTTTTATAACACTTAGTCGTCTCTTATGATCATCCATGGGTAAGATAGGGAGTGGTGAATTGTATTCTTACTCCGTCACATTTTACTTATTATCTCTATATGCTACAATGGGTGAATACTAACATTATGACGTCCCAAGCACTAGGGTTCGTTCGGGAGCTGTCGGCGGGTCTTCGGTACTGGATTAAAAAAAAAATTGATATAACATTATAATTATTGCGAAAACAAAATTAAAAAGTAATTTTGTTATAAAACTTATATATGATCTTCCCATTTATCATACACATACATACATACATAGCCTCACGACTGTTTCCCAGAGGGGTAGGCAGAGACTACGGATAGCCACAAACCACGATCCTGACATACCTCCATCGCTTCATTCACGCTCATCACAGTCTTCATGCATGCTCTACGATTACGCGTACTCTTAATCTGACCTTTCACTAACACATCTTCAATTTGATCCAGGAAAGTACGACGTGGTCTTCCCCTTGTAATCGTCCCACTCACACTCGCTTTGTGTACTTGTTTCGTCAATCTTTCTTCACTCATTCTTTCCGCGTGTCCAAACCACCTCAGCATACCCTTTTTTATCTTTATCACTACTTCTTCATTCATACCACAGCGCTCTCTTATAACACTATTCCTAATTTTATCTTTCAAACTTATTTATCACAAAACAAAAAAAAACCCCAATTTTATCTAAGATTCTATATATTATTAAGATGAATATTATGAAGTAAAGTAAGTAATATCTATGTGTAGTGTATATTCGTGATAATAAATAACCTAAATTTTGTCGTACAGATACGCGAGTTTCTGTTTTGATTGTTGATGAAAAGCTTTATATGACAGATTTTTTTAATTGGGAGTAATCCTATCACACTTTACCACCATCATACTTCCTGTAACCAAGATCCACAATGGTATACATAAATAAAAACGAAGTTTGACCCTCGGTCAATCCCAGTAAATCCTTTTAATTGTTTTGGAACCCGCAATGGAGTTAATTAATTATTTTGTAACCCTCAAAGAGTTAATTAGAAAAAAAAATACACTTCCTTCATATGAATAGAAGTAGACGTGAAACAAAATTGACTAATCAGCCGATGAATACGAGAAAGCAAAGTCACAATTTGGACGGTAGTATAGCTTAACATGATTATAATGAATTCAAAAATATTGTAAAGATCTAAGTACAGATGTCGTTATGTTATAGTAGTAGTTTGGTTTCCTTACTTTTTTATTCAATCAACAAATAACTATACTGAGTCTGAATATAATGTTTATATTAATTATTAAGTTTGTGAAACTTTAATTTCTTTACGTTTATCTTTAAAAAAAAATATAGTATATGCAGGATTCAAATTAGCTGTGGTAGTGGCTGCGAATACTACCAACACTTACTTTACTCGTAGATGTTGTAAAAGACGACTAAGAGCCTTATAACGACCTTGGCCACCTTTATCTGATGCCGTTTGGTCAACAATTACATTCTCAAGAAGGATTGACGTCTAGCAAGCGGTGGGTCATAAAGCTATTGCCAATAACTTTTACAATATGTATTATGAAAGAAGAGCACCTGTTGTATCTACCCTAAGTAATTGGAATAAGAGTAAGAGAATGATGATGATGCAGGATTCAATATTATAAACAGCGTTTATAATTATAATGACCTACGTTACACTAAAACATAGCTACAAGTAAGATTGCCTCATTTAATTATAGCGATAAAGTAATAAGAAAGAAAAGGACTGAAGTCTCACACAATCATTATTATTTTTCTTAAGAAATTATGTTCATTTGTTAACTATTTAGTTCTGTAAAGTTATTTTGCAACGACTATATACTTGAACACAAACATTTCTAAGAAAAATATAGTTTTATTAATTAATTACATTCTTTCTTTTATATGTTCAGGCAAATATAAAAATCAATTAAAAGTTAAGTTTTAAATCTGTCATGATTAAACATAATAAAGTTTTTATAACAGAAATGTGATATGGAATTCGGCAGAATTCACTACTAAAGGGACAATATACCATTATGATAAGAATTTGATAAAATTTCATAAGCCAGAGCTTTAGTTTTTTTTTTTATTTTTTTTAATGGCGTTTACAAGATTTCGTCAATAACTAGTTATAAATATCTTCACGTTTTTAGTATTTCAGGTTAGTCATTGTCTAAGTCAAATTATCGCCATCAACAGTGCTATGGCCACACTGTTAATGGTATCTTGTTGGAATTTTGATGGAAAATGAAAACGTTGTAAAACACTTTTATATGATATTCATGACATCCCAGTAGTTCCGCGCATCACATTACATAAAATGCCATCAAAATTATCTAATATAACACGTTAAAACACTAATATATCGAATATAATACAAGAGCACCACATGACGTTTTCAAATTCCCGTCAAAAGTCCTAGAGCTTTAGTTAACTTAGGTTACTTGCTTTCTTTCAAGTCTATCTAAAGACAGAATCCAACACAGATTAATGAAATAGCGTTACTGTATACAGTTCCAAATGAAAAGATTAAAAACTCTTAGAGAAAATTTCAATCGTTTAAATTATAGACTTAAGAATGTATAGAACTGTACAGGTCAAAACCTTGTATTGATTACTGAAAGAGCAGGTAGTTTAAAAAAGAACACATAAAAACCTACAGTTATATCAGTATTAATTGAATTTTGACTTCATTAATGTCTTTTTGTAAAGAATAGTAATTCATTGTTGCTATATATAAATGAACTATTATAGATACTTAATACCTCCAAACTATTTTGGGCGCTTGGACTGGTTTATTCCTGCCAACTGTCTCATTATCTTGGATTTACTTGTTTAGAATGCAATTAACTCCACTAAGAACACTTAATTGTGGTCGCTTTTATACATACTGATTTTTATCGTATTACATACAGTAATAATACCATTTTTGTGGGCATTTCTATAATTAGAACTAATTCAATTAAAAGTATTATAATCACAATCATTTTGTCTTTATCCTATGCTATGTGGTAGCGACCCTTACTTTCCTCGTGGATGTCGTAAAAGACGACTAAGAGCCTTATAATGACCTGAGCCAACTCCATCTGATGCCGTTTGGTCAACAATTACATTCTCAAGGAGGGTTGGCGTCTGGCATGCGGCCGGTCATAAAACTATTGCCAATAACTTTTACAATATGTACCATGAAACAAGAGTACATATTGTATCGACCCCAAGTAATTGGGATAAGAGTAGGAGAATGATGATGATGATGATTATTTTGTCTTTATCCCAAATAGGTACTTTGAGTCGACGCGATATGTGCTCATCTTCTTACATATAGCAAAATTAATGGCAATAATTTTATGATCAGCCACCTGCCTGATGTCAACTCTTCTTAAGAAATTAACTGATGATCAGGCGATATCATATTGTGTTGGCTAAGGTGAATGTAAAGTTCTTAGTTGTTTTTTAGGATCTTCAAAAGCAATTTAAGTGTGGATAATATTCGTAGACCCTATAGCGCTTCAAATACGAGTAAATAAACTGACAACATTGCAAGAACTCATAAAATTACAAATAGAGATACACGAACTCTTAGAAATGTTGGTTGCAATAAAAAACATAGTTCGATAACAAAAGGTTGTATGACAAAGTGTTTTCTATTTGGGGTTGGGTTGATAACAATAGAGGTGACGTTTGATTTACCTTGAAGTGCTGCACGCGACGACGCTAAAGCAACCTTTACGACTTAATGGTATTGCCATTTCTAAAAATGACATTGTAAAATAAAAGGCATATCTTTTTGCATTTTAGTTTTCTCAGTGAACGTTTTTAACACGTTATTGACAAATATTGATGATGTATTATTATTTCTTATGCTGCATATATGTACATACGTTTCGATAAACATATATTCTTTATATTTCATACACGTCAGATAATTAACTGACTTTTTGAATGAAATGATTAATTTTTTTTTTTTTTTTCTATCATTAGATAAGAAAATAATTGTCAAAATAGCGCATCGAACTTTAAAATTGATTCATTCTTGGGTAAAAATTTCATAACGTCAAAAAAATAATTTGAGAAATAATAAATAGTTATGCTAAAAAGATTATTTTAAAAGCCAGTAAGTGTACTTCGTGTGTTAATGGATAGTGATGAATATAATGAAGTGACAATTTACCATGTCAATCAGCTAAGAGACAATAGATAGCAACACTATCCTGCGAAGCTTATAACACTAAATAGCCCGATTAGAGGAACAGCTATGTCTTTAGACCTTTTCAGAGGCCTATGTCCAACAGTAATCTTCAATGCACTAATTTTAGAAAAAAAAATATAGCTATTATTATTATAATAATTACAATATTCGTAAAAATAATATACTGTGCGCTACATACGTTGGCAATATTATTAAATACACGAAATTTTGCCTTATTTGTTCATCAATAATATATTGTATTTCGATTTACTTATTAAATACATACATATATAACATATTAATATATTACGTTCTTTATTTTTACGACTTACTATCCATTGATTTTGCCGTTTAAGTTAAAATTCTATGTAATGTTGCATAAACCATCTTTATTTGATTTATATAATAAGTAAATTGTAAGTATAATAAATATTCAAATATTATGATATACAAAAATGTTTTTTTTTATAATATATCATCGATTTCTTTAGTACGAATTTTAGGATTTAAGAGCAATAATTTATTATGCTATTATATTTTAATTTATATTTTGAGCAATAGTTTATACACGTGTCACGCCAAGAAATATAGCAGGTGATAAGAATTTTTAGTTGTAGAGAAGATATTGTATTCTGATCAGTCTATACAATAAATTTATGAATGGAATTTAAATTATTTTATATATATAAGTCAGAATTGTAAATCTTGGTAAAATTCTTCGAGATATTTTTACGTGAAAGTAAGATAAACATATAACACATGTTAAACAGATGCACATTTATTTAATAGTATAGGCATTTTTTTTTCAAATACTTAAGTTTTGTTTATACTATCTCGCATCTTCGTAAGAAAATCAGCTTGCAGGAAGTGCTCGTGAAATTATTCAGATCGCTACAAAAAACAACTTAGGGAACCCTATTTTCACGAAGAACAGGATTCTTTAAGTTTGGTTTTGTGGCAAAAACATTTGTTTTCATGATAAAAGAGCGTACAAGGAATACTAATCTTCTTTTGTATGTGAGGAAATGAATCGAAACTAGGCCCGCCAGCCGCAACACACTATGATTAAAAATACGCTACACTTCTGGTGGAATGGGATATATAAATAACATGCAAATATTATAGAAATACTATGTTTTCATGTTCAAAATGTTTTTAACAGAACAAATATAAAATCATACAAAGAAAATATTTGCTTTGTCGTTACAGTTTCGTCACAGATCTGTTGTTATTTTTTATTTCCTTTTTTTTTAACACGATTATATGTTCAACCTGCATGATCTTGCAATCTTTTGTATGTGTGTTTATAGTAATTTTTCTTTACCATTACGTATGGTAGTTTATATGTAAACCACGCTGGCTATCTGAAACTTTTCAGATTTGAATCGAGTTTTCAATCTATTCCAGTTATGTTACTCGTATATATCCTCATACTACTTTATCTTGGGTAAGTAACTAGTGATGCCATATTATATATTTAAGCCGCCGCTGTCAGTAAGAATTCGTTTGTTATTTCTACAAAATGTTTAAATTTAAAAGTTATTGATCTCATATAATTTACTGAAACCACTAAAATTAGCTACCATGATGGTCTGGAATAAGAATACAAATCGCGACTCTCTTATCCGTAGGTGATTGTAAGAGACGACTAAGTGGCGCAATCAAATAACGTCACTGCAGGAGAAGGAAAACTCGATATAAAATCCTATACCAATTTATCTGACTTTTCATCGGATCAATTCCCCTCTCATTATGGAGGAGGCTTGAGCTCAGTAAGACGTTTGTGATCTGCAACAACGATGATGGTCTAGTACGTAAGCAAGGCTGTATTTACTACGAAGATTCGATCTAAATTCCAGAATAGGACGTTATGTCTGCCCATTAAGTAGTAATGGTATAAGTCATAAACTCTGCCCTGTAAAGTGCAAAAGGCAACTACGCGAGACTTTAAAATATTATATACGTAATATGACTCTTTACTTTTACCGACACGTTTGGAAATAATCATCATTTTAGCTCATATATGTCAATATGTCCCACTGTTGGACTCGAGCCTCCTCTATAATGGGAGGGTAATTGACCTACTATACCACGCTGGTCAGACGTGTTGGTATAGAGTTTTGTTTCGAGTTTTCCGTCTCTCACACAGATATTATATGCGTTTTATGTCCCATAGTCGTCTCGTACGATTACCCACGGGTAAGATAGAGGGTGGTGAATTATATTCTTACTCCGTCACCACACGGAAAGGAAATAATATTGTATTATAAGTTTGTGTCACTGATAGTAATTTGTTCGACAGATTATTAACAGACAAATAGACGAGTCTGTTTATTATCATTTCAGTCCAGATTTTCTATATTCCAGTAAATGATTATAACATAATTATTGTACACTACAATGATGCTAACATATACTGTCCGTAAATTATTCTTATCATGATTACGTTACAGATATATTAAGTCAAAAAAATCACCTTTTTTCAATGCTAATACATGAAGAGTATACAAATAGGAAGTGACAAGGGATAGATAAATATTATTATTACATTAGCTTACTATATTCTGCAGCAAAGTAATAATAAATCCTATTCAAGAATAAGTGGAATGTTTGTATCTTAACATGAGTGAAACAGACAGGTTGGAAACAACGATAGTAGCTTTCACCCGCATTCGTAGAAGTTTGAAATTTCACCCAGTTTAGAATGACTTCGTATCATAAGTTTTCTGCCGCATTTTACAATAGGTTATTTCTAGCGTGGATTTGTTCTCCTTTATACTTATTATAAGCCTTGAATGTTATATGCGAGCTTTTGTTGATCTTTAGACAGTTGACGGATTCAATCCCTGGAGCGTTAATGATTCTATTGTTAATTGTTATTATTAGTTTCGTATAAACATAAATGTGAATTTAATTTTCAATTATTTTGAAATTTTGCATTTTGTCAAGGATACCGAAATTACTATACGGTACCTTTCAATGAGAAAAAAGTACTTCCCCAGAAATAGAAAATAAATTGAAAAAATAAAAGTTTCTGATTACATACACATTTGAAATCTGTGATTTCATGGTCACATGGTGGATGATCATGGTCACGGGAGGACTGTCCCCTCGTGACCATGATCACTGTAAAGTGTTCGAAACATCGGGAAATTAAAAATCAAATACAAACGCGATAGAATCCGTAAAAGGAGTTTTATTTCAAATGATAAAATCCATATTAACCTGAGCAAAGCCATGGTCTATTTAATATGTAAAATATTATTTCCCTCCAAAGACAATTAATAAATATATTACAGTACCCAAAATTAACATTAAAAATCAAAAATAATACGTTAATTCTTAAAGCTTGTAAAGCTTCGACCTCACTCGCTAAAGAAACATGATTATGAGCAAAACACTAAAAGCTTTCAGCTTGACGCTTGACAAGTTTTAACCGAAAAGGCTTCTAAGTTAGAGATTAGACTAAAAGATCGAAACCTGAACATCGAACAAAGTTTTAAGAATTATTGCCGTCTGAACATTATCTTGAGAGTTGAAATACATACTTTAATATATTACTTGTGGATATTTTTAAGTTAGGATAGGTACAATATATCTTTATATGTATATATACATATATATATATATATATATATATATATATATATATAATTCTTCTGTACGTGTGTTGACAGTGAACTCCTCCTAAACGGCTGGACGGATTGCCTTGAAATTTTTTGTGTGTGTTTGAGGGGATTCGGGAATAGTTTCGATTCGTAATTGGGCCCTGTAGGTGGCACCGTTGTTGGTATGTCGAACGGCTGGACCGATTGGGACTAAATGTTCTATGTATATTCCAATGGATCCTTGGCTGACTTCAAATTGCAATTTGAACCGGTAAGTGGCGCTGCTGTCGGCATATCGCTTAAAACTTTTTCAGGCAGGACAAAGTCTGTCGGGACGGCTAGTTTAATATGAATGCGCAAAAAATTCAAGTTGAAAATATATTTTGCTATACATATAATTGTGGAGATGTCATAATGCTATAAGTTACTACTGCTTAATGAAAGAAAGAAAGAAAAACATTTATTTTGTTCTCGTTAAAAACTAATGAAAATAAACATAAGTAAGTGTTGTTTTAAAGATTTTTTAAAAGTAAATACAGATTTTAACAACTTAACTGTCCCCATACAATAAAATTTACGACTACCCCACGTCCATCATATTTTCTTTTCTGTTGGATTAAAGAACATGCACATTGCCTAAAAAAACATTAATTCATAAAAATATTTATTGTTTCTATATTATTTTATATGTTTGATATTGTGACCCATATATGACTCATGAGCGTAGGATAAAAAAAAATTTTTCCTAAGTTCAATGAGTCACATGTGCACATACCGAGTAATACCGACTATAAACAATAAATTGCATGACAAATAGTCTATAATATTATATTATCTATTACCGCCATTAAATATTTGACTACCTACCCGCGCAATATTTTCATTGCTATTTGAGGTTGTAATTTCATTTGATATGGTCTAAAATGGCTAG
Source organism: Lymantria monacha (assembly GCA_905163515.2). Taxonomy (NCBI): domain Eukaryota; kingdom Metazoa; phylum Arthropoda; class Insecta; order Lepidoptera; family Erebidae; genus Lymantria; species Lymantria monacha. Next base: position 22,565,966 of record LR991091.1, read on the forward strand.
AAGAACTGTGACCATGGAAGAATTAGTCCATTTCTAAGAAAATTCTGATTCCGATGAAGACCCATTCAGCGATGGTAGCGATGATGAGTATCAGTCCGAAGATAACTATGAATACAGCAAGAATACTGAGGTAATTGTGAACTTTATAGCAAGTAGTACAAGTACCACCACAATCACCGAATCCAGAAACTTCCTCTTCACCTGACGTCCCTGTTTCAGAATGGAAAATTGATATTTTGCCTATGATAGGAAAACATTTACAAGAAATTATGGGGTACAAAATATGAACGCTATTATTGACGATGTACGAGTTCCATTGACTAAAATCTATGAATATTTTGTACCCAATGACTTGATTGACGAAATGGTGTTTCACACTAGATAATAATTACGTTAATTTATTGAAACAAGTTCGTAATACGCAATTCAGCAGAATGGCAAGATGGAAATACGTATCACATGTACACATACCGACAAAATATCAGAATATCATAAGTTAACTGTTTTGCAAGTTCAAGAAGAATTAGTACGATATTTTCACGAGCCAGCAGCGGCAACTACAGAACGGAATGTGCCGCAAAGACCTTCGCTGTCTCTGACTGAAAGATCTTCAGGTTCTTCTTTTTGTTCTGATTACAAGAAGTCTACAAGAAATTTCGCATAATACTATAAACAATAAATTAGTTCGAAAGACATGCAGCGGTTGCTATGTAACTCAAAATTCAAGGGCAGTTGGTTCATAAAGCCAAACAAGTGCATACAAAGTGCAAAGCATGTAAAATAGCATTTTGTTTAGATTGCTACAACGAAAAACACGTTTGATTAATCAGTTCATGTAATATTTTTTCTAATAAAACGTTTTCTTTGTGTTTTATTTTAATTTTATTTCATACAAATACAAAACCCAATGCCTATACGACTAGTCATGATTATTATTCATCTTTAATATAAAAAAAAACTTTTGCGAAATATTATTTAATTTTCTTAAAATTCAAGTTTTTCGCTACAAGTTCACGTAATTTATATTAGTACATTATGCCACGTTCATAACAAAAATTTATCCCCAAATCGCATCAACAAAAGAGTCACATGTGACTCATGAACTTATTCCTAAAGCTCATCATGAGTCGTATGTGACTCATTGGACAGTCAAGTTGTTTAGTCCCGCATTGGTGGAGGTAGATCATTCCAACACTTGGTGGCAGAGAATTTAAAACTATTATGAGTGATTCATTAAATTCCATACTGCTATTGAGAAGAATTCAATTGCAGGACTACTTACGCAACACTTGGTTTAATGTAATATTGAAGATCGAATATCAATACTAGGGTGTACTATTTTGATAATAAGGTTATTACTATTCACTCATCGTCATCATCATCATTCTCGTACTCTTATCCCAATTACTTGGGGTCGATACAATATGTACCTACTCTTCTTTCATAGTACATATTGTAAAAGTTATTGGCAATAGTTTAATGACCGGCCGCCTGCCAGACGTCAATCCTCCTTGGGAATGTAATTGTTGACCAAACGACATCAGATGTAGTTGGCCCTACTCGCACGACGAAGAGAGGTGTTTGCAAGGTGGGTCTATGGTGTTGCGCGCCGCCTCTTCCGTGCCCCGGACCGATTTGGCGGGGCGCGACCACGTTCATAGCAAACCGCAAAAATAAAAAATAAAAAGCTCTTAGTCGCCTTTTACGTCATCCACGAGCAAAGTAAGGGTTGGTAGTATTCGTAGCCGCTACCACACAGCACGTTATTACCATTCACTCTCAGCTGCATTATTATCAAGCACTGTTATTTTTATATTTTAATTCTAAACATACCCAAGTAATACTATAAAAACTACATTTTGAACACTTTACAGCGTTCATGGTTACGGGAGAAATCAAATAGAAATACGATAAAATCCGTAAAAAAATGTTTTATGTCAACTGTGTAATACTTGCGTAATCATTATAAATCTTTATTTCTCAAGTCTATTAGATTAATAAGGATTGTTCTTTTAACTTTCTATTATGTATACAGTTGTATTAGGTAGATAAAGTTCTCGCGATATCAGTGTTACAGAGTAAGATTCATTGTAACCATTGTATATTATTAGTAGAATATGTGTGAGATGCTCGCAACGTTTGTCAGCTTAACGAAGATTTAGTACTTTCAGCTTTATCTTCAATTGATACTGATTCAATATATAACTATACATTTTTTTTAAAGGTAACCTTGCACTAAGGAAATAACCCTTGTATTGCGGAGGTATTTACAAATATACAATTAACGGACACAAATTACAACAACACTTTGTAGTTCGCACAAAGTATTGTTCTGTGTGGGAATCAAAACTGCGGCATTAGTATAGCAGGTCAGTATCTTAACCATTACGCCATCTGTGTTGGTTGTAAGATATAGATACAGAATTTAAATCTTAAGAACGGAATCCACTTAGTTTATATGCGCCCCATTTTTAGGTACAAAAGTCTTTCGTAATAAGAATATATTCGGTCTACTATACCACGTTGGCACGACCCATTCACATAATAATGATTTTTAACGTTTACGTTAATTTGATGGTGTTCGTATATTGAGTTATTTCCCCGGCCTTTCAAACAGTTTTCAACGTTAATAGTCATGTAAAGATATTCTAAATTCATGAGTGATTATAACAATTTAAGTGTGACTATACAAATTGATACGTCAGAATAATGGGATTCACATAGTATTATAATTCAATAAATATTTAAAATCCATTAAAAATACTACTTTAAACTATTTTAAAATAAGCGTTTGAGTCAATTTCTAGGTGTAGCAAATTTTTTATTCACCATATTCATTTTTAAATAGCTATTTATAGATGCACTCGCTCAACCTCTTTTGTTCTTTCACACATTAAACTATAGTCTATAAAATATAGCATGATCTCTGTGACAGTTCTCACTAGTTCCGCACGCTTGCGATGCAGTCCGTATTTTTGTCGATATAATTTCTTATTTTTTAAAGTTATTTGCTACTGCAATTAAAAAACAATGCATGAAAATCTTATTGAATTTTAATCAAATGGATGGATGAATCGATTACAAATTGAAAACAATCTATGAAAATCTTATTCAATTTAAATTAATGGATTTTATTTAATTTAAACTAAAGCTGTTAACTAATTCTTTTTATTATTCGAAAAGAATACATTCAAGTTCATCGTCACTATTATCATCATCGCTGGTGCATTCCTGTAGGTTGATGATGAGTTCTTGATCACTGATTATTTCATGAATAATCATGTTTATTTTATAAAAGAATTTATATTTTTAATATAAAAGAAATGGTCTTATTAATATTATAACTGATGTCTGAATACTAAATTAACACAATTTTCTTATTTTATAGAGTAACCAAGTGGTTTATATAGATAATAATTTGGTTTTACTTGTTTTATAAATAATTAATAAGAATGTTATCGATTTACGTTTATCGATTGTCCCATCTCTATCTTATTCTCAGTCCAGCATGACCTTGTATTTGCGTAAGCATCATATTTTTATAAAATGGTTACTAAGTATTTTAAAATATATGAGGTACCATTTTTGGTATAAATATTCATATTTTTATATTAATAATTCAGTTGAGATATAAATGGCGCTTAAAGAGTGAAAATATAAGCGATCATACTGGAAGGACCACGTTTTTGACAGTTTTCTGTCTACAGTCGTGAGCCAGTCCGTCCGGAGTAGTACCACACTCTCGCAGAAGATCGATGGCTGAGTAATGGCAATGTGCTGTTGCGCTTCGTTCGGTGAGCGAGATAGCCGGCAGCCCAACTGGGTGGGTTTGGGGATTTTATTGGCAGACAACGGCTTAAGCTACACCCTTGGTATTGCAAAAGTCCATGGGCGCCAGTGACACTTACCATCAGGTGTGCTTGTTTGCCACCATAAGCAATAAAAAAAATACAAAAGAAAATTGTAAACATGACGCTTATTCAAAATAACTTCATCGGTTTTGTATCTATCTGTCACAGAGATCAAGCTATATTTTAAAGACTATAGTTTAAAGGTATGTAGTTATATACTTCTGTAGCATCTACTTCTTTATGTTCCGATATTGAACACAGGACTATTCCACAGCGGCAGAGCGGGTACATTCCTAGTTCATGCTCACCACATAGCGTTTTTTTTAAAGACAATACTTTGCACTAAGTAAATAATCCTTGAATAATGGTCTTAACAAACATGCAATTAACAGACACAAATTAAATTCAACAATTTGTGGAACGGATAAATTATTATCTTGCTAGGTAGTTGAACATAAAATGATAATTATTGAATATACCCTATTTTTTTTTGCGGTGGATTATGGATGCGTGTCGCCCCGCCAAATCGGTCCGGGGTGACGGAGGAGGCGCCGCGTGACCTCATAGACCCATGCAAACTCCTCTCTTCGCCGTGCGAGCGAGCCACCGGTACCCGATCTTTGTCTTCCGTGGATTATTGAATATACCTAGATATTTCCTCCTTCTTTCACACAATGTGAGGTAAGAAGAAGAGGTCTATATTCAACATTTTAGTAGGTTAATCTTAATGAAAACACTGATAAGTTTATTATATCAGTGGAAATAATCAATCAGATTTATATTTCGAGTTTTAAGTATTTTGTAGTGAATATCACTGTATTGACTTAAATCCCTTAGATATTGGCTTTTTTTTGCGATGGGCTATGGATGCTTATCGCCCCGCCAAATCGGTCTGGGGTGACGGAAGAGGCAGCGCGTGACCTCATAGACCCCCCATGCAAACACCTCTCTTCGCCGTGCGAGCGGGCCACTGGTGCCCGATCTTTGTCTTCGGTGGCCCTCTTAGATATTGCCTACGACTAATGAATTTATTCTAACACTGTTATCACACGCTGCAGGCAGTAAATATTTTCTGCTATATAAATATAATATACATATATATCTTTTTTTATTGCTTATGATGGTAAACGAGCAGAAAGCACACCTGATGGTAAGTGTCACCGCCATCCATGGACCTTTGCAATACCAAGAGTATAGCTACTAGTTAGGGCGCTGCCTACCAATACAAACCCCAAACCCACCCCAGCTGGGTTGCCGGATCTCTTGCTCACCGAACGAAGCGCAATAGCACATTGCCATTACTCAGACGTTGATCTTCTGTGAGATTGTGGTACTACCCGGATGGACCGGCCCGCGGCTGTAGATAGAGAATTGTCCACAACGTGTTGCTAACACTACGTATTATTCGTATTTTCAGTACATATGGCACTATTACTACTTTTGAGACTATTACTTTAAAAAGAAACTGGTAAAATATAATATACATACATACATATCATCACGCCATATCCCTTGCAGGGTAGGCAGAGAGAACAGAGTGCCAGAGAACTCTATCCCTGCATACTTCACTCGATTTCTCAACATTCATAATTCTCTTCATACACGCTCGCCGGTTTCGGAGACTCTTAACTCCACCTTCCTTCAGTAAGAATATAAACTGGTAAAATATAAGTAAGTAATCTTGATCTGGATCGTAAATATTACTACATTGTTACTATAAAAGTTACGAAAATATTCACTTTGAGACGATATACTTAAGCTTAGCAAAATTCTTCAGATCGCTACGTCGCTACACTGGGTCTTATGTTTACAGTAGCGCTTTCTTTGTGACTTGCCAAAGATAACTACGAACCTTATACAAATGTAACAATAAGTTTTCAATTTATTTGTCTAAGGATGATTCTGGGTGGTATACTTAAAGGACGGTCTAGATTTCCTGCTAGGCGAATGTCTCTTAAGTCAAAGCTTCGATTCCAATAAAGTAGTAAAGAATAAAATAAATACGCTGGATTATGGGGTTTCACGTTGGCATTCGGTCGTTCTGGTTGATTCTTCTTTTTTTTAAAAAAAATGAAATATTCTTGTTAATTATTATTTTTTATTAAATAAATAAATATTTGCTTATCATATTGATGTAAATGTTTAAACTAAGTTTATCTTTTACATAAATTAATATTTACTAATGAGAAAAAAAGAGTAAATACAATTTGGCATAGTTAGTCATCTAAATTTACGCTAATTTCATCATCATTCATTATTCTCCTACTCTTATCCCAATTAATTGGGGTCGATATAATATGTACCTACTCTTCTTTCATAGTACATATTGTAAAAGTTATTGGAAATAGTTTTATGACCAGCCGCCTGCCAGACGTCAACCCTCCTTGGGAATGTAATTGTTTACGAAACGACATCAGACAGAGTTGGCCCAGGTCATCTAAGGCTCTTAGTCGTCTTTTACGACATCTACGAGCAAAGTAAGGGTTGGTAGTATTCGTAGCCACTTACCACACAGCTAATTTATTTGAAGAATAGCCCTATATTTTATATTAAACTCTTTAGCTATTATTTTATGAATCCCTACTTCCCTACTAATATATAAATGTGAATGTAAGTTTATTTGTTACGCTTTCACGCTAAAACTACTCAACGGATCATCATTAAACATTGTACACATATTCTTGGAGGTATTAAAAGTAACATAGGATACTTTTTATTAAAAAAAAATCAAAATTTTTATATGAAAAATAAAAAAATTGTTTGTCAAATAATTTCAAAATCTAGCTTCTTCAACGCCATCTAGCAGTCCAGTAATGAAGTTCCAACCCTGAGTATTGTAAAACCGTTGCACTGTATTACCGACGGTCAAAAATAAAAATAGGGGATCAAAAACTTTAGGAAAGTAACCTTATACGCGGGCGAAGCCGCGGGCAGAAGCTAGTATTATATAAAATATACAATTATAACACACAAAAATATATTATTTTAAACATACAGTAGTATACTATACATTATGTATTATTTTATATACTTTTTGCTAACCCGTAAATAATGTTATAACTTAAATTCATCACGGGGGCTATAAATCTCATTTTGTGTCCCATAAAATCCCATTAGCTTCACTTCATTTATAGACATAGTAGGGCACTCGTTTTTTTGGCTTTTTGTTATTTTATCGCAACGATGAGTTATGATTTATTTCTCTCTATTTATCAATTTCAAAATATAAGGATAAAATACTATATATATATTAACAATAATATTTGAGTTACCTCAAGGCTCTGTATTTAAATAAAAATTCACCCCCAATTTTACATTCTTAGGAATAAATGCATATATGCTCTGAAATTCTGATTCTCAGGATCTTTATTTTAGGAAAAAACATTACAAAAGTAAATCGATGTTTTGTCACTTGTGCTAATTTTAAATTCGATAAAAAATCAATCAAAAAATGACGCCGAAAAAATTAATCTTGCTCCCTTCATAAAAGCTGAAACACGTATTAATAAATTTTTACTGAAGAGTATTTGTGCTTAAATAGAAGACAAAAACAAAAATTAATCCTTGTGGTGACGGAGTAAAAATACAATTCACCACTCTCTATCTTACCCGTGGGTGATCGTAAGAGACGACTAAGGGATATAAATAAATATGTTACATCTACGCAAGAGAAGGAAAACTCGAAACAAAACCCTATACCAACACGTCTGACCAGCGTGGTATATTAGGTCAATTCTCTCCCATTGTGGAGGAGGCTCGAACCTAATAGTGGAACATATATGAGCTGATATGATGAAGAGAAGACAATGAATTAAGATTGTCCTTCCTGTACAGATTTTCCACTGCATAACACATCTACAGGGTTCAAAATCTATAAAATTCATTTATAGTGAGTGTCTACATCACAAAAAGGAACTAATTTCAAGGTTTTTATGTTTCTAGTTTCAGTAGTTACGACTCAGGTTTATGTCTTAATTAAATAGGTTATTTATATTTAGCTAGACGAAATAAAAATATTTTTTATTTAAAATAATCTAAGATCCTTTTTTCTTTCTGTGTGTAGACGGAGTAAGAATACAATTTGAAACCCCCTATCTTACCCGTGGGTTATCGTAAAAGGCGACTAAGGGATATAAAACGCATATAACATCTATGCAAGAGAAGAAATACTCTAAAAAAACCCTATACCAATACCTCTGACTAGCGTGGTATACTAGGTCAATTTCCCTCCCATTATGAAGGAGGCTTGAGCCCAACAGTGGGAAATATATGAGCTGAGATGATGATGATGAAGATATTTTTTACTGCAGTCATTATTTGACTCTACTAATGGCGTAGTGGTTAAAATACCGATCTACCATGCCAGCGTCGCGGTTTCAATTCTTACGTAAGACATACATTGTATAACCCACAAATTCATATTTTAAATCTTTATGTAATTAATGTCCGTTAAATAAAATGGTTATGTTGTGAGTCTGGGTGTAATTTATGTCACTTAAATTTAATGTTTGTAAAGTAATACAAAGATTCCTTAGTACCGGATGTTGTTTTTAGAAACAAAAAAACCAATATAAAGTAAGTAACTACAACATAATTTAGCATATGCTACTATTAAAGTTTATCTAAATTAAAATCTTATATATACTTTAATTAAACGTCAAAATGGTAGCGAGTAGACTGCAACTGAAATAAAATCAGATAACCGAGATCACTACTCTCAGACTAACCAAGCACTACAATAATACCATGCGATAACTTTGTTATTATTTTGATCGTATAACTTTATCCCTGCATTGGTGGGATTGGATACATATATGTGTTAATAACTTCTAAAGATTTTTTAGCCTGCGAAGCGTGAAAGAAACTTGTATCCACGAAAGAATTCTATCAAAAATTTAACTGACACCTGCTGACGTCATCTCTTCCTGGGAATATTATTTTAGACTAGACATCATGAGATGAAGTTAACTCAAGTCGACGTAGAGCTCTTAGTTGTTTTTTACGAGACTCACGATTAATAATTCCTAGCATTCGTATCCATACAGCAATATAAATTATATTAATAGTTCATCTCTTTAACCTGGAAATTATATCCTCCACAATAATATATAGCAGCATTCTTTTTTGCCAGTACCTAACTCTGCCAGCTCTTGCATGATCTACACATACATACATATCATCCCACCATATCCCTTGCAGGGTAGGCAGAGAGAACAGAGTGCCAGAGAACTCTATCCTTGCATACTTCACTCGCTTCTTCAACAGCCAGCTCGTGCAACTTACCTTCCACACATCCTCTTACATTCCACGTGCCCACCCGGCACTCTGCTCTCCTCGACTCGCCTGACTGGGCAAGGCATGATGGGTGGCGGCCCCCATCGCCGCGCCTGCCGATGTTCATACCGACGGGGGCGGTTCGGTACGCGTCGCCTCCGGGGGACGCCCTAACCCGCACTGCGGTATGCATTCGAGCCGGATTAGCGGTCTAACTAGACTGGCAGGGGACGCGGCGAGCACGCTCCGGACTATGCCCCCCACATGCATGATCTAAGTTACTTTTATTTTACTTATTATGGAAAACAGCTCTTCTAAAATCTAGTTTATCTTTAAACTAGCTTTTAGAAGAACTGTTTTCCATAATAAGTAAGGATCTGGCTGTACTTCTAGAATTACTGAGGTCCATATGCACTAGATACCATTTACTTATCCATGATCTACTTGATGGTCTGTAACCATAGAAAAATATATTTACAGAATTCTCTACACACGAGACTTTTTTTACATTAAAATGGTAATTCAATTGTCTATACTTATGTTGGTTGACAAAATTTTGATTCGATTTGTATGCCTTGTTCTCCATCTATAGTCATATAAGACATCCTTAGAAGGAAAAAGAAAACAATTTTTTGCGATCATCATGTGTAAGATACACATGGAATACGTATTTTATATTTGTTATAGAGTGTAACTTATATCATAATTCGTGAAAAATATATAAACACTTTTACATAAATCTGTATCTTATAGCACCACAGATGCACAAATATGAGGTATTTATTTACAATAAAATTACTAAGTAAATAAAATTATTCAAAAATACATCGTTTCAATATTTACGTAACAAATTATACCCTATAGTAAATTGTACGCTCTGAATATTAATTCTAAACTTGAATAGATCATGTTAGACATTGTTATACAATTTAAAATAATTGTAGCAGTTTGTATTAAAATTTCGATTATACAGATAATTTTCTTTGTTACAGTCAATAGTGGATAAAGGTATTTAATCACTATTAGATGTTGACGGTAGCTCAGATACCTAGATACAGCGTGTGGGTAGAAAATCCAGGTTAACAATGATTTATACGAATACGAATCATGTGTTAGCTATTATTTACCGTGGAGTTACTAACATGAAAGGAAACAATAATAAATGCAAGTGATAAACCACTATAATGCTAGAAAAAGAGCATATTACAAAAACTATGGTTAATTTATAATGATTTTACTTATGAAGTGATTTTAACATATATCCATATCCATCATTGGTAGATGTGTGGATTTTAATTAAATGTGTATCAGTCTAAACTACTATTGCCTATAACGCTGTGTGGTAGCAGCTACGAATACTACTAACACGTACTTTGCTCGTGAATTATTAAGAGCTTTAAATCGGAATGGGACAATTCCACTTGATGCTGTTTGATCAAAAACTACAATCACACAAGGGTTGACGTCAAGCAGGTGGTCGGTCATAAAACTATTGCTAATAACTTCTGCGATAAGTATGTTTACATATTGCGTCGATCCCAAGTAGTTGGGATAAGAGTAGGAGAAGGATGTGTCTAAACTAATGTTATTTATAATTATTAAACTGAACGATAATCTCAGACTCGGAAATAATAAATCCTTTTTTATAAAGCCTATAAATATATTTTATAAAGCCTAAGCCAGTCTGAAAATCACATCTAGGGTAGTATATTATGTGGCTGGCCCAATGGCGATGGGGAGGGAATACGGTGGGTTATGGGGCCACGCGCTGCCCTTCCGTCGCTTCGGACGGTACGGGTGACGTGTGACCGGCCATAGCGTACCAAAAAAAAAAAAAGGTTAGTATATTATACGGATCTTGTAGCAACTTAAAAAAAATTCCGTGCGTTCAGACGCTTCTGTCATACCTACTGTTGCAATCAATGTTGAGGCTCACATATAGGCCCCATAAGCTTTGCCATATCCGTGGTGCTGTACTGCTGCGCTTCACGTATCAGTACATCCTCTTATCTATTGGCCTATTAGCCAATTTTTGTTTCATGTCTTCCACTTTGCATAGAAAGGAAGTGAAATTTTTTTGAACTCCTCCTGTTTTTCTTTTCTAATTAAATTTATTGCGGGTTCCAAGACAGTTAAAAGCGTTTCCCGAGACTTCCCGAGGGTCAAACCTCGGTGTCTTATACGGAGACCATTGTGGATCCTGGCTTACAGGAGTTACAGTGGTGGGAATGTGTGGTTAGTCCCATAATTAAAAAAAGCCTAATTAATTCTTTTATCCTCCTGTGAAATGCTTACTAATTGAATTAACCGTCCGAAGATTAATGTCGATAAATAGACATGAGACAAAAATTGGACAGATTTTTTGTGTTTGTATATACTTTTTAAATATAAATTATACTATGAACACTATAAAAAGAATAAAAAAGGCAGGTTTATTTTGATAATAATATTTTTTTTTAAATTTATATATAGATTTTCATGTAGTTGTTTGTATTACAGTATTAGTATTATTATTTTTATTATTATTACATTGAATGCTCTGATGGTTCGGACATGTGGAAAGAATGCCGAACGAACGTCTGGTTAAGAAGATATACAATGCGAAAGTGGAAGGATGTAGGTACCGGGGGAGACCGAGACTAACCTACCTAGACCAGATCGGTCATGTACTGAAGGAAGGTGGAGTCAAGAGTCTCTGAAACCGGCGAGCGTGTATGAAGAGAATTATGAATGTTGAGGAAGCGAGTGAAGTATGCAAAGATAGAGTTCTCTAGCACTCTGTTCTCTCTGCCTACCCTGCAAGGGATATGGCGTGATGATATATATGTATGTATGTATTACGTCATTTATTTAACCTTTCAATATGATTCAAGGGGGAATTTTGTATTTAATCCAAACTGTGTTAGAGATTGACATGTTTGTCTCTAATGTATATTATCCATTATTCATCAAGTGAATACATTCATCTCGCTTGGGACATATGCTAATGTTATAATGATTAATTAATACTGTCAAGTTACAGCTTGATTAAAATATTTATTATTGAAGTATTAATAACGGGTTAAATATTTTAAGATTGCTGTATAACTAGCTGTATGTGTCGTATTAAGAATCCCGTTATTATTGTCTTTTGTTATGATGGCGTAATGGTTAAGATACTGACGTACCGTATCATTGTCGTGGATTCAATTCCCACGTAGGACATGTGTGCTACCCACAGTTTGTTGTTCTGAGTTTGAGTGTAATTTGTGTATGTATTGTATGTTTATAAAGTCCACTGCATTCACCATCATCATCTTCATCATCACAGCCCATACATGTTCCACTGTTGGGCTCGGCCCTCCTCCGTAATGGGAGGAAAATTAACTTACTATACCGCGCTGGTCAGGCGTGTTGGTATAGGATTTTGTTTCAAGTTTTCCTTCTCTTGCATAGATGTTCTATGCGTTTTATATCCCTTAGTCGTCTCGTATGATTACCCACGGGTAAGATATGGGGTGGTGAATTGTATTCTTACTCCGCCACCACACGAATAATGACTGCATTACAAGGACTATTTTTTATGCGCGGTCTCAATTTTTTTTTACAAAAAACTCTCGTTTTATTTTTGTTTTTCTAACAAACACTTGTTTATTGTAATCAATTTAATAATTGTTGGTCTAAGATTAGGTTGTTTTTAAGCCAGACAGCTAATTACAGTTGTTTATTTCAGAAATTATTAACGCTTAAAATGATGTAATGTGAATTGACTTTAGAAAATTTTCTAGCCGCAGTTAAATCACTCACAGAGTGACACATCCTTTTTTTTTTTTTTCGCAAGGACCATGGATGTGGTCGCGCCCCGGCAAATCGGCCCGGGGCGACTGAAGAGGCGGCGCGCAATCCCATGGACCCACCCTGCAAACACTTCTCTTCGCCGTGCGAGCGGACCACCGGTACCCGATCTTTGTCTTCGGTGGCCCGCCCGGCAGAGTGACACATCCTAGAGATGTGATAGAGAGTGCACCAGGAATCGGTTCCAGTAGTTAGTCTTACGGTGATGGGGAGGAAATTTAGTAAGTTATGGGGCCTCATGACACTCTACCGTCACCCCGAATAGATTTGGTGGAGTGTATCAAGACAATAGCATGCCTTAAAAAGGTGCAAATATTCTAATAGTAAGTTATTGTAACAAAGTATTATGAGTAACGAAATACTACTACTCATAAAATTTAAGTACATTAAGCAAGTTACTGTACTTAAATACTTAATATCTAGATGACCAAACCTAGTTTTTGGTATTTGCTTTGTTTTTCTGATAAATTGTGTTTTTCTTTTTAAATATAGGTAAAATTGAAAAAGTTATGCAGTATATTTAGATACAAATTACATGCTGATGAAAAATGAATACTAGTATATCCTATCTATATAAGGAGGATATAAACTGTTTTTTTCAAATGAAAACCCAAAAATAATTGATGAAATAGTGAAAAAAAAAGGGAAAACCAAGAATTGAACCCTAACTGCCTAGATTAAGTGACTGGTCGATTGAAGGATGGATAATGTAACAATTGCATGGCAGGTGATTTGGCGACCACCACTTAATTACTATCATGTTATATACCACTAAATTGCCATCCTATTGAGCAGAAGAGCCGTATCCAAAAGTGCTATAAACAAAAAATAAAATAAACTGATAGAAAACATAAATTGCAACAAAGTTTAGTATAAAATATATCGAATATTGCAGCACTTGCAGCTGTTACGTAATGAAATCCCAGTACACTACAGCTGCACTTTTGGAAAGTTTGTTTAGAACTAAGTTGGTGTACTAAAAAACACTGGATAAAGTATTACCACAACTTACAGGACGGAAAACGTTCTTCCTTAATATTTTGTGTTACAAAATAATATAATACATCTATTGATGACCAAGTTTCTCTTAGAGTAGCTGTGTTCGAAGTTTCTCTTTCGTGAATTACTGATATATATTTATGGCTGTCCGTGTGGTGATGAAGTAAGAATACAAATTACCACCCTCTATCTTACCCGTGGGCGATCGTAAGAGACGACTAAGGGATTTAAAACACATATATAATATCTGTACAAGAGAAGGAGAACTCGAAACAAAACCCTATACCAACACGTCTGACCAGCATGGTATAGTTGGTCAATTTCCTTCCCATTGCGGAGGAGGCTCGAGCCCAACAGTGGGACATATATGAGGTGACATGATGATGATGATATGTATAGCTATCATATTTGCTGAGTACCATACACGAATACTACCAACCCTTACTTCGATCGTGGAACGGTAAGAAATCCCATCCCACCTGGACTCAGGATTGTTTGTGATTCCTAAATAATTATCATGAATGAGAATCAAACTCACAATACCCAAAAATTAACGCCATCAATACAATAAGTTTTGCGGCTATTTTCGAAAATAACAACTTGCAGATAGTTTATTTTCACAAAATTTTTCTAAGTTGGCTATAAATTAACCAAATAATTTTGCATTTTATTAAATCATGTCATCTCATCTCAACTTATAACTATGCTTACTGCTGAGCTCAAGCCTCATCCACAATGAGAGAAAAATTAATTTACTGACCAGTACAGTGGGTCAGACAAGTTGGTATAGAGCTTTATTTCGATTTTACCTCCTCTTATAATCCGGTTATTCGTTTATACGCAGCCGTATTTTACGACCAACTACGGATAGTGACACGTTATATTTTCACTCCATCACAAGCAAATCATTCTAATTCGATCGAGAATGAAAAAAAAAATATTTATAAGGTGGACAATAATTTATATTCATATCATCATTCTATGCTGTATGATAGCGGCTACGAATACTACCAACACTTACTTTGCTCGTGGATGTCGTAAAAGACGACTAAGAGCCTTATCGACTTGGGCCAACTCCATCTGATGCTGTTTGGTCAACAATTACATTCCCAAGGAGGGTTGACGTCTGGCAGGCAGTCGGTTATAAAACTATTGCTAATAACTTTTACAATATGTACTATGAAAGAAGAGTACATATTGTATCGACCTCAAATAATTGGGATAAGAGCAGGAGAATGATGATAATGATCATGATCATCCTTCTCTTATCCCAATTACTCCAAACTGACATAATATGTACTCCTCTTCCAACACACATACCTACTGCAAAAGTTACTGGCAGTAGTTTTCTTACCCGACGCCTGCCTGAGGACAACCCTCTTGGGAATTTCATTGTAACCAGATGTCGTCAGGTGGAGATTGCCTAGTTCGATGTAAAGCTATTAGTTTCCTTTTACGAAATTTACGACCAATGGTCCTTACTTTACTCGTAGATGTCGTAGAAGATGACTAAGAGCAATACACACAGCAATAAATTATACTCAAATATATAACGCTAGCAATACTCCTATGGTTCGGACATGTGGAAAGAATTCCGAACGAATGTCTGGTTAAGAAGATATACAATGCGAAAGTGCAAGGATGTAGGTACCGGGGCAGACCGAGACTCACCTGCCTAGACCAGATTGGCCACGTACTGAAGGAAGGTTGAGTCAAGAGTCTCCGAAACCGGCGAGAGTGTATGAAGAGAATTATGAATGTTGAGGAAGCGAGTGAAGTATGCAAGGATAGAGTTCTCTGGCACTCTGTTCTCTCTGCCTATCATGCAAGGGATATGGCATGATAATATGTATGTATGTATGTGTAAATATATAACAAAATATTACTAGATATTACAACTGATATTAATAAAAAATAAAAAGACATAACTTAGTATCGTTCTATATAAGGTCAATAATAGTGTTTAATTAAGTGAATTTTATAAACGAACAAGCAGGTACACTATTTATTGCAACATTATTCATTTTATAATATGGCAACTCCTTCAGTCTCGTGATAAAGCTGTTAGGCACGAATACTAATTCACGCTCACGCAACCATTGATATTATAATAAGGTTATCGTGCCCCATTTTAATGACTCATTAGTGAAAAACTATATAGTCTATATTAATATTACTTAGAAATATTTTTGTTCAGTTTTTATTTTATTCGTTTGTTAAGTATAATTTCAAAAGTATTTGATATGAAATAGTATATTACTGCAGCGGCCAGCAAAAAAGGCTTTATGGACGAACGTGTAAATTTGGGCCGATGCGGAGTCGAGTCACACATACGAAATCCATCAATTTCTAATTGTAGCCAAGGCTTGTATAGTACTTTTCACAAATACATATCATCACGCCATATCCCTTGCAGGGTAGGCAGAGAGAACAGAGTGCTAGAGAACTCTATCTTTGCATACTTCACTCGCTTCCTCAACATTCATAATTCTCTTCATACATGCTCGCCGGTTTCGGAGACTCTTGACTCCACCTTCCTTGAGTACATGAGCGATCTAGTCTAGGTAGGTTAGTCTAGGTCTCCCTCGGTATCTACATCCTTCCACTTTCGCATTGTATATCTTCTTAACCAGACGTTCGTTCGGCATTCTTTCCACATGTCCGAACCATCGGAGCATTCCCTTTCGCATCTTTACACCAATACTCTCTTTCATACCTACTCGCTCTCTTACGTCGTCGTTACGAATGCGGTCGGTCAGCCTAACTCCACAGATTTTCCCCAGAGATCGCATTTCGACCGCATTAATTTTACTTTCATACTCTTTTCTGCATACCCAACTCTCGCTTCCATACAGTAATGTTGGGACAAGCACTGCGTTATGTATTGCTACACGTGCCTTCTGGCTGAGGTGGTGGCTGCCGAGAAGTTGCCCCAACGCTTCGTTCACTCTATTTCCCACATTCACTCTTCGCTCTATATCAGTGGTGTACTTTCCATCTCGGCTAAATCCACATACAAGATATACAAATTCATTCACTTGCTCTAGTACATCATTACCTATTGTTACTCTTACATCTGTTCTAGCTTCATCTCTTTCAAAAACCATTATTTTGGTTTTCCTCACATTCACGCGTAGACCCTATTATTATTTTTCACAAATAATGCGTGGAAATTTAAACTAAGTAAAACTGTATACATGACGAACAACGAACAATATTTTTCACGCGCTAAAGGGTTAATTTGTTTTTTTTTTATTTTTAAACAGGTTTCTTATTCAAGCCAGTTCGTTTAAATAAATCTCAGATAAATTGTCAGTACAGCAATTTCGATTTGTCTCGAAGAAGGTTGTCAAAATAATGCTCAAATTTCCAAGCATGTTTGATAAAACTATCTTATTAACTTCTTAGATAAATAAATTACTGTTTATAACAATTTTTTCATCGTTGAAGGAAATTGTTTTGGTTGAAGGAGCTATAAAAAATAATAAGTGTAACGACGACGTTAAAATTTTTAAATGTTGCCACATTTAAAAATTTTAAAGGTACAAAAAGTATAGTTGTTTTATTTATTAAACTTAACATTCTTTCTTTGTAGGCAAAGCTGCCTTGTGGTACCAATATGTAGAATTCTTTGTAGTCAACGGTGGAAGAAAGATAATTGCTCTAATTAAAAAACTTACATTCTTACTTTCTTAGCAAAAACATGAAAGAAATATAATTGGCAAACTATCACACATTTTTCGTTATCTCTATTTTTCATATGCATTCGCAAGCACCTAAAGAAAGTGTGGCTGGAAGTTGACCACTTTGTGGCCTGATATACTGGCCATGGCAACTTTAAAAGTATTTTTTTTTAAACTCAATGTTCCACACCTGCCACGAGTATGAACAATCAGCACAACATATTCTCTTGGAGTGCAATATCAGGCAAAACGAGCGTGAACTTATGTTAGACAGTTTGCAAGTCACCTGTAGAGTAGTATACTATATGGACCATATAGCAACTCGAGAAAATTGCCGTGCGTTCAGACGTTTCTGCCACATTTAGTACCCATTGTAGCAATCAATATTGAGGCACACATATAAACACTGTTAAGCTCTTCCATGGTGCCGTAATAATAAGCTTATCATAGCTTTACACCCTTTACTTATTTCCTGACTAGTCAATCTTGTATTTTTGTCTCCTGCTTTGCTTAGAAGAGAAGTGGTATCATTATTTCCAACTCCTCCTCTTTAACCTTTTCTAAATAAATTTGTTGCGGGTTCCAAGACAATTAAAATCATCTCCCGGAACTGCCTAAGGAACAAGCCTAGGTGTCAATTATGGAGCCGATTGTGAATCCTGGCTTACACGCGTTATAATGGTGGTAATGTGTGGTGCGATTAGTCCCATTAAAAAAAAAACTCAAAGAAACTGGCTGTTCATATCAAGTAATCTTCTTCTTGAAGTAATGATTAGTTAGTTTTGGGAGCAGAGAGATGATGCGTTCGTTTTAAAAGTTGATCCGTATATTTTAGGCCGATAATTACTAGCTGATGATATAATATTAACATTTACTATGTTTGTTACAGTTATCAGCAACGTTGCTGGTGCTCTTACACCTGTCAATGCATGTTGTTGACGAGGGGCATGCGGTAAATCCAAGTGAGTATATATTTTTATTTGAAAATTTTAATATTATAGGTGTCCGATCGTAATTCATTTCTTGTTTTTCTGACGAGTAATGCCTGATGAAAAGGCAACAGGTTGCTTGGGGTAATAAAAGAATAGCATGAAACCCTATTATATAAGAATACAATTCACCACCCCCTATTTTGCCCGTGGGTGATCGTACGAGACGACTATGGGATATAAAACGCATATAACATCTATGCAAAAGAAGGAAAACTCGAAACAAAACCCTATACCAACACGTCTGACCAGCGTGGTATAGTAGGTCAATTGCCTTCCCATTATGGAGGAGGCTCGAAACCAACAGTGGGTCATGTACGAGCTGAGATGAGATGATGAGATGATGATGAAACCCTATTAAACTAAAATGAAACCTTTTATCACCTCCAGAAAGAACGGCACTACTGGTCTCTATATTTGACTGCAGTAGCTCCCTATTAGTTTTAACTATATAATTTAGAGCAAGTCTGTGAGAAATAATAGAATACTAATTTTAATTTATTTTTAATTGCCTGTATAGGTGATTTGAATTGGATACCAAAATATATTTGGCTAATAAATGTCGTAGCAATTAATAAGAATAGGTAAGTATTTTAATTTCTTGCGAGACTGTTTTCATGGACAATCTTGTGCTAAGGTCACTTACAGCTATTTTCTTGTATTACATAATATAGAATGAAATATTATAGAAGCAATCTTGCGGATAAAAAGCTATAAAGGTTTTCGTAGTCTGTTTTAATTAGTGAACTTGTTATTAAAATTATAGAGGTTTTATTTTGATGTAAATATATAGAAGAACAAAACGTAAAATAATAAGTAGGTTTACAATTAATATCCAAGTGTTTAGGTTATATCATATGTCACTATGTAGCAACATACGAACAAAGTAAGCCTTATCTATTACTTAGTACACATTTAAAAATGCTATTTAAACACTTACATTAAATGACCAACATTTATTTATTTTTAAATTCAGTATTTGATGTCTTCGAGGTTGAGCAATATTTAATTTGATCATGAACATATTCATCATAGCTAATAAGCGTTCCACTGTTGAGCTCGAGCCTGCTCCGCAAGAAGAGGAAATTTGACTAATTATAGAACGTTGTTCACACGTGTTGGGGTAGAGTTTTATTTTAAGCTTCCGTCTCATGCGTCAATGTTATATGCATATTGTATATTCCAGTCGTCTTTTACGATACCCACGGGTGGTGAATTGTATTCTAACTCCGTCACTACACGGAAAGTTATTAAATATTTACTTTATTAGGACATAATATAGTCCACAACCATTTATTTATTTGGAAAACATTTGATTACATGAATAAGTCACATTTAGCAAATTCAAATTCATTTATTAAATATAAAGGCCGCGAGGGCACTTACATATTGTGAATTTTCACATTTTAAGTTGAAGGTAAAATAGATACATGCATACATATTATCACGCCATATCCCTTGCAGGGTAGGCAGAGAGAACAGAGTGCTAGAGAACTCTATCCTTGCATACTTCACTCGCTTCTTCAACATTCATAATTCTCTTCATACACGCTCGCCGGTTTCGGAGACTCTTGACTCCACCTTCCATCAGTACGTGACCAATCTGGTCTAGGTAGGTGAGTCTCGGTCTCCCACGGTACCTACATCCTTCCACTTTCGCATTGTATATCTTCTTAACCAGACGTTCGTTCGGCATTCTTTCCACGTATCCGAACCATCGGAGAATTCTCTTTCGCATCTTTACACCAATACTCTCTTTCATACCTAATCGCTCTCTTACGAAGGTTTACCTTCGTAAGAGAGATACGTTACATTTTACCGGTATTATAAAAAACAACTGTGTTAGTTTTGTTTTAACAATAATGAGTGCTGAATGAGAAGCTGCTCATAGGCAATGCGTTTTATCGTCTAGATAATCCAAGATTTAATATTTATCACCATTTTTTAAAACGTCTATAGTTTTCCTAAAGTCTAAAAAGTCTAATTTCAAACAGGACGGCACAAATGAACATACATACATGTCGGTCAAACCCATACCATACCTTCCCTTTGGAGTCTCCGTAGTCATATAATAACTCTAACTGTTACGAAACTGAAATATATTTATTAATTATAATTATACGAAATGATTAAACAGTCTAGTTATTAAATCGTAGTAAGTTTATCAACGTAAACGACTTTGAAACAAAAGTCATAAGCTAGCGTTAAGTTAATTAGTTCGACATTATTGTTAAAGTTTCTAATTAATTTTATTAACATTAATTTGAATGATTAATTTCTAAATTTTCTGTTATTAAAATAATTTTGGTCATCACATCTACGCATCAACCTGTTAACTTTGAATGCTGGACATAATCCTCCCCTATATAAGGGGGATGTTACGATATAATCGCCATGCTTAAGATGTAGGTGGGCGGTACCAGTTTATATTATATGTACTGCTCTTTAGCGACAAAGCCCTTTAAATAAAATGAAAAAAAAAAAAATGTATTGCTCATTCTCGTGATGAAATTAGTTGAACATTTTTTACATCCCCCAGGACAAAATAAGAGGGAAGTGAAGACGATATGATATTAATATTTATCCCGATAATGTTTTTCCTTGGGATAATAATTCTACTTTGCAAAAGTTATTTTTACGCGGACGATATTTTCTCTATTATAAAAAAAATATATTTTCTCCATTTCTCGTAGCGGTTTATTTTCCACAGACTAAAGTATAAATAGACTGTACAGTGAGGCTCAATCAAAACATACAATTTTTATATCGACTATGCTGTTAGTAGAATTTTGTATTTCTCAAAAATTCCGCATTTTTTTTTTTTTATTATTGCTTAAGGTGCAAACCAGCAAGCAGCACACCTGGTGGTACGTGTTACTGACGCCCATAGACGTTTGCAATACCAATGGTATGGCTAGGCCACTGCCTACCAATATTAACGCCAAACCCACCCAGTTGGGCTGCCGGCTCTCTCACTGACCGAATGAAACGCAGCATTGCCATTGCTCATATGCCGATTTGATGATGCGAGAGTGTGAAACTACCCCCGAATGGATCGGCCCGCGGCTGTAGACAGAAAACTGTCAACAGCGTGGTTCTACCACTTATAAAAAATATTTATTCTCTATACACACGTATACAATTGATTTAGTCATATTTAATCAATCTTACTCTTCTATCTCTCCTCCATTTTTTACGTTTCTACGAGAAAGTAAGGGCCAGTTAAACTTTATATTTTTAAAATGTATCAGCACGGATCTTCTAGTAATAATAAACTTAGACACGCTATCCGTCAATTTATTTTTACTTATACAATTCGTAATTAATTAACATAGTTAATATAAATATATGATACTTATAACAGACCGTTATAATGTTGATCCAGTATCAATCATATTCGTAATTGATTACAAAATTATTTTAGCACCAGAGGACATATTAATTAATACCACATTAATTATTATATTAAACTTATTGATATTATAGCAGAGTTTAGATAATAATATGATCACACAATTGATTTAAACGAGTGCAATGATGTGATGTGATTAGTGATGTGATGATGATTAGTCTATGATAATTATTGAATATGAATCAAAATAAATTCCAAACACATTATTTAGGAACTGATTCATTATATTTAGTATAATCTGAATTAAGTACGGGTTGGTACCCTAAAAATTATTCCTTCGGCTCCTCTACGGTGACATGTTCAGCCACCGTCGTCTTGGGTGGCGCAGACGCAATTACCTGCGGCTGATGCCACCGTGGCCGAGGCAGTGAGTGACCGGACCGAGGGTTAGTCTGTTCACCCGGAACGCGGCCACATCGCGTGAGAAAGATGCATTAGGCATCGACTCGAGAGGATAACCGTGAGGGTAAATCACCTAGCGGACCACCGTTGACAACGACCGGGTTCCGGTGGCCCGCTCGCTCGGCGAAGAGAGGTACATGTAGGGCGGGTCTATGGGGTCGCGCCGAACGCTTCTTCTGCTGCCCCGAACGTTTCTTCTATCGCCTCGAATGGATTTAGCGGGGTGTGCCACTCCCTAGCCCGCCACCAAAAAAAAGGTTATGGTATGGTCACACCTCACCCAATCTATCCGGGGTAATGGAAACGACAGTGTGCAATCTCATCACCTTCCATGCACGTGCCTTTCAATGCAATGTGAGCGGTCCACAGGAACTCGGTCTTTGTCATCGGTGGCCCGTTTGCCGAGTTACCATTCGACGATTACGAGGACCATTTCGAACGCGATCGGCATCTCGACGAGTGATAAACTTATTCCTTGTCCAACCACCCATAACTTTATATAGTATGGTATTTGGAATTACTCTAATTCTATCTTAGGGTGATCTAACCTAAAACATCATTCGATTCTTAAATTGCGCAGCAGATGGCAACAGCTCCCGTGAAAAAAATATTATTCTTCCGAAATCAATTGAATTCTCAATTGAAAATTATATTTTATCATTATTTCTTAATCAATCTGTTGCCATCGACTGCTAGGACTCCTTTATATATGAGGGGATAGAGCTGTAATCGTTACGCTTGGTACGCAGGTTAGTCAGTGAGGTGTAATACATTTCCCAGGTAAGTGCTGCTACCCACTCTCTTAGTGAATCCTCAGCCGATTTTTACGACTTCCACGGGCAAGTAAGGAGTGGCAACAATTATATACTTATCTCGTCGCCAGACTGGGTCGGTATTTTAACTGGAGATTTTTTTAAGATAAAAGACTGATGGACATTATTAGCTGAGGAGCTGCTGTGCTAATGAAGTATCAGCAAATCTAAGAGCGGCACTTTTTGGATAGTATATTTCGCCATTCAGACCTGGCGTTTAAATCATTCCATTTGAGACCTATGTCTAACAGTGGATATTAATATTATCTATGAAAGAAGCAATACTGATTAAATGATATAAGCTATATAGAAAATTCCATAGATCTTAACAAGAAAAGATTCTTATACTAGAAAAGAAAGGAAAAATAAAGCAATATAAGGTGTACACTCGACCGATATAGGCGCATGATGGCCGGCCTATGTTGAATAATGTATGAAGAAACAAGTATATCAAGACAGATAACCTTGTGGCCGATAAACAACAAAGTACTAAAAGTTAGACGAGAATAATGTTTATTTGTTTATCATAACTTTGGAGATTGTTGCGGTGAAAAAATTTGATTGTATTATTATTAACGTTGTATAAAAATAATAATAACTATTAGTGTTATGAAATCAGAAACCTTGCTGTTAGTAAATTTGTTATAAATTGATATAATGATCCATCTCAGCCCACTCGCATGCCCTTTATTTAGTGCCATTGTCTTCTAATTAAGACAAATTAGTCTAATTTTTCAAGTTGTATTGAGTAAGAATAGAATTCACCACCTTCTTCCTTACCCATTGGTGATCATAAACGATAATTGATATAATATGCATATAAAATATATACAAGAGAAGGTAAATTCAAAATGAAATTCCATCATCAATCCATCGTTAGATATATAACCACCGTGGTATATTTATATTGGTCAGTATCTCTCCCATTTCGGAAGAGACTGGAGATGTACTTGAGCTAAGGTGAGATGACTAAGTTGACCAGACGAGGTTGGCATAGGAAATATACATACATATAATCACGTCATATCCCTTGCACGGTAAGCAGAGAGAACAGAGTGCCAGAGAACTCTATCCTTGCATACTTTACTCACTTCCTCGACACACATAATTCTCTTCATACACGCACGCCGGTTTCGGAGACTCTTGACACCACCTTCCTTCAGTACGTGACCAATCTGGTCTAGGTAAGTTAGTTTCGGTCTCCCCCGGTACCTACATCCTTCCACTTTCGCATTGTATAAATTTTTAACCAGACGTTCGTTCGGCATTCTTTCCATATGTCCGAACCATCGGAGCATTCCCTTTCGCATCTTTACACCAATACTCTCTTTCATACCTACTCGCTCTCTTAAGTCATCGTTACGAATGCGATCGGTCAGCCTAACCCCACAGATTTTCCGTAAAGATCGCATTTCGATCGCATTAAATTTACTTTCATGCTAATGATAGGAAATATAAGCGCTAGGAAAACGTTTCTTAAAAAGGATTAAATTATTTATAAACAAGCTTATCTGCATCGAGATAGGGAGGTTTTAATTACTTGGTCTCTTAAACTTCCTAGATGTTTTAAGCGTTGGTTTGTAAGCTCAGTAATTAATAAGACAACAAAATAATGGTATTGTTATGCGCTCAATTTATTATCGCTATAAAGTATCTCTCGAGTAATTCTGTTTTCCTTTGTGGTTGAATATTATAAAAGGGTTAAGATTATGTTCTTTACCATAATGCCTTTTCTCTTATTTTATGCTCTTTTTATATTCCTGATAGATAAAAACGTCTATTGTGTAAACTGATATAGAAAACAATATATCGCCACTCTTACTTTTCCGTTGGAACGGTAAAAGATAACTATTATCTAGCCATGTCCATAACATGGCCAAATACAACAGTGATTACATACATACATACATACATATCATCACGCCATATCCCTTGCAGGGTAGGTAGAGAGTAAAGAGTGCCAGAGAACTCTATCCTTGCATACTTCACTCGCTTCCTCAACATTCATAATTCTCTTCATACACGCTCGCCGGTTTCGGATATTCTTGACTCCATCTTCCTTCAGTACGTGACCAATCTGGTCTAGGTAGGTTAGTCTCATTCTCCCCCGGTACCTACATCCTTCCTAAAGTCATTACTATTAGTAATATTCAATATTCTTAGGAATGCATGACGTATAGTCATTTAGGTTTCAGAACTCACTCTGTTATTCTTTCCAATGGAAAGATAAAACAAAAAAGACAGGGTGACCCGACTAAACTTATATTAGTAGTAAAACAAAAGTATGATAATAATAGCCAAAACAAGAGATTGTTTCTTCCTTATAGTATACACAACTTATTTCATAAACTCAGTTTTCAAACTTCGAAAAGTAACTTATAGACCGACGTCATTAAAATTCTATAATATTTATAGATATGTATTCTTTTTCCGTGTGGTGACGGACTAAGAATACAATTCACCACCCCGTTTCTTGCCTATGGGTGATCGTAAGAGACGGCTAAGGCATATAAACCGCATATAACATATATGTGAGAGATGGAAACCTCGAAACAAAACCCTATACCAACACGCCTGACCGGCGTGGTATAGTATATATATATCATTTCCCTCCCATTATAGAAGAGTCTCGAGCCCAATAGTGGGACATATATTAGCTGAGATGATGATGATGATGATGATGAGATGATGAATATTTGTAAACAATAAAACTCGCTACTATATACGCGAAAATTTTACACAAACAATTTACTTTAATATAATAAATGAGATATTTAATAGTTTAACCAAATTATAACCTATAATACATATTTACAACTAAAATAATTGGAAAGTATCCGCAAAATACCTTTTAATCTGCATAAATCCCCTTTAAAACGCAACCCTTGTGTAAATGACATATAAAATCTGGATAAAATTTGCCCGGTATTAATAACTTGCTAATGGCTCGGCGCGGTGTCGCGTGATAACCATTTAGGTAAAAGCTTGTGGTACTTCACCTAATGAGTCTTCAATTCCAATTCAAGTAATCTTTATTACGTTATTTAAAGGTATTTTACTATAATAATTATATAAAATGGTCTTTGCTGCTTGTTAGACTTTAATTAAAAAACTAATTTAACATCTGTATACAAGCTACTTTTAAGTTTTAGTCTTCCTTACCGTATGGTGGTGGTCCATGGGTATCACAGGAGAGGTATCGTAAGGGATAATATGTAGATAAAGTCTATGCAAGAAAAGGAAAACTCGAAGTAAAACCCTATTACCAACCTATCTAACTAGTATAATACGATAGGACAATTTCTCTCCTATTGTGGAGGAGCGCCGAGCCCAAGTAATGATACGTATATGGACTGAGACGATGATGATAACATAAGCTACTTTGCCACCAACAACTATATAAAATCAGGCAATATAACATATTGCCTGATTTTATGCTAACTTCTATATTTGTTAATACATTAGAATCTTTCTGCTGTACTTCTTGATAGGATAACATAATGTATTAAAAGTTATTTTAACGCGTCCGCCATTCTCGTTATTTTAAAGATTTTTATTTTTTGAGTTTTATGGCATGGAGATATGACCCTTTTAATATATACTGCAATTAATTAATATGATTTTAGAAACTGAGTAATATTAGATTATTCTAATAGCCGAAATAAAACACTGGCTGAGCTTTTGCTAGAAACTTAATCTACTTTACTTAAGCTTTAGGTAGGACATGTTCAAGAATCGTATTAGTAACTGACTAAACTGCTACCTTATCACTCTTCCCTTGTTGGAAAGCTATCTTTGAAAACTATTCCTGACGATATTTTTAGTATTTTCGTATATGGTATTGAACAAAACTTAATTTCCTTAAGCTAAGATGTACTTTATGAGATTTTCACGCATCTTACCGGTGCATAGTAAATCTTCTCCTATGCACATTCAATCTCCAGGTACGAAATATGTACAAAATAATAATCCGATATCGCCTTGGGCTACATATCTCATTCAGTATTGTTATAAGCTGCCGTATCTGATAATTATTATGTTCTTCGTCTATCTTGATTTTATTTACTTTTTCATCGGGTTTCTGAAAAACTTACAAGGCCTCATAGAATCGTGGACAACTTTTCTTTCGACAATAATCTTCTCGTTAGGTATTTGAATGTACATTTATCGCGATCGGGAATTTTGGTACTATCTCATCATTCTCCTACTCTTATCTCAATTACTTCGGGTCGATACAATATGTACTCTTGTTTCATAGTACATATTGTAAAAGTTATTGGCAATAGTTTTATGACCAGCCGCCTGCCAGACATCAACCCTTCTTGAGAATGTAATTGTTGACCAAGCGGCATTAGATGCAGTTGGCCCAGGTCATCATAAGGCAATCCCCCAGTAACCATGGGGTTACCGTATACCTATACTTAATGAATTCTTTATATTTGTTAAAATTTTGTGCAGTGTAATAGCCGTTACGAATACTATAAACACTTATTGATATGTTCCCCTTATCTTTACTTGCTGTAAAAAACGACAAAAAGTTTTACATCGATTGCGGGTAACTACATTTGATTTCGTCTGGTTAATAATTATATTCCTAAGGAAGTTTGACATTTTGCAGGTGGCCCGTTATAAAACTATTGCCAAAACTTGGAATATCTACGGTATAAAAAGACATACACATTGTGTGAAACTCAAGTAATTGGGATAAGAGCAAAATGATGATTCT
This sequence comes from Lymantria monacha, assembly GCA_905163515.2. Lineage (NCBI taxonomy): Eukaryota > Metazoa > Arthropoda > Insecta > Lepidoptera > Erebidae > Lymantria > Lymantria monacha. The sequence goes on from LR991091.1 coordinate 22,593,948, forward strand.
GATTTAGTTAAAATCAAGAGCTTATGTTTATTAAATTCAAGAACTTCATATGGACAAAATGTATTTATATAACGTGCTTGTAGCTGTTACAATATTAAGTATAACAACATAAATATTTTTAATGAAACTCTTAGTACTCTTAGATCTCAACTTTCAAAATTTGCGGCATAACTTGTAATTTCATGTATTTCTTTACCTACTTCTTTACTTTTCCTTTTATTTTATATAACATTTAATAGATTTTTAATTTACTAATCTCTTAAATAATATTAGAAACTTCATTGGTAACAGTGTTAATTATTTTAATATTTTTTCATATTGTAAATTAATTATAACACTATATGTTTCTTTGATGCAATAAATAAAATAAAAAAATAAAAAATCTGACCTCATTGTAATGGCAATACAGCTTAAGGTATCAGTCGAAATAATGTAAAAAAAATTGTATGCTAGATTATACAATAAGGTTTTCATAATAAAATATAGATTTTAAATGCTACAATGCTAGTAGTAAAATGTAAAATTTTAATAATACTATAGCTTAAAAGGTCTAAAGAAAAAGAAATTACCAAAACAAATTTGACTCACACTTCAACTATGGTATTTTGTTTTCTTTTTATTTTATGTTTTTTATTTACAGCATTTGTGTGGAATATGATGCATAAACATTGTATTTTTGATAATAAGTAATAGTTATAGTGTGATCTTATAAAAGTATTTATAGGAATTATAATGTATTCACATATTTTAGTATAAGCCCTATTGTTTACTCCTTTTATGAAAGTTAACCTAGCTCTTGAACGCATAAATAAATCTTTTACGGATCAGCGAATCTCCAAACTTCGTTCATCGAAGCCGTTACGCTCAGTTTGGCAAAAACGTGATCAAAATATTTTTTTGGAATAGTACCATGTTAACTGGCACGATTTCCTTAATCTGTGAATGGAACAGTTGATTGGATTGCGGATATCAAGGCAAACCGTATAGCTGTGAAACTATTTAGATATTGTAATAGTTTTACTATAGATATGTAATTTTATTTACGTAAAGGGAATTATTCAATATAACAACACTTCATAGATGAATGTCTTAATGATGAACTCCTCTGCCGAGTTCCATGGATTTTATCCCTACGCTGGGTGATTTTCACTGGGTAGCTAATAATCACTTTGAGTCCGGGTACTACTAATGTTAGTTAATAGTGGTAGGACCACGATGTTGACAGTTTTCTATCTACAGCCGCGGGCCGGTCCGTCTGGGCTAGTACCACACTCTCGCAGAAGATCGACGTCTGAGTAATGGCAATGTGCTATTGCGCTTCTTTCGGTGAGCGAGAGAGCCGGAAGTCCAACTGGGTGGATTTGGGGATTTTATTGGTAGGCAGCGGCTTAAGCTATATCCTTGGTATTGCGAAGATCCATGAGCGGCGGTGACACTCACCAACAGGTGTGCTGCTTGCTCGTTTACCACCATAAGCAATAAAAAAACAATTAATTGTATGTTTGTAAAGTTCCCATCGATTCAAAGGTTTTATTCTTTAAGCTTCGAGTACTCATCATCATCATCTTGCTCTTATCCCAATTATTTGGTGTCGACGCAATATGTTCTCTTTTTTCATGCAGCCAAATCAGACGTCTGGCTGTCTATCCGTGTCATGCTTCATGCAGTCCAACCATCTTTTCTTTGGTGAAAGGCCACTCCTGCACATTACTCCAAAAGCTTTCAACATTCATACTTAAAATTTTCCTCACAACATTACTTTTATCCCGTCTCATCACATGTCTATACCAGGTCAAGCGTTCACTCCTTCACTTATGCGTCACTGGTGTCACTTTCAAACTTTCACTTACACACTCATCACTTATCTTATCCGTTCTCATCCCGCCGTACATCTATCTCAACATTTCCATCTCCGCTACATGCAATCGTCTCTCTTCCGTTGCTTTTGTAGCCAGACATGCTGATCCATGCAATACAGCAATATAAAATAAAAAATATCATACCAAACAGCCATATTAACATTATTTTTTATTTTTTTATAACCCACTGTTAAGCACATGATTGTTCCACAATAGCAGGCAAATTTACCTCTTATACCTTATTGCTCAGAGTTTAGTTGCCATATAATTTCTTTTTGAATTATCCTTCTGTTAAAATTATAACGATTATATCAGCTCATTGAAATTACTTTAATTAATCTCTTGTGCTTATTAACCAAATTTTCTTCAACCTTCGCTGGTGACGACGGATAAAGATAAGTGAGAAAGAGAAAAAGTACTGACATAATTATCTCATCATTGTCCATTATTTAACGATTACAAAATAAAATACTTCCTTTGTTGACCCGATAATAAATATATTTGTAATTAAATATGACATAAGTCTCCGAAACCGGCGAGCGTGTATGAAGAGAATTATGAATGTTGAGGAAGCGAGTGAAGTATGCAGAGATAGAGTTCTCTGGCACTCTGTTCTCTCTGCCTACCCTGCAAGGGATATGGCGTGATGATATGTATGTATGTATATGACATAATTGGCTTATGGCCCTTTTTTGATATGGTGGTATAAATATAACACTACTGAAGAACTTGACAGAAATCGATCTGACTTAAAAGCCTTATTAGATTTTCCTTCAGAAAGTTCTCAGTAACTAAACTTCATATCCGATATACAACAATAAGTTCCTTCATCGCCTATTATATGAAAATTACAAGAACCTTTTTGAAGTTAAGGTCGTAATCCTATAAGTATAATCAAAAACAAAATATCTAATGTTATAAAATGTAAATATATATTATATGTATTTTAATTTCCTTTTACTCTCAAAGATTTTGTCAGAAATTTCTCAACAATGACCGATTAGTAACAGCTTTGCCCTCTATTACATAGACTAATAACGCTCATTGTCCATATTCGAGTAAAAACGGCAGTCAATGATTTGGTTATGCTCTGGTTTTGGTAAGGTCATAAGCGATAGTTATTACTCTCTTGTCTTCCAGCAATGCTTGCTTGTCTTCCAGAAAATGCATAAAAACGTCTATACGGTATGTTGCTGTAATAGTTTGAAAATCTATGCAGAAGTCATCTCAGCCTATCACCGTCCACTTCTGGACGTAAGCCTCCCCTCTCATGTTATACCACAGAGTGCGGGTCCTGTGCCACTTGTATCCAACAACGACGATGCAGTAGTGGAAAGATTAAATTTCTATGCATAAATCTATACTATATTTTGGAAACTGCACAAATTTAACTCTGCCCAGATGCCCTAGTGGTTAATATACCGACCAACCGTACCAGCATCGTGAGTTCGTTTCCACGCAGGACAATACTTTATACGATCCACAAACTATTCTGCATTAAATGTATGCTTATAAAATCCCCCGCAATACAAAGATTATTTCCGTAATGCTAGGTATCTTTTAATAAAAAAAAAAGATTTTCTTCTTGCCGTGTGGTGACGGTGTAAGAATACAATTGACCCAAATCTTGCCCGTGGGTGATCGCAAGAGACCACTAAGGTATATAAAATGCATATAACATATATGCAAGAGAAGGCACGCTGGAAACAAAACCCTTTTTTATTGACACGTCTGACCAGCGCGGTATAGTAGGTTAATTTCTCTCCCATTGCGTAGAAGGCTCAAGCAGTGTATGCACTGAAATAATGAATGATGTCGATAAAAAAAAAGATACAACTTGCGAAGAGTGAATTCAATAAAGAAGATACAGTATTAGATCAAGTCTAATTGCCATAAAACGTTCCAACTCATGAAGTACACATGCTCTTTATTTTGATATTATATCTACCAATAAATTGCCCAAAAAGAGATTTATTTTTTAACATACGAGTAAATGTCATTATTTTCATTTTGATAAAGTGAAAAGGCAGCGGTGGCTGTATAATAATTAACTAGCTACGTTCATCGGTATTCATGTCACGTTAAGCTTGAAGTTTTTAAAATACTATGTATAATTGCCTCATGGATTACATATTTTAATATACAATTGTTTATTTTCATAAGTTTTACTTACCTTACAGGCTTAGACCATCTCTATTAAAAGGATATCGCCTTAAGTAAATTTAAAATGTCTTTGAGAGAATATTGAAAAATTAGACTTGTGTTGTTTGCGCTTTGTGGTGGTGACTAAGAATATTTATATTACTTGCTGGTGTCGTGAAAAACGATTAAGAGTTTTACAATGACCAATTTCAACTGATGCGGTCTGGTCAACAATTAAATTCCCAAGGAGGATTAATGTTAGGCTGGTCATAAAACTCTTGCCAATAACTATTTGCAATATGTAAGATAATAGTACATATTGCGCTGATCCTAAGTGATTGGGATAAGAGCAGAGTGAAGATGATAAGATCTGTTTTGTTGAACACTATTTCACATACTATGGCTCTAGATTCTCTAGGTTGAGCCTAAGAATAGTACATAACTTTATACAGTCATCCATCCATTAGCCAATTGGTATCCACATAGCATAGAAAAATATTAATATAATCGCCACATTAAATAGGGAGGTTGGCGATGGTCGATGGTAATTTATAATTACCTAGAAGAGTGCTGAATAAAGTTTTTTGGCGATCTGTCACCCAATTTTTATTATTCTCGCAGGAAAGTAATAAATAAATAAGGGTTATTAAAACCTGTCAACTTACGGTGAGGACAAATATAATAATTAATATTGGAATTATTAATATTAAAATTTTTCATGTAAAAAGTGTGTTGTGCTCAACTCACAATTAATTTTTAATATTTTTATACCTTTTTTTTTGTTGCCTTTGATGGAAAACGAGCAAGTAACACACCTGATGGTAAATGTTCCTGCCGCCCATGGATCTTTGCTATACCAGAAGTAAAGCTAGGCCGCTGCCTACCAATATAAACCCCAAACCCACCCAGTTGAGCTTCCGGCTCTCTCACTCACCGAACGAAGCGCAATAGCACATTGCCATTGCTCAAACGTCGATCTTCTATGAGAGTGTAGTACTACCCTAGATGAATCGGCCCGCGGCTGTAGACAGAAAACTGTTAACAGCGTGGTCCTACCACTATTACCTTACATAAGTGTATCTTTTTTTTTTTATTGGTGGGCTATGGGTGCGTCTCGCCCCGCCGAATCGGTCCGGGGTGACGGAAAGGCGGCGCGTGACCCCATAGACCCACCGTAAAACCTTCTCTCTTCGCCGTGCGAGCGGACCACCGGTACTCGATTTTAACTTCGGTGAAAAAGTTACTATTACATAAGTGTATCTCAATAATTCATTGTTTTTGATTAGAAAATTGACTATTATTTTTTATATTATTTAATATACTTCTCATCTTGTAGCGTTGCGATGAGTTTATGTAGCGGAGATGCGAATGTTGTGATAGATGTGTGGTGTAACTAGAATGGACAAAATAAGGAATAAACGTATAAGAGAAAGTTTAAAATAGTGGTAGAACCCCACTGTTGACAGTTCTCTGTTTACAGCTGCGGGCCGGTACGTCTGGAGTAGTACCACACTCTCGCTGAAGATCGATATCTGAGTAATGACAATGTGCTATTGCGCTTCGTTCGGTAAACAATAGAGCCGGCAGCCTAACTGGGTGGGTTTAGGGTTTGTATTGGTAGGTAGCGGCCCTAAAGGTCCATGGGCGGCAGTAACGCTTACTATCAGGTGCACTAGCTCGTTTGGCACCAAAGGCAATTATAAAAAAGTCGCACCTGTGACGGATAAGCTAAGGAGTGAACGCTTGACGTGGTATGGACATGTGATGAGACGGAATGAAAGTAATGTTGTGAGGAAAGTTTTAATTATGAATGTTGATGGCTTTACGGGTAAGGGAAGACCGAAGAAAAGATGGATGGACTGCTTGAAAATGATAGACAAGGAGTGATCACAGAGATCACGTCTGATCTGGTATGGAAGGAAAAACATATTGCGTCGACCCCAAATAAATTGGGATAAGAGCAAGATGATGATGATGGTGTTAATCTTATAGCGTTAATCAAATTTTTCAACTCTTGTCCATATGTTACATGCAACTAAAGAATTTCAGTTGAACAAGAACCAAATAAATTAGACTATAACCAAATTTATACTGCTTGTATTTGATTAATCTGTTAAATACACTATGTATTCAACAGATTAATATTTTACGATTTTAATATGTTTTTTTAAAGACAACCGCCCCTGCACTAAGGAAAAAAAAGGTTTTTGTGTCAGCTTCGACGCACGACTGGAGTTTACTCCTTAAGTACGATTATCAAAACAGGCGCAAAAAAAGCTCATTTGACTAAAAATAATATATATATTTTTATTTACATTTATTAAAACTGTTCAGTGAAGTATTATCTCACGTCAGAAAGTGAAAGGTGCGCAGAATAGGTTGCGCACCAAAACGTAACGTGGTCATTCGATCACTAGATTTTACTCCTCAAATTTTTCTCATAACGGGCGCCTTATATGAAAATCGCTTCTTAAGGAGTAAACTCCAATAAACTTTGTATTGTGGAGGACTTTAACAGACGCAAATTATACCCAGACAATATTTTGTGGATTGCACAAAGTATTTTTAAACGTGAGATTCAAAACCACAACACTTAGCACGATAAGTCAGTATCACTGTTGAACCAAATATATTGAAGAATATTGCCAAAACAATTACGTTCTCTGTGTTTAAAAAGCAAACGGTATTATTAACATTGTCTGTTTTCATTTTATAAATATAATAAAGCGTTGATGTAAGCGGTTTTTTTTTCGCCTAGTAACTCAAACCGCAATATACAAGGCAGTTATAAATAACGATGTAACTGTATAAAGCATATACAAACATTATTATCAAGCCCCATGTCACTGTCGTGTTGCTCCGTATAAACTAACAATAAAAAGAACATGAACTGAAAACGTAGAGGATTATATTTCAACTACAAAAGAGTTATGTTACAAGGGCATTCATATTTAATTTGGGGGTGCGGAGGCACTTTCACTTATTGCTTGCGCCTACAGGATTTCGGAGTCGTTATTTCAGTGAAATACTTCGCTTTCTTTTTTTTTTTTGTTGTAGGATGTTTTTTCTGGGTATTATAGAAACGCGGTAGGCATATACTTAAATTTTCAATGGATGAACAAATATTACGATGCTTTTTGGATGTGTAGAATACATATATATTATAATCAATATTATAATCAATATTATATTTATTTTATTGCTCTTGATAGCAAACGAGCAAGCATTACACCTGATGGTAGATAAGTGTTACTGCCGTCCATGGACTATTACAATATCGTGGATACAGCTAGGGCACTGCCTGCTAATAAAAACCCCAAACACACCCAAAATGTTGGGCTTCCGACTCTCTACTATATCAAACGAATCATAGCAGCACGATGCCAGTGCTCAGACGTCGGTTTTTTGCGAGGGTGTAGCACTTCCCCAGACGGACCGGCTCGCGGCTATAGACAGAAAACTGTCAACAATAAGAACTGTCGTACCTTAAATTACGAGAAAACAAAAAATATGCTCATCTCAGTTTTATATGGTAATAATATTATTATTATAATGCTGAAGAGTTTTTATTTGTATGAAAGAGCTAATCTCACCAGTAATCAGTTGGACTCCAGAAATAAAATGTGAGATACACTCTTAGATAGCCTGCTTATCGAGAAAGGTTATAAGTCTATAATACGTAACGCTGCAACCAATAAGAGTGAAGCAGCGGCTTTAAATGTTATCAAATCAAAATAATAATAACTAGTAATAATAATAATAATCCGAAAAAAATTGTAAAAATTTACCGTCAAACGTTGTGCTCAGTCACCGTTGTCGAGACAACTGCTTAGATAACCAAAATTGTTAATGATGTACTATGCATATTATTATTATTCAAACTATTACTAATATCTATAGAATGAGGTCTGATTTTAAATAAAATGATAGCATTATTATGTTAGTAATCCATGAAGGCGAAGCCAGCTGGACCAACACACCTTGCTAGGATATACCAGCCCATTCGTGTTATAAAGTGTCCACAGTAGAGAAACTGGCTTTACAAGGACAATTATTCAGCACTATACAATGTTGCTGGCGTATTGATAGAATATATTATTTGAAATTGTAAAACAGTTTCTAGTTTTGAAACTTTAATATTGTTTTAAGCGACACGCTGACTGGAGCCCGAATGATCAGACTGATTTAAAATAGAATTTATCATTTTTTGAATCCTTAAAACTAGTTTCCTTAATTTTTTTTTACTACTTATTACCATTTTGTTTTCATCTTGACTGATCCAATACAAAGGTCGAAAGTTTTTGTGTGCATTAATTTTTTAAACAATTTGTTTTGCCTCGGATGAGAGGTCCCGACTAAAGTCGACAGTCCCTTCCGACAGTTTCGTCCCTCACATCGTCTAGCCAGTTTATTTTAAATAAAGTATTAGTATCCGAATGACCTAGCTTAGCTGGCTATTTATTTTTCTATATTCTGTTTTATAGGCAGATATGTTTAGATATTAAAGGGTTATAAAGATTCGGAGTATATTTGGGAACATAATTTGTATGTATCATACTTATTAAATACGAATATTTTATCCTATTGACATTATAAAGATATAAACTAGTTACTTAAATACAAAATAAATAAAAATAATTGAGAAAATAATGAAAAGCTATAAAAAATAAAAAGGAGAAAATAATAAAAATGAGAAAACCAAGAATTGAATTTGGGGCTGTCTAGATTGCTCTATTTCCGGACTGAGCTATTTTTATTCTTGATACATTACATGCTAAATTTATAATTATTATGTAATTAATTTTTTATCATTGCTGAAGAACTTTTTTATTAATATACAACAAGGGGGGCATAGTCCGGAGCGTGCTCGTTCGCGTCCCCTGCCAGTCTAATTAGACTGCTAATCCGGCTCAAAATGCGTACCGCAATGCGGGTTAGGGCATCCCCCGGAGGCGACGCGTACCGACCCGCCCCCGTCGGTACGAACTTCGGCAGTTGCGGCGATGGGGGCCGCCACCCATCACGCCTTGCCCAGTCAGGCGAGTCGAGGAGAGCAGAGTGCCGGGTGGGCACGTGGAATGTAAGAGGTTGTGTGGAAGGTAAGTTGCACGAGCTGATATCCGTCATGGCGGACAAACAGCTAGACGTGCTCTGTGTAACAGAGACCAAGCGAAGGGGCAGCGACGCCTGCGATCTTCCTGGTGGCGGGATGGCTCTGTGGTCTGGTGTACCACAGAGCGATCGAGCCAGCATGGGGGTAGGAGTACTGCTGTCCTTTCGCTTGGCCTCAGGTGTGAAGGATTACGGAATGTATGATCCCAGACTTCTTTGGGTCCGTATAAAACTTGGTGTCACCAAGGTATTCATGGTTGTAGCATATGCTACCGTAGAATCCTCGGTGGCATCAGACCTAGAGAGGTTTTGGGATAATGTTAGGGAAGTTCTGGATATGGCAGAAACCAGTGAACGCGTGATTGTATGCGGAGATTTGAACGGATGGGTGGGGACCAAGCGTCCTGACTATGAGGACGTACTTGGTCCATTTGTTGATAAGAGAGTGAACGACGCAGGTAGGCTCATAGCTGATGTATGCATGGAGAGAAACCTTATTGTGTCAAACACATTTTTCCAACATAAGGACATCCATATGTATACATGGAGAAGGAATGAACAGAAAAGTATAATAGATTTAATTTTGGTAGACAGTCGCCTCCGAAGCAAAATATTGGACGCAAGAGCCTACAGGGGCCCCACAGTCGCTACGGACCACTATCTCGTTATTGCAAGATTTAATGGTCTGTTCAGAAAGTGGAGGCACTGGCGAGAGCGTGTCCACTTCGGAGGGCTTGAAAGAATAAAGGTTGAAAGGTTGCAAGAAGAGTGTGTAAGAGAAAAGTATGCAGAGGGTGTCCGAGAACGACTGACGATAGCAAGCCAGCCGCAATCGGACATTGAAGAATGCTGGAGAGTATTGAAAGAGAGTATGGTAGACACAGCGAAAGAAGTATGTGGAAGTTCAAAGAAGCATAGAAACATAAATGGTGATGCTTGGTGGGATGCGGAAGTGGCAGCTTCCGTAGAGCAAAAGAAGAAAGCGTGGCTGGACTATGTCTCTTCTTTGAATCTGAATGACAATATGACTGAACAGAAGAAAGAAATATATCGGCAATGTAAGAATGACACCAAGGCCTTAGTGAAAGAGAAACGTGATAGAGCAAGTATGAGTGCAGAAGATAGGCTGACTAAAAACTTCGAGGGTAACACCAAACTCTTTTGGAGGGAGGTGAAGAAGTCTCGGGGTGGTTGGTCAGCCTTCAGAATGAATAAAATAAGGTCTAAAGGTGGAGACATTCTTACACAAATACAAGACGTGTTAAGCCGATGGAGTGAATATTTTGGCGATATGTATGCGGATGCTACGGTTGGCGCCGGTGTCGCATGTGGTCTAGTAGATCAGCATTCGGCGACGGCGTCCTCCGATGGCATCAGTATGGATGAAGTTGAATGGGCGATAAGAAGTTTGAGAAATGGTAAGGCAGCGGGCATTGATATGGTGTCTGCCGAGATGATCAAGCTTGGTGGCTCCTGTGTCCGGGAGGCGTTCCTGTTGCTCCTCAATTTATGTTGGAGCTCGGGAATGGTTCCCGGGGACTGGAATAGCGCAGTCATCGTGCCTTTGTTTAAAAACAAGGGTTCACGTTATGACTGCGCAAATTACAGAGCCGCAAGCTTGACCAGTTTGGCAGCAAAAGTGTATGGTAAAATTATTGAAAGGAGAATGAGGATGGTGTCCGATGGTTTACTGTGTGAGACACAAGGAGGTTTCAGGAGTGGAAGGGGATGCATTGATCAAGTGTTCTCTCTGCGCAACATTGTGGAGAAGCATCTGGCCCTAGCTCAGAGGGTTTTCTGCAGTTTTGTGGATCTGGAGAGAGCATTTGACACGGTTGTACGAAAGGAACTTTGGGACATTTTACCGGAGTATGGTATTAACGGTAAACTGCTGCAGGCTGTGCAATCCAGTTACATGGGCTGTAGAGCCTGTGTGCGGCTGGATGGTGGAATGTCGCCTTGGTTTGACGTCAATATCGGCGTTAAGCAGGGCTGCGTTCTATCAGCCAGGCTGTTTATCATATATCTGGATAAATGTCTCCAAAGGTTGAACGATATGAATGTGGGAGTCCAGATGGGTGACTCAGTGGTCTCTGCTCTGCTTTATGCAGATGATGCAGTCCTGCTGGCACAGTCAGCGACTGACCTGCAGACCCTAGTCGACACAATGACAGAAGATTGTAAGAAAAGGGGTCTACGCGTGAATGTGAGCAAAACCAAAATAATGGTCTTTGAAAGAGATGAAGCCAGAACAGATGTAAGAGTAACAATAGGTAATGATGTACTAGAGCAAGTGGATGAATTTGTATATCTTGGATGTGGATTTAGCCGAGATGGACGGTACACCACTGATATAGAGCGAAGAGTGAATGCGGGAAATAGAGTGAACGGAGCGTTGGGGCAACTTCTCGGCAGCCACCACCTCAGCTAGAAGGCACGTGTAGCAATACATAACGCAGTGCTTGTCCCAACATTACTGTATGGAAGCGAGAGTTGGGTATGCAGAAAAGAGTATGAAAGTAAAATTAATGCGGTCGAAATGCGATCTCTTCGGAAAATCTGTGGAGTTAGGCTGACCGACCGCATTTGTAACGACGACGTAAGAGAGCGAGTAGGTATGAAAGAGAGTATTGGTGTAAAGATGCGAAAGGGAATGCTCCGATGGTTCGGACATGTGGAAAGAATGCCGAACGAACGTCTGGTTAAGAAGATATACAATACGAAAGTGGAAGGATGTAGGTACCGAGGGAGACCGAGACTAAGCTACCTAGACCAGATCGGTCAGGTACTGAAAGAAGGTGGAGTCAAGAGTCTCCGAAACCGGCGAGCGTGTATGAAGAGAATTATGAATGTTGAGGAAGCAGAAAGTAAAGAAGTATGCAGAGATAGAGTTCTCTGGCACTCTGTTCTCTCTGCCTACCCTGCAAGGGATATGGCGTGATGATATGTATGTATGTATGTATGTATGTACAACAAGGTTTTCTATAATTTAAAAATATATTTAAATGGATTTATCTGCTACAAAATCTCCTACATTTTAAGCTTCATGGTAATTATTAGAACCAATTTCGAGCTCACTAGATACGGTTTCCTTGTACCGAAGTAGCCAGAGTTGAGTATAATAATTAAAAAAAAAACTTATAATAACGTTTTTTTTTTATTATTTTACTCAGGTCTAGTTTACTCAGGTCTGGTTTTTGTATTGACTTCCCTTTATCTGTATATCTTACAATAGCAGACCTAGATAGAATTACAGCGTTAGCGATAAGCTATTCAAAAGAGACAAAAATAGCGTAAATATTTAATGAGTTTGTTATAACCAAAATGTAATTATACAATGATCGGTTTCATGGATAACTGCAATGCAGAATTAAATTTAAAATTATTATAATCTACTAGTTTTATTATCCGTGTGTCACCACACGGATAATAAAACTAGTAGATTATAATAATTTCAGAGTAAGAATACAATTCACCACCCCTTATCTTACCCATGGGTGATTGTAAGAGACGACTAAGGGATATAAAAATGCATATAACATATATGCAAGAGAAAGAAAACTCGAAACAAAACCCTATACCCACACGTCTGACCAGCGCGGTATAGTAGGTTAATTTTCCTCCTACTACGGAGGAGGCCCGAGCCCAATAGTGGGATATATATGGGCTGTGATGATGATGACTAGTTTTATTAGATAAATATCAATTCTCGCGTTCTCGACATTTTTTCTATATAAGAAGTTAAGCGAGCTTTATAATTAGAACGTATAGCAGAATTCTCTTATGTAATTATGTACTATCAAATTTAAAGAGTAGTAAAAGTCACAATAGATGGTAAAAACATTACCAAATGTAGAACTTTAATCTTTTATTTGATACCCAAGGCATACCATTAGCATGTTTATTTTTTTTAAGTCAAGACGCTATACCGTCTCAAAAACGTCATATTGAATTTTGTATGACCTGATATAGCTTATAGTTAGCAGCCAACTAAGAGGTTTTTAACGACACTTAGTTTGTAAAGATTGTAATGAACAGAAAGTATGAAGAAAATAATGAAAACAAAACACACCGGAACAATTAGCGGCATATAAAGAGCCAGAAAAGTTAAAAAAAAAGGCAAAGATATCTAAATTCGAAACTTTCCTTTCTAGTTCAAAATGTCTTAAATGTATTGCACGTTAAATGATTTTTTTTAAATATATTTTATACCCAGAAAATTAATTAAGATTAATAAATTAAAAAAAATAACAATAAAATATGTTTGTTAAAAAAAATCTAACGCCGTGCAATTCTGAAAATCTCTTTATAATTTGGGCATTTTTTAATAATTTCAAGAGTTCGGACTCGGATATCAGTTGGGGCTAAATCGCGTATAATATCGAATTCTTTAATTTCCAAAATTGTTCAAGATATATATATACAAATTAAATACTTCTTTAAAATGTCACGAACTTATCAAAGAAAAATTATGAAAAATCTTGGGAGAAAATGTTGTTTAGTATTGTGTAACTTTAAAAAGCTTTGTGATAGTGACTATAAATACTACTAACCCTTACTTTACTTGTGAGAGTCGTAAAAGATGCCTTATATTGATCTGGATCAATCCGATTTGATATTCTCTGGTCAACAATTACATTGCCAAAGACTATTGGCATCGATCAGGTGGCCGATCATAAAACTATTACTAATAACTTTAGCAATATTTATAATACACACACACACATTACGTCGACCCCAAATAATGCAGTACGATGATGATTGTCCAACTTTAAACAAAACAGCATAGAAGTATATAATAAAATGATTTGAAACAACTTTTAGCCATTTTTACATTGCGCTAATTTTGCCAGTGTGTCTGGATGGGTATATATAATGTATCTACATACATAATCAAATGCATATCATGCCTCACCGTAGTCAGGTAAAAACTGAATTTAATCTTTACTACAAATTAACCACTACAAAATATTCAACACTATATCTTTGTTCCCGTACACTGATGAGTGGCGGCTCCCTAATTGAATATTAAATGTGCTCACAGACGGCTTGACAGCGGCTCAGACCACCCTAATCACGGATTAGGTACTTACCGACTTTGTGAAAAGTCATTGCTATAGTACCTGTGAACCATTTCAACACTTGGGCAAATTTCATGTTGTAATGATAATATGTTCGTATTTAAGTGGTAGCATTTATATTTTCTTTAATTTAATAAATTTTAATATTTATTACTACAGTAATGACGAAGTGGCTAGAATTATGTTTGTAATCAATCATTTTTTTTTTACTATTGGTTATAATTTTGATTGATCTAAAATAATAATTACTATTCTAGAGAATAGATAAAAGATTTTTAATAACGTGTTGGACGCTAAGTACCCTGTTATGGTTACCATTCTGAAAAGTACTTCAAAGGTTAGAATAATTAAAAATAAAATGAAAGCACTACAGCAGTGATTAAAAATATTAAGAACTGCCTCAATTGTTGTGGCACAAGCGTATTGCAGTCAAGAGCTTTGAATCTGCAAGATTCGGTGATTTAAGCGACAATATGGGGTTTTTTTTCAAAGAGATTCAGATCTTGTCGGGGCATGATTTTCTTTATAAGCTTATGATTATACCGATGGTTAAGTAGATATATTTTCCATGTTACCCCACTCTCGCGAAGGATAGCAGGATGGTTAAAACCGCCAACAAAAAAGGAAAATATCACATGAATACATGCTATGCCCCTCTACATGTCGGGGGTGCGAGCGGAGGGCGGTGTGGTTTTATTGAGGGAGCTCACCGCCTGGCGTGTCGACGCCCGCCAAGACGTCATTGCCCGTTGGGCAGTCCGGCTGGGGAGGCCTCGGTTCGATGTGCGGACTGTGGAGGCCTTCCGGCCGGTGCTGATGCGGTGGTTGGAACGGCGGCACGGGATGCTCTCCTTCCGACTGGTGCAGGTTTTGCAGGGCACAGATGCTTCGCCAAATACCTGCACATAGTCGTTAGAAGGGAGAGTACACCGTCCTACCACCACTGCGACTGCGACGAGGATACGGCGCAGCATACGCTCGAGGCTTGTGCCACTTGGGCAGAGCAGCGCCGTGAACTCATCGCATTCATGGGTGCTGACCTGATGCTGCCGACCATCACCAGGGCGATGCTCGACAGCGTCAGGAACTGGGACGCGGTCGCAGCCTTCTGCGAGGCAGTAGTCTCGCAGAAGGAGGCGGCGGAGCGCGTGCGCGAGGAGCGTCTCCTCGACGACGCGAGCCGTCGCCGGTGACTGGGGCGGCGTAGGCACGATTACCTGCGCCTTATGCTGCCATAGCCAAGGCTGCGGGTGACTGGACCGGGGAATTAGTCCGTCACCCGCCGAGAGGCTGACCGCGAGGAAAAGACCGACGTCCTCCCCGAGGGAGGGGATGTCGCTCAAGAAAAGGGTACCCCTCGGGGGGTATTCCGTCGGGCCGGCCACTGACGATAAGTTCACCCTGCTCCGGTGGCCGGTCCAACGACGAAGGCGAGGTTCACAGGTGGGTTATGGGTGAGCGTGCTTACGCCCCTCTGTTGCCCCGGACAGAGTGGTGCGAGGAGCGCGACGAACGTAGCCCACCCCACAAAAAAAAATGCCCTTCTACATAAGGAAAATGGTATAAGAGTAAACCTTTGGCAAGCTATAAAAATCACTAGCATTCGATTGGAAATTTCTTCACAGAAAAAGGAAAATATATTAACACTTTTTATTTTAATCCGATATGTAAATAAACATCATTATTATGTAGGTACATAATAATGATGTTTATTCACTACATCGATAATACAATATTATAATATTATTATATAGTAACTTAGTTTACAGTTACGGTTACTTGGTTACTTTCTCAAAGTTGAACTATTATCCCAAGGAAACACACTACTGGGATAAAAGTCTAACCTTATGTCTTAGTCCAGAAAATGATCTATAAGTGTGCCATTTTTATCTAAATCTGTTCAATGGATTATTTAACGTGATTGAGTAACAAACATTCAAACATATTCACAGACTTTCGCACTTATAATATTAGTAAGATAATACGATTGACTTACTCAATAAAATAACTTAATGTCACTTATCATGCCTTATATCACCTGGGCTGGGTGGATGTCGTAAAAGACGACTAAGAGCCTTATAACGACCTGGGCTAACTCTATCTGATGCCGTTTGGTCAACAATTACATTCCCAAGGAGGGTTGACGGCTGGCAGGCGGCCGGTCATAAAACTATTGCCAATAACTTTTACAATATGTACTATGAACAAATAGTACATATCGTATCGACTCCAAATAATTGGGATAAGAGTAGGACAATGATGATAAATGATGATGAAGGTAATGTCTGCAATGCGCTTATTAACATATCGAAGCTTACTATTGGACACAGACCTCTTCAAGTAGAATTATGCCGTGGAATAATCACCATAATTCATAGGTGAATTAATGTCATAACTTCCTGAAGAATAATGCTGCTGCCTATTCTACTAATTATCTCTTAGCTGATTTTTACTATTCCAATAGGATAACATTGTGATACATAAATTTTCCATTTTATACTAACCAAGTCATATTGAAGAAAACTTCGTCAATATATCTTTTAGCTATTGTAACACTATAGTTTAAGATCTCAACCACGATCATAGTTTACGTCCAAAGTTTTAGTGTTTCTATGACGATAATGGATAACATTTAAGAACACATTATCGCTAGTCTTTCGACGTAGGGAAATTCCATTGGCTATGAATCTCTATATTCCACGCAAACTGTGTGGAAGGATGGCAGGCCGTCGTACGATCCTGTAACTTGCCTTCTTATCTCTCGCTGTTATTTGAGCAGACGTAAGACACCTTAGTCCTCCCGTGACCATGATCACTGTAAATTATTCGAAACGTCAGGTAATTAAAAATCAAATACAAACGCGATAGAATCCGTAAAAGTACTTTTATTTTAAATGTGTAACACTCGCGACAAACATTAGAAATCATCAATAAAATTACATTAAAAATTTTACATAAAATTGATAGATATTTGTACAGTTAAGTTAATAACAGTAAAATTATTACAACTCATATTATGTACGATAACGTATTGAAGTATAATAATAAATATACGCTTCATCGAATTTCCATCGAAGTGAATTTGGTATCGCATTAAAAGCAGCACCATTTCAGTAATGTCAAAGGCATTCTATAATTTAATTTGTATGCTACTCTATCGCTATAGCGATTAATCTATCAGTAAAGATAAATTAATATTATTACTTGTGAACTCAGTGTAAACTGAATTTATGTTTGGAAACTAACTGGAATATAGAGATTTAGACCCCTGTAATCCTACCAAAGTGACTTTAGATGAAGATTAAGTGATAACTAATTTTAAGCGTAACCCACCTATTGTATATTGTAATCCTATTACTTATAAATTAAAAGTTGTTATATAAAGTGTTACCTAAGTTAGACTTACTATTATTATAAAAGATAATATTTAATTATGGAAGCGAGAGTTGGGTATGCAGAAAAGAGTATGATAGTAAAATTAATGCGGTCGAAATGGTATCTCTGCGGAAAATCTGTGGAGTTAGGCTGACCGACCGCATTCGTATCGACGACGTAAGAGAGCGAGTAGGTATGAAAGAGAGTATTGGTGTAAAGATGTGAAAGGGAATGCTCCGATGGTTCGGACATGTGGAAAGAATGCCGAATGAACGCCTGGTTAAGAAGATATACAATGCGAAAGTGGAAGGATGTAGGTACCGAGGGAGACCGAGACTAACCTAACTAGACCAGATCGGTCATGTACTGAAGGAAGGTGGAGTCAAGAGTCTCCGAAACCGGCGAGCGTGTATGAAGAGAATTATGAATGTTGAGGAAGCGAGTGAAGTATGCAGAGATAGAGTTCTCTGGCACTCTGTTCTCTCTACCTACCCTGCAAGGGATATGGCGTGATGATATGTATGTATGTATGTATAGTATTAAGTGTCTATTAACCTATCTAAAAATGTCTTGTATAGGAATCGAGGCCGTCGAATTGATAACGTCCACTTCCTAACTAAAATTTTTGTCGTTAAGCTTACAAAACAGATTAGATAACAATAATTAGACTTGGTATTATAAGTTTGCCAAAGTAACGCTACTACTAGTGAGTAGCTATTCACATTCAGCTTGTTTTGCCGACTCCCATTTGAAAATAAGGGCTGGTGACATATTTATTAATAGGTCATAGCCATATAAGGAATATAATTGTAATTCTTAGTCTGTTTTTGTATTATTAGGCTTATTAAATTTAACGTGAAATATAGTTTTTGTGTAAAGTTATAACGTTAAAAAAAAGAAAAAAACAGGATAGTAAAAAGCACAAATGAATCAAAACAATTTGTAATTAATAACATCATCAAAATACAGGTCGTTTACAGTATTGATTAAACCACAACAAGATATGACCAAATACATAGTCATCTGGCATGACAGCAACATCAGCAAATGGGTCCACATTTGAAGAACCCCCATCTCCAGAAAGACCTCCCGAAGAGGGATAAGCATGTGATTGAACAGGATGCTCATAATTCTTTTCAAAAGTAACTTCACCTGAAGACTTCCAAGTTAATCTTTGAATTTTTCCATGCCATCTTACCAGGACTGATGGGTAGGGTTCTTCTGACTTCACAGTTCTTAATACACATGCCGAACTGTCTAAAGTTGGCGTCTCTTTCTCGTAATCCGTTGCAGAAGGTTGAACATTTTTATCTTCAATAACTACTCGTCCATTAGTAAGTCCAAATATAAATAAAAATATCAGTGGATACAAATATTTCATGTTGTCTGCCGTAAGCAAAAGCGAGAAATGAAGTAAATTTACTGGAGTACGGATACGTTCCGCACGTACCTATATAGTTTGATAAAGAGGGTAAAAGTCAAGTTATCGTGTTTACTTTAGATAACCTGTCTACCGAATATCAGTATAGTTGAATAATAAAAACATTATTTATGTAATATTAAAAATTATCTTAGTTTATATTAATCTTAGTTTTTATTATAATTTATATAATGACTTCTAATGTTTACGCGAGTATTACACATTTGAAATAAAACTACTTTTACGGATTCTATCGCGTTTGTATTTGATTTGAATTGATTTAATTTTATTATTGAAAGTAGGCCGCCACTCAAAAATTCAATAATAAAATTAGTATCATGCCTCCTGAGTTTTCTCGCCGGATCTTTCTCAGAGTGGCCGCGTTCCGATCCGGTAGTAGCTGAATAGTTTTTGTTAGTTTTATAAAAATTGTAAAATTGCCACAATAATAATTATCATAAATTAAATACCTTAATAATAACAAATCATAAACAACATAAATTTTATATATAGAATCATTCTCTTTTGTACTGGCAATGAATTGTATTAATTTTGTATAAAAATGTGGGTCAAAATTTAATATCTTATAGGGTAGATATAAATAAATTTCTGTAATAACAATGACATATTGGACGTAAGACACCTCAGTCCTCCCGTGACCATGATCACTGTAAAGTGTTCGAAACGTCGGGAAATTATAAATCAAATACAAACGCGATAGAATCCGTAAAAGTAGTTTTATTTCAAATATAATTTATATGTTACCTTTTTATATATTGCACTCTGTGGTAGTGGCTACGAATACTACCAACTCTCACTTTGCGCGCGGATGTCGTAAAAGACGACTAAGAGCTTTATAACGACCTGGGTCAACATCACCTTTTTTTTTTAACGCTGTGGAAACGCCTTTACGCCGTAACCCCTTCCCGCCGATGTCGTCACGGGAGGGAGTGTGGGACTCGCCGACCGACTAGTCCGACCGGCATATCCACTAAAACCACAGCGGCCCCCTTCCGCGCTTTTACGGGACGCCGAAGAGATCGTCTACTGACATTCGATCCCCGACAGGGTCACCATCACCTGATGCCGTTTGATCAACAATTACATTCCCAAAGAGGGTTGACGGTCAATTATAAAACTATTGCCAATAACCTTTGCAATATATAGGAAGTACCTACATATTGCGTTGACTCCAAATAATTGGGATAAGAGCAGGAGAATGGATGGATTATCTTTTTGACTAGCAATGGTTATACCCCGACTACTGCATCTTGGTCAACGAAAGGGCGTTGCCAAACTCCATAACTCGCCGTATTAGTTCTCAGCGTCAATTATGAGGGCTTTAATTTGATATTAAGAGTACACTAATATTGAGAGTTGTTGATAAAGTGTGTTAGGTTTTTATCCACTTTGCTTTAAACTTAAAGTAAAACATATCATTTCAATGCATACTGTATTCATATTATAATTTTATCAATTGATTTTTATGCAAGTGAAGTCTTTAATCTTGGATTTTACTTATCTTAGGTTAAGAAGACTAGCTGTAGGTCTTTAGGCCAACAATGCTAAGTCTATAAGAGTCAATAACGTGAATATACTATAGTTAAAGTTCTGAATATATAATATTACTTGACTGTATTCATTATAATTTTTCCGTGTGGTGACGGAGTAAAAATACAATTCACCAACCCCTATCTTACCCGTGGGTGATCGTAAGAGACGTCTAAGGGATACAAAACGTATATAGCATCTATGCAAGACAAGAAAAACTCGAAACAAAACCCTATAGCAACACGTCTGACTAGCGTGGTATAGTAGGTCAATTTCCTTACCATTAGGGAAGAGGCTCGAGCCCAACAGTGGGACATATATGAGCTGAGATGATGATTATGAAGATGATGTATTAATTATTAACATTCATTTTCAATCTTAAATTATCACATATAGGAACTACACTTGCACTTACAACGATTGCAAATTCGTTCCAAACGCCTTTTCAATTGGGCCAGTCATGGTAGATATTTAGATAAATGGTGACCTGTATTTTCAATTTTACATTAGATGTTTTGGACACCATCTACCAGAAAATAATTACAGATTGAGTCGATTTTCCATGTAGTGACGAAGTAAGAATACAAATTTTAACTCCCTTTCTTACCAGTGAGTTATCAACTGGATGATCATAAAAAGCAACTAAGCCACACAAGCAATCAACGTCACTGCGTGAGAAGGAGAACGAGAAATAATTCTAGTCCAACATGTTTGACCAGCGTGGTATAATAGGTCAACTTTTCTACCACTGTGGAGGAGGTGATTAAAGTTCAGTAGTCGAATGTATATGAGCTGAGATGATGATGGTGATGATAAATTTAATATGTTTGCATTTTTCTATAATTAAAGTTGCATTAAGCAATTGATAAACAATCATATAAATGCTTGAAATTTAGCATTTCACATGCAAATAATAAAAAAAAATAACATTGTGGCAATGGATTCCCAATAAGTGTTGCAATCCCACGTATACTAATCTTATCACTCGCAATTATTTTTTATAATTAACGTATTATGTCAAATATTAAAAATAAACAAATACATTTTATAAGATGCTACACTGAGCCAACTAAAAGATCATTAGAAAAAACTATTAATAATTTCACACTTGTCGGGCTCCATTTGCAAAGTAACATTGATAACTTTGGTGACTTATTAATTTTGTTATTATTATTGGTCAATGTTATCGCAAAAGTTGTTTTGTGATATATATATATATATATATATATATATATATATATATATATATATATATATATATATATATATATATATATATATATATATATATATATACTAGCGACCCACCCTCCCTTCGCTTCGGTTACGTCTGTTCAGTTGTGTAGATTACTTTTGCTACATCCTTTAAGAGAAGGATTTTTTTAAATTTCTATTTCATTTGACCTTTATAGGGCAGAAAGAAAGTCCATACCAAATTCCAAGTCTTTAGAAGCTATATTTAAAAAATATGATTAATATTCCAATCCAGCAACCCTCCTTGCGGGTAGAATTTCGTAAAATCCGTTCTTAGCTGACTTCTACTCGGCGAAAGGAATATTCGTACTAAATTTAAAGTCTTATGGTTCTAGAGATATCGTGATGAGTCAATAAATTATAGGTGGAAATCTCTTATCTATATATATAAAAGAAAGTTGTGTTAGTTACAACATTAATAACTCAAGAACAACTGAACCAATTTTTGTGATTTTTTTTTTTTGAGTTTTCTTCGTCGGAAATAGGATATTAAAATATGATATTAATCAACAAAAAAAAATCAATAGAAAACATCAGTTTAAACGTTCATTTAATCACGATATAACAAAATGCAACTCACAGCTCATGTAATCTATATATATATATATATATATATATATATATATATATATATATATATATATATATATATATATATCTCACTATATCTTTAAACGAGCAATTCTTGTATATATATATGTATATATATATGTAATCTGAATCTCGGAAACGGCTCCAACGATTCTTTTGAAATTTAACATACAAGCGGTTCCGGGGGCCATTAATCGATCTAGCTAGGTTTCATTTATAGAAAATATTGATTTGTTAGTATTTTTCAGCAACAAAAAATGTAATTTTCCCTTGAATTAAAACTATTAGAATATGACGGTTTTCAAATTTTGACGCTGTCATTAAGAATAGACATTTAGCTCAGTTGGCAAATCGAGCTCGGTTCGGATCCTTACTTTTTCTTATTTACTTTTTGGCCTTTTTTTATTATTTTATTAATTATTATCATTTGCCCGCATCTTTGTCTGCGTAAAAGTCGAAAATGGCTCTAATAGAATTTTTGTTTGTTTTTTATGTTATTAATTTTATTATTATTTATTAAATTATTAGGTATAAATGTTTGCATACTTATATAGTATAACAATCTTATCCATGTGGTGACGGAGTAAGAATACAATTCACAACCTCCTATCTTACCCGTGGGTGAACGTAAGAGACGACTTAGGGATATAAAATGCATAATATATAACATCTATGCACGAAAAGGAAAACTCAAAACAAAACCCTATACCAACACGTCTACCAGCAGTATGGTAGGTTAACTTCGCTCCCATTACGAAGAGGGCCCGAGCCCAACAGTGGGACGTATATGGGCTGTGATGATGATGATAACAATCTTTATTATAATGTAGGGAAGGTTCAATAAACATGAAAATCAAATGAAATTTTGTTATATATTATGAACACGAGGCTTTTTTCCTAACAGGCTATGTTTTGAATACACCGCGCTCATGCCGACCGACGGAAGGGTAGGCGGCCCCATAACCCACCGTCTTTTGCATTGAAACTAGGCAGACCACTGGTACCGCTTCAATGACATCCACCCGCGATACTTCACCTATTACAGTATTTCTTTGTAAACAATATCTTTTATTTTTCTTTCGGATGCTAGAATTACTAGGCTACTCTGTGAGCTTACTCTGAAGCATGTCACATACAACTGCCTATGGGAGAAGCAGCTTTCTCTCAAGTCTACTCCCGTTACCTTAAGAATTTGACCTCGACCTTTGTTTATTATTATTGCCAAGCAGACTTTAATGGCAAACTGCACTCTCTGAAATTTGAAGGAGTAATTTGATGGAGAATCCTAGGAATAAAGACAGACTCTGCTCGAGAACAACCAGTAGGTATAGTTGACCCGATTACAATGCAAAGTAATACTTTTTCTTGCAAACTGGCGGCATTGTACAATTTTGGCGCGCCAGCTCTCAATTTTAAGATGTGAGTTGGGAGACCGGGAGCCTTCAGAGTACTCAGGAACTCAGCCGGCTTTCGGACTTGGAGTTTATCACTTATTCGAAGGATTTATTTTAATATTCGACCTGTTCGAATGATTTAAAATTAAAACGGGTAATACATCTTATGAGCGATAAATTTCAGTTATACGATGCAATGTGTTATCATGGCTCTCAATTACAATATTTGGCTTAGAAAATTGCTGTTCAACCATTTAAAATTTCAAAATCTACGTTCCTATGACACCGTGTCCTAAAAGTGTATGACCTCTTTATAGCTTAAAAACTTTCAAATTCCGGATTAATACAGTAGGTATTGTGATTTTGTAGACATTCAAATTTTAAAGAGTATTTCCATTTTTTGTGAGCTTTTATATGAGTTCAACCTTTTCAGGGTTCCGTATCCAAAGCGTAAAACGGCACCCTATAACTAAGACTTCGCTGTCCGTTCGTCCGTTCATCTGTCTATCACCAGGCTGTACCGTGATAGTTAGACAGCAGTCAGATAGAAATTTTCACAGTTGATGTATTTCTGTTGCTGCTATAACGAAAAATACTAAAAAACAAAAGAAAATAAATAATTAAGGGGTACTCCCATATAACAAACGTGATTTTGGCTCTTTTTTGCTCGATACATTTTTTTAGTTTCTATGTTTGTTCTACTTTTTGCCTTTTATTTTTTCATTATTTTTATTATATTTAAATATATCTTCCAAAACACACTAAGAAGATAATACCGAGCAAGGCTCGGTCCTCCAGATATTATATATATATATATATATATATATATATATATATATATATATATATATATATATATATATATAACAGAAGGTTGTATTAGTTTCAACACTTATAACTCGAGAAAGGCTGGACCAATTTTTATGATTTTTATTTTTTTGAGTTTGTTATCGTCGGGAATAGGATAATAAAATATGATATTAATAAACAAAAAAAAAAAAAAAAAAAATATCAGTTCTAAACGTTGATTTGTTCATGATGTAACCAAACGCGACTGACAGCTCGCGTCATTACGTGGTCTAATGGTTTGTTTGAAAAATACCGCGAAAAGTTGAAATTTAATTTGAGCGGTCAGAGTTTATTTTGTGCGTGTTACGATTTTTTACGACTATTGTTATAATAAATCATATTATGTCTATATTGTCATCAACAATGCCGCGACCAATAAGATCAAATCTTTCCCTAAAAAGCCGTAACGCAATTAGAATTCAAAACATCACGTATGTAACCACGGCAGAAAAACAACATATTGCAAGGGAAGACGATTAACGTAGAGACGTTGATATAGCCCAACTTCGTGCTTCTCAATCAAGAGAGCAAAGCGAGGCAGCCCGTGAAACGGCTCGGTTGACAATGCGAAATCGTCGAGCAAATCTCAGAGATCAACAATTAGATAATTTTCAACGCGCATGAAGAAAATGTCGTATAACACAAGGTACTTCTTCATCTTGCTGGCAAGTTAGTTATTAATATACTTGATTTTTTTAATGTATATATTATTCATATTTATTATCATAATAAAAACGCAACTTAATCATTTTGAATTAATCGAAATCTGCTCATCTCATTCATTAACTGTTAGGCGAAATGAGGTGTGCCGGGTCAGCTAGTATATATATATATATATATATATATATATATATATATATATATATATATATATATATATATATATATATATATATCTATATGGTAGCGACTACTAATACTACCAATCCTTACTTTGCTCGTGGATGTCGTAAATGATGACTAAGAGACTTGTAACGACCTGGGACAACTCTATCTGATGCCGTTTGGTCAACAATTACATTCCCAAGGAAGGTTGACGTCTAGCAGGTGGCCAGTCATAAAGCTATTGCCAATAATTTTTACAATATGTACTATGAAAGAAGAGTACACACTATATAGACCCCAAGTAATTGGGATAAGAGTAGGAGAATGATGACGATGATATAATATATACTAGGGTGGGTCAAAACACTTTTAATTTTTTTTCTATTAGTTACCATGAAAATACCGTCTGAGATGACAAAAAAAAGGGTGGTAAGGTTTCAGCTCTTAATATTAATATTACGAGGTGACTCCTTGTGATTTTGGATTTCCCATTTAAATAACAGAGGAATTTCTTTTTTTTTGTTTGGATTTATAATGCACTCGAACGAATAAATGTCTAGTGAAAGTCAAAACATATATTTGTAGGAAATTTAACGATCTACAAAAAAGGTCTGAAATAATTTTTTGCTAAGTTGACTCGTTTAAAAGTTATTCGAGGTTAAAGTCCAGCATCAAATAGTTAAAGATTTATATAATAATATAATATTTATTTTTTTAGTCAGGACATTTTCTTACAATCTTTATATATCGTCATATATCATCTTCATATATATATATATATATATATATATATATATATAAATATCTATCTGAAAGTAAACTTTTCTTATTTTCTTTTCCGATACCTTTGATATTTAATTGCACCCCTCGATCTTGATTAAACATTTAAGTTTGTTTGTTAGAGCGTTGAATAATTGAAGACAAAGTATCTTCAAATTAGTACTTTGTCACTCTTGAAAATTGTTTTACTCTTCGTAAAATTAGATGGGAACAAATTTTTCATTAAGTTAGCCTCATTATTCGCGAATTGTATATGGTTTATATTATGTTTATATGGTGGTTTTGTGTTTGGATTAATTACTTGTATTTCATGTATAGTAAAAACTGATCTAGATACGGAGTAACACGTTAAGCCTAGTTCAAGTCAAGAGAACTGTTGAGCTGCATCGTATGTAAGTTTACACGAACTTTTTAGAGTAAACTCCTTAAGAATCGATTTTCATATAAGGCGCCCGGTATGAGAAAAATTTGAGGAGTAAAATCTAGTGATCGAATGACCTCGTTACGTTTGGTTGGTGCGCAACTTATTCTGCGCACCTTTCACTTTCTGACGTGAGATAATACTTCACTGAACTGTTTTAATAAATGTAAATATATATATATATATATATATAATTTTTTAGTCAAATGAGCTTTTTTGCGCCTGTTTCGATAATCGTACTTAAGGCGTAAACTCCGGTCGTGCGTCGGAGCTGACACACACACTTTCTTAGAATTACTTTTGGCTTCTTCATAACTCAAAAACTATTTAACATATACACATTACAACTATTATTTTTTAGGTACTATTTAACTGATCAAGGCACCATCTTTATGTTGTATGTACGTTATTGGTTTTATATTATATTGTCTTAAAAGATTGATTTACTGATAAAAGAGAAAGCCGGAAACCCGACTGGGTGGGTTTGGGGAATTTATTGGTAGGCAGCGGGTTAAGCTATATCTTTGGTATTGGAAAGGTCCATGGGTGGCAGTAACACTTACCATCAGGTGTGCTGTTTGCTCGTGTGCCACCATAAGCAATAAAAAGTAAAAAAATAAAATCTACTATTTACTATTACTGATTTACTGACAATACTTTCCGTGTGGTGACGGAGTAACAATACAATTCACCACCCCCTATCTTGCCCGTGGGTATCGTAAAAGATGATTAGAAGATTATATTCTTTAATCGTTTTTAACATCCTTATGGCATCTGTGCAAGAGAAGGAACACTTGAAATAAAACCAACCAACACGCCTGTCCAGTGTGGTATAGTAGGTCAATTTCCCTCCCTTTTTCGAGGAGGCCCGAGCCCAACAGTGGAACATATCTGGACTGAGATGATGATGATAAAAATGGCAAGTGAAATGTTGAAATTCTGAAGATAGATCATAAGTTATATGCTTCACGTAATTAATGCAACTATTGAAATTTATAAAGTCAAAGTTTAAATTTTCTTAAGAATGTTATACTTTTTTCAAGAAAGAATACATTACCAGATTGTCTTCAGAACTTGGCACTCAACTAGATCTTTAATCTTTTGTCCATGAAGTCGACAAACGATTTATTATCATAATACTGAATTTAACTTCCATTTCAAATTAGTTATTTGATTAATGAAGATAACTAACAACTATAAGCAAGCAATAATTGCTTTTAAATGTTGTGACCGGGTTAAAAAAGATAAAGAATTTACTAGTTTCTCTGATTTATGAATTAATTTTATTCATCATTCCCCTACTCTTATTCCAATTACTTGGGGTCGATACAATATGTACTCTTTACTTACTTCTTTTTCAAAGTACACATTGTAGAAGTTATTTGCAATAGTTTTATGACCGGCCGCCTGCCAGACATCAACCCTCCTTGAGAATGTAATTGTTGACCAAACGGCATCAGATGAAGTTGGCCCAGATCTATATAAAGCTCATAGTCGTCTTTTACGACATCCACGAGCAAAGTGAGGGTTGGTAGTATTCGAAGCCGCTACCACACAGCATATGATTTATGAATTAATTTATAAAACAAATAAAGGATTAAAATATGTGAGATTTAGACCACATCTGTTGAAAACCCAGTCCAACTGCGTTACTATTTAGGTTATAATAAGAGCTATATGTAGTGATAAATTCCAGTTTTTGTTCTTCTTCTTTATTTTTGTCTTTACGACAGACATTTTACTTATACTCTAATTTATATTTAAATTAAAAAAATCATGCCTACGAAATATAGCCTAAATTCGAACTAACTGTATTTTCTATCAAAACTTTTACAGCCACTTTGCTTATCTCTCTACCATGAGCAACTTCATCCGGGGACTGTCCGCTATCTAGTGAAGCCAATTTCCGAATACAAGCGTACCTTTACCAATGATTTTATATAATTTGATATTGAAATAACCTAATATTTACTACTAGCATTTGCCCGCGACTTCGTCCGCGTAAATGTCGAATATGGTTCTAATAGGTTCATAATCATTCATCAGAAAAAATCCTTTCTTATCGGATGCCTGTGTCCCAAAAAGAACACACCCTTTTTTAATTTTTTTTTTGGGGTGGGCTACGGTCGGCGCATTCCTAGCACCACTGCGTCCGGGGTGACAGAGGGGCGTAAGCACGCACACCCGTAACCCACCCGTGACGTCGCCTTCGTCATTGGGCCGACCACCGGAGCAGAGTGACTTGACGTCAGTGGTCGGCCCGACGGAATACCTTTAAGGAGTACCCTCTCCTCGACCGACGTCCCCACCTCGAGTAGGATGTCGGTCTTTTTCCTCACGCGGTCGGCCTCTCGGCGGGTGACGGACTAATTTCTCGATCCAGCCACCCGCGGCCTCAGCTAGGGCGGGATCAGGCGCAGGTAATCGCGCCTGCGCCGTCCCAGTTGCCGGCGGCGGCTCGCGTCGTCGAGGAGACTCCTTCCGCGAGACTACTACCTCGCAGTAGGTTGCGACCGCGTCCCAGTTCCTGACGCTGTCGAGCATCGCCCTGGCGATGGTCGGCAGCGTCAGGTCGGCACCGATGATTGCGACGAGTTTACGACGCTGCTCTGCCCAAGTGGCACAAACCTCGAGCGTATGCTGCGCCGTGTCTTCGTCGCAATCGCAGTGGTGGCAGGACGGTGTACTCTCCCTCCTGACAACCTTGTATTAGGTATTTGGTGAAGCATCCATGCCCCGTCAAAATCTGTACCAGTCGGAAGGAAAGCACCCCGTGCCGCCGTTCCAACCACTGTATCAGCACCGACTGGAAGGCCTCCACGGTCCGCACACCGCACACCAAACCGAGGCCTCTCCAGCCGGACTGCCCAACGGGCAATGACATCTAGGCGGGCGTCGACGCGCCAGGCGGTGAATTCCCTCAAAGAGACCACACCGCCCTCCGCGCGCACCCCCGACGCCCGCCGATACAAATCGGCGAGTATTTCCGCCTCCAGGACCCACTGGGCCCGGCCAACAGGCACGCTGCCTCCGTCGCCACCGTGCGGTACCCGCGTACGGCCCTGACCGCCATGGCCTTCTGTCGTCGCCACAGAAGAGCCCTGAGTCAGACGGTCAGGAACCCCACCCACACCGGTGAGCCGTACAGGGCCATCGACCGGACGACCCCCGCGTACAGCTGTCGGCACGTGGCGCTCGGGCCGCCCACATTCGGCATAAGCCATGAAAGGGCTGACGCTGCGCCGACGGGCCGCGGAGCGAGCCTGCGGTAATGCTCCCGAAACCACCAATGTCCGTCGAGAATCAGGCCCAAATACCTCATATGGGCCCGGATGCTGATGTCAACCGAATTGACGGTGATCAAAACGCCGATGGGAGGGCCCATGCGGGGCCCATGGGACAAGAGGGCCTCCGTCTTGTCCACGGCCACTCTCAACCCCAGTGCCTCGATCCGCCTGACAATCTCTTCGGTGCCGAGAGTCGCCAGGCTTGCCGCCTCCTCCAGCGTCCCACCGTGGGCTGTGACGAGCGTGTCGTCGGCGTAACACATCACGCCCAGCCCGAGTGGGAGGCTCCCTCTCAACGCCCAGTCATAGCCGATGTTCTACAGGGTGGGTCGGAGGACTACACCCATAGGACACCGCACATCATGGGCGTTCACACAACGTCCCCTACTCGGTTGGTGTAGAGGACGCTGCGCCCCTCAGATAGTCTACCAGTAGCCGCCTCAGGTAAACTGGCACTCCGTGGTATTGGAGTGCCTCCCTGATGCAACTAAATGGCAGACTATTGAATGCGTTGGCGATGTCCAGGGACACCACCAACAGCACTCCTCCACCGGCGAAAAAAAAAACACACCCTCGAAGTTTTAGGCCTCTACGACCAGTAGTTTAGGCGTAGTGCGTTGTTCCATCATTCAGGACAAAGCATTTTATACATACATACATACATATCATCACGCCATATCCCTTGCAGGGTAGGCAGAGAGAACAGAGTGCCAGAGAACTCTATCTCTGCATACTTCACTCGCTTCCTCAATATTCATAATTCTCTTCATACACGCTCTCCGGTTTCGGAGACTCTTGACTCCACCTTCCTTCAGTACCTGACCGATCTGGTCTAGGTAGGTTAGTCTCGGTCTCCCTCGGTACCTACATCCTTCCACTTTCGCATTCTATATCTTCTTAACAGACGTTCGTTCGGCATTCTTCCCACATGTCCGAACCATCGGAGCATTCCCTTTCGCATCTTTACACCAATACTCTCTTTCATACCTACTCGCTCTCTTACGTCGTCGTTACGAATGCGATCGGTCAGCCTAACTCCACAGATTTTCCGAAGAGATCGCATTTCGACCGCATTAATTTTACTTTCATACTCTTTTCTGCATACCCAACTCTCGCTTCCATACAGTAATGTTGGGACAAGCACTGCGTTATGTATTGCTACACGTGCCTTCTGGCTGAGGTGGTGGCTGCCGAGAAGTTGCCCCAACGCTCCGTTCACTCTAACACAAAGCATTATATATATATATATATATATATATATATATATATATATATATATATATATATATATATATATATATATATATATATATATATATACGCGTAAATACAACAATACACCTACTATAAATAATTAGACTAATTAATTGACCAGTTTAGTTACTTCATAAATCATCAATTGATTACTCAAAGATTATTTTAATGTTAAATTAACATTAACAAACATGTGATTATTTCTCTCATTGTAATTTCTATACTAAAGATTGTAAACACGTGCACGTGCACGTGCTCCGAGCCCTATAAATACGGACGCACTGTCGCAATACATTCTTCGGGTTGAGAGCCTTCGGGCTCGCCCGCAGTCCGGTTTAGCTGTAAAAGCCCCTTCGGCTAACAGCTCGCAGTTGGTACGTTTTAGTGGGTATTCAGTGTCCCCTTCAGGGCCTGCGAGTCCCACATACCCCGCCTGTGGCGGGTATGCGAAAAATGCATTTTTAACGACTGCGTTACCAAAAAAAAAAAAAAAAAGAACAAAAAAAAGCAATACATTCATTCGTGTTCGAGTCTTTGCACCGTACGGAGCTCTTTGAGGCGACGTTACGCTACTCGTTGAAGAATCCAACGTTTAAACAGTAACTTGTGGAGTTTTATCTCGAAGATCAAAACCATACCATGAGTAATCCACGTAACTAACAACAGTGACGTCGGCAATGGTGACGTCACAGCTTTTAAAAATATAATGGTGGTGCCTCCTGCGTCATGATTGGTTCCTCCTTCGTCATATATATATATATATAAAAGTTTTGGTTCAATACTCGAACCTCTGGGTACTACTGAGGCATGTATATAGTAAATATTATATTTTTTATTAAATACGCTTTTTTTTTCTTTTTTTTTTTACGGGTGGGTTATGGTCGGCGCTCTTCTCGCACCACTCCGTCGGGGCGACAGAGGGGCGTACGCACGCATACCCGCAAACCACTCATGAACCTCGCCTACGTCGTTGGACCGGCCACTGGAGCAGCGTGAACTTGTCGTTAGTGGCCATTATTAAATACGCTAAGGAAATAATTCTTGTATTATGGGGGACTGTACGAACTATAGCGTTCGTACATTCTTCTATGAGGAAAGGTAATCTATTCAGTATACCGCGCTGATCAGACGTGTTGATATAGGGTTTTCAGTATATATATCTCGTACGTAGATGTATATTAATTACGCTGGTCATCTTTTACAACACACATAGTCTAGATAGGGGTAATTAATTGTATTCTTAAACTGTTATCATACGGAAATGTCTCAGAAGATACTTCAAGACATCGTCCCAACTATTATAGTATATGGTGTTACGTTTCATCATCATCCACATCATCACAGCCCATATATGTCCCACTGTTGGGCTCGGGCCTCCTCCGTAATGGGAGGGAAATTAACCTACTATACCGTGCTGGTCAGACGTGTTGGTATAGGGTTTTGTTTCGAGTTTTCCTTCTCTCGCATACATGTTATATGCGTTTTATATACCTTAGTCGTCTCGTACGATCACCCACGGGTAAGATATGGGGTGGTGAATAGTATTCTTACTCCCTCACCACACGGAAGATATGTTACGTTTATTGTCCATTATTATGTCGTATTCATTTCTCATAATATTTATATATTATAATCTGTTTGAGACGATTGTTTTATTAATATTATTATTTATTTATAATGAATTGTATTTAAGAAACACTGTAATTAACAATACCAATTACAAAATAGGGATAACAATAGCTATTCTATTAAAATGTCTCGTTAAATAACTTTGTAAATGTGGTATTACCTTCGTTATATTGTTCATCAATTATAACATCTTTAATGATGTTTAAAAATTTAAATATATCTTTATATATTTTTATTTTTGTTAACAGAAGATTACGGATTCTTGATGACGTTGATGATTACGGCAGTACATTCTGGTAGAGGGACCTGAAAAATGTAGATTTATTTCCTACTAGGTTAGCACGCTATTTTTTTTTTATTGCTTATGGTGGCAAACAAGCAGACAGCACAACGGATGGTAAGTGTTACTACCGCCCATGACCTTTGCCAAGAGTATGGCTAGGCCACTGCCTACCATTACGAAACCCCTAACCCACCCTAGTTGGTCTTCCGACTCTCTCATTCACCGAACGATCATAAAACAAAGATTAAATGAAAATTGCAAAAAATATTGTAGCTAACAATAATTTTTGCAATCTTTACAATGGTATAGGTTATAGACGTTTACTTACTTTGTTTCCTTACTTTGCTCGTGGATGTCGTAAATACGACTAAGACGCCTTATAATGACCTGAGCCAACTCCATCTGATGCCGTTTGGTCAACAATTACATTCCCAAGGAGGGTTGATGTTTGGCAGGTGGCCGGTCATAAAACTATTGCCAATAACTTTTACAATATGTACAATGAAATATTGTATCGACCCCAAGTAATTGGGATGAGAGTAGGAGAATGATGATGAGGTTATAGACGTTTACTTTAAGTAAATATGTATGATTAACAAAATATTCGTAATTTAGATTACAAAATTATAATATTGCAAAAGCTAATTAAGTATTTACTAAAAAAAATCGGTATGATAAGAATAAGATAAAATAGGTATGATAATAACGGAATGAAAGATGGAGTAATTTTTTAATTTAAAGTATTAAATGTCTTTAAATTTAAAGTATTAAATGCCTGTCAGAGAATCTGGCATAAAGAAATTTCCACCTCACAAAATAAAAATGTCCTTAACATATGTTGAGATTTTTTTTAAATATTTCTTCAATTCTTAACTAGTTTTTTTAATCAATTATATTTGTATACTATGTTAATGGTTACCATAGCCATAGAGTAAAATAATACACTAGAAAACCATAGCAAACTTAAAAATGATAAAGCTTACAAGACCATTAGTGGTAGGACCACGCTGTTGGCAGTTTTCTGTCTACAGCTGCGGGCTGGTCCATCTCAGGTAGTAAGCCTCATTAAAAAGGAGTATTCTGGAAGTCAGTTTCTCTGAAGATATATTTCTCCCCAATAGTTTTTTATGAGCTATGTTCTAGTTTCTCTCTACAGGCGCGGGCCGGTCCGTCCGGAGTTGTACCACACTTTTGCAAAAGATCGACATCTGAGCAATGGCAATGTGCTTCGTTCGGTGAGCGAGGGAGCTGGAAGCCCAATTGGGTGGGCTTGGGGTTTATGTTAGTAGGCAGGGGCCTAGCTATACTTCTGGTTTAGTAAAAGTCCATTGGCGGTAGTATACCAGGTATGCTGCTTGCTCGTTTGCCACCATAACCAATAAATTAAAAAAAAAAAATACCTACGATTTCTATGACAACGGTTATAATGTCAAAGGCTAGTAGCCTTTGATATTATAACCGTTGATAAGATGGCATACGTCACCTTGAAGACGTAAGATATAATATGAAGCGAAATTTGCATGTCCTAAAATAGTTCACGATGGTGTAAGTGGCAGCACGATTGGGCCTGATTCCCATTAGGTGCGGGTTTGAACCCCGCTTGTGACATTATTTTTCGTTTCGTAATCGGGTATTTATAAATAATTAAGCATATTAAATGCTAAAAATTTCAGTAATTTCTATAGATACATTTAATGTACTCAATAAATATGGCTCTAATCTCTTTGAAGTAGTAATAAATTAGTATTACTATCAATTATTTCTATACAATTACATCCCATCAATCCTAAATTGTTCTGTAATCAAGAATGGAAACATTCACACTAAATTGGAATAGTTCACTGAAACTATTTGGGAGGTACGTAATTTAGTAACCAAAGGAGTTAACCATGTTAATGTAAATTGCTTCCGATAATATCTGAAGCCTTGAATTATAGAATGTGAGGCTTTAGATGCGGATAAAAGATAAGAAGGCCAAGGGTTTCAATGTGAGGAATATTTGGAGAATGGTATTAAATTTTATTAGGCACTTAAGTCAAGTGCCAGCTATTGTGTACGGCCTTAAATAGCTTTGAAGTTGTGTAGTCGTGATGTTCATAATTATGATAGTTTAAAATAGTTTTTGGGGAGATAGTTATTAATATTGTTTGTTTTATATTTACAACTCACTTAATTAATCGAAAAATTTCTGAGAAATTTCCTTCATCCTATTTTCTCTATTATAATATTACTGATTGGTTCAGGTGTTAATGTTCTTTTAAAATATACACCTTTTTTTCTTTGGCTACGGGCTACGGTACGTCACGCCACGCTAATCCATCCGGGGCGACAGAAAAGCGGCGCACGACCCCGTAGACCCGCCCTACATAGACGTCTTGCCGCCGTGCGAGTGGGTCGCTGGAACGCGGTCTTTTTCTTCAGTGACCTACCCGGCGGATACCCTCAGGAGTATCCTCTCATGTCGACGCCCCGTCATCTCGACCCATAAAATGAATTTCGATGTCGGGGCGTCGTCCTCTCTTTAAAATATACACCTATTACTAATTTCATGACTTTCAATCATATATCGTCCCCTTCTCGACTCACATATGTATCCCACTGCTCGGCTCGAGCCTCTTCCATAGTAGGAGGAAAATTGGCGAATTGTATTACATTACGGTGATCATATGGGTTGGTATAGGGCTTCGTTTCGAGTTTTTCCTCTCTTGCATCCACGGGTAAGATAGAGGATGATGAATTGTATTCTTAATCCATCACCACATGGAAAAGTATGATATACTTATATAGGTTACAAAACGTAGGTAAGGTAATATAATAAATATCTACATAATTCCTAACGAAAGTTGACATCAAGCATGCAATCGACTAGTTAAGAAAAACTATACTTTTCTATACCACATGGTTCATATATAAAGTAGCTGGTATATCCTTTGATAATTACTTTGAACATTTCAGAAGTAATCGAACTCAACCTAATAATTTACTATCCAAGCTACCTTCATCCTCGTAAATTAGTTTCACAACCTTCGTAAAACATTATTTAGTAACAGTTTTATTTGCTATATTGAGTACCTAACCAATTCCTTTCCGTTAGGAAACACTTCATAATTATATACCAGAGTTTAATTAATACTAATATATCCGTATAATGCAGTGAAGAAAATAAATCGGAAACTGTCCACGGTATCATAAATACATAGAGAAGTTTTGGTGAGAATGTGAAAATATCATATAATGCTCTTACATTTTATTCAATACTTTAAGTTTTAAATAGTTTTGTTAGTATTCTATGTAATATAATACAGAAAGAGTGCTAAAGTTTAATGAATGTAATATAATAAGGCTTTACTTGTATTTTTATATTTTACCGAAATTCTCAGAGGAATCATTGATTTAGTTACCAGCACCCAACTGACTGACTGACCCAACTGACTGACTCGAATATTAACCCATTAAGGGTTAATATTCGAGTCAGTCCAGTCACTAGTCAAGTAGTTAAACTTGACTTGCTGACGGACTGTTATTATGAATAATTTACTCAATAAAAGGAAATATAATGTTACAATTTATAAAAAAAAAATTGTAAAAGACTTGGTTATGTAGATGGTTAAGTTAACAATATATTCGACTACAGAAGTTCGTGATAATAGACATTTTTAAAAGAAAATCATAAAACAGCTAGTAAAATAGTTTTTAAATCGTACAAAGTATTGTCTTACGTGGAAAACGAACTCAATACACTGGCATGATATGTCAGTACCCCAACCACTACGCCACATGTGCAGTGTGCAGTCATATATATATGTATATATATATATATATATTGCAACATATGTATATATTTATATTCACCGCTTATTGAAGGACTAATAATGCAGTGTATCACCATTCTTTAACTCATCTCTATGCTCATTAACGTCTATTAAACATAAGCCTCTCTAGAGGGTAACAATGCTAAAACCGCCCCGCTAATAAGGTGGGTTGATCTCAGTTAGTGATTCAATATTGATTTGCCATCTTTGATAATCTCTCAACTCGTACCTACAAGTTGTGGATCACAAAAAATGTGGGGTCATGTTGCATTATTAACCCATTACTACTCGAGGAATCTGCTAAAAATTGTCTATCGTACATGTATTTAGAATAATAATATTATTTTTGCCGTGTGGTAGCGGCTAAGAAGTATTACCAGCCCTTACTTTGCTCGTAAATGTCTTAAAAGACGATGAGGAGCTTTATATTGGCCTAGACCAACTCCACCTGGTGCTATTTGGTCAACAATGAGGGCCCAATGACGGTTGATGTCAGACAGGCGGTTGGTCATAAAACTATTACCAAAAACCTTTTTTGCAATATGTACGATAAGCAAAGTACATATTGTGTAGCCCCAAGTAATTGGGATGTAGAGTAGAGGAGCAGAAGAATGATGATAAATATAACAATATTATTTTTCTTATGCAGGTTGCCCGTGTAAACGTTTCACCTCAACATACGGCAAGGAGCGTGGTACTTTCAGTAGTCCAGACTATCCACGCCCTTACCCACCACAAATCGACTGCATTCTCTACACATTCATAGCAGCACCACATGAAATTGTCGAATTAGTCTTCACTGACTTCGACATATATAAGGAACATCTGGAGTAAGTAATTTGAGAATATATTACTATATATGTTGAAATATTACTTACAGCACAGTGACATCTCGTGAATTGTATTAAATAAAGTAGGTACCTACTAGACCATTGGCATGTTATGTAATAAGGTGTTTGATATTATAATTAGAATACAGTAGACTTGATTTAAATCGAAAAAAAAAAGTTTATTTATATAAATAAGTTGCTTTTTTATCTTCTTTACTTATTCGTGTTTATCGCCGTGGTAGATTACGATTTTTTTTATATAGACCACCCTTTTTTTTTTGTTGCGGTAGGCTACGGTCGGCGCACTCCTCGCACCACTCCGTCCGGGCGACAGAGGGGCGTAAGCGCGCACACCCGTAACACACCCGTGAACCTCGCCTTCGTCGTTGGACCGGCCACCGGAGCAGCGTGAACTTGTCGTCAGTGGCCGGCCCGACGGAATACCCCTGAGGGGTACACTCTCCTTGAGTGACGTAACCGGGGAGGACATCGGTCCTTCCTCTCGGCGGTTTATGGACTAATTCCCCGATCCAGTCACCCGCATATATAGACCACCCTGGAATAAGTAAATAATCATTGTATTTCAAAAAGATTACAAATATATAATTTACAGGACGCAAATTACATCCAGACTCAGAACAACAGTTTGAGGTTCGCACAAAGCATTATCTTGCGTGGAAATCGATCCCCGACACTTAATGAGATCTTACTTTCTACGCAATCTATGCAGTCTAATCAAAATGTATCGCCAACCTTTAATTTTTCGTGGTGGTAATATATATAAATTAAGAAATCACCAGGCCAGTAGTCAGCAGAAGTTTTCTGAGAAACTTATAAGATCGAGCTTGACTATAGCGGCATTACCTCCCTTGGGGAAGGCTATGGTCCAACAAAGGACGTTAATAGGTTGACATATAGCTAACTTGTAGATTGATTTTTTATAAAGGAACATAATGCCGAGAAGTGAGTCATTCTATTTACACACATACATACGTACATACATATCATCACGCCATATCCCTTGCAGGGTAGGCAGAGAGTACAGAGTGCCAGAGAACTCCATCCTTGCATATTTTACTCGCTTCTTCAACATTCATAATTCTCTTCATACACGCTCGCCGGTTTCGGAGACTCTTGACTCCACCTTCTTTCAGTACTTGACCAATCTGGTCTAGGTAGGTGAGTGTCGGTCTCCCCCGGTACCTACATCCTTCCACTTTTCCATTATATTTACCATAATGAAAATAAAATTATGTATGTGATCCCATTCATGTTTCCCCCATGTTTTTTTTTCTTCTATATTGTATTAGCAGAGATTGAATATTTTGCGTCTATTAACATGCGTTAAACAAAAATGTCTTGAGTGCCACCAATGAAGGTTCATTTTATTTTGTAAAGTGATTTTTCTCCATCGCTTTGTATTCACACAAAAAGAGCCTCCTTTTACTCGAATATATTCTCATTTCCAGTTAGTCAATTTTGACATATGATGTACGAGGCAATAAAAAGCTCATTTCAATAATAAAAAATAATCTTGTATTTCACTTTGTAGATAACATTCTGTTTTATTCTTCTCTATTCATACCATTTTCGTTCCACTATTAAGCATAGACTTGACTATAGGAGTCAAAATAGCTTACTATAATGAATATCATACTAGTGCGATGAATAAGGATGACCTATGTTTCTCATTCCTGTTTTCCTACAAGTCATGTTTAATAATAATAATAATAATTTATGGCCTTTTCAAAACTAAAACTTTATATTAACAAGCAGTTATAATAAAATAAAATAAAAATTAGAAGGCAAAGAAATTGACTCAGCTTCTGCTGTCACCAAGTATAGCGCTGATTTTCAGCCATCCCTGTGTATTTATTTTAGTGTGTGTATGTGTGTGCCTGTGTGTGTATGTGGTGTGCGCGTATGTGTGTGTGTGTATGTGTTGCTGTGCGTGAGTACGTGTCCGTGAGTGTGTGTGCGTGTGCGAGTGTGCGCGATGTGCGCGTGTGTGTAGACATGATAGAAGATAGTGGGCGTATATATGAGTATGCGTGCGGGCGTGTGTAAATATAACTATGTAATGCATTATCTGTTGCGTTATTTAAATAAAATATTGTTTTAATTCTAATTGTTTATCTGTTTATATCTGTTAGTTGTATTTCAGGACATTCGCATGAAAGAACTAAAATATATTCCTAGTCAACAAGATTTTCACTTTCACATTTAGTTGCATTACGTAATGATAATTATACGACAAGATAATGTGACTAATTGTATATAAAAGAAGTATGAGTAATAAGATAAAGCATAAAAAAAATTATCACAGTTTTATTAACATCGACTAATTAATAATTCTTTAGTCGATGTTTATTTGCTACGTTTTCACTCGTTAAATATACCAATAAATTTGAAATTATTCTGTAACTTTTCGTTACAATATTTATAGGAATAAATTCCTGAATCTTCATTACTTCAGAACCTTCCATCTATAAACAATGTAATTCCTGAGAGATGGAAAATATTTTTTTAGGCGAAAGTTCTCTTCTTCTTAATGACTTCATTTACCGAGATGAGGGGTAAGAAAAAGACGAAAAGCTGATATCTGGTAAATAAAAAACAAAGATTTACTGTAGATACTTTGCTATACCTACTTAAACTCCTTTAAAGTTAATGCCCCTTAAAGGAAAATCGTTTTGAATCGTTTTGCACTCTATTTTCTCTGCCTACCCTGCAAGGGATATGGCGTGATGATATGTATGTATGTATGTTTTGAATAAAAGTTATCTAAGAATTTGATATGTAATCTTTATTATTCTCATTGTAATGACGTTAATAGTTTGTCGACTAACAATAAAATTGATGTAGAATTTCAAATATTTCTATTTAGTAAGGATTTCCATCAAAGTGTAATTCGACCCTGAGTTAAAACTTTTCTCTTTAGCGAAATCCTGTTTGGAATTGCTTCATTGCCAAGAACTTAAACTTTGTTCTTGAATTCGTATGTTTCGTATATATTTGAACAGTACTTATACATTTACTTATAAATATATCATTTATTTTAAAACCAGTCTTTACTTTTATAACTAAAGTATTTTAATACTGGATAATAAAAATACATTGAGACTCAAATATTATTTATATTTTTTTATTTATTTAATTCATAAAAAAGTTAGAGATTAATTGTTATTGTATCTTTATACTTTTTTTTAATGTTGGCACGGTGCACTGTCCTGTGTGGGGTCGAACCCAGGGCACTGGTCAATAGAGTTTGGTAATGAACTTTATCTAAGTCATACCACTACTACTACACGTACTAAATGGAACATAAGTTAAGTATATTTGCCATATTACTTATTATAATACATTTGGTAATGGAATATGTGTAATGCCTTATAGTGACGGAGTAAGAATATAATTCTACACCCGCAATCCAGCCTTTTTTTTTGAAGTGAAAACTTTTTTAGGCGCGTTGAGCGTTTTTGGAGGGGAAAAACTTATAGGTTCGCGTCACCGACATGCTAATGCTAATAGTATAATCTATGGCTATGAGTAGTGTTTTTATATAGATAAATGAATAATGAAAATAAAGAATTTATTTTCAAATATTTTCAATATTCATATCAATATTTGCATTTAAAAGTATGGCATAATTTATTTTTAATTGTATTTTTAATATTTAACCTTTATGTCATGAAATGAGTATCATTGTGGTTTAAAGGTTGTCTTACTAGCGTGATAAACCGATTCCTAGATGTTCGATAATATTTTTTATTTATATATAAAAATTATTAATATTTCAATTAGTGTTAAGTTAATACTTTTCACTTCTATCGGCAGTCCCCATGACTGCCTGTTGTTTTTTTTTTTTTTTGCGGTAGGCTATGGACGTCGCACCCCGCCAAATCAGTCCGGGGTGACGGAAGAGGCGGCGCGCAACCCCATTAACCCACCCTGCAAGCATCTTTTCTTCGCCGTGCGAGCGGACCACCGGTACCCGATCTTTGTCTTCAGTGGCGTGATTATGGCAATCCAGCCTATGGGTATCATAAAAGACGATTAAGGGATGTAATATGCGTTTAAAATTTAAGCAAGAGAATGAAAATTGAAAGTAATGTCCTATAGCAACCTGTCTGAGAACCGTGGTATACGCCCAACGATAAAACCTTTAAGAACTGAGATGAAGATTACGATGAATGTGATAGGAAACAATAAAACAAAAATCTCACTTTGAATAATAATTATTTAACTTTCATATTATTGAGATTTATTTGGTTTTTTCAAACCAGCCAACTTGTTACAAAATTTAATATAATCAATCATAGTAGAACCATCATCTTGAACAATAAGCGGGGCTTCGTCTAAAGCATAGTCTGCTTCTTTTGCTGTGAATTTGTCTCCGAAGGTCATGAGATCATGGCGAATTCTAGACAAAAAAAAAACAAATT
This sequence comes from Lymantria monacha, assembly GCA_905163515.2. Taxonomy (NCBI): domain Eukaryota; kingdom Metazoa; phylum Arthropoda; class Insecta; order Lepidoptera; family Erebidae; genus Lymantria; species Lymantria monacha. The sequence continues at coordinate 22,636,142 of LR991091.1, forward strand.
AAATTATTAACATACATATATACATATCATCACGCCATATCCCTTGCAGGGTAGGCAGAGAGAACAGAGTGCCAGAGAACTCTATCTCTGCATACTTCACTCGCTTCCTCAACATTCATAATTCTCTTCATACACGCTCGCCGGTTTCGGAGACTCTTGACTCCACCTTCCTTCAGTACATGACCGATCTGGTCTAGGTAGGTTAGTCTCGGTCTCCCTCGGTACCTACATCCTTCCACTTTCGCATTGTATATCTTCTTAACCAGGCGTTCGTTCGGCATTCTTTCCACATGTCCGAACCATCGGAGCATTCCCTTTCGCATCTTTACACCAATACTCTCTTTGATACCTACTCGCTCTCTTACGTCGTCGTTACGAATGCGGTCGGTCAGCCTAACTCCACAGATTTTCCGCAGAGATCGCATTTCGACCGCATTAATTTTACTATCATACTCTTTTCTACATACCCAACTCTCGCTTCCATACAGTAATGTTGGGACAAGCACTGCGATATGTATTGCTACAGGTGCCTTCTGGCTGAGGTGGTGGCTGCCGAGAAGTTGCCCCAATGCTCCGTTCACTCTATTTCCCGCATTCACTCTTCGCTCTATATCAGTGGTGTACCTTCCATCTCGGCTAAATCCACATCCAAGATATAAAAATTCATCCACTTGCTCTAGTACATCATTACCTATTGTTACTCTTACATCTGTTCTGGTTTTATCTCTTTCAAAGACCATTATTTTGGTTTTGCTCACATTCACGCGTAGACCCCTTTTCTTATAATCTTCTGTCATTGTGGCGACTAGGGTCTGCAGGTCAGTCGCTGACTGTGCCAGCAGGACTGCATCATCTGTATAAAGCAAAACAGTGACCACTGAGTCGCCCATCTGGACTCCCACATTCATATCGTTCAACCTTTGGAGACATTTATCCAGATATATGATAAACAGTCTGGCTGACAGAACGCACCCCTGCTTAACGCCGATATTGACGTCAAACCAAGGCGACATTCCATCATCCAGCCGCACACAGGCTCTACAGCCCATGTAACTGGACTGCACAGCCTGTAGCAGTTTACCGCTAATACCATACTCCGGTAAAATGTCCCAAAGTTCCTTTCGTACAACCGTGTCAAATGCTCTCTCCAGATCCACAAAACTGCAGAAAACCCTCTGACCTAGGGCCAGATGCTTCTCCACAATGTTGCGCAGAGAGAACACTTGATCCATGCATCCCCTTCCACTCCTGAAACCTCCTTGTGTCTCACACAGTAAACCATCGGACACCATCCTCATTCTCCTTTCAATAATTTTTCCATACACTTTTGCTGCCAAACTGGTCAAGCTTATGGCTCTGTAATTTGCGCAGTCATAACGTGAACCCTTGTTTTTAAACAAAGGCACGAGACTGCGCTATTCCAGTCCCTGGGAACCATTCCCGAGCTCCAACATAAATTGAGGAGCAACAGGAACGCCTCCCAGACATAAGAGCCACCAAGCTTGATCATCTCGGCAGACACCATATCAATGCCCGCTGCCTTACCATTTTTCAAACTTCTTATCGCCCATTCAACTTCATCCATACTGATGCCATCGAAGGACGCCGTTGTCGAATGTTGATCTACTAAACCACATCCAACACCGGCGCCAACCGTAGCATCCGCATACATATCGCCAAAATATTCACTCCATCAGCTTAACACGTCTTGTGTTTGTGTAAGAATGTCTCCACCTTTAGACCTTATTTTATTCATTCTGAAGGCTGACCAACCACCCCGAGACTTCTTCACCTCCCTCCAAAAGAGTTTGGTGTTACCCTCAAAGTGTTTAGTCAGCCTATCTTCTGCACTCATACTTGCTCTATCACGTTTCTCTTTCACTAAGGCCTTGGTGTCATTCTTACATTGCCGATATATTTCTTTCTTCTGTTCAGTCATACTGTCATTCAGATTCAAAGAAGAGACATAGTCCAGCCACGCTTTCTTCTTTTGCTCTACGGAAGCTGCCACTTCCGCATCCCACCATGCATCACCATTTGTTTTTCTATGCTTCTTTGAACTTCCACATACTTCTTTCGCTGTATCTACCATACTCTCTTTCAATACTCTCCAGCATTCTTCAATGTCCGATTGCGGCTGGCTTGCCATCGTCAGCCGTTCTCGGACACCCTCTGCATACTTTTCTCTTACACACTCTTCTTGCAACCTTTCAACCTTTATTCTTTCAAGCCCTCCGAAGTGGACACGCTCTCGCCAGTGCCTCCACTTTCTGAACAGACCACTAAATCTCGCAATAACGAGATAGTGGTCCGTATTGACTGTGGGGCCCCTGTAGGCTCTTGCGTCCAATATTTTGCTTCGGAGGCGACTGTCTACCAAAATTAAATCTATTATGCTTTTCTGTTCATTCCTTCTCCATATATACATATGGATGTCCTTATGTTGGAAAAATGTGTTTGACACAATAAGGTTTCTCTCCATGCATACATCCGCTCTGAGCCTACCTACGTCGTTCACTCTCTTATCACCAAATGGACCAAGTACGTCCTCATAGTCGGGACGCTTGGTCCCCACCCATCCGTTCAAATCTCCGCATACAATCACGCGTTCACTGGTTTCTGCCATATCCAGAACTTCCCTAACATTGTCCCAAAACTTCTCTAGGTCTGATGCCACCGAGGATCCTACGGGAGCATATGCTACAACCATGAATACCTTGGTGACACCTAGTTTTATACGGACCCAGAGAAGTCTGGGATCATACATTCCATAATCCTTCACACCTGAGGCCAAGCGAGAGGACAACAGCACTCCTATCCCCATGCTGGCTCGATCGCTCTGTGGTACACCAGACCACAGAGCCACCCCGCCACCAAGAAGATCGCAGGCATCGCTGCCCCTTCGCTTGGTCTCTGTTACACAGAACACGTCTAGCTGTTTGTCCGCCATGACGGATATCAGCTCGTGCAACTTACCTTCCACACAACCTCTTACATTCCACGTGCCCACCCGGCTCTCCGTTCTCCTCGACTCGCCTAACTGGGCAAGGCGTGATGGGTGGCGGCCCCCATCGCCGCAACTGCCGATGTTCGTACCGACGGGGGCGGGTCGGTACGCGTCGCCTCCGGGGGACGCCCTAACCCGCATTGCGGTACGCATATCGAGAAATTAATTAATTATTAAAAATAAATAAATTATTAAAAAAAATGTAAAATTTGAATCAAAGTGTATGTTCTCGTCAAAGTTTAATGACAGTGAATATCAATGCAGAAATACATGATTTTTATTGATTTTTATTTCTCGTTGTTATTTTTAATTATATAAAAAAATTAACTTTTATCATTTCTTAAAAGTGACGCGTTTTTTTTCAGTAAATTTTCTGCTATTTATAGTTGTAATAGTCATTATGTTTTTATGTATTGTAAAAATGTTTAAGTAAAACCTTTTTAAATAGCACGCTTTTGTACAAAGGCACAACTTTTTATACGTTGTCCTAATTAAACCGTTTATTCCATTACTATTTGTAAACATTCCAGTTTGTATATGTTAACGACAATTATATTTACTAGTAAGTATTACAGGCATCATTTACGATACCGTGTTCAAATAACGCCTACTGCTTATTGTTATAAGTTTTCACCCCTTCAATACATTACTACTAATTACTACTAATGTTCAAATATTATTACTAATATTCAATTTCTCGCAAAATCAATATATTATATCTTATTTTATTAGAAACCAGCTTCTGCCCGCGGCTTCGCCTGCGTAAAAGGTTACTTTCCTAAAGTTTTTCATCCTCAATTTCTATTTTACCCCTTAAGAGTAAATTTTTACAAAATTTTAATGTCATATTTATTTATATTTTGATTAGATAATATATATATATATATATATATATATATAGCCTAAAAATAAGTTTCAAGCTTCTGGCTCTAAAAATGACAATACTTTCTTACAACTTTTCATCCTCTTTTACAACCCTTTTTTGCATTAAAAGTTAGCCTATGTCCTTTGTCAGGCTCTAGACCATCTGTGTACCAAATTTTATTTAGATCGTTTCAGTAGTTTTGGCGTGAAAGAGCGATAGACAGGCACAGTTACTTTCACATTTATAATATTAATAAGGATTAAAATATTGCAGTACAGAAATGAGCTACCCATAAAATTTACTTATCGCTCACTCTAACTACTCGTCAGTGGCAAAATTGTGGCAATACATTGTCACAAAAGCCATCGCCAGGAAAGTTAAAGTACATAATTTAGTATGCGACTAAATTAATGAAATACACCACTAAATTAAAATAAAAACAATAATTTTGATCATCTTTGATCAATTATCATACTATGTAATTTTTGAAACTACTAAATAAATTAATAACCACAATAAGAATAGTGACAAAGCTGATAAAATATTTGTTTGGATCCTTTGTTTCTAAGATTGACAAAGGAGGCTATGCTACAAAGACAGATTACAATAATACAAGCAGAGAATACAAATTATTGTTTGTACGAAACGAACAACTCGTCGAGACAGAGATAAAATAACGTTAAAGATGTTTTACGTATTATTTGCGTTTAGACTTATGTATTATTTACTTGTATTATATATCTATTATATCAGCTTATCTATGTCCTACTACTGATCCTATTTTACTGGGTTTGAGCCTCCTATAAAATGAGAGGGGCAGTCAAACTTAATTAAACCGAGAAGAATAAGGAATAGTATTTGCAGCTTCATTAGCGTCGAATATTTTCTATATTATCTGTACTGTATCATATTATTATAACTCTTTGCTTTAAAGTGGAAGTCGTTATAAAAATTATATAAGATAACTGGTAAAAAAATGCGTATTAAAAAAATTATGACACCTAATATGTAAAGAAATAAGCATTAAAAATTTGATCTAATTATCCTATAAAATATAATTATCCGTGTGATGACGGAGTAAGAATACAATTCATCACCCCCTATCCTACCCGTGGGTGATCGTAAGAGATGACTAAAGGATATAAAATGCATATAACATGTATGCCAGAGAAGGAAAACTCGAAATAAAACCCTATACCAGCACGTCTGACCAGCGCGGTATAGTAGTTTAATTTCCCTGCCACTACGGAGGAGGCCCGAGTCCAACAGTGGGACACATGTGGCCTGTGATGATGATGATTCTATAAAAATGGCAATGTATGGTCATCCGCGTATAGGTATCGAAGATGCATTGCAAATAACTACAGTATATAAATTCGTAGGCAATCAAGTAGGCACTTTCGCGCATCCCGTACCACAAGCTATGCGCTATACCCCGCGAGGGGATGTAACGTCCGTTATAAATAACTAGTATTAATAACTAAACTTGGCTATATTTTGAATTATTGCTTTATTACCATATTTGAAATTATTTCCGTGGAGATTTATACCAGAGATATTCATTGATTTAATAAATGTTACTAGATATTAACACAAATCGTATTGAGGTGTACTGCTAATTTAAACTTAGAATTCAATAATAATATCATTTACTGTTTAGTATGGGACCAGGACATCATAACTTACCATTAGATAAAATTGAATCAGCTCTCTTAGATAGATATAAGACAATCTAAGTATTAAATTTGAAATAAATGCTCGCATCATTATCATCATCTCCATTATCTCTCTATTTATTGTATTATTAATGGTGGCAAACGAGTAAGGAGTAGACATGATGGTAAGTGTTACTGGCACTCGTAGACCTTTGTGTTACCAGGGCAGCTAGGCAACTACCAATAAAAACTCTAAAACCACCCAGAAAGTTGGGCCGCTGACTCTCTCGTCTACCGAATCAAGCGCAACGGAGCGAAATGGCAATAGGTCAATTTCGCTCCTTTCCTCTTATATATATATATATATATATATACATATATACTCTATACTAACACCTATTACCAGCACGGTATACTAATACTATCGTGCTGGTCTGATGCTTTGGTGGTGCTGGCGATGATGATTTGTATTGTTACTCCATCACTATACGGTAAAAAACGTCACTGAATAAAAAAAAAACGTTCACATATATATTTATACGTACCCCTACCTACGTCATCATTAAAATAGCATATTTTTTCTAAAAACTACAGACCACCAAGACCACCACTAAGTAACAAAGCTTTGTGACAAGCTATACTTAACAACTATATTAGAAATCGAACGTAAAGTACGTAAAAGCTTGACATATGAAACTCTAACTTAATTTACTACAATTTTATCTATACAGTTAAATAATGTATTAATTTCTATATAACAAATATTATATATCTTAATTTATTTCAAAATAACGGGTAAACAGATTCAGTAACTGCCCCCCGGTCCGATTTAAATCATAGCTTGTCACGGAGCCTGGCCCTGAATACATCATGGGAATATCTGGCAACGTAATTTAAATGTTGATTTGCTATATTTATGATACCCAAGCGTAATGTAAAATTTAAACGATACCTTTTACGACTATTAAAATGTAATTGTATTATTTATTTAATCTAATATTAAAATTTAATATGAAATGTAAGATTTTAGCTGGAGTATTAATATGCGATTGTCAATTATGAGGTTCCAATTTCGGATTCTAAGTTAAAAGAAAGTGTTGTGAGAGTTCTCTAAAAACTTTTCTAAGGACATTCTCAGTAGTAAGATTGGAATTTGGAATAAAATTAGTGCCCAGCAACGGATGGTAGGCTTAGCTCCTCATCATTCTCCTACTCTTATCCCAATTGCTTGGGGTCGATACAATATGCACTCTTTTTTTCATAGTACATATTATAAAAGTTATTGGCAATAGTTTACCGGCCGCCTGCCAGACGTCAACCCTCCTTGAGAATGTAATTGTTGACCAAACGACATCAGATGGTTTTGGCCCAAGTCGTTATAGGGCTCTTAGTCGTTTTTACGACATCTACGAGTAAAGTAGGGGTTGGTAGTATTCGTAGCCGCTACCACATACTAGATAATCTGATAATAATAATAATTACATCGTTTTACCTTATTTTATAATAATAATATATTATTATTATTAAAAATTACATCTTTTTATATTTTTTTAATAGAGCACACATTGCACTAAGGAAATAAATCTTGTATTGCTTGTTTCATCATCATCATCACATCATCACAGCCCATAAATGTCCCACTGTTGGGCTCGGGCTTCCTCCGTAATGGGTGGGAAATTAACCTACTATACCGCGCTGGCCAAACGTGTTGGTACAGGGTTTTGTTTCCATATTTCCTTCTCTTGTATAGATGTTATATGCGTTTTATATCCCTTAGTCATCTCGTACGATCACCCACGGGTAAGATATGTGGTGGTGAATAGTATTCTTACTCCATCACCACACAAAAATTGCTTGTTTAAAAACCTATAATTCATAGACACTTTACACTCATGTTCAGAACAACAAGACTCAGAATTGTAATTTTACTCCATCACCACGCTAATAGAGAGAAAGAATTATAAATGTTCTAGATAAATCTAAGATAGGCCTAAAGGCCAGAATTATTTTAACACTAGCATTATAATTAGATCACGTCGAATTTGTAAGAAATAAATATTAAATTCGTTTGAAGTCCAATGATAAGTTTTGAGATTAGAATCTAGGAAAGCAAACTTCCTAACTTGATTAACTTACACTCGAATAAACAGTTGTAGATGCAACACACGCATTTGATCAAAAGCAAAGTTTGATTGTATATCTAATTCCTTTGAGGTCAAAATTTCCTAAAGTGACGCGAATTTTATGTAAAATGTTTTTTGATATATTTATGTAAAATCTTTGTACTTCTATATTCAAAAGGCAGTATGATGATGCAATGAAAATAATTTTTTTAATATTTTTTTTTATGATTTGATATTCTGCTATTTAAAAATGCGACGAAACCAAAAAAATCAAATAATATGAAAATTGGTCTAGCCGTTTTGAAACGAGTTTGTTTATAATACAATACTCAAATATGTGAATTCGGCATGTAGTCTTATAAAAAAGATTTTTAAGAAAAAATCCGATATAATCAGATGTTTTCGATATTTATATGTGACATTTTCCGTGTGGTGAAGGAGTAAGAATACAATTCACCATCTTACCCGTGGGTATCATAAAACACGATTAAGGGATATAATATACATATTGTGGAAGAGGCCCGAGCCCAACCGTTGGACATATGTAGGGTGAGATGATGATTTATTTATTTATTTATTTATATAAGGCTCATCTACGACATAAACACTAACATAATATGCTAAGATCATTTCAGTGCCTTAAAACTAGTGTTTATATCAATTATAGATGTGTACAACATTTAGGAATATATTACAATGCGTAAATTAATGTTAGAGATAAAAAGAAAAGTATTAATTAATTATCTAATAAATAAAATAACGAGTAGAAATAATTAGAAGGTAAGTAAAATCTAAAATAAGTATGTAGTTAGTTATATAGAAAAATAATTTATAATATAAGTAAGATGTAAGTATAGCGTAAAAAAAAAAAAAAAATTGGCGACTAGAATTTGTAAAACATGCATAATATTATAAAATAACCATATTTCCTAACTAACCAATGAAGTAAACCTATAAGAGATATAGCAATAGTACTAATAACAAAAAATTATGATGATGATGTGAAAGATTTTACAAATCTTTCTATGGTCGTTTCCTTTGAGAAGTTGGTTAAAACAATTTATTTTCTATAATGATTGCGTAAAGTAGAAATAGGTATTTTTTAGCATATAATTATACATGCAATACTCGTATGCGTAGTATAACGATGTACAAAGACCATCAAAAATCGTCCGTTTTAAAGAGTAAATATAAATCCGTGAACACTTTCGTAGAAAGATAATTATAAAATTAAAGGATAAATATACATATAAATCTTATGTGGTCGTTTTTGTTATAAAATGTTCTACAAACTTCATATATATAATATGTGACAGTAGATTTTGTTTAGTACTACCGTATTAAGGATATTGTTGAAATGACTCCGAATTTTCAGTCGCGGAGAGGAAGACAGCCCTTTTGTTCTACTATTGCGTTTACGATGAGGACATAGCGCAGCATAGACTCAGGGTCCGTCACCTGCACTATGAACTCGTCATAACCGTTGGTTAGGACTCTGCTCACTATTACTAAAGCGATAGTCGGTAGCGGCAGGAACTGAGAAGAACTGAGAACTGAGAAGTTATCACACGGAAGGAGGTAGTGGAAGTAGAACCTCTACGCTGGCTTATTATCCGATGGCGCGTGAGGTGGCGTAGGCGTGAGTATCTACGTCTGATACCACTGATGAATTGAGGCCACATTTAGCTGGATTATGAATTAGACTAATCCAGGCCGTGATTGGGTGGACTATGGATTAATCGGCAACCCTTAGAAAGGTTCACCGTATAAGGAGACCTCGGTAACATTATTCTTTTCTGGGGCGTCGACAGGTGATGGTAGTCAAAGAGTAACTTGCCGGGAAAGCCATCGAAGATTCTCTACCAACGGTTAGCATAAATAGTGACAGAGCACTATAATATGATAAATCATATAGCTGCACGCAGTTGTCCAGTCTACCACCCCAGATGGTTAGGGTAACGTGCAATCGGACCATTGCCTGTAAAAAAAAGTATTTACTTCACTCGCTAAATATAATTACGCAACTCATGTTACTCTACTAATACTTGTTAATTTTAATATATGTCCCTCATTTCACATGAAGTGACACTAGAACATTTTAGTCTTCTAATCTAGTGTACCTTCAAAGTTAGTTCTAACTTACGCGTAGTACACACATAACTTTAACTAACATGTTTCCCATTGTTTCCACACCAAAACACGTTCAAACTAAATACAGGAAGAACAGAGATAGTGTTACGACAATGATGATGAGAGAATGAAACAGAAGATATATATGTTCATAGAGACTTTATAGTTAAGTTTCAAGCTCAACTTTGCTAAAGCCGTCAATACGGTGTGGATTACTCAAGTTATGCGATAGAGTAAATTTATTATTGGTTGGCTATTCACATGTTGTAAATACATAAATGTAAGTACTATACAGCTAAGTTATTCTTCTATATATATATATATATATATATATATATACTATAGGCTGACCGACCGCATTCGCAACGATGACGTAAGAGAGCGAGTAGGTATGAAAGAGAGTATTGGTGTAAAGATGCGAAAGGGAATGCTCCGATGGTTCGGACATGTGGAAAGAATGCCGAACGAACGTCTGGTTAAGAAGATATACAATGCGAAAGTGGAAGGATGTAGGTACCGGGGGAGACCGAGACTCACCTACCTAGACCAGATTGGTCACGTGCTGAAAGAAGGTGGAGTCGAGAGTCTCCGAAACTGGCGAGCGTGTATGAAGAGAATTATGAATGTTGAAGAAGCGAGTGAAGTATGCAAGGATAGAGTTCTCTGGCACTCTGTTCTCTCTGCCTACCCTGCAAAGGATATGGCGTGATGATATGTACATATGTATGTATAATAAACGTCAGTCTCTTTGCAAAGCGTTACGATTTTAGCACTTTAATCTTGATGAGATAAGCTATCTCCAACAGTTGATGTCAATAGGCTGATGAATGGATGGATGGATGGGTTTCATACATTTACCTGTCTTCTGATATTAGGCCTTTCTTGTTATTGTCTTCCCAGCGGGATAATGCCGACAGCAATGTTTCCTCCGAGTCCAACTCAAGAGTTTTATAACCAAGCAAATTCACAAATCCATCAAAATCCAGTGGACTCGGTGCCTGAAATAATTTTGTTAAGTAACGTTTAATGTATGAAAATCATGTTTCAATTTGAAATAAAACTATTATTACGGATTTAATCGCGCAGAGGACTCCTTGACTCCAGAAGTCCTCACGTGATCATTCAGAACGCCGTAAAGTGTTCGTAACGTAGGGAAATTAAAAATTTAATACAAATGCGATAGTATCCGTAAAAATAGTTTTATTTCAAACGTGTAGTACTCGCGTAAACATCAGCAATTGTTTTTAAATATCAAGGAACAATACAAACGTTAAAAAGGTTAACCATGTCAATAATTACGAGCGTCTAATATATCATTGATTTTGCAGACATTTTTATTTATCCATTATAGTTCTATTAATCCATTATTAACTTTAATTTTTAGCTTTATCCATTATTAGCGGTTTTTTTTTTGTATTTTATACAATATTAATTATCAATATGCAAATTCTAGTAATATAAGCGGAGAATTTCCAAGCATGTAAAAATACGATAGTATCTGTAAAAATCGTTTTATTTCAAAGGTTAGATACTCGCGTAATCATCAGTAAGCATTTTCAAAAAATGATTATATTATTTTGTATTTATATAAACTTCGTGTATTTTTTTATTAGTTTAATATATTAAAAATACCAGAAAGTTTATAAATATTTTTGTCAGGGTCAATTATGAGAATTTAAATTTGAGCTACAAAAACTAAGTAAATCTCCGTGACCTCGTTAGCGGTGGATCGACACAAGCTTAGACAGTCGTCTTTCATCAAGACCCACAAACTTTTCCTAACAATACTTAAGCGGAATTAAAAGAAAAGCAAAGTTTGTATCTGTTTTAAGTCTGCCTTCTTCAGCGAATAGCCTTCGTTGTTTTATCTTATTGGATAAATTATTTTGGTGTTTGTATTCGGTAATGTTGTCTTAGTAAAGTTCCTTTTATTTTGTAACTTTTTTGTTTTTATTTGGCTCGGATTAGGTGGGTATTACATTGTATGAATCGAACAGGTGAGAACGAAGCTTAGCTATATTGAGTCTACCTCTCTGAGGTCATCTCTCCATTGTAATTTAGCCACTGATCACACAATTTTCAATTATATAGTCACAAGTTGACGTGGAATTCTTAATCATTATTTACACTTCTTAATCATTATAGTATTTGCCAATATATCAAATTTAACAACCAATTAAAAGACTGAACCTCTGATTTATCAAATTTTTATTGGAGTTTATCTATTAAAAATTATCAAGTTTTCCTTTAAAAGATTTGTTTGGTGATAGGACCACCCCGACTAGAAAAAAGTATGGTTCAACCAGATCATGTATCTGGACCCGATCAGGATAGAATGAGGTATGCCGGATCCTCCGGATCCGGCAGACCTTATCAGGACCAGATCTGGTCCAGATCAGGATAGCCTGATGTGAAATAACATCAAGTATGGTAAGGCATACCGGATCAGGACCAGGTCAGGACCAAATAAGGATAGCCTGATGTGAAATATCATCAAGTATGGTAAGGCATACCGGATCAGGTCCAGATCAGGACCAAATAAGGATAGCCTGATGTGAAATATCATCAAGTATGGTAAGGCATACCGGATCAGGACCAGATCAGGACCAGATCAGGACCAAATAAGGATAGCCTAATGAAAAATATCATCAAGTATGATAAGGCATACCGGATCAGGACCAGGTCTGGACCAAATAAGGACAGCCTGATGTAAAATATAATTAAGTATATGGTAAGGCATGTAGTATATCAGGACCAGAAACAGTTTTCGTAACACAACAAAATATCAATCAAAATTCAAAAAAGTATCATATCGGTGTAAATTGTATTTGCATCAAAGGAGATTAATCTGAAATCTTTAATTAATCATATTTATTTAATAATAATATAAAAATAAATAAAAATAATTTATATATAAAGTAAAAATAAATAATAGTAATAATAAATAATAATATACATTTGAAAACATAGATAGAAATAAATATAATATTGTAACAACCATTCTAACATTTAATGTTTTGGGTCATAATAAATTGTTGATAGCGTTAGTAAAATGTCGTCATTATCTGAATCGCGGTGTTAAGATTCTCCGAAGCGTAATGACATCGCCTAATATTAAATTAGTTGTTATCGAATCAGATCAAATATCAAAACAGATCGATCAAGTCATGAATAAGAAATTCAGGCGAGAGCAGAAGTCGTTAGCATCTGGTGGTTGCGCCTTAATTGGAACAGCTCACTGGGACTCTCTAGTCTCCACTCTCTATGTTAAGAATATAGCACTGCATTCGCTGCATACGTCATATATTAATTTGTATTTTTATTTACTAAACATGTTTTTAAGATATTCATGTTTTTTAAAAGGACCGGACTGGGCATACTCGTTTTGGATCAGGCAAGATATAATACGCAGATGATTGATTTGGATCCGATCAGTAAAATTTCATCCGGACCCGATCAGGAATGCCTAATCTGGACCCGATCAGGAATGCCTGATCTGGACCCGATAAGGTTTTCTTGATCGGCTCCAGATATATCTTCTGTGTTACATACCTTATCTAGTCGAGATCGGGCATGCCCGGTCCGGTCCTGCTAAGTAAGACGAAAAAATTTCTGGTCGGGACGCTGTTGACAGTTCTCTGAATACTCGTTTGCCATCATATACAATAAAAAAAGTACTTTACTCCATGTGCTCGCATTGTGGCATTAGTAATGTTTTAATATTTTTTGTAACATTCGACATGTAGTTTTTGCGTAAGGTTAAGTGTATTTATTTTGTGATTAATAAAACATTATTCTTTTCTTTTATTTTAACAATTTGCATTAAGAGATAAACCTGGCGTCATGCGGGAACGGTATGAACATATAAATAACACCAAAACCTTCAAAACTATCTTGCGTGTGAATAGAACCTATGACAGAAGCTGTTATTATATCCCCTGTTCAATCAAATATTGAATACATAATTATTACACAATTAATAAACCTTTATAATTATATTTACATACTTACCTCAGCCAGCATATTACGAATAGCATTTTCATCAATCTTGTCACCTAGACTGACCAGCGTTGCCCGAAGGTCGTTAAAATCAATACACCCATCGCCATCCATATCGAACAGTAAGAACGCCTTAAAATCAATACAATAGTGTGAATTATTTATAAATCTACGGAATTAAGCTTCCTGTCACACGTTATATTGTTCGTTGTCTGGTTTAATTTATTTAATCATTGCAAACGTATTTTAAATAATAAATATGGCTATAATATTGTCTTCTCCTTAGCTTTTTTACCACTATTGGGCTCGAGGCTCCTCCAAACGGGAGGGATATTAAGTTACTATATCGCGCTGATCAGGCGTAATGGTATAGGGTTTTGTTTCGAGTTTCCCTTCTCTTGCAAAGATGTTATATGCATTTTATATCCCTTAGTCGTCTCTTACGATCACCGATGGATAGGATAGGGGGTGGTAATTTCTATTCTTACTCTGTTACTACATGAAAAGTTTATTTTATTATACATAATCATAGTAATCATGTTACCTACTGACGATGCCTATTGTATTTTTAGGATGCCCTCAAGAGGAAAAAGTAGTTGTGACAATTTTATTTTAATTACGTCACTACGCAGAACGAATATGATATTGGAAAATTTTACAATATCAAATTCAAATTATGTAATCGATATCCGTTAACGGCAATAGGCGTCGCCTCTAATAATTATATTAGTTTGAGCAATAAAACAGCATATAATACGAATGCTAAATTTAAACTAACCATTTTCACATGGTACTTGGACAAGGTAGCACAGTTCAAAGTAATGCTAGTTAGCTTATAAGACATTCAAAAGTAATGGAAGAGTATATAGTAATTGTGGTTCTTACTACACGTCATTTTATAAGAAAAATACGTAAGTTACTAGAGTTTTTCAGGTGGCGCGTGCTCACAAAGCATCCTAAAATATCTATTACTGCCTAGTATGTCTCCACAAACTACAGTTCTTGAAGCAAATTCACCCATATCTAGTATATGTAAAGTTATAAATGAATTAATGTGGCATATTTAACGTCTATTTTAACTATTTGAGCAAAATATCGATGGGTATTAACGATATTTTTCAATGTGCTGTTAAAAAGGTGCAAAAGTAATATTAAGTACTTTTATTATCATCCTTAAACTACAATATTATTTTTGATTTTATTTTATTTTTTGCATTAAATGAATGCTTAATATTTTACTTTATTTCATTATATTCATTTAATTTGATCATTTATTTTTTTCGATTACCAATTACTCTAATAGTTGTAGGACCACGCTGTTGACAGTTTTCTGTCTATAGCCGCGGGCCGGTCCACGCGAGGTAGTACCACACTCTCGTAGAAGATCGATGTCTGAGTAATGGCAATGCTATTGTGCTTCGTTCGGTAAGCGAGAGAGGCGGAAGCCCAACTGGGTGGGTTTGGGAATTGTAATAGTAGGCAACGGCATACCTATACACTTGGTATAGCAAAAGTCCATGGGCAGCAGGCACACTTACTATCAGGTGTGCTGCTTGCTTATTTGCCACCATAAGCAATAAAAAAAATTCTAAGATCTCAAATGTGAATGTGGTGTAATTATTTAAATTTTTGAACTCTTGGTTCAATTTATGAATTATTGAACTCGCTTTTTTTTAATTTATCCATATTTGCTCATTTATGTAAGTATGTATAACTATCATTAATCATTGGTTAACTTAATAAATAATAATTCGTACCTCTTTTAATTCGAATATTTTATTGTCATCCAATTCTGCCAGTACGTTAGCTGGTATGCATAGTGCTTCTCTGGCTTTAGAAGCTGAACGCGATCTTGGTGGATGAGGTATAGTCATAAAGTCATTCCCAACTTCCGATATAATAGATCTGTGAAAAAATATTTAATAAATTTTTAACTACACATGTGGTGTAGTGGTTTAAGAAGCAACCTTAGA
Source organism: Lymantria monacha (assembly GCA_905163515.2). NCBI lineage: Eukaryota > Metazoa > Arthropoda > Insecta > Lepidoptera > Erebidae > Lymantria > Lymantria monacha. Next base: position 22,651,894 of record LR991091.1, read on the forward strand.
TGCTTACTGTCTTGGCTTCGAATCCCATACTGGACATTTATTTGGCTACTAGTCAGATTGTTCTGAAACGTAGTGCAATGGATGACGCATTTTATGTCTATTGAGTTCATAGGTATATAATTACTTACATATTTCTTATTATCATATATAAAAAAATATCGCAAATAGAAATTGACTACACAGATGTCGTATTGGTTAATATATCGGCCTACCGAGCCAGTGCCCCAGGTTGGATTACCACGCAGACAATGCTTGAGTGATCCACAAATTATCTTTTAAATCTGGATATAATTTGTACATACATACATACATAGCCTCACGCCTGTTTCCCAGAGGGGTAGGCAGAGACTACAGATTGCCACAAACCACGATCCTGACATACCTCCATCGCTTCATTCACACTCATCACAGTCTTCATGCATGCTCTACGGTTACGCGTACTCTTAACCTGACCTTTCGCCAATACATCTTCAATTTGATCCAGAAAGGTACGACGTGGTCTTCCTCTTGTAAACGTCCCACTCACACTCGCTTTGTATACTTGCTTAGTCAACCTTTCTTCTCTCATTCTTTCCACGTGGCCAAACCACCTCAGCATTCCCTTTTTGATCTTTGCCGCTACTTCTTCATTCACACCACAGCGCTGTCTTATAACACTAATCCTAATTCTATCTTTCAGACTTACACCACACATACTACGAAGAGATCTCATCTCTACAGCATTTAATCTACTTTCATGTCTTCCCTGCCAAATCCAACTTTCACTACCATACATGAGAGTGGGCACTAATACTCCCCTATGTACAGCTAGGCGTGCCTTTTTAGACACATTCCTACTCTTCATAAAAGCGTACAATGCCCTATTCACTTTATTGCCAGCATTAACTCGTCTTTCAACATCATCATCATTTTTACCATCACTAGTAAACAGTACACCCAAGTATATAAATTCTTTCACCTGTTCCAATCCCTCACCATTTATATAAATATTACATTCCGTCATACATTTATTCTTTTCAAAGACCATTACTTTCGTCTTACTTACATTTACTTTCATACCTTTTCTTTCAAAAGCATCATGCATAGTAGTTACCATCGCCTGCACATCTTCAGCCGACGATGCAAGTAAAATCTGATCATCGGCATAAAGAAGACATTTGACGAGTAACTCATTCATTCTTAAACCACATTCATTATTTTTCAAATCTTGCAAACAGCTATCCATGAATAGGTTAAACAGCCACGGTGACGCTACACATCCCTGTCTAACACCTTTATCAATGTTAAACCATTCAGTGTAGGACCCGTTTATCCTTACGCAGGCTCTGGAATCCTTATAGATGGATTTCAGTGCCTGAATAAGATGCCGTCTACCCCATACATCGATAGTACCGACCACAGTTCATTCCTCCTCACTTTGTCATAAGCCTTCTCCAAATCAATGAATGCGCAAAATACTTTCTGATCTTTAGCCAAAAATTTTTGCGTCATGCATCGTAAAGAGAAGACTTGATCCGTGCAACCCATACCCTTTCGAAAACCCGCTTGTGCATCCCATATTTTCATTTCGGTCACTTTCACTACTCTTTCAATCAACACTTTCGCATACAGTTTGCCGACAATGCTAAGGAGACTTATGCCCCTGTAGCTTCTACAATCTTGCCGTGAACCTTTCCCTTTGTAAAGAGGTACGATTACCACCTGACACCAGTATATAGGTACTCGGCCATTAGTCCAGTAAAGATTGAAGAGCTGGTATAGCTTGTTAGCTATAACATCTTCTCCAGCCGTCAGCATTTCAACTGTAATCCTGTCGTATCCTGCAGACTTACCCGCTCTCATACCTTTCAATGCATTCGTAATTTCTATCTCAGTTATACATTCTCCATCCTCGAGATCTCTTCCATTTACAAATGATAATTTTTTTGGCTCTTCTCTTTCAAACAGGCTTTCAAAGTATTCCTTCCATCGTTTTAGCATTCTTCTGCATTCACTGTCCTTCCATATTTATCCCTGATTGAGACTAGCTCTGTATTTTGGGCTTTACCTCGAGCCGCTCTAATGGACTTCCAGAAAATTTTCGAGTTAGCTTGGAAATCCTGCGACAATCTTCTATCATACTCGTCGTTTTGATCTTCTTTCTTTCTTCTAACAATTTCTTTCATTTCTCTTTTTTTTCTCTTATATTCTTCTTTAGCTACATCTATATCATCATTTGTTGCTTTCTCCATTCTCTCGTTGGCTCTGACAGCAAGCCAATCTATCCAGGCTTTCTTTTTCTCACAAACTGCACTCTGCACATCTTTATCCCACCATACATTCTTCATCTTATTTACTTTCCTTCTTCTGGTCACGCCACATATTTCTGTAGCAGTATTTACCACATTTTCTTTAAAAGTCTTCCATAATTCTTCCATATCATTAATATCAACCGAATCATACAACTTTTCTGTCAGTTTACTTTTGTACTTCTCTTTAACAACCTCATCTTGCAAATTTTCTACTTTTATTCTTTCTAGCACGCTTGTCGGGTTATGTATCCGGTTTCGCCACGTTTTCATAAAACCACTTATTCTAGTTATTACTAGAAAGTGGTCTGTATGAATACCAATACCGCGATATACCCTAATGTCTAGAACTTTCTTTCTGAGCCTTTCATCTACTATCACAAAATCAATCATACTCTTTCTCACATTCTTTGCTTCTCGTGTATACATATGGATCTTTTTGTGTTCAAACATAGTGTTTGTAACACAAAGGCTCCATTCCAAGCACACTTCTAGTAAACTTTGTCCATTTTCATTCACATTTTCATCGCCAAACCTTCCTAAAACTTTTCCAAATCCTTTTCGGCTCACTCCAACCCATCCATTAAAATCACCTAGCAAAATCAACCTTTCATTGCACTTACACAATCTCAAAACATCTCTTAGTTCCTCCCAGAATTTTTTCCTTGCATCCTCTTCATACTTATTTGTATATAAACCCGTGTTCACTGGAGCATATACTCCTACCACAAAAATACGGGTTAGACCCACTTTCATTCTTGTCCATAATAATCTAGCATTCACACATTTATACTCTTTCATACACTGAGCCATTCGCGCAGAAAGAAAGAGACCAACTCCCTGGCAGGCTCTAGTGTTCCTTGATACCCCAGCCCAGTATGCTGTGTAAGGTCCATGATTAGTTATTTCACACCCCTTTCGCTTCGTCTCATTCACACAAAGAATATCAATCTTTTTATCATCCATCATTTGACATACCTCATTTAATTTCTCGTTCATTCCTCCTCCTACATTTAACGTGGCAAAACGGCACTCCGTAGACCGCTTTTCGCCCTCATTGGGAACGAGACGTGAAGGGTTGCGAGCCGCATCGCCGTCATTTGGAATTTTAATATTTTTATAAGAATTCATAGCGTTCCCACGAGAATTAGGGTAGTCAAAGGTCCACCCCCACAGAGCCCTTGTGTGAAGGCAAGATGGAATCACTACTGTGCCCTGTGACCACCAACACATGCAGCCTCCGTTTTCGACCAGCTTACCCTCTGGCCGCGAATCCCTCAGCACGGGTCGGTTTACACCTTGGATCGGGGGTTATATTTCGGAGTTTTCCTTCTCCTAGATAGATTGCAGATCAATGCTAACTTACTTAACTTTAGTTAATAACTTCATCATTAATGGATATCTACTTCATATAATACATATAAATGAATACATTTATTTAAACAATTTACGCCCCAAGTATGGCTTAGATGCTTGCGTCGACGTGAGGAAGCCGCGAGGGTAAACCGCCAGACAGGCCACCGAAGACAAAAATCGGGTACTGGTGGTCCGCTCGCACGGCGAAGAGAGAGGAGTTTTACGGTGGGTCTATGGGGTCACGCGCCGCTTTGCCGTCACCCCGGACCGATTTGGGTGTATATATATAATATAATTTGTCCCATTAATTATGTATTTGTCAACACTTACAAGGAGTATTTCGTTAGTACGGAGTGTTGTTAAAAAATATAGTCTCTGCCTACTTAGATAATTTAGAACTTTCTCAGAAGGAAAAGCTTTAAATAAAATTTTCTTTTGTTACTTTACCCGACATCAAAAGTGTTGAAATAACAGAATGAGAAGGAATAAAAAATATATTCAATATTCAACTTAACGCTTTCTAAATCACTCTCCAATAAAGTAATATTTCAACCACGAAATTGCTTTTGTTGGGAACGATGTACGCAGCGGAAATTAAAAATTACTTATAAAGAGTGATTTTTACGGCAACCGCTCAGAAAATGTACAAAAGGGTGATTATAAAAAGCAAATAATTAATATATGCAAATAATATTTTAATATCAATGCTCAAGGATGCCTTTTTTAGAAAAGTAAATACAATAACATATTTAAAAAGAAAGATAAAAATATTTATGTGAAGGACAAAGGTTCACAGAGTATACATAATTTTCCGAATAGTGATGGGATAAGAATACAATTGAACACCCCTTCTCTTGTCTGTAGAGATCGTAAAAGACGACTAAAGAATATTCTATGCAGATAACATCATCATTCTCCTACTCTTATCCCAATTACTTGGGGTCGACGCAATATGTACTCGTCTTCCTACTTATTGCAAAAGTTATTGGCAATAGTTTTATGACCGGCCGCCTGCCTGACGTCAGCCCTCCTTGGGCATGTGAATGTTGCCAAACGGCATAAGGTGGTGTTGGCCCAGGTCGATAGGCTTTTCTCATCTTTTATGACATCCACGAGCACAGTAAGGGTTGATTTAATTGAGGCTGAAGGCATTCACAGCCGTAGCGGCACACAGCTATTCTATGCCGATAATATATATATGTACATACCTACATACATACATATCATCACGTCATATCCCTTGCAGGGTAGGTAGAGAGAACAGAGTGCCAGCGAACTCTATCGTTGCTTACTTCACTCGCTTCCTCAACATTCATAATTCTCTTCATACACGCTTGGCGGTTTCGGAGACTCTTGACTTCACACTTCCTTCAGTACATGACTAACCTGGTCTAAGTAGGTTAGTCTCGGTCTCCCCCGGTACCTAGATCCTTCCACTTTCCAGATAACATATAGATGGCACAAAAGAAGTCAAACTCGTAATAAAACTCTACACCAAATCATCTAACCGGTGTGGTATAATAGATCAGTTTCCGTCCCACCGTGGAAGAGGCTCGAGTCCAGCAGTGGAACTTATTTGAGCTTAAACGAATGATGAAATAATAACAATAATTATTATGATTTTTGATGTTTACGCAGGTATTACATAATTGAAATAATACCATTTTTACGGATTTTATCGCGTCACATCACGGGATATAGTCATGCTCCTCCCGTGACCATGAACGCTGTAAAGTACTCGAAACGTCGGGAAATTAAAAATCAAATACATACATACATATCATCACGCCATTTCCTTTGCAGGGTAGGCAGACACAACAGAGTGCCAGAGAACTCTATCCTTGCATACTTCACTCGCTTCCTCAACATTCATAATTCTCTTCATACACGCTCACCGGTTTCGGAGACTCTTGACTCCACCTTCCTTCAGTACATGACCGATCTGGTCTAGGTAGGTTAGTCTCGGTCTCCCTCGGTACCTACATCCTTCCACTTTCGCATTGTATATCTTCTTAACCAGGCGTTGGTTCGGCATTCTTTCCACATGTCCGAACCATCGGAGCATTCCCTTTCGCATCTTTACACCGATACTCTCTTTCATACCTACTCGCTCTCTTACGTCGTCGTTACGAATGCGGTCGGTCAGCCTAACTCCACAGATTTTCCGAAGAGATCGCATTTCGACCGCATTAATTTACTACCTTCATACTCTTTTCTGTATACCCAACTCTCGCTTCCATACAGTAATGTTGGGACAAGCACTGCGTTATGTATTGCTACTCGTGCCTTCTGGCTGAAGTGGTGGCTACCGAGAAGTTGCCCCAACTCTCCATTCACTCTATTTCCCGCATTCACTCTTCGCGCTATATCAGTGGTGTACTTTCCATCTCGGCTAAATCCACATCCAAGATATACAAATTCATCCACTTGCTTTAGTACATCATTACCTATTGTTACTCTTACATCTGTTCTGGTTTCATCTCTTTCAAAGACCATTATTTTGGTTTTGCTTACATTCACGCGTAGACCCCTTTTCTTACAATCTTCTGTCATTGTGTCGACTAGGGTCTGAGAACACTTGATCCATGCATCCCCTTCCACTCCTGAAACCTCCTTGTGTAGTCTGTCTCCACAGTAAACTATCGGACACCATCCTCATTCTCCTTTCAATAATTTTACCGTACACTTTTGCTGCCAAACTGGTCAAGCTTACGGCTCTGTAATTTGCGCAGTCGTAACGTGAACCCTTGTTTTTAAACAAAGGCACGATGACTGCGCTATTCCAGTCCCTAGGAACCATTCCCGAGCTCCAACATAAATTGAGGAGCAAAAGGAACGCCTCCTAGACAGGAGCCGCCAAGCTTGATCATCTCGGCAGACACCATATCAATGCCCGCTGCCTTACCATTTTTCAAACTTCTTATCGCCCATTCAACTTCATCCGTACTGATGCCATCGGAGGACCCCGGTGCCGAATGTTGATCTACTAAACCACATGCGACACCGGCACCAAATAATTACATTTGTGAAATAATTCATAACAATAGTTTCATTTTAAACAATAACGATTGATTTTACCTAAAATGTTTCTGTGTTTTGGCGAAAATGACTATATATACAAATTAGTTTGAATAATTCATAATTATAAGATTAAGAATATTAAGAAGAGCCGGAAGCCCAATTAGGTGGGTTTGGGGTTTATATTGGTAGGCAGCGACCTAGCTGTACTTCTGGTATTGCAAAGGTCCATGTGTGCGGCAGTGACACTTACCATCAGGTGTGCTACTTGCTCTGCTCTGCCACCACTAGGAATAAAAAAAAAATCAGCAAAGTAGAAGTAACTATAATGATATCGTATAGTGAGAGATTATAGAATCAATGTGCCATCACCCCTTCCACTCCCTCGGGTCACGTAAGAAGCCGAAACACACAAGCAGATGACACTACTCTCAAAGTAATAAAACTTGAAATAATATATATGGATCTTCCATACAAGTTTAAGTCTATTAGTCAAATTCACCACCAAATTAAACAGGAGATATTTGCTCAGTAGTGGAGTTATAAACTCGAGAAGAAGAAATAGATGAGAACGACTTCAATATTTGGTAGTGAATACGAGTTTTCGTGTGGTGACGGAGTAAGAATACTATTCCCCACCCCATATCTTACCCGTGGATGATCGTATGAGACGACTAAGGGATATAAAATGCATATAATATCTATGCGAGAGAAGTAAAACTCGAAACAAAACCCTATACCAATATTACCAACACGTCTGACCAGCGCGGTATAGTAGGTTAATTTCCCTGTCATTCCGTAGGAGGCCCGAGCTCAACAGTGGGATATTTATGGGCTGTGATGATGATGATGATGAAATATGAGTATAAAAATGTACATGGATCTATCACAGTTAAAGAAGACTTAAAGATCTTATTATATACATACTCTCCATGTGAAATAGATTGAAGCAGATTCTCCTTAAATTTCTTTATTTCGTCTTTACCATCCTCCTGTTTACTACGCCGACGTTGTTCCTACAAAAAAAAATCTTTATTATGCTTTGAAATTATTGTAAACCCTCTGGTTTACGTATAATAAAGGGTTTAAAATACCAGGTATCACCACTAGTTAGAGAACTGGAGCAGGAGAAATCCTGGAATACACACAAACGTGATAATTAAGGCGTATTTCCCTATCAAGACGTACTACGAATGATCTTGTGGAGTACTATAAAATCCAATAAGAAACTAATATAAATACATTGAGTAATATTTCTAACAAAAAAGTTATATATTATTTACTACATATACCACGCTGGTTAGAGGCTTGGAATAGGGTTTTATTTAAGACTTGCCTTCTCATTTAATAGATGTTACCTGCTTATTCTAATCCTTAATCTTCTATGCTTTATGATAGAAATGAATAAGAAACAGAATGGTGAATTGTATTTTGCTCCGTCACCACACGGAAAAACATGTTTTTGTTTGAATATTCTTAAAATAAAAATATGAACATTGAGCTGAATTCCACCCTTTAATATATTAATAATTTTTTTTTACTTACACAATTTAATTACCTAATTAGATTAACAAAAAAAAATTGTAACTTGAAATCGCATAAGGAATTCTAAGAAAATGTTTTTATGTAACATTTTTTTTTATATAATATAGTTGAATTTTATAAGGAACTTCTAAAATATAAATTATGTATTATAATAACAACGTATTAACGGACTTCACTTTTATTTTAGACTTGTTTGAAAAAAATATTATTAACATATTTCTCAAATACAATAAATGACTGCAAAGCGTGTAAATAATTGTTTTATGTAAGAATTTATTAAAAAAAAACTTAGTCTTGTTATTTCTTATAATTGAAAGGAACCAATTCCGTGAAATTTTCACTTGACAGAATTAACCAATAGCCACTTGACATAATTAACGATGGGAAAATGTTATCTCTGTAGTTGAAATGATCGCAAAAAAACATGGTTAACTTTTCAAAAAAGTTAAAGCTCAAATTTATAATCATAATTACTTGTCAAAAATTTAAAGGAGGCAAGACAAGGAAAACTCGAAACAAAACGCCACATAAATGCCACACTTGCCATGCGGATTGATTCTAATTCCTTAAAAACTGGTTGAGGGAATCCAGTTTTTAAGACTCTCAACATAAGGATTCTTGATATATAATATTTTTAACATCATGTATGTCGTACGAAATCCAATATTTAGATGAAATTAATACACATATCAGTCACCACATAAATTTAGAATTTCTAATTCGATCCCCCATCCTTAATAAGTATTAAATTTTGGTTCTTAAGTCACATGTTTCTTTTTTAATTTCTTTTCTCTCAATCTGTCTTATTGTAATTCAGCAATTTGTTGAAAGCTTTTTATTTAACATCTTGTGCGGTACGTGTCCATTGACACGTCCGTATCCTCGTACTTAGTCTGCCTTTACTGATCCTGTGGGTGTTTTTCTTTTCAACCTCCAAGGCATAATTGGATCATCTATTAAGTGTTTTTCAAGTATATTACAATGCTATTTAAAGTTATATGGTGATGGAATGTTTCGAGAGATCATGGATTAAAAGTACAATACATGACTTTTTTTTCAAGTATATTACAATGCTATTTAAAGTTATATGGTGATGGAATGTTTCGAGAGATGATGGATTAAAAGTACAATACATGACTTTCTCGCTAATATACAAACTAAAATAACTACAAAAAGAATACTTGAAATAAAATACTATCACCTCTAATAAAAACCAGTTTGATTTCAAATTGTTGAGGAGTCTTATAGTCTGGCAATAAATACTGCACAAATGGCATAAGAATTTAAGTGGCTGTCTCTCATGGCGAGTATCGTGAGTTCACTACCTACAAGGTCCGGTTCTTTGTATGATTCCAAAATGATTCTCAATTTGAAGGTTATACATAGTTGTTGTATCGGTCAATTGTATATTTGTGAAGTACCTCGTAACATAAGATTTTATTAATTAGCGCGGTGTATTGTAATACAAATCACCATAGCATACACCACATGGACTGAATAAAAAAATAAGATTAATATAAAAGACAAAAAAGATGTATGGAAAATGCTTTGTGGTAGCGGCTACGAACACTTCCAACCATTACCTTGCTCGTGGATATCGTAAAAGACGACTAAGAGCCTTATAACGACCTAAGCCAACTCCATCTGATGCCGTTTGGTCAACGATTACATTCCCAAAGAGGGTTAACGTCTGGCAGGCGGCCGGTCACATCAAACTATTACCAATAACTTCTACAATATGAACTATAAAAGAAAAGTACATATTGTATTGAACCCAAGTAATTAGGATAAGAGTAGTAGAGTGATGATAATAAAAGACAAAGAGGAGTTTATACTCCTTGAACAAATATTCCACAATCTGATCATTGTTGAACAACTAAACTTTTACACGCGACTTCATCCTCATAAAAGTTAAGTGTGACGTATCTGTTATATGACTTTATTTTTTTTTTGTAGGATGAAAAATGTCAAAGCCAAATTCACACCCTATTTGTCGAACTACGAAGTTAAATTCTAAAAATACGTTTTCAGCGAGTATATAGATACTCGCTATTTCATAGAAAAAAACTATCAAGATTTCATGTTTCTAGTTTCATTAGCTTTGGTTTGCCGTTGATGGGTCAACTATATATTTAAAGAACCTCTCTAAATATATAGATAGAGTATAATAATTGACTTCTTGTATGGCAAGAGACGATAAGCAGATAACATCATTCTAATAAAAGAAAATTGCTAAATAAAACCTTGCTTAGCATAAGCCATTGCCCGTTTTATAGAAGTCTAGAGCCCTAAAAGAGAAACTATTTCTAGGTTGGCGAAGAAGAATTTTACCTACAAAATGTTACCAATACATTGTTCTCCAGCTGAGGAAAAATCAAACTTTAAACTTACATTTCGTGTAGAGTTGTCAGAATCTTGACCTTCCATACTATCACAAAATATAAGCTTCTTCTTTAATACAAGTGCTTCGTTCCACGACCGTACCGACTGGCGCAGAAATTGTAACTACACATTAAGAATATTAAATATAAATTGCATTTTCCGTCAGCTAAGATAATTATTTATTTCGGACGGATGCACGCAGAATTCAAGATTATCTTGCGTGATGTTGGTACTAATTAATCTCCGGTGTAAAATAATTCATACATTACCAGAGTAAGAATTTATATGCTAATGACATAATCCAAAACTCCAAAAATATTTCTTAAGAATATGAATTGGAAATTGCTATCAATATAAAATTAAAATTATAACACTTTTAAGATTGATTTTATGCAATTCGAAGGTTCGCTAAACGGTTCTAAAATCTGACTGAAAGGAAGCTATCTTTCTTATTTCACTCCATTTATTCAGCTATAAATTTCAGTGGATCGCGATTAATCTCCACCCCGTTTTTCACCGTAATATGTCCTTATAAGAGCAGCAACTTGGTGTGCCCTTGGTCAATGGGAGTTCTCGTAGATAGCATTTTAAATTAATTAATCAGCTAGTTTCATATCGTTGGTTCACAAATATTTCTTCTAAATTATTATTAGTTCTCGTTAATTATATCTATAGTCTTTCGTGATAGTATTTTCTCTTTCAAGCATTATTATGGCTTGTGGAGGTACACAAAGATCATAATTAACCTAAAATAAATATCATTAATTACGGCCTAATTTATTATTTATTTCATGCAATTACACGTTCAATAAAGTACTGTTGAAAACAAACGTTATTTATAAACACCCGATTACGAGCGAAAAATGATGGTCAAAAGTGGGATTCGAACCGACACCTATTGAAAATCCGTGCTAATCGTGCTGCCACTTACACCACCGTGAACTATTCTAAGACATTCAATGCTCGCATCGTATTATATTTTCGTCTTTAAGGAGACGTAACAATATCGGGTAGATGGCATCTACCCGATATTGTTTACACATTGTACAGGCTTAATACTCAAACGTTGCAGTTAGAATTGTATTAAACGATGACACAGTCCTGTTATTTAAGTTACTGAAATTTAGCATTTAATATGTGTAACACACAGGTGTGGGTTCGAATTCCACTTTTGACAATCATTTTTCGCTCGTAATCGGGTTTTTATAAATAATGAAGCATATTAAATGCTAAATTTCAGTCATTTAAACAAACGTTACTTTATAATTTTCCAATTGTATTGTAAAGTTAAATTTTAATCGAATTATTATTATTTACTAAAAACCCTGAAATAGCTTATATATTGTTTTTACATGTTTGCACAAAATTAAACTAGTTTAACTATTTGAGATGTATTTATTGACTATATTAGAAGACTTAGTGGTTAAGCTACCGATTTAATGCCAATTGCCATGGGTTTGATTCCCATATAGGACAATACTTTGTGCAATCTACAATTATTGTGCCGATTTTGAGCGTAATTACCTCCGTTAGCTTATTTACTTGTAAAGTCCCCCGCAATACAAAGATGCAAATATAAAACGTGTTCTTTAAAAAAAATTTGGTTATATATTTTTATCGATGACTTTACCAAAGATGTGACTATGTTTTTTTTAAGTGTGAGATTAAATAAATGCTTCGTTATGCCGATGGCATACGCATACGCATACGAATGCTAGTGTAAGATTACAAGCCTTTGAAATTACTTCTGGCTATATATTACTATTGATTTATCATCATCATCCAGTTCTTATCTCTATTACTTAGGGTCGATGCAATATATGCTTCACTTCCATCTTATATATTGCAAAAGTTAATGGCAATAGTTTAATGATTGGCCCCTTGTCTGATACCACTACACATCCCTTGAGTTATAAATTAAACTGAAATGATAATTATATGTGTTTCGTAATCGGGCAAAATAATTAAGCATATTAAATGCTAAAAATTTCAGTAATTTGAATAACAAGGTTGTGTCATCGTTTAATACAATTCTAACTGTAAAGTTTGAAGTATTAAGCCTATACAATGTGTAAACATTGTCCGATAGATGGCATACGTCACCTTGAAGACGTAAGATATAATATGAAGCGAAATTTGCATGTCCTAAAATAGTTCACGATAGTGTAAGTGGCAGCACGGTTGGGCCGGATTCCCAATAGGTGCGGGTTCGAACCCCGCTTGTGACATCATTTTTCGTTTCGTAATCGGGTATTTATAAATTATATGTAAACAATTAATTTAAATAATTGTATAAATTTATATAAATAGTGGAAATTATGAATGTCTGTTAAAATTTCAATGCAAATAGCATAATATGTGAGTATTACACATTTTAAATAAAACTATATTTACATAATCTATAGCCTTTGTATTTGAATTTTAATTGCCCGACATTTTGAACATTTTACAATGTCCATGATCACTGGAGGCCTAGGGTGTCTTAACCCATTCAGTGCCTACAAAATAAACAAAATAATAGCCGGGTGCCATAAGTTTTTAAGGCGAATTTTGATTAAGTACATATGAATGTTTGAAAATATGGATAAATATTTAATATGTATGTATGTGTATGGATATTAGTATGTTGTTATTATTTCAATAAAAAACACATTTTTCGAATCTGAGTCGTCGGCACACAGCACGCTGGGTGCCGACCACTCAGACCACTCGGATCCTACTACTACAAAATGAACGAGATGCTCGCTCGGATCCAAGTGCGAGGCGCCGCTACTATAGCCCCGCCCTACTCGGATCCGAGTAGTCGGCATGGAATGTGTTAAGTTCCATAAGTCATTGTATATATGTATCCACAATACAGAATTAGATTTAGACCGACATTTTTGATACAAATTAATTACCAGTACAGATAGAAAATGATTCTACATATAAAGTTTTGTTTTTATTTCAAATAAGTTAGATTGTTAAGAAATAAATAAATAATATGCAAGGATCTATGGACCCCGGTCGAAACGAAGTTTCCTTCACTTTCTGGAAGACATTTGCTATATTGATATATACAGTCATTATAATTTATATTATAAGACATTAAAGTGATGGATATGAATTGAAAAAAATATAATAAAATATATCTATTAATTATGTATAAAATAGATAAGGATAAATGAAAAACTGAATAATCTGGCATAATTAAGTTAATAACAAATATAAAATAAGTACCGTATAAATCTTATTTTATTATTATTATAAAAACTACTAACTGAATATAAGCAAAGAGAGATGAAGATAAGATGGCCGTTGAGTCTTTTGGTGCGCGGGAGAGCTGTATGCCGTAATGTATATAGTTCATACATGACTGTAAATACTTATAACAAGAAGTGTCGAAAAAACTCTTAATGCATTTTTATCGTTTTCGCTCCCATACACTCAGAGCATGTAAAACGCAATAAGACACGTTGTTCCAAACTAAAATAATATAAGGATTAAATTTTTTTAAAACATGAATGCTAGCTTCTGTCCGCGGCTTCGCCCACGTAAAAAGTAACTTTCCCAGAGTAGAACTACTATCCCAAGAGAATACATTGTTAGGTTGAAATTATCCTATGTATTAATCCAGGAATTGTTCTATCTCTGAGCCAATTTTCATCAAATCAAATCATTTATTATGCATAAGGCCCTATAGGGGCACTTACAGATTGTCAATTTTACATTATTTTTGCAAAATTATTTTTTATTAATCTATCGCCGGATCGGAAAGCAGCTACATACTGAGATCCGGCAAGAAACTCAGTGGGCTCGTCATTTTTTTGTTAATTATATATTTTCACGAAAGGGATTGGTTACATGTTTAATTTATGTTAGCTCCAGTGAGAAAGCCCTTCAAATAAAGCTTCATTTTTTAAAATTTTGTATATAATACAAAATTAAACTAAGAATATTTATAAAACAAAAAAGAAAATCATCAAATATCATCTAAATCTATTCATCCGTTTACGCATGATTAAGTAACAAACATCCAAACATCTTCACAAACTTTCACATTTGTAATATTAGTAGGATGTTTCTTAAACGGCAACCGACTTATTTTCTATTATATAGAACTAAAATCCACCCTTGCGCGTATGAAAGCGAGAGTCTATAAAATAAATATATGTTTTTGTTTTGTTTCTAATGGACGATCCTTCGTACGATAAATTCTGCTGTATATAAATGCTTTCATTTTTTTTTTATGTACTAAGCAGTTGTAAACTTTAAATACATATAGGCTCAATGTGCCAAATCTTAAAATAAGTCACTGGATATAATTATCTTATCTTTATTAGTATTCATGCTAATTTTTGTGACGTGCGTTATACGTGTAATCTTAACTAATCTTGTATATATATAATTGTTGGCAGAAGATCAAAATGAGTACTGGCAATTAATTTTAGTGATATGACCAGGATAGTCAATTATATAATATTTTATGATCCAGAGGGCAGTCTAATGATTCTAGAAATACGCTTAATATTAAATTAGAAATAGTTTGGTATAGATCTTAAAGGCTTGATGACTTGATGGTAAATAAATTTAATTAAATTATATGTTACCAAAGAAGACGTTGCACAAGTGGATGAAATAAATTTAAAAATATGTGATTCATATATACGTAATCAGCTGCAATATTAAATTTACAAATATAAACTATATAGTAGATATAGTACAAAATGTTGATAGAACATAAAATAGTATACTGTATTGGAATGTTTTTAAATTTATTTATCTTTTAACTTTCGATTTCGGATCTTTGGTTTATTTTTGAATATTTTATAAAGAACGCAAATTATTCTCATTACCCATAAGGTAATTAAATATAAACTGTAAATAATATTAACGACCTATTTTCGTGAATTTTTATGTAGATTCACACATACTTAATATCAATTTGTTTTTTTTTCTATCTTTTGTAGGCCATATTGGAACGAAAATAGAAAAAACACATGATACCGTAGCGTCATATTTTTCATTTATTTTATGTGTAATGAATGTACAAGGCTTTTTTTGGTAGGTTATGGTCTGGACCCACGCCGTCCGTTTCGTCCAGGGCGACACAAGGCCAGCGTGTGGCCGCAAAACTCGCCGTATTCCCTCCCCATAGCCATTGAGCCGAACACTAGAACCGTTTCCTTGACATCCGTGGCCAGCCCGGCAGGTTACCCTTTCAGGTACCATCCATGCACAAGGCTAATATTGGTTTGATAATAATTTTGGTGCAGTTTCGAGGGAGTGCGTATTTTGCGATGATTTTTTTATACAATGTATTTTTAAATTTTTATTAAGACAAAAAAAAACAAAAGTCTAATATTATAGCGGGTATTTTCTATAATTTATAAAATTTGTCGTCTTGATTTTTTTATCATTTTCGTATCTTGATTTTTCTTTCACTAGAGTTGAATTTTATTAAAAATTCTAGTATTGTTTAAAAGAAATAGTTGCAAATAGACTTGCAATTTTTTAATTAGCTAACATACTCACTTAGTATGATCATTATGAATTGAATAAAAGCTTTTAAAGAGAAAACACTGTAAAATTAAATGTTGATTACTTTGGCACCCCCAACATGAAAATCTGCTAGATATTCTAAAGTGTAATGTAATGTAGAGTTGTGTGGTAGCGGGTACAAATACTACCAACCCTTACTTCGCTCATGGATGTCGTAAAAGACGACTAAGAGCCTTATAACGACCTGGGCCAACTCCATCTGATGCCGTTTGATCAACACTTATATACCCAAAGAAGGTTGACATCTGGCAGGCGGCCGGTCATAAATCTATTGCCAATAACTTTTACAATATGTACTATGATAGAAGAGTACATATTATATCGATCCCAGGTAATTGGGATAAGAGTAGGAGAATGATGAGATATTGTAAAATGTAACTGTTAATAGAAATTAATACACACACTAATGTATAAATCAAGTTTGATAGCCCTATTAAATCTTTAGTGATACTAAAACTTTTATTAGTGTATTCGCTTAAATGTGTTTCCAAATATTCATTTATCGTGTCAGGAAAGGTTCTTCCGTATCTCTACAATTGTAACAATTGCTTACAGCCTTACCATTTCACATACAAGCGTTGACCATTCATACTAGATCTGTGACAATTGTAGTAAATATATACATTTGTAGGCTATTTCGCTGTAACAAAAACAATGTAGAGCTCTTTTAATGTTGGTAAATAATATTCCGTTTTTGGATAAAGCCGTTTTCCTAGTCATTATCGTTAACAAGAAGATTATATCCAATTTACATTTCATCGTAGGGTCGCCACTATTATGATAGTTAACTTTTAAAGCGTGTTATTACCTTTTTTTTTTATATGCAGGGTGGACCATGGATGTGGTCGCGCCCCGATAAATCGATCCAGGGCGACAAAAGAGGCGGCGCGCAACCCCATGGACCCACCCTGCAAACACCTCTCTTCGCCGTATGAGCGGGCCACCGGTACCCGATCTTTGTCTTCGGTGGCCCGCCCGGCGGTATACCCTTGCGGGTTCCTCTCTCGTTGATGCCCCGACAGCTTTCGCGTCGCCCTCGCGCGGCGGCCTCACGTTGGGTGACCGGACAATTCCCCGGTCCGATCACCCGAAGCCTCGGTTAGGGCGGCATCAGGCGCAGATATTCGCGCCTGCGCCGCCCCGACCGCTGGCGGCGGCCCGGGTCACGGGAATCCTCCCGGACTCGTTCCGCCGCCTCCTTCTGCGATATGATAGCCTCGAAGAAAGCGGCGACCGCGTCCCAATTCCTGACGCTGTCGACCATCGCTTTCACGACAGCCGGCAGCGCCAGGTCGGCACTGATGACAGCGACGAGCTCACGGCGCTGCCCGTCCCAGCCCGAACATACCTCGAGCGTATGTTGCGCCGTGTCCTCGTCGCTACTGCAATGGTGGCAGGGCGGAGTCTACTCCCTCCGCCCGCCTCCGCCTCAGCCCGGGGGGGAGACTCCCTCTCAACGCCCAGTCGTAGCCGATGTCCCACAGAGTCGACCCCAATACCGACCCATGCGGAACACCGCACCACACGGGCGTCCGCACAATGTCCCCTGCGGGACTCGCGCAGAGGAAACTGCGCCCCTCCAAATAGTCTGCCACCAGCCGCCTCAGGTACAAGGGCACTCCATAGAATCGGAGCGCCTCCCTGATGCAGCTGAATGGCAGACTATTGAATGCGTTGGCGATGTCCAACGACACCGCCAACAGCACTCCTCTGCCGGTGACAGCCTCCGCGGCCGTCTGCCTCAGGCGTAGCAGAGCCCCGATGGTCGAACGCCCCCTTCGAAAGCCGAATTGAGCATCCGACAGATCGGGCCCCACCTTTTCTAGGTGTCGGACGATGCGGGCAGCGAAGACACGCTCCAACAGCTTACCCACATCGTCGAGAAGGACAATGGGCCTGTAGGCCGATGGCGAATCCGGGGGCCGTCCCGGCTTTGGCAAGTGAACCAACCTCCCTTCCTTCCAGCACTCAGGGAACTGTCCAGACGTCAGACAGGCGTTGTACAGTCGCCTGAGGCGAGGTTCGAGGTGCTCAAGAAGCAACGTCAACACCCGGACTGGTATTCCGCCCGGGCCGGGGGCCGTGGTGGCGGAACGAATCTTCGCCACAGCCGCCCCCACTTCTGATTCCGTCACGGGTGGAACACTCTCGTCGGCCTCCGGGTCGAAGCCATGACCGGGGGCGTGTGCTCCGACTGCCGCGGGAACAGTTCCTCGACCACCCTACGAAGGAGGTCGGGCTGGAGGGTGCGCGCGAAGCTTATTCAGCGACGCGTGATACGGGCGACCCCAGGGGTCACGGTCGAGACCGTCCAGCATCTCCTGCCAACTCGCGTCCTTGCCAGACCGGATGGCCAGCCGAAAGGTAGTCCGCGCACTGCGTTACGCCTCGTACAGCGTGTTACCTATGCTTTAGTGTTGATATATGCTTAACTACAATTTTGCTTGTGGGCATTTAGTTCATAATTTTGTCACTTAGGATGAGTTCTTTATTATACGCGTTATAAAGTCATCAGCATTCCAAGATTAGTTAATTAATTTAATAAAATCTTATGTAAATATAATAAACTTTTATGTAATCATAATATCTGATTATCATGAATCGGACGACGCAGCGTAGGACGATCCCCCACTCGGTGGACTGATGACATTGTCAAGGTCGCAGGAAACCGTTGGATGCAGATGGTACAGGACCGTTGCGAATGGCATTCTCGTGGGGAGGCCTATGTCCAACAGTGGACGTTTATGGGCTGATGGATCGATGAATATCTGATTTTTCACATTATAATTATGTCATATTTATAAATAACAATTAATGTATTATTAATTCTAAAATACGAATGTAAAAGCTTGGTAATTGATTAATATATCTATCTAATATTTTTAAATGAGCAATCTTTGCATATTTATATATTTGCATATTTATATATTTGTATATTTCTATTTTTATACGAATATAAAGTAGGCAGCAGTGATTTCCATGAAATTAAGCATTACAATGCAGAAAGTTTCGTGGGTGATAAATCAATCTAACTTTAATCGGTTCTTTTAATAAAAAATGCTTTTTCAGTGTTTTCAGAAAATGTATTTTTGTGCCTAAATTTTATTAAAATATGAAGGCAAATTTAGTCGCTGTCATTCATAAAATTCACTCAGATATAGACATACCTCTGCTGGGAAAGCGAGCAAGCTAATCTTGTCTAGTCTTTTTTCTTTCTTTTATTATTTGACTTTTTTATTTATTTCTTTATTATTTTATGATTTTTTTTATATCCAAATAAGTTTGCCAAAATACTTTACAAAGGAAATACTGAATTAATCTGAGTCATTTAGGTGTTATTATTTATTAGACTATTATTCGGCACATATTTACAATAAATCATTTCGATTTATTCTACGGATTTTTTTTTTAAATGATTCAGTCTGTCCGCTGAATGATTCCATACGAATCACTTACATCCATCTAAGTTGGGTCGGTTTAACCTGTGATGACAAACCATGTCCTCAGAAATATCATATTAGAGATATTGCATCATCAAGCCCTATACTTACAGAAAGTATAGAGCTTGGTGATGCAATATCTCTATAGTGGCTAATAAACACATTATTGTTTTGTCGACCAGGTGCGTTAATCACTACAGATCTTCTTCCACGCACGCATCTAAATGCACCTATATTAGAAGGAAGAGCAATGCTATTCAAATAAAACCCAATTAGTATTCCATTCAGACAGAGTTAAGAATTAGATAAATGTATATTCTTAAAATGATTGGTTTTGATTACCTTAACTATTTATCTATTCAGTAATTTTTAATGTTGGAAACATTAATTTCAGTTATTTATTTTCGTCAAATAGGAGCATATTTTCAATAACTTAGTACAGTATTTTCAATAAAATAATATTTTAATAATTTTGTGTCTATATTTGGTTGGTTAAACTGACAAAAATGCTATAAGGTGTGATATCATTATTTGATTTCAAGGTATATTATTTTCACAAAAATCCATCCAATAAATAAGCGATACAGATTGTTAGACATAGGCCTCGAATAAAATAATACAATGATAGCCGCATTTAGGAAGCGATTGTAGTTGATGTTACAAATTTGCAATAGAGGGTTGCTACATTTTCACTTCGTAATAAATGAGGAAAATATTTTAAATTCTTAGCAAATATATATTCTTAATTATTCAAAAATAATGGAATAAATAGTAAGAAGTGAACCGAACAACGATAATTTAGCGTCACAATAATTTTGAATAAGAAATTCTATTTTTCATATGACCGGAATTCGGTAACCCATTCATAATATTTCATAAATCACTACATATTTGACAAGAATATTACTTCCCCGTGTAGAGAAAATGTATTTTTATTTTGCTTTTGTCGTTATTGATTTACTTTGTCGTAACTGTTTCCCAACATTTATATTTTTATAAATCATTCAGAAATTGTTATTGTGAGCGTCGCTTTGTTTTCTTGTGTTCTAGTTAGTATTTTCCCTTTTTTATTCGTACACGATACCATTTATTGTACGATCTGGGAATATTTTGGTGTAATGTAAAAAACATACCGCTTTGAATTTGATAATATATACTGTGATAGGTAAATATCTTATAGTTGAATAGTAATAGGGTTCTTTCATATAAACTTTATGACATTTTATAATCTATATGTTTTCATATAAAGGCAACATAACGCTGCAAAATAGAAAAGAAAGACAGAAATTTTAAACGTCAAAACAGATTTTCTTCAATTCCTAATTAGTTATCAACTTCTTTTGAAGTGTCTATCGGCTAATGATTAAGAAATGAAAGAACTGTGGAATATATTTGAAATTATTATAGAATGGTAGGGCGTATTAAATTTGATATGTTAGTTAATAGAAAAGTCTAATAATAAGTAAAGCCAATTTAAAAAAAATAGTTCACCTAAAACATTATCATCATTCTCCTACTCTTATCCCAATTACTTGGGGTCGATACAATATGTACTCTTCTTGCATAGTACATATTGTAAAACTATTGGCAATATTTTTATGACTGGCTGACTGCTAAGCCCCAACCCTCCTTGGGAATGTAATTGTTAACCAAACGGCATCAGGTGGAGTTGGCCCATGTTGTTATAAGTCGTCTTTTACGATATCCACGAGCAAAGTAAGGGTTGGTAGTATTCGTAGCCGCTACCACACAGCTACCTACACATAATAGACTATAAACTATCAAAACTATACCGTGGTCATACATTAATACACTATAAATTAAAGAACCATGTCTCATAGAGTCATATTAATGATATACGACAAGGTATAGAATAACGAGAAGGCTACTTCCATACTATACGTCTAGTGAAAAAACTAAAGCTTGCCGCAAAAAATGCTATTGTGTTCAACTCACAATTATACAGTCTCGTGATCAATACATAAAAATATCTCATCATCATCATCATCACAATCCATATATGTCCTACTGTTGGGCTCGAGCCTCCTCCATAATGAGAGTGAAATTGACCTACTACACCACGCTGGTCAGACGTGTTGGTGTAGGGTTTTGTTTTGAGTTTTCCTTCTCTTGCATAGACGTTATATGCGTTTTATACCCCTTAGTCGTCTCTTACGATCACCCACGTGTAAGATAGGGGGTGGTGAATTGTATTGTTACTTCGTCACCACACACCACAAAAATATTTATTGGTGATGAATTTGAGTTATATGTTTCATCATTCATCTGAGACTATTATAGTACATACACATACATATCATCACGCCATATCCCTTGCAGGGTAGGCAGAGAGAACAGAGTGCCAGAGAACTCTATCTCTGCATACTGCGCTCGCTTCCTCAACATTCATAATTCTCTTCATACAGGCTCGCCGGTTTCGGAGACTCTTGACTCCACCTTCCTTCAGTACATGACCGATCTGGTCTAGGTAGGTCTCCCTCGGTACCTACATCCTTCCACTTTCGCATTGTATATCTTCTTAACCAGACGTTCGTTCGACATTCTTCCGATTCTTCCACATGTCCGAACCATCGGAGCATTCCCTTTCGCATCTTTACACCAATACTCTCTTTCATACCTACTCGCTCTCTTACGTCGTCGTTACGAATGCGGTCGGTCAGCCTAACTCCACAGATTTTCCGAAGAGATCGCATTTCGACCGCATTAATTTTACTTTCATACTCTTTTCTGCATACCCAACTCTCGCTTCCATACAGTAATGTTGGGACAAGCACTGCGTTATGTATTGCTACACGTGCCTTCTGGCTGAGGTGGTGGCTGCCGAGAAGTTGCCCCAACGCTCCGTTCACTCTATTTCCCGCATTCACTCTTCGCTCTATATCAGTGGTGTACCGTCCATCTCGGCTAAATCCACATCCAAGATATACAAATTCATCCACATGCTCTAGTACATCATTACCTATTGTTACTCTTACATCTGTTCTGGCTTCATCTCTTTCAAAGACCATTATTTTGGTTTTGCTCACATTCACGCGTAGACCCCTTTCCTTACAATCTTCTGTCATTGTGTCGACTAGGGTCTGCAGGTCAGTCGCTGACTGTGCCAGCAGGACTGCATCATCTGCATAAAGCAGAGCAGAGACCACTGAGTCACCCATCTGGACTCCCACATTCATATCGTTCAACCTTTGGAGACATTTATCCAGATATATGATAAACAGCCTGGCTGATAGAACGCAGCCCTGCTTAACGCCGATATTGACGTCAAACCAAGGCGACATTCCATCATCCAGCCGCACACAGGCTCTACAGCCCATGTAACTGGATTGCACAGCCTGCAGCAATTTACCGTTAATAGGTACCATACTCCGGTAAAATGTCCCAAAGTTCCTTTCGTACAACCGTGTCAAATGCTCTCTCCAGATCCACAAAACTGCAGAAAACCCTCTGACCTAGGGCCAGATGCTTCTCCACAATGTTGCGCAGAGAGAACACTTGATCCATGCATCCCCTTCCACTCCTGAAACCTCCTTGTGTATCACACAGTAAACCTCGACTATTATAGTAAGTTATTTTAAAACGTTTTAGTTGAATCAGTTTCGGTGGAATATGACTTTTTTCACGGGGTGATAAACATCTAATCCTTGCATACGATTAATAATAATGAAGGAATAAACTAGATATTACGATATTGGTGTGCACTGAATCATATTTACACCTTTTTTGTAGAACATATGTATATGTATTAATATCTGCGTATGCATAGGTTTTCCGTGTGATGACGGAGTAGTAATACAATTCACCACTACCCTACCTAGCCTGTGGGTGACCGAAAAGACGACTAAGGGATATTAAATGCATATAACTTCTATGCGAGAGAAGGAAAACTCAAAACAAAACCTTACACCAACACGTCTGTTACCAGCGTGGTATAGTAGGTCAATTGCCCTCCGATTATAGAGGAGGCTCGAGCAGAACAGGGGGACAAATATGAGCTGAAATGATGATGAATAATGATGATGCATGGGTTGTGGTTTCCCTGCAATGTTTCTCTAGACCATTAAAACCAAAATTAATATTTCTTCTTCTTTTTTTCAACTCATATATGTCTCACTATTAAGCTCTGGGCTCCTTCACTATAAGAAAGAATTTGACCTACCATAGCATGCTAGTCAGGTGGATAGATCTAGTTTTATATTAAGTTTTCCTTCTTATGCATAGATATTATTTTCATATTATGATATCTATATATTTTTAGTCGTTTTTATAGTACCTTTGGATAAGAAAAGAGGTAGTGAATTGCATTCTTGCTCCGTCACCAAACAGGAATATACACACATTTACAGTTTAATACCTACATAACTCCAAAAAAGTCAGTGCACGTCATATAGCTTCAAACTGAGACCTCTGCGTAACAGTCTATAAATAAATTGCTTAATATAAACCATCCGTTATTACAGCATTTGGATTATATGTTTATAAACTGTAAAATATTTCAAGGTAACCTAGCTTACAATACTAAATATCGTATTATATAATAAATAAACAGTAAACAATGTACTTCAGGATGTACATTAGCAGTAGTACTTCATTTAGCGCCTTGTACGTTGCTATATACTTAGTGAAAGCGGAAAGGACGTGATAACGGTTTGACAACCTTTTTCGTTCCTTTCTTTTATAACTATGTAAAAAGTTTTTAATAAAAATCCAATCTCTCTTGTCCAAAAAAGTGATTACCTAAAGTGGATGGAACGCAAAACGAAATAACGGTTAGTCTGATTGAAATTTGTTTACTCTGAAATAATATTTCCGATTGTTTTAATGATGACTTTTGAATCTGTTGTTATTATACACAGAAAAAAATATTTTTGTTTAAATGGCAACCCAAATTTTGTCGTAGTAACAATTTTAATAAAAACTCAATCCATTACATTTACTTCGCATAAAAAGTAGGTAATACAATTTTAACTTCAACTGAAATAATATTATTTAATTACATATATACGTTCACTGTGTTTTAAATGTAATATAGCGTAGAACTACAAAATATCACAGTGTCTAAATTACCAGTGTACAATTTTTACTATTATTACTTAATAGTGTCCAACTTTCATAGAAATATATAGTTCTTTAAGGCAAATCTTCACTCATATGTTATCAGAGAAGATAAGAACTTTAAATAATTTGGACTATAAAATAAACAACTATCTTTTCAACTTATTGTACTGCTATCAGTAGTTCCTCGTTGCATGTCCAAATGAATTATATAAGTCATTTTTCACCCTCTTCTCGCTCCAATTATTTATGATGACGGACTTTTGTTCAGGGTTTACAAAGAGAACGACGCACGAAACCGTTGTGAATGAGTAATTCCTACTGAGAACTGGGCAGTTGATCCATTCGTAGAAATGCGTTTGATAAAATATCTCATACACATAATTCAATCACATTAAGCCTAAGTTTACGTTTACCCTTTTTATAATAATTTGTATATTAAATAATATTTAGTAAATAATCTAGGGATTATAATCATTATTTATATTTATAATGCCGATATTTCCAAACTTATCAACATTCACAGTCACGGCAAGACTTGTTCTTCGTATAATACTCCCATAAACATTGGAAATCATTTAAGCGATTTGAATTTAAAATATAAAAGTACATGCACCATCATCTTCCTGCTTTTGTCCCAATTACTTGGGGTCAACACAATATGTAATCGTCATCTATAGTACATATTGCAAAAGTTATTGGTAATAGTTTTATGATCAACTGCCTACCTGACATCAATCCTCCTTGGAAATTTAATTATGATTATATGTGAGCCTTAACGTTTATTGCAACAGTAGGTATGGCAGAAGCACCTGAACGCACGGAAACTTTCTCGAGTTGCTACAAGGTCCGTATAATATCTACTACCCCAGACATGACTTTCAGACTGTGTAACATAAGATCGCGCTCGTTACGCCAAAAACTGCACCCCCAGAGGATGTAGGGAGCCTGTTTGTTCAAACTCGCAGTTAGTGGTGAAGCTACTAGTTTAAAATAAAATAATTTACCTTTAAAATTCAGTGAGGAATTGTGCTACAAAGTGGTCAATTTCCAGCCATATTTTCTCAAAATGCTCTTGAATAGATGGGAAGAAAAGCTATAAATGACGACCTATGTACATACATACATATCATCACGCCATGTCCTTTGCAGGGTAGGCAGAGAGAACAGAGTGCCAGAGAACTCTATCCTTGCATACTTCACTCGCTTCCTCAACATTCATAATTCTCTTCATACACGCTCGCCGGTTTCGGAAACTCTTGACTCCACCTTCCTTCAGTACATGACCGACCTGGTCTAGATACCTATCTAGACCGTGACCGAAAGTGGAAGGATGTAGGTACCGGGTGAGATCGAGACTAACCTTAGTCTCGATCTCACCCGGTACCTACATCCTTCCACTTTCGCATTGTATATCTTCTTAACCAAAAGTTCGTTCGGCATTCTTTCCACATGTCCGAACCATCTGAGCATTCCCTATGTATACTTCAAATATTATTTAAAATATGTACAGGTGAAATTATTTTTTTAAACGGCTCTACTAACAATAACCACTTTATATGTATTAAGAAATGTTGCTTACATATATTCAATCCTGACGTAATATAGTATAATTATTTCAATATCTCCGGTGATGAAAGATAAGATAAACCTTGGCCTCAGTTAGTAAAGTAATAATACAGTTCAGTTTATGTAAATCACTGAGCACCTGACTGCTAATATCCGGAGAATAAATAATGTTCCGGCGGTTGCTATAAATCCTTTTCTCTTCTCTTCTCCAAACATAATATCGTAACTGCCGAACATTCGGTTTGAGAAACAAAGATATTTGTGAATTATTAATGTAACGTCTTATCCATTCTATATTATTTAAAGCAATTTTTCTTTTTTTATGTATTTTTTTACTTATTATGTTTGGAACCTAGGGAAAAATAAAGCAAAAAACAACGCGATAAGTACCATAAAAAAGTTTTATTTCAAATATATTTTAAACACAACATATATAGTACCCCAAAGTACCCTTTAAATTAAAGGGCCAAATATATAAAAGCCTAATAAGACCTGTTGTACTGTATAGATCAGCATGTTGGGCGACAAAAGCGACGGATGAGAGACGACTGCATGTAGCGGAGATGCGAATGTTGAGATGGATGTGTGGTGTGACAAGAATGGATAAAATAAGGAATGAACATATAAGTGGAAGTTTGAAAGTTGCGCCAGTGACAGAAAAATTAAGGAGTGAAAGATTGACATGGTATGGACATGTGATGAGAAGGGATGAAAGTAATGTTGTGAGGAAAGCTTTAAGCATGAATGTTGAAGGCTTAAGGGGTAAGGGAAGACCGAAGAAAAGATGGATGAACTGCGTGAAACATGACATGGATAGACAAGGAGTGACCACAGAGATGACGTCTGATAGAGTTGTATGGAAGAAGAAGACATATTGCGTCGACCCCAAATAAATTGGTATAAGAGCAGGTTGATGATGATAAATAAAAAAAAATCTTTCATAACGGACAATTTTATAAACATACAATTAATACTTTCCGTGTGGTGATGGAGTTTTTTTTTTCTTTATTGCTTATGGTGGCAAACGAGCAGACAGCACCCCTGATGGTAAGTGTCACTGCCGCCCATGGACCTTTGCAATAGCTAGGCCGCTACCTACCAATACAAACCTCAAACCTACCCCAGTTGGGCTTCCGGCTCTGTCGCTCACCGAACGAAGAGCAATAGCAAACAGCCATTACTCAGACTGTGGTACTACCCCGGACGGACCGACCCTCGGCTGTACACAGAGAACTGTCCACAACGTGGTCCTACCACTATTAAAAGATACAATAAGAATACATTTCACCACTTATCTTACCCGTGGGTATCGTAAAAACTGATTAAGGGAAGGGAAGAAAAAAAACTCGAAATAAAACCCTATACTAAAATCTCTGACCAGCGTGGTATATAGTAGGTCAACTTTCCTCCTATTACGGAGGACGCCCGAGCACAACAGTGGGACGTGTTTAGGTTGAGATGATATTGATGACAATTAATACACACATAAGAAAATTGTCTGCTTACTTCTTTCTTGCTTTGAATATTTTTATTTTATAAACTAAGTATTTCCAACTTTTATATTCTAATTTGGACCTGTTCCTGAACAAATAAATAGCTTAAACTGAAGATGGAAATCAGTGCTATATATGGTACTAATGTAATATATGTTAAGCTGTTTTCTTTTAGACGAAAACGTATTATATTTTTTTTCTGTATACATGTTTATAGTTGCAATTCTCTTAAATGGCGGAAAAAAAGATGTGATTGTGGCGATGACTTAGCTCTCTATGATTCTTGGGGCTTCTAGACTCAATGATTCTTGGGGCTTAGACAGAGTAACGCCGTGAACTCACTGTAAGCTCAACCTGTCACTGGCATGCCACCATGCACCGACAGCCTTTAGGGCGATAGACACCGATGAATAGATCGCAGTTCTGCTTTCTACGACCCCGTAATCTCGATGGAAGGGGGTGGTAAGAATGTTCAGGGAGCATAGTGTTCTGACTGGCAGACTGCTTCAGTCCATCACCAGAGAAAAGGGTGGGTGGCCATTCTATGACTATATTAACAATACTATATAGACATAATAATATTTATTTTTATGCCTTAAAAAATATCATTAAAATTGACTAAATCGTGTATTTAGGCATATCAGTCATATAAATTATTGTTTTGATTAAAAAAATCTGTTTAGAAATGGGTTCCAACCATAAATATCAACAAATTTAGGAGACTTTACAATAACTACAAGATATTGACGTCCTAAAGTGAAGGTATAGGCTCTGCAATGGGAAATTTAACCCAATAATGAATGAGTTTACATACATACATACATACATACATATCATCACGCCATATCCCTTGCAGGGTAGGCAGAGAGAACAGAGTGCCAGAGAACTCTATCTCTGCATACTTCACTCGCTTCCTCAACATTCATAATTCTCTTCATACACGCTCGCCGGTTTCGGAGACTCTTGACTCCACCTTCCTTCAGTACATGACCGATCTGGTCTAGGTAGGTTAGTCTCGGTCTCCCTCGGTACCTACATCCTTCCACTTTCGCATTGTATATCTTCTTAACCAGGCGTTCGTTCGGCATTCTTTCCACATGTCCGAACCATCGGAGCATTCCCTTTCGCATCTTTACACCAATACTCTCTTTCATACCTACTCGCTCTCTTACGTCGTCGTTACGAATGCGGTCGGTCAGCCTAACTCCACAGATTTTCCGCAGAGATCGCATTTCGACCGCATTAATTTTACTTTCATACTCTTTTCTGCATACCCAACTCTCGCTTCCATACAGTAATGTTGGGACAAGCACTGCGTTATGTATTGCTACACGTGCCTTCTGGCTGAGGTGGTGGCTGCCGAGAAGTTGCCCCAACGCTCCGTTCACTCTATTTCCCGCATTCACTCTTCGCTCTATATCAGTGGTGTACCTTCCATCTCGGCTAAATCCACATCCAAGATATACAAATTCATCCACTTGCTCTAGTACATCATTACCTATTGTTACTCTTACATCTGTTCTGGTTTTATCTCTTTCAAAGACCATTATTTTGGTTTTGCTCACATTCACGCGTAGACCCCTTTTCTTACAATCTTCTGTCATTGTGTCGACTAGGGTCTGCAGGTCAATCGCTGACTGTGCCAGCAGGACTGCATCATCTGCATAAAGCAGAGCAGTGACCACTGAGTCGCCCATCTGGACTCCCACATTCATATCGTTCAACCTTTGGAGACATTTATCCAGATATATGATAAACAGCCTGGCTGACAGAACGCACCCCTGCTTAACGCCGATATTGACGTCAAACCAAGGCGACATTCCATCATCCAGCCGCACACAGGCTCTACAGCCCATGTAACTGGACTGCACAGCCTGTAGCAGTTTACCGTTAATACCATACTCCGGTAAAATGTCCCAAAGTTCCTTTCGTACAACCGTGTCAAATGCTCTCTCCAGATCCACAAAACTGCAGAAAACCCTCTGACCTAGAGCCAGATGCTTCTCCACAATGTTGCGCAGAGAGAACACTTGATCCATGCATCCCCTTCCACTCCTGAAACCTCCTTGTGTCTCACACAGTAAACCATCGGACACCATCCTCATTCTCCTTTCAATAATTTTTCCATACACTTTTGCTGCCAAACTGGTCAAGCTTATGGCTCTGTAATTTGCGCAGTCATAACGTGAACCCTTGTTTTTAAACAAAGGCACGATGACTGCGCTATTCCAGTCCCTGGGAACCATTCCCGAGCTCCAACATAAATTGAGGAGCAACAGGAACGCCTCCCAGACACAAGAGCCACCAAGCTTGATCATCTCGGCAGACACCATATCAATGCCCGCTGCCTTACCATTTTTCAAACTTCTTATCGCCCATTCAACTTCATCCATACTGATGCCATCGGAGGACGCCGTTGTCGAATGTTGATCTACTAAACCACATCCAACACCGGCGCCAACCGTAGCATCCGCATACATATCGCCAAAATATTCACTCCATCGGCTTAACACGTCTTGTGTTTGTGTAAGAATGTCTCCACCTTTAGACCTTATTTTATTCATTCTGAAGGCTGACCAACCACCCCGAGACTTCTTCACCTCCCTCCAAAAGAGTTTGGTGTTACCCTCGAAGTTTTTAGTCAGCCTATCTTCTGCACTCATACTTGCTCTATCACGTTTCTCTTTCACTAAGGCCTTGGTGTCATTCTTACATTGCCGATATATTTCTTTCTTCTGTTCAGTCATACTGTCATTCAGATTCAAAGAAGAGACATAGTCCAGCCACGCTTTCTTCTTTTGCTCTACGGAAGCTGCCACTTCCGCATCCCACCATGCATCACCATTTGTTTTTCTATGCTTCTTTGAACTTCCACATACTTCTTTCGCTGTATCTACCATACTCTCTTTCAATACTCTCCAGCATTCTTCAATGTCCGATTGCGGCTGGCTTGCCATCGTCAGCCGTTCTCGGACACCCTCTGCATACTTTTCTCTTACACACTCTTCTTGCAACCTTTCAACCTTTATTCTTTCAAGCCCTCCGAAGTGGACACGCTCTCGCCAGTGCCTCCACTTTCTGAACAGACCACTAAATCTCGCAATAACGAGATAGTGGTCCGTGTCGACTGTGGGGCCCCTGTAGGCTCTTGCGTCCAATATTTTGCTTCGGAGGCGACTGTCTACCAAAATTAAATCTATTATGCTTTTCTGTTCATTCCTTCTCCATGTATACATATGGATGTCCTTATGTTGGAAAAATGTGTTTGACACAATAAGGTTTTTCTCCATGCATACATCCGCTATGAGCCTACCTGCGTCGTTCACTCTCTTATCACCAAATGGACCAAGTACGTCCTCATAGTCGGGACGCTTGGTCCCCACCCATCCGTTCAAATCTCCGCATACAATCACGCGTTCACTGGTTTCTGCCATATCCAGAACTTCCCTAACATTGTCCCAAAACTTCTCTAGGTCTGATGCCACCGAGGATCCTACGGGAGCATATGCTACAACCATGAATACCTTGGTGACACCTAGTTTTATACGGACCCAGAGAAGTCTGGGATCATACATTCCGTAATCCTTCACACCTGAGGCCAAGCGAGAGGACAACAGCACTCCTACCCCCATGCTGGCTCGATCGCTCTGTGGTACACCAGACCACAGAGCCATCCCGCCACCAGGAAGATCGCAGGCGTCGCTGCCCCTTCGCTTGGTCTCTGTTACACAGAGCACGTCTAGCTGTTTGTCCGCCATGACGGATATCAGCTCGTGCAACTTACCTTCCACACAACCTCTTACATTCCACGTGCCCACCCGGCACTCCGTTCTCCTCGACTCGCCTAACTGGGCAAGGCGTGATGGGTGGCGGCCCCCATCGCCGCAACTGCCGATGTTCGTACCGACGGGGGCGGGTCGGTACGCGTCGCCTCCGGGGGACGCCCTAACCCGCATTGCGGTACGCATTTCGAGCCGGATTAGCAGTCTAATTAGACTGGCAGGGGACGCGAACGAGCACGCTCCGGACTATGCCCCCCTAAAATGAGTTTAACTAGTTTTGTAATATGACATTTCTATGAATCTGTGTACAAATTCTTTTAAATTTGTTATTTATTTTAATGCTGTTTTTTTTTAATACTTCTACTCCTAGACTTTTACTATCATTCCTATAAAAAATACAATATTCATATATATATATATATATATATATATAAGTCAATATATTAGACATATCATTTTTGGGAATA
This sequence comes from Lymantria monacha, assembly GCA_905163515.2. Taxonomy (NCBI): domain Eukaryota; kingdom Metazoa; phylum Arthropoda; class Insecta; order Lepidoptera; family Erebidae; genus Lymantria; species Lymantria monacha. The sequence continues at coordinate 22,683,851 of LR991091.1, forward strand.
AAATATATCCTAGCCTTAATCCAGGTAAAAATTATATCTGTACCAAAATGTTAATACAATGTAATAAAAATGTACTATGTAGGTTAAAAAAGAAGAATTTATAGGAGTAAATTATCAAATCTAATCAGTTCCAAGAGAATAAATATAGTAGATATATAAATAAACAGAAACTCGTGGTATTACCAATAGCACAAATATATAGTTGGGTAATAAAACATAAAAGGTGAAGCAATTCAATATTTCAAAAGCTGTTACAAATAAATTCAATCCAAATGGTATATGCGAAAAATTGTCAGGAAAACGCAAAAAGTGAACCCATATAAATTGAATAAAATATACGTTGGTCCCCATAATATATATTCTTAGATATTTATGGCTTATTGAAATCATATGATACCAATAAAATCCTTACCTTTACCAAATCTTTACCAAAAATGTAATACCTTGCGTACTAAATGTCTTTGTGACATTCACTGCTAGAGACAGGTCTCTACGAAAAGACGATAATACCATAACTGTCATAATTTGCAGGTGGCTTATAGATATCCCATGAGAACATTGCTGTCTACTCCTCTGATAAAAACTGGTTAAGGGAGCCCTTAGCGAATTTTTTTCCTACGGTGAAATAAGCGTGACAAGTTACAGTCTAAACTCGTCACCACATGTGAAATCCATATAGCTCAACCACTCCTTTACATATAAAATAAGTTAACGTAAGCGTGTTAATAATATCCCGCCGGGCTGGCCACGGATGTCAAGGAAGCGGTACCAGTGGCTGGCCCAATGGCGACGGGAAGGGAATACGGTGGGTTATGGGGTCACGCGCCGCTCTTCCGTCGCCCGGGACGGAATGGTCGGTGTGTGTCGGGACCATAAAGAAACCTGCCAAAAAGAAAAAAAGAGCGTGTTAATAATTAAATCACACCGAATCACTAAACCATTTTTAATAAATTTCAAATTTCAAATTCATTTATTATGCATTGACCCTGCGAGGGCACTTTCATATTGTCAGTTTTAACATATTAAATTAATACAATAAACTACCACCGGATCGGAAGTACACCACTACTGAGAAGATCCGGTAAGAAACTCAGCGGGTTAGTCTATTATTGTTATTTCTTTTCATTTTTTTTTATAAAAAAATGGTACAACATGTTTAATAAGAAATAGCTCCAGTGTGATGCCCTTCGAACCCAATAGTTCAAATAGAATGTAAAATAACCACGGCTGGACCAGATCCCGCAGGCGGCACCCGATCACGAGTTAACTACTAGGGCAGCCATCACTCCCCTCAACCACCTTGGAGGGAAGAGAGAAACCCGCCCCACGCAGCTACCGCAAGAAGACCTTTCAGTGAGCATGACCAATACCATGAGCTACAAACGCTAACCAAAGTCAAAATTCGTTGGGCAAAACACGCTACAAGTATGTAAAATATTATAAAATAAAAACGAACAGTTTACAAAGATATAGTAATTGCTGAATGAGGAGCTGCTCATAGCCAGTCTGTAGTATCGCTTAGAAAATCCACGATTTTATAATAACCTCTTTTACAGTCTGTTTTTGACAGCCCTTTTAAATTTATTCACGGGTATGTCTCGGGTATCTCTTGGTAATTTATTATAAAAGCATATATATTGCCCCATGAATGACCTATTAATTCTTTCAAGACGAGTACTGTGTACAACTAATTTGTCGTTATTCCGAGTATTAACACAATGAATGTCACAATATCTTTCAAAATTACCGATATTTATTTTTACATACAATACATTCTCGTACATATATATTGTGATACAACAGTCAGAATATTTACTTCTTTGAATTTCTCTTGAAGTGAAACTCTTGGGCCTTTTTTTTTTTATTGGTGGGCTATGGGTGCGTCTCGCCCCGCCAAATCGGTCCGGGGTGACGGAGAAGGCGGCGCGTGACCCCATAGACCCACCGTAAAATCCTCTCTCTTCGCCGTGCGAGCGGACCACCGGTACCCGATCTTTGTCTTTGGTGGTCCGCTCGGCGGTTTACCCTCGCGGGTTCCTCTCGTCGACGCCCCGACAGATTTCGTCGTCAGGGCGTCGCCCTCACGCGGTGGCCTCGCGTCGGGTGACCGGACAATTCCCCGGTCCGATCACCCGAGGCCTAGGTTAGGGCGCAGGTATTCGTGCCTGCGCCGCCCCGGCCGCTGGCGGCGGCCCGGGTCGCGGGAGTCCTCCCTGACTCGTTCCGCCGCCCCCTTTCGCGGCGAGATGACAGCCTCGCAGAAGGCGGTGACCGCGTCCCAATTCCTGACGCTGTCGACTATCGCCCTCGCGACAGCCGGCAGCGCCAGGTAGGCACCGATAATAGCGACGAGGTCGAGGTCGCGGCGCTGCCCGTCCCAGCCCGAGCATTCCTCGAGCGTATGTTGCGCCGTGTCCTCGTCACTACTGCAATGATGGTAGCCCGGAGTCCACTCCCTGTACACGACCGTGTGCTGGTATTTCCCGAAGCACCCGTGCCCCGTCAACACCTGCACCAGTCGGAAGGTGAGGACCCCGTGCCGCCGCTCCATCCATTTCATCAATACGGGCCGGAAGGCCTCGACGGTCACGATACCGTGTCTAGGCCTCTCCAGCCGCGTAACCCAACGGGCGATGACGTCTCGGCGGGTGTCCTGGCGCCAGGTGGCTATCTCGCTCAACGATGGAGAGCCACCTTCCTCACGCACTGAGGTAACCCGCCGGTAGAGGTCGGAGAGCATCTCCGCCTCTAGGTCCCACGGGGGTGTCCCGGCCAATAGGCACGCCGCCTCTGTCGACACCGTGCGGTACCCGCGAATAGCTCTGACCGCCATGGCTCTCTGTGGCCTCCACAGAACCGCCCTGAGCTGGGCGTTCAGAGCCCTCGCCCACACGGGTGCACCGTACATGGCCATCGAGCGGATGACCCCCGCATACAGCCGTCGGCCCTCGAAACTGGGTCCGCCCACATTCGGCATGAGCCGAGAAAGGGCGGACGCCGCGCCGACCAGCCGGGGAGCAATCTGTTGGAAATGCTCCCGGAACCACCATCGCCCGTCGAGCACCAGACTCAAGTACTTCATATGGGCCTAAATGTTGATCTGGATGGAGTTGACGACTAACGAGGCGCCGGTTGGCAGCCTTACGCGTGGCCCATGGAATAAAAGAGCCTCCGTCTTATTTAAGGCCACCCTGAGCTCCAGCGCCTCGATTCGCCTGACCATCTCCTCGGTGCCGAGAGTGGCCAGGCTCGCCGCCTCTTCGAGTGTCCTGCCCCGGGCTGTAACGAGCGTGTCGTCAACATAGCACACCAAACTCAGCCCGGGGGGGAGACTCCCTCTCAACGCCCAGTCGTACCCGATGTCCCACAGAGTCGGCCCCAGAACCGACCCCTGTGGAACACCGCACGACATGGGCGCCCGCACAATGTCCCCTGCGGGACTCGCGCAGAGGATACTGCGCTCCTCCAAATAGTCTGCCACCAGCCGCCTGAGGTACAGGGGCACTCCATGGAACCGGAGCGCCTCCCTGATGCAGCTGAATGGCAGACTATTGAATGCGTTGGTGATGTCTAGCGACACCGCCAACAGCACTCCCTTGCCGGCGACAGCCTCCGCGGCCGTCTGCCTCAGGCGTAGCAGGGCTCCGATGGTCGAACGCCCCCTCCTAAACCCATATTGAGCGTCCGACAGATCGGGCCCCACCTCCCCCAAGTGTCGGACGATGCGGGCAGCGAGGACACGCTCCAGCAGCTTACCGACATCGTCGAGAAGCAAAATGGGCCTGTAGGCCGACGGCAAATCCGAGCGCCATCCCGGCTTTGGCAGGAGAACCAACCTCCCCTCCTTCCAGCACTCAGGGAACCGTCCAGACGTCAGACAGGCATTGAATAGTTGCCTGAGGCGAGGCTCGAAGTGCTTGAGGAGCGACGTCAACACCCGGACTGGTATTCCGTCCGGGCCGGGGGCCGTGGTGGCGGAGCGAATCCGCGCCACTGCCGCCCCCACTTCCGACTCCGTCACGGGTGGAACACTCTCGTCGTCGGCCTCCCGGTCTTGATCTGGCGAAGCCATGACCGGGGGCGTGTGTCCCGACTGCCGTGGAAATAGCTCCTCGATCACCCTACAGAGGAAGTCGGGCTGGAGGGTCTCGGTGACTCCAACATCCAACTCCAACATCTCCTGCCAACTCGCATCCTTGACGGCTCGGATGGCCAGCCGAAAGGCAGTCCGTGCACTGCGGTACGCCTCGTACAGCTGGCCCTCCCGCTCAGCGTCGCGGTGACACCGCCGGCTGCGGGTGTAGGACCTTCGGGCACTGATACACGCCGCGTGAAGGTCCTCCAGTCTTGGGAAACTCTTGGGCCTAGATTATAAATTGTGCGAACAGCCCTTTTTTGGAGAACAAAGATACTACTCAGATCCGCGGAGCATCCCCACAGTAATATGCCGTATTACATAAGACTATGAAAATAAGCGAAATAAACTATTCTAGCTGTTTCAATATCAGTCAATACTCGAATTTTATTGACCGCATAAACCGCTGAGCTAAGTCTGTTTGACAATTTATCAATATAAAGGCCCCATTGGAGTCTAGCATCTATAGTGATACCTAAAAAAAAACCTAAAGAAACAATTGATTCCACAAGGTCTAATAAGTTAACAGAGTATAAAAATTTTAATGCTAATAAAAAAAAAAATGTCTCAAAATGTAAAAGCTTTACGGGCGTAATCATGCCAGATGCATAAGTACATACAGATATCCGAATATCCACAGTATGATATGGAACACACAGATGGAATTCATGCTGAAAGTAAGTAGTTATTACAGCCACTTATTATATTACCAAGAAAAACAAACAGTAACTTACCCGTATAAAAAATCTTCGCAAAGTTTCGTTTCATTTAATACAAGACTTTTCTTGTCCCTCATCACTGACAAGAATATTTTATTCCTCTTATAACAACAAGTTCGAAATTGCGCGTAATTGTTTTTTTTTAATATACTTTCTTAGGGTTTTTATTACGTATTTATCTTGTTTCATATGTAACTACCATGTATGGTTATTATGTTTAGAGAAAACATTTATAGTCAGCATTATATATAGGAACACATGTAAATTATAATTTACCATCTGACTTGGTGCACTTCGTACCATTTAAATCAGTAAATTATGAATGTCGTCTTAAACTTTAAGACAATATTTATGTATTTATTAGATTTCTTAAGATGATTAACTTAAAGAAATCTAATAAATACTAAAAAAAAAAAAATTAACAATATATTGGATAAAAAAATAATAAAAGTAGTATATTATCTAGTATTATACCATAGCGTTTCGTTTTAAGTTTAGGTTTTATTTTATAATTTTAAATATACATGTGTAAATATTTTAATTATTACTGTACTTTTATTTTTAAGGACACCACCTTGAACTATGGAGTAATCCTTGTATTGCGAGGGATTTTACAAACATGCAATTAACGCAGACAAATAACACCCAGACTCAAAACAACACTTTGTGGATCGCACAAATTATTGTCCTGCGTGGGAATCGAACCTACGTCGCTGGCAGGGAAGGTATCTTAACCACTACGCCATCTGTGCAGTGTTAAATAGCGTTTGCAAATTTTATGATTACAATAAATTGATACTCACTACCAATTGGCACGTTGCTGAAACGACACACCCACGAAAGATTTGACATATACCTAATGCGGCAAAATTTTAAATCATAATACAGATACGCGTTTCGATAAAAACCAATCACCCCATGTGATTGGTTTTTATTTTTACAGATGTATTTTATGTGTAAATTAATTTTCATAATGTTTTATTTTTCCATTGATATTTAAATTGATTGATTTAAATATCAATATGTTTTTTTATTTAAAAACTTGATCTTTAGATTTTCTGCTATTTTCGTAGTTATTCTGCTTTTCGGGGCGGAGAGGAAACCAACAAATCAAATAATATATAAATAGCTCCAGCCGTTCTCCAGTAATAAAACTTACCACACTGTCGCAGAAGATCGACGCCTGAGCAGTGGCAATATGCTGCTGTGCTTCGTTCGGTGAGCGGGAGAGCCGGAAGCCCAACTTTCTAGATGGGTTTGGGATTATTGGTAGGCAGCAGCCTAGCTATAGATACCTCTGGTATTGTAAAGGTCCATGGGCAGCAATAACACTTGCCATCAGGTGTGCTGCTTGCTCGTTTGCCACCAAGAGCAATAAAAAAAAATTTTAAAAAAAAATTTAGCTAATCTAAAACTATTCCAACTCTAATGTTTAACTGCTTGTTCACTGATATGTAAATTGAATTTATAACGTCATGTACAGAGCCTATACTTGTTCTAAAAATATCATAGATAAGTATACTTATAAATATTTATTATAATAAATATTTAATATAATGCGACTAGAAATTCTATGATATAAAAAAAAGTTTCTGTTATTTACACAATTATTACTGAAAATAAAACTATTTTTATGGATTCTATCGCGTTGTATTTGATTTTTAATTTGCTGACATTTGAATATTTCGAACACTTTACAACGTTTATGGTCACGTGATAACAAAGTATTTGAACGGACGCGCAGCGGACGGTACACTGTAAAGTATTCGAAACATCGGGAAATTAAAAATCAAATACCAAACGATAGAATCCGTAAAAATATAATTATTTCAAAAGTGATAGAACCATAAAAATAGTTTTATATTTCAATAAAAAGCGAGTTTCATTATTAATTTTATTCAATTTCTATGCAATGATAGAAATGATTAGATACGTAGCAAGGCCATATTATTTTTGTCCCTAATAGCATTTTCTTCTAATGTTTTTGCAAACATAAGATTCCTCATAATATTATTTCTCTCAATAAGTGCTCCAAATGACTGTTATTCTTCGTTGTCAATGAATGTATGGTAATAGTATATTTTCTCTATGTCAAGAATTTTTTTTTTGTTTAATAAATAACTTGAATTACATAGTACCAAAATATCCTACAGCCTATTCGTGTGGTAACGGAGTAAGAATACAATTCACCACGCCCGATCTTACCCGTGGGTGATCGTAAGAGACGACTAAGGGATATATAACGCATATAATATCAATGCAAGAGAAGGAAAACTCGACATAAAAACCCCAATATACCAACACGTCTGACCAGCGTGGTATAGTCGGTTAATTTCCCTCCCATTACAGAGAAGGCCCGAGCTCAGCAGTGGGTCATATATGAGCTGTGATGATGATGATCCTACAGCTATTATCTATACAAAACTCTCTCATAGCTATAAATTGCATAATTAATATCTGTGTGATAGCGGTTACGAATACTACCAACCCTTACTTTGCTCGAGGATGTCGTAAAAGACGACTAAAATCCTAAATTGACCTGGGCCAAATCCATCTGATCCGTTTAGTTAACAATTACATTCCCAAAGAGGGTTGAGGTCTAGCAGGCGGCCTTTACAATATTCACTATGAAACGAGAGTACACGAGTACGAATGATGATGAAAACCCATAATTAATATTTGAAAGATATCATGATATTAAATGTTCTGTTATGATTGGTAAGTCAAATTATTTGAGAACCTAGCTATTCTTTAGGGTACTCCTAGTATTAAGAGATATATGAAGATTCACTTGTATTTTGGAAGAATACGCACTGCATTGTTGCAGTGGCCTTCTACAATTTTGGCATTATTCTACTATCATATTATATTATTTCTAATACTAGCAGACCGGGCCACGCATTGCTGTGCCTTAGGTTAGCTTCATTAACACTTTTTGTTTATTCTAATAAATTTTAGCTTATATGAAGCGTTTGTACATTTAACATAGCGCCATCTATTAAATACTTACTGAATCCAGTCAACAGATTCCGCCATCTTTTAAAATCCTTTTGATATAACATATGATTTTGACTGTCAAATATTAGACATATAATTTGCAATAAAATAATATTACTATAAATTGAGATTTAAGCTATCCTATCTTTTAAGTTGGATCAAACTACACTTGCTGTGCAAATTTAGTTAAAATCAGTTAAGTACTTTATGAGTCCATCGCGGACAAACAACGTGACACGTAATTTATATATATTAAGATTTACCTAGCTTCTTTTTTGTTGGCTTTGTCTATATCATAATCTGAACACGGCCCGTCCGCTCCTACCAAGACTAATAACAACCCTCACCAATTATTATGTTTTCTAATTATTAATTGCATATTATTTTATCAGCAGTTATTTTTTTCATCATTATTGTATGTATTTATTATTTATTATTAAGGAGAGTACTTTTTTCACGTTAGGCAACGACCTAGCTGTGCCCCTGGTGTTGCTAAGTTCCATGTGCAGCAGTATCAGTTAGCATCAGGTATGCTGCTTACACGTTTGCACCACCGGCAATAAAAAAAAATGTATGGTGATAAGTATTTATTTATACTTAGGCCTGGTATAATATTTCTAGATCTGGTACCGGTGCCCCGATCGCACGGCGAAGAAGAGTTGCTTACAGGGTGGGTCAATGGGGTTGCGCGCCGCCTCTTCCGTCACCCCGGACCGATTTGGCGGGGTGCGACGTCCATGGCCCACCGCAAAAAAAAAAAAATGGTATAATATTTCTATCTATTATATACATATTTCATTTTAATAGTTAATCCTATGAGAGTTAAGGATCTTTCCATTATTAAAGCGGTGCCGCCAATAGACTGGTTACTTAGTGCGATATATCGAGTTTCATCTTTGGTTCCAATTTACTAATCTTTTCCATAGCAGAAAGTCTGGCAACTTTTTTTATTAAACCGTAAAGGACTCGTCCGGTGATTACATCGAAAGAAGGGTTATTACAAATTATGGGTCATTTACTTAAGTTTTGTAAATCATCATCATTCTCCTACTCTTATCCCAATTTTTTAGGGTCCATACAATATATACTCTTCTTTCATAGTAAATATTGTAAAAGTTATTGACAATAATTTTATGACCGGCCGCCTGCCAAACGTCAACCCTCCTTGGGAATGTAAATGTTGACCAAACGGCATTAGATATAGTTGGCTCAGGTCGTAATACTACACTTAGTCGTCTTTTACGACAACCACGAGTAAAGTAAGGGTTTGTATACTCGTTCCAACCATTTATTTTACTTTTGGCAGGTCGAATTCTGATCAATTAGTGTTGTACCAATGTATTACGGATACTATGTTTTGTAATAATCGATTTTAGTCAGGAAGAACTTTTAATCGATTTAACACGGATATTTTATTTTTGCTTAAATACATATTTCATATTATTTAAAAACTTCACTTCTGTAAATATATTTGTTATTTGGGCACATTAATTTTTGCATACCCACTAATTCAGTCCTCCCAAAATATTTTACTTTGTACTTTGCAAAATAAAAAATAACTACTTTATGAAGCATTTTTCCATTAAGCGGGGTCCGCTGCTCCAAACTTTACTTAGAGACAATGGCGCCCTCGTCTGTGGTAGTAAATCACTAATTTTCTCATCCAGCCTACCCCTTTTTTTTTAAGCCGAATTGGCAACACTGAACGGCGCGCCGGCGACGCCATTTTGTTGTGTTGTCTGTCACTCGCAACAAGACTCCCGTGCTAGTCACATTTCTGTTCGCTGAGTGCTCTTTCATATTTTTCATACGCTGTGTTGAGTATTTATATTCCACCGTATTGATTTCATTGTTCTTACTTTGAATGAGTTGAGCGTATCGTTCCTCCCAGTAAGATTTTACTTGCAAAATGCCGAAAGGTATGGTGCTTAAAGGACAATCCAGAGAGTTAGTGCTGCGGCTTCGTGATTTTTTTGAAAAGGAAAGCCGCAATGGCGGATTCCTTATACCAGTAACCCAAGTTAGAGACCGTGTTGCAGCAGCATTAGGTATTAGTGCTCCAACGGTGGCGAAAATCACTAAAGAAGCCTATGGTAATAGTGGTATTGAACAGAACAAGCTATCTACGCCTAAGAAAAAACGTCAGCCCCGTAAAGTGACAGCAATTGACAGTTTTGATACTGATGCTATTCGTCGTCATATATACAATTATTACACAAGAAAAGAGATTCCTACTTAGAAAAAAATTAGTAGCGTCTCTACGAAATTGTGGCTTGTTTCGTGGTCAAAAATCTTCTTTGTCAAAGGTGCTGCACCAAATCGGGTTCTTGTATAAGAAATCCGACAAAAGAAAAATTTTAATGGAACGTCGTGATATAGCCTTGTCTCGCTGTGAATTTTTAAGACAAGCGAAGAAAATAGAAGACTGATCGAATGTCGTTTTCACAGATGAAACTTGGCTCAATGCCAATCATTCCATACCAAAAGGTTGGACTGACGATACTGCTGCTTCTACTTCTGCAGTGCCAATGGGGAAAGGTGAACGCCTCATCATTTGCCATGCGGGAACTACAAAGGGATTTGTACCAGACGCTCTGTTAGCGTTCAAATAAAAAAAAACAGGAGACTATCATGAGGAGATGAATGCGGACGTGTATGAAAAGTGGTTCAGAGAAATGCTTACATCACTTGAAGAGCCATCAACAATATTTATTGATAATGCACCCTATCACTCGCGCCAAATTAATAAAATGCCAACACAGGCCAACAAAAAACACGAGATTATAAACTGGCTTCGTGATAATGGGGAAGATGTGGACGAATCCCTACTAAAAGTAGAATTACTTAAAATATTAAAAAGTAAAAAGCAGCCAAAACGATATGTCATCGACGAAATGGCAGCAGAATATGGGCATGTTGTAATCAGAATTCCTCCGTACCACTGTCAATATAATCCAATTGAAATGATCTGGGCACAAGTCAAAGGACACGCCACAAGAAACAATACAACTCCTCCTTTCACAGCAAATAAAATGCTTGAACTTTTAAAAAACGCATGTGCTAGTGTGACGCCTGAAAACTGGGCGAGTGTCGTCAACAAGACAAAAAATATAATATTCTCTGATTGGGATCGGGAAATTGAATTTGACAACATACCTACACAAGAGTTAATAATAAACACTGCAGATGATTCAAGCGACGATTCGAGTTCGTATGAAGAATCCGACGATTCGTTATAATAAAATAATATTAAAATATTTTGGTTGTTTTATTTCATGTTATAGGTATGATGAGAAGATTTTTATATCTCCCTGATACAATTTTAACGTGTTGTCTATTACAACAATTCAAAACTCAGTTGTCAGCTGACTTAACTGCAAATAAGTGTAATCGATTATTTGCGATTCATTAGTTTGCACCGAATACTTTTGATCCTGTCACTAGATGCGATAGAACGAACCTTTTTTTTTATAACGGAAATGAATTATCACTTAAATTTTATGAATAGAGCTATTTACGGCATATTAATGTATTTAGTGGGTAATAATTAAGATATATAAATATTATTGGGTAGTTTATATATTTCACTGTTCACTCGTTTCAAAGTTAATAATTGCGTATAATGAAACAGTTACGTCCTAAAGCATGTGTCAAAAGTAAAATAAATGGTTGGAACGAGTATAGTATTCATAGCCGCTACCACACAGTACTTAAAACTTAAACTACTTAAGTTTTGTAAATATTCAGAAATAAATTAATGACTAAAAGATACCTAATTTTAAAGGCAATAATTTAGTTGACACTATTACACATTTTATAGAATTCCATCTAAAAAAGAGATTTATTTATCTCTAATATATAGCAGGCGTTAAAATGGTACATTAAATTTTCATTAGTAGTAAAACTCCTAAATTCTAACGATCAGAAATCCGGCTACTATATCAGCCTGGGGATAAACTTGCTACTACGGTTCCGTCGGTGAACACGGCACTGCGGAACTGTGATAGGAACAGGGATGACGTATGACCGTGTTAGCGTGGCTTGTAATATCTAGTTATTATCTTGTAGTATAATTTCTCTATAATATTTTGAATTCCTTTTGCTTAATAATTAAACTGTTATTTGCATAGGTTTGTAGTGACGAAATAAATCACATTCTTTTCGTGTGTATCGTAAATAAATTATTAAGAAACGTAATCATATAAAATTAATGCAAGAAAGTAAGTAATCGAAATTAAAGCAATCCGTAGGGCTGGCATGATCACGTGACGAGGATACAGCGCAACACACGCTCGAGGTCTGTACGAGCTGGGACCGGCAGCGGCGGCCCTCGTTGCTACCATTGGTGCCGACCTGACGCTGCCAGATGTCGTGAAAGCGATGGTCGACAGCCTCAGGAACTGGGACGCGGTAGCCGCCTTCTGCGAGGCAGTCATCTCGCAGAAGAAGGCGGTGGAATGAGTCCGGGAGGATTCTCTCGATTCGGGCCGCCGCCGGCGTCCCGGCGGCACAAGCGTGGATATCTGCGCCTGATGCCGCCCTAGCCGAGACATCGGGTGATCGGACCAGGGACTAGTCCGGTCACCCGAAGTGACCCCCCGTGAAGCCCCGACGGCGAAAGCTGTCGGAGCATTGACTCGAGAGGAACCCGTGAGGGTAAATCGCCGGGCGGGCCACCGAAGACAAAGATCGGGTACCGGGGGCCCGCTCGCACAGTGAAGAGAGATGCTTGCAGGGTGGGACTAAGGGGTTGCGCGCCGCTTCTTCCGTCACCCCGGACTGATTTGAAGGGGCGGACCACATCTATAGTTCACCGCAAGAGAGGAAAAAAAAAGACCAGCATGATCACCGAAGACAAAGACCGAGTTCCGGTGGCCCACTCGCTCGGAGTAGAGAGGTACATGTAGGGTGGGGCCGCTGCTTCTGTCACCCCTAGCGGGGCGTGACCACTCCATAGCCCGCCGCTGAAAAAGGGGCTGGCATGATATAGTAGGTTAATTTGCTTCATCTAGGGTATGGCATCTACCATGGTATGGCCTTACCTTCTGTGCACCTGCACCTGGACTGAGAAGAACAGGAATGAAAAAATATAATATAAAGTGAAAATATTAAAAGGAAGTTTTAAAATTATATTTTTAATTCCTTATTTAATTTTACAGACATGTAAAGTTTTATTCCTTAAAAATTCGAATGAAAATATTACGTGCAAATATGATTCATTGGTTGTAAGAAAGGAGTTCTAATGCGATACGACCTTGAATAGTACAGAGAACAGAAGAATTTAATATAACAAACTTTTCAGCATTAAGCTCGGAATTAACCTCAGCATTAAGCTCAGAATTAACTGCACAGATAAAGTGGTTAAGATAGTGACATTACGTGTTAAGTGTCATTTGTTCATCGCGCGATCCACATATCGTGGTTCTGAGTTTGGATGTTATTTATGTCAGTTAAATGCATATTTGTAAAGTCCACAAAACAAGGCTTATTTTCTTAATACAAGATGTTGTCATTTAAAAAAAAATTAAGCGATGCCTGGATAGTGACAACAGACACAGCTGTCATTGATATAAATTTTCAAAAAAAAAATGGGAATGCTTACCCTTTTGGGATAAATATGTGGCTAAGATTTCTGAGTGTCTTAAGAAGACCTAAATTACAACACTAAATTATAAACAGAAAGCACTGCGTGAGTCTTATTTATGCCATAGACTGTAAATGCAAGAAATAAACCACACAAGAAAGGCATTATAAAAAAAGCATAAAGTCCAAAAATAACATTCAGTAAGTTTTAATACTAAATATGTAATTTAAAATCCCACGGACACGTCTTTACAAGGAACGGGAGTGGGCGGTGGAGGACTACTACCTACTCCACTGATATTTCCACTGAGAATTTACACAAGACATTTTTAAAATGTCCATGTACAACATTAAATATATATATTTCTTAAAACTTTTTCGTGTCCCATATATTTCTAAATTAAAAATATCTGGAAGCTATCCAACCAAAAAAGAAGTGGCCGTTTCACCAGATTGTAATCTAATATTTTTGCCAAGAGCTCTTGATGCTATGCGGGGTGGCCAACATATATGTGAAATTAAATCAGCGACTATTACTAATCTTACCTGCGCAAGCGGCGATAAATTTAGCTGTAATAAATTCAAACTGATTTATGGCCGATGTGCCACATAACCCCATTTATATATTATGCATGAACCATCTAACTCCTGTAATACTTTAGCTTGGGAACAAATTTTATTGAACGCGTAGATTTTATTTTATTATATCTGTATAGATTTATTATTATTATATATACCAATTTTCTGTGTAGTGATGGAGTAAGATTACAATTCATCACTCCCTATCTTACCCGTGGGTGATCCTAAGAGACGACTAAGGGATATAAAAGGCATCAACAGGAAAACTCGAAACAAAACTTTATACCAACATGTCTGACCAGCGTGATATAGTAGGTCAATTTTCCTCCCTTTATAGAGAAGGCTCGAGCCCAACAGTGGGACATATATAGGAGTTGAAATGATGAGATACTAGTTACATTACTTCTAAGCTTCTAAGTAGGGTTTAAATCAATAAAAACTTTATCAATATATTGCAGAATGTTGCCGTCGAAAATGTTTATACTTAATAATTTTATGAATATGAATTTTTGCAGCTGTTTATTTTTATAACATAATCTCGCTGTAAATAACATCTCTATAAATTTTAACGAAATTTAAAATAAAGATAGTGTACATTCTTGATGCCTTGTTTTTATTCTGGATCGTGTGATAACAAGTTAAGTATACAAAGTCTCGCTACCACTTCCTTTCCTAAAATACTCGTAGGCTGATTACGTAATTATTCTTGGGAGGACATATATCCAACATTAGCTTTCGATAGGGTGATGGATGGATAGATATTTAAGATTAGCACCTTTTCTGGCGGTGGGCTACGGTATGTCCCTTTTTTTGTATTTTTTTTTTGTGCTGTAGACTATGGACTTGGGCGTGCTGCGCCAAATCGGTCCAGGGCGACGGAAGGGGCGGCGCGCAACCCTATAGACCCACCCTTCAAACACCTCTCTTTGCCGTGCGAGCGGGCCACCGGTACCCGATCTTTGTCATCGGTGGCCCGCCCGGTGGTTTACCCTCACGGGTTCCTCTCGTGTCGATGCCCCGACAGCTTTCGCCATCGGGCGTCGTCTTCACGCAGTGGCCTCACGTCGGGTGACCGGACTATTCCCCGGTCCGATCACCCGAAGCCTCGGTTAGGGCGGCATCATGCGCAGATATCCGCACCTGCGCCGTCTGAGGCGCCTGCGGCAGATCAGCGGACCGAGTCCGCATGAAGGGAATCCTGCCGGACTCGCTCCGCCGCCTCCTTCTGCGAGTAGACAGCCTCGCAGAAGGCGGCGACCGCGTCCCAGTTCCTGACGCTGTCGACCATCGCTTTCGCGACAGCCAGCAGCGTCAGGTCAGCACCGATGACAGCGACGAGCTCACGGTGCTACCCGTCCCAGCTCGTACACACCTCGAGCGTGTGTTGCACCGTGTCCTCGTCACTGCCGCACTGGTGGCAGGACGGAGTCGACTCCCTCCTCGCGACCGTGTACTTGTCGAAGCAACCGTGCCCCAACAACACCTGCACCAGCCGGAAGGAGAGGACTCTGTGCCGCCGCTCCATCCATTCCATTAGTATGGGCCGGAGGCGCGACCTACAATATACGTCTTGACGCCGTGCGCGTGGGTCACCCGAACGCAATCTTTTTCTTCTGTGGCCGCATAACACCTAAGTTACCTTTTCAAATAATTTAGTAATAATTATAATATAATGAACAGTACCTTTTTTTTGGGGTTGTGTTACGATCGGCGCACTCCTCGCACCACTCCATCCAGGGTGACAGAGGGGCGTAAGTGCGCATACCCGTAACCCACCCGTGTACCTCGCATTCGTCGTTGGACCGGCCACCGGAGCAGCGTGAACTTGTTGTCAGTGGCCGGCCCGACGGAATACACCCTGAGGGTGAGATTCCCGCGTGAGAATCAAACCCATAACATTGGCACGGAATGTCGGTATCTTAACCATAACGCTATTTATGCAGTCAATGAAGATTAAGATGAATGCGGATGAATGACTATTGAGAATATATGTCCAAACGAGCATAATTTGTAAAGATTATCGTTTCTCTCCTATCTTTTAAGTAATAATTCTAATATATCTCTCTAATATATAAATATATATATATATATATATACAGAGTGGAGACGTCAATACGACAATAAATGAAAACACCGTCAATACTAGTGTATAGGAGTATTTTGAAACTATTAAAAAAGTCCTCGCATGCATATTTAAAAAACAATTTTTTCAAACAAACTTTTTATCATAAATATTGAAACAAAATAGAACACCGTTTGTAAATATTAGTTCACTAACCTGTGGTCGGCATGCGAGTGACCTTGTGGTATCATATGTTACAACTTCGAAACGTAGGTAAATACATACACTTAATGTTTGGGCGCTATTCATTCTCACTCGATTATTTTATTAAAATAATCACGATAACTTTAATAATTCACTTGGTCGTTAAACTTTTAAATTTTCGATATGTGCGCCATGGACCCGAACGCACAAATTATATCGTCTTAAAATATTATTTCGAACTCTTGTTAACAGGTCGCCATTGACGGCGATGTATTTTAACTTGTCGAAAGATCGTACAATTCCTTTTTTTAAGTTCTCCACATTATCTACCTCTGTCAAATTTGCGAGAAAAATAATTTAAAATTTGTTCATCTAGGGTGACTCTTACACGCGAAGGAGCACTATCCATATGAGGCAGTAAGGATTGATTATCCCGTAACCTCTGGACAGCTTGCACAATAGTCCGGCCATTGGTAGTACAAACACGTGTGTTTCCATATCTCTTTCGGTACGTACGTATGGTTAAAGCTGCATTGCCGTGATATTCTCCATAAATTAAAATCATATCTGTATACCCGAAGCTGTGTAATTATAACGAGGCATTGTAAATGAGAAAGAAATAAGGTACAGTCGCCAAATTTCGTCCCCGAGCCTAATTTCGTCCCCATCGGTTTCTCTTTTTCTAAGTAACGTCATCTAGTTTAAATACTTGAAATCTTAAGTTACTTACGTCAGTCGGCCATTGCAAAAGTTTGGCGGTGGAATATAGTTTCTGTCTTCAGATATTTAAAAAAAGAAAAAACTGTTCAAGGTGAGTTTTTGATTGAAATATTATGGGTACCGTTTATATATAGATCTGTTTGACTTATTAATACGAAATATTTGTCACAAATTGTTCTTATCGCTTAAATTTAAATCGATTCTAATTTAATTTGGGTTATGACATGTGTTTTTGGTTAAATGGAGGAAAACAATAAAATTGCCAAATTCTTAATATCGTCCCCTAGCGTGAGCCTAATATCGTCCCGGGGACGATATTTAGATCACTGTCGTGCATTTTTTGTAACTGTTTTTATATTTATTTATATTATTTGTAGATGCCAAAGAGAAAGTTATAGGATCCTGAAGCAATGAAAAAAGCTGTTGAAGCTGTACGAACTAAAGAAATTGGTTATAAAAAGGCAGTTATATTATTTAATGTTCCAAGAGCTACTTTGAAAGATTAGGTAAAGTCTGACAAGCCTATAGAAGATATAGCTTCTGGAAAAATGGGAAGAAAACCATTTTTGCCATCTGAATTAGAAGAAGAGTTGGTGAACTATTGCTTGCAAATGGAAACTAATTACTATGGCGTGACCGCGTGACATCTGATGATGACGACCAAATTTTAGTTTCTATTGACGAAGAAGATAGTGACAATGATGACGCTGAATGCCCAGTTTGTCATAAAAGTTTTCTCAAGATGAAAAGGGAGAGATATGGATAAGGTGCACAAAATGTTTCCAATGGATGCATGAGGATTGTGTTGATAATCCAAGAGCTAATTTTATTTGTATGATTTGTTTTGAGAATTAAAATTACCTACCTACTTAAACTAAACCAATGATTAATAAAAGTCTGATTAGATATTATAATAATGATTACTAATAATTACTGTTAGAAATACAATTTAAGTTTATGTACTGATTATTGTGATCTCAATATCGTCCCCGGGACGTAATTAGGAGCCCAAAAAAAATAAATGTTATATTTTAAATTTTTGTAAAAGCTGTTTTTGTAGAAAAAGTAAGTAAGTTAATTTAGTTTTTGATTCTTTAAAATAATAAAGAAAAGTTTATCTAAAGTTTGATGTTTTATTTATTACTCTACTCGTAATATTTTTTTCTATATTTTAATTTTACAAAAAGGGGACGTTATTTGGCGACTATACCTTACTATTCTAACACAAAGTAAGCGTTTAATTACGCACATTCACGTCACAGGATCACGATGGCACACTGACCTACAGACCTATTATAATAGTTTTGAACATGAGACCGAGGTCTTCTTTCATTAAGCCGCATTAGGTAGTTTTAAATTCCTCATCTAAGTCTGATGACACGGTTTATAAAGACTTAGGAATAAGGTATAATATGCATTGATTTGTATTACGTTTGGGGAAGACTTGAACTGGTAAACATGGCGATATGTAGGTACTAGTTTCATATTAGTTTATACCGATGCGCCGCGGGAGCTCATTTATCTCTTAGTGATAGACGAATAATTTTAATTTTTATACAGAGTGTGGAAATTGTTAATAATACAAAGTAATGTGCTGCGGCTAAACTATACGACATATTGTATTCAAAGTTTGTATACAGGCTGGGCAAGTCATCAGATAGATACACTAGATTAAAATTATTGTCGTATGGTCGTCTCCACCTTGTATATATTCTACTAGATAGTAATAAATTTAAAAAAAAAAAACTATTAAAACGTAATAATATTCGTAAAAATGGTACACATATTTGCTATAAAAATATTTAATTTTCTTTATTAAATGTATTTAAATATATACAGAAATAGAAAAAAAATGCTATAAGAATAATAAAACGACAAGAAATGCGTCTTTACCTTACAGTAAAACTTCGAATTTTAAACAACAAAAGAATCTATCACAATATACCTAAGTAACGGTGAAAGTTTATAATTACAAATAAAGTTATCTGGAGCTGTTGAAAAGAGATTCTCTAATATAGCTAAAGTATCACAAAAATGTTATTACCCGGCAATAAATAAAGTGTTTTTATCTCGACTATACTCTTCCGTTGATAAGCGACTCAAAAATACAAAATAATGATATAACATATCTATGTTATATCATTATTTTTACATACATATCTATCATATATATCATTATTATTGTTTTTATTTCCAGTAATCTGAAATCTTTCATTTCTGGTCACTAGACCATATTCTGGTACATACAATACATTGTTAAAAATTTCTGCAATTTTTTTACAAAAAACGTTGCAAGTTTTTACGCACAAGAAAGTAATACTATAATTCCGTTTTGTAAATTTACTATACAATACGTGTAGGGTTATAAAAAAACGATTTTAAAATTACAACTCACTATAGTAAGTTTCTTTTTACATGCTTTTTATTATACTACATTTGCCCCACAAAAAACGTATATACTACATTTGCCCCACAAAAAACGTATCACCTTTTATTAAAAGGAAATTTACAATCGTTGCCGCGTATAAAATTCA
This sequence comes from Lymantria monacha, assembly GCA_905163515.2. NCBI lineage: Eukaryota > Metazoa > Arthropoda > Insecta > Lepidoptera > Erebidae > Lymantria > Lymantria monacha. The sequence continues at coordinate 22,703,384 of LR991091.1, forward strand.
ATAATATGACAGTCAAAAAGAAAGATTCAGTTTGCTATCTTGGTCTACTCTTAGAAAAAAATTTTTCATTTGTCGAGCATATTAAAACTGTAGGTGAAAAAGCGAAACGAAATTTCTATGCGCTTACTAGAATATCAACGTCTACCTGGGGCCTTCGTTTTAATACACTGAAAACTATATATATGGCCACATATTTGGGGTGTATTTGTTACGCTGCACCCGTTTGGGCTGATAGGGCTACCATAGGGGCAGCTCGCCTTAAATTATTACAAAGCCAACGATTGGCCTTAATATTCTTGTGTAAAGCCTACAGGACGGTCAGTACCGAGGCTTTGCCGGTACTCGCGGGTGTACTTCCGGTTGATTTGGAGATTCAGAGACGGGCATCAATGTATTACACGACAAGGGAAAATGTGAACACAGATTTCCTTCTACCGCGCGACCGTAATAAAATCGCTCGATTGTTTGCACCGCAGTCCGTTGTCTATGAAAAACTTTTAATTGAATGGCAAGAAAGATGGGATTCATCATCGAAGGGCCGTCACCTCTATCTATTTTTCCCATGCGTCCGCGAGCGCCTAGAGAGAGTGTGGCTGGAGGTTGACCATTTTGTAGCTCAATTTCTAACTGGACATGGCAACTTTAAAAGTAAATTATTTTCTTTTAAACTCGTACCTTCACCACTATGTCAATGTTCTACAAATAACCGCGAGTATGAACAATCAGCACATCACATTCTCTGGGAGTGCGATCTCTGGCGTAACGAGCGCGACCTTATGTTAGACAGTTTGCAAGTAACATCTGGAGTAGTATACTACACGGATCTTGTAGCAACTCGAGAAAATTTCCGTGCGTTTAGGCGTTTCTGCCATACCTACTACTGCAACCAATCTTAAGGCTCACATATAGGCCCCGTTTAAGTTATCCCATATCCGTGGTGCCGTACTGCTGCGCTTATCGTAGCTGTACAACCCTTTACTTATTGGCTGACTAGTCAATATTGCTTTCTGTCTCCCGCTTTGCCTGGGAGGGAAGTGGAATCACTCTTTTCCAACTCCTCCTCTTTAACTTTTCTAATTAAATTTGTTGCGGGTTCCAAGACAATTAAAATCATTTCCCGGGACTGCCTGAGGGTCAAACCTCGGTGTCATTTATAGTGACCATTGTGGATCCTGGCTTACAGGAGTTACAATGGTGGGAATGTGCGGTGGGATTAGTCCCAAAAAAAAAAAAAAAAAAAAAAAAAAATGCTTTTTATTAGCTTAACCTGTATGTTTGTAACCGACTCCTTTGGACTTGATTTTAACCCACTTCAAACGGTCAGATTTCATTTAAATTTGGTAGACTTATCGAGGACCGATGACAATGCAATAATTTAGTAAGTTTACACCATTATCCTAATCAGTTATTGGGATAGTCAGGATTAAATTGTTGAATTTAAGTTTCCAATTTCGAATTACGCGCCTAGAGGGCGCTACCGTAAAACATTGTCTCTATTTCGTGACATCAAGGTCATCTGTCAAGTCACTGTATGTTTTTCTTGTTAGTTTCATATTAAATAAATAATAAAACTCGAGCTACGTCGTTCAATTCATCAGGTTAAGGGCCCAGAAAAGCTCAGAAATAAAGACAGTGTAATATCTAATATGGTAAAATCAGTGATCAAAGATTGAAGTGAACATTAAAAACAAAACGTAGTTCGTGTAAAAGTTTTCTTGTTAGGTCTTTGCGAAGCATTTAAGTGTTTGAATTGAGATGTCTATTTGAAAATGGCATTAAATAATACTTTCGCATTTATCGAAAACCTGTCTGGCCATATAAATTATGCAACCTGGCATTTAGCAATGCAGTATGCATTGCTAAACATGAGGACATGAGGAACTCTGGCATTGCATAGAAGACTTCTCAGAAAGAGTAGATAAGAAACGAGACGCTAAAGCTAAGACGAAGATAATACTCTCAGTCAATCCAACAAATTATGTGCACATTCAAATCTGTGTATGTGTGTTGCCAAAGAAATATAGGAGAAATTGACAGGCATTATCTGTGCAGTCCTCAGGACAAGTAAGCTTAGCCACTTATATATTATAAAGGTCATGACAAAATGGTCCTGTTTAATAATGTCATACATGTTCTCGAACTAGCAACCTAGCAATCTGATATCTGTGAATCAGATTATTCAAAGTGATGGCCAAGTATGATTTGACAAAACTGACTGTTATTATAAACAGTAAAAATTAACAACAGCTAATTTATAATCAATAACATGTACCGGCTGAACATGGATATAAGTCATTCACTTACTGGCTATGCTTTCATCAAGAACGGGTCAGTTGTGGCTTAGTACAGCCAAAGACAACAACTGTGGACAGAGGTTGAATTTATGGCAGCTTGTGCTGTTAAAAAGAGGCCATGTGGATCAAACAGTTTTTAAGTAAAGAGAACTCTGTCCTAATTTAGATAACCAAACTGCTATCAGTGTCATTAAAAATATTAATTTCCATAAGAAGTGTAAACATATTGAAATTAAATATAACTTTATTAAAGAAAAGTATTATAAAAAGATAATTGTATTACAGTTACAGTTACAGGTAGTGATTGACAATTTGCAGATATACTTACAAGAGGATTGTTTAAAGAAAAATTTCAATATTTAAGATTCAAGCTTGAAATGTTATCATATAACATAGTTTTCAACTGATTTAGTGCTTATTTGTGAAGTTAAAAATTGAAATGGTATTATATAACTTACTTTTGTATTATTATAATATTTAAGATCTAAGCTTGGAATGTTATTATGAAACATAATATGTAGTTACTAATGCAGGAATAATATAAAACTTAGTTTTTTAATTGTTCATTGTGAGTTATTGTCTAATTTAAAAGAAGTACTGGTTTCGGCTATTTTAGTACCATTGGTGACTACTTCAAATTTTAATTGATTGTTAAATACAGTCAAAATTATATTTTCATATAATTTCAAAACATTAACATTTATATGAATTTAAATTTATAAATATTTGCACTTATTACATTTTTATGTAGTAGGTAAGTTGAATCGAAAATAGCCAAATATGCAACTGCTGAGAGACGAATGTTGCCATTGACATTCTGAGTTGGGCATAGAGCGTCCACAAGATTCAAGGCTGTACAGCTGATCATGCAGTCATTTATCTTGGCTCTCGACTGTTTGCTGCTGGACAAGCTTATGTAGCACTTAGTCATAGTCTTCGTAATCGAATCATTTCATCTAAAGCTTCTTTGTTACATAGCATTTGATGCACTGCTTCGATTATCAAGTAACAAGATGACAATGTAAAATTATTTGAATGAATTTTAAAAATTGAGATTTCACGATTAATACAGCTGTACTGTACATATTTAATGATTTGGAAAATAATTACAGTTACCGAGTAGTCATGAAATCATAGTAGATTAAAATATATAAAATCGCGCTTCTGTATTTAGCGGAACTAAAAAATAGAAAATAAAGAATAGTTTAAAAAACTAAAAAAACATGATTTTATATATAAACGAAACTAAAAAGTAGAAAATAACTTTTTTAATCATTCAAGTTAAGGTAGAGTGAGAAATAAAAGAAATTATTTTAATGTAAAAAAGCGTGGGGTGTCTTCTGAAAATATTTCGCAACATACCCACAGTGCCTACTTACCCACGTGACTCTATCAATGGAATGTTAACATCAGGCACCCCACGCTTTTTTACACTAAAATAATTTCTTTTATTTCTCACTCGACCTTAACTTGAATGATTAAAAAAGTTATTTTCTACTTTTTAGTTTAGTTTATATATAAAAGCATGTTTTTTTAGTTTTTTAAACTATTATTTATATTCCTTCACATGTCTTGTTATTTTACTCGAATCGAATTATGTTCTGTATTAGTATACGTTGATTTGGAATTCTGTTCTTATTTGTTTTGAAAACAATTGTAATTTTCCTAAAAATTTAACAGTGTACGTATATTTATAAATACTCGATTACGAAACGAAAAATGGTGTCACAAGTGGGGTTCGAACCCGCACCTATTGGGAATCCGGCCCGCTCGCACGGTGAAGAGAGGTATTTGCAGGGTGGGTCCATGGGGTTGCGCGCCGCCTCTTCCGTCGCCCCGGGCTGATTAGCCGGGGCGCGACCACGTCCATGGTCCCACCTTACGAAAAAAAAAAGTGCTACCTACAAATAGTTGGACTGGGTTTGGATGCCAGTTGTAATTTATTTCCGTTAATTATATGTTTGTAAAATCCTCCGCAATAGAGGAATTTTTATTATTTAATACAGATTGTTGCTTTTAAAAAACTGATTAAAATATTGCACAGCACACAACTGATTTAAATATACACTACTTACTGCCGTACTTCAAGTAAAGTATATAATAATCATTTTCCTATAGTACTCATACTTAATCAAATTAAAAAATTAAAAAAGGTCACATGAATATTTTAACAATTTATTTTCTCATATATTGATAAATATTTTATTGTATTAATATATTTTATTGAGTTATGGGATATATAACTCTAAAATGACTTTGACGAAATAGACAAATACCCTTTTATAAAAAAATCATATAAAGGCAAAGACCTTTTAGATGATGTAAATAATATTGAAGGCGTCTAAAAACGCGTACAATAAGACCCGCGCCGTGGTCGCTTAGGTGTGCATGGCGCCATAAGATATCACTGGTAGCGTCCGGTAGCGTCTGTCGCGGGGTTGACGCTCCCGCTTCGCAGTCGCTTTGGTCGCGCAGGTTTGGCCGTACCTTTAGTTTCTCTAAATAATACTTCTTAAAGACAAATGTAGGTTTCTCTATAAAAAGGTTCGGCTTAAGAAAAATCTATTTTATAGTTAATAAAATATCCATAGTAAGAATTGACGTAGTGTAAATTCAAAACTTGCCTTTTTTTTTGTTGTACTATGGATGCGTCTCTCCCCGCCAAATCGGTCCGGGGCGACAGAAAGGCGGCGCGTGACCCATAGACCCACCGTAAAACACTTCTCTTCACCGTGCGAGCGGGCCACCGGTACCCGATCTTTGACTTCGGTGACATTCGCCACTTGCCTGTGGATGTCGTAAAAGATGACTAAGAGATTAAATATGTATATAACTTCTATGCAAGCAATTAGAAACTCAAAATAAAACCCTATGCCAGCCCAATTGCTCAACGCTGTGTAAGTAAAGGAAAGACCACGCTGTTGACAGTTCTCTGTCTACAGACGCGGACCGGACTGTCCGGTGTAGTACCACACTCTCACAGAAGACCGAAGTCATAATGGCAACGTGCTATTGCCCGTCTTTCGGTGAGTGAGAGAGCCGGAAGCCCAACTGGGTGGGTTTGGGGTTTGTAATGGTAGGCAGCGGCCTAGCTATATCCTTGGTATAGCAAAGGTCCATAGGCAGCAGTGGCAATTACCAGCAGGTGTATTGCTTAATCGTTTGCCACCATAAGCAATAAAAAAAACGAATTGACTTTCCTCTCGTGACGAAAGCGCGAAGTCAAAAATGAGACATATAGGTACATATAAGGTTACATGATGATAATTCGATGAAATGACACTTGAACCCGGTAAGCTAATGCCTAAACCCTGCTCATAACGGTACAGCAAACTTTACTGCGTGCGTGATATGATAACTTAAGTGGATACCCTATATTTTTTTTTTTTTTTTTGGTAGGCTATGGCCCGGTCACACGTCGCCCTCGGATACCCTACATACTGAGTGTTTGGTTTTCTTTTTCACACAGAAAAAAAAAATTACAATGTTGTAAATGATTTTTATGAGTGAGTGTGAGTGAAATTTGTATCCTTTATTTTCGTAAAATTCTTTATAATATAAGATTGTATTTTTAGTGTACAGTTATTATTAAAACACCATAAAAATAATATAAAACATATATCAACGTCCAATCTCTTAAAATGTTCTTACATATAAACGACATTTAGAATATTTTTCTTTTTCACTCTTATCATCATCATAGCTCATATTAGTTCCGCTGCTATGCTCAAGCCTACTTCATAATAGCAGAAGTCTTTAGTCGTCCTTTTCGGACACCCACGGGTAAGAAAGGAGGTTTGGTGGACTATATTACTCCATTACTTACTCCGTTATCCCACGAAAAGAAGATCAACGTTTAAAACTGTTTTGTTTATCTAATGCAAGATAAGAATATACTTACAAGTACCAGGCATGAACTATCCAGATAGTATTCCTAATTTTTATTGACAATAAAAATTTTCATTTATAGGTACAAGTAAAACATTTTAATTGATAAGCTATAATGAACTCGTTTTCTTTTAACAGAAACTAAAATGTTACATAATGAAACAAAGATATTTTACACCCTTATTATCTCTTCGAAAATTAAATCTATAAAAAACAAAGAACTTTAACTTTAAATATTTACTTTGTTAAAAAATGTATCAAGAGGTATTAGGTTCGTTAAAAATAATTTGCTAAAAATAAATAACTAGCTAATAATAATTAATAATCGACGGTATTCTATCTTTAACTATATAGATTTTGATCCGATATTTTACGCTTAGAAAAGCCTTTGAAACATTGATTAATATTAATGATTTCCTTTGGGAACTAATTTGAGTGGATAATGGATCTTTTGTATATTATGAAAAAGTAATTTGTTGGGCCGACCGACCTACCAATTAGAATACAAAAAGCATGTGCCAGTTATTCGATTAATCATCATATTCAGGGAGTAAGGTGGTATTGAGATATCGCGTGATTCACCACTATTTACATCTAATATTAATGTTCTTACTAAAAACGAACTACTTTCGTTATGTTAGCAATTATTTCCTAAAATTAGTTTGTGTTAACTACCAATAACGGCTTGGTAAGTGTTTATAGTATTAAGCGAGAGTTCAGCAAAGTTTTATGTAGGCAAACGGCACTTTGTAATAGGTTTTGTAATTGTAACGTCTAACTTGCTTTCATTTTGGATAAATTTATACGAATTCTGCTTATTGCTCTATTGCTTGTATTAGCGATATACATAATATTTATTTCTGTAGGCGTAGTGCGTAAATTAAAGATACTTAAATTTCGCTATATCGTTTGCTTCTCAATCACATTGTCTTCCACTTTTGAATAGGATATAATATACATTTGAAATTCTTTGAATTTCAATTTTGAAGAGAAATTGTGTACTAGTACTAAATTATATCACACCAAACGTAATAATTGATAGGTTTCGCACTTTTCATGCTATGGTAATGGGTCAAAGACATTGATTTACTCGTTTCCTCGAATTGATTGCCCATTCTTTTTTAATAGGTATGAAGCCCGTTATTTTTTTAATATAAGTATATTGCTTATCATTTAACAAGCAAACTTTGATAGTCAAGAAAAATAATAAATATAGATCCGCTATCTAAACAAATTAATTGCAATATTTTTAAGCCTTGGAATTTACTACTATTAATTTTTTTTTTGCTAGCAAGAAAGTACTGCAAATAAGGCGATTCCAATATTTAAATTAGCAATTCAATTGGTTTTTGCAATTAAGCTTTTTTTCAATTTCACCAATGGATTTTATAGAAAGTCAAATACAAAATTAACAAAAAGTAGAAATTCACTTATATTCCCATCAATTTGAGTAGAAATTTCAATTGAATTTTCTATATGTAGAAAATCTTTTAGAAATTAAAATAGGAGGTTTGTATAGATCGAATATCCTAGATTAATTTAACGTAGAAACCAAAAAACGACATATGTTAGTAAATCCAACTGAATCTATTTCCAGTAGCAGAGGATAAACTTGGATTTTGAGACCGTTCTATTAGATTTCAAATGACTTAGCTTGATATAGATAGAAACCTTTTTAGTAGTTTTATAAATATAAAATATATTTTTTCTTACTAGAAAAATAAATTTTCATATTAGTAATGTTACTAGAAAATATTGTCTTAATTCATATCAATCGTTTACTATTCAAACCAATAAAATAAACAACTGACCAAGTGTGAATTGGACTAAAAATTATGTCTACATTTTTCGGCTTATCGAATACAACCTTCTGGTAGACGAACGCATTTATAAAAACTGCTTACTTGGTTATAAAAAAAAACTAAGTATCAATTAGAAAAAGTGAATAAAATCGTAATTAATGAGTTTGTAAGTGCAGAGGACAGGAAGGAGAGAGATACGGGGAGAGAAGACGCAAGAGTCTTTTTCTTCTATACAGCTTTATTTTAACGTTTTTATGTTGGTCACAAATTCCTCCGGTAAGAAATAGAACTGAGACTATCATTGCCATAGTGATTAGAGATAGTATAGTTTAATTCGAGATTGTGTTTAACTATAATCGATCGATGACATACTTATCCCCCTCGGGTTATTTACAGAAAAGAAAGGCGTATATTATTTTATACTTTATTTTGTACTTCGTAACGACGACGTAAGAGAGCGAGTAGGTATGAAAGAGAGTATTGGTGTAAAGATGCGAAAGGGAATGCTCCGATGGTTCGGACATGTGGAAAGAATGCCGAACGAACGTCTGGTTAAAAAGATGAACAATGCTAAAGTGGAAGGATGTAGGTACCGGGGGAGACCGAGACTAACCTACCTAGACCAGATCTGTCATGTACTGAAGGAAGGTGGAGTCAAGAGTCTCCGAAACCGGCGAGCGTGTATGAAGAGAATTATGAATGTTGAGGAAGCGAGTGTAGTATGCAAGGATAGAGTTCTCTGGCACTCTGTTCTCTCTGCCTACCCTGCAAAGGACATGGCGTGATGGTATGTAGGTATGTATGTCTGTTATTTTGTACTTAAATTATCAAATTAAAAACGTAATAATCCTTATCTTATTGTAGATAGATTAACAATAAATTATAAGAATAGATTTTTCAACTTAACAAAGGTGTATTTATATTTAAATGTAAACGGAACTATAAGTCAAGAAACGTTTACAACTTCCAAGTTATTTCCTAGCCTTTAAGTTATAAGTGGTCAAGAATCCACAGAGCGAAGAAACTGCTAACAATTAAACCTTAAGGCACTTCTTTAGAAGTGATTTAAGTTAGAAGCATCCTCAAGAAAGCCGGTATATTGCTTGGTCTCAAGATCTCTGCGTTAATAAAGGAATTCTGTTTTTATTATACCGGAGTGCTCGCTGTCACATCCATCTTGCCTTTTAAAGGTCATGAAAAAAAACAAAAAAGGTAAATCGACAAAAGATTCCTATAAATAGATATGCCACTTTTATGTAAATGTTCCTTTTAGTTGATTTTCGTTTTCAATTTTGTCTGTCGTTTTCGTTCCTTTACTATTTCAGAGCCTTAAACAAATCGAATTGCTTATATTTGTACACTTAAATATTTAGGGCAAGCGTATAGAAGAAATCATTTATAAACTTTTGGTTACTTAATTTTATCTCTATATATATATATATATATATATATATATATATATATACATACATTCATACATATCATCACGCCATATCCCTTGCAGCGTAGGCAGAGAGAACAGAGTGCCAGAGAACTCTATCTTTGCATACTTCACCTCGCTTCCTCAACATTCGTAATTCTCTTCATACACGCTCGCCGGTTTCGGAGACTCTTGACTCCACCTTCCTTCAGTACATGACCGATCTGGTCTAGGTAGGTTAGTCTAGGTCTCCCTCGGTACCTACATCCTTCCACTTTCGCATTGTATATCTTCTTAACCAGACGTTCGTTCGGCATTCTTTCCACATGTCCGAACCATCGGAGCATTCCCTTTCGCATCTTTACACCAATACTCTCTTTCATACCTACTCGCTCTCTTACGTCGTCGTTACGAATGCGGTCGGTCAGCCTAACTCCACAGATTTTCCGCAGAGATCGCATTTCGACCGCATTAATTTTACTTTCATACTCTTTTCTGCATACCCAACTCTCGCTTCCATACAGTAATGTTGGGACAAGCACTGCGTTATGTATTGCTACACGTGCCTTTTGGCTGAGGCGGTGGCTGCCGAGAAGTTACCCCAACGCTCCGTTCACTCTATTTCCCGCATTCACTCTTCGCTCTATATCAGTGGTGTACCTTCCATCTCGGCTAAATCCACATCCAAGATATACAAATTCATCCACTTGCTCTAGTACATCATTACCTATTGTTACTCTTACATCTGTTCTGGCTTCATCTCTTTCAAAGACCATTATTTTAGTTTTCCTCACATTCATATATATATATATATATATATATATATATATATATATATATATATATATATATATATATATATGTATATATATATATATATATATATATATATATATATATATATATAATTATATATAATATATATTACATTCTCCTACTCTTGTCCCCATTGCTTGGAGTCGATACAATATGTACTCTTCTTTCATAGTACATATTGTAAAAGTTATTGGCAATAGTTTTAACAACCGGCTGCCTACCTGACGTCAACTCTCCTTGGGAATGTAATTGTTGACCAAACGGTATCAGAGTTGGCCCAGGTCATTGTAAGACTCTTAGTCGTCGTCGACATCCACGAGCAAAGGAAGGGTTGGTAGTATTCATAGCCGCTACCACACAGCAATATATATATATATATATATATATATATATATATATATGTGTGTGTGTGTGTGTGTGTGTGTGTGTGTGTTTATAAGATAAAAATAAACATCATATTTCTTGAAAGACAGAAAATCGACATCTGAGCGATGGCAATGTGCTGTTGCTCTTCATTCGGTGAAGGAGAGAGCTATAAGCGGCAGTAATACTTTACATCAGTGTGCTGAGTGTGAGTTTTGACGTTAACATGACGTGCTCTACGGCGTGCGCGTAAGCATGCCAGTTGTATGAAGAAATGTAGTTTCAAAAACGCGCCGCTAGTGGCGCTGTACATTTCTTCATACAAATGGCATGCTTACGCGCACGCTGTAGGACGCGTCATGTGCGATAAAAAAAATAAAAACAATATACTCTTATCTTACACCTCATATCCGTAATCAAAAATGTTCTTTAGCATTAACTTTATTATTTGCCATTTATATTTAATACGTTATTTCATACTTTTAGGTGGTATGTATTACTGCATCTATCCATCTATTAATCAGCCTATCGACTTCCACTGTTTAAATAGACTTACCCACAATGAGAGTAAAGTACTTGGCCTATTGGTTGGTCATCATAGTTACTATTATGAGTGACTACTCCCTTGGTAATCTGGACTAGGTCGAAATTTTCGACTCCAATGAGTATTTTTAATGTTTCACCCAACAAAAAAAAATGATATTAACATAAATATTCTGTTACTACAAATGATGTTTGAATATGGCAGGTTATCCGGAAAAATTATTTCCGTCAGATACATTATATATTATCATCTAAGATTAAGTAAATATTTTTCTTGGATTATCATTTTTATATATTATCATTCAATTAATTCATTTTACAATAACATTATAAAATTACTACAAAAGTAGGCAAATGAAAAGAAAACCTATATCTAGTAAGCCCTCCTCTTTAAAGTAAACTAGGATTCAACAATGTAATGTATATGGGTAGAAAAAGAATAAGAAAGAATATGAGACCATCCACATTCTAGACTTCGTTACTATTAGAAAAAATTCCCATACCCTATTTACTAATCATTTTTACCAACCCCTGGATTCAAATTCCACATTTAAACCCGACTATAGCCTTTCAATCCGTCAAAATAAGTTATAAATGGCAATTAGATGCTTTTTTTTCCAAATAAACAACAAGGTATGCACGCACACCAAGAAACATTTTATGAGAATATCATACGGATTACCCGCTCATAATACGAATTTCTGTATTCAACTATGTAGCAAGCCTCTGTAAATAGCTATGACTAACTGAGCTCAGGTATCTTTGTAGATTATTCGTATCTAAATCTTGTGAGAAAATGGTAGACTGAATGGAATTTTTGCCAGTCAAAGAGATAGGCTTCGTTTATTAACTTTGACTGCACAGATGGCGTAGTGGTTAAGATCCTTCCGTGCCAGTGGCATGGATTCGATTCCCACGCAAGACAATACTTTGTGCGATCCACAAAGTGTTGTTCTGAGTCTGGGTGTAAATTGTCTCCGTTAATTGCATGTTTGTAAGTCCCCTGCAATACAAGGATTATTTCCTTAGCGCAGGAAGGTATCTTTAAAAAAAAATGCAATTCTGTTAAATCTAAAAATAACAGAATTGTCATGAAATTAATTACAATTGAGACATCATCATCATTTTACTGCTCTTATCCCAATCACTTGGGGTCAACGCAACATTTACTATTATTTCTACATATTGCAAAAGTTATTGGCATTAGTTTTATGACAGGTCGCCTGCCTGACGTCAACCCTCCTTGGGAATGTAATTGTTGACCAATCGGCATCAGGTGGGGTGGCCCAGGTCAATAAGCTCTTAGTCGTCTTTCACGACATCCACGAGCAAAATAAGGGTTGGTAGTATTTGTAACTCTACCACACAGCAATATTACAATTGGGACGTAATTTAATATAAATCTATGCAACAATTGTAGATAATATAATCATACGGTGACAAAATAATAATATATTTATAAAAACCCGATTACGAAGCGAAAAATGATGTCACAAGCGGGATTTGAACCCGCGCCTATTGGGATTCCGGCTCAATCGTGCTGCCACTACACCACCGTGAACTATTGTAGCACATGCAAATCTCGCTTTGTATCATATTTACGTCTTAAGGTGACGTATGCCATCTACCCGACAATGTTTATATTATACTTTTATAGACTTAATACTTCAAACTTTGCAGTTAGAATTGTATTAAACGATGACACAACCTTGTTATTCAAATTACTAACAATGTGTAAACATTGTCGGGTAGATGGCATACGTCACCTTAAGACGTAAAGATGATACGAAGCGAGATTTGCATGTCCTACAATAGTTCACGGTGGTGTAGTGGCAGCACGATTGAGCCAGAATCCCAATAGGCGCGGGTTCGAATCCCGCTTATGACATCATTTTTCGCTTCGTAATCAGGTTTTTATAAATAATTAAGCTTATTAAATGCTAAATTTCAGTCATTTGAATAATATATGTCAACAATCCTTAGTTTTCTGTGGAGAACAACTAAAAGATTTATACTAATAACATCAAAAGAGAAGAAAAACTTAAAATAAAACTCTATTCCAACGTATCTAGCCAACTTTATGTAGTAGGTATTTTTTTAACCATATAGAGGCTGTTTAAATAGTAAAATGCATATGGACTAAAAAGTGCAATAAAGGTAAGGCGGGTACAGCGCGTAGAGGGGGAATAAAATAAATTAATTTAATAAACTCTTCTGTACTGTATGAGTGAGTGCTCCTAAACGACTAGGCCGATTTTGATGATTTTTTGTCTTTATCTTATATCGATACTATATCGATTTTTAAATACCCTTATGTCTTTATTTATAAACAAAGTTTATTACCTCCTACGTAGGAAGAATGTCAGCTCATGAGCACTTAATTTTAAAAAGTTTTCTAACAATATTGTTCTCACTGTGAACTTATTGTCATTATCTTCCAAAGTCAATTCATTAAAGTAATAAAATGACTCACAAGTAGGTGTTTAGCAACATGTTTCTGTTTCTATGTTAATCTTGTGCTCATTAGTACAAACATTAATATTCGCAATTCAGACTGGAACGGTGTCAATAGGGATACAGAACGCACCGCAATACTAGCGTTTCGGTTACATAAAACAACCATTGCAGTATGGAATATTAATTATATCAACGAGCAACTCTATATCATGTCGATATTTTCCTGAAATAATCGTAATTTTTATTAATAATAGCTCAATTAACATTACTATTCGCTCGTAATGACATCAATTGATAACAATAAACGCTCTTCAATATGATTATTTTGATATTAAAAGCGAATGAAAACGTGATAGAATCCGTAAAAATATTTTCAGCTGAGATAAAAATATACTGATTCAAGAAATATTTGTTTGTTCGTTATGTTGAAATCTAGAAATAACTTAAAATAATTCTAAAGCGTGACAACTAGTCTTATAAAGTAGTTGATTACTATTAATATGTTAAATTATTAATATTACTTATTTTAATATAAGGTACCGTGGTGGCTGCTATGTGGTAGTAGCAGCTACGAATACTACCAACCCTTACTTTGCTTGTAGACGTCGTAAAAGACTACAAAAGCTTTATATCAATCGGGGCTAGCTGTACCTATTTCATGGCTTTAGATCAAAAATCATATTTTCCTTGCCAATAACTTTTGCAAAGTGTACGATGGACGTGGAGTACATAATGCGTCGACCCCAAGTAATTGGGATAAGAGCAGGCGAATTATGACTTATTATAATAAAAGTAAATTTAAGAAAAATGTGTAACAATTATTAAAAAGATATACACGAAGAAGTTACAAGCGTTTGAAAATATTAGATTACACATTCTATACTGTATTCGCACGAACGTCTGGTTAAGAAGGTATACAATGCGAAAGTGGAAGGATGTAGGTACCGGGGGAGACCGAGACTAACCTACCTAGACCAGATCGGTCATGTACTGAAGAAAGGTGGAGTCAAGAGTCTCCGAAACCGGCGAGCGTGTATGAAGAGAATTATGAATGTTGAGGAAGCGAGTGAAGTATGCAAAGATAGAGTTCTCTGGCACTCTGTTCTCTCTGCCTACCCTGCAAGGGATACGGCGTGATGATATGTATATGTATGTATACTGTTTTCGTTAAACGATTTTTTTTTTGGAGTAGACAGACGTTAATATGAGGAACGCGAAGTGTGATTTAATCAAAAATTGTTGTACTTAGTATAGATCTAATTTGTGTCTATATGTATAGATATACTGTGAATTATTATGTAATTTTTTCCTCTATACTTTTCTTATTTTCCTCTTTTAATTGTTTAGTACACCTCAAGTTCCTTGCTCACTAAAATAAAAATTCATCCAAGGTTGTCTGGAAGAAATTGCAGTATGCGATAAGACCGTCTAATTGTACCAAAGTTTATTTTTCTTTTGTCTTTTATTATTTTATTCCTTTATATATGGTGTACAATAAAGAGCTATTATTATTATTATTAAAACATGCTATATTGTTTCCACAAACCAATATAATTTTAGGCAAAAAAAAAAAACACCTCACGAATTCACTTACCTACATACACACTAAAAATATATATTTAAAAAAATACAGTAACGCTGCCATAAGTTTGCAATTGAGATATCAATCTGATTATCATCCATCGTGACGTCGGTGAGAAAACCGCACCAAAATATCACATTACACACGGCAAGGTAATTGATTGATGAGGCCCGTGCTTACTCACCAGAAGTTTTGAACTATTTGGTATATTGAATAATATTTCTTGAACAATTCAGAGAACATAATGTACGTATGTCTATGTAGCTACATATATAAAACAATATACATGCCTAAATGTTTCTAAGTACATTATATATAGAAGAAAACTCTTGCATTCCTTATTGGTACCGATAAAAATAGGTTTATGATAATTATGTTTACTAAATTATTTCTTAATTTCAAATTTGATTTTAGAGTGAATAGGAAGAAGAATGACAGAACTCTTTTTTTTTGTATTGCTCACAATTTTTATTATGCCGTTATGTTTTACGCATTGCATGGACTTGATCGGTCTATCTTTTTCATTTTTTTGTAGGTCTGGACACACGTTGTCCGTTCCATCCGGGGCGACGGAACGGTGGCGCGTGGTCCCATCAACCACCATATTCCCTCACCATCGCCATTGGGCCGGCTACTGATCGATCGATCTAAGAGACAAAGATTTGATACCTAATTGTTTAGATATCTCTGGGTGTGGTTTTTAGCTGTTGCAGATTACCCGAAAGAGGATTAAATTTCAATACAATGGTTTAAAGTATATATCTATAAGAATGCGACCTAAGCTATATATTTACCAGCAGATCTGGCCACGCGTTGCTGTGGCTAAAGTAGCCACAGTAACACGTGGTGGTTATGCTAATAAATTGTAGCTTATATGAAAAGTTTGTACGTTTAACATATCGCCATCTATTAAATACTTACTCAATCCAGTCAACAGATACCGCCATCTGTTAGAATCGTTTGGAGATAATAGATAATTGTGACTGTCAAATAGTAGACAAATAATTTGCAATAAAATAATATTGCGAATATAAATTGAGATGGAAGCTATCCTATCTTTTAAGTTGGATCAAACTACACATGCTGTGCAAATTTGATTAACATCGGTTAAGTACTTTAGGAGTCCATCGCGGACA
Source organism: Lymantria monacha (assembly GCA_905163515.2). Classification (NCBI taxonomy): domain Eukaryota; kingdom Metazoa; phylum Arthropoda; class Insecta; order Lepidoptera; family Erebidae; genus Lymantria; species Lymantria monacha. The sequence goes on from LR991091.1 coordinate 22,719,685, forward strand.
AACAACGTGATGCGTAATTTATATATATTAAGATAAGAAAGAAGATAATGCACAACATAAAATATTCTACAAAAAACTGTAACAAAATCTGTAGTTATTCGAATTTTCAGCTGTAAATAAATAGTAACGTTAACCTTTTAAGCAGAAGTACGTAAATAAAAGCAGGTGGACCGCATTTTCCAACCCTGGGAGCAATTTTTTTTAGAATAGTCCTATTAATATGCTTCAAGATACCTCCATTTTGAGATAATATGCAATATTATACGCTACAATGTGTAATATAACACCAAAGTTTTAGCTTTTTTTAAAGCTTTATCTCTATTTTTTCTAAACTACTCATAAAATATAATTCAAAACTAGGTATGAATTGCATTTAATTGTTAAATATATAAAAATCCTTGGATATTTCTTATTTGAAAATAGAAATAGTAATTTTATTTTACAAAAAGAAAATAGAAATAAATAAATCAGCCATTTGTGTAATTACTTGTATTACAAATAACACAAGTATTTCAGCTCTTATAATTTTATTAGAAGTGTAAAATAAATTCAAAGACTATTCAGAGTTATACTTAAAATAAAAATGACCCGCATTTTACGATCTCTTCATGATTTCCCTTTACTACATCACAGTAGGGATTGCGTATTTCAGCTCTCGTGGACTTATTAAAATATTTATGAAGAGCGCTTTCCCCCTCTTTTGTTTGCTCTTACGTCTTTAGGGAATATCTGGTATAGTTTAACCTTTAGTATAAATTCTTTATTTATTAATGCTAATTATATCTACTTCATAGAGTAACAGATTAAAACAAATTTAGCGTTTGTCTTCCTTGTAAATATTTAGTTTCTCTTATATATATATATATATATATATATATATATATATATATATATATATATATATATATATATATATATATTAGTTTCTTTTATATATATATATATATATATATATATAGTATGAAAGTCTAAAGGACCAAATCAGTAAATAATCGCATTAAAAAAAGCACACAGAACCTCTACCAATTAGTACTTATCTGTCCATTATTGTATAATTTCTCAGTTGTTTTACTTAAACTAATACGAATGAGGGTTGCACTTTATACTGCTGTATTTAATAACAACATACAGAACCAAGAAATAAATAATATTATATTTTCAAAATAAATAAAGTTTACCATACTTTGCTCTAGAATTTTTGTTAACTTGTGATAAGTTCTCTAAATTTTTCTCCTTTCTACGCCCTTTCTACTCCGACTCCGCCTTTCCATGCACTTAAAATTAACTTTCACATAGATTGAAATGAAAATTTTAAATTTAATTTTTTTTTTGTATGGCTTATAGATATATAAATACAATTAAAACAAATAATACAATAAAATATTTTTAATTATTATATTTAAAAAAAACTATTATAAAGATTTAAATACAAAATTAAAAATTAATTCTAATACTAATCGTTAGCTTGAAATATACTGGTGTAAGAATCCATGAAGTGAAATACTTTCGACTCGAAACTGATTTAAGTTAGGGGAATTCTTGAGGAAACTTATATTCCTCTCACTTCAAAGATCCTTTCCTTTGTTTAATGAAGGCAATTTCTTTTCTTATTATTTTATAGTGCTCGCTGTTACGTTACTCTTGCCTTTAAAAGGCTTTAAAACACCAAAGTTTTCTTTCTTTTTATTCCTTTTCTTAGCAGATATGACACACAGTTAGGCACGAGTCTCCTCCTGGTAAAAGAAATTGACCTTCTATAAGCTGTTGGTCAGACGGGCTAGTAGGTATATTATTTTGAGTTTCCCTTCTCTGACACTTATGTTATCTGCTTATATTCTTTTCTTGTTTAGCAAAAATCAAATGTAGAAGAAATTTCTATGATACATGATGATGATGATGAACACTTAAAGTTCACTTGAAATAAAGAACTTCTTGGTAGAAAATGATAATTAATACTATATTATAATGCAATTTAATATTTATACTTTTTTATAGATTCTTACTCCAATTAACATTATTTATATTTTTTTAATAGTTATACATCCAATGGTACTATTCATTATTCTTACGTTATTTTAAGATCTTTTTTTTTTTTTTTTTTGGGGGGTGGGCTACGGTCGGCGCACTCCTCGCACCACTCCATCCGGGGTGACAGAGGGGCGTAAGCGCGCACACCCGTAACCCACCCGTGACGTCGCCTTCGTCGTTGGGCCGACCACCGGAGCAGAGTGACTTGACGTCAGTGGTCGGCCCGACGGAATACCCCTGAGGAGTACCCTCTCCTCGACCGACATCCCCCCCTCGGGTAGGATGTCGGTCTTTCCTCACGCGGTCGGCCTCTCGGCGGGTGACGGACTAATTCCCCGATCCAGTCACCCGCGGCCTCGGCTAGGGCGGCATCAGGCGCAGGTAATCGCGCCTGCGCCGCCCCAGTCGCCGGCGGCGGCTCGCGCCGTCGAGGAGACGCTCCTCGCGCACGCGCTCCGCCGCCTCCTTCCGCGAGACTACTGCCTCGCAGAAGGTTGCGACCGCGTCCCAGTTCCTGACGCTGTCGAGCATCGCCCTGGCGATGGTCGGCAGCGTCAGGTCGGCACCGATGATTGCGACGAGTTCACGACGCTGCTCTGCCCAAGCGGCACAAACCTCGAGCGTATGCTGCGCCGTGTCTTCGTCGCAATCGCAGTGGTGGCAGGACGGTGTACTCTCCCTCCTGACGACCTTGTGCAGGTATTTGGCGAAGCATCCATGCCCCGTCAAAACCTGCACCAGTCGGAAGGAGAGCACCCCGTGCCGCCGTTCCAACCACTGCATCAGCACCGGCCGGAAGGCCTCTACGGTCCGCACACCGAACCGAGGCCTCTCCAGCCGGACTGCCCAACGGGCAATGACATCTAGGCGGGCGTCAACGCGCCAGGCGGTGAGTTCCCTCAAAGAGACCACACCGCCCTCCGCGCGCACCCCCGACACCCGCCGATACAAATCGGCGAGCATTTCCGCCTCCAGGTCCCACGGGGGACTCCCGGCCAACAGGCACGCTGCCTCCGTCGCCACCGTGCGGTACCCGCGTACAGCCCTGACCGCCATGGCCCTCTGTGGTCGCCACAGAAGAGCCCTGAGTCGGACGGTCAGGGACCCCGCCCACACCGGTGCGCCGTACAGGGCCATCGACCGGACGACCCCCGTGTACAGCTGTCGGCACGTAGCGCTCGGTCCGCCCACATTCGGCATTAGCCATGAAAGGGCGGACGCCGCGCCGACGAGCCGCGGAGCGAGCCTGCGGAAATGCTCCCGAAACCACCAATGCCCGTCGAGCACCAGGCCCAAATACCTCATATGGGCCCGGATGCTGATGTCAACCGAATTGACGGTGATCGAAACGCCGATGGGAGGGCCCATGCGGGGCCCATGGAACAAGAGGGCCTCCGTCTTGTCCAGGGCCACCCTCAACCCCAGCGCCTCGATCCGCCTGACGATCTCTTCGGTGCCGAGAGTCGCCAGGCCTGCCGCCTCCTCCAGCGTCCCACCGCGGGCTGTGACGAGCGTGTCGTCGGCGTAACAGATCACGCCCAGCCCGGGTGGGAGGCTCCCTCTCAACGCCCAGTCGTAGCCGATGTTCCACAGGGTGGGTCCAAGGACCGACCCCTGTGGGACACCGCACGTCATGGGCGTTCGCACAACGTCCCCTACTCGGTTGGTGTAGAGGACGCTGCGCCCCTCCAGATAGTCTGCCACTAGCCGCCTCAGGTAAACTGGCACTCCGTGGTATCGGAGCGCCTCCCTGATGCAGCTAAATGGCAGACTATTGAATGCGTTGGCGATGTCCAGGGACACCACCAACAGCACTCCTCCGCCGGCGACGGCCTCAGTCGCCACGGCCCTCAGGCGCAGCAGAGCCGCGATCGTCGAACGACCCCTCCTGAACCCAAACTGGGCGTCCGACAGATCGGGCCCCGTGCCAACGAGGTGCCGCTCGATGCGGGCAGCCAGCACCCTCTCCAATAGCTTGCCCGCATCGTCAAGCAGCACGATAGGCCTGTAGGCCGAGGCCAACTCTGGAGACCGTCCCGGCTTCGGCAGGAGCACCAGCCTCCCCTCCTTCCAGCACCCAGGGAACCGCCCGGACGCTAAACACGCGTCGAACAGCCCCCTGAGGCGGGGACACAGGTGGTCGAGGACCAGGGCCAGCACGCGGTTGGGAACACCGTCGGGCCCGGGGGCAGTGGATTTGCTGCGCATGCGCGCCACCGCCACCCCCATCTCGGTTGCCGTGATGGGCGGAACACTGTCATCGTCGGCCTCCCGGTCAGTGTCTGGCGAAGCCATGACCGGGGGTGTGTGCTCCGCCCGTCGCGGGAACAGGTCCTCGATGACCCTGGTGAGGAGGCCGGGCTGGAGGGTCTCGGTGAGGGGGGGGCCCCGCGCGCGGAGCTTACTCAGCGCCGCGCGATAGGGGCGACCCCAGGGGTCTCGATCGAGACCGTCCAGCATCTCCTGCCGACTGACGTCCTTGGCGGTACGGACGGCCAGCCTGAAGGCCGACCGCGCATTGCGGTAGCCCTCATAAAGCCGGCCCTCCCGCTCCTCATCACGATGGTGCCGCCGGCTGCGGGTGTAAGCCCTCCGGGCGCATATACATGCGGCCCGAAGATCCGCCAGCTCCCGGGACCACCAGTGGACAGCCCTTTTCGGGGGCAGACACCGTACACGGGGCATGGCCGCATCGCAGATCTGCGTCAACGCATTGCGGATGCGGCCAGCCTCGGCGTCCACCCCGTCCAACTGGTGGGCAGAGGACAGCCACGAGTGAACGATGGCTGCCTCCGCCAGCAGGTCCCGGTCCAAACGACCCACAGCCCATCGCGGGAACGCGGGACGTCCGTCCGCCTGATGACCCCTGCCGGGCGTCGGGAGGGTCCGGGAGACCTCCATCCGGATATACCGGTGGTCCGATAGGGTCTCAACCTCCTCCGCGACGCACCAGCTCCTCACGCGTGCGGCGACAATGGGGCTAGCGAACGACAAGTCCACTATCGACCCGCCCCGCTGCCGCACGCACGTATGCACCGAGCCCCTGTTCAACAAACAGAGGCCCAGTGCCGCCGCCCACTCCTCGACCGCCCGTCCTCGGTCGTCCGTCCTGGGGGACCCCCACGCCATGGACTTGGCGTTGAAGTCCCCCAGAACGAAGACTTGGCGCGGTGCCAGTCGCCGTAACGAGGCCCCTAAGATGGTCAGGGAGGCCCCAAAATCAGTCACGCTCCTGTTAGGGGAGAGATAGACTCCGAAAAGCGTAATCTCTCCCCAGTCCGCCGCGACGTATCCGACGCCCCTATCCCTAAGGGTCAGGGACGACGAAGGCCACGACGTGGAGGCGACGATTGCCACAGTGCCGTCGGTGCTACCCAGCCAGTTAGGTCGGTCGGGCACCACGTACGGCTCTGCGGCTACGGCTACTGCTATCAACCACTCCGCCATGGCTTGCAGGAAAACGTCCTGCGCACCGGCGGAGTGGTTGAGATTGGCTTGGAGGAGACGGATGGCTTCGTGGTCCATTAACGGGCCGTATCCATCGTCTCCTCCTCCGCGCTAACGGGCGATCGGGTCGCGATCGGAGCGGGAGCGGGCCCGGTCGATGAGCCGCCCCGCCCCTTTGGGGCCGATGCCGGGGGTCTGCAGTCCCCAGAGCCCATGCGGTGCTTGGCAGGCCTATTGCCCGCCGCACACGTGGGGCAGTGGGGCACCGCAGAGCACGATGCTGCCTGGTGCCCAGCCTGACCGCAGCGGAAGCATAGCCCGCTGCAGTCAAAGCAGTTGCGACACGTCGGTCGGGTATGCCCGACCGCCATGCATTTGTAACACCTCGCGGGCCGGGGCTCCAGCACAGTTACCCGCGCCGAACTCCAGCCCACGAGGAGCCTGCCTGAGTCGGCCAATTTCTTGACCGACTCCACCGGGCACTGCACCCAGACAGCACCGACGCCGCCCGGACCAGGACGGATGGTGCCAATCCGGACGGTGTCCGAGGCACATCCGGTACGCACCATAATGGCCTCCCGGACGTCCTCCACCGTCACGGAATCGTCCAGACCCGTGAGGCGCATCTCTGCGCACTTGACGGGCCTGGCGATTCGGACTCCATCCTCCGGCCCGAACAGCCCCCTCAGCTTCGAGGCCACACTATCAGCCGCCTTGGCGCCCTCGGCCCCAGGGAACTCGAGAATTCGAGCCCCTGTCCGGGCCTTGCGGGTCCTCGCCTCGACGCCCCCGATGTCGGAGACGTCCAGCTCCCGCCGGGCGCGTCTTAGGACAGCCTCATAGTTGAGGCCCCTCTCGGCCGCCTCAGGCAGCACGGTGATAATGACCGCAGCTGTCTTCGGCGACTTGAGGCCCCTGCGCGACCTCTTTCCCCCTTTGTCGGCTCCCGCCTGTGGAGCAGCAGCCACAGCGGCACTCTTGGCTGCCGCTCTCCGTTTCTGACCGCGTTCCTTCCTGCTCCGCCCAGCCACCTGCCAGCCCTGTTCGAGCCTGGCAGCAGCGCTGGGCACAGCAGGCGCAGTCGCGGGTGCGCTGGCCGGAGCCTGCGGTGCAGCCGCTGGCGCCCGCCGCTGCCCGGTTTTGGCGGGAGCCGGCACCGTGCCGGCCTTCTTCTTGGCCCCCTTAGGCCCACCTACGGCCGCAGCATAGCTCACCACGCGGCCACCCTGACAGGGCAGCGGGGTGGGAGCTGACGCTTGCGGCCGCTTCGTCCTGTCTGTGGCGGGCGGCAGCCGGAGGGGTGGCTCGGGTGGAAGACGATCCGCCACGGCCTGGATGCGCGCATCCATCATCAACTCCAGCCTGGCGAAGATGACGCGCATCGCCTCCTCCGGCACACCGTGCACCGCAGGGAGCGGCTCCTCCCCTTTCTTGGGCCTGCCACGCTTCCTGACGGTGCTCACGGCCAGCGCCGCGGGCACAAGTGGCGCAGCAGGCACCACGGGCGCAGGCGGCGTCACAGGCGCAGGCGGCGCCATGGGCGCAGAGGACGGGCCCGCCCTCTCCAGCGCTGCCCGCTTTTGCGGCGAGGCCAGTGTCGGCGGCATGGCTGGCACTAAAAGTGCGAATTGAGACCGCAGGTCGGCCACGTCCTTGGCCAACCCGCGGTTCTCCTTCCGCACCGCCGACAGCTCCGACTCGAGTCGCCGGTTTCGCTCCCGCAGGCCGGAGACCTCCCTATTGAGGCGTGCGTTCGCGCCCTGCAGGGCCGCCACCTCACCGCTTTTATTGGCCGGACTCGGAGTCACCGGCCTCGCTGCCACCGCCGATCCACGACCCCTACGCCCACGGCGTGCGGTCGGGACCTTGGGAGGAGGCATGATGACACTCCCCTCTGAGTCGGAGCTGCCGCCCTTATGCAGGGGGCGCTTCCGTACACTCGGGGGGAGGGCCTCCTCCCTCTCCCTGGCATTTAAGGCCGCCGTCAGAGTCTTCCCCGCGCGGTGCGGCTCAGACTCCTCGGCGGCCTCGGCAGCCAAGCTGCTCTCCTCCATACTGGACGGCTCTGCGGCATTGCCGCCCTCGTCCCGGCTTCGGCCGACCTCATCGTCGGACGACTCTGCAGCCTTACCGCCCTCGTCCGACGGCTTCTCCGAGGCCGTGTCGGTGTCGGAGTTCCCACAGCTCTCCGACAACGGCCCTGCGGCTTTACTGCCGCCCTCACTACGCGACGGCTCTGCGGTAGATCCGCCCTCGTCGCTCGACAGCTCCGTTGGGCTGCCACTCATTCTCCTCTCCTTGGACGGCCCTGCGACATCGTCGCCCTCATCCCGAGACACACACCCGTGGCCGCCCGCCCTCCGCGACGGCCCTGCGATGCTACCACCATCCACTTGCGACGGCTCTGCGGCTACTGTGCCGCCCTCGTCGCTGAGAACGCTGGTCTCGCGGCATGCCGCGGCCTCCAGCGCCTCCCTTTCCTTCTTGAGCCGGTTGGCGCGCCGTTTAGCGCGCTCGCCGGCTGGAGTGATGATCCGCCTACGTTTCTTTCTTTTTGGGGCCTCTTTAGTTTGTGCCGGGCCCTCGGCGGACGCCTCAAGTCCCAAGGACGAGACGTCGTTTGTGCCAGTTTTATGTTGGCTTGGCAAGGCCTTAGGGTGGGAATCCGTAGGATCCCCGTCTTTTAATTGGTGTGAAAGTAGATCCATTTTGGTTCCCACGAGAATGGGAGAATTGACAGTCGACCCGAGCAGAGATCCCTGTACTCGGGCAAGCCTACATTTACCAACCAGGGGGGCAGCCGGTACCCTGGCTGGAGCGTGCTAAGAACTGAATACCCCATCAGCCATGCATCCTCTCGCCGCACGCCAGAACTTAGGATTCTGGGTAATTCTTTATAGAGGTTGTCTTCCTCGCGGTCCGGGCGGTTAAGCCAAGACCCTCGCTCCTGAAACTAAGACAAGCAAAGATCAGGTTTACGATATGTCGACGGTGGCTTATGCCTGCCCAGCCCCCAAATGAATGAGTGGTTATTTTAAGATCTAACGCTGAATTGAATTTTATTTAAAATAATTATATATAACACAAATATATAAAAAATGCTAGAAGACCCGTGTGAAAACTACGCACGGTTGGTTGAGGATTTATTTCTCATATAACAGTGACCTAGCGCCAAGTTGATCTCTTGCATCTTTCTGGCATTGTTCAATGTTACACTAAATTATTGTAATTAACTGATGAAAAAAAAAATGATATGCCGATAATGTATTTCTTCTTTTATTATTTTATTAAACTTTTATTGTCATAAAACACCTATATATTTCGTTTAAATTAAAATAAATCATTATAAATTTTACACGTACTTCGTTGTGATACATAAGAATAATCAAAATAATGCAACACTGCATATAAATGATTTTACGTCAATGAATGACATTTAAATTATTTGGATATTTTTTTTTCATACAATTATATACTCATACAAAAATACTAATATAGCGACAAAGAGACGTTGAAAAACTGCATTCAAACTATTCCCATATCAACTAAATACACAAAAAAAAGGATCATTAATATCGGTCCGGATGTTTCGCAGGTTTTTGACCACAAAAACCTCGACACGAAATTTTTATATATTAGAGAGTAGATTTATATAGATACAAAAATATAACGACACGTAAATAAACCATGTTAAGAACGAAACTGCAAGCTACTAATATCTTATAAAAATAATAACATATTTTCAAATTTAATTAATAGTTAATTTCTAGTTTGTCTTGATGTACAATCGTCAATTTACGTTGTAATTTAAGCATACCAAGCTAACGTATTGACAGGAACTTGATTAGAAATCCGTTCGGTTAACCACGCTCTTATTGGAGCTGACCACAAAATTCGGCGTTCAACTCAGTCAGTTACGAGTCAGCAAATAGTTATCTGCTTGTCTGGGTTCAGTCCAATCTATGGAAATTATTAAATAAACATAATGTATTTCTGATATTCAATTTACATTACCAGCTACGCTGTCAGCTTTGCTTACATAGATTATTTTCTTTTGTACAATTATTTTGTTTAAACACTATCTTCAGCATAAGAAATTAGTAACTATACCAATTTTTGTTGATTATGAAGATCGCTTAATGGCAATTTGTTATTTTATTTTTACCCTTTTGCTAACATACATATAGACACGGCTTCGCTTTTATTCGTCGTAGTGTGACGTATTGGCGCTTATTCCATCGTAATAGGGTGTTTTGTAGCCTTTAACATGCTGTCTGACCTTAAAAACCTTACTGTACAAATATTACGTAGTGGTCTAGGTACACGTCTCCCATACCAAATCCAAATCGGTCCGGGGCGACGGAAGAGGCGGCGCGCAACCCCATAGACCCACCTGCAAACACCTCTCTTCGCCGTGCGAGCGCGCCACCGGCACCGGTACCCGATATTTGTCTTCGGTGGCCCCCATACCGGTACCTTGAGTGCAATAATCTCACGCAGTACGATGGCGAAATTATTTCTCCGAGTTTATATATTACTTGCATCCCTTTCTTTTGAATCCTTACCTTTGAAGTCCTTCTTTCTCTTCTTCGTAGTAGGTGTTGTCATTAAATTAAAAAAGAACAAAATACACAATTTAAGATAGACAAACTCCGTTTAGATAGGTACTGTAAATATATCGGTATTAGTAATTTAAGATAAAAAGTTTGTCATATCTAAACATCTCAATAATTATTTTTATTGAGTATGTTTTAGTTCTTAACAAGCTGTAAATATTCTGAACGTATCTATTAAGAATCGCGAAATTATAAACTCGAAAAAGTCATAATCATAATTCTTAAACCCAATTACTTGGGATCGATGCAATATATACTCATTTTCCATCTTACATATTGGAAAAGTCATTAGGAATAGTTTTATGACCGGCCTAACATCAAACCTTCTAAAGAATTAAATTGTTAATCATTGCATCGGATGGAATTGACCTAAGTCGGTATAAAATTCTTAGTCGTCATTTACGAAAATCACGAGCAAAATATGAATTGACAGTATTCGTAGCCGCTACAACAGATCAGACATGCGAAAAAAATTAACAATAAATAAAATTGTACAAACAGAATTCAAATGTAATAGAAATAAAGATAATTTTGTTTTAAAATCTGTACACCTGTTTTCCTTATCGGCAATCAAACAAAAGAAACAAGGTTCGCGAGATAAATTTTTTTGCGACAAAATAAATATCTTTCAAAAATGTAATCTATTAAATCGTTTAACATTTTTTGTGCCTTTGGAAGCCCGTATTTTACATATCGTATTTTTTAGAATATCTTGTATTTTTAATTTGATTTAAGGACTTTTTGTTAGATATAAATACAATTTATTTGTATGACGGAGTAATGATATTATTTACTACCCCTTGTCTTGCCTTTTTTTTTATTGGTGGGCTATGGATGCGTCTCGCCCCGCCGAATCGGTCCAGGGTGACGGAAAGGCGGCGCGTGACCCCATAGACCCACCGTAAAATCCTCTCTCTTCGCCGTGCGAGCGGGCCACCGGTACCCGATTTTTAACTTCGGTGGACCCCTTGTCTTGCCTGTGGCTGTTGTAAATAACGATTAAGATATTTGAAATGAAAATAAGATGAATCGCCTACAAATAATAGCAATAAATTCTAGAAGGCGATAGTATCACTTTCAATCTAATAAACTAGTTTATTACTATTAAAATGTTTAAATGAATAATTAATTAATTTAAAATTATCACTATTAAATTAATTTAACGAATTTAATTTAATTTTAAATTATTGCTACTACATACATACATACATATCATCACGCCATATCCCTTGCAGGGTAGGCAGAGAGAACAGAGTGCCAGAGAACTCTATCTCTGCATACTTCACTCGCTTCCTCAACATTCATAATTCTCTTCATACACGCTCGCCGGTTTCGGAGACTCTTGACTCCACCTTCCTTCAGTACATGACCGATCTGGTCTAGGTAGGTTAGTCTCGGTCTCCCTCGGTACCTACATCCTTCCACTTTCGCATTGTATATCTTCTTAACCAGGCGTTCGTTCGGCATTCTTTCCACATGTCCGAACCATCGGAGCATTCCCTTTCGCATCTTTACACCAATACTCTCTTTCATACCTACTCGCTCCCTTACGTCGTCGTTACGAATGCGGTCGGTCAGCCTAACTCCACAGATTTTCCGCAGAGATCGCATTTCGACCGCATTAATTTTACTATCATACTCTTTTCTGCATACCCAACTCTCGCTTCCATACAGTAATGTTGGGACAAGCACTGCGTTATGTATTGCTACACGTGCCTTCTGGCTGAGGTGGTGGCTGCCGAAAAGTTGCCCCAACGCTCCGTTCACTCTATTTCCCGCATTCACTCTTCGCTCTATATCAGTGGTGTACCTTCCATCTCGGCTAAATCCACATCCAAGATATACAAATTCATCCATTTGCTCTAGTACATCATTACCTATTGTTACTCTTACATCTGTTCTGGTTTTATCTCTTTCAAAGACCATTATTTTGGTTTTGCTCACATTCACGCGTAGACCCCTTTTCTTACAATCTTCATTCATTGTGTCGACTAGGGTCTGCAGGTCAGTCGCTGACTGTGCCAGCAGGACTGCATCATCTGCATAAAGCAGAGCAGTGACCACTGAGTCGCCCATCTGGACTCCCACATTCATATCGTTCAACCTTTGGAGACATTTATCCAGATATATGATAAACAGCCTGGCTGACAGAACGCACCCCTGCTTAACGCCAATATTGACGTCAAACCAAGGCGACATTCCATCATCCAGCCGCACAGAGGCTCTACAGCCCATGTAACTGGACTGCACAGCCTGTAGCAGTTTACCGTTAATACCATACTCCGGTAAAATGTCCCAAAGTTCCTTTCGTACAACCGTGTCAAATGCTCTCTCCAGATCCACAAAACTGCAGAAAACTCTCTGACCTAGAGCCAGATGCTTCTCCACAATGTTGCGCAGAGAGAACACTTGATCCGTGCATCCCCTTCCACTCCTGAAACCTCCTTGTGTCTCACACAGTAAACCATCGGACACCATCCTCATTCTCCTTTCAATAATTTTTCCATACACTTTTGCTGCCAAACTGGTCAAGCTTATGGCTCTGTAATTTGCGCAGTCATAACGTGAACCCTTGTTTTTAAACAAAGGCACGATGACTGCGCTATTCCAGTCCCTGGGAACCATTCCCGAGCTCCAACATAAATTGAGGAGCAACAGGAACGCCTCCCAGACACAAGAGCCACCGAGCTTGATCATCTCGGCAGACACCATATCAATGCCCGCTGCCTTACCATTTTTCAAACTTCTTATCGCCCATTCAACTTCATCCATACTGATGCCATCGGAGGACGCCGTTGTCGAATGTTGATCTACTAAACCACATCCAACACCGGCGCCAACCGTAGCATCCGCATACATATCGCCAAAATATTCACTCCATCGGCTTAACACGTCTTGTGTTTGTGTAAGAATGTCTCCACCTTTAGACCTTATTTTATTCATTCTGAAGGCTGACCAACCACCCCGAGACTTCTTCACCTCCCTCCAAAAGAGTTTGGTGTTACCCTCGAAGTTTTTAGTCAGCCTATCTTCTGCACTCATACTTGCTCTATCACGTTTCTCTTTCACTAAGGCCTTGGTGTCATTCTTACATAGCCGATATATTTCTTTCTTCTGTTCAGTCATACTGTCATTCAGATTCAAAGAAGAGACACAGTCCAGCCACGCTTTCTTCTTTTGCTCTACGGAAGCTGCCACTTCCGCATCCCACCATGCATCACCATTTGTTTTTCTATGCTTCTTTGAACTTCCACATACTTCTTTCGCTGTATCTACCATACTCTCTTTCAATACTCTCCAGCATTCTTCAATGTCCGATTGCGGCTGGCTTGCCATCGTCAGCCGTTCTCGGACACCCTCTGCATACTTTTCTCTTACACACTCTTCTTGCAACCTTTCAACCTTTATTCTTTCAAGCCCTCCGAAGTGGACACGCCCTCGCCAGTGCCTCCACTTTCTGAACAGACCACTAAATCTCGCAATAACGAGATAGTGGTCCGTGTCGACTGTGGGGCCCCTGTAGGCTCTTGCGTCCAATATTTTGCTTCGGAGGCGACTGTCTACCAAAATTAAATCTATTATGCTTTTCTGTTCATTCCTTCTCCATGTATACATATGGATGTCCTTATGTTGGAAAAATGTGTTTGACACAATAAGGTTTCTCTCCATGCATACATCCGCTATGAGCCTACCTGCGTCGTTCACTCTCTTATCACCAAATGGACCAAGTACGTCCTCATAGTCGGGACGCTTGGTCCCCACCCATCCGTTCAAATCTCCGCATACAATCACGCGTTCACTGGTTTCTGCCATATCCAGAACTTCCCTAACATTATCCCAAAACTTCTCTAGGTCTGATGCCACCGAGGATCCTACGGGAGCATATGCTACAACCATGAATACCTTGGTGACACCTAGTTTTATACGGACCCAGAGAAGTCTGGGATCATACATTCCGTAATCCTTCACACCTGAGGCCAAGCGAGAGGACAACAGCACTCCTACCCCCATGCTGGCTCGATCGCTCTGTTGTACACCAGACCACAGAGCCATCCCGCCACCAGGAAGATCGCAGGCGTCGCTGCCCCTTCGCTTGGTCTCTGTTACACAGAGCACGTCTAGCTGTTTGTCCGCCATGACGGATATCAGCTCGTGCAACTTACCTTCCACACAACCTCTTACATTCCACGTGCCCACCCGGCACTCCGTTCTCCTCGACTCGCCTAACTGGGCAAGGCGTGATGGGTGGCGGCCCCCATCGCCGCAACTGCCGATGTTCGTACCGACGGGGGCGGGTCGGTACGCGTCGCCTCCGGGGGACGCCCTAACCCGCATTGCGGTACGCATTTCGAGCCGGATTAGCAGTCTAATTAGACTGGCAGGGGACGGGAACGAGCACGCAATTTAACTAATTCAAGTTAATTTTAAATTCAAATTACTGAAATTTTTAGCATTTAATATGCTTAATTATTTATAAATAGCCGATTACGAAACGAAAAATGATGTCACAAGTCGAACCCGCACCTATTGGGAATCCGGCCCAACCGTGCTGCCACTTACACCATCGTGAACTATTTTAGGACATGCAAATTTTGCTTCATATTATATCTTACGTCTTCAAGGTGACGTATGCCATCTATCGGACAATGTTTACACATTGTATAGACTTAATACTTCAAACTTTACAGTTAGAATTGATTATTATTATTTAATTTTAAATTATTACTATTAAATTAATTTAACTAATTTAGGTTAATTTTAAATTATTACTATTACTTATATAAATATATCGTACCGTGGTGGCTACTTTATGATAACAACTATGAATAATACCACTCTTACTTTGCTCGTGAATGTCATAAAAAACAACTAAAAGCTTTATATCGACTTGATGCCGTTTGGTCAACAATTACTTTCACAAGGAGGGGTGACATCCGGCAGATCATAAAATTATTGGCAATTACTTATGATGGAATAAAATTACATATTGCGTGGACCCCCAAAGAATTGGGATAAAAGTAGGCAAATTTTGATGAAATACAGATAAAATCGATACAAAAGAAAACGAACTCGATACTAAATCAAAATTATATCCTAACTCATCTGACCAGTATTTTATAGTACATACATACATATCATCACGCCATATTCCTTCCAGAGTAAGCAGAGAGAACAGAGCGCCAGAGAACTCTATCCTTGCATACTTCACTCGCTTCCTCAACATTCATAATTCTTTTCATACACGCTCGCCGGTTTCGGAGACTCTTGACTCCACCTTCCTTCAGTACGTGACCAATCTGGTCTAGGTAAGTTAGTCTCGGTCTCCCCCGGTACCTATATCCTTCCACTTTCGCATTGTATATCTTCTTAACCAGACGTTCGGCATTCTTTCCACATGTCCGAACCATCGGAGTATTCCATTTCGCATGTTTACACCAATACCCTCTTTCATACCTACTCGCTCTCTTACATCGTCGTTACGAATGCGATCGGTCTGCCTAACTCCACAGATTTTCCGTAGAGATCGCATTTCGACCGCATTAATTTTACTTTGATGTTCTTTTCTGCATACCCAACTCTCGCTTCCATATAGTAATGTTGGGACAAGCACTGCGTTATGTATTGCTACACGTGCCTTCTGGCTGAGGTGGTGGCTGCCGAGAAGTTGCCCCAACGCTCCGTTCACTCTATTTCCCGCATTCACTCTGCGCTCTATATCAGTGGAATAAAATAAAATAACATTTATTGAAAACAATATAAAATATATTATACAACTTATTTAATATACTCGAATAAGTTAGCAATATGAATATGCTCAGAACTATGCTTCGTAATAACATATTCTATGCAGAACTGGTTTTCAGCAAACATGTTTCGTTCGTTCGAAGTATATATTTAAATCAGTTTTCCTCTCATTGTGGGAAAGACCCCAGCTCAATAGTGTGACTTATATCGGCTAATAAATAGAAAAAAAAATACAGCTTAATACTTTAAATCAAATATAGAGCAAGTTTTTATTAGAAGTTCTTATTAGAGGAAGTTTGAAAATTGTACCAGTGACGGACGGGGTAAAAGAAATGTTGTGAGGAAAATTTTAAGTATAATTGTTGAAAGGTTTTAGGGGTAAAGGAAGATAAAAGGAAAGATAGATGAACTGCGTTAGGCATGATATGGATAGGCAGAAAATGACTACAGAGATGAGATCTGATAGGATTGTATGGAAGAAGATGACGTATTGCGTCGACTCGAAGTAATTGAAATAAAAGCAAAGTGATGACGATGACTTAAAATCTAATACACACATTGTTAGAGTATATATAATTGAATAGAATGGCTGCCACGAAATATTCAAATTCAAATGTTTCGTTCCCTGAAACACATCAATATTCAGTGTTGGATGCGGTGCTGTGTTAAGTAAATAATGTTTCTATATTGTCGTGAAACAGATTGGTTAGCGATTGCAACTGTTGTTGTATTAGAGCTTAGCGGTGTAGAATACATAAGAGGCTTAGAATATGGCAGTTAATGAGATTATTCAATATCGATAGTTATAACTGATAGGGAATAAGATTTAGCGAACGTAATATGTGATATAATTTTCCTACAAAGCACGGCTGCCCATTCACTTAGTCATTTTTTTAGAGTTCTTTCAGGAAAGTGAGATGAGTTGATATGGTATGTTCTTAACTAGACGTCTAACGGATAATAAATGGTATATTCATTCATATATCATTCTCAAGAACTATCGCAATATATCGACGCGCGACGCTAGAAACCAGAAACGTAGCGACCCACAAAATTAAAATTATACAATAGACTAAAAATTTATTTTATTTTTTTAATTAAAATTTGTTGTATTTGTGAACCTAGAATTGAACTTTACCTTTACTTTTTTCATTCTTTTATTACATTTTTGAAGTGAAAACTTCTTTAGGCGCGTTGAGCGATTTGGAGGGGAAAAACTTATAGGTTCGCGTCACCGACATGCTAATGCTAATAGTATATCTATAGCTATATGAAAACTTCTTTAGGCGCGTTGAGCGTTTTTGGAGGGGAAAAACTTATAGGTTCGCGTCACCGACATGCTAATGCTAATAGTATATCTATAGCTATATGAAAACTTCTTTAGGTGCGTTGAGCGTTTTTGGAGGAGAAAAACTTATAGGTTCGCGTCACCGACATGCTAATGCTAATAGTATAATCTATAGCTATGGGTCAGTCAGTCGGCAGCCACCACCTCAGCCAGAAGGCACGTGTAGCAATACATAACGCAGTGCTTGTCCCAACATTACTGTATGGAAGCGAGAGTTGGGTATGCAGAAAAGAGTATGAAAGTAAAATTAATGCGGTCGAAATGCGATCTCTACGGAAAATCTGTGGAGTTAGGCTGACCGACCGCATTCGTAACGACGACGTAAGAGAGCGAGTAGGTATGAAAGAGAGTATTGGTGTAAAGATGCGAAAGGGAATGCTCCGATGGTTCGGACATGTGGAAAGAATGCCGAACGAACGTCTGGTTAAGAAGATATACAATGCGAAAGTGGAAGGATGTAGGTACCGAGGGAGACCGAGACTAACCCACCTAGACCAGATCGGTCATGTACTGAAGGAAGGTGGAGTCAAGAGTCTCCGAAACCGGCGAGCGTGTATGAAGAGAATTATGAATGTTGAGGAAGCGAGTGAAGTATGCAGAGATAGAGTTCTCTGGCATTCTGTTCTCTCTGCCTACCCTGCAAGGGATATGGCGTGAATGTATGTATGTATGTATGTATAGCTATGAGTAGTGTTTTTATATAGATAAATGAATAATGAAAATAAAGAATTTATTTTCAAATATTTTCAATATTCATATCAATATTTGCATTTAAAAGTATGGCATTATTTATTTTTAGTTGTATTTTTAATATTTAACCTTTATGTCATGAAATGAGTATCATTGTGGTTTAAAGGTTATCTTACTAGCGTGATAAACCGATTCCTAGATGTTCGATAATATTTTTAATTTTTATATAAAAATTAGAAAATTATTATTATTTCAATTAGTCTTAAGTTAATAGTTTTCACTTCTATCGGCAGTCCCCATGACTGCTTGTTGTTTTTTGTGGTTTACTACGTTTATGCTTTCTAGAATCGATATATAAAGTTAGCCTATAATATCTTCTTCCTAAAGGAACTAAAAGGTATAAGTGAAAAAAGAGCAGAGCATTTGCCAAGGTCTCCAACTTGTCAAATAACTAACGTTTCGTTGCCTTTAACATTGCCATATAATAAAATTACTTGATAAAAATAATCCTTATAAATTGCACTACATAAATTCCCTTCTGGAAAAATGCACCGCATTTTTCAAATACATTTCATGTAGATTATCAAGATAGATGGCTATGGAAGCACAAGAGCTTTTCGCCTAAACTTTTATAAGAATATCTGATCGTACGTATACTACTTACAAATTGCTTATTGATTATTCAAAAGCCGTTTTTAGTTGATAATATAGCTGTGTATATAATGTCATTTCTCTACGTGACTATTAAAATTTAATATTATTGACCAGTATTGATTCATTGTTCTAGTTATTTTACGTGACGGAGTATAAATACAATATATCGCTGCAACCCGGGTGTCATATGACATGAATAAGAGATAAAAACATTGTACATGGTTTTGAAAAAGAATAACCTTTTATAGATTTTTCTTATAGATTTTGCCTTTTAGAAAATGTACGGTCTTAAATTTTTTTTTATGTATTCCTAGTACATTCAGACATGGTATGGATTTACGTTGACCACTTTTGTTACTAGCTTTTATTTTCTCTCTAAAATTTTCCCGTTTCACACTTTTCAAATCACTTTTTTAGTAATGAATTTGCGTTATCAAGTTTTAGATGTATTAACCTTTTTTAGGACGACCCCCCCACTAGGTGAACTGATGAAACTACGAAGGTCGAAGGAAACCGTTGGATATAGGTGGCACAGGATCGTTTCGATAGACATTCTCGTGGGGAGGCCTATGTCCAACAGTGGACGTTTACGGGCTGATGGATGAAGCTTTTTTTATTTGTTACCCAATCCATGTTTTTAGATGAAATAGAAATATTTATAAACATACATAGATTGTTAAAAATGTAAGCTTCCTTTTCCTTCTTCTGGTAATAAACCTAATCCAAAAATCGAATTTAATTTCACCAAAAACAAGTATTACCACCTATTGGATAAAATATTATGTCACTAGCTGTTTGATAAAGAAGGAAATTAGCGGGTTTATGAGGACAAAAAGCACAGCAAAATAATACAATAACTGCTGCTAACAAAATATAATACCACCCACTCAAAATCAGAAAAATTTTTGATCGACTTAAAGGTCCAAATAATATACTCTAATGGACGCATAGCAACTACTATCGAACTTCTTAATGGAATCAACTAACTTTACATTCTCGATAACTATGTATTTATCAGAAATCACAGACTAATAGTTGTGTCAGCTTGTACAACTTTATAGGATGCTAACGCCCTAGTACCTCACACGTTTGCTACTTTTAATTGACTTCAAGATCTTTATAGAAAATGCGTTTTATTTTCTGATGGATAAAAACATATCATTGTGGCGTGCCTATAATTTTGTGAGCATTATGTAACTATAAAAATAAATAATGTTATCCTCTTTTTTAAGGCAAAAGAGTAAATTATACACAATGGGTACGCAGATTACACAAAATGCCATCTGTTGATGGGTTAGAGGAACAAAAGTAATGGTATAAAGTAATATATTTTATTCAACATTAGTTATTAAAATTTTCCAGAAATTATTGGAAATGAAAAATATTTTATTTTTTTGAGATTAGTTTTTGTCTATTAATAAGGACTAAAAGACAAAAACTAATCTCTTTATGTAATTTCAGACGAACAAATCTTCTCTACCGCTTACTATTGAATTCATATCCTATGCAATATACTAACCCCTTCAACTTTATTATACACTATGCAGTACTACGCCATATATAGGGCCAAATGCATTGACTTATAGCATTACTTCACAAATATCTCCTTTTACAAGTGGTAGTAACTTATGAACCTTCGTCATAAAACTTACATGAAAGAAAGACGTGTGATATGTAGAAATATGTACATATTCTCTGAAGTGTACACAGAAGAGAATCCAGACATAAGAACATAAGAAAACAGTCTCTATATGTCTCTACTACATCCATTGTGTCAATATAAATCCAAAATATAAAAAGAAAGTTACAAAAATGATCATTTATCACACATAGAAAAATTACGTCCAACTGTCATAGAACATGACTGGGTAGATGGGTGGACATTTCATTGTGATTGATGAAAGTTATCGTCCAGTGAAGATAGTCCGATTTGATTGCTAATCAATCACAATGCAGTATCTTGTTATTCTTGCCGTCGATATATAACGATCGAATGGAACATTAATCCAAGCTGTAGGGGAGATTTAAAACAACAAATGTTTCATGAAAAATATGTGAGAACAATTTCAGATTCTTTTTTTTCTTTCTTCCTCTCCGTCAACAAAGATTAATGTCTTTGTTTACACGATAGATTTGGAGCTATGCTGAAATTGTCAGGATAATTTATGAAATTGAACATTTTAACTCTGCTGATTAATTACTTTATCGGATGGTGCTTAAATTTCATAAACTAAGTTTCTTTGTGGTTTCACGTCGTTGCACATGACTGAATGAACTGTTGCTAGCTGGTGCAGGTCTTGTGGGGACATGTTTGCTTTGGCAATTACCTGTATATGGACGTAAAGAGGTAAAAACAGCGTTGAGTCATCGCTGCGATTGTAACCAGGATACAACGCGACATATGCTCGAAGTTTGTATGACCTAGAGCGAGCAGTGTTGTGCACTTATCGCAATCATCCTAACACTGCTGACTATCCTTCCGACACCCAGAACAGTATGGGCAGAGATAAGACCATACCCCGTCCAAAAAAAAAACAATTATAAATATAAAGTTATAATTGAAGACCGATAACTGTAACTCAATCATACTTTGTGATGTAACTTTTAGTTCTACGTTATTAGTAGCGAACTTATTATTACCGGTAAGATTTCCAAATTCATTATTTGACTTAATAATTTGCGTAAGCAATTAAAATTAATAATTGTGTTGAAGTTACATTTTTAAACTAACAAGATTCAGCAGAATATATTTTTTTATAAAGCGGCTATCCTCAGATATACATACATATCATCACGCCATATCCCTTGCAGGGTAGGCAGAGAGAACATAGTGCCAGAGAACTCTATCTCTGCATACTTCACTCGCTTCCTCAACATTCATAATTCTTTATAAAATCCGATTACGAAATGAAAAATGATGTCGCAAGCGGGATTCGAACCCGCGCCTATTGGGATTCCGGCCCAATCGTGCTGCCACTACACTACCGCGACTAATTGTAGGACATGCAAATTTCATTTCGTATTGTATTTACGTCTTAAGGTGACGGTGTGCTATCTACCCGACAATGTTTACACATTGTTATAGGCTTAATACTTCAAACTTTACAGTTAGAATTGTATTAAACGATGACACAACCTTGTTATTTAAATTACTGAAATTTAGCATTTAATATGCTTAATTATTTATAAAATCCGATTACGAAATGAAAAATGATGTCGCAAGCGGGATTCGAACCCGCGCCTATTGGGATTCCGGCCCAATCGTGCAATTTTTCATTTCGTAATCGGATTTTATAAATAATTAAGCATATTAAATGCTAAATTTCAGTAATTTAAATAACAAGGTTGTGCCATCGTTTAATACAATTCTAACTGTAAAGTTTGAAGAATTAAGCCTATAACAATGTGTAAACATTGTCGGGTAGATAGCACACCGTCACCTTAAGACGTAAATACAATACGAAATGAAATTTGCATGTCCTACAATTAGTCGCGGTAGTGTAGTGGCAGCACGATTGGGCCGGAATCCCAATAGGCGCGGGTTCGAATCCCGCTTGCGACATCATTTTTCATTTCGTAATCGGATTTTATAAATAATTAAGCATATTAAATGCTAAATTTCAGTAATTTAAATTCATAATTCTCTTCATACACGCTCGCCGGTTTCGGAGACTCTTGACTCCACCTTCCTTCAGTACCTGACCGATCTGGTCTAGGTAGGTTAGTCTCGGTCTCCCTCGGTACCTACATTCTTCCACTTTCGCATTGTATATCTTCTTAACCAGACGTTCGTTCGGCATTCTTTCCACATGTCCGAACCATCGGAGCATTCCCTTTCGCATCTTTACACCAATACTCTCTTTCATACCTACTCGCTCTCTTACGTCGTCGTTACGAATGCGGTCGGTCAGCCTAACTCCACAGATTTTCCGAAGAGATCGCATTTCGACCGCATTCATTTTACTTTCATACTCTTTTCTGCATACCCAACTCTCGCTTCCATACAGTAATGTTGGGACAAGCACTGCGTTATGTATTGCTACACGTGCCTTCTGGCTGAGGTAGTGGCTGCCGAGAAGTTGCCGCAACGCTCCGTTCACTCTATTTCCCGCATTCACTCTTCGCTCTATATCAGTGGTGTACCGTCCATCTCGGCTAAATCCACATCCAAGATATACAAATTCATCCACTTGCTCTAGTACATCATTACCTATTGTTACTCTTACATCTGTTCTGGCTTCATCTCTTTCAAAGACCATTATTTTGGTTTTGCTCACATTCACGCGTAGACCCCTTTTCTTACAATCTTCTGTCATTGTGTCGACTAGGGTCTGCAGGTCAGTCGCTGACTGTGCCAGCAGGACTGCATCATCTGCATAAAGCAGAGCAGAGACCACTGTGTCACCCATCTGGACTCCCACATTCATATCGTTCAACCTTTGGAGACATTTATCCAGATATATGATAAACAGCCTGGCTGATAGAACGCAGCCCTGCTTAACGCCGATATTGACGTCAAACCAAGGCGACATTCCACCATCCAGCCGCACACAGGCTCTACAGCCCATGTAACTGGATTGCACAGCCTGCAGTAGTTTACCGTTAATACCATACTCCGGTAAAATGTCCCAAAGTTCCTTTCGTACAACCGTGTCAAATGCTCTCTCCAGATCCACAAAACTGCAGAAAACCCTCTGACCTAGAGCCAGATGCTTCTCCACAATGTTGTGCAGAGAGAACACTTGATCCATGCATCCCCTTCCACTCCTGAAACCTCCTTGTGTCTCACACAGTAAACCATCGGACACCATCCTCATTCTCCTTTCAATAATTTTACCATACACTTTTGCTGCCAAACTGGTCAAGCTTATGGCTCTGTAATTTGCGCAGTCATAACGTGAACCCTTGTTTTTAAACAAAGGCACGATGAGGCTATCCTCAGATATACGTAATCCAAATAAATAAAGATATTTAAGAACTATACTCGGAAATAAAATATTTTAGGATATTTGTGGATTCCAGCATGTATGTTCATATTTAGCTGACTAAACTTGCTCTCGGAAGCAGAATTTCATATATCTTTGAGCACATTTTTTATTATATATAAAAAGCTCTTATGATAACGCTCCTTCGAGCGTCAGTGGGTCGCCAAAGTTATCCGGTTTACCGTATACATAAAATCGATACGTTTTTTTTCTGTAACTTTAAAGCAAGCAATACTAAAAAATTTATCATTTCATCATCATCATCATCATCCCAGCTCATATATGTCCCAGGGTTGGGTTCGAGCCTGCTTCATAATGGGAGAGAAATTGGCCTACTATACCACGCTGGTCAGACGTGTTGATATAGGGTTTTGTTTCGAGTTTTCCTTCTCTTGTATAGATGTTATAAGGGAGTCCTTTAGTCGTCTCTTACAATCATCCACGGGTAGGATAGGAGGTGGTGAATTGTATTCTAACTTCGTCACCACACGGAAAATTTATCATTTATTAATTAGTTACATGTACATATCCAGCGGTGTGGTAGCGGCTACGAATACTACCAACTCTTACTTTGATCGTGGATGTCGTCAAAGACGTCTAAGAGCCTTATAATGACCTGGGCCAACTCCATCTGATGCCGTTTGGTCAACAATTACATTTCCGAGGAGGGTTGACGTCTAGCAGACGGCTGGTCTACTATTGCCAATAACTTTTACAATATATACTATGAAAGAAGAGTAGATACATATTGTATCGACCTCAAGTAATTGGGATAAGAGTAGGAGAATGATGTTGTACATATCCATGGAGATAGAAACCAAAATCTTCTACGTAGCAGTACGTTAATCTATCATGTCATATATTTTAAAATGTATAACTTGAACTCGTGTAAATATTTTAAACTTTTTGTTGATTATATTCGACAAAGTTCTGTTTATATACTTCAATATAGATACTACATAAAGGCAGAAAATTTATTAACATGATATAGCCTGTTGAAATGTAAGTGTTTAATCTGTGTTTTTTTTTTAATGAAATCGAGATGATTTCAGATGATTTCGAGACTTTGAGATATTTACTTATATTTCGTTACTAGGCAGGTATCAAACATTTGTGAGATATTTTATATACTCGAAACAGTTTTATGACACTAGAAGTATGTATTTTTCTCAATTGTCTACTAGATTATTTATTTTTTCACAGCTTAACCCACTTTTAAAGTTATATATTATTCTCCATGAACTCTTTGAATTTTAAATTTAGATCAGCAATCAAATCGTTCTATAGACATGTTTACATCCTACTCGCTATAGAAATCTCTTGCTCTCACTACACTGAACGGATTTTCTATTCCACTTTCAACACTATGGATTTCCCAGTTGCGTAGTTTGTCGATCGTTTAGTAGGCAAATTGTTATTCTCAAATGCATAGACAAAACTGGAAATATACTTTTATCTATATTATTTACATTAAAAAATAATGTAAGGTATGTACTTAATCTGTTTTTAACAAATATTATTAATTGAGTATTTCATTATTGCGTTTTGCTATGAATACATAATATTGGAAATTTTTTTTTATTGCTCTTGATGGCAAACGAGCGAGCAGTACACCTGATGGTAAATGTTACTGCCGCCCATGAACCTTTGCAATACCAGAGGTATAGCTAGGCCGCCTGCCAATAATCCCAAACCCACCCAGAAAGTTGGGCTAGCGGCTCTCTCGCTCACCGAACGAAGCGCAGCAGCACATTGCCATTACTCAGACGTAGATCTTCTGCGAGACTGTGATACTACCCCGGACAGACCGGCCCGTGGCTGTAGATAGTCACATACCATTATTAAATTGCTGTATGGTGACGGTTTTGGATACTATCAACTCTTACTTTAGTTTTGGGTGCCATAAAAAACAACTAAGAACTTTACATCGACCTAGACCAACTCCATCTAATGATGTCTGATCAATAATTACATTCCTAAGTAGGGTGAAAAATTTGAAGATATATGAAATTTATTGAAGTATGTATGATTTCTTTTCATTGATTGATTGACTCTTTTCTGTCTTTTTACATTTTCTAATTAAATTTTATATTAATATGTAATAAAATAAAATACATTATTTGTTTGTCAAAGGAAAAGCTTCATTATAAATTAAATGAAAGCTTTCATAAGAGCTTTTTAAAAGGAATATCATACAAGCAATGCGTTCCGGTGCCTTCATTCGTAGACGATAACTACGTGTCTTATGGTATAATATAATGTAAATTCTCACAACGGCTTCTTGAAAGCGCTAGCAATTTTCGAGCCGGTTAGAGGTGCATGGTCTATTGATATTTCACAGAGCTAGGAAAAAGTAGATATGGCAACAAGAACATATTGAAACTGTTTTTATTTATATATTTTAATGTTTTTTCTGGCATGGAATTAACCCGTCGCTTTTATATCTTTTTTTTTATTTATTCATCGTCATCATCTCAACTCATATATGCCACACTACTAGACTCTAGCCTTCACCTCACTGGCAGGCAAATTGGTCTACTCGACCACATTCCTCTGTCGGGTTGGTATAGCGTTTTATTTCGAGTTTTACTTGTCTTGCATATATATCATATGCATATTATATCCCTTAGCCGTCTTGTACGACACCCTTTTTTTTTTTTGTTGGGCTATTGTATCGCCACGCACCGCCAAATCGACCCGGTATGACGGAAGAGGCGGCGCGTGACCTCATAAGAGCCACCCTGCAAGCACCTCTCTCCGCCGTGCGAGCGGGCCACCGGTACCCAATCTTTGTCTTCGGTGGCCATCTTGTACGACACCCACGGGCAAGAAAGTGGTTGGTGAACTGTGGTGTCTTATTCCGTCACAACACGCACATTTTTATGCTTTGGTATATTTTATTTCCTAATATACAATCAATAAGCAGTCTTGGTGATGGATTATAACGTGTTACCAACCCTTATGTTCTCGTGAGATTCGTGAAAATTAGCTAAGAGAGCACCGGGGAGCAGGCCAAAACACTCTGCTAGGACCGATAAACCATCTGCGATTACTAACCCGCTTGCCAAATGATTATATCACTGAACACCTACCGTAAAGACCTTTATGTATAACAGCGAACATTGATAGCCTAATAGATAGATAAATGATTTTAAGCCATATAATATAATTGATTAAAGTAGGCGATACTTTGAAATCGTTTATTATTTTATTATGGAAGAAAGGGTCCCCAGGGTTTACCTCTTTACCTCATATATACCTTAAGAATTGAAGGAATACAAGACACGAGCAAAGTGGAATACGATATAACAATAATAATTTATTGCCTTTATAAAACTAAAACTACAAACAAGAAATGACATTAAAAATAAAAATAAAAAGTAAGGCGAATTGACTCAGCTTTTGCTCTCTCCAATTACAGCGCTGATTTTCAGTCATCCCTGTATTTTGTTATTTATTATATATTTTTATTCCTTTACTTATCGTCATCAGGACGATTTTAAATAACGATATAGAAATTTCAAAAAAAATACCACAAACTAACTGCACCACACGTATAATATTTTTGAGAAAGAGAGAAAGAAAATGTGTGCTCATACCTCTCTCTTGCCCCTACACTAATATATGAAATGTCTCTTTCTAGCTTCACTGACATATCTCCCTCTCAACTGCCGTTTGCCTCGCCCGATCACAAGTTTCGTAACGCTCTCATCATGCATTCACCAGCTTACAAGTCAAAGCGTGCGTAAAGAAGTTTTACTTCAATAATAAGACCAATGAGTTTAAAAAATTATAAGCTCTAACTAAGAACAGGAATATTATAGGTGAATATATTCATGTTTGACGTTAGCACTGTGATCGCGGTCGACGATAGTTTGCACTCGATGCATATTAATGTATCGTAACAACACTGTTGCTACAATATGCACTATATATCAGAATAGGACTTGCTTTGTTTCGATGATACTGAATATCAACTTACTTGATGAAAATATCGCTACTAGTGAATATATATTTGTAATATTTTTTTGTATTTTATTATCAAAAGTGTTTTGTCAGTATATAAAAACTGGGCTAGAGTCTGCTTCGGAATTGAAGGGAAATTAACCTACTCCACTATGGTCAAATGTGTTAAGGTTTTATAACGAGTTTCCTTTCTCTTCGATATCATATCAAAATACTGTATTGGAATCATCGATATATGTATATGTACTACGTATAACTCTATGATTGAAATAGATTAAGTTAGCATTTGTGTATTATCGAAATTAAAATACTGGGATAAAGAACATATCTTCGTTTTGGATTGCAAATTCAAAAATAGAAATTTTGAATTCAAAAAGAAAGGAAAAAATAATTCAAACTACAAAATTAACAGTTTATGAAAATATTTTCTTAGCAATTCGTAATAATATTTAATGTTTGTAAAAATTGTTCACAGCTTCTAGTGTTTTTTTTTATTGTACTTTAGTGAACCTTAATCAATTTCCTTGCTTTTCTAACTATTCTAATTTATTGTTATCTCAGACTAGAGTAGATACTCAACTCGCGCTTACTAAACGGCTGAGCAAAATTAAACGGGTTCACTGAAAAATAAAATACGTTTATACCAAATAAAGCTTCATACAAAATAGTGGTAACATATTGTATGTATGCCTCCTTGTCTACATCAAGGAACTCCCTAGTCGATAGTGCCGATGATCACACGAAGAAAATCTGTATGTGTCCTTTATATTATTAAACCTTGTCTTCAGTTTACATTCAAAGCGAGAATTACCTACTCTGTTCCAAAACAGTAATGAATTGAGAATATTCGAACCCGCGCCTATTGGGATTCCGGCCCAATCGTGCTGCCACTACACTACCGCGACCAATTGTAGGACATGCAAATTTTCATCTCGTATTGTATTTACGTCTTAAGGTGACGGTGTGCTATCTACCCGACAATGTTTACACAATGTTATAGGCTTAATACTTCAAACTTTACAGTTAGAATTGTATTAAACGATGACACAACCTTGTTATTTAAATTTACTGAAATTTTAGCATTTAATATGCTTAATTTATAAAATCCGATTACGAAATGAAAAATTGATGTCGCAAGCGGGATTCGAACCCGCGCCTATTGGGATTCCGGCCCAATCGTGCTGCCACTACACTACCGCGACCAATTGTAGGACATGCAAATTTTCATCTCGTATTGTATTTACGTCTTAAGGTGACGGTGTGCTATCTACCCGACAATGTTTACACAATGTTATAGGCTTAATACTTCAAACTTTACAGTTAGAATTGTATTAAACGATGACACAACCTTGTTATTTAAATTTACTGAAATTTTAGCATTTAATATGCTTAATTTATAAAATCCGATTACGAAATGAAAAATTGATGTCGCAAGCGGGATTCGAACCCGCGCCTATTGGGATTCCGGCCCAATCGTGCTGCCACTACACTACCGCGACCAATTGTAGGACATGCAAATTTTCATCTCGTATTGTATTTACGTCTTAAGGTGACGGTGTGCTATCTACCCGACAATGTTTACACAATGTTATAGGCTTAATACTTCAAACTTTACAGTTAGAATTGTATTAAACGATGACACAACCTTGTTATTTAAATTTACTGAAATTTTAGCATTTAATATGCTTAATTTATAAAACGTAAATACAATACGAGATGAAAATTTGCATGTCCTACAATTGGTCGCGGTAGTGTAGTGGCAGCACGATTGGGCCGGAATCCCAATAGGCGCGGGTTCGAATCCCGCTTGCGACATCAATTTTTCATTTCGTAATCGGATTTTATAAATTAAGCATATTAAATGCTAAAATTTCAGTAAATTTAAATAACAAGGTTGTGTCATCGTTTAATACAATTCTAACTGTAAAGTTTGAAGTATTAAGCCTATAACATTGTGTAAACATTGTCGGGTAGATAGCACACCGTCACCTTAAGACGTAAATACAATACGAGATGAAAATTTGCATGTCCTACAATTGGTCGCGGTAGTGTAGTGGCAGCACGATTGGGCCGGAATCCCAATAGGCGCGGGTTCGAATCCCGCTTGCGACATCAATTTTTCATTTCGTAATCGGATTTTATAAATTAAGCATATTAAATGCTAAAATTTCAGTAAATTTAAATAACAAGGTTGTGTCATCGTTTAATACAATTCTAACTGTAAAGTTTGAAGTATTAAGCCTATAACATTGTGTAAACATTGTCGGGTAGATAGCACACCGTCACCTTAAGACGTAAATACAATACGAGATGAAAATTTGCATGTCCTACAATTGGTCGCGGTAGTGTAGTGGCAGCACGATTGGGCCGGAATCCCAATAGGCGCGGGTTCGAATCCCGCTTGCGACATCAATTTTTCATTTCGTAATCGGATTTTATAAATTAAGCATATTAAATGCTAAAATTTCAGTAAATTTGAATTGAGAATATTTTTTTAATCCATATGAGAAGTATCAATTACTTAAGGCAACAACTCGGGGCAGTCACAAAAGTTGGCTAAGATACCGCCAGCGAAATGAACAGAAACACTCTCCTGGGAAATTTATAACACCAACGGCGATCGCCAAGCTGCCTTCCAAGCGCGGTGAGCTAAATAAAATGAAATCCAAACAATTCATGATCATCATCATCATCATCATCATCATCACAGCCCATAAATGTCCCACTGTTGGGCTCGGGCCTCCTCCGTAATGGGAGGGAAATTAACCTACTATACCGCGCTGGTCAGACTTATTGGTATAGGGTTTTGTTTCGAGTTTTTCTTCTCTCGCATAGATGTTATATGCGTTGTATATCCCTTAGTCGTCTCGTACGATCACCCACGGGTAAGATATGGGGTGGTGAATAGTATTCTTACTCCGTCACCACACGGAATATTTCATGATCATCATCATTCAAATCATCCATGATTAAATTCCAGTTATATAAGAGCACTTAAATATTATTAAATATAAATTTTGTTTAAAATTGATCGATTTAGTATGTTTTACGTCCAATGTGATACTCTTCTAACCAGGGTACAATTTTTTTACGATATAATAAAAAAAATACAATTATGACTGGATTACTGTAATTTAGCATTTAATAAACCATTTTATTTATAAAAATTGGATTGGAACAAATTTCCAATAGTTGTGGGTTTGAATCCCACTTGTGAAAATCATTTTTCGCTCATAATCGGGTTTTTATAAATTGTTGCTGGATCTGATTGCACAAGCAACATTATTCTGCGATATACTGTGAGGCTGATGGATACGTTTTAAGTAACGTGGAATATAATCTCTGTAATTTTAAAGATAACCATTTATCCTTTATAATTATCACATTAACATAACTAAAATAACCTTACATTCTTCAAAATTGAGGAAACTATGTATCTCCAATATACTTTTTAATTACCACATTATTAACACTAAAATAACTTTCAATATTCAAAATTGAGGAAACCATGTATCTACAAGTTATCTTGACGTCGGGACTTCTGTCGGAAATAAAGGACGTAATGGTGTTGGCTTGTTAGCAGTAGCGAGGATTATAATGTTGTATCTTAGTACTTAATATCAGTATATCGTGAAGAATTTGTTTCACGTCAGTTGTTGAATTTTTTTTAAATTTTTTTTTAATTTATTCCACAGACTTTTTTCCGTGCTCTTTTTATGTTTAATTTAATTCTTATGGTGGTTTGTTTACAAAATTAATTTTCCTGTAGTGGTTTTACAACAGTTGGTTAAAGCTTTAAGAGCGCAATTCATGTATCATAGATGTTAAGTGACTACATGTCTTTTTGGGGTTTCTTCTTGGCGCTGGTGGGCTTATTATTAGTGAAACCCATCTGATTGTAGATGTTGTTGTCGTCTGTGATGTAGTTATGATGATAATGGTGTGATTTATTTCTTGTGTTGTCTTCTCCTGCTTTCTCTGAGGTTGTGGTGTTATATATTGTGATGGGTTTAATTTAAATATCTATTAGATTGGTGGTGATTAATGCTTGTGTTCACTTCAGTTTATTGGGATAATTTAATAATAAGTTGTTGAATATTATGTTTATTCCTGTTTTTTATAGTTCATGTACTTTCTATTTCTAATTAAAGTTCGTAATTTTTTCGCCTTAAGTTCCCTTTTCACCACATTGTCATTCAATATAAATTCTGTTTTATTCTGTTCATCAGCTTAATTCATCATCATCATCATCATCTCAGCTCATATATATCGCACTAGGGCTCGAGCCTCCTCCGCCCTGGGAGGGAAAATGACCTACTACACCACACTGGTCAGACGTATTGGTATAGGATTTTATTTCAAGTTTTCTTTCTCTTGCATAGATATCATATACATATTTTATCCCTTACTTTCACATTTACTATTTAAGATCACTCATGGTTAACATAGGCGGTGGTGAATTGTATTCTTACTCTGTTACCACACGGAAAATTCAGCGTAATTTTACCCGCTATTGTACATAGATTTTTCGAAAGAGGAAATACTGCCATAACTGCGAACGCAATTGATATAATAAATGTCCCAGGAGGGTCCTACTGCCCATTTCTATAGCGATTCATCAACCAGCTGTTTTAACGACTTAAGTAAATAATTTAATAACGTATTTGTGAAATTTAATTCCATTACATTATACCGAATACTAAATAAATATAAACTTCTCTCAACAATGGCGTATTATTTTGTTTACTTAAGTTTGTCGTGCATTATATAGCGTTAATTACTACAGTTGCGGCACGCTATGATGGCCTATTTGTCATATTAGAATAGTGATGTGAAATGTCAATTTATTCTCGAAAAAAATATAGGTAATGAAATCTATAAGTTTTTATTGCAAGTAGTATCTGATTAAAAAAGGTTTAATAAAACAAAAATATAAATGCTATATAATAAAACAAAAATATATATGATCCTATGTGACAATCGTATTAAATATCATTTTTTTAAATTTTGAATTTCGCAAAATAAATGCCGAGTTGTGTGGTAAATAAGTACACCAATAATTATAATCTTATAAAAATAAAAAAATAATGTTCGCAGGACCCTAATATATATAGTTTAGAAATCAATGTAATAAATACATTTTGTGTCTTAAAATAATACATTCGATAAACTTTATGACTAACTGCACGTCACTATTGACAATAAAGAACAACAGAGAACAATAAAGAATCGGCCAACTCCACCTGATGCTATTTGGTCAACAATGACATTCCCAAGGCGGGTTGACGTCCGGTTGGTGGCTGGTAATAAAACCTATAACTTATGTAATATGTACTCGTATATATTGCATCGATCCCAAGTAATTGGGACAAGAGCTGGAGAATGATAAATAATTGATAATACTTTAATAAATTATGGTATTGAAATTGAATTAAAATGCCGGAGTACTGTTACAAGTACAGCTAAGTAAACAAGATTAACTAACATATCAATATGCTCGTTTTATTTAGTAAGGGAATGATAGCAATCACTACGCAATTTTTTTCTTATTTTAGTATCTTTTACTTTTATTACTACTCAGATCAAAGTTTCAGACTTTAGATTTATACTTTTTCTTTTCTAGTCAATGAACAATTTTTAGCGTAATGATAATTTATCAAAATGTGTCTTATATCCTTTACGTTTTATTTTATGTACAGGCTGTGGTCCGATCACGCTAAAAGCAAAGCATATGGGGCGGCGAAATGGACAGCGTACAACCTTATAGTCTACCGTATTGTACTGTAGAGGTACACCCAAATGTGCGTGTTTGAACCACTCGAATCAAGTCCCTGAATTCTGTGGTTCTTATTATTATCTAAGTACTTCTTGCAATGTACCTAAGTACCTCTTGCATTGTATCTAAGTACCTCTTGCAGATGTATCTGGACTTGATGTTCTTTAATGGAAAGATGTTAAATACTGTGTCATCATCATCATTTTGCTCTTATTCCAATTACTTGGGGTCGAGGCAATATGTCCTCTTCTTCCGTACATTACTATCATACGTCATCACTGTAATTACTCCTAGTTTATGTAAATCACGCTTCATGCAGTCCATCCATCTTTTCATTGGTCTTCCTTTACCCCGAAAGCCTCCAACGTTCATACTTAAAACTCTTCTCACAACATTACTTATAAATACAGTGTTAAACCAAAAATTGCATAGTAAAATATCGTTCTATAACAGCTTTACTCTTGAAAGTGTAACTTCCAAGAATAAAGGCGTGAGCCTAAGCTAGCAATGGAAATAAAATTATACCGAGATTTGCCATTATTTGCAAGTGCCGTAAAAACGGTATGTAACCATATCAAATAACGCTCGTTCTGACCTAATTTGCAATCGATATCATGGTTGGTATTCTATTTGAATTTTCACAACGTACAACTGAAAAGGAATTGTGAATTTCGTATCATGCAAATACGTATGCGCCAACATTAAGTTACATGCAGTTAAGGAAATATGGGAGCAAAAAGCGAGACATGTCAAGTATGTTTCGAGTACTATCTATGTTACGGCAACGGAAAGCGTGTTTTGTGATAGAATTGAACATATTCATTAAATATATTCTATGTCGTGACGGAGTAAGAATACAATTCACCGAGCGCTTTTTTTCGTCAGTGATTGTCGTAAAAAATAATTAAGAGATACTTTCATCATCATCATCACAGCCCATACATGTTCCACTGTTCGGTTCGGTCTCCTCCGTAATGGGAACGAAATTAACCTACTATACCACGCTGGTCAGACGTGTATACCAATAGGGTTTTGTTTTGAGTTTTCTCTTGCATAGATAATAATATAATCTTGATAAAAAAATATTAGTTATTTATTTAATTATTTCTGTTGCATTTCCCAATTTGAGGACCTTCAGTACTCAACCATAGTACAGGCTAAATTGTCTAAGCCATCTGCAGCCAACATCTTCACAACCACATAAACAAATTGTTGCGTCTCGTCATAATATTATGTATATATAAATAGGCACTCTTGTACCACTTATGAACTATACAAATAAGTGTCTAGTAATAAGTCTGGCACATCTTTGTTAAAATTATTTTAATAGCACGAAATGTTAGGCAACTCAACTAAGTAATGTATTGTGATTAAAATCGATGTGTACGTGCAGCACAGATACCAGATTTGTAATTCACAATGCGTCGTGCTGGCAAATAGCCGACCGTTTGATGACTGGTGTTTGTAATCGAAGGCTTAACATGTTGTCTGGTAAAGCGATTAGTGTTGACGATAGTTCTCGATAGAGTTGGCGCTGGGGAACTTTATACGGAAATTGTACAAAACATCAATGCTTTTGTTGGAGTTAGAGAAATTTAAAGCCAGTTTGAAATATTGTTTATATAACTACTAACAAAATACTAATTATTTCTCTTATGTTCTTTCTCTAAGAGTTGCAAGTATTCTTCTCTACAAATGTTAGACAGAGTCTATAATAACTTTAAAGTATTAACAAGTTACAAAATCACATACATACATACATATCATCACGCCATATCCCTTGCAGGGTAGGCAGAGAGAACAGAGTGCCAGAGAACTCTATCTCTGCATACTTCACTCGCTTCCTCAACATTCATAATTCTCTTCATACACGCTCGCCGGTTTCGGAGACTCTTGACTCCACCTTCCTTCAGTACCTGACCGATCTGGTCTAGGTAGGTTAGTCTCGGTCTCCCTCGGTACCTACATCCTTCTACTTTCGCATTGTATATCTTCTTAACCAGACGTTCGTTCGGCACAACATCACCAGCAGAATATATCAGAAAAACTTATCTCTCATTGCCAAGGTGGCTTGTGCTTCACATCATAATCTTCTTATTGTTATTTCTCTTGTACAGGTGGAAGGAAAATAAACTAGCTCGCCCTAGAATTACTAGACGTAGTACACAAAATTTTATAGTATTTATTTATTATAGAATATTACATACATTTTCCCTGTGGTGACGGGATAGGAATGCGATTGTCGATTGTCGTATCCCTCACATGCCCGTGGGAGAAGTAGAAATCCGCTAATCTTTCACCAAAAGAACGAGGTTCTCTCTTGTGAAACATTAAAAATTTCACTATGGTCGTCAATACGTCTACCAAGCGTAGCAATTACGAAACTATCCACTCATATGAGTGTATGAGGGAGGTCTAGGTCCAGTAGGGGACGGCAAAACGTTGAATGATGATGAAGATTAAAATTAAATGTTAGTATAACTAAAATAAAAGCTCCATAAATATATCTAAGAACTAAAGAAGTATTATTTTTTTTATTTTATTGCTGTACCTACATATATATGGTGTATAATAAAGAGGTATTATTATTAAAGTAGATAAACAGGTTTTTTTTTTAATAATAATGCAGATAGAAAACATAAGCTGAGAGCGGGAGCCGCGCCTTTATTTTTGTTTTGAGATAACTTTTCTTCTGGTGAATGATCTCTTTTATATCTGTACTCGAGCCTTATCCGTTATGGGTATAATTTATGCATGTCCGTAAATAAGGTGATTAGGAATATCCGCTTAAAATTGAATTTTTAGCATCATCATCATCTAAGCTCCTACACGAGTACGTCCCATTGTTGAGCTCGGCCCTCCCTCGTAATGGAAAGGTATTTGACTTATTATACCACGTTCACCAGGCGTGTTGGTATAAGGTTTTGTTTCGAGATTTTCTTCCTTTGCATAAATGTTATGCGTTTAATATTCTACAGTCGTCTCTTACGATCACCCATGGGTAAGGTAGTGGATAGTGAATTTTATTTTTACTCCGTCACGTACGGATTTCTTTTTAAATTTACAACAAACTGATTTTTATACTTCGTGCATAAAACTTTTTTAGAAATTAAGATAGCTTATGTTCGACTCCGTACTTCTGACAATATGTATACAAAATTTCACAACTTTATATTGATTAGTTGAGTAATTACTCAACTACGTATTATGAAATTATCATCTTAAACTAAATAGTGAATGCGTAACACAAATAGAAAAATCAGTTACGTATATAAATAACATTATCTTTATAATTCTAATAATGTAAGTAATCAAATTTTGATTTAATCATCTATCTCAATAAATTTAGTGCATGTTGAGTATCTATTTCAGAGCAATTAACTACTGTAATGCAATTTTGTGAACAGAATTAACAGGGTATCAAAGTTAGTAGACATTTCTGCAATTTAGACCTGTTATCACCTTTGATAGAGGACAATTGTTCTCACTTTAATTTCTATATAGTGATGAGTGAATGAAATGATTAATAATGCGCTCATGTACCTGAATGAAGCAAGGTTAAATGTTTCTTAGTTATATAGACGTGTTAACTGTGTGGTAGCGGCTACGAATACTGCCAATCCTTACTTTGCTCGGGGGATGTCGTAAAAGACGACTAAGACTCGACCCCAAATGGTTGGGATAAGAGTAGGAGAATGGTGATAGACGTATTAACTAGTACATCCTTAGTGTAAAATACATACTTTAACATAATATATACTAAAATAAATACATACTTTAGTATATATTGTATTTTATATTTGTATAATCATACCATTTTTTTTTTTTTTTTTTTCGCAAGGTGGGACCATGGATGTGGTCGCGCCCCGGCAAATCGGTCTGCGGCGACGGAAGAGGCGGCGCGCAACCCCATGGACCCACCCTGCAAACACCTCTCTTCGCCGTGCAAGCGGACCACCGGTACCCGATCTTTGTCTTCGGTGGCCCGCCCGGCGATATACCCTCTCGGGTTCCTCTCTCGTCGACGCCCCGACAGCTTTCCCTGTCGAGGCGTCGCCGTCGCGTTGTATAATCATACCATGGATTTACAACTCAATACAAATTTGGTACAAAGCAAGACTTGAATAACTATTCCCCGTCGATAAAAAAGAAAACGGAAAATGGTTATAGTCATTACCATTTCATTTTTGCGTCGATCAACTTCGGCTGTATACAGAAAGCTTTCAACTGTGTGGTCATGCACACTACCCATTACATACAAATGTTCTTTCTTTTTTTGTGAATAGGCTATGGCGCGGACACACGTCACCCGTTCCGTCCGGGGCGACGAAAGGACAGCGCTTGGCGCCATAGGCCATAACCCGCCGTATTATTTCCTCATCGCCATTGGGCTGGCCACTGGTACCGTTGCCTTGCTATCCGTGCCCAATTAACATGCAAACGTTACACATTACTTGTAACTTTAACTTCCAATTCTACTAAATTAATATCCAAAATATAAAAGACTAGCTTCTGCCCGCGGCTTCGCCCGCGTAACAGGTTACTTTCCTAAAGTTTTTGATCCCCTATTTTTATTTTTGACCGTCGGTAATACAGTGCAACGGTATTACAATACTCAGGGTTGGAACTTCATTACTGGACTGCTAGATGGCGTTGAAGAAGCTAGATTTTGAGATTTTTTGACAAACAATTTTTTTTATTTTTCATATAAAAATTTTGATTTTTTTTAACAAAAAGTATCCTATGTTACTTTTAATACCTCCAAGAATATGTGTACAATGTTTCATGTTGATCGGTTGAGTAGTTTTAGCGTGAAAGCGTAACAAACAAACTTACATTCACATTTATATATTAGTAGGGAAGTAGGGATAACAGCATAGCTTAAACATTTTCATTTAATCTTAATTAACCATTTTCTATTAATAAAAGAAGTAATTTCTTAGTCCCAGATTTCCAATCAATTGAAGTTTTTTATTTTGCTCCATCTCTGCCAACAAAATTTAGGACAAAAGAGTACATTCTTAACGGAAATGAAGCTTTTTGCTTTTAGTTCACCCCTTTCTTTGCATTCAACTGATATTGACACATTGATGATTTATTGTACCGCCTTAGCTAAATGAGGGGTAAGAGTGATCTTATAAGAATAATATTTTATGAAGAACAAATATAATGTTTAATGAAATATATATGTCTACCCACGATTATTGTTGGGCATAAACCTTCGTGTGAATGGAAGGATGTAATAATTACCACGCTTGGCAGGTGGGCTGCAAGTCACCGTTCCTACTTTAAGTGTTCCAGTAAAGTATTACGGCCTTCTCCTGCATTCCAGGTGAACCTTTAGTTGGTTATTAGCATACCCAAGAAAAAAGTAAGGCGTGGTGACACACTATCTAGACACGAGGCAGTGTGTCAAGCCAAATTCAAATGAAGAGAACTGGTGAACCGTATCGTGATAAGTTTACACTAATAATTTCGAACCACTTTTGTTTCCTTCATAACTCAAAAACTGTTATACTCTCTTTTCTTTTATGGCGGGCTATGAAATGTTCACACCACGCTAAATCATCCGGGGTGACAGAAAAAACGGCGCGCGGCCTCATAGATCCGCCCTATACGTACCTCTCTTCGCCGAGCGAGTGGGCTACCGGAACTCAGTCTTATTATCGTCATTCTTTATACTCTCTAGATAAATTGTTAATACCATTGCTAATACTAGAAAGTATCAAAGCTGAAAAAGAAAGAAGAAGAAAAAGAAAGAATGCTAACATATGCTATTATTTATCAGTCGCTACTGAACATCGTCACGATTGTAAGAATCTTTCAACGTGCTTTAAATGTAGGTAAATTAAATTTTAAATTTAATTTACGTAAATTAAATATATCCGTGTGGTGATGGAGTAAGAATACAAATCACCACCTATCTTACCCGTGGGTGATCGTAAAAGACGACTAAGGGACATAAAACACATATAACATCTATGCAAGACAAGGAAAACTCGAAACAAAACCCTATACCAACACGTCTGACCAGCGTGGTATAGTAGGTCAATTTCCCTCGCCTCCATTATGGAGGAGGCTCGAGCCCAATAGTGGGACATAGGAATATGAGTCGAGACGATGATGATGATGATGAAATTTTAAAATAGCGATTTAAGTAGATACTAATTTAAAATATGTATTATAAAAATGTCAATAAAGGTCTTTTTAATAAATACTTGAAGTCAGTGACAACACTGTAATCATAGAAAAGATTTATTTTTCTATTCGCATTGATATAATACAGCAAAGTATGTTAGGAAAAAATCTTTTACCTTGATAAGATCTATCGAAAGCCACAAGTGAACGCATTAGGGACAGTTGACGTTGACAGAAAAATCTCGGAAATAAGAACAAGATTTTTCACCTCGGAGAATAAGAAATTTGCCATTTCTACCGACTCGCAATTGAGTTTGTTTAGGATAGTCGATTTTAATATTGATGAAAACGTAAGAAGATTGTATACCCAACATATTTAGTTTTACTTTATTTGTCTCGTTGTCTTCGATGAGAGACAAGGTAACCGGTACCACTCATGAATTAATGCAATATCACAATTAAGGCACTGCCGTATTAAGGAAAAGTGCAGAAATAAAGGAAATGAAAAGAAGTTAGGAGGACGTTGTTCCTCACCAAACGCGCTTAGTTTACAAGTAGTAAATTACTACTACTCAAACATCAATTTTCAGCAAAAGTTTGTATAGTCC
This sequence comes from Lymantria monacha, assembly GCA_905163515.2. Classification (NCBI taxonomy): domain Eukaryota; kingdom Metazoa; phylum Arthropoda; class Insecta; order Lepidoptera; family Erebidae; genus Lymantria; species Lymantria monacha. Next base: position 22,759,686 of record LR991091.1, read on the forward strand.
ACTCAGTCAACTTCAGTAGTGGTAGGACCACGCAATAAACAGTTTTCTGTCAGCCGCGGGCCGGTCCGTCCGGGGTAGAACTACACTCTCGGAGAAGATTGACGTATAAGCAATGGCAATATGCTGTTGTGCTTCGTTCGGTGAGCAAGAGAGCCGTAAGCCCAACTGGGTGGATTTGGGGTTTATATTGGTAGGCATCAGCCTAGCTATACCCTGGTATTGCAAAGGTCCATGGGCAACAATGACACTTACCATCAGCTGTACTGCTTGCTCGTTTGCCACCATAAGCAATAAAAAAAAAAAGTGGATTAAATTTTCAACGATTAAAACTTATATGGACTTAATCGTCGCCAGAAGAAAATGAACTAACCTAACCTAACTAACAGATGATGTTATTACGTCTATATAGCGACGTTCTCCCTGTACTTAGAGTAGAGTCATAGGTTCGATACTCATGCAGTATATTTTTATGCTATATACAAATCCTGTGTTTAAATTAAAATTAGTCTCCTAAGTACGTTAGTCCAGTGACAAAATATATTAATCCTTGATATTTACACCTCTTCCAAAAATTAAAAATAATAAATATAATTTTTTTTTTTTGTAAATTATCGTATTGGTTAATAATAACCATTATTTGGATTACTGGTTAATCGTTAATAAAAAAAACATGATTGGTAATATTATATTTTTAATAGCAATAAAGCAATCTAGTTGCAATCGTATCTATTGCTATGTGGTAAGGTTAAGGGTTTAAAATTATGTATTATTTTTAAAAAAGACCCACCATTTTTTTTAACGGTGGACTATGGATGTGGTCGCGCCCTGCCAATTCGGTCCGGGGCGACGGAAGAGGCTGCGCGCAACCCCATAGACCCACCCTGTAAACACCTCTCTTCGTCGTGCGAGAGGGCCACCGGTACGCGATCTTTGTCTTCGGTGGCCAATAAAGACCCACTTTGCGCTAAGGAAATAATCGTAATATTGTGAGACACTTTAAAAACTCATTATTAATGTACATAAATTACAGCAGCGGGCATTGATATGGTGTCTGCTGAGATGACCAAGCTTGGTGGCTCCTGCGTCTGGGAGGCGTTCCTGTTGCTCCTCAATTTATGTTAGAGCTCGGGAATGGTTCCCAGGGACTGGAATAGCGCGGTCATCATGCCTTTGTTTAAAAACAAGGGTTCACGTTATGACTGCGCAAATTACAGAGCCATAGGCTTGACCAGTTTGGCAGCAAAAGTGTATGGTAAAATTATTGAAAGGAGAATGAGGATGGTGTCCGATGGTTTACTGTATGAGACACAAGGAGGTTTCAGGAGTGGAAGGGGATACAAGGATCAAGTGTTCTCTCTGCGCAACATTGTGGAGAAGCATCTGGCTCTAGGTCAGAGGGTTTTCTGCAGTTTTGTGGATCTGGAGAGAGCATTTGACACGATTGTATGAAAGGAACTTTGGAACATTTTACCGGAGTATGGTATTAACGGTAAACTGCTACAGGCTGTGCAGTCCAGTTACATGGGCTGTAGAGCCTGTGTGCGGCTGGATGATGGAATGTCGCCTTGATTTGACGTCAATATCGGCGTTAAGCAGGGGTGCGTTCTGTCAGCCAGGCTGTTTATCATATATCTGGATAAATGTCTCCAAAGGTTGAAAAATATGAATGTGGGAGTCCAGATGGGCGACTCAGTGGTCACTGGTCTGCTATATGCAGATGGTGCAGTCCTGCTGGTACAGTCAGCGACTGACATGCAGACCCTAGTCGACACAATGACAGAAGATTGTAAGAAAAGGGGTCTACGTGTGAATGTGAGCAAAACCAAAATAATGGTCTTTGAAAGAGATGAAGCCAGTACAGATGTAAGAGTAACTATAGGTAATGATGTACTGAAGCAAGTGGATGAATTTGTATATCTTGGATGTGGATTTAGCCGAGATGGAAGGTACACCACTGATATAGAGCGAAGAGTGAATGCGGGAAATAGAGTGAACGGAGCGTTGGGGCAACTTCTCGGTAGCCACCACCTCAGCCAGAAGGTACGTGTAGCAATACATAACGCAGTGCTTGTCCCAACATTACTGTATGTAAGCGAGAGTTGGGTATGCAGAAAAGAGTATGAAAGTAAAATTAATGCGGTCGAAATGCGATCTCTACGGAAAGTCTGTGGAGTTAGGCTGATCGATCGCATTCGTAACGACGACGTAAGAAAGCGAGTAGGTATGAAAGAGAGTATTGGTGTAAAGATGCGAAAGGGAATGCTCTGATGGCTCGGACACGTGGAAAGAATGCCGAACGAACATCTGGTTAAGAAAATATAAAATGCGAAAGTGAAAGGATGTAGGTCCTGGGAGAGACCGAGACTAACCTACCTAGACCAGATCGGTCATGTACTGAAGGCAGGTGGAGTCAAGAGTCTCCGAAACCGGCGAGCGTGTATGAAGAGAATTATGAATGTTGAGGAAGCGAGTGAAGTATGCAAGGATAGAGTTCTCTGACACTCTGTTCTCTGTGCCTACCCTGCAAGGGACATGGCGTGATGGTATGTATGTATGTATAAATTACACCCAGACTCAGGTCAACAATTTGTAGATCGCACAAAGTCCTGTATGGGAGTCGAACCTCCGACACTTGGCACGGTAAGTTGACGTGGTGAATGAGCATTAATATAGTTACTACGCTAAACTGTCCAAGACTACATTACCACTTTTAAATAGGCGACATTTGGTCAATCTAAGCTGTTCTAAATTAAAATAAAAACGAAAAATGGAGTGTGATCTTTCAATCTCTCTTTCATTCTGCTGTTAATTCCTTATATAATCGTTCCTAACGACCCTCAAGGAAATTGAGAGGTGTTAATACATTATATTATATTAATCTGCCACATAAATTTGTCAAGCAAACCTAGCCTGTCATGACATAAATCACTTATTAGAAGCCCTAGTGCTTCTTAGTGCTGAAATAATGATAAACTTAAAATATTACAAGGGACATAACTTTACTAGATAAAACGGTAGCAAGGCAACTTAATAAAGGCTTGTCGTTATAAAATGGAGGGCTATAAAGTCGGAACATTTATTTCATAATAACCACCCGGCACTTAACTTTCAATAAACGACCGTTCTATATAATTGATCGGACTTTTGAAATATTGAACACATATAGTGGTTTTCAGATTTGATGTTTTAAAACAATTTTATTTTTGCGCTTAAACTCAGCTATCGTTTTGATTTTCACTGCTGTATGTGGGACTTCTTGCAGCAACCCCATTACGGACTTTTGCTTCTCTGATAGTCGTTTCTAGACGCTATAGAATATTGAATTATAAGATCCTCCTTAGTTTCTCCAACGCACCTCTAGCAAGTGATTTTAGTAGAATCGACGGCTAACCTTTTTCCCGAAATAAATTTATCTGAATCTAATGATTAATAATATCGAGAATTGTATCTAGTACTCTATAGGATGTGGCACGAACATTAGTCGGTGAATTTCCTTCCCATTATGGAGAAGGCTCGAACCCAACAATGAAACATATATGAGCTGAGATGATGAGGATGATTAGTTGTGAATTTCAACTTGAAGATGTTCCTATAGTTTGTATCTTTTCAGCTGATATAAAATCCACTGTGGAACAAAAGTGCCTTCTATATGGAAAGGAGTACTATTTTAGCATTTATTTAAGGACAAAACGAAGACTAATTGGTTCGCAAAAAAAATGTTTTTTTTTCTCTTGATCCAATATTTTTGCTTATAAATCTTATGCGTATTTTTCAACATCTACATCAAAATGAAAAACGTGTGCCTCTCGGGACGCCCGACAGAAGTGATAACTTAAACTAATCGAAATAAAACTATTTAATTTTGAAATTGTTCAACTTGGGAAAGCTATAATTACTTAACTTTTATATATATTATATTTATATTATATACGATAATGTAAGGAAAGGTTATTTATCAATCAAATCTTCTATTGATTATAAAATATATTTTATTCTTAGTTATAATTCTTGAATATGTACATAGAATTTTGTGTATGTACATTATTAGTATCATTATTTATTCCTATAAAAGTAATAATTGGCTTAGGGTAGCTATTATAAGTAATGAAATTTTTACATTGTACGTCATCTAAAAATTTTGCGCTACCACTGGCGCCGTAACGCGTTACGTAACGAAGGGGTTTACCTACCCATAAGAAGTTATCACTTCAAAAGGCATGATAAAACCTCTATTTCTTATGGCTAGTATATTTTAATAAAATTCTTCTATACTATTTCAGTGCTCTAGTCATAACGGTTTTCTTTTATTACAGGTGTAACCGAGGCGATTTTCTTAAGGTGTACTGGGAAGTCCAAGGCCCTGGTCCCCCTGAAGCAGTGAATGAAAGATCAGCATGGGCACGTGAGCTCTGTGGTAGCAGAGCAGATGCACCTCCAGCACTATACTCGCCGGGACCATCGCTTGTGTTGGAGTTTCATAGCGGCATGAAGCATAAGAATGCCACCGGGTTTCTGGGAACATACAGCTTCATTGATAGACGTGAGTTTTAAAGTTTAAAATTTACTTTTTTATATTAGGGTACAGGGTTAGAGGACCGGATTCCGGTGGCTCGCTCGCTTGGCGAAAAGAGGTACGTTTAGGGCGGGTCTATGGGGTTGCGAGCCGCTTCTGCTGTCACCCCGGACGGATTAGCGGGGCGTAACCACTCCATAACCCGCCACTAAAAAAAAACGAAAAAAAAAAAAAGAAAGTATACCAGATTTTCCTTTTTATTCTTAGTTTGTGCTATTACACTATGTGCTATGGATATTTTTTATGAAGACAAGTTCTCTCTAACTATTTAACCGCGCGAGTTATCATAAAAAATATTAAAGAAGCGAAACATAACTATCACACGTAGTATTTAAATTCAAATATATTAGAAACTCAATTTAACTGCTGTACCATTTTAATTACTATGATGCTTACGTATGATAACCAAATAGACTACATTCTCGTCCCATTCGCTAATGAGTTTTTAATCAGTCTAGTATATGAAATGCTAAATAAATAAAAACTTATCAATAATTTAGAATTGTCACTGAGTTTTATTCCAAGTTCTTTGTTTTTAAGTTACATTATTTGCATACAAACCTTAGTTGTTTCTTAGATTGCTCTTGAGAAAGAAAGGGATCATTACTATTATATTTTTACTCCGTTATATAAGGAGAGAATATATTAATATAAACTTATAAGAAAATTTATTCCCCTTTTTGTAATAGTCCTTCTCCATGAGCGTAGTAAAAAAGTATGAAAGCACATAATGAGTCTACACCCTGGAAGGGGAAGGACTACTCTCCGCCTATTCAACTGACCATTGGCACCGATGGATTATCTTCGATGATCCGCGTAAGTCTTACATAGCCTTCATTTTCATTTCGGTTTAAAATAAAATTTATTATCGTCCATTTAAAATCAGATTCTCTTTTTGTTTATTACAAATATAATTAAATAATGTAAAGAAGCATTTTGCTTATCATTTTGAATAATTGTAAATGAAATTCATATTAACGTTTATTAAATATTGTGCTTATTTCCGAGACAAACATTTTATTAATTTATTTATAATTTCCAATACTGCTATTTTATTAATCTTTATTTTCACAGACAACATTTATAAATTTTGTATTTAAAAATACAATGTAATACACATTTAAGGCTAAAGGCTTCTAAAAGCTAAAGCTTCTAAAGATATAATTATAAATATGATTTTTAACATACATCGTTTTGAATAACTATGGTTAAGTTATCTATTCACCGGGTTATAGACATCTACTAATTAGCCATAGGTCTACTAAAGACAGAATAACGCCAAAATGGCTACTCTTGGCCAACGATCTGGCGAGCAGAATCAGTGTTATAAGCTTTCCGTGAAAGTGCAACTACAAAACGGCGTGGTAACAATTAAAAATAAAATAGGTCATACCTTACTTGCCCGTGAAAGCATAAAAAGTAGCTTAGGTATTATTAGGAATGGCCAGTAGCACACTCCTGGTAAACTTATATAAGCATTTGGTGATTCTAACATTATCCGACTCAATTGATGAATAAATAAATAAAAACAGATTGTATTTTTTTACCCGTGATTATAACCGCAATAGAATAAAGAGCTAATAGATATATTGAACAATAGACTTCAAGTTTAAGACCTTGCCCATACCGTCTCGCAAACCAGATAATAAAATAAATATCTGTCTTACTACTATCCACATTTTATCCATCCTTTTCACTTTAATTCAAGCTACTAAAAAAACTAAATTAACGATGCACGTTGATCAAAGGTGAGAAAATTCTTTTTTAAATCTAATGTTTATGCAAAGCGTGTGAATAATTTATCATAGGTTTTTGTTTATGGACCCCGTAATTTGCTACCATAGCTTCCCAAAGGTACATGGTATGATGACTATCAAAGGAGATAATTTAAATATCCTCTTACTCTACATTTTAGTTAGACTTAAAATATGTTTAGAGCCATATAAATGGCAGCACATACAGTGTTATTGGCACCTATCGTGCAAAATGTTTGATTCCTAATCAGGACAATTTTTTATACGATCCACAGATTGTAATTCTAAGTCTCGGTGTAGTTTGTGTGCGTTTATTTGTATGTTTGGCAATAAAATGATTATTTCCTTAGCATTGAATATATGGTAGATAAAAAAAACCATTCGGTACCAAAGGTTTTTGAGTGGGACCACGTATAAGAGTACATTGTAGTATAGCTTGTGGTATTATCACATTCATAAACGACATCGTAGAAGTCATAGAAACACGTTGGATGCAGGCGGTAGAGGACTATGCTGCGTAGTATTCAGCTAAGATTTGCATCCAAAAAAAAAAACGATCGTGGCTTATATAGGCATAATAATTTAAATATATTTCAGTGTTATTGGCCAAAAAGAGTGTAAAGTCTCTATATGTTTATGTATTTACTTATCTTTATTTATAATTCTTTTCATCTGTTTGTTACCTAACTTCTCATAAACAGCTTGATCGATTTGTATGATTTTTTTACGTATATTTTTACGAATCCTTGGGTGATTTGAAAATACAATTAGACCCGGTAGATGGCACTGCCGTCGGTACATCATCAAATTAGATTTTTTTATATAATTGATACTAATACAAAATATCATAATAAATGTGGTATTGCTCTTTCGGGTAGGATGGAGCCTGCTGGGTACACTAATGAAATATGTATTATCTATGTATTATCTCTCCACTCAAGTCCGACTTCTCCGATAAACACAATAAACCTCGGCGAGTAGCATGTACCAGGGTACCTCCTCCTATATCTTCGATGTTAATGCATCAATTACCAACAGGAAGAGAGAAACGCTTACCACCGACCCTTAGGGCTGGCCTACCTCAACACTAAACTCATCGGAGTTTCCAGCAGCTGATGTTACATACAACCTACATCGCCGGTACATAGCAGAAACTAACTTTATATACTTCACAGGCACACTTTTCACTTTCAGTACCGATCACAAAACTGTTCTTGTATTGTGTACTTTTCTCAAGGTCAACGAATACTATATACAAGTTTTTTTATGTGCACCACGAAATTTCTCTTGCATAACATATATGAATATTATCGCTTAGTCATCTTTTACGACACCCACTAGTGATAGGAGGTGGGAAATTGTATCCTTACTCTATCAACCATATGGGTTTTTTTTATTGCTTATTATGGGAAGGGAGCAAAAGGCACTTCTGAGGGTTACTGCCGCTAATGGACCTATGCAATACCAGTAGTACAGCTAGGCCGCTGACTACCAATAAAAACCCCCAAAACCCACCCAGAAATTTGAGTTGCCGGCTCTCTAGCTCATGGAACGGAGAGCAACAGCACTTTCACACTGCTCAGACGTCGATCTTCAACGAGAGCTTGACTTGACTACGGTTGACGGGCCGACCCGCGACTGTAGACAAAAAAATATCAACAGTGGCCCTACCAATTGACCAATCTTTTGTAACTTATTACTTGAACGTTGTATTACATACAACACACAGCCGTGATATAGCAGAGAGATAAGTAACATAATTCTGTAGGGATAATGCGGTAAGAATACAATTTACTAATTCATAATTTGTCTGTGGGTTTCATAAAATATGACCAAGATATATAATATTAATATTATACCTGCGTAAGAAAAGTCACGGTTTTACCCTGTAATAATCCACCTAAACCAAACTGAATAAAACCCTATAATAAGCCGCTCTTTTTCGTGTAGTAACTGAGTAAGAATTACCATTCTTTGCTATTGAAAACCCCCCTTTGGGTGTTGTAAAAGATGACTAAAGGATATAAATATGCTTATAACAACACTCCAAGAGAAGGAAAACTATAAATAAAATACTATACCAACCCGTTTGATCAGCGTGTTATAGCAAGTCATCTTTCCTGCCACCGTGGAGGCGGCTTGAGTCCAGCAGTGGGACGTATATGAGCTGGAATGATGACGATAGTAAGGAAAATGTCTGAATAGTAGGTAAATTTCTGTCCTATTGTTTAAGAGTCTTACCGCTGAGCCCGGTCAGAAGTAAGACAAATAGGAGCTGATATAACGATGAAAATTCAGAACATAAACCTCCCGGAACTAGATTTTAGAGAGAAATGATCCAGAATCCATTCTTTCAAACACATTGCATTATTTCTTTGAGAGAAAAAGTGACGGGGACTTAATTTATTCGAACTCCGTTATTTCATGAACGATATTAAATTCTTTTGCTTATTTTAGTATTAAATAAAATGATTCAATAATAATTCTCTAACCTTTTTCTTCACCTTTACATTATCCGTATTGGCTTTTATTATTCCTACAACCTTCTATGTAAACTTTGAAAGCACTGAACTGAAAAGTCCTTCACACTTGAAAGCACGTATTTAAGAAGTATTGGTTTATAAAATAACAGCTTTTATCTCAAAGCTAAAACGCCGCTAAATGTTCATCTAGATTGTATAATTTCAACTTGAATTATCTTTGTAAATTTAATACAAAGAATATTTTTTAGTATGAAGAATATATGTATATATTAAGAGCACTAAAAAAACTAATATTTTAACAATAATAAAATGTTATTTTTTTTGTGCTTTCTTCATCTAGGTTTTTCATTTGCATTTTTTACAGAAATTTTTGTAAGAAAATTATTATTTCATTAATTATTATAATCATATCAGCTCATCTACGTCCTACCGCTAGGTTGGAGCCTTCTAAACAATAGTGGAGAAATTTTCTTACTATAACAAGACGTATTATCGAAATATCATATCCTTAATCGCTTTTTACGATACCCATGAATAAGATATAGGGGAAAGAATTGTATTCTTACTCCGTCAACACACGGAAAGATAATTATTATACACACTATATTTATTTTATTGTGTTAAGTCTCTTAATGATTCGATATTTGATGATAATATACATTAATTCAGTCGAAGATAATTATAAAAAAGCTTAGAAATCGTTCAACAAAGCAAGTTGAGTGTATAAAAGTGAAAATTCAAATACTTATATATAACTGTAATTATATTCTGTTCATATTTCTAATGTATTATTTTCGTTTTTTTATATATATATCACATTAAAAGGTAATCAAAATATACGTTGATAATAAATACAATCTCACCACAAAATCTTACACCAGCCTTCGAAGCTGCCAGTCATTACTTAAGACGTCTCGTTATTTCTGGTTCCCTTTATCTTAACGGAGCTCAATGTACCCGTATCCTTATATCCTTCAGACTTTTGTTGGTTCTCGCTTCCTATTGTGCAGCTAAAACAACTTCGTTGCTCTAATCCAATGCTATTAGGGAAACTAAAGAGAGTGCTATTTTTTAGTTCAGTACATTTTTTTTATATTAATGGTGCATATTATTATCCATATTAACTAGTTCTGTTCATTTGAGATTTTTTATCGAGGATAACTTAATCTTTAACTTAATATTATTAAAAAAGTGTGTGGAAGCGGCTACGAATACTATCAACCCTTCCTTTGCTCGTGGATGTCGTAAAAGACGACTAAGAGCCTTATAATGACCTGAACCAACTCTACCTGCTGCCGTTAGGTCAACATTACATTCGCAAGGAGGGTTGACGTCTGGGGTACGACGCCAGAAACCTCTACGTGGTGTACCCTGGGTGCGAGCGACAGTCCCCCGGAGAAAGGTGCTTGCAGAGTGGGTTTATGGGGTTGCGCGCCGCCTCTTCCGTCGCCCCGAACCTATTGGGCAGGGCGCGACCACGTCCATAGCCCACAGCAAAAAAAAAAGCGTTGACGTCTGCCAGGTGGCCGATCATAAAATTATTACCAATAACTTTTACAATATGTACTATGAAAGAAGAGTACATATTGTATCGACCCCTAGTAATTGGGATAAGAGTAGGAGAATGATGATTATGATGTTTTTTATATACAGCCTCAAAACCTCGTCCAGGAAGATGTAGGAAATATAGAATAATGATCCTCGTATAGTAACGGTCTAAGAATACAAAGTACCACCACTCCATACCAGATTACCGTAGAAGTATTTTCAGATCCATATACTGTTTGAACTGTTCCATATTATTATTCCTAATTACCTTTTTCTTAAGTGAAATAAAAGATTTTAACGAAATTCTAGATTTTATGAGACTTGTATGAGGTAATTGATTTTATTTAAATAAATTATTATAAATATTACATAACCTTAGATGTTTTTATTCCTATGTGGTACAGAAAAGAACGTTATTTGGCTTTTAGCTATACCTATAAGGAATTTGCTAAGCCACAGTCATAATAAAAATTACTTCTTATACTACAGTTGCTCGAAAAATAACATCTCTCTTAAAAATGAGGTAAAAATGTACTCCATTATTACACACACAGGCAGATGAAAAAAATGTAAATTTGTTTTTCTATATATTATTAAAAATACAAACTAATACAGAGAATTGAGCATTAATAATTTAAAAAATATAATGCAGGTAACATATTCCTTTTTTTTGGGGTGCTAATGAAGATAACTAGGAATGTCTTAAATATGAATTTTATTTTCTTGACTAAATAGAAGATGATACTTATACCTATACATACATACATACATACTATTACATACATACATATCATCACGCCATATCCCTTGCAGGGTAGGCAGAGAGAACAGAGTGCCAAAGAACTCTATCCTTGCATACTTCACTCGCTTCCTCAACATTCATAATTCTCTTCATATACGCTCGCCGGTTTCGGAGACTCTTGACTCCACCTTCCTTCAGTACGTGACCAATTTGGTCTAGGTAGGCGAGTCCCTACATCCTTCCACTTTCGCACTCATACCTATAGATATAGATATACACTATTGTATTTATAACATGTCCATCACGTTTTTTCACACTTCTGTTCAGTTATCGAAAGTGATTTTTTTCTATTTTATGAAATAACCTTTTATTTTTAAACAAATCTATCCAACCTGGTGCTTTCTTTAATAGCCGCATCGCCAAAGGAAGTATACAGTCACATTTCTGTACACTATTTCTAATCACCACAAAATAGACAGAAAAGCTATTCCTGGTAACCGTAACACAGTTTGCTACTGAGCAATTCTCGAGAAAATCCTCTAAAAATCTCATAGATTTTGTGAGCGATTTGACACGCCGATTGCCACTTGAGCGTACTAACCCTTCAGGCTATGTTGGTTACATTCTATCTTCATTTTTATTATATTGTCCTATATTATTCTTACCACTATAAACAAATTCCAATTTCTATAAGACTAAAGTTGTCATCATCATCATCATCATTTCAGCCCATCGCCGTCCACTGCTGGACATAGGCCTCCCTCATGGTATGCCACAGAGTGCGGTTCTGTGCCGTCTGCATCCATGTTAACTAAAGTTGTATTATATTATTATTATACGATCGCATTCGTAACGACGACGTAAGAGAGCGAGTAGGTATGAAAGAGAGTATTGGTGTAAAGATACAAAAGGGAATGCTCCGATGGTTCGGACATGTGGAAAGAATGCCGAACGAACGTCTGGTCAAGAAGATATATAATGCGAAAGTGGAAGGATGTAGGTACTGGGGTAGATCGAGACTAACCTACCTAGACCAGATTGGTCACGTACTGAATGAAGGTGGAGTCAAGAGTGTCCGAAACCGGCGAGCGTGTATGAAGAGAATTATGAATGTTGAGGAAGCGAGTAAAGTATGCAAGAATAGAGTTCTCTGGCACTCTGTTCTCTCTGCTTACCCTACAAGGAATATGGCGTGATGATATGTATGTAAAGTTGTATTTATATTACATACGAGTGATATACTCGTCTGTAAAATAATTACAGTCATATCAAATTTAAGTATTGTAACTTTAACTAAAGTTCATACGATGAAACATTTAAAACAATTAGTCAGACACTAACGAAGGTATCTTGATACTTACTGCAACCGTCTTGGAAATAATGCCTGCTCAGTTATTTAATTGAAAGATGTATTCATTTTTTCTTCTTTAAGACTAATGAATCATAATATTCCATCTGTTGAAATTATCAATATGTTACGAGATAGTAAAATGTACAATACGTTAGGGGAATGTCAGATTAGAAGATGATCAAACAGTTCTTTTTGTAAAAGAGACTGTACCTTTTATAAACTCCTATATGAAATTTTAAGAAACATTTTGATACAATTGTGTCTATGCATCTTTTTGCCATGGATAGAATAGTGAAACCTGTATTATATCTTGAATGAGTTTATAAAACGAATATTTCAACGCAAATAGTTGAAGACTACGCTTAGTCTAGCAGTACTATCCATCTATATGATAATACAACAATCACAAGAAACTATTTGTATGATAATTTTATGATGTTACAAATAATATTCATTTGAAATAAACTACTTATGAAATAAATGATCAAGACGTTTTACGAATAATTTACTTTCAATTTTGTAAAACACTTCATATGATTGTGTACCTATTTTATAAGCAAAATTTGATATAATTTTAATTACCTCTCCATAGGAACTAGTTATAACTGTGTGGTACTTTGCTTGTGGATGTCGTAAAAGACGACTAAGAGTCTTATAACGACCTGGGCTAACTCTATCTGATGCCGTTTGGTCAACAATTACATTCCCAAGGAGGGTTGATGTCTGGCACGCGGCCGGTCATAAAACTATTGCCAATAACTTTTACAATATGTACTATGAAATAAGAGTACATATTGTATCGACCCCAAGTAATTGAGATAAGAGCAGGAGAATGATGATGAGGAACTAATTATAGCAAAAACATTAGGAGTTTATATGAGTAAAACTGTAAATATCTTCTTCATAATAGTATTACTTCAGACCCCACACGTTGTCACTGAAGAAAATAACGCGTCCCAGTGTCCATATTGTAGGGCGGGTCTACGGGGTCGTGCGCCGCTTCTTCCGTCGCCCCGGACGCATTAGCGGGGCGTGACGGCACTGTAGCCAGCCGTCAAAAAAAAAGACCCCACACATTCCATTATTGGATTACCACAAGGATTTCCTTCACAACAAGAAGATACCTACTATATTATACTGGGCGACGGGTGTAGCAAATACCTCAAGTTGACCTTCTGTTGTAGTGATACATACAACACTTACAACTTTTGAAATAAAACTATTTTTACGGATTCTATCGCGTTTGAATTAGATTTTTAATTACCCGACCTTTCGAACACTTTACAACGTTCATCGTCACGGTAGGAATAAGGTGTTTTACGTCCAATAAGTTATCGTTATTGTAAAAATTTAAATTTAAAAAAAATATCCTATACAAACGCGATAGAAGCCGTAAAAATAGTTTTATTTCAAATGTGTAATACTTGCGTAAAACATAAGAAATTATATGCTTACGTCTCCAAATCGTCGATACCTAAGGAAAAAGAAGGGTTGATGACATATTATCAAGTATCTTGACACGGATGACAAAATATAATCATAATTATAATTTTCCTTCTTGTGATTATAAATATACGCATAAATTTGTAATGAATTACTGGAGTATGTGATTGGTGGAATACTTTAATTATATAAATATATGCTACAGTATTAAATTATGTACTTAATAAAGTCAATCCAGTAATTATATAAATATAAGTGAATAAGTATATGTGATTATTGTAATTATAGAATTCACTATACTTCGCTATAATTTATTAGAATTCACTATAATGTATTTAAGCCATTCAGTCTTAAATAAATTAGAGTGTCCATGACACAACCAACAAGTTATAGTACATTACTGCAGCGGCCAGCAAAAGAGGAATTGGTCGACGAACGTGTAAGTCCATCAATCCCTACCTGTGGCCAAGGCTTGTATAGTACTTTTCTCAAATAATGAGTGGAAATTAAAACTAAATAATATTAAGTAGAACTGTATACATGACGAAAAACGAACTACATTTTTCACTTGCCAAAGGTTTCATTTTTTTTTCTTTTTTTTTGATTCATCATCATCATCACAGCCTATAAATGTCCCACTGTTGGGCTCGGACCTCCTCCATAATGGGAGGGTAATTAACCTATTATACCGCACTGGTCAGACGTGTTGGTATAGGGTTTTGTTTCGAGTTTTTCTTCTCTCGCATAGATGGTACATACATTTTATATCCCTTAGTCGTCTCGTACGATCACCCACGGGTAAGATATGGGATGGTGAATAGTATTCTTACTCCGTCACCACACAGAATTTTTTTTGATTATAAAACAGCTTTCTTATTCAAGCCAGTTCGCAATTTAAATAAAACTCTGATAAGCTGCCTCTTTGATTGCCATGTTTTGGAGTAACAAATCGTTCCATATTTAAAATACACGATAATTATGAATTTAAATTCATATTTATTTGGTCGCTAAAACACGACAGATATAGATTTTCTTACATTTTTTTGTCGGCCGCTGCTCGCATTTATTTATTCAGTACAGAATTTCGATTTACCTCGAAGAAGTTTCTCAAAATAATGCTCCTACTAAGCATGTTTGAGAAAAATATTTTTTTTTGCATACATACATATCATCACGCCATATCCCTTGCAGGGTAGGCAGAGACAACAGTGTGCCAGAGAACTCTATCCTTGCATACTTCACTCGCTTCCTCAACATTCATAATTCTCTTCATACACGCTCGCCGGTTTCGAAGACTCTTGACTCCACCTTCCTTCAGTACGTACCAATAAATATTTTTTTTTAAAGTCAATTATGTATTTTTCTTAGTATGGAAAAAAAAATTATTGTTAGTAAAGTCGCATTAAGTGTGGTTATTTCCATGTGGTGACGGAGTAAGAATATAATTCACCTACCCTATCTTACCCGTGGATGATCGTAAGAGACGACTAAGGCACACAAAACGCATATAATATCGATGCAAGAGAAAGAAAATTCGAAAATAAACCCTATACCGACACGTCTGACCAGCGTGGTATAGCAGATCAATCTTCCTCCCATTATGGAGGAGGCTCCAGCCTAACAGTAGAACATGCATATATGAGCTGAGATAATGAAGTGTGGTAAAGACATAACAGTTTGTTTTTTTCTATGTATTAGTAATGACTATGAGATATCTAAATAACACGAAGCGAATACTTCTGAATGTTTTTTAAAACATTGTCCAAATGGCCCAAATGTATGTGAGTAAACATTTAAGCACATAAGAACAGTAAACAGGTAGTGAGAATATGAAGAAGATATATAAAGCTTGAAACAATACATTAATATATAAATTATTGTAAGTCAATACTTAATTGTTTCAAAATTGTATAATTTAATAGTCAAGCTCTTTTTGTACTCGTGTAATCTCAGCTCATATAAGTGGCACTGCTTAAATCAATCTTCCTCCACAACAGGATGAAAACCGCTCTACTATACCACGCTTGTCAGACGTATTGATACAACGTTTTATTTCAAGTTTCCCTCTCTATACTCTTGTACTCATCACTACTATACTCGTGTACCAGTTCAATATTTTTGTACTTCCAATTTATTTTTGGACTGAATCCTTTGTTTCATTTTCATATATTTACTACTACTAGAGCTATGCTAAAAATAAGAAGATAAACACTTGCCGCAAACCAGTGCGATATCGCCGCACATTTACATCATTCAGAGGCTCCACTATCATATTCTAAAATGAACAAACACTCGACTATCATCGATAATTGTTTGACGTTAATAGTTAAGAGATTTCGTAAACTGTTGTAGCTACGACGCCGTAAATCAAAAACAAAATCACAAGTATCTATTTAATCGTCGAATAAGAAACATTTTATTACTAGAAAAACAAAAAAAATCGGTTGGTATCAAATTATTTGAAAAGCCAAAAATCTCCTAAAAAACCTATTCCAGAATATTCTACAACAATGTGAGCGCGACCCCTCATTTATCTTAACACCTGTGCCTTTGTATTTGTTCTAATAAGCTCTCATAACTTATCACAGTACGCTTGAGACTTATTTCTTCGAGCTAGAAATTATGCGACCGTCTTTTGGACCATAACGACAATATATATGCTAAACCAATTTAGTATTCTATTAACATAGCAATATGGTACATTATCGTATTTATTTAAGTATAGGACACTCTCCAGTAACTTAGACAAATGTTTGTTGAGAAGTTGCTACACCTGTGGTCGTGTCATATGTTACTGTCAAGATATCTGTGAGCCATGCTGACAATGATCGAAGGCATCATGAATTTGATCCGATCTGTTTTCTCCTGGAAATCTATGAGTAATGTTAGTTGAGTGAAGTTCTGTCAGACCATTATATATTGCTGCATTTTGCTTTCCAGCATATAGATATATATGTATTTCATTCTCTCCCGAGGATTTTTAAAAGGCTTTTCCTAAAAACAAGACACATATAAGCTAAAAATAAAAAAAGAGATTTAAAGATATAAAAAATAGCGGTAGACAATATAAAAACTGTCATACTGATACCCAGACAACTCAAGTTAAAACACATAAATGCCTTTGAATTTTAAAAGTTATGTGATTGATGAATTTTTTATTGTTTCAAGATTTCTAGCGTATGGTGAACTATTTATTGTTCCAAAATTTCTAAGCTTAATGAAAAATAGTTATAAATAAATCTCTATGAAAGGTATTCTGAATGGTCATGATGTAGTTTATTTACATAACAAATGTTAAAATACACTACTATCGTGATTCTAGTTCTAACAGGTTTCATCTGAGGGTTAAGTCATTATTAATTACCAACCATTACCTTGCTCATGGATGTCGTAAGATTAAAAGCTTTACATCGATCTGGGCCAACTCTACTTGATACCGTTTGGTCAACAATTGCATACGTCAGGCAGGTGACCGGTCATAAATTTATTGCCAATAACTTTTGCAATAAGTATATCTACATATTGAGTCCACCCCAAGTAATTGAGATAAGATCAGAATAATAATGATATGGAGGTTAAGATCTGGATTTAGTTATTAGAAAAACATTATATCGGTTTTAAGTACGATTAAGGATACGAAATTTTAATAATATATTCGGACAGTATCAGTTATGGATATTCGTTTTTTAATCATGTGAAAAAAAAAAATTATTGTAAAAAAATTAAGTGCGATTTTTGTATTATTTTCATTTGAAGTGACTTCCTTTACGGCTGTTGCAAAGTAAACCTCTCGTAACGTGTCTCTTACAGACCATGGAGTAATTTTTCTCATTTAAACTTTATCTCAATTTCTTAATTCGAACTTTTTTCAATCGGGATTAATCTGTTCTCTATGAGTCTTCGAAATTGTACCAATCCCGCTTCGTAAAGTTTACATTATAATTTTATTTCGATTTCATGATAAAAGAAAGTCAGCAAAGTATTTCTAATTACAACATTATAAGGCAACCAATACCTTGATTATAATTTCTATTATAAAAGAAGTTCTCCTAATATTAAAAGTAGATACTACTGGTCTCAATAAAAGCGCTATGTGGTAGCGGCTACAATACTACCAACTCTTACTTTGCTCGTGGATATTGTTAAGAACTTTATATCAACCTAGGCCAACTCTACCTGATGCCCTTTGGTCAATAATGATATTCCCAAGGAAGGTTGACGTCCGCCAGGCAGCCGGTCATAAAACGATTGACAATCATCTATTACATGCACATATTATCTGATATCAAAGCATCCATCTTATTTGGAATCTGACATACAGAAGTAATCCCTTGGCATATATATATAATACTATTTACAGATGACATAATGGTCGTTCGACAAGGCTCGTCGGAATGTTGACAATTGGGATACAATACATACTAGCAGGACAGAACACTATGTATATATTTTCGATATTATAATAGTATTATTTTATCTATAGTCTAAACATATAAATCTTGCATAATAGAAAAGAATATTATAAAGCTTTTCTTATTAATACTAATAAAAATATATACCTCTATTCCAATAAAGAAAGAAGTAGTGTAAATTTACCCAATTCCTTTCTGTAGAAACTCTAGGCAGCTTAAATAAGATCAGGTCAGATATGTAAGGACAGCTTATCGGCAGCTGAACTCCATGCATATTAAAACTACTTGGGGAAGCCCACAGCTTCGAAGAGACTGAATATTATATTAGTTCGTGTTCAAACATCGCGACGAAGTAAAAATTTTAGATTTATACTAGCATGACTCGTAGATACTTAATATTTAATGACGCGTCTTTGAAATAGTAGAAAGAATTTATAATATTAGAATATTCTAATAACTAGCTTCTGCCCGCGGCTTCGCCCGCGTAAAAGGTTACTTTCCTAAAGTTTTTCATCCCCTATTTTTATTTTACCCCTTAAGGGTACATTTTTACAACATGTTAATGTCATATTTAATTATATCTAATCAATAGCCTAAAAATAAGTTTCAAGCTTCTGGCTTTAAAAATGACGATACTTCCTTACAACTTTTCATCCCCCTTTACAATCCGTTTTTGCATTAAAAAGTAGCCTATGTCCTTTATCAGGTTCTAGACTATCTGTGTTCCAAATTTCATTTGATCGGTTAAGTAGTGTTGGCTTGTAAGAGTGACAGACAGACAGAGTTACTTTCGCATTTATAATAGATATTAGTAAGGATTTAATGTCACACTTATGTTAGACAGCTACAGCTGTCATACGCGCGCACACACAAATGAATAGAGAATAGCGGCGTAGTATCACGGCATGACCACATTTGCCTTAGTACCTACCTAACCCAATCTATCATTTCCAGTAGTCGACATAATTTTACTGTCAAGGCGTGCAAAAAGATGTTTCATATCACAAAATTTCAATACCTATCTATTATATACAGGTATAGTATGTTATTAACCAATCGATAGTGCTGTCAAAAATACAACAATCATCAACGATGACTGCTCTCACGTCTTTGCTTGTGTTCGGGGCGCACAATCGGCGATCATAGATTTCTTGCCATATTTCTGTAGTGCGCCCGGTTGCTACCTGACCACAGCACTGCGCACTCTTATCCTTCTAACTTTTGAAACATTGTACCAATCGACACGCGGTAAAAGCAAAAAATATGTACTTTAAATATCGAAAGCAATAAAAGTATTTGTTTGCATAAGAATCAATTTGTTACTATAAAATGTGCATCGGCAATAAATACCAAATTATTTTGAATTTTTAATTTACTATTTTAACGATAAATGCTTAAATATTAAAAATAGATATATGCTGTCGCGGACTTTTTTGTAAAACTATTTAAGAGGTACATTTCCACAATACATAACATTTGTCTAACTTTCAAGATCTTTGCAGCGTATGCAAAAATATCTCGCAGATGGGCGATTTTTTCCGTCTTAAGTGATTTTTATCGTTATATTTTAGCCAATTTACAAAATATCTTTATAAATTATAGCCTATGTGTTATTCTGATGTCTAAGCTATATTACTGTAAAGTTTCATCAGAATCAATTTGGTAGTTTTTGCGTGAAAGAGCAACAAAGATGTTCACATCCATACATTATTACAAACTTTCACGTTTATAATATTAGTAGGATGTTTTTCGGTGTAGTTACAGAGTAAGAATTCACCACTCCTTATCTTAGCCGTGGCTGATCGTAAATGACGCATATAACATCTTTGGAAGAGAAGTAAAACTCAAAACAAAACTCTATACCAACAGCTCTGATCAGCATGGTATAGTAGATCAATTGCCCTCCCATTATGGAGGAGGGTCGAGCCCAATAGTGGGATATATATAATCTGAGAAGATGATAATGGTGATAAATATTCTATATATATTATATCCAATATAGTATATATTTAATTATAATATAATCCAATATATTTAATTATATCCAATATAGTTTTAACAATTATATTTATTTGCAATTCATTAACAATTTCGTAATATTTTTCTTCTCGAGTTAATAGATCGTATATTTTCTTGTAACGATGAAAAAAATACATTAAAATTGCATAATAAATTAATTTAGTTTTATGAATCTGTTTGCTGTTGGTTATTCGATAGGTCCTGTATCCTCATTGGGAATATTTCATTGAAAAAAAAGCACGGTCTTCTTCGATCTTTAAATTAATTTAGTTTTATGAATCTGTTTGCTGTTGGTTATTCGATAGGTCCTGTATCCTCATTGGGAATATTTCATTGAAAAAAAAGCACGGTCTTCTTCGATCTTTATCGTTATTTAAACACATACAGTTATATTAAAATTACATGCTGTATTTGTATTTCACTACCTACATTCCTATAAAGTTAAAGAGTTTACTTCCTTGAACGCTCTAATGTTAGGAACTACCAATTGGATTCTAATAGATCTTAACTTATCAGATAGCATATTTCTTTAGTTCTACGTAATAATGAGTGCAACTACTTTCATTAATCAAACACAACTTTAAAATTTATACCTTTTAATGACAAGTTTCTAAAAAAATTCAAAAATTAAAAAAAAAATAGTTCTTTAGTTCTACGTAATAATGAGTGCGCCTATTTTCATAAATCAAATACGACTTTAAAATTTATACCTTTTAATGACAGGTTTCTAAAAAAATTCAAAAATTTAAAAAAAAATAGTTCTTTAGTTCTACGTAATAATGAGTGCGCCTATTTTCATAAATCAAATACGACTTTAAAATTTAGACTTTTTTAGTGAGAGGTTTCTAAAGAAAATCACAAAAAATTGGTAGGCAATCCACCAATTATTTTTTGTACACAATATTAACCGAAGCTCTTACGATCACAGTAGCAAAATTCTACCACTCGACTAACGAAGCAGTAGACTGCATACCAACGAGATAGCGATTTTTCTCTCACAGCCCACATTGTCCTAGTATTAAGTTCAAGTCTCCCAACAAGCTGTTCCAACGGGTTGGTATTGGATTCCA
This sequence comes from Lymantria monacha, assembly GCA_905163515.2. NCBI lineage: Eukaryota > Metazoa > Arthropoda > Insecta > Lepidoptera > Erebidae > Lymantria > Lymantria monacha. The sequence continues at coordinate 22,781,081 of LR991091.1, forward strand.
TATTAAATAAATTATACATCTCTTTTGCATCAATTTTTTATGTATATATCTTAATAGCTTTTGTGACGTCTTTTATATTAATTATCGCGTTGATATATGAAGTATATATATATATATATATATATATATATATATATATATATATATATATATATATAATATCTAAGTTACACTTTGAACCTCACAGTACGAGCAAACAATGTTTGTTTGAATGCGCTATTCTCAGATAATATTATTTGAATTCCAAAACACCATTTTGTATTAGACAACTTGTTTATTGATAAAGGTTATGCATAAATTATAATACGTGCTGCAAAGACAAATTAGTATACAGCCGTATCTACAAATAGTATATCGAGCAAAATGAGATCTCTGCTCGGGTCGACTGTCAATTCTCCCATTCTCGTGGGAACCAAAATGGATCTACTTTCACACCAATTAAAAGACGGGGATCCTACGGATTCCCACCCTAAGGCCTTGCCAAGCCAACATAAAACTGGCACAAACGACGCCTCGTCCTTGGGACTTGAGGCGTCCGCCGAGGGCCCGGCACAAACTAAAGAGGCCCCAAAAAGAAAGAAACGTAGGCGGATCATCACTCCAGCCGGCGAGCGCGCTAAACGGCGCGCCAACCGGCTCAAGAAGGAAAGGGAGGCGCTGGAGGCCGCGGCATGCCGCGAGACCAGCGTTCTCAGCGACGAGGGCGGCACAGTAGCCGCAGAGCCGTCGCAAGTGGATGGTGGTAGCATCGCAGGGCCGTCGCGGAGGGCGGGCGGCCACGGGTGTGTGTCTCGGGATGAGGGCGACGATGTCGCAGAGGGGAGTGTCATCATGCCTCCTCCCAAGGTCCCGACCGCACGCCGTGGGCGTAGGGGTCGTGGATCGGCGGTGGCAGCGAGGCCGGTGACTCCGAGTCCGGCCAATAAAAGCGGTGAGGTGGCGGCCCTGCAGGGCGCGAACGCACGCCTCAATAGGGAGGTCTCCGGCCTGCGGGAGCGAAACCGGCGACTCGAGTCGGAGCTGTCGGCGGTGCGGAAGGAGAACCGCGGGTTGGCCAAGGACGTGGCCGACCTGCAGTCTCAATTCGCACTTTTAGTGCCAGCCATGCCGCCGACACTGGCCTCGCCGCAAAAGCGGGCTGCGCTGGAGAGGGCGGGCCCGTCCTCTGCGCCCATGGCGCCGCCTGCGCCTGTGACGCCGCCTGCGCCCGTGGTGCCTGCTGCGCCACTTGTGCCCGCGGCGCTGGCCGTGAGCACCGTCAGGAGGCGTGGCAGGCCCAAGAAAGGGGAGGAACCGCTCCCTGCGGTGCACGGTGTGCCGGAGGAGGCGATGCGCGTCATCTTCACCAGGCTGGAGTTGATGATGGATGCGCGCATCCAGGCCGTGGCGGATCGTCTTCCACCCGAGCCACCCCTCCGGCTGCCGCCCGCCACAGACAGGACGAAGCGGCCGCAAGCGTCAGCTCCCACCCCGCTGCCCTGTCAGGGTGGCCGCGTGGTGAGCTATGCTGCGGCCGTAGGTGGGCCTAAGGGGGCCAAGAAGAAGGCCGGCACGGTGCCGGCTCCCGCCAAAACCGGGCAGCGGCGGGCGCCAGCGGCTGCACCGCAGGCTCCGGCCAGCGCACCCGCGACTGCGCCTGCTGTGCCCAGCGCTGCTGCCAGGCTCGAACAGGGCTGGCAGGTGGCTGGGCGGAGCAGGAAGGAACGCGGTCAGAAACGGAGAGCGGCAGCCAAGAGTGCCGCTGTGGCTGCTGCTCCACAGGCGGGAGCCGACAAAGGGGGAAAGAGGTCGCGCAGGGGCCTCAAGTCGCCGAAGACAGCTGCGGTCATTATCACCGTGCTGCCTGAGGCGGCCGAGAGGGGCCTCAACTATGAGGCTGTCCTAAGACGCGCCCGGCGGGAGCTGGACGTCTCCGACATCGGGGGCGTCGAGGCGAGGACCCGCAAGGCCCGGACAGGGGCTCGAATTCTCGAGTTCCCTGGGGCCGAGGGCGCCAAGGCGGCTGATAGTGTGGCCTCGAAGCTGAGGGGGCTGTTCGGGCCGGAGGATGGAGTCCGAATCGCCAGGCCCGTCAAGTGCGCAGAGATGCGCCTCACGGGTCTGGACGATTCCGTGACGGTGGAGGACGTCCGGGAGGCCATTATGGTGCGTACCGGATGTGCCTCGGACACCGTCCGGATTGGCACCATCCGTCCTGGTCCGGGCGGCGTCGGTGCTGTCTGGGTGCAGTGCCCGGTGGAGTCGGTCAAGAAATTGGCCGACTCAGGCAGGCTCCTCGTGGGCTGGAGTTCGGCGCGGGTAACTGTGCTGGAGCCCCGGCCCGCGAGGTGTTACAAATGCATGGCGGTCGGGCATACCCGACCGACGTGTCGCAACTGCTTTGACTGCAGCGGGCTATGCTTCCGCTGCGGTCAGGCTGGGCACCAGGCAGCATCGTGCTCTGCGGTGCCCCACTGCCCCGCGTGTGCGGCGGGCAATAGGCCTGCCAAGCACCGCATGGGCTCTGGGGACTGCAGACCCCCGGCATCGGCCCCAAAGGGGCGGGGCGCCTCATCGACCGGGCCCGCTCCCGCTCCGATCGCGACCCGATCGCCCGTTAGCGCGGAGGAGGAGACGATGGATACGGCCCGTTAATGGACCACGAAGCCATCCGTCTTCTCCAAGCCAATCTCAACCACTCCGCCGGTGCGCAGGACGTTTTCCTGCAAGCCATGGCGGAGTGGTTGATAGCAGTAGCCGTAGCCGCAGAGCCGTACGTGGTGCCCGACCGACCTAACTGGCTGGGTAGCACCGACGGCACTGTGGCAATCGTCGCCTCCACGTCGTGGCCTTCGTCGTCCCTGACCCTTAGGGATAGGGGCGTCGTATACGTCGCGGCGGACTGGGGAGAGATTACGCTTTTCGGAGTCTATCTCTCCCCTAACTCCTGTTAGTTAGTCCTGGTAGTTAGTCACGCTCCTGCGTGACTGATTTTGGGGCCTCCCTGACCATCTTAGGGGCCTCGTTACGGCGACTGGCACCGCGCCAAGTCTTCGTTCTGGGGGACTTCAACGCCAAGTCCATGGCGTGAGGGTCCCCCAGGACGGACGACCGAGGACGGGCGGTCGAGGAGTGGGCGGCGGCACTGGGCCTCTGTTTGTTGAACAGGGGCTCGGTGCATACGTGCGTGCGGCAGCGGGGCGGGTCGATAGTGGACTTGTCGTTCGCTAGCCCCATTGTCGCCGCACGCGTGAGGAGCTGGTGCGTCGCGGAGGAGGTTGAGACCCTATCGGACCACCGGTATATCCGGATGGAGGTCTCCCGGACCCTCCCGACGCCCGGCAGGGGTCATCAGGCGGACGGACGTCCCGCGTTCCCGCGATGGGCTGTGGGTCGTTTGGACCGGGACCTGCTGGCGGAGGCAACCATCGTTCACTCGTGGCTGTCCTCTGCCCACCAGTTGGACGGGGTGGACGCCGAGGCTGGCCGCATCCGCAATGCGTTGACGCAGATCTGCGATGCGGCCATGCCCCGTGTACGGTGTCTGCCCCCGAAAAGGGCTGTCCACTGATGGTCCCGGGAGCTGGCGGATCTTCGGGCCGCATGTATATGCGCCCGGAGGGCTTACACCCGCAGCCGGCGGCACCATCGTGATGAGGAGCGGGAGGGCCGGCTTTATGAGGGCTACCGCAATGCGCGGTCGGCCTTCAGGCTGGCCGTCCGTACCGCCAGGACGTCAGTCGGCAGGAGATGCTGGACGGTCTCGATCGAGACCCCTGGGGTCGCCCCTATCGCGCGGCGCTGAGTAAGCTCCGCGCGCGGGGCCCCCCGCTCACCGAGACCCTCCAGCCCGGCCTCCTCACCAGGGTCGTCGAGGACCTGTTCCCGCGACGGGCGGAGCACACGCCCCCGGTCATGGCTTCGCCAGACACTGACCGGGAGGCCGACGATGACAGTGTTCCGCCCATCACGGCAACCGAGATGGGGGTGGCGGTGGCGCGCATGCGCAGCAAATCCACTGCCCCCGGGCCCGACGGTGTTCCCAACCGCGTGCTGGCCCTGGTCCTCGACCACCTGTGTCCCCGCCTCAGGGGGCTGTTCGACGCGTGTTTAGCGTCCGGGCGGTTCCCTGGGTGCTGGAAGGAGGGGAGGCTGGTGCTCCTGCCGAAGCCGGGACGGTCTCCAGAGTTGGCCTCGGCCTACAGGCCTATCGTGCTGCTCGACGGTGCGGGCAAGCTATTGGAGAGGGTGCTGGCTGCCCGCATCGAGCGGCACCTCGTTGGCACGGGGCCCGATCTGTCGGACGCCCAGTTTGGGTTCAGGAGGGGTCGTTCGACGATCGCGGCTCTGCTGCGCCTGAGGGCCGTGGCGACTGAGGCCGTTGCCGGCGGAGGAGTGCTGTTGGTGGTGTCCCTGGACATCGCCAACGCATTCAATAGTCTGCCATTTAGCTGCATCAGGGAGGCGCTCCAATACCACGGAGTGCCAGTTTACCTGAGGCGGCTAGTGGCAGACTATCTGGAGGGGCGCAGCGTCCTCTACACCAACCGAGTAGGGGACGTTGTGCGAACGCCCATGACGTGCGGTGTCCCACAGGGGTCGGTCCTTGGACCCACCCTGTGGAACATCGGCTACGACTGGGCGTTGAGAGGGAGCCTCCCGCCCGGGCTGGGCGTGATCTGTTACGCCGACGACACGCTCGTCACAGCCCGCGGTGGGACGCTGGAGGAGGCGGCAGGCCTGGCGACTCTCGGCACCGAAGAGATCGTCAGGCGGTGGGGTTGAGGGTGGCCCTGGACAAGACGGAGGCCCTCTTGTTCCATGGGCCCCGCATGGGCCCTCCCATCGGCGTTTCGATCACCGTCAATTCGGTTGACATCAGCATCCGGGCCCATATGAGGTATTTGGGCCTGGTGCTCGACGGGCATTGGTGGTTTCGGGAGCATTTCCGCAGGCTCGCTCCGCGGCTCGTCGGCGCGGCGTCCGCCCTTTCATGGCTAATGCCGAATGTGGGCGGACCGAGCGCTACGTGCCGACAGCTGTACACGGGGGTCGTCCGGTCGATGGCCCTGTACGGCGCACCGGTGTGGGCGGGGTCCCTGACCGTCCGACTCAGGGCTCTTCTGTGGCGACCACAGAGGGCCATGGCGGTCAGGGCTGTACGCGGGTACCGCACGGTGGCGACGGAGGCAGCGTGCCTGTTGGCCGGGAGTCCCCCGTGGGACCTGGAGGCGGAAATGCTCGCCGATTTGTATCGGCGGGTGTCGGGGGTGCGCGCGGAGGGCGGTGTGGTCTCTTTGAGGGAACTCACCGCCTGGCGCGTTGACGCCCGCCTAGATGTCATTGCCCGTTGGGCAGTCCGGCTGGAGAGGCCTCGGTTCGGTGTGCGGACCGTAGAGGCCTTCCGGCCGGTGCTGATGCAGTGGTTGGAACGGCGGCACGGGGTGCTCTCCTTCCGACTGGTGCAGGTTTTGACGGGGCATGGATGCTTCGCCGAATACCTGCCCAAATACCGGCACACTCCTCCTGACGAGGAGGGAGAGTACACCGTCCTGCCACCACTGCGATTGCGACGAAGACACGGCGCAGCATACGCTCGAGGTTTGTGCCGCTTGGGCAGAGCAGCGTCGTGAACTCGTCGCAATCATCGGTGCCGACCTGACGCTGCCGACCATCGCCAGGGCGATGCTCGACAGCGTCAGGAACTGGGACGCGGTCGCAACCTTCTGCGAGGCAGTAGTCTCGCGGAAGGAGGCGGCGGAGCGCGTGCGCGAGGAGCGTCTCCTCGACGGCGCGAGCCGCCGCCGGCGACTGGGGCGGCGCAGGCGCGATTACCTGCGCCTGATGCCGCCCTAGCCAAGGCCGCGGGTGACTGGATCGGGGAATTAGTCCGTCACCCGCCGAGAGGCCGACCGCGTGAGGAAAGACCGACATCCTACGTCGGCCCAACGACGAAGGCGACGTCACGGGTGGGTTACGGGTGTGCGCGCTTACGCCCCTCTGTCACCCCGGATGGAGTGGTGCGAGGAGTGCGCCGACCGTAGCCCACCCCCCAAAAAAAAAAAAAAAAAAAAACAAAAAAAAAATATCGAGCAAAATGCAGTATCGCCATAGTCATAGCAATATCTAACAAAAACTGTGTTTGATATAATATGGATAGAAATTATATTATTATTAATGTTGACGGAACTGAAAATATCAGAAAAATATTAATGATTCATCTCATCAGCTCATAAATATTCCACTGTTGGGCTCGAGCCTCTTCCATAATGGGAGGGAATTTGACCTACTATATCCACGCTAGCCAGACGTGTTGGTATAGGGTTTCCTTTCGAGTTTTTCTCTTCTTGCATAGATGTTATATGCGTTTTATATCTCTTAGTCGTCTCTTACGATCATCCACGGATATGATTAGAGGTAGTGAATTGTTTTCTTACTCCGTCATCACACGGAGTAAGTAGGAGGAATATCAGTAATTATTATCAGAAAATATCAATAATATACAAAATAACCGACATATAAAATCCGATTACGAAATGAAAAATTGATGTCGCAAGCGGGATTCGAACCCGCGCCTATTGGGATTCCGGCCCAATCGTGCTGCCACTACACTACCGCGACCAATTGTAGGACATGCAAATTTTCATCTCGTATTGTATTTACGTCTTAAGGTGACGGTGTGCTATCTACCCGACAATGTTTACACAATGTTATAGGCTTAATACTTCAAACTTTACAGTTAGAATTGTATTAAACGATGACACAACCTTGTTATTTAAATTTACTGAAATTTTAGCATTTTAATATGCTTAATTTATAAAATCCGATTACGAAATGAAAAATTGATGTCGCAAGCGGGATTCGAAACGACGATTGGGCCGGAATCCCAATAGGCGCGGGTTCGAATCCCGCTTGCGACATCAATTTTTCATTTCGTAATCGGATTTTATAAATTAAGCATATTAAAATGCTAAAATTTCAGTAAATTTAAATAACCGACATATATTAATGATTTAACTAAGCTAAGCTATTGGCACAGTTAGTGAAATTATATAGAAGTATTTGACATAAGCTTTTACGCTATTGGTTTTAGCTACAAATTGTTGGTTAATCGTATAAAATTCTAAATCTTAGTTTAAATCCAGGTAGGACAAGTGATAAAACTACTTTTAGGGATTATAAAGCGTTTTTGAATTGTTAGAGAAATTTATATTTACCCTGTTTCTGTAATAACAATGACATATTGGACGTAAGACATCTTAGGCCTCCCGTGACCATGATCACTGTAAAGTGTTCGAAACGTCGGGAAATTAAAAATCAAATACAAACGCGATAGAATCCGTAAAAATAGTTTTCTTTCAAATGTATACTCGCGTAAACATTAGAAATCATTAGGACAAGTAATTTTTATTTTTTCCTCTTTGTCTCAAGAAAATTTTCTTTTTTTCCTAAAATAAAACCTCACACCAAGGTATATGTCCTGATGTGAGAGATAAGAGAGGTCTATATCCAATAGTTAACTTTGATAGGCTAATAAATCTTTGGCTGGATAATAGATGCAGGATACTTGTCAATTCTCGAATTTGAAAATTATATTCGTGAAATTATAAAATAGTAATAAAACAAATATAAATAAACATGTAATATTGCCTAACTTTATCGACAATTAACTAAAATATCTGTTGACCTGACCTATGAAATGACATCATAATGATAAGACACTATCATACTCATTGTCGTTACAAAACATTACAATTACTTATTTATGTTAATTTCATTTGAATATTTCAATGCCATATATAAAACTATTTTTACGAATTCTATCTTGCCAACGTTTCGATCAACTTACAGCGTTGGTATTCATGGTCGCTGAGAGACTAAAACGTTGCGTTTAACAAATCATCGTACTCGCGTAAACAGCAGAAATCATAAATAATTTGTTTTTATTTTATCTTGCCGTAATGTTTATCATTATAATATAGACTTCAAAATGTTTATTAGATTATAAATAAATCATCATTATCATCATTCTCCTACTCTTATCCCAATCACTTGGGGTCGATACAATATTGTACTCTTCTTTCATAGTACATATTGTAAGAGTTATTGGCAATAGTTTTATGACAGGCCGCCTGCCAGACGTCAATCCTCCTTGGGAATATAATTGTTGACCAAACGGCACCAGATAGAGTTGGCCCAGGTCATTATAAGGCTCTTAGTCGCCTTTTACGACATCCACGAGCAAGGTAAGGGTTGGCAGTATTCGTAGCTGCTACCACATAGCACACACAAATGTTTATTAGATTATAAATAAATACGCTGTAATAAACTAAAATAACAAAAATTCGTGTATGCTTAAGACCAAATTACAGAAGAGCGTTTGATTTTTAAATTCCTCCCGTCACCATGAACGCGTGATGAATGAAAGTATTCAAAACGTCGGGAAATTAAAAATCATATACAAACACGTAATACTCGTTAAAAATAGTTTTATTTCAAATGTGTAACAGTCGCGTATATATCAGAAATACATACATACATATCATCACGCCATATCCCTTGCAGGGTAGGCAGAGAGAACAGAGTGCCAGAGAACTCTATCCTTGAATACTTCACTCGCTTCCTCAACATTCATAATTCTCTTCATACACGCTCGCCGGTTTCGAAGACTCTTGACTCCACCTTCCTTCAGTACATTACCGATCTGATCTAGGTAGGTAATTCTCGGTCTCCCCCGGTACCTACATCCTTCCACTTTCGCATTGTATATCTTTTTAACCAGACGTTCGTTCGGCATTCTTTCCATATGTCCGAACCATCGGAGCATTTCCTTTCGCAACTTTACACCAATACTCTCAGAAATAATTATAATAGTCATTTGTATCATACTCTAGAGAACATTCGCAGTGATAGTTTAAAATAAAACTTAAAATAATTATTATATTAATACACAATCTGTACATTAAGGCGGGAGAAGCCGCGAATATAAGTTAGTAACGGCGTAATCACCACACATGGCAGTTGTGTTGGCGATCACAGAGTTCTGAGTTTCTCTCTTCTCTCTCTGCTGGTGATATCTAAGTCGTATTTGAACGCCCGTAAAAAATGCGGTGCTGAAAGAATACAATAACCAGTATATTCTTAACCAGTACTACACGTAAAGTTATTTTCTTTTATTTTGACGTGACAACGTCTAATAAATCGATGAACGCTGGCTGCATGCACGAAAAAGTGTCCCGTTGCGCTCATTGTCCCGTTACGCTCATCAGCGAGTACAGTAATAATAGGTTATGTTACAATTGACTAAAAAAATATGGTGATTATAGATTATATATCATATATAATTGATGATAGATATTTGATTACAGTTTATTTCTATGAAAACTTGTTCATAATTACATATATAAAAGTTATAGTTAAAATAATCTGTTCGTTAAAGTAATTAAAATATTTGAATTAATGAGTGCAAATAAAAGTAAATTTATCAATTCAATTGTAGATTTCATTTCACTCCTTCTTTGTATCCATACAGAATAATTATAATTCAATAAAAATGATTCAATTTTATTCATAAAAGAATGCAATCATTTCATCAATGTTTTGTTATGATGTTGTCACGTTAAACTATCGTCCGTAAACCGTCTTTACACACAACCATTTTTTTTTTGCTACATACGTCTCAACTCATATAAATTGCCATTAAAATGAGAAAATAATTTAGACATATTGATCTTTAACGCATTGGTTATCCTAGTAGGAATTTCTAAGAATGAGGACTCCCGTGACCATGAAAACTGTAGTGTTCAACACCTTCGGTAAGTAAAAATCAAATAAAACTCATTAAAATTCGTAAGAATAAATTTATTTTACATGTAATCGCTTAACCATTAAAAATATATCAATCAGTAAGTATTTAGCTTCTATTTTATTTTTCGTGTAATGACGGAGTAAGAATACGACGGGGGGCATAGTCCGGAGCATGCTCGTTCGCGTCCCCTGCCAGTCTAATTAGACTGCTAATCCGGCTCGAAATGCGTACCGCAATGCGGGTTAGGGCGTCCCCCGGAGGCGACGCGTACCGACCCGCCCCCGTCGGTACGAACATCGGCAGTTGCGGCGATGGGGGCCGCCACCCATCACGCCTTGCCCAGTTAGGCGAGTCGAGGAGAACGGAGTGCCGGGTGGGCACGTGGAATGTAAGAGGTTGTGTGGAAGGTAAGTTGCACGAGCTGATATCCGTCATGGCGGACAAACAGCTAGACGTGCTCTGTGTAACAGAGACCAAGCGAAGGGGCAGCGACGCCTGCGATCTTCCTGGTGGCGGGATGGCTCTGTGGTCTGGTGTACCACAGAGCGATCGAGCCAGCATGGGGGTAGGAGTGTTGTTGTCCTCTCGCTTGGCCTCAGGTGTGAAGGATTACGGAATGTCTGATCCCAGACTTCTCTGGGTCCGTATAAAACTAGGTGTCACCAAGGTATTCATGGTTGTAGCATATGCTCCCGTAGGATCCTCGGTGGCATCAGACCTAGAGAAGTTTTGGCACAATGTTAGGGAAGTTCTGGATATGGCAGAAACCAGTGAACGCGTGATTGTATGCGGAGATTTGAACGGATGGGTGGGGACCAAGCGTCCCGACTATGAGGACGTACTTGGTCCATTTGGTGATAAGAGAGTGAACGACGCAGGTAGGCTCATAGCGGATGTATGCATGGAGAGAAACCTTATTGTGTCAAACACATTTTTCCAACATAAGGACATCCATATGTATACATGGAGAAGGAATGAACAGAAAAGCATAATAGATTTAATTTTGGTAGACAGTCGCCTCCGAAGCAAAATATTGGACGCAAGAGCCTACAGGGGCCCCACAGTCGACACGGACCACTATCTCGTTATTGCGAGATTTAGTGGTCTGTTCAGAAAGTGGAGGCACTGGCGAGAGCGTGTCCACTTCGGAGGGCTTGAAAGAATAAAGGTTGAAAGGTTGCAAGAAGAGTGTGTAAGAGAAAAGTATGCAGAGGGTGTCCGAGAACGGCTGACGATGGCAAGCCAGCCGCAATCGGACATTGAAGAATGCTGGAGAGTATTGAAAGAGAGTATGGTAGATACAGCGAAAGAAATATGTGGAAGTTCAAAGAAGCATAGAAAAACAAATGGTGATGCATGGTGGGATGCGGAAGTGGCAGCTTCCGTAGAGCAAAAGAAGAAAGCGTGGCTGGACTATGTCTCTTCTTTGAATCTGAATGACAGTATGACTGAACAGAAGAAAGAAATATATCGGCAATGTAAGAATGACACCAAGGCCTTAGTGAAAGAGAAACGTGATAGAGCAAGTATGAGTGCAGACTAAAAACTGACTGACTGACTAAAAACTTCGAGGGTAACACCAAACTCTTTTGGAGGGAGGTGAAGAAGTCTCGGGGTGGTTGGTCAGCCTTCAGAATGAATAAAATAAGGTCTAAAGGTGGAGACATTCTTACACAAACACAAGACGTGTTAAGCCGATGGAGTGAATATTTTGGCGATATGTATGCGGATGCTACGGTTGGCGCCGGTGTTGGATGTGGTTTAGTAGATCAACATTCGACAACGGCGTCCCCCGATGGCATCAGTATGGATGAAGTTGAATGGGCGATAAGAAGTTTGAAAAATGGTAAGGCAGCGGGCATTGATATGGTGTCTGCCGAGATGATCAAGCTTGGTGGCTCTTGTGTCTGGGAGGCGTTCCTGTTGCTCCTCAATTTATGTTGGAGCTCGGGAATGGTTCCCAGGGACTGGAATAGCGCAGTCATCGTGCCTTTGTTTAAAAACAAGGGTTCACGTTATGACTGCGCAAATTACAGAGCCATAAGCTTAACCAGTTTGGCAGCAAAAGTGTATGGAAAAATTATTGAAAGGAGAATGAGGATGGTGTCCGATGGTTTACTGTGTGAGACACAAGGAGGTTTCAGGAGTGGAAGGGGATGCATGGATCAAGTGTTCTCTCTGCGCAACATTGTGTAGAAGCATCTGGCTCTAGGTCAGAGGGTTTTCTGCAGTTTTGTGGATCTGGAGAGAGCATTTGACACGGTTGTACGAAAGGAACTTTGGGGCATTTTACCGGAGTATGGTATTAACGGTAAACTGCTACAGGCTGTGCAGTCCAGTTACATGGGCTGTAGAGCCTGTGTGCGGCTGGATGATGGAATGTCGCCTTGGTTTGACGTCAATATCGGCGTTAAGCAGGGGTGCATTCTGTCAGCCAGGCTGTTTATCATATATCTGGATAAATGTCTCCAAAGATTGAACGATATGAATGTGGGAGTCCAGATGGGCGACTCAGTGGTCACTGCTCTGCTTTATGCAGATGATGCAGTCCTGCTGGCACAGTCAGCGACTGACCTGCAGACCCTAGTCGACACAATGACAGAAGATTGTAAGAAAAGGGGTCTACGCGTGAATGTGAGCAAAACCAAAATAATGGTCTTTGAAAGAGATAAAACCAGAACAGATGTAAGAGTAACAATAGGTAATGATGTACTAGAGCAAGTGGATGAATTTGTATATCTTGGATGTGGATTTAGCCGAGATGGAAGGTACACCACTGATATAGAGCGAAGAGTGAATGCGGGAAATAGAGTGAACGGAGCGTTGGGGCAACTTCTCGGCAGCCACCACCTCAGCCAGAAGGCACGTGTAGCAATACATAACGCAGTGCTTGTCCCAACATTACTGTATGGAAGCGAGAGTTGGGTATGCAGAAAAGAGTATGATAGTAAAATTAATGCGGTCGAAATGCGATCTCTGCGGAAAATCTGTGGAGTTAGGCTGACCGACCGCATTCGTAACGACGACGTAAGAGAGCGAGTAGGTACGAAAGAGAGTATTGGTGTAAAGATGCGAAAGGGAATGCTCCGATGGTTCGGACATGTGGAAAGAATGCCGAACGAACGCCTGGTTAAGAAGATATACAATGCGAAAGTGGAAGGATGTAGGTACCGAGGGAGACCGAGACTAACCTACCTAGACCAGATCGGTCATGTACTGAAGGAAGGTGGAGTCAAGAGTCTCCGAAACCGGCGAGCGTGTATGAAGAGAATTATGAATGTTGAGGAAGCGAGTGAAGTATGCAGAGATAGAGTTCTCTGGCACTCTGTTCTCTCTGCCTACCCTGCAAGGGATATGGCGTGATGATATGTATGTATGTACGGAGTAAGAATACTATTCACCACCCCATGTCTTAATCGTGGGTGATCGTACGAGATGACTAAGGGATATAAAACGCATATAACATCTATGCGAAAGAAGAAAAATTCGAAACAAATCCCTATACCAACACGTCTGTCCAGCGCGGTATAGTAGGTTAATTTCCCTTCCATTGACCTGCCGCCTGCCTAATGTCAACCCTCGTTGAGAATTTAAATGTTGACCAGACGGCATAAAATAGAGTTGGTTCGGGTTCAATACAAAGCTTTCAGTCATCTTTTCTGATGTCCACTAGTAAAGTATGGATTGGTAGATTATTCATAATCACAGAGCAATTTTATTAAAGTTATTTATAATCTACATTCGAAAGTTTTTTTTTTATTGCTTGTGGTGGCAGTCGAGCACGCAGCAACACCTGATGTTAAGTGTCACTGGCGCCCATAAACCTTTGCTATACCAAGGGAATAGCTAGGCCGCTGCCTACCAATACAAACTCCGAACCCACCCAGTTGGGCTTCCGGCTCTCTCGCTCACCGAACGAAATGCAATAGCACATTGCCATTACTCAGACGCCGATCTTCTGTGAGAGTGTGGTACTACCCCGGATGGACCGGCCCGCGGCTGTAGACAGAGAACCGTCAACAGCGTGGTCCTACCACAATAAAATTATAAAATTGTGACTGGTTAAGAATACAATGTGTCGTTACCTCTTGGTCTCTCATCTGAGCGAAAATCGCTGAGATATTAAGAGAGTAAGCAGCAACATTCTCTTGAGAAACTTAAAACAGTAACTGGGAGCTCTAATCCGGCTATCAAGTATAACAATTATAGCATTTTGCCTCCCGCTTAAGGAGCCTAATATCCAGCAGTGGCCGTCAATAAGCTGTCGAATTGATAGAATAAACATTTTTATTTATCATCCCTTACTGTAAATCAAATGATTTATTTATTTGAACACATTATACTTTAAGATTTCCTCCCTATATTTGATGGAAGAGGAATACATATGACCCAAGTAATTTTGATAACAGCACGACAATGATGATGATGAGACATTTTCATCAAAATACTCAAATAAATACTTGAAAATATTACTTACAGATTTACCATTATTAATAAAATTGTCAAAATGTTTCCTGACTGTATCAATATTATTCACATATTTTCCATCACCTTTGAAAACGCCATAGGCGTCTCCAATCACCTTTTTGAAGTCAGGATGATATGGAGCAATGGTGGTTGCGACGCGAGCATCGCGTCTTACGAACGCATGAATCTGTAAAGTTAATATCGCGTTACAATAGCGCAATTTACTCATCTGCGAGGTATAGTAATTCTATTCCTTTTACATGGTAGAGAAGACTTTTGCCGAATAGTGAGACGTATGTGCGCAATTCAAAGAAGACGCCTACTGCTCGTAAGGTTTTAAGTTTGGATCACGTCGGTCGGTCGCGTGGGGTCGATGCAATATGTAGTTCTCGTCCAAAGTATATATTGCAAAAGTTATTAATATATTTTTATTTATTTAATTATATAAAAAGGAGTAAACGTGTGTTTGTTTAACAATAAAAAACAACAAAATTATTTATCATAATCTTATACATATATCCATCTCTACAACCTTCCATAGCTTGAAATATTAAAGAAAACAGTTTTTGACACTTATTAACTCGTGTCAGTCTAGTCTTTCCTGATATGAAGTCGCATAGCAATATTTTCATGACGTTTAATACTCAAATGGACCATCTGATTTCAATATTTAATTCCAGCTTCAAAGAAGGTATCTATTATTAGAGAACTTTTTTTATATATTTTTTTTTTTTTTTTTTTTTTTTTTTTTTTTTTTTTTTTGGTGGGCTATGGATGCGTCTCGCCCCGCTGACGCATCCATAGGTCCGGGGTGACGGAAAGGCGGCGCGTGACCCCATAGACCCACCGTAAAACTCGTCTCTCTTCGCCGTGCGAGCGGACCACCGGTACCCGCTTTTTGACTTCGGTGGCATTATTAAAGAACCTAACAAAAAACATACATGTTTGCAAGACATCTTAATTAGAACTAGCATATATACTAAAGAAAATAGTGATAATACTCACGCTAATTAGGCAGACAGCTAGAACTGTAGAGTTTGTTCATTTCGAATTGGATGCTCTCACGACTTCACTATTCAAAAATATATTTGATACTGAAGTTTCAACGAACAATCTTTTATATCTTGATAACTAAGCCTGATGTTTATAATGTCTGAATAATATTTTTTATTTTATTTTTATTGCTAGTGATGGCAAATGAGCAAGCAAAACACCTGATGGTAAGTATCACTGCCGCCCATGGACCTTTGCAATACCAAGGGTAATAGGCCGCTGCCTACCAATATAAACCCGAAGCCGGCTAAGGCAATCGGGCTTCCGGCTCTCTCACTTACCGAACGCAGCGCAATAGCACATTGTTATTACTCGTGCTTGCGCCACGCGACGTGCCGGTGACAGACTAAACGGCGGTAACACCGCAGAGGAGTTAATTCTCCTTCCGCTAGACAACTGCCTCGCAAAAACATGGCTGCTTCCCAGTTCATGATTTTGTCAACAATTGTTCTAGTGAAGACTGGCAACTTCAGGCTGGCAGCGATGGTTGCGACAAATTCAATCACACAGACTTTGATCGTGTGCTGCACAGTTCCTTCGCTGCAATCGAACTATGTGCAGGATAGAGCCATCTCCCTACTTGCGACCGAGCACAATGAATAGCTAAAACTACTTGAGAAAACTTATAACTTAAGACACAACGATACTAAATATTCTATTACTCGTAGTTTGTGTTCAAACATTGTGTCGAAGTAAAAATAATACATTTATACTGGCACGACTCGTAGGTACTTTAATAATTTATGGGTACAAGACAGACTGGCAGGACATAACACTATGTACAGACTTACGACATTAATAATACTATAAAGTATTAATTTATTTTATCACTAGTCTAAGAATTTGAATCTTGCAAAAAAGAAAAGAATATTATAAAGCTTTTCTTATTAATAGCAGTAAAAATACGCATTCCCTATTCCATTAAAGGAGGAAGTGGTCTAAATCTGCCAAAATCATTTCTTCAGAAGCTCTAAACAGCTTAAATAAGATCAGATTTTGTTAGGTCAGCTTATCGGTAGCTGAACTCTATCTATATTTAAACTATTGGAGAAAGCCTACATCTCAGAAAAGTCTGAATATTCTATTAGTGTATGTTCAAGCGTCGTGACGAAGTAAAAAATAGTGAATTTATATTGTTATAATTTGTAGACACCTAATAATTTATGACGAGGCTTTGAATCAGTGGCATGAACTTGCAAAATTAGATATTTTTAAATTCTTTTTCATTATATTCAAAATTGTTTTCAATTTTTTTCATTGGACGCAAGATCCTACAGGGGCCCCACAGTCGATACGGACCACTATCTCGTTATTTCGAGATTTAGTGGTCTGTTCAGAAAGTTGTTGTAAAAAGCTGTAGAAAGCTGTTCAGAAACGCTCTCGCCAGTGCCTCCAGGCACTGGCGAGAGCGTGTCCACTTCGGAGGTCTTGAAAGAATAAAGGTTGAAAGGTTGCAAGAAGAATGTGTAAGAGAAAAGTATGCAGAGGTTGTCCGAGAACGGCCGACGATGGCAAGCCAGCCGCAATCGGACATTGAAGAATGCTGGAGAGTATTGAAAGAGAGTATGGTAGATACAGCGAAAGAAGTATGTGGAAGTTCAAAGAAGCATAGAAAAACAAATGATGATGCATGGTGGGATGCGGAAGTGGCAGCTTCCGTAGAGCAAAAGAAGAAAGCGTGGCTGGACTATGTCTCTTCTTTGAATCTGAATGACAGTATGACTGAACGGAAGAAAGAAATATATCGGCAATGTAAGAATGACACCAAGGTCTTAATGAAAGAGAAACGTGAGCAAGTATGAGTGCAGAAGATAGGCTGACTAAAAACTTCGAGGGTAACACCAAACTCTTTTGGAGGGAGGTGAAGAAGTCTCAGGGTGGTTGGTCAGCCTTCAGAATGAATAAAATAAGGTCTAAAGGTGGAGACATTCTTACACAAACACAAGACGTGTTAAGCCGATGGAGTGAATATTTTGGCGATATGTATGCGGATGCTACGGTTGGCGCCAGTGTCGCATGTGGTTTAGTAGATCAACATTCGACAACGGCGTCCTCCGATGGCATCAGTATGGATGAAATTGAATGGGCGATAAGAAGTTTGAAAAATGGTAAGGCAGCGGGCATTGATATGGTGTCTGCCGAGATGATCAAGCTTGGTGGTTGGAGCTTGGGAATGGTTCCCGGGGACTGGAATAGCGCAGTCATCGTGCCTTTGTTTAAAAACAAGGATTCACGTTATGACTGCGCAAATTACAGAGCCATAAGCTTGACCAGTTTGGCAGCAAAAGTGTATCGTAAAATTATTGAAAGGAGATAGAGGATGGTGTCCGATGGTTTACTGTGTGAGACACAAGGAGGTTTCAGGATTGGAAGGGGATGCATAGATCAAGTGTTCTCTCTGCGCAACATTGTGGAGAAGCATCTGGCTCTAGGTCAGAGTGCTTTCTGCAGTTTTGTGGATCTGGAGAGAGCATTTGACACGGTTGTACGAAAGGAACTTTGGGACATTTAACCGGAGTATGGTATTAACGGTAAACTGCTATGGGCTGTGCAGTCCAGTTACATGGGCTGTAGAGCCTGTGTGTGGCTGGATGATGGAATGTCGCCTTGGTTTGACGTCAATATCGGCGTTAAGCAGGGGTGCGTTCTGTCAGCCAGGCTGTTTATCATATATCTGGATAAATGTCTCCAAAGAACGATATGAACGATATGAATGTGGGAGTCCAGATGGGTGACTCAGTGGTCACTGCTCTGCTTTATGCAGATGATGCAGTCCTGCTGTGCACAGTCAGCGACTGACCTGCAGATCCTAGTCGACGCAATGACAGAAGATTGTAAGAAAAGGGTTCTACGCGTGAATGTGAGCAAAACCAAAATAATGGTTTTTGAAAGAGATGAAGCCAGAATAGATGTAAGTGTAACAATAGTTAATGATGTACTAGAGCAAGTGGATGAATTTGTATATCTTGGATATGGATTTAGCCGAGATGGAAGGTACACCACTGATATAGAGCGAAGAGTGAATGCGGGAAATAGAGTGAACGGAGCGTTGGGGCAACTTCTCGGCAGCCACCACCTCAGGCAGAAGGCACGTGTAGCAATACATAACGCAGTGCTTGTTCCAACATTACTGTATGGAAGCGAGATTTGGGTATGCAGAAAAGAGTATGAAAGTAAAATTAATGCGGTCGAAATGCGATCGCTGCGGAAAATCTATGGAGTTAGGCTGTCCGACCGCATTCGTAACGACGACGTAAGAGAGCGAGTAGGTATGAAAGAGAGTATTGGTGTAAAGATGCGAAAGGGAATGCTCCGATGGTTCGGACATGTGGAAAGAATGCCGAATGAACATCTGGTTAAGAAGATATACAATGCGAAAGTGGAAGGATGTAGGTACCGAGGGAGACCTAGACTAACCTACCTAGACCAGACCGGTCATGTACTGAAGGAAGGTGGAGTCAAGAATCTCCGAAACCGGCGAGCGTGTATGAAGAGACTTATGAATGTTGAGGAAGCGAGTGAAGTATGCAAAGATAGAGTTCTCTGGCACTCTGTTCTCTCTGCCTACCCTGCAAGGGATATGGCGTGATGATATGTATGTTTTCATAGCTTTTTTTTTTAATTAAAAGTTATTAATAGTTCTATCATATTGCTACATTTCAAGTTAATACAAATCGCGTTTTATATATAAATAGATGAGAAATCCCACACGGGACAATACTTTGTGTCATTCACAATTTGTTGTTCTAAATCTGAGTATAATTTGGGTCCGTTTAATTATATGTTTAGAAGTCCTTGCAATATAAGGATTATTTCCTTAGTATTGTCTTTTTTCAAAAAAAACTGATAATGTATTTAATTTACTTTTGGGAATCTACTTGCTTAAATTAAATCCGAAAATATTTTTATATTGATAGTGAATATGGTCTTTGGAATTCTTTAATCTCTATCGCTACTAAATAAATTTACCTCTTGTATTCAAATTTTATTACATATATTTTATATTTTTCAACAAATTAATAAGATTGTTTTTTTTAACGTACGCGAATATCAGGCACTACCAATTTATCACAGCTCATATATGTCCACTGTTGCCCTGTTGGGCTTGAGCCTCGTCCATAATGGGAGAAAAATTGACCTACTATACCAGACATTATCGAAGGATATCTGCAGAAAAATGTAAAAATGCTTTTTATACATGATTCCAATCCAAGACCTTATAATCATAGTAGCAAACTTATACCACTCAACCAACGAGGCAGTAGATAATAGATAGTAGACCAACTAGATAACTCCATATGTGAGAGTGCTGAGGGGATGCGCAACTTTGTCTTTAGACGAGCTTGCATAGGGTTTTATGGTAAGTTATCTCTCTATCTATCTTTTTTCCATCAATACTCTAAAGGCAATTAATTAAGATAATCTAACATTAGCTTTTTTTTATAGAACTAGTAATTGCTGCTATTAATAATAATAATATAATAATTTATTTATTTAAGAAACAACATATAAACTGACCTTAATCTAGTAGTATACATAGTAGTAGTACATAATCCAAATTGAGCCTTAACATCTAAACTAGGCCGAGCCTGTATCTTAGATGTTAGTCTCCACACCTGCCCACGCAACACAACACAGATATGTACACTTAGAAACCATAGAAATTAGCAATTTAAACAAATAACAACTTAATATTAGCTATCTATTAATATTAGTATTAGCTGTTTCACAAATGATAACTTGTGGGCATTTGTACAAAAGTTATTTATCATTTTAATGCAAGAGCGACGACTTATTGCACACTACCCTCAAGCCAACACATGTACAGCAGTTTAACCACGAACTATTTGAACTTAGCTTTAACTTCTTATAAAAATATTTTGCAAAATATATGTTTATATGACATTCAAGTGTCTAAGATCATTGCGTGTGTTTGTTTGTGTGTGTGTGTGTGTGTGTGTATGTTCGTGTATAGGTGATTATGTGTATGTACGTATATGTAAATGTGTGTGTATATATACACATTATACACCCTATATAAGATGTGTGCATGCGCGCATATATATTATAATTGTGTGTGCGTATGTGTGTGCGCATGTGTCTGTATGTTTGTTGAGTGAATGTGTATATTTCAGTATATAATATATGTTTAGTGTATTTATGGCTGTTCATGACTGGTTTGTTAATTGTTTACAATGTGGTGAAACATTAAAAGTACCTAATCAATAAAATATTATGCTATAAGTATTTGCTATTATTTTATATAAAATTTAGTAATTTTTAAGAAATGAGAAAATAGTTACTCATGTAGTAATTAATATATTTAATATTAAGTTTATAAGAAAAATTGACATTAAATCTAAACATGTTTATATGTTCAATTTTAATGTAGTATTACAATGACTTGTATTATGGATACTATTTTATATGAATTAATAAGTTTTCGATCTTCTCATAATCCTGCAATTTTAACCAATTTAAGAGAACTTTCTTACATGCATATTTATTTAAAGGATAAATTTTAATCATTTTATTTAGTTTATTATATAGCATTGGTCCTAGATAACATTGAAATTTATGAATAAAGAATGTTTTGTATGGAATAGTAGGGCAAACACTATCTATACGCCGCTTAGTTATTATTTTACTATCATATTTAAGTTTTATATGCTGGTCCATTATTAGTGCTTTAATAAATAGTTTTCTAGTTGTTAAAACGTCACATTCAGAATACAAATCAGTTGTAGGGTACCTAAAAGGCTTAAAATACATAACCTTAAGTAACGCACGCTGTGCACGCTCCAGCTTTATAAGGTGTGTTTTACGTGCTCCTCCCCATGACGTAATACAATATTCCAAAATCGACTGACCCAGTGCAAAGTAGACAATTTTTAATAGTTTGCTATCCGCTACATGCCGTAATTTTTTAAACACATAAATTAATTTTCTTATCCTACCAGCTAACTGATCAATATATGGACACCATGTCTATTTCTCGTCTAGTAAAATGCCAAGATATTTAACTGTTTTTACTCTATCTAAAAATCTACAGTCGCATGTATTGACGCTGGGATTTTGACAATAATGCAATTGTAACTTAAGAGTATGTGAATTTTTTAGGGCTGCTTCAGAATTTGCAAATGTTATGTATTTTGTTTTTAATACATTCAAAGTTAGTAAATTTTGTTGGAGCCATTTTGCTACTTTTAGAACTCCTAATTCGGCGTAGTTTCTTACTTCATCCCATGTTTTACCGTAAAAAACTAACGCAGTGTCATCCGCAAAAGTAAAGGTTTTACAGTGTGATAGGTTTAATTTACACAAATTATTAATATATATAAGGAAGAGGGTGGGGCCCAGAATACTTCCCTGGGGCACGCCAAAAGAAACAGGAGCATCACTACTAAAAATACCATCTATTGTGGTTCTCTGCTTTCTATTTGTCAAGTAGTTAGAAAATAATTGCAGTACATTGCCTCTTACACCGATGTTTTCCATTTCTTTCAACAGAATGGGAACAGAGACTGCATCAAAAGCTTTTGTTATATCTAAAAAAACTCCAATACATTTATTTTTGCTGTCAATATGCGTGCCTACGAAATTAGCAAGTTCAGTAACTGCCTGAGCTGTCGACCTATGAGCTCGAAAACCATATTGATTACTCGCTAGAATCTCATGCTTTTCCAGAAACGAAAGTAATCTATTACTTATAATTTTTTCTAAGACTTTAGAAAGGGCCGGCAGAACTGATATAGGACGATAATTATTTATACAATCTCTGTTCCCTCCCTTATAAACAGGGTGAACAACGGCTACTTTAAACAAACTAGGGAAAATACCAGTTTGTATACATAAATTTACTATATGCGTTAAGGGTGGAACGATGACATTTTTTTTTTTTGCCATTTTTATTAGTTTTGTAGAAATTCCGTCCCAACCAATAGCGGCATCCGTCCGCAGATTCATTATGACACTTTCAATTTCTTGCTCTGTTGTTTCTAATATGACCATGGAATTTACTGTTGAAATTGATGGTGCACATTTTTGATTGCATGGTTTTATCTCATTTGCAAGCTCTTTAGCTATATTAGTAAAAAATGTGTTTATATTCTCTAACGCTAGCTTTGGTATAGTTCCTAGATTGAGAAGATCTGGGGTACGGTGCCAGAAAACCTCCACGTGGTGTACCCTGGGTGCGGGCGACAGTCCCCCAGATCGTTCTTCTGCTGAATTGTCGCCCGCAGCTAATTTCTGGCGAGAGGGCGGGTTCCCCACCAATGGGTTGAGCCCCAATTCGCTCCTGACCCTCTAGTTGTAGAGGGTACAGGAGGCGAAATTTCGGACGGGCCCGGTCACTCATTCATTTGAGGTCTGGGCAGGCTTATGCCACCGCCGACATATCGTAAACCTGATATCTTGCTTCAGGACAAGTTGTCGTGAGGCGTAGCATCAGGAACGAGGGTCTTGGCTTAACCGCCCGGACCGCGAGGAAGACAACCTCGATAAAGAATTCGACCTTGGAATTCGGAAATTACCCAGAATCCTAAGTTCTGGCGTGCGGCGAGAGGATGCATGGCAGATGGGCTGTTCTGTTCCTAGCACGCTCCAGCCAGGGTACCGGCCGACCCTCTGGTTGGTAAATGTAGGCTTGCCGGGGTACAGGGATCTCTGCCCGGGTCGACGGTTTTTCTCCCATTCTCGTGGGAATAGTCATGGATTTGCCTAATTTACCAAAAAAAGACGGGGATCCTACGGATTCCCACCCTACGGCCTTGCTAAGCCAACATAAAACTGGCACAAACGACGCCTCGTCCTTAGGATTGGAGGCGTCCGCCGAGGGCCCGGCACCGACCACAGAGGCCCCCCCCTCGAAGAAGAAGAAACGCCGGACGGCGCGGTTCACATGGGGGAAAGCTGCGAAAGCGAACGCTCGCGAAAAGAAGCGGAACTCTGAAAACCGCGAGCGTTACGCGCGCGAGCGGGACAAGGACGGCGGCAGATCCACTGCAGAGCCGTCAACGGACGAGGGCGACAGTTCTGTCGCAGAGCCGTCCAGAGACGAGGGCAGTGGATCTGCCGATGTGATGGACGAGGGCGTTAGTTCCGCAGAGCCGTCCAAGGAGGTCAGCGGGTCGGATGAGGAAGTCGCCACTGCCAGGTCGTCACCGCGTCCTGCGGCGGCGGCCCTGACGGTAAGGGAGGAGGCCCTCCCTTCGAAGGTGCGGAAGCGCCCCCTGAATAAGGAGGGCAGCTCTGGCGCCGATTCCGAAGGGAGCGTGGTAATCATGCCTCCCCCCAAAGTGCCGGCGTCGCGCAGAGGGCGAGGGGCCGCGATGACGGGCAGAACGACCCACTCCCCGGCCGGTGGAGTGCGTGGAGTGGTGGAAGGCAGGCAGGCCGATAACGAGGCGGCCGCCGCGAGGGTGCTGGAGGTGTTGTCCGGCATCCCCCCCACCGAAGTGGCGGCCGCTGGTGCCCGCGCGAGCGCCCCAGCCGCGAGTATGGAGGCCCTGCAGGCCGATAACGCCCGCCTCAGTGGCGAGGTGTCGGGCCTGCGGGCCCAGAATCGACAGTTGGGAGCCGAGCTATCGGCGTGCGGCGAGCGAACCGCCTGCTGTCAAAGGACGTGACCGACCTTAGGGCCCAAATGGCGCGGCTCATGCAGACCGCGCCAACTGAGTCGTCGACCAGCGCTAGCCGCCAAGAAGTCGAGGTCGCCGCCGCCCCTAAGAAGAGGACGCCAGCCATCGCTAGCCGGGCCGCTGCGGCAAGGAAGCCGCCAAACGTCGCGGAGCGGGCCCCGGCAGAGGTCCAGCCGGCGACAACAACCCTGCTGCCCGCGGTGGAGGGCGTGCCGGACGAGGCCTTGCGCGCCATCATTGACACAGTCGGCAATCTGGTCGATGCGCGCTTGGCCGTTCTGGAGGCAAGGCTGCCTCCAGAACCACGAGTTCGGCCACCTCTCGCCGCGGATAAGAGGCCATATGCGGCACCAGCCCCCGCCCCTCTGCCTTGTCAGGGTGGCCGCGTGGGGGGCAGCCACGCCGCGGCCGCGGCTGGGCCCAAGTCCAAGGGGCCCGCCCCCGCTCCCACGACGAAGAAACGGAAGGCGGCACCGGCTCCTGCTGGACCGCAGTCGTCGCCAGCACCAACATCGCCAGCGACGACTAGCGCAACCGCGACTGCGCCCTCAGCGCCAGGTACGCCCGCTTTGCCCGAACAGGGTTGGCAGGTGGCCGAGCGCGGCAGAAAGAGTCGCGGCAAGAGGAGGAGAGCGGCGGCCAAGCGCGCCGCTGAGGTCGCCGCTCCCCAGGCAGGAGCCGGAGGAGGCGGCACGAAGAGGAAGAGGCCGCGCAAGGGGCTCCGGCCGCCGAAGACAGCCGCAGTGGTGATCACTGTGCTGCCTGAGGCGGCAGAAAGGGGCCTCAGCTATGAGGCCGTTCTGAGGAAAGCCCGGCAGGAGCTCGACGTCTCCGACATAGGAGGCGTCGAAGCCCGGACCCGCAAGGCTCGGATAGGGGCTCGAATTTTGGAGTTCCCTGGGGCCGAGGGCACCAGAACGGCCGATAGCGTGGCGTCGAAGCTGCGAGGTCTATTCGCCGAGGAGGGTGGCGTCAAAATCGCCAGACCTGTAAAGTGCGCCGAAATGCGCATCGCGGGTCTGGACGACTCCGTGACGGTGGAAGACATCCGGGAGGCCATTGCCTCGAAAACCGGGTGTCCCCTGGACACCGTCCGGGTTGGCGCCATCCGGCCCGGTCCGGGCGGCGTAGGTGCCGCCTGGGTGCAATGCCCAGTGGAGTCGGTCAGGCAACTGGCCGGCTCAGGCAGGCTCCTCGTGGGCTGGAGCTCAGCGCGAGTCACCGTGCTGGAGCACCGGCCTGCGAGGTGTTTCAAGTGCATGGCGGTCGGGCACACCCGGCCAACATGCACTAATTGCTTTGACTGCGGCGGACTCTGTTTCCGCTGCGGTCAGACTGGGCATATGGCGGCATCTTGCGCCGCCCCGCCCCACTGCCCCGCGTGTGCGGCGGGTAATAAGCCTGCCAAGCACCGCATGGGCTCTGGGGCGTGTAGACCTCCGGCTTCGGCTCCAAAGGGGCGGAGCGGCCCTTCGACTCCGGCCGCTCCCGCTCCTAGCGCGGCCCGATCGCCCGGCGCAAGCCAGGAGGTGATGATGGACACGGCCCATTAATGGCTGCCCAGTCCACTCACCTCCTGCAGGCCAACACCAACCACTCCGCCGGTGCGCAGGATCTCCTCCTGCAATCCATGGCGGAGTGGTCGATCGGTGCAGCCGTAGTCGCGGAACCGTACTGTGTGCCTGATCGCCCCAATTGGGTGGTCAGCCGTAACGGAACCGCGGCAATCGTCACCTCCACGCAGCGGCACTTCCCGTCCTTATCCCTCTTGGATAGGGGCGAGGAATTTGTCGCTGCGGATTGGGGAGGGGTCACGCTCTACAGTGTATACCTCTCCCCTAATAGGAGAATGGACGATTTCGGGGCCTCCCTCACCACCTTGGAGGCTTCGATACGGCGACTGGCACCGGGCCTCGTCCTGGTCCTGGGGGACTTCAACGCCAAATCCACGGCGTGGGGGTCCCCGATGACGGACGATCGCGGGCGGGCGATCGTGGAGTGGGCGGCGTCACTGGGCCTCTGTGTCCTAAACAGAGGCTCAGTGAACACGTGTGTGCGACAGCAGGGTGGGTCGATAGTGGACTTGTCGTTCGCTAGCCCTGCTGTCGCACCACGAGTGAGGAACTGGCGTGTCCTGGAGGAGGCGGAGACCCTGTCGGATCACCGTTACATCCGGATGGAGGTCTCCCCTCTCCGGGACCCCAGCAGGGGTCACAGGGCGGACCGAGCTCCCGCATTTCCGCGGTGGGCTGTGGGGCGTCTGGATAGGGACCTACTGGCGGAGGCGGCCATCGTGAACACGTGGCTGTCCTCACCACCCCCAGCGGACGGAGTGGACGTTGAGGCTGTCCGCATCCGCAGTGCGTTAACGCAGGTCTGCGATGCGGCCATGCCCAGGGTGCGGCGTCTACCTCCGAGGCAGGGGGTCTACTGGTGGTCCCCAAGACTGGCGGACCTTCGTGCGGCGTGCATTAGTGCCCGAAGGTCCTACACCCGCAGTCGGCGGCGTCGCCGCGATGTTGAGCGGGAGGGCCAGCTGTACGAGGCGTACCGCAGAGCGCGTACCGCCTTTCGGCTGGCCATCCGGTCCGCCAAGGACGCGAGTTGGCAGGAGATGCTGGACGGTCTCGACCGTGACCCCTGGGGTCGCCCGTATCGCGCGTCGCTAAATAAGCTTCGCGCACAGGGCCCCCCCCTCACCGAGACCCTCCAGCCCGACCTCCTTCGTAGAGTGGTCGAGGAGCTGTTCCCGTGGCAGTCGGAGCACACGCCCCCGGTCATGGCTTCGCCAGATCACAACCGGGAGGCCGTCGAGAGTGTTCCACCCGTGACGGAGTCGGAAGTGGGGGCAGCCGTGGCGAAGATTCGTTCCGCCACCACGGCCCCCGGCCCGGACAGAGTCCCAGTCCGGGTGTTGACGTTGCTCCTCGAGCATCTCGAACCTCGCCTCAGGCGACTGTTCAACGCCTGTCTGACGTCTGGACAGTTCCCTGAGTGCTGGAAGGAAGGGAGGTTGGTTCTCCTGCCAAAGCCGGGACGGCCCCCGGATTCGCCGTCGGCCTACAGGCCCATTGTGCTTCTGGACGATGTGGGTAAGCTGCTGGAGCGTGTCCTCGCTGCCCGCATCGTCCAGCACCTGGAGGAGGTGGGGCCCGATCTGTCGGATGCTCAATTTGGGTTTCGGAGGGGGCGTTCGACCATCGGGGCCCTGCTACGCCTGAGGCAGACGGCCGCGGAGGCTGTCGCCGGCAAAGGAGTGCTGTTGGCGGTGTCGTTGGACATCGCCAACGCCTTCAATAGTCTGCCATTCAGCTGCATCAGGGAGGCGCTCCGGTTCCATGGAGTGCCCCTGTACCTCAGGCGGCTGGTGGCAGACTATTTGGAGGGGCGCAGTGTTCTCTACGCGAGCCCCGCAGGGAACATTGTGCGGACGCCCATGTCGTGCGGTGTTCCGCAGGGTTCGGTTCTGGGGCCGACTCTGTGGGACATCGGTTACGACTGGGCGTTGAGAGGGAGTCTCCCCCCCGGGCTGAGCGTTATATGCTATGCTGACGACACGCTCGTCACAGCCCGGGGCAGGACACTCGAAGAGGCGACGAGCCTGGCCACTCTCGGCACCGAGGAGATGGTCAGGCGTATTGAGGCGCTGGGGCTCAGGGTGGCCCTAAACAAGACGGAGGCTCTACTATTCCATGGGCCCCGTGTGAGGCTGCCCATCGGCGCCTCGTTAGTCGTCAACTCCATCCACATCAGTATCCAGGCCCATATGAGGTACTTGGGTCTGGTGCTCGACGGGCGATGGTGGTTCCGGGAGCATTTTCGTCAAATTGCTCCCCGGCTGGTCGGCGCGGCGTCCGCCCTTTCTCAGCTCATGCCGAACGTGGGCGGACCCAGTTTCGAGGGCCGACGGCTGTATGCGGGGGTGATCCGCTCAATGGCCATGTACGGCGCACCCGTGTGGGCGAGGGCTCTGAACGCCCAGCTCAGGGCGGTGCTGTGGAGGCCACAGCGAGCCATGGCGGTCAGAGCCATTCGCGGGTACCGCACGGTGTCTACCGAGGCGGCATGCCTATTGGCCGGGACACCCCCGTGGGACCTAGAGGCGGAGATGCTCTCCGACCTCTACCGGCGGGTTACCTCAATGCGCGAAGAGGGTGGCTCCCCATCGTTCAACGAGATAGCCACCTGGCGCGAAGACGCCCGCTGAGAAGTCATCGCCCGTTGGGCTACGCGGCTGGAGAGGCCTAGACACGGTGTTTTTACCGTTGAGGCCCTCCGGCCCGTACTGATGGAGTGGATGGAGCGGCGGCACGGAGTTCTCTCTTTCCGGTTGGTGCAGGTCTTGTCGGGGCATGGTTGCTTCGGCAAGTACCTGCACACGGTCGTGCGGAGGGAGTGGACTCCGTCCTGCCACCATTGCAGTAGCGACGAGGACACGGCGCAACATACGCTCGAGGTATGTTCGGGCTGGGACGGGCAGCGCCGTGACCTCGTCGCTGTCATCGGTGCCGACCTGACGCTGCCGGCTGTTGCGCGAGCGATGGTCGACAGCGTCAGGAATTGGGACGCGGTCGCCGCCTTCTGCGAGGCTGTCATCTCGCAGAAGGAGGCGGCGGAACGGGCCCGGGAGGATGCCCGTGACCCGGGCCGCCGTCCGCGGCCGGGGCGGCGCAGGCGCGAGTACCTGCGCCTGATGCCGCCCTAACCGAGGCTTCGGGTGATTGGACCGGGGAATTGTCCGGTCACCTGACGTGAGGCCACCGCGTGAGGACGACGCCTCGACGGCGAAAGCTGCCGGGGCGTCGACAGGAGAGGAGCCCGAGAGGCCATACCGCCGAGCGGGCCACCGAAGACAAAGATCGGGTACTGGTGGCCCGCTCGCACGGCGAAGAAGAGGTGCTTGCAGGGTGGGTCAATGGGGTTGCGCGCCGCCTCTTC
Source organism: Lymantria monacha (assembly GCA_905163515.2). Classification (NCBI taxonomy): domain Eukaryota; kingdom Metazoa; phylum Arthropoda; class Insecta; order Lepidoptera; family Erebidae; genus Lymantria; species Lymantria monacha. Next base: position 22,809,968 of record LR991091.1, read on the forward strand.
CGTCGCCCCGGACCGATTTGGCGGGGTGCGACGTCCATAGCCCACCGCAAAAAAAAAAAAAAAAAAAAAAAGATTGAGAAGATCTGAAGGAAGAGTATTTTTGGTATCTCTATCTGTAATTTTATTGATTAATTTCCAGGTCATTTTTGAGGATCTTGCGGTTTTGTTTAATTCTTCTCTTTGAAAGTTTCTTTTCAGACGTTTTAATAGGTCATTACAATATTTTTTATATCTGGTATAGGTTATAAATAGGATTTCCTTAAAAGGCTCCTTTTTACACCTTAAGTGCATGCGGTCACGGTTTATAATACACCTAACTAAGCCTTGCGTTATCCAAGGTTTAATACAACGAAGTTTTTTGGGTACTAATATTTTAAGAGTGTTTTTTACAATTGCGGAGTTGAGTAAGTTTACCAGCTGTTCAGTGCACCAATTTACATCTTTTGATTCAATTATGTTGCGGAAACTGTGTGAATTTAGTTCGTTAATTATGGACTTATAATTAATTTTTTTGATTAGCGTATTGTTCTCCATTTTTATTTTATTTACTAACGTAACACAAGAAATTACTGGTGCATGATCTGTCAGAGGCGACTGAATAACAAAAGTAATAGCAGATGATTTTGTTTTTATCATTGAATGGTCCAGACAATTGATATCTCTTGTTGGAAATAAGTAACCAGTCAATAACCCGTGATAAGCCATTAAGTTCAGATAACCTGGGGAGTTATGATCAGAATTATTTAATTTAACATCTATATTGAGATCACCCATTATAATTATATTACTTCGTTTTTTATAAGTATTTAATAGCTTATCCAAAGAATTTATAAAATTTTCTGTATTCTTATATGATGGTGATCTATAAATACCTATAACGACAATATCCTTTTCTAATTCTATGGTCATACATGTGGCATCATTTAAGAATATTTCTTTCACCGAACACTTTAATCCTTCCCTTGTGAAAGTAACTAATCCATCATAATGACTTCTAATGTTTACGCGAGTATTACACATTTGAAATAAAACTACTTTTACGGATTCTATCGCGTTTGTATTTGATTTATAATTTCCCGACGTTTCGAACACTTTACAGTGATCATGGTCACGGGAGGACTGAGGTGTCTTACGTCCAATATGTCATTGTTATTACAGAAATTTATTTATATCTACCCTATAAGATATTAAATTTTGACCCACATTTTTATACAAAATGAATACAATTCATTGCCAGTACAAAAAGAGAATGATTCTATATATAAAAAAAAAAAAAAAAAACTAATCCATCGTTCTGATTTCGATTTTTTTCTGTAAAGTGTAGGTTATAGTTTTTTAGTGATGGAAAATGTGAGACTTTTGAATTCCATGTTTCAGTCAGGATAATGATATCACATGTTATTTGTAATCTAGATAAAAAAAACCTCAAACAGAGAAAAGTTTTTTGTGATGCTTCTGATATTCTGGGTTAAAACCTTGAGGTTGTTATTATTTACTGTTCCATGAGATGCTAACAATAGTTTACATGATTCAGGACTGCATAGGTAAGAGGGCCCTGCTGATACATTATCTATACAGTTAACTATTTTTTTATTATTATCAGAATCGAATGTTTATTATAAATATATATGTGACAAGAATAGAATGACCGCAGCTATATTTATTAGCATAATTATTGTATGAAACAGTAGACCTATATATAACAGTAGTATCATCAATAACAGTTTTTGAACAATAAGCTTTCTCATACACACCAATAAATTTTGAAAATAGGATCAATTTCATCCGTATAGTGAGATTTTTGAAACAATGATAAAAATATTGATAAAACATAAAAGCCTTACAGCATAAAAAATACACAATAATAATTAAAAAATATGATAGTAATGAGACTAACCCTAGTCACATAGAATTCCTGATAGTAGTTAATTGGAATTCATCCTTTATTTCTATTCGGGGAGCATCGATATCTCTACGAATGAAAATTTTTCCATTGTTGGTCCAACAGAATCTAAAATCCTTAGCTTTGGCTACATCTCTCGCTAGAAAAAAAAGTCTTCGACCTTTATTTGTTAGAGCCTCCGAGACATAGACTGGTGTTTGTTGTCCGTTAAATCCTATATCAGCAGAGTTTAGACGGTTATTAGTGTTCTTCTTATTGTAGGATTTGGCTTTTTGAATTATATTATTTTTTAGGATGGTAGATGTAAGTTCAGCTACTATTGAACTTTTACCAGATTTACCAGTTATCCGGAACACATCCCTAACAGCCGTATCTTGGAGAGGCACATCAAGCAATTCGCACGTCTTTTGAACGATATTCAGCAGTTCCATTTTGGTTTCGGTTTTAGCCAGTGCTGGTATATTTCTCAATTCTATAGACGACGACTTAGAAATCCTTTGCATATCTTCTATTGTTGATTCTAATGTAGATATTCTTAACAAGTGCCTTTTTCGTTCGGTTTCAAGATTTTCAACCTTTTTCAACATGTCATCATACTGCTTATTAAGAAAAACAAAATTTTTTTCAATTTCCTCATTGGTATTTTTAATTTGAATATTTTGATTCTTTATTTCAGCAACTTCGAAAATCAATTTATTTAGCATAGTGTTTTGAGTTTCTTTCCAATCATCAAGCATGGTTTTGATTTCGTCTTTCATTGAATAAAATTTTTCTTCGCTTGATTCACGCTGCCTTTTGTTACGTTGGGATACAAAGGATGGTGGTGTGGTCATGGCACAACTAGTATTCGGTATATCGGAGTCGGAGACGGCATGTTGTATACCGCTGGTACTGACAGATTTATATGATCTGGACATAATTTGCGAGAGGTTCAAACTGTTCGTAGTCTCACTTTATGTATAACGTTAAGTAGTTGCGTCTCTCTCGAACACTGTCAACACTTTGATGCAGTAATGCTCTTCACCTCACTGCGCGCCTAGTATTATGATTTTTATATATCTATACATATAATAACAATGTAACGGATCGCTGTCTGAACATGGAAGATATATGAGAAAAAATTATACTGGGACCTTTATCAACACAAACAGAATCCAAAACAATGATTTTTAAAATTTTTGTCTGTTTATCTGTTTGTTTGTCTGTGCGTTTGTGCACGCTAATCTCAAAAACGGCTTATCCGATTTAGACGCGGTTTTCACTAATATATTGTGGTAAGCTTCACTTAACATTTAGGCTATTTTATGTTAATTGGTTTATAAATAAAAAAGTTATGTTAATTTAAAAAATGTTTGGAGTAAAAATCTTTATCGATTCTTTTCAAATTACCTACAAATTATCTTCAGTAAAAATAAATAAACATGTGTTTCAGCATTTGTTGATTTTCACGCTCTGGGGGTGTAAATTAGGCCTGCAAAGCGGGTTGAACGGCTCATTACCGCCAAGCCGAAACTATTAAAGCTAGAAAGATTAAATTTTGAAGCACGTTTCTATTTATGACATAAAGATTCAATATGAAAGGATTTTATGAAAACCGCCCCTAAGGGGGTGTAACAAAGTGGCAAAGTATGTACCTATGGGGAGAAAATTTCTTCATCGATTCTTTTCAAATTACGTACAAATATTCTTCGGTAAAAATAAATAAACACGTGTTTCTCTCTCCCTCTCCATCAATCCTGCACCAGTACCGTTGTGGCGACCAATGCCAGCGTGAGAGCTCACACGATACACATAGTAGACGACAATAGGTTCTTGCCTAAGAGTTAAGATACAGGTTAAGTTTAGCTTCAAAAATGTTCACTCTATAACTCAAATAATAAATCATATCTAACAAGGTCGCAACTTTGCTGGTAAAACAAAACAGTCAAATAAAGGGTGGCGATAATTATATTTTTATCCCATGGTCATACCGTAAATAGTATTTTAATGGCAATATAATTTGTAGAATGAATAGAACTTTGAACCACCTTTTTCTTTAGTATATAGACCGGCTATGGTATATAGACACCCACGTGCCGTACACGTACATCTACGTTGTGCGGGCGGACCACCTCAACCGGGTATCATCTCGAGTTGAAGCCCTCATGCAGTGAACGTCAATACAGGTACTCACGCTTGCGCCGCCAAAGGACCGACGGTAGAGCGTGTCAACCTAGAGTATTTTCTCTCGAACCCACCCTATTGCCTAATTCCGTTAGACAACTAACTCGCAGAAGGCGGCGACCGCATCCCAGTTTCTGACGCTGTTGATTATCGTCCTAGCAACAAACCTTCAAGAACTTGCCTTGCTTTTTCTATTTAACTTTGTCAGAGATGACTTCTGCGTGGACGAAGTCGCGGGCAAAAGCTAGTCATATATATAAATCAATTTTAAAAAAATATTTGCATATGCTTATATAAGTAGTTTTTCTCATTATTTAAACTTTTTATAAGATACAAATTCTTCAGTTTTCAAATACATGAAATGAAGTATATAGTTGTTTTATTTTTTAAGGTTCACCTGAGAATTTTAATTCAAGGAACTAATGAACCTTTCCTCGGTTGGTCTGAAATTTCAAAGTACCGTCAAATAATATTTAACCTGCTTTGCCTAGACATTAAACCAACAAGCTTCTTATATTAAAAATACAATCTTAAAAAATGTATACCAGGAAATTGGAAACATTTTTATCTTAAATTCATGTTAATGTTATTTTTTCTTAAACTCCTTTATTTATGCCTCAATCCTCATATCGTTTATTCCTCATTCCTCGTATTATTTATATATAAGCATATTAAGCGTACTTATAAATATTTCGTTACAAAATATTTTTAATTTGTAATAAAACTCATCATCATCATTCGCCTACTTTTATTACAATTACTTGAGGTCGATACAATATGTACTTTTCTTTTATAGTACATATTGTAAAAGTTATTAGCAATAGTTTTATGACCGGCCGCCTGCCAGACATCAACCCTCCTTGGGGAATGTAATCGTTGACCAAACGGCATCAGATGAAGTTGGCCCAGGTCGTTATAAGGCTATCAGTCGTCTTTCACGACATCCACAAGCAAAGTAAGGGTTGGCAGTATTTGTAGCCGCTAACACACAGCTAATTTGAATTTGAAATGAAACTATTTTTACGGATTCTATAATCATTTCACCAGGCAGTGTGATAATTACGTCATATCCTTCTCTCTTTGAGGGGAGGTCATTAACGTCCAACAATGAAAGTTGATAGGCTGATACATGTATGATATAAGTAGAGATATATGTAGATGTATAGATGGACGATAGATAGAAAATATCAAGACAATTGCTGCTGTCCACTACTATCACTGTCTCTTTGTGGATTTCATCCGTAGCACTATAAAAAAACACAATAATAAATGTAAATGTAATATTCCCTAATTTTATCATTACTTTACTCAAATATCTGTTGACTTGACCTATGAAATGACATCACAATCATAATACACTATCATACTACGCTATCATACATAATTTCATTTGATTGTTTTAACGTAGGTATATAATTAGTTAATATTTTTTTCTTATAACTTAATGATATGCTCATCAAATATGTATAACAAAAGATTATCAATATATAAATAAATATGGTGATTAGTAAACTAAAAACGTTGACTTCTAATGATGAACAATAGTTAAATTTATTAAAATATTTTTTCATTAAGAAAAATATTTCCCGTGTGGTGACGGAGTAAGAATACTATTCGCCACCCCATATCGTACCCGTGGGTGATCGTACGAGACGACTAAGGGATATAAAATGCATACAACATCTATGCGAGAGAAGGAAAACTCGAAACAAAACCCTATACCAACACGTCTAACCAGCGCGATATATTAGGTTAATTTCCCTCCTATTATGGAGGAGGCCCGAGCCCAACAGTGGGACTTTATGGGCTGTGCTGATGATGATGAAGAAAAATATATTTTAAACCTTATCTAGTATAATCGTTTCACTTTAACTATTGCCGGCAATTTCAGTATGGCCGCCGTCCCAAGATGGCAGATTACATTTTTCTTTTCAACCCTCTTAATATGGCTATCAAATAAAAAGCTATGCAAATATATGTTTCTTTTAGTAGTGATTTAATTGACAAAATGCATCCATTCATTTATCCGTCAGCCCGTAGACGTTTACTGTTGGATAGGTATCCCCACTAGAATGCCAATGAAAACGATCATGTGCTACTTGTGTGTAACGACACCCTGCGAGTTTTATGAGGGTTCATCCTACGCTGCATCCTCTGATTCGTGGTCGTTACTTGAGAACATTTTTTTTTCCAACGGTTTTCGATTCAAGGAACGATGTGATCAGGTCGCTTTTATTTCGTGGCCAGAAGTTCGTAGCACTTCTTGCCCTACTGCGACGGCTACCAATATGAATTCACGGAATGACGGCACAAGGTACCGGTGTACTTTAGTTGCATCCATAATTTTTTGAAGTGGCATTATGTCATAATCGCACGTTTCGCTAATCCACCATTAGCGATTACAGTAGGTGTTCAACCTTTCCCAGAAGATAGCTGCTACCCACTATCCTGATAAGACTCTCAGCCAACTGTTACGATTTCCACGGGCAAACAAGGGATGGCAACAATCGTATCTTCATCCCATCACCACATAGGCAAAGAGTACATTAGCACGAGCAATGCCGTGAGTATAAACTAGTAATGCTATAATTGCTATACTTAGCAGATTTGCTGGCAACTGCAATTAGTGTTGTAAGGAGAGTTCGTCCATTCTCCTAGTGATCCCTCCTCTTCCTTAGATTTTGGCTATTTTCACAAGAAAAAGCGGTGATGAAAATTCTGATTTTACTATACTAACTATAGTATTTAGTTTCATTTTCCTCTAGCAATATTAATATACAATAGGATAGAATTTTGTTATGGCAAAAATATACTGAATATACAAATCATAGCTTAAGAAATAATTATTAAAAGAATACAAATCAGGCAAAGTGTCTATTTTTGCTACGATTTGATCCTAATTCAGCATTATGCTGGCTATAAGTAACCAACGCTGGTCTGCTGTTAGCACCAGTATATGAAATATTTGTATATATATATATATATACAAATATTTATAATATGTACAGTGCGTAACACAATACATATTATACTAAAAATTGTTGCATAGGTATATTATAATAGCGTGTAGCTCACGCACTAACGGGGGCTTGTCAGTTTTTTTTTTTTTTGTTTTTTTGTTAACGCAGTGGTTCAAGAATGCATTTTTAGCACTTACCCCCGCCTGTTGGAAAAAAGAGACGAGGAGTGTGGGACTCGCTAGCCCCGTGGCTAGAATACCCACTAAACTCTTTCCACTGCGATCGCTATTAGCCGAGAGGGCTTTGACAGCTTAACCGGACTATGGGTGAGCGCTGAGGGCTCTCAACCCGGTGGGTTGTCAGTTGCCAGCGCAGTCAATTATATACGGAAAATCAGAATCATCAAGTTATATCAGAGAATACACGTCTTTTATTTAACAGTGGCGACGAGGATAAAAATCGGTTTAAATATTAGGTATTGTAAAAGTGTGATAAGACGATTTAACAATAAATAAATAATGTCAGTAGGAAATAGCAAAATTAAATTTAATAAGAAAAGGCAATTTATAGGCTTTTTGGAAACGCAAGGAATCTATTTATCTTTGCTTCTCGTCTGTCCTGCGGGAAAGAACGGTGTGATGGTTGACACATTGTTCTCTTCACTTATAAAATAAATGTGAATAATCATGGATGAAAATAATATTATAATTCATAAAGTATAATTTATTACAAATATTAACTCAAAAGAAAAAAAAAATACAATTATTAATTAATTATTCAGTCTTTTTTTCTTTACTCTGCATGTTCTCAACTACCTGAAATATATAATAAAAAAATGAAAATTAGTGTATTGCCTTATTTAAAGATATATTTTATACAACGTTATATCGAGAATATCAGTGAAATAGCTGGTTAAGCCATTTCATTCTAATTTCATTAATATTTAGTACTATCTATGTATCCAACAATATCGCATAAATCTTTAATGTAAATAATATCTGAAAATATTATAAGAATCATCGAAATGTGTTCTGTCAGTGATTGTAACAGCATACCTACTATTTTCGCCAATATCTTCAATGTTAAGATTTTATCTATCTACTGTTTTATTATAGGCATGGATTAAAATAAAATTAAATTAACAAATAACCCGTTTTATTTATAGTAATAAACGTAATATTGTATGAATTCTTTTCTGGATACGTTAGGTACATAATCTGTCAAAAAATAAGTACTTTCTAACGCTAGTTGGACGGTTCGGAATGGAGTTTAGTTTCTAATTAACTATTTTTTATTGGGACGCTATTTTCTTCAAAATCTTGGTTATATTTAAAAGGAAACTATTTTTACTGATTTTATCGCGTATTTGACTTTTTGTATTTGACTTTTTATTTGCCGACATTTCGAACATTAAAAATAGTTTTATTTTAAATGTGTAGTACTCGCTTAAACTTCAGAAAATAATTTATATTATCTTCTCGTAGTTATTTTCACCATACCCCCCGATAAAATGAGTTATTGAATCCTATTTTTACTCTGTCAATACATAGAATTAATAAAGTATAATAAATATTAAATATATTTTTTCATATCATGTTATTTTAATTTTTAATAATTAACTAGATGTGATTAATAAAATTTTGTCATTTTATCCATCAGTATATCGACGCCCACCGGTAAGCTTAGGGCTCAAGGGTAAATAATACCAAAACTGTTAAGCTAAGCATTACGTTAAATACTTCAGCCGAATTAATCACATAGGTAAGTAAAGCCTGATGACATATTTTATTCTTAACTCATCAAACTTTATCTATAAACTTTAATTAATGATTAATATAGATTATAAAAATAGGTGGATTGACGACACAGAGTCGTAAGAAGGCGTTGGATACAAGTGCTGCAAGACCGTTCTAGTGACATTTTTGTGGAGAGGTCTATGTCTAAAAGTAGACATGTCTACGGGCTGATGTATCATCATCATCATCATCATCATCTCAGGTCATAATATGTCACACTGTTGGGCTCGAGCCTCCTCCGTAATGAGAGCGATATAAAACTATTATACCACGCTAGTCAGACGTGTTGGTATAGGGTTTTGTTTCGGGTTTTCCTTATTTTGCATAGATGTTATATTGCCTTTTATATCCCTTAGTCGTCTCTTACTATCACCCACGGGTAAGATAGAATAGGTGGTGATTTGTATTCTTACTCCGTCACCACACGGATAAATGTTGTATCTATGGATAGATTATAGAGATTTGCAAAGTTATATAAAGTATTACTTACAGACTTAGCGTTATCAACAAATTTGTTGAAATTATCCTTCATAGCATCAGGATTGAAAACATCTTTTACTTTATCATTAAATGAGTCAATCATATCTCCGAGACCCTTCTGGATATCGGCAAAAGATGGAGCGGTGTTGGTTTCAGCGGGAGCATCGCGTTTCACGAATGCGTGAACCTGTAATATGATACAAAATTAATATTTCCCATAATAAAATGCTGCTGGGATAATAAATCTATTTTCTTTTCATGATAAAGAGAACTCGTGCCCCACAATGAACTGAATGTGAGCCGAAAGTCGTTAAAGAAGTAAATATTTCGTTGTTCCAGTGGCATAATTATACAAAAATCAGTCGCGAAATTTTAAATTTGAACCCTAAACTCGGGCAACAAAAAATGTTAAAGAAGTTGTGATAATTTATATCAAGTTTTAAATTTGGAACAGCGTCCGATCAAACTGAATAGGTATTTTCTTTATTACTTAACATGTGACTTATGTCCATTATCATCAAAACCACAACAAACTTTGGTTAACACTAAAAGTAATTTAATCATCAATATTACATAAAATTACGTATCATTGTTTAAATTGAACATCAGTCATGATGTTGGTGGTAAATGACTATTAATATACTATTTTTAGAAATAAATCAATAATACATAATTAATATAATTCATCCCCACAAGCTGTTTTCTACCGTGACATAAAAAAAATACTTTTGGCACTCAATAACCCGTTTAGTAACGTAGTCTTAACTTACAAAAAGTTCATTGATGCTAAACTCCGAAACCGTCAAACTGATTTCAATGAAATTTTGGGAATATGTATGCTTGATTCCAGCTTAAAAGACTATAAAATAAAATCTAACTAAAAATAATTATAGGAAGTAATGCATTCCAGATGGAACTAGTATTATAGAAAAATAAATGAAGGTACTCACGCTGATTAGGCAGATAGCCAGAACTATGAAGAAGAGTTTATTCATTTTGTATTGATTACTAGAACGTCTTCACTATCCAACAACAGACTTGATACTGAAGCTTTAACGTACGATAACTCTTATATCTTGATAGTCAGGCCTGATGTTTGTGATGTCGGTTATCTCAATGACCCTACAACGCTAACTACATAATTAGTATATTAGTTATATTAGTTTGTTTTATTTACTAATTATTATATTCGAAAATTTCAAAAATATATTGACTGTATTTTTTTGTTATGTATCTATGTGAATAATAAGGGTGTAAAATCATTAGCGCTATACCTAGTAAAATAGTTTTTTTTTGTTCCATACATTATTCTTACTAATATTATAAATGCGACAGGCTGACCGACCGCATTCGTAACGACGACGTAAGAGAGCGAGTAGGTATGAAAGAGAGTATTGGTGTAAAGATGCGAAAGGGCATGCTCCGATGGTTCGGACATGTGGCAAGAATGCCGAACGAACGTCTGGTTAAGAAGATATACAATGCGAAAGTGGAAGGATGTAGGTACCGAGGGAGACCGAGACTAACCTACCTAGACCAGATCGGTCATGTACTAAAGGAAGGTGGAGTCAAGAGTCTCCGAAACCGGCGAACGTGTATAAAGAGAATTATGAATGTTGAGGAAGCGAGTGAAGTATGCAGAGATAGAGTTCTCTGGCACTCTGCTCTCTCTGCCTACCCTGCAAGGGATATGGCGTGATGATATGTATGTATGTATGTAATATTATAAATGCGAAAGTAACTCTGTCTATCTGTCTGTCGCTCTTTCACGCCAAAACTACTGAACCGATCTATATGAAATTTGGTACACAGATAATCTAGAGCCTGATAAAGGACATAGGCTACTTTTTAATGCAAAAAAGGGTTGTAAAGTGGGTGAAAAGTTGTAAGGATTATCGTCATTTTTAAAGCCAGAAGCTTGAAACTTATTTTAGGTTATTGATTAGATATAAATAAATATGACATTAAAACTTCGTAAAAAAATTACCATTAACGGGTAAAAGAAAAATAGAGGATGAAAAACTTTAGGCAAGTTACCTTTTATGCGGGCGAAGCCGCGGGCAGAACCTAGTTTTTTTATATAATGTTTAGCTATATTCTTCTTAAACTTCAAAATGCTTTAACATTTTCTTTTATTGCTTATGGTGGCAAACGAACAAGCAGCACACCTGATGGTAAGTATTACTGCCGCCCACGGACCTTTGCAATACCAACGGTATAGATCAGTCGCTGCCTACCATTACAAACCCCAAACCCACCCACTTGGACTTCCGGCTCTCTCACTCACCGAACGAAGCGCAATAGCACATTGCCATTACTCAGACGTCTGCAAGAGTGTGGTACTACCCCGGACGGACCGGCCCGCGTCTGTAGACAGAAAACAACAGCGTGGTCCTACGACTATCATGTTACTCAATTATTTCTTTGTGATTGCCTTGCTTATTATATTTTTAAGTAATATTTATTGAATATCTATAGTTTTACGAAAACGATTCGATTCCCACGCCAGACAGTATTCCGTGCGATTAATTAATTGTTGCTCTGAGTTTGGTTGTATTTTATGTCTTAATGTATGTATATAAAGACCCTCCTAATGCATTTCCTCAGAGCAGGGAAAACTTGAAACTTTTTTTTTGGTAGGCTATGGCCCGGACACACGTCGCCCGCTCCGTGCGGGGCGACGGAAGGACAACGCGTGGCCCCATAACTTACCTTATTCCCTCCCCATCGCCATTGGCTCGGCCACTGGTACCGCTTCCTTGCCATCCGTAGTCAGCCCGGCGGGTTACCCTTTCGGATACCAACCGACTATTCCCCTCTCCAGTCACCCGCGGCCTCAGCTAGGGCGGCATCAGGCGCAAATACTCGCGCCTACGCCGCCCCAGGCGTCGGCGGCGGAGCGTGTCACCGAAGAGGATTTCCTCTCGAAGCCGCCCCGCCACCTCCTTCCGCGAGACAATTGTCTCACAGAAGGCGGCGACCGGTCCCAGTTCCTGGTGCTGCCAACCATCGCTAAGGCGATGCTGCGTCGGCAGCGTGGTGATTATCATTTGTTCTTTTCGAGAGCTTTACATTCAATACAGCAAATTTTTTCCCAAGGAGGGTTAACATCAAACAGATCAGTGGTCATAAACTATTGCCCATGACTGTTGTAATATGTACACTATGGAGAGAAGTTGCGTTGCACATTGCGTCGACCACAAGTAATTGGTATAAGAGAAGGATCATGATGACTATTACTTCTTTAAAATTAAATTTTGATTTCTCTTTTTTATTTTACAATACGACCTTCTCCATAGTGGGTTGTAACTTTAATATATTAAGCTGGTCAAATAGTGTGCTATGTATTTCTTACAAATATCAAGAAAAGTTTTCTTTTTAATTTATACAGTACATAAAGAGCATTAAGGTTCATAAATTAATTTTATCTAAGTAGGATATTGGACAAAGCCGGCTCGTTGCTTATTCGATTCACTTTAATGCATGTGTTCCGGACTAGACAATGAAATAATTGAAGAGCAATCCTTTTAATCAAGCTATTGTGCGTATTTCTTTAAGCCTTTATTAATCGATTTTTTTCGCAATTCATCTGATAATCCAAGTACCTATTATCCAAAAATAAAAGCTACAATTTGAGACTACTTATATCACATATTTACTTTCACAGATATTTATGAAATAACTTCTGGCTCCTTACGGTAACTCCCAAACAGAGAGTGGTGATATATTATCGTGTCTAAGAAAAAGAATTTACACATCTCGAAGAAGGATTTTTATAAATTTCTTTAATAAGTATATTATAACTTCCAAAATATATCGCTATTATTTTACGATATAAACGAGAAAACTACACGGAATATTATCTAGATATGCAAAAGCAACAACAATAATCTGGATGCAAGGCAGAAGTGTATTGTGTTATTTTTTATTTTCGATTTCATATCCAAAATCTGTGACAAACGCAAACGACGACTGATGACATTTCTATACTTTGGCTATTGTCGCATAAGCCGCAAGCGTCAATAGTACGCGATTAATCGTGCGCGATTGCGATCCGCCGTGATGTACGATAATGAGCCGTAACGGTGATGTTGTCTTTAAAAAAAAATATCACTCATCAGCGTTACTATAATTGTTTTCATTGTACTTTGGCTATTTGAAACAAAGAAATAGGTATGATCGTTAATATTAATCGTCACACCATTTAGTTATGAATGAGTATTAAGTAACGAAAATATTATATTTCTAAGAAAATATAGCGATAACAAATACCTATGTATTATTGCTTACGATATTGACGATAACTATTTAAGATTTTTTTTATTGCCTATGGTGGCAAACGAGCAAACAGCACATCTGATGGTAAGTATCAATGTCGCCCATAGACTTTTGCATTACTAAAGTTACAACTAGACCGCTGCCCACCAATAGAAACCTAAACCCAACCCAGTTGGGCTTCCAGCTCTCCCGCTCACCGAACGAAGCGTAATAACACATTGCCATTACTCAGACGTCGATCTTCTGCGAGAGTATGGTACTACCCCGGACGGACCGGCCCGCGGCTGTAGACAGAGAACTGTCCACAGCGTAGTCCTACCACTGTTGTAACGTATTGTCCTACCACTATGCAAAGATAACAATAAAAGAAAAGTTCTCATTTTTTCTTATAATATTTAAACCATTAGACATTTTAACATTGCTATACAACGTAATTCGAAATAATATGTTTTAAAAAAATGTTTATTTCGGGTAATTTTTGTGGTTAAGCGAAACAGTTTATCATATAGGAATTTAACTTGGGAAGCCCTTAAGCGGTATCATATTTAAAAATTTAGTATAGAGTTTTTTTTTTGCCCTTTCTGTATGATCTATGTTATAACGTAGGCACAGAGGTATTTTTTTTAAAGTGATGAAATCCTCCTCTCGTCTTTGGAGAAAAAATATTTTACTATTACGAAATATTTTTAACTAGAGACAGTTCCATTTAGTTATAAGTATCCTATCCTAGACGTGAGGTCTTCAGTCCTATTATAAATTATCGAAGATATATCTCCATAAATATACCTCTTTCGCTGATTATCGGACTCTCCAAGAGTGGATTTTTTTTTTTGCGGTGGACTATGGAGAGTCCACGCTCCGCCAAATCGGTCCGGGGCGACGGCAGAGGCGGCGCGCGTCCCCACAGACCCACGCTCAACACCCTCTCTTCGCCGTGCGAGCGGGCCACCGGTACCCGATCTTTGTTTTCGTTGGCCCGCCCGGCAGTTTACCCTCACGGGTTCCTCTCGAGTCGATGCCCCGACAGCTTTCGCCCTCACGCAGTGGCCTCACTTCGGGTGATCGGACTAAGAGTGGATAATGCCATATCGACGTTTGAGAAATTTAGTAATTTACTACTTCGGTGAGCGAGAGAGCTGGAAGTCTAAATCTTTATTACTATTGGCATTGACCTGAACCATCGTCATCATCATTCTCCTGCTCTTATCCCAATTACTTGAGGTCGATACAATATATAATCTTCTTTCATAATACATATTTTAAAAGTTATTGCCAATAAATTTATAACCAGCTGCCTGCCAGACGTCAACCCTCCTTGGGAATGTAATTGTTGACCAAAAGGCATAGGTTAGTCCAGGTTGACCTTATCCGTCACTACCTATATGGATAATATACGTCACTAAGTCTTTTATCATATCGGCTTATCTTCGTCCCAATGTTGGACCAAGCCTCCTCCACAACGGGAACTGGGATAGATGGTATGATCTATTATTATACGCTGATTAAATGTATTACTAAATGGTTTTATTTCGCGTTTTCCTTCTCTTGCATAAATGTCATCTGAATATTATATACCTTAGTCATATTGTACGACGGACACACGGATAAGAAAAGGAGTGATGAATTATATTCTTACTATGTCCCCACACGGGAACACACAAACACATTGAGCCGAGTATCGAAGATTCGATTACCATGAAGGACAATTCTTAGTGTGATCTACAAATATTTTTTCTGAGTCTCGAATAGATTTGTGTCCGTTAATTATGTTTTAATGTTTCCCATGACACAAAGATTTATCATTAGTGTGGCTTAAAAAAAGGGTAAACAATTATCAAAAAAACATACTGCTCAATGCATATAATTATTTGATAATCTTTACTTTGATCATCCTTGTAGCTCGTTAGTCCATTGGCGTAAACTTGTTATTCTGGATTCAGAGTTCAACTTTTAGTTTAGGTAAAAAAGAATGTTTTCTGAAATGATAAACCTCAGTGGTAACGGGACTAACTAAGAAATAAATTTTTAAAAGTAACGTAAAATCTTTCTCCATTTTTAAGTTTATTATATTACAGCTTTTAAAGAAAAGTAAATTTTTATATTTATCTCAAATACCTATTATTTGAAACAAAACTACGTTTACGGATTTTATCGCGTTTGTATTTGATTTTTAATTGCCCGACGTTTCGAACAATTTACAGTGATCATGGTCTTGGAAGGGCTAAGATGTCTCACGTCCAATAAATCATCGTTATTACAGATATTTATAACTACCCACTAAACTGACTACTTTCAGTTATTAAATTTTGACCCACATTTTTTATACAAATTTATTGCAAAATTAAAATGATTCTATATAAATATTGTATTGTTTATGATTTGTTATTATTAAAACATTTAATTAGATTATACTCGTAGCATAGATATCTTAAATAGAATTACTTTGCAATAATACGCTTGCGGCCACCAGCTGAGTTTCTATTGAATTTAATTTCAATATTGATTACTCGCAATTAAATACCTAGTTACATCCTCTAATTGAGTCTTGCGATACTCAATTGAAAAGGAGTAAAATGTTGGCCACGGTATTCTCACTCGATCATTGTATGGCAAATCTATACTAATATTATAAAGCTGAAGAGTTTATTTGCTTGAACGCGCTAATTTCAATAACTACTGGTCCGATTTAAAAATTATTTTATTGTTAGATAGGTCATTAATCCAGAAAAGCTATATATCATCACGCTAAGATCAATAGGAGCCGAGCACTAAAGAAGAATGTTTCATAATGTTTTTTTTTTTTCTTTTTAAGAGCTTCCGCTGTGTAATCGGTTAAAGTTTCGTTAAAATCATGTTTGTCAGAATTATTCCCCATTAAAAGTTTCTACGTAAACGTAGTTGCGAGTTAAAGTTAGCGTTAGCCCAATGTAACTTCGACTGCATATATGGCGTAGTGGTTAAGATACCGACCTTCCGCGCCAGTGCCGGGGGTTCAATTCCTACGTAGGATAATATTTTGAGTGATCCACAAAGTGTTGCTCTGAGTCTGGGTGTAATTTGTCTGCGTTAATCATATGTTTATAAAGTCCCCCGCAATACAAGAATTATTTCCTTAGTGCAAGGTAGTGTTTTTTGAAAAAAAAAACTATTTTACGCGGATGAAGTCACGGCCAGAAGCTAGTACTATGTAAAAAAATTAGGAAAAAACAAAACAATATAAGTAATTCATCATTTCCATTCTTCCAACAATATTAATAATTAAATACGTTTGACCTTCAACGGCAGCCTTGGTACTCATATATTCCGCATTACCCTTTTATAAACAGCAGCCATTATTTACTCAGGACGAAACATTTATTACATATATAAGTATAGATTGGGTCCGAAGTTGTTCTTGCCGGGGTTTTTAATGTTTGCGTGGGCCCGCATTCCGGGTTATATGATGTTTGTGATGGTACTGAAATTCTTTTTTAATAATGTTTTCGTTGCTATAATTGTGTCCACGCGACAATACGTAAAAATTTATAAAATTTATTTATTCATTCTTTTTCCTTTTTATATACGAATTATCACAGCTATCTAAGCTGGGAGATCAACTACCACGGAGAGGCATCCGGTTAAAACACAAGACGCGCAATTGAAAATGTTATTATAAGTTTTCAAAGAGATAAATTTGAAGATTTTCGTGTGGATGGAGTAAGAATACAATTCGCCACATTCTATATTGTGCCCATGGGTGTCGTAAAAGATGGCGAAGGCATAATATATGTATTGCATGAGCAAGAGAACGATAACTCGAAATAGAATCTTATACCAACAAATCTGACCAGCGTGGTTTAATATGTCTCTTTCCTTTTTATTACGGAAGAGGCTCGAGCAGAGCAGTAGGACGTGCATGCTGTAAAATGATGATGATGATTAAATTGGAAGTTATTAATTTAAATATTACTAATTAATAATCAATTGCATGGATGGTGTAGTGGATATGACTGTCTATCAAATTCAAATTCATTTATTATGCATAAACCCTGCGAGGGCACTTACATATTGACATTTTTTTACATTTAAAGTTAATCTAATAAACTACCACCGGATCGGAATGAGACCGCTACTGAGAAGATCCGACAAGAAACTCAGTGGGTTTGTCTATTTATATTTTATCTATGTTATTATAATTTTTTTCATTTTTTATATAAAAAAAAATAGTACATGTTTATTATTTAATTAGCTTCAGTGCGATGCCCTTCGAACGCAATAGTTAAAATACAATAAATAAAGACCATGGCTGGCCCGGATCCCACAAGCGGCACCCGATCACGAGTTAACTAATAGAGCAGCAATCACTCCCCTCAACCACCTTGGAGGGAAGAGAGAGCCCCGATCCATGCAGCTACCGCAAGCGGACCTTTCAGTGAGCATGACCAATACCATGATGTACTATAAATGCAAAAAAGTCAAAATTCGTCAGGCAACACACGCTACGCTTTACAAGTATGTATGTATAATTATTAAAAAGAAATAGTAATTAAACAGTTTAAAAAAAATAATGTAATTGCTGAAAGAGGAGCTGCTCATAGCCAGTCTGAACTATCACTTAGATAATCCGAGATTTTATAATAACCGTTTTTACAGAGTCTGTTCTTGACAGCCCTTTTAAACTTGTTCACAGTCATATCTCGGATATCTTTTGGTAATTTATTATAGAAGCGTATACATTGCCCCATGAATGACCTATTAATTCTTTCAAGACGCGTACTGTGTACAACTAATTTGTCCTTATTCCGAGTATTCACACAATGAATGTCATAATATCTTTCAAAGTTACTGAAATTTCTTTTTACATACAAATCATTTGCATATATATATATATATATATATATATATATATATATATATATATATATATATATATATATATATATTGTGATACAACAGTCAGAATATTCACCTCTTTGAATTTCTCTCGAAGTGAAACTCTTGGGCCTAGATTATAAATTGCGCGGACAGCCCTTTTTTGCAGAACAAAGATACTACTCAAATCCGCGGAGCATCCCCACAGCAATATGCCGTGAGACATAAGACTATGAAAATAAGAGAAGTAAACTATTCTAGCTGTTTCAATATCAGTCAATACTCGAATTTTTTTGACCGCATAAGCCGCTGAGCTAAGCCTGCTTGACAATTTTTCAATATGAGGGCCCCATTGGAGTCTAGTATCTATAGTGATGCCTAGAAAATCGGTTGATTCCACAAGGTCTAGAGCCACACCATTCACTTGAACATTGGTTCCCACTTGTCTTACATTAGGTGTGGTAAATTTAATACATTTTGTTTTGTTCTCATTAAGAACTAGATTATTTGTGTTGAACCAATGAACAACGTTAGACAGTGCGTTGTTCACATCGTCAAAATTAAGCATTTGTCTTTTAATTTTAAATAACAAAGATGTGTCATCTGCGAACAACACAATGTTTTGATTGTCTCCTATATAGTAGAGTAAGTCATTAATATATACAAGGAACAGAAATGGCCCCAGAATGGACCCTTGCGGAACGCCCATTTCAATAACAGAACCAGATGATCGTGCACCATTAATATCGACCCTCTGAATTCAGTTGCTTAGGTAAGAAATTAAAAGCTCAAGAGCGTTATTCCTGACCCCATAATGATATAATTTTCTGATAAGGGTTTCGTGGTGCACACAATCAAATGTCTTAGATAAGTCGCAAAATATACCCAAGGCATCATGCGATTCCTCCCAGGCTGCAAAGATATTCTTTAACAATTCGACACCCGCATCAGTAGTAGAGGAATTCTTAGTGAAACCAAATTGATTTTTATGGAAAATACTATGTTTGTTAAAATGACTCAACATCTGATTAAGCAAAATTTTCTCAAATACTTTACTAAGTGTTGGTAGTATGGAAATAGGGCGAAAATTGTTAACATCTAACATACTACCAGATTTGTGCAAAGGAATTACTCTACTAAATTTCATGCGTTCAGGCAACACACCTCGAGCTACACAACCATTAAACACACATACCAGGTGGGGAGCAATAATAGATATTATAAAATTAACAGTCTTTACAGATAAGCCCCACAGATCTGCTGTCTTTTTAATATTAAGAGTTTTAAAAGACTTTAAAATATCACTGCCGAACGAATGTCTGGTTAAGAAGATATACAATGCGAAAGTGGAAGGATGTAGGCACCGAGGGAGACCGAGACTAACCTACCTAGACCAGATCGGTCAGGTACTGAAGGAAGGTGGAGTCAAGAGTCTCCGAAACCGGCGAGCGTGTATGAAGATAATTATGAATGTTGAGGAAGCGAGTGAAGTATGCAGAGATAGAGTTCTCTGGCACTCTGTTCTCTCTGCCTACCCTGCAAGGGATATGGCGTGATGATATGTATGTATATATGTAAAATATCATTCACACTGACATCTGAAAATTTAAAGGAAGTGTTACATTTCACAATGCATTGTTTAAGGAGCGATTCAGCTAAATTAGGAGATGACGCTAAAGATTTGGTCTTTAGTACTGACACATTTGTAAAATAGTTTTCAAATTCTGTCGCCACTTCGTTATCCGCTTTCACAATTTTATCACCTATTTTTAAATTAAAATCCTTTTTCCGTACAATTTTTCTACCGGTTTCACTATTTATCACTTTCCTTGTCATTTTAATTATATCACTAGATTGTATAATTTTGCTTCTCAAATAAATAGATTTAGCAGAGGAACAGGCGCGTTTTAATATTTTTGAATAATTCTTAACATATTGCAAAAATACTGGATTGTAGTTATAAGATTTTTCATCATAGAGTTCATATAACCTTTTTCTACTCTTGAAGATACCACAAGTAGCCCATTCACTAAAACCAGTCGGCACTGCAACTTTTAAATTTTGGGTTTAAATATTGTATTGAATCCAGTGTCAATTATGCGGAATAGGGATGTGTATAATTCATTAGGATTATCATGAATAGGCAACAGCGGCATCTTCATACTCAAGTTGTATCTAAAATGCTCTAAGCGGCTAGTGGTCATTGGAACAAAGGTAATACTTTCAGGTTGAATCCTACTAGTTCTAGGAAGTACAACAAGTTGCCCACAGTGATCCGACTCTAAAGCACTTATAATAGATTTATTTATGGGCTTGACATTTGTAAATATATTATCTATACAAGTTGCACTCCCAGCAGCTATCCTAGTAGGTTCTAAGAAAACATTATATAAATTGTATGATCTCATTAATGTTATAAATTTTTGTGTTATGTTATTATTGTCTAATAAATTTATATTAAAATCCCCCACATATCGCAACATTTTTATTAGAAGGGGAGATTTTGAATAAGATCCTCTAGATATTTTTCAAAAACATCATATGGTGAACATGGAGGTCTGTATATGCACAAGACTATGAGCTGCTCACACTCAATACAGGCAATTTCAATTACACGTTCAATAGAGAGTCTTGTAATATCATTTCTTTCTTTAAATTTAAGGGTATTATTTAAAAAAAATTATCAATGAGCCACCTCGTATCATACTGACTCTATTGAAGGAGCTAGCAACCTGGTGATTAGGAAAATTAAACATTAGCTGATTATTCTTGAGCCAGTGTTCAGTAATACAAAGAATATCTATCAGGTAATCATTCAAGAATAATTCTATTTCCAAATCTTTACCCGACATACCCTGAATATTTTGATGTACCAGGTTGAAACACTTAGAACTATACTTAGAAGTATCGTACCAAGTATCGCGGGTGCGTGAGATCTTTCTTTCGATCGTTTATTTAGGTCTAGATTTTTTTATTGTTTATGGTATGGTATGGTATGGCAAACAAGCATAGAGCGCACCTGATGGTAAGTGTCACTGCCATCCCATGGACCTTTGAAATACCAATGGTCTAGGCAGCTGCCTACCAATATAAACCCCAAACTCATCCCAGTTGGGCTGCCGGCTCTCTCGCTCGCCGAACGAAGTGCAATAGCACATTGTCATTACTCAGACGTCGATCTTCTGCGAGAGTGTGGTACTACCCTGGACGAAAACTGTCTACAGCGTGGTCCTACCACTATTACAATAAATTATTTCCCGTAATAGTATGTTTATAAAATACTCAACAAGATAACAATTAGTTTCTTAAGAATATTATTTTTAAAAGAAATTTAATACAATGTTCTAGATATTTGAGCTAATCCTAAAATTTCGAAATGTTGCAATGGGTTAAAAGATATCGAGGAAAAATTTCCGCTAATTAAAACTTCATCTCAATTCTTTGGGTCTCTCCCTGCTGCTTATTATTATAAGCACCCTCTTAGTGCTTAATATTATGAGGCATTAGGAGGAGCGAGCGGAGATTATGATGGAACTAAGTTATTCGTGATAAATGGTGCTTAAATAGCATTTTTACTATCGTTTTAATAGCGTGAGTGATTTTACTTATATTCTCTTAGGCATGGGAAAAATAAATATGTTGCCGGACTGAAAATTGTCCATATAAATTGTAAAATCAGCAACATTCTCCTGTGAAACTTATAAAACCTAATACAGTCGCCAACCCAAGCGTCCAAGGGCGAAGATATCTATCATGGTGATGATATGTGTTTAACAATGAACGTCGATAGACTGATGGATAAATGGATGGTAGAAATATTCTGAAATAAATTCATATCAAAATAATTATTTTAAATATAAAATCCCTTTTAATATAGATATAATCAGTGTAAATATAATAGGTATAGATATAATCAGTGTTTACAATAATTTAAGACATTTGTTTTTCATTTTTATAATATCATTTTTTTAATTCATTTCCAGTGTTGATCTAGGTATTCTTCATTTAACAGCATTCTACGTCGAATATCTTTATGAATATTTTATAGCAATTATTAGAAATTTTCTAAAGAATTGGGCGTTGTACTTGTGCCTGTTAAATCGTTGAACTGAAAAATAAAGATATAAAATAGAAATAAATAAATAGACAACTAGGTAGTGTACTGCGCCTGATGTCGCCCTAGTCGAGGCCGCGGGTGACTGGGCTGGGGAATAGTCCGTCACCTGCAGAGAGGCTGACCGCGCGAGGGCGTCGACGGGGGGACAGTACCCGAAAGGCTAATCTGCCTGGCTGGCCACGGATGTCAAGGAAGCGGTACCAGTGGCCGGTCCAGTGGCGATAGGGTGGGAATGCGGTGGCTTATGGAGTCACGCGCTACCCTTGCTCAACCCAGACGAAACGGGTGGCATGTGTCCAGACCTTAGCTTACCCCAAAAGAAAAAGTAGCATGTCGTAAAAATACACAATAAAATTGACTTTTATTACATTACAAGAAAACATTTTAAATATTTATAAATCTCTTTGAATAGCGTAGATTGTGTTTATCATTCGTTTATTTACATTAAATTATGAAAGCGAGAAAAACATAGGTCTAATTTTTTTCAAGTTTGAAAAAAAAATACTTAACCGTTCGCTATATCACGTACTTAGATGTATTCGTAGTGGTAAATACGTGTAAGTACTTCTTAAGTCGCTTAAGCTTTTTTTCTCACGGTATTTTCGTCATACAAAAAAGTTTGCGAATCAGTATTAGAAATTCCATAAGAACTTTCACTTCAAAAATGTACTCATCATCGTCGTCACTATTCTACTGCTCTTATCTTAATTAATTAAAGCCGATGCAATATGGACTTTTCTTCCATCGCACATATTGCAAAAGTAATTGGCAATGGTTTTATCAACGGCCATGTCTGACGTCAACAATCCATAGGAATATTATTGTTGACAAAACGGCATCAGCTTGAGTTGTCTTAGGTGGATATAAAGGTCTTAATCGTCATTTACGTCATTCATGAACAAAGCAAGGTTTAGTAGAATCTGTAGCCACTATCACAAAGTATTAAGTATAACCAATATGTAAACACGGTATTATTAATGATTTTAAAATGCATTTTACATATTCTTACAAGCCAATGCAGGGAGGTTTTTCTGTACTCGCTGAAACAAATCAACATCTACGACGAAACATCCACTAAAAACCTCTAGTAGCTATGGGACTACGGACTGTAGACTAGCGATATGAGACTCTGTCTACTGTTAGCTGGTTTTTGAGAAAATAATACTATACAGGACATACTTTTTATACAATTTCCAGCTTTTTATCTCTACTATAGATTAATTTTGAAATCTTAGCTATAGAATGAATATACTCGTATAATCCCATATGAATATAGTATTAAAAATCTAGTATTATCTAACTATTATCTTCATTTGCTTTAATATATGACAGTCCCAATTATTAGGCAGAAACCTTCTGCATTAAGGGAAGTAAAAAATATCATTTTTACAACCGGAATTAGCATAAGGAAAAACAAAAATTTTATTTCAAATATTTCTTTTCTTACAGTACATACATACATATCGTCACGCCATATCCCTTGCAGGGTAGGCAAAGAGAACAGAGTGCCAGAGAACTCTATCCTTGCATACTTCACTTGCTTCCTCAACATTCATAATTCTCTTCATACACACTCGCCGGTTTCGGAGACTGTTGACTGCACCTTCCTTCAGTACGTGACCTATCTGATCTAGGTAGGTGCGTCTCGGTCTCCCCCGGTACCTACATCCTTCCACTTTCACATTGTATATCTTCTTAACCAGACGTTCGTTCGGCATTCTTTCCACATGTCTCCTTTCTTTCTTACAGTGATCTGATAAATTAATTGTATTGTATTTTCTTCGATATGAATAGATAGTAAACTTCTATTCTAACTATTACCACATAGAAAAAGTTCTTTCATCATCAACAATAATATGTTTTCTCGAACAAAATAGGAAGTAATAATTAATGATAACTTGACGTTTATATTGCGCTAACGAGCAAAGTTCAACATGATAACAAGCCTATCGTTAATTCTATTTATCATATAATGGGAAATATAGAAATTCCCAAAGAGGGTTGACATCAGACAGGTGATCGTTTATAGAACAATTTTTTTTTGGGCGGTGAGTTATGGATTCTACACACCCCACTAATACTGTCTTGGTCACCCTTTTTTTTTTTTTTTTTTTTTGGTGTACTATGGGTTAGTCTCGCCCCGCCAAATCGGTCCGGGGTGACGGAGAAGGCGGCGCGTGACCCCATAGACCCACCGTAAAAACTCCTCTCTCTTCGCCGTGCGAGCGGGTCACCGGGACCCGATTTTTAACTTCGGTGACCCGCCCGGCGGTTCACCCTCGCGGGTTCCTCTCGTCGACGCCCCAACAGATTTCGCCGTCGGGGCGTCGCCCTCACGCGGTGGCCTCACGTTGGGTGACCGGACAATTCCCCGGTCCGATCACCCGAAGCCTCGGTTAGGGCGGCATCAGGCGCAGGTATCCGCGCCTGCGCCGCCCCGGCCGCTGGCGGCGGCCCGGGGCGCGGGAATCCTCCCTTGCCCGTTCCGCCGCTTCCTTCTGCGAGATGACCGCCTCGCAGAAGGCGGCGACCGCGTCCCAGTTCCTGATGCTGTCGACCATCGCCCTCGCGACGGCCGGCAGCATCAGGTCGGCACCGATGACAGCGACGAGGTCACGGCGCTGCCGCTCCCATCCCGGACACACCTCCAGCGTGTGTTGCGCCGTGTCCTCGTCACTCCTGCAGTGGTGGCAGGCCGGAGTCCACTCCCTATACACGACCCTGTGCAGGTACAACCCGAAACACCCGTGCCCCGTCAATACCTGCACCAGCCGAAAGGTGAGGACTCCGTGCTGCCGCTCCATCCACTCTATCAATACGGGCCGGAGGGCCTCAACGGTCTCCACACCGTGCCTAGGCCTCTCCAGCCGCGTAGCCCAACGGGCGATGACGTCTCGGCGGGCATCCACGCGCCAGGTGGCTATCTCGCTCAACGATGGGGAGCCACCTTCCTCGCGCGCTGTGATAACCCGCCGGTAGAGGTCGGAGAGCATCTCCGCCTCTAGGTCCCACGGGGGTGTCCCGGCCAACAGGCACGCCGCCTCTGTCGACACCGTGCGGTACCCGCGAATGGCTCTGACCGCCATGGCTCTCTGTGGCCTCCAGAGAACCGCCCTGAGCTGGGCGTTCAGAGCCCTCGCCCACACGGGTGCGCCGTACATGGCCATCGAGTGGATGACCCCCGCATACAGCCGTCGGCCCTCGAAACTGGGTCCGCCCACGTTCGGCATGAGTCGAGAAAGGGCGGACGCCGCGCCGACAAGCCGGGGAGCAATCTGTCGGAAATGCTCCCGGAACCACCATCGCCCGTCGAGCACCAGACCCAAGTACCTCATATGGGCCTGGATGCTGATGTGGATGGAGTTTACCACTATCGAGGCGCCGATGGGTAGCCTCACACGGGGCCCGTGGAAAAGTAGGGCCTCCGTCTTGTTTAGGGCCACCCTGAGCCCCAGCGCCTCGATCCGCCTGACCATCTCCTCGGTGCCGTGAGTGGCCAGGCTCGCCGCCTCTTCGAGTGTCCAGGCTCGCCGCCTCTTCGAGTGTCCTGCCCCGGGCTGTGACGAGCGTGTCGTCAGCGTAGCACACCAAGCTCTGCCCAGGGGGGAGACTCCCTCTCACTGTCTTGGTCACCCTGCACTTAGAAAATAATCCTTATATTGCGAGAGGGACTTGCAATTAACGCAGACAAATTACATCCAGACTCAGACTCCAGACACTTTGTGGATCGCACAAAGTTTTGTCTCGCGTAGGAATCGAACCCACGGCACTGGCACGGAAGGTCGGCATATGAACCATTGGGCCATCTGTGCTGTCATATGTTGATATAAGAGAGCTCGGTAGAGAATCTCCCGACACACTGGTGCATTGACATCATCAACCTACTCTAATTCTAATTAATTAAGGTTGAAGTAATACGTGCTCCTTTTCTTACATATATTACAAGTTGTTTTGACAATAGTTTTATAACTGGACGTCTTCCCTTTTCTTTTGGTGATGGGCTATGGTATGTTCAGACCTCGCTAAATCCGTCCGGGGCGACAGAAGAAGTGCGCGCGACTCATAGAACTGGTCGCCTACGTTAACTCACCCTGGGAATGTAATTATTGACCAGACGGCATCAGGTGAAGTTAATCTAAGATTTCTCCGTAATACGATGAAAATTGAACCGCTATACGATACTTGTCAGACGGGTTGAGTATTGTGGAGTTTTATTTTATTTTTTTTTACTCTTGCACAGATGTGATATGCATATACCCCTTAGTCGTTTTTTACGATATTCATGGCTAAAAAAATGGGCGGTGAGGGTTTGACTGCATACATGGCGTAATCAGATACCGACCTTCCGTGCCAGTGTCGTGGATTCGAGTCCCACGCAGGACAATACTTTTTGCGAGACACAAAGTGTTGTTTTAATGAGTCTGGATGTAATGTGTCTGCTTCCATTACATGTTTATAAAGTCTCCCGCAATATAGGGAATATTTCCTTAGTGTCCTTAATGTCGGCCACCGAAGTCAAAGATCGGGTACCGGTGGCCCGCTCGCACGGCGAAGAGAGGAGTTTGCAGGGTGGGTTCATGGAGTTGCGTGCCGCCTCTTCTGTCGCCCCGGACGTTTTGTCGGGGCGCGACCACATCCATGGTCAACCTTGCGGTAAAAAAAAAAAAAAAAATATCCTTAATGTCTTTAAAAACAAAAAAAAACAATTGTATACTTATTCCGTCACTACACTGCAATTTAGTTGTTAGTGAATATAGTTTCTTTATAAAGTCTTACCGCTTTAGAAAACCTATTCAGCTGATCACCAATAAGAAGGAATACAGGCTGCAGTTGCTTCTCAATGTTGACATCTCTAACAGCCTTTTCCAAGTTCTTATCGATGCATTTTTTCAATTCTGTCGCAGTGTCCGTCAATGTGTTTATTGGATTTGGTGCTTGTGATGTGACATCTCTTTTAACGAAATGTTTACTCTGTGGAAGTTTGTATTCTTATATTTAGTATTTTAATATATTCTATACCATCATCATTCTCCTTTTATTTCTATCTCAATGACTTGAGATTGACGCAATCCTCTTCCATTGTACTCGTACATATTGTAAAAGTTATTTGCAATAGTTTTGTGACCGGCCACCTGCTTGACGTTAAACCTTATTGGGAATGTAATTATTGACCAAACGGCATCTGGTGGAGTTGGTTCAGGTCGATATAAAGCTCTTAATCGTCTCGTTCTTCCGTAGTCCGTCCGTGTGGTGACGGAGTAAGAATACAATCCAACCCCCGCCGTCTCCCCATCTTACCCGTCTAAGGGATATAAAACGCATGTAACATCTATGCGAGAGATGGAAAACTCGAAACAAAACCCTTAGAATAAAAAAAAACCAACACGTCTGACTAGCGTGGTAGCTATAGTAGGTCAGTTACCCTTCCACTGTGGAGGAGGCTTGAGCCCAGCAGTGGGACATATATGGGCTGAGATGATGATGATGATGATGAATCGTCTTTAAAGACATCCACAAGCAAATTAAGGGTTGGTAGTGTTCGTAATTGCTACCACATAGCAAATATATTCTATATATTTTCAAAAATCATTAAAAGTTTTAAATTATTATAATGACTTAAAATAAATATCATAACGGAGAACATTTATCTCATATTTATCCATAAATAAGAGATTAAAATAGGTATCTATTATAATGATGGAAGACTTGAAGATCGTATATTATCTCCTTTTAATAATTACGTAACGGATAGAGATAAGTTCTTTAAGTAACTAGAGATTCACAAGAACAAACTCTTTTTTTTCTGGTCTGTCATAGTGTGGTCACACCCTGTCAAATCGGTCCGGGGCGACGGCAAACACGGCCTGTGACCCCATAGACCCACCCTGCAATGCGCCTCTCTTCGCCGCGCGAGCAGGTCGCCGGAACCTGATCTTTGTCTTCGGTGGCCCGCCCGACCAAAAACAAACCCTCTGAATGATTTTGTGGCACACTAGTTTAAAGTACTTAATAATATTAATAAGAAAAATATAAAGCGCACAGCGATATATAGCCACATTTAAATAAATTATAATTTCCATTATATATGAAAGGTATAATTATATCTCCTTCCTCATCATTCCATATAAGAAGCAATTTAAATTAAACCCAGTAAGACGCATCGCCTTCTAAATCTGATGTACTCGTATTTTATAATTATATGTGTAAGCGTACGTGTATAACGTGAATTTTGCCGCCGTTGACTTTTTAAATTTGTACTAATATTATCATTCAACTTTTAATTTTTAGCCATATGACAAAATATTATACATTTTTGTTTTAATTCTCGTTCTTATATCATCATCATCATGATGATGATGAATGAAAATTTTCTCAACCGTTATTATCATCATCTCTCATTACAGGGCTCAAGTCTCCTCCAGAGTAGGAGGTAAATAGACCCACTATATCACTCAAAAGACTAACCTAATATACCATTCACTTCGTTATACCGCCCCGTCTGAAGTGGTAAAACATACATACATAAATATCATCTCGCCATATCCCTTGCAGGGTAGACAGAGAAAACAGAGTACCAGAGAACTCTACCCTTGCATACTTCACTCGCTTCCTCAACATTCATAATTCTCTTCATACACCCTCGCCGGTTTCGGAGACTCTTGACTCCACCTTCATTCAGTACGTGACCAATCTGGTCTAGGTAGGTTAGTCACGGTCTCCTCCAGTACCTACATCCTTCCACTTTTGCATTGTATATCTTCTTAACGAAGTGGTATAACGAGGTATTTTTATTTCGGTTTTTCGATCTCTTACATCGATGATCTCTTAGCTGTCTTTTACGACACCTACAGGTAAGAGGGGTTGGTATAAGACGGAAGCCCTATTATTCCATAGGCCACGCGTAAGGCTGCCAATCGGCGCCTCG
Organism: Lymantria monacha; assembly: GCA_905163515.2. Classification (NCBI taxonomy): domain Eukaryota; kingdom Metazoa; phylum Arthropoda; class Insecta; order Lepidoptera; family Erebidae; genus Lymantria; species Lymantria monacha. The sequence continues at coordinate 22,839,441 of LR991091.1, forward strand.
TTAGTCGTCAACTCCATCCAGATCAGTATCCAGGCCCATATGAAGTACCTGGGTCTGGTACTCGATGGGCGATGGTGGTTCCAGGAGCATTTTTGCCGAATTGCTCCCCGGCTGGTAGGCGGAGAGCAACAAAACCGAAGTCAAAAATCAGGTACCGGTGGTCCGCTCACACGGCGAAGAGACAGGAGTTTTACGATGGGTCTGTGGGGTCACGCGCCGCCATTCCGTCACCCCAGACCGATTTGGCGGGGCGAGACGCATCCATAGTCCACCAAAAAAAAAAGGGTAAGAGGGGTTGGTTAGTTGTAAATTGTATTCTTACTACGCTACCACACGGATATAATAAACCGTTAACATCGAATTAAGCGAAGAGATTAAACACATAAAATAATCTAGAACCATTCCCTTCGAACGTGTTATGTAGAGTAATTCTTATTACACTCCCAGCTGCGTCTATAAAGGGCATAATATTACACATATATGACGCAATGATGACTGCTGGAAGTTCTTCTCAAATATACATATGTATATATGCATTATAATACGAGTGAGGAAAGGAGAAAGATATTTAATAACAAAGTCCCTATGCAAAATTTCTTGTAAGCAAAATAGATATTATGGATAAACTTTTTCGAACATGTGAAATATCACAGCAATTACTCGTCGCAAAATATTTCTGGATATATTATCCATGATCATTATAATTTTTTGTGCTACGAAAAAGAAAACATACTTTTAAATCTATCGTGCTAAGATAGCAAAGTTATAGTAACTGGCGTGAAAAATTGCACATTTAGAAAAAAGAGACAATCCAGTAAATTTGGCTTCGAGCATTATCTCTGTCACACATTACCTATGTGAAGTCGTACGAAGCACTAACAGTCTGGTATCTATTATCAGCTGATGAATTATAAAATAATGTGACTTTTTGTTATTAAATAAAGATACCTACATATATTCTATAGGTTTTATTTTTTCATATTTTTTTCAACTTTAATAACTCTATATATGTTTGTGACTGAATACAACTGCTCTCTCTAGTAACTATAATGTAACTATAACGTAACTATTACGTAACGTATAACGACTAACAAACGTTACAGGTACGCACAACGAAGGTGGAATTAATCGATTGCCTCTTACTAAGGATCATCGTTAAATATTTAATACTGGATACCGCGGTCTTCGTTTATAAGACATCCATATTTTAATGGTTAATGCTATAATCGCTACATATGAGATTTAACTTTTTTTGTTTTGATTGAAACGAGATTTGCTGTGGTTAGCGGCTACGAATACTACCAACCCTTACTTTGCTCGCGGATGTCATAAAAGACGACGCCTTATATCGACCTGGGCTAACACTACCTGATGCAATTTGGTCAGCAACTGCATTACCAAGGAGAGTTGATGTCAGGCAGGCGGCCGGTCATAAAACTATTGCCAATAACCTTTGCAATATGTAGGAAAATATTGCGTCGACCCTAAGTAATTGAGACAAGAGCAGGAGAATTATGATGATGTTTGAGATTTAACATAAAACTATAACAAAATTAAAGATATTAAAAAAATATTTACTTTAATTTATTCGCTTAATTAGGTTGACAAAAATTTGAAATAAAAAATACAGAACAATGACTTAAAATATTTTGAACCCATTGAAAATATCAAATATAAAGATTTTAAAATTTTAACTTTAATTTTTTTTCTCAAAAATTATCACCCAGATATACTTTACAATCGTTTTATTTATATAAAGATTCATTTATATAAAGATCATAATTACGATATTATTAATTATACTAATTAATGGTTATCCGTCTGGTAATGAAGTAAGAATACAAATCACCACCCTCTGTTCTTTTTCATTTTTCATCTCCTCTGTCTCACTCGTGGGTGATCGTAAAAGACGATTAGGGGATATAAAACGCACATAACATATATACAAGAAAAAGAAAATTCGAAACAATAACCTATACCAACACGTCGGACCAGCATGGTATAATAGGTCAATTTCCCTTCCATTACGGTGGATGCTCGAGCCCAATAATTGGAACAACAATGGCCAATTTGACTAACTGAGACCGAGTTCATATTGAATATTTTATTAAAAGTTTACCCATGAATTTTAATACACTTACTTCAACAAGCAGGATTATACTTAACAACACAATAACGTATTTGAATAACATTTTTATGAGAGATACAACCTATGGATAGATACAATTGCTCACTGGCTTTAAAGGTACTAACCGCAGTTGCTTATATACACTTATTGACAAAAGTACAATTCTGAACAAATTGAACAATGAAACAACAGATTTAACAATCTTTCCCTATAATAGATATGGAAAAGCTATATGGTGAAGATGGCGATGAAGAAACAGTTTTATGCTAAGTATCATAGATTCGTTCTCCATGCATGAATTATTTGTATGATCCAAATTGATGGTTCTGGGTGTGATTTGTGTTCGTCGATTATATCTATATAGAACCTTATCTGGTAAAAGAATTTATTTTCAGAACGCACACTATTGTTTTTTTGAAAAATAAATAAACTATATTCTATATTTTTTTATAATCTCTCAACTATATTTATGTTAAGAGAGTAAGAAAATTAGAACAGACATATGTTTTATTATTTTTAATATCTTGTATTACCGGTGATTTTTATTCGAGCCGTCCATTTTTTTTTTTTTTATTGGTGGGCTATGGGTGCGTCTCGCCCCGCCAAATCGGTCCGGGGTGACGGAGAAGGCGGCGCGTGATCCCATAGACCCACCGTAAAATCCTCTCTCTTCGCCGTGCGAGCGGACCACCGGTACCCGATCTTTGTCTTCGGTGGTATTCGAGCCGTCCATAAATAGTCACAAACTTACGACATTGAATTAACGAGGTAGTTCATCTCCAAAATAATACAATTCTTATACAACTTACTTAAATTAGATCTAAACATTTAAAAAACAATGAAGAAATACAATAACTCTTTGAACTTACAATCCTCAAAGATTAATTTAACCATGTTTTACATAAAGTTTAACCATATTTTAGGCTAACCGATCGCATTCGTAACGAGGACGTAAGAGAGCGAATAGGTATGAAAGAGAGTATTGGTGTAAAGATGTGAAAAGGAATGGTCCGATAGTTCGGCCATGTGGAAATAATGCCGAACGAACGTCTGGTTAAGAAGATATACAGTGTGAAAGTGGAAGGATGTAAGTATCGTGGGAGACCGAGACTAACCTACCTAGACCAGATTGGTCACGAACTGAAGGAAGGTGGAGTCAAGAGTCTCCGAAACCGGTGAGCGTGTATGAAGATAATTATGAATGTTGAGGAAGCGAGTGAAATATGCAAGGATAGAGTTCTCTGGCACTCTGTTCTCTCTACCTACCCTGCAAGGGATATGGCGTGATGATATGTATATATGTATGTACATAAAATTGTAACATAAGCTGTAATTAAACTATTTATAATTGTGAAAATTGTCAAGCAAACGTTAAATAAATCATGTTACGACTATAAATAACAACTTAGCAACAAAAATACTTCTAACTACGCAATTTCTTGTATAATTATTAACAACAAATGTCTCTTTAACGTCGTAATTTAAATATTTGAGCATTGTTCTAATTGAAAAAACATTCTTTCACTACCATCTGAACAAAAAAGAAGTTATTTTAAACATATTTCATCCATCATAGCATATGAAAGGCAACTATTGATTTAAGGTAATCTTAAAGCATGTCATAATTGCCACATTTTATATAATGGCTGACAGTTTGTGTTATTAATTACCTAAAATTACTGCTCATTTAGCTGTTGATTCTTTAGTCATATTTTACCGATCACTTATAAATGGTGTATATAGTAGTAATAGAAGAACGTAATATATAAAAACCCGATTACGAAGCGAAAAATTATATCACAAGTGGGATTCAAACTCACAACCATTAGAAATCCGTCCCAATCGTGCTGCCACGTACACCACCGTGAACTATTGTAGGACATTCAAATCTCGCTTCGTGTTATATATACGTCTTTAAGGAGACGTGCGCCATCTACCCGACAATGTTTATACATTGTATGTATATTAATACTTCAAACTTTGCAGTTAGAATTGTATTAAACGATGACACAAACTTGTTATTCAAATTACTGAAATTTAGCATTTAATATGCTTAATATCGCCTCGTAATCGGGTTTTTATAAATAATTAAGCATATTAAATGCTATATTTTAGTAATTTGAGCATAATATTTTTAACCTATCTCTACACGAAAAATACCAAAAATGTACCAATAAGTATTATTAGAAATGATAAGGAAATCTATTCGAAAAGTATAATTATATAAGCAAATTAACATCGTATGTAATGGCGGACTAAGGATATAATTAAGTATTACTCCTATTTTCGTGGATATTAAACATTTTGACTTTGAGTATAGGTACTTTGTTCACATCCATTTTGACAGTAATTGGTCTTCACAATATTTGGTTGTGGGTTGGTTAACACCTACCCAATAAAGCCTAAATATCATATTTTGGTATAATACTCAGATGTGACTAAGATATCGGCTAGTGAACTTTATCATTGCCAATTGCCATCAATTAGAAATTTATGGAACATTTTTGTTATTAAAAAATATGAATATACGAGTATATATTTTGTGATAGACTGTACCACTAAAACGCTTTGTGAAGTTGTAGATTTATTAAATTATTTCCTGAACACTCGCACCTCGCGTATAGAACATTTAAGTAAACAATGACAATGCTATTTACACTTCACTAGCTTCAGTTGACAATATCTCGTGATATATGTACTAGTCTGTTTATTTATAGCTTTACTTTACGTAAAAAAAATATCTTTAGTATATTAAAGTTAGCCTCCAGATCATAATTTTAACGATGAATGCTATTGTCTAGTATAATTTCACATTTATTTTCCGTAATAATTATTAAAGTGATTTTTTTTTATTTTTATGTATAATTAACACAAAATTACCATCATCATCATTCTCCTACTCTTATCCCAATTGCTTGGGGTCGATACAATATGTACTCTTTTTTCATAGTACATACAGTAAAAGTTATTGGCAATAGTTTGATGACCTGCCAGACTTCAACCCTTATTGGAAATGTAATTGTTGACCAAACGGCATCAGATAGAGTTGGCCCAGATCGTTATAAGACTCTTAGTCGTCTTTTACGAGATCCACGAGCAACGTAAAGGTTGATAATATTCGTAGCCGCTACCACACAGCTAATTAAGACAGAGTTATATTATATATTTTCCGTATGGAGACGAAGTAAGAATAGTATTCACCATCTTCTAGCTTACCCTGTCGTAAAGTCGACTAAGGAAAATGGAAATTGCGTGTAACATCTATATAAGAGAATGAAAATTCGAAATTAATTCCTTAACCAACCTTGGACAGGGTAGACAAGTGTGATTATGGTAATTCAATTTCTCCTTTTATTACGTTGGAGACTCGAGTCCAATAGATTTTTTTTTTGCAGCGCTCGGTCCGCCCGAGTCATCGAGTACAACAGTAGGATGTATTTGAGCTGGGGTGATGAAATTAGCACATATATTAAAACATACTATACGAACTTTCTTGACGTAATAGGAATATGATTCATCCTACCATCCCTTATTTTCCACAGATATCTTAAAAGACAACAAAGGAATATAAGTAAATAATATCACTGAAAAAAAAATCGAAATGCAAGCAACTCGTTTAACCTGTATTGTATGGTAGGAAAATCTCTTTTGTTAAATGGTGAAACATATATAAGATGAAGAAGATAAATTTTATACAATATGAGCAACAAATGTATTACTTTCTATTCTATTCCATTCTGATTCTTCTACTCTTCTATTCTTATTCTAATTTATATATATTTTTATTATCAGTCTTTAGTGTTGACTAAAGTTTATTTTTGTGTTTGATATACTAGACTAGACTATCTCTAGCATATTCGTGTAATTTTATCTTATTTAAGTATAAATTATATTTGGGTTTAGTCTTGCATCTGAATTTATGCTGAAAATGTGCGTTCCGTTATGATGTGATATCAGAATAACGAAAAGTTTCACCAATGTAAATTATGGTGTTAAATTTAAACCATTCAAAAATCTCTGTATTATCAAATAACACACACACACACACAACCAGAACGTTATCGCAGATAAGATTTATATTAATACATAAATATGAAATAAAAATATTATATTTTTTTATCTTTTATTACCGTGTGGTGAAGGAGTAAGAATACTATTCACCACCCCATATCTTACCCGTGGGTGATCGTACGAGACGACTAAGGGATATAAAACGCATATAACATCTATGCGAGAGAAGGAAAACTCGAAACAAAATCCTGACCAGCACAACACGTCTGACCAGCGTTGTATAGTAGGTTAATTTCCCTTCCATTACGGAGGAGGCCTGAGCCCAAGAGTGGGACATATATAGGCTGTGATGATGATGATCTTTTCTTAATGATAATACATGTAACAGTAATTGATTTAAAAAAAAAATAATACTGCTGTTATAATTATAATTAAATATTCTGTTTTAATTTACTAAAGTAGTTTTGAATATTGTTTGAAATATAAAAATCACTAATACTATTATAAATAATATTAAATGTGTATAAAAATATAATAAAACTGGGCACAGAATAGTATAGCAACTTTATTATTATCACCGATATTGGTACATCAAATTTATTGATCAACACTATTTTTCACGTACATCCTTACTTAATTTTTCTGACAATTGAAGCTGTTTGTAGGGATCTTGATTATAATTATACAAAAAGATCCAGTATAAAGTAAGGACACGTATGGATTACATTATTTTAACCAAAGATAAAATTTATATTACTAAATTTAAGATTATTTGTATAGTGACGAAATAAGAATATAATGATTATTTAATAAACAACAGGCAGTCATGGGGACTGTCGATAGAAGTGAAAACTATTAACTTAAAACTAATTGAAATAATAATAATTTTCTAATTTTTATATAAAAATAAAAAATATTATCGAACATCTAGGAATCGGTTTATCACGCTAGTAACCTTTAAACCACAGTGATACTCATTTCATGACATAAAGGTTAAATATTTAAAAAAGTTTTTCCCCTCCAAAAACACTCAACGCGCCTAAAGAAGTTTTCATATAGCTATAGATATACTATTAGCATTAGCATGTCGGTGACGCGAACCTATAAGTTTTCCCCTCCAAAAACGCTCAACGCGCCTAAAGAAGTTTTCACATAGCTATAGATATACTATTAGCATTAGCATGTCGGTGACGCGAACCTATAAGTTTTTCCCCTCCAAAAACGCTCAACGCGCCTAAAGAAGTTTTCATATAGCTATAGATATACTATTAGCATTAACATGTCGGTGACGCGAACCTATAAGTTTTTCCCCTCCATAAACGCTCAACGCGCCTAAAAAAGTTTTCATATAGCTATAGATATAATATTAGCATTAGCATGTCGGTGACGCGAACCTATAAGTTTTTCCCCTCCAAAAACGCTCAATGCGCCTAAAGAAGTTTTCATATAGCTATAGATATAATATTAGCATTAGCATGTCGGTGACGCGAACCTATAAGTTTTTCCCCTCCAAAAACGTTCAACGCGCCTAAAGAAGTTTTCACTTTAATAATGATTATTTAATAAATCACAGGATCTTATGCCAATCTGTTTGATCAACTTGATATAATAGGCCAATTACTCTCATCTAGAGGAGTTGCGTGGCCAACATTGGGACATAAAATATATTGACTCAGCAGAAAACAAGGAAGAAGAAGAGTGGAACTGTTCTGCAACTACTAATTCAGATTAAATAAAATGATCATTTGTAACACTGTATATGTTATACTGTACACTGTATATGTTCTCACAGCAATTGTATATCGAATAATGATTTATCAAATGCTACTATTGTGACTGTGGGATAGCGGTGATGAATACTACCAAACCTAACTTCGCTCGTGGATGTCGTAAAAGACAACTAAGAGCTTTATCGACTCTACCTGATGTCGTTAGGTCAACAATCACATTCCCAAAGAGAGTTGACGTCAGGCAGGCGGCCAGACATAAAACTATTTTCAGTAACTTATGCAATATGTACGATGGAAGCAGAGTACATATTGCGTCAACTTCAAGTAATTGCTAAGTTGGAGTAGTAAAAGCTGGAGAATGATGAATGCGACAGTTTAAGAGTACAATTATCATCATTCCTTACTTGCCTATAGAAATTAAAGAAATCGGTTCAGGTTTCAATAAAACAGCGCACAGTAGCCCTTTCCAGGGCAATGTAAAATAACACACTCCGATTTCCAATCCACCTGCCAAGTGTTTTGATTGACACTATCCCCTTATATGGCTTACGTCCAGCAGTAGACGGCGAAAGGTTGAATGAGAATCAATTGTTGAAAAACAAGAAATAATTATATTTTAGAAAGTTGAATAGGTGAAATTGGAAATTACTAGCAATGCACTAGCGAATAATTTATTACTTACAAATTACTACATCTTAAATCATTATATACCCTACATGCCTAAAAATCAGCTTCACTAAAGAATATGTTCATTCAAATTAGGTTTTAACCAGTAAATTCACTATGAATACAGTTCCTTTTATACAAAACAAGTCTAACACAATTTATAGTCATGTTAAATTTGAACAAGTGAGTGCGAATAAATCACAAATTTGGTAAATAACTTTTCTATTTACTAAATTATAAATACATTTTAGTTTTCTAATTATTAACATATATTATGATATTAGACAGATACATAATTAATTGCTCATATTAAGATAAAAATATTTAGGCACCACGCAAAGTGTTCAAAGTGATTTTTACGTAAAACAGCATTATATAGTGAAGCAGATGAAATGTAAACTAAATATTTGTATGCATTTTATTCAGCTTCAAGTTCATTACATTCAAAATCGTTATCTTAGCTGTTAACCTCTGTATTTGCATCAAATTCTGTTGCAAACAGAAGTTTATTAAGATCTTCGCTTTTAATGAATATGATTGGAAATCCAGCTACAGGTTCTTCTATTTCAGGTAGAGGAGTTAATGTTATAAATCCATCTAACTCTGCTTCTGAGTTACCATATATAATATCATCTTTACCAAGCGCTTTATGTTCATTATTGCCTTTTAGTATTATAACTGGATTTCTTTTCTCCAATCAAATGAACTGAAAGGAATGAAAATTGTTTGCAGCTAATTATATATAAATAAACATAATCAAAGGACTCGTTCTTCTTCAGGTTACATATGGTCCCTCATAAGGAAAAGCCTTCTCCAAATTAGGAGAGATTATGCGGAGCGTACTGTGTTATGATAGACAAAACTTATTGCCGTTTTTACTAAGCCATTTTTTACGATACCTATTCTCATATTTATTGGTTAAATATCGAAAGTAAGACAGTAATAAGAGATAAATATATCAGTTCACTAGGTTTTTTTTTTTTATAAATTTTAATGTTCGAAGGAATCGTTCTGAATTGAATGACAACTAGTTTCAAAGTTTTAATTTCGTATTCATCATCTTTTCATTTTAAATGAATTATTTCGTTTTATTTTCATAAAAGTAATCTACTTAAATATAAAAATTAGTGTAAATAAAACTTTATCTATATATAATGTTCTTTAAGAACATAATTAAGAGACTAAGAACGAAAGCATCTGATTTTACTGATATATCGTTAGTGATATTTATCCATATTTGAGTTTTTAAAGTATGGAGTTGATATGTTTAAATACATAAATTTTAGCCAAACATCTTATTTAATCTCATTATTATTTTCCATCAATAAACGCCAGCTTCTGTGTGTCATATAATGTACAAATATTAACAAAAGGCGACATTTAAATATGAATAATCCTAATCAAGCCTCACTTGATTATACAATATTACCCATATATCCTATAAACTAAACAATAAAGGTACAAAAGCCAAGAGAAGCTAGGAATGGAATTTGCTATACAAATTCAAATGAAGGGACTTTAACGGAACCTGCAGTAAATTCCAAGCGTTTTATTGCCAAGGCAGTAGTTGACATTTATAAGCTTTTGGTACCAAATGTGTGTTTAATTATTTCCGTGCCGTATATACTATCCCTGATAATAATCAGTATTCACATCGGAGGTACGTGTTTATATGTACTTATGGAAGTTGATGAAATTACAATCATAAATTAGCTGCTTTATTGGGCATATTTAATATATAGAATTATAAAGGTCATAGAAGAAAACAAATCTTGTCTGGCCAGTGTGACTTAATAGATAATTTTCATTTCCATCATGGATATAGATTGAAGATAGAAATACTACACAGTCATTGAAAAGTTACATTTGGGGTTGCGTTTGTCAGAAGACGCAATTTTATATTTTAGATATCAATCGGTTAGTGTAAAGTTAAATCCAAGTTTGTTAGGTTGCCACCTTTGTCTCACAGTCGCCATCTTGAAAAAGTGATTCAAATGATTTTTGCGGTTTTTCTGCCAAACGTCAGGTCTCACAAAAAAAATATTATTTTTATTATTATATTTTTGTTGTTTATTATTATTTATATTATTTATTGTTGCAAATATAACTATCTACAACTTTTATTCAGTAACTTTTAGTCGTAAAACTATATATAAAAATTATTAAGTAAAAATACTCAAAAAATTGTTAAAAAAAATAATCTACTTGTCGATATAACTTACTGAATAAGAAAAGAATAGTTACTTTTCATTATATGAAAAGTTACAACCCCACAAACTGGGATTTAACTTTACTAACCTAACCTAACCCAATTCATATCTAAAAAAAATTGCAGCCTCTGACAGACGTATGCTAAGCCCAAAAAAATGTAACATTTGAATGGAATAGTAGCAAATCATCAGCATTATAAAATTATTGATATATTCTGTTTATGTAGTTTAGTAAACCATAATTGCTCTGTACAAATCTCATATGCATACATCAGTTGTAAATATTTGCGAAGAATTAACAAACCTTCAATTTGTAAGCAAATAATCAACTTTAAACGGATGTACCACGTCATGTATACTGCATGATAGTGCTAAAATTTATATAAGGTGTTATCAAAATTTTCCTAACACTACTAGTTAATTATCCTTAAAAAATCTTTAATTAAGGCATTTGTAATATGATTCTCAAGATAATAACTTCTGGATCACGCTAATAATTGCCTTGCGTGAGGATCGACCCTCGCTACTCGACACTATAGGTGAATACTTAAATCACTCCGCTACTTTTATAGAATTGTATTATAACTTTCTATAATTCTGCTATTTCGACTGCATAGATGGCGTAATGGTTAAGATAACGACTTGCCGTGCTAGTGCCGTGGGTTCGATTCCCACGCAAGACAATACTTTGTGCGAACCACAAAGTATTGTTTTGAATCTGGGACGACGAATCACATCGTCTGCGTTAATTGCATCTTTGTAAAGTACCGCGCAATACAAGGATTATTTCTTAAGTGCAGGTGTCTTTTAAAATAAAATAAAAAATAATAACAGATGTCGGATATCATCATCATTCTCCTTACTCTTATCCAAATTACCTGAGGTCGATACAATATGTACTCTTCCTTCATAGTACATATCGTAAAATTTATTGACAATAATTTTATGACATGACGCCTACCAGACGTCAACCCTCCTTGGAAATGTAATAAGGGATACGAAACGCATATCTATGCAATAGAAATAAAACTTGAAACAAACCCCTATACCAAGAAGTGTGACCAGCATGATATAGTTATTGGCAATAGTTTTATGACCGGACGCCTGCCAGACGTCAACCCTCCTTGGGAATGTAATCGCCGACCAAACGGCATCAGATGGAGTTGGCCCAGGTCATTATAAGGCTCATAGTCGTCTGTTACGACATCCACGAGCAAAGTAAGGGTTGTTAGTATTCGTAGCCGTTACCACACATCTAACCATACCTGCTTGACTGTATATAAATAAATACCACATAATTGAGATAATTGCTAAATTCATTCAAGGCCATTAACATTAATTCTTTCTATCCATCTTCATCCAGTTTTTATATTAATGCCATCATATACTATTATTATCTATTACCTTAATCATATCTTTTAATATATTATCAGCCTGGTTTTTATATTCCTCAGTAGTTATTTTATATTGGTACTTTCCTGAAATGAGAACTGGCTGACTCAGATGTAGCGGGTTCCTCTACTGAATATTATTTGGCATCAACCTGAAAATAAAAGTAATATAGTTGTAGTTTAATTATCTTACCTATAAGGAATATAATTGACAACATTTATACACAAGTGTTAGATAGAAGCTTACCTCAGAGAACGTACCCATAATACGTGGGCCATTTATTTTAGATTTAAACCATTTAATTATCACAGCCCATAATGTCCCACGGTCGGGCTCGGGCCTCCGCCGTAGTGAGAGAGAAATTAAGCTTCTATACCGCGCTGGTTAGACATGTTGGTATAGGCTTTTGTTTCGAGTTTTCCTTCTCTCGCATAGATGTTATATGCGTTTTATATCCCTTAGTCGTCTCGTACGATCACCCATGGGTAAGATATGGGGTGGTGAATAGTATTTTTATTCCGTCACCACACGGAAAGCCATTTAAACCATTTAAGCATTGGAAAAGGTCCAATTTTGTTTAAACGTAGTATTTTTGAAGACCTCCTCCCCTTTATGATTACGTCATGTGTTGCGGGTTCCCTTATTATTTGTAATTTTTAAATCAAAATATTTAGTAGATTACATACGTAACACATCACATACATATTATCACGTCATAACCCTTGCAGGGTAGGCGGAGAGAACATAGTGCCAGAGAACTCTATCCTTGCGTACTTCACTCGCTTCCTCAACATTCATAATTCTCTTCATACACGCTCGTCGGTGCCGGAGACCCTTGACTCCACCTTCCTTCAGTACGTGACCAATCTGGTCCAGGTAGGTTAGTCTAGGTCTCCCGCGGTACCTACATCCTAATTAGATGATTCTGGGTGGTTATTCGATTACTTTTTAACAATAGCCGCCTTGCCAGCCTTAACATAGCTCTTAAAACCTTAGGCTACCTCTTACAATGTTAATGACGAATGGTTAATTTTAATAAAGTTTATGTTTCGAAATATGCGAGAAAAAGGGCAAGTTTCAAATTTATATTTTTGTGTATAGTGTCAAGCCATTATTCTCCAAAGATTAATAATAATATAAGTTCTTCATGTTTCTTTTAAAAGCAAAAATCTATTAACTACTACTATTAGACTATTAAAATATTTTTATGTCTAATTAAGATATTCATAACCTCAGATTAACGAGGTACATTTTATAAAGTTTAAAATTATATATCTTATTTCATCATCATCATCATTAGAGGCCATAAATGTCCCACTATTGGGCTCGGGCCTCCTCCGCAATGCGAGGGAAATTAACCTACTATACCACGCTGGTCAGACTTGTTGGCATAGGGTTTTGTTTCGTGTTTTACTTATCTTGCATAGATGTTATATGCGTTTTATATCCCTTAGTCGTTTCTTACGATCACCCACGCGTAAGATAGAGAGTGGTGAATTGTATTCTTACTTCGTCACCACACGGATAATCTTATTTGGTACAAAATTTTGGAGTGGTGTCTGTAACTCTCCTTTCGCTCACCTTTGTAGGTATATAAATAGCCTTATCGGTGGCCCGCTCGCACAGCGAAGAGAGGTCTTTGCTTTCTTTTGGTGGATCTATGGGGTTGCGCGCCGCCTCTTAAACCCCCTCTTAGGCCCCGGACAGATTTGGCGGGGCGCGACCACGTCCACAGCCCACCGCAAAAAAAAGTTATATAAATAGCCTATGTTATGAAACATTTTTTGAATAAGAAAAACTTTTCTGCAAATAGTTACAAATGTTATTTAATAAATATGTTATCGATACAAAAATATTTTTCTATTGTGAATATAACCCATTATGACTAATTATTATATTCCTTTATCAAAGTAAGAACGTTTAAAGGTCATGTTTATGTCAAGATAATTACTGATGTATATTAAATAATGTACTATCTATTAAGCAGAATAACTAAAACAAGAAATCATTTAATAATCACTCATTTATTTATATACATTAATTAAGCAGTTAAATTTCTTAGAACTTCCATCTAGCTTTGATGAAAATATTTACTTAGAATAATACTTAAAATGTTTCTAATTAAATAATCGATGTCTCAGCTATTTGTAATAATATTTGTAACGAAACGTACGTCTCTTTAGAAAATATAATAAATTAGAATCAAAAATATAACTTAAGATAGGAGTCTTAAATTATATTTATAATTGCAATTTATTGTTTAATTTAAAACTTAGCTTTAAATGTACAAATTATTTATTATATTTTAGTCATTAATTTATTTACATAAGCAATAGAAATATATCGTTGAAATTTTTAATATCCAAAATGCTGTTTTCCGTGTGAGGATGGAGTAAGAATACAATTCACCACTCCCTATCTTACCCGTGGATGATTGTAAGAGACGACTAAGGGACATAAAACGCATATAACATCTATGCAAGAGAAGGAAATCTCGAAACAAATCCCTATACCAACAAGTCTGACCAGCGTGGTATAGTAAGATAATTTCTTTCTCATTATGGAGGAGGCTCGAGGCCAACAGTGGGACGTATATGATCTGAGATGATGATAATGAGATGATATTTTATCTTTAGTCGCAAGCATATTAAACATGTTTTAAAAATATTAAATTATTTAAGTTCTCATAGTTACTCAATTCTTGTAAATATTAATGAAATTTAGGAGTAAAACATACCTTTCTATGTGAAGAAGTAGCTCAACTCAGCAACCAGCATAGTTACATACTTTGTGCAAATTTCAAGTCTTAATACGTTGATAATAGAATACATATACTTATATTATACATATACATATATACAAATAAGGATACATAAATATAGCCTAAATAACATTATTAAATTAGTAGAAACCAATTTAATAAAATCTAATGAATACCAATTCTTTGTTTTTATTTTTTAAAAAGTACAGATTCAATTGTGTACAATTATTTTTTGTGGACATTCGACCGTAACTTCTAAATTTGTTATCCAATTTAGATGAATCATTTTTTTTTTATTGGAAATAGTAACCTCAAGGGTGGTCCCATTTTAATTTCATTGGTATTGGACTTCGGCCCTTAAAGATATGATTGGAATGCTTCAATATCGAATAGATAATATATAGGACCTGAGACATAATTGGTTCGGCTGTAATATTTGTAATAATATTACAATTTGAATTTTTTTTTTGTTTATTATATCAAGTATTGTGATACAATAGTTTTGGGCTTATTTATTATATTGGCTTAAATATAACTGTGATATTATCTTTAAGTACTATTTTTTTGCAATGTTTTTACTTACTACTATTATTAAAATTATTTAAAAACATTTTTACTTAAAAACATTAATTTTATTTCTTATTACCTAAAGACAAAGCGAGAAAATGTTCTCTATGTCCTAGAAATAACATATAGGAAATTGCTATTAAAATACTCACAACGTAGAATACAGTAGCAATAATTAAAATACTAAAGAACGACATATTTACCTAGCAAATGCAAAATTAAGACATGAACAATCCAGATGACTTCGTTTAAATATATGCATTTTCTTTATTACCTTTAGTAGAATAAATTTGTCACGTCTAAAACTGATAAAGTTTATCTTGTACTACGCAGTAATACTGTTATTTAAGTCGTTAGGAATTATTATTAACAGAAGGGTAAAAAGATTCATCGAAAAATTTATTACTGTGACTTGGTTGAGTGATACAAGCAATACAGCTGCTGATCCTAAGCATAGAAGTAAAAGAAATTAAGTAAAGAAAATTTTATCAAAAATTTTTATTGATATCAATTAATATTATGTGAGATTCAACTTGAGACTAAAAATAATGTTGTGAAATATAAGTTATTACAACTACATACATATAGCGCGAGCGCCGACCGTAACCCACCACAAAAAAAAAGGACAATACTTTGTTCGATCTACAAACTGTTCTTCTAAGTCTAAGTGTAATTTGTCGGCATTAATTATATGTTTGTGAAGTCCCCCACAATACAAAGATTATTTCCCTGTGCAAGGTGGTGTTTTTAAAAAAATAGATTATAATATAACTAAAACTGACTTAATAAATGAATTTAAATGCTATTGTGATCCATTTTAGGCATTTATCTTAGAATGTATAAACAATAAGAATAATGAATAATAAATAAATTATATTTAATGTATTTATTGTTTACTTTTCTAGATATAATCTTTGTGATGACAGACAAAGGTTACACTGATCGCTATACGTTCATGTTCCGTGAGTCATCGTAAAAAACACCTAAGAGTCAAATAGATAAGACCAGTGCAATAAAAAGGGAACTTGTAATAAAAGCCAACACCGATCCGCCTGACCTGTAATTATTTCTTTTTCTAGTAAAGTAGAGGAGTAAATTTTCGTTATAATAATTTACATATACTAAAACTGCATAAGAGAGAGATTACATAAAATGTCTCATAGCCTTCTATCTCATTCACTATCTCTACATAATATGATACTTTTTTAAAAATCTGTAAAATAGTTTATTAAATTTTCTTTTATACAATCCTTGTCCTGACAATAAGGAATACAAAAAAAAATTATCCAATTTGGTGCACTCGTTTAGAAGTTATGCGCATACATACAGTTCAACTATTCAATTTTATTTATATAGAATATGTCATAAGCGATCGCATAATCACTATGTGATTGCTTATACATCAACATTTTGGTTTACGAAATTAGACCGGTTCCTCTTTGTTAGTAATATAAGTACAAATTGACATTGAAACTTCAGTAATTATTATCCGTAGAATAGAAAATGAAGAATTTAACGTACATTGATTGATTTGATTTGATATTGGTCATTTAACAATCAATTATTTTAAAAAACAAGCGCCTAATAAAAAAAAATAAAAGAAAATGTTTCTGAAAATCTACCACAGTATCATAATGATATATATAATTAATAGTTAGTTACTTAGTCACATGTTTGCCATTTCTTTTCCAAGTCATTATAAAATACTAAACTGTATTTTTTTATTAATATCATTAATTTACTTTAAAATACATACATAATTACATAGCTTCACGCCTGTTTCCCAGAGGGTTAGGCAGAGACTACGGATTGCCACAAACCACGATCCTGGCATACTGCCATCGCTTCATTCACACTCATAACAGTCTTCATGCATACTCTACGATTACGCATACTCTTAATATGACCTCTCGTCAATACATCGCTAATTTTATCCAAAAAATTATGACGAGGTCTTCCCCTTGTATTCGTCCCACTCACGCTTGCTTTACATATTTTCTTCGTCAACCTCTCTTCACTCATTCTTTCTAAGTGTCCAAACCACCTCAGCATACTCTTTTTGATCTTTGTCACTACTTCTTCATTCACACCACAGCGCTCTCTTATAACAACCTCTCTTTAAAATAATAATAAAAATTGTCACGTCCTTACAAAATTTCACATATAGTAGCATTATTGATGACATACACTGTTTATCTTTATAATTATATAGGTACAAAGGTACAAAACGTGATTGTGTGTTGATTTTCTTAGAACCAGCCTGCGACACTGTACGCTAACGATAAAGATAGGCATATTGTTATTACATATTATTTTATTTATCGCTATAAATTACTTCGTATATGTCTTAGACTCTCTGTGCATCTTGCACAATGTTTTATTTAAATATATCGGCAGTCAAAGGTTACATATGATAACGTTCATTTATATATATGTAGTCTTTTATTAATATTTAAATAGTGGTAGAATCACACTGTTGATAGTATTCTGTCCATAGCTACGGCCCGGTCCCTCCGGGGTAGTACATTACTTTCGCAGAAAATTGAAGTCTGAGCAGTGATAATGTGCTGCTTTGCTTTGAATGATCTATGACTACGCCTAACAACTGGAGTTTTGCATGAAATAGACAAAATATACGTCATCTCATAGCTTATTTATGTTCTTTATATATATAATTCTTATGTACGTGTGTATGTCACTGAACTCCTCTTAAACGGTTAGACGGATTTTGTTGAAATTAATTGTGTGTGCTCAAGTGGATTCGATAGTGGTTTAGATTCGAAATTAAATCCAGTAGGTGGCGCTGCGATCAAGTTGTAGAATTTTTACTTTTCATACACAAACTGTTAGGCGTAACGAAGTTTGCCAGGTCCGCTAGTTCAATTATATAATTTTATCGTATTTTTTTTCCTTTTATATTTTATATAATAGCTGTGTGGTAGCGGCGTCGAATACTACCAACCCTTACTTTGCTCGTGGATGTCGTAAAAGACGACTAAGAGCCTTATAACGACCTGGGCCAACTCCATCTGATGCCGTTTGGTCAACAATTACATTCCCAAGGAGGGTTGACGTCTGGCAGGCGGCCGGTCATAAAACTATTGCCAATAACTTTTACAATATCTACTATGAAAGAAGAGTACATATTGTATCGACACCATGTAATTGGGATAAGAGTAGGATTGATGATTTTATAGAAATATTATACACGATATGATGATATGTTTTTTTCTTCTCATCATATACATGTCCCACCATGGTATAGGCTTATTTCTTCTAACATAATTAGCATCTTAGACAAAGTTAGCTAAACGAGTTATTTCTCTTTCAATTGTTTATCTGCTTACTGAGAGAGCCGGAAGCCCAATTGGATGGGTTTGGGGTTTATATTGGAAGGCAGCGGCCTAATTATACCTTTGATATTGCAAAGGTCCATGGGCGGCAGTGACACTTACCATCAGGTGTACAGCTTGCTCATTTGACACCACTAGCAATAAAAAACAAGTCTGATTACACTCTTTCATTCTTTTGAAATAAAACTATTTTTACGGATTCTATCGCGTTTGTATTTAATTTTTAATTGCACAACTATTCAAACCGTTTACAGCATTTACTCCCGTGAAGGGAGGACTAAGGTGTATCACGTCCAATAAGTTATCGTTATTATAAAGATTTATATCTACCCACTATAGTATCAGTTATTAAATTTAGATCCACTTCAATTTGAAATTAAACCTTTGAAATTAATAATTTATAACTTTGAAATTAAAAATCAAATACAAACGCGATTGAATCCAAATTACTAAAATTTAGCATTTGACATGCTTGATTATTTATAAAAACATGATTGCGAGCGAAAAATGATATGTCACACATGGGATTCGAACCCACACCTATTGGAAATCCGTTCCAATCGTAATACCATTTACACCAGCGTGATCTGTCGCATGACATTCAATCTTCGGCTCGTATTATATTTTCGTCTTTAAATGAGTCTTGTGCCATCAACCCGATAATGTTTACACATTATACAGACGGAATCCGTCAAACTAGTCTCTTTCATTCTTATAATAACCATATGAAAGCAAAAGTCGCTGACGGTTATATTCTTAATCTATTACCACATGTTTATAAAATCAAAATAAAAGTAAAAACAAATAAAATTCGTAACATTATATCCCTTTTCATGCCCTCTAAAGTGCAAAATCGTCAAACACCAGGGTTAAACGGAACATTTCTAGTAACATCAACACTGATAGCACACGTACAGTTTATTAAATTAAACCCTCTTAATATTTCAGTCCACCACTCTATTTATTTAGGACGACTTGTTACTACATTTACCTTTTAAAATGTAGTAGGTGTTGTGATTAAATAAAGTGTTTTAGAAATAATACGATTCTTTACTACGATATCTGGTTGAGATTTTTTTATGACAATAAGTGCGAACTCTAAAATCATACTTAAGATTCGATTACCAATAAAACGTGCTTTAAAAATAAAGAAATATTTTCTTGTATGGTATACCTACCTTACAAAACGTTTTATAATATAAAATATCATCATTCTTCTATTCTTATCCCAATTACTTGGGGTCGATACAATATGTACTCTTTCATAGTACATATTGTAAAAGTTATTGGCAATAGTTTTGTGGCCGGTCGCCTGCCTATCGTCAAACCTCCTTGGGAATGTAATTGTTGACCAAACGGCATCAGATGAAGTTGGCCCAGGTTGATATACAGCTCTTAGTCGTCTTTTACGACATCCACGAGCAAAGTAAGGGTTGGTATTATTCGTAGCCGCTACCACACAGATACTTCTTTTCTTCTTTTATAACATAAAAAATCTTTATGTAAAATAAACAATGAAAAGAATTAATAGCTATGTAGATATGAAAATGTAGTCGTTATTTACATACATCCAACAGTCTATGAGGTCGACTATTGGACACAGCACACATCCACCTCATAGACTATGAGGTCGACTATGGGACACATACCTTCCGAAGTCGGCTTTTCAATTACAGTATTATAATTTTCCCAAGAAGTTGTATTTCATACACGTCCCACTATTGGGTTCGAGCCTCCTCCGCAATGGGAGAGAAATTGACCTACTATACCACGCTGATCAGACGTGTTGGTATAGGGTTTTGTTTGGAGATTTTCTTCTCTATCTCATATAGATCTTACATGCATTTTATATCCCTTAGTCGTCTCTTACGATCACCCACAGATAAGATAGTGGGTGGTGAATTGTATTTTTACTCCATCACCACATATAGAAATAAAAAATCGTAACCCATTTTCCAAATAATCCCCGAGCTTTTTTTATGACTCTAACAGGAAAGTACAGGCTATTGTCAAAATA
Source organism: Lymantria monacha (assembly GCA_905163515.2). NCBI lineage: Eukaryota > Metazoa > Arthropoda > Insecta > Lepidoptera > Erebidae > Lymantria > Lymantria monacha. The sequence continues at coordinate 22,860,276 of LR991091.1, forward strand.
AGTATACGTAACCTTAAATCATCACCACATGCAGAAAATTATAAGTAAAGATATAGGTACTTGTTTATAAATAAAACATACATACATACATATCATCACGCCATATCCCTTGCAGGGTAGGCAGAGAGAACAGAGTGCCAGAGAACTCTGCCCTTGGATACTTCACTTGCTTCCTCAACATTCATAATTCTTTTCACACGCTCGCCAGTTTCGGAGACTCTCGACTCCACCTTCCTTCAGTACGTGACCAATCTGATCTAGGTAGGTTAGTTTCGGTCTCCCTCGGTACCTACATCCTTCCACTTTAGCATTGTATATCTTCTTAACCATACACTATTCATAACAAAACACATAAAACCTTTCATAAACAAAACTTAAAAAAAAACTTTTATAGTCTATACTAACGTAGATGCGATCACAGATAGTAAATGTACATTTTCAAAATTGAAAAGCATCGAAGCATCTAACGTGAAAGTTAGTTGAAGTGGTATGAGACATAAAATTATCGTCAGTTTTCTTTCAAGAAAATTGAATATTCAGATAGGGTAAGTTAGCATACATAGGTTAAGTTAAATATACAAGGAGATAGTGATCCGTCGTTCATATCTTATTTAAATTTGATATACCGTAGACCAACATTATTTTATGAAACCCTACTACTATCTTAATTTATCTTTCTTTCAATCTTCATTTATAGTATAAATATGTTCTAATGGGTTGTTCAAAATGGTAATGACTGAATTAGCTGTTATACTACGGTAGCTGAAGAGGTTGCTATAGAATTCTATTTCGAATACACCTTTTCTTCAAGTGATTTTATATACGCAATGGTCATATTTAACCAAAGTCGAGGCATCAGTTATTATGGTTTACTTCATAGGCGAAAAGAAGAAACACTGTAGACTATGCAACCCTTTTTTTTTAGAACAGGCTCATTCCACTCAATCCGTCTGAGGTGACTGAAGGACCAGTGCGCGACCCCATAACCTGCTATACACGTACCTCTCTACACCGTGTGGGCAGGTCACCGAAACACGATGTTTGTCATCGGTTGTAGCTATGCGGCTCTACGCTAACCTTTTCTTTTTTTTTATTGCCAATGCTGGCAAACAAGCAAGCAGCACACCTGGTGGTAAGCGTCATTGCCGCCCATGGACCTTTACAATACCAAGCGTATAGCTTAAGCCGCTGCCTATCAATAACATCCCCAAACCCACCGAGTTGGGCTTCCGGCTCTCTCGCTCACCGAACGAAGCGCAATAGCACATTGCCATTACCCAGACGTCGATCTTCTGCGAAAGTGTTGTACTACCCCGGATGGAACGGCCCGTGGCTGTAGACAAAAAACTGTCAAAAGCGTAGTCCTACCACTATTAAATTCTGCATTTAATCTGTCGTATTGTCCAATACACATCTATAAAATGAGTTAAACATATAAGCTATATTATCGCCAACGACTGCTTGCTAAAAACAGACAACAAATTTCAAGAAATTAATCGTTACACTAGAACCTAAAATAATAGAATTTAATTTTTTTTTAATCTATACACGTAAATCTACTCTAGATTATTACATATTACCTTGAAAGTACTTTAAAGTTTAATATTTATACCTCGTCTTAATCCAATCATCTATAAAATATGTAAATTTAACTTTGAAAGAAAATATACGTAAGAGAACATTTAATCACATTTCTTCAATATTATATATGTATTTTATAAAAGGACTAGCAAATTACTGCAGTTTTACTCGCGTAGTTTTCGTTTCCGTAAAAATACGGAGATAAAATATAGCCTACGTTACTTGCTGCTAATCCAGCTTTCCATTGGTGAAAGAATTTTTAAAATTGGTTCAGTGGTTTAGGTGTGAAAGTGCAGCAAACAAACTCACATTTGCATTCATAATATTAGTTAGTTTAATTATGTCTAAATTCTATTTATTATGGCAATGTATTTGATCGTGATTCATCATCATCATCATTTCAGCTCATATATGTCCCACTGCTGGGCTCGAGCCTCCTCCACACTAGGAGGGAAATTGACCTACAAACCACGCTGGTCAGACGTTTTGGTATAGGGTTTTATTTCGAGATTTTCCTCTTTTGCATTGATGTTTATGAATATATCTCTTAGTCGTTTTGTACGATCACCCACGATATATATACTATAGTACAATGAATATTATTGCTCTTAATTTAATATACACCGTAAGAACACATTACTGCTATCACAAGCGCATTGATGCAAACAAGACGAAGTGTCTTGAGCTCAGGTGTTTGCGTTTCATTACCTCACACTACAGGACTTGTGTTCAGTGTTTGTGTTTGATCGATAAATGCATTTTATGCTCTTACCTGCGTTATTCTTTTAAAATATATTTTACTATATAAGAACACCTAATTGAAATTATTATTTGAGAATAGTCATTATCATATGTAATCAGCTTTTTGGTGTCCACTGATGAATGTAGGCCTCCCTTATGAATGAAAGGATAGTGCCGCAAATACCACCCATGACAAGCAGGTTAGCGGTCGCAGTGAAGTGTTACGCGTTTCTTCAGAGAGAGCTATTCTTCATTATCCTGTTGAGACCCTCGGCTGAATTTTAAGATTTCCAGGAGCAAATAAGCGGTGGCCACAATCTTGTTCTTATCCCGTCGTATCACAGGGAGCTCTCTCACTCCTAGATTTGAGAGTACATAATTATTACTGTAAACTTAACACATTTTATTTTTTTAGTTCATATCATTCTTATAACCGTTATGACACACAGCTAACTAAACATGCCTGTAAATAATTATAAATTTATCATCATTGCTTTAAAATCAGCCTGTCTTTGGTCACACGTAGGCCCCTTCTAGCTTTCCCATTTCCTTCTATCTTTCGCTTTTCTTGCCCCTAATGCTCTTCCAAATTCTTAATATCATCAAACCATCTTTTAACTTGTCTACCTCTTTTCTTTGTACGATCGTGTGATTGCTATGATAAAATAAATGTTCAAATAATAAAAAAAAAACTTAGAGTTCAATTAACAAAAGGCTAAAGGAAAAAAGCCAACTGTGAAATAAAATTCATTTCAAAGAAATGATATATAATCATTAAAATAAATTTCCTTTCAATTTATTGAAATGAATTTGAATACATTCCATGAAAATTCATTTCGTTTCAAAATATGTTTTCGTATTTTATTGTGCTTATTCATTTCCTCAATGATCACGAGAGAACTAAGACGTTTGGAGTCCAAAATATTATCGTAATTATTGTTTCTATTTTGATCCAAACTTGCATATAGTTAGATTTAAAGATTTATATGAAAATTATGTAGTATTAATATATAATTATGTAGTGACGAAGTAAAAAATACAATTCACTATCAATTTTCATACCTGTGTGTCGTAAAAAACACCTTTGTTTTTTCTCACAAGATGGACCATGGATGTGGTCGCACCCCGGCAAATCGACCCGGGGCGACAGAAGAGGCGGCGCGCAACCCCATGGACCCACCCTGCAAACACCTCTCTTTGCCGTGCGAGCGGGCCACCGGTACCCGATCTTTGTCTTCGGTGGCCGGTCGTATAAGATACCTAAGAGATATACAAATACAGACATACCGCCCTTTCTTCACTTCGGACGGGGCAGACAGCGTGTGTCCAGATCATAGCTTATATAGCCAGGTCTTTATTTTTTACTGAATCGGTGTCAGTGCACGCGACCTTAAAATAATAATCGACCTCACTTGCCGCTTTGCCTGACAGGACATATTTCGATTTGCACTGTTGCCCTTTGCTTTGTTTTTAATGTAAGTAATATGACACCGGGTAGCATCATAGATACCTAACGTTTGCGTTCAAAAACATGATTTAAAAAAAAATGTCTACAAAGACGTTTAGAAATTATTTTATTAATAAATGAAATGTAAGATCATTTTATTGCTAGCTAATCAGTGATTAGTAATCACCTATCATCATTCTCCTACTACTTATCCCAATTACTTGGGGTTGATACAATGTATACTCTTCTTTCATAGTACATATTGTAAAAGTTATTGGCAATAGTTTTATGACCGGCCGCCTGCCAAACGTCAACCCTCCTTGGGAATGTAATTTCTGACCAAACAGCATCAAATGGAGTTGGCCCAGGTCGTTATAAGGCTCTTAATCGTCTTTTACGACATCCACGAGCAAAGTAAGGGTTGGTAGTAGTCAGAGCCGCTGTCACACAGAATAACACAGCTCGCGAAAATGATACACATACCAATTATAATATCATCGCCGTGGCTCAAGTTCGTGCCTCATAAAAGTCGAGAAGAAGTGGCAATAATGCTCGAAGCTGTGCCCCATAAGGGTCCTATTTCATTATTATAAGAACTATTATTTAACAGAAAAATAATGAACAATGAATAATAATGAGAGTTTTATCCAAAAACATCTGATGCCGTTTGGTCAACATTACATTCCCAACAAGGGTTAGCGACATATAGGCGACCGGTCATAAAACTATTGCCAATGATTTTGCAATATTTTACGATGGAAAAGGATTAAGTAAATCTTGCAACTAAGTAATTGGGATAAGAGCAGGAGAATGATGATGACGATGATGAAATTTGTTTAAAAATCATTTCAAACACCTTGTATGACATGTTTTGTAAATTTAAATAATGATTTCTGATGTTTATACGAATATTACGCATGTTAATAAAACTATTTTTACGAATTTTATTCCATTTTTATTTAGTCATGGTCACAAATAAGACTCCAACGGATGCTGAAAAATGTTCGAAACGAAACAACTGGCAAGTAATAATCAACTTAAAATAATAATAAAATTGTATAAATATTTACAAAGAGTACTTAAAATTTCTCATAGGATTTAAAATTTTACGGCAATTTCATTTCGCTCACATTTGATGGCAACTTCAACTGCTACTAGACATATTGAAAAAGTAATGAAAAGCTCTCCAGTTCTACTCACAGCTGTAGCCGTTATTGAAAAACTATTTTTATATCGTACCAGTTTCAAGAAACTTCAAATATATCTTGAGGAATGTATTTTTTTCGTTACACTTAGCATCTTGAAATAATAGTTAGATTCTTATATCACAATAGATTTTATATTTAATTTGATATATACTTACTTACATACCTGTACTTAGTTCATCCTTGCCATCATCTCAGCCCATTTAAGTGCCACTGCTACGGTCCAACATCCTCTAAAATACCGACTGCACAGATGACAATATACCGACCTTCCGTACCAGTACCCTGGGTTCGATTCCCACGCGGGACAGTACTTTGTGCGATCCACAAATTGTTCTGAGTTTGGGTGTAATTTGTCTGCAGTAGATGTATTTTTGTAAAACCCCGCAATACAAGGATTATTTCCTTAATGTCTTTTGAACAAATAAAATAATAGAAGGGAAACTGACCTACTATTCTACGGTCAAAGATGTTGGAAAAGGATGTTTAGCTAGTTTTCCTTCTCTTGCATCGATTTTACCTGCCTTGTATCCCTTAATCGTCTTTTATGATACCCATGGGTGAGAAAAGTGGACTTTATTTGTGGTAGGACCACGCTGTTGACAGTCTTTGTCTACAGCCGCGGGCCAGTCCGTCCGGAGTAGTACCACACTCTCGCAGAAGATTGACGTCTGAGTAATGGCAATGTGCTGTTGCGCTTCGTTCGGTGAGCGAGGGAACCAGAAGCCCAACTGGGTGGGTTTGGGGTTTATATTGGTAGGCAGCAGCCTAGCTATACCCTTGGTATTGCAAAGGTGCCATGGATGGCAGTGACACTTAGCATCAGGTGTGCTGCTGGCACTTTTGCCATCACAAGCAATAAAAAAAGGTTAGTCTATTTTTAGAAAATAAATGTATTAAATTTGCATGAATTTCATTAGCTAACGCTAGGAATTAACGTCCAAATTCAACATCCAAAAGATACAGCTAATCCACTACCAGTACTTACAGAAAAATGGTTTTCCCTACGCCAAAAAGTACTGTCATAATCCTACTTATCAGCTTCGGCAAGTTTTGTTTCAATATAAACAACTACTTTTGTAAAGTAAAATATAACTAAAATCACTCAAAGATATTAAGTTAAAAAAAAACATTATAATTATAAGCCATAATATATAAATTACTGAAATTTAGCATTTAATATGCTTGATTATTTATAAAAACCCAATTACGAGCGAAAAATGATCGTCACAAGTGGAATTCGAAACCACACATATTGGATCCGTTCCAATCGTGCTGCCACTTACACCACCGTGAATTATTGTAGGACATTCAATTCTCGCATCGTGTTATATTTTCGTCTCGTGTGCCATCTACCCGACATTGTTTATACATATTATATATGTAATAATATATATATGTAATAATAACCATATCTTGATACGCCATAACGTGATAAACCAAGTTCAAGCAAAAAGAACCTTCCTTGTAAGTTTCCCATAATCATCTTGAGCTTTTGACATTCATAATTTAAAAAATATTACACATAAATACAACAAATATAGTGTACTCATAGACTTCTTTAGTAAAATATATAAGTTTTAGAAACTTTATTAGTTTTAGAAACCCAAATTCAAGTAACTTGTATAGATATTGACGTCCAAAATTCTACATTTTTATGACTGATGGACTCGCATATATATATATATATATATATATATATATATATATAGATCAAAAACTTAACTCACTTTCAGATAACCTAGAAAGTTAAAATTTGTTATCCAGTTAAGTAATTATATTTACAAAAAGAATAAAAATAATAAGAAATAAATCCAAAAACAGTGAACTATAATTTTAATACATAGATTTGAAAAATTTTGTAATCAAATGTAATTTTAATTTATATAATTATAAAATCAAACACAACTGTCGTTTTCATTGAAGAATTACTTCGATATTGTAAAGTTACTTTTATATTTTTTATAATAACTACCATTATCAACATTCGCACGTGGTCGAGCATAGAGAAACCGCGATCACATAATAGTGCAGGCGCTAGAGGTAGTTGAGTATGCAAAATCCGAGTGACGGCAACTATGACCGGATTCTTATACCTAAGACCCTGAAGAATAACAAAACACATCTTGCCCCCAGGTGTGATGGTCCTTGCCGAGCGGACCACCGAAGACAAAGATCGGGTACCGGTGGTCCGCTCGCACGGCGAAGAGAGAGGATTTTACGGTGGGTCTATGGGATCACGCGCCGCCTTCTCCGTCACCCCGGACCGATTTGGCGGGGCGAGACGCACCCATAGCCCACCAATAAAAAAAAAAAAAAAAAAAAGGTGTGATGGTCCTTCCCACTACCTTAACATCCCCTCTTCGCCGATCCAAAAGCACAGAGCGCGTACGCATTTAGTGTTTTTCTACGTCTATTGACGTAAGGATATTGCTTTATTAAGTGGTGTTTTTGTATGAATATAAAATAATAGTATTTTCGTAAATTTTTAGTGTTTGTTTGAAGTATAGGATTGAAAAACAGTTGAATGTGGTGGGGCGTCCAATACTGCGTCGTTCGATATATAATCACCACTCGAGAACCTTTCTTCCCCAGCGGTTGTCGGTTAGTCGAGCGATATGGGCTGATATAGCATTAAAATAAAACCAACCATTTTTTTTGACAAAACATTTGAAGATTGACCACCAAAAACTAAGACTAATGTGAGAAAATGGGAGCCAAGTTTGATATTATGATAATAAGTTGTCAACTTCACCAACAAAAGACCAGTCAAGTTCAATAGATCATAACTTATTTGCTTTATGTATAAGTCGACTATTGGAATTAAAAAAATCATATTCATAAATATTAAACAATTTTGTAGATGACAAAAAGCAAGAAATTATGTTTTTAATATGCTTAAGAAAGTTATACGTTCTTTTAAATAAAAAATAATGGATTTTCTATTGAACCTAGGGATAATTTAGATCTCAAATCTTGATTGACAATTACACCACAATTATTTATCGTAATATTGAAATTAGGTCGCATTTTTACCGACAAAAAAAACGGAGGAGGTTCTCAAGTATTGTTTTTTTATGTATGACCACGCACAACTTTTTATAAAGTAGTCCGAATTTGATAATTCTGTTTTTATTGAAAAGTGTATACCTACTCCGAAATTGGTCCCATATAAAATTGGAAAAAAAATCTAACCCTAAGGTTAGGAAAACAGGAGATGATTTACAGTTCATTCACAGATTTTATTATAGGCACAAAAAATATAAAATAAAGCCTTTACTTTAAAATAAAACTTTGACCTTTATTAAAAAGTTTTATCGTATTCATATTTTTGACAAGTTATTACATTGTTCACCTTTCGTTAAAACGTCTAAAATACTACTACGCTATTATACAATAGAGACATACTTTTTTATTTTTCTACAGCATATAATTGAAACGAAAATATGTGAGATAAATATACTAAAGATATGAATATTGATATCAGCATTCGCATCTTCGTCAAAGAGAAATATACGAGTATAAAGTGGACAACAATAGAAAATTTAAAGAGGGAACAATTGTCGTGGTATAGTGATCAGACGGGATGAAAGTGATGCTATTAAGATAATTTTTGTATGAATAACAAAGACTTCAAATAAAATATAGATCGCTATTATGAAGAATGACATATGAAGGAAATGATTACAGCGATAATACCTGATAGAAGGATATGGACAAAGAAAATACACCTATTTTATTGACCTCTAGTAATTATAATTCGATTATTAGACAGTTTATTATGTCACTACCTCCTACTTTACTGTAGGACTTGAAAAATCCGTCTAAACTACCACCAAGAGAATAAACAACAGCATTCTCCTGGAATACTTATAACACCGATGGCAATCGCTATGGCGCTTACCCAGTGAGACGATTTTAATTTTATCCATGTGAATCTAAGCTTCATCAAGGAATGAAGCTTATATTTGACAGCAGACGCCGATAGCTGATGAATGGATAAATAATAAACAGTGTAGATAAATAGTATATGAAAATAAGTATACATTAAAATTATAATTAGGAAAATTCCATTCCAATCCATGAAGACCATAACAATCAAATGTTCTATTGAATTTATGATTATTCTACCGTCATTCAATAATTTCATGTTATTCAAATGAAGGTTGATTTGTATTCTCTGCACAATTGACACAAATATGTTTTGTATCGATTTAATATATCAAACAAAATATACATTATTTGAAAGCCATTGGTTGAGTAATAGCTAATATGACTTTTTAGATATTTTTCCTGGTTTAATTTCGACTTTACTTTCTCTTACAGTTCATCATCATCATTTCAGTTCATATACGTCCCTTGTTGGGCTCGAGCCTCTTCCATAATGGGAGGGAACTTGACCTACTATACCACGCTGGTCAGACGTGCTGGTATAGGGTTTGGTTTCGAGTTTTCCTTCTCTAGCATAGATGTTATATGCGTTTGATATCTCTTAGTCGTCTCGTACGATCATCCACGGGTAAGATAGGGGGCGGTGAATTGTGTTCTTAATCCGTCACCACACGGAATACTTTATTAGTAGTATAGTTGCATTAATATTATTCTAAACTATTAGTACCCATCTTAATTTGACTAGGTGATTCCTTTATTATTTTAATATAGTGGTGACCCCCTTTTTTTGCAAACTAGCCATGGTATAGTCACGCCCCGTTCGATAAGTCCGGTATGACGGAAGAAACGGCGTGAGACCCCATAATTTGCCGTATAGATACATATCAAACACCACGTGGGTGAGCCACCGGTACCCGATCCTTATCATCGGTGGCCTGTCCGGCATGCTCTCAAAAACACTTTGTTACACATAAAAACCTATTCCGATTTAGTTTATATTTACTTTTAATCATCACATTTAACCGAGTAAAATCTTTCATCCTGCCATCAGATTATCTTTGTCAACCCTTTACTATAGCCTTCTCTAAGCCAAATAATACCATAATCGCCACCCTTACTAGGCGGGATGGCGATCGCGATTCATGCTATAACTTTTCGAGAAAAATATGGTACCTATTTTCTTAGTGATCACTCTGCTGTGTGGTAGCGGCTACGAATATTACCAACCCTTACTTTGCTCGTGGATGTCGTAAAAGACGACTAAGAGCCTTATATTGATCTAGGCCAACTCCATCTGATGCCGTTTGGTCAACAATTACATTTGCAAGGAAGGTTGACGTCTGGCGAGCGGCCGGTCATAAAATACTTTTACAATATGTACCCACTATGAAAGAAGAGTACATATTGTATCGACCCCAAGTAATTGGGATAAGAGTAGGGGAATGATGATGATTTCTTAGTGATCACTCAGCTGATAATTACGACCGCCATGGGGTTAAACTACGCCATAGCGTAGTGTATTAATAATCAGTAAAAACTTAAACCAAATAAATTATATCAAATCATAACGTTTAGTTAAAGTATCTGCAAAACCTTCCAACAATTCACATTTTATAGCACTTACAAATACTTTGTACGTTCTCAATGAATAACAGTTCGCGTAGTTTCATCTTTTATTTGTTCTAAAGAATATCGCACAAAGCGATGCACCTAGAGCACTTGAGCCTTTCCCGGCGAAGAGCGCTCTTTCTAACATCCCTACATGAACGATGTCAAATACTACGTAATACTTAACTATCACTCTTTGAAATTGTGCAACAAAGTGTGTTATTTTAAAAGCTTTTGTCGTTCAAATACTACAACTGAATATATGAAATATTATGTTAAATATTAAAAATGTGATGTTAATAGTGGTAGAACCACGCTGTGGACCGTTTTCTGTCTACAGCCGTGGGCCGGTCCTTCCGGGGTAGTACCACACTCTCACAGAAGATCGACGTCTGAGTAATGGCAATGTGCTATTGCGCTTCGTTCGGTGAGCGAGAGAGCTGGAAGCCCATCTGGGGTGGGTTTGGGGTTTGTATAAGTAGGCAACGCCTTAGCTATACCCTTAGTATTGCAAAGGTTCATGGGCGGCAGTGACACTTGCCATCAGGTGTGCTATCTGCTCGTTTGTTACCACAAGCAATAAAAAAAATATGAAATTTAAACTAAAAGTGAAGCGACTGCACAGATGGAATAGTGGTTAATATCGATATATTCCTTCCCACTCAGTGTCTTGGGTTCGATTCTTACGCAGGACAATACTTAGTGCAAGTCACAAAGTGTTTCTCAGAGTCTTGATGTAATTTGTTTGCGTTAATTATATGTTTGTAAAGTCCCTCACAAGGATTATTTTTTTAGTGGCTCAGTGGCCTTTAAAAAAATGTTTAATGACGTCGTCTTTTTTTCTTTATATTTACTTCAGTATATTGTACATTTTAAATACCTATATAAAACTATTTTCACGATTTTTATCGCCGTAATATTTTGGTATGCCATTTATAGCTAAAAGATTCTTGTCACATTTTTGATCGTGGCTTCACTCCACAATACGGTACATATTCATCATTATCATCATCTCAACTCGTATATCTCCCATTCTTGGGCTCGAGCCTCCTCCATAATGTGAGGGAAAATTGACCTACTGTACCACGTTGGTTAGGTGTATTGGTATAGGGTTTTATTTCGAGTTTGCCTTCTGTTGCGTAGATGTTATATCCGTTTTATATCCCTTAGTCGTCTCTTACGATCACCCATGGGTAAGATAGGGGGCGGTGAATTGTATTCTTACTCTGACACCACACGGAAAGTTCAAACCAATATATCTTCATTATCAAATAATCAAATCAAAAACGCTACATGGCTACAAATATTACTAACCATTATATTTCTCATAGAGTATTTTAATCGACATAGGCCATCTCTATCTGATGCTGTCTTGTCAACAATTACATTCAAGGAGAATTGAAGTGAAGCAGGTGAACGGTTATAAAACTATTGCCAATACTTTTACAATATGTACGATGGAAAAGACTACATATTACGTCCACCCCAAGTAATTGAGGTATAAGGGGATGCTGATGATATTATCATCAGCATCCCCTCATCATCTCAGCCTCAAATTTCCCACTATTGGGTTCAAGCTTCCTTCATAATGAGAGGGAAATTGACCTAGTATACCGCGCTGGTCAGACGTGTTGGTATAGGGTTTCGTTTCGAGTTTTCTTTCTCTTGCATAGATGTTATATGCATCTTATATCCTTAAGTCTCTTACGATCACCTACAGGTAAGATAGGAAGTGGTGAAATATATTCTTACTCCGTCATATTATACGTATTACTTAATTATTATTATATACATACTATACATATTACATACATACATATAATCACGCCATATCCCTTGCAGGGTAGGCAGAGAGAACAGAGTGCCAGAGAACTCTATCTTTGCATACTTCACTCGCTTCCTCAACATTCATAATTCTCTTCATACCCATTTATTTACACATTCTTTCACTCTTTACACATTCACTATACATATTAATTAATTATTATTAAAAAACAAAATATAGAACCATGAATGAAATAGATCATAATTATAAATTATTACCTAAATACTAAAACTAACAGAATAGCAATAATTTAATTAAAAAGACGCTCTATGTATAACTTTGCTATAAGAACAGTCAAGATAGTTATTTTTACCCATATCTTCAATGATTTCGTGGAACAACCAAAATACTATCCATCTACATCAGTGATTTGTCAAAGTCAGAAAAGCCGCGCCTACAAAAATCTTTGGATATTTAAATATCCAGTTCGACACTATTCTTTTTCTTGGATAATTTTATTTTTAGAGAATATACATTCGCAGTGCACAAACTGTTCTATTTATATAAAAAAGAGACGTATGAAACAACAAATCTTTATGCAGTCTTGTTACTAATATTAGAAGTAAAAATGCAAGAGATTTTGCATTTTTATGCTTTATTTTTTTTATAAAAGCAATATGCACATTTTAAGTTAATCTTTTATTTTTACATATTATTTACTAAGGTATAAATTCTTAAATCGCAGTGGAATTCATAAACACACAATTAAATAGCACCTAAACATTCCGAGTTAGGGAAATAATTTACCGATTACACAAAGAATTATCCTGTCTAAGAATCAAACACATACACTCCGCATACAAGTTCGTTCAACCCTACGGTATATAAATATACATATTTTAATTATTTATTATATACCTACATATGAACTGGTTTATTTATCTACTTTCTCTCTGATTAAGCCGCAGGAAAAAAAATTAAATATTAATGTATAATCTACTTCGACATAATTTAACAGTCCTCCACAGACGACTCCTGAATACAAATTTTGAACAAATTTTCATGCACAGGTTTGTTCTTTTACGAATTGTAATTTATCTCTTTGTTCCGGAAGGTAATAAATAAGGGAAGAGCATTCCAGTTCAATATTCGATGAGGCGTGGTTGTAAGTGAATAAGCTACTGCGTGACACGCCTAATCCATGGCATGTTACATATCTTAATAGAAAGTTTGTTATATCTTTCCTAACATCATCCACTGTTGTTCGTGGTTTTCCTTAACAGGAACTACAATCATTTGGCAGGCTAGTTAATCATCAATCTTATTAACAGTTTCATAATATAGTGCTCCAGCACATTTTCCTAGTGATCCGTCAAACTATTTTTAAAAACCCCACAGGAGAGTCATTGGTGTTCTGCCCCAGTATTCATATTCCATTACCATATAGGTATTAAAAAAATACAATTCTATATTTAAATAAAATAATATATACCTAAATATAGCTTACTCACTATTGTCTCATCTAAAAAACTGCTGTCTGGTCAAGAATTAGATTTTCAAGGATTGGTCGACTAGTCGCTAAATTATTGCCTAAACTTTTGTAATATGATAGACATACATACATATCATCACGCCATATCCCTTGCAGGGTAGGCAGAGAGAACAGAGTGCCAGAGAACTCTATCTTTGCATACTTCACTCGCTTCCTCAACATTCATAATTCTCTTCATACACGCTCGCCGGTTTCGGAGACTCTTGACTCCACCTTCCTACATTACATGACCGATCAGGTCTAGGTAGGTTAGTCTCGGTCTCCCCGGTACCTACATCCTTCCACTTTCACATTGTATATCTTCTTAACGAGACGTTCGTCCGGCATTCTTTCCACATGTCCGAACCATCAGAGCATTCCCTTTCGCATCTTTACACCAATACTCTCTTTCATACCTACTCGCTCTCTTACGTCGTCGTTACCAATGCGGTCGGTCAGCCTAACTCCACAGATTTGCCGCAGAGATATATAATATGACTAGCTTTCGCCCGCGACTTCGTCCGCGTGGAATGGTTACTTTGGGCTAACGTTAACTTCAACTCGCGAATTCGTTTAAGTAAAAGGTGGAAATATTTTTAAATAATACACACGTTAAAGCTGTTTTAGGTACCTACATGACCCTTTTATTAGTAAGAGTAGAACATTAAACCTTAAGTAAAAGTATTGGGTCTTATCTATACTTTCTATAGATATACCATATACAATGTATGTATATTATACATATATACATACATACACTTACGCCTATTTACGATTACACATACTTTTAATGTGTATGACATCGCTGTGTGGTAGCGGCTACGAATACTACCAATCCTCACTTTGCTTGTGGATGTCGTAAAAGACGACTAAGAGCCTTATAACGACTTGGGCCAACTCCATCTGATGCCGTTTGGTCAACAATTACATTCCCATGGAGGGTTGACGTCTGGCAGGCGGCCGGTAATAAAACTATTGCCAATAACTTTTATAATATGTACTATGAATGAAGAGTACTTATTGTATCGACCCCAAGTAATTTGGATAAGAGTAGGAGAATGATGATGATGATGACCTCTCGTGAACAAATCTCCAATTTGGTCCAGAAAAGTATGACGTGGTCTTCCTCTTGTATTCGTCCCATTCACGATTGCTTTATATGTTTGCTTCGTCAACCTCTGCCCACTCATTATATTTTCTTCCACTTCGTGTCCAACCCACCTCAGCATACCAGCGCTCTTTTATAACATTATACCTAATTTTATCTTTCAGACTTACATCACACACGTTACGAAGAGCTGTCAGCTCTACAGCATTTATTCTATTTTCATGTCTTCTCCGCCAAATCTAACTTTCACTGCCATACATGAGGGCAGGCACTAATACTTCCTATACTTATTATTATTATTTAGGATGTGTAAAGCCGACGGAAGGTCATGAGAAGAAAACAAAACTAAAAATGTAGTGTGTGCAGAAGTACTTTGAAATAACATTAGTTTGAGTTTTTTTTAATATAAGATTATAAGAGCCAGTATTTTTATCGTAAATGCGCGCCCAGTACTTGATCATTATTTTGCTGCGATGTTATTTTTAAACTGCGATATTTCCTAAGATATTCATTGAAATCAAATAATGTAAAGAGCAATTTTGTTTTAATTTAAATACTTGTGATGAATAACTCATTTATTTGGATAAGGATTAATATAATGTTTATAAAAACACCTTCGAAAATATCATATTATTTTAAAACAAATTTGATTAGCATAAAAAAGGTTATAGTGAGCCAATCTTAAAAGATAGACATATGCTGTCGCGGACTTTTATTTAGAACTTTGAAAGGGGAACAATTATATAGTACATAATTTTTGCGCAACTTTAACCGTTTACGCAGCGGCAGCTCTCAAAAGGAAACAAAAACCCGATTTTTACACATTCATCATTGTTGCTCTGCTCCTATTGGTCGCAGCGTAATGTTGTATAGCCTAAAGCCTTCCTCTATAAATGGACTATCCAACAAAAAAAGAATTTTTCAAATCGAACCAGTAGTTCCTGAGATTAGCGCGTTTAAACAAACAAACAAACAAACAAACTCTTCCGCTTTATAATATTAGTATAGATAGAAGTGAAAATATTACATCGATCCCAGTTACTCAAGATTAGAACAGGGTGTTGACACTGCTGGGCTCGAGACTCTTCTGCAGTGAGACGACAATTACCTATAAATATAGCTATCCCAAGCCTATCACAGTTACAGCTATAGAGTTCTATTCCGAGTGTTCTTTCTCCTATACCTATGTCTGATTACCTTAGTTCTCTTTTACGATCACCAACGTAAAAGGATAGCTAAAACTATATATTATTACGCCGTCACTACACAAATAAAAAAATAATTATAGCCTAGTGTAGGATAAAGTTAAATATAAAGGTATTTGAATGAAAATTAAAACCGTACTCGGTATCAAGGTTTGAAGTAAATGTTTAATATTTCATCGCCTTTTTCTGTTAATCGCTGCTACTTAAATATTCATTCCGTTGGTGGTAAAAGTTAATTTTATTGAATACCATATTGAATATGATGAAACTTTGATATCGTGAGAGAAAAACAAAAATGTAAATAATACAAATACATCCTGCGGTGAAATGACTACGGATAGTAATGGAAGAGGAACGTTAGCTATAATTTCGTTTGCAATTATTATTAAAATTAGTAGAAGAATAATAAAAAATAGTAGCAAAAATATTTGACGGAATATGGAAAACACAAACTAAAACAATAGACCAATGTATCTGACTATCGTGATATAGAAGATTATAGGGAGAGCATATGCTCAATAGTAAGATGTTATACGTTGTGATGAACGTTATTCGGGTGGTGACGGAGTAAGAATACAATCTACGAACCCCTATCTTAGTGCCATCGTAAAAGATGACTAAGGGATATAAAACGCATATAACATATATGCAAGATAAGGAAACCTCGAAGCAGAACCCTATACAAACGCGTCTGACGAGCGTGGTATAGCAGGTCAATTTCCCTCCCATAATGGAGGAGGCTCGAGCACAACATTGGAACATATATGAGCTGAGATGATGATGATGATGATAAAGATGTTATACTGGCTGAAAATCATTTCTTTGTTGACTATGCAAATATTCTTTCAATTTACATTCAAATATAATTCAAACACATACATTTTATAATATACTAGCTCCTGCTCGCGGCTTCGCCCGCATAAAAGATTACTTTCCTAAAGTTTTTCATCCCCTATTTTTATTCCCCTAAGGGTATTTTTTTTACAAAATTTTAATGTGAAATTTATTTATATCTAATCAATAGCCTAAAATAAGTTTCAAGCTTCTGGCTTTAAAAATGGCGATAATTCCTTACTTACTTAACTTTTCATCCCCCTTTACAACTTTTTTTGCATTAAAAAGTAGCCTATGTCCTTTCTCAGGCTCTAGACTATCTGTGTACCAAATTTCATTTAGATCGGTTCAGTAGTTTTGGCGCGAAAGAGTGACAGACAAACAGACAGACAGAGTTAGTTTCACATTAATAATATTAGTAAGGATTCATGTAGATTGTATTAGCAGCATTTAGATAGGGACAGCGAAATACTGAATGGCCTATATATTTGAAAGAAAAAGGAAAGCACTTTATATCAATACTACAATAATAAATATGTCTATTCATACTTTCTATATGATATTAACGCTTCTACCTTTACATATTAACCACTGGACTTAAATTATTTATAATATGTAAGGTTGCGAAATACCAAATTCTCATAATTTTATATTACTTTCGGTATTTATAGGGGTTAAAAAAGGTTACTTCGGCATAAACAAAGATTACACACCGCGAAAATGTGACGTAAAAGCCATTCATTGGAATCTATTTATACTTAATAATAATCACTGTGTTGACCCTTTCGAGGCTCTTGAAAGATTTACGCTCACTTGATAATGAACAGGTACCAATACCACTTCTTACGTTTAGTTATTTATATTTTTATGAATTTCTAAATTAATGTTCTCCGTTTTATTTCAATTATACATAAAATACTAGCTGATTCAATAAATAATTGTATAATTTTTTAACCTCTGCCTGTTGAAATAGCTCAATTGAATTCTCAACATCGCATAAATAGCATGAAAATAAGTATAGTGCCACAAACTTATCTGACCCGGTGACAGCGTCGCTGTTATCGCATTTAGTGTTGCCAGTAGATTCTATTTGCAATAAAATCGGTAAGTATTCCCCATGTGGTAACGGGTTTATAAAAAACTAGTCAACACTCCTTTACACAATGTCCTGTGGAAGACATAAAAAATGGAATTACAGAATTTTCTGCCGTGGGCTTACGGATGGGACGTAGGTAAATATGATACAAGCATCAATGCTTATGAGCACATGTTATTATACTTAATAGAGAAGAAACATAAATGTAGTTTTTATAAATACTTATATTTTAACACAATCATTACAGTTGCAGTTAATAACAATCAAGCACATTCATTACAATTAAATTTACATAAATAGAATATTATTTGTATAAATATATAATAATTCTATTCAAAATATAATTACACTCTAAGAACAAATCAATTCATTATATTTAACACTTAACAAACTATATTTAATGTTTATTAATAGTGTTCTTTTTCTTTCAAAAACTAACAACACTAACATATGGCTGCTGTTACTCGCTCATACGATTTTTCAAAAGGTATTAATGATGCCTGAAGATGTTTTTCTTCCTTCATATAACTTAAAAGTTGTAATATAATATCTATTGCATCGCTTTTTGCATTTTAAAACCACAAAAAAAAATAAACAAGGAGTAAACAACTATCAACTAAAATATCATCATATTGGGAGGACGATTGACGTTTGATGACATTTCAAAATGGCGTCATTAGTTCATCAATTTGCCACCGGGTCAGATAAGTTTGTGGGACTATAATTCCACGGTTTTTTGTACAAACAGTAAACTCTTCAAACGACACTTTTAAAATTTGACAAAATACATACACGACTTCGTATGTTAAAATTTACTTTTTTTGGTAGACTTAATCTGGACATGATACCTCCCATTCGGTGCAGGGCGACGCAAAAGCGGCTTCGTAACCTATTCCCCTTCGCTATTGGATTTACCACTGTGCCCGATTTCTTGACTTCGGTGGTCAACCCAGCATGTGAAAATCACCATAAGGCGAAGTGAAGTAAAGCATATCACGACGAAACTTATGTAGCAGTCATTTTCTCTATTCTATATCACTACAGATCAGAAATTATATTTCATGCAAAAATGGCAACGATTAATGGGAAAAACTTTAATTGAAGATAGTGAAGACCACAGCTGTGTAGTAACGGCTACGAATACTACCAACCCTTACTTTGTTCGTGAATGTCGTAAAAGAAGAGTAAGAGCCTTGTAATGACCTGGGCCAACTCTATCTGATGTCATTTGGTCAACAATTACATTCCCAAGGAGGGTTGACATCTGGCAGGCGGCCGGTCATAAAACTATTGCCAATAACTTTTACAATACGTACTATGAAAGAAGAGTACATATTATATCAAGTTCAAGTAATTGGGATAAGAGTAGGAGAATGATGATGAAGACAATTAGTTTTCTAAGTTATGAATTATAATCTAGAGAAGAGCCATTTAAATTATATAATCTATTCTAACCTACGAATCGCATAAACTTTCTACGTTGTGAATATTAAGGCCAAAATATTTAACCCACATTTAATCCGGAAGGTCAGTATTATACCACTACGATAAATGTATCTAGAGTCATGTAAATAATACCAAATTTGGCCTATTACAACTACTATAGATATTTGAATAATGCCAAATTTAATTAATTTTTTTTTTCGTAGGTATATTTGACACAGATGGCGTTCGGTTACCTGGGACTGAGTGTGACTATCAGTTTAGCCGATCTAGCAATCGACCGACACATGGAAGGCTCTACAGTCCTCGCTATCCATCCATCTACCCTAATAATGTGCGCTGTTCTTATCATTTTCATGCCAGGTAAGTTTTTTTGAGTAGTTACTTAAATTATATTTTTAAAGATATATTTTCATTAACTTTGCTTTTAAATGAGATAAATTCATGATATTGACTACCTTTTACCAAATAGAAGCTGCTAATTCATCAGCCAAGATTCCCTAGCTAAATCTATAGTAACATTTAGCAACGTTGGTTGTTACCTCGCATTTCTTTTAATAGTATTATTTAAACAGAATGGCCTACGCTATCAACATTTATGCATATGAATTTATCAATGAAAATATGTAGATTTAGTACTAAATTTTCCTTAATAAATTTGCTTCCCGTGTCAGCTTTTATGGATTCTATTACACTATATTTAAATGATAAAGTGATAGTTAATAAAATCATCTACGATACAAGAACTTATTTGTTTACGAGTCTTTAAAAAATAACATATTCAAGCTGTTTACTTAAGTTCAATGTATTTTATGCTGAATACTCATTTTACATTATAATTATGACATTAGTACTGTGACACTCGATATAAATGGAATAAAATGTAACACCACTTCTTATTTTCCCTCAAAATAGTCAATTGCTCCTCTTATTATTGCAAAAAAAGATATAATCGAAATAATACCCAATGCTAAACCGTCTCGGCCGTATATTATAGTAGCATTAATCTTTGGTCCTTACAAAATAATGAAATGGATGGACGTTTGAGCCAAAAATTAAATTAAAGCAACAGGTATATCCACTAAGGAAACCCCACAGTAAATTATTAAGTTTAAAGATTGTATATTATACATAATCATAACAGCCCAAACAAAAAAAAATACACCATTTACCTTACTTAACTTTCATAACTTACTTAGATTATGTTGCAAAAACATTTTGTATGTAAAAACATATTTTTACGGAAAAGTATATGGGTCAGACACTTTTTGGTGAAATTCGGCTTTACTCATAAAATCATAATTTTACGGAAAAGTACAGGGGCCAGATATTTTTAGGGAAATTCACCATTATTTACCACCACTTTAATTCTTGTAAACATAAAATACTTTTCGTACCACCACTTTGTCTATTGTGAACATCACAAAATACCACTAAAGGATGAAAAGCAGAGAAGTGACGTCACTTTATGAAATAGAAAAAAATAGATATATTTTGTTATATAATATGTGATAATAACGACAAGCCAAGAGGGAAAAGATGCTTTTGGTACGTTTAAATAAGCTATCAGTTACTAGCAATATCCGTGGTTTAGCTAGCGTTAATATAGATTTTCTCAATGAAATTGAATCCACGGGCAACAGATTTTCCTGAATAAAATGTTGCCTATATGCAATCTATAATCTTTTACTGTGCCAAATTTCATCTAGATCTATTTAGTAGTTCTGGCAAGATTGAGTGAAAAATATCCATCAGTAGTAAAAAAAAACTAAACATGCTGTGTGCACTAATGCTAATTTTTTTCCTCATATGATAGAAAAACGAGACGTACTTTGCTTAAAGCATATCAATTATAACATTGCTAGAAGAATAATAAAAGTACTAGAAAATTGTTGTCGTCAATTTTTAGGAATGAGCTCAGAAAAAATACTGTAGCAACTTCAAAATTGTATATATATTTTTTTACAGCCCCTAAATGTCCCACTTTTGGGCTCGAGCCGTAATGGAAGGGAAATTAACCTACTTATACCACGCTAGTCAGACGTGTTGGTATAGAGTTTTGTTTCGAGTTTTCCTACTCTTGCATAGATGTTATATGCGTCTTATATCCCTTAGTCGTCTCTTACGATCACCCACAGGTAAGATAAGGGATGCTGAATTGTATTCTTACTCCATCACTACACGGATAGTAAAAATGACATATAAAAAATCTTGCTTATTCTTACAGGTATAAAGACGTGATTATCACAAAGTACTAAATCAAAATCATCTCTCTTTTCAGGCCAAAGGAGCGTGTGAAAATAGTATTTGAAGAAGTATCTCTACAAAAAGGCGATGTTAGGTGTGTATTTCTCTTATTTATTTTTTATAAGAATGTTTTATCTTTTAGATTTTGCTTAGAATATGTAGTTAATAGTCTAATGGTTGAATTGGATATAATTTTCTAGGTAGTGATGTACTAAAATATATGGTATATACGTGGATACCTTAAAAAATATGAGCAATGGCTAAGATAACATAGTAAAAATTTAGAAATGTCAGCAGATAACATCTTTACCAAAGACCAAGCGAGCGTGGTATAAAGGACTAGATTCTCTCGCAATACAAATTACCTCTCAATGAAATTTATTATTTAACATGGTAGATTGTTTATAAAAACTTGTTTACGAGCGAAAAATGAATGAAGCACTAGAACCCACACCTATTGGAAATCCGTTCCAATCGTCCTATCACTGAGACAAGTTTGAGCTTTATATCTATTACCGTCTATTACCGTCTATGATACAATTAATTACATCAAAAATAACACATACAACATGTTCAAAGTACGTGAACTTTTTTTTTTATTGCTAATGGTGGCAAACGAGCAAGCAGCACAATTGATGGTAAGTGTTACTGCCACCCATGGACCTTTTCATTGCAAAATTGACCAAGGGTATAGCTAGGCTGCTGCCTACCAATACAAACCCACCCAGTTGGACTTCCGGCTTTCTTTCTCACCGAACGAAGCGCAAAAGCCCATTGCCATTACTCAGACGTAGATCTTCTCCGAGAGTGTAGTACTACCCCGGACGGACCGGTCCGCAGCTGTAGACAAAAAACTGTCAATAGCGTGATCCTACCACTAAAAGAATTAATAAGATACTAATAGAATTAAAGTATATATATAAAACATTGACGCAGCATAAACCAGCACTTGAAAAAGCGTAATCCTAAAGCTAAAGATCCATCTATAAAAATAAAATGACACGTAAAATAATACCATAAAATCACCGTCAATACGGAGGACTGAGCCATAAAACTGTAGAAGGTATGCGTCATAATCGAATCTTTGATGGAAAATATTGAATATGATGACGAACATGAAATGTAGGAAGTAGTAACACCTTGTGATTGAAGCTTTGTGAGACTTTACAGGGCTATCTAATACAGCGTAATATCGAAAAACAATATTTGCTCACGTATACATCTTGCAGTTTGCATATAAAATTTAATAAAAAAAAATAGGTATATTAACAATAATACGTAACAATATTATTACATATAAATATCATCATCACCATCTCAGCTCATATATGTCCCACTGTTGGGCTCGGGCCTCCTACGTAATGAGAGAGAAATTAAGCTACTATACCGCGCTGGTCAGACGTGTTAGTATAGGGTTTTGTTTCGAGTTTTCCTTCTCTTGCATAGATGTTATATGCGTTTTTTATCTCTTAGTCGTCTCTTACGATCACCCACGGGTAAGATAGGAGGTTGTGAATTGTATTCTTACTCCGGCACCACACGGATAACTACATTATTACGTACATATAAATATACTTATAATTGTTAAATATCGCTACGTTTAATGAATACTCTGAGTTTCGATTTAACGTTTATAGGTAAGGCCGACTTTTTTTTTGCTTATGGTAGCAAACGAGCAGCACACTGCTGCCCATGAATCTATGCAATACGCAGGGTATAGCTAGGCCGCTGCCTACTATTACAAACTCCAGTTGGGCTTCCGGCTCTCTCGCTCACCAAACGAAGCACAATAGGACGTTGCCATTACTCAGACGTATATCTTCTGCAAGAGTGTGGTACTACGCCGGATAGACCGGCCCACGGCTGTGGACAGAGAACTGTCAACAGCGTGATCCTACCTCTAGAATACAATACATAAAATAGAAAATTTAAAAGATGCCATTATTTGATTAGTCGCATACCAATGAAAAATGATTTGCAAGATAGACGCCCAACCACGACTGTGTTTCACGGATTAACTCTTATTCAAATATTCGTCTTAGGGGTGAGAACGTGTTTTGTTTGAAGAAGCTAATATGTTTTCACAGACGCGAGCATTATTGTTTTCTTATACATATAAGTGTTAATAAGAGGCGTTCTCTACAGTACTGAGTATCTCAAAATAGAAAATCGATTGAACATATTAGGGTTATAACTGTGTAGTGAAACGCGATATCTATATTATAACTGACAAGCTGAAATTTTGTTTTCCTTTGCGTTATTTCTTTGAACAGAATATTGATAGATATATGTATCCCACTTCTGAGCTAACCTAAAAAAATCGACGGCTGATGGCTTATGAAAAGATTAACATGTGGTTTTAAGACATCGTAACATTCATATATACATGCATAGCCTCACGCCTGTTTCCCAGACGAGTAGATAGAGACTACGGATTGCCACAAGCCACGATCTTGGTATACCTCTATATCTTCATTCACACTCATAACCGTCTTCATGCATTCTTTACAATTACGTATACTCTTAATATGACAACTCATTTCGAATTTGAACCAGAAAAGCATGAAGTGAACAGGACTCCATGTCATGCTTTTTCATGCTTTCTGAATCTCGGAAACGACACCAACAATTTTCTTGAAATTTAGCATACAGGGGTTCCGGGGACGACTAATCAATCTAGCCGAGTTTCATTTGTAAAAAATATTGTTTTGTCAATATTTTTAGGCAATGAAAAAATTTTGCCTTGGCTGACAACTATTAAAATATGAAGGCAAATTCGGACGCTGTCATTAAGACACCTCAATTGGATAATTGAGGCCAGTTCGGATCCTGTTTCTCTTTTTTATTACTTTTAAACTTTTTAAGTTTTTTATTATTATTTAATTAATTATTTTTATTATATTTAAATATATCATCAAAACACACTAAAAAGAAAATACCGAGCTTAAGCTCGGTCATCCATATTTTTTTATTAAATATAAAATATCGATAATGTTCCAGAAAATTTTATGTCTAATTTCGTTCACTGACAGTTAACAGTTAAAGAGATTAGGTAATTATTATTCAATTGTGTCCTAAAATATCGGTGGTTAGGACTTGAAGTTACCAAAATCTATTATAACACTGTACCTTAATTGATAAAGCAGGTAGAAAGGTTTACCAATAAAGGCGGATTACGGTCATCAAATTCTAGTAGTAATCTCTTATTTGGTGTTTGCTTTTGTATTAAGTGTAACATTTCAAGGGCTTAGTAAATAAAAACAATTTAAAGATTAAGCAGGTTAACAAAGTCGTTTTATTATTCGATGGTCATATGACAAACAAAGGTTTATGGCTTTTAAGTGGAATATATGAGTACTTTAACAAGTCCGTATAAAATAATCCTTTTTGTTGGTCGTCTATTATATTCAAATCGCTAGTGCGCCCTTTTCTTTGCGGTGGACTATGGAGGTGGATGCGCCCCGCAGAAGGGTTGGTCCGGGGCGACGATAGAAGCGGCACGCGACCCCATAGACCCACCCTGCAAGCACCTCTCTTCGCCGTACGAGCAGGCCACTGGTAGCCGATCTTTGTCTTCGGTGGCCACTCCTAGTACGTCCGTTTTCTACTTTATAAACTACAGGACCAATTAACCTCTGCAGCTTACGATGTAGCAAAATTAAGCAGCAATCTTAATTATTAAATATCAACAGTTAACCAACAATATATTGGAATCAATTGGTTCCGGTCACCAGTATAACTGCCGCCCTGGTATAGTAGTAGGCTATGAAAACAATGAGGGGTCAACTTATTTCAGTCGATTTTACCAATAGCTGATGAGTTGAAGAAAGAAATAGTCGTCGAATAAATTTAACGAGATTCTCAAGTTACCAATCACACACTTTTAAAAAATGTATTTCGTGAAAATCCTTCAAAACCTCGTATAACTCATGGTAACACTAGTATATGGGTACTAAAAATTTTACAGTAAACCTCACGTTTGAACAATGTTGGTTTAATGGACAAAAGAGTAAATTATGCAAGGCTGACCACTGGGCGATTTCGGTTTTGGTTTTAGGCTCGTAATTTTGTTTATATTTTTAAATAAAATTTTAATTTAAAAATACAAGACCTATATTTTAAGAATCTCGAATTTCAACGAATTAATGTCCAATATATGGTATGGGGTTAGGAATATAATGTGTCACCACTCATTACTTTCTTATGTGAGTCGTAAAAGCCACTGAGTGATAAAGGAAAATATTGAAGGAACCATGCGAATATCCTGTAGCACACTCCAAAAAAAATTATATAATATCGTGATCCCTAATCCCCTTACTAACCATGAAGAGAATATCCTATTTCTAAATTATTATCATCCATTGGAAAGTCTATATCCAAACGTGAAAGTTGATTGGATGATGAATATACGGTTCACTCCTAATTATTTTCTATTCTTTTTAATTCTTATAGTTAAAAAAAAAACAACGTGAATAATTCAAATGATATAGTTTCATATGAAAATTATATCAATATTCAGAAAACCATAAGTAACGACTATAAATAGCATGTAGTTTTTTTTTTCATTATTTTAGGTATGATAGATTGGACAGGCTGTGCAATCCAGTTACATGGGCTGTAGAGCCTGTGTGCGGCTGGATGATGGAATGTCGCCTTGGTTTGACGTCAATATCGGCGTTAAGCAGGGCTGCGTTCTATCAGCCAGGCTGTTTATCATATATCTGAATAAATGTCTCCAAAGGTTGAACGATATGAATGTGGGAGTCCAGATGGGTGACTCAGTGGTCTCTGCTCTGCTTTATGCAGATGACGCAGTCCTGCTGGCACAGTCAGCGACTGACCTACAGACCCTAGTCGACACAATGATAGAAGATTGTAAGAAAAGGGGTCTACGCGTGAATGTGAGCAAAACCAAAATAATGGTCTTTGAAAGAGATGAAGCCAGAACAGATGTAAGAGTAACAATAGGTAATGATGTATTAGAGCAAGTGGATGAATTTGTATATCTTGGATGTGGATTTAGCCGAGATGGACGGTACACCACTGATATAGAGGGAAGAGTGAATGCGGGAAATAGAGTGAACGGAGCGTTGGGGCAACTTCTCGGCAGCCACCACCTCAGCCAGAAGGCACGTGTAGCAATACATAACGCAGTGCTTGTCCCAACATTACTGTATGGAAGCGAGAGTTGGGTATGCAGAAAAGAGTATGAAAGTAAAATTAATGCGGTCGAAATGCGATCTCTTCGGAAAATCTGTGGAGTTAGGCTGACCGACCGCATTCGTAACGACACGATGCAGTGATATGGCGTGATGATATGTATGTATGTATGTAGATTGGATGGTCTACTGAAGTCAATACTTATTATAGCGCCCCATGTCAACATTAAATCGAATCCATGATACTTTATATGTAAAGTAACTCGCTATCTGTGCAGCCGATGCTTGAAGTGCAATCATCGAAGTTTAAAACATTTCTCATACCCGGTGAATCTGGGCGGACCCAGCTTTGAAAGTCTACGGCTATACGCGGGGGTGGTCTGGTCAATGGCATTGTACGGCGCACCCGTGTGGGCGAGGGCTCTGACCGTCCGCCTTAGGGCTATTCTGCGGCGACCGCAGAGAGCCATGGCGGTCAGGGCTATCCGCGGATACCGCACGGTGGCGACCGAGTCAGCATGCGTTTTGGCCGGAACACCCCCTTGGGACTTGGAGGCGCAAATGCTCGCCGGAATATATCGGCGGGTGTCATCCACTCGCGAGGAAGGTGGTGAGGTTTCGCCTAGCGAATTGTCCACCTGGCGCGAAGACACTCGCCGGGAAGTCCTTGCCTGTTGGGCGACGCGGCTGGAGAGGCCTCGATTCGGACTTCGTGTCATCGAGGCCGTCCGGCCCGTACTGATGGAGTGGCTGGAGAGGCGGCACGGAGTCTTCTCTTTCCGGCTGGTGCAGGTCTTGTCGGGGCATGGTTGCTTCGGCAAGTACCTGTACACGGTCGCAAGGGGGGAGACGACTCCGTCCTGCCAGCAGTGCGGCGACGACGAGGACACAGCGCAGCATACGCTCGAGGTCTGCGTGACCTGGGCTTTGCAGCGCTCTGCCCTCGTCGCCGCCATCGGTGCTGACCTCTCGCTGCCGGCCGTCGTGAAAGCGATGGTCGACAGTGAGAGGAATTGGGACGCGGTCGCCGCCTTCTGCGAGAGCGTCATCTTGCAGAAAGAAGCGGCGGGGCGAATCCGGGAAGATCTCCTCTTCGGGGATTCGCGCCGCCGCCGGCGACTGGGGCGGCGAAGGCGAGAATATCTCCGCCTTATGCCGCCCTAGCCGAGGCAGCGGGTGACCGGACTGGGGATTAGTCTGGTCACCCTTGGAGAGAGGCCACCGCGTGAACACGACGCCCTGACATCGAGACATAATATTAGTCGAGATGGCAGGGCGTCGACCCGAGAGGATACCCGTGAGGGTAGACCGGATGGGCTACTGAAGAAAAGAACGCGTACCAGTGGCCCACCCGCAATGCGTAGAGAGGTATGTTGTAGGGCGGGTCTACGGGGTCGTGCGCCGCTTCTCCTGTCGCCCCGGACGGATTAGCGGGGCGTGACCGTTCCGTAGCCCGCCGCCAAAAAAAAAAAAAAAAACCCGGTGTAATAGATTCTATCCATACGCAATAGAGTTATTTATGCGATCCACCAATTGCTCTGAGTTTGGTTATTATTTGTGTTCATTCATTAAATATTTATAGAAAACACCGCAACACAAGAATTTATTCCTTTGATGGCAGCTACGAATACTATCAACTCATATATTGTTCGTGGGTATCGTTAAAGATGACTAAGAACATCGATCTGGGCCAATTGCATATTATGTCGTTTGGTCAAAAATTACGTTCCCAAAGAAGGTTGACGTCAGGCAGGTGCCCAGTTATAAAACGATTGCCAATAAGTTTTGCAATATATAGAATGGTACATGTTTTATCAATCCCAAGTAATTGAAAGAAAAGTAGGATGATAATGATGGAGTATACTACCTTTAATAAAAATTTCACGATAATAAATGGGATACTCAATAATAAATAGGAACTGGTTTTCGTATTCGGTTATACTGCAAAAACTACTGAGCCGATCGGAATAATACTTATACTATAAGGTGCAGAGTGTTACGGAGAAGGGTTTAGTATATAGTTTATACCATAACACTTCTTTAAAAATCTTTTAGTATCCAAAAGTAAAGTTCTATAAACAGCGTAACGTTGTATCAAAAGCGTGTAACATACAAACGATAACTTAGGACTCGGAAACGTGGTCTGTAAATAAGTTCCAAAGTTTTATAACTAGGCTCAAAGTTACTGCGCGTGTTATGGAACCGTATGTGTGAAATATGATCCAAAATAGTAAAATCTGTAGAAGTATTGATGTAACTGCATTCGCATAAAAAATTAACAGGCAAAAATGGCAATGAGCAGAGCACCTAACTCGGCAATATATCGGATGACGCAGTAAAGGGCGGCTGACTACCAGACGGACAGATAACTCGGTAAAAATTACAGGGAGTCGTTGGATTCGGTCGACATGCATTTTGCAAGGGGTAGGATCCATACTGTTGATAGTTTTCTGTCTACAGCCACGGGCCGGTCCGTCGGGGGTAGTAGTATCGACTGTGCCTGAGCAGTACTAATGTGCTGCTGTGTTTGATTCGGTGAGCGAGAGAACCGGAAGCTCGTCTTTCTAGGTGGCTTTGGGATTTTAATTGGTAGGCAGCGGTCTAGCTATATTCCTCGTACTGAAAAATACGATCGTACCTTCTAATGCTCTATGATGGAGGCCTATATCCAAAAGTGGAAGGCGAAAGGCTAAATAGTTATGATATACTAAATTGTTATGATATACTGATATATAAATCTTTTAGCGATACTTGATGAATATATTTTTAATTATACAGAAAGCAAATTGTATTTGTAAATTCCTTTAAAAGATCTATTTGACTGTAACATTATGTTAAATATCTGTGGTTTTATGAACACTAAAGAGGTGCTCATATATTATCCATTTAATTTAACACGTATAGTTTATAAGCTTAACTCATTAACAAAAGCGCTGGACCCCTGTTATAAGCATAATTTAATTATATTGACTATGTTGCTATCGCTTTCGGTATTTATAATGAATCAGTATGCAAAGCTTTGAGTATCCATTGACGAATTATATACTTACTTGTATTTTATATACTTAGATAGCTTTCCTTCACTCGCTTTCCTCTTTTCCAGAAAAGTAATCACCAAAATCATTATCATCATTTCAGCACATATATGTCCCACTGTTGGGCGCGAGCCTCCTCCTTAATGGGGGAAGTTAACCTACTATATCACGGTAGTCATACGTGTTTGTATAGGGTTTTGTTTCAAGCTTTCCTTCTCTCACATAGATGTTATATGCGTTTTATATCCCTTAATTGTCTCTTATGATCACCCACGGGTAAGATGGGGGTAGTGAATTGTATTCTTATTCCGTCATCACACAGGTATAAAATGAAATAACATAAAATCAAATAGCTATGCCGTACGGTAGTGAGCACAAGTATGTACCAATTCTAATATTACTTGAAGACATCCTAAAATCCAATTAAAGACTTTACAGTATCTTGGGCGAACTTCATTTAGTGTCGTATTCTCAACTATCGGATTCCTAAGAAACATTTTGATTTCAAACAGTTGACGAGCCATAATTATAAATCAATAGTGGTAGGACCACGCTGTTGACAGTTTTCTGTCTACAGCTGCGGGTACCGACCCGCAGACAGAAAACTGTCTGACGGACCGCCGTCCGGGGTAGTACCACACTCTCGCAGAAGACAGACGTCTGAGTAATGGCAATGTGTTATTGCGCCTCGTTCGGTGAGTGAGATAGCCGGAAGCCCAACTGGGTGGGTTTGGGGATTTTATTGGTGGGCAGCGGCCCTTGGTATTGCAAAGGTCCATGGGCAGCAGTGACACTTACCATCAGGTGTGCTGCTTGCTCGTTTGCCACCATTTTTTTTTTTTTTTTTTTTTTTTTGTGGTGGGCCATGGACGTCGCACCCCGCCAAATCGGTCCGGGGTGACGGAAGAGGCGGCGCGCAACCCCATTGACCCACCCTGCAAGCACCTCTTCTTCGCCATGCGAGCGGGCCACCGGTACCCGATCTTTGTCTTCGGTGGCCCGCTCGGCGGTATGCCCTCTCGGGCTCCTCTCCTGTTGACGCCCCGACAGATTTCGTCGTCGAGGCGTCGTCCTCACGCGGTGGCCTCGCGTCGGGTGACCGGACAATTCCCCGGTCCGATCACCCGAAGCCTCGGTTAGGGCGGCATCAGGCGCAGGTATTCGCGCCTGCGCCGCCCCGGCCGCGGGCGGCGGCCCGGGTCACGGGAATCCTCCCGGGCCCGTTCCGCCGCCTCCTTCTGCGAGATGACAGCCTCGCAGAAGGCGGCGACCGCGTCCCAATTCCTGACGCTGTCGACCATCGCCCTCGCGACAGCCGGCAGCGTCAGGTCGGCACCGATAATAGCGACGAGGTCGCGGCGCTGCCCGTCCCAGCCCGAGCATTCCTCGAGCGTATGTTGCGCCGTGTCCTCGTCACTACTGCAATGATGGCAGCCCGGAGTCCATTCCCTGTGCACGACCGTGTGCAGGTATTTCCCGAAACACCCGTGCCCCGTTAACACCTGCACCAGTCGGAAGGTGAGGACCCCGTGCCGCCGCTCCATCCATTCCATCAGTACGGGCCGGAGGGCCTCAACGGTAATGACACCGTGTCTAGGCCTCTCCAGCCGCGTAGCCCAACGGGCGATGACTTCTCGGCGGGCGTCCTCGCGCCAGGTGGCTATCTCGTTAAACGATGGGGAGCCACCCTCTTCGCGCATTGAGTTAACCCGCCGGTAGAGGTCGGAGAGCATCTCCGCCTCTAGGTCCCACGGGGGTGTCCCGGCCAATAGGCACGCCGCCTCTGTCGACACCGTGCGGTAGCCGCGAATGGCTCTGACCGCCATGGCTCGCTGTGGCCTCCACAGCACCGCCCTGAGCTGGGCGTTCAGAGCCCTCGCCCACACGGGTGCGCCGTACATGGCCATTGAGCGGATCACCCCCGCATACAGCCGTCGGCCCTCGAAACTGGGTCCGCCCACATTCGGCATGAGCCGAGAAAGGGCGGACGCCGCGCCGACCAGCCGGGGAGCAATTTGGCGAAAATGCTCCCGGAACCACCATCGCCCGTCGAGCACCAGACCCAAGTACCTCATATGGGCCTGGATACTGATGTGGATGGAGTTGACGACTAACGAGGCGCCGATGGGCAGCCTCACACGGGGCCCATGGAATAGTAGGGCCTCCGTCTTGTTTAGGGCCACCCTGAGCCCCAGCGCCTCGATTCGCCTGACCATCTCCTCGGTGCCGAGAGTGGCCAGGCTCGCCGCCTCTTCGAGTGTCCTGCCTCGGGCTGTGACGAGCGTGTCGTCAGCATAGCAAATAACGCTCAGCCCGGGGGGGAGACTCCCTCTCAACGCCCAGTCGTACCCGATGTCCCACAGAGTCGGCCCCAGAACCGACCCCTGCGGAACACCGCACGACATGGGTGCTCGTTTGCCACCATAAGCAATAAAAAAAAAAAAAAAAAAAAAAAAAAAAAAAACTTAGACAAAACTCTATACAGTATATTCCGTTTTCCCATGTGTATTAACGAAATAAGATCATTATAGTTATCCATACTTAAACTGAAACAAGTGCAAGAGGATGATGAGAAATTAATAAATTTTAATAGCCTGTCCTACTAAATGTAGCAAAATATATATATATATATATATATATACAGGGTGGAAGTGGACCGCTCCCGAAAACAAAGACAGGTGACTCTACTAGTCCTACTTGTAATGATAGGCTGGAAAAAAAATTGATTCGGATGAATTTTTTTTTTTCCACAAGGAATTTTAAGTTTTTTTTCACACTCCATCGTATTAGGACAGTACCATGTAACGATAATTCTATAAAAAATACGAAACTTTACTAAGATAGAAAAGACGCAATTTATTCAAAACTTACACTCATATGTTCCAGAGTCGAACGACCTCACGTAGTGAAAAAAAATTCTTTTTAATTTGAATCGATTTTTTTTCTAGCCTATCATCACAAGTAGGACTAGTGAGGTCCCCTGTCATTGTTTTCGGGAGCGGTCCACTTCCACTCTGATATTATAGGATTGTTAACTATCATAGTGGTTACTAATATAAGTAATTATGTCGCTTGCCATAGTATCGCAGTATCAGAAACTCTCATAAATATATGGCAATAAATTAAAAAAAAATTAAGAAAACTTGCATTATCCATACGTTTGCTATACCTTGTTTCCGATATACTACCTACACGCCGAATCCCATAAACTATTTGCGGTTACAATAATGGTCACAGAGTGGTTAGGTAACATTATAAAACGTACCGGTTAATTTGTGGGCGGCAGATATATTAATTGAAAACAGAATTCCAATTTAAAGCAAATACTATAATTAAATATTGTTCAAGTTCAATTCATGTAGATTTGTTAGCTTAAAATATCAATCTGTTATCAAAATGTATCAATCTATTATAAATTCGTGTACCCATAAAATGTATTACAAATTGAAATACATTTTAAAGACACATTAATTAAAATATACATTGTTTAAAAATATATTAATAAAATACACATCTTTTAAAAATGTATTTTTTTTTTTTAAATGATACGCTGCAAATGAAGAATGTGTCCATATATTATGGTAGAATTTATGTAGATCGATTAGCGGACATAAATTACAACTAGATTCTTATAGTTATTTATGGATCGCACACATTATCGTTCTTCAAAACGTTCTGCAAACCTGAATTTATATCCAATTAATAAAAATATTATCATATCCATATATCCAATTAATAAAAATGTTATCATATACATATATCCAATTAATAAAAATGTTATTATATATCCCAAATATTAATTAATAATTAAATATCAGAGTTTTCCATTCTCTATCCTCAACAATTCCTAATTAATTTAGGTCTGAGCAAGGCTTTTTGAGGCCTATTATTTACTTTATTTGAGAAGTACCTATTATTGATGTTCATACATGCACGCCACGGTTTATTCTGCTCTCATGCAATTATACAAAGTATAATTAAACTCAGTATAAATAAAATCTCAGATTATAGATTGGCTTCCATGTGGTTCACATTCTTGCATTACTTGTCTAAACATTATTGCCTGTTGCCTTACCACTATATCTTATCGACCATTATTAACATAATTATTTGCTGTGTAAGAAACTTTTCAAAATTCGACCCATTTCCTAAAAAAAATGCATTTTGAAAATAAATTCCTTGGAGATATAATTAA
Organism: Lymantria monacha; assembly: GCA_905163515.2. NCBI lineage: Eukaryota > Metazoa > Arthropoda > Insecta > Lepidoptera > Erebidae > Lymantria > Lymantria monacha. Next base: position 22,894,367 of record LR991091.1, read on the forward strand.
TTATAATTTTGTGGAGGACACAATGTATGAATTTGTGCATGTGAAATATGTACTCTTAGGTTGCAATGACGAAGAAATACATTCAAATGAGTCTGTACTAGAGCGCTTGTTACTCTTGATCTCGAGCGGTCAAACCGTTCAGCCACTTTGAACAAAAAATACATGCGGCACAGACAAACAAAAATGACAAAATAATGGTAATGTAATTAAAGATTGTCAGAAATAACGAGATTATCACTGAAAAGAATTAAGCATTAATGAATAACAAATATAATGAGACTAACAGTTCATCTATTCATAGTTATACAAATATAGGTACCTACTACTTTTCTTAATTTAATCAAAAAAATAATTTGTTATATTTTTTTCATAATAGATTACTAACTATACGATTATTTTTTTTAATAATAATTTGATTTAATTTGGCGAAAATTACAACTTTCAAGTTAGATGTTTTTAAGATAATATGATTTTAATAAGTATTGTTGAATTACAGCTGTCTTCGACGAGCTAACATCATTTTTTTTTTGCCCCGCAAGGTTGGCCATGGATGTAGTCGCGCCCCGACAAATCGGTCCGGGGCGACAGAAGAGGCGGCGCACAACCCCATGGACCCACCCTGCAAGCACCTCTCTTCGCCGTGCGAGCGGGCCACCGGTACCCGATCTTTGCCTTCGGTGGCCCGCCCGGCGGTTTACCCTTGCTCCTCTCATGCCGACGCCCCGACAGCTTTCGCCGTCGGGACGTCGCCCTCACGCGGTGGCCTCACGTCGGGTTACCGGACAATTCCCCAGTCCGATCACCCGAAGCCTCGGTTAGGGCGGCATCAGGCGCAGATATTCGCGCCTGCGCCGCCCCGGTCGCTGACAGCGGCCCGGGTCACGAGAATCCTCCCGGATTCGTTCCCCCGTCTCCTTCTGCGAGATGACAGCCTCGCAGAAGGCGGCGACCGCGTCCCAGTTCCTGACACTGTCGACCATCGCTTTCGCGACAGCCGGCAGCGTCAAATATACCTACTACTTTTCTTAATTTAATCAAAAAAATAATTTGTTATATTTTTTTCATAATAAATAAATTACTAACTTTACGATTATTTTTTTTAATAATATTTTGATTTAATTTGGCGAAAATTACAACTTTCTAGTTAGATGTTTTTAAGATAATATGATTTTAATAAGTATTGTTGAATTACAGCTGTCTTCGACGAGCTGATATCATCAAGGTGTTTGACGGCAGAGACGTCAATTCCCCCACAATATCCATGCTTTGCAACGAGCTAACAGGTATGTATGGACAATTAAGTTGCTAGGGACGGCCATGCTAAGTCACTAAGTATAAAAAATATGAAGTTTTTAATCAGAGGTTTTTTTTTATTTTAAAGAGGTGCTTAAAATTATATCATTTGCGATCCTGGCTGGGATGATTACATTTCCTTTCCTGTTTTTCTTTTCATCTTAACGAAAGATACATGAATTTCTATTTTAACATTCATAATATTTTCCATATAGGTACTAATTTTTATAAGTATTCTTATGTGACGACGGAGTAAAAATACATTCACCACCCCCTCATCATCTTACCTGTGGGTGATTAAAAAAGGCGACTAAGGGATAAAATATGCATACATCTAAGGGATAAAATATGCACACATGTAGGAGAAGAAAACTCGAAATGGAACCCTATACCAACAACAAAGTCTGATCGGCGTGGTGTAGTAGGTCGAATTCCCTCCTAGTGTGTAGGACGAAGCAGTAGGACATATATGAGCTGCTAAGATGAGGTTCTAATTTGAGAATATTTTGCAAAACCTATATGAACGCTTATTGATTATTTTACATTTACTACGCAAGTGTTTGTGTAAATAACACGTATTAAAATTCATCCATCCGTCCATCAATCCGTAGACGTCCACTGTTGGACATAGGCCTTCCCCTAAGAATGCCACTCAGAACGGTCCTGTGCCACTTGTATCCAACGGCTTCCTGCGACTCTTAAGATATCCTCAGTCCACCTAGTGGGTCGTCGTCTACGTTACGTCATCTATTTACTTGAGTACTATTCTCGGGTATTAAAATAATATATACAAAATATCCATCAACAAAGTAAGTTTATACGTTTTGATAAAAATACACTTTTAATGAAAGAGTTTAATTAATCATCAAGATATAATCAATTACCTAGTTCTCTTGATTTGTTTTTTTAAGTCAGTAGGGTAATAATAGATAAGTATTAATATAGATAAGGCTGCCAGCTCTTCAACTACCAACTGGCAATAAAAAAAACCCACGTCCTACTATTGAGGAAGAACCTAACGGGAGGATAAGTGGTCTAGTAGTATCTCACGCTAACCAGTCAGGTTGGCATAGCTTTTTGTTTCAAGGTGTCCTTCTCTTACAGTTAGTCCCTTAAATTACTTTTTTTTTTACGACAGTAAAAGAAGTGGTGGTGATTTCTATTCTTACTCCATCACCATATAAGATACGTAATTTAGATTTCAAATGGGATATAGTTCCGCGTTCTGTATAACTTACGATGACGCATACCTTTCTGAATGAATAATGCCACGTCAAAGTAGAAATGACTTTCGTTGGTAGGGATGCCACAATTTATTTATAGCGACCTTTTTAAGAAAAGTAAATATTGATAAAGTTACTTGCTACAAAGTAACAGTAAAGTTGTTCATTGCTATCAAATACAAGGCATTCTGTTTGGACAATTGTGATTGAAGATCAATATTGACAAGGGTAAGAGGAAATTGCTAACAAAATCAGATTTTTTTGAAAGGTCTATTCAAAAAGTGTAATACTATATATTATATTCAATTGTATCTTTAGTAGTACCACCTTTACAAAAACTCGCATTGCCTTCTTATATTTTAATAATAGTTATTATAGGCAAAACATATTAAGGAGCGTATCTATTTTGAGTAACCCATCTTTTACAAATTTTGTCTCCCCGCTACCTCGGTCATCACCTGTTGTATACACTATGACACTTTTTCACTTCAAGTTTTAACATAATATGTCATCAATACGCTTTTAAATGATTTTTTACATAAAGAAAACTTTCATTTTTAACTAAAAATATAATTTGGCTTAAAATTAATCTTGGAAGATTATCATATCATGTTTCCTTCAATAACAATAATGGTTCATTTTGTACTGTTTTATTCCTCCAAACTATTCTAGGTTTCTTCACTAAAGTTGTGTATTCTGCTTCGAGTAGCACTTGCTTGTACTCTTCAACCTTCCGCTAGCTAAGCTCAGTGCTAGTGTGTCTTCTTCGAACGATTTTTTCTATCAAATGCCGTAAAAGTGTGACCAGTGCAAACAATTTAATCTACCGACTAATTTATAAAACTCCCTCACTAATGTTGCTATTATAATTATTTTGTAGTATCATTGAATTGTGTAATGTAATAGAACTTTACAACTGTATTTTACATTCCAATTTTCTGAAGTAAGATTGATGCTTGATTGAACATTGATTAAAAAGTTAAAAGGATATTTGAAACAAAATAACGTAATCGTGCCGGCCTCACATATTTTGCTTTATAAAAAAGATTATTTTTTTATAAAATTAAAGTAAATGTATTTTTACGTTATCATGCTCCTACTATAAGAGTAAAGTAAGCCAATTATTTGGGGTATATAAACATATAATAATCATATAAATATATACAATATGTACTCTTCTTTCATAGTAGGTACATAATATTGTAAAAGTTATTGGCAATAGTTGTATGACCGGCCGCCTGCCAGGCGTCAACCCTCCTTGGGAATGTAATTATTGACCAAACGGCATCAGTTGAAGTTGGCCCAGGTCGTTATAAGGCTCTTAGTCATCTTTTACGACATCCACGAGCATAGTAAGTGTTGGTAGTATTCGAAGGCGCTACCACACAGCTAGTAAAGTATTTTTACGTAAATGCTGATAAATTTAATTTATATTTCAGAAATAATTCACGCCTATATAACTAAACCGCGAACTAAAACGCGAATAGATAGCCCTAAAAATAACCCACATACTCACTTTGATTGCGCAGTATTGAGCTTGAAAATTCAACTTTTTAAATCAACTTTAGGGCTTTTATATATTCATACAATGGCTTTCGACTCATTGTGTCGTTTTATATCAAAAATCAGGGCAACTTCAAAGTCAGACCAATTTCATGAGCTTTTACAGGCACTTTAACTATAAACAAAAATAGTATATCGTTTTAAATCTCTGCTGTTGGAGTTTAAATTAACATTTCATCATAAAAAAATATTTCTAATTAGTTAAGCTATTATTAATAAGAATGGCTCACTATAAATATAAACCCATTTAAAGTTTATAAAATAGCTCAAAAATATTATGTAAAAACTCAACAGTTTATTGCCATTACTCAGAGATCGATTTTTTGCAAGATTATGGTGACTATCTTTGTTGGAGGGGTTTGGAGCTGTGGGCAGAAAAATGTCAACAGTGTAGCACTACCACTAATGATGTCTTCATGAAATTAAAGAAATTTTAATTAAAAACAATAAGTGAGATAAATTATTTGAATTTAATTAAAATACAAAATCCTGCTAAAATAACAACAAACAGAAATACAGCTTTAATTTTTATATTACGTTCTATCACAAATATATACAAATATATCTACTCCATATCAGCAGAAACCCAAAGGTTCACCTTTTAAGTATTGCTGATTCACATACACGTATAAGAAATCAATATTATAATCGTCCCTTATATGTTGGATCTCTAATCCGGTCTTATTCCCTTTCATTAAGCTTTTTTCGTTGACCAAATTTACCCAACTGTAAGTCAGTAACAATGATATGAAGATCATTCAACTTATATAGTACACCCATCTTTTCAATACGAATCATCCTCAAAACCCCTCAGTGACAATAGAACAAGCTTGAAGTTATTCAGAGCATGTTACGTACAGCTGTTTCCGCCCAACAAACACAAGGGATATATAAAGGGAGCCTGACGTGTATACGAGAATTTTGTCTTTCAAATTTAGATGCCTTAACGTCTTTTGATGCTAAATCCGAATTTTCATGAAACCTCATGACTCGTCTCATATTACGAGTTTCGAGGATAAAAGGCGTCCTTTTGTTGAATTTTTGTCGGAATCTCGCTTTGGAATGTTACTTTTATTTTTACCGCCTCGATGAAATTGTGCTGGAGATAAATAAACGGTGTAAAGGATTTTCTGGGTAATATATTTTGACGGCTTATTCTTATCTATCAATAATCCATAGTTTTCAACAAATGCATAAAAAAATCTTTACATATTATTTTCAATGACATATAATTGTTATTTAGAAAGACAAGTTGATATATTAAGAGTACGCGTAAATCGTAGAGCATGCATGAAGGCTATGATGAGTGTGTATGAAGCGATAGAGGTATGTCATATGTGTGGCAATCCGTAGTCTCTGTCTACCCCACTGATAAACAGTCGTGAAACTATGTAGGTACCATAGGTACATGGTTAGATAAAGAATGGTCCCTAACCGAGGCCGCGGATGACAGTATCGGGGAATTAGTCTGTCACCCGCTGAGAGGCTGACCGCGTGAGGAAAGACCTCCCCCTCGGGGAGGACGTCGGTCAAAAAGCGGGTACTCCTTAAGAAGTATTTCGTCGGGCCGATCACTGACGTCAAGTCACTCTGCTCCGGTGGTCGGCCCAACGACGAAGGCGACGTGCCACGGGTGGGTTATGAATGTACGTGCTTGCGCCCCTCTATCGCCCCACCAAGGAGAAATAGTGCACCGACCGTAACCCACCCCCAAAAAAAAAAAGATAAAGAATGGTAATAGCATCAATGAAGACAATTTCAAGTGTTATTTGCAGTAATCGCCATCCAATGAGCCCCTCCAAACTACATAAGTGATATACAGGTATATATGAGACAGTTTTCGATTTAATATATTGCTGTGTATTTATATTGTGACCATAAATAAATCAGACGATGGTGCGTAGAACGAAGAAAAGTTTTCTAGTGGTGATCACGAATCGGAAGTCGCTGGGAACCGTCGGATGTAGGTGGCACTTCCTGTGCTTGTGTGGTTTTGAATAGCATTTTTGTGGAGCAGCCTATGTTTAACAATTAACATCTACGGGCTATCATCAATTCATCATCATTCTCTTACTCTTATCCCAACTACTTGGCGTCGATACAATATCTACTCTTCTTTCATAGTACATATTGTAAAAATTATTGGCAATATTTTTATGACCGGCCGCCTGCGAGACGTCAACTCTCCTTGGGAATGTAATCGTTGACCAAACGGCATCAACTGGATCCGGCCCAGGTCGTTTTAAGACTCTTAGTCGTCTTTTACGACATCCACGAGCAAAGTAAGGGTTGGTAGTATTGGTAGCCGCTACCACACAGCTGACATCTACGGGCTAATGGATCGAATATTAGTTATAAATGTATTATGTTTTGTCGTGTGTTGACAAAGTAATAATACAATACTAACCAACCCTTCCACTCCTGGATATCGTAGAGAACTATTTAAATTGTAAGCAAATAATACCATTTCTTTTATTTTATTTTTTTTATACATCTTCTCGCACTAAGAATCCTTGTATTGCGGGGGAATTTAAACATATAATTAACGCAAACAAATTACACCTAAACTCAGAATAATATTTCGTGGATCGCACAAAGTATTGTACTGCGTAGGAATTGATACCTCGACACTGGGACGGAAGATGGGTATCTTACCCACTACGCCATCTGTGCAGTCTAGGAGGAAATGGTAACACAATAAAAACCTAACCATTTTGCTAATATGGTACGCTACTTTGGTTTATCGAGTGAATCGTGCCCAATATTGAAACGTATAAAGATGATGCAGAAAATTATGTTATTGCCTTTTGTCAATTAGTCTTACAACTCCAACTAAAGATATAGAGGTGATAACCAATCATGTTCTTAGTTTGTCAGCAAACCCAATATAGAAGTCACATGCTTGTCGATAATTTATGATTAATCTTGTAATTTCATAAATGAAATTTCTTCATGATTCATCATCATCGTCTCAACTCGTATATATCCCACTGCTGGTCTCGAGCCTCCTCCACATATGGAGGGTTTTAATTCAAGTTCTCCTTCTCTTGCGAAGATATAATATACATCATCATCATAATCTCAGCTCATATATGTCCCACTGTTGGGCTCGAGTCTCCTCCTTGATGGGAGGGTAATTGACCTACTATACCACGCTGGTCAGACGTGTTGGTACAGGGTTTTGTTTCGAGTTTTCCTTCTCTCGCATAGATGTTATTTGCGTTTTATAACTCTTAGTCATCTCTTACGATCACCCACGGGTAAGATAGGGAGTGATGAATTGTATTCTTACTCCGTCACCAAACGGAAAAAATAATATACATACAACATGCATATTTTATCCCTTACCTTAGTTGTCTTTTACGATTACCTATAGGCAAGATAGAGGGTGGTGAATTGTATTCTTACTCTGTCACCAGAAATCTTCATGAATACTGTTTTTTTTTTATTTATTATTATAATAAAGTATTTAGAAGTAGCATATTTCCTTTATAGTTTTATAATTTTATAGTTAATTTTATTTTAATAATAATTTTATAGTTGCTTTTAAAATATTTAATTTTAGGCAAATAATCATAATAATTACTGCCTCGAAATTTAATTATTTTAAAAATAAATTAATTACTGTATGGAAGCGAGAGTTGGGTATGCAGAAAAGAGCATGAAAGTAAAATTAATACGGTCGAAATGCGATCTCTACGGAAAACCTGTGGAGTTAGGCTGATCGATCGTATTCGTAACGACGACATAAGAGAGCGAGTAGGTATGAAAGAGAGTATCGGTGTAAAGATGCGAAAGGGAATGCTCCGATGGTTCGGACATGTGGAAAGAATGCCGAACGAACGTGTGGTTAAGAAGACGAAGGTGTAGACGTAGGTGTAAGAAGATGTACGTACCGGGGGAGACCGAGACCTTGACCAGATCGGTCATGTACTGGAGGAAGGTGGAGTCAAGAGTCTCCGAAGCCGGCGAGTGTGTATGAAGAGAATTATGAATGTTGAGGAAGCGAGTGAAGTATGCAAGGATAGAGTTCTCTGGCACTCTGTTCTCTCTGCCTTCCCTGCAAGGGATATGGCATGATGATATGTATGTATGTATGTTAAAAATAAATGCAAGATTCATGTAAGGATATATGCTGCTTCTGATTTTTTTATTTTAGAAGAAAATAAAATGTATTCATCTGCAAAGAAGATAATGGCTAAGATCCTAATCTACAATACCAAGTGTTGGGGCTCGTTTCATAAGTATGACAATACTTTATGCGATCCATAAATTTCTGTTCCAAGTCTGGGTGGGATTTGTCCATTAATTATGTTTCTTCCTATAAAGTCTCTTGCAATACAAGTCATCATTCTCCTACTCTTATCCCAATTACTTGGGGTTGATACAATATGTACTCTTTTTTCATAGTACATATTGTAAAAGTTATTGCCAATAGTTTTGTGACCGGCCGCCTGCTAGACCCCGACTAGAAATTTTTTCGTCTTCCTTAGCAGGACCGGACCGGGCATGCCCGATCTGGACCAGATAAGGTATGTAACGCAGAAGATATATCTGGACCCGATCAGGAAAACCTTATCGGGTCCAGATCAGGCATTCCTGATCGGGTCCAGATCAGGCATTCCTGATCGGGTCCAGATCAGGCATTCCTGATCGGGTCCAGATCAGGCGTTCCTGATCGGGTCCGGATGAAATTTTACTGATTGGAACCAAATCAATCATCTGCGTTATATATCTTGCCTGATCCAAAACGAGTATGCCCAGTCCGGTCCTTTTAAAAAACATGAATATCTTAAAGAACATGTTTAATAGGTAAAAATATAAATTAATATATGACGTAGGCACCGAATGCAGTGCTATATTCTTATCATAGAGAGTCCCAGTGAGCCGTTCCGATTATGGCGCAACCACCTGATGCTAACGACTGCAACTGTCGCCTGAATTTCTCATTCATGACCTGATCGATCTGTTTTAATCTGATTCGATAACAACTCATTTAATATTAGGCCATGTCATTACGCTACGGAGAATCTTAACACCGCGATTCAAATAATGACGTCATTTTACTAACGCCATCTATTTATTATGACCCAAAACATTAAATGTTAGAATGGTTGTTACAATATAATATTTCTATCTATCTATGTTTTCAAATGTTAGGTACATTCATATATATATTTATATTATTTATTTTTGTTTTTACTTTAAATATAAATTATTTTTATATTATTAATTAAACATTATTATTATTATTAAATACATATGATTAATTAAAGATTTCAAATTAATCTCCTTTAATGCAAATACAATTTCGCCGTGGCATAAATATGACAATCATGTCACTTTTTTGAATTTTGATTGATATTTTTTTTGTGTTACGAAAACTGTTTCAAGTTCTGATGTACTACAAGCCTTACTATATACTTGATGATATTTCACATCAGGCTATCCTTATTTGGTCCTGATCTGGTCCTGATCCGGTATGCCTTACCATACTTGATGTTATTTCACATCAGGCTATCCTGATCAGGACCAGACCTGGTCCTGATAGGGTTTGCCGGATCCGGCATGCCTCATTCTGTCCTGATCGGGTCCTGATCCGGTATGCCTTACCATACTTGATGATATTACACATCAGGCTATCCTTATTTGGTCCTGACCTGGTCCTGATCCGGTATGCCTTACCATACTTAATGATATTTCACATCAGGCTATCCTTATTTGGTCCTGATTTGGTCCTGATCCGGTATGCCTTACCATACTTAATGATATTTCACATCAGGCTATCCTTATTTGGTCCTGATCTGGTCCTGATCAGGCTATCCTGATCAGGACCAGACCTGGTCCTGATAGGGTTTGCCGGATCCGGCATGCCTCATTCTGTCCTGATCGGTTCCTGATCCGGTATGCCTTACCATACTTGATGATATTACACATCAGGCTATCCTTATTTGGTCCTGACCTGGTCCTGATCCGGTATGCCTTACCATACTTAATGATATTTCACATCAGGCTATCCTTATTTGGTTCTGATCTGGTCCTGATCCGGTATGCCTTACCATACTTAATGATATTTCACATCAGGCTATCCTTATTTGGTCCTGATCTGCTCCTGATCCGGTATGCCTTACCATACTTAATGATATTTCACATCAGGCTATCCTTATTTGGTCCTGATCTGGTCCTGATCCGGTATGCCTTACCATACTTAATGATATTTCACATCAGGCTATCCTTATTTGGTCCTGATCTGGTCCTGATCCGGTATGCCTTACCATACTTGATGTTATTTCACATCAGGCTATCCTGATCAGGACCAGACCTGGTCCTGATCAGGTTTCCCAGATCCGGCATGCCTCATTCTATCCTGATCGGGTCCAGATACATGATCTGGTTGAACCATACTTTTTTTCTAGTCGGGACGTCAACCCTCCTTATGAATGTAATTATTGACCAAACGGCATCAGGTGGAGTTATAAAATATAGAGAGTGTAAAATAAAGAGAGGCTAAGGAATTGCGAGGGACTTTAAAAATATATAAATTGCAGATATAAATAACTAAAAAATTCAAAATAATTATTTATGTATCGCCTTTTTTTTTTGCTTGTAAATATATCCATAATTTAGTCTTGAAAATATACCCAAAATTTAGACGCTATCTGTGGAATCATTACTTTAAGATATTTTGTTTCAGGACACGAAGTTCTATCAACTGGTCCAGCATTGCTTATTCAGTTCACAGCAAATTCTGCGACACCGGGCCAGGGTTTTGCAGCATCATTTCTCTTTCAACCTCCACCAGATTCTACGGCTGCTGGTTTGTATTTTAGAATTAATAATCATACACAATACGAACATTTGAAATAAAACAATTTTTACAAATTCTATCACGTTTCTATTTGAGTTATACTTTCTCAGCGTCTCGAACACTTTACAGGTTTCGAAACATCGCGCAATTAAAAATTAAATACAAACGCATTAGAATCAGTAAAAATAATTTTATTTCAAATGCTCACGTAAACATCAGAAATCATTACAATACGAACTTAACTAATACGAAAAAACTTAGAAGTTTTATAGGATGACTAGATATTATTGTGCCTTTTATCCTCAATAAGATAAACAGGGGCGAAATAATACAAGGGGTAGTAAAACCTTTGCACCAGTTACTAAAAGTCAAATTTTACAGCTAACATAATTATTCCTGTTTTTTTTTTGTTTTTAGCTGTTAGCCGCAGATGGCTTTGACAGCTTTACGCGGACTATGGGTGAGCGCTGAAGGCTCTCAACCCGAGCCTTTATTTCTGATATTTACACGAGAATTATACGACTGAAATAAAACTAATTTTACTGATTATAATTATATCGTATTTATACATAGATATGATAAGACGATGTTCATAATTCTTGCGTAACAATGAACGCTGAAAAGCATTTGAATAAAAGCTGTGATAAATTCTGTAATAACAGTTTCATTTTACGAAGAAGCTTATAGAGCGGCATGGCGCTCCTTTGTAGCCCGAACTTCTGATATGGCCAAAAAAGGCATAGACTAAATATAAATGTACTACACCTCCGTTTACCCGTTCAGGAATTTTAACATTAAGGTTATGTTGTATATATAACACACAACATCAATCAATGAATCATTGATAGTACTTCTTATGAAGATGAGAATAGCCTGTGACGTTATCAATGGAGATTATTACTCTAAGTACCGAAAATTTGAAGATTCTAAGGCACAGATTAATTACAAGGTCTATCTATGTATATAGCCTTGAAACGGAATTATAGCTAGCTTAATGTAATAAGTATTGGATTTAGTTAAATTGCGAGCACAGTTAACATTATTAATAGGGATGTTGGCGGAAGGCCAGGTCACCTGAGGTGTTTGTCTATTTGGATAGCATGATTTTTTAATTCCTGTCTAAAACATTCACATATAAGCCCGGCGACAATTCTTCTTTCTCTTCAGGAAACATATTTTATTTTAAAAACTATCACTAAAAATGTCTATAAAGTAGATAATACTTTTAATTGTAGACCTTTATTAAATTTTCTTAATGCATATGTATATTACGTGAAACATAAAATTTTATAATTACGCCATCTAGCGGATTATTATAATACTGACGACGCTTGGAAGGGTTTAAATATACTATTCAAAGAACGTTCTAGTGAACCTTTTTTAAGAAAATGTTACATTGTACACATAGATGGCGTGATTACAAAATAATTGAACACCACGAATTTATTTCAGATTCGGATCGGCTACTTAAACTAAGTTTCGGAAAAGCTTTCGAGTCTCTTGGGCCAGAAGTAAGCGCTACAAGTAAGTGAAAATTTCTTTGCCATTATTTATCCTCAAGGCTTTAGTATTTAATAGAAATAGGTACCTACGAAGAATCTACTGCTACTTACATACTTGGATGTTTTACAAAATGCACAATAAGTACATTACTTTCAGATTCCTTTCCAAAAACGTTTGTCTTCAATAACGTCCTTATGCAAGTATTCTATAATTGTTATGCTGAATTTTAATAAAGCGTATTACATAATATTAATAAAGCGTATAATTTTAATAAAGCGTAATAATTTTAATAAAGCGTATTTAATACTGCGTATTCTCTCTATTTACAAAAAAAAAATACTAGTAAAAGAATATATTTAAAAAAGTTTTGAATGCCACACGCATGTGGCCAGTTTTATTTATTATAAATGGAAATAATCGTTTAGTACATACTTATATTCCTTTTTTTGCGGCTGGCTATGGTCTGGTCACACCCCACTAAATCCGTCCGGCGCGACAGATGCAGCGGCACGCGACTCTATAGACCCGCCCCGCAATGTACGTCTCGACGCCGTGCGAGTGGGCCACCGGAACCCGTTCTTTGTCTTCGGTAGCCCACCCGACGTTTAGTACATATTTAAAACAATTTCCGTTTGGTGACGAAGTAAGAATACTATTCACCACCCCATATCTTACCTGTGGGTGATCGTACGAGACGACTAAGGGATATAAAACGCATATAACAACTATGCAAGAGAAGGAAAACTCGAAAGAAAACCCTATACCAGCACGTCTGACCAGCGCGATATAGTAGGTGAATTTCCCTCCTATTATGGAGGAGGCCCGAGCCCAACAGTGGGACATTTATTTAGAGAAATCATTTATAAAAAATATTTGCATTCATCATCACATCAGTTCATATAAATTTCACTGCGGACTCAAGCCTCTTCCAAAATTTGAGGAAAATTAACTGATTATACCGCTGGTCAAATGGGTTAATATTATTTTGAGATTGCCTTTGCTGACAGTGATGTTACATGATTGCTCCGCTTACTTGTACTTTAGGATCTCACATGAGAAAGGAAGGGGACGCAACCTTCATATTCTTGCTCCAATACCACACGGTTAATATTTTTGTAGTATTATCAAAAAAGCAAAAATAAAAGTATAACAGATTTAAAACAGCATTATAACGGAATCATATTTACGGAATAAAAGCGTAACTTGAAAAAACATTTTAAATAATTAATTTGTTTATGTCTGATAGCTCGTAATAATAAAGCAAAGAAGCGACAAAGCGATGTCAATCAATGCGCAAAGGTATTAGATATTCTTCATATACCTCTTAGGTATAAATTGTCCTGGCCGGGTCAATAGCGATAGGGAGGGAATACGGTGGATTATAGGGCCGCGCTGCCCTTCCATCGCCCTGGACGGAACGGGCGGCATGTGTGCGGACCATGGCCTACCCGAAAAAAAGTTATAGATTGTCATAATAAATTATCATCGTTTTCCTACTCTTATCCCAATTACTTAGAGACTGGGGTCGATACAATACGTACTCTTCTCTCATAGTACATATTGTAAAAGATACTGGCAATAGTTTTATGACTGGCCGCCTGCCAGACGTCAACCCTCCTTGGGATTGTAATTGTTGATCAAACGGCATCAGATGGAGTTGGCCTAGGTCGTTATAAGGCTCTTAGTCGTCTGTTACGACACCCACACACAAAGTAAGGGTTGGTAGTAGGTATACGTAGCCGCTACCGCACAGCTGCCATAATAAATAACGTCACAATAACAAAACATAAATGTCCCACTTCCTCCTGTATAATGAAAGGGAAATTAACCTACTATACCGCGCTGGTCAGACGTGTTGGTATAGGGTTTTGTTTCGAGTTTTCCTTCTCTCGCATAGATGTTATATGCGTTTTATATCCCTTAGTCGTCTCGTACCCACGGCTAAGTTATGGGGCAGTGAATAGGTAGTATTCTTACTCCGTCACCACACGAAAAACTACAGTATTTATTCGGCTGGATTTCTACTACTGTGTTACTTTAAGAAGTATTAAGATACCTACGGGCACTGCAAGGAATGTTGTATAGAAGCGATGCCGATTGATATTAATAGCAACCCTAATATTGCCCATAGGTACTTATATAAAACGTGGATATGACAACGAAATGATAAAATTACTATAAAGAGGAATATTTTAATGATTTATTTTCAACAGTAGGGTCCCTTACTACTTGATTACGATATCGGTCTCCACTGTACATTTTCAACATTTATTTCTCGTACGCACGAGTAGGTTTTAAACTGCCTAATCCTAATGCGATGATTCACGAACTCTAAGACATTCTTTAAATGAGATTTGAGAAGAGTTCTTCTATCGTGGTAAATAACAACAACAACTTGGCTATACACCTGGCATTTCTAAGGTTCATGAGCGGCTGTTAACAATACATAGAATATATAATAATTCATTTTTCTTAGTCTGAATGTAGCGTAGTCACCGAAGACAAAGGTCGGGTACCGCTGGCCTGCTCGCATGGCGAAGAGAGGAGTCCTTGCACGGTAGGTCTATAGGGTTGCGTACCGTCCCTTCCATCGCCCCAGACTGATTTGGCGGAGCGCGACCACATTCATAGCCCACTGCAAGAGGAAAAAATATGCATGCGTACAAAGTACACATATAAGAAGAGAAACTTTGGCAACTATTTTTTAAATCTCCTTTACATACATCTACTCTCTCTCTCTCTCTCAGAGGTGTGGCGCGTTCCTCGTGTGGGTTTCATCTGTAAAAAAATCTACCCTCATGCGCGCAAAAAAGTTTTCCTTCTAAACAAGATGGCGCGTAACGGAAAAATGTGATGGTATTTTTTTTTACAACGCCGATAAAGAAGTTTCACTTCCAAAAGTCTAAATGTAGCGTATATCCGTTAATTGTATATTTAAGTCCTCCATATTACCAAAATTATTTCCTTTGTGTCGGCACACACGCGATAACTTATTTTACTTTTAATATAACTAAAAGGCATTAAAAAATACATCGTACCAGTTACTTTTATTTCAAAACTAATATTTGCTTCTTGCATTATTTAAATGACAAAATTTATAAAACAGCATTATATAAATAAAAACAGTCCGTGTAATCTTACAGTCCCAATTGCACCTACAGGTACATTGGAGAGTTTATTGCAGTACATAAAATATATATATATGTATAGTATAAATAAATAATCAAACAAGCTGCATTCGAAGTGCTTCACTATCGAAATGGCGGCAGAGGAATCGTGCGACAATAAAATGGATGAATTATTAAACACGATACATTTTGACTTTTAAATTCAACATTGGGTTTGAATAATATAAACTGAAATTTGTCTGGTGATTTTAAAGTGCATCGTAATATCTAAATATTGCTGATCAAATCTTAAAATATATTAATAATATTTTTCTTGTCCATTTGGTGGTGCAATATATCATCCACCCTATTATACCCTATATTTCCAAAACGAATGTTACGTCAATTAGATTCTAAATAAAATCACCGTAAGATAAAAAAAAAACACGGATTTGAAATATCTACAATGTGATAGCTGCTACGAATACTACAAACACTTACTTTATTCGTGGATATCATTAAATACGACTAAGAGTTTCATATCGACCTGAGTCAAATCCACCTGATGCCGTTTGGTCAAAAATTACATTCCCAACAAGGATTAACATCAGGCAGGAGGCCGGCTATAAAACTATAACGTTGACCCCAAATAATTGACATAAGAACAGCAGAATGATGACTAGTAATCTCTTGGTACGAACTCTCGACTGTAAAGATTAAGTGCAGGATCGAATGTTTTAGTACCCTACGAAGCATGGTATTTCTCACTCCTATTTTACCTACGAATATCTAATAACTACATAAACATTTTCATCATAATTTCAGCTCATATACGTTCCACTACTGGCCACAAGCATCCATCATATTAGGAGAGAAATTTACCTAATATACCACGCTAGTCAGACGGATTGGTATAGAGTTTTATTTGGAGATACCCACGGGCCCACCCACCTACATCTCTATATAAATAATTCTAGTGTGTATATGACTTAGCTCCTTCTCAAAAGCTGGATTAAATTTTTGTGTTCAAAGTATTCAAGGGTTTATATTAGCGATAATAGCTTCATAAAGTTTTTGGAAAACACATTTTTAGATCAAATTTAATGTACTTGTTTGTGTGTGTCGGAATAAGTATACAACGATTACCAGTCCTTCCTTTTCCGTGAGTATCGTAAGAAGGTTTGTGTTATTTTAATGATTGGTTATTTTTATTCTTAATCTATTATGGGAGGTACCTCTTAATAGATTTTTATAGATAGATAAATAATAATAGTTGCAGTAGAAGGAAAACTCTATACAAAGGACCACTTCATTGACCACAGGCACAGGTACTTACGTCCATACTATTCCACGCACCGGTAACTGAGAAGTTCAGCAATGCTGGTCTACTCCATGACTTGCTTCGTCATCTCCTTCCATGAGATACTCGTAATTACCTCACAAGCTCGACCAATGATTGCAGTGAATTCACGGCGCTGTTCTGTCCAGATCACGCAAAACATCGAGAATTACTTACCTCTTCAAGAATTAAAGCATCTTACTGTGTTAAATAATATTTCTCCACAGTCTCTCAACACAAAATTGGATTTATACTGTTAGCAACATGACTATATCACACTTTTGTTTCTTTATACCATTTTATACATAAAACAGAACATCTGGTCGGTCCGTTTACGATCGGCAGGCTCTATTTTTATTTAGGAAATTCTACGAAACCTCAACATAGTTATACATATATCAAAGCAGGCTTTACATTTTATTTATCTTATACAACACTAGAAATGCGAAATAATCTCAATAATCTAAATAAACCTAGACGTAGATTCATACATATTTTTTTCACGAGCCTGAATCCATATTGTAATATATGACTATTGTATATTATGGACAGACAGACAGAGACAAACAGTCTCCAGATTCATCATATTATTATCTAAGACCTGATAAATATTGACATATTACATATGAAAAGGCAAAACGAAACATCTGCGCATTTAATTATCAACTGAACGTTATCTGTCGATACAATATGTACTCTCCTTTCATAGTACATATTGTAAAAGTTATTGGCAATAGTTTTATGGCCGGCCGCCTGCCAGACGTCAACCTTCCTTGGGAGTGTAATTGTTGACCAAACAGCATCAGATGGAGTTAGCCCAGGTTATTATAAGACTCTTAATCATTTTTTACGACATCCACGAGTAAAGTAAGGATTGGTAGTATTCGTAGCCGCTACCACACAGCTTTGCAATTATTTATAACTATAGGTAAATATAATTGCTAATTTGTGAGGTTTCTTTTAACACAATCTTAGTGCTGACAATAAGAAAGAAAACTCGGTACTTGGCTAATTTAATAATATAGCAACTTAAGCAACTTTCAAATTAAAAGTGCACACAATATCTCTTATTACTAGATTGTTCTATCAACGGCCTATTTAGAATTGAAATATTTTTTTTAAATTCGATATTTATAATAAACAAGCTTAAGTACTGGTTATTATTTATCAAATAAGACTATGATTTTTGCTGATTTTATATTCCATCTTGACCTTTGATCTATATCTTTCTAATTTGAGCTGTGAATTATTAAACAATGATACAATGTTGGCATTACCTTTCAATCCTCCATATCGTAATTATTTTTAAATATTTATGTGTTAAGTTTATTTTAATCTTTATAATATGACTATGCATACTTTAATTTTTTCTAACCTTTGTTATTTCTTTCATCTGCGCGGTCGGCCTTCAGGCTGGCCGTTCGTACCGCCAAGGACGTCAGTCGGCAGAAGTTGCACGACGGTCTCGATTGTGACCCCTGGGGTCACCCCTACCGCGTGGCGCTGAGTAAGCTACGCGAATCACCGAGACCCTACAGCCCGGCCTCCTCACCAGGGTCGTCGAGGACCTGTTCCCACGACGGGCGAAGCACACGCCCCCGGTAATGGCTTCGCCAGACACTGACCGGGTGACTGACGATGACAGTGTTCCGCCCATCACGGAATCTGAGATGGGGGTGGCGGTGGCGCGCATGCGCGGAAAATCCACCGCCCCCGGGCCCGACAGTGTCGACCACCTGGGTCCTCGCCTCAGGGGGCTATTCGACGCGTGTTTAGCGTCCGGTCGGTTCCCTGAGTGCTGGAAGGAGGGGAGGCTGGTGCTGGAAGCTGGGACCATCTCCAGAGTCATTCTCGCCCTACAGGCCCATCATGCTGCTCGACGATGCGGGCAAGCCAATGGAGAGGGTGCTAGCTGCCCGCATTGAGCTGCACCTCGTCGGCATGGGGACCGATCTGTCGGACGCCCAGTTTGGGTTCAGGAGGGGTCGTTCGACGATCGTGGCTCTGTTGCGCCTGAGAGCCGTGGCGACTCAGGTCGTCGCCGGCGGAGGAGTGCTGTTAGTGGTATCCCTGGATATCGCCAATGCATTCAATAGTCTGCCATTTAGCTGCATCAGAGAGGCGCTCCGATGTCCCTGGGTGCCAGTTTACCTGAGGCGGATAGTGGCAGATTATCTGGAGGGGCGCAGCTTCCTCTACACCAACCGAGTAGGGGACGTTGTGCGAACGCCCATGACGTGCGGTGTCCCACAGGGGTCGGTTCTCGGACCCACCCTGTGGAACATCGGCTACTGGCGGCCGTACGTGGCTGACTGGGCGTTGAGAGGGAGCCTCCTACCCGGGCTGGGCGTGATCTGTTACCCTGACGACATGCTCATCACAGCCCGCGGTGGGACGCTGGAGGAGGCGGCAAGCCTGGTGACTCTCGGCACCAAGGAGATCGTCAGGCGGATCGGGGCGCTGGGGTTGAGAGTGGTCCTGGGCAAGACGGAGGCCCTCTTGCTCCATGGGCCCCGCATGGGCCGTCCCATCGGCGTTTCGATGACCGTCAATTCGGTTGATATCAGCATCTGGGCCCATATAAAGTATTTGGGCCTGGTGCTCGTCGGGCATTGGTGGTTTCCGGAGCATTTCCGCAGGCTCGCTCCACGGCTCGTCGGCGCGGCGTCCGCCCTTTCGTGGCTTATGCCAAATGTGGGCGGACCGAGTGCTACGTGCCGACAGCTGTACGCGGGGTCGTCCAGTCGATGGCCCTGTACGGCGCACCAGTGTGGGCGGGGTCCCTGGCCGTCCAACTCAGGGCTCTCCTGTGGCGACCACAGAGGGCCATGGTGGTCAGGGCCATACGCGGGTACCGCATGATGGCGATGGAGGCAGCGTGGCTGTTGGCTGAGACCCCCCCGTGGGACCTGGAGGCGGAAATGCTCGCCGATTTACATCGGCGGGTGTCAGGGGTGTGAGCGAGAGCAGTGTGGTCTCACTGAGGGAGCTCACCGCCTGGTGCGTCGACGCCCACCGAGACGGCATCGCCCGTTGGGCAGTCCGGTTGGAGAGGCCTCGGTTCGGTGTGCGAACCGTGGAGGCCTTCCGGCCGGTGCTGATGCAGTGGTTGGAACCGCGGCATAGGGTGCTCTCCTTCGGACTGGTGCAGATTTTGACGGGGCATGGATGCTTCGCCAAGTACCTGCATACGATCGTCACGAGGGAGAGTACACCGTCCTGCCACCACTGCGATTACGACGAGGATACGGTGCAGCATACGCTCGAGACTTGTGCCACTTGGGCAGAGCAGCGCCGTGAACTCGTCGCAATCATCGGTGCCGACTTGGAACTGGGATGCGATCGCAGCTTGCGCGATTATCTGCGCCTGATGCCGCCCTAGCCGAGGCTGCGGGTGACTGGACCGGGGAATTAGTCCGTCACCCGCCGAGAAGCTGATCACGCGAGGAAGGACCGACGTCCTCCCTGGGGAGGGGGGACGTCGCTTAAGGAGAGGGTACCCCTCAAGGGGTATTCCATCGGGCCGGCCACTGACGACAAGTTCACGCTGCTCCGGTGGCCGGTCCAACGACGAAGGCGAGGTTCACGGGTGGGTTACGGGTGTGCGTGCTTACGCCCCTCTGTCGCCACAGACGGAGTGGTGCGAGGAGTGCACCGACCGTAAAACAAAAAAAAAATACCAACACGTCTAACTTAGGCTAAATTAATGATGGGTTAGAACAATAAAAAAAAACTCTATTTCGAGGTATCAATAGATTTCTATCAAAATATGATATAAGCGATATATTATATCGCTTAATTCATTCAATCAATAAAAAACTAAAACGATTAAATAATACACGTTTCTCTACCTGAGTTTATTTTTATGATAATAAAAAGAAAGCTTAAATTGTTATTACTAGTAAAGAAATTACGAGGGCAAATGAAAAAATCAAATATATATTTCAGGCCGGCCATTTCCAACAGGTGCCAACGTTTTCTCGTAACGATGTGCTTGAGTGTGCGTTATATTTTTTCAACGCTTTATTATTTATTTCGACTTACTATCAGTTCGAGCATCTTGGTGAGTTTGATTAAAGACTGATAATTATTTTGTTGGGAGAATAATATTTAATATAAATCTATGAAAAAGGATCAAAATTTTATATTTTCTAGTCCAATCTGAATATGGCGCTTGAGAAAGACATTACTAAATTAAAGATTAAGAATATCATCTTAATTTAGTTTTACGAGAGATTTTATTACATAATTGCATTAACAACGACTTTACTATATCCATGTGGTTGATTGGCGATATGACGATTGCCATTAGATGCATGTGGAACAAGACCGTTTTGAGAGGCATTCTCGTGAAGAGGCGTACGTACAAAAGTGGACGTCTAAAGGCTGATGGAGGGATGGATGAATGGATCGTACTGATATCTATATTAAATACTCCTCAAAGGAGAATTAGTCATGCCTATGGCAATTAATATTATTTTAACTTCTCAGGAGCATGCTACTGCCCATTCTCCTAGGGTTTTTGAGCCAGTCATTAAGACTTCCTCGGAAGTAAGGATACTTTGTATTCTTAATTAATTAATCCATCTATCATCATAGTGAACTTCGACACTGTTGAACACTCCTCCAAAGGAAATAAGTCTTGCCAATAGAAGTTAACGTTATTAGTTGCCCAGCAAAGTACTGCTCCCATTCTCTCAGTGATCTCTTAAACAGTTAATACAAGAGAATGGAACTATTAATGCTGAGTGTTTTCAACATAGACTTGAATTTAGAAATTAAAATAAACGGGAAACCCTTGCTTGTGTACTCGAGGAAAACCATCACAACACTTTTGCCTGACTCAAAATACAGAATTCCGTACACAGAATTCCGTAACATCCTCCTCCTCTCTTCCATCCACCTCTCTTTACTGGATCAACCAGGCAGAATAATTAAACATGCTCTTAGGCATTTTTTTTTAAATAATGTTTTATTTCTTTTTTTTTATTGTGGTGGCAAACGAGCAAGCAGTATGCCTGATGGTAAGTGTTACTGCCGCTCATGAACCTTTGCAATATCAGGGTATAGTTAGGCTGCTGCCTGGCAATGAAAACCCCAAAGCCACCCAGAAACTTGGGCTTGGGCTCTCTCGCTCACCCAACAAAGCACAGCAGCATATTCCCACTACTCAAGCGTCAATTTTCTGCGAGAGTGTGGTACTATCCAGGACGGACTGGCTCGCGCCTGTAGATAGAAAACTGTCAATAATGTGGCTCTAACATTAGAGTTTACGTTTGTCTAATATAACTATAGAAATTGTAATGCATTTTAAATACTGACCGACTCTGACGATTTAATAACGATCGCTCAAGAAAGAGCATACACGGCCCGCGCGACACATAAATATCCGCGCTTCCGCCCCCGCCGCCGGGGACGTAAGACGCGACGCGTAATAGTCAATAACTAAAACGTGGGCACGCCCACTTTGCTATCAGCGACGCCCCGAGCCGAGGTCCGTTCCCCACAGGGGAACCCTTGGGCGTTGTCGCTTAAAATTTATACTGGGTTGAGAGCCCTCAGCGCTCACCCATAGTCCGGATTAAGCTGTGACAGCCATCTGTGGCTAACATCTAAATGACAGACACAAAAAAAAAGTATTTTAAATATTCCAATTTACATCTATACAATAGTTACAATATAATTCTTAGTTTATATTTAAGCCAGTTTAACGTAAAAGATTTTTCTACAATAGTAAGAAAATTGACCTGAAATAACAGGTCCGCCAAGGGTATTAAATCAAGCTCTCTTTCTTTATACAGTTGTAATATAAACAACCATACAACAGCAATTGTTTGCTTAAATAACACAAGTATTCGTAACGTACGTACAGTACCAGTGGGCTACAATAAACTGAGAGCGTTTGTTCATTTATTCAGTGATGAAAAACAGTATGCCAATATTTTCACTACAAGAAACTGTTTTCGCGTTAACAGTTACCGAATATTTAACAATATCAGCAATGTATTTTTTTTTTAATTTATATTAATTATACATACATACATATCATCACGCCATATCCCTTGCAGGGTAAGCAGAGAGAACAGAGTGCCAGAGAACTCTATCCTTGCATACTTCACTCGCTTCCTCAACATTCATAATTCTCTTAAAATTAATGCGGTCGAAATGCGATCTCTATGGAAAATCTGTGGCGTTAGGCTGACCGACCGCATTCGTAACGACGACGTAAGAGAGCGAGTAGGTATGAAAGAGAGTATTGGTGTAAAGATGCAGAAAGGGAATGGTCCGATGGTTCGGACATGTGGAAAGAATACCGAACCAACGTCTGGTTAAAAAGATATACAATGCGAAAGTGGAAGGATGTAGGTACCGGGGTAGACTGAGACTCACCTACCTAGACCAGATCGGTCATGTACTGAAGGAAGGTGGAGTCAAGAGTCTCCGAAATCGGCGAGCGTGTATGAAAAGAATTATGAATTAATTATGACTAGAGTAATTAAAGAGCGTAAAAGAGTTATCCAATGCCGTACGAACCAGTAGCTGACAGAGCTGTCAACTTTAACAAATTTTACTAGTACATATATGAGAGTGTGTATTAGTGTGTTTATCTGCGTATTCATGTGTGCCTACATGTGTTTGTGAACGTGTGTGGGGTAGGTATTTGTGTACGTACGTGATTATGTGCATGCGTACTTGCACTTGGTCTGTTTTATGTTTATATATCACAGTATTAATTCGCTCACCGAGTGATTAAGACGTTTTGCATTACATATTAAAATATTTTGCGTGTGTTTCTACCCGAGTATCGGTGTACGACGGCGCGCGCGAGCGTAGCCGCTCGTTATCGTGATTTAACTCTTATGCAGTATGAGTGAAAGTGTAGTTGAGAATGAAGAGACGAGTGGTGTTGTTGATAATATAAATATAGGAGGTAGTAGTATGGAGGAAGAAGACCTAATTCGGGATGAATCCCAAGCAGATGACGGAAACTTACATAATAAAGACGGAGGATGGATTTTGAACGGAGGTAATAAAAGAAGAAAAGTTGAAAAGATAGATATATGTATAACTAGCAATGAGAAATTACCGAAACAATTTGCGTTAACCAAACTTTTTGATCAAGAAAAAATATATGGTATAAATAATATCAAATATATAAACGCCTTTAAAATAATAGTTTCACTGAAGGATGTCTTGTGTGCAGAAAAAATTGTTCTGTGCCAAACGATCAAGGATAAAGGGTGGAAAGTATATAAGACTTGGGAGGTAGGAGTATCGTACGGAATCATAAGAGACATAGACCTGGAACTGTCGGATGATGAGTTATTAGAGGTAATAAAAAATAGAAATACCTGCGAAGTGCTATCCATTAGAAGACTAAACCGCAGAGGACCCGAGACAGGGTGGATTCCGACTGAATCTGTACGCATATGCTTTAAAGGTAGTTCCCGCCCACCTTACATATACATGATTAATCTTAGACTGAAAGTAGAACCGTACGTTTTCCCGGTGACTCAGTGCGCCCGTTGTTGGCGATTTGGTCATACAACAAAGGTATGTCCGTCTTTAAAAATTGTATGCCCTAAGTGTGGAGAGAATCACCCAAATTGTGAGATCAATACATTTAGGTGTGTGAACTGCAAGGGAAACCATATATCGCTTGCTAAAAATTGTCCAGTCTATATAAAGGAAAAGAAAATAAGGGATCTGATGTCGGATTTTAACTGCACATATCGTCGAGCGCTAACTATGTACGTACCTCCTTTCTCACCGCGACCTAATCCTCAATATGCAAATAACATTTCTAACAACCCTATCAATATGCAAACAACTTCACAAAATATTTTACCGAGTTATACTAACACAAATGACAGGATAGTAGTAGAAAATGTACCTACTGAGGTTAGTCGACAACCTTTTAAAAGGAAACAACGATATTCATCAGTACAAATAGATAATTCGAGTACGTCATCGTCGGAAACAGAGGGCGTTCTTATTGGCGAGATGTCTACACGACCCGGCGGCCGTACTACCACTGAAGGCAGTCCGCGATCGAGACGGCGGCCGCGCAGGTGCCGACCACTTCGCGTCACAACTACGAGCACAGACGGCGGAGGGGAACTATCTAATCCTAGTGACATATGTATGAATATTTCTGACAATGAATACACTAAACCATGTCAACCAGAGTCGTTCGCTAATAAGAATTGTACATATAAAGGGCTAATGAATAAGATAAAAAGGTTAATATTTTCTAAAAGACTTAGCTGGACAGAAAAAATCAATAAAATAATTAGTATATCTGTAGAATGGATTACATCAGCTATTATACAAAGTATATCTGAGGTGTCTATACTAAAAAATCTAGCAGATATGTTTAAAAGTAACGTAAATGGCTAACTATAATAATGTTTGTAATAATACTAAAATTAATATTTTACAGTGGAACGCGCAGAGTGTTAGGCCGAAACGATTGGAGTTCGAACAATTATTAATCGAAGACAAAATTCATATAGCTGTGGTAAGTGAAACCTGGTTGGAGCCTGGCAGTGTTTTTAGGCTAAACAATTTCAGAATTTTTCGTGGCGATAGAGATGATGGATATGGAGGAGTGTGTATTATTACCCATAGGTCTATTCAAGCGCAATTATGTCGGACAAGCCATCCTAACGAGGATATACAGATTATACATATCAAAATACATAATTGCAAAATAATTGAAAATATTTTAGGTGTCTATTGCCCATCATGGGTGCAAACGCGACGTCATGACTGGGATATATTTTTTTCTCAATATAATAAAAAATCATTAATTTTAGGGGACTTTAATGCACACCACTTCACGTGGTCGTATAAAAACGATGCTAGAGGATCCCAAATATATGACTCTTTAACTGAATGCAGTTTAGTCTCCCTAAACGATGGCAGCTATACTCGAATTAAGCTGGTAGCAGGTTTAGTGCAGCAAAGCTCCCCCGATATTTCTTTGGTCTCGTCGGATATAGCATGCCATTTTAATTGGCGAGTAACTAATGAGACTTTAGGCAGTGACCACGTCGTTATTGGTATTAGTAACGAAACGTCATATAGTCCACTTATCTTTGAAAAACGTAATTTCAAATTGGCAGACTGGCATTCTTATACAGCATACCTGGAGAATAAATTTTCCAATTTTACAATGGTAGGAGATCCACAAAATTTATATGACAAATTTATTAGCTTGGTTAATGAAGCCGCTAATGAATTTATCCCGGTCAAAAAACTAAATCTTAATCCGACCAATAACTTTAAACCAAAGCCATATTGGAATCCTAGTTTATCTCATTCGGTAGCTAAGAGGCGCCGTGCTCTAGCTAACTTCAGAAAAAACCCTACACCTAGCAATCTGAAAGTTCTAAATGAATACGTTAAAGAGTCCCAAAAACTTATAAAAAAAGCTTCCAAAAAGGGATGGCAGAGATTTTGCGACAGTCTGGATGCAGTCTCTTCAGCAGGAGAAATGTGGAGGAAGATGAAATGGATGAAAGGAAATGTAGCTCATACGTCATATCTTGATAAAGGCAAAAGTGAGGGCTTATTGTTAAACTTATGCCCTGCTTATGCACTCTCACCTAGGCCCAACTTCAGCTCTAATAATATCTCATTAGAAGATATTACTTTACATGAGTTAATAACCTGCATTAAGACGAGTGATACGGCTCCTGGATCTGATAATATATCATTTTCAATGATAAAAAATTTACCTGAAGTTAGTAAGAAGATTCTACTCTCACTGTATAATTTATCTTTAACATCCGGGTTCACTCCTGATCAGTGGAGAGATATTTATGTGGTGCCTATCCACAAACCAGGTCGCGACCCCACACTTATTTCGTCTCTTCACCCTATTAGTTTGATATCCTGTATGTGCAAAATATTTCACTCAATTTTAAATAGAAGCTTAGAATGGTATTGTGAAAATAAGGGTCTTTTTTCTAAAGAAACCGTTGGTTTTAGAAAAACAAAATCTAGTTTGGATAGTTTGACAGGATTGGTAACCAGGATACAATCAGGTTTCACAAGGGAACAGTTAACTTTAGCTTGTTTCATTGATATTGACAATGCCTACAATAATATTAATGTAAATGTATTATTAACAATTTTAGATCAAATTGGTGTTGGTTCAAAAATATGCAACTATCTTTGGAATTATCTTAGCTTAAGAAATTTAAAAATTAAACAAGACCAAACTTTTATTGTGCGAACTACTAGTCAAGGTCTATCACAGGGCGATCCGTTGTCTCCATTGCTATTTAATGTTGCCACTCACAATATTTGTAATTTAATTCATAGTGTATTTATCTCTCAATATGCAGATGATTTCGTGTTGTATACTTCCAAAAAACATCTAGAAGACGCCCGTAGCGCCCTCCAAGGTTCATTAGATAGCTTAGTGACACTATTACAGAATTTAGGGTTAAATATATCATCGTTAAAAAGTAAAATATGTGTATTTAAAAAAGGTATAAATAGGCATAATTGTCATATTAAAATAGATGGTGTTCCGCTCCAAGAGGTATCGCACGCAAAATATTTAGGAATATGGTTGGACAGTACTCTAAGGTGGACTAAACACATCAACGAGTTATACGAGAAAGCCCACAAATACCTGAATATATTAAAAGTGTTGGCCGGACCAGGCTGGGGCGTACACCCTAAGCATTTACGGCAGATATATATCTCAATTATTAGGAGTCGTATGGACTATGGCAGCTTTTTATACGACAACGCTAGTAAATCAAAATTATATAAGTTAGATAAGGTTCAAAACGCGGCTATGCGTATAATTGGTAGTTTCATAAAAAGCACACCTATTCACGTAATGGAGAGTGAGTTGTGTATTACACCCTTAAAAATCAGACGTAATTTTCTCGCAAGTAAATTTTATTTAAAAGCAAGATCATTGACTAATAACAGCACTATCAATGTTTTAGAGGAACTAACATCACTTATTTCGTGCAGATGCTGGAAGCGCAAAAATATACCAACTCTTGTCATAATAAATTTAAAATTCAAAGACGTAGTTATAGATTCTCGTCCGCGTCTATGTATGTACACATTGGATCATTGGATAAACTGGTACGACCTAAGTAGTGTAGTAAAACACAATATTGATCATATTACATTAGCCAAAAGAAAATATAATACTACATTGCTTCGTGAAAGTTGTTCCTTATACATCAATAGAAAATACCAAGACCATTATAAAGTATTTACCGACGGGTCCAAAGAAAAATGTCAAGTTCGGGTGCAGCAATTTTCGATCCACAGCTCGATCAAAGTGTAAATCTCCTAATTTCTAGTAATATATCTATCACCTATATTGAGTTAATTGCAATCTCTGAAGCTCTCGCTTATATAAAATCTATAGACTACAATAAGTTTGTTATTTTTACCGACTCGAAAAGTGCTCTTCAACAGGTAGCTCGGTGTACCTCTTATTTAAGAAGTACCCCGATAGCTTACGATATTATAAAATCGCTTTTAGAGCTGACATCCGCTTCGAAAGAAATTATTTTACAATGGATTCCATCACACGTTGGACTTAGAGGTAACGAGGAAGCTGATGTATTAGCGAAACAAGCTTGTAGCGAGGGCATACCTATAAACATAGTGCCGTGTTTCACTGATTGTCTACATTTAGCACGACAACTCTGCTTTGATATGTGGAAGGTTCATTTTGATGAGCGATCTCTGGAGAAAGGTATTTGGTACAAAACGTTGCAGAGTGAACCTTGGAGGACTGCATGGTTTGACGGATGTAAACTGGTTAGAAATACACTGACCACAGCCTTTAGACTTCGTTCCGGCCACATTCCTCTTAATAAGTTCGCTTATATGATGAATAAAGTGTCATCCCCTCTCTGCTCTGAGTGTGGCATTATAGAAGATGCGCAACATATTATGGTTGAGTGTGTTCGGAACGAGGACATTAGGAATGAAAATGTATCTGTCGCCGAGGAGCTGAGACAAATTGGAGGTTGTAATTTAATTTTAGCATACCCCCTCACTGATGAGGCTGTAATAATATATAAAATAGTTGATAAGGGCATGCGGCGTCGTTAGGTTATACATATAATATAATGTATTGTAGTTTATATATTGTCATACTGTTGTTGTTGTAAGTGTTGTTTTTACGGAGCGGCGTAGTCTATTGGGACTAAAGCTCCTTAAATAAAGAAAAAAAAAAAAAAAAATGTTTATATATGTACCACATATAATTAAAAAATTAAATTTGAACTAAGTTAAATATAAAAATAAATATCATCATCATTATCATTTCAGCTCACATACATGCCACTGTTGGGCGCCTGCACTGTGGGAGGAAAATTGACCTACTGTTCAGGTGTTTTATCGTTTGGTATAGGATTTTAAATCGAGTTTTCCTTCTCTTGCATAGATGTTATCTGTATATAATATCCCTTAGTCATCTTTTACAACATCCACTAGCAAGAGAGACAGTGGTCAATTGTATTTTTGCTTTGTCACTAAGCGGCAATTCTTTATTATATTTCATATTAGCTTCTGCCCGCGGCTTTGCGCGCGTAAAAGGTTACTTTCCTAAAGTTTTTCATCCCCTATTTTTATTTTACCCCTTATGGGTATTTTTTTACATGTTAATGTCATATTTATTTATATCTAATCAATAGCCTAAAAATAGATTTCAAGCTTCTGGCCTTAAAAATGACGATACTTCCTTACAACTTTTCATCCCCGTTTACAACCCATTTTTGCATTAAAAAGTAGCCTGTGTTTTTTATCAGGCTCTAGACTATCTGTATGGCAAATTTCATTTAGATCGGTTCAGTAATTTTGGCGTGAAAGAGCGACCGACAGACAGACAGAGTTACTTTTGCATTTATAATATTAGTAAGGATATTCGCATCATTATAAGTTTATTAATAATTCATTTAATTACAATCGTGTTTACATTCCATTTATGACGATCTATAACAAACTTTTAAATTCAACTTTAGACGGTCTGAAATGCCAAACAAATTCCAATTACGTGCTCCGAAAGTAATGTGGAAGTTAGTTCTTAATATTGTTATTAACTCTGATTATTAGATCTCATTGTCAGTCAAAATAGACTTGGTACTTTAGCTATCTACATTTTGTTTGTTCATTAAGTTTCACAGAATATAAAGAAGAACAATATTTATTTCGATTGTTTGGTGGTAAAATTCGGTCTCGTAATCTGAAGTGCGTCTACTTCAGAGAATAAAGCAGAAAATAAAAGTCAAAACTTTTAAAGAATTCAATATCAGTATTTAATATAAGTTTCCGTGTGGTGACGGAGTAAGAATACAAATAACCATCTTACACGCGGGTATTGTAAAAGACGATTAAGGGTATAATATGCATGGCATCTGTGCAAGAGAAGGTAATCTCAAAATAAAACCCTATACCACGTCTGACCAGCGTGGTATAGTAGGTCAATTTTGCTCCCATTGTGAAGCAGGTCCAAGCCCCGCAGTGGGACATATATGGGGCGAAATAATGATTTAATATAAGTACCCCGTTTTTTATGAAAAGTTATTCTATAGATATATTGATGTATTAAAGACGATACACCTTTACTGCAAACCTTATTGTTGGTAGCGAATAAATAGCGACTCTATTCTCTGGTAGATCACAATTAATGATACAAAATTTGCCCTGAGATGGTTTCTTTAATATCAACCAAGTTATTCAAAAAAATATAATATTTAGTTAACTATGTTACCTATAAATGGGCCTACTTTTGGCTATATATATATATATATATATATATATATATATGTAAAATATATATATTATTTATATTATATTCTCTTGAAAGAATGCCGAACGAACGTCTGGTTGAAAAGATATACAATGCGAAAGTGGAAGGATGTAGGTACCGGGGGAGACCGAGACTCACCTACCTAGACCAGATCGGTCATGTACTGAAGGAAAGTGGAGTCAAGAGTCGCCGAAACCGGCGAGCGTGTATGAAGAGAATTATGAATGTTGAGGAAGCAAGTGAAGTATGCAAGGATAAAGTTCTCTGGCACTCTGTTCTCTCTGCCTACCCTGCAAGGGATATGGCGTGATGGCGCGTGGTAGGACTATGCTGTAGATAGTTCTCTGTCTACAGTTGCGGGCAGGTCCGACCGGGGTAGTACCATACTCTCGCAGAAGATCGACGTCTGAGTAATGGCATTGTGCTATTGCGCTTCGTTCGGTGAGCGAGAGAGCCGGAAGCCCAACTGGGGTGGGTTTAGGGTTTGTATTGATAGGCAGCGATCTAAGTATACCCTTGGTATCTGCTCGTCTGCCACCATAAGCAATAAAAAAAATATTCAGATGTATTCAAGATTGATTTGTATTAACAATTGCACCCAGTAGATAGATTGAAAGGATTTTTTTTACATTTATACCGAATAGCATCTGTTTGGTTGACCAGTATTTATATATTAAATAAAACTTTCTACAACATGTATTCAATGTCATAATATTTAATGATTAATGCATAAAACCGTATTAATTATCAATTCTACGTATAGTTTATTTAAATTATATTGATGTTTCAGTAAGCAATTATGCATATAGATTAATGGAATGCTTTCATCGCGTCGATGTTTGAGTTATAGCGTTCAATATTCATAAGTGAGATTGTATATAATTCATTGCGGTCTTCACATTGCTACAATTCTATCTGAATAATAATAATAGCTTCAATTCTCTTTCAATCACATACCCACATAGCACACTTATACACACATAGCTCACACAAACAAACAAAGGTTTACATCTAATAGTTTAACTATTCTAATTTTGTAGAATTTATCTATTATTCTGTCTGGTGCGGTGTGGTAGCGGCTACAAATACTACCAAGTACCAACCCTTACTTTACTCGTGGATGTCGTAAAAGACGACTAAGAGTCTTATAACGACCTGGGCCAACTCCATCTGATGCCGTTTGGTCAACAATTGCATTCCCAAGTAGGGTAGATACCTGGCAGGCGGCCGGTCATAAAACTATTGCCAATAACTTTTACAATATGTACTATGAAAGAAGAGTACATATTGTATTAACCCCAAGTAATTGGGATAAGAGTAGGGTAATGATGATCTATTATTCTGTCTATTTGTATCTGTTTACAATTATTTGTTAGTGCCACTGAAATTTGTCTCATATTTATATAAACTCAGTACAAGCTCTTTTAAGTATCAATAAAACATTAATTTTCTTGTACATACATCCATTTCAACCTTATTGTTATATGTGTTACTTGCCGCTTATAAATTTTATCTTTATTAATCACGGCTGTCAATAAATTATACGTCTTTTCAAACTAAATGTGGCCATTTTGTTGACACGTATTTTCCCAACGACAAGTATTTTCCCAAAGCGTTTCCCGAGGGTCAAACTGTCTTATACGAAGATCATGGTAAATCCTGGCTCACGGGAGTTACAGAGGTGGGAATCATTTCAGCTCATATAAGTCCCATTGTCGGGCTCGAGCCTCCCCCGTAATTGGAGGGAAATTGGCCTACTATACCACGCTGGTCAGACGTGATGGTATAGGGTTTTGTTTCGAGTTTTCTTTCTCTTGCATAGATATTATATGCATTTTATATCCCTTAGTCGTCTCGTACGATCACCCACGGGTAAGATATGGTGTGGTGAATTGTATTCTTACTCCATCACCACGCGGAAGGGTAAGATATGAGTGGTGAATTGTATTCTTACTCCGTTACCACACGAAAATGGTGATGAGAATGTGTGATGGAAATAGTTCCAAAAAAAAATCTCCACCATGTCATCAGACGATGATGATGAATGAATAATACATACTATAAATTGAAATCTTAAGTTATAACGAGATGATGATTACGTTAAGAATTTTACGGTGTTCTTCGCGTGTTTAAAAAGAAAGAATACCATGACCGTAAGTCCTCTGTTTCCTGATGATATCATAAAAAAGTAATAAGGGATGTAAACATAGAACATCACTACAGATGAAGGACAACTCGAAATAATACCATATGACTACCCCACTTTACCTCAATAAATGAAGAAACAGAAGAAGTAGGTACTCAAAAATTTCTTTTTAGTTTTTATTTTTTTCATTATTATTTAATGCTTTAAGCTTCATAAAAGGTTAGTAAATTATGTAGATTTAGATTTGTCATCTGTAAATAGGACGGTCCGCTTGTTATATTTCTACAAAGGTGACTCTGATTTTGACAGTGCATATAAAATAAGCCGGACTTGACTTACAACTCGACCCAGCGTAACATTTCATAAATGATATTTCTAGAAATCACAATTGTGAATTGTAAAGACGAATACTTTTGGCTTAACATTTTTATTTTTTAGAATCAATTGGGCATCTACCCACTATAGAGTTAGTAATTTCTAAGAATGTCACTAGCTTTATCTTATATAGCTATTAGCATTTTTCAGATTCGTACGATTTTCTGTGTGATAATGGCAGTATATTACAATGACAAATTCTATTTTTCCTATGAATATCATTATTAGCCACGGATGGCAAGGAAGCGATACCAGTGGCCGGCCCAATGGCGATGGGGAGGAAATACGGTGGGTTATGGGGCCACGCGCTGCCATTTCGTCGCCCCGGACGAAACAGGCGACGTATGTGTCCGGGCCATAGCCTACCCAAATAAAAAAATGGGTATCATTATATATATCTACCGGTTATCAGCAAATAATATTACTGTAAAAGATAACTAAAATTAAATCTCTATACTGGCTTGTATGAACAACGTGATGGAGATAATTTTTCGTTCATTCGAACGTTTAAACCAATAATCGTATTGTACCTCATTCTTGCCATTCGGTTAATTACCAGTACCAATCCTTTATCTTCGCTGTAGGTAGTGCTACGAATTTCCACAGACCACGATCCTGGCGTACTGCCCTTGCTGCATGCAATACACCAGTCTCCATGCATACACTACGGATACAGATAATTTTATAATATTAAATTAATAATTTTAACTAATAAACAACAATATTTTAAGTAACTTCTTCTTCTTCTTCTTATGTATTGGCAATCAGCTACATATACGAGCTATTGGTGCCAGTGTCAAGTTATAAATATTTTCACGTTTTTAGTCTTTCAAGTCAGTCGTTGTCTAAGTCAAATTGTCTCCATTAACAGTGCAATGGCCACACTGTTAATGGTATCTTGTGGGAATTTTGATGGAAAACGAAAACGTTGTAAAGCACTTTTATATGATATTCACTACATCCCAGTATTTCCGCACATCACATTACATAAAATGCCATCAAAATTATCTAATTAACACGTTAAAACACTAAAATATCGAATATAATACAAGAGCACCACATGACGTTTTCAAATTCCCGTGAAAAGTCCTCAAATATTTATGTTAACGACTTCGACTAAATGCTTGACATGTGTCAGTACAACTGGCACATGTCAAGCATTTAGTTGAATAATATTAAGAAAATAAAAGATAATTCCATTTTTTGATGAAAATGCTTTACACCATTTTGGAAAAGAACTGATATTCTTCAAACTATGGTATCGATTTTCACCAAACATAGCTAAGAACTGCAAGGAAACTCACTTTCATGTACAAAAATTGTCGCATCGAATTCGTTATCGCTATCCATTTGAGAGCTACGATGCCATATACAGACACGCAAACATTAGAGTCAGAATTATAACACCCCTGTTTTTGCCTTGGGGGTTAAAAATTAAAGAAAATATAAAAAATACAAAGGAAAAAATAATAAAAATGGAAAACCAAGATCGTACTGGTACTGACTACTAGATTTCACAACTGAGCTACTCGTAGTTATATTATTGATGACAGTGACCTTTATATTCTAATTATATTTTCAGGGTGTAAACACTGATAAAATAATGTTTTTTTATAAATGAAAAGTAGCTTGATTCATTTAGCGACTCCGAAACCTCATGCATACTAAATATCATCAAAATCGCAAGAGCCGTTGCTGAGATTCTGAATACAGTAATCCCTCTTATAACACGGTACTCATAACGCAATTTCATATTACGCGTTTTCAGTCCCTCGTATGGATTGCGGAGATTTCAGATGTTATATGTACATATTTCGTTCATAACATAGTTTTATCTTAATATTCGATTTAAATCCCCTTTAAAGATAAAAGTTAAACGTGAATCATTTGTACATAACACGTTACATGAAGTCTTACAAGCGCATTATACAATAATACTCGTAAAACGCCTTTCCTATAACGTGGCACCAATCTATCTTGTACCAATTACTGTATATAGAAATATATAAATACATAAATATAGAAATACAAAAATATACTAATACAGTAAGCAGCAATAGCAGAACATGGATGTCGTAAAAGACGACTAACAGCCTTATAACGACCTGGGCCAACTCCATCTGATGCCGTTTGATCAACAATTACATTTCCAAGGAGGGTTAACGTCTAGCAGGCGGCCGGTCATAAAAATATTGTATGTACATTAAAGCTGAGTACATATTGCATCGACCCCAAGTAATTGGGATAATAGTAGGAAAATGATGACAGCAATACAGCAGAAATATAAAAATATACATTCATACATACATATCATCACGCCATATCCCTTGCAGGGTAGGCAGAGAGAACAGAGTGCCAGAGAACTCTATCCTTGCATACTTCACTCGCTTCTTCAACATTCATAATTCTCTTCATACACGCTCGCCGGTTTCGGAGAGTCTTGACTGCACCTTCTTTCTGCACGTGACCAATCTGGTCTAGATAGGTGAGTCTCTCGGTCTCCCCCGGTACCTACATACTTCCACTTTCGCATTGTATATCTTCTTAACCAGACGATCGTTCGGCATTCTTTCCACATGTCCGAACCATCGAAGCATTCCCTTTCGCATCTTTACACCAATACTCTCTTTCATACCTACTCGCTCTCTTACGTCGTCGTTGCGAATGCGGTCGGTCAGCCTAACTCCACAGATTTTCCATAGAGATCGCATGTCGACCGCATTAATTTTGCTTTCATGCTATTTTCTTGCTACACGTGCCTTCTAGCTGAGGTGGTGGCTACCGAGAAGTTGTCCCAACGCTCCGTTCACTCTATTTCCCGCATTCACTCTTCGCTCTATATCAGTGGTGTACCTTCCATCTCGGCTAAATCCACATCCAAGAGATACAAATTCATCCACTTGCTCTAGTACATCATTACCTATTGTTACTCTTACATCTGTTCTGGCTTCATCTCTTTCAAAGACCATTATTTTGGTTTTGCTCACATTCACGCGTAGACCCCTTTTCTTACAATCTTCTGTCATTGTGTAGACTAGGGTCTGCAGGTCAGTCGCTGACTGTACCAGCAGGACTGTATCATCTGCATAGAGCAGAGCAGTGACCACTGAGTCGCCCATCTGGACTCCCACATTCATATCGTTCAACCTTTGGAGACATTTATCCAGATATATGATAAACAGCCTGGCTGACAGAACGCACCCCTGCTTAACGCCGATATTGACGTCAAACCAAGGCGACATTTCATCGTTCAGCCGCACACAGGCTCTACAGCCCATGTAACTGGACTGCATAGCCTGTAGCAGTTTACCGTTAATACGATACTCCAGTAAAATGTTCCAAAGTTCCTTTTTCGTACAACCGTGTCAAATGCTCTCTCCAGATCCACAAAACTGCAGAAAACACTCTGACCTTTTTTTTTTTTTTTTTTTTTTTTTTTGGGGGTGGGCTACGGTCGGCGCACTCCTCGCACCACTCCATCCGGGGTGACAGAGGGGCGTAAGCGCGCACACCCGTAACCCACCCGTGACGTCGCCTTCGTCGTTGGGCCGACCACCGGAGCAGAGTGACTTGACGTCAGTGGTCGGCCCGACGGAATACCCCTGAGGAGTACCCTCTCCTCGACCGACATCCCCCCCTCGGGTAGGATGTCGGTCTTTCCTCACGCGGTCGGCCTCTCGGCGGGTGACGGACTAATTCCCCGATCCAGTCACCCGCGGCCTCGGCTAGGGCGGCATCAGGCGCAGAAACACTCTGACCTAGAGCCAGATGCTTCTCCACAATGTTGCGCAGAGAGAATACTTGATCCATGCATCCCCTTCCATTCCTGAAACCTCCTTGTGTCTCACACATTAAACCATCGGACACCATCCTCATTCTCCTTTCAATAATTTTACCGTACACTTTTGCTGCCAAACTGGTCAAACTCATGGCTCTGTAATTTGCGCAGTCTTGTTTTTTAATAAAGGCACGATTACTACGCTATTTTAGTCCCTGGGAACCATTCCCGAGCTCCAACATATATTGAGGAGCAACAGGAACGCCTCCCAACCACAGGATTCACCAAGATTGGTCATCTTGGCAGACACCATATCAATGCCCGCTGCCTTACCATTTTTCAAACTTCTTATCGCCCATTAAACTTCATCCATACTGATGTCATCGGAGGATGCCAGTGCCGAATGTTGATCTACTAAACCACATGCGACACCAGCACCAACTCGAGCATCCGCATACATATCGCCAAAATATTCACTCCATCGGCTTAATACATCTTGTGTTTGTGTAATAATGTCTCCACCTTTAGAACTTATTTTATTCATTCTGAAGGCTGACCAACCACGCCGAGACTTCTTCACCTCCCTTCAAAAGAGTTTGGTGTTACCCTCGAAGTGTTTAGTCAGCCTTTCTTCTGCGCTCATATTTGCTCTATCACGTTTCTCTTTCACTAAGGCCTTGGTGTCATTCTTACATTGCCGACATATTTCTTTCTTCTGTTCAGTCATACTGTCATTCAGATTCAAAGAAGAGACATAGTCCAGCCACGCTTTCTTCTTTTGCTCTACGTAAGCTGCAACTTTCACATCCCACCATGCATCACCATTTGTTTTTCTATGCTTCTTTGAAGTTCCACATACTTCTTTCGCTGTATTTACCATACTCTCTTTCAATATTTTCCAGCACTTTTCGATGTCCGATTGCGGCTGGCTTGCCATCGTCAGTCGTTCTCGGACACCCTCTGCATACTTTTCTCTTACACACTCTTCTTGCAACCTTTCAACCTTTATTCTTTTAGGCCCTCCGAAGTGGACACGCTCTCGCCAGTGCCTCCACTTTCTAAACAGACCACTAAATTTCGCAATAACGAGATAGTGGTTCGTATCGACTGTGGGGCCCCTGTAGGCTCTTGCGTCCAATATTTTGCTTCGGAGACGACTGTCTACCAAAATTAAATCTATTATATTTATCTGTTCATTCCTTCTCCATGTATACATGTGGATGTCCTTATGTTGGAAAAATGTGTTTGACACAATAAGGTTTCTCTCCATGCATACATCCGCTATGAGCCTACCTGCGTCGTTCACTCTCTTATCACCAAATGGACCAAGTACGTCCTCATAGTCGGGACGCTTGGTCCCACCCATCCGTTCAAATCTCCGCATGCAATCACGAGTTCACTGGTTTCTGCCATATCCAGAACTTCCCTAACATAATCCCAAAACTTCTCTAGGTCTGATGACTGTCCACCGAGGATCCCACGGGAGCATATGCTACAACCATGAATACCTTGGTGACACCTAGTTTTATACGGACCCAAAGAAGTCTGGGATCATACATTCCGTAATCCTTCACACCTGAGGCCAATGTAGAGGACAACAGCAGACCTACCCCCATGCTGGCTTGATCGCTCTGTGGTACATCAGACCACAGAGCCATCCCGCCACCAGGAAGATCGCAGGCGTCACTGCCCCTTCGCTTGGTCTCTGTTATACAGAGCACGTCTAGCTGTTTGCCCGATATGACGGTTATCAGCTCGTGCAACTTACCTTCCACACATCTTCTTACATTCCACGTGCCCACCCGGCACTCTGCTCTCCTCGACTCGCCTGACTGGGCAACGCGTGATGGGTGGCGGCCCCCATCGCAGTATCTGCCGATGTCCGTACCGACGGGGGCGGATCGGTACGCGTCGCCTCCGGGGGAGACCCTAACCCGCACTGCGGTATGCATTCGAGCCGGATTAGCAATCTAACTAGACTGGCAGGGGACGCGACGAGCACGCTCCGGACTATGCCCCCTAAATATAAAAATATAAAATATACTAAAACAGAAATATAAAGATATACAAGAAATTGCACGTTAAAAGATATTAGATTACATATAGGCGATTTAAAAATCTATCTAATGTCTTGTACTGGTCAGTCAGTATCAGTAAACCGATTTAAAATTTAAAATAAAGCCTATCAAAACTTCCTTATATTTTTTTTTTAATTTCTTCACGAAACTAAGCCTCGAATCGATTTAGATGATGGAAAATATAATTAAATTAAATTTTCCGTAACCAGGAAGACGATTACATTTAAGAATAATATAACAGATTTAATCGCTCCCTGATTACAAAAACTTTGATTGTGGTCTTCTAAATCTATTAATTTTACTCAATATAATTTTCTAAGCGTTTAACTTTTAATTATACTGAGTAAAGAGTTGAGAATTTTAAGGTAAATTATCACGTTTGATCATTACTTTTAATTTCTGTATATCTATATTTAATAGCATATCAATTTACCCTACGATAATCATTATCAGATCTTTTGTGTGGTAACGGAGTAGGTATACAATTCCCCACACTCTTTCTTACCAGTGGGTGTCATAGGAGACACACACACACACTAAGTGATATATTATAATATATATATATATATATATGTGTGTGTGTGTGTGTATATATATATATATATATATATATATATACATATATATATATATATATATATATATATATACATATATATATATATATATATATATATATTTATATATATATATATATATATATATATATATATATATATATATATATATATATTTATTTATTATATATATATATATATTTATATATATAAACACTATACCAACCCGTCGTTCTTACGGATATTTATTTAATCTAGGTTAATCAATAATTTAATTACACATATGTTCTAAGTTATAAATGTGACAATAATTGGGTTACCTCAGTATGTACTGTAATAATAAATTTTTGTTATAATAAATAAATAACCATGTTATAATAAAAACCATGTTATAATAAATAACCGCATACAGTGTACGCGGTGTCAATAATTAACTAATTCATGTGAATTAGTTAATTATTGACACCGCGTACACTGTATGCGGTTATTTATTATAATAGGAAGTGATATAATTTAACATATTAGCTTCTGCCCCCAGCTTTGTTCGCGTAAAAAGTAACTTGCTCGAAGTTGAACTATTATCCCAAGGAAACACATTACATAAATCAAAAGTATCCTATATCCAGGAAATGGTCTATGTGCCAATTTTCATTCAAATCTGTTCAACGGTTTACATGTGATTGAGTAAAAAACATCCTAAAATCTGCTCAAACATTCACATTTTTACACTCATTATAAATTTGTGTGATTAGTAGGATTGCTGACACATAAATAATCTAATTATTAAAATGGAGCGTAATTTATACAAATAAATAATTAATACAAATATATGTTGAAGTGCTGGAGGTGCTCATCACAGGAATAAGTTTTGCTTGTGTCCTATTCCACCTTGATACTGTCCCGTATTCCTTCCTTTCTTGAGGTGTGCAGTATATTGATTAACCGTGGGAAAGTGGTGGGTATTCTTTCCTTTCCTCCATTTTAAAATAATAATGGATTTCTGAAATGTGTCGCCTGATTCAATCAATTATAAGAAATAAATAATCTAATGATTTAAATGGAGTGTTGATTAATAAATAGCAAAGTGACAAATAAATAATCTAATTATTAAAATGGGGTGTGATTTACACGAATAGATTAAAAAGATTGTAATACGTAATAGAACCCTTTTCTTTTGGGTAATCAGAAATATTTCAAAGAGAGAAAAAAATATGTTTTAACCTTTTATAAAAAGATATAATTAAAGCAATGACAACCGTATGATTATCATAATCATTATTATTCCCAATTATATGTTCACATAGTAGGACAGCATATAAATTGGTTAATGTACAAAAAAAAATCTTACTAAAGATTAATCGATAAATTGATGGCTATGAAAACTACCAACACTTATTTTGCTCGTGAATGTCGTAAAGGACGACTAAGAGCTTTATATCGATCTAAGCCAACTCTAACTTATACCGTTTAGTCAACAATTACATTCCCAAGTAGGTTATATTACCGGCCGCCTGCCTGACGTCAACGTCAGGCAGGCGGCCGGTAATATAACTATTGCCAATAAGTTTTTTCAATATGTACGAATACATATTGCGTCGACCCCAAGTAATTAGGATAAGAGCAAGAGAATAATGAACTATGCAATCCGATAGTTAAATAAATAGCAATTTGCCTGAAATTTCCGAAGCGGTACCACATTGTCAGTGATCAGTCTCTGCGAGACCACTGCCTCACAGAAGGTAGCGACCACGTCGCATACATATATCTCATACTCTCTCATACATGTATATTAAACTTAACAAAATTTGATTATAAAATAGAATTGAATCATTGTCAAGTCATTTGAACTTGTTGTTGAGTTCATTTTGTACGTACTTGGAAAAACTTAACTGAATCAGCAAGAAACAGATTCCATAATTATGACAAACTTGTTTTTCATAAAGTTTCCAAATTGAAATTACTTTCAAAGGAGAATCGAAGTTACTAATTAAGTAATTTAAAAGCTTTGTAAATTTGACTTTGTTCTCCTAATCCTCTTATTTAACTTCTGCTACTTAAAGATTCGCAGTAATCGACGAGTTGACATAACATGAAACGTCATGGTAATGGTCAATTTTTCCAGTATTGATCACTATTCATGAAACCTTTACGTTTGCGAAATAATCGTCTGCAAACTATGGAATATATTTCCATTCGTCCGTTAGCTCACTGACGTCCACTGTTAGATCTACACTTGCCCTAAGATTTGACTAATATTACCATAATCTTCGTCTGCCAAAGTTGCATAGCATGCATAATTGGTATTCTAAATTTTCATGAAAAGGTCTACTGGTCGTTCTCCTGGAGAGCCGGTTGTTTCGAATCCCACGGGAAATTAAGAAGCAGATTACTATGTATTTCAACCATGTAATATATTGATTTTATTTTGTATCAATAATCACGATCAACATTCGTACGTAGTAATTTAGAATAGATTAACGAGGCGAGGCGTTATATATAATTATGAACTAGCTAACCCTGTTGATGTTCCCTACAAATCTAAGTATTTTTGACTACATTGCAGTGCCATTTACCGATCTGGGGATCCAAAGAGCAAGCATAAAAATCCTTAAACTCGATTGCGCCATGCGTCCTCTACTGAGTGTAATGATATAAACTATAAAGGTATTTAACTTAAACGTGCAAATTTTCTTCAAAATCTTCTCAGCCAATTCAGTTCACTTATATATAAAGACTTAACTGTTTTGTCAAGTACGTACTCTTATGTGTATATAGTTATATTTTATAACTGTAACTCTCTAGACTGAAACAATCATCACTGTCGTCAGTAAATCCATTCCGGGACCCAGTTAGTGGGCGGTGAAGCATGATACAGCAGGTAATAGGCCCTCATGTCAACAGT
Source organism: Lymantria monacha (assembly GCA_905163515.2). Taxonomy (NCBI): domain Eukaryota; kingdom Metazoa; phylum Arthropoda; class Insecta; order Lepidoptera; family Erebidae; genus Lymantria; species Lymantria monacha. Next base: position 22,936,843 of record LR991091.1, read on the forward strand.
TTCATTGCCCTGGATGACTTTTATGACTTGCGGCCAGACCATAGATCTGCTGAATTGTAGAGTTAATAATAAAAGTTTCTGAATGAAATTCGATTTATACCAGAGAAAATACAGATGTTTTTCAAAAGAAAGATCCCATTAAATTATACATTGAGTAACAACAACTATATAAAAAATAATAATAAACATAAAAATGAATAAACATCCCACAATTGAGAAAGCAAGATTACAATTCAGCATTTTCATTTAGGTTAATAAAATAAGGAATAGTAAATAAACACAAGAAAACTATAAATCAATCAAAATAACTTGATTGTCATCTTGACTTATGGCCCATGAAACTTTCTCAAGGAATATTACCGTAAGAATGGAAGGAAAATATTTATTGAACAGTACTCATTTCTCCTGAAGCTGATCTAGCGATGGTTTAACAGGGTTTTACTAATCTAGACTATTCTTGCCACCCTACATTTGCTGCATTAAGTCTTAGCGTTATTTAATAAAACTATAAAATATAGGCATCATAAATTTTCAAGATAATCCAATGGCAGTGAATCCAATGACCTAGGTCATGGGTCGGCAACCTGCGGCTCGCGCGCCACATGCGGCTCTTTAGTTCTATATGCAAAAAAAATATTTTATAAAGAAAACCACCTTTAAAAATGGCTCTAAGTTGATTAACGAGCATTGGGCACAAATTATTGTTGCCAAAAAAAAAATGTGGCTCTTTAAAAACTTTAAACTTTTATAAATTCTAATTTTTGGCTCTTTCGACTCCAGAGGTGCCGACTCCTGGCCTAGGTTAATAGACCTAGGTTAAATAAAATATAAGTTCTCCTATACAGTTTCTTCGTATTTACGTCATATGCATACTCCCCATCAATGAATACGGCTTAACTATACCATCAGAGAAAAATGGTCTACTTTTATAATAGCCCTAATCTATTAACCCTTATAGTCTAGGCCTGACAAATTAGCATAGTTTACCTTCTGTATCTGTAATAGTAATATTAATTGCTTAAATCCCTTAGTTGTCTGTGATATTGACGAAACTTGAGGAACTTGATGAACTGTTTTTAATTATATTCCTATACTCTCAACAACGCGTTATGAAATTTATAGCTCAACTTTTTCTAAAGCAAGAGCCAAAGCATATAAACTGGACATTAGTGAACCCCTTAACATGTATTCTGCCTCTTGCATTTATCAACTGTATCAAACTTTGGGTAAGTCACTGACTTTGTTGGTAAGTAGTACAAATAAGTCGTTGCCATGAAAATAAAATATTGCGAACATAACAACCCTAACCTTGTGTAAACGGGCGAACCGCAACAAACTTCTCATGCACACACACACTTTGTTTATGAGCACGTGCCTGGTTTGTTTGAAAGTAAATAACTTTAACTTCAAAGTAGAAGTAGGCATGTTTGTACCGTTTATTTACAGCCACTGAATTTAAATGCTTAATATTATGAATAAGACTTCGTGCGATCTAGGGTTGGCCACAATTATAGAAATGTATAAACTATAACTTATAATGTTAGAGTTAATGCTCTCATACTTACTGTGCATACTTTTGTCAAGTTTTTAATATTTTAATTAGGATTTTGCCTGCCGAATTACTTTCGGAGATTTTTTTTTAAACAATATATTTTCATCCGGGATAGTTCTGATCCTATAGCCATTTTTTGTACCCTATCGTAACACTATATGGTTACAAATAATTCATTTTAATACTCCGAGTTAGACGTAATAGTTAGACTAAGAATTTACCCCTAAAAATAGTATTCTATGCTTGGAGAAATGTACTTGTTTCAGGTGGAACCTTATGCCTTTTTCTATATCCCTGATGTGTCAAACTTCATGATGAATGGTTGAGAAATTAAAGCTTGGTAGCAGATCAAATAAACTTCTTTTTAAATTTATAATAATTAATTAAGATTTATAAAACCTGATTACGAAGAGAAAAATGATGTCACAAGCGGGATTTGAACCCGCGCCTATTGGGATTCCGGCCCAATCGTGCTGCCACTAAACCACCGTGAACTATTGTAGGACATGCAAATTTCGCTTCGTATCATATTTACGTATTTAAGATAACATGCGATACAACAGTTTTCACCGTTGGGGCGTTGCCAAAGTTATCCTGAACAATATTTATCCTTACAGAAATAGAATTTAACTCGTTATCGGAATGATCAATCAATCAATGAATGATCAATCAATGCGAAAGTGGAAGAATGTAGGTACCGGGGGAGACCGAAACTAACCTACCTAGACCAGATTGGTTAAGTACTGAAGGAAGGTGGAGTCAAGAGTCTCCGAAACCGGCGAGCGTGTATGAAGAGAATTATGAATGTTGACGAAGCGAGTGAAGTATGCAAGGATAGAGTTCTCTAGCACTCTGTTCTCTCTGCCTACCCTGCAAGGGATATGGCGTGATGATATGTATGTATGTATCGGAATGATATACTTAAACTACTACACTACCACTGACATTATAGCCAATAAACTATTGGCTCTTTGAATACTTAATATCTGAACTACTAAACAATTTCCTCATAAGGAAAAGCCTTATGAAATTGAAAAGTTCAAATAGTATCTCGTGTGAAACGATCTGTATTAAAACTATGTATCTATCTATCTATCAACACTGCAGATATCTGGATCATACTGACGCGAGCAAACTTAGATAATTGAAATCGCTATCGAAGCTCAATAACATGGAAGCATTGAGTAGGCACTTCAACAATTAAATGTCAAAAGGTAAACTTGCTTACATCAAACCATTGAGTCAGCAAACTCGTAATATTCTAAAAGTTAAACAATATAATGATCTGAACACAATATAACTTGTTAACTTAACTAACATCTAACTTAATTAAGAGTTAACTTAAGTTAAAGATACTCATTATTCGACTCGATGATTTTCGGATTATAATATTCTGGTTTAAACTTATACGTCTGTCTTTTGCAAATCACTGAAACTAAAAGGTTATTAAATAAGTAAAAATTACTACCACACTGTAATTTAAATCCCAGTTTTGTGGTGGGTACTGAAAGAGAAAGGTGTGCCTGTGAAGTATGTTAGGTGAATCTGTGCCATGTACCGACAACCTAGGTCGTACGTGAAATCAGCGGCTGGAGACTCCGACGAGTTCAGTGTCGAAGTAGGTCTGCACCAAGGGTCGGCGTTAAGTGCTTACCTCTTCCTGTTGATAATGGATGCATTAACATCGGAGATACAGGAAGAGGCACCCTGGTGCATGCTATTCGCTGATGACATTGTTCTTGTCGGAAAAGAGGGCCTTGAGGTACAAAGCATGCTAGAAAAGTGGCGCTGTAAATTGGAGAATGTAGGCTTGAAAATCAGCAGACCAAAAACAAAATACATGTTCTGCGATTTCGGCGGTCTCTCCAATTTTACACCCATAACTCTAGATGGAGTACCAATCCCAGTATGCTCGAACTTTCGATACCTCGGTTCTCTTATCCTAAGCGATGGCGACTTGGATCGTGCGGTGAAGCACAGAATTGATGTGGGATGAATGAAATGGCGGCAGGTCACGGGTACAACATGCGACCCCAAAGTACCCCTTAAATTAAAGGGCCAAATATATAAAAGCCTAATAAGACCTGCTGTACTGTATGGATCAGCATGTTGGGCGACAAAAGCGACGGATGAGAGACGACTGCATGTAGCGGAGATGCGAATGTTGAGATGGATGTGTGGTGTGACAAGAATGGATAAAATAAGGAATGAACATATAAGAGGAAGTTTGAAAGTTGAGCCAGTGACGGAAAAATTAAGGAGTGAAAGATTGACATGGTATGGACATGTGATGAGACGGGATGAAAGTAATGTTGTGAGGAAAGCTTTAAGTATGAATGTTGAAGGCTTAAGGGGTAAGGGAAGACCGAAGAAAAGATGGATGAACTGCGTGAAACATGACATGGATAGACAAGGAGTGTTCACAGAGATGACGTCTGATAGAGTTGTATGGAAGAAGAAGACATATTGCGTCGACCCCAAATAAATTGGGATAAGAGCAGGTTGATGATGATGACTGTAATTTAAATCCTTACTAATATTATAATTGCGAAAGTAACTCTGTCTGTCTGTTTATCAGTCGCTCTTTCATGCCAAAACTACTAAACCGATCTGAATGAAAATTGGTACACCGATAGCCTAGAGCCTGATAAAGGACACGGGCTACTTTTTAATGCAAAAAGGGTTGTAAAGGGGTATGAAGAGTTGTAAGGAAGTATCGTCGTTTTTAAAGCCAGAAGCTTGAAACTTATTTCTAGGCTATTGATTAGATATAAATAAATATGACATTAACATTTTGTAAAAAAAAATACTCTTAAAGGGTAAAATAAAAATAGGGGATAAAATCTTTAGGAAAGTAACCTTATACGCGGGCGAAGCCACAGGCAGAAGCTAGTATTTTATAGTTCTTTCATAGAGGCCCAGATTAAAGACTATATAATAATTGACTGATGATTTTTTTCCTTACTCTACTTTATTTATGACACGAACGTAATAGAAATTGGACGAATTGTGTGAACTAGTCTCATAGCCATTGCTAAAGACGATAAGGAAGGCTAATGATTTAATTGATAGAATACTTTTATTATCAGAGACCTAACACACTTAAATAGTTCTCTCCTGTCAGTTTCTCGCCTATCATATGTTATCATCATTATCTCAGCTTATTTACATCCCACTGCTAGGCTCGTTCTACATTCTTCAAAATAAGTGGGCAATTTCCCCATAGGGGTCAATGGCATAATCTTCACAATACAATAGATGCCTTGGCGATCATAGTTATGCTAAAAATATTGCTAATAAGTGCATCATCATCTCAGCTTATTAATGTCCTACTTTTGGGCTGGTGGTTCACACCTCCATAATGGGGGGTAAGTTGACTTACTATACCACGCTGGTCATACGTATTAATATAGGGTTTTGTTTCGAGATCTCCTTCTCTCTCATAGATGTTATATGTAGATTTATATCCCTTAGTCGTCTCTTACGATCACCTACGGGTAAGATAGGGGGTGGTGACTTGTATTCTTACTCCGTCACCACACGGATAATCCGTCACCACACACTAAAGATACACGATGTAAACTGCACAAAGGTATCTATGTAATTATCAGTCTGCACTTCAATGGGTATAAGAGTTATAGGAGCCATGTCGATGTTGTATATCAAATGGAAACTTTGAGAGCTTCTATTGAAAAGTTGTCATTTTGTACTGCGTCCTTAAACATAAGACCCATCGACTTACTACTTATATTTACTGCTACTTGTACTTTACTGGCGGACGTTGCAGGACACTGCTGAATAACAAAATTGCAGCACACTCATTGTAGTAGAAACCACTAACTAATGCTGAAAAACCATCCTTTTCCTCGTTTGCTACCCCTCCGGTGGTAAACATTTGTATATTCAAGCTTTTTCTTTTAGACCGTCTGAGGTGAGGCAGTTGGGATTCTCAATCCCTGCTACTGATCACTCACCAATTTCAATAGTACCATGACTGTTATCATCAGTAGTGCTGGCTGACGTTTGTTTTCGTGTAATCGGATATTTAACAACTTGAGCGACCTCTCAGTGAATTTCGGTACTCTGTACCTATGCGACACAAGATTCGCGGCAATTAATTATAGATAATAGCATATACTTGGTTAATTTTACTTGTCGTTTTAACTGAACGTGTCGCAATACTAAAGTTCTAATATAGATATAAATCATCATCATCATTCTCCTACTCTTATCCCAATTACTTGGGGTCGTTACAATATGTACTCTTCTTTCATAGCACATATTGTAAAAGTTATTGGCAATAGTTTTATGACTGGCCGCCTGCCAGACGTCAACCCTCTTTGAGAATGTAATTGTTGACCAAACGGCATCCGATGGAGTTGGCCCAAGTCGTTCGTTATAGGGTTCTTAGTCATCTTTTACGACATCCACAAGCAAAGTAAGGGTTGGTAGTATTCGAAGCCGCTACCATACAGAAGCTATATAATGTGGATATACATATAGCAAGATAAATACATATGTATATATTGAAACTTGATTCTACTGATTCCTAAGTTCGTTTAATTATTCATAAGATGAGTTGTTTGCGTAACATTCGTCACAGTGTTTGCGTGATAAGCATGTTTCAGATAAATCAATATTAGATTGTATGATTTAAGAGGTTTTCCTAAGCTTACCTTGTGTGAGAACATCACTATGATGTACGCCCATCGGTTCATTCATATTATCATATTGACGTACACATTTGTACTAAACACCTTTTTTTTTTTTTTGGCGGACTATGGATGCGTCTCGCCCCGTCAAATCGGTCCGGGGTGACGGAAAGGCGGCGCGTGACCCCATAGACCCACCGTAAAACTCCTCTCTCTTCGCCGTGCGAGCGGACCACCGGTACCCGATTTTTGTCTTCGGTGATTGTACTAAACACCATAGAAATAAAAAATGCCTGGACATAAATAAATGCGAAATCACATGCTCTGTGGTTGATACACATTATTTAGTTGCCATTTAAAACCACATTAGAGAAAAAGGCAATGAAAATTGTATAAGTTTTTAACTAAATTTAAAAACTACTTGCCTGACTCCTTTTCTTTTTTTTGTAAATAAATCCTATTGTGACTTACAGAGAAATTCTCGTACATTTCAAAGGAATTTACTTCAGATCTGAATCATCATCATCATTCACCTGCTCTTATCCCAATTACTTGGGCTCGACGCAATATGTACCTACTCTTCTTCCTACATATTGCAAAAGGTATTGTTAATAATTTTATGACCGGCCGCCCGCCTGACGTCAACCCTCCTTGGGAATGTAATTGTAGACCAAACGGTATCAGGTGGTGTTGGCCCAAGTCGAAATAAGGCTCTTAGTCGTCTTTTACGACATCCACGAGCAAATTAAGGGTTGGTAGTATTCGTTGCCGCTAGCACACAGCTTTGGTATTTTTACTTCAGATCTGAATTTATTAATTAAAATAGTCTTCCATATTATAGATAGGTATATAAGGCAATCCCTTCCTTGCCCTTGGAAGTTGTAAGAAACGACTAAAATATGAAAGATTACATACAAAAAGATTGAAATAAAAATCTTTATCGATATTCTCTACATATCATATTCCTTAGTCGTGTATGATACGCACGGGAAAGAAAGAGCTTGGTGATTTCTAATCTTACTCCATCACTACATCGAAAAAATATTTTTTTACTTCTACGTCACAAAAATCTCAACAGTAATATTTACTAGTAAAAATGGGACAACTTCATGTTAAATGGCATATTCCATAGGAAATTAGGATGGAACTTCAAAAACTTCATTTCAAAGCAAATACTTTGCAAGTAACCTCTATAATACCAAATCCTTACTAATATTATAAATGCGAAAGTAACTCTGTCTGTCTATCTGTCTGTCGCTCTTTCACGCCATAACTACTGAACCGATCTAAATGAAATTTGGTACACAGATAGTCTAGAGCCTGATAAAGGACATTGGCTACTTTTTAATGCAAAAAAGAGGTTGTAAAAGGGGATGAAAAGATGTAAGGAAGTATCTTAATTTTTAAAGCCAGAAGCTTGAAACTTATTTTTAGGCTGTTGATGAGATATAAATAATTATGACATTAAAAAAATTTACTCTTAAGGAGTAAAATAAAAATAGGGGATGAAAAACTTTAGTAACCTTTTACGCGGGCGAAGCCGCGGGCAGAAGCTACTTGATTATAAGATAAGCAATTTTGATTGAATATAGTAAACAAATTATTCAATACTTTCTTACTAAAGCAGACGCATAAACTAATAGTCTGATGTCTAAAGTTCAAAAGTAAATTTATGTGAAATATCCTCGCTTGAAAATATATTACAACATGGCTCGAGTCCAAGCGATTTCGTATTTGTAGGTTCTAATTTTGCTACCAAGATATATGTTATGTTAGAGACCTAATTGGTGAACAGCTTTACTAACGCTACATTTGTAATACCAACTAGAACTTCAATATCTCAAAATAATAGGGATAACACTAATTTTGTCGATAAGCTTATCCCTTAGAAAATGTTTATTCGTTGGAATTATCTATCTATCTATCTATATCTTTAAACGAGCAGTTCTTGTATATATATATATATATCTTAATATATATAAATTACACGTCACGTTGTTTGTCCGCGATGGACTCCTAAGGTACTTAACCGATTTTAATCAAATTTGCACAGCATGTTTAGTTTGATCCAACTTAAAAGATAGGGTAGCTTCCATCTCAATTTATAGTAACAATATTATTTTATTGCAAATTATTTGTCTATTATTTGACAGTCATAATTCAATCTGTTATCTCCAAACGATTCTAATAGATGGCGATATCTGTTGACTGCATCAAGTAAGTATTTAATAGATGGCGCTATGTTAAACCTATAAACGTTTTATATATGCTTTATTAATCTAACCACCACGTGTTACTGAGGCTACTTTAGCCACAGCAACGCGTGGCCAGGTCTGCTAGTATATATATATATATATATATATATATATATATATATATATATATATATATATATATATATATATATATATATATCAGTCATCCAGATATTAAAAATAATACGATAAAATTTTCTTTTTTATATACAGGCTATTTACTATTAAGGCACTTTCTGTGTGGTGACGGAGTAAGAATACAATTCACCATAACCTATCTTACCCGTGGGTGATCGTACGAGACGACTAAGGGATATAAAACGCATATAACATATATGCGAGAGAAGGAAAACTTGAAACAAAACCCTATACCAACACGTCTGACTAGCGTGGTATAGTAGGTCAATTGCCCTCCTATTATGGGGGAGGCTCGAGCCCAACATTGGGACGTGTATGAGCTGAGATGATGATAATGATGATATACTGTTGGACTTTGATGTATCTATATGCAAACTTCAACATCAACTAAACTAGGCGATTGATTCAAACTGGTGGACTATTTGAACTCTTTAACTAGAAGATGTAACTTTGAAGGTATCATAATCATCAGTGTTTTCAGGTACACTATTGATCATATGTAGACCTCGCCGAGGTGGAATTATCTACTATAATCACCAAACTTGGTTGTCCATTAGCTGGGTAATCCATCAAAGTTGCCATAATAAGTTTCCCAATTGACTGTTGCTATTTTTATTCTTCTGATGACTCCTACACCACTACTAAGAGATACGCTACACTACAAAAAAGTTAAGGGTAGTAACTCATTGTCTTTTAATCCATTACCTATTAACATCATCATCACAGCGCATATATGTCCCACTGTTGGGCTCGGGCCTCCTCCGTAATGGGAGGGACATTAACGTACTATACCGCGCTGGTCAGACGTGTTGGTATAGGGTTTTGTTTCGAGTTTTCCTTCTCTTTCATAAATGCTATATGCATTTTATAATAATAATAATAATGATTTATTTCGGACCATATATCGATAGCAATTAATAATAATAATACAATAAGCAAAAACAAGACAATAATAAAGCAATAACAACAATAATAATCACAAAAATAAAAGAATAATCACAAAAATAATAATAATAATAACAATGTCATCAATTACAATAAAAATCATATATTACTATTACTACATAGTGAACATACTATTTATGGTTCTCTCTGTGATGCACAGTTATCCAGTGTCGGTAGAAATTATTGTTAGGACAATCGACGATAACCCTTAATATCACATTACTTGCCGCTCGTAAACGAGACCAGAACGACTGGATACGGAAACGGAGAATAGCGAAGAAATCTGGAACCCTAGCTACGGCGAACATACTCGACGCACTACAGTATCGTAGCTTTCTCATTAGAATACGAAAAGCATTGTTATATTGTATTCTAAGTGCAGTTTATATCCCTTAGTCGTCTCTTACGATCACCCACGGGTAACATAGGGGTGGTGAATTGTATTCTTACTCCGTCACCATACGGATAGAAGAGTTATATAAATTCGGTTAACTTGCTTCTACCGACTGAAATAAAATAATTAAAAAAATAAGGGTAGTAAAATGAATTATTAAAAGCCGTTTGAATGTTACTCATGTAATAAACTATTACTTTAATTCTTGAAATGTTCTTACTATCTTTATGAACTTAACATTTCATTATTTTAGAGATATACCCATTAATAATTCTTACTAATATTATAAATGCGAAAGTAACTCTGTCTGTCTGTCGCTCTTTCATGCCAAAACTACTGAACCGATCTAAATGAAATTTGGTACACAGATAGTCTAGAACCTGACAAAGGACATAGGCTACTTTTCAATGCAAAAGAGGGTTGTAAAGGGGGATGAAAAGTTGTAAGAAAGTATCGTAATTTTTAAAACCAGAAGCTTGAAACTTATTTTAAGGCTGTCGATTAGATATAAATAAATATGACATTAACATGTTGTAAAAATTTACCTTTAAGGGGTAAAATAAAAATAGGGAATGAAAAATTTTAGGAAAGTAACCTTTTACGCGGGCGATGCCGCGGGCCGAAGCTAGTTTTAAATGTAGGTACTCCAACATTAATATTAACTCAAACCTAAGAAAATCTTTAGACGGCTGTATGTACAATCTCTGTTTCTAATTTTAATTAAAATTTATAATTATAAAACAGCTATAGCACGTAGACATGCAGTAATTTATATTAACTAGAAACTTTATTAAATTACCATTACCAAGGTAATTTCAATTAATCATATACTAAAAAATTGCAATGTATCATTTATTTTGGGGCAAAAAATTTTTATTATTACTTACTAAAATCTGTAACTATGCCATGAAAATTATACATAACTAGCTAAGTTTTCTAAAAATAATTCGTAAAAGTAGAGCTTAACCATCCATCCGTCAACCTCTTGCTGTCCACTATTGGACTAAGACCTCCCCACGACACATATCTCGTAAGAGTGTGAATAAATAATATTAAAAAAAAAAAAAAACCCCTACACAAACGAAAAAAATGTCTAAAAGACAAGCATAACGCCTCTTCAACTAGAGCAACAATCGGCAGATCAGAATTTGTTAAGACGAATTCCATGAGCCCAAGCTTGACAGGTTTACTAATAGGCAATCCAGGATTTTGTCTCCAACCTCCAAACCCCATCGTCAGTGTAGCTCAATGGTACCATTTTACTTGGATTTTAAATATTATATCACATAACGAAAAGAGCTGATAACTTCTAAAATGCCAGAACAAGATATTCATAAATTGTAGTAAATGACAATCTTGACACGTCAGCTTTCAAACCAAAAAACCGCATCTTAACAGGTTTGGTCCATTCGTATAGAAGCTACGATGCTTTAGACAGACACACAGATACACAGACTAATGAATCTTATTCAAACCCCCTTAAACTCAATAAAAACTTATAACACCTTTATTAGCGTCAAGTGTTAATGAAACAAATAAAAATGTATGGAATACTACTCAATTTCAAGTGAAAACTTTTATAAATTACAAAACTTATAATACTATAACTTCCACTGTAAAACAAGTTTTCTAGACTTTTAACATAACGCTACAACGTTTTAAAATTTTCTTGTTTCCATCGTAGTATAAAAATGTGGCGAAGGAAAACCTAATGAATCGTGCGACGAGCCCCTTTGTGGTAGTTGAATAGCCAATATATTCTTTTATGGTTAAAGATCGAGGCACTTTAGTGTGACTCTTATGTAGAGGTACTATTATTACTTAGCAATTGTATTGATATACAATCTTACTCTGTCACTTTCTTGACGATGGTCCGCGTAAAGCTGTCAAAGCAATCTGCGGCTAACAGCTAAAAACACACACAAAAAAAACCTTTCTTGACGTTGAACATGAGTGTAAGTTCAAATTGTTACGTGTAGTGACGGAGTAAAAATGCAATTCACCACCCCCTATCTTACCATTGGATTGTAAGAGACGACTAAGAGATATAAAACGCATTTAACATCTAAGCAAGAGAAGTAAAATTTGAAGCAAATCCATATGCTACCCCATTTAACATATATGATATGGTTTAACATATTTTGATAATACGATGAAATTATACTAAATAATATTAGTGAAAGATATTTTAACTAAAAGTGAGATTAAAAGCTACTAAAATTAAGTTTGATAATCCTAAATTACTACATTTCATACACTAACCAACTTTAGTGTACTGCTTAAGTGTGATAAAAGTCCTAATTATATTATATATTTTAGTGTCATAACAGAGTACTATTATTTAAACCTCTGTATTTTAGTCAAGCACTTTGACAATTAATTTTTAATCCCAACTAATACAGACAAGGTTACTTCTATGTACCTTGCACATTTGTAAAGAGCGAACTTGTTCATCGAGTGATATGGTCTACTCAGAACCACTTCAGTTTACCTACTAATCCTTTGAGCCTTGTCCGTTACAATAGTTTTGTATCCATATTCTGGATTTTGATAGTCCTTATAGCGACTTTGAGCTTCTTTATGAAGTGAGCATTTGAGAAGAACGGTTCTATAACATAAGGCACTACTAGTAACTGTCACTAGAAATATTTTTTTTCTATTTCACATAGTTAAATTTTTAATTAGTTTTATGGCTATTATTTGCCTATTGTTGCACAATACACCAAAATTTGCACGAATCGTTGATATTTACCTCATCCACTTGTCTAGTATATAGCCTTATCTAATTTTTATTTTCGGTTTCGAACAAATCAATCAATTTTAATTTTCAAAAAAGTTTTCAAATCCGACTACTTTTTATTAAGTTCAGCTAATAAACTGTTCGGCTTTGTAATAGTAACATAGCACTTATTGAAAAAGAAGTAATTTATTCTATATTTACTTGTACGTAAGAAATTATAATAATAAATTTCAATAAAAAGCATTTTGTTCTCGTTATATTATATTTAAAAATTATCTACATTACTTTGCAAAATTTTTACAACACCTATAATGACTAAGCATTTTTACCTTAAAAGCTGATGACGGTGATCAATGTAAAATACTGTTTTTAAAGTAACAATAAAGGTTTAACACTGCGATTTTTATTACTTCTATTCACATTGTAAAATAAATCCTAAAAGAGGAATAGTAAATCTATGTATATTTTTTCGTCAATTTAACATCAACATTCGTATTCAATATATGTATGTAAAGAAACTATTGTATTATTCCACTGTATGTTTATTTATACTAAATTACAATCGAAACCCCTATAAATTCGAAATCTTAGAGTTCTGAACAGTGGTTTTTCCACAAGCACCTGCTATTTGAGCACCATAATCTAAATAGCTATCGATATTTTAAGATTATGCTCGATATTCAGCATATTTGAGGGTACTGACTGACTATATCGTTTATCTTAGCCCATGATAGGCTGTGTGATAGCGGCTACGAATAAACCAACCATTATTTCGCTCTTGGATGTCATTAAAGACGACTAAGAGGTTTAATTAACCTGAGTCAATTCCATTTAATGCCGTTTGGTCAATAATATATAAATAATACATTCCCAAGGAGGGTTGACATCAAGCAAGTGGCTGGTCATAAAATTATTACCAATAACTTTTGCAATATGTACGATGGAAGAAGAGTACATATTGCGTCAAGCCCAAGTAATTGGGATAAGAGCTGGATAATGACACATGATAGGCGTGACCAACTAGTTTATTGCATTTGAAATTAAACTCTGTCTACCTCTTAGGACATGAGGTAAAGATATATAGATAATAATTAAAAATAATCAATATCATCATTGCTCATAACATTCCACTGCTAGCTTTCAGCCTCCTCCATAACGGGTGGTTATTGGTATATTATCACGCTGATCATACGGTTTGGTATAGAGTATTTTAAAGCTTTCCTTAACTTGCAGTGATTTAATCTGTATATCTTAATTCTTAGTCATCTTTTATGACACCCACTAGCAAGAATAATAATGTCAGAAAATTGTTTTCTTACTCAATTACCACACGAAAAATTGACAATATTTAAGTTATAAAGCATATTTGTCGAAAAAAGTAAGTTGCTGATTTGATGAAAAAAGTAAGTTGCTATTAATAAAGTTTTGTAGACTCTACATAGACTAGACATATCATGTTATAAGAAAAACGACCCTTGCTTATATCAATTTCACTACTTAGTGCTTCAAATACAAGCAAAAACTGGCACTTACCAGAGTAGTTCACAGGTAATATATCAAAAGTGCTCATCGATTTTATCTCCAGTTGACCTGGGCGGAGAGCACTATAAGTGCTTAATTTATAAAGCACTTATAGTGCTCATAGCATTTTTATTTTTTAGTTTACTAATAAAAATATATGATATATCCATCTAAATATTAGTCCATCGACGTATATTGTTTAGATGGCAACCTTTCTAAAAGGGATTCCCTTGGAGAGGCCTTGCAATTATTGCCAGACTAATTAATATCCATAGTTAACGTAAATTTGCTAGACAATGCTTCCCATTCTCCTAAAAATCACTCATGGTAAGCAAATCTCCCTCACAATTGCTGATTCAAGTGTAAAAAATTATACCCAAACCTGATTGATACCAAAAAATATTAATAAAACAGCAAAGTCTATATTAATTTACATTTTGTAACATTGATAGCACAATAATGAGTATTCACCCCACGTAAATTTAACAAAATTCCTGCACTAATATTATTCAAAATAAAAAAAATACATAGAAAGCTAAGTCAGTACTGCGCAGTGGTCCATTTCTCCCGTTCTATTTAGAGGGAACTTGCTCAGTCGGTGCTCACATGTCGAGAGCTCTCGACCTTTGCCGAAGCAGTAATCGACACGCTCTCTAGCTCTTTCATTCGCGCATATACCGTACAACATACTAAAACCCGCGTAAATACAAATATAATGTGATATGTGAAGTTTAGTTTTGAAAATATTTAAATTGATAAAAATGCAAGCGTTTTCTGTTTAGTTTATAAATTGCAAATAGAGAAGAAATGATTAAGAAAACTTATCAATGCCTGTTTTTAAGCTTCGTCTCTATATCCTTCTGCTGTCAAATCACGGAAACTATAGCAAAGAGTGCAAGTAGATACATAGGTAAGTGTATTAATTATTTAAAAAAAAAAATCATCAATTCATATGGTGGACACGGTAAATTTAAAAATAAAACATAAATCGCATGTGTTGAATAATTAATTGTAAGACGTTTTACATTTAGGTCTCAGAAGTGTAAATTATTTATTTATTCATGTTTTGTGTGAAGGTTAAACCTTGAATTGTGCACTTAACATCTGGATTGAACTATTTAGCCCTCAGAGATTTATTTTATTCTGTATGTTTTATTATCGTGTGAAAGTGTTAGATAGAAATGCTATAAAAAGTCTACGATAAAACCTTGAATGTGGCATCTATTACTTTATTTATTACATTTAAAACTTTGAAAAGATATTTGTTTTATTTTTTTGCTATGGATTATTTAATTTATTTAAAGTAATGATTTGTTCAAGCTATGTTTATACATAGCTTAAATAAAGATGATTGATTGGATTAAAGATAAAATTATTTAATTTTTAGTGTCAATTTTTTTAGTGTATAAAGAAATTCTGGTTAAGAAGATATACAATGTGAAAGTGGAAGGATGTAGGTACCGGGGGAGACCGAGACTCACCTACCTAGACCAGATTGGTCACGTACTGAAAGAAGGTGCAGTCAAGAGTCTCCGAAACCGGCGAGCGTGTATGAAGAGAATTATGAATGTTGAGGAAGCGAGTGAAGTATGCAAGGATAGAGTTCTCTGACACTCTGTTCTCTCTGCCTACCCTGCAAGGGATATGGCGTGATGATATGTATGTATGTAGTGTCAATATTTCTTGGATATTAGTCCAACTTAACTCTGTTATTCCTGTATTGTTTTAGTTTAAGATATTACTTAAAATACACCATTGTTTAAACAGCAATAAAAGGCAGAATGTATATAATACATCATCATCATCTCAGCTCATACACGTCCCACTGTTGGGCTCGAGCCTCCTCCATAATGGGAGGGTAATTGACCTACTATACCACGCTGGTCAGACTTATTGGTATAGGATTTTGTTTCGAGTTTTCCTTTTCTCGCATAGATGTTATATGCGTTTTATATCCCTTAGTCGTCTCGTACGATCACCCACATGTGAGATAGGGGGTGGTGATTTGCATTCTTACTCCGTCACCACACGGACAATTCGTATATAATACGAAGATTTCTAAGTACGTAATTTATACGGCTACTTTAGTGAATAGGTATTATTACTATAACTATTATGTTCGTAACTAAATCATCATCTTACTTAAACTTGTATACGACCCGTTGCTGGGTTCAAGCCTCTTCCAAATAAATGCATTTCTACTATACCATGATGATCAAATGGGTTAGTATTTTGCTATTAGCTAAAACGATTTTTTTTTGGTTAGGATATGGCCCGGACACACGTCACCTGTTTCGTCCGGGGTGACGGAAGGGCAGCGGTTGGTCCCATAACCCACCGTATTCCCTTCCCATCGCCATTGGGCCGGTCACTAGTACCGCTTCCTTGCTATCCGTGGCCAGCCCGGCGGGTTACTCTTTCAGGTACCATCCCCCGTCGACGCCCTCACGCGGTCAGCCTCTCTGCGGGTGATGGACTATTATTCCCCGGTCCAACTAAATCCCTAATGTTATTTCATAAAATTATTATTGAACGAGCATTACATTGACGAGCGTGAGGGCTCAATCTCATTAAATATTAAAAAAAAATAAAGTGCACAGTGCTCATAAAAAATAGTTATGACTTGAAAAAACCAAAGCCACGTTTTAGAAATGTTCTAAAATATGCCATGAAATAAGTAGTGTGATGAACATTTATGACAAAATAGCCTGACATTTGGATTAATCCGAAAATCTTGTAATGTCGTTTTCAATTACGGTTGCGGAAAGTAAACGATACTCGCTACGCAGAAAAAAAAAATATTCTAGCGTCGTCTATCAGGTTAATATAAAAACGCAAATATAATTGAAAATAATAAATTCGAGAATGATTTATGTATAATAATATATATTTCGTTTAGTGTGATGTCGAATAGGGTACCCCTCAGGGGGTATTCCGTCGGGCCGGCCACTGACGACAAGTTCACGCTGCTCCGGTGGCCGGTTCAACGACGAAGGTTCACGGGTAGGTTACGGGTGTGCGAGTCGCTTACGCCCCTCTGTCGCCCCGGACGGAATGGTGCGAGGAGTCCGCCGACCGTAGCACAACCCCAAAAAGAAACAAAAAAAAGTGTGATGTCGAAATAAAAATATAATTCACTATTCTTTTATTTTAAACACTACCCTGCACTAATGAAATAATCCTTGTATTGCGGGGGAGTTTACAAACATACAATTAACCCAAACTCAGAACAATACTTTGGGGATTGCACAAAGTATTATCCTGCGTGGGATTTGAACCCGCGGCACTAGCACGGGAGCTCGATATCTTAACCGCTAAACCATCTGGGCAGTCTCTCTTGACTGTGGGTTTCGTACGACTAAGGGATATAAAAAACTAAGCCAAAACTTATGACCACCGTAGTATAGCAGGTCAATCTCCCTTCTTTTGTAGAAAAGGCTCAAGGCCAACAGCGCACATATGCGCTAAGATAATGAATCATCATCATCATCACAGCCCATAAATGTCCCATCGTTGGGCTCGGGCCTCCTCCGTAATGGGAGGAAAATTAACCTACTATACCGCGCTGATCAGACGTGTTGGTATATAGGATTTTCTTTCGAGTTTTCCTTCTCTAAATAATGAATATAGATAACGAAATATCGTTATATGCACACACGTTTTAAGTACGCACTAGCTTATTAGATTGTTCTTGAATATTACATCATACTTATGCTAGTAAGTATTGCTAGCATTATCATCTCTTTGGGGAATAAGTAGCATTTCCTGACGACGGAGTCTAACGAATAATTTATAACGCTTAATGAATCGTGCATAAACATTACATGATGGATGATCCAATATTTGGCTTTTGCAATTCGCAGATAACAAACAATGCGTTTAATCTTATTCACGCTTTGAACAATCCGCTGTTGAAAAATTTACCTAACATAACCCGCTAAACCTGCATAGTGGTTTACAGTTCGGTGTAGTGCTTATTCACATTTTTGGAGTTTACTCCTTAAGAATCGATTTTCATGTAAGGCGCCCGGTATGAGAAAAAATTGAGGAGTAAAATCTAGTGATCGAATGACCTCGTTAAGTTTTTGGTGCGCAACCTATTCTGCGCACCTTTCACTTTCTGACGTGAGATAATACTTCACTGAACAGTTTTAATAAATGTAAATAAAAATGAGCTTTTTTTTGCGCCTGTTTTGATAATCGTACTTAAGGAGTAAACTCCAGTCGTTCGTCGGAGCTGACACACACACTTTTTTTATGTTTTTTTTTTCTCCTACAGAGATGTATTCAGTAGTGGCAGGACCACACTGTTGTTAGTTTTTTGTCTACGGCCCCAGGCCAGTCCATTCGGAGTAGTACCATATTCTCAGAAAATCCGAGCAGCGTTAATGTGCTGCCGCGCTTTTTCGATGAGTGCGAGAGCTAAAAGACCAATAAGCAATAAATATAGTCGTGATTTGCTTAAATTCACCCCTTAGATGTTTATTTTCCGTGTGGTGACGGAGTAAGAATACAATCACCCCCATCTTACTTGGTATCATCCATCGTAAGTGACGACTGAGGGATATAAAACGCACGTAATATCTATGCAATAGACGGAAAATTCGAAACAAAACCCTATACTACCGTGTCTGACCAACGTTATATAGTAGGTCAATTTCCCTCTCATTATGGAGGAGGCTCGAGCCCAACAGTGCGACATATATTAGCTGAAATGATGAATGAGATGTTTATTAAGATAATCACATAAAAGGAAAGTGGTAGGAGCATGCTGTTGACAGTCCTCTGTATACAGCCTAAGGCCGGTCCGTCCGGGGTAGTACCACACTCTCGCAGAAGATCGACGTCTCAGTAATGGCAATGTGCTATTGCTCTTCGTTCGGTGAGAGAGCTGGTAGCCCAACTGGGTGGATTTTGGGGTTTATATTGGTAGGCAGCGGCCTAGCTATACCCTTGGTATAGCTTTTTTTTTTTTTTTTTTTATTGGTGGGCTATGGGTGCGTCTTGCCCCGCCAAATCGGTCCGGGGTGACGGAGAAGGCGGCGCGTGACCCCATAGACCCACCGTAAAATCCTCTCTCTTCGCCGTGCGAGCGGACCACCGGTACCCGATCTTTGTCTTCGGTGGATACCCTTGGTATAGCTAGGCCGATCAAAGCCGGTAATTTGTTCTTTCGAAAATTTAAGCCATCCGATAATTATAGTCGAATATATACAAAAATCTAATCAAAGTTGAATATATACAAAGAAAATAGTTCTGATCCATTTGACATGACTAAAATGTGTGAATAAAGATAAGATATTAATAAAGAAGAGAACTATGAATGTTGAGGAAGCGAGTGAAGTATGCAGAGATAGAGTTCTCTGGCACTCTGTTCTCTCTGCCTACCCTGCAAGGGATATGGCGTGATGATATGTATGTATGTATGTATGTATTAATAAAGCTTTGTTTAAAACAATGTGATTCTTAAATATTTATTTCTAGGTTTCTAATATTTTATCAGCATATTCGGAAAGAATATTGTGCCATAGTCTCTATTCTGGCATAGCATTAAGAACTATTTTCAACTGTAACTGATTTTGTTCAACCGTTTAGCTAGTAAGTATTACGTCAAAAAATTGTTGTCCAAACTCTTAACGATGTTCAATAGCAAATCTGTACAATGTTTGTTTTGCAGCAACGACTTGTCGCATGGCCTTTGAGCATAGCTCGGAAATATTGATTGCTATTACGAGATTGAAAACATTTTAAATTTTGAAATGTAAAAGTTTATTTTGAAATCTTAGTTTGTATTTTCTAGAAAGAATAACTTTGCGAACATATATGACGGTACTTTCCGCTTAGCAGGTATGATAACCGAAAGTACTGTTATGACGGTACTTTCGGTTATCATACGTGCTAAGCGGAAGTAAAGTCATATAATACATTTGTTTTGTTATTCTATATGAACATAGAACTAGCCAAATCCATCTGAACATTTAAACAACTTGTGCAATTATTTTTATTTTTATTGCCAATGGTGGCAAACGAGCAGGCAGCACACCTGATAGTAAGTGTAACTGCCGCCCATGGACCTTTGCAATACCGAGTGTACAGCTGGGCTTCCGGCTCTCTCGCTCACCAAACGAAGCGCAATGGCACAATGCCATTACTCAGACGTCGATCTTCTGCGAGAGTGTGGTACTACACGTGTGGTAGCCCGCGCCTGTAGACAGAAAACTGTCAACAGCGTGGTCCTACCACTATTATTTCAGTTTAGGATGTAGGCAAGCTGGTGTTATATCATAGACTGCTAAGAAGAGATTTCAGGTTTAAACACCAAAGAGCACACCTTTTTTGTGATAGGTTATGGTCTGGTTACTCTATCTTGAGCGTCCGGAGCGAAACATACGACGTGCGACCCCATAACCGAACTATATTCCTTCTACGTCACCCTTGGGCCGACTAATGGTAACGATTCCTTTACGACACTAAAGGCGCTGGTGGTGAAGCGTTTCAATTCGTTCAGAGCTTCTGTTCCCTGGCTCACTCCATCACCTCTATTCGCGAAATAACTGCCTCACACATGGTGACGACAGCATCAGCTTACCCACGCATGCTGACATAGCCTTCTAAAAAACGAAAAATGCCATAATTGTCACGTTTGGCAAGCGAGTTAGCGATTCTAGTGGTATTACAGATATTTTCTCAAGAGAGTGCCCTAGTGATTCTCTTGATGAACTCTTAGCCTCTTTTTAAGACCTCCAAGATAAAAGTAAAGGGTGTATTGTATTATAGTAGTGTTATTATTTTGCCTTTTCTAATACTGCAAACAATCTTAAGGCCCACATATAAACCCCGTTATGCTCTCCTACTCGTATATCTGTGAAGCCATACTGCTACACTTGTAGCTGTAAACCTATTTACTTATACTAGTCAATTTTGCTTGCGGTCTGTGACAGTACCTAGGAAGAAAGCGCAATAATTACTTTCCAACTTCTTTTCTTCCACTTTTAAGTTATCTATTAAAATTTATTGCGAGTCTGCCTGAGACTCAAATCTTAATGATGACATCTATAAATAATTAATGAGACTATTGTGGATCCTGGCTTACAAGAGTTGCGATAATGAGCAAGTGTGGTATTAGTCCAAAAAAAAATAGTGCTATTAAATATTTATAATACCCTCTAGGAATAAAAGCCATGATAAATACAACATATAAGACATAATACACTCATTTGCAAAAAAAACGGGCACCTAAGCAATGAACCATTTCAAATGTTAATATTTCTTTGTTTGATAATTATAGGTAGTTTTATCCACACAATTTGGTAAATTAATAAGAAAATAATCGTTTTCATCAGTATTTCATAAAATTTAGATACAATTTATGGGAAATAATGCTAAACCTCGCTAGTAGTGTATATTCGCTAGTAGTGCATATGCTCATGAAGTAAAAATAAAAAAGTTTTTTTGTTTGTTTTTCTTTAATAAAGTAAAAGCAGATAAATGTTTAGTACCGAGTGTGACCCCCTCTAGCTAAAATCACAGCTTGAATTCGTCTGGGCATGCTAGCGAGTATATCCCGGATACTTGCTTGCGGAATACGTTCCCACTCCGCAGTAATCACATTCTTCAGCTCTCTGATGGTCTGCGGAGCCGGGTGTACTGATCTCACACGCCGTTTCAGAACGTCCCAGACATGCTCTATGGGATTGAGGTCGGGACTTCGAGCTGGCCAATCCAAACGACGAATGCCGACCTCTTGCACATACGCATTAACATCGCGGGATCGGTGGGCGCGAGCATTGTCGTCCATAAAAATCGAGTCTTCACCTAGAGCGGCCAATGCGGGTTGTGCATGAGAAATTAGAACTTCCGTTATGTATCGATGCCCAGTCAGTGAGCCGTTTTCAATGAAGACTAACTCTGTACGATCCATTGAATTTATTCCTGCCCAAAACATAACAGAGCCCCCACCAGGGTGATTTCTTCGAAACATGCCTCTGCAAAGCGTTCTCCTTGTCTTCTTAGCACTCGCCGACGTCGATCTTCACCGAACAGAGATATCCTGGCTTCATCAGAGAACAAAACCCTATTCCAATCGTCTTGAGTCCATGATTCACAATTTCTAGCGAACCTAAGCCTGTGAACTCTGTGCTCACGGAGTAATTTGGGGCCGCGGGCCGGGCGGTGACTGCGTATATTGGCAGCGAGAAGCCTCCTCCTGACCGTCCATAGACTAATATGCACATTTCTTACTTCTTGGAGGTTGTTCTTAAGATCCACATACGAAGATTTGCGATTTCTCAATGCGCGACTCACAAGAAAACGATCATCCCGTGGTTGGGTACATGGTTTTCTTCCAGAACCAGGCCTTCTCTCGACGGAACCAGTCTCCTGATATCGCTGCCAGGTCCTTTGGACTGTCGAGCGACTAACATTTAGCCTCCTAGCCACGAAACATTGGCTGCAACCCTCTTCAAGCAGCGCGATAATTTTGGTAGCTTTTACCACTTTATCTACCATTTTTGATACAGCCAAACAGCATTAAATAAAGCTTTGACAGTCAAGGATATGAAATTAATCGATAAAAATTGAATAAAAGTTATGAAAGTCGATGTTAACTTCTGGAACTTCGCGCCAAAAATGTAGGATAAAAAGGGGTTTTCTGTAAAAATGAACATCAAATGAAAAATTGAATTTAGAACGTACTTTTTTAAATACCACAGCATTTTTAAAACCGGCCAGTAACGTGTACAAACGATTGAAACCTTTTTGGTATTGTATCTTTTTAAATATGAATGAAAATCAAAACCGCCCGTTTTTTTTTGCAAATGAGTTTATTAAATTAATAGGCGACTATGATACTTTTTATACCGACAGTACTTTACAAACCCAGTCCTACAGTACGCAACAATAAATTTTGCACATCGATCCTTGAATAGAGACAATCGGTTAATTTCGACTTTGTATAGCGTCGTCTTTGACGCACTCTATATGTGTGGCGTTTGTCAGTCGCTGTACAAACGCAAAAGAGTGTAGTTGCCTTACACCGCAACAATTTATAAAAAACTTTATAAAATATGTATATTTTATTTAGTAACAAGAAAATATCGTTGTTTTAACGCTCGTAGTATATACCAGACTGTCAGTGTTTTGTGTGACGTCATACAGGTAGTGTGCGATAGGAACAAGGCCTTACGAACCCAAAACTAACCGATTGTCTCTTTCCAAGATTCTATGTGCAATATATTTTGCCGGGTACTGTACAAGTGTCTTATCGTATATCAGATACCGAAAAAAGCTTTATTTAGCTATAAAAATAATATAACCAACACCCACAAAGACATCTAACTTTAATAAGATATAGAAAGTTATTCTACATAAGAATTTTGAATTTGCAACATAAGTTAAGCGCAGCAACGAGATAGGCCATCAGTGTCTCATTATAAGAGTTCCGGTAGTTAACCAAAGGCGGAGTACAGCGAGTTCAGTGGGAAACTTACGCTTTCCGTAATAGATATTACTTAGATATGTTTCATGCTTCCCAGTAAATCTTAATTAATATTATAATTGTGAATTTGAGTTCATTTATGTAATTCTTGTTTATTTGTTACACTTTTTTTTTTTTTTTTTTTTTTTTTTTTTGGGGGGTGGGCTACGGTCGGCGCACTCCTCGCACCACTCCATCCGGGGTGACAGAGGGGCGTAAGCGCGCACACCCGTAACCCACCCGTGACGTCGCCTTCGTCGTTGGGCCGACCACCGGAGCAGAGTGACTTGACGTCAGTGGTCGGCCCGACGGAATACCCCTGAGGAGTACCCTCTCCTCGACCGACATCCCCCCCTCGGGTAGGATGTCGATCTTTCCTCACGCGGTCGGCCTCTCGGCGGGTGACGGACTAATTCCCCGATCCAGTCACCCGCGGCCTCGGCTAGGGCGGCATCAGGCGCAGGTAATCGCGCCTGCGCCGCCCCAGTCGCCGGCGGCGGCTCGCGCCGTCGAGGAGACGCTCCTCGCGCACGCGCTCCGCCGCCTCCTTCCGCGAGACTACTGCCTCGCAGAAGGTTGCGACCGCGTCCCAGTTCCTGACGCTGTCGAGCATCGCCCTGGCGATGGTCGGCAGCGTCAGGTCGGCACCGATGATTGCGACGAGTTCACGACGCTGCTCTGCCCAAGCGGCACAAACCTCGAGCGTATGCTGCGCCGTGTCTTCGTCGCAATCGCAGTGGTGGCAGGACGGTGTACTCTCCCTCCCGACGACCTTATGCAGGTATTTGGCGAAGCATCCATGCCCCGTCAAAACCTGCACCAGTCGGAAGGAGAGCACCCCGCGCCGCCGTTCCAACCACTGCATCAGCACCGGCCGGAAGGCCTCTACGGTCCGCACACCGAACCGAGGCCTCTCCAGCCGGACTGCCCAACGGGCAATGACATCTAGGCGGGCGTCAACGCGCCAGGCGGTGAGTTCCCTCAAAGAGACCACACCGCCCTCCGCGCGCACCCCCGACACCCGCCGATACAAATCGGCGAGCATTTCCGCCTCCAGGTCCCACGGGGGACTCCCGGCCAACAGGCACGCTGCCTCCGTCGCCACCGTGCGGTACCCGCGTACAGCCCTGACCGCCATGGCCCTCTGTGGTCGCCACAGAAGAGCCCTGATTTGTTACACTTAGCGATTACGATAATGTTCCGAGGCTTTGATAGCGTAAAGTCGAAACGGGTAGACGCTGAAAATATAACCCAACTGGCCACTGAAGTCAAGGTGTTGCTTCCTGTGGCCAACTTAATGGACAGAGAGGGATAAATCGGCGACTTATGAAGCTGCACGCTATCTTTTGTGACCAGACCTGAGTTTGTTAAAACATAGGCGTATATTTAGGATACTCAATGAACTTTATTGAGCCATTACTTGCTTTTAGGAACACTAAAAACATGTATATTTTCTAATTTAATAAAATATATAAATTTTAGGAGAATCAACGGCTAGAAACAGAATAGCAAATCTTAATACGTGTATAACAATGACGTCAAATAATACTAGGGGCACAACCCAGTCGATGCCTATAGTAAGAAAAAAGCTTTTCTTAAACTTTGTTTAAAGAAAATATCATAGCGCCCGGAAAATACCGTAGCATTCAGTACATCCCAGAGACTACACGTACGTGGGAGAAATGAATGCTGAAAACGGGCATAGGACGATATCATTTCTAGGTGGTACAGGTGAATCTTACTACGGTGACGAGTGATACGTTGATAGAAAGGAGATGTTATTTCCAAGTTAAATGCTCCTCATATAGGTACGCCAAAAATTTTTGTTTTAGCAGGCTATAGTCTGGACACACGCCGTCCATTCCATTCGGGATGACTAGAAGGCAGCCTGTGGCCACCATAACCCACCATATTCCCATTTTTGGCATTGGGCCATTGGGTCAACCATTGGTACCGAATCCTTGACACCCGTGCCCCGCCCGACGGGTTAGCCTTTCGGGTACCATCTCCCGTCGAAGCCACGGCTTGTAACCGAGGCATCGCCCTCACGCGGTCAGTCTCTCTAATGATAACGGACTATTTCCTGGTCCAAATATACCATCATACTCTAGAGAATTCACTAC
Organism: Lymantria monacha; assembly: GCA_905163515.2. Lineage (NCBI taxonomy): Eukaryota > Metazoa > Arthropoda > Insecta > Lepidoptera > Erebidae > Lymantria > Lymantria monacha. Next base: position 22,962,638 of record LR991091.1, read on the forward strand.
CTTTAAAGTTCAAATTATTATATTCAATTCCTTCTTATCGGTAACTTCTAAAATTGACTAGCATTTTGCTGGATGAATATTTTATTGCCGTAGCATGTCTAGTGATGGATTTAGCGGTATCCGTTTGGACGGCCTCCAACTCACGTAACAGGGGAAAGAATTGCTTGACTGGGATAAAATTGGCAGAAACGAACAATGCTGGGCTGATTAAGTTTATTTAAAATACTCTGATACACTAGCAAAACTGAGAATATGTGAATGAAAAAAATATTATGCGGTAATCGTGAATCGTCTAGTATATATGCAATATAGAAAACGATACCCCAAATATTTGTTTTAAAAGAAAAAAAATGCCGTATGTTGTAGGGCTAAGAATACAATGTATAATCTCTTCTGGTCCCTAAGGATCGTAAAAGCGGAAGTGGAGAATGGGCATTAGCAACTTTTTGAGAAATCTATAATGCCGTGATCGGTAATCAGTCTGCCAAGAATAATAATTATAGTATTATCTCTCTCTTGAGGATACCTATAGCTATGTCAATAAGTTCATAGATATTTAAGTAGCTGGCAATGGACTCGTCAATACTCATAAGTGCAGCGTCTAAAGCATCAGTCAATTACCGGTTAATTAAATTCCTAATATGCGTACTCACGTAAACTTTAATACTTGAACATTACCAATTGCACGAGTTGGACATTGCATAACGTATGCACGTGACTATTCAAGACTCCAACTTCACTGCATTAGTATTGAAGTTTAATACTTATACCACTTGGCGGTCGGGTTATGCTGTTATAACTTAGATCGTAATGATCATAAGGTTCTCCTTTACATGGAATTTTAAACGCAAAAAAATTACATAGATACTGTTGTCTGTATCTATAGAACTATGATCATGTATGATTTTGCTCATTGTTAACCTCCTAATAAGCTGGCCATTACCTAAAATCCTCAATAAAAAGAAATAAGATCTAAATGCGTTTTAGGGTTATCGAACCCCCTTTCCGGTGGCCCGCTCGCACGGCGTGGAGAGGTACTTGTAGGGCGGGTCTATGGGGTCGTGCGCCACTTCTTCTGTCGCTCCGGATGGACTTAGCGGGGCGTGTCCACTCCATAGCCCGCCCCCAAAAAAAAAAAGGGTTATCGATCCCCCACCGAAGACAAAGATCGAGTACCGGTGGCCGGCTCGCACAGCGAAGAGAGGGGTTTGCAGGGTGGGTGTATGGGGTTGCGCGCCTACTTCCCTTCACCTCTTCCGTCGCCCCGGACCGATTTGGCGGGACGCGACCACGTCCATAGCCCAGTGCAAAAAAAAATGGGTTATCAATTCGCACCAGTCTGGCCACGAATGTCAAGGAAGCAGTACCAGAGGCCGTCCCAATGGTGATGGGGAGTGAATACGATGGGTTATGGGGCCACACGTCATTCACACGTCACGAACGACGTGTCTCCAGACCGTAGCCTACCAAAAAAAGAAGTGTCATCAGTCACAATCAAGAGTTGAGATATAATGAATACCATTAGTCACAAGCTAGAGTTGAGATATAATGGATACTCAATTTCTATAGCAATTCCTTCAATTACTGTTGTAAGAATAATACAGGGTGGAAGTGGACCGCTCCCGAAAATAAAGACAGGTAACCCTACTAGTCCTACATGTAATGATAGGCTAGAAAAAAAAATTGATTCAGATGAAAAAGAAATTTTTTTTTCACCACGCGAGGTCGTTGAACTCTCGAACATATGATCGTGAATTTTGAACAGATTGCGTCTTTCCTCATCTGAGTTTAGTTACGTATTTTAAAGGAATTATCGTTACATGGCACTGTCTTAATACGATGGAATGGGACAAAAAAAACTTAAAATTCGTTATGAAAAAAAAAAATTTTTTTTCAAGCCTATCATTACAAGTAGAACTAGTAGGGTCACCTGTCTTTGTTTTCGGGAGCGATCCACTTCCACCCTGTATAATGTTTTTAGGCAGGAGCATTTATCTTTCATTTGTATTAATACCTTTTTTTTTTTTTTTTTTTTTTTTTTTTTTATTGGTGGGCTATGGGTGCGTCTCGCCCCGCCAAATCGGTCCGGGGTGACGGAGAAGGCGGCGCGTGATCCCATAGACCCACCGTAAAATCCTCTCTCTTCGCCGTGCGAGCGGACCACCGGTACCCGATCTTTGTCTTCGGTGGTCATTTGTATTAATACCTGCTATCGTAACATTGACCAGCAAGTAACCAAGCTTTATTTAATTTAATCTTACACCTTACAGTTAATAATTTAATTATTGCTATGATTTTTTTTTAATATAATATAATCACATCACATTAACCATTCTAAATACTTGCGTAAATCTATATTTTGAGTTATACACGTGTCATACTTTCAGATTCCGTGCTGCTATTAATAACTTTCCAGCAGCAAATCCCAGTAATATCTACCATTCCTCTTATTATCTACCATTAAAGATAAATGTTCTACATATTCACGCTGAATGTTTGAAAGAGTAAATCGTTTTCTTGATATACATGTTTATACTTCTTACCTATTCGTTAAAAGAAAGTTATAGATAAAATAGCTAGATAGACTCGTAATTGTTTTTTTTTTATTATATACATATACGTATAACATTATTATTCGCGTTTTTATTGTCAACATTTAGGAAAATTTGATTTCAAAATCTAAGATATTGTTTATGGAAGCAAACCGCACTGTATAACTAGGTAGCACTTTGTATTACAACTGGTAGCAATTTAACTGGTACAAGAATGTACATACGAGTATGTGTATATGCCTGCACCTGCAGTGCGCAACGCCGACAAATTTATTTACATTGAATTTCATTCATATCGAATGTTATACATATGAGCAATTTTTGAAAGTTTGACATTTCGTATGGTATTTTATTCTCTTGTTATGTCGGTATATGTTTTATTCTCTTCATCATCATCATCATTTCAGCCTATTGCCGTCCACTGCTAAACGTAGGCCTCTCTCATGTTACGGCACAAAGTGCGGTCCTGTGCCGCCTGTATCCAACGACGCCCAGCAACCTTCACTAGGTCGTCTGTCCACCTAGTGGGGGGGCGTCCCACACTGCGTCGTCTGGTACGTGGTCGCCACTCTAAAACCTTTCTTTCCCAGCGGCTGTCGGTTCTTCGAGCGATGTGGCCTGCCCATTGCCACTTCAGCGTGCTAATTCTTCATGCTTTTATTCTCTTAACATATAAAATAGATAGAATAAAATAATAAAATAGATAATTTATTGTAAATTGATGGTATTTTATGTAATTTGATGCGGCGGAACTACTGGAATGTGGTGAATCTATACTAATATTATAAAGCGGAAGAGTTTGTTTGTTTGTTTAAACGCGCTAATCTCAGGAACTACTGGTCCGATTTGAAAAATTATTTTTTTGTTGGATAGTCCATTTATAGAGGAAGGCTTTAGGCTATATAACATTACGCTGCGACCAATAGGAGCAGAGCAACAATGATGAATGTGTAAAAATCGGGTTTATGTTTCCTTTTGAGAGCTTCCGCTGCGTAAACGGTTAAAGTTGCGCAAAAATTATGTACTACATAATTGTTCCCCTTTCAAAGTTCTAAATAAAAGTCCGCGACAGCATATGTCTATCTTTTAAGATTGGCTCACTATAACCTTTTTTATGCTAATCAAATTTGTTTTAAAATAATGTGATATTTTCGAAGGTGTTTTTATAAACATAATATTAATCCTTATCCAAATAAATGAGTTATTCATCACAAGTATTTAATTTAAAACAAAATTGCTCTTTACATTATTTGATTTCAATGAATATCTTAGGAAATATCGCAGTTTAAAAATAACATCGCAGCAAAATAATGATCAAGTACTGGGCGCGCATTTACGATAAAAATACTGGATCTTATAATCTTATATTAAAAAAAAACTCAAACTAATGTTATTTCAAAGTACTTCTGCACACACTACATTTTTAGTTTTGTTTTCTTCTCATGACCTTCCGTCGGCTTTACACATCCTAAATAATAATAATAAGTATAGGAAGTATTAGTGCCTGCCCTCATGTATGGCAGTGAAAGTTAGATTTGGCGGGGAAGACATGAAAATAGAATAAATGCTGTAGAGCTGATAGCTCTTCGTAAGCTGTGTGTGATGTAAGTATGAAAGATAAAATTAGGTATAATGTTATAAAAGAGCGCTGGTATGCTGAGGTGGGTTGGACACGAAGTGGAAGAAATAATGAGTGGGCAGAGGTTGACGAAGCAAACATATAAAGCAATCGTGAATGGGACGAATACAAGGGGAAGACCTTTTCTGGACCAAATTGGCGATTTGTTCACGAGAGGTCATCATCATCATCATTCTCCTACTCTTATCCCAATTACTTGGGGTCGATACAATAAGTACTCTTCATTCATAGTACATATTATAAAAGTTATTGGCAATAGTTTTATGACCGGCCGCCTGCCAGACGTCAACCCTAATTGGGAATGTAATTGTTGACCAAACGGCATCAGATGGAGTTGGCCCAAGTCGTTATAAGGCTCTTAGTCGTCTTTTACGACATCCACAAGCAAAGTGAGGATTGGTAGTATTCATAGCCGCTACCACACAGCGATTTCATACACATTAAAAGTATGTGTAATCGTAAATAGGCGTAAGTGTATGTATGTATGTATAATATACATACATTGTATATATCTATAGAAAGTATAGATAAGACCCAATACTTTTACTTGCATTACTTTATATGGTACGCATTATATGGATTACGTCAAACTTGAATCACTTTTAAATACTTATTTCGCGTAACTACAAATACACACAAAAAAAAAGAAACACATACATGCACGCACACTACATCATAAACACACGCACACCACACACACACATATACACATACGCACACGCACACACACACACACAAACACACACACACACACACACACACACACACACACACACAAACACACGCACACCACACACACACACACACACACAAACAAACGCACAACACACAAACAAACGCACAACACACACATACACATACACACACACACACACACAACGTGTGAGCGCGCTCACTAACACGTTAATTCTCACTCATTCATTTATTATAGATTTCTTTATCATTAGTCTTTATTACGTAAGATATATATATTCATTATTTATAATGTATGTCACTGTAAAATAATTTGATGTTCAAGATTTATGTATTTCGGGAAGGAACTGTCTCTTGAAACACAGGTATTACCTAATTCAAGAGGCAAAGACATCTATGTCAACTGTCATATGTATTTAGTTTTCAATAAAGATTATTATTATTTTTGTATCTCCATTTATTCACGGGATCTTCCGTAGGTAAGATACCCGGTCCTTTGGTAGGCTTACATGGGGATATGGATCCAACACGCAGAGGCCTTTAGAGAAATTTAATTAAAATATTGGAATGGGACACCTACCGATGACATTCCACGTCTGCACATAACATACGTGGACTGCCAGCGGTAAGTGTAAAACTATTGTGTGATTATGGTAGCTAATATCTGATTATGGGAGTGGGTGCTTAGTGGACTGGTTCATCTTAAATCTATGAATTTTTAACTGTCGTCTGCCTTCAAACCCATATTGAGAGATGAACGGTGGCAGACGGTGACTCGCCAACTCACTGAATGGGCCCCCTAAACAGTCGCCACAGGCACACAAGCCATACGGGCAACAGGGGGCAACATTGGTGCAAGTGGCTAGGGGTGTCGAGCGGTGCGGCGCCGGTTTCACCATTGAGTCTGTGATAAACAGAGCCATGGTTTCCCCGTAGTTATGCCCTTGAAAATGACACTTCCACCCCCGAGCATATAGCTCTGGCGACCCCTCTCTGACCAGCTGTTTAAGGCAAGCCAGAGCTGAGAGTCCTTCGGGCACTCTTCGGTTTCCACTCTAGCCAGCCAATGAAGGCCAGCTGGAGACGAGGCCCTGATCGACTCTCTGGAGTATTCGGGACCGCAGTGTCGCCACTTACATTCAGCTCGCCACAAGCTGCCCTGCGGTTTATTGGCTTTCCTGTAAATCTTGTGATACACGTTTTTTTTTATATCGAAAGAACTTAGGAAGCCGTATAATGTTCCTCCGAGTTTTGCGTTAGCCTCATGGTGAGGTAACGACTGGCCCGGAGGTTATTATTTATTATTATTATTATTATTTTACTTAAGGTTAAATGTTCTACTTTTACTAATAAAAGGGTCATGTAGGTACCTAAAACAGCTTTAACGTATGTATTATTTAAAAATATTTCCACCTTTTACGTAAACGAATTCGCGAGTTGAAGTTAACGTTTGCCCAAAGTAACCATTCCACGCGGACGAAGTCGCGGGCAGAAGCTAGTATCATATAAAAGTGCTTTACAACGGTTTCGTTTTCCATCGAAATACCCACAAGATACCATTAACAGTGTGGCCATAACACTGTTGATGGCGATGATTTGACTTAGACAATGACTAACCTGAAGAGACTAAAAGCGTGAAGATAATTATAACTCGACACTGGCACGAATGGCTCGTATAAGTAGCTGATTGCCAATTCATAAGAAGGAGAAGAATTAAACAATTCAATGAATAATATCAATTTTCTAAAATTATTTGAGAAATGTCACTCTTCTTTTTAACCGACGATTTGTTCTGACTAACGTGCTAGGTCAGATCGGCTGGTTGTAGAGGCCCATGTCCAATTTTGAAATGTATAGTTTGTGACTTGACAGATTCGTGAAGTTTTTAACTTGATATTTCTTTGTCTTGTAGTGATTTTATCAACTTAAGAACGTCATTTAACCAAGTCCTAATAATCTGAGAGGAGGAGGGTGTGATACTTTCTCATCATCTTATATTGGCCGTGGGTATATTAAAAGCCGGCTAAGTGATATAGTTTTGAAGCTATACTTCTTTTGGTGCGTTAGGAAAAAATTATAATAGCAAATGTTTACGATGCGCGCGCACACCGTCGCGAAAATCCGACATCCTGAAGTTAGCTATAGTCAACATTTAAGTTTTTCAAAAAAAGTTACCAACAAAGTAAAAATAAGGACATCTACGTATGTTTGCGTGAGAATTAACAACTGTATTCACGATATTTATTTATTTTATGATATTTAAATAAACTTTATTTAACTAGATAATGCGTTATAATAAAACTTTCAATGTATTAAATACCTTTATTCTATTGTTAGTGTAGTTTTTTCTACAAACATAGAATAAGGCGAAAGGTAAAATTTTTGAAAAGATCTTTATCTAGTTACGCCAAAGAAGTATAACTTCTGACGCGTGTACATAAGTACACAAACACATTTTTTTTTTTTTTAATTTAATTATTGTACTGTATCTCTTGTAAACTAGGATCCATAGGATTTACAGTACAGAGATAGAATGTGTGATTAGCCCCAATTTAAAAAGAAAGTAATCATATAACTAGCAAAAGAAAGAAATAACAAAATAAAACCCTATAATACCAATTCATCTGACCAGCGTGGCATAAAAGGTTAGTCTCCCTTTCATAGTGCAGGAGTCTCGAGCCCAGCAGTGGGACATATATAAGCTATTCAAGATGATGATGTTAAATTTTATTTTTAGTTCGACATACATACATATCATCACGCCCTATCCCTTGCAGGGTTGGCAGAGAGAACAGAGTGCCAGAGAACTCTATCCTTGCATACTTCACTCGCTTCATCAATATTCATAATTCTTTTCATACACGCTCGCCGGTTTCGGAGAATCTTGACTCCACCTTCTTTCAGTACGTGACCAATCTGGTCTAGGTAGGTGAGTCTCGGTCTCCCCCGGTACCTACATCCCTCCACTTTCGCATTGTATATTTTTATTTAGTTCGACATCACATGAAAAATCACACACATGTAAAATCGTAAATGTTTGAAGATATTTCTTACTTGACTTAAAAACTTTACAACAACTGAAAATCTCTGTAATAAAAATAACATCTTTGCCTTTAACAAACGTCGGAAAGCTTTTTTATTAGTTGCTATAGTATTACATGAAGTAAATAGTGTCCACAATACACAATGTATGCCCCTTAGGACATTCCTTCAGTGAATTGCAGACCGTAGAGTTATTTATTCATTTTAACTTTTGTAATTTCATTTTCTATCTGTTGTCTCTAAATATTTTGTGTTTATTAAGTGTTTTATACGCACTAAAAGCTAAAAATTATATTCTTAGCTATTTTCCTTTCATTAAGTACAATAATAAGTGGGTGTATAATCTTTAATTAAATGTATCTATCACTCGTATGTATTTATAACTTCACTAATTAATATTTACAGTTACGTATGTTTTTTGAAGTTTTACTTCTTTAGGCTCGTTATGAACAACATATGAGAGTGAAATTTTAAGATGCGCGCGCGTCACTGAAACACAAAATTAACAAGTTGAAGTTGGCCGCAAATAAGATGCGCGCGCATCACTGTAATACAAAAGGAAAACAGGTTGAAGTTGACCGCAAAACCATTGATTGAATATTTTGATTATTATTATTTACTATTCGTAAATATTAGTGAAAAAAATACCCTATCCTTTTCCAGTCCTTTTATTATTCTATTGCAATTGATTATTTGTATACGATTAAAAATATACTTTATTTTATTTATTTTTTAATGATTCCAAACAAGTATAACTTCTCACGCGCGTAGGTACATAAATAAGTAAATGCCCTCATTTCTCTTTTTTTAATATTGTTTATAAATAATCGATTAACGTAAGAAAAAAATCGTTTTAAAACAAAATAATCAAATATAATTATAGTTTTACATAAAAAAACGCCGCAATTAATGAAGTATTAATAAAGAAATAAAATTAAATTTCCATATGGTGGCTGAGTAAAAATCCAACTCGTGGTAAGTTGGATTACCACCTCTTTCTTATCCATGGATATCATATAAGACAACTCGGGATAGAGATATAATATGCAGATAGCATCTATAAAAGAGAAAGATAGATAGGAAATTAAACACTATGCCCAACCCGTCTGACTAACGAAGTATAGTAGGTCAATTATCCTATGCCATATTTCAACTTCTCTTTTCAAAATTACTGAGATTTAACATTTATAAAAACTTGTTTGAACTATTTGTAAAAACTTGTTTTCAAAAAAAGCTGTTCACTACATCCATATCCATTGGCAATCCTTTCTGTCTTGATTTTTGCCTTTGTTTTAAAGTAGTAGTAGTAGTTGACCCAACGACGAAGGCGACGTCACGGGTGGGTTACGGGTGTGCATGTTTACGCCCCTCTGTCACCCCGGACTGAGTGGTGCGAGGAGTGTGCCGACCGTAACCCGCCCCCAAAAAAAAAAAAAAAAAAAAAGTGCATTATTCTACACTTTATGATGATACGTCATAAATTTTTAAAATTTTCTTGTGATATTATAATGTAACATTTAAAATTACAACAAAATGTAACAGTGTTATGGCATTTAGGTGATAAAAATATTTATTATTATTTTATCTTGAGGGTATTGATTACTTTCTTTAGACATGTTCCTTGTCTGTCTTTTCTCCCTAATAAGTACATACTTGTTAGTTTCGGTAATGTTACCGAACCCATGAATATTCTTAATTATGACCACATATATGTAATTTAGGAACCGTTGATGTTGAGCCCTAGATAATCATTACTGTAGTTTTTTTCCTCCCCTTTTGTTTTAATGTTTATATTTCTCTTCATAATGTATTGGGTTTATATATATATATCAAGCAGCACATCTGATGGTAAGTGTCACTGCTACCCATGGACCTTTGCAATACCAAGGGTATAGCTAGGCCGCTGCCTACCAATATAAACCCCAAACCCACCCAGTTGGGCTTTCGGCTCTCTCGCTCACCGAACGAAGCACAACAGCACATTGCCATTGCTCAGACGTCGATCTTCTGCAAGAGTATGGTACTACCCAAGACGGACCGCTGCCATTTTTTGAGCTACAGTTAGCTTACAAACTAATTTATAAATATATATGTACTGGATTTTTCAAATTTTGTGATTCTGTAATCGATCCTATTCCTAAGTATTTTGAAGATTTTTCTCGACAAATTTTTTTGTTTAAAATTCGGAAATAGCCACGGCAATAGCATCACCAGAAGAAATGGTGAGTATTACTGCACTCCCATAAAAATCTAATAATACCAAGTGCTGTCCATACATCTTCAAGCGTGGCGATTATGGCAGTATCCCTCCTTCAAGAGCCTATAAAATGCGCTTCGATAAGCTAATAATAGTTTTGATAGAATTATTATTATACATTATTAAATCACTTAATGAACAATTCTCGTCTAACAGTTAACGCATCTAATTGATATTAATATATAATTAACTTAATTAAGCGTTAATAGAGACATATATGTATATATATATAGGGGGGCATAGTCCGGAGCGTGCTCGTTCGCGTCCCCTGCCAGTCTAATTAGACTGCTAATCCGGCTCGAAATGCGTACCGCAATGCGGGTTAGGGCGTCCTCCGGAGGCGACGCGTACCGACCCGCCCCCGTCGGTACGAACATCGGCAGTTGCGGCGATGGGGGCCGCCACCCATCACGCCTTGCCCAGTTAGGCGAGTCGAGGAGAACGGAGTGCCGGGTGGGCACGTGGAATGTAAGAGGTTGTGTGGAAGGTAAGTTGCACGAGCTGATATCCGTCATGGCGGACAAACTGCTAGACGTGCTCTGTGTAACAGAGACCAAGCGAAGGGGCAGCGACGCCTGCGATCTTCCTGGTGGCGGGATGGCTCTGTGGTCTGGTGTACCACAGAGCGATCGAGCCAGCATGGGGGTAGGAGTGCTGTTGTCCTCTCGCTTGGCCTCAGGTGTGAAGGATTACGGAATGTCTGATCCCAGACTTCTCTGGGTCCGTATAAAACTAGGTGTCACCAAGGTATTCATGGTTGTAGCATATGCTCCCGTAGGATCCTCGGTGGCATCAGACCTAGAGAAGTTTTGGGACAATGTTAGGGAAGTTCTGGATATGGCAGAAACCAGTGAACGCGTGATTGTATGCGGAGATTTGAACGGATGGGTGGGGACCAAGCGTCCCGACTATGAGGACGTACTTGGTCCATTTGGTGATAAGAGAGTGAACGACGCAGGTAGGCTCATAGCGGATGTATGCATGGAGAGAAACCTTATTGTGTCAAACACATTTTTCCAACATAAGGACATCCATATGTATACATGGAGAAGGAATGAACAGAAAAGCATAATAGATTTAATTTTGGTAGACAGTCGCCTCCGAAGCAAAATATTGGACGCAAGAGCCTACAGGGGCCCCACAGTCAATACGGACCACTATCTCGTTATTGCGAGATTTAGTGGTCTGTTCAGAAAGTGGAGGCACTGGCGAGAGCGTGTCCACTTCGGAGGGCTTGAAAGAATAAAGGTTGAAAGGTTGCAAGAAGAGTGTGTAAGAGAAAAGTATGCAGAGGGTGTCCGAGAACGGCTGACGATGGCAAGCCAGCCGCAATCGGACATTGAAGAATGCTGGAGAGTATTGAAAGAGAGTATGGTAGATACAGCGAAAGAAGTATGTGGAAGTTCAAAGAAGCATAGAAAAACAAATGGTGATGCATGGTGGGATGCGGAAGTGGCAGCTTCCGTAGAGCAAAAGAAGAAAGCGTGGCTGGACTATGTCTCTTCTTTGAATCTGAATGACAGTATGACTGAACAGAAGAAAGAAATATATCGGCAATGTAAGAATGACACCAAGGCCTTAGTGAAAGAGAAACGTGATAGAGCAAGTATGAGTGCAGAAGATAGGCTGACTAAAAACTTCGAGGGTAACACCAAACTCTTTTGGAGGGAGGTGAAGAAGTCTCGGGGTGGTTGGTCAGCCTTCAGAATGAATAAAATAAGGTCTAAAGGTGGAGACATTCTTACACAAACACAAGACGTGTTAAGCCGATGGAGTGAATATTTTGGCGATATGTATGCGGATGCTACGGTTGGCGCCGGTGTTGGATGTGGTTTAGTAGATCAACATTCGACAACGGCGTCCTCCGATGGCATCAGTATGGATGAAGTTGAATGGGCGATAAGAAGTTTGAAAAATGGTAAGGCAGCGGGCATTGATATGGTGTCTGCCGAGATGATCAAGCTTGGTGGCTCTTGTGTCTGGGAGGCGTTCCTGTTGCTCCTCAATTTATGTTGGAGCTCGGGAATGGTTCCCAGGGACTGGAATAGCGCAGTCATCGTGCCTTTGTTTAAAAACAAGGGTTCACGTTATGACTGCGCAAATTACAGAGCCATAAGCTTGACCAGTTTGGCAGCAAAAGTGTATGGAAAAATTATTGAAAGGAGAATGAGGATGGTGTCCGATGGTTTACTGTGTGAGACACAAGGAGGTTTCAGGAGTGGAAGGGGATGCATGGATCAAGTGTTCTCTCTGCGCAACATTGTGGAGAAGCATCTGGCTCTAGGTCAGAGGGTTTTCTGCAGTTTTGTGGATCTGGAGAGAGCATTTGACACGGTTGTACGAAAGGAACTTTGGGACATTTTACCGGAGTATGGTATTAACGGTAAACTGCTACGGGCTGTGCAGTCCAGTTACATGGGCTGTAGAGCCTGTGTGCGGCTGGATGATGGAATGTCGCCTTGGTTTGACGTCAATATCGGCGTTAAGCAGGGGTGCATTCTGTCAGCCAGGCTGTTTATCATATATCTGGATAAATGTCTCCAAAGGTTGAACGATATGAATGTGGGAGTCCAGATGGGCGACTCAGTGGTCACTGCTCTGCTTTATGCAGATGATGCAGTCCTGCTGGCACAGTCAGCGATTGACCTGCAGACCCTAGTCGACACAATGACAGAAGATTGTAAGAAAAGGGGTCTACGCGTGAATGTGAGCAAAACCAAAATAATGGTCTTTGAAAGAGATAAAACCAGAACAGATGTAAGAGTAACAATAGGTAATGATGTACTAGAGCAAGTGGATGAATTTGTATATCTTGGATGTGGATTTAGCCGAGATGGAAGGTACACCACTGATATAGAGCGAAGAGTGAATGCGGGAAATAGAGTGAACGGAGCGTTGGGGCAACTTCTCGGCAGCCACCACCTCAGCCAGAAGGCACGTGTAGCAATACATAACGCAGTGCTTGTCCCAACATTACTGTATGGAAGCGAGAGTTGGGTATGCAGAAAAGAGTATGATAGTAAAATTAATGCGGTCGAAATGCGATCTCTGCGGAAAATCTGTGGAGTTAGGCTGACCGACCGCATTCGTAACGACGACGTAAGAAAGCGAGTAGGTATGAAAGAGAGTATTGGTGTAAAGATGCGAAAGGGAATGCTCCGATGGTTCGGACATGTGGAAAGAATGCCGAACGAACGCCTGGTTAAGAAGATATACAATGCGAAAGTGGAAGGATGTAGGTACCGAGGGAGACCGAGACTAACCTACCTAGACCAGATCGGTCATGTACTGAAGGAAGGTGGAGTCAAGAGTCTCCGAAACCGGCGAGCGTGTATGAAGAGAATTATGAATGTTGAGAGTTCTCTGGCACTCTGTTCTCTCTGCCTACCCTGCAAGGGATATGGCGTGATGATATGTATGTATGTATGTATGTATGTATGTATGTATGTATGTATGTATATATATATATATATATATATATATATATATAGATATTTAATTGTGGTAGGGCCACACTGTTGATAATTCTCTATCTACAGCCGCAGGCAGGCCCGACCGGAGTGGTACCACACTCTCGCAGAATATTGACGTATGAATAGTGGCTTTTGCCGCTGTGCTTCGTTCGGTGAGCGAGAGAGCCGGAGCCTAACTTTCCGGGTGTGTTTTCCTGTGGTGGGTTCTGGTGATGCTTGAAATTTACGGTGGTAAGGTCTTGGTTGGGGCATTGGGCATGAGGGGCTGATATGGGTTACAGGGAGACCCGGTGGGAATGGTCACCGCTGGCCACCTGCCCGTCAGCAGGGGACCCGAGCCCAGGACTGGGGGTCCAGGGACAGGGTCGGCGGGACAGCCTCCCAGGGGGGATAACCCTGGGAGGCTGGACAGCCTCCCAGGGTTATCCCCCCTGGGAGGCTGTCCCGCCGACCGGCGAAAATCCCGTTGCGGAGTCGTCGTTCCGGAGTGGGAAACCGGAGTGGAGCCTGACGACTACGGGCGGGGGGGCACCGGGGGTCCTACCGTGCTTGGTGTCAGCTCCTCCCAAAACCCACCCTCCAACCATGTACCATAGTACAAAAAAAAGGTGCGGGGCATACCCCGCACCTTTTTTTTTGGCATCAACGGACCCCATTCAACGAAAGTACACTCCCTTCCTCTTCTTATACAAAACCCCGCTAATGAAAAGGAAACACAAAAAGAGAAGGTTTTACACGGTAGTCCCTCTATCCACATTTAACATGGACTTTTGCAACATTAGGGGTTTACACAGCAATCTCGACGCCGTCCACCAACACCTCGAGACGGCGCGGCCTGCCTTGCTCTTTTTAACGGAGACGCAGATAAGTGCCTCGGATGATATTTCGTACCTAAATTATCCAGGCTACGAGTTGGAGCGTTGGAGCACTCCTTCCACCGTAAAGCTGGGGTGTGTGTGTTCATCCGGGATGACATCTGTTGTCGCCGCCTTAGGGCCTTCGAGCATGGTGACCTATCAATTTTATGGTTACGCGTAGACTATGGAGGATACACCCGCATTTACGCGTGCCTCTACAGGTCCCATGACAGTGATTCAGGGTCAACTCGGTTATTCGAGAACGTTCAATGGGGGATTGGCGAAATATTGGAGCAGTGTCCATCAGCGAAGGTGGTGGTTCTTGGAGACTTCAATGCTCATCATAAAGAGTGGTTGGGGTCACGAACCACTGATCTCTTGGGTAGGCATCTCTTCAATATGTTCTCGGCCTATGGTCTCTCACAACTGGTAACACAGCCCACCTGTGTTCCAGATAGGCTTTGGCACGGAGCTCTTCTATCGAAGCTACCATCATATGGAATCCCCGAGGGACTCTGTAATTGGATCACCAGTATTTTGGATGGTCGGAGCATAAAAGTAGTCGTCGACGGCTCCTGCTCCGAGACCATGACCATTAATGCTGGTGTACCACAAGGCTCGGTGCTCTCCCCGACGTTGTTTATTCTGCATATCAATGACATGCTCTCCATAGAGAGTATTCGTTGCTATGCGGATGACAGCACGGGTGACGAGCGAAACACCGAGCATCAGAATGTCCCTCGGAGTATGTTACTGGAAAGACGGGCTCAACTTGTGTCTGAAGTCGAGCGCTCTCTAGGGCGGGCCTCAAAATGGGGTGAACGGAATTTAGTCCAGTTCAATCCCACTAAGCCACAAGTTTGTGCGTTCACTGCGAAGAAGGACCCTTTTGTCATGGCGCCTCAGTTCCAAGGAGTAACTCTCCAAATCTCCGAGAGTATTGGGATCCTCGGTGTCGAACTATCGAACAAATTCCAGTTTGGGAGTCATTTGGAGGACAAAGCCAAATTGGCAAGCAAAAAGTTGGGCGTGCTGAGCAGGGCTAGGCGGTACTTCACGCTGAGACAACGTCTTGTGCTATATAAAGCGCAAGTTCATCCTCACATGGAGTACTGCTCTCATCTCTGTGCAGGCGCGCCTAAATATCAGCTAGACCCACTTGACTCCCTACAAAGGCGGGCAGTTCGAATCGTCGGTGATCCCAATCTCACGGACAGACTGGAGTCGCTGGAGCGGCGGAGAGACTTTGGGTCACTCTGTGTACTCTACCGGCTCTTTCACGGGGAGTGCTCTGAGGAACTGTTTGACTTGGTACTACCGTCACCGTTTTACCACCGTACCACTCGACACCGTAGCAGGGTTCATTCATTTCACCTGGAAACGATACGGTCCTCGACTGTACGTTTTCAGCGATCATTTCTTCCACGTACATGCATGATCTTAAATGTATTACCTGCTGCTGTGTTTTCCGAGCGCTATGACATGTCCTTCTTCAAACGAAGTTTAAGAAGAGCTCTTTCGTCACGGTAGGCAGCGGCCAGGCTGTACCCCTGGTGTTGCTGGGTCCATGTGCAACAGCATTACTTACCATCAGGTGTGCTGTTTGCTTGTTTGTCACCGTAGACAATAAAAAAAATATAATATTATAATGAACTAGCTTCTGCCTACGGCTTCGCCCGCATAAGGGGTTACTTTCCTAAAGTTTTTCATCCCCTATTTTTATTTTACCCCTTAAGGATAAATTTTTACAACATGTTAATGTCATATTTATTTATATATAATCAATGGTCTAAGAATAAGTTTCAAGCCTCTGGCTTTAATAATGCCGATACTTCCTTACAACTTTTCATCTCTCTTTACAACCTTTTTTTGCGTTAAAAAGTAGCCTATGTCCTTTATCAGGCTCTAGACTATTTGTGTACCAAATTTCATTTAGACCGGTTTAGTAGTTTTGGCGTGAAAGAGCGACAGACAGACAGACAGACAGAGTTACTTTCGCATTTATAATATTAGTAAGGATTTATTTCATCCCTGGCTTTGGCCTGCGACTTCGTCCACGTAGAAATAAAGTATGATGATGATGTTTAATAGAAACATGATTTTTATTATTATGATGTAGAATCAAAAATATCATAACAAAATTCACCACCTGTTTTACACCCTTTTATATATCCTTCAAGCAGCTGATTCTTAGAATATTTCTTTCTAGTGAGTCTTTATATAACAAAAGTAAGACGATATCTAGTACCTATTCTTACTATTGTTGAATAAAAGAATATATAACAATGATTTACGTAAAAGTATCATTCCCAAATTTAATCCCCTATTTTACACATTCTAGGGGTGCTTCATAAAAACTGACAATTGCTGAAACCGTGTTTATTTACTTTTATTGGAGAGTATCTGTGCTTAAATTACAGGGAATGGATAAAGTTTTTTTTATCCTACACTAACTTTGCTACGTTTCGTCCCCTTTGGGATTGAATTTCGTAAAATTCATTCTTACTAAGTCTCTACATCATATAAAGAAACTAATATGAAAATTTCATGTTTCTATTTATAATAGTTTCGCTTGGATGATGATGAGTCACTCAATCAATTACTATCAAAATATTTAATTATTATTTAATTGTTCTGATGTTTTTGCAAATGTGTAGTACATTAGAAATTAAACTAATCTTACGTATTCTATCGTATTTGTATTTGTTTTTAGTTTCCCGAGGTATCAAACACTCAACAGCGTTCAAGACCTTTTTTTTGGCGGCGGGCTATGGAGTGGTCACATCCCACTAAATCCGCCCGGGACTACAGAAGAAGCGGCGCGCGACCCCGTAGACCCGCCCTACATGTACCTCTCTGCGCCAAGTGAGTGGGCCACCGGTACCCGGCCTTTGTCTTCGGTGGCCCGCCCGGCGGTTTACCCTCGTGGGTAGCCTCTCGAAGCTTTCAAGACTACGGTCGGACTGTCACTGACAAGTCACAGGATGTCTGACAGTTACAGAACGCTGTAGTGTTCGAAACATCGGGCAATCAATAATCGAATATAAACACGATAGAATCCGTAAAAAAATAAACAAGAAAGAAAACTAAAAGAAATAAAACTATTATTTCGAATATTAAATCATGACTAATATTGTTATAATGTATATACATTTTATAAATAATGGGCAAAAAAAAGCAGTCATGAGGACTGCCGACAGAAGTGAAAACTTAAACCTATGAAAAAAAATACAATAAAAAAACTAATAAAAAAAGCTCACACTGTTTACTTCGCTGCATAGCAAGAATACCACACGCATGTGCTGGGATCTACCGACTCACTCTCTTTCTCTCTCCTACTTTCACCTTTGTGTATCTTTCTCTCTCTCTCCCTCTTGCGTTGGAATATTGGATGCTACTCGTTGCTAGCACTCGCGCTGGCCTGTAATAGGTATACTACGCGCATGCGTGCCTCGCATTCACTCTCGCTCTTAGCGTTAAACGTTTTATGCAACCTTGTTGGAAGTCGCATTAAAAGTTTCACTTCAATAATAAATTAAAAATATAGACAATAATGTTAAAAGCGTTTGAATTTTCATATGCTAATTATTTCTCAACAATATTTCTTCAGGTCAGATACAGATTAGTATAGTGATTGTGACATTAACGTCACTATATCTCTCTGCCTAATTATTGATATTCATAATACTTGGAACAATCCGATATAGTTTTTAGTTTATTTTCTATATAATCCATAAAAAGCTAGACAATATTCCAATTGAACCTTTCACTGCCTTTTAGTATGGCAGTAATGTAACATAAAATGGGTCTTGGTAAGCTGATTATATGTACATGTATACATATATATTATTTGTATACATATATATTAATTGTATACATATATTCGTATACATATAATTATTATTTATTATATTATTATCTTTGATCTAATTTTTAAATCTCTTTTACTTATAAGAAGCCCTGAATGCTAAAAGTTATATTTTATGTCGCTCCAATATGTTATTTACAACAAAATAAAAATCCACGCATATTTAACTACAGGTAGTATCTAATCTGTAATTAATATTTATTACAAAACTGATGAGTTTTACATAGCAGATAGCCTGTATCACGAAAGGTACTGCTAGTGGTAGGATCACGCTATTGACAGTTCTGTCTATAGCCGCGGGCCGGTCTGTCCGGGGTAGTACCACACTCTCGCAGAAGATCGACGTCTGAGTAATGGCAATGTGCTATTGCGCTTCGTTCGGTGAGCGAGAGAGCCGGAAGCCCAACTGGGTGGGTTTGGGGATTATAATGGTATGCAGTGGCCTAGCTAGCCTTGGTTATAGCAAAGGTCCATGGGCGGCAGTGACACTTACCATCAGGTGTGCTGTTTGCTCGTTTGCCACCATAAGCAATAAAAAAAAGGTTTTTCTTTTGTGTTGTATCAAATGGGACTGTACTGTTTACAAATAATAGATACCCGCCTATAAATTTTGTTACAGTGACCCTCAAACATTCTGCACCATCTCCGTAACCAGTAATCGTAGACAATATCTGAGATACAAAACTCTACTTGTGCAGTAGAGTTTTGTACCGTAGTCGTTAAGATACTGACGTACCATACCAGTGTCATGGGTTCAATTCCCACACAGGATAACACTATATATACAGCCTTATAACGACCTGGGCCAACTGCATCTCATGCCGTTTGGTCAACAATTACATTCCCAGGAAGGGTTGACGTGTGGTAGGCGGCCGGTTATAAAACTATTGCCAATAACTTTTAGAATATGTACTATGAAAGAAGAGTACATATTGTATCGATCCCAAGTAATTGGGATAAGAGTAGAAGAATGATGACAGGATAACACTATGTGCGAACGATAAATTGTAGTTCTGAATCTTGGTGTAATTTGTGTCCGTAAATTATATGTTTGTATAGTTCGTCGTCTTCTCGTTATCCGTTCGGTGACGGTGTAAGAATACAATTCACCACCCCCTATCTTACCCGTGGGTGATCGTACGAGACGACTAAGGGATATAAAACGCATATAATATCTATGCGAGAGAAGGAAAACTCGAAACAAAACCCTATACCAACACGTGTGACCAGCGTGGTATAGTAGGTTAATTACCCTTTCATTATGGATGAGGCCCGAGCCCAACTGTGGGACACATATGGGCTGAGATGATGATAGTTTCTCGTAATATAAGGAATACTTCGTTAAAAAATAGTATATAAATATTAATAATTAAATATTATTACTAATATAAAATAAATTACATGAATCATTAAACAAAATAAAACTGTGAAGTAAATAATTCACAGAAATTAAACTGTTAGCACAGCTAGTAGGATATAATATTAATTATATATAAATATAACAATTAACAAATTTAATAAATAAGCACCCCATTTCCAAAATAATATAACCTTTTCATTTTGTGAAACACAAGTTGATCTTTAATAACTTTCAGTCAGAGATCACTGCTTTGATTTACGTTACTTAATTAATAAATGGAAATTCTAAGAATATTAATATTGATTATGATAAGTTAGAAAGATTAAACTTAATGCCAACTCGTATAATCAGAATAGTATAGCAGAACAATATCCTACCTATTGCAAAAGCGCCTTCCTAACAGCGAGACATATATAGATTGAGAATACCACGAATAAAAAAGATCGTCGCTCAGGCCTTCTCCACTTTGGGAGGGGATATGACATACTATATCATGCTGGTCAAACGTGTTGGCATAGGTTTTTTATTTTTTTTCGAGTTTCTTATTTGAAGATTTTATGCGGGGTGACGAAAGAATGGCGTACGGTCCTATGACACACCATATGACCTTCCTATCGCCATTAAACTCAAGCGGTCGGCCTCCCTGCGGGTGGCGGACTAGTCGCCGATCGTCCACCCATAACCTCGAAGAGAGCACTCGGCAATCTGTGCAGTCGAACCGAGATTTTATTTATATTTACACGATGTTCAAGCAATTTCGCATTCGTGACGTCAATACGTCTCTGCTGCACTCTGTGTCACGACCTCAAAATCAGCGCCGTTGCTCTGATTGATTGAGTTGCCGCGGCTCCCTCGCGTCTTTGTTGAGAAATTGAAGTAAACTTTTTGCATCGCATTTTGAAATAATGAATGAAGGTAGACATTTTGAATTAAGGTATGCTTAACAAAAAAAAATGTGTCAATGAATTTTAATATAGCTCTGAATATTCATATATTTTCTTTTGTAAATATTCGTCAATATATAAGAAATGGCATAATATAATACAATTTTATTGTAATTTTATTTTGTATGTGATACGTAGAATTATGCTACCTATAGAGGTTTTATTCAAAACAATATTGTCTCAACCTAAGTACAAAGAGGTAAAACATGAGTGCAGCCTATTAACAGTACTCATAGAATATACTGTTGGTCTATTCTGAGCTTTGCTTTTATCTGTGTAAGTTTGTGTGATGTAAATATGTCATGATACAATGAGTTTAACGTGTCCATCATCATTCTCCTACTCTTATCCCAATTACTTGGGGTCGATACAATATGTACTCCTCTTTCATAGTACATATTGTAAAAGTTATTGGCAATAGTTTTATGACCGACCATGTGCCAACGTCAACCCTCCTTGGGAATGTAACTGTTGACCAAACGGCATCAGATGAAGTTGGCCCAGATCGTTTTAAGGCTCTTAGTCTTTTACGACATCTACGAGCAAAGTAAGGGTTGGTAGTATTCGTAGCCGCTACCATACAGCGCTTGAATGACTTTAACGTATTCGCGGACTTAAAAAATCAAATCGTATTTAAAAAAAAATAAGTTATATGGTTGCATTTTAAAAGACTAGTCAATTACGCGAAACATACTCTATCATACAAATAGGTGTGCAGATATAAATTCTCTCACTATTCTCTCATCATCGTTATCTCGACTTATATGCACCTTTTTTTTTTTTTTTTTGACTTATATGCACCCTGCCTTATTGAATTTCAACCTCCTCAACAATAAGATGGCAATTGTATTACTATACCATGTTAATCAGACATTTTGGTTGTATTTTGTTTAGACTTAGCTTTCTCTTGCATAGATGTTAACTGCATATCATATAATAAAAATAACCCTTGTATTGCGGTGAATTTTACAAACATATAATTTATCATAATCATAATCATCATCACGGCCCATATATGTCCCACTGTTGGGTTCAGGCCTCCTCCGTAACGGGAGGGAGATTAGCCTACTATACGACGCTGGTCAGACGTGCTGGTATAGGGTTTTGTTTCGAGTGTTCCGCCTCTTGCATAGATGTTATATGCGTTTTTATATCACCGAGTCATCTCTTACAGTCACCCACGGGTAAGATAGGCTGTGGTGAATTGTATTCTTACTCCATCACCACACGGATAACGAATAATTAACGCAGATAAATTACAATTTCATTTATTAATTGCTACCTATTAAGCCAGCTACCAAAAATGAAGACTTAACATAGATAGATCACCTAATGGCTACGCTTTCGATTATCTCCCCCATCAAAATCCAGATAAAAAAGTACAAGGTTTGTCACACATGTTAAAACCACACTCCAAGTGAAAGTTTAACCCTCAGTATCAGCCAAAAATGATATATACCGTATGTATATTTAAACTCAGATCTAGGCATTGAATTCTATACTTAAACACTCCTTTCAGTCTTAGCAGTAATTACGCATACCTTTTTAAATGGTTATGTATTAAAGAATATTATATATCTAAGCATAATAATAGTTCCGAACTATACAGCAGCAGATGGCAGGCTACTATTTCATGCTATTATTACACGGTTGGTAAAATGTCTATTGTTTATTAGGGTCAGGATGCCCGCAAACCGATTTGCCTGATTAATATTGGAATTTCTCCTGTAGGTATTTGTATCCACAGAAATGAAATTTTACGTATTATCAGATATTTATTATATGTTCTTTATCACTGTCAACTTTAGCATAGTGTTAAAATCAATAGCCAGATGTACGGATCCCAGTTCTAAGCCTCAGTTTCTTTTTTGTTATTAAGTTGGTATCACATCACAATTTTTTGAAATTATGAGCATCTGTTTTATTACTTACAGAATTTACCACGCTCAGTTCTTCATAAATCATAGCGCTAGCAAGGGTCGCAAAACTATCGGCAACTCGGTAGGTAATAAAATACATGGGTACTGGTGAATATGACAATTTCAAATCCTAAATTTTAAATTATTATTTATTTTAACGTGAAAGGAAACCACAAACCAAGGAAACAACAAAAATTTTGCATATTTAGGAACTCTATAAAAGAATCTCACAGAGTAAAAGTGAAACCTTCAGAAATGTAAACAGCGATAGATTTGTCATCATTCTCCTGCTCTTATCCTTACTTGGGGTCCACGCAATATGCAGTCGTCTTTATACATATTACAAAAGTTATTGGCAATAGTTTTATGATCGGCTTCCTGCCTGACGTCAACCCTTCTTGGAAATATAATTGTTGGCCCCGGCCGAAATAAAGCTCTTAGTCGTCTTTTACGACATCCACGAGCAAAGTAAGTGTTGGTAGTATTCGTAGCCGCTACAACACAGCTCTAAACAGCGAAAGAATGTAATATAGTATCAGAAGTGGGATTTTTTTTTTTTATCAGAAGTGGTATAACAATAGGTTTTGTTTATTATTCTGATTTCATAAACACTTATTTTTGCTATAAAGACTTTTAAAGAAACTTCATATTCATTCACAAAACCTAAACCTTATAGATGTAAATAAGAGTTTCATTTTAGTGCCGCTTGTTCCTTTTATCGAGTTTTCTATCACAGCGGTAGTAAAGAAGTTAATCTGAATAACAAGCACATAATAGCAGATATAGCCTGCCAGTACTCTCAATTTTCCTATCATCGGGTCAGTTATTATGACAAAAATTCGTGAAGAATAATATTACATTACTAGACTTAAAAATAAAGTTCAATGCGATTGGGAATAATAAAATCAAAGTGAATGAATATACTTAGATAAGTAAGTACTATGTGAGTTTTTTGGTACGTATTTGCCCATATCCTATTTTCTTTTGAACCCTAACAAAGGGATTTGAAAACGCGATCCCAGCTGTCATTCGTAACAAGCCTGCTTTCAACGTTCACTCAATTGTTCCCCAGGTACGTTATGTGTGTGTTTATCTTATCATTGTAAATACTGTGTACGTATTGCTTTATACATATTATGATACATTTTTTAAGGGACAATTTATTACATACATACATATCATCACGCCATATCCCTTACAAGGTAGGCAGAGAGAACAGAGTGCCAGAGAAATCTATCCTTGCATACTTCACTCGCTTCTTCAACATTCATAATTCTCTTCATACACGCTCATACACGCCGGTTTCGGAGACTCTTGACTCCACCTTCTTTCAGTACGTGACCAATCTGGTCTAGGTAGGTGAGTCTCAGTCTTCCCCGCTACCTACATCCTTCCAATTTCGCATTGTATATCTTCTGAACCAGACGTTCGTTCGGCATTCTTTCCACATGTCCGAAGCATCGGAGCATTCCCTTTCGCATCTTTACACCAATACTCTCTTTCATACCTACTCGCTCTCTTACGTCGTCGTTGCGAATGCGGTCGGTCAGCCTGGACAATTTATTGATTTCGACAAATGGACAAATGTATTTGTGTGACTATTATGTACATAAAGTTTGTTTATTGGTCGTTTATAAATTAACTGTGTGGTGATTTATTAAAAAAACTTTGCTGCGTGGTATCAGCTATGAATACTTCTAAACCTTACTTTGTTCGTGGATGTCGTAAAAGACTACTAAGAGCGTTATAACGACCTGGGCCAGCTCCATCTGATGCCGTTTGGTCAACAATTACATTCCTAGGAGAGTTAACGTCTGGCAGGCGGCCGGTCATAAAACTATTGCCAATAACTTTTACAGTACGTACTATGAAAAAAGAGTGCATATTGTATCGACCCGGAGTAATTGGGATAAGAGTAGGAGAATGATGATGATTTAGTAAAAAGACTATGTAGCTTAATAACAATAACTTGAAATATAAACCCAGAAATATAAATTTTTGGTATTCTTTTACTTCTTTTGGCAGGCTATCATATATCGTATATAATAAATTGATAATCTATCGTATTCCTTCCCCGTCACCATCGGGCCGACCACTGGTACCGATTCCTTGACATCCGTGGCTAGACCGGCGAGTTACTTTTTCGGCTACCGGGAAGTGTTGCCGGGGCATTGTCCTGGCGCATATCCTTCCCCAAGGATATTGTTGCCCGTTCTCCTGATGAGCTATCAACTGGTTTTTATGACGAACATGTTAAAATAAGTATTTTAATGTTTCACCATCTTTATTCTCCTACTCTTATCCCAATTACTTAGGGTCGATACAATATGCACTCTTTTTTCATTGTACATATTGCAAAAGTTATTGGCAATAGTTTTATGACCGGCAATCTGCCAGACGTCAACCCTCCTTGGGAATGTAATCGTTGACCAAACGGCATCAGTTGGAGTTGGCCCAGGTCGTTCTAAGACTCTTCGTCATCTTTTACGACATCCACGAGCGAAGTAAGGGTTGGTAGTATTCGTATCCGCTACCACACAGATGAAGTTTAATGTTTCACCATATTGTGTTTTTAACCATTGACCTGGTCAATGGTTAACAGTAGACAAAATTCGCTCCTAATAAAAGAGTTCTTATTAGGAGCGAATTTTGTCTACTGTACGGTACGAGTAGGTACTGTAGGTACGAGTGTACCTAAAATATAAATTTATGTATTTATCTTAGTACGCCAGAATTTATAGACACTTGTTTGCTACTTAGTGTATTAATTACTACTATGTCTATATTAAGGAGACGTGGTAAATAATTTATTAATAACAAATAATTATGATAAGTTAATTATGTAAGAATCATAAAAATACCTGAAGAATAAGGTATTTTTATGATTCTTATTTAGATATAAATCTCTGGATGACCGAGCTTTCGCTCGGTATTTTCTTAGTGTGTTTTTGAAGATATAATTAAATATAATAAAATATAATTAATTAAATTTAAAAAAAAGTCAAAAGTAATAAAATAGAGAAACAGGATTCGAACCGGCCTCGATTAGACTGCTCGATTATCCAATTGAAGTGTCTTAATGACAGCATCATATATATATATATATATATGAAGACTGCTTGACAATCCAATTGAGGGGTCTTAATGACAGCGTCAAAATGTGCCTTCATATTTTAATAGTTCTCAGCCAACGCAAAATTATATTTTTCGTTGCCCGAAAATATTGACAAAACAATATTTTCTACAAATGAAACTTCAGCTAAATCAATTAGTCATCCCTGGAACTCCCTGCATGCTAATTTTCATCAAAATTGTTGGTGCCGTTGCCGAGATTCAGAATATATATATATATATATACAAGAATTGCTCGTTTAAAGATATTATTAAATAGATAGATAGATTTGGTCAGCAAATTATCCAGAGAGGCAACGGCACAATTTTCATGAAAATTGTTGGTGCCGTTGCCGAGATTCAGAATATATATATATATATATATATATATATATATATATATATATATACAAGAATTGCTCGTTTAAAGATATTATTAAATAGATAGATAGATTTGGTCAGCAAATTATCCAGAGAGGCAACGGCACAATTTTCATCAAAATTGTTGGTGCCGTTGCCGAGATTCAGAAAATATATATATACAAGAATTGCTCGTTTAAAGATATTATTAAATAGATAGATAGATTTGGTCAGCAAATTATCCAGAGAGGCAACGGCACAATTTTCATGAAAATTGTTGGTGCCGTTGCCGAGATTCAGAATATATATATATATACAAGAATTGCTCGTTAAAAGATATTATTAAATAGATAGATAGATTTGGTCAGCAAATTATCCAGAGAGGCAACGGCACAATTTTCATGAAAATTGTTGGTGCCGTTGCCGAGATTCAGAATATATATATATATATATATATACAAGAATTGCTCGTTTAAAGATATTATTAAATAGATAGATAGATTTGGTCAGCAAATTATCCAGAGAGGCAACGGCACAATTTTCATGAAAATTGTTGGTGCCGTTGCCGAGATTCAGAATATATATATATATATATATATATATATATATATATATATATACAAGAATTGCTCGTTTAAAGATATTATTAAATAGATAGATAGATTTGGTCAGCAAATTATCCAGAGAGGCAACGGCACAATTTTCATCAAAATTGTTGGTGCCGTTGCCGAGATTCAGAAAATATATATATACAAGAATTGCTCGTTTAAAGATATTATTAAATAGATAGATAGATTTGGTCAGCAAATTATCCAGAGAGGCAACGGCACAATTTTCATGAAAATTGTTGGTGCCGTTGCCGAGATTCAGAATATATATATATATATACAAGAATTGCTCGTTTAAAGATATTATTAAATAGATAGATAGATTTGGTCAGCAAATTATCCAGAGAGGCAACGGCACAATTTTCATGAAAATTGTTGGTGCCGTTGCCGAGATTCAGAATATATATACATATATACAAGAATTGCTCGTTTAAAGATATTATTAAATAGATAGATAGATTTGGTCAGCAAATTATCCAGAGAGGCAACGGCACAATTTTCATGAAAATTGTTGGTGCCGTTGCCGAGATTCAGAATATATATATATATATATATACATATATATATATATATATATATATATATATATATATATATATATATATACAAGAATTGCTCGTTTAAAGATATTATTAAATAGATAGATAGATTTGGTCAGCAAATTATCCAGAGAGGCAACGGCACAATTTTCATGAAAATTGTTGGTGCCGTTGCCGAGATTCAGAATATATATATATATATATATATATATATATATACAAGAATTGCACGTTTAAAGATATTAAAATAAATAGATAGATAGATTTGGTCAGCAAATTATCCAGACTATTCAGTCTGATCTGTTTATTGTCGTTTAACTAGACTACCTAATTGGAAAACTCAATCGTTGCTAGAGTACAGAACGGTTGTAAAGCAATTAGTTACGTTTGTCGAACAGTTAATCTCCTTGGACGTTGCTTGTTAAACGCATTAACAGGTACGTTTATTTAGTGGTCACTTATAACTTACAAACTGAATGTTGTCAGGTTTTTAAAAAGTCTTTATTGTAGTAGAGCTTTTTTAAATACAATTATACTATACGAACAGCCTTTTCGTGTGGTGACGGAGTTAGAATACAATTCAACACCCCATATCTTACCCGTGAGTGATCGTACGAGACGACTACGGGATATAAAACGCATCCATGTAAGAGAAGGAAAACTCGAAACAAATCCCTATACAAACACGTCTGACCAGCGTGGTGTAGTAAGTCAATTTCCCTCCCATTGTGGAGGAGGCTCGAGCCCAACAGTGGGGCATATATATTATGAGCTGAGATGAGATGATACGAATAGCACTATATGTAGTAAATATTTAAAAAAAATGCTGTTGGTTTTTGGTGATTCGTTTTACTCTAAACACATTTTTCGTTCTCTTGAAGTGAATCTACTAATGCTCCTTAGCTATTTCACATGGTACACGCAAAAAATAAAAAGAAACGCAGTGACTAATTGTATTCTTACTTCGCCACTATATGAAACATTTAATATAAGAACAACTACAGAAACAAAATTGTTAAATTCAAAGAATAAATAAATAAATAGTAAAGTGTTCAAAACGTTGGGAAATTAAAAATCAAATACAAACGCGATAGAATCCGTAAAAGTAATTTTATTTCAAATGCGTAACATTCGCGTAAAAATCACAAATCATAATGTTATGTCTTTGTTTAAACATCAAATTTCAGTAAATAATCAACAATTAACAACAATCGACTTTACTCTGAATTTTAAAATTGATTAACTTAAACATTTTAGATTATGTCAGTTCTCTTATATTGTGACGACATAATAATAAAGGTCCATTTTCCCATGTCCTTGGGCAATGTAAATAAATCGACAAATGTAATCAGACAACAATGCTGTAAGAGAAAAATACTGGTATACTAACCACCTCATCTTCTATTGTGGCTGATCCCCCGAATAATGAGACGTACATAAATTATAGGTCAAATGGAAAGATATAAAAACTAATTTAGTTCTAGATTAAAAATTATCTTAATATTTTATATAGTTTACCTGGAACAATTGCTCCTTTAATGATTATCTTGAGAAGTGGCAATTAATGTCTATAACTATGTTATTGATCCAGTGTATATCATTGTCCTGCTCTTATCTCAATTACTTGGGGTCGACGCAATATATAGGTACTCCTTTTCCATAGTACATATTGCAAAAGTTATCAGCAATAGTTTTATAACCGGCCGCTTGTCTAACGTCAATCCATCATTTGTATAATGAGATTTAAATTACAGATCGGGTCAGAAAACAAAAAATATCATTAGAGTTGTCTTCTGAAAAGTTTCCAGAAATTTATGCATTTTCTCGTGAAAATCTCAATTGAAGCTTGAAGAGTGAAGTTGTACCCGTTTGATGACAATAAGATGGCGAATACCCCCATTAAATAGGTACTTAAATATCACTTGGCAAACTGTGCGGACGTTAAGTTTTTACTAGTCCTTTTTTTATCATAAAATACTACACTAAAGAACCAATAGATGTATTTCGGGTAACTTTTTAAACTTACAATTAACAGACACTAATTACACTCAGACTAGAAATTTCAGTTGGTATATCGCACAAAGTGTTTTCTTACGTGAGAATCGAACATGCGACTTTACACCGTTGATTGGACTTTGCATCTTTACCACTATATCCTCTATGTAGTCAAAGTCCTTCAGAAATGTGTGATTATTTTATACCTTTGTTAACCTTTTCGTATATAGATATGAGACTGAAAAATAAATATCCTTTGAGTATACTTATATTCTGAACAACAGAGCAGAATTGTAATCCTGTAGAGCGCCATAAAACACCCAATCTAATCGATTGAATAAATCCACTATTTCTCTTGACCCGTGAGAAATATCTTTCGATATACGACCTATGAAACTTGTAATATACAGATTTGATAAATCGATGATCATATATTCTGTTTTAAGTTCGAATTGAAGTAACGTCGGGAGAATTTCAATAAATACAGATTGGCAACGTATAGTAATAGATGCACTATTCTGGTTTTACTTAATCCACTATTACTGATATGATAGTTACATATCTATCTATTGTCTTTGGATCTGCCTGTATATTTTTAAAAGACACCACGCTACACTAAAGAAATAATCCTTGTATTGCGGGAGACTTTACAAACATGGAATTAAAGCAGATAACTTACACCCAGACTCTGAAAAACACTTTGTGGATCCCACGAAGTATTATCCTGCATGGGAATTGAATCCACAGTACTGACACAGAAGGTCGGCTGCTTAACCACAACGACATCTGTGCAGTCATTCCAAAGGCACCAATCTTAATTAACTGTCTAAAAGCGACTATGCCATTTACTGTCAATGCATTTCAATAATGCTGCAAGGATACAATCCTATGTAATAAAATGTTGACTGCACAGATGGCAAAACTCCAGTGACGCCCCAAGCCGAGTTCCGTTCCCCACAGGGGAGCCCCTGGGCGATGTCACTTAAATTACTTTTTTCGGGTTGAGAGCCATCAGCCATCAGCGCTCACCCATTGTCCGCGTAAAGTCGTCAACGCCATCAGCGGCTAACAACGAATCACACACACAAAAAAAAGGTGGCATAACTATTGCTGTGTTGTAGCAGCTATGAATACTATCAACCCTTACATTGCTCATGGACGTCGTAAAAAATGACTAAGAGCTTTACATCGACCAGGGCAACCTGACTCCATCTGATGCCGTCCAGTTAACAATTACATTCCCAAGGAGGGTTGACATTGACATTGTGTTTATTTTAAAAACAAACAGGAAGAACTAATAAACCGTACACTTTTTAACATATTACTAAAAAAATGAAATGTCCGATGGGTCCAAATTACGAAGACACTAAGAATGCATATTTTCTATAAATTAATCTTTAAACGAGCAATTCTATATTTTCAGAATCTCAGCAACGATATTAGCGATTTCTATAAAATTTAGTATGCAAGGTTTCGGGCATGATAGCTAGATCTAGCTCGGTTATATTTATAGAAAATATCGATATGTCAGTGTTTTCAGGCAACTTTTCAGAAAACTATTAGAATGTGAAGGCAAATTTAGCCGTTGTCATTAAAAATAGGTATAGCTCAATTGGAAAATAGAGCAGTCTAATATATCTGTATTAGACTGCTCTATTTCCAACTTTTCCAGCTCCAGTTCGATCTTTGGTTGTCCCTTTTTTATTATTTTCCCCTTTTTAAGTTTTGTATTTCTTTTTCATTATTTTATCAATTATTTTTTTTTAATATCTTAATATATTTTCAATAGAAAATAGACAGCTTAGTTGGGCAATAGTATATCTAATCCAAATAGCTCCGGTTCGCTCTTTGTTGCTCCTATTTTATTATTATCCCATTTTTTAATTTTCTTTTTCATTATTTTATCAATTATTTTTTAAGTATCCAAATATATTTTCTAAGAACTCTGAAAAGAAAATATTAAAATCGGTCATCCAGATATTAAAACAGAAAGATAAATTCTTAAACTCATAAAATAACGTGCAAATGCAAGATAATAGTTCTATATAGTATTGTTTACAATACCAGAGCCCTTCTGATCTGTGTTCTGGTCATATATGTATTTGATTACTCGATAATTAATCACACGTATTGTGTGGCTAGAGGTAACTGATTATACGTATTGTTCGTATACATATTTGGCACAATTGTTTTTTACTTACAGTTAAACCCTTTCGACTGCCCGGACTGGTCACGATCGTCAAAGATTCGGTATCAGTGATTGGCCTAATGGCCATGAGGATGGAATAGGGCGGCTTATATGACGGCATGTGTTCAGATCATAGCCTGCCAAAAAAAGACAGACCTTTTCGACGAACAAAACTAATAGCCATCATCATCTCAACTCATATATGTCCCACTGTTGGGCTTGAGCCTCATCCATAGTGAGAGGGTAATTGACCTACATGGTGCACATTGACCTGCATGGTATACCATGCTGTCAGATGTGTTGATATAAGGTTTTATTTCGAGTTTTCCTTCTTTCGCATATATGTTATATGCGTTTTATATTCCTTAGTCGTCTCGTACGATCACCCACGTGTAAGATATTGGGTGGTGAATTGTATTCTTACTCCATCACCACACGGAAAAATTAATAGTATGAAATACAAAAAAACAATTAACAATATCCCCGTGGAGTTTATGCGTAGTATATAATTTTGAAATTGAAAATTTCAATATGTTTATAAATGAAACTGTGAATGAAAATGGTGCTCTAGTATAATAATTCAATTTACTTCTCGTTATGTGTATAATTTGAAAGAAATATACCTAAGAATAAAGTAATTATTTAAACAATATTAAAACGATTAGTTATTATTCATGAGAGTTTGAGGAAGAGTTAACTGAATGTATGTATGATTACTACCACTACGGGGAGTGTGCCTATTTCTCTGGATGGCACTTTTATTTATGCATGAACCAGCGCCCCCAAACTTTTGTTAATTATGACTCAGTTGTACACTTAAACATTGGAAATTTATAGCTGTATATCAGATTTCATATTGTTTTGACGTAAGTCATAACGTAGCCGTAAAAAAAGTGTGTGTGTCAGCTCCGACGCACGACTGGAGTTTACTCCTTAAGTACGATTATCAAAACAGGCGCAAAAAAAGCTCATTTGACTAAATATTAAAACTGTTCCGTGAAGTATTATCTCACGTCAGAAAGTGAAAGGTGCGCAGAATAGGTTGTGCACCAAAAACGTAACGAGGTCATTCGATCACTAGATTTTACTCGTCAAATTTTTCTCATACCGGGCGCCTTATATGAAAATCAATTTTTAAGGAGTAAACTCCAATAAAAAGACAATTCTTTCTTAATAGATTTAAAAAAATGTATTTTGCTTAATACAGACGTCATCATTATTATTATTCTGCTCTTATCCCAATTCTTTGGGATCGACACAATATGTACTCTTCTTCTATTAAACATATTGCAAAAGTTTTGGCAATAATTTAGTTGCCGTCAATACTCCTTGGGAATGTAATCATTGACCAGATGGCATCAGATGGAATTGGCCCAGGTCGATTTAAATTTCTTAGTCGTCTTTTACGTCACCCAGAAGTTATATAAAGGTTGGTATTGTTCGTAGCCGCCACCACACAATAAAACAAACGTTGTATTTACTTAAGAGTAATAGCTAGACTTTGTTAAAATAGTATATTTCGTTCGGTAAACTTAGGAGGAGCATCTAGTCCAATATGCTGCAGTATCTGAAAACAAAGGTTTTTAACAAGTGTGTGTTACAGGCGATGACTTACGGCACTGAAACGTGGTCTTTAAATGTGGGCCCCATAAAAAGGCTAAAAGTCGCTCAGCATGTTTCGGACAGGGCTATGCTTGGTCTCAGTCTATGGTCTTAGTTTGATAAAATCCTAAATACGGATATCTGAAGAAGAACGGGTGTAACCAATATAGCACGAATAATTAGCACGTTGAAATGGCAGATTACATCGTGTAGAACCGTCAACCGTTGAGGAAGAAAGGTTTTCGAGTGGTGATCGCGAAATGGATGACGCAGCGTATAACGACCTCTACTAGGTGGACTGACGACATCATAAAAGTCGCAAGGTGCCGTTGGATGCAGGTGGCATAATTAAAGTTCTGACTGGCTTTTTGTGGGAAGGTCAATGTCTAATAGTTGACGCCTGTGGGTGGATGGACGAAATTCCGAATCTGATTCTTAACTTCTTTTAAGTTATGAAATTTCATGTAAATATTATATTATGTCAGCTATTAATTTTTATGGCATATATGATATAGCGCTTTCGAATATTGAAATATTTTATATCGCTAATTAATACATATATGGGTTAACTGGCGCTTTTATTTTATTTTTATATGGAGTTAAAATACGATTCACCTTTTCATATATTGCGTCTGCGTGTCATAAAAACGACTATGAGATATAATATATATACAGTATTGACTACACAGATAGCATAGTGGTTATGGTATGGACCTACTGTGCCAGTACCGTGGGTTCTATTCTCATGCGGGACAATAATTTGTGCGATCCACTAATTGTTGTCCTGAGCCTGGGTGTAATTAGTGTCGGTTTAATGGTATATGTTTATAGTCCCCCAGTTGTAAGTCCCCCGCAATACAACGATTATTTTTTTAGTGCAGGGTCTTTTAAAAAGAAACTTCTAACGAGCGTGGTTAATAGAATAGTAGATCAATTTTCTTCCCATTGTGAAGGAGACTCGAGCCTAGCCATAGGATTTATATGAGTTAATGATGATTATCGCATGTAATATATAAAAATTATATGTTATAACATCCAAGCTCTATATACAGGGTGGAAGTGGACAGTTCCCGAAAACAACTACTAGTCCTACTTGTAATAATAGGCTATAAAAAAAATCGATTCGGATGTAAAATATTTTTTTGTTTCACAACGAATTTTAAGTTTTTTTCATACTCCATCGTATTAGGACAGTGCCATGTAACGATAATTCCATAAAAAATACGTAACTTTACTCAGATGAGAAAAGACGCAATCTATTTAAAACTCACGATCATAACATGTTCAAGAGTTCAACGACCTCGCGTGGTGAAAAAAAAAATTTTCTTCCGAATCCATTTTTTTTTCTAGTCTATCATCACAAGTAGGACTAGTAGGGTCCCCTATCTTTGTTTTCGGGAGCGGTCCACTTCCATCCTGTATATATAAACTATACAGAATTTAAGCCTCATTGAACATTTTTCTATTTTTATTGCTTACCACCAGTAAACAAGCAAACAGCATACTCATGGTTGCTGCTCATGGACCTTAGCAATGTCAACGGTACAGTTAGACCGCTGCCTACCAATCCAAACCCACCCAAAAAGTTGGGCTTCCGACTCTTTCGATCACCGAACGAGCACAGCAGCACATTGCTACTGCTCAGACGTTGATTTTCTGCGAGAATGTGGTACTACCCCGGACAGACCGACCAGTGATTCTAGATAGAAAACTGACAAGTATGGCCCTTTTTTTCTTTTATTTTTGCGGTGGGCTATGGATGCATCTCGCCCCCACCAAATCGGTCTGGGGTGATGGAAGAGGCAGCGCGTGACCTCATAGACTCACTATACAAACTCCTCTCTTCGCCGTGCGAGCGGGCCACCGGTACCCGATCTTTGTCTTCGGTGGACAAGTATGGCCCTGCCAATATTAAACTGAGTAATATTATAATCGTCTATCATAAAATATCTATAATATTTTTACCCTCCATCTTTGATATAATTTCTTAGAACTTTCATGTTCTCTACACAGTTGTCTAGCTCAATAAGTGTATTCCTTTGTGTCTGCAATTGCAATAACGTTTGAGAAAACAGCTGTTTCAACCAGAACTTTATTATATGTGACTCCTTTTTAACCCCCGACACAAAAAGAGGAGAGTTATAAGTTTGACGTATCTGTGTGGCTGCATGTCTGTTTATACCATCGTAGTTCCTAAACGATTGGACCGATTATGATGCCGTTTCTTTTATATAAGACCTAATAGGATCGAGATGATAGTCACCTAATGTAATTTTCTAGCGCCTACTAGTATCAAAATTACGTTTTTATTACATTTATACTATTTTTACTCCTTTTACAGTAATAACACCATCAAAATTACTTTTATGCCTATCGTCGTCAGACCTTCTTAAAATAACGTTCGAAAATTAAATTATAAATTCAGGTTCATCTGCCCAGCGATCAAACCATACAGGTAACATTAAATACGAGTATGTCTATGTTTCCGTGTGGTAACGGAGTAAGAATGCTATTCACCACCCCATATCTTACCCTTGGGTGATCGTACGAGACGACTAAGGGATATAAAACGCATATAACATCTAGGCGAGAGAAGGATAACTCGAAACAAAACCCTATACCAACACGGTATAGTAGGTTCGTCGATCAGCGCGGTATAGTAGGTTAATTTCCCTCCCATTACGAAGGAGGCCCGAGCCCAACAGTGGGACGTTTATGGGCTGTGATGATGATGATGTCTATATTCTGTTTCGCTATTCAGATAGTCATATTTACAAATAGTAGGTCCACTATATTATTTTATAATAAACAGACTAGACATAATATAGATATGAAAATATTCTCAGACAGCAACTACTTACAGTAACATCAAAACTACAAATTTCATAACATATTTTTGAGATGAAAAGATTCTCTTTCAAAGGAATACGATGCATACTGTGTTTCTAAGCGTCGCACTTATGGAGTTATCAGCTTATATTCAGTTACTGGAATGAATCCTGCTCGTATTTCAGCAGTTGACATGTACAAACCTACACATGTCATATTACACGTAAAGTATGTATCTTATACTACACTGAAAACAAGGTATTTTAGTATATAATTAACTGTTAAAATAATTTATTTAATCTTTATATAGACATATAATAAATCGCTTACATTTATATCTGACTAAACTGGTCCTAATTGCTACTATTGCACTTACTAAGCAGCATTATGTTAGAAGTCTAAGAATTAAATTCCATTTTTTTTTATATTTCTTTTCCGTGTGGTGACGGAGTAAGAATACTATTCACCATCCCATATCTTACCCGTGGGTGATCGTATGAGACGACAAAGGGATATAAAGCGCATATAACATCTATGCGAGAGAAGGAAAACTAGAAACAAAACCCTATATCAACACGTCTGACCAGCGCGGTATAGTAGGTTAATTTCTCTCCCATTACGGAGGAGGCCCGAACCCAACAGTGGGATATTTAAGGGCTGTGATGATGATGATGATTATATTTCTAGAGAAAGACGTCTGTTGTGTTGGCAAGCTTTTAAATTTTATCAACATTTAAGAACAAAATCGTTCTTCAAAGCCCATTTATAAAGGCAGCCAATTATTTATGAAAATCTTAACTGTGCGGGGAGCGGTGTTTTTTTATCTTTAAAGTGTTAAGATAATGAACAATTTTGATTTAATACACACCTTGTGGGATTCATACCGCCATCATTTACAAAAATATCCATTTACTTGCCTCTCAACTATCGCTGCTTACCGGCACTGCTACACGTATACGATATTGCACTCCTAACCAGGTGGATAGAAGATTTAATAAAAACTTTATAGAACCGTTGAATTCAAGCAACACAGGACTGGCAATCTACAGGTATGTGGAATTTCTATGGAATGTTTTATCCTTCTTCAACAGTGGACAACAATGGATAGATAAAACGTACTAATAGTATTTTAAAATAACTCGCGAATCTTATCTTAGTTCCTGTTCCATTCACCTACATTTTTTTCATTTATTTCTGTATTCTATATAATAAAATATTTTGTAAGATAGAGATAAATGCGTCGAGAACTGCGATACCTGTAAGATATAAAACGAAGTAGAAACATTTTTCAGCTCAGATTGTATTACTCAAGCTTAGAGATGCGGATAAATTTAGCGTAAATGAACCTGATACTGCCTCGATCACGAGGAAGGAAGGCAAATAGTAGCGAGAAATAAGGATTTCAGTTAAAATTAAACTATAACGTTTATAAAAATATACAGTTTGTGTAAATCAAAAATTTATTATGTCGTTGAATAGTAATTGCCTTCTTTTAATAAGTATTATTTCAAGCTTTTTTTTTTTGCGGTGGACTATGGATATGTTCGCGTCCCGCCAAATTAGTCCGGAGCGACGAAAGAGGCGCGCAACCCCATAGACCCGCCCTACAAGAACATCTCTCTTCGCCGTGCGAGCGGGCCACCGGTACCCGATCTTTGTCTTCGGTGGCCCGCCCGGCAATGTATTATTTTAAGCTGAGGAGGTTATTCATTTTGTTTGAAGGCGCTAATCTTAAGAAGTTAGTCTTCAGAAAATAAAAAAAAATGTTAACAAATGTGACAAAAGAAAATATGACATACATCTTAATGGTAAATTATATGTTACAATAACCATTAAGTTGTATGCAGTTGCCGTTGTCATAGCAACTGCTGACAAAACTATTATAGATATATATCTAATTATTATTATTGTTTTCAAAATATCATTATTATTATTATCTATATACATCTATATGTATAATAATAATAATGA
Organism: Lymantria monacha; assembly: GCA_905163515.2. Classification (NCBI taxonomy): domain Eukaryota; kingdom Metazoa; phylum Arthropoda; class Insecta; order Lepidoptera; family Erebidae; genus Lymantria; species Lymantria monacha. Next base: position 23,000,445 of record LR991091.1, read on the forward strand.
TATTTTGGACATGTGGGATGTGGAAACGGCAATTGTTGTACCAATAGTAATTTCAATGAACGGTTTAAGCCGAGCGTTGACCAACCCCTAAAGAGGCTAACGTTAGGTGGTAACATTGGGGGTCTGATGCAGGAAGCGATATATATTATACCTATACCGCCGCCGGTGATTAAAGCTCATAAAAAGACTTTCTCTTGAGAAAGTTCCTCTCTTTCTGAGCTTTAATCACCGGCGGCTTGATCCTACTATTCTTTGCTGGTGGGTCAGTATACATTCCGCTGTTGGGCTCCAGAACCGTCTGTAATAGGAGGCAAGTTGACCTACAATACTAAGCTGACCAGACATATAAGAGAAAGTTTGAAAGTTGCGCCAGTGACGAAAAAGTTAAGGAGTGAAAGATTGACATGGTATGGACATGTGATGAGACGGGATGAAAGTAATGTTGTGAGGAAAGTTTTAAGTATGAATGTTGAAGGCTTAAGGGGTAAGGGAAGACCGAAGAAAAGATGGATGGACTACGTGAAACATGACATGGATAGACAAGGAGTGACCACAGAGATGACGTCTGATAGAGTTGTATGAAAGAAGAAGACATATTGTGTCGACCCCAAATAAATTGGGATAAGAGCAAGTTGATGATGATGACTAAGCTGACCAGACCGGGTTAATACATACAATGGTTTAATTCGAGTTTTTCTAGTATATATGCTATATGCATATTATATTCTTTAATCGTCTCCTACAATCATACACGGGTAAGATAGAGAGTGATAAATTCTATTCTTAATCCTTCATCACACGGCAAATATAAATATTTGATTCTTTTTTTTTTTGCTTAGAAAATGTATTAAATTGTTAGAAATTTAAATAAAAATAATAATAACTTAGGTATTGACATGACATAATAATATTATATACATAAACCAAACTACTGGCATGGCTAGTTTTTTTTAATGTCTATGTGGCATTTTTTTTTATGTGTGTGACTTAGTTATTAGCAGCAGATGGCTATGAACTACTTTACCCGGACTGTGGGTGAGCGCTGATGGCTATCAATCAGAATCTATGTGGCGTGTATGACACCTAAGTTTTTATACGATCCACAAACGTTTAATTATCATATCCTTTAAAAATAATTTATATCAATAATGTCATTTATATATAAACGTACATTATTAAACATTATTATATTTTACCCGCGTTTATTCCTAGTAATAGGATCACATTGTTGACAGTTTTCTATCTACAGCCGCAAGGCGAACCGTCCGGGGTAGTACCACACTCTCGCAGAAAATCGACGCCTGAGCAGTGGGAATGTACTGCTGTAATTCGTTCTGTGAGCAAGAGAGCCGAAAGCCCAACTTTCTGGGTGGGTTTGGGCTTTTTATTTGTAGACAGTGGCCTAGCTTTACCCCTTTTTTTTTGCGGTGGGTTATAGACGTCACACCCTGCCAAATCGGTCCGGGGTGACGGAAGAGGCGGCGCGCAACCCCATTGACCCACCCTGCAAGCACCTCTTCTTCGCCGTGCGAGCGGGCCACCGGCACCCGATCTTTGTCTTCGGTGGCCTAGCTTTACCCCTGGTATTGCAAAGGTCCGTGAGCGACAGTAACATTTACCATCACATGTGCTGCTTACTCGTTTGCCACCAAGAGCAATAAATCTTTGTCTTGTATCTTTATTTTTTGTAAATTTCTTTATTACGTTGTATCTTCCTAAGGAATGAAGTAATTTGGACCGATAAGGTATCGTTATATTCGTTGTAAAAAAAGGCGTTAGAAAAATATAATTTTTGGAGTGAAATAACAATACGGTAATAAATAATTTAACCAAACTTATGAATCCAATTGCAAATTATTAACCGAAACAAAATCAACGGGTTCCACTTGCAACGAGACAATGCGGGTATATTTAGCTTAGACGTTCAGTTCATAATACATTCTTGTGAACCAAAGTGAAGTTAGCTTTGTTTATACATAGTATATTTTAATCTATTTTCTATTCTCACTCTTGGTCCTTTTAGAATGCATGTGCATTACTTTTAAATTATTTTTTAGCAGTCGCATATTTGATTTTTTACATACATACATGTCATCACGCCATATCCCTTGCAGTGTAGGTAGATAGAAAAGAGTGCCAGAGAACTCTATCCTTGCATACTTCACTCGCTGCCTCAACATTCATAATTCTCTCTATACACAACAAATACACGCTCGCCGGTTTCGGAGACTCTTGACTCCACCTTCCTTTAGTACGTGAACAATCTGGTCTAGGTAGGTTAGTCTCGGTCTCCCCCGGTACCTACATCCTTCCACTTTCGCATTGTATATCTTCTTAACCAGACGTTCGTTCGGCATTCTTTCGCATCTTTACACCAATACTCTCTTTCATACCCACTCGCTCTCTTACGTCGTCGTTATGAATGTATGTATGTATGTTTGATTTTTTAATTATTTATTATTGTACTCTTATCTCAATTAGTGATAATCAGTACATCAGGTCGGCACCGATTATTGCCATGAGTTTATAGGGCTGCTCTGCCCATGCCACACAGACCTCGAACGTAGGCTGTGCTGTGTCCTCGACACAATTGCAATGGTGGCAAAATAATGTACGTATGTAGTACGTGTCGAAACAACCATAACTTGACAAGACTTGGACCAGCTGGAAAGATCTTCGTGCTACTGTCACAACCACTCCATCAATGCCATTTGGAGGGCCTCGACGGTTCGAACACCTAACTAAGAACTTTCAAGCTGACCCTGCCGAATGGGCAATGACGTATCGTTGCCCTGCTAGGTGGCCAACAAGCTGGGAGTGACATTGGCGCCCCCAGTAAGGAACATCATAGACTTAAAAAACTAAATATATTTAACTTTTTCCTTTTAAAAACAATAATTAAAAACATTGTTTGCAATTATAATGCGACTTTAAGATCGCACATTTTTTTTAATAAAAATATTAATAGCACTTACGAAATTGTGGAGAAGCCGCATTTAAGGGTCCTTGCGAAATACAAGTTGTAGTAAATACAAATCAGCTCTTTGAAGCGAATTTTGTGCTTATTAAAGATGATATCAAAAGCTACCTTTATTATGAATTGTTTTCTTATTATTAAAAAGGCCGAATTAAAATGCAAGATAAATTCACAGTAGAGGAACAGATGGTATTCCTAATGGAATTATATTATAATGAGATTTTTAAATCTTTTACATTTCAAATTACTAAAATTTAGCATTTAATATGCTTTATTATTTATAAAAAACCCGATTACGAAGCGAAAAATGATGTCACAAGTGGGATTCGAACCCACACTTATTGGAAATTCGTCCCAATCGTGCTGCCACTTACACCACCGTGAGCTATTGTAGGACATTCAAATCTCGCTTCGTATTATATTTACGTTTTTGAGGAGACGTGCGCCATCTACCTGACAATGTTTACATATTGTATGGGCTTAATACTTCAAACTTTGCAGTTAGAATTGTATTAAACGATGACACAACCTTGTTATTCAAATTACTGAAGTTTAGCATTTAATATGCTTAAGCCTACTTCCTACTAATATTATAAACGTGAAAGTTTGTAATAATGTATGGATGTGAACATCTTTGTTGCTCTTTCACGCAAAAACTAACGAATTGATTTTGATGAAACTTTACAGTAATATAGCTTACATCAGAATAACACATAGGCTATAATTTATAAAGATATTTTGTAAATTGGCTAAAATATAACGATAAAAATCGCTTAAGACAGAAAAAATCGCCCATCTGCGAGTTATTTTTGCATACGCTGCAAAGATCTTGAAAGTTAGACAAATGTTATGTATTATGGAAATGTACCTCTTAAATAGTTTTACAAAAAAGTCCGCAACAGCATATATCTATTTTTAATATTTAAGCATTTATTGTTAAAATAGTAAATTAAAAATTCAAAATAATTTGGTATTTATTGCCGATGCACATTTTATAGTAACAAATTGATTCTTATGCAAACAAATGCTTTTATTGCTTTCGATATTTAAAGTACATATTTTTTGCTTTTTACCGCGTGTCGTTTGGTACAATGTTTCAAAAGTTAGAACAATAAGAGTGCGCAGTGCTGTGGTCAGGTAGCAACCGGGCGCACTACAGAAATATGGCAAGAAATCTATGATCGCCGATTGTGCGACCCGAACACAAGTAAAGACGTGAGAGCAGTCATCGTTGATGATTGTTGTATTTTTGACAGCACTATCGATTTGTTAATAACATACTATACCTGTATATAATAGATAGGTATTGAAATTTTGTGATATGAAACATCTTTTTGCGCGCCTTGGCAGTAAAATTATGTCGACTACTGGAAATGATAGATTGGGTTAGGTAGGTACTAAGGTAAATGTGGTCATGCCGTGATACTACGCCGCTATTCTCTATTCATTTGTGTGTGCGCGCGTATGACAGCTGTAGCTGTCTAACATAAGTGTAACATTAAATCCTTACTAATATCTATTATAAATGCGAAAATAACTCTGTCTGTCTGTCACTCTTTCAAGCCAACACTACTCAACCGATCTAAATGAAATTTGGAACACAGATAGTCTAGAGCCTGATAAAGGACATAGGCTACTTTTTAATGCAAAAAAGGATTGTAAAGGGGGATGAAAAGTTGTAAGGAAGTATCGTCATTTTTAAAGCCAGAAGCTTGAAATTTATTTTTAGGCTATTGATTAGATATAAATAAATATGACATTAACATGTTGTAAAAAATTACCCTTAAGGGGTAAAATAAAAATAAGGGATGAAAATCTTTAGTAAAGTAACCTTTTACGCGGGCGAAGCCGCGGGCAGAAGCTAGTTATTTATAAAAACCCGATTACTAATTGAATCTTTTACATTTATGTAATGAAGCGTTAATTCTATTATATAATAATTGTTTATTAATTATTATATAATAGCAAATATAATATATATTAAATGATTTTAAAAAATAAGTTTTGATGAAGATTTATAAAAGTATTGTAAAAAAATATAGAGAAGAGAACAAAAAAAGACAGAATGACTTATTGGACACTATAGTGCGCGAATTCAGATACACACAAGATTGTAGATAAAATAACAAAATAGGGCGACACAGGATTTTGTAATTTACAATAACAGTAATATGTAAAAACGCGACCTTTCAATGTATATCCTTAAATATAAGAATAATATTTGTTTTCATTTATTTAGCATAGATAGAATTATCTTTATAGGCCTAAAGCAATAGCATAGTAACGAAAATTAACTCATTATCATAAAAGTACATCGCGTCATATTATTTTGTTTATTATTATTATTCATACATCTAAACATTTCTGCTGTGTGGTAGCGACTAAGAATTCCCTACTTTGCTCCCAACCGTAAGGGTTTGCTCGTGGATGTCGTAAAAGACGACTAAGAGCCTTATAATGACCTGGGCCAACTCAATCTGATGCCGTTTGGTCAACAATTACATTCCCACGGAAGCTTGACGTCTGGCAGACGGCCGGTCATAAAACAATTGCCAATAATAACTTTTGCAATATGTACTATGAAAGAAAAGTACATATTGTATCGACCCCAAGTAGTTGAGATAAGAGTAGCAGAATGATGATGATGACATCTAAACATTTCTGTAACAGATAATATAAAAGGCGATCTTTGTGAATTCATTCGCGTTACAGCAGAATATATGTATTTGACCTTGGAAACATAATTTAAAGAATGATGTAAGCACGACAGTGGCGCCACCTGTAATAGGTTTGTGCGGCCGCAGGTCATTGCCGGCAGGCGTTGTGGTCGTCTTCGCTACACAAGATAGGGGGTCGTCTTCGCTACACAAGGAGGCAATCGCAAAATATCTTCTAATTCTCAGTCCATTATAACCAATCATACCCAAAATATTAAGTTGGATACCACAGTGGATAATGGTTATATACATATAAGGGGCCATTCATAAATTATGTAAGATGTTAATAGGTGGCTGAATATTATAACTTCTTACTATTGTAGTTAGGGGGTCGTGAACCTGATATTACGTAAGATATTAAATTGAAAATTACTAATTTTAGTCACAACTGTGATAGATTAATAAGATTAATGTTATTGCAGTGAGTTAATGATACTTGTTGTAAGAGTATTGTAATAAAAGATATTTTCAGAATAAACGGAGTTATATTTGATTAATAGGGCATTTCTTACAAAAAATCTTATTAAGGGGCAGGAGGGAGTAGTTGCAATCTTATGATGTCTTACAGTGGGAGGAGAGGGGCCAAATCATTCTTCAAAATTCCTTTACATAATTTATGAACAGTCCCTAATCAATGACAATCCTTTCTTCGTTTTATTACCATTGTTTTACGACAATAATTACATAAGTTACGCCACGCAGATGGATAATTAAAACCTTATTGTTGATGTTGTAATATAGTTTTTATCTACGTGGTGATGGCGTAAAAATACAATGGTAACCACTCTTACTTTTCTATAGGCATTTTCAAATCACTTTAAGAAGAAACAGCAGATAACATCATTTAAAATAAAACTCTATACTAAGTTAATCTGGTCTTCGACTTTTTTTATCGTGTTTTAGCTATTACCCGGCTTTCACAGCTTAGCCTGGACTATAAGTGAGCGCCGAGGGCTCCCAACCCGGAAAAAGCTTTAAGCGACATCGTCCAATACTCCGTATGTGGGAAACGAACCTTAGCTTGGAGCGTCGCTGATGGTAAAGTGGGGGCGTACCCACGTTTGAATTTTTCACTGCCTAGCCTTCTTTTTTTTTTTTTGTTGGACCAGTAATGTTAGCCTCAGATGGCTGTTACATCCTTACGCGGACTAGTGGTGAGCGCAGAGGGCTCTTAACCCAAAACATTTAAGCAACGGGGCCCAAGGAAATCCCTTTGAGATACGAACCTTGGCTTGTATGTCTGGCCTTCGGGACAGTGTTGACATTTATAAGCTAATTTCCATGTGGATGGACTCACTTGGTGGTACCAATTAAGACATATATTAGCTAAAAAAAGCAAAAGAATTAATTTTAGAATACTTAGTCAAGTTCATTATTTATTAGAATATAAAATTTACAACGGTGTGTCAACACTAACAATTGTATTTAAAAAAAAAATAAGTATCTATAGAGACGCGCCTATTCTTATCTTGACTTGCAAATTGCGACGGCAAAGAAAATGTTTTATTATTCTACTTGAAAACGTAATGCGTATCATTAGTCGTTTTCTGTAGCCCTTTGTAGAGCTTCAGATAACATAATTTAGTTCAATTTAGAATCTATGTATGTTGAAAGCTATGTAGCAACATCTATTATATTGCAATTAATTAATTTGTAATTTAATTTGAATACATACTATAATATTTGCTTTAGATTTGGTAAATTAATATCACTACTCAAATAATTGATTTTGATATAAACTTTAATGTATTATTAAATGTTAATAGATTTTAAAATAACATACATGTATAGTTACAATTATATATTTATTTATCTTTAGTTGTGTGTGTAGCAGGTAGATATAAATCTCTGCAATAACGATGACTTGTTAGACGTGAGACACCCTAGTCCTCCCATAAATGCTGTAAAGTGTTCGAAACGTTGGGAAATTAAAAATTAATTATGCGATAAAATACTTGAAAATAGTTTTTAGTTCATCTTTTGTTATTCCACTTTACAAATACAAGACTTTAAAAATAGATATATTTAGAATAAACAATCGTATAGAAAATATTACTGAGTTCATATTCTCGGCCCATTATTCATGCCTCCGTAATAGGAAGGAAATTAACCTACTATACCACGTTGATCAAACATGTTGGTATAGAGTTTTGTTTCGAGATTTCCTTCTCTTGCATAGATATTATATACGTTTTATATCCCTTAGTCGTCTCTTTCAATCACCCACAGGTAAGATAAGGGGTGGTGAGTTGTATTCTTAATCTATCACTACACGGAAATTAAAGCCAATTATTAAACACGGGATTTCTCCGTATAAGGGCAATTATACTACTATACCAGGTGAGAAAACTCATTGGCATATATGGTTTTTATTTCGAACTCCTCATCTCTTATTTTTTCATCATCATAATCAACATCATCATAGCTTCTACTGTTGGGCTTTCGCCTCCGTAATAATCGAGATCAATTAAATATTACGCTGTTATTAAATATTATATACAATATTACTCTGACCAGACTGCTTGGTATAGTGTTATATTTCCAGTTTGCCTTTGTCTTGCAGTATAACACAATATCTACATATCAAATCCCTTAGTTTTCTTTTACGATACCAGCAGAAAGGAAAGGGGAATAAACATACATACCTACATATCATCACGCCATATCCCTTGCAGGGTAGGCAGAGAGAACAGAGTGCCAGTGAACTCTATCCTTGCATACTTCACTCGCTTCCTCAACATTCATAGTTCTCTTTATACACGCACGCCGGTTTCGGAGACTCTTGACTCCACCTTCCTTCAGTAGGTGACCAATTTGGTCTAGGTAAGTTAGTTTTGGTCTCAAGGGGAATAAAAGCGGATAAAAAAAAACAAAATTATATCAGCAGTACCGAAGATAACTTTTTAAATGCAAATTAACATATTTAACATATTGTAATATATATTTAAACGTAGAAATACCTTTGAATTTCATATACCAAAATTTGAGCAAAAATTACTTATTTGCCTTTTACAGTATCCAAAACTTTACTTCGGCTCCCAAACATGAAAGGTTTATTGCTTTTCAGCTCGGACTTTATGCGGACGGATACTTATATATCCTTGTTATGGGTAAATTTCTCTTCCAAAGCAATCTTAAAGAAAAGAATACAAATGAAAAATTTCAATAAACATTTCACTTTTGAAACACACTTTTGAAATAAAACTATTTTTACGGATTCTATCGTGTTTGTATTTGATTTTTAATTTCCCGACGTTTCGAATACTTTACAGTGATCATGGTCACGGGAGGACTGAGTCCTCCACTTTATAGTGTCCATGGTCACAGGCGGACTAACGACGACGTGACCATGACTGTAGTGTTAGAAATGTCGGGATATTAAAAATCAAATACAAACGCGATAGAATCCATAAAAATAGTTTTATTTCAAATGTTATTACACTCGCGTAAATATCAGCAATCAAGATACTTTATCTATAATTTACATTGTAACAAATTGATGGAATCCATAACCCAAAAGTGACCAATACCATTCCATTGATGCTTTAGTTCAAATAATTTCACTTTATTATCGACTTCACAAAAGAAGGAGGTTTTCATTTCGATTATATTTAGTTTTTATGGATGTTCGACTATAACTTCTTCGTTTATTAGATAATTCTTTTTTTATATGGAAAGATGTAGATATCGGGGAAGACCGAGACTAACCTACCCAGACCAGATTGGTCACGTACTGAAGGAAGGTGGAGTCAAGACTCTCCGAAAGCGGCGAGGGTGTATGAAGAGAATTATGAATGTTGAGGAAGCGAGTGAAGTATACAAGGATAGAGTTCTCTGGAACTCTGTTCTCTCTGCCTTCCCTGCAAGGGATATGGCGTGATGATATGTATGTATGTTATGTTGTAAAAGGGATACTACAAGAATGATTCTATTCTAATTTGAATGGCGTTCGACGTTGAATTTCAAAGTTATACTGGGAAACGCTTCAAATTAAACAGGAAGTGCGTAGTGAAAGAGATTTTGGTAGATTTACGACTCCAAAAAACTTATTATGTAATGAAGTTGGTTAATTTTTATTGTTATTATTTAGACTAAATAAATAAATTATTAGTTTGTTCATGCATAGAATTCCAATAGCTTTCTTGTTCATAAGTTTTCTAAAGGGTAACATTTAAATGATAAAATTCTATATAGGACTAGCAAACCCAGCCCGTTGGTTTGTTTGTAGAAGTCGATATATCACAACGTCGTCTAGTGGCGAGTTACATCAATGAGGATAGCGTATAAACCTTCTCCGTGAAAAAATACATATATGTTTTCATAATGATCGGTCAAATAGTTTCTGAGTTTAGCGATGTCATACCTATATACAAATATCCTCTTTTATAAATATAGATAATATGATAATCTCGTTGGTTTATTGGCAAATTCTTGCAATTGTCAACAATTAGAGACCAAAAATTATTATCAATATATTAATTACTATAACGTTATAGAAATACGCTCTCTATAATTATACCCAATATACGACAGTACTATCCGTGTGGTGACGGAGTAAGAATACAATTCACCACCCCCTATATTACCCGTGGGTGATCGTAAGAGACGACTAAAGGATATAAAACGCATATAACATCAAGCAAGAGAAGGAAAACTCGAAACAAAACCCTATATCAACACGTCTGACCAGCGCGGTATAGTAGGTTAATTACCTTCCCATTGCGGAAGAGGCCCGAGCCCAACAGTGGGACATATATAGTATATGATGATGATGATGACGACAGTACTACTTCCTATTGTGTTGTACTAAAAATAAATATAACAATAGGTGACTGTCCCATTCATCTGCCTACTATATCAGGATAAAGAAGTTCAAAGCGAATTCAGCGTCAACTCCATTTTAAGTGCAGTTTTTGTGAGGACCCTATATCAAATAATGGACAATTTTAATAGTGGACCTCGATACATTGTTCGAAGAACGATTCGAGTTTTCAAATTGGTTCTCCCAAACAAATTTAAATAAGCATAGAATTAAATTGGCATTGTTAAACCGCCCAATAGACAGAGCTCGGGCAAGTTAAACTCCTTTATAAAGCTATACAATAAGGGGTTGATGGCCCATTCGGCATGACTACACAGAGCTATTTCATCACATTTATTTTATTACGACTCAGTCAGCAATGAATTTAAAAAATGAGCCTGTAGACTTGTTACACTATAAAACCAATGGAGATTCTTGGATTCAGTTCGTGATTTACAAATTTTCTCGACAATTTTGCTGGCTTTAAATACGTACTTGGATTGATATCTAAACGAATATATATTTTTTTCTGGCATAAAAAATTTAATTATGTTTTTATAGACTTTAAGAGACTAAGCTCTCAATTCAATTGTAAATTTTTAAAACGTGTTCGGGCTTAATTTCTTTGTTTTTAAACTAATTTAGATGATGATTTTTTTTTTTAAATAAATATACATACATACATATCATCACGCCATATCCCTTGCAGGGTAGGCAGAGAGAACAGAGTGCCAGAGAACTCTATCTCTGCATACTTCACTCGCTTCCTCAACATTCATAATTCTCTTCATACACGCTCGCCGGTTTCGGAGACTCTTGACTCCACCTTCCTTCAGTACATGACCAATCTGGTCTAGGTAGGTTAGTCTCGGTCTCCCTCGGTACCTACATCCTTCCACTTTCGCATTGTATATCTTCTTAACCAGACGTTCTTTCGGCATTCTTTCCACATGTCCAAACCATCGGAGCATTCCTTTTCGCATCTTTAAACCAATACTCTCTTTCATACCTCCTCGCTCTCTTACGTCGTCATTACGAATGCGGTCGGTCAGCCTAACTCCACAGATTTTCCGCAGAGATCGCATTTCGACCGCATTAATTTTACTTTCATACTCTTTTCTGCATACCCAACTCTCGCTTCCATACAGTAATGTTGGGACAAGCACTGCGTTATGTATTGTTATACGTGCCTTCTGGCTGAGGTGGTGGCTGCCGAGAAGTTGCCCCAACGCTCCGTTCACTCTATTTCCCGCATTCACTCTTCGCTCTATATCAGTGGTGTACCTTCCATCTCGGCTAAATCCACATCCAAGATATACAAATTCATCCACTTGCTCTAGTACATCATTACCTATTGTTACTCTTACATCTGTTCTGGCTTCATCTCTTTCAAAGACCATTATTTTGGTTTTGCTCACATTCACGCGTAGACCCTTTTTCTTACAATCTTCTGTCATTGTGTCGACTAGGGTCTGCAGGTAATAATAAATATCATATAATAATAATAAATATCCTCAATGTGTATAATACCATACATAGGTGATTACATTTAGAATAAGGACTTATTCATCACGTAGTGAGGCTGCCAGTTGATGAGAGGATGGGTACCCGAAAAAGTAACCCACCACTAAAATAGCAGTGGTACCGGCGAGTTAGAAAAAAAAGGGTTGCTGTAACATCAGCTCTACATGGAGTGATCTGATCCGGTATGGCACATTGGTTATACACAGAGAGTCGCGGACCTGGGGATGGAAATGCAACAACTAGTGCTTTCTCATAGTACTTGAAGGCAAAGATTGTTAAGTCAGACCGTTGTATTTCTATGAATATCTATGACACGGATCAGCTTACGCCTGGAGAATTTGCCGATTGGCGAGGCGAAGCGACGCTCATTAGGCAATCCTACTGGACAAGTTTAAGCTCATTGTCAGAACTATAGAACCCATCCGGGCGATTTTGTGGACACGCATAGAGCAGCAGCAGGATTTTCTTCCTGCATAACTTATAAGTAATTGCAAATGAAAAAGCATTTGTTAAATATAGAACCCAACAGGGCACTTACATATTATCAATTTTAACAAACATTTAAATCAACTCAATAAACTACCATCGAATCAAAACCGGACCGCCACAAAGAAATAAATAAGCTTTTAAGCAATATACGTGTAGCAATACATAACGCAGTGCTTGTCCCAACATAACATACACATAACTATATGGAAGCGAGAGTTGGGTATGCAGAAAAGAGCATGAAACTAAAATTAATGCGGTCGAAATGCGATCTCTACGGAAAATCGAAGTGGAGTTAGGCTGACCGATCGCATTCGTAACGACGACGTAAGAGAGCGAGTAGGTATGAAAGAGAGTACTGGTGTAAAGATGCGAAAGAGAATGCTCCGATGGTTCGGACATGTGGAAAGAATGCCGAACGAACGTCTGGTTGAGAAGATATACAATACGAAAGAGGAAGGATGTAGGTACCGGGGGAGATCGAAACTAACCTACCTAGACCAGATTGTTCACGTACTGAAGGAAGGTGGAGTCAAGAGTCTACGAAACCGGCTAGCATGCATGAAGAGAATTATGAATGTTGAGGAAGCGAGTGAAGTATGCAAGGATAGAGTTCTCTAGCACTCTGTTCTCTCTGCTACTCTGCAAGGGATATGGCGTGATGATATGTATGTATGTATTATACGTGTACACAAGTATTGCAGTGCAAAGCATTCAGCTAATAAAGTTTTTGAAACGTAATCAAACAATAGATTCTACTTCAGTTTAGCAGAACAAATAGCGAGAGGTTTTTAATTATGAACCGTCTTAATACAAGTAAAAAACTCATTGTACTGGCTGCTAATCTACCATCTTTTTGACTGCTGTTGCCCGCAGCCAATGCATTGTTTTGCTTTCATATTGTCTTAGAGTTATTAAACTTTACAACATTCAAATGGAAACTTAAGGATCAAAGGCTTCTTTAGTTTTGGCATTCGTACTAAGATAATCTCGCATTGTAGTTTTTAACTTTTATTAGCATAAATTAGTTATTTTTAACTGACTTCAAAAAGGAGGAGGTTCTATGTTTCATTGTATGTATTTTTTTAATCGACTTAAAGAAGGAGGAGGATCTATGTTTCATTGTAAGTATTTTTTTTTAACCGACTTAAAAAAGAAGGAGGATCTATGTTTCGTTATATGTATTTTGTTTTTTTTTATGTATGTTCAGCGATATTTTTGTCAATTGTGGGCCAATTTTCAAAATTCTTTTTTCTTTCTAAAGAGTATACTTTAGAGGTGATCCCATTGTCACCAAGTCATGATCTGATGATGGAAATCGTGGACAACCCTCAAATTTTATAGGCACATATTACGTGTCTCATATATTTTCAAAAGCTCTTCAAATATTTGCATCTGGCAGTGATAAATTCATTTAGGTGAGCTGATGATGGAAGGTATATTTTCTTAACGGTTAGGAGTTGGAGGATAATTCTTTCAATATCATACGCACGCATAGACTTTTAGCTGTATTCTTTCAAGTTAACTCCCGAGGTGGTCCCATTGTCACCAAATCATGATCTGATGATAGGAATTCTTGGAAATCGAGGGCAACCCTTAAATTTTATAGGCACATATTACGTGTCTCATGTATTTTTCAAAGCTATTCAAATATTTGCATCTGGCAGTGAATATTTTATTTAGGTGAGCTGGTGACGGTAGGTACATCTCCTGAACGGTTAGGAGTTGGAGGATAATTCTTTCAATATCATACGCACGCATAAATCTTCAGCTGTATTCTTTCAAGTTAACTCCCGAGGTGGTCCCATTGTCACCAAATCATGATCTTATGATGGGAATTCTTGGAAATCGAGGGCAACCCTTAAATTTTATTGACACATATTACGTGTCTCACATATTTTCCAAAGCTATTCAAATATTTGCATCTGGCAGTGGTAAACTCATTTAGATGAGCTGGTGATGGAAGGTACATCTCCATAGCAGTTAGAAGTTGGAGGACAATTCTTTCAATATCATATGCACGCATAGACCTTTAACTGAATTCTTTCAAGTTAATCACGTAAGCTGATAATGTAAGGTACTACTCTATAACGATTAGGAGTTAGGTAATGCTTTATGTTGTCGATATAGTAATCTTTGTTACGTAGGTAGAAAATAACATACCAAGCTGTAAGGATGAACGTTTTTCAATTCTTCGTCGGTGCCAAGATTGCATTATCAAAAAACAATAAGCTTAATGATATACACACAAAGTGAAAAAATAATAAAATCAAATTATTAAAGGAAATAAGAATTAAAAGATGTATTCAGAACACTATAACGCCACAAATTTAATACCATTTGACACAACCGTGAACGACGTCTGCTCGTATGGATTAAATCGCTTAACCGCTTGCGCATTCAGATCACTTCAGTAACAAGCGCGGCGTGGTTTGAATGCGATATAGTATACCTATTTGGCTTGGCACCGACTTCAAATCGTGTTAGTGGATTTCTAGCATACATTGTAATTATATTTTATAAAAATTAATACATAATTAGAATTAGACAAGAATTAAATAGTTCATCTTATTTTTCGGTTTTTAGTGTTTAAAATAAGTATGGTTTTTGGCTGATCTTATTTTGAAGTCGATTTACATTTTGTTTTTAATGTTTAATAAGGATTAGTTATTTTTATATTCGTATTTCATTTTAGGTATTTTTATTATGTGGAGTAAGAATGGGCATTGCTTCAATATTGAGTTATTTAGTTGATCGCTCTGGACTTTTCAAATACTATCAGTATTTAATGATGATGAGATACCTAAAACTTATTTAGGCATCTCTTTTAAATAAAAAATATGTGAATGTCATCAAATATCAGTATTTGAAAAGTCCAGAGCGATCAACTAAATAACTCAACATTGAAGAAATGCCCAAATACAATTCACCACTCCTCTCTTAAAAGACAATTAATATGAAGAAAACATCATTGCAAGAAAAAGAATTTAAAATAAAAACCCATACCAACCCAACTGACTAGTATGGTATTGTAGGTCAATTATCCTCCTATTAGGGATTAGGGTTGAGTCCAATAATAAGCGCCTGATATTAATAATTACATCAACATTTATAACATCTACAATACATCAATAATAATTTTTGTTATATCAGTAGATACTATACAAAGATGAACGTCTGCGCAGAACGCTAGATGCCTATTTTTTTGTCCGTTTTGCTAACATTTATAAACACTAGAGCAGTGTTTGCTCTTATTTATCACAGATTTACGTATTCTAGTACAAAATATTTCTTGATAAATAGAAATGTTAGGTTTTTTTTATTATTGCTTATGGTGACAAACGAGCATGCAACACACCTGACGGTAAGTTGCACTGCCAGCCATGGATCTTTGCAATACCAAGGGTTATAGCTTAGGCCACTGCCTACCAATAAAATCCCCAAACCCACCCAGTTGGACTTCCGGCTCTCTCGCTCACCGAACGAAGCGCAATAGCATATTGCCATTACTCGGACGTCGATCTTCTGCGAGATTGTGGTACTATCCCGGACGGACCGGCCCGTGGCTGTAGACAAACTGTTAATAGCGTGGTCCTACCACTATTGGTATATTGGTCTCTATTGGTCTTACAACTAATAAAAAACATAAGATTTTTAACTTAATTTGTAAATCTTGAGATTAGCACGTTCAAACAAACAAACTTCTCAGCTTTATAATAACACTAGCAGAACTGAGGAACTTCGTGCCGCTTTAAACAATAAATTTGATGAACGTTGAATATTAAGTATATAATGAAATAAAAGTCGCTACTAATTGGTATGTTATTTACTACATATAATGCGGCTAAATTTAAAATAAGAACACAGGTACACGTTTCAATGTGGAGTAATTGATTTTTGTTTTTATAGCTGTAATTTTTATTTAAAAAATGTTTTCTATGCATTTATATATTATTTTACTCGTAATTTTTCTGATCTTTCGTGCCAATGCTGTGGGTTCAATTCCTACGCAGGACAATAGTTTGTGCGCTCCACAAAGTGTTGTTCTAAGTCTGAGTGTAATTTGTATGCGTTAATTATATGTTTGTAAAGTCCCTCGCGATACAAGGATTATTGCCATAGTGCCGAGTGGTGTCTTTAAAAAAAAGAAAGTTATTTGCTATCTGGGGCAGAGAGGAAACCAGCAAATGAAATATCTTAAAAAAAAATCTAATCTAAGAAGTGCATTTTGACATTTCGCATTTTTTAATACACAATAACCTTGATCAAACGTATACACATGATTGCAACCAAAAAAAAGTGTGTGTGTCAGCTCCGACGCACGACTGGAGTTTACTCCTTAAGTACGATTATCAAAACAGGCGCAAAAAAAGCTCATGTGACTAAAAATAATATACCTATATATATATTTATTTACATTTATTAAAACTGTTCAGTGAAGTATTATCTCACGTCAGAAAGTGAAAGGTGCACAGAATAGGTTGCGCATCAAAAACGTAACGAGGTCATTCGATCACTAGATTTTACTCCTCAAATTTTTCTCATACCGGGCGCCATATATGAAAATCGATTCTTAAGGAGTAAACTCCAATAAATCTGAAATTTTAAAGAACTATTAAGTTATTTACATAATTAACGTTGCGTGACTTTCTTGTACAATAATGTAATGTTGAAACTCGTAAAACTAATTTAAAAAATAACATGATAAATAGTAATTATTATTGACGATCTTACAATATCACATCATCACGTTCTATACAGTACTGCTTGACAACATCCAATTCACAAAAATCCAAATAATCGGTAAAATATTAGAATAATAAAGTTAATCGAATAGAGATTTTAAGAGAAATGTACATTTCGACAATTTTATTGATAAGGAAATAATTATTAATGTTCACGACGATGATAATTCAAGTAGTATTAGTGATTCTGAGTAAATAGCTATTTTCAAATCCAGTTTTTGTTTTTACTTAACCTAATTCTTCTAAATATGATGAATAGATTTTATGTTGAAATAATTAAATTTGTTTAGTATTAATTTAGCACTTAATTTATTCATATCCTTTAAAAAAAAAAATATCGAAAGAATCAATATTGATTTCTCATTAAAATCGGATATTTTCGATAACGATTATTTGGTTCACATACCTAGACAACTAACTCCAACAGCTGTCAAAGTGCACTTTTTAGATTAGATAGACCATAGTACACTTTGGTGACACTCTAAAGTTAGTATAAAGTATGAAATCTTTTATTACAGAGGTATTTTTTTATTCTCTTATGCTGATGATGTTTTTATTACAAAATATCTATATTAGATGGCTATTTAAGTACCTACTCATATAGGTTTCTAATGTTTACGCGAGTATTCCACATTTGAAATAAAACTACTTTTACGAATTCTATCGCGTAATATTTGATTTTTGATCATTGTAAAGTGTTCGAAACGTCGGGAAATTCAATATCAAATACAAACGCGATAGAATCCGTAAAAGTAGTTTTGTTTCAAATACCTAATCATAGTAGTATTTGAGCAAAACAATCAGAATCCCGAAATACTGTTTTTGCTCATGATTATTTAAATTACGAGTATATTGAACTTAAGACTTTCCTTAGCAGTAGGTTCGATACAGCATGGTAACGATATAGGTCGGGTTTATAGATTGCAATAACGAAAGGTGACATGTTGCTAGCTCGTTCCTTTTGAATACGAAATATCCTTCTACATACAACATGAGGTTGGATTCTTAGAAAAGATTTAATGCAAACAAAATACCAATATTTTAGTAGTAAAATTATATATTACAGCAAAACTAAACGTTTGTTTAAATTATTAATTTGTTTATTTATATAATTAATTTATTGCTTATTTATTATTTTTTTTATTAATTTGTTATTATTAAGTAAAATTAAAATATATCGTGGATTTTTAGTTACATAAATTCTTTAGTTTCATTTCCACAAAAAGCCTTCACAGAAAAACTTATCAATCCAAAAACTTATCCATCTATCCATCCATCCGTTAGCCCGTACAAGTTCACTGTTGGACATAGCTCTCCCCTTGAGAACGCCACTTAGAACAGTCCTGCGCCTCTTGCATTCCACAGCTTCCCGTGACTTTCTTTATCGTCAGTCCATCAGTGGAGAGTCAACTTTTTTTTCGAAAACTTAACCTATTAATATTTAAGTATAGGAAAACGTTACGAAACGTTAAACTTAACTTAATAATATTTAAGTATAGAAAAACGTTACGAAACGTTAAACTTAACTTAATAATATTTAAGTAAATTACTGAAATTTTTTGCATTTAATATGCTTAATTATTTATAAATACCCGATTACGAAACGAAAAATGATGTCACAAGCGGGGCTCGAACCCGCACCTATTAGGAATCCGGCCTAATCGTGCTGCCACTTACACCATCGTGAACTATTTTAGGACATGCAAATTTCGCTTCATATTATATCTTACGCCTTCAAGGTGACGTATGCCATCTACCGGATAATGTTTATATATTGTATAGGCGTAATACTTCAAACTTTACAGTTAGAATTGTATTAAACGATGACACAACCTTGTTATTCAAATAACTGAAATTTTTAGCATTTAATATGCTTAATTATTTATAAATACCCGATTACGAAACGAAAAATAATGTCACAAGCGGGGTTCGAACCCGCACCTATTGGGAATCCGGACCAATCGTGCTGCTACTTACACCATCGTGAACTATTTTAGGACATTACTATTTTAAGGTATTTATAAATATTTAAGTAGAGAAAAATATAGAAAAACGTTATTGCTTAGTTATTAATCTTATCTCCAGTTATGAGTATACATTTATACAAATATTCTTCTCAATTAATTTTAATCTCCAATTAAAGTTATTACATAGCAGATTTTGTTCACATTTCATAAACATGTTTTGTACCTTCTTGTGAAAATACTATGTATCTGCGGGATAAAAAGAAAAAGCTTATTCCGTCTTAATACAGCTTATTATTATGGAAAGAATTCATTAATCATCCTTCTCCTACATTTATCCCAATTACTTGGGGTCGATACAAGACGTAGTCTTCTTTCGTTGTACATTTTGTAAAAGTTTTTGGCAATCGTTTTATGACCGGCCGCCTGCCAGACGTCAACCCTCCTTGGAAATATAATTGTTGACCAAAAGGCCTCAGATGGAGTTGGCCCAGGATGTTATAAGGCTCTTAGTCATCTTTTACGACATCCACGAGCAAAGGAAGGGTTGGTAGTATTCGTAGCCGCTACCACATAGCATGGAAAGAATTAATTAATAATACCATTAAGTAAATTAAACTGCATGGATAGTGGTTTAGATAGCGGCCCCCTACGTGGTTTGTCTTGGATTCTAGTCCTACGTCGGACAGTTCTTTATACAGTTCACAAAGAATTAAGTCTATGCATTTTTTGAGTCCGTTATTCTTATATTTATGAAGTCCCCACAGCATTTTTATTGTAGAGTGTTATCGTTTTAAAAAAAGGCATAGCTGCGTGAATGTATAAGCAAAGCTTTGGTTACAGCTAATATAAATATAATACGTATGAAAGAGAGTATTGGTGTAAAGATGCGAAAGGGAATGCTCCGATGGTTCGGACATGTGGAATGAATGCCGAACGAACGCCTGGTTAAGAAGATATACAATGCGAAAGTGGAAGGATGTAGGTACCGAGGGAGACCGAGACTAACCTACCTAGACCAGATCGGTCATGTACTGAAAGAAGGTGGAGTCAAGAGTCTCCGAAACCGGCGAGCGTGTATGAAGAGAATTATGAATGTTGAGGAAGCGAGTGAAGTATGCAGAGATAGAGTTCTCTGGCACTCTGTTCTCTCTGCCTACCCTGCAAGGGATATGGCGTGATGATATGTATGTATGTAAATATAATACTATAAAATATTTTCAGAGTCACTTATTAAAATTTATATTTTTAACAAATAACCTCCAAAACATTTTATGCAAATTACGCATCAACCTTTCAGAGTATATGTAAAACACCTAATATGAATGTTACATAAGACTCGCAATTTTGCTGCTGTTTGAAATAAGTTCAAATGTGGAGAAATTTCAGAATGAGAGCCACACAAATAAATAATGAACTAAATATACAGTAGAGGCTATTTAATTCAATTTATACATAGCGTTCATATATACGAGTGTGTGCTACTCAAGTCAAGCTCATCATGTAGCAAGTACTAGCCTGAGTGGTAGCAATTTATTTAATTACCGCTATATGGCTAGAAACTGTGAACTGATGTATCTTATGCATTAACTAGTTAACAAGTTTTTGTATTAATTTGATAAAAAAAAATGGATTATTATATATGGAACTTAAAACAATCATCAACCCGTTCCATCTGGATTAACGAATTCAGCTACCGTGGTATCTACATGTAAAATTCTGCTTCCCTACTCCTATAAGGACGTTGACGTTTTTATTGACGTTATTTACGATGCGTTCCAAAAAGATTTGGTACCAATCAAGGTGTAGACCCTGAACTATTTAGGCCTAGAACAGAAACGTATAGGAGTTCCTTGAATATTTCGGTAGTCTTGTTCTGCGTCGGATGTATCCAACCCTTTTTTTTTCCCCTTTGCATGGTGGACCATGGATGTGGTCGCGCCCCGACAAATCGATCCGGGGCGACAAAAGAGGCGGCGCGCAACCCCATGGGCCCACCCTGCAAGCACCTCTCTTCGCCGTATGAGCGGGCCACCGGTACCCGATCTTTGTCTTCGGTGGCCCGCCCGGCGGTATACCCTTGTGGGTTCTTCTCTCGAGGGGATATCCAACCCTACCTACTGGTCACTTTAAACAGTGCTTATGGGGATAGTCCAGTCAACAGCGTTATATAGTACATTTGTATAGACGCCGATCACGCTCCCGCAGACTGTAAAGTACCTGCAAAGTCATAGCTATAAGCTCCATGCCTTAAAATCACATAAGGGTGATGAAAGTGGGACGGGCGCTGACGGTATTTATCCATTAAAAGTAAAAGTAAGGGTTTCCTTAGGTGATCACTCGAGTGACTTTTACCACTCCTACGGGAAGGCAAGATACAATAATACATTATATTCTTATGAATATAGCTCGTTAAGTTATCTTAACGAGCTATCCCATATAAGGATCTCATCTCAATCACCTTCACGACCACCGTCACTATCTCAGTTCAAATACCTACCACTTCTAGATTTGGGCCTCCTCTCCTCAAGAATAATAAGAAAATTGACCTACTATCCCACTATATACAGTTGGGTTGATAAGAATTTCATCTCAAGCTCATAGGCAAGATAGAAGGTGATGAATTGTATTCTTACTTCGTCACTATGCCAAAACTAATCACCTCAACGACCATAATTATACATTATTGAAACAATTTGAAACAAGAAAATAAATTTAGCTACATAATTCCTCATCCAATTCAAACGGCAACCTTCAAAGCATTGAAATAATAATTTCACTAAGTCCAGAACATGAAGTAATAATTACTAGTCAGTGCTTAGAATTCACAAAATGTTACCTGTAATCAAATTATGTTGATATTAAGGTCACGGAACATTCTCACGCAGATAGCGTCAAGTTTACCTGTAGTTTAACCTGTATATAAAGTGTACTTAAATACGGACATGCTATTATATGATAATATAAACTTGATGACAAAATCCTTAAATTTTAGAGCTTTAGAAGGATGACTATATATCTCATTATTCTTCTGCTCTTATCCCGATTACAAATTGGTATAATGTGTACATTATTGCAAAAATTACTGACGATAGTTTTATAACCGGCCGTCTGCCTGACGTCAATCCTTTTTGGGAATGTAATTGTTGATGAAACGGCATCAAATGGAATTGGCTCAGGTCGATGTAGAGTTCTTAGTTGTCTCTAAGATGTCCACAAGTAAAATAAAAGTTGGTAGTATTCTTAGTATATATACTACAAAATAATATCTGTGTATTTATAGAAGTATAAATTCTTCAGTTTCCTTTACTTACACTTCTCTAATCATGTCCATCCATCAACATGTCAACGTCTACTTTTAGACATAGACATTCTCAAATGGGGATAATATTATATTCCCCACATTTAACTGAAAAAATATTAGAGATATGACTGCTTTTTTGTAAATTATAAGAGTATATTTGCCGCTTTTTCTGATAATTCCTTCATTTGATTTTTTATAGTGTCACGGGAAAAGCCTTTATATTTCTTAGGTATTTCTATATTAGAATATATTTTTTTAAGTTTTCATACTGATTTGATGAACATTAAAAGTAATAAATACATTGCAGTGGACTTTATAACTCATAATCCATTGAAAGTCGTAAAAATCAGCTAAGGTTGATGCTTTTCTAGATGAGCGCCTCTGCCTAATCTCATTGTGATCAATGAGATTTGGAAGAGGCACTCACCTAGAAAACTTTTAATACCTTTAAATAAGTAGTGTAATATACTTACAACATAATAAATGTTCAAATCACATTTTTCTTTATAATAAATACTGCTTGGATGTATGGTTGAAATATTATCTGTGGTCATAAATACACGTTTTAGTCCCTTTAAAATAATAATGACTTTTGACGGGAATTTGAAAACGTCATGTGGTGCTCTTGTATTATATTCGATATCTTAGTGTTTTAACGTGTTATATTATATAATTTTGATGGCATTCTATGTAATGTGATGTGCGGAAATACTGGGATGTAGTGAATATCATATAAAAGTGCTTTACAACGTTTTCGTTTTCCATCAAAATTCCCACAAGATACCATTAACAGTGTGGCCATTGCACTGTTAATGGTGACTATTTGACTTAGACAACGACTGACTTGAAAGACTAAAAACGTGAAAATATTTATAACTTGACGCTGGCACCAATAGCTCGTATATGTAGCTGATTGCCAATACATAAGAAGAAGTAGAAGAAATAATAATGATTAATAATAAAATAGAACCAATTCGCCATCATCATTTCAGCTCATATATGTCCCATTGCTGAGTTCGAGCCTCATTCGGTAGGGATATTGGCCTACTATACCATGCTGATCAGACTGGTATGATATAAAGATTAATTTAGAGTTTTCTTTCTTTTGCATAGGTGTTGTATGCATATTATATGTCTGATTTCTCTATTACGATACTCAAGCAATATAAGGGTTTATGAATTGTCTCTTACTCCGTCACCACACAAAATAATTTATTAATAATAAATTAATTTATAAAAAAATACGAAGCAGTCATGAGGACTGCCGACAGAAGTGAAATCTTAAATCTATGAAAAACTTATAAAGAAAAACAAATTAAAAAAAATAAAATGCGTGCCCCAGGGAGTATGTATAGGTGTGAACATACAATAAATACACATATTAAATATATTATAGTATACACATATAATATTATTACTTCGTCTCCTACGGTCTACTCTCCCTCCGTCTTATGAATTTTCGAACAGGTCACGTGTCCTGACGCGAGTTTAACATTTTTTACCCATCCCAAAAAAGTACGCAACGGCACTAAAGAAATTTTCACTTCAATAATTCATTATTAATAGGTTAATTAAAAAAAAATTAAGACCTTTTATAGTTATAGCATCGCTTACATACTGCAGATATTCAAAACCGCATACACCTAACTTTCTTCACAAATTGTCACAGCTTCGCCGACGCAATGTAAAAGTTGTGCCAAAATTGAGTTTTCTACTCGTTTGTGCCGATTGTAGAGGCAGTATGAATGTGGCCACGAAATTACATTTGTCGAAATGAAACGTGTGCCTATCAAGATGTTAAAGAATTTATTTTCTGAATTCATTTGGTAATCTTTTTCTAAATTGTGTGATGTGGATGACAAAATGTGGTGATAATTATTAAAAGTAACACAGGTATCTTAAGGCGTTATTTTAAATATAATATAATGATTGTAATTTGTAATTAAATAAAAAAAAAATAGGAATATAGTTCAACCCTAACTATGGTATTGTTTTGAAACTAACTGCACAGATGGCGTAATGGTTAAAATACCTTCAGTGCCAGTGCAATGGGTTCGATTCTTAGACAGAAAAATATTTTGTGCAATCCACAAAATATTTTTGAACACGAATTGTTGTTCTGAGTTTGGGTGTGATTTGTCTGCGTTAATTATATCTTTTCAAAGTTCCCTGTAGTACAAGGATTATTTCTTTGGTAGAGGTCTTTTTAAAAAAATCATCATCTTTTGTCATGTTCTAATCCCAATTACTTGGGGTCGACGCTATATGTACTCCTCTTTGTAAATATTGCAAAAGTTATTGGCACTAGTTTTATGACCGGCCCCCTGGCTGACCCCCACCCTCCTTGAGAATGTAATTGTTGATCAAACGGCATTAGGTGGAGTTAACCCAAGTCGATAAAACTCTTAGTCATCTTATCTGACATCGAAATTTTTCGGTAGTATTCGTAGCCATTTTTGAAACATTAAAAATAAATGTAGACAGATATAGAAGAAAAAAAACGGATATTATTTGCTCAAGCCTGTTAACCATTTTCTAAGATATTCGTGGAAAAGGAAATGGTGGTGAAGAATCAAGAATATAATTACTTTACAGTGATCATGGTCACGGGAGGACTGTCCTCCCGTGACCATGATCACTTTTAAAGTGTTCGAAACGTTGGAAAATTAAAAATCAAAAACAAACTCGATAGAATCCGTAAAAGTAGTTTTATTTCAAATGTGTAATGTAATACTCGCGTAAACATTAGAAACCATTGTAATATAATTACTGTTTTTACCAACAACATCTAAATTTTAAATAGTATCTAAAATAATAGTTATAATACATAACATTGTTGTTAATCAAAATTTTTGATGTTTAATTTAATTAAATTAAAATTTTGGATAATATCGATTTTACATATCATTTATATTGTCTTATGTGATACCTCATCTCAGCTCATATATGTCCCACTGTTGGGCTTCGATCCTTCTCCATAATGGGAGGGAAGTTTAACCTACTATACCACGCTGGTCAGACGTGTTGGTATAGGGTTTTGTTTCAAGATTTCCTTCTCTCGCATAGATGTTATATGCATTATATATCTCTTAGTCGTTTCTTACGATCACCCACGGGTAAGATAGGAGGTGCTGAATAGTATTCTTACTCCGTCACCACACGGAAATTTCACTTATTTATTCACACAAATAATAAGCAACATATGATTGCCTGACGTAAATAAAAATTTCACTAAACGATAAAGTACCATTTGAAGTTCTAGCAAAATGCTATTTATGTGTAATACAGATGTAAATACCTCGAGTCAAGACATAACCTTAACACATGATAAGGCTAGTTGAACTCTAGTCACGTATTTATCACGCACTCATGCCTAATGGAAAATGTTTTAAGGTTATTAATGTGTGGATAGTGAAGCAACTCACTTTAATGGCATAATTAACTATAAACATGCAGGCACATTAATAATGACTGCGAATAGGCGTCGGAAACCGCTCCTAGCGCCACCTGTTATAATATTTTAATAGTTTGTTAACTTAATACTGGTTACAGACGTGAGATAGGACAAAATTTGTGATATTTTTTTTTTTATTACTTATAATGGCAAACGAGCACGCAGCACACCTGATGCTAAGTATCACTGCCGCCCTCAACCTTTGCAATACCAAGGGTATAGCTAAGCCACTGCCTACCATTACAATCCCCAAACCCATCCAGTTGGGCTTCCGGATCTTTCGCTCAGCGAACGAAGCGCAATAGCACATTGCCATTACTCAGATGTCGATCTTCTGCGAGAATATGGTACTAACCCGGATGGACCGGATCTAACATTTGACTGCACAGATGGCACAATGTTTAAGAAAACCGACCTTTCATGCCAATGCAGTGGGTTTAATTTCCACACAGGACAATACTTTGTGCAATCTACAAACTATTATTCTCAGTCTAGATGTGATTTTTCAGCGTTAATTTTATGTTTATATAATCGCCTGCAATACAAGGATTATTTCCTTAGTGCAGGCTTTTAAAAAAAATCAATCTTTGGCATCCTGCTGTTATCACAGTTATGAGAAGTAGACGCAATATGTACTTGTTATTCATCGTACATATTGCAAATAGTTTTAGCAATAGTTCTATAATGGAACGCTTACTTGACGTCAACCCTCTTCGAAAATGTAATTGTTGATCAGACAGTCTCAGATAGAATTAGCCCAGGTCGATGTGAAGCTTTTAGTCGCCTTTTACGATGCACACAAACAATCTATCTATCTAACCTAATATCTTTAAACAAGCAATTCTTGTATATATATACTTTCTAAATTCTTATATCTTTAAACAAGCAATTCTTGTATATATATATTTTCTAAATCTCGGAAACGGCACCAACAATTTTCTTGAAATTTAGCATGCAGGGATTCCGGGGATGACTAATTGGTCTAGCGAAGTTTCATTTGTAGAAAATATTGTTTTGTCAATATTTTCAGGCAATGAAGAAATGTAATTTTCTGTTGGCTGACAATAATTAAAATATGAAGGCAAATTTTGACGCCTTCACACAGTGTTTGATGGGACCAAAAAAAATTCCCTCTGCTGTTTATAGCTTTAATCGATCAAGGTATGCATTTAAAATGCACGAGTAAAACACCCAAGTGTCAAATTCAAATACTTATTTTTATATAAGTTCAATATTAACTTTACGTGACCTTTAATTTTAAAACACTAAAATTAATTCTGAAAATATAACTATACAAGTTGATTGTTTTAAATAAATATAGTCTGATAGAACATCCTTAGGCGCATGTTTTTCTATTTTTATTTTTGGAAAATCACTTCCGGATATTTAGTTATTAATTGTTTTCAGATTGTTGTAATTATATTTTTGCTCCTTAAATACTCTAAAGTGGGACTTGTGACTAGCACAGAAAGATAGCTCTTAAAAAGGACTATCAATAATAAAAAAACCAAATTCCACTTCCGCGGCCTTTGGGAGAAATTGACCATTCTGTTCTAAGGTCAAATTATATGGTATAAGGTTGACGCAAAAGGTTAATCAATTTCTTTTTAGTATTTGAAATAAAATTATTTTTATGGATTCTAGCGAGTTTGTATTAGATTTCTAATTTACCGAAGTTTTGAACAGTTTACAGCGTTCATAGTCCAGGAACGTCTAAGGTGTCTCACGCCCAATAAGTCATCATTATTACAGAGATTTATATCCACCCTCTACAGTGTCAGTTATAAAATTCTGATCCACATTTTTAATACAAATTCATTGCCAGTACAAAAAAAAACGATTCTTTATATAAAAGATTATATTGTTTTTGGTAAGTTATAGTTATAATACTGAACATTTAATTTATGATAGATAATTATTATATTATGGCAATTTACTAGTTTAAAAAATTATCAAATCTATTCAGCTACCACGGGATTGGAACGCGGCCACACTGAGAAAGATCCGGCAAGAAAATTCTGTAGGCATAATACTAATTACTGACTTTTGAGAAGCTACTCACTTTATCTTACTAAAATTAAGTAAATATGAAAATTAAGAAAATCTGAAGAGAATTAATAACTAAATATCCAGAAGTGATTTTCCAAAAATAAAAATAGAAAAACATGCGCCTAAAGAGGTTCTATCAGACTATATTTATTTAAAACAATCAACTTGTATAGTTACATTTTCAGTATTAATTTTAGTTTTCTAAAGTTAAAAATCACGTAAAGTTCAATATTTTTTATAAAAAATAGTATTTGAATTTGACACGTGGGTGTTTTACTCTTGCATTTTAAATGCATACCTTGATCGATTAAAGCTATAAACAGCAGAGGGATTTTTTTTGGTCCCATCAAACACTGTGCGTCATTAACACACTTCCATTGGATAATCGAGTAGTCTAATCGAGGCCGGTTCGGATCCTATTTCTCTTTTTTATTACTTTTTGATGTTTTATTTTTTTATTATTATTTAATTATTTTTATTATATTTAAATATATCTTCAAAACACAATAAAAAGAAAATACAGGTTATCCAGATATTGTAACAATATTGTTAAAAATACTATATGTCACTTTTTTGTAAGAATTATAAACTATGGCTCATACCCTTACTACTTACTCATAACCCCAAATGCGATCTTTGTGATCGCATTTGGGGTTATGAGTAAGTCCGCCTACAAAGTATAATGATTATAATTAGCCCTTTTTCATGGGGAGGCATATGTCTAATAGTGGATATTAACTTTCGATGAAAGAAAGGTTAAGATACTATTAAATAATTAATATCGACCATAAAAATATTCATCATCATCATCACAGCCCATATATGTCCCATTGTTGGGCTCGGGCCTCCTCCGTAATAGAAGGGAAATTAACCTACTATACCACGCTGGTCAGACGTGTTGGTATAGGGTTTTGTTTCGAGTTTTCCTTCTCTTGCATAAATGTTATATATATTTTATATCCCTTAGTCGTCTCTTACGATCACCCACGGGTAAGATAGGAGGTGGTGAATTGTATTCTTACTCCATCACCACACGGATAAAATATTAATATAACCAAACAAATATACAAAATATATAAATATTAATTACCTAATATTTCTGTGATGTCGACCATTCCACATGATAATAGGCTGACCGCGAGGAAAAGACCGACGTCCTTCCCGAGGGAGGGATGTCACTTAAGAGGAGGGTACCCCTCGGGGGTATTCCGTCGGGCCGTCCACTGACGACAAGTTCACGCTGCTCCAGTGGCCGGTCCAACGACGAAGGCGAGGTTCAGGTGGGTTATGGGTGAACGTGCTTACGCCCATCTGTCGCCCCGGACAGAGTGGTGCGAGGAGCGCCAAGACCGTAGCCCCACAAAAAAAAAAATGACACATGATAATACAATAGGAATATTATATTGTTAAGTTAAAGTTTTAAGCATAGATGTTTTAGAAAGGTGATCTACTGTCTTTTCTCTATAGAATTTATCATCTTTTCTCTAGAGAATTCTACTTACATAGAATATAAGAGATGGTATTGCATTGACTTTAAGAGTATGGGATGAGTAAAAGAATTAAGATGATAATGAAGGCTAGAGCCTTGATGGACTGGCCACGGAAGACAAGAACTCGGTACTAGTGAGCAGCCTAAAGGCGATGAGGAGGGAACACAGTATAGGCGGGCGCACTCCGATCTGCCGTTATTCTGGATGGAACTGGCGAAGTTAACAAAAGACACAAAAACATATTATTATTTATTATACCACAATATCAAACCTTCGATGTCATTTTTCTGCCTATAAATATTGAGTTGTTGGTATAGTAGCATCTGACTGCCGGCGTTAAGTTCTATATTAAAAATGAGATTGGTATAAAAAAATGTTAAAATTTCATCGGTCTGCAATTTCAAAAAATAACTTCAAGTTATCTCTGAATATTTCTAATAAAACAGTAGAAAAGCAAAGTATGTGCATTGAAGATATTTGAGCAATACAGTATCGGGGTTGTTACCATCGTGGACATTCCAATGATTTAAATTTTTTTGTCCGACTATCGCTGTGTTTGACTGTCTATTAATTAGTAGATACTCATATCTCTTAAAAACTACAAGGCTCTCGTGAAAATTGATATAATAATTATTCGCAATAAGCAGCAACATACTGATTTTCTTTTTTTTTAATCATGAAATAACCTACCAAAAAGACGCTGTGAAGAGTGGCAGACTCACCTAGTTCTAAACAAACATGCAAGCTAAAAATTTGGATATTTTGCCTGATTAACAGCATTCCATTTATAAGCTAGAGGTAAATTCATCATTCTCCTACTCTTATCCCAATTACTTGGGGTCGATACAATATGTACCTACTCTTCTTTCATAGTACATATTGTAAAAGTTATGTACAATAGTTTTATGACCGGCCGCCTGCCAGACGTCAACCCTCCTTGGGAATGTAATTGTTGACCAAACGGCATCAGTTGCAGTTGGCCATGGTAGTTATAAGGCTCTTAGTCGTCTTTTACGACATCCATGAGCAAAGCGTGGTAAGCTGAGGTGGTGATATTCGTAGCCACTGCCACACAGAATAAGGTAGAGGTAAATTATGCAGCGTAAAATGGTTATTTTATGCTTCTCCGATAGGGATCGGGGATAAAAAAAAATGAAAACATTATTCTTATAACACTACGTCATAATCTCGGGCACTAGTAGTACTAGGCTTTTAAGAAAATACATTCTTACCTTCTCCTTCTTAAACTTCTATTATTCTTATATGTTCCACTTTAACTTTGTGTTCTATCCACAAGAATTGGCATAAGATTTTATTTTAAATTTTCCTCCTCTTAGTGATATTAAAATAATTAATATAAAAATATAGAGTATAACCTACCGCATGAAAGCCAGAAGCATACTAATTTATTATAAAGCATAATTATTTAACATAACATTATTGGACTTACTCTGAAGTTTGTATAAGTTCTGGCTAAACGCTCTCGGTTATATTACTAAGTTGTGGCTCGTAAAACATTCTATTATTGTACACATCATACCAGCAAACACAATAAATTTTACATGAACAATGTAATCTACAATTCTCACTGCGTGCCTACTAAATTGACAGAGAATTAATATTTACTTTAGCGTCGAAAACTCGAAAGTCACCCTTTTACTTTCAATAGTTCGAAAGCAAATAATGCGTAAATATTATTTCTGGTTGTTAGAATAACAAACGAACTATATAAACTTATATAATAATACATATACTAATATCTTTAAACGAGCAATTCTTGTATATTTATATATTTTCAGATTCTCAGCAACGCATTTCACCAACGAATTCTATGAAATTTAGTACGCATGAGGTTTCCGGGGTAATAAATCGATCTAACTAGATTTCATTTATAGATATCATTTTCTTAGTGTCTTTGTGTAATAATAACATAGTGTCTTTGTGTAATAATAAAAATGTATATAAGACTATAGACTGCTGCAGTGCTGCCTAGTAATACAAACCCCAAACCCACCCCAGTTGGGCTTGCGGCTCTCTTGGTTACCGAACGAAGCGCAGTAACACATTGCCAATACACAAACGTCGATCTTCTGCGAGAGTGTGGTACTATCCCTGACGGCCCGGCCCGCGGCTGTAGACAGAGAATTGTCGACAGCGTGATCCTACCACTATTAAAATAAATATATTTTTTACATACATACATGCATACTATTACTCCATGTCCCTTGCAGGGTAGGCAGAGAGAACAGAGTGCCAGAGAACTCTATCCTTGCATACTTCACTCGCTTCCTCAACATTCATAATTCTCTTCATACACGCTCGACGGTTTCGGAGACTCTTGACTCCACCTTCCTTCAGTACATGACCGATCTGGTCTAGGTAGGTTAGCCTCGGTCTCCCCCGGTACCTACATCTTTCCACTTTCGCATTGTATGTCTTCTTAACCAGACGTTCGTTCGGTATTCTTTCCACATGTCCGAACCATCGGAGCATTCCCTTTCGCATCTTTACACCAATACTGTCTTTCATACCTACTCGCTCTCTTACGTCATCGTTACGAATACGAGACATATTTTTTTCTGTAGCTGAAAACTATTAAAATATAAAGGTGATTTAGCCGTTCTCATTCAGAATAGACATAGCTTATCTGAGAAATCGAACAATCTAATCCAAACAGCTCCAATTCAGTACTCGATTCTCACTTTTATATTACATTTCCTTCATTTTTTTTATTATTTTATCAATTACTTTTTAATATTTAAATATATTTACCAAAAAACACTAAAGAAAAGAAAATACCGAGCTAAGCTCGATTTTCCGTAATGTTAAATAACTTCCGTGGATCGTTTGATTTCTTGCGGCTTATGGTCTGGTCATAGCTTGTTCAAACTAACGGATTGATAATACGCGGCTCCACTACCTTTTCGCCAACTAAGCGAGCTACCGTAGCCAGTAACAGCGAGCACCTACACTTTAGCTTATTTGTCAGCACAATTAATGACAAGTCTTATTTCGGTTGGTAAACAATATCCGCTCCGATTCCGATTCCGATTTCCGATTCATGACAAGTCTTATTTCGGTTGGTAAACAATATCCACGGATTCGATATTATCCACTAAAAGTTAAAGAATTTGTAATGGATAATATCCAATCTACTCCCTTACGTATAACTCATCAAAGTCCCATCGTAGTCACCCTTCCCCTCCTTCTCTCACAATCAACGAAATTAAATTTCAAAGATAATAAAACGTGACATTATTCCTAACGTTAAGAAGCATTTCCTTAATGACTACAGGTATCGATAATTAGAGCATACTACACTAACGATTATAACATGCGATGTTATTTGCCAGGTAGATGGAGCCGTATCGTTAATGCAATTATAGTTATATCAATATTGAGTCG
Source organism: Lymantria monacha (assembly GCA_905163515.2). Taxonomy (NCBI): domain Eukaryota; kingdom Metazoa; phylum Arthropoda; class Insecta; order Lepidoptera; family Erebidae; genus Lymantria; species Lymantria monacha. The sequence goes on from LR991091.1 coordinate 23,033,361, forward strand.
CTTCTCTCCTTGCATTGGTATGTATTGTATTTGCAGTAAGCAATCATGCTCCAATAATTCTAGATGAAAGATAAATATTCGATAGGAATAATCAATTTTATTATCCTTAACTGAAGGACAATTCTTAATAATCTTTCCGTGTGGTGACAGAGTAAGAATACTATTCACCGCCCCCTATCTTACACGTGGGTGATCGTACGAGATGACTACGGGATATAAAACGCATATAACATCTATGCGAGAGAAGGAAAACTCGAAACAAAATCCTATACCAACACGTCTGACCAGCGCGGTATAGTAGGTTAATTTCCCTCCCATTACGGAGGAGGCCTGAGCCCAACTGTGGGACATTTATGGGCTGTGATGATGATGATGAAGGACAATTAACTAGATATATCCACGATAGGTCAACATTCATACAACTTAACAGCCTATTTACGTCCTTACCGTTGAACAAAAGCATCAAAAATTAACGCATTATACCACGTTATGCAGAATACAAAAAATAATGCATGCCACGCTCGCTAGACGTCATTTCATATTTGTCCTGCTCGAGGTTTTTCCACAATAGAATGGAAATTGGTGAGACATGTTGGTATAGAATTTTATTTCGAGTTTCCCTTCTCTTACAAAAATATTATATTCATATATAACCACGGGGAAGATGAGGAGTGGTGAATTGTGTTTTTACTCTGTCACCACATAATCACTTCTATTAATTTCATAAAACGCCGGCAAAATACGAAGACTCCATTTTCCTACGAACCTATCTAGTAATATAAATATATAATTTAGTATTCATAAAGATGATATATCTGAATAAAGTAATATTTACATAATATAGCCATATTTAACAGCTATCTCCCTATGACAACTTGTATTAACGCTGTATATCTTCTTCCTCAAATATACATAGATGAAAGAGCAGAAAATGCCATTTGCCATGAATTTTGGACTAAATATTATACACATTTTTTCCATGTGGTGCAGAAGTAAGAATACAATTCACCACCCCCTTTCTTATCCGTAGGTATCATAAAAGGCAACTAAAAGATATAGTATATAGAGAACAACTATGCTAGAAACGGAAAGCTGGAAGTAACACCCTATACCAACACGTTTGACCAGCATGGTATAGTAACTCATTTTCTCGTACATGAGATGATGATCAAGATGATTATATGACACGGCATGCTTGAAATTATACCTTCTTGAAAATGTCATTATTAACTCATGGGTGAAAAGGTGTTCAAACGTTTTACACACATAAAATTTTAGCACTGGCAGTTTATAAGCCATAAGTAGATTAAAAACTAATTGACTCAATGTTTGCCCCTTCAAAGCCAAATAACAATGATTTGACCATGTAGTTCATTATAGAGATAGTGATCAATTAATTTCAGAATCGTTCTTTGAGACCAAAAATTCGAGTTTTAAATCGATTCTGTGGATCGATGATTCATCCTCAAAAATCGGAATTTAATTAGAAGAATAAATATTTTTTTATGTGAATCATAACATTATTTACGTATGTATGCATTGAGCCTTAATACCTGTATATAAATATCATAAACTCATCAGGCGCAAGTATGGGCAATTTTGTCTATCAACATGTGGAAAAGTGTCCCTTTTTACAAAATTGAACGAAAAATCTACCAAGATCGATTTTTCTGTAATCTATATTTTAATCCTCGATTTTTTTTTGTGTATCGATTCTTTGGATGACGATTGGAATTAATTTATAGACCGATTTTTTTTGGAAAGAATTATCATCCCCAGTTCATTTATAAGTAAAATACATATTTTACACATATTTAATTTCAAACTTTTAAACATAATAATATACGTTCATGATCATCTGAAATCAGCGAGTTAAAATAGAGAATTGAAACTGACTTGCAATACAGAAACTTTGAATAAGGCTAATGCCAAATTAAGTATAACTTAACTTATTTAGGCTCTCGTATCAATGTGGTATAACTAAGTGAAGCAAACAATTAACCTACTTATCTCCTGCCGGATTATTTCAAGAGGTATCCGTTGCATTTTATAACTTGAAATGTATGTATAACTAGAAATATTGACATACGCGTTTCCATGTCTTCTCCTGTTGATAAGATCATAACTAACCGTCATACTTGGTGATATAGAGTTCCCAGAAGATAGCAGCTGCCCACCCTGGTGCTCCCTCATACAGGTTTCCAACTCCTATGGAAAAATAAGGGACGTTGTATATTTAACCTAGTGTCACCACACCAGATACAATCTTAAAACGAAACACAAAGCAGTCATGAGGACTGGCGACAGAAGTGAAAACTTATATATATAACCTATAAAAAAATACAAATACAAAACAGTAGAAAAGCGTGTCCCAGGCAGTATGTATGGGTGTGAACAACCATAGCCATGCGTCAAAAAAAAAACCATTAAATAAAAACTGTTGAATAAATGATAATAATTAATAATAACAATTATTATATTTGAATTGAATATAGTAAACACACCGACACAGCAGTGAAGAGCAGCGGACTGTATCTTCGGGTACACTCGGCGGTTCCGAGTTTACCCGAACGAGCCTTTCACCTCAGAGCGTGACGAATCAGCCTCTCTTACAGCCTACGAAACAATCTGTATACAGTATGGTGCAACAAAAGAAGTTTTCACTTCAATAAATTCACTAATTCGCTTATACATATAAATTCTTATTTAATTAAACTTCTTAAGAGTGTTTTTATTAAATTAACTCTCTCTGTCTTTACTTATTCTCCTTTGACTTAAAAGGTCTTTGAGTTTTAAATAATATTTTGTTTGTCTAGCTTCCAATTAACTTTCGCTAAGAAAATAGTAGTTGGCAAAATTAAAAGCAAACACAGCCATTTAATTGAGCAAGACTATTCGATTCCACCTGTAAGCCTGTAACAACATTTGCCTGATTGTCAAAATATAATTGCTGATGCTAAATAATCATTTTACTAAATAAACGTAAACCGAATATTTTATGGAAACATTTTAACTGAGATTGTTAAAATACTTTCGATTCAATGATGATGGTTAATCAAATTTGTTGAACGGATATTGAGGGCGGGCGCAAACCAGTTAAACTGCTGTATCATCTACAGCGTTTGAAATACTAAAAAAGATTGTTCTAAAAAGATTTACCTGTGTACATATATATAGTTATTACGTATTATTATTATATCAGTCCAAATAATTAGTAATTAATATTAGTATCATTCTCCTGCTCTTGTCTTAATTACTTGGGGTCGACGCAATATGTACCGTCTTCCTACATATTGCAAAGGTTATTGGCAATAGTTTTATGACCAGCCGCCTGCCTAACAATAACCCTCCTTGGGAATGCAATTGCTGACCAAATGGCATCAGGTAGTGTTGACCCAGGTCAATATAAACATAAATTAATATTAGTAAGTAACAAAGATAAATAAATAAATATATATAACTATAAATAAACCTCGATCTAAAACAAAATAATTGAACAGAACCAATTAAGACCTACAGTTACTCACAAAAAAGCTGGTGACCTTGAAATACCTGAACAAATGCGTCTGAGCTGGATGCTTCTGTTTCCAAATTTTTTTTTTGTTTTAGTTACTAAAGAACTAAGATTCTTTGCCCCAAGGATGTAGAATAATGCTGCTGCCGAATTTCATTTATTTATTAGCGGTTCTTTTCTTTTTTTAACAAAAAAATATTTTATATAAATATTATTTTATTGTCTTTTCACAGATCGGCTATTGCATGTTGTGGAGATGGATGTACGGCGTGGCGAGAATGCATAAGATAAGGAATGAGCATATAAGAGAATGTTTGAAAGTGGCGCCAGTGACGGATAAGTTAAGGAGTGAATGTTTGACCTGGTATGGACATGCGATGAGACGGGATGAAAGTAATGTTGCGGTAAAGGTTTTAAGTACGAATGTTGAAGGCTTTAGGGATAAAGGGAGACTAAAGAAAAGATGGATGGACTGCGTGAAGCATGATATGGATAGACAGTGAGTGACTACAGAGATGACGTCTGATAGAGCTATATGGAAAAAGTGGACATATTGCGTCGACCCCAAGTAATTGAGATAAGAGCAAGAGAATAATGATGATGTCTTTTCACAGGTTAAAACTATTCTGTAAAGGGCAAAACCAAGTCAAGTTTTTCTTCATAGATCTATACGTTCAGGACTGCTGAAACAATTCTCTTTCAAAGCGAGAACTTATGTCTGTACAAATTGCTTTTATATGACTGGGGCATTTTCTCTTAGTGTTTTGGATATTTTACCATCCGTCCGAACCGTATGGATTGACTATCTGTTCTGCTAACTGACACCTCGATGACACTCAGTGCTATTTAGGCGGTGTTAAAGTCAATGAGATTCTGCTACAAAGAAATATCTCCCAGTTCTTACGACGTCATTCTTGAGGAAGTAAGGGTGTCTGCCAAGCCGCATCATGCCCTATGTAATTATTGCATTATAATTTTTTATGTAGTTATTGGGAGAAGATGAGTGAAGATGTATTGAACTAGGGTTTTCTTTACATAAACGCCTCCATCTAAACTTACCGATTCTGTGAATCAGCCATAGCTTTACAAAAAATATTAATTATCATTACACATACATACATATCATCACGCCATATCCCTTGCAGGGTAGGCAGAGAGAACAGAGTGCCAGAGAACTCTATCCTTGCATACTTCATTCGCTTCCTCAACATTTATAATTCTCTTCATACACGCTCGCCGGTTTCGGAGACTCTTGACTCCACCTTCCTTCAGTACGTGACCAATATGGTCTAGGTAGGTTAGCTAGGTCTCCCCCGGTACCTACATCCTTCCACTTTCGCTTTATTATCATTAAATCTATATTAACGTTCTTTAAATTGAGTTAAATGGATTTAAAATGTGTTTTCTATTTCAATGAAATTGCCAATCATCGTACCAAACAACTTTATTATTTCGAATATTAGATAGATTACGGACATTCACCTTACAACATTATACTATCAAACTAAAAAGGTAAAAGCCCTACTTCATAGCTTATCTAATTAAAGATCCCTCTAATCCTGTATACGCTACATAAGTAAACAACTTCAAAGTAAAAAAAAGTAGTTCAACTCTCGGGTATTACTTGTCAACTAGCTAGAGAGAGCGATGGTGCGAGTAATCTAATTTGAAAGTTGCGCCCGACCAACCGCACCCCGTCATAATTAACTAGTAACCGGGGACAGTGGCCATGAATAAATAAACCCCTCGGACAGTGGAAACAACTGGTCAAAGTTACATATTACATATATACACTAGCTGTTCACGCAGTTTCGTATGCATTAAATGTTAATTATATAAAGCACTTTAATTCTGTTATTCAGCAGCTAAACTTTAGTAGTGATAAGGTCATATTAATAATAATAATAAAAACCTCCAGGCCAGTCGTTACCTCACCATGAGGTATCACAGGATTTACAGGCAAGCCAATAAACCGCAGGGCAGCTTGTGGCGAGCTGAATGTGAGTGGCGACACTGCGGTCCTGAATACTCCAGAGAGTCGGTCAGGGCCTCGTCTCCAGCTGGCCTTCATTGGCTGGCTAGAGTGGAAACTGAAGAGTGCCCGAAGGACTCTCAGCTCTGGCTTGCCTTAAACAGCTGGTCAGAGAGGGGTCGCCAGAGCTATATGCTCGGGGGTGGAAGTGTCATTTTCAAGGGCATAACTACGGGGAAACCATGGCTCTGTTTATCGCAGACTCAATGGTGAAAGCGGTGCCGCACCGCTCGACACCCCTAGCCACTTGCACCAATGTTGCCCCCTGTTGCCCGTATGGCTTGTGCTCCTGTGGCGACTGTTTAGGGGGCCCATTCTGTGAGTTGGCGAGTCACCGTCTGCCACCGTTCATCTCTATATATGAGTTTGAAGGCAGACGACAGTTTAAAATTTCATAGATTTAAGATGAATTAGTCCACTAAGCACCCACTTCCATATTCAGATATTCGATACCATCATCACACAATAGTTTTACACTTACTGCTGGCATTCCATGAATGTTATGTGCAGACGTGGAATGTCATCGGTAGGTGTCCCATCCCAATATTTAGATTAAATTTCCAAAGGCCTCTGTGTGTTGGATCCATATCCCCATGTAAGCCTCCCAAAGGACCGGGCATCTTCCATACGGAAGATCCCGTGAATTAAAAGGAGATACAATAATAATAATAATAATTTATTGCCTTTTCAGAACTTAAACTAAAACTAACCATTATAATAAACAAAATTAAATCTAGTAGGCAAAAGGAATTGGCTCAGCTTTTGCTGTCAGAAGAACAGCGCTGATTTTCAGCCATCCCCGACATATTGACAGTTTTCTGTCTACAGCCGCTGGCCTGTCTGTCCGGGATAGCAACACTCTCGCAGAAAATTGACGTCTGAGCAGTGGCAGTATGCTGTTGCACTTCGTTTGGTAAACGAAAGAGGCTTCTGGATGGGTTTTGGTTGGTAGGCAGCGGTCTAGCTGTACCCCTGGTATTACAAAGATTAATGAATGGCAAGTAATATTTACCATCAGGCGTGCTGCTTGTTCGTGTACCACCATAAGGAATTTATAAAAACCTATTTGTAAATGAAAAAATATTTCTACGCGTTGAACTTGAAGCAACATTTAATGGAAATCCGTTACAATCGCCTTTCTTCCTTTTCTTTTTCTTGATAAGGAAATTCAAATCTGTTTTTTTCTTGCTATCTGCTTTCATCCTTATAATTACGATGGTCCGATTCTGATACTGGCGAGAAAGAAACAGATTGTATTTCTATAATTCTTTTTTTCTGTGATTGACACAATAAGGCAATGGGATAAGATTTCATGGCTATGTAACTATATAAGCAAAAGGATTTTTCTTAATAACCTCCTTCATGTGCAGTGATTGAATCTTGCAGCTAATATAGAAACACTGTGACGCTTCAATCCAATGTGTAATATATAACTCCCTGTTCCTCCTGACTTTGATGCTAGATTATTTACACAATCTAATAATTATTGCTCTGGTATTTCCTTATTTGACAGTGTCGATTTTAAAATTTAGACTTATTTATGTATCTGTTCTCATATCATCATCATCGTCATCATCACAGCTCATAAAAGTCTCACTGTTGGGCTCGGGCCTCCTCCGTAATGGGAGGGAAATTAACATACTATACCGCGCTGGTCAGACGTGTTGGTATAGGATTTTGTTTAGAGTTTTCCTACTCTTGCATAGATGTTATATGCATTTTATATCCCTTAGTCATCTCTTACAATCACCCACGGGTAAGATAGGGGGTTGGTGAATTGTATTCTTACTCCGTCACCACACGGAGAGTTCTCATATAGTGTTTGAGTTTTTTTTTTCGTTATCCTATTATGTTCCCGTAGGACTCGTAAACACCGGTTGAGTGATGAATAAGAGAATGGTTAGTAGCACTCTCTTGGAAGAGTTACAACATTCGCGCATTCAAATAGTGGCGATTAACACTCAGTGATATCGTTAAGCGGAATAGATGGATGGTAAAGAATTAATTGGCAAAGCTTTCAGGAAATACAATTAAATTAAATAAATCTAGAGTCCTATGATCCTACTAGTTTGGTAGCGATCGGATCAATATAAGTTCTTTACTTGCTATGCTTTTAATTGGCTATTGTTTCCATAGCTGCCATTATGTTGACAAGTGCATTGTATATTTTCGTATTTTACAAATCAATTAATTAATTATTCAATCAATTAATCAATTAATTAATTGATTTATTGAGTATATTTAAGGTTTTAGGATAAATTACAACAGGACCCATATATCCTTAGTTTTTATTCTTATATGTATGTATATAATGATAGACAGTAATGGGTATGATAAAATTATTTCTTTCTATCTAAATACGAAAAACATATTTCTAAAATTATTTAGAAATATGTTTTTGCATACATGCACATGTTGGCATATTAATGCCACGAGAATTGAACAGGGATAGCTTGTTGCTAATAATTTATGAATATATATTATCAAGTTCTTTTTATTTGAATTTGCAACTATAATGTTTTAACATTAAATGGAATAATTTAACAAATTATTAACAAGTCATTAAATTTTCAAAGTCATATTTGTTAAATTGTTTTTATATAATAGAACAAATGCTTTTGCTTTCGAACAGGATTTCTTCGAATTCTTTACCTTACTGCTTTGACTACCTTACTCGTACGATCACTACATGGACGGCCAGATCTTTTTCTGTCACTAACAGAGGAGGCCTCATTTTACCTATTAATAGCCCGGTACACAAACATTTTACTAATACCAAGCGTATGGAGAATTTTAAAAATTGCCTTTGGCTCCTTATCTACTTTGTGTAATGCAATCACAGGGATTCGGTTCTCTTTATCATCCCACTCCATTTTAATATCGTAAAATATTGTACAATGTGTTGGCGTCAAAATAAGAAAACACAATGAACAATCATATAAAAATGACAGATTCCAAATTCAAATGTAATATTTTGTTTATTTTTTATTGTAATAGTATTTATGGCCAGACCAAGTAGATACATTTAACATATCCATATAATATTGAACAAAATTATTTATTATGCATAAAATCCGAGGGAACACTTTCGTATTGTCAATTTTAACGTTTTCCCTTAATATAATAAACTACCACCGGATCGGAACGTGACCGCCGATGAGAAAGTCTGGCATGAAAGTCAACGGATTTGTCTATTATTCTTATTGACTGTTTTTATATAATATTGTATGTAATATGTTTATATGTTAGCTCTATCTGTTACATAAAGATTATCGCTAGATCAGATCTTCATAATAAGATATTCGTGTGAGTACAAACTAAAAATACAATTCATCATCCTTTATTGAGTCCATAAATGTCGTAAAAGACCATTAAAGGATTTAATATGCATACAATACTCATTCAAGATAGCAAAATCTTGAAATATAACACTACGCCAACCCGTCGATCAGCTTAATGTAGTAAATTAATTCCCCTCCTACTATACCTTCATGAGGAAGCTCGAGCTCAACAATGGTACATACATATGTAAGTTGAGATAATGGGACGATATCTCACAAGCGACACCCAATACGAATTAACTACTAAAGCAGTCATCACTCCCTCACTCGCTTGTAGCCGAATATATGAAAAAATAAGTGACTATAGCCACTATTTAATCTACACTATCCTTTCTAGTAAACCTTCCAATTAGGTCTTTACTATCCATTCGTTCAGATTATCCACGTTAAAATGGAACCATGCCATTATCGGAGCGTTTGGCAAGCGAGTTGACGTTCGCAATTACTATTATATATCTTCCAGGAGATTGATAGCTATGTGGTAGCGGCTTCGAATACTACCAACCCTTACTTTGATCGTGGATGTCGTAAAAGACGACTAAAAGCCTTATTATGCCCTTGGCCAACTCCGTCTGATGCCGTTTGGTCAATTACATTCCCAAAGAGAGTTAACGTATGGCAGGCGGCCGGTCGTAAACACTATTGCCAATACTTCAGCAATATTTACTATGAAGTAATTGGGATAAGAGTAGAAGAATGATGATCTTCCAGGAGATTGAAGCGAGATTTTCTTCTTTCAGCAAGATTCTCCTGGTGAGGCGACAATTGCTGTTTATAACTCTCATGGGAGTCAGTGGTGATCATATTTTTAAGTCTTCACCACATAGATACACATACTAAATAAAAGTTTATGTAGCTTAAAAGAAAAGAGAGAAAGAAAACTTGAATCTATTTACGTAAATTGCATTAAAATTAACGAGATTGTTGCTGCACTAACTGCGGTACTCTCCTTACACTAAAATAAATAATTTCATAACGGGTTGCCGTGTTGAAATGCATAAAGAGTACAAATATTTTCAGTTTTGTCTTTGTATAAATAAAATAAAAAATATAATATATATATTTCATATTCTACTTCGAAACGTTTTTTCAAAAGATATTATATTTTTTTTTTTCGCGGTGGCCTATGGAAGAGGCGGCGCGCAACCCCATAGATCCACCCTGCAAACACCTCTCTTCGCCGTGCGAGCGGGCCACCGGTACCCGATCTTTGTTTTCGGTGGCCCGCCCGGCGGTTTACCCTCGCGGGTTCCTCTCGTATCGAAGAGACCCTACACTAAGAAAATAAATACTGTATAGGTGAGGATTTCAAAAATATATATTGACAACGGATAGAAATAACACCAAGAATAATCATTCGTGATTCGCAAAGAACTTGCCTGGGTGAACTCACCAGCATGGAGACCGATTCCAGAACATTTGGCTGGAAGGTGGCTACTTAGAGAATTACATCTTCTGTGCCGTCTAAACTTAATATTTTCTTACTACTTAATCATATAAAGAATACAATGCCAACCTTATTCGTTTATAAGAGATATCTCCATAAACGTGTGGATTCACTACAAAAAATAACTATAAATGAAACCCTATTCAAGTTATCTGGCTAACATCGTAGTACATATTTCCCTCCCATTGTGGAGAATGTTCCAGCACAACAGAGTGATGTATATAGGCTAAAAATAAGAAAGATAAATGCTTTATAATTTTTCTTAACATTAAGTTTTATTTCTATTAAAAGGAACCAATTTTACTTTATGTATCTAGCCATAAATCATTCTCAATAAGCCCGTTATATCTCCCAAAAGAGAAATACAATTACTTTAGTGCTATGTAGTAGTGTTTATATAATACGAGTATATAGAGAGGTACTACTTATACAGTATTGTGCACAATGAAGTACTCTTGCGAATTTGTAGGGTTTTCTTGACAAGATCACGTTCATATCAACTTCACTCATTGTTAGTTTTGCATGCGGAGGGCCAACCGCGTCCTCGCCAAGGACGTGACTGAGCTGAGGGCCCAAATGGCGCGGCTCGTACCGCCTGCGCCAACTGCGCCGCCGGCTAGTGCTAGCCGCCGAGGAGCTGTCGCCGTCGTCACCGCTCCGAAGCCGCCCCGAGGCGACGGCCGTCCAGCGGTTGCCGCCGCGCCGAAGACGCCTCTGACCGCGAAGCGTGCGCCGCCGACCAACGCCAGCACGCCAAATGTCGCCGTCGTGGAGCAGGCCCCGGCAGAGGTCCAGCCGGTAACACCTATCCCACTGCCTGCGGTGGGGGGCGTGTCGGACGAGGCCTTGCGCGCCATTATAGACGCCATAGGGAATATAGTCAATGCGCGCTTGGCCGTTCTGGAGGCAAGGCTGCCTACGGAACCACGAGTTCGGCCGCCTCTCGCCGCGGACAAGCGGCCGTATGCGGCACCAACTCCCGCCCCGCTACCCTGTCAGAGTGGCCGCGTGGGGGGGAGTTACGCCGCAGCCGCGGCTGGACCCAAGCCGAAGAGGCCCGCTCCAAAAAGGAAGACGGCACCGGCTCCTGCCGGAACGCAGTCGTCGCCCGCACCAACACCGCCGGCGACGACTAGAGCGGCCGCGACTACGCCCTCAGCGCCCGGCACGCCCGCTACGCCCGAACAGGGTTGGCAGGTGGCCGAGCGCGGCAGAAAGAGTCGCGGCCAGAGGAGGAGAGCGGCGGCCAAGCGCGCCGCTGAGGTCGTCGCCCCCCAGGCAGGAGCCGGAGGAGGTGGCACGAAGAAGAAGAGGCCGCGCAAGGGGCTCCGGCCGCCGAAGACAGCCGCAGTGGTGATCACTGTGCTGCCTGAGGCGGCAGAAAGGGGCCTCAGCTATGAGGCCGTTCTGAGGAAAGCCCGGCGGGAGCTCGACGTCTCCGACATAGGAGGCGTCGAAGCCAGGACCCGCAAGGCCTGGACAGGGGCTCGGATCCTAGAGTTCCCTGGGGCCGAGGGCACCAGGACGGCCGATAGCGTGGCGTCGAAGCTGCGAGGTCTGTTCGCCGAGGAGGGTAGCGTCAAAATCGCCAGACCCGTAAAGTGCGCCGAAATGCGCATCGCGGGTTTGGACGACTCCGTGACGGTGGAAGACATCCGGGAGGCCATTGCCTCGAAAACCGGGTGTCCCATGGACACCGTCCGGGTTGGCGCCATCCGGCCCGGTCCGGGCGGCGTAGGTGCTGCCTGGGTGCAGTGCCCAGTGGAGTCGGTCAGGCAACTGGCCGACTCAGGCAGGCTCCTCGTGGGCTGGAGCTCAGCGCGAGTCACCGTGCTGGAGCACCGGCCTGCGAGGTGTTTCAAGTGCATGGCGGTCGGGCACACCCGGCCAACATGCACTAATTGCTTTGACTGCGGCGGACTCTGTTTCCGCTGCGGTCAGACTGGGCATATGGCGGCATCTTGCGCCGCCCCGCCCCACTGCCCCGCGTGTGCGGCGGGCAATAAGCCCGCCAAGCACCGCATGGGCTCTGGGGCGTGCAGACCTCCGGCTTCGGCTCCAAAGGGGCGGAGCGGCCCTTCGACTCCGGCCGCTCCCGCTCCTAGCGCGGCCCGATCGCCCGCCGCAAGCCAGGAGGTGATGATGGACACGGCCCATTAATGGCTGCCCAGTCCACTCACCTCCTGCAGGCCAACACCAACCACTCCGCCGGTGCGCAGGATCTCCTCCTGCAATCCATGGCGGAGTGGTCGATCGGTGCAGCCGTAGTCGCGGAACCGTACGTCGTGCCTGATCGCCCCAATTGGGTGGTCAGCCGGAACGGAACCGCGGCAATCGTCACCTCCACGCAGCGGCACTTCCCGTCCTTATCCCTCTTGGATAGGGGCGAGGAATTTGTCGCGGCGAATTGGGGAGGGGTCACGCTTTACAGTGTATACCTCTCCCCTAATAGGAGGATGGACGATTTCGGGGCCTCCCTCACCACCTTGGAGGCTTCGATACGGCGACTGGCACCGGGCCTCGTCCTGGTCCTGGGGGACTTCAACGCCAAATCCACGGCGTGGGGGTCCCCGATGACGGACGATCGCGGGCGGGCGATCGTGGAGTGGGCGGCGTCACTGGGCCTCTGTGTCCTAAACAGAGGCTCAGTGAACACGTGTGTGCGACAGCAGGGTGGGTCGATAGTGGACTTGTCGTTCGCTAGCCCCGCTGTCGCACCACGAGTGAGGAACTGGCGTGTCCTGGAGGAGGCGGAGACCCTGTCGGATCACCGATACATCCGAATGGAGGTCTCCCCTCTCCGGGACCTCAGCAGGGGTCACAGGGCGGACCGGGCTCCCGCATTTCCGCGGTGGGCTGTGGGGCGTCTAGATAGGGACCTACTGGCGGAGGCGGCCATCGTGAACACGTGGCTGTCCTCACCACCCCCAGCGGTCGGAGTGGACGCTGAGGCTGTCCGCATCCGCAGTGCATTAACGCAGGTCTGCGATGCGGCCATGCCCAGGGTGCGGCGTCTACCTCCGAGGCAGGGGGTCTACTGGTGGTCCCCAAGACTGGCGGACCTTCGTGCGGCGTGCATTAGTGCCCGAAGGTCCTACACCCGCAGTCGGCGGCGTCGCCGCGATGTTGAGCGGGAGGGCCAGCTGTACGAGGCGTACCGCAGTGCGCGTACTGCCTTTCGGCTGGCCATCCGGTCCGCCAAGGACGCAAGTTGGCAGGAGATGCTGGACGGTCTCGACCGTGACCCCTGGGGTCGCCCGTATCGCGCGTCGCTGAATAAGCTTCGCGCGCAGGGCCCCCCCCTCACCGAGACCCTCCAGCCCGACCTCCTTCGTAGAGTGGTCGAGGAGCTGTTCCCGCGGCAGCCGGAGCACACGCCCCCGGTCATGGCTTCGCCAGATCACGACCGGGAGGCCGTCGAGAGTGTTCCGCCCGTGACGGAGTCGGAAGTGGGGGCAGCCGTGGCGAAGATTCGTTCCGCCACCACGGCCCCCGGCCCGGACGGAATCCCAGTCCGGGTGTTGACGTTGCTCCTCGAGCATCTCGAACCTCGCCTCAGGCGACTGTTCAACGCCTGTCTGACGTCTGGACAGTTTCCTGAGTGCTGGAAGGAAGGGAGGTTGGTTCTCCTGCCAAAGCCGGGACGGCCCCCGGATTCGCCGTCGGCCTACAGGCCCATTGTGCTTCTGGACGATGTGGGTAAGCTGCTGGAGCGTGTCCTCGCTGCCCGCATCGTCCAGCACCTGGAGGAGGTGGGGCCCGATCTGTCGGACGCTCAATTTGGGTTTCGGAGGGGGCGTTCGACCATCGGGGCCCTGCTACGCCTGAGGCAGACGGCCGCGGAGGCTGTCGCCAGCAAAGGAGTGTTGTTGGCGGTGTCGTTGGACATCGCCAACGCCTTCAATAGTCTGCCATTCAGCTACATCAGGGAGGCGCTCCGGTTCCATGGAGTGCCTCTGTACCTCAGGCGGCTAGTGGCAGACTATTTGGAGGGGCGCAGTGTTCTCTACGCGAGCCCCGCAGGGGACATTGTGCGGACGCCCATGTCGTGCGGTGTTCCACAGGGGTCGGTTCTGGGGCCGACTCTGTGGGACATCGGGTACGACTGGGCGTTGAGAGGGAGTCTCCCCCCCGGGCTGAGCGTTATTTGCTATGCTGACGACACGCTCGTCACAGCCCGGGGCAGGACATTCGAAGAGGCGGCGAGCCTGGCCACTCTCGGCACCGAGGAGATGGTCAGGCGAATCGAGGCGCTGGGGCTCAGGGTGGCCCTAAATAAGACGGAGGCCCTACTATTCCATGGGCCCCGTGTGAGGCTGCCCATCGGCGCCTCGTTAGTCGTCAACTCCATCCACATCAGTATCCAGGCCCATATGAGGTACTTGGGTCTGGTGCTCGACGGGCGATGGTGGTTCCGGGAGCATTTTCGCCAAATTGCTCCCCGGCTGGTCGGCGCGGCGTCCGCCCTTTCTCGACTCATGCCGAATGTGGGCGGACCCAGTTTCGAGGGCCGACGGCTGTATGCGGGGGTGATCCGCTCAATGGCCATGTACGGCGCACCCGTGTGGGCGAGGGCTCTGAACGCCCAGCTCAGGGCGGTGCTGTGGAGGCCACAGCGAGCCATGGCGGTCAGAGCCATTCGCGGGTACCGCACGGTGTCGACAGAGGCGGCGTGCCTATTGGCCGGGACACCCCCGTGGGACCTAGAGGCGGAGATGCTCTCCGACCTCTACCGGCGGGTTACCTCAGTGCGCGACGAAGGTGGCTCTCCATCGTTGAGCGAGATAGCCACCTGGCGCGAGGACGCCCGCCGAGACGTCATCGCCCGTTGGGTTACGCGGCTGGAGAGGCCAAGACACGGTGTCGTTACCGTCGAGGCCCTCCGGCCCGTACTGATGGAATGGATGGAGCGGCGGCACGGAGTCCTCTCCTTTCGGCTGGTGCAGGTATTGTCAGGGCACGGGTGTTTCGGTCTGTACCTGCACACGGTCGCGTATAGGGAGTGGACTCCGGCCTGCCACCATTGCAGCAGTGACGAGGACACGGCGAGACACACACTGGAGGTGTGTCCGAGTTGGGACGGGCAGCGCCGTGACCTCGTCGCTGTAATCGGTGCCGACCTGACGCTGCCGGCTGTCGCGAGGGCGATGGTCGACAGCATCAGGAACTGGGACGCGGTCGCCGCCTTCTGCGAGGCTGTTATCTCGCAGAAGGAGACGGCGGAACGAGTCCGGGAGGATTCCCGTGACCCGGGCCGCCGTCAGCGGCCGGGGCGGCGCAGGCGCGAATACCTGCGCCTGATGCCGCCCTAACCGAGGCTTCGGGTGATCGGACCGGGGAATTGTCCGGTCACCCGACGTGAGGCCACCGCGTGAGGACGACGCCTCGACGGCGAAAGCTGTCGGGGCGTCAACAGGAGAGGAGCCCGAGAGGGCATACCGCCGAGCGGGCCACCGAAGACAAAAATCGGGTACCGGTGGCCCGCTTGCACGGCGAAGAAGAGGTGCTTGCAGGGTGGGTCAATGGGGTTGCGCGCCGCCTCTTCCGTCACCCCGGACCGACTTGGCGGGGTGCGACGTCCATGGCCCACGGCAAAAAAAAAAAAAAAAAAAAAAAAAAAAAAAAAAAAAAAAAGGCCCACTGTTGGGACATCTACTCGGCTTGTCTTGGCCACGGCGGGGACGTCGCAGAGAGGAGGGAGCAACAGCTGTTCGTCGCGTCGACCGAACACTACAATACAACTTGCATCGTCGTCTAGCGCGCGCGCATATCATATTTACATTTTTACTTTTATTATTAATTTTATATTAGCTGCAATTGCGACAACATTGTATAGTTTTTTAATTAACTTCATCTACAATATAGTAATATACAGTCCACGGCTTTTATTCCGCACAACACCTGAGGAATCACCCCAGCACCCACACTATTGACAGTTTGGTTTCTACAGCCGCGAGCCGGTATGTCCGGGGTAGTAGCACACTCTCGCAAAGAATCGATTTCTGAGCAATGGCAATGCGCTGTTGCGCTTCGTTCGGTGAGCAAGACAGTCAGATTTTTAACTTTCTGTGTGGGTTTTGGTTGGTAGACAGCGAGCTAACTGTACTTCTGGTATTGCAGTGCTCCATGAGCGGCAGTAACACTAACCACTAGGTGTGCTGCTTGCTCGTTTGCCTCGTTTGTTTCGTGACCTTACATTATTCATAATCAAAGAGAACTGTCATACCTAATTACTAAATTCTTAACCATGATTTACACAGAACTAAGTCTTTTCATCCATCTACCAGCTTGTAAACACCCAATGCGGTGCTTATTATTCGCAGTTTATGTTAGAAGTTACCTAGGAGAGTGTTTTTTTTGCAGGCTATGATTGGGACACTCACCATCCATTCCGTCCGGGTTGATGGAAAGGCGACGCGTGAACTCATAACCTAGCGTATTCCCTCCCCATTGTCATTGGACCGATCACTGGTACCGCTTCGTTGACATCCGCGGCGGTGGGTTACCGCTTGACGCCCCGACCTGTTGCCGGGGCGTCGCCCTGACGCGGACATCCGCATCGAGGAGAGTACTGCTGCCCATTTAGTTCCATACTAGGGATCCGTTAGCCGGTTCTACCAGTAACTAATGGTGGAAAATGATGATGAAGCATTGTATTCTCAATCCAACACTAGACAAAGAATAGAAGTAAGACATTATTCTAATGATCATGTTACCAATTAGTTGGAATCTACGCAATATGTACTCTTTTAACATACTACATACTTATTTCAAAAGTTATTGGCAATAGTTTTATGACAGGCCGCCTGCCTGATGTTAACCTTCCTTGGGAATGTGATTGTTGACTAAACGGCATCAGTTGCAGTTTTCATAGGTCAATCGCTTTTACGTTATCCACGAGCAAAGTAAGGGTTGGTAGTATTTGTAATCGCTACCACACAGCAAGGAGAATAGGACTAAATGATTTAATAAAAACAAATAACTCACAAAATTCTGTACAATCAAAATTTTTGATAAATAAAGTATAGTTAATTGAATTTATTTTAATTAGTTTCTCATTTAATAATTTCGTAGGATATATAAATCTTCAAAGATAACTTTGAAAGCTTAAATACTATTTTACTCCATTGGCAACTTATCCAAATTTTGATTTAAATAAACGATGAATTCATATCATTTTAGGTTTATAGATGTTCAAGTTTATATATAGACTACGCATTACGTTTAAAGTTCACTTCATGAGCGCTTGAGTCATTTGTGGACCTGATTCTACATTAATAAGATAGATAATAAAATTTTCACTACACAAAAATATTCTCAAACATTTAATATAGCAATTTATATAAGTCGTAACATTTTTAATATAATTTTGAAGTTGCTAAAAGACGGCATAATTTAGGCCTAGTGCCGAATACTTTGATAGTAAGATGACCCAATTTAGATAAAAACAGAAATGAAAAAGTTCATTACGATCCCTTATACTTACATTAAGGACTATCATTCTTGATAATATATTTTTTTACTTGCAATGCAATAACTATAATTCTGTCTATATAAGAAATCAGACGATAAATAATATCAAATGGAATTCTGTACAATTAGAATCTAAAGATTAGGTCGATGCTGACCTAAGTTCGGTTTTCCGTGTGGTGACGGAGTAAGAATACAATTCACCACCCCCTATCTTACTCGTGGGCGATCGTACGAGACGACTAAGGGATATAAAACGCATATAACATATATGCGAGAGAAGGAATCCTCGAAACAAAACCATATACCAACACGTCTGACCAGCGTGGTTATAGTAGGTCAATTACCCTCCCATTATGGAGGAAGCTCGAGCCCAACAGTGGGATATATATGAGCTGAGAAGATGATGATGCTGACCTAAGTACTGATCTCCCATACTACCTTTTGTGTTTCATTCCTAAGCAGGGTAATTATTTTAGCTATTCACAACTGATTATCCTGAGCTTGAATGTTATTACTGTTTATTGATCGTTAGTAAAATGTCGCCAACAATTCGTAAGAGTTAGCCTAATTTCAATTCTTCAAATACGATCATCATTCTCCTGCTCTTATCCCAAATACTTAGGTTGAGGCAATATATACTCTTCTTCCTGCGTATTGCATAAGTTATTGGCAATAGTCTTACGACCGGCCGCCTGCTTGACGTCAACCCTCCTTGGGAATGTAATTCGTGACCAAATGGTATCAGGTGGTACACGAGTTAATGTCATGCCACCAAAAGACGACTAAGAAGCGCAAAGGGTTGCACTCTTAGCCATCTTTTACTACATCTACGAGGGATCTAAGGATGGGTATTATTCGTAGCGATATGAGCTGAAATGATAATAATAATTAAAGAAAAATAATACCATGAATTAAGAAAATATTTTTTGTATTGCGGTGTATTTTACGAGAATATTATTAACAGCCAAACTACACCCAGACTAAGAAACACAATTGGTAGATCGCACAAAGTATTGTCCTGTATGGAATTCAAACCGTCGGTATATAAACTACTACGCCATATATACAGTAATAAAAATATATCTTATAAATGCGGGCTTTTAAGTGGTTTAACGTCGTACTTGAAATTGATGTCAAGCTAACAGGATTTAGGATGACAGTGATAGATTTCAGAATTCACAGGTACCATGACTCGATAAGCCAAGCACATTTAGATATCAATAAACTATCCCTGTTTGCCTATTAGTTATTAAAAAGAGTTTCCTTTTAGTTTTACTTTTTTTTTACTATTACAAATATATGAAAAATGATAAGCGAAAGAGATTGTGAAATAAAAAGGATAATTGATTGAATTATGCGATAAATGGCGATAATTCATTACTATTTTAAAAATGGTGGAGAGCAAGGCAGATCCACTACATGCCCATGGTTATTCAATATACAGCCCATCTCAGGGAAGGAAGCACTATGGTGAAATAGGATATAAGGAAATTAAAGAACAGCCTCCAGAATTTTAACTTGCAATTTACCGCAAAATTTCGAATCGCCTCTAAACGAGTCATCCTCAGGATGTTTCGGCTTGGCCACCGAAGACAAAGATCGGGTACCGGTGGCCCACTCGCACGGCGAAGGGAGGCGTTTGCAGTGTAGGTCTATGGGGTTGCGCGCTGCCTCTTCCGTCGCCCGGGCCGATTTGGTGAGGCGCGACCACGTCCATAGCCTACCTAGCCCTAAAAAAAAAGGATGGTTCGGCTTCAAATGCGCATTTCATAATCCTACTCATATTTTTTCCATTTTTGACGTGTACGGTGCATTCATACATACATATCATCACGCCATATCCCTTGCAGGGTAAGCAGAGAGAACAGAGTGCCAGAGAACTCTATCCTTACATACTTCAGTCGCTTCCTCAACATTCATAATTCTCTTCATACACGCTCTCCGGTTTCGGAGACTGTTGACTCCACCTTCCTTCAGTACGTAACCAATCTGGTCTAGGTAGGTGAGTCTCTGTCTCCCCCGGTACCTACATCCTTCCACATTCGCATTGTTTATCTTCTTAACCAGACGTTCGTTCGGCATTCTTTCCACATGTCCGAACCATCGGATCACCCTTTCGCATCTTTACACCAATACTCTCTTTCATACCTACTCGCTCTCTTACGTCGTCGTTACGACATTCATCACCCGTGCAAAAGTAGCGCTTCCCTTCCTTCCATTTAGTAAAAAATTAAAACGAGATATTAATATTATATGTTTTTGTATACCACCTTCAAGAATAGCGAGCTGTTTGTAATTACAAATAGGTCATTGAAAATTGCCATATACTAATTTAGTGCCCAAAACTGTATATTTTTTTTGGTTAGTACAAGTGCGTGTTAAAAGCACATTAACAAAGGTTTCTAGTCTGCTTACAATACGACACATTATAGTTGCTGGTTTAATTTACAATCTACATGCCAACGACTGTTGAACGGAAATAGTTACCTTAAACTTCTTTTAAAAAAAAAATGTTTCACTAAATAGATTTTAAATACGAGTACAATGCCCTATACCTACTTAAGACTCAATTCTTGTATACCGCAGCCCTTCATACAATCAACAAACACCAAACTTCTTGAAAACTATTTGTATATCGTATATAGAATTATTCTATGGGCACATAGAACCCACTATAGCACATGAATTCGATACTTATATTACTATGGTATAGATTATGCTAGCTTCTACTCGCTGCTCCACCCGCGTAAAAAGTGAGTCCCTATATAAAATTTTATCATTACATTATTCCAAGAGGAGAAGAATAGGTCTATCTATATGCCAATTTTCCACCAAATCTGTTCAACATCTGTGAACACGTCACCGTGATAAAATCTTACCTATGGATTAATCCAGGTTATGTTCTATTTGCATGCCAATTTTCATCCAAATTTGTTCAACAGTTTACGCATGATTGAGTAACAAACATCCAAATATCTTCACAAACCTTCACAATTATAATATTAGTAGGAGGATTCCAGGCGATCAAACAAAGAGAACTTTCAGCTCAGCTTTACTCACACGGAAAACAAACTCTCCGTAAGATTAAAAAAAATACAATGTGTTGTCACTCCTTATTACGAGAATCGCAGGAGTAGCGAAAACTGTCTGAAGGATTATTAGGAGAAAAGACAATAGCTCTCTCCTCGGAAATTTATAAAACCAACTGATAGATCGCCAACTCACCTGATTATTGTACTAACCCCCTTAGTTCTAGGATGGATGGAAAGGTTTAGGATGGATGGACAGATAAAAGATTTATATACTGTACCGAACTCTTACTTACAAATGCGATAAATACAATATTATACTCAATACGTTCTTCATTAAGTTTCACTATTACATGAACTCTATCTACAATTCAGCGGGAAAAGGAAGGAGGGAAATTGGCATACTATGTCTGACCAACGTAATTGTTGGTCAGACAGGTCATAGGATTTTATTATTATAGGTTTATTTAAAGTCTTAGTTTCCTTCTTTAGATAGACAGGGATAGAATACATGGTTGACATCTGATGGCGTTATGAGGAAAAAGAGGACATTGCATCGACCCCGCGTAATTAGAATAAGAACATGATGATGATGATGATGATGAGCAAACTAGGAAGAAGTCAATGTTATTCTAATTTCATCACCACAAGAATAAAAAAAACTCTTCCATCAATAATAAAATCATCTTTCTTTCACACGTAATCCATAAGAAAATTGCGACGCAGTATTTTAAGATATAGTTGAGCAATTTAAAATAATGTTTTCTCGCTATGTATATAGCGTATGCAGACGTGAACGGGATTCTCTTATAAATATTTGATACAGCTGAGCCGGGATATTTGCGTTTGCATAGCACCAGCAACCCGAAGTAATAACGTTGAAATTTCAGAATCCACCTTGGCTAATAGAATTTTCATTTCAGTAGCAAATCGTCGGGACCGCTAGGTATAAACGCTAGACAACGGGCTTGGGAAATAATACCGGAAAGGCCCGCCGATAAGATTGTGATCTCACTTGTTTTACGCTTCACATAATAATATGGGCAGGGTGAACTATTTCAATAAACATGTTAGTTGTGATAAAATCGTATACTTGTTATTGTTTTTAAATAAGCATAAAATCAGTTATTTTAACTACGACGTATAAATAGATACTACTTTTCATATAAGGCGCCCGGTATGACGAAAATTTGAGGAATAAAATCTAGTAATCGAATGACCTCGTTACATTTTTGGTGCGCAACCTATTCTACGCACCTTTCACTTTTTAACGTGAGATAATACTTCACTGAACAGTTTTAATAAATGTAAATCCAAATATATATATTATTTTTAGTCAAATGAGCTTTTTTGCGCCTGTTTTGATAATCGTACTTAAGGAGTAAACTCCAGTCGTGTGTCGGAGCTGACACACACACTGTTTTTTATTGCTAATGGTGGTAAAAGAGCAAGCAGCACACCTGATATAAGTGTAACTACGGCCATAAATCTTTGCAATACCAGTGGAGTGCTCGTGCTCTGGCAGTAGCCAGACCAGTGCCTACTAATGAAAACCCTAAACACACCCAGATAGTTGGGCTACCGGCTTAGCAGATTGCCGCTACTTAGACGTCGATTTTCTGCAAGATTGTTGTACTAGCCCGGACGGACTAGCCCACGGCTGAAGACTGAAAATAACCAACAGTGTAGCCCTACCGCTATTAAAACCTCGTGATTTGAGCATACAATTAACAGAGGTACAAAATGGTGGAGAGCAAGGCAGATAAAACATATTTATGTAACGCACAAAATCCTTAATACAATAATTGTGGTTAGTATAAAGAATTGTAGTATGTGGATATCGAACCATAGAACTTAATACAGAAAGGTAACTGCTTCGATAATCACGCTGTCTGTGTTTTATTATGATTAATCTTCAATAATTCTATAAATCTTCAATAATTAATGAACTTGTGAACTACTTATAAACGGTATTATTTTATTAACTTCTTAGCTGGTCAATTTAGCTGTTGACTATCACTAAATCCATTAGCCAGAACATTGCTATTAACACTAGCTCGCTATTTAAATTTTAATAATTCATAAATATCATAAATAAAATTTCATTGTTATTGGTTTCAATTCAAATTTTGGAGATTGGAGTAAATGAACAACGCGATAAATCATTTTTATCCATTAAAGTTCTTTTTACCCGACTGCGCGACGCAAAGGAGTGGTATTGTGTTTAACAGTCTATGTATGTATGTATGTTTGTATGTTCCTTTGAAGCACTATATAGACCAAACGCCTGGACCGATTTTTATGATTCGCACGTCAATCGATTTGTCTTAATCCGGCGAGTGTCACTAAAGATATGACGTTAGTGAAAATTCAATATGGCTTCTACTGGACGCCATATTGTGAAAATGAAAGAAATGAAAGTCTACAAACTATGTCAAGTGGGGTATCGTTGAATAGTTATTTAAAAATCACTTTTAGTTTTCTCTCAACATTTTTCGATTTGACTGACCGTTTAGGATCTATATCGATTTAAAGTTTCGTAACAACCTTTTTCACATATAGGTTTTTAGACAGTAGAAATTTACGATGAAAAGATGAAAAATTCGTATGACAGTGCGTATGAATGTAGATGGACATATACTAACGTATCTATAAGGTATATTGTCCAATATACCATAGGTAGTCCTACCTAAAGTATCTAATGTCTGACGCGGTCGCCCATCTCCAACTTCTAACGATTTAGTACTCAACTTCAGTCGAAAAACTATATATAGTTAGGTACTTACTTTGAATAAATAAAATAACTATAGGTATTTATAACTAAAAAGTATAAAATAAAAAAAAATAATTAACAAATCAAAAAACCCGACTGCGTAAAAAGCTAACTAAACTACGTACGTAATAAAAAACTGAAAAGAAAAAATAAAAATAATTAAAAAAATCAAAAAACCCGACTGCGTAAAAAGTGAACCAAATTACGTACACAATAAAAAAAACTGAAAAGAAAAAAAACAAGCACTTAGATGTCCGGTGGTTTATAATTCTATAATATATTATTGAATTAATACTATTGAAGAAAAATATATTCTAATAATGGAACATAACAACTGAACAGTTGTTGGTTAATCGTATAAAATTCTCTAAATCTTAGTTTAAATCCAGGTAGGACAAGTGATAAAACTACTTTTACATCATCTACATTAGATGGACATATACTAACGTATCTATAAGGTATATTGTCCAATATACCATAGGTAGTCCTACCTAAAGTATCTAATGTCTGACGCGGTCGCCCATCTCCAACTTCTAACGATTTAGTACTCAACTTCAGTCGAAAAACTATATATAGTTAGGTACTTACTTTGAATAAATAAAATAACTATAGCCACCTAGGTATTTATAACTAAAAAGTATAAAATAAAAAAAAATAATTAACAAATCAAAAAACCCGACTGCGTAAAAAGCTAACTAAACTACTTACATAATAAAAAACTGAAAAGAAAAAATAAAAATAATTAAAAAAATCAAAAAACCCGACTGCGTAAAAAGTGAACCAAATTACGTACACAATAAAAAAAACTGAAAAGAAAAAAAACAAGCACTTAGATGTCCGGTGGTTTATAATTCTATAATATATTATTGAATGAATACTATTGAAGAAAAATATATTCTAATAATGGAACATAACAACTGAACAGTTGTTGGTTAATCGTATAAAATTCTCTAAATCTTAGTTTAAATCCGGGTAGGACAAGTGATAAAACTACTTTTACGGATTCTATCGCGTTTTTTAATTGTTACAGAAATTTATATCTACCCTGTTTCTGTAATAACAATGACATATTGGACGTAAGACATCTTAGGCCTCCCGTGACCATGATCACTGTAAAGTGTTCGAAACGTCGGGCAATTAAAAATCAAATACAAACGCGATAGAATCCGTAAAAATAGTTTTCTTTCAAATGTATACTCGCGTAAACATTAGATATCATTAGGACAAGTGATTATTATTTTTTGCTCTTCTCTCAAGAAAATCTTCTTTTTCTTTCTAAAATAAAACCTTACACCAAGGAATATGTCCTGATGTGAGAGATGAGAGAGGTCTATATCCAATAGTTAACTTTGATAGGCTAATGAATCTATGGCTGGATGATGTATGCAGGATGATTGTCAATTCTCGAATTTGCGAATTATATTCGTGAAATTAATAAAAAAAAAATAATATAAATATAAATAAACATGTAATGTTGCCTAACTTTATCGATAGTTAACTAAAATATCTGTTGACCTGACCTATGAAATGACATCATAATGATAAGACACTATCAGTCCTGATTGTTGTTACAAAACATTACAATTACTTTTTTATGTTAATTTCATTTGAATATTTCAATGCCATATATAAAACTATTTTTACGAATTCTATCTTGCCAAAGTTTCGATCTACTTACAGCGGTGGTATTCATGGTCGCTGAGAGACTAAACTGTTACGTTCAACAAATGATCGTACTCGCGTAAACATCAGAAATCATTATACCATAAATAATTTGATTTTATTTTATCTTGCCGTTATGTTTATCATTATAATATAGACTACAAAATGTTTATTAGATTATAAATAAATCATCATTCTCCTACTTTTATCCCAATCACTTTGGGGTCGATACAATATTGTACTCTTCTTTCATAGTACATATTGTAAAAGTTATTGGCAATAGTTTTATGACAGGCCGCCTGCCAGACGTCACAACCCTCCTTGGGAATGTAATTGTGGACCAAACGGCATCAAATGAAGTTGGCCCAGGTCGTTATAAGGCTCTTGGTCGTCTTTTATGACATCCACGAGCAAAATAAGGGTTGGTAGTATTCGTAGCCGCTACCACACAGCACACACAAATGTTTATTAGACTATAAATAAATATGGTGTAATAAACTACAACTACATATTACATAAGAACGTTTGATTTTTAAATTCCTCCTATCACCATGAAAGCGTGATGAATGAAAGTGTTCAAAATGTCGGGCAATTAAATATCAAATGCAAACATAAAATAATTCGTAAAAATAGTTTTGTTTCAAATGTGTAATAGTCGCGTAAACATTAGAAATCATTATGATGGCCATTTGTATCATACTTTATATTAGATAGATAGTTAGTTAACGACTGATTTATTATATAAATACCCTACACATATATTATTCCATACTCCATCTCTCTCCTTAGAAGTTAAGTAATACATCTTAATATTTTAATTATAATTTTCACACCACATTTAATACATTATCTATGTGCAAAGTAAAGGAACCTATAATCTTTGTAATAAGTTATATAATTTTTTAATTATCTATCTATGTATCTATCTTATCTGTTATCTATCCACATTATTTTCTTATTACTATTTTCTTTTCTTTTTTTTATTATAAAATATGATTTACAATACGACTTTTTTATTTAATTTCGCTTAGTTATTTATTGATCATATTTTAAAGAAACTTTGATGCTTACTTCATCATCTCAGTTCACATACGTACCACTGTTGGGCTCGAGCCTCCTCCATAATGGGAGAGAAATTGACCTACTATACCACGCTGGTCAGACGTGTTGGTATAGGGTTTTGTTTCAAGTTTTCCTTCTCTTGCATAGATGTTATTCATACATACATACCACCACGCCATGTCCCTTGCAGGGTAGGCAGAGAGAACAGAGTGCCAGAGAACTCTATCCTTGCATACTTCACTCGCTTTCTCAACATTCAGAATTCTCTTCATACACGCTCGCCGGTTTCGGAGACTCTTGACTCCACCTTCCTTCAGTACATGACCGATCTGGTCGAGGTAGGTTAGTCTCGGTCTCCCCCGGTACCTACATCCTCCATCCTTCATCCTTATATCCATCCCATAGATGTTATATGCCTTTTATATCCCTTAGTCGTCTCTTACGATCACCCACGGGTAAGATAGGGGGTGGTGATTTGTATTCTTACTCCACACGGATAGATGCTTACTTATCTCTACTCTAATATCTATATATGTTTATAATTTTAATTAGATTAGATGAATAATTTATTAATATTTAGAATGAAAAGGAAACATATGCTCTATTTTTCTCATTGGTCATCTTGTAGATAGATACTTCTATCTTATCAATATTGTACAGGAATGTGCGTAGAGAAAGTGGCGCCAGTGACGGATAAGTTAAGTAGTGAACGCTTGACCTGGTATGGTGTGGTATGACGGGATGAAATTAATGTTGCGAGGAAGCTTTTAAGTATGAATGTCGGCTTTAGTGCGGCGCACTCCTCGCACCACTCCGTCTGAGGTGACAGAGAGGCGTAAGCACGCACACCCGTAACCCACCCGTGACACGTCGCCTTCGTCGTTGGTACCGCCGGAGCAGAGTGACTTGACGTCACTGGCAAACTTTTGGCTTTAGGACTAAGGGAAGACCAAAGAAAAATGAATGGACTGCGTGAAGAATGACATGAATAGACAGGGAGTGACTACAGAGATGACGTCTGATAGGAAAGTATGGAAAAAGAGGACATATTGCGTCAACTCCAAGTAGTTGGAATAAGAGTAAGATGATGATGATCTTGTCTTATTGTTCATTTTGGCAGATTTAGCATCATTTGTTTGCTCCCCTTTAGTATTTCATACCATTTTATGGATGAGAATAATTTCAGTGAAAACCTTCAAACCTATAACAGTTATACAGATAGTCTTTTCAGTGATAACTTGGTGAAATAAAACGTAGATAATGAATAAAATCAGTGTTATGGTTACTGAGTCATGTAAGCAAATGTAGGGTCTTAATCAATATTTAATTATGTCACCAAGTTGAGTAAACAAGTAAGGAAGGGATCCCAAGCGGTTAATAATAAATTCTAAACATGTGCGTTACTGCGGCAATCGTTACAAGCTGTTGTGTGCGAAAATTGAGAGGTTAAGCTGAATAAACACTAGTCGAATAGGCTGTACGTGGTCATTGCTGTGCTCCAACAAAGCTTTAAACATTAGAAAAAAGAAATATATGCCTGAACAAATATCAGTTTTCTATTCGGAAAATTATACTAGTAGTTCTCTAAGGTAATTTAAATTAAAGTGAAATAAAACTACTTTTACGGATTCTCCTCCCGTGAGGTCCTCCCGTGACCATGATCACTGTAGTGTTCGAAACGTCGGGCAATTAAAAATCAAATACAAACGCAATAGAATCCGTAAAAGTAGTTCTATTTCAAATGTGTAATACTCGCGTAAACATTAGAAGTCATTAAAATAAAGTGCTTTATTCTCAGTAGCAAAGAATCACGTTTATTAGATAAGTAAGAATTTCAGAGGTCAGACGTTATCTGTATTTATAGAATCACGTAATATTGCCCGGTATAAAAGGGTTCGGTAAGCTGATGGAATCAGCATTATTTATTTGCTGAAAATTTAATTTTAAAGCCAATTCAGATAAGTAGTAAATTAGAAAAAAGTACATACTACTTTGTGTTGAGATAAGAACACATTAATATGTCATTAATATTTACTTTCCAGGGGCAATCGTAAAATACGCTCGAGGTTTGTGCCGCTTGGGCAGAGCGGCGTCGTGAACTCGTCACAATCATCGGTGCTGACCTGACGCTGTCGACCATCGCCAGGGCGATGCTCGACAGCGTCAGGGACTGGGACGCGGTCGCGGTCGCGAGACTACTGCCTCGCAGAAGGAGGCGGCGGAGCCCGTGCGCGAGGAGCGTCTCCTCGACGACGCGAGCCGCCGCCGGCGACTGGGGCGGCGCAGGCGCGATTACCTGCGCCTGATGCCACCCTAGCCGAGGCCGCGGGTGACTGGATCGGGGAATTAGTCCGTCACCCGCCGAGAGGCCGACCGCGTGAGGAAAGACCGACATCCTACCCGAAGGGGGAACGTCGGTCGGGGAGAGGGTACTCCTCAGGGGTATTCCGTCGGGCCAACCACTGACGTCAAGTCACTCTGCTCCGGTGGTCGGCCCAACGACGAAGGCGACGTCACGGGTGGGTTACGGGTGTGCGTGCTTACGCCCCTCTGTCGCCGGAGTGGTGCGAGGAGTACTCCGACCGTAACCCACGCAAAAAAAAAAAAAAAAAAAAGGGGCAATCGTAAAAACCAATAAAGGGTTCACGAGAAAAATGGACGTATAGAACAAGTCCCTGAAAATTGTTAATAATCCAACTTCCAAAAGTGACAATTATGGAATTATCCTCTTGAACCAGACCTATGCTCAACAGTGGACGTCGATAGCCTGATTAATAGTACGAGAAATATTATTTTATCACTTAAATTAAACAAGGAAAATTAGTAGGTTTTGACTAATAACGGTAAATCAAATTGCACTTATATTTGCCGCGGGCCGGTCACTCCGGGGTCGGTCCCTCCGGGGTAGCACCACACTCTCGCAGAAGATCAACGTCTGAGTAAAAGTAATGTGCTATTGCGCTTCATTCAGTGAGCGAGAGAGCCGGCGGCCTAACTGGGTGGGTTTGGGATTTTTATTGACAGGCAGCCCTGCTATACCCTTAGTATTGCAAAGGTCGATGAGCGGCAGTAACACTTCCCATTAGGCATGCTGCTTGCTCGTTTGCCACCATTAGCAATAAAAAAAAACTTAGATCAACACTTTTATGAGGTCTACAAATTGTTGAACTAGTCTAGGTGTAATTTTTGACGTTTATCACGGAATCATCATCATCACAGCCTATATATGTCCCACTGTTGGGCTCGGGCCTCCTCCGTAATGGGAGAGAAATTAACTTACTATACCACGATGGCCAGACGTGTTGTATAGGGTTTTGTTTCGAGTTTTCCTTCTCTTTCATAGATGTTATATGCGTTTTATATCCCTTAATCGTCTCTTACGATCACCCACGGGTAAGATAGGGGGATGGTGAATTGTATTCTTACTCCGTCACCACAAACGTTCTATCACGGAATACATGAAGTATTCCCTTAATGCAGGATGTTGTCTTTTTCATATATTTCTTGACCATATACTGCACACTATTAGACATATGAATCTCCCAACCCCCCCGAATAAGAGTATTCACGTACTACGCTAGTCAAATAGGTGAGAATGGGGTTTTATTTTGAGTTTTCTTCTATTGCAGTGTATTATCTGTGTATTGTATTTATTAGTCGTACTTTACGACATCCACGGGCAAAACAGGGGGTGAAAAAGAACAATAATAAATACGTTTGTAAATTATACTGTTTTTTATTAATTAATTACGAACACTCGTTCATAATGAATTAATGAAACAAGGCGTCGCATAAAACACTCATAAAAAATTTCGTACCTTAAGATAACTTTAGATACGGAAGGAAAATCTACTTTCCGTTATCATTTCAGAATATCATTTTCGAGAGATCTGAACGCTCATTAAACTTACAGCAAAATGTGAATTATTTTGTATGTTTTACGAATAATATTCAAAATATGCAAACATTCTCAGTTCATTTGAAAGAGGGAAGCTCCACGCGGATATAAATAATTAATTTATTTTGCACACACAAAGAGTACTACTTGAGGGTTAGGAGTCAGGCTGTTGAAAATTTAAAAGGAAACACACCATCCGCAGTCTAAAAGCGTTTTTCGGGGGTTATAAGCCATATTTACAATGTTTAACCTTGGTTGTAATATCGTATTATTACCGTTCCCATTGAATACATTTTTGAAGCCTATTCTAGTGTTTACTTCAAGACTTATATTGCCATAACTAGAGGCAATCATATATTAGAAATATGCTAGTGGTAGGACCACGCTGTTGACAGTTCTCTATCTACAGCCGCGGGCCGGTCCGTCCGGGGTAGCACCACACTCTCCCGCCGGCGAGGGGGAGGTCATGGATACAGCCCGTTAATGGCTACACCATCCATGCACCACCTCTTGCAAGCCAACACCAACCACTCCGCCGGTGCGCAGGACTTACTCCTGCAATCCATGGCGGAGTGGTCGATTGGTGCAGCCGTAGTCGCGGAACCGTACTGCGTGCCTGATCGCCCCAATTGGGTGGTCAGCCGAAACGGTACTGCGGCAATCGTCGTCTCTACGCAGCGGCACTTCCCGTCCTTGTCTCTTTTGGATAGGGGCGAGGAATTTGTCGCGGCGGAGTGGGGAGGGGTCACGCTCTACAGCGTATACCTCTCCCCTACCAGGAGAATGGACGATTTCAGGGCCTCCCTCACCAACTTGGAGGCCTCGATACGGCGACTGGCACCGGGCCTCGTCCTGGTTCTGGGGGACTTCAACGCCAAATCCACGGCGTGGGGGTCCCCTATGACGGACGACCGCGGGCGGGCGGTCATCGAGTGGGCGGCTTCACTGGGCCTCTGTGTTCTTAACAGGGGCTCAGTGAACACGTGTGTGCGGCAGCAGGGCGGGTCGATAGTGGACTTGTCGTTCGCTAGCCCCGCTGTCGCACCACGGGTGAGGAACTGGAGTGTCCTGGAGGAGGCGGAGACCCTATCGGACCACCGGTACATCCGGATGGAGGTCTCCCCTCTCCGGGACCCCGGTAGGGGTCACAGGGCGGACGGAGCTCCCGCGTTTCCGCGGTGGGCTGTGGGTCGTCTTGACAGGGACCTACTGGCGGAGGCGGCCATCGTTCACACATGGCTGTCCTCACCGCCCCCAGCGGACGGGGTGGACGCCGAGGCTGTCCGCATCCGCAGTGCGTTAACGCAGATCTGCGATGCGGCCATGCCCAGAGTGCGGCGGCGTCTACCTCCGAGGCAGGGGGTCTACTGGTGGTCCCCAAGATTGGCGGACCTTCGTGCGGCATGTATCAGAGCCCGAAGGTCCTACACCCGCAGCCGGCGGCGTCACCGCGACGCTGAGCGGGAGGGCCAGCTGTACGAGGCGTACCGCGATGCGCGGACGGCCTTTCGGCTGGCCATCCGAGCCGCCAAGGGTGCGAGTTGGCAGGAGATGCTGGACGGTCTCGACCGTGACCTCTGGGGTCGCCCGTATCGCGCGTCGCTGAATAAGCTTCGCGCGCAGGGCCCCCCCCTCACCGAGACCCTCCAGCCCGACTTCCTCTGTAGGGTGGTCGAGGAGCTGTTTCCACGGCAGTCGGAACACACGCCCCCGGTCATGGCCTCGCCAGAACAAGACCGGGAGGCTGACGACGAGAGTGTTCCGCCCGTGACGGAGACGGAAGTGGGAGCAGCTGTGGCGCGGATTCGTTCCGCGACCACGGCCCCCGGCCCGGACGGAATACCAGTCCGGGTGCTGACGTCGCTCCTCGAGCACCTCGAGCCTCGCCTCAGGCAGCTGTACAACGCCTGTTTGGCGTCTGGACGGTTCCCTGAGTGCTGGAAGGAGGGGAGGTTGGTTCTCCTGCCAAAGCCGGGACGGCCCCCGGATTCGCCGTCGGCCTACAGGCCCATCGTGCTCCTCGACGATGTGGGTAAGCTGCTGGAGCGCATCCTCGCTGCCCGCATCGTCCAGCACCTGGAGGAGGTGGGGCCCGATCTGTCGGACGCTCAATTCGGTTTTAGAAGGGGGCGTTCGACCATCGGGGCCCTGCTACGACTGAGGCAGACGGCCGCGGAGGCTGTCACCGGCGGGGGAGTGCTGTTGGCGGTGTCGCTGGACATCGCCAACGCATTCAATAGTCTGCCATTCAGCTGCATCAGGGAGGCGCTCCGATTTCATGGGGTGCCCTTGTACCTGAGGCGGCTGGTGGCGGACTATTTGGAGGGGCGCAGTGTCCTCTGCGCGAGTCCCGCAGGGGACATTGTGCGGACGTCCATGTCGTGCGGCGTTCCACAGGGGTCGGTTCTGGGGCCGACTCTGTGGGACATCGGGTACGACTGGGCGTTGAGAGGGAGTCTCCCCCCCGGGCTGAGCGTGATATGCTACGCTGACGATACGCTCGTCACAGCCCGGGGCAGGACACTCGAAGAGGCGGCGAGCCTGGCCACTCTCGGCACCGAGGAGATGGTCGGGCGAATCGAGGCGCTGGGGCTCAGGGTGGCCCTAAATAAGACGGAGGCCCTATTGTTTCATGGGCCACGCGTAAGGCCGCCAATCGGCGTCTCGCTAGTCGTCAACTCCGTCCACATCAGCATCCAGGCCCATATGAAGTACTTGGGTCTGGTGCTCGACGGGCGATGGTGGTTCCGGGAGCATTTTCGCCAAATTGCTCCCCGGCTGGTCGGCGCGGCGTCCGCCCTTTCGCAGCTCATGCCGAACGTGGGCGGACCCAGCTTCGAGGGCCGACGGCTGTATGCGGGGGTGATCCGTTCTATGGCCATGTACGGCGCACCCGTGTGGGCGAGGGCTCTGAACGCCCAGCTCAGGGCTGTTCTGTGGAGACCCCAGAGAGTCATGGCGGTCAGAGCCATTCGCGGGTACCGCACGGTATCGACCGAGGCGGCATGCCTAATGGCCGGGACACCCCCGTGGGACCTAGAGGCGGAGATGCTCTCCGACCTCTACCGGCGGGTGACCTCACTGCGCGACGAAGGTGGCTCCCCATCGCTGAGCGAGATAGCCACCTGGCGCGAGGACGCCCGCCGAGACGTCATCGCCCGTTGGGCTACGCGGCTGGAGAGGCCTAGACACGGTGTCGTCACCGTCGAGGCTCTCCGGCCCGTACTGACGGAGTGGATGGAGCGGCGGCACGGAGTCCTCTCCTTTCGACTGGTGCAGGTGTTGTCGGGGCACGGATGCTTCGGCTCGTACCTGCACACGGTCGCACATAGGGAGTGGACTTCGTTCTGCCACCATTGCAGCAGTGACGAGGACACGGCGCAACACACGCTGGAGGCGTGTCCGGGCTTTGACCGGCAGCGCCGTGACCTCGTCGCTGTTATCGGTGCCGACCTGACGCTGCCGGCTGTCGCGAGAGCGATGGTCGACAGCGTCAGGAACTGGGACGCGGTCGCCGCCTTCTGCGAGGCTGTCATCTCGCGGAAGGAGGCGGCGGAACGAGTCCGGGAGGAATCCCGCGACCCGGGCCGCCGTCAGCGGCCGGGGCGGCGCAGGCGCGAATACCTGCGCCTGATGCCGCCCTAACCGAGGCCTCGGGTGATCGGACCGGGGAATTGTCCGGTCACCCGACGTGAGGCCACCGCGTGAGGGCGACGCCCCGACGGCGAAATCTGTCGGGGCGTCGACGAGAGGAACCCGCGAGGGTAAACCGCCGGGCGGGCCACCGAAGTTAAAATCGAGTACCGGTGGTCCGCTCGCACGGCGAAGAGAGAAGGTTTTACGGTGGGTCTATGGGGTCACGCGCCGCCTTTCCGTCACCCCGGACCGATTCAGCGGGGCGAGACGCACCCATAGCCCACCAATAAAAAATAAAAAAAAAAAAAAGGGTAGCACCACACTCTCGCAAAAGATCGATGTCTGAGTAATGGCAATGTGCTATTGCGATTCGTTCGGTGAGCGAGAGAACCGGAAGCCCAACTGGGTGGGTTTGGGGATTATAATGGTAGGCAGCGGCCTAGCTATAGCCTTGGTTATAGCAAAGGTCCATGGGCGGCAGTCACACTTACCATCAGGTGTACTACTTGCTCGTTTGCCACCATAAGCAATAAAAAAATTTAAAAAAAGGCATGATATGAATCTGGAAAGAAATTTGCCTATAATATGATGACGAAACGGATTCACCTCCTCTTGTTGTGATCTTATTTGTTGATTTATATTATATGTTATCTTCTGATATTCTCACTAAAGGAAAAAGTCTTCATCTTTGCAGCTTTCAATACGTCCTATTACTAAGCTAAAACGTTTTCTACAACCGCAGAAAATGACCTACTATACCTTGCTAGTCAGACGTGTTATTATCTAGTTTTGTTTCAAGTGTTCTACTTACATAGATATTATCTGCATATTAAAATCCCTTAGTAGTCTTTTACGATATCCACGCGTAAAAAAGGGAGGTAGTGAATTGTATCCTTACTCCGTCATTACATGGATATATGGATAAGAAAGGGAGTGATGACAATATATTTTTTAATCCGTCACCATATAGCTAATATATAAACTTGACTGAAACGGAGACAAAGAATTGCTTTCGATCTTTGGTCGTTTTCCTCGCGTGATGTGTCGATCAAAATCAACAAACTCGCCCATTCTGCAACATCAGAGATTTCCTGGTAATTCAATTTCAATGAAGTTGTTTCCTTAATCTTTATTCGGAGAGGAAAACTTTAGTCAGTATATTGAAAAGGGTATTAGGTAGTAAAAATCGTCGAGTATATTGGTCCTATCGTACCCTCAATTACGTTCCTAGATATAGACTATTGAATTAATGTGATACAATCACATTAATTCAACTTGAAGTAGTAAGAAGAACATTGTAATTAATAAAGGTTTTAAAAAAATATCCGTGTGGTGACGGAGTAAGAATACTATTCACCAACCCATATCTTACCTGTGGGCGATCGTAAAAGTCGACTAAGGGATAAAATATACATATAACATCTATGCAATAGAAGGAAAACTCGAAATAAAACCCTATACCAACACGTCTGACCAGCGTGGTATAGTAGATTAATTTCCCTCTTAGTATGGAGAAGGCTCGAGACCAGCAGTGGGACAATGATAATGATGAACCAAATCGAGCATAAGAATAGTGAATATTACAGGTTATAATCTTCTTCTGCATGCGTCCTGTTCTCACTTAAAAAAATATTGTTCACATTAGGTATGTCGAGAATCATATGAAACATTATAAAAAGATACATAAAAACTAAGACATCATCATTATCCTGCTCTTATTACAATTACTTGAGGTCGACGATCATATGACGTCAATATATCAAGTATATATTACTTGTCGTTTTCCATCGTAGATGTTGCAAGAGTTATTATTATCAATAGTTTTATGACTGGCCGTCTGACGTCAAACCTTGGGAATGTAATTGTTGACCAGACGGCATCAATTGGAGTTGGCGCAGGCCGAATTAAAACTCTTAGTAATCTCTTACGACATCCACGAGCAAAGCAAAAGTTGATAGTGTTCGTAGCCACTAATTACCACACAGCAAAATCTAATACAATATTCTGATTAAATCTCTATGAAGATAAAATTAGGAATAGTGTTATAAGAGAGCGCTGTGGTGTGAATGAAGAAGTAGTGACAAAGATCAAAAAGGGTATGCTGAGGTGGTTTGTACACTTAGAAAGAATGAGTGAGGATAGGTTGACAAAGGAAATATATAAAGCAAGCGTGAATGGGACGAATACAAGGGGAAGACCTCGTCATAATTTTCTGGATCAAATTGACGATGTATTGACGAGAGGTCATATTAAGAGTATGCGTAATCGTAGAGCATGCATGAAGACTATTATGAGTGTGAATGAAGCGATGGAAGTATGCAAGGATCGTGGTTTGTGGCAATCCGTAGTCTCTGCCTACCCCTCTGGGAAACAGGCGTGAAGCTATGTATGTATGAAGTGATTTGTATGAACATATGTATAATAAATTTCATTTATTAATATAGAACATATGCGTGTATATTATTATCTTTGAACAAAACATGAAAATGAAGCTTTACCTATTAGATTTTATGCTTCATTAGTTTTCCAGCGGGGAGCTGTTTGTTTGCATTATAGTTGAATTTTTGATTACATACACCCACATATTTGAGTTCGCTAAATTGGCTAAGTTAGAACGCTCCAAGTAAGTTTCACTAACAAAAATAATTCACTAGAACTACCTCTCGAAGGAAAAGCTTACTTACTAGTTTTTTTCTGAGACGTTCAATAAATACAATTGATTTTATGGATATAAGTTGTCCGGTAAATCTAGTAGTATCAGATCTGCTTCGATAAAATATTGGACTGCTTTTAATTGAGAACTAATAAATACATTAATATAAACATTATAACCATATATTTCATTTCTTAGGATCAAAACAGTTGAATGTTACAGTATCACAATAAAAGATCTTAAACAAATTAAATGACAAAACATGTAACCTATGGACCAAATGTCCACATATTGTGTATAAATGAACAAGAAACTGAAAGAGAATTAGAATTACGTATAGACTCATGCATTAATAGTAATTATAAATCAGATATAGCTGACTTAAAAGATGACGAAATGTTTTATACAAATCTGGTAAAAAATAAGGCATAAGGTTTCTTAAAGCTATTTACATTACCGGATTTAATTATTAATACAAACCATTCTTAAATCCATCTAAACCC
Source organism: Lymantria monacha (assembly GCA_905163515.2). Classification (NCBI taxonomy): domain Eukaryota; kingdom Metazoa; phylum Arthropoda; class Insecta; order Lepidoptera; family Erebidae; genus Lymantria; species Lymantria monacha. The sequence goes on from LR991091.1 coordinate 23,070,384, forward strand.
ACATAAAATAATTTCATCAAAATTGGTCTAGTTATTTAGGAAGAATCCAGGTACGTGTATGTGACTAAATTCCAACAGAACTGAATTCCTAGACAAAACACGTATAGAGAAATTGTATATATAAAGATAATAGCAGGCATAGAGTTTCTTGTTTACATATTCGTTATTCGACCTTAGAAGTAGAGCTAGGACGCCTGTAAATTAATTATTTTGCACAGTTTGCTGCTTTTTTAATCACATTTCTCTCGAGTGACTTGTGAAAAGAAAACTGAGCCTTAAAGAGGTAAGGCTTAGGTTTTTTTTAAAAACTCTCAGAGACGGTCACAAATTTCATCACAATTAGATGAGTGATAAATTCGATTTTGATTCCTATTCAACTGTATAGATGGCGTAATGGTTAAGATACCGACCAAACGTGCCAATGTCGTGTGAAGTGAGTTCTATTCCCACTCAGGACAATAATTTATGTGAACCACAAATTATTGCCTTTAAACTGGGCGTAATTTGTCTATATTAATTTTATGTTTGTAAAGTCACCCGGTTGCTGTATTTAAAGACAAAAGGAAACAGAGAGAATAAACATACAAAAAAAAACATTAAATTTTATTTATTAAGATAAATGATTAGCTAGTTTCGCTGAATTTAGTGGTAGGGATTTCTTTCGTTCCCAAAACCTTAATACCTAAACACAATTTAATGTCTACAATTTCGAACAGTCCTGTTCGGTATCAACAGGCACGATTATAATAGGTAGGAGACAAAGTTTTTTCGTATTTTATATACAAATTCAAGATCAATTTTCGTCATATTTTGTTTGCATTTGATTACAATATATTTATATTGTATATGTGCCATTTATTCAACAATTTGTTGCCGTTTTATTAATAGTTCATCTTCTTCATCATCTCAGCTCATATATGTCCCACCGTTGGCCTCGAACCTCGTCTGTAATGGGAGGGAAAATGACCTACTATACTACGCTGGTCAGACGTGTTGATGTAGGATTTTGTTTCGAGGTTTCCTTCTCTCGCATAGATGTTATATGCGTTTTATATCTCTTAGTCGTTTCGTACGATCACCCACGGGTAAGATAGGATGTGGTGAATTGTATTCTTAATCCGTCACCACAGTAGTAGTAATTACATAATCGAATGCTGTAAAAAGTTTTTGGACAAATGTGGATTTCTGAAAAATTTTGGACTTCCAATTAAAAGCTGCGACAAGCAATTTTAACAGTTTTTACTTGATGTTAATCTAGCAGTACCTAAAGAATTCCGATCAGACGAAAACAGGTGAAAATCTCTCATTTTACCTATAAAATACGAGAAAACTTTTTCCCTTACTTACCTTATATTTTGTTCTGATACTCTCGTATGGTTTATTACAGTACCGGCTCAACACATCTCTGATGTTACTTACAGCCAATAAGTGTAGTTATACGAACTTTATGGTTTTATCAATATGATGACTAAGAAAACAATGTTTTACTATTACTTCTATTCCCGTATTATTGTAAACGAAAACTAAAAAATATATATGTAGATATTAACACAAATTTATAAGAGAACTAGGAGATACATGAAAATCTCTAAACAAAACCACCCAATAAAAGATACATTAAAATCTCTAAACAAAACCAACCAATAAAAGATACATGAAAATCTCTAAACAAAACCAACCAATAAAAGATTCATGAAAATCTCTAAACAAAACAAAACCGTCTGGTTAACGTAGTATAGCAAGTCAATTTCGTTTTCATTGCGTAGTAGGTTCGTATGCAAGAGAAGAGATCATCTCGGCTCAATTAATCAACTGAGCTAGAATCTTCCCCATAATAAGAAGTAAATAGACTTAATATACCAGGCTGGTCAGATGTTGGTATAGGATATGTACAGGTTATACTATTTTATATCGAGCTTTTCTTCTCTTTTAAAGATATGTATTATAAATTTCTTAGTCGCCCTTTACGACAACGGGCAATGGGCAACCACGGGCATGAAAGGCATGTATAGTATTCTCACCACCGCTGATGGCTAATATTTTTTTTTTTGTGTTGTCTTGCTTTGTTAGATAAAGCCTTTTTTTTTTGCGGTGGACTATGGATGACTATGGTCTCGCCCCTATTTTTTTTTTCTTTTGCTAGGTGGACCATGGATGTGGTCTCGCCCCGCCAACTCGGTCCGGGGTGACGTAAGAGGCGGCGCGTGACCCCATACACCCACCATGCAAAACTCCTCTCTTCGCCGTACGGGTGGGCCAACGGTACCCGACCTTTGTCTTCGGTGGACGGCCGGCTGTTAGTTAAAGACTTAGGCCAGTGTTGTAACAAATCTATATTTGGCCTTATGTAACTTAATTGACATCCAAAAGAGGCAAGACATATCGTCGTGTCGCTTGGATAATTTCAGACTCTGCGCTAGTAAGATTCCTAAAATCAAACTCACGGCCCGCATCGAGTAATTTTTAAACCTAAATAATTCTTGAGGAATCTGTTTAGTTTCTAAATTGTAGTGTCTTTCATCCATTCATTACTTATCGATGCTCACTCTTGGACGTAGGTCTCCCCAAGTAGCAGGGCATAGTGCTATAATTTTTCGCTTGACTATCGAGTAGACGTTTGCAGTTGCTGTTATGAATTTCCTAGGAGAAAGAGTTGCTCACTTACTTGGTGCTTCCGTAACCGATTTTTGCAACTCCGCCGTATAATGATCAATGTCGACCATTGTATTCTTAAACGATAAGGTCTACACAATAAACAGGGTGATAAACTGTATTCTTATTCCGTTACCACACGGAAAAGAATTAGTTCCTTTATGACAGATTTTATTAACGTTATCTGTAAAATTAACTTTCAAAGATTATACCATTTCTAGGTCGTTTTCAACGCTACACATATTGCAAAGCTATAAAATGTTAACGACTTTTGATGCTAGTAACTAACCACTTCAGTAATAGCCTGTTTTCTGATGTCGATTGGCAAAACGACCAATTGTTTGATTATACATTTATGGGAACGAATATGAACACGTAAGTGTGAGTGTGCAATTAATTATTTAGTATTATAGTATGAAATAACTAGTAGACTTGGCATAGGTGTTTCTTTACTGTAATCTTAACTTAATCCATTGCAATGTTCAAAAAAACCTTTTAATCTTAGTTTTTAGGTCGGTAGTTTTGAGTAAATCCATTAGTATAATTGACTCTTAATATAATCTTATCACAAGCTGTTGGGCTATCGCAATACAATAAGTCATCTTTCCTCTTGTTCTAGAGAAATGTCGTAAACTATGGAACCGTTTGTCGACTGAAAAGAAGATGAAGAATATATGGAGTGAATTGTAGCATTCAAATTATTCTAATGTATTTTAATAGTAATATTTTGTATCCTCTATTTTCTCAGTTCAGAGGGCTCGAGCCATTCCCCACTATGAGCCTTCTTCATATGGAAATTGGAATATACCATGATGTTCAGATGGATTACCATAAAGCTTTATGTCAACTTTTTTTGCTACATGTCACATCCCTTAATTATTGCACGCCTCATAAGCGAAGCGTTGAGGTGATGCTCTACTCTCGATATATGAAAATCAAACACTTTTCAAAATTACAAATGACTGTATTTTTCTCACACTGCACTTATAGGATAATATTATCATATTTATGTCAAGAAAAAACATTGGTTTAAAGGTAATTGATATTATTAAAAAGTAATTATTTTGTTTAAGGTAAGAAAAAAATTGATTAAAAAACATATTCGAGGACGTCTGGATGTTTCTGTCAGGATCTGGCAGTCTCACGACCGTAAAAAATAATGTATCGAAGTTTTTTTTTATTAAAAGCTTCATAATCGCAACGCGTTGTTTCCTTTCGAAAATGGCTTGATAATTCTTTGTCGTTTAATTGCAATTAATAAAAAACTAAACTGCTTTTAATCTTTAGTGTATGTATACCTTATGAAAATTAGGTTCGTTTACATTTTTTTGTTCGTCCATTCGGACAGGCAAAGGAAACAAATCTCATACAGCCTATACAGCTATGTTTAGAATTACGTCGAGAATAGCACGAAATTTCAAAAGTATTTTTTTTCTTTCATTTTCATTTATGGCATTGACTAATAGTAAATGATAAATAATATAAAAATTATGAGGCGTGCACTTTTCGATTTTCCTTATTATTTACTATTACCACGGACAAGAAAGAGGGTGGTCTAATATTAACTCCGTCACAATATAGATAAGATAATATTTATAACATTGCTAAAATCACGAATAATTATAACAATATCTTGTCCAATTACAATACAGCGGACTCTATACAAAATAACATTGTATGTTTGCCATACGTGATACACTAGTAAGACAAAATGTCTCGTATTTCCTTCACAATTACTGTTGCTTTTACATCTGAAACTACAATAGGCACCTTTCTCATGATGACATATGTATTCTATTGAGTATCAAGATGTTTGGTGGTCTATATACTTTACAGTATACATTCGAAGGCTGTACATTGTATGTATTTGTTTGTTTAAACAATCTGTACTCAATAACTATCGGCCCCGATTAAGATATTACTTTATATGGCCTATATTAAATGCTGACTGCGGTCGCACAACATGAATATTTTGAACTAAATATTCTCCGCGACTTAGTTCACGTAAAAACCAAACCACTGGTTACAATATCTAGTCACTGAGCAGACATTTGTAACCCGTCACCCGTGTAGTGTCTGGTTAAGAATCTAATCAAATATAAAAACTAAATATTTTAAATATTCAGTAGTATATAATCAGTAGTGTATAATCAGTAGTATATAATCAGTAGTATATAATCAGTAGTATATAATCATCTCTGGGCGTCGATGGATGAAGACGGCACGGGACCGCACTCTGTGGCGTACCATGAGGGAGGCCTACGTCCAACAGCTGACGATGATGGGCTGAAATGATGATATAATCATCATCCTGCTCTTATCCATTACTTGGGGTCGTCTTGCAATAAGTACTTCTCTAGTGTTGTACACATTGCAAAAGCAATTGGCAATAGTTTATAGAATGGCAACTTGCCTAACGATAACCATCCTCGGCAAAGTAATTGACCAGACGACATCAGATGGAGTCCAAGTCGATATCAAGCTATTAGTCTTAGTTAAGTGACATTTATCGTTATATTTTAGCCAATTTACAAAATATCTTTATAAACCTATGTGTTATTCTGATGTGTAAGCGATATTATTTTAAAGTTTGATCAAAATTCATTCAGTAGTTTTGGTGTGAAAGTGTAACAAACATACATTCATACATCTATACATACAAACTTTCGCGTTTATAATATTAGTGGGATATATAATATGTAAAAAACTTCTAATATAAATACATAATAATCGAAAACTGGGCCACTAACTTAAAAGTGAATCTAAAAGCATGATTATATTGAAATATTCCTTTTTCACTCTCTTATGTTTCCAACTTTGAGGCAAAATTAAATTTTGCTTTACTCTATACGATCCTACAACGGCCATAATTTCAGTTTTAATTCAATTTAAACCAACATCGGCATTAAAATATTCTTCTGCCATTGCCCAACATTTTGTACCGCCCGTAATTTTATTTTAAACTCGAGTTATTTTAGTATCTATTGTGTTTTCTACGTAAAGCTAACTTCCAAACGAATGAACATAACAATTGAAAGCCTAAGTAAACTCTTTAACAGTACCTGGATCGTTTAATTAGCTTACACGGCATTTAACCAACAGTTTTTGTACAGTTAAAACTTCACTATTTAGTAACTTTGATTTTAAGTTTCTTTTTTTAAATAGCTTGAATGCTTCAAATAAAAATTAAGTCCTAGATAAAGAAGTAAGAAAAATGTACGAGACAGTAAGTACACTGTCTCGTACATTTCGTAAAAGAGTGTACCTACTTTTTAAAGCCTATAGTTGAGCAGCTGTTTTGTACTAATTTTATTTCTTATGCAATCTGGTACATCTTTTATCATCATTATGGGATATATTGGAATACATCCCACTAGGCTCAAGCCTCCTACACAGTGGAAGTGACGTCGCATGGAATGGAAGTGAAGTAAGATGACGCGGTAAGAATACAGTTTACTACTTCCCACTCTAGCCCATTTTTGACTAAGGGTTATAATATGCATGTATCAACAAGTAAGTGACAGAAAACTCGAAATAAAACCCTTTACGTTCGACTAGCGTAGTATAGTAGGTCAACTTACCTATTGTGGAGGAGACTCGAGCCCAGCATTGGGACGTATATGAGTCAAGATAAGGATAATACTAAAATATTACATACATTAGCACTGACTGCACAGATGGCGTAATGGTTAAGATACGGACCTTCCTTGCCAGTGTCATGAGTTCGATCCCCACGCGGGACAATACTTTGTGCGAACCACAATGTATTGTTCTGAGTCTGGGTGTAATTTGTCTGCGTTAATTGCATGTTTGTAAAGTCCCCCGCAATACAAGGACCTAGTAGACATTATATCCATTATATCGTTAGTGAAGCGTGATGTTTCACAAAAAAAAATTTACTCTCATCCTAATTACTTGGGGTCGACGGAATATGTACCTGTACGTATTGCAAAAATTATTGGCAATAGTTTTATGACCAGCCGTTTGACTGACGTCAAACCTCCTTGGGAATGTAATTGGTAACCACGGCATCAGATGGACTTGGTAGATGTCGATATAAAGATTTTAGTCGTCCTTACGACATCTAAGAGCAAAGTAAGGGTTGGTAGTATTCGTAGCCATTACCATACAGCACTAAATGCATAAGGAATGTATTGACAATATAAAAAGCCGGCCTTTTTTATTGCTTATGGTGGCAAATGAGCAAGCAGCACACCTGATCGTAAATGTTACTGCCGCCCATGGACCTTTATAATACCATAGGTATAGCTAGGCCGCTGCCTACAAACAAAAACCCCAAAACCCACCTGGTTGGGCTGAATAGAATATATGCTATATTTTGCATTAATAACAGTAAAGTTATGATTTAATGTAGTTTCAAATATCATTTTAATTTTCACTTTGTATCGTTCAATTTTGTTAAGATAAAATCATTTACGTGCTCTCAATATTAATTGTAATAGTATCAGGGAATGAATTGTACTCATTGATAAATAATATAGCCATATTCAATTACTAGATATGAGAGAAATTCGGTACACGAATGGCTATAACACTATATCAATTTATCGACGAGTACATGCTTAGATATTATTTGTATAGCCTACTAAAGAAAGTTAATGTCCACGTTACACAATCTTCGCTTTGTCGTCTTCTTTGCATGACCTCCTTGAAAAAAGGGATGGCTATTGAATGAATCAGTTAGATGGCTTGATAGTGTTACTTCGAGATTTTTCTCTTGTGGAGATGTGTGAGATTGTAGGCTAAAGAGTATTAAAGCAAAATTCTACTCATATTCGAAATCTTTGAGCATGAATATGTGCTTTAAAGGCCTCTTTTTCAGAATTTTCCTTTTTAGTGAGTATATATTAGAGAAGTAAGAAGCTGTTTAGTACTTTTTTATAATAACTTTTAATTTCATCAACATCATTTCAGCTTATATATGTTCCACTGTTGGGCTCGGGCCTCCCACATAATGGGAAAGTGACTTACTATACCACGCTGGTCAGACGTGTTGGGTATAGGGGTTTGTTTTAAGTGTTCCTTCTCCTGCATAGCTGTTATATGCGTTTTATATCCCTTGGTCATCTCTTACGATCACCCACCGGTAAAATAGAGGGTGGTGAATTATATTCTTACTCCGTCACGACACGGATAATTATAATAATTTTTAATTTAATATGAAGAAATCAAGTGAAAGCATCACCGCAAAATTTAACATCCTTAAAGAATGAAAACTGACAAAAATTGAAATACGTGTGGAGAACCCAATGTTAAGGTTGGTTGTATTTGTGCCAGGGGTGTTTGGGCCAGGGATTATTCCGCCACCCACAGTGCGACGAGGCTTTGTTGCCGGGTCGTCATATCCTAAACCGGAACATGAATTATGAGACCAAGCAATAAGGACCAACAATCTCATGTTGTAATAATTGGTGTTGTTACTTTCATTTATAATAACTATACCTTTTCGTCTCTCTATGAGGTTTGACTAGGTTAGATAATAATGTGTCACCAACACTAACTTGTCCGTCGGATTCGCTGAAATTGGCTCAGGAAGTACCAAGAGAGTGGGCTCTAACGCTCTCTAAAGAAACTCATAACAGTAACTGCGATCGCCAAAAGTGACGATAATCATAATCCCACGTTCTAAGCTATCTTAAACAATGGACGTTGATAGGATAGAATGAGTGGACGAATGAATGAATTAATAAATAGAGTTTTTCGCCTACCGTAATAATTACAGATAAATAATGTGAACTTGAATATAATTCGTCAATAAAAAGCAATTAATTATATTATCTACAGTATATAATAAATAATAAACGTATTAACTGATGTCATGATAATGAGATTATCCATGCAGATTCATTAGAAATCGCGGTTCGGCCGTACCGCAAAGGTATGGTGCCTAACTAAAGCATTTTAAATATATAAAAATACCTTAATATAACCCACTCGTTCTACATCTTCCTAGCTACCAGTGACTTTATTAAATAGGTACCTAAGTAATCCAGAACTTGGAAGTCAAATAGGTTAAAATATATTATAATAATACCTATATAAATACAATGAACAAATTATGCCGGCAAATGCAGGTATAGATTTTCTATACATTTGCCGACAATTTGTTCATTATTAACAATTAATTAAATAAAATAGATTAGGTTAACAGCTAGAGATCGAATCACACCGTAGACCAACAGTATTGTGCGAAATGGGGCGATAAACGATATAAATTGATAGAGTTGTTCGGATGAAACCACTCGACAAGCAATATAGCGGAACAGATTTCTGCTATTATATTGTAGGCATTTGTGCTTGGAAAAGAAAATTTTGCCTATATGGTTATAATTATGAATTATTTCACATTATCTCAGCTCATATGTGGCTAACAGCTGGGCTCGAGCCTCTTCTATTATATATTACCCAAAAAAGACAACTTTAGATTCACAATTTATTTTTAATTTAATTTTTTCACATTTTTAACATTCAAGAGGTCTAACGAAGGAGATAACAACCATGATAAAATTAAAAACAAAATCAGTCTAGTCATCATCATCACAACCCATAAACGTCCCACTGTTGGGCTCAGGCCTCCTCCGTAATGGGAGGGAAATTAACCTACTATAGGTAACCCCACTGGTCAGACGTGTTGGTATATGGTTTTGTTTCGAGTTTTCCTTCTCTCGCATAGATGTCATATACGTTTTATATCCCTTAGTCGTCTCGTACGATCACCCACGGGTAAGATATGGGGTGGTGAATGGTATTCTTACTCCGTCACCACGCGGAAAGTCTAGTAATGTTACGTATTAAGTTTTCACTTCTTGTCTGCATCTAATCTAACGGGAATATCGAGAAAAAATCAGATTTGTTTTGTCCATTTGTTTTGTCATTAGAAATCTTAGAAGAATATTAGAAGAAGAATATTATATATTCGGAAATTGCAACAAATTCCATAGGTACTTAATGTTTACACGTAGAGAAATGGAAGAGGTCCGGTGGAGAAAATATATAGGTATCTAGATACTTAAGTTACTTTTCAAACTCTCAGTTCTGTTCTACTCATTTAAAGCTGACCTAGTTACCTCGAACATAATTGGTTTGAAAACCAACCATATTAATCACTTTTGAGACAGTATAGGTACTTCAAATCTTAACATCTTAAGCCACCTGTTTGATCTAAATGAGTTTTCACAAAATATAAGCGCCCAGCTTATTGATATACACATAAAAGCACCGTTTTTTATTTTTAATAAATGCTTTACATTTATTTCAAGAAAAAGTTCCGTATCCATTAACTTACTGATTTATTTTATTAATAAATAGTTTATATTTATAAAAAACGGTCGCTACCATACATGCATGATTTATTTTTATTTTTTTAATGCTCTTGGTGACAAACGAGCAAGCAACACACCTGATGGTAAGTGTTACTGCCGCCCATGGACCTTTGCAATACCCGAGGTACCTATAGCTTGGCCGCTGCCTACCAATAATCCCAAACCCACCCCGAAAGTTGGGCTTCCGGCTCTCTAGCTCACCGAACGAAGAACAGCAGTATATTGCCACTGTTCAGGTGTAGATCTTCTGCGAAAGTGTGGTAGGTAGGTACTACCCCGGACGAACCGACCCGCGGCTGTAGACAGAGAACTGTCAACAACGTGGTACTACCACAATTATATTTACTCGTTGACGATAGGAGTTTTGGCGGGCATATAGAAATATCATGTCACGCTCTTAAATTATATTAATTTCTAGTGTTTTGTAGTGTTACATTAAATAATTTTGTTGGTATTTTATGTAATATAATACAATAAGTGCTGAAGTATAGTGAACATGATATATTCGTGATTTACGTGTAGTTTCATGTTCTGCCAAAATTCCTAAAGAAATTTGGTTATCAGCGCCCAATTAATGGTAATGACTTGAGGGTGACTATTAATAAGCCACTCAAAATGAAAAGTATTAAATCATATATGAAGAAAATAGAATAAGATTTGACTGTATGAGCTATATGCGCTTTGTCTGTCTGAACGGAGGAACAGAACCAAACGAAAAATATTGATTGATGATAACATTTATTAGAAAAAAAATGGTCCCTACCCTACCTATGCATGAATGCATGTGGGGGACTTTTGGCAGGAATCTGAAAACGTCATGTGGTGGTCTGTATTATATTCTATATGTTAGTGTTTTAACGTGTTACCTGTACCTATTAGATAATCTTGATGACATTTTATGTAATGTGATGCGATGGAACTGCTGCAATGTCTTGAATATGATATAAAAATGCTACAGAACGTTTTCGTTTTACACCAAAATTCCCAGAAAATACCATTAACAGTATGGCTATAATACTCTTTATGGCGACGATATGACTTACTGGCTAACATTGACTAACCTGAAGAGACTAAAAACATAAAGAAAATTTTAACTCTACACTGGCAACAATGGCTCGTTTAAGTAGCTGATTGCAAAAACATAAAAAGAAGAAGAATGCATGTGGGCATACAGATTCCATCCTGTCTTTCCCGCAGGTATATTATATGACGACTTAAAAACGTAACATTTTAATTAAAATCCATACAATAAGTAACGAGCTCTAGATCTAGTATTTTAATTGTGATTTAAAAATTGACAATGTTAAAATACAACTCTATAGTTGTAAATATACTAACAAGTGCCATCTATTGACAATTATTCGAACTAAAGGCTCAACTCAACACTACTAGAAATACTATCTTTAAATTATAGAGGGCAGCACTTACAGCTTTCTCTTCTCAGCTCTAAATTCAAAGGTTTGGGTTTTTGTACAAATTCGTTTGCAACATGCCGAATCTGTATAGAGTAACACTTTCTACATGGTAACGCAGTCAAAATACAATAATCACCGCTCCTTCTTTTCCCATGGGCGATTGTAAAAGACAATTACGGAACGCGATCAATTAACATCATTGCAATAAAAAGAAACCTTGCAGGAAAGCAGTCAGTCTGACCAGCGTGATGATATACGATACTTACTACATGCCTCAATGCTGGGCTCAAGTTGCATCCAAAAAGAAATGCAGTTTATATATTAAGTTTTAACACTTCAGGTACAGTTTGAACACCCAAACCCTCCCCTTTTGCTACTCCCTTGGGTGGTGACTCATTCTATTTACTTCGTCACCATAAGGAAAGCTTTTAAATAATAGTAGCTTTTAATTCATTTTTTAAAAAGATTTATTTCTTTCAAGATTTTACCTGTGAAATTTCACTGACAATAACAATTCATTGTCGCAATATATAAACTTATTGCTGATAATATTAATAAAATCTATTATATTAAACAATATATGCAAAACATTTAAGATTTCATATTCTTATAAATCAATTTAAATCACATCGTAATCGACATTATTCTGCTGTTATCCCTATGACTTAGTATGTAGTATGCACTCTTCTTCAATCATACAAATTGAAAATTTTGCAATGGTTTTATCACCGGCCAATTGCCTGATATCAATCTTCCTTAGGAATTGTTATTCTCGGTCAGACGGCTTCAGATGCAGTTGACCAAGATCAATGTAAAACGTGGGTGCTTTTCTTTCATTCAAGGTTTAATATTAACAAAAAAATTTGTTGCATCACACAACTTAACATCATTGATACATTTCATTAACCAATCTTTATAAACATGTTTAACACTGCTAGTTAATTTCTTTTTCAAATTCCTCATTTTATCATATTCAATTTTTCTTTTACTATGAAGAAGAAAGTCAACATCTAGATCGCGAATAGATTTTACAACCGTACCACCGTAAGCTACCCAGTGCCTTTCGAAATGCTTCCTTTCATCTTCAGGAAAACTTATGAAATCTGGATAGAATCCGAGCTTTTTATCCTTGAATATATCTGGTAATGGATTATCGGGTAAAAACATAACTTCCTTGCTATCTATTTCATCTGTGCTCATATTACTTTCTTCATTCATATCAACATCTGACATAGTTTTATTAGCACTGTCTGAGGTATCCATCTCTTTTTTAGGCTTTTTCTGTTTCTTTTTAACAATATAACTATCTACAGAAGCAGTTTTGGGACTGATCTTTGCTTTGACTGGGCTAGGTTTAGAGGGACTCTGTTTGATCTTCTTAGCAGGTGGCTCATCATTAGAGACTTCTGCTAATTTATTTAAGAGTGATACATCAGTTTTCTCTTTAGAAGTTTTGTATAGATGTTTCAATTCATCTAAATTGGTAGCTGTTTTCCAATCTTTATCTTTTCTTATCCGTGTTACTCTTGGAAATCGTACTGAGATTCCATCAGCTGTGTGTTGATTTGCTTTCGTTAATTCAGTTCCTGAAAAATATATAATTTATAATTTCATTAAGAGAAATAGAAAAATTATTTACTCTTAATTTATTATAATATAATAATTATTATTTATAAAATCCGATTACGAAATGAAAAATGATGTCGCAAGCGGGATTCGAACCCGCGCCTATTGGGATTCCGGCCCAATCGTGCTGCCACTGCACCATTTTGCATGTCCTACAATTAGTCGCGGTGGTGCAGTGGCAGCACGATTGGGCCGGAATCCCAATAGGCGCGGGTTCGAATCCCGCTTGCGACATCATTTTTCATTTCGTAATCGGATTTTATAAATAATTAAGCATATTAAATGCTATATTTCAGTAATTTAAATAATAATTATTATTTAGTTTGCCACACACTACCTCTTTAACTCAAAACCTTTCTACTCAGCCCTTGTATGTATCATCCCACAAAAATTACTGATACTACCACACCAATGAATCAGATGCTTAAACCAATAACTATATTTTTAAAGAAGGCACAAAAGATAATTGTTATGAAATTCCTACCAGTAATTTCCCAAACAGGTTGTTTCTTAGGATCGGCAGCAACGAAATCAGGCACCATTCCTTTATTACAATCCAACCAGGATGGAATTTTATTGTTATCTTGTGATATTTTTATCATTAACGGTGTTAATTCTTTTTGTAGCTTCTCCAATGTGTTGTCATCATGGCCCGTATGGACTTTAGTTACAGTTACCCATTTGTTTCTACGGCTATCCAAACAACCCATTAAGAATACTGACATCATGCCGCCTTTTTTACCAGTGCCTGTAATAGAAAATTGAGAATTTAGCACAACATAAGCATATAAAGATATTAAATTAGACTGAAAATATTATATATTATTCTCTCTTGATACAGAACTGCCTCCTTAGTTCTAAAATGTGTGTTAATTGTTCAAGAGATTTGAATTCAGAGTTCAGCAAAAAATGCTATTAAATATTATCCAGTGGCAAATCTTAATAACAGCACGACATCTGAAACTATGGCCAAAAGACAGCAATAGACTCTGTCCAGCCTTAATATTAAAGGCAAACATAACTTGATGAAATTTTATACGTCTATATACCCATTTCGGAATGGATGTGTATTATTATAATATACCAAAATCAATTGGTATAATAATTTACCAAAAATCTTGTAACTAACACTCAACTCAAAAGAATGATCTTTTTTTGTGTCAGGCTATAGTCTAGACACACCCCATCCAATTGATCTGGAATGAAGGAAGGGCAGTGTGCAACTCCATAATCTACTGTATCACCTTTTCATCATCATTGAGCTAACGTATTAGACTTTTTAATAAATTTTTTAGAAAAAAAATTATTCCTATACTTGATCATTATCAATCATAAACTTATTCACCGTCAAATATTAATCTGGGTAGAAGATGAGATTCAAAATATTTCTTTTTAGATGCCTTTTCACTAATGCAAAATCTAACTACTAATAATAATAATTCAGTCATTATATAGATTTTTTATATACAAACATTTTTTTTTAATTCAACTTACCAAACCAAGCCCCTAAAACTACAAGATCAGCAGTATCAGCCATTGCACCACCAAACAAATAGTCCTTCTTCACTTTCAGCCAATGTCTTTTCCCTGGTTCATAAGTGGACTCCAAGTCTTTCAACACCAAGCCTTCTAATCCAAGTTCTAGTACCTGCAATTGTATAAAATATATATTTAGCTACCCAAGCCACGCGTTGCTGTAGCTAAGGTAGCCTCAGTAACACGTGGTGGTTATGCTAATAAATTGTAGCTTATATGAAACGTTTTTACTTTTAACATAGCGCCATCTATTAAATACTTACTCAATCCAGTCAACAGATATCGCCATCTGTTAGAATCGTTTGGAGATAACAGATAATTGTGACTGTCAAATAATATACAAATAATTTGCAATAAAATAATATTGCGACTATTAATTGAAATGGAAGCTATCCTATCTTTTCAGTTAGATCAAACAACACATGCTGTGCAAATTTGATTAGAATCGGTTAAGTACTTTAGGAGTCCATCCCGGACAAACAATGTGACACGTAATTTATATATATTAAGATTTAACACTAATGTACCTGGTCAATAATTACATTCCCAATGCAGGTTGACACCAGGCAGAGTCATAAAACTATTGCAAAATTTTTGGAATATGTATAGTGGGGAGATAATGCAAATATTGCATCAAACACAAGTAATCGGGATGAGAGGAAGATGATGATGACAATGTTAATATACACTACCGTCCAAAAGTTTGGAAGCACACCTGTTTTCAAACAAAACAAATAAATGCCGACTAATAGCGGTAAAAATTAGCAATAATCTTAAGTTTTACAACCTTTTACGACTGTCTACACAAACACAAAAGGATTATTATCCTACATTCATCAAGTTTTATGGAATTCCTTAATATTGACGAAACACGTGTTTTATGACTTAATCCGTCGGCTACTTTATCCTATGCAATGGTGTAGTTTTATTGATAATGTTTGCTGGTTTTAACTTTTTTAGACCTTATTCAGTCGCACTTGAGCATTGGCACGTGAAAGTTGTGATATTAACATTGTCTGTATTCGAAAGATATCGGCTACTACTTTGACCGTATTTTTTCTTCTGAAAATGGCAAAACGCAAGCAAATCACGCTTGAACAGCGAAGCGCTATTTGCACTCTACGCGAGGAAGGATACAGTGAACGTCAAATCGCAGAAAGGCTCGGAATTTCTTGTAAAGGTGTCCACTATACCCTTGCTAGAAAACAAGAAACGGGGAAAAATGAAGATAGAAAGAGATCTGGTAGGCCCAAATCCACAACAAATCAAGAGGACAACTTCATTAGAGTTCTTTCTAAACGGAATCGACGCTTAACTGCACCACAGATCACTGCAGCTCTGAATGATACGCGAGAAACACCCATTTCAACAACTACTGTTAAAAGACGCTTACTGTCTGCGGGATTAAGAGGATGTGTTGCTGCTAAAAAACCCAAACTAACAAATCGACATAAGAAAAATAGACTAGAATGGGCAAAAGCGCATAAAAACTGGACTATAGAACAATGGGAAAATGTCCTTTGGAGTGACGAATCAAAATTTCAGATTTTCGGATCCAATAGACGTGTCTTTGTACGCCGGTCAAAAGAAGAGAGGGCTTCAGAGGCATGTACAGTGCCTACCATCAAACATGGTGGTGGTAATGTCATGGTTTGGGGGTGTTTTGGCAACAGTAAACCCGGCAATCTTGTGAGGATAACCGGAAAATTAAACAAGGAAGGCTATTTAAAAATTCTCCAAGATTCTGCCATACCCAGTGGACTAAGTCTCATTGGTTCTGGATTCATTTTTCAACAGGATAATGATCCTAAGCATTCGTCTAAATTGTGCCAGAACTTTTTAAACAAGAAAAAAGCTGAAAACATTTTAAACATCATGCAATGGCCATCTCAATCCCCTGATCTTTCTCCCATTGAACTTGTTTGGGATGAACTTGACAGGAGGGTGAAAAGTCGTTGTCCTACGAGCTCAGAACATTTGTGGCAGCTATTAGAGAACGAATGGAACAAATTAGATAAAGATTATTTTAAAAAATTGATTAATAGAATGCCCAGAATATGTGAGAAGATTATAAAGGAGAAAGGTGGACACTTTGATGAAGCTAAAATTTAATCTAATTTACCATTGTATATTATTTTTTTATTTTGTTTAAGTTAGTTTCTGTTTGTTCTTTATTTTTTTATCAATACATTTAAATTTAAATGACTTAGTTTGGTTTTATTCGATTTTACCTTGCTGCTTCCAAACTTTTGGACGGTAGTGTACATACCATGCATTTATAAGTATAATACTATGGACATACCTCGGCTATCATTTTTGCTAAATCTGATGGATTCTCAATTAATTTCTGTTCAGAAAACATAACATGATTTTGTACTTCAACCATATTATCAAGTAATGTTTGTCTCCTCTTTCTAATAGGTAAATCTAATAATACCTGACCATTATAATATAAGCAATCAAACACAAACAAACAAACTTGTGCATCTTTAAATTCTGACTGTTTATGTTTACCTAAAGTTCCAAACGGCAATGGTTTTCCAGTAGTAATGTCAACCATTAATACTTCAGCATCTAATATTAAGTCTGTGCCTTTAGGAAATGCTTGTGGTAGATAATCTTTAAAATGACTAACTTTATGTGACATCACAGGTTTTAAAGCTCTTGAAAAATATTTAAACTCATTTCCCTTCTTATGAACTTGTACCCTTTCACCGTCATATTTAATCTCGGAGAACATACCATTGGGACATTTTTTCATAGCCATTTCCACAGATTTACAAGCCTCGGCCAACATAGGTAATATGGGAGTCATAATTGATAACTTAGCTTGAACTCCCTTCTGCATAGCGTCTTTATGTTTTACTGAACAGCTCTCAGTTAAAATTCTATCTAGAACCATATCCAGGTCCCGAGATGTTTGAAAGACACTATACGCATCTGGATGGACTCCTTCTAAAATATGTTTCGGTCCAGCATTTATCCTTAGGTCATGATTTATCAATCTTATAAGCATTTTCAAGTCATCTCCAGTGCATTTTCGAACAAGTTTCTTAAAATGATATATTTGTTCTTCTTCTTTGGTAAGTTTAGATAATTCTTCTAAAAATTCATCAATTTTCTGTATAGTTAATGTACTTTCTGTAGCTGGATCAACAACCTTAGATTTCAGGAAGAAATTATAAACTGTTTCTGCAACATCTCCCTGTTCCAAATGGGTTAGCATTTCATCATGATCTGTGTTAAATATTTTTGAAAACAGTTTTACCAATTGTTTACTTTTCAAATTGTAAATGCGTTTTGTTACCTGTGGTAAAAGCAACTTGCACCACAGAGTTAAATTTCCTTTGAATGAGCTGTCGTCTGTTCCTTTTCTAAAGAAATTGTTAACAGCAGCAGTTTTTTCCGTGTAAGCATCTACTCTAGATATTTTTTTACACAACTTAAAAAATGTTGAAAATTTATTGTCATCAGTATCATCTTCTTCTGTATTGTCAACAGAATCTTTACTTGTATTATTTTTATTTGCAATAGGCTTTGGTAAAGAAACATTCTTTATAACCTTTGCAGTGTATTTACCATTATTTTTATTGGCATACAATTTATCCATTTCATTGAGTTTCTTAATAATTAATTCTTGATCATCTTTGCTAATATTCTCCCAATTACCAATATCATCAATTGATTCCACACGTTTAGTCGTAGGTCTTTGTTTTAACAAGGCATCCATGAAACAATCTACATGATACCATGACTTCATAAATTGACCATCCCCATATGGACTTGCAACCATCTTTGCTAAACGTAATTCACCACTTAAACAATTAGATTTACATCCCTTACATGAAGCCCGTCCACCTTTAGCTCTATCCACAAAAAACGGTGTTGAGTCAGTCATGGTAAAAGTAAAACTTGAATCGTAAACCAACACACAAATTTGATTAATATCAATAAGAAGCAATCACAAAATGACGTATTAAGATGCCCTACCTCACTGCTTAGATACCATCATATCATATACGACTCAGATCTATCAGCTTTTGGCGAAATCCTATGAACGCCACTTAAAAAAATATATGACTCATTATTTTATCATCGATCGGATCTTATCGTAATTTGAACAGAATAAACATTATGTTTTAACATCTTTACTGTATTAGTAAACAAAATAATCTAAAGGACATGACGTGGTAGGATAAACTAATTTATAGTGTTATTATCTATGAATAAACTCGAACATAATTTAATTTATGACATTCTAACAATATGTGACATATGCCTAAAGCATTATGAAACTTGTCAAAAAATATTAGGTTAAATAAATCGTGACAGGTACAGTGACACTAATGACACTAGAAATAGAGATGTTAACACAAAACTAAAACTTTAAAATCCTTCGTTATACTAATAATACACATCCTAAGATTAATATAGATTTAGATCAATTAATATAACATTTTCCACAATAAAACTTCAGCGAATAAATACACAACGAAAAGTGTGGAGTACGAATTACAACAGCTCACCACTATTGAGTATTGACGTTTCAGATTACGCATGCGCAAATATGTAGTTCAATCATTTATATTTTACTAAATGCGCCATGGAATGTATCTTTTAATTCCGCAAAATCTCTCTCACATTTATAATTTAGCTACACCCAAGTGCATATTATTATATATAATAATATTCATTTGTTTTTCATTCTCCACGTTTTTTCCTTCTTTATAAACACAGAGCAGTACAAGTAAGTTGGGAAGTCTTTGACCATGAATATATGTACCTAGTAGATGTCGACTGCATTCCAAGATTCTTGTCATCCGCATCTGTAGTGTTCCAATATAATAATTGATGCGAATGAGAACAATTAGACACTAAGCTACAAATGCAAAACCAATGTTAAAATATATAATAATTTAAAATTAATTGATAGTCAACCCCCTTACCGCTATAAGGGGGGTGCCCTTACCGTGTAAGCAAATTGTTTTTGTAACATTCTGTCATATGATCTATTTATTATACTTAGTAAATTAAATAGATCATATGACAGACTTAGTAAATTATACTTAGTAAATATATTAATTTATATATACATATATCTATGTACTTAGGGATCTGGAATTAAAATTTCAACAAATTATAATTTACTATATAGGTCCACTTAATTCAGGATGTATATCGCTAAACTTTTTTTTTTTTTCATTTCCAGCATCATCATGTCACCAAGAATTCAACAGCGATGGCACGAAGCATGGCACACTGACTTCACCACACTATCCTTCGCCGTATCCTCCGAACACTCACTGCCATTATGAATTCTTCGGTAGAGGCAAAGAGCGAGTTAGATTAATTTTTCAAGACTTCTACTTATATAAATCTCCTGATGGATCTACAGAGTACGTTTATTATTTTTTTAATATAAATGTATCCATATTAACATATTTCTATAAAATGACTATGTAAAATTAATGCCTAATAAAGACAGTTACTGTAATACTAGATAAAAGTAAATAATTGGAATATTTAAGTATGACTTAAGTATGGTTCTCATAACATTAGCTGTGTGGTAGCTGTTGCGAATACTACCAACCCTTACTTTGCTTATGGATGTCGTAAAAGCTGACTATGAGCCTTATATCGACCTGAGCCAACAGTAGCTGATGCCGTTTGGCCAACAATTACATTCCCAAGAAGGGTTGACGTCAGGCAGGCGGCCGGTCATAAAACTTTTGCCAATAACTTTTGCAATATGTAGGAAGAGGGGTAGGTACATATTGTTTCGACGCCAAGTAATTGGGATAAGAGCAGGCGAATGATGATGGTTCTTAGAACATTATATCTTTAATTTTAATGGTCACATTGACTAAATGCTTAGCTACATCACAGAAATACTACGCTCGGTTAGTTACTGAAACTATAAATTAACTACTTACTTATTTTCTTTCTTTTCAACCTCTAGACGCTGTACGTTTGGGCAGCAAGTATTCTCAACAGTTGGAGGGAAATTAACCTATAATGCCTGAGGTCGTTGCTTCCAATATACCTTCATTTGGAACAATGTTTTTTATCAGGGTATTTTATCCGTATACCAACTCTTCTGACAAGGGTAATATAGTACAGCAATTGTCGTCTTATTATGGAGAAAGCTTAGGCCCAGACAGTCATATATGAGCTGAAAAGATGATGTTCATGATATAAATATGATTTATGGCCATAAGTTATACCAAGACTTTCAATTTTTAGATTATACAACAAATTGAACACATTTACTTTGATAACAACGCCATCTATACAACCGTTTTGTTTCATGTGCCAAATACTAAAAACAACGGCACATCACAGGCATTATAATGGCCATCATCTTCTATGTCATGATTCCAATATCATGGTGTCGGCACAGAATGATTTCTTCCTGTAATATTGATGACGCAAAATATACTGCATTGGATTTACATAAATTTTATGAACCCCGGTTTGCGTAACGTCCAACTCTTTATTCACGCAATCGTTGACCAGACATAACTAAATGCAATTGTTATAAATTGATATATTGGTCTTAGTCGATTTTTAAGACCCCCACTCGTAACATTAGGGTTGTTAGGATTTATCCCTGCAACACTGCTGTGTGTCCTGAATGGTAGTTCTGAATATAGAAACTAATTGTTATGTTCTTATCTTTACAGATGTACTAACGTGGATTCGTTGCAAGCATTCATCAACGTAGATGGTCGATTAGAAAAAGTAGCAACCCATTGCGGCATCGATCTTCCTAAGCCTATTATGTCGAACGGACCGAAACTAATGCTGGAATTCCGTGGAACACAATCTTCTAGATATTCAAGAGGATTCAAGATATCTTATTCATTTGTAGAAAGTTAGTATTATTAAATCTATAAAGATATAAAAATCATTGTGTGTATATGTATATGTTTCCTTTGTACTCCAAAACGACTGGACCGATTTTAATGAAATTTTCTGATTAGCTAGAAACCACATTAGCTTAGAGAGTAAGAATAAACCTCAAGAAAGATTTTTTTCTTTCATCAAATTATTATCTAGATGTTACTAATATTATTTAGATAGTAATGAATATGGATAAATTATTTACATAATATTATAACAACATAATACTATACATTACGTCACGTGATGTGGGGAGGGACAGCTAGTTATATAAATACTGTATCGTATTTATAATAATCATCATTCTCCTACTACACATACATACATATCATCACGCCATATCCCTTGCAGGGTAGGCAGAGGGAACAGAGTGCCAGAGAACTCTATCTCTGCATACTTCACTCGCTTCCTCAACATTCATAATTCTCTTCATACACGCTCGCCGGTTTCGGAGACTCTTGACTCCACCTTCCTTCAGTACATGACCGATCTGGTCTAGGTTGGTGGCAATAGTTTTATGACCGGCCGCCTGCCAGACGTCAACCCTCCTTGGGAATGTAATTGTTGACCAAACGGCATCACATGGAGTTGACCCAGGTCATTGTAAGGCTCTTAGTTGCCTTTTACGACATCCACGAGCAAAGTAAGGGTTGGTAGTATTCTTAGCCGCTACCATACAGCTATAATTACGATACACAATAGTCACAAAATTAAATATTTATTATAGGTACCTAAAACTCGATGTCTGTGAGCTCTAGATATCTTAAAAATAATTTATGTTCTTAAAAATGTGCGAAATCTGTGGATTTACGACAATTCTCTAGGGAGCATAATTGTTGGTCGTACTGGAACATTTACCAATAGTCAATATTACGAAACCAGTTAATAATTATAATACTTCTCATTACAGATTTTGGAATAAGCACAGGGAGACAATTGAAAGAGTTCCCGTGCGCGTTCGTGTACAATAGTAGTGAAGCGCGTAATGGAACGTTTGCGTCTCCGAACTCGCCAGGACCCTATCCTAGGGACACAGAGTGCACTTATTTCTTCCATGGCGGCGAGACTGAAAAGGTGCATTTGCACTTCACGAATTTTGACATAGAAGGTGTTTCACCGTAAGTATCGAATTATTTTTTAATTGATAGTAGTTTTGGGTTTATAGAGAAGTTGCTAGTGTATAACAACATTAAAAAACCAATAAGAATTACAACAACTCCGCATCTATCCTCATAAGCCAAAAAACCATGGTCAACCAGCACTTATTGCTGGTAAATATTTCGTTAATAACGACCGGCAGCGACAGGTTACCGCCAATAAACGCTAGTGCAAGTACTGCGGTGGACCACACTTGTGGCGTCAAGAGGCCTCTCCGCGTCTTATAATTAATTTCTGGTATATGCCAATGTGCCCATGAAGGTAAAGCAATTAAACAGTTAAGGCATCCTGTCGTACAACCATGGATCCAGTGGTATGTGTTGGTTATGTCTCCACAGTTCTTTGATCTGCTATGAGAGGCTAGTGATGCCCTAAAAATGTCCTATTTCTTATCAAAGGAGTGTTAGAAGAAACTACAATAAAATGTAAACTATAAATGCTGTAAAAACTGCCGAAATAAACTTTTATACAAATTACTGAATTTTTTAGCATTTAATATGCTTAATTATTTATAAATACCCGATTACGAAACGAAAGCCTATACAATGTGTAAACATTGTCCGATAGATGGCATACGTCACCTTGAAGACGTAAGATATAATATGAAGCGAAATTTGAATGTCTTAAAATAGTTCACGATGGTGTAAGTGGGAGCACGATTGGGCCGAATTCCCAATAGGTGCGGGTTCGAACCCCGCTTGTGACATCATTTTTCGTTTCGTAATCGGGTATTTATAAATAATTAAGCATATTAAATGCTAAAAATTTCAGTAATTTTAATAACAAGGTTGTGTCATCGTTTAATACAATTCTAACTGTAAAGTTTGAAGTATTAAGCCTATACAATGTGTAAACATTGTCCGATAGATGGCATACATCACCTTGAAGACGTAAGATATGAAGCGAAATTTGCATGTCCTAAAATAGTTCACGATGGTGTAAGTGGCAGCACGATTGGGCCGGATTCCCAATAGGTGCGGGTTCGAACCCCGCTTGTGACATCATTTTTCGTTTCGTAATCGGGTATTTATAAACTTTTATACTTTACCATCGAGGCAACATCAAATAGAAAACTTACCTTTCCAATGCAGGCCCGACTTAGGCCTAACAGTCAGTAATCAACAGAACTAAAGGTACCTATTTGGATCCGGTAGTAAATGATGACTGTAACTACGTTCTAAATTCTATCTTAATTTTTGCGATGTGATCAACTCGAAGCTTTTATTTCTATCCTCTGTTTATCGGTAATTATCTACTTTTAAAAGCATATAGCTCACTGGTTGTATGGAGAAATAATAATACTGGGGTAATCAGTCTGCCCTAAAGCTTTCGCGTCATATTTTCTATGACTTACTGGGCTAGAGGATCTGACACATGCTTTTAAGTTTTCTTCAGAAGCGACATCGTATGAGGGATATGAATAGTGTATGAGAGGATAGATGGTTCACAATTCATTCATGTCACATGGTCTGTGACATTTTTAAGTTCACATAGTTTCTATCAACACTGGCCTCCGTGACGGTAAAAATCAATTACATACTATCGGTAGATATAAACTGTCTAGCACAAAGTAGACCAAATATAACAACAAATAAAATTAGTCTAATTTAAGGATGGATAATGAGCTGATAATATCCCAAACAAAAATCTAGGTAAACCTCATCTCGTTGAGCACAGACCTATGTAGCTATAAACTTTCCAGCTTGACTCACAAATACATTTGGTGTCATGAATTTACCAGAAGAATGCTTTCCACCTATTCTCAAGGTGATCCTTTAACTGCTGCCATGGGACGCTAAGCGGTAGTGACACATTGTATTTTCACCCCTCACCATAATACATACATATCATCACGCCATATCCCTTGCAGGGTAGGCAGAGAGAACAGAGTGCCAGAGAACTCTATCTCTGCATACTTCACTCGCTTCCTCAACATTCATAATTCTCTTCATACACGCTCGCTGGTTTCGGAGACTCTTGACTCCCACCTTCCTTCAGTACATGACCGATCTGGTCTAGGTAGGTTAGTCTCGGTCTCCCTCGGTTCCTACATCCTTCCACTTTCGCATTGTATATCTTCTTAACCAGACGTTCGTTCGGCATTCTTTCCACATGTCCGAACCATTGGAGCATGCCCTTTCGCATCTTTACACCAATGCCCCAATGCTCTCTTTCATACCTACTCGCTCTCTTACGTCGTCGTTACGAATGCGGTTGGTCAGCCTAACTCCACAGATTTTCCGCAGAGATCGCATTTCGACCGGATTAATTTTACTCACCATAATAGTAACCTATTTAATCTATATTTAATACATTAATAAATGTAATACTTTTAATTTACAGGTGCGAAGCTGTATCGGCGAGTGATTATGTCGAATTTTCTAACTATATGACTGAAGATAGTAGGTTTGGTAGATATTGTGGACAATGGAAAGAGTTCCACGTTGAGTCTGAGAGGAATTTCTTTAAAGTTACATTTAGATCGAATGACCGTTTAGATGGTACTGGTTTCAAGGCAATGTATCAGTTTTTAGAAGCCACAGACGAATATCGAGCACCACCGGTGCAGGATAAGGCTTCAAATTCTTTGTGTAAGTATTGCTACGATATAAAAAAAATAACACACGACGCGTCTGTTATTATTGAATAAATACTCTTATATATACATAAAATAGTAATAATACATTCATTGCGACTTAATGTAGTTATGCTGTTACTAAATATTATGGATAGTAACAACTAATACCAGTTACGAATTTCACGCACTAATTATAATACACATGTTCTTCTTTTACAATACTGTGGAAGGAAGCTTTATATTCAAGTAATTTGAACAATATTTTAGAATATTCTTTAAATTCTTTTCTAAAAATATTTCATACTATTACTTATTTTGAAATGAAAGTTGTTTAAATGTTTCAAGAGATGGCGCTATAAAAACTATTTGATGGACTTGAACAGTGATATTAAACTTTTTTTATACAAAAATTGAAAATCTAATTTAACGCTTTTATTTAAAAGCATAATTATATCCGATGCTATAACCGACTTTAACATTTTTATTGTAATTGCGTCTACCTTGGTGTAAAATGATAAGATAGTGTTTTTTACAAATCACATTATTTGGAAAACGATCTTTGGTGTAATGAGAACAACAGTTTAAGCTAAACAGTTTGCAAGACATGTATGGGATAATATACTACATAGACATTGAACAAATTTGTGAAAAAAAAACGTTTCGGCGCGTCTCTCATTCCAACTATTGAAATCAATTGAAAACTTAACATATGGGTAAGCCACGCTAATCCCAATGATGTCTGCAGTTCCGTATTGTTTCGCTCATAGTAGCCTTACATCTTCTTTTTTCTTAACTAATCTGTCAATTTTGTGTCATGTCTCGTGGTGAATACCATTATAATCAACATCATTTCGGCTCATATATGTCCTACTCCTGAGCCTGAACCTTCTCCACAATAGGACAAAAATTGACCTACTATACTAGGCTGCTCAGAAGAATTGATATAGGGTTTATTTCGAGTTTTCCTTATCTTACATAGATATTATGTGCATATTATACCCATAGTCATCGTATACAACAAGAGGACAAGAAAAGTTAGTGAAATGTATTTTTACTCCGTCACCACACAGAGAAGATGTTTCACGCATTGCAAGGAAGAAAGTGGAATCATTTCTAGAGCCTGCTAGTCTTTTCTAATTCAATTTGTTGAGAGTAGCAAACAATCAAAACAATTGTAGGTTCTTCCTTAGGATTCGTACGATAGATGTTGAAATCATTGATATCATAGCTACCTTTGCACTGAGAATATGAGGTAGGATTTGTCACAAAACCTAGACAGAATGCAGTGCCGGCTTTACCTATAGTGCAGAGGGTGCGGTGCACCCGCCGGGCGCCGGGTGTTAGGGGGCGCCGAGAGCCGCTTGTAACCATCAACCTATTCCATTTTGTTCACCCACTTTGGTACAAGAGGGCGCCAGGTTATTGATTGCACCCAGGCGCTACATGTGCTTGAGCCGCGCCTGACAGAATGTGTCGGAAAGATACGAAGAAGAAGTAAAACTTAATATTACATGGAGACATTTTTATTATTTATCAAACACTTGAGTTGATTGAGTTTATTATTTATTTATTTACATGACAATATGAAAACGAGAAGAGTATATTTCGTTTTTCTTAAGTTCAAAAAAACTGTTTACTGTGTACTTATACGTATTCGCCACACACTTTGAAGTAAAAAAGTTGCGAATCGATCGGGGCAATTCTCTTCATTCAAATTTTATTTCGATTTCTTAAATCAAACTTTTTTGGTCCGCTCTGGATGAATCTTCGAGAATAAACCGTTCCCTTTGTGCAAAGTTCGATTTCAAATTTTTATCTCTATTACTACTGATCTATTCATATGACGAAAATTGCACCGAAAATTTATAAGAGGGTTGACTTTAAAAGTAATGAGATCTGTATAACGTTATAGCTATGCTCGTTATGTGTCTTATTGTTTAGGAAAGAAGGCGTGTGTTATTATAATAAATTAAAATATATAGATCACAGATAACATATAATTTAGCGTTATTTTTGTTTCAGGTATATTTGAAAATTTTCTAATGCTGTTCATCCTCGCAATAGGTCAAATGCATTATAAACTATATCATTAAATAAAGTGATATTAGATTAAATACTTATTATAGTCTAATCCTGTATATTTTGTATAATATTATGTGCCATACACCTGTAATTCGTAGTAATGCAATATTTTCTATAAGATTGCGTTTTCAGTTTTCTTCTAATACTTACGAACTAAGGCGATACCATGCAAAACACAATAAAGATTTATTAATAAAGGCACGTCGTAATAATGAAATAAATTATTTAAAAATACTTTTGCCTTTTATTTTTATTATCCATGTTGATTGACAATGCAATGTATTCTCTCACGCTATCCTTTCACGTGAGTGTTACGTTAGAGATATTAAACCCTATGTCAATTGCCAACACGTCTAGCCAGCGTGAGATAGTAGGCCAATTTCCCTGCAATTATAGAGTAGTATTATGAGGGACAAATTGTGGGTGATGATAACCCGGTGTTGAAAGAGCAAAAAAGAATAGCCTATGTGGAATGTATGAAAAAAGGTAAGAAAGGTGTCGCAATCGCTAGAGGTAAAGTTCAAGACAGACTATACCAAAGTCTCGACAGTCTTAATGGACAGAAAGAATTATACCGTCTAGCGAAAGCGAGATTTCTCTCGGAATGCTAGAGATATTGTGCATGTTAAATGTATAAAAGATTGTAATGGAAGAGTTTTAATGAATGATGAAGAAATAAAAGGGCGCTGGAAGAGTTATTTTGAAAAATTAATGAATGAAGAGAACGTTTGGACTGGTAAAACAGAGGATCTACCGACCAACTTGGGGTTGGTAGAGGAAGTAAGTATAGATGAAGTAAAAAAGGCTGCCCAGAGTATGAAAAATGGTAAAGCGGTTGGCCCAGACAGTATACCTGTGGAGGTATGGAAATTTCTGAAAGCCGACGGATGGAACTGGCTGACTTTGTTCTTCGGCAAGTTTTTGCATGAAGAGTCTATCCCGAACGAATGGTGTTCCAGTTCTCTGGTACCCATCTTTAAAAATAAGGGTGATGTACAAGAAATGTACCGGAAGAAGGTGATGTACCGGAGTATGGTATTAACGGTAAACTGCTACAGGCTGTGCAGTCCAGTTACATGGGCTGTAGAGCCTGTGTGCGGCTGGATGATGGAATGTCGCCTTGGTTTGACGTCAATATCGGCGTTAAGCAGGGGTGCGTTCTGTCAGCCAGGCTGTTTATCATATATCTGGATAAATGTCTCCAAATGTTGAACGATATGAATGTGGGAGTCCAGATGGGCGACTCAGTGGTCACTGCTCTGCTCTATGCAGATGATGCAGTCCTGCTGGCATAGTCAGCGACTGACCTGCAGACCCTAGTCGACACAATGACAGAAGATTGTAAGAAAAGGGGTCTACGCGTGAATGTGAGCAAAACCAAAATAATGGTCTTTGAAAGAGATGAAGCCAGAACAGATGTAAGAGGAACAATAGGTAATGATGTACTGGAGCAAGTGGATGAATTTGTATATCTTGGATGTGGATTTAGCAGAGATGGAAGGTACACCACTGATATAGAGCGAAGAGTGAATGCGGGAAATAGAGTGAACGGAGCGTTGGGGCAACTTCTCGGCAGCCACCACCTCAGCCAGAAGGCACGTGTAGCAATACATAACGCAGTGCTTGTCCCAACATTACTGTATGGAAGCGAGAGTTGGGTATGCAGAAAAGAGTATGAAAGTAAAATTAATGCGGTCGAAATGCGATCTCTGCGGAAAATCTGTGGAGTTAGGCTGACCGACCGCATTCGTAACGACGACGTAAGAGAGCGAGTAGGTATGAAAGAGAGTATTGGTGTAAAGATGCGAAAGGGAATGCTCCGATGGTTCGGACATGTGGAAAGAATGCCGAACGAACGTCTGGTTAAGAAGATATACAATGCGAAAGTGGAAGGATGTAGGTACCGGGGGAGACCGAGACTAACCTTCCTAGACCAGATCGGTCGTGTACTGAAGGAAGGTGGAGTCAAGAGTCTCCGAAACCGGCGAGCGTGTATGAAGAGAACTATGAATGTTGAGGAAGCGAGTGAAGTATGCAAAGACAGAGTTCTCTGGCACTCTGTTCTCTCTGCCTACCCTGCAAGGGATATGGCGTGATGATATATATGTATGTATGTACAAGACTGCAACTACTACCGAGGAATAAAGCTTATGTCGCATAGCATGAAGATTTGGGAGAAAGTAATAGAGAAAAGAATGAGAGAGGAATGTGGGATAACCCAGAACCAATTTGGTTTTATGCCAGGACTGAGTACCACGGACGCAATTTTAATCTTACGCCAACTTATGAAAAAATACCAGTGTATACATAGAAACCTACACATGGTATTCATAGACCTAGAGAAGGCGTACGACCGTGTTCCTCGGGAAGTTCTGTGGTGGGCTTTGAAAGAATGAGGAATACCTGGGAAGTATGAAAGCTATGTACGCAGTAGCGTGAACGAATGTCCGGTCCGAAGCCGGCGTTACTGACGAGTTCAATGTGGCAGTAGGCTTGCACCAAGGTTCGGCTATAAGCCCTTATCTGTTCCTCCTGGTGATAGATGCTCTGACATCGGACATACAGGGGGAAGCACTTTGGTGTATGCTGTTTGCAGATGACATTGTTCTCGTCGGGGAGGACGCAGCTGAGGTACAGAGCAGACTGGAAAAATGGCAATAGAGGCTGGAAAGAGTTGGCCTTAAGATCAGCCCTACCAAAACTGAACATTTGTTCTGTAACTTCAGTGGCTCTTTCCAATTCTCTCACATTGCCTTAAATGGGGTATCCCTACCACTCTGCTCCGATTTTAAGTACTTAGGTTCGCTTCTCCAAAACGACGGCAATATCGACCGAGAAGTTAGTAGGAGAATGAATGCAGGCTGGATGAAATGGCGACAAGTTTCGGGAACAATTTGTGACGCGAGGATGCCCCTTAAACTTAAGGGGAAAATCTATAAGAGTGT
This sequence comes from Lymantria monacha, assembly GCA_905163515.2. Taxonomy (NCBI): domain Eukaryota; kingdom Metazoa; phylum Arthropoda; class Insecta; order Lepidoptera; family Erebidae; genus Lymantria; species Lymantria monacha. The sequence goes on from LR991091.1 coordinate 23,100,622, forward strand.
CATTAGACCTGTCGTTATGTATGGATCTGAATGTTGGGCATTGAAAAAGACGGATGAGAGACGATTGCATGCTACTGAGATGCGTATGTTAAGATGGATGTGTGGGGTGACAAGATTAGATAAGATAGGAAATGAGTATATTAGGGGAAGTTTGAAAGTAGCACCAGTGATAGAGAAGATTAGAAGCGCGAGATTGTCTTGGTATGGACATGTGATGAGGAGGGATGAAAGACATGTGACAAGGAGGGTTATTAATATGTTTGTGGATGGGCGTAAGAATCGTGGGAGACCCAAAAAGAGATGGATGGATTGTGTAAACGAGGATATGTATATGAAAGTTGTGAGATACAGATATGACGGCTGATAGAAGATTGTGGAAGGCAAGAACATGTTGTGCCGACCCCACTTAGCGTGGGGTGAGGGCAGACAAATGATGATTATGAGGGCCAATGCGACGTAAATGCGCTGGGATGATTTGAATCTATTTTAAATTTAAACAGCGACAGCTAAGTGAAGACAGCAATATACTGGAATTTAATTATATTAAGATTGATATTACTGAAATTTAGCATTTAACAAACATTATTACGAACGAAAGATGAAAAATGCCCCATGTGTGACATTAATTTTTCGCTCGTAATCAAGTTTTTATATTGGTTGGCTTTCTGAGTGGACTAGCAAAGCAATTTACTAATCAGTAATGTCGATAAAAAACATCGCAGGTTCAATCCATGAACCCTAAAGACAATAATTAGAACTAAGTTGAAACAAAACGAAGTCATCATTCTCCTGCTGTTATCCCGATTACTTGGGGTCGATACAATATGTAGGTACTCATATACATTACAAAAGTTACTAACTATAATTTTATGACCCGCCGCCTGCCTGATGTCTATAGCCTTCTTGGGATGTAATTGTTGGCAAAACGGCTCCAGGTTGAATTCACCCAGGTCGATATAAAACTCTTATTCGTCTTTTACGACATTCACGAGCAAAGTTAGGGTTGGTAGTATTCGTAGCCGCTACCAAAAGCTGTGGGTCTTTATAGCGCAAGTATGTACATAGTTATTAGGAAATTTACATTAAAAAAACAATTAACTTCTTCTTCTTCTAGTGTATTGGCAATCAGCTACTTGTACTAGCTATTGGTGCCAGTGTCAAGTTATAGATGTCTTCACGTTTTTAGTCTTTCAGGTTAGTCATTGTCTAAGTCAAATCGTCGCCATCAACAGTGCTATGGCTACACTGTTAACGGTATCTTGTGGGAATTTTGATGGAAAATTAAAACGTTGTAAAGCACTTTTATATGATATTCACTACATCCCAACATAACACTTAAAAAAAAAATTACCTAACATAACACGTTAAACACTAAGATCTTGACACAGTTTATTTTACACTGCATTAAAGGCAGGTACATCTGAATGATGGCCAACTCAGACCAGCTTGGCTTAAACTGGCTTCCTTCGAGACAACTGACCCCTAAAATACTAAGATATCGAATATAATACAAGAGCACCACATGACGTTTTCAAATTCCCGTCAAAAGTCTTCTTCTTCTTATATATTGGCAATCAGCTACATATACGAGCTATTGGTGCCAGTGTCAAGTATAAATATTTTCACGTTTTTAGTCTTTCAAGTCAGTCGTTGTCTAAGTCAAATTGTCACCATTAACAGTGCAATGGCTACACTGTTAATGGTATCTTGTGGGAATTTTGATGGAAAACGAAAACGTTGTAAAGCACTTTTATATGATATTCACTACATCCCAGTAATTCCGCACATTACATAAAATGCCATCAAAATTATCTAATATAACACGTTAAAACACTAAGATATCGAATATAATACAAGAGCACCACATGAAGTTTTCAGATTTCCGTCAAAAGTCTTAATCACCGTCAAAAGTCCTAATTTTACATTAAAAAAATAATTAACTGTCATTTTTTGTCTATATGGTGACATATTATGTCGTCAAGTTTATCTTTCTCTCCAGTGTCCAAAGAGAATAAAGCCGGCTTTTGACTATGGGATGTACCTACTTAATATATCATCTTGAGCTATATAATACATCCCGGGCTTGCTATTCACACTGTAAGATATATATTTTGAAACAGTATATTTAGCTTCGGTCACCATTCGAACTGAGGGCGAGGCAGGGGGAGGCGCGGTGTCCCGGGACGTGAGGTAAAATATACATCTTCAAATATCGCTTATTTGGTCGAAAAATTTGTAGTTCGGGATGTTATATATATTATAGCACAGTGTAAACGGTCTCGTACAAAAGGTATGACGAGCTATAAAATATTATATCCCAAGATGTAATATATATTATATTATATCCCACAGTCAAAAGCCGGCTTAAGAGAGTTACGTCAGCTGATAGCTGCAAGAAAAGAAAAATTTGGATTCAACACTAATTAATCCCTTTAACCAAGGTGGTATTTTCTTTTTTTTCTCTGTATATATACGTCCTGTGGTAGTAATGAGCCTCATCTAAAATAACAGAACAGCTAATTTACTATAATAAGCTGGCTAGACTAATTATCATGGGTTTTTAAATCACTGTCAAATAAAAAAAAATAATACCTATGTAAATCTCTTCACTGTCTTTTGCGATGACCGAAGATGGTGGTGGCGGATTGTATTTTAATTATAGTAGATACAAAGCTACTACTGGTACACTAAATTGGTTTCATTCATTTTCACAATATATGTTGCCTAACAAGACGAGAATGGATAAGGAATGAGTGTATAAGAGAATGTTTGAAAGTAGCGCCAGTGACGGATAAGTTAAGGAGTGAACGTTTGAGCTGGTATGGACATGTGATGAAACGGGATGAGGGTAATGTTGCGAGGAAAGTTTTGGGTATGAATGTTGAAGGCTTTAGGGGTTAAAGGGAAACCGAAGAAAAGGTGGATGGACTGTGTGAAGCATGATATGTATAAACAGGGAGTGACTACAGAGATGACGTCTGATAGGGATGTATGGAAAAAGAGGACATATTGCGTCGACCCCAAGTAGTTGGGATAAGAGCAAGAGAATGATGATGTTGCCTAACAAGAGGATCCCTACCTTTATGAACAACATTTACCTACAATCTTTTTTTTTTGCGGTGGACTATGGAGGTGGTTATGCCCCGCCAAATCGGTCCGGGGCGACGGAAGTGGCGGCGCGCGACCCCATAGACCCACCCTGTAAAGCGCCTCTCTTCGCCGTGCGAGTGGGTCACCGGTACCCGATCTTTGTCTTCGGTGGCCCGCCCGGCATTTACCTACACCCTAATAAATGAATAGGTAGGTACTATACATGTACGTATCATTTTATTTTGTGGTAGGCTATAGTATAGTCACGCGCCGTTCAATCTGCCCGTAGCAATAGAAGAAACAGCGAACGATCCTATAGACCTCGGGCACCGGTACCCAGTCCTTGTCATTAGTGACCCGCCCGGCAGGTTACCCTTGCGAGTCGACGCTTTGGTGGCTCAACCTAAATTAAACCAATTAGACGTCGCACTGTGGCCTCTTTTCGGCTGACCAGATTAATCTCTTCATACATTCACTGGCTGCCTCGGCTGGAGAGGCATCAGGTGGCTAACTCGCTGGGGGACATAATGCCGCCTTCCTCGCATACATGTATCAGTCCAGTGTAAGAAATCGTGGAGTAAAATAATACCAAAATCCCTAGTTCGTCCGTTCATACATTAGCATATAAATGTTCACTGTTGGACATAAAACTCCCTACAAATTGGGATAGTGGCGTAATTACCACGCTTGGGATTGGCGAACACAATGCAGTTAGTTTTACAGTCTTCTAGGGAAAATCCTTTTGCCCCATTCTCTGGTATTCCGTTTGCCACGTTACTGACTCCTACGGGAAAGGGGTCGTTCAAATATTACGTAAGCAGATTAATGCAATTATTAACCTCCCTTCTCCCCCTTGTCAGCAAAAGTAGGGTAGGTAGGAAAGCTCTTAATAATCATCCTATGCTAATGTAAACATGCATTTGTCTTTTAATGTGTTTCTCAATGATCCATGCGCAGTAGTTATTCATTCATTATCCTACTCGTATTCCAATTGCTTGGAGTCGATACAATATGCACTCTTCTTTCATAGTGCATATTGTAAAAGTTATTGGCAATAGTTTTATGACCACCCACCTGCCTGACGTCAACCCTCCTTGGGAATGCAATTGTTACTCAAACGCCATCAGGTGTGGTTGGCCCAGGTCAATATGAATTGCATAAAATTAAATAATGCGCAGTAGTTATAATTCTAGATATAAGAAAATAGATTTAGTATAGCGGACTTTAACGCACATAATATTTATTTAAACAAACTTTATTGATACGGTATTCAACATGAAATATAACGTACAAATATTACAATAAGATTATAATATTTATACGTTATAGTAGTACCTAGTAACATCACGAACAAAACAAATTTAAGGGAACTAAATTAATGTTAACTTGATTTGCTTTACTTACAGCACGTCAAATCGACAATCGTACTAATACGAAACAATAGTTTGACGAAAGAAATTTAAACAAGTGAATAGCGCTCGTTCCCCTAATCGGTTCTAATCGAGTAGTATTCAATATTTGTGGGAATCCCCGGAAATGCGTTTCGTTTTAAAGCATAGAAAATCTGTGGGTGTCCACATGTATAAAAAAGTAAATAATTACTGCTGACGTAATCACCATCTAGACCCTCCCTCCATGCCATCAAAAATAAGCAAATTAGAGACCCCTCCGATCCCCCTATAGTGCTTACGTAATACTTGAACGGCCCCAAAGCTCATGAGTAAATTAACGTTTATTTACTCATGTGCCCAAAGTAAGGGTGGTGACACATTGTATTTTAACCCGAAAGGAAATTTTTACCCTTTAGTAATTATAAGATAAAATAAGAGGTCTCGATGGATATCTCTTGGGTGAGACCGATATTAAATTACGCATATGTTTAAAAGTAAAGTAAATATACATTATGAGTCTATGATAGCTACAGTAGTTAACTAAAAAAATCTGATGACCCTGACGAACTTGTATAGATATTCAAAAATTGTAGCTGAGAACCATCTCAATCACGTTAGTTTTCAAACAAAAAGCACCGCATCACAATCGGTCCATTCGTTTAAGAGTTATGATGCCACCAGTGATGGGCAAAAAGTAATTAGATTAATAATTACAAATTACAGTTACATTGTAATTTGTAATTAAAATACTTTGTAACAGATTACTTAAGTAACTAATTGCAATGATTAATAAATTTAATTAAATACATAGTAACTGAATTACAATTTAATCTAATTACATTATAACAGGTTACATATGTAATCTGATAAAATGTAACTACACATTTATATAGGATGGGACACCTGCATCTTAAATACGAAAATAAAACAAATAATTATTTAAAAAAAATGTAATCATCTCAGTCATTGTTTACTTTTAAATCGTTTATTAGTTACAATTTTCTCAATTAGTTGACAAAAAAGAATGTAATCATGTCTCAATCATTGTTAAGTTTTAAATCTTTTAATAGTTACAATTTTCACCATTAGTTGACAAAAAAAATTACGTTTCTGATTTATAATTTAAATTAACCTTTAAAATTACTCGTTTTTCAAACATTTCGTCTGATAGTCGGTTTGCTTTCGGACAATTGATCATTGTCGCGTACGAAAACATACGTTCCACAGGCGCAGAAGAAGGTAGAGGGGTATTAAATTTTAAAAATATTTTTTTAATTTCCTTATGATTATTTAATATTTCAAGTTCTCTGCTGTCTTCTGCTAAAAAATGAGTGACTACAAGTTCAGCTTTAGATCTTGGTTCACTGCTTTGGTTGTCTGAACCCGAACTTGAATCTATTTCAAAGTAATCATCCTCCCTCGACCTCATTGATGGATTTTCTCGAGATAATTGATTTGGTATAATCTTCACGACTTCTTTTACGAGTAAATTTTTCATTATACTATATTCTGACTGGCCAATTAATGATGTCCATTTTAATTTTTTATATTTAGGATGAGAAAGGGCAGCTAAAGCGGCATTTTCAGCTTGAAATCCCGATATTTTCAAAAAATCTTTAAACCTTGTTTGCACACTTTTTAGGTAAGTTTCAGTCAGAGTACTGCAGTATTCATACTCTCTTGTTCCAGTTAAATTTGTCAACTTTTTCTTCAACGAAAGTATAGTCGGTAAAAATATTCCGTAATAGGTTGCGTTTTCACCTTGAAGAATGTCAAGCGCATCAGCGATAGGTTGAGTACATGACAGATATTCTTTTATATAGGTAAAGTCAGATTCACGAAGTGGATTTTTTATGTTTAAAGCTCCGTGAAGTGTTGCAGATTTATCTTCTATGGTTGCGATTTTTTTCAAGGCATCATAAAGGCTATTCCACCTTGTCTCTACTGGCCTACTAAGAGTATGGCCAAGAATATTTTGTAAAATTTCAGCTGATTTTGGCCGATTTGCAGCTTTCCACAATGTGTTACATTTTTTTATTGTTTGGTCATGCATTTTCGACAGCTCCGTTTCCTGATTTTCTAGTATTTTATTAGCGTCTGTGGCACAAAGACTCAAAGTATGTGAAGCGCATCTTAGGTGTAACGGCAGACGAGTCTCTAAATGGCTTATCGTTGGAGAAAGGTCGTTAAGATACGTTAATTCGTCGTCTGTACTATCAGTATCAGAGTCTTCATCACAAGAATCAATAGTGTTTTGCTCGTTTAAAACATTGATGCGATGCACACCGAAACTTTTAAAAGCTTTTACAAAATTGCTGCCGTTGTCTGTAACACAAGCCACAACATTTGTGCTAGTTAACCCATACTTTTTATAAATGTCTTGCAACAATTCGTATATTTTGTCATAACTATGTGTGCCTTTAAAGCGTTGGCATGCTAAAGCTCTTGAGACACGCTTTAAATTATGGGAATCAATCCAGTGTACTGTTACACCTAAAAAGCTTCTTCGACGTCCAGACCAAATATCAACTGTCGTACAAACGTGTTTCACTTGATTTAGTTCTTGTTTCACTAAAGTAGTTTCTTCATCAAAGAATTCCGTAATCATTCTGCCAAGTGTCCGCCGGCTCATGATTCTTAGATTATTCGCACCTGTATTTAAGCGACGTAAAATTTGTCGGAAGTAAGAGTCTTCGGTACACTTTAGAGATATCATTGAGTTGACGAAATATTTAACAATATCTCGATCGAATTCAGCTTGAGAATATGAGGGTACATTTGACGACCTTCGTCGTGGTGATAGTTCGTTTGACGAACTGGAAGTACGAACATTTTTTGATCTCTTACTCTTTATATATTCTTGGTATTCTTGTATAGTTTCTTGACCATGTTTACGTTTCAAATGTGTTTTGAAATTGGAAGTACACGATCTCGAGCCTTTTATTTGTACTTTATTAGGCAGACATTTCTTGCAAATGGCGACTATTTTATCAGTTCCTGATGTATCAGGAAGTAACTCAAAGAATTTACCGTCAAGTATAGTAGGTTGCAATGCAGACATATTGCTTGTCGATGGTAATGTAGATTGACCTGCAGACACAGATTCGTCCACTGAACTGTCATCTTCTAAAAGTAGTCTTGCACTTTCATACATAGTACGTAAAACAAAAGTTTTTGCACTAATCACCAAAGCACAAAAAATGTTACGTGTTTACAATGCAAACGATAAGGAATAACTGAAGAGGGCGGAGCGCGGGGCGGGACGCGGGGTAGCTAGGAGCAGCGGCGGCGCACGAGCACAATGCATAGAACCCACCGCTACCCGCACATTATCCTTAGTAGGATAGGTGTGCCATAAAAAAAATAGCTTGACAAAAAAATTTAAATAATTCAAAAAACACACACACCAATTTTCGTGCAGATCGGAGTAAAATTGCGTAGGCAGGAACAAACAAACAGACAGACAAAAGCAAAATCGTTCAGTCCTGAAATGGAGATTCTTGTTCGCTTCGCTCACTCGGTCAATTATAATATAATTAAATACTATGTAATTAGGTTACCTTGTAATCAAATTATTTTGTAATTAAATATATTGTAATTAATTTCATAGCATATCTAAAGTAATCTAATTACAATGTAATTAAATAATATGTAATTGAATTACATTTTAATTGAATTATTATGCAATTCAATTATTAATTGGATTACATAAGTAACTAGTTACGCCCATCACTGGATGCCACCTATAGACAGACGGCGCAAGTGCTTGATTGCATAGCTGGGATAACGGTCAAAATACCGAGCTACCTTGCCAAGTATCACAGGTCTGAGTCCACGCAAGACAATAATTTGTGCGATCAACAAATTATTATTCTGAGTCTGGCTGTAATTGGTATCCGTTAATTAAGTGTATATGGATGTCTGTAAAGTATGTAGATAATTATGTTCGTAAAGTCTCCGGCAATACAAGGTTTATTTTCTTAGTGCAGGAAAAGTAGTAGTAAAAAGTAGTCTTTTAAAAACAATAAAACAGAGCCAGCCTTGTCAAACTTAGAACACCCCCTTTTTGCGGCGGGGGTTAAAAAAATAATGACCTTATATGTCATTTTACTTATAAATCTACATACTTATCGACTGTCATCAGAGAAACAGTCGCTTCATGCAATATGTTATTGCGATAAAATTCTTGCTTTAGTCAAATAATAGTAATATTATTTATTGTTCTTGTCATAAATACTTACCCAAAACAAAAGTAGTTGCCGCTTATAGTGCTTTGTAACTCTACACAGCCAATATATTCCGTGCCTTTACAGGTGCGGCGGCGCCACCATCGCTTCGTAAGGCGATTCACACGCGCACCGCGCAACGCCGTCCGTCCCCACCCCGCTCCGTTTTCTGTCAATCGGAGTTCGTTCGCGGTCGTGTGTAGTGTTGGTAGGCAAGTTGTACTTCGTTAGTTCTCGAATTCGCGAAACTTTATTCGAAGTTTTTGTAAAGTGACAGTACCTATAAGCAATTAATTTGTGTATAATACTGCATGGAAAACGTTCTTTGTTGTGACTGAGGAAAGTGTTAGATTGGAGTGGTACTGTGAGTGTGATTGTGGTCACAGGTGTAGCATTCCTGGGGGGACGCCGACGCAGCCTCCGTGCCCGATATAGTAGGCAGGTGAACTGATACACAATCCTATTTCCTTGTAAGTACTAAAATTTATTTAGTACAAATATTTGTACCGAGAAATTAGTACCAGTTCAAGTTTTGCTTACGCAGCACAAACTAATACTGTTGAGAGATCCTAATTCAATTTGTCTAAAGGCCACAGTATTGCAGAGGGAAATTATTTTCTAGACTAGTAAATTTTTTATAGTATTTACCTATACCTATTTATTATAAACGTTAATAAATTAAAAATAATCGAAATGATTATTTAACTACATATTACTTGTTCATAATTACCTATCTACCTTTTTATAACTAAATTTTTAAAAAGTAAGCAGGAGATAAGCTTAACCTCTATAGTTTTTATCCTCGTATAGTTTTTGTATAGTAGATAATAGTAATAAATAATTATACTTTCTCCTAATTAATATTTTTTCAAGCTTTCGGAAAAGGTACTACATAAACTTGTACCTACCTACCTAGATTTTAACTTCAGCAAATTAAAAAGGCGGCAATCTCTGTGTAAAAGTATGTTTGCCATCTTTTAGTTATCTATCTATAAACGTTCCTTTGATTTTAATAATGAAATTCGATTTGTATTAGTTAATATAACTTTAATTATGTTATTCACATTATTTATCTCTAGTGATTGATTATTTCAATGCCTTAAGGTACGGGCTCGAATAATCCCAGCCCTAACATTCCTCGTACCTGTCGTAAATTCCGACTTAAGAGCTCCACATACTTGACTCTCCTCATTTGCTTTACCAGTGCAATAGGTATAGTAGGTAATATCGGCGGCCTTTGCTAAAATCATATACCTACCTATCCATAGCATATTTACTTCTTCCACCTGTGTTAGTAAAAGAAAATATGTCGTGTTTTCATAATTGAAATAAAAACAGGATGATACATACATACATATCATCACGCCATATCCCTTGCAGGGTAGGCAGAGGGAACAGAGTGCCAGAGAACTCTATCTCTGCATACTTCACTCGCTTCCTCAACATTCATAATTCTCTTCATACACGCTCGCCGGTTTCGGAGACTTGACTCCACCTTCCTTCAGTACTTGACCGATCTGGTCTAGGTAGGTTAGTCTCGGTCTCCATCGGTACCTACATCCTTCCACTTTCGCATTGTATATCTTCTTAACCAGACGTTCGTTCGGCATTCTTTCCACATGTCCGAACCATCGGAGCATTCCCTTTCGCATGATGATGATAACTGATAATCGTGATGCTTAACTATATTTTATTTGGTTGTATATATTTTATTTGGTTGTATAAAAACTTTATAAGTATTTACTCAAAACGCATATGTTATTATTCTAAGTATTTGTTATATAAAACTATGTTTTCGGATACTATCGCGTTTGTATTTGATTTTTAATTTCACGACGTTTAGAACATTTTACAGCGTTGAACATAGTTTTATTATTGAAATCATTAACTTGATAAGTATTATAATCTTGCATAGTATATAAAGCACATTTTTACTCGGTAAGCTACCTTTACAGGTAGCATAAGCCTATCTATCTAGATGGACGTATCTATAACTTTTAATATGTATAGGGTAAGCAAACTAATTCTCGAATTCTTTTGATGTCAGTCATTTTGTATGATAATTAACTTAACACAACTTTTTGGGGCTAGTTCTAGCTATTACGAGTACATTAGTATTGGCATACGCATACCCTGTCCGATCCGTCCTGGGCGACAAAGGGACGGCGCGCGCCACTATAGTTTGCCGTACGTGTCCGTCTCACCGCCACGTGGGCGGGCCACCGGTGCCCGGTTCTTGTCATCTAACATCATATATTAACAAAAATGTCTATAGCGACCAGTTGATATTACTAAATCAGATCAATAACCCTCTCCTTTACAATACGTGGGCCTCATAATTCGCCGTTTCCCTCTTGGGCTATTGAGCGGGCCGTTAGCACAAGCTTGACATCATTAAAATTCGATTACAATATCTAAACATGTGATATGATAAGTCCTTACCTATAACGCCAGCGAAACCGCGACCAAAGTTGCTAGTAAAATAAATGTTTCCTTTTTATTTTCTCTAAAACCCTCATATCTACTACCTATACAGCCAGCGGCGGCAGTATATTCATTGCAGCTTATATTTTGCAACCTTATGAACCAAGTTCTTAACTGAGGTTTTAACATACATACATACATACCATCACGCCATGTCCCTTACAGGGTAGGCAGAAAGAACAGAGTGCCAGAGAACTCTATCCTTGCATACTTCACTCGCTTCCTCAACATTCACAATTCTCTTCATACACGCTCGCCGGTTCCGGAGACTCTTGACTCCGCCTTCCTTCAGTATATGACCGATCTGGTCTAGGTAGGTTAGTCTCGGTCTCCCTCGGTACCTACATCATTTCACTTTCGCATTGTAAATATATCTTCTTAACCAGACGTTCGTTCGGCATTCTTTCCACATTTCCGAAACATCGGAACATTCCTTTTCGCATCTTTACACCAATACTCTCTTTCATACCTACTCGCTCTCTTAAGACCGTCGTTACGAATGCGATCGATCAACTTTTAATGAGGCTTAAAGCATCCACATTACTTACTCTTATCATTCTACAAGTAATAGTACGTGAATGCACTGTTTTTTTGTAGGATTGCGAAGATTTTTGGTTATTATTGAGGTATGAGGTGTGCCAATTAATATTTTAAATCGATACGCAGGTACCTATCATTTGAAACTGGTTGTAATTTTCGCTGTATGAGTAAGCAGGTAAATGGCATTCGATTGCAATAATTTTTCGAATTAAATAAGTATTTACAACCTTAGATGACGAAGTTAAGAATAATAACTACCTACTGAGACAAATATTTAATTGTAACTAATTATCGCTTTGTATATAATAATGTATTATTATGTACCTCCAATTTATACTCTACGTGGTTATAGCTGTAAAGTCTGTAAAGGTTTGCACACTTATTGTTCGATTATTGTGAAATACTAGCACTAGGCATTTCGTGGTAAAGGTTAGGCTTTCAAACTTAATGCTATTGATTTTGAAAATGTCTTAAAAGGGCGAAAGTATAGACTTTGCACTGGATGAATAAGAATTCATCGCGCCTTTTCTTTCTGCGTGTACCTATCGTAAAAAAATACTTATTTTATATAATATGAGTAAACATCACCTCATCATACCTCATTGTGATTGCCAACTCGCCTGCCAAGACTGGTGATTAAGCCATTATCTTTTTATTAGTGTGGAGATTTATGCCCAGCAGTGGACAGTGAAGGTGTGAATGAAGATTGCTCAGAGTGGGTTAGTAAAAATTTTGTTAAGAATTTCCTTTAGCCGAGTTTTACGACATCTTAGGAAAGAAAGTGTGATGCTATTCTTAATTATCCGCCGTCGCCAAACGAATAATAACCATCTATTAGATGGATCACACATCTGCATCAGATCACAAGCCGTATTGAAAATATTATTCAAAAACAGTATGACTGTTAGGTATAATGATTTTTATACAATATTCGAACGAATACGAGTTTAGGTTACATCTGTGACCTATCCATGTTATTTAGTTTTTTTCTCTAAAAACCAGTGAGACAAGTATTTAAAAACGAGAATATCAAAGATAATCTTTGTTATGTATATACAATATTATGTTCATCAATCATTCTTACATTTGTTCTAAGTTTCCATGGACAGTTAATAATAATTTTACGTAGAGAATAAAGTGAAAGAAAGAAGTTTTGTGATAGTTGGCACTTTAATAGGATTAACGTTTTAGTGATGCACTGCTATGTTTAGGCATTCACAATCTTTAAATATATTATAAAAATCTACAAAACCAATTTGTTTTCCAAGCGTGGCGATTAAGGCATTATTCCCATACGTTGGGGCAATGTCAGATCGTTGCCAATAGTAGGATCTAAATGGTTTATAAAGATGAAAAACGAATAATACGTCTATTTCTAATATTTAATAGTGGTAAGACCACCCTGTGGACAGTTCTCTGTCTACAGCCGCGGGTCGGTCCGTCCGGGGTAGCACCACACTCTCGCAGAAGATCGACGTCTGAGTAATGGCAATGTGCTATTGCGCTTCGTTCGGTGCGCGAGAGAACCCGAAGCCCAACCGGGTGGGTTTGGGGATTTTATTGGTAGGCAGCGGCCTAAGCTTTTATACCCTTGGTATTGCAAAGATCCATATGCGGCAGTGACACTTACAATCAGGTGTGCTGCTTGCTCGTTTGCTACCATAAGCAATAAAAAAACCCTTATTAGATATTAATATAATTTACAAAAAATAATTCGTGATTTTTAAATCCCGTAGTTAAAATATCATTATAATGACTCCGGAATTTTAGAGAAGGTATTAACACTTAACGTTACTACATTCCTCGAAGTTTAGATAAGATATACTCTACCTATTCAGATCTCTGGTTATTATTTATACCAAACAAGATGCTTGGTGATATAAATATTCAATGCAAATATAACCAAATAATAATCAAATCTTTAAATACAATTTAGAAGGTAATTAGCGTTATTTGTTTCTGGCCGTTTATTGCTGGTATGAATAAATAAACGTCAAAACTTTATCTTGAATTCCACATTTACTGAGAGATGTGATTTATGTGTTACAAAATTAATAGAGAGTTATATAGTAGCCAAGCTCTGCTATCTTATACTGTCGATTTTAGATTTATGGTAGTTATAGTAGTTAGATATTTATAGTTTGTTCTGTGGTAAGCTCATAAGCATTGCAAACAAAGAGCAAGGACTATAACGCATTTATAGCGCTTAAGAAATTCCTGGAAGATCGACAACTAACTTTAATGAAACTAATGATTATTAACAATACATACAATAGAACGCATGTTTGTATTAAATAATAATTTGAATGTTTTAATAATCCCATATATGCGGCAATATGTTAATCGATTTTTATTGTCTTAATTCATTCTTACGGACCTCTGTGTGGCGTTCTAATGATTGATGTAAATGTCGTTATCCTTTGTTGCCTATGGGAGTCCAAAATAGGCTAAAGGTCTCATTAGGAGAGTGGGTAGAAGCTCTGTCCTGGGACTTGTAACACTTTACTATGACGGCCAACTCGCCTGGCGCTGTGTCGATTACGACATTATCTCCTCATTTTTGAGGACGGCCAACGTCTCGGCTCTTATAGGCCTTAATTAATTAAGCCGTAATTTACGAATATTTATATTGGTAACCTTCGGATTACACATTTCTTAGACGGGTATGAAGGAAATTTGTATTGAGTATTAATTAATGTTTTGATAATAAAATGATACATACATACATATCATCACGCCATATCCCTTGCAGGGTAGGCAGAGAGAACAGAGTGCCAGAGAACTCTATCTCTGCATACTTCACTCGCTTCCTCAACATTCATAATTCTCTTCATACACGCTCGCCGGTTTCGGAGACTCTTGACTCCACCTTCCTTCAGTACCTGACCGATCTGGTCTAGGTAGGTTAGTCTCGGTCTCCCTCGGTACCTACATCCTACATCCTTATCAGGATCGCAGCAAATAGCAATATTCTTCTTGGTAATCGTCAGCCATATGTACATATTTAATTTAGGTACTTACCTATAGATAATTTGAATTTAGCAATGCGATTATAAAATAATAGGTATATTTAATTAGTCTCAAGCATCCATATTTTTAGAATCATCATCGTCTCAGCTCATATACCTATGTCCCACTGTTGGGCTCGAGTCTTCTCCATAATGGAAGGAAAATTGACCTACTATACCACGCTGGTCAGACGTGTTGCTATAAGGTTTTATATTATTATTCAGACAGAATAAGCCTTTTCACAATTATAAAGAAATTTTTGGTTAGTTTTATTTAATTCTGATCACGGCAATACTCTAATAATAATATTATTATAGTAAAAAATAATATTTTTTTTACCACATAAACTAATAATAATATTGTTGTTATTATAATTATAAACTCTATTCATTTAGCTGCACATCTGATCTCATATATAACAACAAATATTGACAACCGATTCATCTATTATCATCAACAATATAGCGTCATTGTTTTGTCTTAGCCGTTAATAATGAATGATCTTTACCTATTGTCCATTGATATAATAATTTACCACGATTTTGTCATATTGCATTGTTAAGATCTTTGGCCACAGTTGAATATATTCTGAAAGATAAGCTTAATGTCAAGTATACTTACGAAATCTAATGGTTGTGACTGCCTTGGTTATGTTAACATATCCAATTAGAATAATGCGTTAAGTGTTGTCTCAGCTGCTACTTGTTGAAATCTTAACGGTGTGGCTTACGCATTCCATTAGATCAAGAGCAGTTGAAGATTAAAATGCATATATACATATATTATAAATTATTTTCATAACAATCATATTACAAACTTTAAAAATAATGTTTCTCAATTCTTTATTTATATATCAAACTATTTAGATGCTTTTGTTAGAAATGCGTTACAGCTTTGGTTTTATATACTAGGGGACACTTCATAATAGAAATGTAAATCTTAGTTTTGATATACATATGTTTATATAAAAAAGGGCGTAAAAGGTCTAAGGTACTTTCTAAAGTTTTTCATCCTCTATTTTTATTTTACCTCTTAAGGGTAAATTTTTACGAAATTTTAATGTCATATTTATTTATATCTAATCAATAGCCTAAAAATAAGTTTCAAGCTTCTGGCTTTAAAAATGACGATAATTCCTTACAACTTTTCATGCTCCTTTACAACCCTTTTTTGCATTAAAAAGTAGCCTATGTCCTTAATCAGGCTTTAGACTGTGTATCAAATTTCATTTAGATCGGTTCAGTAGTTTTGGCGTGAAAGAGCGACAGACAGACAGAGTTACTTTCGCATTTATATTATTAGTAAGGATTAACACCGATAATTACTGTAGGTAGTTGTTAGAAGTTGTTTTCTTTTGTTAAAATTAAATTATATACTTTAAAAGTTTAAATATCTATCACTTTAGTAGTTCTCCTTATAGTAAATGTTAATACAATACGTCACCAATCTTTCCTTTTTAAGACTAGCGTGGAACCTTAGGTCAAATTCCTTCTATTTACATAAGAAACTTTTGTCAACAATAAGATAGATATAGGCTGAACAAGATGATTTAAATATATTTTTTATTATTTGATTATGTATTTTTTTTAAATAATTCTTGATTAGCATTCTCACATTCTCGCAGCTCCTTTTTCAACTTTCATACTACCCGTTCGTACCTACTAACCGTACAATATTTATTTTGTTAAATAATAATTATAGTTAAAATAACAGAGTTGTGAGGATCTTTTTTTATGTACATGATTCATTGATAGTATTGATACAGAAGGACACAAAAAAAATGTAAGTTAGATGTAATTCTTTTTTCATGTAGGAACGAGTTAGGTATAAAAAGCAGAATAATATTGTATGAATTTTATTAAATACGCAATATTTGGTTCGTTGCACTTACCAAATACAGTTAAATTTTGGCAAGTGTTATTCACGCTGTTAAATATATAAACAATTTATAATGATCTTCTTATCAACACAATTATCGTATAAATTGTACCGTTTGGCGTTTTAATTACACAAATACTTTGAGTTTAATTCTCATGAGAATTCCTTTGACTAAATAGTAACAATTGTGCAAACATAATACATTCCATTCACTTGATAAATATTTAAATCGGACTTGATACCTGTTATCGTACTTAACAGGTATCAATATATGCAACTAGGTTATTTTCAGCCAGTTCCAAGTCAGCTAGTTACATTCGTAACACTATTTCGATGTTCATGATGTTATTGTATTTGGTATTTTATTTTTAATACAGTTTTTATTATTAGTTCTTATAATCCTTAAAAATGTCTAAGAATCATATCCAGACAACGATATTCCAAAAGAAGGAAATTACCCTATTATTCGGGAAGAAACTTGTCTTTAATAGTGAAATATATATGAGTGATGATGATGCAGGTAAGATAAGTTGTGTAGAAAAAATAAATATATTTATCTATTTGACATAATACTTTTTTTACTGATTTTATCACGTTTGTGTTTGATTTTTAATTGCCCGACTTTTGAACACTTCACAGCTTTCATTATCACAGGAGTCCCCCTGTGACAATGAACAAACGCGATAGAATCCGTAAAAATAATTTTATTTCAAATGCTTAATACTCGCGTAAACATTAGAAATTATTATATATTTATCTATAGTATTTAAGAACCTGTTATTCGCGTTTATAACACGCCCAATACATCTATTGTTCTATTACCACTATCATATTTATTAAAATATGAGGAGTCCTCATAAAACAGGGGATGCGGCGTATGCCTATAACCTATTATTAGTCCACAGATAAACTAACTATATATTGCAGGATCTTCACAATTATTTCTTTGAAGCCAATAACTGATTCTAAACGTACTAACGTAATTTTCATTATGAATTTTCCTATATTATTATTATAAAGTTGAAATAATTTGTTTTTGAACATAAATATTGAATAAAACATGAATCACGTGTACCTGCATTATTGTGCTATTCTATGGTATATATTACAGGCATTAAGCCTATACGCAAATCTTGATGCTGATAATTTCTTAAAAGTAGTCCTCGAAACTCCGATGTCCCTATACGCTTTTCCCAACTTCGGATGCAAACCAAATTCATCGCTTAATATGATGAAACAGAGATAATTATAATCCTAGCAATCATTATCGCATATAAAATACTCGTTTTTATATTAGCCATCAGCCCCGAACAAGAAATCTGTCGCATGTTTTTTGTTCAAACAACTGTTTGCCAACTGACTTCGAAAATATCTCTGAAGCAAGTCAATTTTATGAACACCATAGCTAATGAATTTTTTGTGTGAACTTTGATTTTTGTAAATAATTGTTCGAGTACTTTATATGGAGAAGTAAGATGCGTGACCAATGGATTTCTTATGGGTTCGGAAGTAAAATGAGTAAAAAATGGTCATTGTAGTTTGCGATTTTTCGAGTGTAGCCTTGATTTGACAACTTTTTGTTGCTGTATTCGGTTCTTAAAATTTGTCACGATTCTCTAATATATCCCCCGTGGTTTATGTCTATATCTTTACTTTTTATAGTTATTTTTTTATGGACGGCATTGGTCCAGCTGCACCCCGCCGAGCCATTTGGGTCGACGGTCGAACGGCGTGGGACCCGTAATGAGTTGCCTTTTCGACTAATAGATGAGCTACCGGTACTGCCTCTGATAGCTCATCCATTGGATTAGTTACTTAGATACCTATTATTATAGACTCTGTAGGGATATCTGGTATAAATATACAGACACTTAAGCGAGCTTACTGGCAACTAGCAGACACAGTTCTAGATTTTATTGTTATTATTGCAAACTCCCACATAAATTTTATTTCACCCAGTATTGGAGTACGGGACCTCATAATTTTTCTATATATTAACATACCGCTAAAAAAATATCGAAATAAAACTATATTTTATTTATCTTACTGTGAGGTTATTTGTAAACATTTCTTAATCGTTTTTTACAGCACTTTCGCAAAGAGGTTGTGATGTGTTCTTACTCTAGCACGACCCGGAAATGCTCATACGCATTTATGATCTAGTCCGTTCCAGATTAGAAATCAGTAGAAGACATCGTTTGTTATATACCTTGATTAAACCAGGAAATATTGTTGATATTATGGTACTTATTGTGTATTAATACGGTACATATTCACATAACCGATAATGTTTATACAGTGAGAAAGTAACTTACATTACTATCGCATCGCTTTTAGTTTTCGATGTATAGTTTCACAAGATCACCCAAGAAGTTTCACTGACAGTTTAATTAAGACCTGTTCTTGTATTTTGATAGATTGCTCCAATCAATCGATATAGATATGCACGTTGCTTCTTTGGGTTGTATCACACCTCTTCGCGTCATTGTTCTGTCAAGTTAAGGCCAATATAGACTGTCGTTGCCGCCCTTGCACTATATTCGACGCTTCGCAACTCTAAACAAGTTTCGTGATAAATAACAATAGTGATTATAAATTCGTTACTAACATTTTACGAATTTGATACGTGTAATAAGAATAGGTATGTTCGATTGGTGACGGGGATTTTTGAGAGTTGACCCTGAGCAAAAACTGATAATGAAAAAATAGAAATTGTTTCAGCGTAATTTGTGGTTAATTCCTCTCTCTTTTTTGCCGTCTATCCTAGATTTATGTAAACGTATTAATTTTATATGAAATAACCTCCTTGTGACCCTTGCTTGTTTGCTCTTTGACGAACAAATTTACGAATTGATAGACATTTATAATCTGTGTGTTTACAAATAGAAACGTGTTTGAAACAACAAAAAATGTGAAGTAATTTGACTTATGAAATATAATTTTGTAGGCAGCGACTTAGCTGTGCCCCTGGTATTGCTAAAGCTCATGGTAGGCAGTAACATTTGCCATCCACCATAAGCAATCAAAATATAGATATAACATTTATTTATATTGTTCATAAATTTTTATTACAATTCGTGTATTAAAATATATGAACTTCAAAAACCCCAGCACTTCCTTACCACATTACACATAAAATGACACCAAAATTATTTCATATAACATTAAAACAGTAAGATTTTGATAATAAATACAAGAAACCCAACAACGCTTTCACGTTCCCGCTATTAAACCTCGCCATAGATATAGATCAGAATTATAAATCACAGAATATATAGTTATAGTTTAAAAATATGTAGATATCTGTGGATATTTTTTAAAATGCTTTAGGCACCTGTGTATCTTTTTGGTTGTTAATATAGATATTTTACGCCTTAAAATTCCATTGTAAGCCTTTTGTCGTTATAGTGCTGCATTTTTTATGATACATCTAAAACGTTGAAGTAAAAAGAACAGTCAAAAACAAGTTACTAATTAGAGACTGAGTAATTTTAGCTGTAAGTGCTAGATAATATATAGTAAGAAGTAATAACAATAAAAACCGGATAATTTGGTAAAATTGTTTTCCACTCAGGTAATGATTGACTTGACTAGGGTTAAAAATTTTAAATGTTAAAAGCCGAGTAACTGACTAAGAATCATTGATGGAGCGTTTGTTATTTTCAACTTTTTAGTGTATAATTCTGATTTATTTTCGCCTCATATACATACGTCGGACTACCAAGCCACGTGCCTCTTCCACAATATGAGGAAAAACAATTTACTGGACTACATTGGCTAGGCAGGTTACATCAGGGCTTTGTTTCCCTTTGCTTGAATTCTTCTATAAACTTATTACATGGAAATATTCCATGTAATAAGGTTATAGAAGAATTCTTAAAAAGGGAGAAGCGATGTGTTAATCCTTAGTATGTCCACTACTCATTGAAGACAAAGATCGGGTACCGGCGGCCCGCTCGCACGGCGAAGAGAGGTGTTTGCAGGGTGGGTCTATGAGGTCGTGCGCCGCCTCTTCCGTCGCCCCAGACCGATTTGGCGGGGCGTGACCACGTCCATAGCCCCCGCAAAAAAAAGTATGTCTACTACATTAGGTAGATTGGTCTTCTATTATGTCAGACTAGTGTCATAGCCAAGCATCACGCAGCATGTTACACATGTCACTCGCTCATTGCATATTAAATATCCGTGCCTAAGAATGTAAAAAAAACTATAATAACTGATAATAGCCTATCGATCAAGGTAGGCTTAAACTACTGGTTCTATAAAATATATAAATTATGCATGATTCATTAGTACGATCGAATGCAAATTATCTGCAATACTAATTTTGTTCGCTCAAATACCTTTGCACTGACAATATATTATCTTCACGAAGCAAACGTCATGGCATGTTGCAATCACATTGTTTTATCTTAACTTGGAGTAATTTAACCTGTCGGGGAATGTCGGTAAGGCCAGTACGGGCCGTAAGGCCGCCTCTTGTGAAGCTAAAACCTCATTTATCTGATGTGACAGGTATGAGAATTGAGCATGGCTATGTGCATATTTAGACACGCGCGAATCAAGGAGATTAATGGGAGACAAATTGGTTAATTAGTTGTCACTATGTTTCTTCTGTATGTTTTGCTGTATAATTTTTAAGTTGTATAAATAATATATGCATTTTGTTAAGGATTTTATCTTGTAGGCAATGCTACTTCGAATGATTAACACATTCGTTTTTATAATGATTTTGGACGTTTACGCGAATATTTCATATTTGTAATAGGATACTAACATTATAA
Source organism: Lymantria monacha (assembly GCA_905163515.2). NCBI lineage: Eukaryota > Metazoa > Arthropoda > Insecta > Lepidoptera > Erebidae > Lymantria > Lymantria monacha. The sequence goes on from LR991091.1 coordinate 23,122,024, forward strand.
ATGTGAAAATTTATGAATGTTTAGCTGTACCGGAAGCCCAATTGGGTGGGTTTGGGGTTTATATTGGTAGGCAGCGGTCTAGCTATACCGTTGGTATTGCAAAGGTCCATTGGGCGGCAGTGACACTTACCATCAGGTGTGCTGCTTGCTCGTTTGCCACTACTAGCAATATACTACTACTAGACTATATACTACTAGATTGTAACTATGGGACTCTATGATTCTATTTTTCTCAGCCCTTCTATATGAGTACGTCACTTATTCAGTCACAGTCGCGCTCGGGCCTCCTTCACATTGAGAATGAAATGCTATCTGCCCGAGGTCTATTACTCATTAACTGTAAAAATATTTTGATTAAAAAATATTTAAAACCATGTATAAAAACCACTTTAATATTAAAATATTCTATATTAAAGACATTACCATTTCTCATTGCTACACGTTATACTATAATCTATCCATTAAGAGTTATCAATAGAGAATTAACTGTAAGCCTGCATAAGCCTTTAACCAACAAGACACGACTTCTGATTTCAATTGTGAACTATAAATTTAATACTCAGAGACTAAGGCGTGTGTTAACCCTTTACTAGGAGCGGCTTGCAAAGGCTGACGAGGTCGAGTAATGTTAATACCTCTACTTTCGCCATTATTCAAGTCTGCTAGAACATTTTCATCTGAATGACAGTTCGAACATAACTTCTGAAATATCAAATGGTTTAAACAATGATTTCTGGTGTTTACGCGAGTGTTACACATTTAAAATAAAACTACTTTTACGGATTCTATCGCGTTTATATTTGATTTTTAATTTGCCGACGTTTCAAAAACTCTATATGTTCATGTTCACGGGAGGACTCCCGTGACTATAAACACTGTAAAGCGTTCGAAACGTCGGCGTCGGGTAATTAATATCAAATACCAACGCGATAGAATCCGTAAAAATAATTTATAAAAATATCAGATAAAAAAATAATTTTTTAAATTGTATTAAAATTTTACAAGTAATATAATTACTGCTACAATTGTTATAAAAAAAATGTGATAGACTATAGCAAATTGTAGTTTCAGAAGATTGTAGAGTTCTCTAGTATGAATCAGTATAGTCCTCTGATAATTTAAGGTTTCCCTCTGATATTCTTAGGCGAGTTAATTATTCGCGATTGCTTGTTTACATAGTCTGGGCTCTATTTATATGGTAACAAATGTGGTAATGCCGCGCTTTGAAAAGGTAATTTAAGCTGTCAATAACTTCTATAGGTTAAACTCTTTGTATAGTCTGGCAGTTCTATCCTTAAAGTATCGATATCTATTTGAATTACGAAGTTAATATGAAGACATTATAAAAAAATATTTTTTGTTGGACTAGCATAAAGGCACAGGGGCAATAAAGATTACTTGAGTTCGCATGAAGGTTATTATATTTTTTTCTTTCGCTCAGGAAACGAATGATATTTAAAATATGTATATGAAATCATGATTTATCATTCTTTGCCATAGACCAAATTTTTAATATAAATTTATGGAAAACTCTGTTGCACGTTTGACAATTATCGTTTAGAGACGGACAAGTTTCTATTGATAACCATTCTTATCCAAGCTAACTGTATATCTAACAATATCACCACGACTAATTAAGCGTAAAAACCTGAAAACACAATAAACAAATGCCTTTTTCATTTTAATGAAAAACCTGTATTGCGCCTAAAAATATTGATTGCTTGTGTTCAAAAATTTGTTCCAGTACTTTCTGATTTTATACAACGGATCATCGGATTGCAGGTCTTCAACAGAAACAATTTATAATCATAATAATTTTATGTCTATTAATATGTGCTGTGATTGCTTTACTCCAGATAGTGACGAGTTAAAAATATAATAAGTCACCACTTTTAACTTTTTGGGATTCGTAAATGATAGTTGAAAGAGTACCAGCGTAATAGGCAGCGGCAAGATCCTAGGTCGTAACGTAACGTCAGGCTTTAGGGAGACCTAAATTTGTCTAGTTGATGGATAAATGAAGGCTGTTTGTCCAGTATTCCAGTTTATTGAGTCAGCAGTTTACATAAAATTGTGTCTAAGCACTATAAGTGTAAAATATATCATCTTCACTGAACAGCTAATTCAATTTGGGCTCATTATAACTCATTTCTTAAATAAATGGGCCATTATTGACCTTAAAATGAGATATTTTATTACCTGAAAAATCTGCCTGATGTTAGGTCAATATTTATATAAATATTTTTCCGTAAGTTGACGGAGTAAGAATACAATTCATCACCCCCGTGTTGCCCATGTGTGTCTAAAATACGACAGTGATGATGTGCACATAGTATAATATATACGAGAAATATAAGAGGAAAAACTCGAAATGAAACCGTATTCTAATCTGACCAGCGTGATTTAGCGTCAATTCCCTATTATTCTGGAGAGACTTAGGCCTAGTAGTGAGACGTTTACGAGTTAAAATGAATGCCAATATAGTAGCCGTTATGACACCCCTTGAACAGAAGCTCATGTCAAAAATAGGAGAAGAGAAAACACTGTCAGAGATTTGGCTGGATAAGATTTTTATTCTTATTGGTGCTTTCTTACATTACTTACGACCAACTTTTGAGTTGGTAGTGCTTATATCTGTAACTTTGGGACACAGCAACAAGAACCGATGATGAGAACGATTAAAATTAAAATAAAATAATTTAGCCGATAATTCATTTATTTTTGTTTCTAAAATCAACTAATACCTGTTTTTAACTTCTTTCTAAAACGGCAACACGAAATATATTACTATGTTTTACGTAATAACAGCCTAATACAGAAACAATAGGCCGCTTGTTCACCTGATAAATTATTTTGAACTTATAAGGTCACAATCAAAAGAGCTGACAACGTAGGTGGCAAGCCTTCGATATCGTTATGTTAACGTCTTATGAAATAAATGCAATAATATAGGGACAAGTAGTACAGTTACATTTTTTTTTTTTTTTTTTTTTTTTTTTTTTTTTATTGCTTATGGCGGCAAACGAGCAGACAGCACACCTGATGGTAAGTGTCACTGCCGCCCATGGACCTTTGCCAATGGTATAGCTAGGCCGCTGCCTACCAATACAACCCTGAACCCACCCCAGTTAGGCTTCCGGCTCTCTCGCTCACCGAACGAAGCGCAATAGCACATTGCTATTACTCAGACGTCGATCTTCTGCGAGAGTGTGGTACTACCCCGGACGGACCGGCCCGCGGCTGTAGACAGAGAACTGTCCACAGCGTGGTCCTACCACAATAACACTACTTACATTTCTAAACTTTCTCACAGTTTGCTTGCAGAATGAGCTTTCTTATCTTAGCTAAACATATTTCATTCACTTATTAACAAATATATTCTTAGCCAGTTTTTAGGTTAAGTAATGTTGAATAAGTATCTTAAGTAGTTGGCCGAATGATATGTTTATTTTGTACTATAAAGTACTGTCAATGATGATTCGTACAACTTTAACTGTTATTACAAATTTTTGAATTTGATATGTTGATTCGCTGGTATTTGATGAAAAAGGATTCTCTTGTGAATCTTGGAATAATTTAAAATAATATAATTAGAGAGAACTCTGTCTCTTAGTGTTAAGAAGTGCTATATCGCTAAGTAATTCTCTAAAAACTACATATGATAGTTTTCGGATGGAGAGGGCACGTAAGGTGGATTTGTGAGAGGCCAAAGAGTCCATACACACCATCCCTCCCCTCTACGAGTTGGCAAGAATTGTAAGCAACAAATTACAAATATTTAATAACTGCTTGGTGTCGCCGGTGTTTATTAAGCGGTACCGGAACACTTGAAATACCGTTTAATATTCATCAACATGAATCAAATTGCGTAGTAAAAATGGCGTTACGTGTATAAATAAATCTATTTGGACTTTCTTCTGCATATTTTTCATATTAGCTATGCTTGGTTATTTACTATGTCTAGATTTGTGGTAGTGGCCAAGATTAGCGTATCCAATGCGTGTAAATACTAAAGTATTTACAAATACTAAAGTATTTACACGCATCTCTAGCCATTTGAAAATATATGTATTCGAATATTATATATTTTAATGATTGATCAGGATGTCGTAGTGATCTAAGTACCTAGCGAGTGCCGTAAATTCGATTCTCAAGCAGAACAATTATTTTTTGAAGTAACAACTGGCGTATAATATTTATTTTTAGGCGGCAATAAATCTGATTTTATTAAACCTTAACGAGCGGTGATCCGTGTAGGTAGTGTCATTAGAGCATAAATCGTAGTATCCTAGATAGTACAGACGTTACAATTTACGTCCAAAAATTATACCCAGACTAGAACAATAGATATGGGTCACACTTATCCGCATTTAGTGTAATAAGCACGGCAGTATAGTATTGGTACCATTAATCATTCATCGAATGCAACAGAAAATCAATGGTCAATCAATAAGATCATTATCATTGTCCTGCTCTTAGGGGCTGTCCATTAATCACGTGAGATTTGAGAAGAGGGGGAGGGGGTAGGGGTTTGACAAGAATCACGAAATATCACAAGGGGAGGGAGAGCTATAGTAAGATATCACGTGTATTTCTTTTTCGTCAAATGCTGCGATTTCTAAACTGAAAAGCGTCGTGTAGTGTGACTTTGACTTGCCGTTGCCAGACAACGAACGAAGTTTAAAGTAGGTGATCTATATAAAGACCATTTTGCGAAGTATAATGAGCTACCCGAGAATATAATGAGCTGTGGGCTACTCTTCATTGTAGGTACTAAACATTCACGTGATGTTTTTTTGTCATAGCCTTAAACGTCACCACGTATCACCAAGGGAGAGGGGGGGTTAAAAGATGCTAAAAAAGATCACGTGATTAATCGACGTCTCCTTAAATTACTTGAGAACTTGAGATCGACGCAATATATACGCTTCTTCCACCGTACATATTCCAAAACTTAATGGCAATAATTTTATGACCGGCTGCCTCCGTGACGTAAACCGTCTTTGGAACACCAATAACAATCAATAAGATACGAATATATTTCAATAACATGACTCAATTATTTGATGTTGTTGTTTATTAATAAATAAATAATAATTATATGATGATTTCAGAATAGTGATTATCTGATGACGCTTATAATGACTTAATCACTCTTTAGTTTTTTTTTTTTTATAATAAGTTATGATAATAATAATCTTAGGGAACTATTGGAATAGGTAATTTAAGACAGTTCCAAATATCATTTCAGTGGAGAAGATCAAATTTCACTTTACAGTATAATAAAGATCGCGTGAGACTTAATGTATTTGACATTAACGATATTTTTATTATTACTAAGGAAGTATGCAGTTAAATCTGCTGTGAGAAAAGGAAAATTCGAGTTTCCCTTATCTGATAATCAATTTAAAGGCAATGAAAGTTGTTGTTCAGCGTGTAAGTATCACTATTTTTTCTTGTCTTAATGATATGCTAGTAAGCCTCGTATTTACTACGTTGACCAGGCATATACCTAAATCATGTGACGTATAAAAAATAAGAAGGAATCGTTGGAATGTTTGTAAAATGAGTTTGTCATGTCCACAACTCGATTCTACTCCGGTATACCGAAGTCAAAGATCGGGTACCGGTGGCCCGCTCGCACGGCGAAGAGAGGAGTTTTACGGTGGGTCTATGGGGTCGCCTTTCCGTCACCCCGCGCGCGCCGCCTTTCCGTCACCCCGGATCGATTTGGCGGGGTGAGACGCATCCATAGTCCACCAAAATAAAAAATAAATAAAAAAAAGGCTACTCCGGCATCACGACATGCGCGGTTTGTGCTCACAAATGAGTTTGGAATCAAGTCAGTGCCGTCATAATCTCACCAGAAGCATGATCATCATAGCGGACGCCGGTGCAATGCACTAGCATAAGGGCAGAGAGATTTCATTTGTTCATCCAAAAGGGTCCAAAAGGTCCCAAACATAGACAAGGGGACCAAGTACGACAATGCGTTGAGCTAACTTTTATTTTATACCAACCATAAACTTTACTAATAAGTTAAGTTTTTTTTTTGCGATAGTAACGACATATATAACACGTCATTGTGGTACGCTTATTTTTTATAACGGTATTATATACTATACAGTTTCGTCGCTAAGTTTTGAATTTGATGGCGCCATGAACGCATTAAGTGTAAATATTACTACAAGCGGCCACGTAGTTGTATATGTTTGGAGAATGTGGTATGGTATTAGCTTTGACAATATTTCGGCATTTATCTTTTGCATGACGTCATCTATCATTAGTATGTAATCTCGAACAGTTGTTTGCTGATTTGAAAATAAAAAAAAGTCTTAATTGTTAAACGTAAGCAATTATCTTAATTTTATTTAAAATATTTACAATAGCAGTAGCACTTTCTCAATGTATGTGCTATTTTATACTTTATTAAGAATTCGGGCTTCAAGTTGCAAATTTATGGTATCTTAATGACAAAGCATTTGTTTCTTTGAAAACTACGTATCTACAATGATTATTTCGCTCGTTTTAATTGCAACTAAAATATTTTTATTAGCCTATTTCCCATGGATACGAAAATGCCTTCCTTTACTTATTACGTAGATAACTAATGAGATAAACTATGGGATTAAGAGAAAAGGAATTTGATTCATACATTTTTCTAGTAAGAATAACCCACGTAATATGTATTACACATCTGACTAGGTTGACTAATCTCACTAAACATGTCGTCTCTGATTCACGAAGCGTGTAATAACTTCAATTTTTTTTTTAAGATGGAGATCCGTTTGTTGATAGACTAAATATACTTACAATGTGTTAAAAAATCTCTCCTTTCCATGGGTGTCCTAAAAAGCTACTTTTCTAGTAGGCTAATATTACTCTCGATGAAATGAGACTCGTGTCCGTTCGACATCATCATTCTCCTACTCTTATCCCAATTACTTGGGGTCGATACAATATGTACTTTTCTTTCACAGTACTTATTGTAAAAGTTATTGGCAATAGTTTTATGACCGGCCGCCTGCCAGACGTCAACCCTCCTTGGGAATGTAATTGTTGACCAAACGGCATCAGATGGAGTTGGCCCAGGTCGTTATATGGTTCTTAGTCGTCTTTTACGACATCCGCGAGCAAAGTAAGGGTTGGTAGTATTCGTAGCCGCTACCACACACTCGTGTCCGTTCGACAATGGGACGAATAATTGTTTTCTGCGCGTCAAACACCATAAACAAAAAAAAAACAATTTCAATGAAGCCACTGATTCTTTAAACTGAACGCGTTGATATCTTTTATCTCAAGTTTGCTGTGTGCTTATAAAATATGACCCAACGCTACTGATTTCTTAGAGTAATAAAGTTGTATTTTTTAAATAAGAGTTTTGTTGCTAAACTAGTTAAGTATATCCGCGGTTTTATACTTTTATATTTTTTTCTTAAATCATCAGATGGATACTATCGACATTTTAGGTTTTTCCGCAATTATTGAAGTTATATTATTTAGATTTATTTTAATAGCCTTAGCTTAAGCATGTTTAAACAGTCATAAACATACTTGGCAACTACATATATAAATAAAATATAGCCGGCTTTAAACGGATTAGCATATACAAGATAACGACTTTGAACGGATTAACAATTTTCTTTTCATGTCATAATTTAGAACATATATATCATCTAGTTTTGTTTATAAAATTAAATAATTGTATATTTCATTGTAAGATCGGACAATATATTAAATAATGGTCTCACTTGTTTTTGAATAAATTATTAATTAACTTAAAATTGTATAGTAAGGATTACAAGGTAGGTATTATAATTTATAGTAGTATAAACATATATAATATATAAGGCGAATTACCAGTAACTGTCTTTAGGCTTATAAAGACTTCAATATCATCTCTCGCTTTTAGTCCCCACTATATGGGGTCGACGTAATATGTATTGTTTTCTATTGTTCATATTGCAAAATGTACTGTTCTTCCATTATTAACTTTTGGCAATATTTTAATGACCACCTGCCTAAGGTCAATTCCTTTGACATCGTTCATATTGCAAAAAAATGGCGAAAGTTTAATGACCGACCTACCTAGTATCAACCTTCCTTAGAAACATTAAGATATTTAATATCTTAACGCTTGGGAATGTAATTGTTGATCATTGGCATCAGATGGGGTTGACCTAGATCTATGTAACGTTATTTGTCGCCTTTTTCGACACCTACGAGCAATGTATTTGGAAGTATTCATAACCACAGAGCAGACAATATATGTTAGACATAGATACTTTAATTTTATATATTGACACTAGAAAGTATAATCTAATTTAGTTAATAGTAACACACAATTAAAAATAAAATTAAAAAAAATGTAAAATTTAAGTTATCGTTTTTGAATAATAAACTGCACAGATGGCGTAGTGGTTAAGGTGACCGACCTTCCGTACCAGTGCAGTGGGCTCGATTCCTCGACTCGACTCGACTCCAGGACAATGCTTTGTGATATCCACAAACTGTTGTTCTAAGTCTGGGTGTAATATGTCTGCATTAATTATATGTTTACAAAGTCCCCCACCATATAAGGATTATTTCCTTAGTGGAGGGTGGTGTTTTTTAAAAAAAAATCCAAACTAAATTCACAATTACGAAAGTAATAAAAAAAAATAAAAGGGTTTACCTAGTCTATTGTACAATTTTAATTTTTTTTTTTGGTGTTCACGATTATGGCTTTAAGTAAGTTTTTTAGCGTCGGTATGTATAGATAGATAAATACCGACGCTAAAAAACTTAATTAAAGCCATAATCGAGCTGTGTGGTAGCGGTTACGAATACTACCGACCCTTACATTGCTCGTGGATGTTGTAAAAGACGACTAAGAGCCTTATAACGACTTGGGCCAACTCCATCTGGTGCCGTTTAGTCAACATTTACAGTCTGGCAGGTGGCCGGTCATAAAACTATTGCCAATAACTTTTACAATATATACTATGAAAGAAAAGTACATATGTATTGTCTCAACCCGAAGTAATTGGGATAAGAGTAGGAGAATGATGATGTATAGATAGATAATTGATAATATAACGAATATAGATATGATATAAGTGCGAAAGTAATAAATTATTTAATTAAAAAATAAAAAGGTTTAATCTAGTGTACAATATTAATTTTGTCGGTTACTACGTTTATGCTTCTAGCGTAGGTATTTACAGATAGATATAAATGATAATATAATTAATATAGATATGATATTTAAATACCAATTTTAAAGTTTCGTCTAACTATAAGCGTTATAGTTTCTCGGTATGCACTCGATAGTAGTTGACCTCAGCATATGCCGAGGACAGCTTGTGACGTCTAGACTTTTACTTATCACATTTTTACACGTGAATAATCAGTTATTTATTAATAACACATACAATGTTCGCTATTATTAAATGAAGTATCTTATACCTGTCATTTATATCAGACGGAACAGATGGCGAGTGTCCAGACCATAGCCGGCCAAAAAAAAACATGTCGCTTTAATATATGGTGGCAGATGATTATTTTGTTATATGTGTTTTTTTCTCTGTGGACTAAGAATACGATTCATCACCATTCCTTGCACACGGGCTTTGTACAAAACTATTAAGAAATATAAAAAAGAAGAAAATCGTAATAAAATACTGTCAATATGTTGAACTAGTGTGGTATATGTAGTTGATTTATTTACTGTGGAATAGTCCTATATCCAATCAAGACTCTCAAGTACCCTTAAAATTGAAAAGTAAAATATACAAAACCTTAATAAGGCCTGCCGTATTGTATGGGTCAGCATGTTGGGCTACAAAAGCGACGGATGAGAGACGGCTGCATGTAGCAGAGATGCGAATGTTAAGATGGATGTGTGGCCTGACGAGAATGGATAAGGTAAGAAATGAGTATATAAGAGGAAGTTTGAAAGTGGCGCCAGTGACGGAAAAGTTGAAAAGTGAACGCCTGACTTGGTATGGACATGTGATGAGACGGGATGAAAATTGGGAGAAGAATTTTAATTATGAATGTTGAAGGCTTTAGGGGTAAGGGAAGACCGAAGAAAAGATGGATGGATTGCGTGAAGCATGATATGAATAGAAAGGGAGTGAACGCAGAGATCACATCGGATAGGATTGAGTGGAAGAAAAGGACATATTGCGTCGACCCCAAGTAATTGGGATAAGAGCAGGTTAATGATGATGATGAGTCCTATATCCAATAATGAGATATAATTGCTGAAGAAAATTCTGTTATAATTTAACAGATGTATCCCTTTCTTCTTTTTATGTATAACCCTGATCAACCTGATCATTCATCTATCCATCATCCTATTAGTCATATGGCTCGACGGGGATAATGCTATATGTTATGATTGGAAGATGTATTGACGATTGCAGATAATTCTGAAGTTTCCTAGGAAAATGATGTTAGGAGGAAGTAAGCCGCGGAGCGGGAGCTCGAGGCACTCGCATCCACTGACTCGGTCCGACGGCGGTGACCAGGGAGAGGGAGGTGCAGATATGCGCTTCTTCTTCCACCGCCTTGAATGACGACAGGATGTGGCTAGACGGCCATGCGTTGGGTTGTCGGTGATTGATTGTCATCAGACGATCTCTCCGGCACTCTGTAAAAGCGCGGATGGGGCCGCTGTGGTTTTAGTGGGTATTTGTATGTGAAATATGTGGGTCCCACACAAATGCCCTCGTCTGACACAGGTGGGGGAATAGTGCATAAAAATAGGTAAATGATGCTATCCACTTTCCTTTTGATCCCCCTCCGTTATTAGCAACTCTGTACGGAGTGGTTACACATTGTATTCTTATCTCGTCACTATTTGAGGAACGTTATACACTGTAATGTTGGCTATTAATTAAAGGAATTGTTAAGTCACCTTAACAGATTGTGACAGATAATTATTTTGCAATAAATCACTTTCAGATTCGCTGATTATATGCTAATATGCTCTTAGTTATTATGTTGATTGAATAAGTGATTGGTTCTAATTGGTATGCGGCTATTTAAATCCCTTTCATACGTATCGTTTATGATATCACTGCAAGAGAAAGAAAAGTAGTAGTTGCCCTCATCTGGAGGTGAGCGGTGCTTAACATTGGTTCGTATTTGGGCTGAGGAAATGAACAGTTGCGTTGAACTGTATAATAGTATCAAACCTGAATGGAGAGATGATGCTGTTATACAACTAATACACACAGTAGCGGCCATGACATTGCTTAACTATATTTTTTTTAACATAAAGTATCTTTCCTTCACTGTTTATTCTTATTTACAGTTCATGAATCATGGTTAGGTTCAAGCTTCACCAAAGTTGAAAGGATATATATAGATCTCTTTTTTTTAAGTCTTCTTTTTGCTTTAATCATCTTACTTGCTGACGTCCTTACTTGTCTTATATACTCGTAACTGTAAGGATAGTAGCAACGACGATTACTCATTATATTCGAATCTGTCACTACATAGAACATTTTATTAATGTTAATTTAGTTTTTGATGTATTACTAAATACTTTTATCTAGTGAATGATTGATAGTTGATTTAAATGAAACTAAATATTGTCACGTAACTAAATTCTTTGGTTTGTGTAGTTTGTCCAGTATCACAATAACACGCGCGATAACTCACTGTCGCTGACATAGAGTATACAATATTCTAATTATACATCATTTTTCTTATTGTTTGTTGTGATGAAGAAAAATACAATTATTTTTATACGATACTCACGGGCAAGACAGAGAGGGAGTGGCCCTCTCTCTCTTGCTCGTGGGTAACATAAAACACGATTAAGGAATATGGTACACAGAAAACAGGTATACAAGAGAAAGAAAACTTAACATAAAACCAACACGTCTGTTCAGTGTGATGAAAATTCGACATAAAATCATATGTCACCACACGACTGATCAGCATGATATAGTAAGTCCATTTCCTTCCAATTGTGAAGGAGGCTCGACTCCGACAGTGGGAGTTCCGTAGTGTAGTTTTACTTCCTCAATTTAATGAGCACCTTCTTTAGGAACATATAACAAACGTATTGTGATTTTCTTTAACGAACTTGTAGTGAACGACCTCGATTAGCACTTCGACGTTTTCTTTTCCAAGTCCTTCAAATATTACGCATAAGTAAAACGCTAAGACATACCTGCAGTATATTATTGATATACAAAACTATTTGAAGTGTTAATAGTAATAATATTAGTATCTTATCTTTCTAAATGTCATGTATTTATATTTATTTGATTAATATAACGCAGCTGTACATACGTGACTGTTTTGACCTTGGCCTTGTCACTTATGTAGACTGCAAGTGTTTTATATGTAATACAAGCTCATTGAATTCTTTATTATAAATAATAGAAGTCTGCTGTATAGTTTCCTAATTAATTTGACAGGTCTGATGGCACAGGGATCTAAGTGGTGACTTCGTATTTCCAATGTTATGGGCTTTGGCTTATTTTTTTTAGCCGAGATGGAAGGTACACCACTGATATAGAGCGAAGAGTGAATGCGGGAAATAGAGTGAACGGAGCGTTGGGGCAACTTCTCGGCAGCCACCACCTCAGCCAGAAGGCACGTGTAGCAATACATAACGCAGTGCTTGTCCCAACATTACTGTATGGAAGCGAGAGTTGGGTATGCAGAAAAGAGTATGATAGTAAAATTAATGCGGTCGAAATGCGATCTCTGCGGAAAATCTGTGGAGTTAGGCTGACCGACCGCATTCGTAACGACGACGTAAGAGAGCGAGTAGGTATGAAAGAGAGTATTGGTGTAAAGATGCGAAAGGGAATGCTCCGATGGTTCGGACATGTGGAAAGAATGCCGAACGAACGCCTGGTTAAGAAGATATACAATGCGAAAGTGGAAGGATGTAGGTACCGAGGGAGACCGAGACTAACCTACCTAGACCAGATCGGTCATGTACTGAAGGAAGGTGGAGTCAAGAGTCTCCGAAACCGGCGAGCGTGTATGAAGAGAATTATGAATGTTGAGGAAGCGAGTGAAGTATGCAGAGATAGAGTTCTCTGGCACTCTGTTCTCTCTGAGACCCTGCAAGGGATATGGCGTGATGATATGTATGTATGGGCTTCCCTTGTAAGGCAACTATATATAAGTGATTTTTATTAATCTGGATATTACTCGTGTATTTTAATTCCGTGTTTTTAAATTCTGATGGTAATAAAGGGTTTATGTTTTAGTGCACCCTGACTATGAAAATATTCAGTTACAAAATCTTACGAAAACAGAGTCTGGATCATATAACTGTCTCGTCAAGTATAACCGTAGTTCTTTATCATTTAAATTAATGTTTGATTTTTATTCGAATTTAATTATATACATGTACATTTAAAGCTAAGTTTTAAATTAAAATATTTACAGATCCTCCAGATTCCTCCGCATCACTGTCCACCGGTAATGTGCCCAGAAGGCAGGCAGCATTACCACGTTGAATGGCAATGCTAACCTTTTGTGCAAAATATAGGCCAGCCCTCTGATCACGTGAGGTAGCGATTCATTATTTTGCGATCTCTTTAAATAAAATGTGCGCATTCGGACCCCAAGGCCCAAGCGTTGATTAATATTTGATTAATATATAAATGTCCTCTTGTCTGATGTTCGTTCTTACTAAACCTTTTGAAATTATATTTAACCGATTTTAATATATTTTTTTAAATGTATTATGCTTGATCTGACTAGAAAAATAGGATGGTTTTTATATCGATAAAAGGGAAATATGATGAAGAAAACACACATTTAATCACTTTTGTTTTAATTAGCAACATTAGCTACCTTTTTTAAACTTAGCACCCGTCCGAATTCGGGCAACGAGTATATTGAAAATGTAAGACCATGAATGAAAAGAAAAAAAGCACGCGTTTCTTATTAGTCTTGAATATATTATACCGCTCTTAAGGTGGAAATATAATTTGGGGCGTCGGGGATCGAATGTCAGTAGACGATCTCTCCGACGTCCCGTAAAAGCGCGGAAGGGGGCCGCTGTGGTTTTAATGGATATTGCGGTGGAGCAGCCAACCGGTCAATGAACGTCAAACATGACGCGTATTCAAAACTACTTCATCGGTTTTGTAGCTGTCTGTCACAGAGTTAATAATTAATCGTAAGTAGTTAGTTATGGGTGGTATCTGGTAGTTTTTATATTGCAAAATAGTCTTACTGTCTTGGGAATGTTTCATTATTAGTTTAAAATAATTAACTCGAGTACGCAAAAGTATTTATAGTTTCATTTATATGGTCTTATTGAGTGCTGTATTTGCACGGATCTTGAAAATAACTAGACTTGTCAAATCGACTTATTAAAACTACATTCCTGTATATGTCTACATAGTTTATTTTATACGTTTCAAAACATTCAAAGCAATATTGGCTTGTTATGTGTTAATATCCTTCCATAGTCGGCACAGATACAATGTTTTACGTGGACAATAATACAACATAAATATTCAAGCATAGTCAATAGAATCTAAGGGAGGTTATAAATTAACTCTTTTGATATGGTGGTAAGCTTTTGTTATAGTTTTATGTGGGAATGTAACGCTCTTTATGACATTTTTGTGGCTTAATTAATGCGTGGACCATGCTTTATCCCTGTGTTCACATTTCAAGGAGTTAAATACGTACCGTGTTATATTCATGGGTCACTGTTATTAACTATGTTTATATTCATAAGTATATATAATTCTGTACATGTATGACTAAACGGTTGTAACGCATTTGATGAATTTCTTTGTGCGTATTAAAAAATTGTTTAGATTATTATTTATTATCTATTGGATCCAATAGGTAGCGCTACGATCGATTTTAAAGGAAGATTATTATTTTTTTGATTTGTACAGAATAGTTTTTTTGGGTCAACTAGTAATTTATTATATTCTGTAGTAATTGTTGAATGTAGATTAAAGAAGGGTTCGTTATCGTAAAATGGAGTGAAAATTATTAAGTAGCTATTCATTTATTTTATGGTTAATTTCTGTACGATGCCAGGTCGAATTAGGAGTAAGATGGTAGGTGTAATATTATTAGCATAAATATGTTGTGTAGTAATGAAATTCGCATGTTTTCTTAGGCAGTCAAATACGCGTATTAAATATGATATATAGATATTATAGCGGTTGAATTAGCGACCTTCCAACCGAGGGTCCTGCCTTTGATCCTCGCAGAGAACAATTCTTTGTGTGCGAAAGTATGGACTTTGACCTAGATCCATATCTAGGTCTAGTTATTTGTGTCTGTTAATTGTTTTTTAAGTAAACAGTGAAACAAAGATAAATTTATCAGTGCGGACTGTCTTTAAAAAAATGTCAATACTACATGCATATTCACCATCGAGTTATCATTATAATTAACGTTTAAACTGCCCGTATGTTTTCATTCACAATCGAAATCATAAAAAAATATCTTGAGATACGCCTTTAGAATTTCATTTGCTTTTAAAGAATACAATTAGAGCTTCAATTCAGAGTGCTATGGCCCATCGATCTTTGTTTTGGGATGCCGATCTTTTTATCTTCAAATGGCTTTATTACGAGCTGTAGAACAGGGGAATCTTTCAATTAACACCGGACAAATGACTTTTGCGGTTCACCGGACAGCAACGATAATTCGCCGCGACGGGCTTATTTTAATTTACAGAACTTCAAGGTGTTTGAGATATATATATATATACCTATATATATAATTTAAAAAGACAAAATATATTTAGCTATTAAAGTACAGTTTGCATTTCTATTGAATGTCTCAAATCTGAAAATATGTAAAGGTACATATGTATTTCCATTATACCAGTCTATTGACTTACATTATTAAACATAAGCCTCACCACGAAGGGGGATATTAAATCGCCACGCTTAACAGACGTGTTGACGATCGCAGTCAGTGTTATGGGGTTTCTCAGGAGATTAGGACTTTTGTGGCTGTGTCACACATTGACAGTTTTCAGTCTGCAGCCACTGGCTGCAAGAGAACCGAAAGCCCAACTTTCTGTATGGGTTTTGTTTGGTAGGCAGCGGTCTAGCTGTACTGAGTCCATAAGCGACAGTAACACTTATCATCAAGTGTCCTTACTTGCGCGTTTGCCACAACAAGCTATAAAATAAAAGAGCGCTACCGCCCATTTCCTTAATGCTGCATTAGCTGGTTGTATTGGCTTTTCAAGAAAAAGTAAGAGAAGTTGACAAATTATATTCCTAACTATTTACCACACAGGGAGCAATTATTTTAATTTCTTTTCATACCGGTACTAAAATTTGATAGATTGCAACTTCTATTAACATACCGGCTCAAGCTTAATTTTTATAAACATTAATAATAATAAATATGTGATTTTAGTAAATATTTCAAAAACAAAAACACCGTCTGTCTCTGATGACGTCTGACCTTAATGATGTCTTAATTTCTAAAACTGTTGTCTTTTTTTTATTATTGAGCGAGACAATCGAATTTCCTTTGTTTTTGTCGCGTCCAACCGCAACAAAGTTCTATCCTGCGGTCCCTTTGAATATGCCCACGCACCGTGTCGGCTATCCCCTCTCCTCTCACCTGCGCAACCACTGAATCCTCGGAATCGTGGTCGAGTATCTTTTTTTTTCTGTTAAACGCGATACAAAACCAACACGTACCAAGGAATACGATTCGTATTTTTTGTTTCCTTTGCTTGATAGAAACATTGTCTCGAACTGCAGTTGTGTGATATAAATAAAAAAAATACTAGATCGATATTTTGTATACGAGCAATGAGCCGTGGTTATTCACTTTCATACAATTATGACTTGCGAATGCGATTGTGATGTAACCTGTTATAGTAGAGACTTATTTGAATGATAATAGTGTGTTTATTATATGTATGTCCAATCTGATGTGGTTTTATTTTGTTCATGCTGCTTTTATCATATTTTATGCATTAATTAATTGAAGGAACGCAATGTTGACTGCACGGATGGCGATAACCACTAGTTAAGATGCAGATTCATACCCATACAATGATTATTTCCTTAGTGCAGGGTTAATTTTTGAGTGGCCAGGGTGAGGACACTGCGTGAAGACGACGCTCCGATGGCAAAATTTTGTCGAGCTATCCGGGCGTCGACTCGAGAGGATACCCGCGAGGGTAGAACGCCGGGGCCACCGATGACAAAGATCGGGTTCCGGTGGCACACTCGCGCGGCGTGGAGAGGTACATTGCGGAGCGGGTTTATAGGCTTCCGCGCCGCGTCATTTGTCGCCCCGGACGTATTTAGCGGGGTGTGACCAAACTGAATGAAGACTGTGATGAGTGTGAATTTAGCGATGGAAGTATCTCAGGATCGTGGTTTGTGGCAATCCGTAGTCTCTGCCTACTCCTCTGGGAAACAGGCGTGAGGCTATGTATGTATGTGACCAGACTATAGCCTGCCGCTAAAAAAGCGTGTTGTCAATTTAAAAAAAAGCTGATTAGAGTGGTAGTAATGAAATTTTTGTGAATCGCGCCAATGTAGCTTATTATCATTGTGGCTGTACGCCTCACAATGATTCATACATCGTCCGTAAAAAAATAAAGACATATTTTTTAAATAATTTAATTATCGGCTCTGTTTAAGTTTTGAAGCAAACGCAAGTTTTGTAATAGGAACGGTTAACTTTTTTTGTAAAATATTTACCGGTGTACTTTAACGGAGCACAGTCAATGTAGGCGTTGGAGCGAATAATGGAATTGAGATAGCTGATTGCGCTTAACATTTTATCGATTTTTTGCTATTTAGGTTTATTTTTGCAAGAACAAGTTAAGATCCTTTTGAAATTTCCGTCTGATCTTTAATGATCTAGAAGGCAAGAGGTTGCTCTTGAGTAATTAATGGCTTATCACATATACTTTGTTGAATACAAAATATATGTGATCATTATTATAGTATCTGATTAATTTATCAAATATATAATGATTAACTTTATTGTTTTATGACATGACATATTTAAAACTAATGATCAATCTTTATGATTCTTATACAGACAAAGATCCGTCTGATACGAGTTAATCTGGTTCTTTTTTGTATTTTATTTTCATCACCATATGTGAACTTAAATGTATTAAATACTCTTACTTTATTACAATTGTTTACATACAAGATTCCGTGATGCATTTGCATGCCATCGTTGATTGTAAGGTCTTGAGTTCGAATATATTGGTCAAAAAAGCGTTGTTGCGTTTTCCTGCATATTTTATTTAAATTTATAAAACTTTTATTAAGCATCTAAATAACATACTCCAAGATTTGCTTAGTCCACATTACGTGGTATGAAAATTAATATTCTCAAAATGTATATATCACATTTACATTTTTGCTTACAGTCTCGAAAATAAAAATGTGAGACTAAAAACAATATTTAAGTAAACGTTGCAACCTCGTTAATAAAAATAAAACGGTAAAATATTCATAAAATAGATTTATTTTACGTTTCTTAATATTATAGGTATTGGAACAAATTATTGCATCGGTATGAAAACGATATTTTCTTCATTGGTTTTACAAATTGAGATGCTGTATTTAATAAGTTATAAAAATTCTGACAGCAAATTCGCTACAAAGAGTATTTAGAAGTGTTTCATTAACTGTACAATTTATAGCGGCTACAAATTTGTCGTTTAATGACTTCAACGTTGAAGCTTGAATCACTAAGCATTCTCTCACAAACTCAAATGACGTCATTTTTAAATAATTTGCCGTCTGCACCAAGCCTTTATGAATGTATTGTTTTATACGACGTAGAAGTAATTGCTTAGATCCCTATCATTATTGCTTGGGTCGCTGAGATGGCTCCTGGCGAGCCACGATATCCCTTATACATTTGGTTATACAAAAAAATGGGTTTCGGTAATCGTGGGAAGGCCTGATGACTCTGTTATATTCAACTGCATTGTTTTAAATAACTTTATCTGAACATAGCATGAACAAATGTTCAAATAATGTTGTGTTTGATTCTTAATAGATTATTTATTTTATTTATTACCTACTTCATGTTCTACAGTTAACTATAGTCTCTAGTTTGAACTAGAAGTTGGTAGATTACTTTTCCTTTTATTATAGGTGCACGAATTACAGAGTCGTTTGCAAATTTGCAATAGCTTAATCGGAGGACCAGTAGATTCGGCCTCGAACCGCACAGAACATAGATATATCAAATGGAGCCAACGTGATGTATTTTTTTAAACATACAACATTGCACCTCTTTCCTATATTTCTGTAGCAATCATAAATATCTGCTGAAGGATTACTAGGGGTATGAGCCGCACCATTCTGTTGGGCAACTTAGAATACTAACTGCAATCGCCAATCCGCCTGCCAAATATGATTATACACTAGCGCCAAGCATATTACAGTATTATTTATTTTTGCGGATTACTATCTAACTTGACTCGACAGTGACAAGCTGATGGATGAAAGACTATGAATAAAGGCGATTCAAGAACTCATACTATAAATGGATAATTTATTCAGCTTTAAATTGTTTTGTCTCTTATTATATTTGTCTATTGGGTCATTAATTACAAACTGCTATAGAAAACTCCTTGGTCTGGTGTCAGAATAATACCATATGTAACCACTCCACTTCCTTTGACCATTGTT
This sequence comes from Lymantria monacha, assembly GCA_905163515.2. Taxonomy (NCBI): domain Eukaryota; kingdom Metazoa; phylum Arthropoda; class Insecta; order Lepidoptera; family Erebidae; genus Lymantria; species Lymantria monacha. The sequence continues at coordinate 23,141,667 of LR991091.1, forward strand.
TTGCAATGCGATTAAGAGAGATCTGAATTCTGTATACGGTACTTCATGCTCTTTTGGCTGCAGGCTATTTACCACCTACCTGCTAGCCATTCTCCTAAATGATGCGAGTCATGTTTTAGTATGATACTAGGTGAAAGCCAGTACGATTATTATACCTATGCCCTACGGCTGCATTGCCGCTTCTTATCAGTTGCAACGTCATCAAGCGTTTAATTCTTTGAAATATATACATATAGAGACCATTTCTATATATATATATATACCTATATCATCATTCATTCATTCTCCTACTCTTATCCCAATTACTTGGGGTCGATACAATATGTATTCTTTTTTCATAATACATATTGTAAAAGTTATTGGCAATAGTTTTATGACCGGCCGCCTGCCAGACGTCATATATATATATATATATATATATATATATATATATATATATATATATATATATATATATATATATATATATATATATATATATATATATATATATATATATAACAGAACAATAACAGAAGCAATTGGAAAGATGTTAAACTGGAGAGAAATAGATGTTAAACGAAAGAAATTGTAGGACTTCAGATTGTTTTACTTATATTCTCTTATCGAGAGAAATATATTAAAAAAAAATAGTCTCCCTCCTTCATTTTACATTAACGGATTATTATAATATGTACGTACGTATCATAATGTCACTGCCGTTATTATTCTCGTGCTTAAAAGTATTGCAATTTTATTTATTAACATCCCATAATTAAAGCCAATATTAATTCCCAGCAAAGACTAGAAAAGTAAAGAGAAAAAAACGTTAGAATTCATTGAAATGTTTGTTTTTTTTATCATCATACGTGTGTAAATTTCGCGCAAATAACAACTTTATATTATAATATCTTTAACAAAACTCGTATTCAGTTCTTTGCACTTTTAGTTCAACCATCGTCACAGGTAACACGCAAACAGTCACTCGATACGCACGTCATCCGGATGTGGGTTGTATTTAATACATCTGTAGAACCAGTTTGAGACAAGTAACTTTTTTGTTTCGTACCCCGCTACCATTTCTGTGCCATCGTGCGTGGTCATTAACTGTCTGTAATAGATCGTTTACACGTCCGAAATGACGAAGTAGACAAGCACAATTTTAATAAATATTTATAAATACAACTCTTTTGAACATCTTTTCTGTACATGTGTGCATTTGAAATCTTAAATTGAGGGACAGATTTGGAGTAAACTTTTTTTGTGGAACAGTAGGCCAATATCTACTCACATTGTGTAGAGGAGGGCCGGCATCCAATAATTGAACGGTATACAGGATTAAAAAGGAGTCTCACAATATTAGAATTTTATGGAGGTTTTTGGCAATAAAATGTAGGTGACGTTTTAAGAAACACGTTAGACACTATAAAATAACACAAAATTGATGTTATTTATTTAATATCGTTTTATTTGTTATCTAAACTTTTAATTTCGTTTAACATTATTAAAAAAAATACAATTAACCTCAATGTTATGGCTCATTTATCTTGCCTTAAGCGTTACCTTAAATTTGGGGGTCGTTAGCGAAAATAGATATTAGAACGAACCGTTTGGATTACTTAAGTAATAAACGTTATTTATAATTATTTTTATATGCTTAAGCGGTATATGAGCCATTGAAAGTTTATTAGCATTGTCGAACTCTTGTATATTTGTACTAAAAATCGGCCAAGTGCGAATTGTACTCGCGCACGAAGGGTTCCGTACCATTATATTATACGGCGAAAACCTCTTTTATTGTATGGGAGCCGCCTTAATTATTTATTTTATTTTAATTAATTATATTTAAAGAGAACATAAAACCAAATATTCTGTGAATAGATAAAGCGTCTACTTGTCACCGTTATTAATATCGAGCAAGAAATGGTAAAAAAATCAAGTTTGTTGTATGGGAGCCCCCCTTAAATATTTATTTTATTTTATTTTTAGTATTTGTTATAACGGCAATAGAAATACATCATCTGTGAAAAATTCAACTGTCCAGCTATCACTGTTCTTGAGATATAGCCTGGTGACAGACGGACGGACAGCGAAGTCTCAGTAATAGGGTCCCGTTTTTATCCTTTGGGTACGGAACCCTAAAAAGTGTTGTGACTGTTTACATGCATCTTTTAAGTTGAAATTTAGTATTTCACTTCTTAATAGACAGATAGGTAATATTATGGAGGAATGTGTGGGTTTATTATAATATAACCTTGTAAATTCGTAGAACGAGGTTTGTGGCAAAAAAAAAGGTATTTATTATATACCTATTACCTTAATGATTTATCAGTCTGAATCGCGAATTTCGAAGGTGTCTTTATTCATGTAAAAAATACGGCTTGGTAACATTTTTAAATGTTAAGTAGTGAAGCGGTTTTATATGAGACTTATGGGCTTTAGTGGAACCTATATATGGCTGTAAAGTATGTACTTAGTTTCGGTTTGCACTTAGACAGCACACCGAAACACTACCTGCGTCATTTGGTGATTTTAATTTTATATAAATACAAAAATATATCAACTTTTATTGCTCAGTAGTTTCATCAATTGGTTACACCCACTATAAAATATTTATTATAGCGGAATCGAAAAGAGCGACTAAATTACTTTCGAAAAAAATTTTTTTTTCGATTTAATATAGTTTCCTAGTACATATTAGTATAATTTTTAGATCGAAACCAAACCGTCAATACATGGTGTAAACTTAAAATTACTATTAGTTATATTTTTTATTGTTCGAAGTAGTTAAAGGGTAACCATTATTCAATATAAGTGAAATTGTATGTGTTGAACTAGTTGATGATGTTTTGAATGATTTAAGGAATGTGAAAAAATGTAGCTTAAATTTATTATTTTCAAACAATATTTGGCTATTTTTCTTCTAAAACAGGAAGAAAATTAGTCTAAGATGTCTTCATAGTTAGACAGGCAAAGGGCTTTCTGTAGCATTATCCTTCATAATCATCATTCTATTACTTGGGGGTCGACTCAATATATACTCGTACATATTGCAAAAATTATTGGCAATAGCCGCTACCGGAAAGTCGAATTAAAATTCATATGCTGTGATTTATTATTCTTACGTGATTTTACTTTTTTTTAATTTTATATGTATTACTAAATTTAAACTCTATTCCTTTACAACGCCGATTAGCTCATTCCGTTCAAGAAAGATAAAAGTAGTACATACAAACATTACTGTGTTTATTATGAGAACGATTATAGTAACGATATCACGTTAAATACTATTTAGAGTACTGTTCACATGTTCTATATTCGCATTTCTCCCACGGACTTCCATTACATTGTAATACACGCGAACATTAATCTTCTGAACAATAACCTTCTTCTCATCGGCTAGGGTTACTATTTATTCATTTTTTTTATTCTAAGAAATATATGTACATATAATCAAAACTAGGTATTTACTAATTTAAAGTCTCAAAAGACAGAATGAAAACCTAATACAAAACCCTATTACAACTCGTCAGAACAGCGTAATAGAGGCCAATTTGTTTTCTTATTTAAAAGAAGGCCCACTAGTGTTGTCCCATTAAGATTAGAAGACAGTTGATATTTGTTTTTTACTACCTGAGACCGTAATTCTATTTGTAATTTGTATAAACCTCTGTTAATGACAATGCCATGACTAAAATGATGGACCAGTTGGAGCCTCTAATTTAAAACACATTTTTTTATCTGATTAAGTAGATCATATTAGTCAAACATGCATTGTAAATTATCTTTTACAAGATTTTATTTAGTTTCAACTGCCCCAGTTACCGTATGTTTGTCTGTCTGTCAGTTTGTAATCAAATCTTCAAAGCTTTAAATAAACCCAACCAAAGTCAAAATTATTCATTCACCTCGAAGATTAGCAACAGTCCGAAGACAGAGGACAAAATATTTAAAACTTTTTTTTTAAATAAGTATCATAAACAAACATTTAGAAAAATGTTGTTATTCTGACATTATAAAAAAATCACTGCATCTTTAGTTATGTTAAGTAATGTATAGATTCTGCTTAAATTATCTTTTTATATTTACTATCGTGGTTTTTCTTTTACACTTTAGATACCTATAAAATCTTATCAGTAAACAACTTGCATCTGCTACAAGTAAAATTTAAATAAATTATTTGCATTGAAAAATACACTTTTATAAAAAGTTTAGTGAATCATGGCGTCTAAAATTTGTAAGCAGTTGTTAGTGCGATAAAGTCACAAGATTTTGTTAGTTTATCTGAATGTTAAGTCATTAACGGTGAGAAATCACATGCGTTGGGATCGCTTTAAAATTTTATAGCTTTTTACCTTACACTGAATGTGACTTAACTGTAAAAAAGGTTTGGTAGTTTTTAAAAGCAACTAATAAAATATTAGTCCCACTGTCGGACACGCATTTCCTATGCTATATCAGGCCAAGCGAGACGTTGGCTTGGTATTGGTACGACTTATCTTAGTTTTACTTCAACTTTTCTTTCAATTGTAATGGGATTTATATTCTTGTCCTTTGTCACTTACTTGTCTAAAATAAAGAAAGGTGAAATATATACATTATCCTATTTTAATTTACATTTATTTAGAACTAACGCTTGTTTAGTTGTTTACGTAAAAATTGCTTTGTGACAACCCTATGTATATTTGTCCGTTGCAAATTCGTTAAACCAAATTTGCACCAAGTATGAAACAGCGTTTAGAATCGGTGATGCGTGTATGACTTTCAACTTATGTTGTGAAAGCTTTGTACCGTATCGATAATGAATGTTTTATTTGTATAGAGAGGATATACTCTATTAGCACGCTGTTTTTATTAAATCCATTATTCGTTGCCAGTTTTATATCGAATCGGTAGTTTAAAGAAGTATTTATTAAAAACATATAAAGGAGATATAAAAATAGAAACAAAAACTTTTTAGTTTTCATAAATAGCCGAATCCGCCAAATGCTAAATCTCCATAATTTACATTATTGCGTCATGTCGTCACATAATACAATTTACAATTCTAACTGAACTGTTTGAATATGGGAATAATGTATAAACATTTTCTGAGAATTCCGTGTGGAATGTCTCCCGTAAATTTCATAATACGAGTCACAATTTGGTGATAACCATGATAACACATACTCGAGGTCTAACTGATAAGGAATGTCCATTAATTACGTGAGGCATTTTTGAGGATTTTTGAGCCCCCCTGCCTCATTGGTGAGATGTCGTAAGATTTTTCACATTGTATGCATAATTCTACAACATAGGGCAATAAAAAAATAAATTATAAATGTGATTCTTGGTTGGTATAAGATAAAATGCACCGGCTCCTTTTTACGCTCGCGTATCGTAAAATAAGACTAAAGTATATAATGAGTAGATAACATCTATACAAGAGAAGAAAACTCGAAATATAATCCTATATCAACCTGTCGGACCAGCGTGGTAGCAGTCGATATCCCTCCTATTTTGAAATAGGCTCAAGCGAAGCGGTAGGACGTATTTAAACAGAAATATGATACTGAGATATGCAATAGAACTTAAAAAGTATTAACCTTAAACATAACCAGATATTATTTTTATCGCAATTTATACGTTATCAGCAGCATGTTTTAAATTTTGCGCATGTGAAAATAGTTATAGCTAGGATTATAGCTTTTTGATGATCTCTTGAAGAATACTAATCATCTTGAGTTTGAAAGAAAAGCAAACAACGCTGTTAATTATATTCACATTCGAATATATATACATAATTATGTGATTATTACTTAATATGTTCACTAAATGTCAATGGCATACATATTATGAAGGATGTAAACTTCATTTAATAAATAAATATTTAATTATTCTTATAAATAAACATTGTTATAATAGACTTTGATTACTTGCCTTCAAGTCAAAGTGCATATTACCAAAAACATTTAAGATACATACTTATAATATGTGTTTGCTAGATTTTTTTCACAGATTGTAATTAAATTACGTAAATGTCAGTTTGATTGACGCTCAACAGAAATCTGCTGTCTGATGTCATTCAGTAGAATTCTGATGAATATTTTAAATATGTTGTATTATGCTGTATATTTTTTAAATATTTATATTATATTGTATATACTGTTTCCGTGTGGTGACGGAGTAAGAATACTGTTCACCACCCCATCTCTTACCCGTGGGTGATCGTACGAGACGACTAAGGCATATAAAACGCATATAACATCTATGCGAGAGAAGGAAATCTCGAAACAAAACCCTATACCAACACGTCTGACCAGCGCGTTATAGTAGGTTAATTTCACTCCCATTACGGAAGAGGCCCGAGCCCAACAGTGGGACATTTATGGACTGTGATGATGTATATACAGATTTGTACGCCAAAGGAGTAAGAAAACAAATATGTTACGAACATTTATTTCCTTTGAAAGTTATAGGTATAAACAAATAACCTCACAATAAGAGAAGGAAAACTCAAAAGACTATGACAAAATGGACAGCCAGCTGGCGTGGTATAGTAGGCTAATTTCTTCATAATTTTGAAGGTAATCCTTGTTCAATAGTAACGTGTATGATATACATGAAGAAGAAGAATCTTACCTTATAAAAAGTAACAGAAATTATGTCTACTCATATACCTTTTTTTTTTTTTTTTTTTTTTTTTGGTGGACTATGGATTAGTCTCGCCCCGCCAAATCGGTCCGGGGTGACGGAAAAGGCGGCGCGTGACCCCATAGACCCACCGTAAAAACTCCTCTCTCTTCGCCGTGCGAGCGGGTCACCGGGACCCGATTTTTAACTTCGGTGGCCCGCCCGGCGGTTCACCCTCGCGGGTTCCTCTCGTCGACGCCCCGACAGATTTCGCCGTCGGGGCGTCGCCCTCACGCGGTGGCCTCACGTCGGGTGACCGGACAATTCCCCGGTCCGATCACCCGAAGCCTCGGTTAGGGCGGCATCAGGCGCAGGTATTCGCGCCTACGCCGCCCCGGCCGCTGGCGGCGGCCCGGGGCGCGGGAATCCTCCCTTGCCCGTTCCGCCGCTTCCTTCTGCGAGATGACAGCCTCGCAGAAGGCGGCGACCGCGTCCCAGTTCCTGATGCTGTCGACCATCGCCCTCGCGACGGCCGGCAGCGTCAGGTCGGCACCGATGACAGCGACGAGGTCACGGCGCTGCCGCTCCCATCCCGGACACACCTCCAGCGTGTGTTGCGCCGTGTCCTCGTCACTCCTGCAGTGGTGGCAGGCCGGAGTCCACTCCCTATACACGACCCTGTGCAGGTACAACCCGAAACACCCGTGCCCCGTCAATACCTGCACCAGCCGAAAGGTGAGGACTCCGTGCCGCCGCTCCATCCACTCTATCAATACGGGCCGGAGGGCCTCAACGGTCTCCACACCGTGCCTAGGCCTCTCCAGCCGCGTAGCCCAACGGGCGATGACGTCTCGGCGGGCATCCACGCGCCAGGTGGCTATCTCGCTCAACGATGGGGAGCCACCTTCCTCGCGCGCTGTGATAACCCGCCGGTAGAGGTCGGAGAGCATCTCCGCCTCTAGGTCCCACGGGGGTGTCCCGGCCAACAGGCACGCCGCCTCTGTCGACACCGTGCGGTACCCGCGAATGGCTCTGACCGCCATGGCTCTCTGTGGCCTCCACAGAACCGCCCTGAGCTGGGCGTTCAGAGCCCTCGCCCACACGGGTGCGCCGTACATGGCCATCGAGCGGATGACCCCCGCATACAGCCGTCGGGCCTCAAAACTGGGTCCGCCCACGTTCGGCATGAGTCGAGAAAGGGCGGACGCCGCGCCGACAAGCCGGGGAGCAATCTGTCGGAAATGCTCCCGGAACCGTCTACTCATATACCTACGGCATATGTAATTTTTTCAAGTTTAATTTTTTGTCTTTGTTTTTTACTCGGTAATACGTACGTCTTAATGTTATACACGGGATCCGTCTAGATGATGTAAATCAACCTTTTACACCATATCGGATAGACAGTTTGGGTATAGAGCTGTATTTCGAGTTTTCTCGCCTTGTAAAAACATTGTCTCCTCATATCACTAAATATATTTATATTTTCCATTAGGGAATAAGCGAAGTGTATACTTCTCTGCACGGAATATATATACATGCATTTTCATTTCACATTTTACTGCTACTGCGATGTATCAATCTTAAATCTCAGACAGGTTTGGCGATAATAGCTTCATTTCACAAGACAAAAGCTGTTAAAAGAAGCGAAAACGTGAAGTAAAATTGCACAGTATGGCATATTAAACGGTAATAAGCTGCATTAACATAAGGCATGCATATGCTAACAAGGTATTTTGTAACAACTTTGGAATAGATTGTCTTTGTTTAGTTCTCCCACGAATTGCGTGTAACGGAACTGCACTAAATGGTAGCGAGATGTCATTGAGAATAATCTCAAGATTTTTGTTTCTTCGAGATTATGGATAATAATTTTAAATCGCATTTGCTTAAAATGCTTTTATTTAAAGGTTTTTTCTTATAGTATCCATCAATCAGTCATTCAACATCCTATGCTGGATATAGGTCTCTCACGGCGATAACAATGCCATAAACGCTACATATGGCAGACAGGTTGGTCATCACAATCGGTGTTATATATTTTCCAGGACACTGCGCCTCCCACCGAAGACAAAGATCGGGTTCTGGTGGACTGCTCGCACGGCGAAGAGAGGAGAGTTGCATAGTGGGTCTATGAGGTCACGCGCCGCCTCTTACGTCACCCCGGACCGACTTGGCTGGGCGAGACCGCGTCCGTAGTCCACCGCTAATAAAAAAGAAAAAGGACACTGCGCCTGCCCATTTTCTTGATTGCTCATCCGATTTTTACAATTGCCGTGAGAAACTAAAGATTTAGTGATATATTTATCCACATCCTATCTGAACTCATCAGCTCACCGCTGTCTCTTTTACACAACTATGATAAATTATTCACGATTGCCGTGTAGTGATAAAGATAAGAACATAATTCATCACCCCTCTCATTTCCGCGGATGTCGTAAAAAACAGAACTATTGGACTTAGTTATCGTATAATTCTTTGAGCAACCACTCTCATGATTAAATGAAGCTTTTACTTTGCATTTGAAAAACAATAAAATTGAAGACGATTATTAATATCTAAATGCTGTGAAGACACATTGTTGATTTAAACTAGTAAAGATGCGATAAATTTTAAAAACTTTCTCAGTTTATCATAACATTTATCAAAAAAGAAATGTTGTATAAATCGTTTCTTCGACCTTTTTGTTCATAATCTTTTCACTTTTCTCAATTCAAGTGGCATTTACAATTGAGTAATATTTGTTGGTTGTTTATTTATTATCCCGTTTAGTTAGTTAGGCATGACGGCTATTTTACTATTTTTAATAATTTTATATTGTTTAGTACTTTAGATTGCTTGGTGTTGTGATCTTACGGAATTGGTATTTGTTGCGTAAAAAGTCGTTTTATGGTTTCGGTTCGTGTTTTTGCATTAATTTACAATTGTCATCAAACTCAATTCACATTTTTTTAGAAAAACTGTAACAAAGGCATTGTTAAACTTTTTTTGACAGGCTGTATTTTGATAACACTCCACCGTAACGTTTTAGGGTGGTGTGAGCCCATAAACTGCCATCTTAACCTACCTAAATATATCTAATGCAAATTAAGTGATATTTACTTTTTTGTGGCGTATACCTATGTAATTAGACTTAAAGATATACTGATTTTTAAGCTTGAAAGCTTTCCAAGAATTTTATTTTCAATAATTAGACAGAGAGAGCTATAGGTACTATCACATGTCGTCAACTGAGCAAATATACTTACTAACCTACGTCTGTCCTAAACAAATGTAGTTTTGCGAGAAAGAGATGGAATAGTTTCAAATTTTTGTTTCGTCTTTAGTTATACATATATATATTTTAATTGTTACGCCACATTTTCTTATTTTTTTTGTTATAATGCATGTAGCACTATATATATATAAATAAAATTAGTAACAATATAATTTTTTTCATAGTATTCCGTCCCAATCTAATTTTTAACCATACAGTTCAAGTTCTTCGACCAATACAAAAAAAATATCGTGACGTCTAAAAATTTCCGTAACAAAACACTAACATCGCTTTACAACCACACTATTTAATTGACATATTATTAAACATCATTTTATGTTCAATGTTCTGTACAATAATGACTAGTTCCCTTCAAAATTATTGTTTCGATCAGTCGTTTCGTAAGGTCCCGATCACCGTGTCATTTTGTACATACACGTATTGATTACTCGTGTTGTCTATGGATATTAAATAATTTCTTATAGCTTTGTGTAGTATATTGACTTTACTGAGTAGCGTGAAAGGTAAACCGATTAAATGGGATACGAGTGTTTTGCCTTTCACATAATGGTTAACGAAGTTTAATTGCTGAAGCTGACGCCGTTTTGGTATTGGTTTAACTACTACTGATCCTAAAATAGTAAATTTAATTATTATTAAAGTGGTGAAAGGACGCAACTATGTATTTTCAAACTTTTTCTTAAACTTTCTATTTCTTAAAAAAGAATTGTCTTTGTTATCATTTTTCTAAAGCCATAACACAGGCTCTACAATCGTCCAACGAGTTAATATTATGTCAAGTTTCCCTTGCCTTATTTACAATAACTATTATAAAGCTAAAGAGTATAAACGCGTCTGTTTTTCGAGAATGATTATACGTAATACATATCATTGCGACAAAAAGCACCGAAGCAGTGTCTATAAATTTTAGCAAATTGGGCAACATAAATACTGGCCGTCTATAACAATGACCGTCAAGCGTTCGCAGTCGCAGTTGTCATGTTAACTAGTGAGATAACAAATATGTCTACTGGGATAATATAGATATTCAAACACAATAAAATTAAACTTTGTAAGTAATGCGAAACTTCTAGCACAGAGCAAATTGTGTTACGAATGTATTAATTATTAATATTTTACGACATCTACATATAGATTCGCAATCCGTCACCACATGTGTGTGTCTGTCTTTAATGGTCGCCGTTGAAATAATAAAATATATGTAGTACTGATGGATTAAGATATACAATGCGAAAGTGGAAGGATGTAGGTACCGAGGGAGACCGAGACTAACCTACCTAGGTTTAGGTATTGGTCACGTACTGAAGGAAGGTGGAGTCAAGAGTTTCCAAAACCGGCGAGCGTGTTTGAAGAGAATTATGAATGTTGAGGAAGCGAGTGAAGTATGCAAGGATAGAATTCTCTGGCACTCTGTTCTATCTGCCTACCCGGCAAGGGATATGACGTGATGATATGTATGTAGTACTGATGGCGCAGAGTGGGCCACGCGACCAGTTACAATTTGACCTGCCACATCACAGCTAAGAGTAGTGCTGTCAATTCCAAGCTCACTAACATAAAAACATTAATTAACGTATTCATTTAGATTTACAATCAAGTATTAATCTTTTAAACAATATATTAAAGTCATAAAAGTCAGTCTTTGGGAAGGTCTTTGAAAGAGATAAAACCAGAACAGATGTAAGAGTAACAATAGGTAATGATGTACTAGAGCAAGTGGATGAATTTGTATATCTTGGATGTGGATTTAGCCGAGATGGAAGGTACACCACTGATATAGAGCGAAGAGTGAATGCGGGAAATAGAGTGAACGGAGCGTTGGGGCAACTTCTCGGCAGCCACCACCTCAGCCAGAAGGCACGTGTAGCAATACATAACGCAGTGCTTGTCCCAACATTACTGTATGGAAGCGAGAGTTGGGTATGCAGAAAAGAGTATGAAAGTAAAATTAATGCGGTCGAAATGCGATCTCTGCGGAAAATCTGTGGAGTTAGGCTGACCGACCGCATTCGTAACGACGACGTAAGAGAGCGAGTAGGTATGAAAGAGAGTATTGGTGTAAAGATGCGAAAGGGAATGCTCCGATGGTTCGGACATGTGGAAAGAATGCCGAACGAACGCCTGGTTAAGAAGATATACAATGCGAAAGTGGAAGGATGTAGGTACCGAGGGAGACCGAGACTTACCTACCTAGACCAGATCGGTCATGTACTGAAGGAAGGTGGAGTCAAGAGTCTCCGAAACCGGCGAGCGTGTATGAAGAGAATTATGAATGTTGAGGAAGCGAGTGAAGTATGCAGAGATAGAGTTCTCTGGCACTCTGTTCTCTCTGCCTACCCTGCAAGGGATATGGCGTGATGATATGTATGTATGTGTGTAAAAGTCAGTTCTGTCAATACAAAATTAATAACGATATCGTGATAATAATTTATTCTAACATTAATTAACTGAATAACAAAGAAATAATTTGTATAAGATTTGTATTCATTGCTTTAGCAACGTTCATTTTTATTTTGAAGTATTATCTTTTTGTTTTATTTTATTCGTTTACGTCCTTCTCACTCGTCACCCACGGTAGAGAAAATATTGGCGATATTGTTCTCGTGTTCTTCTCAAGACTACTAGTCTCAACAATAAATCATCTTTAAGCAATTTAAATCTATAGTAAACTATTTGGAGTTTCTTCGTTCTGGAAAATTACAGAAAACATATAGTGTTGGATCAGGTCCTTGGCAACCCCTGGAACATAAACAAGTCAGACTGTTGATTATATCAACAGTCCGATTTCCGCAGTATGTGCAGTAGAGCAGTGAGGCGAAAATATAGTTACAATTGAAATTTCTTTTTACATAACTTCAGTTAAACGACCAAACAATTGGTATTTTATTACTCAAGTTTCATGCTCAATTTTGTTTGAATATTTTCTGTTGCGTTGTAGCAAAGGAAAACCGTCGTTCAGTTAATACATATTTCTGTATCGTGGCAAAATAAGAATACAATTATACCATCCCTTCTTTTGCTGGTATGTATTGTAAAAAATGACTAAGGGATTATGATATGCATATAACATTTATGAATAGAAAGACAATTTAAAATAAATCTTTATCAAGACGTCCCTCCCATTGTTAAGGGGGTTAGGGCCCATCAGTTTATATAGAGCTGAGATAATACTGATGTAGAAAGGTCTGACAGTAGGCTTAAGGCCTGGCTATGCTCCTGTTATTGGTGAGTATCATGAGGAGCAATTATCAATTAGTTTCAGATGTGCTTAATGCTCCTCAGCAATAATAGTCAATAAAAAAACCTTTGCGTATATATATATATATATATTAAAATCAAATTAAATTAACGCCTTTATATCATATTTTGATGAAATTGTTTTAAAATTTATCTTAGGACTTCAGAAATGCCTTAAGCTAAAACTCTTAGATTATTTATTTAACAAAAATAATAGCATTGCCATCACCATTTAATGAAGAAAATCAATCGTAATGGTGCTAAGTAGTGCTACTGAATCCTAAAATACTTCAAAGAAATGTTATTGTGAAGAAGATTAATAAGAATCACATCATACGCTAGTGCTTTTAAAATATTTCAGCATAGTAAAGCAATCATTCATAAAAGCAATCGTTCAGCCAAAATATATTCTTCATTTTACCATTATTGTGGTTACGCTAGCAATCTGATTTCCTCACGGCTAGTAAGTTTATCACTTCCGCCTGGTACCTACTGCAAACACAAGTAATAGCCGCCTTATCTGAAACAAAAGACCCCGACTATATTGCCGTTTTGTGCGTTTACTCTCTTTTATACGATATGATACTAGGAACCTTATATTTAAATGGTTCTATGTGTTTCGATAACAATAACCATATTTATTTAAGGCTTATGGAAACGGTTGTTTTTGGAATTTATTGAAGGCCTGTTTATTCTTGGATAACAATGTCAGTAAAGACCTTCGTTTATAATACTTACTGTTTTCTTTTTTGTTTCAGGTTAGTACATAAAAATATTTACCTTTATAACAACGTACATATTGGTAAGTAAATATTCCACTACTAAACTTCTCGTAAGAACCGGTTCAGTGGTCACAATGACAATAGGCAACAGCACTCACCTGAGTAACTTGGAAGTACTTGGAACACCAACTGCGATTGTCAATTCGATGGCGATTATGGAATGATCCTCTTTGGATAACCTATATGTAATAGACCACCTCGATAAGCTGATGAATGTATGCGTTAATGAAAGAAAAATACTGACCTAACTAATGATAAGCTTATTAATGCAGGCGTTAATGAAAAAAAAAATACTGACCTAACTAATGATAAACTGATGAGTGTATGCGTTAATGAAAAAAAAATACTGACCTAACTAATGATAAGCTGATGAATGTATGCGTTAATGAAAAAAAAATACTGACCTAACTAATGATAAGCTGATAAACGTATGCGTTAATAAAAAAAAATCTGACCTAACTAATGATAAGCTGATGAATGTATGCGTTAATGAAAAAAAAATACTGACCTAAAAATGCGAATGTAAGTTTGTTTATTTATTTGTTACGATCTCACGCTTACACCACTAAACCGATTTTAAAAATTTTTCACTCCGTATTCTTGTGTATTCTCCGTATTTCTATACGGGTGAAACCTCTACATTTTGCTATTTGTAATATATTAAATAATAAATATTTATATCACATAGGACTTTACAATTATATAAGTAATTAATGGGACACATATGTCATCTATTCGGACTTAGGACTCATTTACGCTCCGCATAAATATTGTATTATGTGGGAATCGAACCTACGTGTCTCAGTAGTAGAGGAAAACAAAATAAAAAAATGGTTTATATGCGCAATCGAGTGTGGAAGTACAAAGACAGTGATCTACTCTTAAGTATATCGCGTGACTGGTAACCGTTATAAACATTCTAAAAACCCGATTCCGTTCTTTAAAAATACCCACGGTTTCTATAAACAGCCATAACGCTATTACGATCTATTATGCAAGCAGAAACAAAGTAAGTCACATCATCGACAATGTCAAGTGTTCGTTTGTCGTGTTAGTTGTAACCATGCTTAGAAACATTTTTCTTTAGACAATACCGGCTAACATAGTGACTTAACGTTTTCTTGTAAAAAATGAAACAATTAAATGTTAATTAGATCAACAAACGAGAGATAATTAAAAGTAATGATAGTTAGACATGCGACTAAAAATATATACAAATGAACCCAGTAATCCTATGTTTGGAAACAGAATATCTTATTTATAAAAATTCGTTGTGATTGCATTACTAATTAAGCTACAATGATTCTTGCAAGGATCTTGGAAGGATGAAGGTACCGGGGGAGACCGAGACTAACCTACCTAGACCAGATTGGTCACATACTGAAGGAAGTTGGAAGAGTCAAGAGTCTCCGAAACCGGCGAGCGTGTATGAAGAGAATTATGAATGTTGAGTAAGCGAGTGAAGTATGCAAGAATAGAGTTCTCTGGCACTCTGTTCTCTCTGCCTACCCTGCAAGGGATATGGCGTGATGATATGTATGTATGTATTATTGTATGTTGTCCTTAATATCTCGCTCAGTACGTCCTTACGGGAGAATTCAGTACATATGTCTTTTCACTGTTTTAGTACATATGTATTTTCACTGTTCATTTAAATTATATCCTGAACATTAAAGTAATTGGTATACGTGACCGAATGATTCAAAAGTTTTTTTTTATTTTAACATTATTTTGTGTTTTTAAAATGTTTGACACGATTGCAATTCGGAAAACAGTTACAATAATTGAAGATTAACTACCTATCTACTGAATATGTAATTGAAGATTGAAATAAATATGTTTGGAAGCGTTGCGTGTGTAAAGAATACAATTTACCACTTCCTATCTTACCCGTGGGTTATACTAGAGGATATTTAATGTATCTAACATATATGCATGAGAAGGAAAACAAAACCCTATACCAACACATCTGACAAGCGTGGTATAGTAGGTCAATTTTCCTCTCACTATGAAGGAGGCTCAAACCCAGCAATGGGACTTACATGAACTGAAATGATGACATGATCAAGCGTTGCATTCCTCTGGCTTACGTTCAGTGATTTTTAGAGCGTTTGGTATGTAAACTATTTATTTTTGTGAAGAATTAAAGAAGGCGGTCATCAAAAAAACATAGCAGCATTCATATAGAATTCCTGCTAATCAGTTTAACGTACACTTAAATACTTTGATGCCTATTCTTTGTGGCAAGATATGCTTTTTTTAGTGCGGACATTAAAGTTGCTATGTTTATTTTGAAAGAGGATATTTGTACAAATTTATTTTTTTATTAATTTTAATGTATACAACATTAAATTTAATAAAAAAAAAACATTTCCGTGACAAAATAAGTTTTTATTGTTAGTTTTAAAATTATGATGGCTCATGAATAATAATTTTAATATGCCGACATTTATATCTTTTTTGTAATTGGCTCTACACAATTTATTTAAACGTGTACTGTGTCTTATATAGATAACATATTTAAATATGGGTATAGCACCCATAAGTAATTTAGTTATTTTAATAGTTCAAATTATATATGGTAACTAGCGACCCGCCCTCGCTTCGCTTCGGTTATGTCAGTTCAATTGTGTAATTTACTTTCGGAGAAGGAATTTCTTAAAATCCTACTTTATCTGACCTTTATAGGGTAGAAAGAGAGTGCACACCAAATTCCAAGTCTATAGAGGCAGTATTTGAAAATGTGCATTTTTTGGGTTAACACCTACGCCTTTCGAAGTGGAATTTTTAAAAGAGCCGTTCAGTTTACCTCGGCATCGTAACATAAATGTGTTCACCAAATTTCAAGTCTGTAGGAGCTATATCTAAAAAAGGTTACACCCCATCAACCCCTCTTGCGGGTGGAATTTCGTAAAATCCGTTTTTAGCTGACCTCTACTCGGCGAAAGAAATATTTCTACCAATATTTAAATTTAAAGTCTGTAGGCCTTATGGTTCCAGAGATATCGTGATGAGTCAATACATAGGTGGAAATCTCTTATATATATATATATATATATATATATATATATATATATATATATATATATATAGATAGATAGATTGCATTTATATGCGTCGTGTTTATACACGAACTATCAATGTTGACGTTCTAATGTAATTGCATTTTTCTTACAACTTCTAATATAATACAATTTTTCGGATTAATTTTAACCATAATCTACTTAAATAGATATCAAAAATGTGAAATATTAAACGATCAAAATAAAATGCATTACTCTCTGATCAATCCAGTTTCTAATACGATTGTGGTGACTGAGTAAGAATGCAAGTCCAAATCTCCCTTTTTAAAAGATATCGTAAGCAGATAGATCAGTGAAAAGAAGGAAAACTCGTAATAAAACCTTTTTTTTATGAACGTCTCTCACTAGCGTGGTATAGGATGTTAATTTCTCTCTCATTCTGTAGAAGCCCTATAGTAAAACTTACATGTACTGAGATCATGCCATGATGAATTAATTACTTGTAATTATATTTTTAATTTTTTACAGACATGATATATCCAGTAAAGCTGTATAAATTATACGTATGAAAAACAGTTACATCAATCATTGCTACCTTATTTGAAACAGATATGTCTTACGAATCAATTTCGTTTCCATCGCACATTTGTCTTAAAACAACATAATCCTGTCGCATCTGGTAGTCGACGCATGCACAGTTGGCACGCATGCCATGCACGCATCGGATACCATCGCGAGCATTGGTCCTTCGTGTTTACAAGTTTTATCAAATATATTCTGTTATCGTTAGTTTATTAGATTCCTTTTGTGGATTTACTGATTTATCGTTGACATTTAATATTGATAAAGGTTTATATGTTTTGTTTATGTATGAGCAAAGTTATTTTAAGTAATGTAACTGCAATCTATTATCTACTAATATTATTATAATTTTAAATAATAATGATTAAATTCTTTGGGTAATTTGGCAATTGTTATAATTTTAATTAATTCTCAGTGTGGTGACGGAGTAGAATACTATTCACCACCCCATATCTTACCCGTGGGTGATCGTACGAGACGACTAAGGGATATAAAACGCATATAACATCTATGCGAGAGAAAGAAAACTCGAAACAAAACCCTATACCAACACGTCTGACCAGCGCTGTTTAGTAGGTTAATTTCCCTCCCACTGCGAAGGAGGGCCGAGCCCGACAGTGGGACGGGACATTTATGGGCTGTGATGATGATGATGATATAATTTTAATCCAATTTTGTATTTAGATAAAACTTGTTTTTATTTATATCGATGTCTTTCATTGTAAGACGCCATTAAAAAAAAGAAACCTACCGTCTCTCACGTCATTTTGTATTAACTTTTAAATATTTGAAATAAAACTAGTTTTTAGATACTGTCGTGTTTGCATGGCCACGGGAATACTGACCATGAACGATGTAAAGTATTTGAAACGTCAAAAAATTCAAAATCAAATACAAACGCAATAGAATCCGTGAAAATAGTTGTATTTCAAATGTTTCATATTTTTAATTATTGCACATAAGAATAATTTCTTCCATGAAACACGCAAATTGCGCTCCACTGAAAGACTGCGTTTGATAGTTATCAGTTAATTAAAAGATTAATTTTATAAATCACTGTCATTTATTTTTAAAAAAAAAACTAGTAAATATTTTGTGTTATTAATATTTTTTCATTACATAATTAACATGCATTAATATGCTATGTACACACGTACATACATACATACATATCATCACGCCATATCCCTTGCAGGGTAGGCAGAGAGAACAGAGTGCCAAAGAACTCTATCCTTGCATACTTCACTCGCTTCTTCAACATTCATAATTCTCTTCATACACGCTCGCCGGTTTCGGAGGATCTTGACTCCACCTTCTTTCAGCACGTGACCAATCTGGTCTAGGTAGGTGAGTCTCGGTCTCCCCCGGTACCTGCATCCTTCCACTTTGGATAGTACACAGTTGCTATATACAAAACTCATTTAAACAAATTTGTCACCATAGGTGGGATGTGAACAACTATTGCAATCTTAATCTCCATTCTGTCACGACACAGATTGCAATATCACCAATTGTTACAAGCTTACCTTAAGATTATAGTAACAACTTACCATACGCTTAATATTGTGTGGGCACAGAACTGTGGGCACGCAAATCCAACAATCGTTTGTTTTCGAATCACATTTATATTAAACTAGCTTCTGCCCGCGTCTTCGCCCGCGTAAAAGGTTACTTTCCTAAAGTTTTTCATCCCCTATTTTTATTTTACCCACTTAAGGGTAATTAATGTTATATTTATTTATATCTAACCAATAGCCTAGAAATAACTTTCAAGCTTCTGGCTTTAAAAATGACGATAATTCCTTACAACTTTTCATTCCCCTTTACAACCCTTTTTTGCATTAAAAAGTAGCCTATGTCCTTTATCAGGCCCTAGACTATCTGTGTACCAAATTTCATTTAGACCGGTTCAGTAGTTTTGGCGTGAAAGAGCGACAGACATACAGAGTTACTTTCGCATTTATAATATTAGTAAGGATTTTGCAATGAAAATATGGCAAAATATACACATTTGTATATAAAATTAATTCTAAACAGATTCTATACGGATCGAGAATAACTAAGAATGCAATAACATTACTACTCTACTCGTATAAAGCGACTAAGGGAATGCATGGGTTCTTTGACCTCGTGCAAAGCTATTTGCTCTGTACCTGATATAAGGCTCCCAATAATCGGACATAGGTGATACTTAACACATAATACACATTCGTGTGATGATGGAATAAAAAGCTAGAAGGAAAGGCTCGTTAGGCTAGCAGGATTTGCAACGTGGCCAGAGACTTTACTCTCTCAACGAAGTAGAATTTGTGTTGGGATACATCTATTCCATAAAGAAACTACATATTGTTACATGAACTGTTATTATATTAAAAAAAAATATAATAATAATAAAATAAAATAAATTAATAAAAAATTATGAACATGAACAGAATTATTACTTAATACAAAAGCGATACTTCATTAAGTATTAGCGATATTATTAAAAAAATACGTACATACACAATTGATATACCTATCTGTCTACCCTTTTGGATATAATGGCGGTAAACTATAAAATATATGCATTTAGTAATTTTTAATTTATTCGCATAAAGTAATATTTATACAATATAAGCAAATCGTTATAAAATATTTTATACTTGAACTTAATACCTAGAATTACGGAGCAAACAAAAATCGTGGCATATAAATCAGTTGCCAATATCCGTGATCTCTATTACTGAACTAGTGACAACTCACGATTCGAAGCGCATCTGGCTAAATGCTTTATAGACATAGACACCCAGTGAAACAAATAGAGGTCTTTTTCTAATTGTGATGGTGATGATATACAATGGGAAAGTGGAAGGATGTAGGTACCGGGGGAGACCGAGACTAATCTACCTAGACCAGATCGGTCATGTACTGAAGGAAGGTGGAGACAAGAGTCTCCGAAACCGGCGAGCGTGTATGAAGAGAATTATGAATGTTGAGGAAGCGAGTGAAGTATGCAAAGATAGAGTTCTCTGGCACTCTGTTCTCTCTGCCTACCCTGCAAGGGATATGGCGTGATGATATGTATGTATGTATGGTGATGATATTTTATAAGCGACAATGGCTGAAAGGATATTTAATATGCATCGTCACCATCTCGCTCTTATCCTAATTACTTACGATTAACTGAATATGCGATCTTCTTCCATTTAACATATTGCAAAAAAATTGGCAATTTTTTTATAACCGTCCACCTACCTGAGGTCCACCATCCTTGGGAATGTAATTTTCTTTTTAAAGACCCTGGACTAGGGAAATAATTCTTATATTGAATACTTTACACAATATAATTAACGGATAACAATTACACTGAGACACTGAACATCAGTTTGTGGATCGCAAAGTCTTGTCTTAGCGTAGAAATTAAATCCTCAATACTGGCACGGAGGTCGGTATCTTCACAAATACGACATCTGTGACTGTCAACCAGACGGCAGATGGACTTGACCAAAGTCTATGTAAAACTTTTAAGTCTTTTATGACACCCACCAGTAAGGTAAGGTTTGGTAGAATCCACATATATATTTAATTATCTGGATTGATACAGGTTATGTTTCATTTGAAGAGATAGCGCTATTCCCACGGGACGAGAGAAACTACGCGCTGCCAGCAAAAGTTACGTTTGACCGCGACGAATTTGCAAGCAGGTGCGCGAAATATCGTTACATTTACATTATTATCATCTTAAGTATAATATTCATTATTGTTATTATAGTCGGATTGCCAGTCCAACTAGAATCTGTAGTATGTTAACTTCAATTAAATATTTATTTGGTTCGATTCAAGGCTATGATTATAACAATATTTATAATAAAACCGGTCAATTATTACTATATTAGGTGTACGAAAACTGCCGCATTCTTATTCAAAAATAATATCAAGGCCTATATAAGTATAATTAATATTATTTTAGAATACTTTTGAAGCTTGATTCTTTTATGAAGGGTTTAAATCACATTATAGCAAGAAACTTCGTAGAAAACGTCAATATATCTGAACTTTTAGTTCAAACGAGGATTCGAAATAAAGTCCTCATTACTTGCTTACTATATGACCGAGTAGGTATGCCAATAACAAGGCATGATATAAATATTTAATAAAGTTCATTATTATTCTATCTTAATGCACATTTCATGTTGACGGAGAATGGCTTGTTTTAAAAACAGTCTAGACGAAATCATATAGAAGTACAGCGTCACGGTATCTGAGTGTTGTTCGGGTCACTGCCCCTGAACTCGTCTGCATTTCCTCTATTTACTAGTTTACTAGTGTACTAAACTCGTGTTTGGGCTTATTTGGGGCGTGAATTTGATAAACGTACATTGTTTAAGTCGGTGAATAACAAAGCGAATCAATATCAAGAATATGTGAAGATTATTTCTCATAGAGAAGTCATACTGGTGTTGGGCTGTTAATTTATAGAAGGTATATGTGACTAAATTTGTAATAAACGATTTCACAACACGTCATCTTGCTCTTTTCACAGTCTCTATGTAGATGGCACAATATAGCTTTTCCATTAACACACCTGTGGCAAATAAGAAAAATAATGGTGCATAGAGTTTCGGTTTAAGTTTTATGCTACTTGTAACTCTTCATAAGAATGCTACTGATGATGACACTAGGTAGCCGCTACTTCACTGCATAATATAACTACAAATTTCACATTATATTGAAAATGATTTTATCAATATCATTTTATTAAATAGCGACTGACATTTATGTACGAAATGAACCATCTTACAGTGAAACCTAAGCGTGCGCGCGACCTTTGACACTAAATTCAAGATGGCCGCTGAGCTGTCAAACTAAATGCTCTTACTTTCCATATCTGCTAACGAATCATACACACCGTTTTGAAGCATATGGACATTCATTATGCTTTCAATTCGTAAATTTGGATGTGAAATCATTTTGAGAGAATTAACACTTAACTTGCGACATAAGTTATTGAAATGTGTTGACGAAAATGGATATGGAATGATGCAAAACGTTCAATAACGGATTATTATACTATTATTATAGCTAGATAAGCATTTATAATTTGCTCATAATTTTAGATTTGTCGTGGATTATCTAGTTTATTGAGATTTGAGATATGGCGCATTAATTGAGATCGTAAACGTTAAATGGTTATAAAGTTTGTAGCTTATATTGAAATCGTTGCATTATTGATATTGGCAATTCCCTCGATATGTTGTATCTGTTGGTTAAACATTGTAATCAACAGTTACGTGATTTTATTGTGATAACTGTTTGCAATACGATTCATTCATTACAGACATTAGACAACCTGGTTTCACCTAACGTAGAACTGTCATACAAATTGAACTGTATGGTCTTCTTTAAGCGTTTATATATCTTACAGAATGATTGATCGCTTCTTTTTTGTATCTTTTCGATTTATCTCAAAGTTAGCCTTTACGGTCAGGACTGAGTATAAAAAAATACTAAGTGTGTAAATAACTTAGCTCACTGAATAACTTAATGTATTTGTTGCGTTTATGCGATGAGGGTTTATCTAATTTGGACTCGACAAAATAATCAAGTTAATATTAATTCCAATTAAAACCTATTAATTCTTTTAAGTTACTTTTATTTATTCGTCTTATATTTTTTAAGAACTACCCGTTTTTGTGTAAGCACACTCTTCGGATGCGAATCCCTTCAGAGATAAACCCCAGTTGCATGCTATCGCAAACTATCTTCAAACTCTAAGTAGATATTACTTTCTAACTCGTAATGATAGCATAGTGGTCGCGCATTCTGATAACAAAACTTTATCTTCATTGACTTTCTAATTGGTATTTAAGATAATTCTCATTTGTAGGACCACGCTATGTAAGCTTTGTCATACCAAAATAGTATTCTGTTATTGTGGTAACTTATTATATCTATATATGCTATTAAGGTGTATCTATGCATATAACTTAAATTATTTGCTGTACCCAATCATTTGCTTTGTTATGATCCTGGCAGTGTTCAGGAAAAAAATGGAATAAATTAATTTCGCTCTTTATATATAACTAGCTTCTGCCCGCGCCTTCGTCTGCGTAAAAGGTTACTTTCCTAAAGTTTTTCATCCCCTATTTTTATTTTACCCCTTAAGGATAAATTTTTACAACATGTTAATGTCATATTTATTTAAATCTAATCAAAAGCCTAAAAATAAGTTTGAAGCTTCTGGCCTTAAAAATGACGATACTTCCTTACCACTTATCATCTCATTTTACAACCCTTTTTTGCATTAAAAAGTAGCCTATGTCCTTTATCAGGCTCTAGACTATCTGTGTACCAAATATCGTTTAGATCGGTTCAGTAGTTTTGGCGTGAAAGAGCGACAAACAGACAGAGTTACATTCGTATTTATAGTATTAGTAAGGATTTCAATACTAATCCATCCACTATTATCGACGCCCACCATTAGACATAACTAGGCTACTCCAAGACGACCAAATGTCATAATTGCTACGCTTGGCGGGCGGGTAGGTATAGGTAACACTAATGTTATAAGTTTCCAAGAATGCTACAGCCCGTTATCCAAGTAATTATCTGACCACCACACGACAGATTTCAATTCTGTAGACGTATTTTAACATGTCCCGCGTTGTATAGAATTTGATGTCTGTAGTTTATTTATATGGGAAATTCGTAAAACAATGTTGCTTATATAGTTTGCGGAATTGAATAGTAGCTTGACAGCTTATCCCGCTGAAGTTTAATCTTGAATAATACAGCATTCACGATTTAGAATAAGTTAGAACTGAATTGAATAGCTGAAGACTAACAAATAAGTATAAACAAATAGTTTAGCTGCCTGTATATAACTTTTAGTAGCGGTTGGACCACGCTGTTGACAGTTTTCTGTCAACAGCCGCGGGCCGGTCCGTCCGGAACAAATTTTATATGCATATTATATTCCTTAGTCGTCTTTTACGACACTCGAGGCCAAGATAGGGGGTAATGGTGCATTATATTTTTACTCCATCACCATACGAAAGATGTCTAAATCTGTAATCTACGATTTGAACATTTCACATTAGAATTGTGTATATATATATATATATATATATATATGCGAATTCACGACGGACCGTCAGTAGCTTAGACGTACTTTGATTACTTGAATAATCCATCCGTTTGTCAGCGTTTCGACGTCTACTGTGGTTTATAGGCCTACCTACTACAAAAGCTAATGTTATGATTCACCACGCAACTTAGTTGACGATCGCAGTTATTGTTACATATTCCTTTTTAAAGTAGATACCATTTTGCACTAAGGATATTAATTTATCTATTACAGAAAATTCACAAACAGGCACAAACTACATTCAGACTCAGAACAACAATATTTGAAGGAATGTGTAGGAATCACTCACGCGATACTTGGTTATATCATGATCATCCTACTTTTATATCAATTTATTTAGAGTCGACGCAATATGTCCTCTTCTTCCATAGAACCCTATCCGATGCGATGTTTGGTATATATAGTAGATATATTAACCTCTGCGAAATTCATGCAGTCGGTTTTCTATCAATTCAAAAATTTATTATACACCAAATATGCCAAAGCGTTAAATCTAGCACGGAAAGCGTCAAAATATTAATAACGAGCGTTTCATTATACCAGTATAAAACAATGTTCATAACGATAATCATATTCCGATTACGAAATTATTGATTCAGTTTCCATGTTTTGTTTTAATATAACGAACTGCGACAGTTATCTCGTTTGACACCCAGAGTGATTCGGATACAAGTAAAATTACTAGAATAATGGTGATTGTCTGTTTAAACGAAGTATTATTAATATTTATTGTATTCGCTTTATCATACAGATAATGTATAAGATTAAATTTTACAGACCTATATTCAATACGACTGTTGGTTAGCTTGTTATATGTTATTGTCTAGCTTATATGTTTTATAAATGTTGGTATTTTAATATTTTAATAAACTGCTAAATATATGTACATGATAGTGAAAATAAATTGCTATATGGTAGCTGTTACGAATACTACCAACCCTTACTTTGCTCGCGGATGTCGTAAAAGACGATTAAGAGCCTTAAACGACCTGGGTCAAATCTATCTGATGCCGTTTGGTCAACAATTACATTCCCAAGGAGGGTTGACGTCTGTCAGGCGGCCGATCATAAAACTATTGCCAATAACTTTAATATGTACCTACTATGAAAGAAGAGTAAGTACATATTGTATCGACCCCAAGTAGTTGGGATAAGAGTAGGAGAATGATGAATGATGATGATAGTGAAAATAAATTATTTATTTAATTATTGTATTGGCGTTTTATAATCTATACAATTTAATGGAGAGCCGTCCAGAGTTGGTCTGCGTTGATATAAAGCTCAAAGTCGTTTCCTACGACACCTGCTCTATGGCGATGACACTGCATTCTTTTGTGCAGGTAATTCACTAATATACACTAACACAATTAAGATTTCAGACAACGGTCATCACTCTTGCCAATTGGTATAGGAAATGGAGAATTATAATAAATCCCGAGAAGAGTCAAACGGTCATCTTCGCTCTGCTCGCTTATATTTTCCGGATAGCTCTTCCGGGTTAAGAGCTCTCGGCGCTCACCCATAGTGTAAGTGAGCTCTGAAAGCCATTAGGCTAAGCTGTGAATACCATCTGCGAATAATAGCTAAGAGACACAGTAAATAAAAAAAAAAAACTACGTCGCCTACGAGTAATGTAAGGGTTGGCAATATTCCTAATCACCACACAGCATAATATAATAAAAAAAGCAAAGACAGTAATTCCTTACTAATATTATAAATGCGAATGTAACTCTGTCTGTCTGCCTGTCGCTCTTTCACGCCAAAACTACTGAACCGATCTAAATGAAATTTGGTACACAGATGGTCTAGAGCCTGATAAAAAAAGGACATTGGCTGATTTTTAATGCAAAAAAAGGGTTGTAAAGGGGGATGAAAAGTTGTAAGGTAGTATCGTCATTTTTAAAGCCAGAAGCTTGAAACTTATTTTTAGGCTATTAATTAGATATAAATAAATATTAAATTAAAATTTTGTAAAAAAATTACCATTAAGTGGTAAAATAAAAATAAGGGATGAAAAACTTTAGGAAAGTAGTAACCTTTTACGGGGTCGAAGCCGCGGGCAAAAGCTAGTTCATAATAATCCTATTAGCGCATGCAATATCAATACTATGAATAATTAATTACCAGAATCTCTTAACTTTAAATAAAGTAGCCATAATAAAATCATAAATTCATTTAACTTTTTACATTGCATAAAATTTTAATCAGAATACGCTATAAATTCGCGGACATTATTGCAAAAATAAATTGTATGCTTGGTGTTAAACCATGAATGTCAATTTATGTTTAGTTAATTCTTATGAAATTTAACCTGGTTTAATATGACGCAAGTGTGCCACGAAATAATATCCTTGCATGTTACAAAATTAACAAGTGTGACATTTTGGGAATGAATAACTTGAGAGAAAGGTACAATGGCGGTTAACTATAAAAAATATTAAAATCTAAATTAATAATCAGAAGAATATCATCATCATCATTACAGCCCATAAATGACCCACTGTTGGGCTCGGGCCTCTTCCGTAATGGGAGGGCAATTAACGTACTACACCGCACTGGTCAGACGTGTTGGTTATAGGGTTTTGTTTCGAGTTTTCCTTCTCTCGCATAGATGTTATATGCGTTTTATATCCCTTAGTGGTCTCGTACGATCACCCACGGGTAAGATATGGGGTGGTGAATAGTATTCTTACGATGGAGTAAGAATACTATTCACCACCCCATATCTAATAACCACCCCATATCATAACTACACAGAAACAGAAGAATATATGAAATCTTAATTTATGTTCTGTTTTTTGTGTGATGATGCATTAAAATTCAATACACACCCTCTATCTTGTCCGCAAATGTCGTAGAAGACGATTAAGAATATATTATGCATATATGCAAGAGAAGATATATCTATGCAAGAAAAGATAACCTCGAAATAAAATCTTATACCAAAACGTCTAACTAGTATGGAGGAGGCTCGAGCGCAGCGGTACGTATTTGAAGTGATATGGTGAAATTGTGTTCCATTGCTTATTTTTTGAAAATTTTTAACCTAATTTTGCGAAAATATTACCTATGTGAATGTCTTATAAGAAGCTACTATTAAGAATTTTCAAAGAAATCTGTAAATCTAACTAATTTCGAAGAAATCTGGAAATCTAAGTGGAAATCTAACTAATCTAGATTCTCAAATGGAAATGTAATCAATCTGATATCTCAAAACTGAGAATCGATTAGTTCGATAAAAATGCCAGGTTCTTTCTGCGAGATTTGGCATTTTCTTTTTCGGCAATATCATCCTTTTTGAGTTCTTTTTAAATTTTCGAGTCATATAGAACGGGGTCGTTTATGAGATGTTTGATTCTGAGAAGTAAGAAGTTCTGAGTATTACGAAGCATTGGTTAAGTACAAACAAAATTAAAACGTGAAATAATCCGTAAATACATTAATTTTTCATTTAATATTTTTTAAAATATACCACTTGCTTTAAGGAAGTAATCCTTGTATTGCGAGGCACTTTACAAACATATAATTAATGTAGACAAATTACAACCTGATTTGTGGATTGAACAACACTGTGGATCGCACAAAGTGTTCTGCGTGGGAATCAAACTCACGGCATGGCACGAAAGGTCGGTATATTAACCACTACGTCATCTGTGCAGTCGAATGATTAGATATCATTTCAAAAAGAATAAACTGCAAATATTAAAAAAATAAAGTCCAGTTAGTTCTACATATTAATATATGTATAATGCAATACTTGCGTTAAGAAATTTCTTTCTTGACAATATACCAATTTAGCAATCAAAACAATCGAAAACAATTTGTGTTTTGAATAAAAGTGCAAACTAGAAATTAAAAGTAATAGACGCTTAAAATGCCTTGTTATTTGTATAACAACAAACACGAAGAACAAATAGTCGCTTAAGGCTAATAGTTCAGGAGATTACAGAAATGTTTAAAATAATTTACAAGCTTTAAGAACACCGTCCGAAGTAAAAGTGAACTATGTTACATAACAGTCGAAGCTTGATTATTGTAACTGTAACATACGAGGAAACCGTTTTAAGAGTTGTTTTTAGCATAATAATTTTTGGATTTCATATTAACATTCCCAAAATATATGTATAAAATTTAAGCTCTTATTTTACTAATATCACGAGTGGATTCATTCATTGTAATTATATTCGTGTACTGCTTAGTTCCACCATTGTAACTCCAGTAAGCCAGCATCCATAATGAACATAAAACACACCTAGGTCACCCTCAAGAAGACGAGAGAAACGCTTTTAATTGTCCTTAATTAGAAAAGAAAAACACAAGCAGATGAAAAATATCCACTTCTCTCCTATGCAAAGCAGGAGACAGGCAGCAAAATTAACTTATAAACGAATAGATAAGAAGATCTACTGATACGTGAAATGCAGTAGTACAGCATTACGGATATGGCAGCGCTTAAGGTGACTATACATAAGCCTTAAGATTAGTTACATACCCACTGTATGACAGAAACACCTGAGCGCAAAAAAAAATCTCGATTTGCTACAAGATCCGTATAGTATATTACCCCAGACGTTGTTTGCAGATTGTCTAACATAAGTGCGCATTCGTTAATCCAGTGATTGAAACATCCAAATAGGATGTAGTGAGCTGTTTTTTCAAAGTTATAGATGTAAGACATTGACAAAATGGTGAATGAAGGTACTAGTTTGTGGTAATTTAGATCCTGCTTAGTTGTGTACATACAATTTAATTGGAAATGATATTGGTTTTAGTCAAGATCAGATAAAGGGAAAACGATAAAACCATTCATACCTCGCCGACGTGATGAATATCTTCAGAATTTGAGTTCATAAATATCATCATATTTCGTTGTATTTTCGATCACTCTAACGTACATTGAAAAGTAATAGTGGACTTCCGCCAAGTGTAACATAACTCAATCAATTATCATGTCAACACTGTTATAAAATCTAGTTTGCTTATAATATAACTCACAATATTTGAAGTAACTATACCGCGGGTGGTCTCTGATAGATGCATTATCGGGCACATTAAGATTTTGGGTAAGCGGTATAATACTCTTCATGGATATAATAAAATTTTATATTGTGTAAGTTTCCGGTGTTCAAAAAAACGAAAAGACACGCAATTGAAACATTAGGTACGTAATAATGTCGACAGTATTTTGAATGTTCTCTTTAAATTTTGCAATAACAGATGATTGGATAAGTACCTTCATAATTTATCTTGAAGTGAATGTTGAGGTATTTTGAACTTAAATACATTGTTCTATATATATGAGGCATCTTTTGTTATACTTGCTAAATAACTTATTTTAGAATGGAAGGTTGTTCAATACTGAAATTAAGATGATTTGCCTGATTTTTCTTTTATATTTAGGGAACGGTTTAAATCAGAAGGAACAAACAATCGGTCAAGAATTATGTCATGATAAATATATATGAATTTATATTTAGATAAATACATATTGGATGCAAAATGCATTTAAGAAAATGTTTAGCAAACTGCTTATGGGTGGCGAACAAAAAACGTAGCACAATAGCCAACCCTAATGAGTAAACAAGAGGCGTGTGATTTACTGCAAGAGAGGCCGCAGGCGACAGGGGTTCCTAAGAAGATCTACAGATTACGCCCCTCTGTAATACACAATATATTTAGTTCAACTTGTACCTTTATTTACCTAATACAGCATGAGAACCGCGCTAAAGTTTGAAATTTGAAACAGTAATTGGCAATTGTTTAGTTCATTCGAATTCAATTTCGTGATATTTATAGCATTTAAGTGACCGCGCAATGGTTCAAAAGTCATTCAGTTCGATAGCGATAAAGTAGCTCATTATTTCTAAATGTTTCTTGAACCTTAAAAAGCGTTCTTTTGTTTAAGAGTATAAATATTATTGAGGCATTATTTGCGAATAAATCCCTTGCTCATTATAGAAACAATAAGTTTCAGTCACAGTTAACAAAGAAAAGTTGTAGTTAAATTAAGCAAATTACAAGTTATAATTTTAATAATTTTCAGGAGGCTTAGAAATTGACGTTAAACTATACTCTTAGGACATGTAATTTTTTAAATAATCTTATTGATATAAACAATAGCTATATTTGTTCGATTATTCGTTAATTTTTTCAACAATCCAATACTATTTATTTTTGAATTTGTTATATTTTGTTAAGTCGTTATCTAGTTATAGCTTCTTTATTTAACTATCTTAAACTAAGTCAAGCGAAGTGGTCAAATTTTATTAAGACTGCAGAAGTAAGTCAATACGATTTTAATAATATTAATACTTAAAAATAATTTCACAGCATCGCTTTTAGATTCTTCTAGCTTTCAGTTTATACGGTAAAAGAAAATTTAGCTTAAGCTTTTAGAAAGCCAGAAAATCGTATACAACAATCTATTTAATCTTCAAAACAAATAGTCAGCGACGATGATAGTACCTACGTGTTCTATTGTATTTGCCGTCGCCTTCCCCGTACATGTTGTGAAAGTGGGCTGGTAAATAGGTTACTATTACTTTAAGCTCTACGTCAACCACGTGTCTTTCAGGTCTGTGAGACATTTGATCTCTCTTTTATTATTTAGTTATTACTGTACAGATGGCGTAGTGATTAATTTAGATTTACCTTCCATGCCAGTGTCATGGATTCGATTCCTACGCAGGATATGCGCGTGCGATCCACAAAATATAGTTCTGAGTGTGTGTGTAATTTGTCTGCGTTAATTATATGTTACAAACATACCCTACCTAAGTACCCTGCAATACAAGGATTATTTCCTTAGTGTAGAAAGGAGTTTATTTAAAATAAAAAATACAAAATTTCTATATGCCTTTATCTACGAAATTTCGCAACACAATTATATTTAGTCCATCTAACGTTAAAATTTTGTGTAAATAAGTATTACCAATTATATATACTATATACTATTAGTTTCTTAATCTTAATACTATTCTGATTAATTCTATTCTAAGATCTTTTTTAACATATCAGTTCGGTGCACGCTTTAATATTAGTTTTCTCAAATAACAGTTAAATTAATTAATGATCACATCTGAAAAGATCCAAAAAATAACATATAGTCTATTGGTGCATTCCAATATTGTATTCACTTCACAAACGCAGGTGTTGACTAATTAAAGTTCATGGACACAGTTCG
The DNA here is from genome assembly GCA_905163515.2 of Lymantria monacha. Lineage (NCBI taxonomy): Eukaryota > Metazoa > Arthropoda > Insecta > Lepidoptera > Erebidae > Lymantria > Lymantria monacha. The sequence goes on from LR991091.1 coordinate 23,173,465, forward strand.
AAAGTATTATTTTTATTCTACTATAATTAATTATCTATTATAAATTGTCTATTATTTTTTTATTAATATAATTTATTATTGATATTTTTGATGATTATTGTTTACCCAATTCTTATAATAGAGCCCATAATGCAATAATTATATAAAAGTTTAACTAATGATATAAATAGCACGGTCGAGTTAATATTGATGAAACTCATAGGATATATTAGAGATAGCGTTTCCACTTTAAAGATTTCCTTTTCCCACGCCTTATTAAGATTGCCCCTTCTCGGCACTCTTTTCCCCTTCAAAAATTATTCTGCTATAGTTATGGCCTTGTGGCACTAGTGCAACTAAAAAAAAACTCTGCCGTTTTTGACATGTACAAAATATGATTATTTCTAAATTCTAATTTGAATCAAGTTTAAAATTGGCTGGAGTATGTTATTATACAATAATGCACCAGGATGCCTTAATTTTCCCTTTTCATGTCTTTCCCTTTTCCTTCATCTCTGGAACCTAACTTCCCCTCAAAGGGGGAATTTCCCCTCATTGTGGAAACACTGATTAGAAAACTATTTGTCTACGGTCATGAGGAGGGAACCCACTTTGTGTTGCCACCCTGTGATTGAAGCGGGGTCACGTTAGTAGGAGGGATTGTATTGACCTAGCGATTTATATTGCGAGTTTTATTTCCCTTGCAAGATTTTATGTTTATTTATCTTAGTCCTCCACTTACGATACTGCGGGCAAAGAACTACTGACGAGAGATTGTATTTGTGTGGCCCCAAGATTGTAAAATTTAGAAATATAAATTTCATCGTCCAGCGGAGCATATAATATTTTTTAGAAATACTATGATCCGGCTACATCGCACCCAAAGCATTCGGGGTAACGTGGAACCCCATAAATTGTTATAATCCCTTGCTGTCACTTTGGAGTGGGCTACTGAAACCGTATCCTTAACCTCGTTAGCTCCGATGTATAATATCTACATCTACATGTACTTAATAGTAAGTACATTACTGGAATGTACTTATAGATATGTTTCTCATATGTGCGTTCCTTATACAAGTCGGACCACTTTGCTCTCGTATTATTTGACAGCACTCACCAATCTCCTGTCTTCATAGTACTTAACAATTTTCTATTTATATATTTCTCACGATACGATTAAATGTTATGCTTTTTATCATCAAAATAACTGTCTGGATAGAACGTTTATGATAACATCAATCGAGCTATAATATTTCACGGATTATTTTATGATGAGGTTTCGAATTTCTATTAGCTGTAAAACGGGTGTGGACTATGAATCGTTTCGAAAAATTGTGTTAAGTTAAATATCGGTGTAGGTAATCACTATATTATTATATCTTTGATGGTTGATTTCCGTGTTTATCTCGCGTTATAAGCACGGCATTGTTGATCGCAATGTCCCAGTTTTGAATCTTGAGTTATACAAATATTGCTAGCGATTGCGTACAGGAAAGTCATTTATCTTACCAAAAATAGTTTTTTTTTTAATAAAAAGACATAATCCTGCACTAAGGCCTAATGTATCCTTGTATTGCGGGTGACTTTACAAAGATGCAATTAATGCAAACAAATTACAGACAGAACAGACTCAGAACAACACTTTGTGCATCGCATAAAGTATTGTCCTGTGTAGGAAACGAACCCACGGCACTGGTACGGCAGATCGGTATGTTAACCACTACGCCAACTGTGCAGTCTCAGTTCATTTGAATATTCAAAACGTTCAATACAAATATTATTGTCCTGAACTGTCCGCGACGACAATAGACTCGCCCCTATTGAACTGAAGTTTTAAAAAATATTGCATATTCACCCTTCAGACTTATTGTAGTTTATTAATACAGTGACACAAAATGTTGCTATAAATGTTTTAGAAATTTGGTGATATGCAAATATATTTGTTAGAGATTCGGTTATCACATCCTAACCAACCAACACCAAACACAATAAAAGACACGCCATCAGTCTAATGTTCAAATGGCACATAAGATTAAATGGTTTGGAACTTCAATATTACAGTCTTGATAAATTAACAGGCTTTTATTGTTCGACTCCCACTATACATACTATGTACATATGTATTTACGATTTATATGTCTATATGTAATATGTCTTTCGTCAAATTTCACCTCATATTTCGCGCAGATATGCTTAGGCAACCTACGCTGAGAGCTTCATCACTGAAGTCAATTATTTCCAATAGCCTATTCAAAAGACGTCAAGAAGAATATGGCATATTATGGAGAACCACACAGTCCTTCCGTTCTCTTCTTTATATCATTCAACAATATTTATATGATCAAGCTTATATTGGTATTTTTTTATGTTTTTTGAAAAATATATTTAGATATAAAAAAAATACTGATAAAATAAATATCTAAAAGAGCTGTTTGGTTTAGACTGCTCGATTTTACAACTGAGATCTATATCTTTTCTCATTGATAGAGACCAAATTTGCTTTCATATTCTAATAGTTTTCAGCCAACGTAACAATATATTTATTCAATTCCTCAATTGATAAATAAATACTAGAGTTAGCAACTTAGCACTCGTACGAATAGCTGTCATAAAAGCTAATAAATGTCCACCTGTGACCCGATTATATTACTTTATATTGCTCACATTTTACAACTATTTACCATAAATGCTTGCGTGAAATAAATTTCTTGTCTCTGATGGTCAGTTTTATAATGTTTAATTAACATACGTCGTTCTTATTCTACCTGATGATGGATAGTAGGAGCGTCTTCACATTACGAGAATTAAATGAACATGAATTTATAGCGACTCTTGCCAATAATTTGGCCATATGTAATCCTCTATATTGTGCACTAGTCTCACTCATAATAGAAAGGATATGTATGACGTTAATCATATAAATTGTTGCAGATATATTTCTTTTCTTACTGTGACATTATTTGCCTATAAGCACTTAATCGCCTTTTTCGATAGCGCACTTACGTTCTTTACAGAAGGGATGGTGAATTAATATTTACTCAATTTATTTGTATAAATTTGGACCAAAGAGACGAAAATAGTTCTGTAATAATGAGTTATGACTTTTATAATAATAATAAGTTGGAACTTTCAGTAAAGATACAATTTTGCGTTTGCGACTTAAAAATAAAATAAACCTCAAACACATGCTTATTCTACAATAGCTGATATTGATAGTTTACTGTTAAAATAAAAAAGAGGAATATAAATTTAAAGATAATATGAATTATCTGAAGCAATATCAGTTACGAACAGAATAAAGTCCAATATTTATGATCAAACCAGTATATGTAGACCAGTCATGGTTTGAATTCCCGTTAGAGAGTAAATCATATTAATGCTTTTCCTACGCGTTGTACCAGTCGTAGCCAGTAACTATATGTGCGTAATTATGTGCATAAACTAAACGTAGGGCACGTTTATTTTCTCAAATATTGAAGATGTAACCACGGCCCGTAATTGCTATGTGCAAATATAGTCATTAGTTCGTCGCGATATCTACAAATATTTACGTCAAATTAGTGTCAGTATTGACGGCAATGCTCGAAGATATCGCACCAAGCTGTATTTATTTGATTATAGCGAATTAGGGCCCATGGTCGATATAAGTGAAATAGCCCATAAATCATTCAGTTATATACCTGCTATACTAAAGTATCTCACATAAATTTCCAGAAGGAATGGTTGTATATGTCTAGCATCTAACGGTATTCCGTTCAGCATGTTTAAAGTACAGGTCCTAAATAGTATAATACATTTAATGATAGTATATTTAAACGATCAATAAAAGCGATCGCAACAATATATTTAGGTTACTTAAAAAGCAAACGCTACTCTTATGAATTTTTTCGTTTTACACCGTAATCTCTGGAAGGGTTACCAGAAGTGTAGCCTATACATTTTTTTTATTTATTACCGAATAATAGGCCGAATTACAGAATGTATAGCGATTTACTGATCACAGTTCTAGAATTTGAGTTTGGTATTAAGATTTGAGAAAACCTAGTGCCATTATATAACAAGGCTTAAACCAGAGACCTTACGCTCCACTGTTGTTTACTTATTCCAACGAAGCACTTATATAATCTAAATTATCTACTATTTAATTTAAAATATTGCACAACACATTTGTAGAAATCATTGAAAAGAAAAACGCCTTGTTTTGTAATATGTACATACGATATCGATAATATATTTTATTGGAAACTATTTGCAATCATTCATCGAATGAACGCCTACAAATTGCATGCTTATCAAACAGCAATCGCATACCAAATCAAATCTATAAACACACAGTAAAGCATCCTAATCTTAACAAAATAAAAACTTTAACATTGTATTATTAGTACGAGAACTTTTGTTTAGTCCCAGCAGGTGAACATAACTGACGACACCGGTAAAACATGGTATTGTCTGAGCATGGTTCGCTCTAACGCTATAAATTATCCTTTTGCTCCTCTACGACGTTCCGTGTATTTGCGGTGGGTGGTTGAGTTATAGGCGATGAGCGATAAAGACTTGTAATGGGCTGTACATAATTTGTAAGAATATTACCAATGTCACATTTATCTTAGGCATTCTTATTTATTTATTTTAGCTGCAGCTTCGAAACCGGTAAGAATAAATATGAAAGGTAAAAAACTACCGCTCTAGCAAAGGTTTTATAATCATTTAGTACTGAGCATTCGGACATAGGATTCTAAGCCTTTTTGGGATAGGTTACGCTTTTCACATCAGAATCGATCATGGCATCCAAGGTTCTGCAACAAAGCGTCGGGACTACGTCCTCACGAGGCATGCTTCCCTGGTTTAATCGCCGGTATAACCACAGACTTAAAACCCTTAACTATTTTGTACGACATACATTCTTTATCGGTCATCATAAATTTGAAGGTCAGGAGCAAAACGTTTTATTATGGATTTCTATTCAAAATATATGTTTAAAAGTTTTACTGTCATCAAAAATATTTACGGTTATAGATAGGCCGTGAGAAGATTACGTATCTAATGCATTATTGCGTACCGGCACTATAAATTACACAAAATTAATCTTTTCATACAAATAGTTAATTATATATTTTATGTACTTATTTGATTGTTGTCGCCTCCCACTTATGAATTGAGCTATAAATAATATACGTAACGCACGCCCATTCGCTGTTAAGCGTTACGCTAAGAGGTATGCAGATATCAAAAATGAAAAGGATTGATGGTATGTGCTAAGATATTAATTACAGTTTAATATTATCTACTATTGCCTCCGACTTCGTGCGCGTTGAATTATAAATTTTATTGATACAAAGTTAAATAATTTCAGAAATTATCTACTTCATTCGCCTACCTCTCTACCTATCATATGGATTCGGTGGAGTATATCTTCATCCTCTTACCGAAATATAGGAAGAGCTGAATATACCCGATGGCTTATGGCGTTGGCTAAGTGTCAAAATTGTTAACTAACGTCAATTTTGGTTATGGGAAGTGTGAATGAGGGTCTTAGGTGGTAAAGGCAACTAAGTTCAAGTAATAGATTGGTTTACGTAGTTAGTAAAAACTGACAACAGATGCCTATCGCAAAGTATTGTGTTAGTGGATGTGGTCAATCTCGAAGATGATTAACTTGTAACGCTTATACGATGCCCTTTAGAGACTGATACATATGTACTTACAATATCGAATTCTATAAATACAATAACTTAAAATGAAGTCTTCAAGTTATGCCTTTTTTAAATATAACAGAGAACATCACCAGTCCTTTCACACCCTGGTTCATCGGGAGGAACACATGAGCGTCAAACTCATATTTTCCTTTTTAAATTGCAACGAAATTACGGCGTTAAGTAACAAAATTATAAATCTATTAACATTTTCCTCCTTATTATGGATTAAGACATAAATATTAATATTTCAAACTATTCATTCTAGGAATGGGTTCAGTCTGATTGGCTAATATTTAAACTCGTAACCTTTTGATAATAAATCTACGCCCTATCTTTGTATAAACGGTACTACAGTCGCTTTAAATGTAAATACATTTTAAATATATATATCACTTGCTATGCACGCCTTGTGAGTTATTGTTTCCTAAAAGTTCACGGATTGGAGCGTTGAAATGCTAACAAATTGGCAAATTTTGTCTTCTATGTTTACATAGTTCAAAAGATATATGAAAGTTTCTTTTAGTTTTATAGTGTTGAGATGATATTTTTTTTATAACACCACCCTTTTTGGGCTTGATGTCACACGTTCTCCCTTAAGACGAAAATATAATACAATGCGAGAATTGAATGTCCTACAATAGTTCACGATGGTGTAAGTGGCAGCACAATTGGAACGGATTTCCAATAGGAGGGAATTTCCAATGGGTTCGAATCCCACTTTTGACAATCATTTTCGCTCGTAATTGGGTTTTTAATAAATGACTTATATTAGCTTGAATTTCTTCGCTTATGGGTAAACGAACTCATTATTCGAAGCAATACAGACATATGGCATAATGCCAACCATCACTGGCCTTGACTTTCTTAGAACTGCAAGAAATATACATACATACATACATATCATTACGCCATATCCCTTGCAGGGTAGGCAGAGAGAACAGAGTGCCAGAGAACTCTATCTCTGCATACTTCACTCGCTTCCTCAACATTCATAATTCTCTTCATACACGCTCGCCGGTTTCGGAGACTCTTGACTCCACCTTCCTTCAGTACCTGACCGATCTGGTCTAGGTTGGTTAGTCTCGGTCTCCCTCGGTACCTACATCCTTCCACTTTCGCATTGTATATCTTCTTAACCAGACGTTCGTTCGGCATTCTTTCCACATGTCCGAACCATCGGAGCATTCCCTTTCGCATCTTTACACCAATACTCTCTTTCATACCTACTCGCTCTCTTACGTCGTCGTTACGAATGCGGTCGGTCAGCCTAACTCCACAGATTTTCCGAAGAGATCGCATTTCGACCGCATTAATTTTACTTTCATACTCTTTTCTGCATACCCAACTCTCGCTTCCATACAGTAATATTGGGACAAGCACTGCGTTATGTATTGCTACACGTGCCTTCTGGCTGAGGTGGTGGCTGCCGAGAAGTTGCCCCAACGCTCCGTTCACTCTATTTCCCGCATTCACTCTTCGCTCTATATCAGTGGTGTACCGTCAATCGCAAGAAATATGATATCCATAAATAACGTTTTGCTCTCTAATTGACATTGAAATATCTGTAATGGATAACTTTACAATGACATTCCATGCAGCAACGGTGTAAGAACAGTCTGTATCATCACATCTTCATTTACCGAGGAGAGCATATAAGATGGCTAAAGTGCTTTTGTTGAAGCTTATTATTTGTTTTATCTAGCGAAGTAATAGACAGCTAATATACTTCAGAGTTTCCTTGCGAATTTTTGATTGTACAAAGTTCCATATAAAATTATATCATCTTCATGATCTCAGCTCATATATGTCCCACTGTTGACCTCAAGCCTCCTCTATAATGGGAGAAAAATTGACATGCCACGCTGGTCAGACAGTTGGCATAGGATTTTGTTTGGCGTTTTCCTGCTCTTGAATAGATATTATATGCGTTTTATATCCCTTAGTCGTCTCTTACGATCACTCACGGGTATGTTAGGGAGTGGTGAATTGTATTCTTACTCATTCACCATACGGAAGTAAAAAAAAAAATATTAAATTTAAATTATTACAATGTTGAAATATGTAGTTTCAACAATTGATGACATTAATGCAAGAAAGTCCTAACTGATTTAATGATTATTAATCTGTCAAAAGCCTGCTTGGTATAATAGACCAATTGCCTTCTTGCTGTGGAAAAGGTTCATATCTGGCAAAAATAAGACGTGTTGATAGTTTTGTATTAAATTACATTGTTAATTTAGCTTTGGTGAGTTGACACGGATTTTGTGTCTGATGATGATATTCATTAGCATAAACTTAATATCTGGCTTAAAATTGTCTAGATCAGCACGTAAATCAAAACTTCCTATAGGCCTAAGTAAAGTAGTAAGGAAATTATGTTTATCGCGCTACCTTAACGTGTAAAGTGCGAGTGGCTGTCACTGTTTGATTAATTTCGCGTTTGTTATCTTGTGACTTTTGATTTACTAATTACTTTTTTTTATTACCCCAAGGCACGACTTGACTACACACATTATTGAATCTCCACTCAAACCGTTTTGTTATTTAAGTTACTATGACAGCAATACTACATTAAAATAGTATAAATAATACAATCAATTTTCTAATTTCCGTTCTCATTCCTGTCTTTATGGATGTCGTTCTATCAGACCTCTATTTGAAATGTTTATAAATTGATTGAATTTCAATAAATGTGGGATTAAATTTTACCTATGGTGATCTCGTTTTTGGTTTTATTTCTATTTGAACTCAGTTTAAATTAGCAGGTGTGTTATTTAAAGAAAAGAGGTGTTGAAAAAGAAGCTATATCGTGAAGAATCAATTCGCTTTCATTTTACGTATTAAACTTGCAGGTGTTGCCATCGTCCACTCCTAATTAACGGTTAAAGGTTATTTTATGCTGAAAGGAGGCCTGTGGCGTGCGGAGCAAAGATAATGATAATATTTAACACTTGAATTTATTTAAGTATTCACTGCATCAACACGTTCTTCCTTTCCTGAACGCGCGGCAACGAAAAAAGATACCGCCTTATGATAATATTTTTTATTATATTGAATACTAAGCTTATTTAAATTTGTAGAACATTTTGTACTTTGTATTATTTATTACTCACTGTTTAATGAAAATCAGTATATTATTATTATTTGTAGTACTGTATGGTAGCGGCTACTTTTTTTTTTTGTGTGTCTTAGTTGTTAGCCTCATCTGAGTCATCTGGCTATGACAACTTTACCTGGACTGTGGGTGAGCGCTGAGGGCTCTCAACCCGTAAAAGTTAAGCGACCGTTTCGGAGGGCACCCCCTGTGGGGTACGGACCTCGGCTCGGGGAGTCGCTGGCAAAGTGGGTTCTCCCACGTTTATGATTTGAACGCGATACGACTTCCGACCTCGACGGCGAGGGCGGAATCGTGGATAATTCTTTGTCAGGGCCGCGCGGGCTGTGTATGCCTCCGTTTGGGCGAGCGTAATATTGTCGTCGGGTTCGTCGAGTATTAATCGCGGTTGACGGATCGCGGATATTTTAGATGGGGTATAACTAGACGCCCTATCCACTATGGGATTAGGGTGAGTGACGGCAGAGTCGAAGTAGCGGCGAGAGCACTGCTTCATGTACTGCCGGATGGTCGGCAGGCCGAGATCTATGTGAAGATCCACATTGCGCATATACCACGGTGCTCCCGTCGCACGGCGCATAAACCTATTCTGTAATGTTTGCAAACGGTGTAACCGGAAGGGTTTCGCTTGTGTAAACACAACGCTAGCGTATGTCATGATGAGACGTACGCAAGCGGTGTATAATCTAACTTTGCTACTAAGTGATAGCTTGGCTTTGGCATGCAGCAAGCTGTGAAGGCGTCCTAACACTAAAGCTGCGCGTGCCCGGACTCGCTTTATGTGAGGACCGAAGGACAGACGATTGTCAAGGGTGACGCCGAGATATTTAACCTGTTTAGTCCATGGGATGGACTGGTCGGACATTGTTATTTTTGGGAAGGAAGCCATTGGATGTAGGCGATCCGTCCACCGGTGGAACATGATCGCTTGGCTTTTCGTGGGGTTGATAGTAATTCTCCACTTCCTAGACCATTTATCTAGGGCAGTAGCCGCTCGTTGGAGATTACTGATTACTGTCTCTATAGAACGACCTGCATAGAAGATGGCAGTGTCGTCGGCGAATAGTGCAGTTTGCACATTCTTAAGCTGAGGGATATCGCTGGTGTACAGCGTGAACAAGATTGGCGAGAGCACCGATCTCTGGGGGACGCCGGCTTTTAATGAATGCGGTGCGGAGAGAGTACCTTCTACCCTGTAGCGGAAGCTACGATCGGTTAGAAAGTCCCTAACTATTATAACTAAGTAACGGGGTATACCTAACTTGATTAACTTGAATATAAGGCCATTATGCCAGACTTTGTCAAACGCTTTTTCTACATCGAATAGTAGCATACCCGTGAAATAGCTATGTTGTAGCTTTACACTGGCATACTCGACTATTCGATGTACTTGCTGTACGCAAGAGTGTTGCGTGCGAAAGCCGAATTGAATCGGCGGGATAAGGGCGTTAGCCTCTGCGTATGTTCTTAGGCGGCTAAGAATTACGCGTTCGTATATTTTTGCAAAACTATTAAGTAAGCTAATAGGGCGGTACGAGGAAGGTTCGGTACGCTTCTTGCCGGGTTTGTGGATACCAATTACCACGGCTTGTTTCCATTGAGATGGAAAGATACAGTTAGTTATTGCGGCGTTAATTATAGATGTTAATATAATGAGTAATGAGAGAGGGAAGAGTTTAATTACTCTGTTTGAAATGCCATCCGAACCTGGAGATTTCCTAGGGAGGAGGGCCTTGACAATCGTTCCCACCTCGTCAGTTGTTACTGGCGGGGTAGGATCGTCGGGTGTGTCGGTAATGGTGGGTGTACGCGACGTACAACGCTCCACCTCGCTATTGACTAGTTCGGTGTGTCGCGCGTCTATGTTTTGTGTGCTTGACGTACATTGCTACTCAAGGCTAGCAGCCAAGCATTCGGACTTTTCTTCGTCCTCGAACGCAGGCAGTTTTTTAGGACGGGTGAGTGGAGGCATAGTGGACACTGTGTCCTTTTTGAAGGAGCGGGCTAGTTGCCAGTAAGCGAGGTGAGATGGCTCAAGCTCGCTTAGCGTGGCATCCCATCTGTTTTGCCGAACTTCTTGGACAGCCTGTTTGACCGCCCTCTGCAATGACCGCATTCGAAGGCGGTTGTCTTCACAGGGGAAGCGGTCATAGGCTACGAATACTACCAGCCTTTATTTTGTTTATGGGTGTCGTAAACGGTGATTGCAGTCTTTAAATTGACCTGCGTCAACTCCATCTGATGCCGCCTGGTCAACAATAAAAACTCCTTGGAAATGTTGATGAAGACTGAGGTAAAAGCGACAGGTGACCGGTCATATTTATTGCCAATAACTTTTATAATATGTAAGATTGAAGTGGAGTACACATTGCACCTACGTCAAGTAAATGGGATGAGAGCAAGATGATTATTTATTAGATGATCTATTTTAGGAATGACCAGAATATTAAAAATATTTTCAGTAATGAACCCAAATATGTGTGTATATGACTTGAATGCATTTTATACAAATGTAATATTTGAACGACTGACCCAAAGAAGTTATTAATCCAAATTTCGTGATATTAAGCTTAATTTGGATTCTATATGCCTACATTTATGTGAGGTATAATAGTTTAAGTATGTCACGTAGCTGTAAAGTATATGGCTGTCTTTAAATTGAAGATGGAATTATAATATTGTTCAATCAGCTTCTTTCCAAATTTACACAGGATTTCTAATAAGGTTTTACGGCTATTAAACTTTTACTTACGATAACGAACTCGAAGTTTTCCTAAGTAGTTTAAATAGTCCGCGTAAAGCTGTCAAAGCCATCTGCGGCTAACAGCTAAAAACACACAAAAAAAAAACTAACTAGTTTTTTTTTATTAAATATTTATGTACAAATCAGCACATAGCAAAGGACACCACGACTGTTGATATTTTTTTCATTTTCTAAATTGATTTTCCATTGTTAATAGTAATCGGAGTACTATGGAATGGCTGGATGGAACAAAAAGCATAACTAAATAATTTATATGTCTGTTAGGTGTAGTCAAAATTTATTTCCTCGGATGCTTAATAGTTTAATATGAAGCTTGGTCCACAGTGAAACTGCCAATATCCCAAAAGAATATACTTACTACCTTATTTCATTGCGTTCGAATTCATTCTTGTAGTATATTTCTTTCGATAAAACAATGCGTATCGATCATTATTATATCTGGAGTAATAGGAGTAAACTACTTTAATCCTATTATAACTGTATTTGAACCGAAGTAGCTGATAATATTCAACGAGGCAGATTGTACTCGACCGCAATTCAGGTTAGGTACTATTGGGTATTGCGTTTGTTATTTATATATGATTGGTGATTTATATATGATATACATATACTGTATCAATATATTGCCCATGATTGCAACTGTGAAATGATTCTTTTTTTGTGCCGTACTATGGCATGGTCACACTCATTAACTCCGTTCGCGGCGACGAAAAGAACAGCGCGCGACCCCATAGATTTTTTTTGTGTGTCTTAGTTGTTAGTCTCAGATAGCTATCACAAGTTTACCCGGACTGTGGGTGAGCGCTGAGGGCTCTCAAGCCGAAAAACCCATAGATCCGCCCTATATGTACTTAGCCACGCCGTGCGAGCGGGCCACCGGGACGCGGTCTTTGTCGGTGGCCAACTGTGAGTAGCGATATCATGTTGTTATTTCATCACGTTAATGCTGGAATTGAAAGTAACGATAGTTTTGGACTTAAAAATTTCGCGATAGATATTGCAAGATAAAGCGTACAGCTAATATTCTATAAATAATCGATTAATTTGGCATGAGGTTAGAAATGCGTAAATAAATTAAGTACAACTCCATTCGTGCGTTTGAATATAATAATTGCAATGTATGTATCAAATTCATGAAGTCATGGTCACAAATGAAAGTTAAATCCAATTGAATTTCAATATATTATAGTTTCTTTTTTGCTTTATTATTTTTATTTAAGAAATAAATGAAAATGAAAGGTGAAGCGTATGTTTTCATGCTGATCAGAGCATTAAGTCTAACTACCACCGTGATGTGACCTCGTTTTTGTTTTTAGTCGTCTCTAATGAAAAGAGGAAGGGAAAAGGAAGGGGCCGTAACTGTATTTGTTTCGCAGGGTAATTTTTAGGAAATTTCTATATGTTTAATTCTATCATTCTCTATAAATTATTTGCTAAATCGATGCAATTTAGTTTCAAGGGTTTATCTTTGCATAGATAAACTGAATAGATAGGCTTAGTGAAACCCACCTGGTTATTAGTTTATTTATTGTAGTCAAATTTTCATTAATATCGATGATTTGAAACTCCATGAAACGAAAAATCTTCACTAATATATCCTGTCTTTCTTTCTTTAAATCTTATACGGATCGTATCTCCAACAAGGACCGTATAAAGGCATCTGTCTGCCTTCTTCCTCTTCATGGAAAACTGACCATCAATACCTACCCTCGAACGAAGATATTCTCGTAAGAGATAATATTAGAATAAGTTCGGACACAATAATGGACTAAATATGACTTGAAACAGTTTAAATTTTTTAGGTATAAACAAATATTTTGTATAATTGATTGAATTAGGCGATACACGGCGGCAATTCATAATTATTATAAAATGGAGGATAGGAAGGAAGAACCACCACTTTTCCACGGATAATCAATATACCGCACACCTCAAGAAAGGAAGGAATACGGGATGGGATCAAAGTGAAATAGGATATAAAGGAATCTTATTCCTGTGATGAGCACCCTTCAGAACTTCAACTTGCAATTTTTCACAGAACTTCGAATAATGATTCGAATCGAATAAAGAATCCTGCCTCTCCTTCATTTTATAAAAATATTTTGTAGTTTATTAAAGCTGCACAGCTGGCTTAGATTTAGCCTATATGGATATTCAGCATTAACTGTTACTGTAAGTACAATATACAGACAAAACACGATATACTGTTGTTTCGTGATGTAACCTCCGTTGTTCTTCATTTCTGCGTGTAAATCAGTCACACTCTATTTTGAGAGCATTATATTATGTTTGAATTACAAGCAGAGCATTCCTTTTGGTCGTACGTCAAACTGATTCGCGACAGTTAAGTTTTTGAGGTATACGTTCGTGACACCACGTCTTTTGTTACAAGTAGATAGTCCGCATCGTGATGGATTAAGTATACAGTTCACTATCCCTTCACAACTCTTACGTTGTGTCGTTCAATGAAATTAAGGGATATAAGCATAAAATCACTGTCGAAGAAATCACGAGTCCAGCCAGCGTGGTGTAATAAATCAATTTCCCTCCCATTGTATAGGACGTCCGTGCCCTGAAGTGACACGTATATGAGCTAAATAAGAAAATAGTGCTCTATTGTAATAACGCATCCATTTTACTTTTTGGAAGATAACTTCACTAAGGTTCCTACTACCCTTGTATTACGAGAAATTTAACGGAAACGAATTACACTTTAACTCGAAGCAACAATATGTGGTTTGTATAAAGCATTGTCATTTATGAGAATCGAACTCATAGCAGTGTTCGATATATTAACCATTACGCCATCTGTGCAGGTGTAATATGTAAATCTATAATAAAAGATTCTTCTTAGCTAATGCTAATCCAATCATTATTATAGTTATGTGGTTTGATCAACGCTAGTAATTTCCTAAATTATCACATATGATGAGCCCAATAGCGGATCAAATATGAGCATATGTAGTCTAATAGCCTAAATAGTGACTGTCTATACCGACTATAGTCAGTTTTATTCCCATACAGAGCAACTCTGTGGTTTAGAAAATAGTTATTTTGAGTCTCTGTAATTTTCATACCTTATAAGGATTTATTTATTCTTTGGTTCTGTGTTTCTATCTTTGATTCTATTTAAAAGTTATGAAAGAGGGTATGAAAGAGAGTATTGGTGTAAAGATGCGAAAGGGAATGCTCCGATGGTTCGGACATGTGGAAAGAATGCCGAACGAACGTCTGGTTAAGAAGATATACAATGCGAAAGTGAGAAGATATAGGTACTGGGGGAGACATAGACTAACCTACCTAGTAGACCAGATCGGTCATGTACTGAAGGAAGGTTGAGTCAAGAGTCTCCGAAACCGGCGAGCGTGTATGAAGAGAATTATGAATGTTGAGGAAGCGAGTGAAGTATGCAAGGATAGAGTTCTCTGGCACTCTGTTCTCTTTGCCTACCCTGCAAGGGGGCGTGATGGTATGTATGTATGTACTTATGTTACTCCGAACTTTGAACCTGACATATTAGCCCCGTTATTACGTATTCGTGCTTACGAATAATAAATGCGTATGAACTGAATTAAAACACTAATATAATATAGCCGGCGATAAATATTGCACACCGACCCTTGGAAATAGGCAATCGACTAATTTCGGGTTTGTAGAGCATTGTCCCTGTCGTATAGTGATACGAGTACTCGTATGTGTGACGTCGCACGAAGCTTTAACACTTCCATCTATTTGGAACTGCTAAAACTTTATGACTATTTGTTATCAAATATAATATACGTATTCTATAATATCAATATTATTCTTAATTGCTGCAATTTTAACAATTCTATATATATTGTTATTTGACTGAACGCGACCTTTCACTCTTACATTTGTAAAACGACTGGCAAACGTCACACAGGAAGTGTGCAACAGAGACAACGCTAAACGAAGTCGAAATTAACCGATTACTTTCAAAAGACCGATGTGCAATATTTATTACCGGGTACTACATTAATATGCGCCTTATCACCGTTTAAGTACATAAAACATTATACATAAAGTAATCAAATGAAGTATGATAGCAATACAATTTAATTACGTAATACAAGACCTGTAGTTGCATAAAGCAAAAAGGCAATACGAATTTCAATAAGCGAGTTACCATAAGCGTTCATTTATACCGTAATAGGAATAAACATTACATACATTAGTCATGGTGATATATGCCGCGTAAGAATCGTTTCGCTTTCAGAATCACGAGTTTTGCTCTCGAAACGACGGCTAAGGCGCATTATGCATGTAACACACTTCGCTTGCCTGTGAACTAGACTGTAAATATGTAAACAAATGCATGCTTGTTTATAAAAAAAAAAATAACAAACTAACATCATATTTTGACTTTTCTGGTTGAAAGAATTCTGGTATGAAGGGTAATAATAAAATATAAGATTTTTTATTAATTATTTACCCGTGTGGTAACGGGGTGAGAATACAATAATTGTTATCGCTTACTTGCCTATGGGATTCGTAAAAGTCATTTAAGAATCTCACCAGGCTATTCCGGTGGGGTAGCATCTCTTTGGAATTATATAACACATCACTATAGTTCAACCCGCTTGCCAAGTCTGACAATTACAACACTATACCTTCATTTACGGAAGAGGCCTAGTTCTACCAATGAGCAACATAGGGCTGAATGATGATGATTAATTATTAATTAAGCCGGCAGTTAGCTTAATGTGTACATGTGATATTAAATGTTTTCATTTTATTTGAACACCCACTTCCCGAGGAATTTATAATAACATCAACATTAATAACATCCACAATACATTAATCATCATTTTTGTTATCTCAATAGTTGCTATGTAAACGGCAACTGCGTAGAATGCACGATGTCACATTTACCAAATTTTATCCGATTTACTCACAGTTTTAGTTACCGCTCCACTCTCATTAACTATAGATAGGATAATATTACATAGCAGGCTAAGAATATATTGCTTACACATATAAAGACATTTAAAAGAATTGTGTAATGTCTACATTGCTATTTATGGAATGGAATTGATATAAAATAGTATAAAAGAACCAGCCGTATAGATTTCTAATCAATATGCTATGTCCATACATCTTGTTTGTACCTTTCGTTTTATCAATGAAATAAATCACAATGCTTGTACAGACCGCAAAACGCTTTTTTATATGCAAGTTGTAAAGGCTATAACCATACAATACATTGCACTAATCTGTTTGACATAGACCCTAGCATTGATTCACGGATTTGTAGACGAAACTAAACAATAAATTGAAATAAATACAAAATTTAAACAAAAAATCAAATTATATTCTAAAACTTTACTTGTAAAGTTGAGATTGAAATAAAAGGTACATAATAGATGCGTCGTCGATATGCCCATGCGCTATTCCGTTAGCCACTCACCTGCCACGCGGTTCTCTAGTTATGCTAATAGTTTAAACACAGCTCGCTCTTAGCACGGAGTATTGAGAACCATAGAAATAAGTTCACTAGAATGTATAATAGACCGTATTTCCTTATATGTAAATGCGTACTAACAATATTTTTCTATCAAAGCGGTTCTTGCAGATCTATTAGGAATTGAAATGACTTTAAGAAAATATGCGTATGCAAATGTATTTGTCAAATAGATAAGAATTTCGCTAAATATATTTTGTCCGTTTTACGAGCTCAAATCGGTATTAAAGTTATTACAATCTTCATATTAATTTGCTATTGGGATATTTCTTATCTAGTGTAGCCGTTTTATATCTTTGTATGTAAATATTCTGTTATGTGAACAAAACTGTGGGTGGACGCGAAACTTTAAAGGAAATCGATTGCGCGGTACGTGTTTGAATCGAATTCTCGACACCGGGGTTAAATATGCGCGGATCGAATAAGATGTTCCCTAGTTTCATTTACGGTCCTGGTGAGATCATTTTATCTGTATGTGAATACGTGAATCGTGCATAACAATTTAATTGTGCAATGCGATTATATTGATTATTTTTTATTGCGCAAAATTTTAATATATACTGAATAATATATTGACTGATTTTGTTGCTTTTAATTAGAATATAGTTTTAAGATACGACTAGTGGTCATTTGTCAATTATAAAACCATAAAGCGCTTTTTGGTGCTATAGTACCTATTATAATATGTAATTTATCATTAGGATAGTAGGCATTAAGGTAGGTAATCTCTACTATTGACAGTGCTTTTCTCACATACAGCCACAAATGGTCTGCCTTATTCAGGGTAATATAACACTCACAAAAAATCGGTGTCTCAGTTTTCTACGTTTTGTTTCACATCTCCACTATTGTTTGCGATCCTCTTCGAAAATTAAAGAAAACTGATGTATTACGTATATTCATTAGATAGAAAAGTATACGGACTTGTTTTCAGTAGTCATCTCTTTCTGTGATGTTATCTAACTTATACCTCTTAAGTTATTTATTATGATACAACAAAAAATTATATATCATGACACGTATTAATCTTAAGTATGTCATCATCATCATCATCGCCATCCTGCTTTTATCTGAATTACTTGGGGTCGACGCAGTATGTACTCTGCTTTCATCATACATACATATTACAATAATTATTGACTTTAGTTTTATAACTGGCCGCCTGCCAGACGTCAATATTAGTATATCACCATACGAACAAAAAATAAATAAATTAATGTTATTATAGGTCTCATAGGTCTCTTTCCGTGTGGTGACGGAGTAAGAATACTATTCACCACCCCATATCTTACCCGTGGATGATCGTATGAGACGACTAAGGGATATAAAAGGCATATAACATCTATGCGAGAGAAGGAAAACTCGAAACAAAACCCTATACCAACACGTCTGACCAACGCGGTATAGTAGGTTAATCGCCCTCCCATTACGGAGGAGGCCTGAGCCCAACAGTGGGACACTTAAGGGCTGTGATGATGATGATCATGATAGGTCTCATAAATCAGACTGTTTTTAATCGCATTTATTATCATATTATAGATATTTAAACAGCAAAAAATATCTGTAATTAACAATAATGTAATTTGTAATTCAAAGCGGTAAATTATTTTTCTAATGAACAGTTAAAATTCGACTGTTACGGATCACGAAGCGTGCCATTGTGTGATCTACAGAAGCCATTGCCGCGAGCACGAGAGACGTCTTATTAAATCAACTCAAATTGCTTGTATTTTGTTGTTCATATCGAGTTCATCTCTCATCGAGACGTGAAATCGATCATTAGTGTACCTACCATTCGATTTGTGTCGTAACTTCACAGTTCACACTGCGGTTTTCGTTGTGATATTCGCGGTAGTAAATTTATTGTTACAAATAGTACCGTTATTAATCATTACGTTTGTAGGTGTAATATGTTACAGCATTGTATTCTACAGAATATAATGACTTCAGTTGAATTGGACTCCATCTTTACTTATAATATTACGTCTTATTTTCTACAATGAAATTCTTAATATCAAAATTTAGTTAGTAGTTAGTTTAATCAATCTAGCCACCCCTTATTTGTAAATACCTGAATGAGCGATTTCTTTTTGTAAGTTTTGTTTTTTTTTATAAATATATAAGTTTCGGCGTATATTTAGGTACAAATATAAAATGTTTTCAGTAGTATATATAGTAATTATCTTATCGATATAACAAGAATATGAATTGTTTATTTACAATAATTGAAGTAGTAAGAACAAATAAAAATAAATGAAATAATGAAAAAGAAAAATGAAAAATTTTAAAAAGAAAAAGAAAGGCTAGGAATAGAATTGAGGCTGCCTGGATTAAAGAGCTGTTCGTTTTCCTAAATGAACTATTTCTATTCTTGATGTCAGTAGCTCTTACTTATATACATACATTTAATTCCATAGTCGAAAACACTGATTAAACGATTATCTATAAATTGAATCCTTAGGAATGTAATTGTTGACCAAGCGTCAACAGGTGAAGTAGGTCCATACATACATACATATCATGCCATATCCCTTGCAGGGTAGGCAGAGAGAACAGAGTGCCAGAGAACTCTATCCTTGCATACTTCACTCGCTTCCTCAACATTCATAATTCTCTTCATACACGCTCGCCGGTTTCGGAAACTCTTGACTCCACCTTCACTCAGTACATGACCGATCTAGTCTAGGTAGGTGAGTCTCGGTCTCCCCCGGTACCTACATCCTTCCACTTTCGCATTGTATATCTTCTTAACCAGACGTTCGTTCGGCATTCTTCCCACATGTCCGAACCATCGGAGCATTCCCTTTCGCATCTTTACACCAATACTCTCTTTCATACCTACTCGCTCTCTTACGTCGTCGTTACGAATGCGGTCGGTCAGATTTTCCATAGAGATAGCATTTCGACCGCATTAATTTTACTTTCATACTCTTTTCTACATACCCAACTCTTGCTTCCATACAGTAATGTTGGGACAAGCACTGCGTTATGTATTGCTACACGTGCCTTCTGGCTGAGGTGGTGGCTACCGAGAAGTTGTCCCAAAGCTCCGTTCACTCTATTTCCCGCATTCACTCTTCGCTCTATATCAGTGGTGTACCTTTCATCTCGGCTAAATCCACATCCAAGATATACAAATTCATTCACTTGCTCTAGTAAATCATTATCTATTGCTACTCTTACATCTGGTCTAGCTTCATCTCTTTCAAAGACCATTATTTTGGTTTTGCTCACATTCACGCGTAGACCCCTTTTCTTACAATCTTCTGTCATTGTGTCGACTAGGATCTGCAGGTCAGTCGCTGAATGTGCCAGCAGGACTGCATCATCTGCATAGAGCAGAGCAGTGACCACTGAGTCGCCCGTCTGGACTCCCACATTCATATCGTTCATCCTTTGGAGTAGTAGTAGGTCCAGGTCAATATAAAGCAATTAGGCGACATCCACGAGCAAAGTAAGGGTTGGTAGTATTTGTGGCCACTACCACACAGAAAATGGGCCTTATGATCATTGGCACATTATTAGTTCATCTCATATTATACAGAAGATAAATCTATAAAATTAATTGCAAGATTTATTGTAGACTTGAATGAAAAACAGATCCATATGTATCCATTTCATAGATGACATAACTTAAGAAAGATATTAGAAGAAGCCATATTAGCGAATTTTACATTTAATGTAATACACCATCAGTGTTTTTATTCATTTTGCACGGAAGTCACGTCTATCTTGGTTCGCTTTGATAAAAATAGTTTTTTTCACTTTCCATTCGATGCTTGTGTTAGTAATTCGATTAGCGGTGTATATTTCGTGAATTGGTATTTGTACCGTTTTACCCGTTAGCTCACGAGCACTCAGAGCAAATTTTGACTCGTGCATGTATTGGTAATGGAGATAACTAGGTAATCCAGTGAGTTTTTAGAAAAAAAAAACGACTAATATGAACGGCTATTACAGCGGGCGTGATTTTCAGACGTGATGATATCTTTTTAGAGTGCCTTTTATGATACAGCCTACTAAAAAATACAGACCAAATGCGAGTTGGAATCGCTCACAAAGGTACATCATAATAATCGCCGAAAGCACTTCTTTTATGGTTTATAAATTTATTTTTAAAATAATCTACATTCATTATTCTTTTTTACAGCGGCAATATAGATTACTCTCTAAACATTTTAAATACGAACGAACGAACGTCGGGTTAAGAAGATATACAATGCGAAAGTGGAAGGATGTAGGTACCGGGGGAGACCGAGCCTCACCTACCTAGACCAGATTGGTCACGTACTGAAGGAAGGTGGAGTCTCCGAAACCGGCGAGCGTGTATGAAGAGAATTATGAATGTTGAGGAAGCGAGTGAAGTATACAAGGATAGAGTTCTCTGGCACTCTGTTCTCTCTGCCTACCCTGCAAGGGATATGGCGTGATGATATATATGTATGTGTAAATTTTAAATATTTATCTCTCTGTAGTGTCAGATAAATGTTGACTCAAAGGTCTTAAGTACTGAGCCATAATTTCCAAAACAACCGAAAATAAAAATGTGTCGCTATCGCTTACTTTTTCGTAGGAATCGTAAAAACTGGCTAGCTGAATACGAAGGAGATGGCTGCAGCAGCGTCGTGCTAAGAAGCTCATAACATCAAAAGATCGCCCATACGCTTGCCAAACGTGGTGATTATGGCGGCGCCTTGATATGTCCAATCGGTCATTGGACAATGATATATATATATATATACAGGATGATGAATGGGTCGCCAGATCTATTAGGTTTAATAATATACATAACTTATCTTTCAAGATGCACACCAAAACAGGCAGCCATTCTTCGCAATCTCAATTTCGCTTATAGTCACATTCTCTTTATCCCATAACAGTTTCCTTTAGTCATATCTTACAATATCTGCGAGCAAAGAATGACTGGTGATACATTTCAGTCATTGTCCACTTCCTCACATATAATTGGTTATCGAGTTTTTACTCTCGTTTTAGCAAATATTACGGTAGTTGTGTGTACTTGGAAATAGGCGTGGATAGTTTTTATACGAAAACAGTAACCGGTCGTAGTTGATCATGGCAGACTTTCTTATGAATCGTATTCTAAGAAACGTATACTTTTAGGTCACTAAATAAGTCTATGTACGAGCTGTATTAGTTTATACGCATATTGTGTCTGTCAGTAATATGTCAAACGGATTTGTCGTAAACATTTTCTACTTGGATTGTATATGCAGGTTTACGTAGACAATTTAAGTTATGGCATTCTACTGTCTGTTTAATATGGATATTTTAATGTCTACCAGCTGCCTAAGTAATATTTTTACAGGCATAGTATAACAAACTGTGAACTGATGGATGATGTGTTCTTGACTATATTTTTGCCTTCTTTTTTATGCGAGGAAAACCTTTATGGCTATCCCAGCAGATGGAGGATTTATGCCGGACTCCCGGCGCAAGGTGCGGTGCCCATCCGTCGGACCTACTAAATCCTCACGATGTTATTTTTAACTGATGCCAGTGCCGAGAACTATGCTTTTGGGATTTATTTCTCTACCGCTGGCAGGTCTGGTTTCAAGGGCCCTGAAACCAGACCTTCCCTCTATAGACTCACGCAATACGTGCGAGCTTCTTTGGCTATATATTTTTGACCAAGATTGGTATCTTCTATCTAGCCCGAAGTGGTCTTCGGGCTATTTATTATTCTATCTCTCAAGGCCAAGAACCAAGCAAGATATAGGTACAACAAACAAAATTATATTGAATTCTGTTAAGTACTCTTGGAGAAAAACTTGAATGAACGTCATAATACAATTTTGTTATTTACAAACATTATGAGAATCGAGTTCATACGTTATATTTGTAATTAGATGATGAATGCTAGAGTTTCGCTGATTTCCTTAACTATAAAGACTGTAGAACTATAATTTCTGCTGTTGCCGTGTACTGATGAAGTAAAAATACAATGGCCACCCACCTCCTTTTCTTGTGGGTATCGCAAAAAAAAAATCGATATAAGCATATGCAAAACAAAAGAAGGAAAACTCGAACCTTGAACAACCTTGTTATAACCCGCTTCGGAAGCATGGCTAGCATAATGTAGTATACTAATTTCTCTGTTCTACTCGTAGAAGAAAAATCTTTCTATTAAATTACAAAATTTTTCTCTTAGGAATTCCTTTATAATATCTTTGACCTAATTATATGTTTCGTTGCACGATTGACTCATCACAACGTCTGATAGTTTATACTCGAGATTATAAACTCGCTAAGCATATTGGGACCCCTTCAGCAAGGTCCGACAGGTAGTCGTCAATCATCGTGACTCGTTCGGGATGTCGTGTCGTGATTGTGGCCCACCCAATAGGCGTGCGCGCATAACTGTTACAGCGGTCCGATGTAAGCTTTGAATAAATTTATTCTCCTTAGGTAATGTTAATTATTGTTTAAGTAAAGGCATGTGGCGTTAACTTTGTGGGCAGGCCAATGGTCTGACACGCTGTTGAATCCACGGGAAGCTTGTCTGACATTTAAAAGGTAAAATAAATCTTAAATTTTATGGCTATCGTTTGATTTAACGGTGAAGGTAACTATCATGAGTAAAACTTATATGTACCTAGTTCTAGAAATAAAACAAACTTTTGTCAGGTTTTGTGAAATTAGATTTTTGTAAAGCACTTAAATCTACCCTTAGCGCGTTCAATTTCAGTGCTCCACCCGTTGGCTTACCTATCTTAGTTGTATTCTGAGCAACAAATTAGTCCAATGGCCATGAATTAATAATTAGAGGATCCTATACTCTACAATTTATTAGTATTATAGTTTAAATAGACACATATTCTGTCCAATTACTCACTATGTAGACTGATGGCGTAGTGGTTAAGACCTCCCGTGCCAGTGCCATAGATTCGATTTTGTGCGATCCGCAAAGTGTTGTTCTGAGTCTGGCTATAATTTGTCTGCGTTAATTATATGATTGTAAAGTCCCTCGCAATCCAAGAATTATTTTCTTAGTATCTTTTGTTTAAAAAAGTGTAGTAATTTACGAAAAAAAAACTGAATAAACCACGCTTGATTATACTAATTTTCTCGTGGAATGTGAATTTATACACACCATGCAACTCCATTATCCGTGAACATCACCCACCTCGTTTCCATTTATTGAAATTAACGCGTGTGGGTAGATAGACAATTTGTATATTGAGTATTAATTGCTCCCGCTATTTTTATGGTACATGCTGCGTGGCGTCTTGTAACGCCAGATTTATAACGTAACATATTTTTTTTAATATAAATTATAGGGTACATAAAAATTGTAGGTTATGTTTGCCTATTCTCAATTTGTTTCTGCTTAACTTCTTCATGTTATAGTCATGACATATTACATTGATGATTGATTTGGATATGGTAATTAAGCACCTCATCTAGTACATACATGTTCTAGCTGCCTGCTCGAGTCTCGTACGCTCGTTAATTATAAAAAAGCTATATGGTAATTTGAACCACATTTCTCCTTTTAGGGCCTCTTCAATAGGAATCCTAACTGAAGTGATTTTTGGAATGGATGTTTAAAATATTTATGTCATCATTAATCACGACGTTTAATTCCAATATATTGTTCTTTAAAATTTGAACATACTGTATTTTTTTTTTCCATACTATCGTATGTTTGGGCTTATGTCTCCCCTGACACGATCAGGGGCCTTATTTAGCGTGTTAGATTAGATTTAGAAAGTGAAAAAAGAACAGAAAGTACAAACAATAAAGTACATAGAGAACATAAATATTAGATTAAGGTTAAATAGAATACAGAACATATATAATAGAAAAGGTAGGAGAAAGAGCATTACATGTTAACTTAAAGTTAGAGAAATAATTATATAAAGTTTTCTTATTAGAAGTAAAGAAAGTTAAGTGAAGCGAAAGGAAATAAATGATACAATGTAGGAAATTAGAACTAGATAATGAGGGAGTAATATTAACTATTATTATTATTATTTATATATATATATATTTTTTTTTAATTTTTTTTTTTTATTATATACTTTTTTCTGAACATACTGTATTAAAATAGTTTGTGTTAGGTACACAAACTACTTTGGTTAAAATTTCAAATTGAAATGTTTCTTAAGAGGAACGTGTAAGTTTACAAAACTCTACTATTATAAAATATCATCAAAATTTGTGCATTAGTTTACCTTGAAACAGCTTTTTATCCCTTTACACCCTATAGTCGTCCTTTTTGACACCCACAGAAAAGAATGAGGCACAATTCAAATCTAGTAAATGAGATATACTCGTACATAAATTTTAAAAACTTAAGTTATGTCCCTATTCGGTTTAAGTATAGTACAATGATGTACTTTCTTAGATACGGTATGATTAACTTTCCTAATAATAATTTTAATCAAATGATTGAAACTTTATATTAATGAATCAATTGTCTAGTAAAGAATTATTTTGGGGTACAACTATAAGAACACATTTCTTTATAATAAAGATGAGTGCAATCCCAATAGTGGGACGTATATAAAGGCGCTGCAATTAACCTAATAATTCAAAACTTAAGAATCGATATTCATATATTTATCTTTACTTCAACAGGCAGACAGGTTTAACACTAGTTGCGGACCGGTCGAATGGCCTCGTTTTACCGTAACCAACTTGATGGATTTGTTGTTTAATAAATCCATTACTTTATGATTTCATATTATTAATGTTGTATAAACTCTAAACTATGGGTTTGATGGCGTGTTAAATTTTATATTATAAGTTTTGTAATTCTATTAATATATGTAAACGAAGTGTTATAATACGTAAGTTTGTATGTACATATTTTTCTCACTTATTCACGCAATAACATTGTAATTGATTTAAGTGAGATTTGGAATATGTATAATTAACTTGTAATTAACAGTCAAAACTGATTCCCTGACTTTAAACAATTAATTGTGAATCGCACAAGGAATTCTTTGCTAAGGGATGAATTTTACGTCCATCGGCACGACGCTTCGCCGCTATTTAGACTACTATTTTGCACAAGTAAGTGTTATTTAGTGTTTCAACAGGTTCTCTTCCCCTAATACATGAGACTAAGTTGAATCATAGGTCGAAATATGGGAGGTGTTAGTCTTGTGCCTATCCATTCAAGGATAAAAGCATTACATTGAAAATATCTTATAAAAGCGCTATTTCGTCACGCTCACTGTATTTTATGATTATACTATATTGATGATGATGATGAATAATTCTAAATTTATCTGGTGTGCTTAGAATAATGTTATTGATGTAAGTCTCTTAAAATAATTCTTTCTTTTCTGCTATAAAAAAATACTAAATTTCAGCTTACCTATATTTTTCTAAAGAGTAATTAACCCAAATTGAGCAAACGTTTTTACGAAGACCTTTTAGGAAAGCGGTAAAATTGTTAATATCTATTATAAAATCAATTGGCATTTATGATTATATATTTCCAATAAAATGGCTTCCTGTGGTTACATGTCTAAGGTCTGTCTCATAATGATCATTTACACTCATAAATTTACTTAAATTATAAAGTAATTAAATTAAATTCGTGTGATAGGTGCCTCAAAACTGAGAACAAACATGAAATATTTTTTTTTATTACTTACTATTTATTTGTGGGACACAACACTTGTTTATCGTAATGACGGTGATTGTCTACAGGAAAATACTCATTAGCCAAGCAACGATGCACATGCGCTGCGTTTAAATAATATTATCGCTATTTTTGTAGAAATTATAAAGTTTTATGTGTAAATTGTTCATTTAAATTAAATAAAGAAATACAAAGGCATTGACAATGTGATCAGGGCGTGAATATAGGTGCGCCATTTGCGGAATACTAAATTAATATAAATTTTAATATTTAAGTATTTCTACAGTTTTTATTATAGATACGTATATGCACTATTATCCGTGTGGTGACGGAGTAAGAATACAATTCACTAAGGGACGACGACTAAGAGATATAAAACGCATATAACATCCATGCGAGAAAGGAGGGAAACTCGAATTCACCACCCCATATCTTACCCGTGGGTGATCGTACGAGATGATTAAGGGATATAAAACGCATATAACATTATGCAAAGAGAAGAAAAACTCGAAACAAAACCCTATACCAACACGTCTGACCAGTGTGGTATAGTAGGTCAATTACCCTCCTATTATGGAGGAGGCTCGAGCCCAACAGTGGGACATATATGAGCTGAGATTATGATATGCTCTATTTTCATGTTATTATATTCGTAATAAAATTTTTATATATTGAATGAATTTGGCATGATTCACAATACCCCGGTCAACTATCCGTCTTAATAACAGGGAAGTGCCATAAAATACATCGTACAATCGTTTACCGCCTTCTGAGCATACTTTGGACCCGATTTGTATTTAATTACATTGCTTCGACCGTTGGGTAATACGCCATCTTAATGTTTTAACTTTAAACCTAAGCACGCTTAAAACTCTTAACTCAATGCCATACAACTACCCAGATTGGGTTGGTAGGCATCAGAAATCGTTGTGACTGCCCATAAGTATAACGTTGGGTTTAGATTCAAAGTCAAAATTTATTATCTACGGCCATATCACCGAACCAACGAACCGATCACTACTTTTTTAATTTGTATAATTAATGAATTTTAATTGCCAAGGGAAATTGTGATGTTAAAACATCGACGACTATTTAAAAATAACTGTTACAAGCATTTTATGATGATAATTATAGGTAATAAACAATAATTATTAGTAATAAATAACAGTTAAGTTTGTAACAATGAATACATTGAACTTGTTTAGTTACCAAAAGACCACACATGATTTAGAATAATATGAAATAATAGTGATTTTATCGTGAATTATTTAACATATATACCATAGACGAATGCAGATTTTTAGATATACATATAATAATTATACTACACTATAGATAGTTTAATCTTCATATTTTTGGCTATAGGAATCCTTAAAAGAATTTTGAAGTGAAACTTCTAATGCGACTTCCAACAAGGTTGCGTTAAATGTTTAACACAATGGCACTCGAACGCATGCGCGTAGTATACTGTTACAGGCCAGCGCGAGCATTAGCAACGAGTAGCGTCCAATATTCCAACGCAAGAGGGAGAGATAAAGAAAGATACACAGGTAGAAAGTAGGAGAGAGAAAGAGTGAGTTGGTAGATCCCAAGCACATGCGCGTGGTATTCTTGCTATGCAGCGAAGTAAACAGTGTGAGTGTCGTGAAATTAGCTGAAATACGTACTTGTTTTTATTGATTACATTACGTAGTTGAAAATGATTGATCTCAAGTTTAGCGTTATTTTTCTAGTAAATCTATTATTTACTTTTATAACTTCTTCTATGTATTAAGAATGCAATTCATCACCCCTTCCTTTTCGAGTTTTATTTAGTAATTCACACGAATGGTGAAGATGTCATTTTGGCGTTCCAAAATGCCAGAAATTCCAAACGGCCCGTTGGCCATTGAAATACAATAAGCACGATCCAGGCGATCGGCTCAAAAGGCAGAAAAAGGACATACTATGGTCTATATTGTTCTGTATACGGGAACACATATACAAATCGCACCCTGTCAATTAAAAAGAAAACATGGTATAATAATAATTGTGTCACTACTATTGCAGTTTATAAATACTAATATAACTTTACATCAGGAAGCTGATGATTTAATTAGCTAATGTGGCATACCGCAAACCTATCCCTGTCAAGGCCACACTCTAAATATTTGATATACATAATGACCCTGTTCTATTGTTTTATAAATAGTTATATAGATCACATTGTTGCCATCATTACTATAAAAAAATTGGTTAAGTGCGAAGCGGGCACCGTTTTAAGAGTTCTGGAGATCCTTTATCGTGGTTCGCTCCAAGGAAACGTTTAAAAAGTAATTTTATCTACTTCTATTATTCCTACGTTGTGTATTTTTTTGCGACATTAAAAACATAAATCTTAGTAATTATTTATTTAAATAATAAATAATTATGAAATTCAAATTTGTAATGATACCACGTATATTTATTTGTATTATTATTCATGATATCAAACGGTATTTTTTTTTTTCGTACTTTATTTTGTGACTACGGAACCCTATGAAATATGGCATAGTTTTCTGTTTACAAATAATATAGTAAGTAGTACAACAATGCTTTTATTTTAGTATGTAAATTGCTATATTGTATTGAGTTCGTTAGCCTTGTTCGCTGAGCTAAAGCCAGGTGATACTATGTAGAATATTCTTATAGAGCTAAGCAAGAAGATTTGCATTTTAAACATTTAGTTTGATGAGTTCGAACGGTTTTTTTTTTGGTAATTAAAACGGTTGTGGATTTATTTAAGCGTAGGTGTGATTGAACTTCATAAAACGCAATAAAATTAAGCAATTGCTGTTCTATAAAAGATTTATTCAATTTAACTCGTATCGAATTAGTAATGAGTATGTAAGGTTTTCATTCATATATAATTGAAAATTAGGCAATTATCTCATATATCATTGTCAGTCATCATATCCCATAATCAGAGCATGGTTATGTTCTCGAAATAAGCACATCTCTTAAATTGTTGTTTCTTATATCTATGCAAGTGATAAAAGTATTAACGGATAGTTATTGATTAGTGATACATTTTTTTAAAGCTTAGTGATATATTCCTACGTATATTGGGCTCGTAATCGGACTAAGCCAGAAACTGGCTAAGACATCTCTAAGAGAATGGGCCTCTTGCATTCTGCTGAATGCCAAGTCTAATGATTATGGTATTTCTCCTCATTTGTGTTAAATTAGACTAACACAAGTTTAAAAATAGTTTTTTTTTATGACTTCTTTTAATGAGAATGATTTTGTCCTATTGAAAAGAATTTGGCATTATATTACGCTTATTAGACATTGTTTTATACGGTTTTATTCCACGTTTTTCACCCTGCTGTGTTATTATTATTTATATTATTTATCCCTGTCGGAAACCGCGGCCAATGTATTATTATTGAAAAGATGAGAGCTCGTAATTGGTATGACTGCCATGAAAACAGACATACATTATTTAATAATTATGACGTTAACTTAGATCGTATACGAATGCTGGATCGATTATAAATGCAAAATGATAAAATTTACTCTCTACATCTCCGTAGTTCGATGCGACGCGCTCAGCTCACGCTGTGCCATTGACCCACTACAGGTTTTTATGAGCATAACGGTGCGGCACACTTTATCTTTTATTGATAATAAAGTTAACGATTTTGACTGCACAGATGCTGTAGGCTTAACCAGTGACCCCTGGGACGGTTGATGTTTTTTCGATTCCCACCAAAAATAATTAAATAAATATTAACTATGCGGGCGGTTTAGTTTGCATATTATGATAAATATTAATTTCCGAAGTAAATTTTTATACGTCGTCAAAAGAATGTATTTTTTAAATGAGAAGTACCCTTTATCCCTTTCTGTAACTCTGATAATACGTGTGTAAAAGGTCCTTGTACATGAAAATTCAGTATCGGTTGGTAATTAATCACAATTATCATCATCACAGCTCATATATATTCCACTGCCATGCTTGAACCTCCTCTATAATAGGAATAAAATTGACCAACTATACCAAGCTGGGGTGGTCAGAGGGGTTGGTAAAGCGTTTTATTTTGAGATTTCTTTTTTTTGCGTGTATGATATTGTATGTAGCATCCGTGGCCAGACTGGCGGGTTAACACCTCTGCTTCTTTCTGCAATAAAAACGTGCGATTGTAAAATTATTACGTAGCACAGCAGATATTCATAAAACACGTTATTATAATAAGCCATATAAAAGATGAACAGTGTTTCACAACCGATATTTTATTTAATCGTTTATGTTGCAAGAACATCCAATATAAACATTTCATATTATTGATCTTGTTTTCTTGTTATCGCTTGATATTGTTTTTTTCTGTACTCTTTAATAAGCTTCAGTTATAACTAACTTTGTAGCTCTGTGTACTTGTAATACATTTAAAGAAATCACACCATACTTAATATATCAATATCGGTTTTGAATATGGTTATGAATATGAAATTATTTCGTATTATTCCGTATTATTCGACAGTTTCATATAGTATCGTATAATGGGATATTTAAGGAATTGCAGAAGAAAAATGCTAAGCATGGCGACTATTGAATTATTCTCCTTTGGAGAGTGAACAGTTTATGCTAACAGTTCGGCTAAAACTAAAAGGAATGATATCGTAACGCATCTCATCACACTAGACACCGACCTTATCCGAAATTATTCGAAACTTTTACATCGATTTTTCCGTGTGGTGACGGAGTAAAAAAGCAATTCGCCACCCTCTTTTACCCGTGAGTGATCGTAAGAGATGACTTAGGGATATAAAACGCATATAACTTATTTGCAAGAGAAGAAAACCTCGAAACAAAACCCTTCTGACCAGCGTAGCAGATCTATTTTCTTCCCATTATGGAGGAGGATCGAGTCTAACAGTGGGACATTAATGAGATGACATATTGAGATGATTTATATCGGTTTATATATCATCTCATTATCTCACCTTGGTTAGGGTTATCCGGTGGATACGATTACGTAACTCTATAACATCCCAAATTAAAGACCTATGAATATTTATTTCACATATTAAATTTTCCTTTTTACGCGATTTATTTCATTAAGAACACAGCTTGCTACAAACAT
Organism: Lymantria monacha; assembly: GCA_905163515.2. Classification (NCBI taxonomy): domain Eukaryota; kingdom Metazoa; phylum Arthropoda; class Insecta; order Lepidoptera; family Erebidae; genus Lymantria; species Lymantria monacha. Next base: position 23,205,228 of record LR991091.1, read on the forward strand.
GCAATTAACGCATACAAATTACACCCAGACTCAGAACAACACAACACTTTGTGGATCACACAAAGTAATGTCCTGCGTGGGAATCGAACCCACGGCACTGGCACGGAAGGTCAGTATCTTAACCACTACGCCATCTGTGCAGTTATAAATACAAATATGGAGTTGAAAAGGAAATTCTTATTCTATCGATAACGATCAAGCTATATAATATTTATAATCATGCTAATAAGCACCATATTGGACTTTATTACGCGTTGGTGTGACCGGGACAGTTCATACATATACTTAACTATTTCCAAATGTATAAATCAATAAGTTACCAATATATAATTGTTAATTTATAATGTTCTGTGTTAATATAAGTACAGAGATTTTAGGTTAGAAGACGTTATTGCCTGTATTTATATTGCTTGTAATATTATTATTGCTTATGGTGGCTATCCGTGTGGTGACAGAGTAAGAATACAATTCACCACCCCCTATTTTACCCGTGGGTGATCGTAAGAGACGACTAAGGGATATAAAACGCATATAATATCTATGCAAGAGAAGGAAAACTCGAAACAAAACCCTATACCAACACGTCTGACCAGCGCGGTATAGTAGGTTAATTTCCCTCCCATTACGGAGGAGGCCCGAGCCCAACAGTAGGACATTTATGGGCTGTGATGATGATGATGAAATTAAAAAAAAATCGAGAGTTTTCTTCAAATACGACACAAAGCTAGTCATCGGGATTAAATTTATAGGATACCTTTATAGAAGTCCGTTTATTATTTTAACGGGCTAGGATCTAGTCACATTGCGCCCGAATAGTTGCTATGGGAAGCTTGGCATGCGCCCCAAAAACTGTTGCCTTATTATCCCTCACCGCTAACATAACAAACAGCCATCGGCTAGGATTCATTGGCTTCGGTGTCCCATCCGGCGAGTTACGTTTTTAAATACTCCTAGCCTGCTATCGATGCCCGGGCAGCAAAGCGCTACAGTGTTGTTGCCGCGTTTATGTTTGATGACTTATTTTATTACCCACTTTTATGTGGAATGTTTCCAAAAATATTTCCATTTTAAATTGATATTTGCTTAATCTTTACATTTACGCTTTCTAATATCTGTGTGTCAATTATTAAGTTGTGGTTCAAAACGTTTTATAGATATACATATGTATATTATGTCTGTCTGTATATAAATTTATATTTTATGTCTCATATATACGAGTAAATTATTATTAACTCTTTAAGCTCTGCACCAAACAGCCAGTTAGCTCTAATTTTATAATTGCCAGTAGTCTACTGGTATTCCCAGTATATCTCCGTGTGGTGACGGAGTAAGAATACAATTCACCACTTTCTATCTTACCCATGGGTGGTCCATGGTAAGGGACGACTAAGGGATATAAAACGCATATAATATCTATGCAAGAGAAGTAAAACTCGAAACATCGTCTGACCAGCGTGTTATAGTAGGTCAATTTCCCTCCCATTATGTAGGAGGCTCGAGCCCAATAGTGGGACATATATGAACTGTGATGATGATGATGATGATTCCCAGTATTTAGCAAGAGTTAAATTTTAAAAGCATTTATTTTATTTCACTTGTACATATGTCTTGGCATTGTGTAATTATTATTTCAACCACTTCCACTTCAGATATCGGAATTTATTTGATTCTGATTAATATGATGTTCGTAGCAGTAGTTCGTAGTTACTTAATCGCTGTATTTTAATCCAATATGGCGGACAATATCGAATTATAATAGTCCATAGTCAAAAGGAACTGGTTTAGTAAACGAAACACCATTTAATAATTTCAATTTAATAGCTAAAAAATCCTAAAGTTATTTCATTGCCATGTTATCATTTCTAACTTTTTAGTATGCCATTAAAATTTAAATAATAAAATCATTTTTCAATGTACATATCTTTACATTTGACAGGAGCAGAAGAAGAGAGAATATCACACTTTTATTTTAGTTATACCTACCTTATTTTTAATTTTTGGTTCTTTTTTTAACAAAATTAAATGTTGTTTTGCCAAAAATTCTTTATTAGATTTATTTTATGTTATTTTGATTTATGTAGTTTGATTACACTGCATATTAAAATGATCCAGTAGAATTTGTAGACAGTCCAAAGTTTAAATGAAATTTGTGATAGCTGTCTCGACGCTACTATTATTAAAAAAGAATAATTAGAAACAAAACATAAATTTTCAAATAAATTATTAATTTTGTTATCAGCGCCCAATTAATGGTAACAACTTACTGACGGACAGTGATCCTTCATAGGCTATTCAATATGAAGATAAGTTAATATTATATGAAGAAAATTAAATAAGACTTGGCTGTATGTCCTTTGTTCCCTTTGCCTCTATAAACGGACTATAGAACCAAAAATAAATCTCTATCATATTAAAATAATCACTGTCGTAGTCAGTCTGCCCACGTTTACCTAATGATAGATATGTCATCATCAGTCATAGGTCATCATGAAGAGGATTAATTGTTACAATTGCCAACAGGTTTAGCAACAACATCACCATCATCATCATTCTCCTACTCTTATCCCAATTACTTGGGGTCGATACAATATATACTCTTCTCATAGCACATATTGTAAAAGTTATTGGCAATAGTTTTATGACCGGCCGCCTGCCAGACGTCAACTCTCCTTCGGAATGTAATTGTTGACCAAACGGCATCAGATTGAGTTGGCCCAGGTCGTTATAAGACTCTTAGTCGTCTTTTACGATTTCCACGAGCAAAGTAAGGGTTGGTAGTATTCACACAACTAGTTTAGCAATAGCAATGGATGCTAAAATTTTCTCACAAGAACATTGTTACTGTAAATACAATGTCTTTATACCCCCATCATAATATCACTTTAAAATTATTTCTTAACATTTTAAGTATTATCGATTTTAATAATACATAGTTCCAATTATTATTATAACATAATAAAGTATGACAAACATTATTTTTGGACACGACTGTTTTTTTTAAATTTCCAATCGTGTTTTTATATTACGTACTAGCTTTTGCCCGCGACTTCGTCCACGCAGAAGTCATCTCTGACAGAGTTAAATAGAAAAAGCAATGCAAGGTGTTGAAAGTTTGTCGCTAGGATGATAATCAACAGCGTCAGAAACTGGGATGCGTTGAGGTGTTAATTCTGCGAGTTAGTTGTCTAACGGAATTAGGCAATAAGGTGGGTCCGAGAGAAAATACTCTAGGTTGACACGCTCTACGTACGTGAGTATCTGTATTTAGGTTCACTGCATGAGGGCTTCGACTCGAGATGATACCCGGTTGCGGTGGCCCGCCCGCACAACGTAGATGTACGTGTACGGCGTGCGTGTATCTATATACCATAGCCGGTCACTAAAGATAAAGGTGGTTCAAAGTTCTATTCATTCTACAAATTATATTGCCATTAATATACTATTTACTGTATGACCATGGGATAAAAATATAATTATCGCCACCCTTTATTTGACTGTTTTGTTTCACCAGCAGAGTTGCGACCTCGTTAGATATGATTTATTATTTGAGTTATAGAGTGAACATTATTGAAGCTAAACTTAACCTGTATCTTAAACTATTAGGCAAGAACTTATTATCGTCTACTATGTGTATCGTGTGAGCTCTCACGCCGGAACTGGTCGCCACAACGGCACTGGTGCGGGGTTGATGGAGAGGGAGAGAGAAACACGTGTTTATTTATTTTTACCGAAGAATATTTGTACGTAATTTGAAAAGAATCAATAAAGAAATTTTCTCCCCATACACACTTTGCCGCTTTGTTATACCCCATTAGGGGCGGAATTCATAAAATCCTTTCATATTGAATCTCTATGTCATAAATAAAAACGTGCTTCAAAATTTAATGTTTCTAGCTTTAATAGTTTCGGCTTGGCGGTAATGAGTCGTTCAACCCGCTTCACAGGCCTAATTTACACAACCAGAGGGTGAAAATTGACAAATGCCGGATATTACCCTAGAATATTTGATTCGACTCGTAATATGAAAAGAATCAATAAAGATTTTTTCTCTTCACACAAACTTTGCCAATCTGCTCTACCCCCTTAGGGGTATAATTTCGTAAAATCCTTTCTTAGTGAATCTCTACGTCATATAAAGAAACCACTGTCAACATTTCAAGTTGCCAGCTTCAATAATATCGGCTTGGCGCTAATGATTTAATGAGTCGTCCAACCCGCTTTGCAGGCCTAATTTACACCCCCAGAGGGTGAAAATCAACAAATGCTGAAACACGTATTTATTTATTTTTACTGAAGAATATTTGTACGTAATTTGAAAAAAATCGATAAAGATTTTTTTCTCCGAACATTTTTTAAATTGACATAACTTTTTTTTTTATAAACTAATTGACATAAAATAAAGCCTAAATGTTAAGTGAAGCTTACCACAATATATTTGTGAAAACCGCGTCTAAATCGGATAAGCCGTTTCTGAGATTAGCGTGCACAAACACACAGACAAACAGACAAACCGACAAACAGATAAACAGACAAAAATTTTAAAAATTATTGTTTTGGGTTCTATTAGTGTTGATAAAGGTCCCAGTAATATTTTTTTTCATATATCTTCCATGTACAGACAGCGATCCGTTACATTTTTATTATATGTATAGATGTTAACAGTTAAACTATTAAATATTCCATAATGTATCGTATTGCTTATTCAAATGCACCGCTTCGTCCAGTATTCATGAAGTTATGTTAGCTAGATAGTTTATGTTAATATTTTGTATTTAATTAGCATTTATTGTTTCAACGTCACCTCTTGTTTATTATACGTGTGTGTTTGTTTATAGAATCGTATAACATTCCTTTTGTTAAGAATTTTCTTGTCACATTCTGTATGTTAATTGTTAATTATGAAAAGTGTTTTATTATTGTTGTTTCAAAGGTATTGCGTATATTCTACGTTATAAACTTGTGGCCCAAGTTATTCTGATAATCATTTCTGTTATAAAGTTCTTACTTGTAATTATAAGTCACGATTAGGTAGGAACTATGATTACCGCATATAATTTTATTCTTTTTATTGCTTATGGTGGCAAATGAGAAAGCAGCTCACCTGATGATAAGTGTTACTGCTGCTCATGGAAATTTGCGATATCAAGCGTACAATAAGGTCGCTGCTTACCAATGAACACCTCAAATCCACCTAAAAAGTTGTTTTTTTTTTGCCTATGGTGGCAAACGAGCAAGTAGCACACCTGATGGTAAGTGATACTGCCACACATGGACCTTAGCAACAACAGGGGCACAGCCAGGCCGTTGCATACCTTGAAGAAAGTACTCTTCTTAAACCACACTTGAAGAAGGACATGTCATAGCGCTCGGGAAACACAGCAGCAGGTAGTTCATTCCAGATCTTGCACGTGCGTGGGAGAAATGATCGCTGAAAACGTACAGTCAAGGACCGTATCGTTTCTAGGTGAAATGGATGAACCCTGCTACGGTGTCGAGTGGTACCGTGATAAAACGGCGACGGTGGTACCAAGTCAAACAGTTCCTCAGAGCACTCCCCGTGAAAGAGTCGTTAGAGAGTTGGTCTGCCGGCTCTCTCACCGAACGAACCGCAATAGCACATTGCTATTGCTCAGACGTTGATTTTCTGCGAGACCGTGGTTACTACCCCGACGGATCCGCCCGCGGCTGTAGACCGAAAACTGTCAAAAGTGTGGTCCTACCACTATTATATTAACTCTTATCCTTATTATTAAATTACCTCTTACTCCAATAACTGCTGTATTTTGAATTTGTCTTCACTTTTTTCAATGTACTGTAATGTAATGTTTTAGCAGTACAGGTACATTGAGTTAAGAATTATAATCGTTTGATCTCATGTACTCGTACACATATCACACATGAAATACGTAGTACTGGTAATTGTTAACGAGAAAATTCTTTCAAAAGAAAATGTGGGTAGATTTAATTGAGGATATAAATATTTTATAGCTACCAATTTTATTTCAGTCCTCCTTCAAACTTTAGTAGAATATTAACAAAAAAGTTACACCATGAACTTCATTTTTCTAGCTAAATATTTATATTATTATATGAAATTAATATCCGTGTGGTGACGAAGTAAGAATACAATTTACCACCTATCTTACCCGTGAGTGATTGTAAGAGACGACTAAGGGATATAAAACGCATATAACATTTATACAAGAGAAAGAAATCTCGAAATAAAAAAATAAAAAATAAGTTAAATTACCTCTCATTACGGAGGGTACTCGAGGGGGTGGTGTATTGCATTATTACTGTCACCACACGGAAAACGAGCAATTATTTCAACTCTTTTACGTAGCTAAATAATTATATAACAAGAATAATTATATACAGGTGTTATAAATATAGAAAATTTAAAGTTACATAAAATTCGTCCATTATAACACTCCATCAATGCCTATTGTTTTCTTAAAACTGTAAATTTCAAGTCAAATATTAGCCAAACATGCTTCTTAACATAGTTACCGTTTCCTAAGTAATTCTCGCTTTTGTCGCAATCTGTACACAAAGCGTACCCTGAAAGCCAGTTGCGTAGTCGGGAAACCTGACCACGACAATTTCATCACACTACCAAAATGTAGTTATAACCATTCGATAAATTTTAAAATTGCACTATATCCGAATACAGTAACGTCTATTTTACATTGCTACAGTATATTCTGTACTTCAAACATATATTAATACTGCGTATACTAAATGTTACCTTATTATCGAGATGGAAAGACGAATTTATAATGTAAATGATTTGCGTTGATAAATAGAACTGTGAGAAGGAGACGCTCTAAAAACCGCGGATTCACTTACGCCACACAATAATGTATAGGAAAAATCTTGGTATGTAATAACAGTCCACTTTGTGAGATCGTTGCACGAAAAATAAACCTATTGGAACGAACATTGTTATCGATTATAACGAAACGTGATACTGCATAAAAAAGGTGTTTTTTTTGAACTGTGTATGTTTTTTTTAGTATTATTTGGTATTAGGGTCTCTGGTATTTGGTATCGTTATAACGATTTTATTATTAGTGATGTTTGTGTGGTTGCATTATTATTCTTTTTTGCAGCTCGAAAATGCAGTTGTGTTCATAATAATAGCATAGTAAATATTATAGTATCCCAGAATTTTATATTGGCAGCCCAACTTTCTAGGTGGTTTTTGGTTTTCATTGGTCGGCAGCGGTTTGGTATATCGGCAGCAGTAATACTTAGCATCAGGTATGCTTGCTCGTGTGCCACCATAAGTAATAAAAAAAGAATATTAGTGTAATAGACATGTTATTGTATATATCATGTTAACAATATATAGATCCCAGGGATGGCTTAGTGGATGGAGTAAGGACTTCCCGTACTTGAGTGTGTGAGCTTGGTTCCCACTCAGGAAAATTCTGTGCATTGTGATCCACATATACTTGTTCTGAATCTGGGTTTATGCTTTAGTTCGCCGTTTTTTTTTAAAATATAATTATGTTATATTACATTTTATTTATATGGATTTTTTAAGGTTTAGGTTCCTCACACTAAAGAATGAAATTCTGTCTCATGGAAGCATTTGGAAACATTTAATCAATGGACGCAAATAACAACAGTCTCAGAACAAAAAAATATTCATCGCACTGTCCCGAGTGGGAGTGAACCCACACCACACAGATTGAGAAGTTATTACTTAGACTACTAGACTATCTGTGTAGTCAATACTTCGTTTCCATAGTAATATAAATATGATATAACCCAACGTGAAGACCCGTTTGTGAAGCTTGGCTCACTTTAAAGATATATCCACTAAGAAACCTACGAATCGAGCATTTAGTCTGGAACTACGGTATAAGAAAATTGTCACGTCACGTCGACATAATGTCCAACTAAAATTTCATGACGAAATATGGACATAGTACTTACCTTTAGGGGACAAAGGCTTGAGAACATAAAAATGGTAACGATTACAATAGCTTGAAGATAAACATCTGCAAGCAATATAAAACATCGTAAAATTATTATTATGGACACGCCTCTTTACTACTCAGTCGCAGCGATAAGAGGAGCGAATTGCAACTCAACCTTTTGTACGATAATGAGTAATGACCGATTGTTGAAAGCAACGAATTATTCAATAAAAGATTTTTATTATTGAAGACTCACACTTAGGAATTAATTCTTCGTTATTTAAATCATTCGGCTATATTCGCTGTTGTATTGAATATACCAAGCCACAGCAATATATTTTTTTTTACTTATTGATTCCAATGGTTGTTGAGTAAGCATGTGGTAACTGCTGCTCATTAGCTTGCTATTCATTTCTCTCAGCAATACCAAGTACACAGCTAGGTCACTTCATAAGGATTGAATGGAATGGAATAAAGATAGGCAGAAAGGGGAGAGAATTGAAGATTCGGGCTCTCTTGCTCACCTAACGAAGCGCAGTAGTACAGGACCCGAAAATAAATGTTATCGCACATCGGGTATATAATACATTAGTTTTTGGAAAGGGGTAATCGACTTATTTCGGTTTCGTAAAGCATTGTCTCTACAGCAGACTTGTGTGAAGTTAGTCGTTGTACAAGTGCGAGAGAGTGTAGTTGCGTCCAGTCAAAGTAAAATATATACATAGTTATTAAAACCGCCGTTAAAACAATTTAAAAAAAGAAGAGTTAAAATTTCGAAAAAAATAATAAGTATATTTTTTTTTATTAACAAAAAGACTATTATTTTTTTATCAACTTCTAATAGATACTAGAGTGTCATACTGTGTGTGTGTCAATACAGTGTGTGATACTAGAGTGAGAGTCAGTACTTCGTGAGAAATCACACAGGCAGTGTATGTACGACAGCGATAATGTTCCGCGAAGCCGAAATTAGACGATTGTCTCTTTGTAAGAGTCGAAGTGCAAAATTTATCGTCAGCTACTGTAAATTGCTACTATTCAGATGTCGATTTTATGCGTGAGTGTGATAATAGCCTAGACGAGCAGGCTCATTTAGAAAACTGTCAGTAACATAGCTAGCCATATGGTTAGACAAGCGATCTGCACTACGTATCGTTCCGCCTTGTTATTTAGCTAGACCCTTACAGAATCATAATTACAGTTTAAGAAATTGATTTATGTATAACACTTTTAAATGACGCTCCATACAAAGGCTTTTATTGTTGCAAGTTAAAACAAAACGCTTTGTTTCATGTTGAAGAGAAGGCAATTAATCTGAAGTTCCTGGGGTTATATTAAAATAAAAATAATAGATGAAAGTGTCTATCGTTAAACTTGTTATTAATTAATGTTCTTGTCAAGCCATCCGTGTGATGGAGTAAAAATATCATGGTCACAACTCTCGTGGTTGATCGTAGAAAAAGATTTAGGTACTTAAGCAAATAACATCACTGCATGAGAAGGTAAACTAGAAATAAAACCTTATACGAATCTGTTTGACTAGTGTGATGCAGCAGGTCAATTTCTCTACCACTGTGTAGGGGGCTGGAGCCCAGTAACGAGATTTATGAGTTGAGATTATCATATTCTAGTTAAGGTGATAAGTGTTGGCTATTTTTTAAATGGTAGACGATAGCAACTTTAAATTTTCTTCATGTTTCGTGTTAAAGAGACGGAAATTAAAATTGATGGCCCGGGATATTAAAGATTAAAAAATAATATCCAATACAATGGACAATAGCACTCTTGTAGTAAATTTATGCCATCAACTGTGATTACCATCCTAATCGCTAAGCGTGAAGGTTTTTTTTAGCAGCAATGGTCAGCCCAAATAGCAGTAAATAGGTAGAATACAGCAGTTATGAAGCTATACGTTGTACCTTCAGTCGCCCCGGACGTTTTGTCCATGTGACTGGATCATAACCTTTTAAAAAAAGCGTAATTATGAAATGAATCGCCTTCGCGGAGGTCTATAGCCAGCAGTAAATCATCGATATGCTGGTGAATGAAAGATTTTTTCTTATTAGACTCCGCCCTGCACCAAGGAAATAATCCTTGTATTGCGGGGGACTTTACAAACATAATTAACGCAGATCGCATTAAGTATTGTCTTGCGAAGGAATCGAACCCACGGAACCGGCACGGTATCTTAACCACTATGCCATCTGTGCAGTCAGATTATCTGGGATCTTAATAAACCTTGTTCTGTTCATAAAATTTTTAAATTTGTACATAATTCTTGTGAACGGCAGTCTGTTTCTCATACCTCTAGTTAGTAATTCGTACATTGTAAATGTTACCTCAACTAAACTCCGAACAAAACTTGCTCTTAATTCAACGTTATGCTGTACAGTTATGGAAACAACGAAGGCACGAACCACCCCGTCACGTCAACCATTCATCAACGCCAACTTAATTTCTTCCTGCTTCACTAGTTTTATTAACGTCGTGAACTAAAGAGAATTTGTTCTGTTATTTGTAAAATTAACATCTTTCTTCAGCCATAGTTGTGTTTTTAGATATTATTTCCGTAATTAAACACTGGAGAAACAGAGACGAAAGCTTTATTAGACTAGACTAGCAATTTATAGCCATATGATTTACGAATTATAGTGACTATTAGCATTAAATAATGTAAATAGAATACTTATTACAAAATAATTTTCTTATCTTTCCTGTATAAAATTTAATCCAAAATTCTTTAATTATTACTTCTAGCAAGTAAATATTTGATGACATGTTCACAATGAAATGAAACTGACAAATGACCGCCAGAGGCCAGATGGCTATTGGTTAACCTGAAAAGTAGAATTTAATACAATTACAAAACCCGTTCAAAAATATACATAACGCGCCTTTTTATGTCTGGTCTTAATAAATCCTATAAAATCAATTTTAACAAATTCTATCGCGTTCGTATTTGATTTTTAATTTTTCGACTTTTTGAGCACTTTGCAGCGTTCATGATCACGGTAGGATTATGGCCACGTCCAACTAACCTAATTAACTAACGCGATACTAGTTAGTTCTTAAATTTTGACCCACATTTTGGTACAAATTCATTGCCAGTATCAAAAAATGTAGTAGATACATATTCGAAATTTCGGGTAATTAAAAATCAAATACAAATGCGATAGAATCCATTAAAATAGTTTTTATTTCAATTGTATATATACTCGCGTAAACATCAGAAATTGTTGTCAGAAATACATATGTAATGATAATATTTTATCAATTCATAATCTTGCATCATAAAGTATTGCTAAATGTTCTATTTTTGTAATAAAATTAAAATTTTAACTAATTATCGTTTAGTCCAAATGTCATGGCTACTACTTAATGTGGGAGCCGAAATACATAAAACATTATATTTTTTTTGAGCAGCTATTGTTAAGATCTTTAGAGTACGGTCATATCAGCTGACAGATTATTGCAACTGATAGAAACAATTTTAATATTCGAGGTATATTTACAAATTTAAATTCTATAAAAACTCATACAGGATATAAAATTGCTACAAAGATCAGAAGATCAGAAGAATCAGAGAAGATCAGAAGAATCAAAGAAGATCTTTGTATCAATTCTTTACACATGCAGAGCGAATTCCATGTCTTCACAAAGACGTGCTTGACAAAGGCAAGGGACATTCGTCATCTACTTATATTTGTCAGCTGTTTCTTTGAAATATTTACATTCGCAAAAAAAAATTCTATTGTAATGTCAGTGATTACGTAAAATGTATTACCGTGGCCATAACTCAGGGCAAACAGGATTATTAGGTACATATATATCAAAGATGGGCAATGAAGATAGTATAAGACACCAAATATGGAATAATAACACGATTGATTTATTATCATTATATCTTTTGGTTGCGAATTGATTACTGCGCGTAACTAGTATAAAAAAATCCGATTACGAAATGAAAAATGATGTCGCAAGCGGGATTCGAACCCGCGCCTATTGGGATTCCGGCCCAATCGTGCTGCCACTACACTACCGCGACTAATTGTAGGACATGCAAATTTCATTTCGTATTGTATTTACGTCTTAAGGTGACGGTATGCTATCTACCCGACAATGTTTACACATTGTTATAGGCTTAATACTTCAAACTTTACAGTTAGAATTGTATTAAACGATGACACAACCTTGTTATTTAAATTACTGAAATTTAGCATTTAATATGCTTAATTATTTATAAAATCCGATTACGAAATGAAAAATGATGTCGCAAGCGGGATTCGAACCCGCGCCTATTGGGATGGGATTTTAGTATAAAAAAGATGAGTAGTATTATTAAGATCACATTTCTCTTCTTAATTGTATTTTTTAGAATACCTTCATCTTAACATTGTATTAGTATATATCATTATCTAGGAAAAGAGCTATTAATGTATAGCCAAACAGTTTCAATAAGGACATATTTCCATAGTAGAGAGATTTGCTGAATGGTTAACGGACACGAAAATGGCATATTATATTCGGCTACAGACGACAATGGTCTCGAGCCACAACCGTAACTCGCACATAACATGGAAATAAACTCGTTACAGGCGTATTATTAAAATGTTTGATTCTCTTAATTGATATGTCTCTGTCTATATAGAACTCTGTAAAATTTCTTTATACACGATCAGTTAATTTTCGAAAAGAAGTAATGTTTTCAAACGAAATTCATATTCAGTATTAATAAATCGATATTATAGGAATGTATTTACGGTAGCATAAACTAAAACAAGTTTTATTTAATTTTATTATAACAGAAAACATGTATAAAAGTGTTATTTAAATCTTAAATGGCACCACCGTATTCCGCTACATAAAATTACACGTAAAAAAATTCAGTATAATAATAGTTGCTGAATAGTATTATGTATTTAAGTACTGTCTTTAAATAATTCTAGTACATATTATAACTAGTTATTCAAATTATTAGTATATAGTAAAGTTTGTTGTAGTATAGTTTATATATTTGTATTATAGTTATTTTTCTTCGCAGAATAATGTATATATTCTATATGTGACAGTGTCGGCTGCAAGTCTCCTTCTTAATGAAATGAATAATTGACTTATCACCTCATGTCAGACATATGACTTGCCATGATTTTGTGTTCTGCTTTTCTTGGAGTGATGTTTTCTGCTTATATTCTGTATTTCTGTTGCAATACTCCCTGGTAAAGAAGTCCTAAGTCCTAGTCTATTTTGTACAGACGAGAAGTTATCAAGGTTATATTTTTAATATATATCTTTTGAATTAATGGTTAAATGCAATTCATATAATGATTTATAGTTTCCTATCAATTGAATATTGACAAATAAAATTACACATTACTAAATTTTATTAATTTTACATTTATTGGAATTGTTATGTGCCATAAATTATACGAAATGTTGTAATTCTGTTAATTTTACTAATATTTTATGTGTAAAAGTTTCTGAAGATGTTTGGATTTGTGTTACTCAATTACTCCTTAACCATTGAACAGATTTGGATAAAAATTGGCACCTAGATAAACTATTGCCGGTATTTAATACATATGATTCTTTTATCTCGGTAATATGTCGCTTGGCATAAATAGTTCAACTTAGGGAACGTTACTTTTGACGCGTACAAAACCGAGGTCAGAAGCTAGCAAGAATATAAATTAATTACTTGTAAATTGTTACTCATATTTAAAATATGGAAATTGTTACTCATATTTAAAGTATTTGAAATAAAACTATGTTTGCGGATTACGAATATATATGCTCACAGACTTTTCATATTGTTCACAGATTCAATAATGGCGGAGCGATTATGAGGTCGATTAGCGAACTACTTTTAGGTGAGTCCAGAATGTAAATTGTATTACATTATTATGCAAACCAATATGGCATAAGCACATAATGAGTATATTGTGGCGGTTAATCGACTAATCTATATGAATAAATGCCCTCTCGGCAAAGTGAAGGGTGTGGCTCGACAGAGGAATTAGTCTACGACCCACGCGTCTCTGGGTGACAAAGTCATTAAATTTATTTTGACAAGACAGCACCGACTGTTGTCTGGGCAATTATTTAGGTGTGCCCTACATTTCATATAAGGACAGGTTAAGGATTTATCAATATTAATTAATATTATAGAGCTGAATAGATTAATTAAATAAATATAATGAATAAAGATTGAGATTGAAAGAAATAGGTACTTAAAAATTTAATTATTTTTTGAAATATTTTTTCGTCATAATGAATTGACGCTATTCAATAGTACTTATATAACATCCTCTGCTGTTGAGTGTCGTAACCACATAATATTATTTTCGAAAATTTCGTAAATGAAGACGCCATAACAAGAGTCCATCCTTGCCACTGTGCGGAAGAACTCGCTATGGCATGAAATGATTGCAGCAAAAATTGCGAGATGTATGTATCCATTTGCAAAGAAATAAATACTTTAGAACTTAGTGTTTTAATAAAATTTCCATCAGCCCGTGGACGTTTACTGTTGGACATAGGCCTCTTCACAAGAATACTGCTCAGGATGAGCCTGTGCCACTTGCATCAAACAGGAATGTTGCAATGCATATACTAAAATATAATATAAAAAAAAAACATTTTTCATATTGTATTCTTCCGTACTTCCGTTACGAATATTAAACCTGATAAATCCGAAGATGTATTATTACATTTTTCGTATCGCTAGTAGAAAATCGTTTTTAAATACGTTATCTGTTTTAATTTTGTTCGAATAACCTTTTCGTATTAGAAATTGTTCGTGTCGATATCTTGCAACAATTTACTCAAGACCTTCAACAAAATTTAGTAATGGGATCCTATAAAGCGATTTAAACTTTAATGCTTACGATGGGTTGCTCACGTTTAATCGCGAGTCATAATAACCGTTAAAATACTGATATTAACGAGTTACATTACATTGATATTAGCTGGGAATAGTCTATCTTGAGTTATAAATTTCTGCAATATCTATTGTATTCTCAGCCTTTACGTAATTTTTTATATATATTTTTTATTCTGAGCTTACTCTGTGGGGCTGCTATACGTCGCGACATGAGAAAGCTTTTTAAACCCTGCTGCGTATAAATCAGCATACGCTGTGCTCGCTTTGGACCTCACCTTAACTGACTCTATATATTTTCATTTTAACTGAGTAATTTTATTCTTTGTTTATTTAATATTCCTATTAGAAGGCAATGCTTCTTTTTATTTATTGAACGTTAGCATAATGGTACTTCAAAATTTTACGAGATAGCGTTACAAAATAACGTTAACTACCTTAAAAATATTAAAAAGCTCGGTCGTTCAAGTATTGAAATAAAATACTCTAGGTAAATAAGTCTACAAATGGCCTGACTATACCAATAGCTCCTTTGTTTGTTAAACCAACGTTCTTGTGCCTATTTTCTTTGGAGCACGTATTTTGTGAGGTGTTACAAATTCCGCCTCCGGCCGGCTAACAATACATCGTGTACGAACTTTACAGTGTATGTTATAAATCGGTTACGGCGACAGCCTTACGTCTATAGTCTACTGAATACTACTTACTTTTGTTGCAATGGAATAGCTTTTAAAGTATTCTACAATGATAAAATAAAAGCAGAATGTGAAATCAAGCAGAGAAATTATACGAAACAACCAAAAAGAATGCTGAACCAATGCTAAACAAGTATTTCTGTATTTTCCTTGGGTAGCTTTTTAAATTATACGTAATATATACGCACTTATATTTCTTTAGAGTACAGTTTGGATTCTAATTACCTGCAGTACCGAGCATTATCTATTAGAAAACTTGAACTAACGCCTACCTCTCTTAGGACTAAATACTCGAGAGAAAAAAATTCATGGGTTAACGAACTAAGAGATAATAGGTGTGTCTTTATTCATTTTTCCTTTGGATATTTGAAGATACGCCTAAGGGTCTTAAGTAGATAACATCACTGCAAGGGAAGGGAAAACAAAATCATATTTCAACAGGTATTAGCGCGTCATAGATATTTCCTGCTAACTTTGTACAAAGTTTGTGTCCTATTATAGATTGTAAGGACAATTCATATGTTTTTTAATAATATATCAACATATTTTTTAATTATTACAATTTTATTATCAGTAATATTAATGAAATAAACATAATCATCATTAAAATTGCCAATCGTACATTGGCTATGAGTTTAAACTCACGTATATTAACTAGTAATAACATATCACTATTGCAGTTTATTCAAATAACGCTGATTTTGATGTAAGACTGATTAACAATAAAGTAACATGATTATGACTGACGAATGAAGTCTTCATAATAATTATAAAGTGTTGGGTTTCCATTTCTTGTAATTTATATGAGAACTAAGAAATTAGCGCTAACTTGGCGTATATGCTAGCATTGTTTTGCTGTAAAATAATTCATTACCGATTTTTAGAAATAAGTCCACATAAGTATATTATATATATTGTTATTAGCATTCTGCAGGTGTTTATATTTGCACCTGAGGTTAAATAATTACCATGAATAACCCCAGCAGTTTTATTTTTAATTTGTACATGTAGAATCTGATGAGAAATCTCGAGGAACAAAGACCTCACATGTTGTTTACACAATTAAGATTTACAATACGAATTCATTAAGAATTACATTTTTGTATTCATGTAATAAAACATGCTCATCATAATAGCACTATGTGGGATTGTGATAGGGTTACTACTACCTGTTTTGCTTCTTTTTATTTTATATCCTAGAATAGTTAGAATAATTCTGTGAGCTAGCGGAATACTATTGGTAGTATTCGTAACCTTTAATTTGCTCGTGGATGTCGTAAAAGACGACTAAATGCTTTATATCGAGCTTTGTTTTTGCTATGGGCTATGGTCGCGCCCCGCCAAATCGGTCCGGGGCGACGGAAGAGGCGGCGCGTAACCCCATAGACCCACCCTGCAAACATCTCTCTTCGCCGTGCGAGCGGGCCACCGGTACCCGATCTTTGTCTTCAGTGGCCGCTTTATAGGCCTATTCTAGAAGGATATATTGGAAACAGTTATATTCTAGGGTTATCATTCCGCTTTTATCCTAATTACTTGGGGTTGATGTATGTATGAATATGTACGTATGAATATGATGATGTATGTATGAATATGTACTCCCATTCCATCGTATATATTACAAAAGTTATTGGCAATAGTTTTATAACCGGCCGCCTGCCTGACGTCTACCCTCTTTAGGAATATAATTGTTGACCAAATGGTATCAGGTGGAGTTGGCCCATGACAATATAAAGCTCTTAGTCATCTTATACGATATCCACGAAAAAAGTAAAAGTTGATATTGTTCGCCGCTACCATACAGCAATTATACAGCAGTTCTATATAGAACCTAGAGAGTATGTTTAAGTTATATTTTTCCAATGTAAGTTTTATTTTAACAATTTATACTAATAAATTGCCAGCCCTATGTCTATAGCAACGCTCTCAAACAAAATTCGATAAGGTTAGAGTTCACGCAATTATGTACGTACACGCATTCCTAGGTGTGTTTAATAAATGCTCAGACTCGTTTAATCTATTGTTATCAATTCTATGTAACGGTCTTGAAACTATGCGCATATAACCTTACATATAGCTTACCTGTTAATCTTTCACAGAAATACGCATTTTGTTTAAAGACAACACTCTTGCTCTTAGGAAGTAATCTTTGTATTATGGAAGACTTTCATCTCAGCTCATATATATCCTACTGTTGGGTCGAGCCCACACTAGGAGATAAACCTACTACACCACGCTGGTCAGACGTGTTGGTATAGGGTATTATTTTGAGTTTTCCTTCCCTTGCATATATGTTATATGCATATTTTATCTTATCCCTTAATCAACTTTTACGGTCACCCTTTTTTTTTTCCGCAAGGTGGGACCATGGATGTGGTCGCGCCCAACCTTTACGGTCACCCACGGGTAAGATAGGGGATAGTGAATTGTGTTCTTACTCCGTCACCACATGGGATGGCTGACTTAACAAATATATAATTAACAGAATTTACATCCAGACTCCGAACAACAATTTGTGGGTCGTGCAGTCTTATCTTGCATAGAAATCGAACCCATTGCATTGGTACGGTGGATTAGTATATTAACCGTTAGCCATCTGTGCAGTTATAAATTGTTCAACTATTACGTTATCAGTTAATGAAACTTTTTTAACTTTATATTTTTATGAAAATTATACTTATATTCATTGCATTAAATACTTAGTCTTAACTTATTTCTATTTTGTGTTTAACATGTTCGTAGCGTAATATGAGATCATTAGACTCCACTTGAATTTCGTTCCCATGACGCAATTAGAGCATGTGAGGTTAAGCTTTTCTAGAAAATAAATAATTAGCCGCCACAGTATGTTTTCATCTTCTGTTGTACGTAAGTATGAAATATATTAAATAAAATTAATATAAAAAAAGCATTAAATTTCTTACTAAAATTATTAACCTTAAAAAAAAAAAATTGTTAAACTAAACAATGTTTGTTTTATGTAATATTTAACTATGTTTGGTACTAGCTAAATAGTAAGAACCCCTCGCTAATTGAGGGTAAAGACCTCTAGAGATTTTAAAGTGTCTCTATGAGTTGCCATATCCATCCATTGATCGCCTGCCACTTATATAATGTCATCTGTCCACCAAGCAGCTGGTCTGCTCCTCATTCTAGAGCTTGTTGAACCGAAACAAAACTTTTTCTGTGTGTCCATCTATTGTCTGTCAGCGTCCTTATGTATACCGTATCAGTAACCTTAGTTTTTTTCTAATTGCAATATTTGGTGCCTTTTGAGTCTTATTGCAAGTTTAATATGCTTCTTTCCATACCTAATGCTTTGGCATGATCTAATTTTATTTTTTGATTTACATGTAAACTTCAAAGTTTGAATTCTTTAGCACCTGAAGTGAACTTGCAAGACTTCGAGGTTGAATTAGTGATGGGGTAATTGATGTACCTCTATGACTTTTTATTTAACTATGAATGCTATATATATCTCCTTTGCTATAAATTTTTGCCACGCATTTGTAATTCTTCTTTCTATTTCATGGTTATTCTCTGCTTCTTGCATAAAATTTGCTTCCCAGGTTAATATATTTGTCGACATATACTAACATTTCATTACCTGGGTATTTTGATGTTATTTGTCATGATCTTAGGTTTACTGGTGTTTATTTCCAGCCCGACCTGTAAACTTGCTTTGTGGAGGGTGATGGACTGTAGCTCTGTTTTACTTTCATGCGAATAGAACAATATCATCTGCGAATCTTTAGTGACTTATATACTAATTGTTTTTATTTAAACCGAATCTGTCCCAGGTAAGCGTCTCCATTACGTATTGTAAAACTGCCATGAAAATTATTGGGGAGATAGGATCGCCCTATCTAACTCTCGATAGTTATAACGAAATGAAATATATTATCCACGTTAATCTAATGCTATTGTAGTACAAGCTTTAATAATCTTACTTCAAAATACCTATACCTCATTGCATAGTAAAAGGTGTTGGACCACACGTACTTTAGCACGCTACTAAGAAATCGCATTAAAGTAATCTTTGCCTGAAACACGGACCTTTCAAGCTAATAAGGTCCTTACAGTCTCGGCCTACCGAATCTCTTATAAATAAAATATATGGTTTGAATTTCTGCACGTGCACGCTTCTTGAGTACATAAAAATTATAAAGTAGGTACTTAAAAAAATAAAAAAGCAATCAATCTGACCAGCGTGGTATAGTAGCCTAATTTCCCTCCTATTTTTGAGGAGGCTCAGCAATGGGACGTACATCAGCTGTTTATGCTGATAACGATGGTATAAAAGCGAGCTACGATGTAATATTGTATAATTATACCTATATTTGATTGTACTACGCTACGAATAATACCAACCTTTTCATTGCTCTTGTGTGTCTTAAAATATTATTAAGGTCTTAACATAGAACGGGGCCAACTTCGTCTGATGCCGTCTGATCAGCGATTATATTCCAAAGGAGGGTTGACATCTGGCAGGCGATCGATCATAAAACTATTGCGATTCACAAGGAAGAGAACATATTGCATCGATACCAAGAAGTTGGAATAGGAGCAGGATGATGATGATGTTTATTTGTACACCTTAAGGAGACTTGCCTCACCTTTTATATCAAGTGTTCTTTACAGAAGTTTTAATACTAATTTACATTGCTGAATTCAATCAAAATAAATTCGATATAAAATATAGATATTAATAACAATTATATGCATACAATAGTCTGTCAAAATCTATAATCTGCCTGTATATATTTACTAACTTATTTATTTATATAAATATATAGCGTAATTTTTAATCTGTCCGTGTGGTGACAGAGTAAGAATACAATTCACCACCGCCTATCTCACCCGTAGGTGATCGTACGAGACTACTTAGATATATAACGCATATAACACCTCTGCGAGAGAAGGCACTCTCGAAATAAAACCCTATACCAACATATCTGACCAGCGTGGTATAGTAGGTCAATTGCCCTCTCATTATAGAGGAGGCTCGAGCCCAACGGTGGGACATGTATGAGCTGAGATGATAGCGTAATTTTTACATGGTTGCGCTATGGAACAATGTAAGTTGGTATGAAAGAAATTTAAACTTGGCCACGGATGTCAAGGAAGCGGTACCAGTGACCCAATGTCAATGCGCAGGGAATACGGTGGATTATGGAGCCATTCCATCGCTCCGAACGTAATGGACGGCGTGTGTCCAGAACATAGCCTGCCAAAAAAGAGACATTTAAACTAAGTTTAATATTCGCAGTCGACAAAATTTCGCGATGAGTTTATCCAATTAATTTAATCATCAGCAGTAAATCCGGATTTAAGATGATAACAATAACAAGATAATATACTATTAAGAAACAAGTCTTTAAATTAAGTCATAACTTAAATAACATAACATTCCTTTAAACTATTTTACTCAATGTACTCGCATATTCATTATACCATTATGGAAACAAATTCACACTAATAAGCACAACTCACGCGGACCAGTGTCAGCTAACAATATGTTTCCGTATGTTTCCTTCCCCATAACGGTACAAGGCTCGCGCCCTCATTCTTAAGTGATAATGCTTCTGTTACAGAGTTGATTGCTTCAAGGAGCAGAGAAATTTTTTTAATTGTAATGATACATTTAAATACGAAATTTACAAGTGTGAAGTTGTTAAGCACGTAACTATTTCTATTGATTGGTAGATGTAATTGAATTCCGACGAATTGCATATTGAAATTGCAGGCTGCACAAAAGAGCATAAAAAATTTTGGTAATAGACTTTTAGCACGTATCATGAATGTTTTAAATATAATGTATTTCAATACTGTTTCTTTACCTTTTTCTTCTTTTAATAGATATGGAGATTTTTGCAATAGTGAAAAAGAAACCGTCTATTGTTTACTTTTTGCGTGCCTTCAATTTCAAAATCAATTGTGGCGACAGTGGTATCGATTTCTTTTATTGCTAAGGTCAACAATGTAGAGTAAATATATTTAGTTGAAACATTAATTTGGAAAATTAATTAAATTGATGTTAGGTTTCGAATATACGGGCCTTGGTCTTGTGGGAAAAGGATAAATTCCAGAGTATCCCAGACCAGTTTTTCATACAAGACACATGACTGTGTAGTTCTGTTTTATTTCTAAAAAAAAAACTCAATAACAACACTAGTGTTGTTAGGAAACTCCGGAATTGTAATCGAAACTATCGGTTATTTGTAAAGAAAATGGAGCAGAAATCGTAACATCTCATTTTTCCAACTCACGTTACCCTTTAGGTTGCTCAACCTCACACCTTCGAACGTTGAACGTTGCATTTAGGTTTAGCAATAAGAAAATGTAGTAGTACGCTTAGATATGTCAATCTATTTTAAACCATGTTAGTCTTCTAATTTAAATTATATACAACAGTAGCTATGCCAATGGCTTCGGATTGGCTCGGGAAAAGGATTTTTCTTATATTTTCCTGACTGAAATGTACCTATACCTTTTTCAATATTCTTGACAAAATGTCTACGAGGTTTCCTTGTGTCTCCTTGTTGTTGAGGTATGAAAGCAAAAACAAAACAAATAAAAAACATTTGCAATTTATTATATTAAGTCAGGATTAAGGCCATTTTTCTTAATATATTACATACATATCATCACGCCATATCACTTGCAGGGTAGGCAGAGAGAACAGAGTGCCAGAGAACTCTATCCTTTCATACTTCACTCGCTTCCTCAACATTCATAATTCTCTTCATACACGCTCGCCAGTTTCAGAGACTCTTGACTCCACCTTCCTTCAGTACGTGACCAATCTTGTCTGAGTAAGTTAGTCTCGGTCTCCCCCGGTACCTACATCCTTCCACTTTCGCATTGTATATCTTCTTAACCAGACGTTCGTTCGACATTCTTTTCACATGTCCGAACCATCGGAGTTTTAATATATTAAAGATACAAAATACATATAAGGCATTCTGTTGTACCATACTAATGTATCTACTATCATTTTCTTGTATCTTTGTCATTAAAGTAATGCCTTTATTATTCAAACATTGTGTATTGTCAGTATGCGGGCATTATAGATTGGAAAATGTTTTGCAATTTGTCAAATACTTACCTATGATGTCCCACTGCTATGTACTTACATGACTTTGCCTTAATGTTATCATTTGCTAGCTTGAACTCAAAGTTCAAGTTAAAAATTATATATTTTTATTAGTTGCCTGGTTTTTCCGTGTGGTGATGGAGTTAGAATATAATTTAATGACTTCCCTTTTTGTCCGTGGGCGTCGTAAAAGACGTTCACATATAAGCCTGTTAATATCTCCCATATCCGTGGTGCTGAACTTATTGCAAGCTGTACATTCTCTTACTTCATTCATTCTCCTACCCTTATCCCAATTACTTGAGGTCTATATACTATGTACTCTTCTTTCATAGTACATATTATAAAAGTTATTGGCAATAGTTTTGTGACCGGCCGCCTGCCAGACGTCAATCCTCCTTGGGAATGTAATTGTTGACCAAACGGCATCAGATGGAGTTGGCCCAGTTCGTTATAAGTTTCTTAGTCGTCTTTTACAACATCCACGAGCGAAGTAAGGGTTGGTAGTATTCGTAGCCAGCTACATTCATGTACATGTACATTCTCTTACTTGTATGCTTACTATTCAATTTTTTTTTCCTATCTTCTGCATTGCATAGGAGGAAATTGGGAGAAGATTTTCCATCTAATGTTTAACTTTTATAAATGAATTGCGGCTACCAAGGCAATTGAAAGGGTTATCTGACTGACTACCTGAGAGTTAAATCTCGGTGTCACCTATGCGACCATTGTGTTTCGGGTTGAGAGCCCTCAGCGCTCACCCACAGTCCGGGTAAAGTTGTCATAGCCATCTGAGGCTAACAACTAAGACACACAAAAAAAAAAAAAAAGAAATGCGACCATTGCGGAGCCTAACTTACAAGAGTTACAATGGTGGGAAAGTGTGATTGGATTAGCCTTAAAAATAAAGGTATTTCAGATCTATGAACATATGAAATAACGATAATTTACCTGTGATAATATCACTGTAGTATGGGAAAGAAGTAAAATTAGTTGAGCCTGTAGACAAGGACTCGAACTTTATTTCTCTGTATTAGTAGTCTATCATCTTACCTACATATTTATTTAAAAGTCTACTATGCTGCCTAGGATTGTATATAGTAGCATCGAGATTTCCATGTCTTTTCTCAATAGAAATATCCGACCAGTTTCTACCGTTACCATTATACTCTTCAACCGTTATCACTCGCGGCCACTAGCCTATAATTAAGAAATTTTAATGCAAATCGAAATCTAATAAAATTACCCAACTAGATTAAGATAAAATATGCTTTTAATTAATATTTTCATTATTTTATAGTTGGTACCGTAACATAAGCTCGTATATTTGTAATATATAACCATACTTAAATACTATAGATGACTAATTAAGTAAAATAGAGCAACGGCTTCTAATAAACTTAAAATAGTGGCAATATTATAATTATAATTTTTTTTTTTAAATTTAATGCATATATTTTTTCATTTGAAACTTAAAGGATCGTGGTGTTTTTTTAAAATGCAACGGGAGCTACTCCCTCGACCATGAACGTTGTAAAGTGTTTCGAAACGTCGGGAAATTAAAAATCAAATTAAACTCTATAAAATCCGTAAAAATAGTTTTATTTCAAATGTGTAATACTCGCGTAAACATCGGAGACCTTGTTTTTTATTTTAATTTTATTTACATTTGTGCCATTACCCTTCATCATACAATAAATTAATTTGACTGGGTGACCTGGACTGCTGTTATCGTATTAAATTTAATATGTACACACACATTAATTAGAAATAGGAGTTTCTAATATAAAATATTTAGGTTTTACGGGTTAGTTTTATGTATATAGACTTATATTTGATACAAACTGTTGCAAAACTGCTATGTCATGTGTCCATCCGGTCTTGTAAGATCCGATCTTGTAAGGTACATATATTGGTTTGCCTAGAACGTTATGAAATAAACTTAGTCTGGTCAGAATAAAAAGTTGTGTACGCTGTTTCGTTTGTCTAGCTTATTATTTAAAATCTTTATGTTAATTTAATACGAAAATCGAAATTAATATTATGGTGTGGGTGTAATTGCGTAAAGCCTGGACCATACTGTGCATAAGGTTTGCTTCTTCGATACTGATAATTGCATAATCTATAAGAGATTGGACATGTATTTAATAAACTTTCACTACACTGCTCCATTTTGAGGCTGAATTTGAACTGGTCTGAAGTAGTAACTATATTTATTTATGTATCGAAACTTGCCTCACGTATTGCATAATTCATTTGAAGTAATCACTCATGTAATTGTTTTTCATGTAAGCATATACAGAATGTTGTTATCGTAAATTGATGAGCTGTTATCGATTGGTTAACTTTGTACTATCACTTATATGATGAATAATGGCCGTGTTATAAGCTATTAGATAGTTAATATTGACAATATCTTTGCAATTGCTGTTGACCTGCTCTATAAGAAAGGAAATTGACTTACTAAATCACGCTTCCTAGACAATGAGATAAGGATGATTCGAATTTACTCTCCTTTGTCAATCTATCGACGTGCAGTCTTGCAGGACATATTTGTGTTAGCACCTGTCATCCATAACTTCTCTGCAGTCAATAAACCTACTACAAAATTTCCCCTATAATAACGTAATCTACCTACGATCTTTAGTTGGCTCTTATAATATTTCCAGGTAAAAATCATATGGAGAATTACATTTTTAATTCGCCACCAGAGTATTTATACAAATATAAATAACTATATAAATCTAAATAATATTAGACGATGTTTCTTCATTTTTAAAAAGATACATATTTATAAACCAATAAAAGATCTTATAATTTCTCGCAATGTGACGATGTCTCTTCTTATTTCCGATTTCACATCTATAAGTTCTGATTATAAATTTTGTCACCAAAGGCTAGGCCACCATGCAGGTAATTCATATTAGCCCCCTCTGTCGCCCCAAACGGAATATGGTACAACTAGCCTGTTAGCCTGTATTAAAATGATTTTAGGTGCCACGTTTTGACATAATACGTAACAGTGGAAAAGAACGTAATATTACAGCAGCAGAAGTTCCTACACGAAACTGTCTAGTTGACATGGTTTAGTAGGTCAATTTACTAATATATTATTATAGAGAAGCTACATGTATAACAGAATAGAAGTAAGCTATAGGACTTACGAAAAAAAAAAAATCATTAGCTTGTAAATTATTTTTAAAAACAAGTCTAGATTTAGAGCATAGATTTATACCCACGTAATTCTGCTTTTGCAATTTAAGTGGAAGTATGCTATTACAGATATTTGTTTTCAGCGTTTATTGGAACATAGAACTAGTATCTTCAATCTTCGTAGGCTTGCTTCTGGTTATTGCATTCGTTGGATAGTACCGCCTGCAGGGAACGCAGCAATCCATATCTCTTAGCTGACTTTGTAACTCAAATGAATTGACAAGAAAATAACACGATGTTCTTCTTGCACTTCTAGCTCTTCAACTATAAATTCATGTTAGGTAATTATCAATTTAATGATTAGCTTAACTTGGAACGACTATTCATATTAGAATTATTAGACTTAAGGAATGAAGTAGTCATTGTTCATTATTGAAAGACTTAATCCATAATATTACTGTATGTAAGTAAATACGTCATTTTAATATAATGCCTCATGTAGTTATGTCGTTTTTTTACTAAAGCTTGATGATTATGTCACTTCTTATCCTATTTAATCATCATCCTATTCAATCCGTAGAAGAGCTGTGAAGGTACTCCTGTTTACTGTTAGTAATGTATTAAAATCTAGATATTACTAATGATCTTTGAATAATAATATGAAGAAATTGCATTTATGATTGTACAGATGATGGAATGCTCTAGCATTGACCGTTGTGAGTGCTATCCCCACGCATTCTATATACAATTCACAAACTTCAATCCACTTGTTTGCTAATTGCATATTTAAAGACGAGACCTTGATTGGCCACCGAAGACAAAGATCGGGTACCGGTGGCCCGCTCGCACGGCGAAGAGAGGTGCTTGCAGGGTGGGTCTATAGTGTTGCGCGCCGCCTCTTCCGTCGCCCCGGACCGATTTGGCGGGTCGCGACCACAAAAAAAAAATATTGGTTAATGTATATAAATCAGTTAATTGTACAAGTTATGTAGAAACACTATGAAATGTGATGATTCAGTAAAATTCTAATGCAGTTTTGGTCTTCCACAGAACTAATATCTCGTCGGATTTTTGAATAATACAGACATGATTTTATTTACTAGTTAATATTTTTAAAATTATTTTGCTAATGTTTTAAGTTATTTCGCTGCATTTATGTGCCTTGTGTATACGGCTTTAGGATATATTCCTCCACAGCTCTCGTAATAACATACCTGTCAGCCACTATCTTTTTAAAATTCATATTTCTACCATAAATAATAGTAATATGTCGCATTTTAAAACCGGAGTTTAAAAGATTGACGGGTCCACCCGTTTTTCGAATGTAGGTTCTTTAGCTAATTGATGTCCGCAAACTGGTTAGACGGCTCTCCCAAATTTGGCACAACCTGTTCACGAGTTTTTAGAACAAACATAACCGCTACGTGGTTACCATCTTTGGCAAATGACACGTGTATTCATTCTCCGCTCTTGAATTATGTATTACTTTTTACGTGTTGAATTTAATTATGATGACAATATTAAGCGTGATCCGAATTTGTTTTCTTTACCGTTTAATGTGTGGAACGCTTTATTTGATGTGTTGTTTTGACGTGAAAGTTTTTTAAAATCATACGGGTATTATCTTAAACTTCTAGCATATAGAATTGAATTTATATGGTCTTAACATATTGTCTATTAGACGCTGATGAACACAATTAATAGTTTATTCAGTGAGTCAGTAACAGTTTTATTCTATAATAACCATACCCCTGTGGCTTCGCTAGCGTTGATACAGGCTTTTGTTAATCAATATTATATCCCCAAGAATAGCACCTTTTTCTTCCGAGAGGTACTCTTACAATGTATCTCTGATAACGGGTAAGCGAAATTTCCAGACGATCAGTTGAGTAGTTAAAATCTGATTGCTTTCAAATTTATAATAACAAAATAAGTTTTATAAAACAAGTTTATAATACAAACATACTCGCAAAATATAAGCCATTCTACCTAAACCTAAAACAAAATTGGAATCCATTTTAATTTGTACAAATTTTAAAAAGAAATTATATAATGTGTAATTATTGTCCGGTAGATGGCACACGTCTCGATAAACCCGATAAAATAATACGTGGCGCAAATTAAATAGCATACGACAGCTCACACTTGTCTAAAGTGATAGTATGATTGAAACGAATTTCCAATAGGTGTTGGTTCGAGTCCCACGTGTGACAATATTTTTTTTCGCTCGTAAACAACTTTTTAAATAACCTAGCATTTTAAATGCTAAATCTCAGTAATTTGTACAAATTCTACCGTCAATGTCTTTATATCGAGAATGTCAGATATCAATTACTGTAACAACATTTTCGAATAAGTTCTTTGAAGAAATTCTCTTTAAAGATTTGACAAAGTAGCTATCTATATCGATGGGCTGCATAGATTGCGGCAATCGCTGATACACTCAGTATACTGACCCTAAATTCCAATCGTGGCGATTCTCGATAAGCGATACGTAAACGTTCTCGATTGTCTAGTACCGTTCTATGGGACTATCGTTAAATTATCGCTCACGTTTCGCTACTGAGACGGCGCCCTACTATTACGGTATTGCTAGGAATTGCAATGACTTTAAAGGCAGCACTGTGACACGGGCGTGAATCTAGTGTATTGTGACGTCATAAACATAGGATTACGACTTTATTGCGCTCGTATCAAAAGCTTACGAGGTAATAGACAATACAGTACAATGGAGCACACTATTTGAGTCACTTGCTAAACGTGAGCTGCAATGAAACGTATAAACAACTTGGCGTATGAATCTTATAGAGGCGTCTTATAGGCAAGTTAAAGCAATTTATTTTTGTTATCTATTTATTACTCCAATTTTAGTGGGAGGAATTATTAACTTTATCGAAAAAAGAAAACTCTTAAGTGTGGTTATGAACTAAGAATGTAATGAATCAACAATATCTTCTCGTATGGTATTAGAAAATACAACTAAGGGATGAAATGAGTGACATCCCTGCAAGAAGAAGAAACCTTATGTTTACACTCGCAACCCATATCTATGGCCAATGAGACGTGAAGTTCATGTCGCAAGCGGGATTCGAACCCGCGCCTATTGGGATTCCGGCCCAATCGTGCTGCCACTACACTACCGCGACTAATTGTAGGACATGCAAATTTCATTTCGTATTGTATTTACGTCTTAAGGTGACGGTGTGCTATCTACCCGACAATGTTTACACATTGTTATAGGCTTAATACTTCAAACTTTACAGTTAGAATTGTATTAAACGATGACACAACCTTGTTATTTAAATTACTGAAATTTAGCATTTAATATGCTTAATTATTTATAAAATCCGATTACGAAATGAAAAATGATGTCGCAAGCGGGATTCGAACCCGCGCCTATTGGGATTCCGGCCCAATCGTGCTGCCACTACACTACCGCGACTAATTGTAGGACATGCAAATTTCATTTCGTATTGTATTTACGTCTTAAGGTGACGGTGTGCTATCTACCCGACAATGTCATGTCATCGTTTAATACAATTCTAACTGTAAAGTTTGAAGTATTAAGCCTATAACAATGTGTAAACATTGTCGGGTAGATAGCACACCGTCACCTTAAGACGTAAATACAATACGAAATGAAATTTGCATGTCCTACAATTAGTCGCGGTAGTGTAGTGGCAGCACGATTGGGCCGGAATCCCAATAGGCGCGGGTTCGAATCCCGCTTGCGACATCATTTTTCATTTCGTAATCGGATTTTATAAATAATTAAGCATATTAAATGCTAAATTTCAGTAATTTAAACGTGAAGTTCAGTTTGCCTTTTAAGACGGCGGTGGTACTTTTATGCCTATTTTCTTCAACGTATCCTAAATTTTAGATATCACAACATGAATATCATATAATTTATATCACCTCAGGCTTTGACTGAAAATTTTCATTTTATTTGAATTTTGAAATAAAATTATTGTTAAAGATTTTAATTGCGATTGTATGTTTGATGGTCACAGGAAAGTTTTTGAAACGTCGGGTTAAATATTATGTGCAATTTTTATTTAACATCACAAATTTTTATGTCATTAAAATGGCCTAAGGCGTTATTTAAGATTTAAGGGTCTTTAGTAAAACTGGTATCCGTTTATTTTTCTTTTAAAAAAATGACTCTATTCCTAATAATAGACACAAAAATGTCTCATCATCATATGCAAATTAATACCTAAACAATATAAATTAGTAATTTAGATGGACCGATTCTATATTTTCACTTTCGTTACAAATCTGCGGATGGTCGAATAAAGAAATCACTTGTCAGTGACTTTCACAGGCTCTTTCGGTGGTTGTGAATTATGTTCTACGTTTGCCCTCAATTCGTAGTGTACTTATAAGGTGGTCATAGATAATGTAGTAAAAATAGATAATGCAATGATTGGTGTATTTCTTTGATATAGTTGTCTGGTCTGAAAAAAATCGAATTCGATTGCACAGATGGCGTAGTGGTTAAGACACCGACCTTCAAGTGCCAGTACCGTGGGTTCGATTCCCACGCGGGACAATACCTTGTGCGATCCACAAAGTGTTGTTCTGTGTATGGTCGTAATTTGTCTGGCTTAATTGCATTTGTAAAGTCAATTGCGTTTGTAAAGTTCCCCGCAATACAAGCATTATTTCTTTAGTGCGGGGGTGTCTTTAATAATATTTTTTTTATTTAAAATCTGTCAAGAATTTTTCGCTACGCACTAGTACTAACCAGTTTTATTTATCGATGTATTCAGTAACAATGTTTTATTTCAAATTATTATCACTAAGTTAATTTATTTAATAACGCCAAATAGATACATAAATAGTAATTAATTACAAAAAAAAAATATATGAAATAAACATATTTTACGGCGTTTATTGTATTTAAATTTGTATAAAAAACAAATACAAACCGTAAAAATAGTTTGAAAACATGCGTAATAAAAAAAATCGCTTAAACATCAGACATAATTGATTTGTTAAAAGTTAGCTGATGTTACACAATTACTAATATTATTTGATGTATTATTGATTAAACTTAAACATATTGCTTATTTTATTAAATATATTTTCAAAATCCAATTACTAAAATTTTAATTGAATCCATTCAATTTAATATAAAAAGGTACTTTATTTCAAAGTACGTACATATTGACAGTATTGGCTTTAAGACACGATACAATGCTTGTATTCAAACTCACTCTAATAATGGATATTTAATTATTGCTCCAATTTGTACGCCGAATGGCAATTTAAACAGTATTAATAATCTGATGCTGATACTTCAAGGATCAATTGGCCAATCAAAATACTTGCGCAATAAAACCAACTAGATGCCTCTTTGGTTTGAATTTAATATACTTTCTAAATTATTCAAAACAAAATTACGCTAGACAATTACATTGACAGCGCCGGCGTAACAAAGTTATTGATTCTAGTTGATGTTTAAATTATGTAAAATATCAGCTGTGCCCGCGGCTGCGTTTGCATCGGCCGTAGAACTTAGAATGAGGTAAAAAAAAAACTATTTTTTTTACAATTCTCCTATGCCTTCCTAAACACCTGGTCAGGAAGCTCTATGCAAACCAATCTGGGTTAACATAGGCCTTTATTTCGTATTAAATTTTATAAAATTTATGGTAGGCTACTTTTTTGGATTTGATATATCTATTAATTTATAATCGTTAATTTTCTGAGGTACAACGACATATGTCCTCTAACTATAGGTATATAATATAGGTAGGTGAAGGAAGGTGGAGTCAAGAGTCTCCGAAACCGGCGAGCGTGTATGAAGAGAATTATGAATGTTGAGGAAGCGAGTGAAGTATGCAAGGATAGAGTTCTCTGGCACTCTGTTCTCTCTGCCTAACCTGCAAGGGATATGGCGTGATGATATGTATGTATGTACTATAGGTATACTGTACTATAAGTACTATAGGAATAAGTAAAAAACCTGTGAATCCCATTTCAAATTCTATCGTGAAAAGAACAAACAGACGGACAGAGAGACACTGAATTATATAATATGTATATATATAAATCACGCCTATTATATAAGTTGTTGTAACTCTTTAGGTGTTATTTCTCACTTAATAAATCTTCTTCACTAATGGGTTTCCCATGTTACGATGTCACCTCATCCCTGTAACATGCGACCAATTACAAGAATAACAATGTTTGTATAAATTTAATATGTGGGCGTATATACGCTAAAATTGGCCGGTTATTATCGTTATATACCGGTTAAATATCGTTACATGCGTCACAGTTCTTTGTGTGGCATTTATTGTGTAGGTTTTTTTTAAATCTATTTATTTTCAATAATTTTAATGACTTCTAATGTTTACGCGAGTATTACACATTTGAAATAAAACTACTTTTACGGATTCTATCGCGTTTGTATTTGATTTATAATTTCCCGACGTTTCGAACACTTTACAGTGACCATGATCACTGTAAAGTGTTCGAAACGTCGGGCAATTATAAATTAAATACAAACGCGATAGAATCCGTAAAAGTAGTTTTATTTCAATAATTTTAGATAAGTTATTAATCCAAAGCAGTTTAGTTTTGACTATTCTGATATATCTATTCGTAATTACAAATTGTATGGTTATGGTTAACTGTGTGGTAGCGGCTACGAATACTACCAACACTTACTTTGCTCGTGGATGTCGTAAAAGACGACTAAGAGCCTTATAACGATCTGGGCCAACTCCATCTGATGACCTTGGTCAACAATTACATTCCCAAGTAGGGTTAACGTTTGGCAGGCGGTCGGTCATAAAACTATTGGCAATAACTTCTACAATATGTATTATGAAAGAAGAATGCATATTGTATCGACCCCAAGTAATTGGGATAAGAGTAGGAGAATGATGATGAATCTTAGATAAGTTATTAATCTAATGCAGTTTAGTTTTGACTATTCTGATGTATTTATTCGTAATTACGAATTGTATGGTAGAGAGAGAGCAATCATAGATATTTTTGCTTTCATTTATTTCTTTACAGCCAATATTAAGATATTAATTATATAATAATATTATAGAATACATAATCGTATGCCCATACATATCTAGTGTTTGCCCAGATCTAATTATCTAAGCTTCCTCTAAAATGAGGGTGAAATCAGTTTAATATAAAAATACCATCCTTTCTTTTTACGCTTATGGTCGGCGCTGTTCTCGCACCAGTCCGTCCGGGGCGACAGAGGGGCGTACGCACGCATACCCACAATCCACCCATGAACCTCGCCTACGTCGTTGGACCGGCCACTGGAGCAGCTTGAACTTGTCGTCAGTGGCCGGCCCGACGGAATACCCCCTGAGGGGTACCTTCTCCTTGAGCGACGTAAAGGCGGACGTCGGTCCCTCCTCGCGTGGTCAGCCTCTCGGCGGGTGACGGACTAATTTACCCGGTCCAGTCACCCGCGGCCTCGGCTAGGGCGGTATCAAGCGCAAAAATACCATCCTGGCCAGATCTTGACTATAAAAAGACATAAATAGTGTTTTAAAAATATAATTATTTTTGTAACAATTGTCTATTTGATCCAGAAGCAAAGTAATGCAATTCTCAATTGTGACGACTTCAGTTAATAATTAATTTAAATAATTACAGAAAACGTGATATAAAAATTTCCTTCAGATTTAATAAAAATCCGATATCCAATAGCGGTACGTATAAAAATCATAAAAATTTAATAATATATAATATACAAAGCTTTCACGTTCACGACAGTATTTTTTGCTTTTAAATACTTTGTAATCCAAGCGATAAGTTATCATTATCAGGACGAGTTATGGTCTGTGATCTTATTACAGCACGCTATGCGGGAGCTCATACATACCAGTTAAACTGTTGTTTATGACTTTCAATAAGCGCTTTTGTCGGAGATTGGATACTTTAATATTTCTACAGAGTAAGCTATGATGAGATGAGGTAATTACATAAAGATTTTAAACGAAGTTAATTATTATTGGAGTTTACTCCTTAACAATCGATTTTCATATAAAGCGCCCGATATGAGAAAATTTGAGGAGTAAAATCTAGTAATCGAATGACCTCGTTACGTTTTTGGTGCGCAACCTATTCTGCGCACCTTTCACTTTCTGACGTGATATAATACTTCACTGAACAGTTTTAATAAATGTAAATATATATATATATATATATATATATATATATATATATATATATATATATATATATATATTTTTAGTCAAATGAGCTTTATTTTGCGCCTGTTTTGATAATCGTACTTAAGGAGTAAACTCCAGTCGTGCGTCGGAGCTGACACACACACTTTTTTTTATAACTTTGTGGTGACATTTTAATCTCTTATTATAATTAATTTGCCAATATAGAAATAAATATACATACTCCGGCAGTGAAGCTAAATAATCTCGGCGAAGAACGGAACCATACGGTGGATAATGGTACCGAATCTCACTTTTAAGGTGATAGTCATTTTATGTGGTAAACTATGACCTGGAAACACTTCTCCTGTCCCGTCAGGGGCGGCTACTTGTATCTATTTCTTAACATCGGTTATGGTGTTATAGCTTTTTTTTTATTTATCGCGGTGGACTATGGAAGTGGTCGCATCCTTCCAAAACGGTCCGGGGTGACGGAAGAGGCGGCGCGCAACCCCATAGACCCACCCTGCAAGCACCTCTTTTCGCCGTGCGAGCGGGCCACCGGTACCCATTTCAATTACCCTTCCATAATTGAGAAGCGTAGGGCCAATAATGTGACGTAAATAGACTACAGAAGAAGCCAAATCCCAGATATAATAACCTATACTGATAAATATCATTCATCATTTGCCTGCCCTCATCCCACGCTAAGTGGGGTCGGCACAACACGTTTTTGCCTTCCACAAACTTCTATCAGCCGTCATATCTCTCTCATATCCCTCTTGAAATCAGGATGTCCAGCACACGTGACATTTTCAAGTCTAGAGTTCGTAAGTTTTATATTGATTCTTTGGCAGATTGCTCTTCATAAATCTTCGAGAGTATATTTATATAGGTATATGTGTATGTGTATATATGTGTGTACGTGTATGTGTATCTGTGTATATATTTTTCTATGAGTATGTATTATATGGAAATATATATAGGGTTTATTATTTTTCATATTATTGTTATTTAGTTATATACATTTCTTTTTTTTTAACATAATTAGCAGCAGTTCTCATAACAGTTTTCTTTATAAATGGCACCTACTATATTATTTCATCATCACCCAAAGGTTGACTGGAAGAAAATGCCTATGGCATTAAGTCCGCCTATGTACTTTTATTTTGTGCATGAAGATTAAATAAATAAATATCTGCATTCACAACTTTTATACAATCCATCCATCTCTTCTTGGGTCTCCCACGATTCTTACGCCCATCCACAAGCATATTGATACCCCTCCTTGTCACATGCCTTTCATCCCTCCTCCTCACATGTCCATACCAAGACAATCTCGCGCTCCTAATCTTCTCTATCACTGGTGCTACTTTCAAACTTCCCCTAATATACTCATTTCGTATCTTATCTAATCTTGTCACCCCACACATCCATCTTCACATACGCATTTCAGTAGCATGCAATCTTCTCTCATCCATCTTTTTCAATGCCCAAACGACAGGTCTAATGACGCTTTTGTAGATTTTCCCCTTAAGCTTAAGGGGCATCCGTGCGTCACATATAGTTCGCGAGACCTGTCGCCATTTCATCCAGCCTGCATTCATTCTTATACTAACTTCCCGGTCAATATTGCCATCGTTTTGGAGAAGCGAGCCTAAGTACTTAAAATTGAATTTGGAAGGATCTTATAAATCAACTATAATATAGCATAGATTTATACACTATTATAATTATGGTTCTAAACATATACAGTAGGCGAATTGAATAAGAAATTCATAACTACATTTATCATGGACGTATCGACTTGTGCAGCACAAGTTACTTACAAACAGTAATTGTCAACGCTAAGTAGCAAACTAACATTGTCTGACCTACTTCATAGAATGTTACTTTTACATCTATATAATTGATCTATTGTAACTGTATTACAAAATTAACAAATCAATTGTGGCTCAATATACCAATACTACAATTCCAATTTCAATACTAATAAAAAAATATTAAGTGTTCGATGTATGACTTTAAAAAAAGTTTCTTTTTCTTTTATTTTGCTACTCGAATAGCAGCGATTAGAATCAATTGGTTACAATGCAGTTTCTATTCGCGAACCCGTGTTGTTTGTATCTTGAACTGAATTTTAAGTATTATGTAAATTCTAACTTCTTTTTTATATTACATAGTTTTTAAGCAATGTTACATCTTCTGATTTCATCAGAGTCACTGACTAATCGTTACTATTTACATTCTCGTCATCCTCATTTTTGTAGATAGGTTATGGTCAGATCTATGTTCGTGTTGCGACTGTTCAGGGTAACAGCAGGTCGTGAACTTACCTAACTAGCGATGAGACATTTTGAACGAACTACGAGCACCCGTTTCCTTCTAAATCGCCAGGTAAGTTGCACTTTCATCACTCTCCGAGACCGTGCCTCATTATTCTTCTATACTTGTCATGATATATCTATCATCGCGATATCCTGATTTACTTTTTGATTACTATCGAAATTGTTTCTGCTTCTAAATATAAATTAGATAACAAGGACCGCATTAATACATCTTTGTGAATGCACTTTTGCAGCTGAATTCCTGTAGAATATACGTAAAACTGGATAGCACAGTTCAAGTTCTGTAACTAAATCTCGGTTAGAAACTCCACTGTAACAGCGATTGAACAATGATGGGAATTTCGGATTAACATCATACAAGTTATCGTTTTCCGCATAATTTTACATATATACTATTACGAAAGGACCAGTCATTTAAGTATAATAGTATCGCATAAAATGAACGAGTTTGTCACGAATGCCCCATCAATACGTAAGTATTACTCGTAAAATTTGCGTTGGGCCAATATTAAGCTTATTATACGTTTCATAATATAGATGCGATTTGGGTCAAGTTGATTTTTAGATATAATATACACTAAATACAATGTAACTACATGGAGCGTTTGATTTCTGATCCATGTCCCTTATTTCCAATAACAGTAACTCTCAAAAATCAAATACAAACGCAATAGAATCTGTAACAGTAGTTTTATTTCAAATGTGTAATACTCGCGTAAACTTTAGAAATCAACAATAACTCTATTCGATCAATCTAGCAATTGAGAACCTAAATAAAAATATATATTTATTATAGTGGTGGGGCCACACTATTTACAGTTGTTTGTCTACAGCCGTGGGCCCCGTTCGTCTGGGGTAATACCAGACTCGCAGAAAATCGTCATCTGAGCAGTGGCAATGTGTTGCTGTGCTTCATTGGGTAAGCAAGAGTGCCGGCAGTCTAACTTTCTGAATGGATTTTGGTTTAGCAGTGGCTTTCCTGTACCGTTAATATTGCAACATCCATTTGTAAAGTGCCCCGTCGTAAAAGGATTATTTACTTAGTGCCGGTTAATGTTTAAAAAAAGAAATCTTATGGAATTAAAAGTTTGTGCCCTTATTAATTATCTAATTTTCATTGACAATATCATTGTCTCCAAATGAAGCTGAATGAGTTATCCGTAAATAGACGTGTTATTTCAAACTTAAATCCGTCGCCAGAGATTTGAATTTATTTGATAGATAAACAGAGTAGTTATAAACGACGAAATAAACTTTTCAATTCGAAATCTTTGAATTTCGAAACTTAAAATCCATATGAAAAAAAATTATTCTACCTATTTTATCGCATTTGTATTTTCTCGACGTTTTGAACACCTCATTCATAGTCACGGGAAATCTGTGTGACATATCTGCCGTTTTATTTCATATTTGTAACAATCACATAAACATCAGAAATCGTTATATTAACTTTTAATCCTAATTAAAAAGCGTGAGATTACAAAAAAAAATTAAAACATCTAACATTAAGGTGTGAATATTTGCGAATGAAAGAATCCTATTAGTGTATTTGTTCAATATATTTATGAGCTAAGCGATGGTTCTAACACGAAATAAAATTACTTGTGCTTTATACAGCGCCAATTTACGCACACATCATTATCCTGCAAACACTTATCACCATAGTGTAAATACACATAAAATTCCTAAGCTGACGTCATTTGTGTCCCATAGTTAAATCCCGTTAGACAAACAGTCTTAGTTTAGTATATAGGCTATGCAAATATTTGTCCCGTGTGTCGAACTCACGACTTGTGGCTGAATTGAAAACAGGCGCCATTAGCTTCATTAAAAAAGCAAAGTGCCTTCGAAAACCGTTACTATCGGTACTACGAACTTTTCCGAGGTATTTCAGAAAAGGAAAGCAATTAGAGGCTTTATACTTTCAAGTTAATTGATATGTTTTATTATCTCCACGCTAATATTTATATTAGCTCATATACCTACTTCTTACTGCTGGATTCGAACCTAGTCAAAAATAGGAGGGAAATTGATCTGCAATACCATACTGATGAGACGGGTTGGTATATAATGTTATTTTAAATTTTCCGTTTCTTACATAGATGTATGTAATCTGAATATTATATCCGCTAGTCGTCTATAACGACACCCACGGACAAGATAAGTTGTTGAGTTATATTCTTCTCCGTCACCACACGGAAAACATTTATATAGTTTCATATAATTACACGACTAGTGACGGACTATGAATATTATATGTCGTTAAAATCAGCCTTTTTTGAAGGCACAGAAAATTCAAAGTAAGAAATTTGCTTTTGAAGTCAAAAATATCACCATTTTTAATAATAATGTAAACACACCTGATCCATGGATTCGTGAAACAAATCCCGCAAAAACGAGATGCGGATGGTAAATTAATCATTAAGTAGCTTTATTTATTTCTCTTTATTTAGTTTATAGATTTTATGTGTTTTCATTTATTGTAAGGTTTATTTTTGTTTTTCTCTGTGTTCCTAACGTCTCTCCTATGTGGCATAAAATAAATACTTTCTTTCTTTCTTTCTTTATTGGTAAAATAATAGGATTAAATTTGTAATAAACGTGGATTTAAGTCCTGCCAGACCCAATAGCATCTTTTGGCTGAACAAATACATAATACAAATAAATTATTATCATAACTCGTCTAGCCAGCCTATTATAGGGCAAATCTAATCTAACATTATAAACGCGAGTTTGATTTTGTTTGTTACGCATACACGTCTTAACTATTAAACCGATCATTATGAAATATTACTAACACGTTGTCAGAAGTATAGAAAAGTGTATCATCATCCAGAAACTAGGAAGGAAATTGACCTACTACACCACGCTGGTCAGACGTGTTGGTATAGGATTTTATTACGATTTGTCCTTCTCTTGTATAGATGGTATATGCATATTTTATCCCTTAGTCGTCATTTACGACCACCCAAGGGTAAGAAAGGGGGGTCTGGACGGTTCCCTGAGTGCTGGAAGGAAGGAAGGTTGACAGAGAGCCATGGCGGTCAGAGCCATTCGCGGGTACCGCACGGTGTCGACAGAGGCGGCGTGCCTGTTGGCCGGGACACCCCCGTGGGACCTAGAGGCGGAGATGCTCTCCGACCTCTACCGGCGGGTTATCACAGCGCGCGAGGAAGGTGGCTCCCCATCGTTGAGCTAGATAGCCACCTGGTTTCGGCTGGTGCAGGTATTGACGGGGCACGGGTGTTTCGGGTTGTACCTGCACAGGGTCGTGTATAGGGAGTGGACTCCGGCCTGCCACCACTGCAGGAGTGACGAGGACACGGCGCAACACACGCTGGAGGTGTGTCCGGGATGGGAGCGGCAGCGCCGTGACCTCGTCGCTGTCATCGGTGCCGTCCTGACACTGCCGGCCGTCGCGAGGGCGATGGTCGACAGCATCAGGAACTGGGACGCGGTCGCCGCCTTCTGCGAGGCTGTCATCTCGCAGAAGGAAGCGGCGGAACGGGCAAGGGAGGATTCCCGCGCCCCGGGCCGCCGGCAGCGGCCGGGGCGGCGCAGGCGCGAAATCCTGCGCCTGATGCCGCCCTAACCGAGGCTTTGGGTGATCGGACCGGGGAATTGTCCGGTCACCCGACGTGAGGCCACCGCGTGAGGGCGACGCCCCGACGGCGAAATCTGTCGGGGCGTCGACGAGAGGAACCCGTGAGGGTGAACCGCCGGGCGGGCCACCGAAGTTAAAAATCGGGTCCCGGTGACCCGCTCGCACGGCGAAGAGAGAGGAGTTTTTACGGTGGGTCTATGGGGTCACGCGCCGCCTTCTCCGTCACCCCGGACCGATTTGGCGGGGCGAGACTAATCCATAGTTCACCAAAAAAAACGGTAAGAAAGGGGTGGTGAATTGTACTCTTACTCCGTCACCACACGGATCCAAAGAGAATAATAAGTTTTAAATAGTATCCCAATATCTGCAGTCATAGTTGGCTTACAATGATTGCAAGATATAAATGTTTTCTAAAGCAGTTACGAGATATCAATTTGGAGCCACCAAGAGTTTAATGGCAAATATAGCAACAATGTGGATATATCCATATATTATACATATGTAGTTAAATGTAAGCATGTCACCGTTATCTGGTCTCGTTTTCCATATCTTACATGAATATCTTAGGCCTGGATTAATCAACTATCTAATGTATCAATTGAGGCATTCGAATGTTTCTCTGGTGGCTTGTATTGTTTGTATATAATCTGTCTATATACATATATTAAACACAAATGTTTGTGTTCGTGATTTTGAAACCTATCCAACCCATGTGCTTCAAATCGATTCATTAGATTGATTTCATTGGAAAAGCTCGTGCATAGATGGTAGTAATGTAGTTAGTTGTTAACTAGTGATTGGGTGATGGTGAAGGTGATGATTTTGGAGTCTGGTCCAAGCTATTGTATACATATTTACCTTTTTTTATTTTGTATTATATTTTTAGATAAAAAAGAATTAACTACTTCGAAGGACCACACACCGGAGCTAACATTTGCTAAATTTGTAATATAAATATAATTTCATTTAGAAACTTAATTTAAATTTTTTTTTTTTTTTTTTTTTTTTTCGCTGAGTTTCTTGCCGGTACATCTCGGCTTGTGGCCGGTTGAATTGGTTTCAGACAAATTGTAAAATTGATAATATGTAATTGCCGCTATAGGATTTATGTATAATAAATGATTTGGTTTGGTTTTTAGACCAATTAGACAATACGAGTATATTAGGAACCTAGGTATATGAGTCGTGATCGATTTTAAGGAATTCTATTTTATTTATCTGTTCAGAACGACATATGCTGGGTCAGCTATTTATGCTGGGACGGGCAGCGCCGCGACCTCGTCGCTATTATCGGTGGCGACCTGGCACTGCCGGCTGTCGCGAGGGCGATGGTCGACAGCGTCAGGAATTGGGACGCGGTCGCCGCCTTCTGCGAGGCTGTCATCTCGCGGAAGGAGGCGGCGGAACGAGTCAGGGAGGACTCCCGCGACCCGGGCCGCCGCCAGCGGCCGGGGCGGCGTAGGCGCGAATACCTGCGCCTGATGCCGCCCTAACCCAGGCCTCGGGTGATCGGACCGGGGAATTGTCCGGTCACCCGACGCGAGGCCACCGCGTGAGGGCGACGCCCCGACGGCGAAATCTGTCGGGGCGTCGACGAGAGGAACCCGCGAGGGTAAACCGCC
Source organism: Lymantria monacha (assembly GCA_905163515.2). Lineage (NCBI taxonomy): Eukaryota > Metazoa > Arthropoda > Insecta > Lepidoptera > Erebidae > Lymantria > Lymantria monacha. Next base: position 23,246,710 of record LR991091.1, read on the forward strand.
GAGCGGACCACCGAAGACAAAGATCGGGTACCGGTGGTCCGCTCGCACGGCGAAGAGAGAGGATTTTACGGTGGGTCTATGGGATCACGCGCCGCCATCTCCGTCACCCCGGACCGATTTGGCGGGGCGAGACGCACCCATAGCCCACCAATAAAAAAAAAAAAAAAAAAAAAAAAGGGTCAGCTATTTATAAATAAATGGCAGGAATAAAATTGTAATAATAAGTAATATTTTTTAAAGCTAATACTGAGGCAATAATCCTTGTATTGCACAGGAGTTTACAGACAAACAATTAACACACACAAATTACACCGAGACACAGAACAACAATCATTTTGAATCGCACAAAGGATTCCTACAAGGATCGAACCCACGACACTGGCTCGAGAGGTCGCTATCCACAACCCTATCTATGCAGTCATTTGATTCTTTAAGAATGCTTGTACGATTTAACTTATGTTGTTTCTCAAAGACATAACTGTAAAGGTAACACATAAGTGCTAATTCGTTTGTTGATGTCGGTTTTTTGTTCACTTATATGTCGATGTAGGAAAACTATGAAAGTGATACAATGATTTTATGTGTGGTAACGGAGTAAGAATACAATTCACCACCCTCTATCTTACCCGTGGGTAATCGTAAGAGACGACTAAGAGATACAAAACGCATATAACATCTATGCCAACGAAGGAAAACTCGACATAAAACCCTATACTAACACGTCTGACCAGCGTGGTATAGTAGGCTAATTTCACTCCCATTATGGTGAAGGCTAGCGCCCAACAGTAGAACACATGTGAGCTGAGATGATTCAATGTTTTCTGAAGTAAACATCAGAAATCATTGAATTTACATTTTAGATCTATATAACATATATGTATATATAACTTGTTTACATCTATGTATAAAAATCAATGTGTATTATTTATGTACGATGTGTATTATTTATAAACGGTCATATCAATTTGATAATATTTTCAGATCTTTAGATTATTCTTTCATTTTTTTTTCCGCAAGGTGGACCATGGTTGTAGGCGCGCAACTCCATGGACCCACAAATCAAATCAAATCATTTATTTTGCATAAGCCCCATAGGGGCACTTACATATTGTCAATTTTACATTGTGTTTTAAATTAAATTTAATTAATCTACCACCGGATCGGAAAGCAGCCACATACTGAGAAGATCCGGCAAGAAACTCAGTGGGCTCGTCATTTTTTTTTTTTATTATATTTTTCACAAAAGAGTTTGGTTACATGGTTAATTTATGATAAAAACTCTTTTGTGCTCCAGTGATATGCCCTTCGAATAAAGATTCATTTTTTAAAATTTTGTATATAATACAAAATTAAACTAAGAATATTTATAAACACTGCAAGCACAACTGCAAACACCTCTCTTCGCCGTGCCAGCGGGCCACCGGTACCCGATCTTTGTCTTCGGTGGCCATCTTTAGATTATCCTAGATAATATAATTCTATGAAGTAACGAACGGATTATTATAAAGAAAGCTTTTTTTGTTTCATTAAATAGATAGTGATGAATATGGTATAGTATTTTTTAATTTTCTTCGTATAAACAACAATACTGTACAATATGCCATGTGAAGCGGTCAGAGACAGTTAGTATAAAATATCCTAATACGAATTTGTCGCCTTTGTATTTGATTTTTATTTTACTGACTCGAACACTTTTCAAGAGTTCATGGTCATGAGCTGACTGAAATATTTCACATTACTTACTGTTTAATTCTTTTCGTATCAATACATCAACTTTTGAACGTCCACTGTCGGACATAGGCTTTTCCAAGGATGATAATGACATGTTGTGGCGTCAAGAGTCTCCGATACCGACGAGCGTGTATGAAGAGAATTATGAATGGTGAGGAAGCTAGTGAAATATGCAAGGATTGAGTTCTCTGGCACTCTCTTCTCTCTGCCTACCCTGCGAGGGATATGGCGTGATGATATGTATGTATATATAATGACATAACCTACTGATTTATAATATTTACGCGAGTATAACACATTTCAAATAAAACTATTTTTCTAGATTCTATTGCGTTTGTATTTGATTTTTAATTTATCTACGTTTCGAACAATTTAGTGTCCATGGACTGTCCTTCAGTGACCATTAACGCTTCATGATTAACCATGAAAGCTGTGAAGATTATCCGTTCCATTTTAGAGCTAGTTCGTGCCTAGTAGTTGTAGGATCTATATGATCTGAAGAGGAAAACACCAAAGGAAAATCCCAAAGCTTTACGTTAAATATTGTCAAATATTAAAGATATATTAGATCTCGGTTCATTTACGTCTCATGGTTGGGCACAAGCCTTTGCTTCAATGGAAGAGAAATTAATTTACTATACCATATGTGCCAGTTTTTTTTTTCCGGTTCAGCGTTTTGTTTACATTTTGCTGCAGTTGTGTTTTATGCTGTCTTAATCATCTTCTACGACACCTGTTTCAAATTAACTGACGGTAGGGTCTTTGCAAAATTAAAAATTAATATAGGTATATGATATAACCGATTACACAAAATTTTCTGAGATCAATTTCTAGACTCTTAAAGAACAAAAAATTATACCTGTTCAAGTATATACTTGTTTTATAAATAAAATAGCGTGTTTATTACAAATTAGTATAAAGCTCGACTAAATCAACAAGTTTCTATTCTATAACATTATATCAAGTCTCAAGCTTGCTAAATTATTGCTAAGTTTGAAATAGAACTACTTTTTCTTGTAATGTCTCGTCTAGAATAGCTTTTATAGCCAGCTAAACACCGCCTACGTAGTTAGTAATGTTGTCCTATAAATTGCACTTCGTTATGCTAAGCCGATAGGCAGGTGGTCCCTGTATTTTCCAGTTCGAGACACGGATGAATCTGCGTACTCGTATTACGGAATATGTATTTTATATTAAATATATTTTCACTTAAATCAGTGTTAAAATCTCCATTAAATAAATGCAAATTAAAGGTAATTGTGATTGTTTAACTTTGGAATATTTCCTGAACGTAATTTTTTTTTTTTTTTGTTTTTTTTTTTTGGTAACGCTGTGGTTCAAGTATGCTATTTGCGCACTAACCCCCGCCTGTCGGAAAAACAGACGAGGAGTGTGGGACTCGCTAGCCCCGTGGCTACATATCATAGGAAATATGTATGATTCTGCTTGCTTTGGCACGAGATTTATTTTTGGTTTTTCAACATAAACATTTACGTTGGACTTAGAAATACCTTGGAAAGTGTATGTTGCAACTGTTTTTTTCCTGATTTAGTTAATTAAATTACGTAATTATGTATAAGTGAATGAACTTATGTATAGGTAATCATAATGATTGAAGAAGCCGAAGATACTATATTCTTAAGATAATAATAGTCGTCTCTTTGAAAAAGCGATAATTTTGTTCTCAATTATATGTTATTTGTCTCTATTTCAATGATTGCTTTTTGCTAACTCGGTAACTATAAATATTATTCTAATTACATTAAGCTAAACAAAATAACTTGTTTTATGCACTAATCTTCAAGAATGCTACACAATTTTAAGCCGCAGCAATTTCCTGTCACAACCGCAGAATGTTGTCATTTAAGTAATAAAGGGTAGTAATAAAAGTTTTCTTTACAATAGGTCGCATAAAATGTTCAATGAAATCGCAATGAATATTTATGAAATGTCATGGTACAATTAAAACTGTAGTTATAAATCCTTTGTAACGTATAAATAGCCTATTAGATAAATATACTGACATTTTTCATTCAAACTTCATATTTATCGATGTTACCCAAGCAATCAGTATGTTTTATAGACCTGTTTATCTCCCAACTGTGGTTAAGCCTGCATCGGTAAACGCACAATCGTCCAGCTAAGTATTACAGATAATTTATTATATTTCCGCGATTAACCTTAGTTGTTGTACACGAAGAAATATAGTATATGTATTTAGAGATATCTGCAGGATAATATAGAAGATAAAAAAAGGTTTGAAAGGCAAAGAGAAAACATAATAAAATGATTTTTAATTGAAAAGGAATATAAAGAAATGAAAATAAATTAGGCCAAATATAGAATCGTATAAATAAATCCTCACATAGCAAAAAAATATTAGATATTCTTTGAATGGTATTAATTGGTAATTATAATGCATTTATACTTTCAGGACGTTGACATTTACAATTATAATATGCCTTATCGATTTACGATCATTAGTCGTTGTCGACCGTGAATTTCGAAAAAGATCGGGCCATATAATAGGACGTATATGACGAGCTCTAGAAGAACGTGTTGTTTTTTATGTAATGATGCAATAATAATACAATGTATCAGTCTTTCCTTACTTGCTGGTACCATGAAAGGCTATTAAGGTAGATAAACAGACAAGTGTCTAGAGAAGAAAATTCAATACACCTCTAAAACGCAATTTATATGGCTAATTTGTTTTTCGTAGTTAGTGAAGACTCGTGTCCAACACCAGTATTGTAAATATTGCAGGTTAAAAACTATTATTGATATAAAACCTAATATATTTATTTTTGTAAGAGTTAATTAATCTATGGTGCACTGATTTTTAAAGCGGATGAGCTTACATTGAGAATACTGTATAAGTAGCTATAAACTAAATCACGATGATCTATAATGGACAGAATATATCTTTATTCTGAACGAATCGTTCAGAATGCATCGGTGAAGCTACTGACAGAGTTAATGCTTCAGCTGAATCATTGAATTATGGTATAACCCGTCCACATATCAATCTCATTAGTAGCGATCAAAGGAAGATATAAAAAGTAATGTCAGATATAATCTGTTTTATGGATGAGGATATCATTAATGATCGTAAAACCAAGACTACTCAGTATTATGAGGGATTTATTCTACTCTGATTGTTCCCATAGTTAAAGTTTTCGGTCAATTGATGGATTATTTTTGACGTGTGGTTCAAATATGAATAACACGTAATTATATATGTATAGATAAACATATACATACACAAGTATGTGATTACGTGTAATATAATTTATATTATTTTTAGTAATTACTATGTAGTTTTCCGTGTGGTGACGGAGGAGTAAGTACATTTCACCTCCCCTTATCTTTCCCGTGGGTGATCGTAAGAGACGACTAAGGGATATAAAATGCATATAACATCTATGCAAGAGAAGGAAAACTTGAAACAAAACCCTATACCAACACATCTTACCAGCGTGGTATAGTGTGGTGGTCAATTTCCTTCCAAAAATGGAGGAGGCTCGAGCCCAACAGTGGTACATATATGAGCTGAGATGATGATGATGACTATGTAGTAGCGGCTATAAATACTAGCAAGCCCTTAATTTGCTTTCCCCTTAAGAGCTTCACATCGACTAGGTCTCTCCACCTGATGCCGTTTGGTCAACAATTACATTCACATGGAGTGTTAACGTCAGACCGGTCTCAAAAGTATTGCCAATAAAACTTGCAATAAGTAAGAGTACATAGATGGGCGCTATATTTTAGAGTCGTGCATTTTTGTTATTTGTTGTTAGCTAATGGTATTTTTTTACGTTGTATATTAAGATCACAAACTATTTTCCTTCTTAAATGCTTCCATGTTAAACATATTGATGCAATTGCTTTGACTTTCTTTTTGATTTTTTTTTTGTCTCGTTGGAATCATGGTAAATAAGATTCATACGATTACTGAAATCACGGCTTTAATTCCCTTGTTGGGCCTAGAGTGTTATTAGCATTAGACGTTAGATAATTCTCAGTAGTAGATAGTATAATCCACTGACACTGCGGCAGATTGCAATATGATCAACGCTTATATCGAGATACTAAATTTACATAACGAAATAGTGGCTTATGTATTTCTCTTTAGTTATAGAGAGTTAATCAAAAGGGTAGAACTGGCAACAACATCGGGGCAGTGTAAGTTATTTGATAAAAAAATTATAATTACGCTCATTCACGTCAGTACAAATGTCTTGAGAATTACAGCTTTATTATGTTACCCTCCATTGATGCGGTTAACACAAATTATAGTTTCATTAACAAATATTTGGAGATACAAAATACAATATTTGTGGTTTTCCGTCTGACTGTTCAGAAATACCATGAACAAAACTTCCTTTCCTTACCTGTGGGTGTTATAAAAAACAATCAAAGATATACGCCATCTCAATATCATCATCTCCGAATATATACATACGTTTCACTGAGCTCCGAGCTCGAATATACTCCACAATAGGAGAAAAATTCACGTACTATTATATAACGGTCAAACTGGTTGGCTTAAGGGTTTTATTTCAATTTTTTCTTTTCTTACACAGATGCTATATGTATATTATATACTATAGTCGTTTCCTATGATACCCACGGGTAGTGATGACTTGTTACTGCGTCACAACACTTGAAAAGTACATGAGTAGATAAAACCATTGCAAGTAAAAGAAATCTCGAAATGAAACTCTACGCCTATCAATTTACTTAGCGTGGTAAGATATAGGTTACCTCATAGATCATAATGCTGTAATCGCATCGCATAGTGGATTTTGGATCGTTGGACCTAGCAGAATGCTACAGGCAAGTAAGAGGTGGGTATATTGTATTCTTACCACGTCACGCATCACCAAACGGGGAAGCCGTGCATTATTCGCGCATAAATATTATAATAACACCTGTATTTATTAATAAATATAACTTTCATTGAATATTCATCATCAAGTCGCTTCCCTTATTGCATAATAATTTATAACTTCCTAGAAACTAGTATTTGGTAGCTGATATTAAAAGCAACTGGTTTAATGCCATTTTACGATCAGCTGATTAACATAGGTGCCTCTTAATAAATACGTGTAGCATATCACAATGTCTCGTATTATAATAAAGGTATATTATTAACTACAACTGAGTAGCCAGTATAAACAGGCAACTTGCTCATCTTGAGGCCCTGTGTTTGAATCTGGCGTTACGATAATGCGTTATCGTCAATAAAATTCAAAAGTAAACGCGTTACTAAATTTTTATGAAAGACCAAAGTTACACTACAAAATAAGGGTACTCTCTCCCTCCTTCGAGGCAATGGCGAAAAACTAAAACAGTTTTAAAATGTTAAATATATATTTTGGTCATTCTAATGACAGAGGAAGATTACAGTTTCTTTCCAACTTTGTCTGCGGATATAGTGCGTTGCGAGTGAAGATTAAGAATCATAGCAAGTTCTGATTTGCGCTAGTATTACTCATATGAAATAAAACTTATTTACGGATTTTATCGCGTTTTCATTTGATTTGTCTTTCGAATAATTTTACGATACAGTATTAAATTTTAAATTCTATTTTTTATACAAATACTTTATCAGTAGAAAAAGGAAATGATTATATATAAATTCTAAGATATCATGAAAGTAGTAATCAAATAAATATATAGCGATAGATTCCGTAGAAATTGAAGAATAGTCGTAGAACAGAGAAAGAAAACTTAAAGCAAGATAAAGAGAACTCTATCAACTCATCCGCTAGCGTGGTATATAATTGCCCAATATCCCGCAGGTTAGTTACTACCCAACATTGCGAATTTGCGATATATATAATGAATACTGATGTAGGAAAAATATTAATATGCCCACATCTACTATTAAATTACAGTTTTGTGGTAGCAGCTACAAATACTACCAACCCTTACTTTTCTCGTGGATGTCGTAAAAGACGACTAAAGAGCCTTATAACGACCTGGGCCTTCTCCAGCTGATGCCGTTTAGTCAACAATTGCATTCCCAAGGATGGCTGACGTCTGGCAGGCGGCCGGGCCAATAACTTTTACAATATGTACTATGAAAGAAGAGTACATATTGTATCGACCCCAAGTAATTGGGATAAGAGTAGGAGAATGATGAATGATGATGATCTACTATTAAACCACATGGTAGATTTTATTCAACAGCTTCTATAATAACGCTACCAAATTACCCAACTACTTTTTGTTATAATGCCACATTTCTAAAGATTTGAATAGATTAGAGTTAGCAGCATTGCTTAAGACTTTTTGGTTTTTGTGCGCTATTGTATTTCAGATGTAATTAGTGGTTTGAATGATTTTGTAGTTTGTGGTTAGCAATTCAGCTCTCTAATGATTCTTGTTCTATATAACTGTCTATTACGTTAGCTGTTTTGCTACTTATAGTTCGGTAGTGAGGTAGGTTATATTGCTATATTGAAATAATATTAACGTTGATGTTGCGTAAATAAATTGATTTCATTTTCATATGATGTCGGAAAGAAAATGTGCCACTTCCTATATTCTGTTAGTGATGATATCTTTTTGTCCGGCGCAGTAGTGGAAATAAAAAGTGTTATGAGAAGTAAAGGGCGTGTTACTATCGATGAGTGTTCTCTAGAGTTTATTTTCTACAAAAACGCCGATTAGCATATAAATAAGATTTTTTTTAAGATATAGTTGATTTCTGTGGCTTAGAATAAAAATATGTCTGGTGACAGATAAATTCATTTTCCTTTACTACTGTTACTTTACGAACTTAGAATTATTTGATGCAAATTTCGTTTAAACTCGGACTCCTATATGGTAACGGAACCTACGATGCTCAGTACGAAATATCTAAACTTAGACAACTTCGCCAGCTGTGCCTAACATTCTATAGCAGTACGATCATAACGAGCAAAGGCATTTAACGTAAAGGAGAGTTAAAAAAATATGTCGTCGATCAAAACCGTCCAGTATTTCTGTTTGCCATGTTAGCAGGACAGTTAGTTTTAGCCCAGGAATTTTGTTACACATATTTAGGGATTACAGAAATAACTTGTATCGAACGTAAAGAGGAGAATAACAGATACCAATTTTGACGACGTAAGAATATTACCCACAATAAACGCATTGAACACAGCAGGGACCATTTCAGATTAATGGTACTAATGTTTCTTTCACAATAGCAAAATATTCCATTACTTACGATCAAAGGATTTATATATTGTAAGTAAAGTTTTAGGTGCTAACTAATTTAAGTTTTTTTTATGAGACACCATCCTGCACTAAGGAAATAATCCTTGTATTGCGGGTGACTTTACGAACATATAATTAACTTACACCAATTACACCCAGACTAAGAACAGTTTGTGGAGCGCATAAAGTATTGTCCTGCGTAGGAATCCAACCCACGGCACTGACAGGGAAGGTATCCTAACCACCACCGAATGTACTTCTTACTTTATTTTAGGCTTCAGTGTAATCACACTGAAGCTTACAATTGGCTTTGGGTCTTTACAGTTTCAGTTTATAAGTGATAGATGCAGAATTGCAGTATATAATTTTACCACATTTTTCACCCTCAGAAATATATGATGGTAGTTGACCAAGGAAAGGTTCTTATCTCACTTATATCGATCTACATTTGGAAAGGTTGGATCAATTTATGTTACTAAATCTAAATTATATATTCTATTGTTTTGTTAAGAATATTTCAGTGTTACGTAGCTATCAAGGCCATTATTAAATATATAGTTTTTCTATTTAATCAAATTGCATTCTAAATTTTATTTCGACGTTTATATCATTACTATTTCAATAATAACTAGTTAACGAAAACAAATAAGATTTTCACCTTGATATGCCATTTCAGGTAGTGCATAATAATAGTAAGTATCAATATACGATCCAGTTACTCCGACCTTGCTTTCAGATGTTGGCAATTATAGTCTCTTAATAATATATGTTTAAATTAAAAAAAGGGAAGCATCAATCAGATATTTCTTTTTTAAATGCATGCACTAATGTAATAGTCCTTGAATTGCGTGGGCTTTTACAAATATAATTAACGCCTACAAATTACACCAAGACTCAGGATAACACTCTGTGGGTCGCACAAAGTATTTTCCTACATGGAACTCGAACCCATCCAAATAACATGCAGTGCCAATGCATTTGAAGCCGAACCGTCCTGAGGATGCCTCGTTTAGAGGCGAAACACGTGTCGAATCTTTATTCGAAGTTCTGCGGAAAATTGCAAGTAGAAGTTCTGGAGGCGGTGCTCATCACAGGAGTAAGATTTCCTTATATCCTATTCCACCTTGATCCCATCCCGTATTCCTTCCTTTTTTGAGGTGTACGGTATATTGATTAACCGTGGGAAAGTGGTGGGTTTTCCTTCCTCTCCTCCATTTTATAATAACATGCAGTGCGTTTCGGAGGGAAGCGGGCAAGGACCAATTATTTAGTTATTTATATTTAAGCAATTTGGGAATGTTTATAAGACTTTTGTATAGCAAAACGTACAAATTGCTTGTCGAAATCTGTATGTAATACGCTGCTGTTGGGTTTTAAGTGGACAAATATGCAACATAAATTTACATATAAAATATGTGCACTAAACACAATTGCATACTACTAATTTACTTTAGTAAATTTGCTATATATCTAGCAACTATTATCTCTAGCTTAAAAACAGAACATATCTTTAGAATTATGATTGAAATTTTCAAGAAGAAATGGAGATCAAAACGTAAGGTATTATGCAACAAATTTCGATATAAAAATTAGAAGAAATCATTTATACTATAATACATTGAATTTGTAGTTTGTACACCAATTGATTTTATATATTTTTATACATTATCGAGAAAATACATTTGTGGTGAAACTAACCGTGAGAGCGTAACCTCGAAAGCGAAACACTATCAATAATTAATTCCAATTACATCAATACCAATGTTTTTCGATTCCGATATTTTCATTGTAACGCTAAATAAATAGAGTTAAAGTGCAAAATATGACACTAAAACATCGATGATTCAGAAAAAATATATCTACATTCTCCTACTCTTATTTCAATTACTTGGGGTCGACGCAATATGTACTCCTCTTCCTACATATTGCAAAAGTTATTGGCAATAGTTTTATGACCGGCCGCCTGCCAGACGTCAACCCTCCTTGGGAATGTAATTATTGACCAAACGGCATCAGATGGAGTTGGCCCAGGTCAATATAGAGGCTCTCAGTCGTCTTTTACGGCATCCACGAGCAAAGTAAGGGTTGGTAATATTCGTAGCTGCTACCACACAGCGAAAAAACATACATATAGTATGTTAAACATCAACCCTTTTTATTATCACATAATTAATCATGTAATCGCTTGTAAGTTATGAAAACAATGTTCAAAAATAATAATTTTGTTTTCAAGCACAGATGGCGTAGTGGTTAAGATACCGACCTACCGTGTCAGTGTCGTGGGTACGAGTTCCTAAATAATTTGTGCGATCCACAAAGTGTTGTTCGGAGTCTAGCTGTAATTTGTCTACGGTAATTGTATGTTTGTAAAGTCCCCCGCAATACAAGAATTATTTCCTTAGTGCAGGGTGAGGTCTTTAAAAAAAAATACAAAACGCTTAAAATTCAATCAATTGCTCTTAACATATCATAATTTTTATGAATTTTACAATTTTAGACTTTTAAAAGTAGTATATAAAATTAAGTTAAATAGATATTTTGTGCAGAAGGGCAAATACACAGATGACAAAAAGCGATAACTACAAATGTTAAAATATATATATATAGAAAGAGAAAGAATGTAGAAATCAGATTATAGGTTACGTTAAAAATGATATTTGTAAGACATTTACTAGATGGTTGTGCTGATAATGGATGTAATCACACATTTAATTATACGCTTGTAAACTCCTCCACAATATAAAATTTATTCCTTAGCGATGGTATCTTAAAAAAGATAATTTTATAATAATCTATTTTTAACTGTATTAGGCAATTTTCACTCGCATTGTGCCTTCAGAATAGTACAGAAATATACTTATTTAAGCTCTTATCTAGCAGTAAGACATCTACGGATACCCCACTGTTAATTAAAAGAGGTAAACATATAAATGTATATGCAATAATAAAAGTTAGAGTACGATAGAATCACATAAATTGCATTAGCACATAACTTCAACTTTGTTTATGTTCAGAAGCGTCACAGTATTTCGTTTCTATGACAGTTTTATGATTCCAACAAGGTTTATGTATTGTGAATCATAATTTCACAGGCTTTTGTTAGTAGAGACATTACTTTGCAATCATTTATATTTTGTATTAAGGCGTAAGTATTTCATACATTTATAAAACGATTATTTATTTATTATTGTGATTGTTATATTAGAGAACACTTAACTAATTGTCATACTAATAATAAACATTTATTAATGTATGGCTTGTTGTGTGTCTGGTAGTCCTTAATGCAGGAAGATTTTATAACCTGGTAGTTTTTGTTTAAGATATTTTTTTCTATCTTCTTCGACTTCAGCTTATAGTCATAACCAGCGAAATTGTAACAAAAACACGAATTGTCGATTTTCACTATCAAGTAATTGTTACAAATCGAATTTATCCGGTCGAATTTGTCCGCGAATGTGATTTGGTGCGGCGCGTGACTTTCGCAATCGTTGACATTATCGTGTCGTGTCTGGCCAAAAGTTAAACGTCTGGGACTGACCTCATGAGTTCGGTTTAATAGTTAGATAGCTTTTTTTTATGAGGAAAACGAGTTAAATTGTTTAATATTTAGAAAGAATCTTGAGCAATGGCTACACAGATGGCGGAGTGATGAAGTACCGAAACTCCTGTGCTGACTGTCGGGAATACGATTTCCACGAGGAATAGTTCCTTGTGTGAATGTATTGTCATTTGGTGGTAATTTATAGATTAAATTTAGATCGGAGAGACCCAGGGTGTCTTTATTTATATTTGATCAGATAACCGCACAATCATAAGCTTGTGGCCACACTCTAAGCAAACTCGTAAAGGAGAATTGCGGCTATATAAAATTGTGTGAATTGTGGAGAAGGTAATACACCAGTAGGTGTATTCAGATCTAGTGATCGAACCACTGGAACCGATGACTCGTCTTCAGTGGAAGTCACTGTGTATTGTATATTTAATCAATCTTGTTATTATTGTAATAGCAATCTCTCATATTGCCTATCGAATGATTTCTTCGAACTATAGTTGACACGTTCTAATATAATCTTAGTGAATGTTATTATTATATTAATATAATATTTCTAACGGCTGTAAACGTCACACCCCGATATGGAAGGCACCAGTCATAGCCCATTACTTACGATTTCATTCGAAGAAAGATTTTAATCTCGGTCCATTATCGTCTGTAGTTGGACGAGGAAGGCTATCTGATCTCTGTTAGCTTTATTTGGCTATTAAAATCGAAATTAACTACATAGACTAAAGTTTTAAGGAGTTTGCTTGTAATTGGAATGAATACAAGAGAATTCTCACCATATGATTTTTGTAGCATAGTTTGATGACAAGGACATTAACCATATGAACCGTCTAAGAATATAAATACAGAATTCTCTCAGCTTTCGATATATATAATTTAAAGAGCAGCCTTTTTTTCTTTTTTTTTTACGGTGGACTATGGATGCGACTCGCCCTGCCAAATCGGTCCGGGGTGACGGAAGAGGCGGCGCGTGACCCCATAGACCAACCGTGCAACTCCTCTCTTCGCCGTGCGAGCGGGCCACCGGTACCCGATCTTTGTCATCGGTGGCCCGCCCGGCGGTCTACCCTCGCGGGCTCCTCTCGTCGACGCCCCGACAACTGTCGGAGCGTCGTCCTCACACGGTGGCCTCACGTTGGGTGACCAGACTATTCCCCGGTCCGATCACCCGAGGCCTCGGCTAGGGCGGCAGCAGCCTTTTTGTTTTTTTTTTTTTTTGTTTACGCTGTGGAAATGCTTTTACGCACTATCACCCGCCAGTGACAGACGGGGGGGGTGTGTGGGACTCGCCATAGGTGTTGGCGGCCGGAATACCCACAAAAACCAGCAGCGGTCCCTTCCGCGCTTTTACGGGATGCCGGGGAGATCGTCTAATGACATTCTATCCCCGACACCCCTACGCTTGGCCATCTGGTCACGACCAGAGGTCAGTCAGAGGGCGGCAGCAGCATAAAGAATGAGCGGTAAATCAGTTTATCGTGTTACGCACTTCAGCCATGTTTCGAGTTTACCTTCTGCAATCTATAGTGAATTTTCTTTTTGCCAGTATATGCTCTGTCACATCCCACCTCGTCGAGTGCGACGGAAAGGCGGCTTGTGGCTTTGTAATCTACTGTATTTACTCTCGCCACCATTTGGGCGGCATACAGACACATATCTCAGATTATTGACTTCGGTGGCTTAACCGGCGAGGAACAAAAGGTACCCAATGCTATTTAAATACTTTACTCATATTACATACGTTATTCAAGCACTTCGCTGATAAGTCTACACGGTATATTTCTTTTAGTCCTTTTCTATATTCGAAGGGAAGAAAGAGATAGAAATATAAATATTATTAATCATTCAAGTTCCTGTAGAATACAGACATTTCATTTCTTGTATATTGCCTTTATTAAAATAATACTCGTCAACATTTTCTCGTTAATAGATTTTATGTTTTTATAAGGACGCCTTGAAGATCATGCCATTAACATTGCCACGTCTTCGTATATAATTCGCTTACGGCTTCTTCCAATTTCCCGCCCCTTATATGGTGGACGCAATTATTTCGCTAGCCAATTTCAATTTATTTTCCAGTAAGTAGTGTTTACTCCTAGCTATACAACTAAGAAACTTAGTGAATATTGATTTTGTTTTTTTTAATAGTTACTGAATTGTTATACGATAACTGACTTTTTCTGAATAGTTATTTGTTCTTTATTTTTGTTTGCGAAAACTATTTGTGTATTTTAGGAAAAAAAGGATTTTTGTCCCGCAAAGATTCCATCCTCTAAGTATACTTTTCTGATTTTTAGAAGTTGTGTGTGTATTTGTAGCGTTGCATTTTTTATTTTTCCTTGTTCGAATTGTTTATTTTTAAAGGAATTTCGTAGATGTGCGAAATCTATAGTTCGGATACCAGGATAAGCCGTCAAGACAATTACGAGCTGTTATGAACGTCTACTTTAAAATTTACACTTTTATGATAGACAGCGGCTAAAATCTTTTTCTTAGCCCATGTATGTCAAATTTGTGGGCTTGCACCTCTTACACAATGAAGGAAATTGATCTGATAGATTGACATAGTTTGTGTTAGAATTTTTCTTCCTCTTGCAGTGATGCTATATGCTTACACCACTCAAAGAGGTCTTTTACAACATACAGGAAAGAAACGAGAATTTAATCTTCTTGCCATCGCCACATACAAAAACGTGTCTCACTCTAAATATGCAGAGGTGTATGTTACAAACTAATTGCCAAACTGCCTGACAAGTGTGGCGCTCACATTTTTGTCATAGTGTTTTATCGTTAGGCTTGATGCATGGAATTTATAAATACCAATTCATAAAATACGAGTTCATACTATATACCTAATAATAAAATAGGAGTTCGTACTAATTAAATTATACCCAAAGCAGATAAAATTTTCGTTGAATTAGTTGTATTCTCATATGAGTGAACTGCTTAAGAAATCTATAGTGCCACTTACGAATCGCTCTTCTATTACCGAGTCAAAGATTAAATCGTAAGACAGTCATCGTGAATTGACGTTGAAGAGAAAGCAATTATCGTGCTTTCTAAAGACGATATCCTAAATCAACGTCGACCTTTACAATGGAAACCCGTCTTGCAACTGAAGTCACACAATTTTAAGATGAATACTCACTATGTGACAATTATCATGTTTTAACTGCTCTTACAAGATTTTTGAGAACGTTTCTGAACTTAAAAGTATAGAATTCAGAAGACAAGCGTTATCTTTCTAAGATAGCTAAGTGCAACCAGAAACAATTATCGGTTTTGTGCAATAATTAATTGTTTATTTAGATACGCTATTGGTAGATTTATAAATAATGGATAAATTAGTTACACATTATCATTTTAAACTTTCAGGATAAATTGTCACTCAAGTAATTAAGGTCTTATAGGTAATGGATACATAAACAAATATTAAAGTATGAACTTAATGTTGAATAACCTCTTAATCAAATTAAAAAAAAAAACATTATTTTTTGGTTTTTAGTAATATTTTTAGGTTTTTTTTTTTTTTATCAACGTATTAATATGGCAATGACATTCTTGTTTATTGCATAGTTTAACATAAAAAATAATGATTGTTATGTTAATAGAAATAAATTGACTATATAATAAAAACTTTCTCAGATAGCGTAATGGTATATACCAACCTACCGCAACAGTGTCGCGGGTTCGGTTTCCAAGCAGGATAATACTTACTTTATGTGAAACATAAACTGTTGTCCTGAGTCTGGGTGTAATTTGTGTCCATTAATTATATCTTTGCAAAGACCTCCGAAATACAGGTAATTATTTCCTGAGTGCTGGATATTGACTTTTATAAAAAAAAATATTTAATTTATAACAATTTTATAAAATTTGCTGTGGTGGCAACTACGAATATTATCAACCCTTACATTGTTCGTGGATCTCATAAATAGTTTATGGTTGAACTGTGATACTATTCAATCTGTAGATATATTTGTAACTGTGATCAATGAGTCACGCGAGTTCAGTGCTTCCCATCTTAAAAGTACTTAAAGCGCGTAAATAAATCTTTATAATGGTTTATTATGATTAAGCTACAAATATTAACGTGTATATACAACTTTACAATACGTGTGTACTGCTACAATTGTTTATAGCAGTGCAATAAGCACCGCTCCTCTCGTGACGACGTTGTTCCGATAACGGCATCATCGGGACCTTGACTGGTTAAAGTTTGAACTTATATAAACTTGTAGAGCATTAGCCATGCTATTGGCCCCGTAGACTTTTAATTGTTTGAAACTGTATTTTTTTTTTATGGACATACCAATTATTATGTTATCAACAGTTTGTATAACTTGTATATATATTTTATGCTATATACTGAGCAGTTTCTTTTTGTAATTTCATTTATTGCTTTTATTAAATAATATTTTTTTTTATAATTACATCATTATCATCATCGCTCTGCTCTTATCCCTTACTCAAGATGTATGCAATATATACTCTTCCTCCATAGTATATAGTTTTGGCAAATGTTTTCTGACTGACCGCCTGCAAGTCGTCAACGCTGCTTGAGTATGTAATTGTTGACCAGTAGCCAATACTTTTTTTTTTTTAAAGACACCACCCTGCACTAAGGAAATAAACCTTGTATTGCGGGGGACTTTACAAACATGCAATTAACGCAGACAAATTACACCCAGACTCAGAACAACACTTTGTGGATCACACAAAGTAATGTCCTGCGTGGGAATCGAACCCATGGCACTGGCACGGAAGGTCGGTATCTTAACCACTACGCCATCTGTGCAGTGATCAAGTTTGATGTAAAGCTTTTAGTCTTTTCTCTATGTAAATGTTGATAGTATTCTTAGCCGCTATCATATAGGAAACTGTTTATATATCTTATAAAGTCTTCTAGTATTTCTCATTTTATTGGGCCAGTCTTTTCATTACATTTTCTTTAATATTACCCCTATTTCCATATTTACGCGAGCATTACATATTTAATATTTTTCAAATGCCAAATGCCTTCACGTTCATTATATGAATAATAATTTAAAATTTAATAGTCAGAATAGAAAACTGGGGATCAGAAAGTGAGTCACTGGTAATAATCTAACATATTTTAGGTTAAAATCGTTATTATTAATCCATTACATAAATTTATATAAAAACGATTCACTCGCATCGAATCCTGAATCAGACGAAGGAAAATCTATTGATTGGGTTTTCGCCAGGCTAATTTTCAGCAGAACACTTGGAAAAATGCCTGGTCAATGGCAATCAGCTTCTATGATACGGGCCTAAAAGTGTTCCAAAGAAATTAGTGCGTATTTACACATTTTATTACCCCTTCAGGCATTAGATTATGAAAAAGGTCTAACTATTCATAAAAATTGTTACTATAGTTTAGAAATAAATATTACAATATTGTGGTCCATACATAGATACTTTATATTATTCTAATGATTTTTAATGTTTACGCGAGTATTACATATTTGAAATAAAACTACTTTTACGGATTCTATCGGGTTTGTTTTTTTTTTTTTTTTTTTTTTTTTTTTTTTTTTTTTTTTGATTTTTTAATATCTCGACGTTTCGAACACTTTACAGTGATCATGGTCACGGAAGAACTAAGGTGTCTTATGTCTAATATGTAATTGTGTTAATGACATATACTCCAATACAAACGCGATAGAATCCGTAAAAATAGTAGTTTTATTTCAAATGTATAATTACTATACTAAGAAATATATTGTCTAAGCTAACAGTACTGTTATCTTATGATTAAAATTACAATAATCTCCTTCATTTCCTTATGTTTGACCGTGTCTAGCCGATTCATCTTTAATATCGCATGTAAAGCAAAACCTATGATTATGCAAAGTACCTTTTATTACAGCTATCTTATATTACCGTCATGAGTTTGAAACGGAACCACCCTTCGTAAAGTTTGTACTACAATAAAATGTTATATATGCATATACCTTGATGATATAAATTATTATCGACAGCATCATAGCAATGTGTATTTAGTGCTGTGTAGTATATCTCTAAACGAGCAATGCTTATATATTTCTGTTTTTGTAAATTTCTATAATATTCAGCAGAAACTTAGAACGAGGTTTCCGTTAAAATTAAGTATGCAGGCTATAATTTATAGGAAAAAACGTTTTATCATTGTTTTAAGTTAATGAAAAAATATTATTAGAAAATGAAAGTAAGTTTAGCTACTGTCATGGCAAATAGAAATAGCATAATCGAACAGTTGCTTTATCCACGCAACCCCGACCCGGCCCTTAGTTTCCCTTTTTTATTACTTTTCACATCTTTAATTTTTGATTATTTTTTAATATTTAAATACATTTGCAAAAATTGCAATAAAATATCAAGTTAAGCTCAGTCATCCAAATATTATTAATTCAAAGAGGTTTCTGTAATGAATACAGAAAATTCTTTTCGAATTTTGTCGATTTATTGCATATTTCTTACAAGTTTATAAAGAAGACAATATCAATTATTGGTTAGTCATCCTACTAATTCTGTAGATCAAAGATTTAAATATGTCTTTAATACATGCAATTAGGTAAAACAAATTATGCAGCTGAAGTTATGGTTACTGTTAGTTAAACTTTGTGTTGATTTGACTTTGAAATGTTATTGGATACACTTGGCCAGATTCAAAATATTCGCATGATAATGCAATTGGTACAACTTCTTGTCTTGACCATAAATTATGGTGCTTTCGCTTTATCCTTAGACTAAAAAATTTACTGTGAAATTTATCTTTGAAAAAGATGAATATTTTAACAGCGACCTTTCCCTTTAGTAAATTGTGATACTTGTGCAACGACTAATTGTTATATTTGTTGTTCATTTGTTGTAATTTTGACCTACATATTCACACGAGCTTTCGTGATTCATTCTTGAACTACGTAATAAATGTAAGTGTCAGAATATTTAACGAACCCGTTATATCTATTCATACAATCTAATTTATATTAGTCGTTACTTAATAAATTGAATTCAAGTGCTATTACATGTTTTTTTTTGTAAAAATAAAAAGCAAAATATTGCACACGTTGTGGCCACATTTAATTATTTTATTTTTCAGCGTTGATTTGTATTTATTTTCTATGGGTAAAGATCTAAAAAAAATACATAAAATAAAAAACAGATGGTTGTCTGTGACGTCAGTTTACGGACGAGAATTTTTCGTGATAACGTCATACGAAAACATTGGTGAAAAGTTGCATACTTTTATGAATTGAACAAACATAAACAATGGAAACCACATTAACTTTTCACTTCACTTTATAAACAATTGACAAGTTCACGTGTAGGTTGTGTTCTGCCGCTGTCTCTCTTTCACTCGTATGCATCGGTCGATGGAGTAAAAGAGAAATAGCTGCGTCACAAGCCGAACGCTTAGGGTGAGGCCAAACGAGCGTAATTTTGTGAGTTGTCAATCGCGTAATTTCGGTCGTGTAATTTCTGCTGCATTCGGTTTCATACAAAAGTCCAGTTATAGCCACACGGCGACGCAAAATGAGTTGTGTGCCGACTCACACGCATAATTCGACCGAATTGAGCTTGCGGGAGGTAGGCTAGTCTCATATTTGTGTTTGATTTAGTTATAAAAGGTTTTAAGAGTTGTAATAATTCTTGAAAAACATGTAGTACCAAATGATAGTAATTTTGAAATATATCTGGATTTGCACATAAATGTTCATATAAGGTGTAGTACTGTCCAAGTATCAGTCTTTCATTATTAAGTGGATTTATCCAGCTTCTTTTTCTGCCATTATCTTCCGTGTCTTCTAGATATACTTCACAATATTTGCAACTGAATAAAATGCGTCCGTCTGGCAGCTCAACAGAATTTCTGCCACTGAAATTACGCGACTCATAACTCAAAAAAAATAGGTTCGTTTGGCCTCACCCTTAGGCGTAGGCTTGTTCGACCACCGGAGACAAAGATCGGGTACCGGTGGTCCGCTCGCACGGCGAAGAGAGGGGAGTTTTACGGTGGGTCTATGGGTTCACGCGCCGCCTTTCCGTCACCCCGGACCGATTTGGCGGGGCGAGACGCATCCATAGTCCACCAATAAAAAATAAAAAAAAAAGGCTTAGGCTTGTGCGGACCACCGAAGACAAAGATCGGGTACCGGTGGTCCGCTCGCACGGCGAAGAGAGGGGAGTTTTACGGTGGGTCTATGGGTTCACGCGCCGCCTTTCCGTCACCCCGGACCGATTTGGCGGGGCGAGACGCATCCATAGTCCACCAATAAAAAATAAAAAAAAGGCTTAGGCTTGTGTGGACCACCGAAGACAAAGATCGGGTACCGGTTGTCCGCTCGCACGGCGAAGAGAGGGGAGTTTTACGGTGGGTCTATGGGTTCACGCGCCGCCTTTCCGTCACCCCGGACCGATTTGGCGAGGCGAGACGCATCCATAGTCCACCAATAAAAAAAAAAAAAGGCTTAGGCTTGTGCGGACCACCGAAGACAAAGATCGGGTACCGGTGGTCCGCTCGCACGGCGAAGAGAGAGGATTTTACGGTGGGTCTATGGGATCACGCGCCGCCGTCTCCGTCTCCCCGGACCGATTTGGCGGGGCGAGACGCATCCATAGACCACCAATAAAAAATAAAAAAAAAGGCTTAGGCTTGTGCGGACCACCGAAGACAAAGATCGGGTACCGGTGGTCCGCTCGCACGGCGAAGAGAGAGGATTTTACGGTGGGTCTATGGGATCACGCGCCGCCTTCTCCGTCACCCCGGACCGATTTGGCGGGGCGAGACGCACCCATAGCCCACCAATAAAAAAAAAAAAAAGGCTTGTGCCGAACTCTCGGTTGCACGCTCGGCTCAGGCAGAAAGTTACACTTTTTCGAGCGTGCAGTCGACGTTTATCGTTTTATAAGACGTTATCACGTCAAAAAACGCAGCATAAATCTTGTATAATATTTATCCTATTATATTGTCTATTATATAAATAACGAAACAAAAAATGTACACAGGCTGTATATGTATTTAATCATTGCAAAATGAGAGCGGACATTTGAAATTTATTTTGATGTGTATTTTTTGTCACCTTACTATTCGCCTTACGTAATTCCAACTGGACACTATTACAAACTCTTTAACGATGTATGTACGTAGAGGCAACACGGCTCGTAAGTGAATCGACAGTTACAAGGAAAAACTCCGAACGTGTTAAGATTTCTGCCGTTATGCACATTGACATTATTCATACAGATCTTGTTAAGAGAAAATTATGAGCATTATTTTATTTATACGCACGTCGGACTTTATTAATTTTAACGAGCTAAGTTAGATGTTACGGGTTGAGAGCCCTCAGCGCTCACCCACAGTCCGGGTAAAGTTGTCATAGCCATCTGAGGCTAACAACTAAGACACACAAAAAAAAAAAAAGTTAGATGTTAAAAATAGACATTATTTTAGGATATTGTTTGGCACTAAGATGTTTTATAAAAAGTTACAGTACTGTAAACGAAAAGTTTAATATAACCTGCTAAATAAATAAGTTCAACATTCGTTCAATATTTGTATTTGATTTTTGCTTACTTGACGTTTCCAACACTTTTCTACATGGAAACTGAACATTTTGTGGTCCTCCCGTGACCATTAATGTTTAAAACGTCGACAAAGTAGAAATCTAATACAAACGCGATAAAATTCGAAAAAAGAATTTTAATTCATATGTGGATTATAATTCAATTTCAGGTTGTGGTAGAGGCTACGAATACTACCAACACTTACTTTGCTCGTAGATGTCATAAAAGACGACTAAGAGCCTTATAACGACTTGGGGCAACTCCATCTGATGCGGTTTGGTCAACAATTATGTCATAAAACTATTGCCAATAACTTTTACAATATGTACTATGAAAATAGAGTACATATTGTTGTATCGACCCCAAGTAATTGGGATAAGAGTAGGAGAATGATGATGATGTACCGCTGGATGAAACGAGGGCACGGCAACCTGTCATTCAGGATGACGCAGGTACTTACCGGACACGGGGTCTTCGGTAAGTACCTGCACCGAATTGGACGTGAAGAGGCCCCTGGATGCCATGAGTGTGGCGCGCAAATTGATGACGCGTGTCACACCCTGGAAGTATGCCCCCCCGGGGGGGCCTCAGCGCCACGACCTGTCGGCGGTCATAGGAGCGGACCTGTCGCTGTCGACCGTCATCAACAAGATGCTTGACAGCGACAGGTACTGGACGTATGGCCTCCTTTTGCGAGGAAGTCATCTCTGCATAGGAGGCCGCGGAGCGGAAACGTGAAGCACTCGCGTCTGCGAACTCACTCCGCCGGCGGCGACCAGGGAGAGAGAGGCGCCGCTACGCGCACCTTCTCCCACCGCCTTGACAGCTGACTGGTCGTGGTCAGATGGCTAAGCGTAGGGGTGTCGGGGATAGAATGTCAATAGACGATCTCTCCGGCATCCCGTAAAAGCGCGGAAGGGACCGCTGTTGGTTTTAGCGGGTATCCCGGCCGCCAACATCTATGGCCGGCGAGTGTCCATCGAACCATCGGAGCATTCCCTTTCGCATCTTTACACCAATACTCTCTTTCATACCTACTCGCTCTCTTACGTCGTCGTTACGAATGCGGTCGGTCAGCCTAACTCCACAGATTTTCCGCAGAGATCGCATTTCGACCGCATTAATTTTACTATCATACTCTTTTCTGCATACCCAACTCTCGCTTCCATACAGTAATGTTGGTACAAGCACTGCGTTATGTATTGCTACACGTGCCTTCTGGCTGAGGTGGTGGCTGCCGAGAAGTTGCCCCAACGCTCCGTTCACTCTATTTCCCGCATTCACTCTTCGCTCTATATCAGTGGTGTACCTTCCATCTCGGCTAAATCCACATCCAAGATATACAAATTCATCCACTTGCTCTAGTACATCATTACCTATAGTTACTCTTACATCTGTTCTGGTTTTATCTCTTTCAAAGACCATTATTTTGGTTTTGCTCACATTCACGCGTAGACCCCTTTTCTTACAATCTTCTGTCATTGTGTCGACTAGGGTCTCCATGTCAGTCGCTGACTGTGCCAGCAGGACTGCATCATCTGCATAAAGCAGAGCAGTGACCACTGAGTCGCCCATCTGGACTCCCACATTCATATCGTTCAACCTTTGGAGACATTTATCCAGATATATGATAAACAGCCTGGCTGACAGAACGCACCCCTGCTTAACGCCGATATTGACATCAAACCAAGGCGACATTCCATCATCCAGCCGCACACAGGCTCTACAGCCCATGTAACTGGACTGCACAGCCTGTAGCAGTTTACCGTTAAATAAATAATAAATAAAAAATAAATCTCCGTAGGAGAATGATGATGTGTATATTATATTTCACCAAACCCTATCTTATCCGCGGAAGTCGTAAAAGAGTACTAAGTGATATTATAATAACATCTATGCAAGAGAAGGCCACGTGCGCACCAGCGTGGAAATAAACCTCGAAATAAAACTATATATGTACTAAACCATCTGACCGTTGAGATATAGTAGGTCAATTTCTTTTTTAATATGGAGGAAGCTCGAGCCCAGTAGTGGGACATGTATGAGCTGAAATGTTGACGATTATTTACATCTATTTATATATCATTCATTTTTATTTATATCTTAGTTTTACTCGTATAACATAAGCGTATTAACGCTGACCAGTCAAAATATTATTTTATTTTTACATCAAGTCTTTGTCTACGGCATCATGGATTCTGGTATAGATTGAGCCACTCGAGAATGCAATAATTGAGTTCGCATTTTGCTCTTCGTTTTTCTTTAGCCAATATATAGCCCAATGTTCAACACAAGCCTCCACAAGGTAAAGGCCAATAAAGCATTATTATACAACGCTAGCAAATTTGGCATAAGGTTCCATTACGAATGTTCCTTCGCATAAGCGAAATTATTAATGGAACCGACTATAAAGTCATAATAACCGCTTATCAATATTTGAAATAAAGTCGTCTTTAGGTTTCGAAGGCTTAAAATTTGTACAGTTTCTAGATATACTTTTGGAGATTATTTTATAAAAAGATAAGCGTTTGTGCGGTGCTCACTTGTATTCGCTTCACAATATCAAGCGGCTCTTTAAAGCTCTCAATATTTATTCATTTGCTTTATCTTGTTTATTTTTATGTTTTGTTGTAACTAAAATGGCCGTGTGTCTCAGTATTGTCCGTGCTTGTTAAAAAACTGCGAGCCTTGTAAGACCAACTAAAGGACAAGAGAATGGGCTCGATAAAATTCCATTTGAAGGGATTGTCAATTGGACACATACGGCGTTCACTTTGTTGACGTTACTTTTTTAATGTTCTGTTTATCCAAATATGATTTGTCGGTGTTTCGTTTAAGAGAACAGCCAATTTAATATATTATTTTCATTTTATAAGCTTATTTTTTATAGTGACAACTCCCTGAACTAAGAAAATAATCTTTCTGTTTCTGGAGCTTTATACACACATAATTAACGGACACAAAATCACCCAGACTCAAAACAACAATTTGCGTATAGCGCAAAGTATTGCGTGGCATCGAACCGGCGACACTGGCGCGGTAGGTGGTACCAGACTTAACCGCTACGTCAAATCTCACCTCTTCCTCAATTTAAGGGAAATTGGTCTATTATAATGAATATCACGAATTATTTCAGGTTTTCCTTTCGATACAGCTTATTATCTGCTTACGTTCGAGGTGAAGTGAAAAATTGTAATATAATTTCGTCCTCAGTTAAAATAATTATTGTGAATAGTAAATAATATTATACTATTTATACACTATCGGAGTGAAAACTAAAACATTTATTTAGAGATAGACAACTTCGTGTATCAAAATGTATTTAGCGAAGTGAACTGTAGATAGAACGTTTTGCGGACACGGGCGTAGTTTTACTATCGACATACTAAATTGAATCGTGTCTGAGCAATCCCGCCGTAAGTGTTTATCGTAAAACCGTCGATACATAGACCCGCCTTGCTGTGATATTGAAAACGTTTTATTCTTGCCGGTTTCGAGATTTGAGCTACGTTAATTTCAGTTTTAAACTTATTAACGCCTGTATTCGAATTGTTATTCTTGCCATTCTCGAGTTTTGTGCTAAGTTGATTTCAGTTTTATATTAATAAACGCCTGTTTTCGAATTGTTGTTCTTGTCGTTCTCGAGATTTGAGCTACGTTGATTTCAGTTTTAAACTAATAAACGCCTGTTTTCGAATTGTTGTTCTTGTCGTTCTCGAGATTTGAGCTACGTTGATTTCAGTTTTAACTAATAAACGCCTGTTTTCGAATCGTTGTTCTTGCCATTCTCGAGTTTTAAGCTACGTTGATTACAGTTTTAAACTAATAAACGCCTGTTTTCGAAGTATTTACAGTTTATTAATATTTAAATAACAAATGTGTAAATATTTTTTGTCATACTATTCTTAGTCACTGAAATATTGTAATTTTAGTTCATCACAACAAGGAAACAATCATTCTAAAATAGCTAACTTTTACAAAATTTTGTAAAATTAAACTAAATACTGCAATTTTTATAAGAAGGTACTGTAAAAATATTTACACTATCCTTTTAATATTTTCAATATTTTACAAATTTATTCCTTAAGGCGTGTGAGTATTTTTATAATTTTAAAATATATTTCTTAAGGATATCACCAGTTTATAGACATACGTAGAAGGAAGCAATATATTGGCGATTATAATAATTGGACTCGGTTCTAAGTTTTTCTAAGTTTAGTCATCATTCATCATCATTCTCTTATCCCAATTACTTGGGGTCAATACAATATGTACTCTTCTTTCATAGTAATTATTCTAAAAGTTATTGGTAATAGTTTTATGATTGGCCGCCTGCCAGACGTCAACCCTCCTTGGGTATGTAATTGTTGACCAAACGGCATCAGATGGAGTTGGCCCAGGTCGTTATAAGGCTCTTAGTCGTCTTTTACGACATCCACGAGCAAAGTAAGCGTTGATAGTATTCGTTGCCGTTAGTTACCACACGGCTTAACTGTAGTCATTGCTTGATAATTTATTACATCATAAAAATCTACAGAAAATTACAATAATTATTTATTTATTTGATCTACAATTGCAATCTGTGACGATAGACACCCAACCATTGAACCAACAAGGGCGCAGTTTCTATTTACGCATTACGATAACCATTCACTTTCTTAAAAATCTTAAACTAAATATTTTGTTTGGATATTCATAATCAGTTATATACGTAAGTCATAAGTCATCATACACCGTTATCCACTTCTGAATTCATTTGACTTGTATGAAACTATTAAATCTTTTTAATTAGATTACATCCGTGACGGTCGCCATATTCAAATCATTGAGATTTCAATTCGCAATCATTTTTATTCTGTATAACCATTGGAATATGAATGCTCTGTGCTCCATTGTTGAGTAAAGAACAGAATACTGCAACTACCGCCAATGAATTGGGCGTATATGAATACCGTAAAATAGTTATTCTGTGTTACAATAATTGTAATCATGTTTGGATAAAATGATATATTATTTATTCAATCATTCTTTAAAAAGTTTACATTACGTCTGATTATATAAATAACACTCGCTGTACCAGCAACGTTTTCTGAATAAGTAGCTAGATATATAATGTTATTATAATTTCTACTAATATTTATGTTATTATAAGGTATGAATAATAATATCGAATAAGAAATGAATATATTAGAGGAAGTTTGAAAGTTGCGCCAGTGACGGAAATGTTACAGACTGAATGGTTGACATGGTATGTCATGAAAGTATCTAATATTGTGAGAAAATTTTAAACATGAATATTGGATGTTTTAAGGGTAAAGGAAGACCGAAGAAAAATGAATGGACCGCCTGAGCATGACATGGATAGACAGGGAGTGACTACAGAAATAACGTCTGATAGGACTGTATGGAAAAGGAGGACATATTGCGTCGACCCCAAGCAATTGGGATAAGATCAATATGATGACGATAATGATTAATAATCATATCAACATTAATAATAGCCACAATACATCAAAAAACTTTTTTGTTATCCCAGAAGTTGCCATGCAACCGCGCCGTTTGAACCAGAACGCTTGCGCGATGTTCCATTGTTATCAAGTATTACCCGATTTGCTAACATTATAGACACTGCTCAACTCCTATTTCTTGCAACGTTATCTATTATCGTTTAAAATTATTGTTGATAGATAGACTATCTTACATGATAAGATTTTCATTCAAACAAACAAACAAGCGCTTCATCATCATAGTAGTTTAATCACCATCATCATCACAGCCCATAAATGTCCCATTGTTGGGCTCAGGCCTCCTCCGTAATGGGAGGGCAATTAACCTACTATACCGCGCTGGTCAGACGTGTTGGTATAGGGTTTTGTTTCGAGTTTTCCTTCTCTCGCATGGATGTTATATGCTGTTTATATCCCTTAGTCGTCTCGTACGATCACCCACAGGTAAGATATTGGGTGGTGAATAGTATTCTTACTCCGTCACCACACGGGAAAGTGTAATATGGTATATATGTAATATGGTATAAAAGTAGTTTAATATGATTATATTATTATTACTGGAATTATTACCAGTATATGTAAAATATAAACTATAAGTATTACACCTACAGTCGATAAAAATGTTAACGAAGGATGGCATCCGAAAGTTAGAACGATGAATCACTAAAGTCTGTATTGGTCGCCAGCTAAATTGATCGTATAAGCTATTACAACAGGATTTTGAGCCGCACGCAGCTCTTCAGTCGCCTTGGAAGTTCTGTCGGTAACTACACCATAGCCTATTAAAACTATATTGTAAAAAAAAAATCCGTGTGGTGTTGGAGTAAGAATACAATTGACTATCCACTCTTTTGCTCGTAAGTGTCGTGCAAGACGGCGAAGGAATATAATATAAAGCTAATATTGAGATAATAAAAGGAAACCTCGACATAAATCCAATATGTCTGACCGGCGCGGTCAATTGCCTTACCATCGTGGAGAAGACCAGAGGCCAAAAATGGGATGTAAATGGACTGAGATGATAAGATGACGACGATGATTTTAAAAACCCAACCAACATATAAGAAGTCCCGCATAAAATAACGACAGTATTTAAACTGATCTATTATTTTAAACAACAAACCGGTCCGGTGTCTACATCTTCCTATCTTTTGTCCATGTTAATTGACTTTCGAAACGTTCTTGCAACAGGTATATGCGACGAGTTTCTGGAACTTATCTAAGTTACTAGTAGTCTAATGGAAATTTAAATATTCTACTGTATTTTTTAATACTTCGCAGCTCACGTTATTAAGTTTATTCGTGATTAATAAATATTTTCTCTGGACAATTAGTACACAGTATCTGTAATTTCTACACATGACACCGGTTGTCCGTTTTAAAAGGCAAAGAGTAGGCGTAAAGCAACTTAAAACGTGTTATTATATCTTCTTCAGTCCATAATCGGCCGGCCTCTTCCACAAAGGGAAATTGACTTACGTACTCTAGTTGAAACAGGTGGATTTTTTTATTTTTTTGTGTTTACTTACTCTCATAAAAATAAAAACTGCGCAAGCGTGAGTCGGACTCACTCAAGAAACATTCCGTAATATCGCACAAGATTTAACACCATGTGCTCGTACTTTTGAAATACTTTCGTAAAAATAAATAGTACCTAAATACATTTTTATTATGCGGATAACACAAATTTTTCTTTTATTATTTCTTATTATTGCGGCTATAAAAATGTGCTTGGTCTATTACGGTTCATTAGATTTAGCCTACTGATAGACAGATGTATAGTACGGTTTAACAAATAAGATTCTCTTGGAATCTTTTGGTTACGGCACCTTAAAACTCGTAGGAATAATAATGCGACATCCTTTATTCGCTTTCTCTCTTATAATAATGTGCTTCACTATAGTTTATCTCGATGTTTATCATTATATTTATCTATTATCTATATTATTGTTTATCTATTATCATCTATATATATATATATATATATATATATATATATATATATAAATATATATATATATATATATATATATATATATATATATATATATATATATATATATATATATAAATAATCTATATAATAATAAATATTGTCCAAATCACATTCCATTCTGCAAGACTGTTGGACATTAGTACAAATGAAAATTTCGTCATATAAGATATTTATCGCACCAATAGAATGACATCATAGAACCGCTTACTTTTTGAATAAAGACATTAATCTCATAAAGTTATTATTTATACCAAATTGTCATAGATTAACCTTAGTAGAAGATCTCGATAAGTTTATTGAATACATTGTTGCTTACTATCCGTGTGGCATAAGACAATCTTGATTGCGCATAGAATAGTTAACGTTTATTGACATACATACTAGCAAAAGCCCGCGTTTTATCCGTGTAGTTCTATGTTGATACAGGGATAAAATATAGCCTATATTACTCGCTAGTCGCTGTTAATGTAGCTTTCCATTGGTGTAAGAAGTTTTAAAATCGTTTCAGTGGTTTAGGCGTGAAAGAGTAACAAGCAGACATTTGCATTTATAATATTAGGAGGGTACGGATAAGGTAGGGGGTGGTGAATGGTATTCTTACTCCGTCACCACACGGAAAAGATATAATATAGAACGTGCCAACTTAAAAACAGTTTTTGACATCGTTCATCTAACATTGAAAATGTTCTCAAATCAAGAAATTAGTCTGACAAACAAAGAAAATCACAGACAAAAACAATGATATGTATTACTATATCATCATAATATTATTGATCGTATTTATTCTAAAATATATCATATACATTCATGGTTAACATGGTATGGACATGTGATGAGACGGGATGAAAGTAGTGTTGTGAGGAAAGTTTTAAATATGAATGTTGAAGGCTTTAGGGGTAAAGGAAGACCAAAGATAAGATGGATGGACTGCGTGAGGTATGACATGGATAGACAGACAGTGACTGCAGAGATGACGACTGATAGGACTGTATGGAGGAAGATGACATATTGCGTCGACCCCAAGTAATTGGGATAAGAGCAAGATGATGATGACGATGATGATACATTCAGAAAAAAAAAACTATTAAAACACTCTTAAATTTTATTCACCTGCAGTCAGTCTCTATATATTTATGTAGAGTTAGTCTCTATATAAGCAAACGTAAGTTATAACAGGGTTTCTCATCACAAACAAGATTTATTTGTGCCAAACGGATAGTAACAACGTATTTAATAAGATTTTAGTTTGAATGTATTTAGACTATCATTGTGAGAAAGTCGATGACAATTGCACCAGTTCACTCATTCAAAAAAAAATCTTGACGTATTGCTTTTTTCCATTTTGCCCTTTTCTATTTTACATCCATTATTAAGTACACGAAGTACTTATAAATCGATTTCGTATACAGTTATATCTATTATGAAACATAGATCCAATTGTTGCGATTCAAATACGGGTGGTCCTATTTTCGTTAAGTGGGTAACTAGGTATGTGTTTAGCGTAGTGAAATGCTATTATTTTATATTTGATGGCACGTAAAAGCAATTTTCTTAAAAATAATTGAAACAAATTCAAAAAAAAAAAGAAGATTACATAATGGAAAATTGATATTGTTATCGTTATTTTTTTTTGTGGTAGTAAATTGAACATTAAGTGGCTACTACTTGCTAGTATAGCTTTACTAACTTTTTCTCACGTACAATTCATTGTATATCCATACATTTCTCGTATATGAATGTACTGTTAAATCATGCGAGTTAAAAGTTATGTTTGCTCGATAAGGAAAAAGCCCGTAACGATACACCTTACAATTCAACTGTTTCCTGTCGATACGTTCAC
The DNA here is from genome assembly GCA_905163515.2 of Lymantria monacha. Classification (NCBI taxonomy): domain Eukaryota; kingdom Metazoa; phylum Arthropoda; class Insecta; order Lepidoptera; family Erebidae; genus Lymantria; species Lymantria monacha. The sequence continues at coordinate 23,278,128 of LR991091.1, forward strand.
GATCTATCAACAGGTTTGATTCCTGGTCGAGCCAGTTATAGCAACTATGTACTGACGTGAGCAAACACGGAAATTATTGATCAAAATGATCAAAGACGTCGTTAAATAATTATCAGTGATCAATGAAATGTTATAGAATCGTATAATTGGTAATAATTGCATTCTAGGCGCTGGGACTTGGCTTTCGAATTCAATTTGAAGTTCACATAATAAAAATATATTCTCCACTTCATTAAACTAACCAATTTTAATTTACATAAAAGTACAGTTTAACTCGCAATGTCTTCATTCCTTAAATAATAATCTCGCTGTTATATACTTTTATTGCATAAGTTTTAGTTAGAAATCGATTGAAGATTTTTAATAGACGGATCTATGTATAATAAATATCAATTCTCTTGTGATTTTAAAAATTTAACATACTTTAGATTAAATTTGTGAGTGTTATTAACCGTGTATTAGAAAATTTTATTCTTTTTTCTGTAGTCTTGTGTAGATATAATGCTTTTTAAGCGTTAGACTTGTTTCTTTCATAAAAGGTTAGTTACCTTATATTGGATTTTGCCTTTATGTACTGTAGTAGTTTTTCGTGTGGTGACGGAGTAAGAATACTATTCACCACCCCATATCTTACCCGTGGGTGATCGTACGAGATGACTAAGGGATATAAAACGCATATAACATCTATGCGAGAAAAGGAAAACTCGAAACAAAACCCTATACCAACACGTCTGACCAGCGCGGTATAGTAGGTTAATTTCCCTCCCATTATGAAGGAGGCCCGAGCCCAACAGTGGGACATTTGTTGGCTGTGATGATGATGATGATGGCTGTAGTAGTGATTATTTACATCTTTTCACCATATACTTTAGATTAAATTTGTGAATATTTTAACTGTGTATTAAAAAAATAATATCTTTTTCTGTACCTAGTCTTGTGTAGGTATATTGCTTTTTAAGCGTTTATCTTGTAACAGTAACTGTCACCGTTGACGGTGTTGACTATAATGATTTCTGATGTTTACGCGAGTATTATTTGTTTGGAATAAAACTATTTTTACGGATTCTATCATGTTTGTATTTGGTTTTTAATTTCCCGACGTTTCGAACACTTTACAGCACTTTACGCTGTCAATTAAAATCCAATACAAACGCGATACTATGTTTAAAAAATAGTATTATTTCGGATTGATTATAGCATTGTCTCATCTTGTGAGACCTTCAATCCAACGGTGGACGTTAAAAGGTTGATTGATGGTTAGATATCAAAGAATCAACACATAATTTAAACTATCTGCGCGAATACTATACCAAGAGAAACTTTAAAACGATTTAACCATATTCGAATTAACTTCCTGACGCAAGTGTCGGACTACCAAACTTATTGTCCAACGAAGTGAGTCATTGGAGACCGGTTCCCACACCCACCGTACACCTACGCACTGCACCGTAACGTTGACATCACTTATGCAAGGGTTGTTCTATTTTATTATTGTATTTTGATCACTTTCGACTTATTTGTTTGTGTCAAGTAGTTGTTAGTTTTTTTTATTTTGTTTTGTTTTTCTTTATTTCTGATCATACCAATCACAGCTCTTATAAGTCCCACTTTAGTTGAGCCTTCTCCAATGAAGATAAAAGAAAAACTAAAACTACCATCGATATATTACGCACACGATGATTAGACGATTTGTTATACGGAAAGTTTGTGATTATATATATATGAACTTAATTCGATTAATTTCTAGTACTTAAATATGTTATCCACGAGAGTTGATTTTTGATTGGTTTGCTATGTAATATGGAATCATCATTATCCTGCGCTTATTTCAATTTATTGCATATAGATGCGATGTATGTTGAAATACATTTTCTCTGCCACATAATGATGTCAGATGTTAATTCTTCGCTCTTCTAATTTTCTATTCACATCATTCTCATCCTTGCTTACTGTACCAATCATCTTTCACAATGTCTATCCTACTCTCCTTAAGTTACACTTTCATATTTGCATCTATTATGTCTCTGTATCTATGCTGCTTACAATTACAAATTCTGGAATGTATATTCATGTTTTTTTATGTTAATTTTATACAAGAATACATAAGGATATCCTAGACATCTAAATAGTCTAGAATTAAAGTATCAATGCGAATACGTTGATTAATCGAATTACCGTACAATCGGTTCAACGAATCGAATAAACATCACTTATCTAAACAAATATTTAATTGGCATTGCTAATTGCTGACTGGGTGCTATTGTTCCGCTGGTGATTCTTTCTCACAATTGCCATTGTGGTCGAACAATGTTGGGAGCTGACCCAAGGATCATGATGCAATATACTCTTTCGGTTGAACGCTAAAAGCTTGCAATCTGTAGGGGAAATGATGATTCTTACAACGTTGCCATTTAGTTTAGTGGATCAGATTGGACAATAGTGTTTGTAATTGTTTTTTCTTATAGTATTAAACCTTCATGCCGGAGGGTTTAAGTAGAAATACGTTTCCGCGTATAATATCAAGCCCCACGCAAAAAGTGATTAAGCCTATTTCTTTTAAGAGCTCACGATTTCAAACAAAGAGCTCAATATTTTTCGAAAATCTAACAAATTTTGCAGATAACTCTAACAGGTTTTTATCGACCCAGGATACTATGATCCAAGGTCAGTTTAATAAGCAAGGCAATTTGAATAAAATTTTAACGAATTAATTTTTATGAATTTTCTAGAATTAATTTTGCTTTTTATTTAGTTAACAATTGTTTTATTTTGTTACAGGTGTAACGGCAAGCAGAATAATTTAAGTAATGCAAACACATAGGCGACATAATTTTTGCGTAAGTGTTATATTATTCTTACTATATAGGGTTCATTCTACAGTCATAATGTGTATACTGATATACGAGTATGTTGATCAACATATTATAACTACACATCAAATCTAACCTTAATAATTAAATGGTGCTTTTAGCATATAAGACTTATAAATTTTGAAAATATTGTTACCTACACAAAAATATTGAGATAAAACATAGTTTTGCATCCAAATAGTTTATGTAGGTATATTAAAAAAATCTCAGTTTTATTACATATTATTTTTACATCGGGAATGTTGGTATGGTAACGAAGCAATTTATTAATCAGTGCTGATCTATAATTATAATTTATAAGAAGATAATATCACTTTAAAAAAAAGGTAAATTTGAAATAATGCTTTATACGATGGGTTCTCACTATCGTGTTTAGTATAGTAGGCTAATTTTTTTTCTATTATGTATGAGATCCTGTGCGTCCTGTGATATGGGTTGAAGGAGAGGATTGTTACTTTTACATATCTCTAGCATGGATTCTTTAATAGTCTATGATAAATTAATATATTATATATACTGTCATTATTATCTCAATTTATATACGTCCCATTGCTGAGTTCAAGGGTTCCTCACAATAGGAGTGAAATTGACATTCTATACACCGTTGGTCTTGGTTTGATATTTTACATCGAGCTTTCCTCCTTTGGAATAGTTCTAATATTTTTTACATATACCTATTATTATCTACTCCTTTTGTACTACTAATAATAATTATTATTATATAAGTAACTAGCAGACCCGGCCACGCGTTGCTGTGGCTAAGGAAGTCTCAGTAACACGTGGTGGTTGTGCTAATAAATTGTAGCTTATATGAAACGTTTCTACGTTTAACATAGCGCCATCTATTACATCTATTAGATACTTACTCAATCCAGTCAACCGATATCACCACCTGTTAGAATCGTTTGGAGATAACAGATAATTGTGACTGTCAAATAATAGACAAATAATTTGCAATAAAATAATATTGTGACTATAAATTGAGATGGAAGCTATCCTATCTTTTAAGTTCGATCAAACTACACATATTATGCAAATTTGATTAAAATCGGTTAAGTACTTTAAGAGTGCATGGATGATATATGGGCTGTGATGATGATGCGGCGGAACTACTGGGATGTAGTGAATATCATATAAAAGTGTATATAAAAGTTACAACGTTTTCGTTTTCCATCAAAATTTCCACAAGATACCATTAACAGTGTAGCCATAGCACTGTTGATGGTGACATTTTGACTTAGACAATGACTTACCTGAAAGACTAAAAACGTAAAAATACTTATAACTTGACACTGGCACCAATAGCTCGTATAAGTAGCTGATTGCCAATACACAAAGAGAAGAAGAAGAACGTTTATGTGACATCAACCTTTTTAGAGTTCCATACCCAAAAGATAAAACAGGACCCTATTACTAAGACTCTGCTGTCCATCCGTTGCTTAGCCTGTCTGTCACCAGGTTGCTCTCATGAACCGTGATAGTTGGACCGTTGAAATTTTCACAAATGATGAATTTCTTTTGCCGCTACAACGACAAATACTAAAAAACAATAAAATAAATATTTAAGGGGGCTCCCACATAACAAAGGTAAGGTTTTTGCTCGATATTGATAACAAAAATAGGTAGTCGTTTGAAATATTCACAGAATATTTAGTAATATATTCCCTTTAGAAATAAATAATTAAATTAAAATAAAACAAATAGAGAATTTAAGCCCCCATACAACAAACATGATTATTTTGCCATTTATAGATAATGGTACGGAACCCTTCGTGCACGACTCCGAGTCACTCTTAGCCGGTTTTTTGAATATAATCGAATTGAGTTTTCAAACATGTATCAAAATAAAATGTCTTTTAAATCAAAATCACTAAGAAGTTTTGATATCAACTTTAAAGCAAATCACCCCTAAAATAACTTTCCACCCTTTTTTAACCCAGTTAGGAGATAAGTCTCAATAAAATATGAATCACATCTTTCATCAATTCTGTTAAAGAATGTTTATGCAAAATTTGAAATAGATTGGACCAAGGAATCACGTTGTCCCATAAAAACTTTACCCTACTTTTTCACCCCCTTAGGGATATAATTTCGTTAAATCCGTTCTTAGCTGACTTCTACTCGGCGAAAGAAATATTCCTACCAAATTTGACGTTTGTAGGCCTTATGGTACCAGAGATATCGTGATGAGTCAATACATAGGTGGAAATCTCTTATATATATATATATATAGAATATAGATTATGCCACTTGCTCTACAACTAATTGTTTCATACTTGGCGTTTCCATTCGCCACACGTATTTCAAAGGTATTTAAAAAAAACCGTTATCGCTTGAATTACTTCAATGTTAACAAAAAGATAAGCCTAATGATAAAGTAACTTATTGCAACTAAAGTTTATATAAAAACCAAACTCCTGAACTGCTTTTTATGTTACAATTTCGTTGAACGACTCAATTAAGTAGTGTTAGTTGTTTCGGTATTTGAATGCTCGTGGTTGGTGGTTATCTCAAAGGTTTAATCTAATAAAATATTTACGATTGCCGGCGGCGAAAATTGAGTTTGATAAATTATTGATAGTTTCGCCTCCACTCCTCTTTCCGTCCTAATATAGTAGTAGTTGACCAATAGTAGACTTTCTACCACTTGTGACTGACTTTATAATGCGTAGTCTGTTATTAAATTTATGGCAAATTAGTCCATTAGCATAATGTCTATTCTGTTTTTGTACTTTTTTCATTTTTTTATTAGATACATTGTTGGTCCACAGACTTTTGTCCGTGCCTTTTCCATGTTGTATATTTTAGTCGTTATGTTGAAGTTGAAGTTATATAATTCAATTTTTCTTGAAGTGGCTTTTGTACTTTAGAAGTTTTATTAATAACTAGCTTACGCCCGCATGGTTTGTTGATAAAAAAATAGCCTATGTCCTTCCTCAGCCTTCAGTCGCGCACTCTGTGTCACTCGGCGTCACAACAAAGGTTTTAATTATGTTTTTGTGGAACTCTTTTTTGTTCTGAAATAAAAGTAGCCTGAGTTACTCCTTATAACATCCGCTGCCTGCCAGTGTAAGCATCGTTAAAGTCGGTCCAGCTTACAGAGACTAGCCGGAACAAACGGACAGAGAAAATATTAAATTGTTTTTTTTTATTTTACGTTTGTAGTTACTTACGTTTGTACTTTCATATGCATTCAGAAAAAAGTTGATAATTTCGAGTTACAAAGATACACTTCAATTTTATTTATATGTATAGATGACCATGTAGCCTGTAAGAGAAAAATATCTTATTGACAATGCTGTGAATAAGTGCAGCAGCGTTTTAGACCATTACACAGCGTAATGTTCTAAAAGGCGATCCGTGTTGAGTGCCGTGATTTCGATTCCCAAGCAACATAATTCTTTGTGCGGTTTTAAACTTGTGTTTATTATCACTTTATGTTGATGGTATGATAAATTATTCTTTCAAATCAACAATCCGGGTGTAATTTTTATCCATTTATTGTGTTATTAAGTCCCTGTGATATGGATTTATTTTGGGTGGGAGTGTTGTGTTCAATAAAAAAAATGTACTGCTTTGTTTATAACACGACATCGTTTTGTTTATTTAAAATAAGGGTTATAGCTAGAAATATTTGTTATATTATAATTTGCGCATTAAACACCTGAAAGGTTAGCACATAATATAATACATATTTACGCGCGTCTAATATTAGATTTATCTAGCATTTTACCAGTAAATTACGTTTTTTTCTTAAAACGTTTTTCGTCCCGAAACAACCAGAACGCTTTAAATTACACTAGCGTCGCTGTTTTACGTTCAAAAAATTACTTATAAAATGTGAAATCAAAATGTAAATATGTCAACTTGTTCACGCATTTCACTTGATTTTATTACTACATAGTAATATAAATATTCTCTAAAATATCCACCTGCAAATAAAAATTTAAGTAGGCAAGTATTTTTACGACAAATTCCTTTTGGATTAAGTTTTACTTCAACAAATTTCAAAATTATGACCGTGAAATTTGACTAAATCAGATCTATAAAGATTATAGAAGTTTACAATTAACTTGTTAACTTACGACTTTGATTTAGACTTTTATGTCTCATTTTTATGGATGATATTTTTAAGTGAAGTTCCCTAAAAATTTTTCACTGAATGTTGCCAGAAATTAAATTTATCTCTTTACTTTGTAAGAGCTTCCTCTACATAATAATTTATTATTCTTAAATGTAATTAGTAGTTTAAGTCTGACAGGCTATAAGTATTGCAACATTTTTAAAAATAGTACTATCCTCGTTGTTAGATCCTTAAGCTATGAGATATTTACTGTGTGCTGTTTATTTTATTTATTTACTATATATATGCTTTGAAAATAGATTTTTTTTTACTAAATTACGAGATGTGCCACGAAGGCTTTAGGTATGCATTGTTCAACTATTATATTCAAGAGTATCTAGACAGAATTCTTTTACAATAAGTGGCTTTCTGTTCATTCGTTTACTATTGAATCAAACGATAATTAATAATTTACAATTAAGTAAATTAAATTTCGTAAAAATCAGAAGTACGACGGGAACATAAAATCTATGCCTGGTAATCTATTGGTCTTCTCACTAAGCCATCATATATACGGCAACGGCCAGCAAAACAGGGATTGATGGACGAACGTGTAGATGTGGGCCGAGGCGTAACCGAAGCACATATGTATATGTGCTTCGGTGTGACTTACACGTATATATTGCGTGTTTACGTGTAAGTCCATCAATTCCTAGTTGCAGCCAAGGCTTGTATAGTGCTTTTCTCAAATAATGCGCGGAAATTAAAACTAAGTAGAACTGTATACATGACGAACAACGAACAACATTTTTCACGTGCTATAGGGTTCATTTGTTTTTTATTTTCATTATCAAACAGCTTTTCTTTTTCAAGCCAGTACGAAATTTAAATAAAACTTTGATAAGTTGGCTCCTCGGTGGCTATTTTTTGAAGTAACAAATCGTTCCATTTTTAAAATACACGATATACCTATATGAATTTACATGTATATTTATTTGGCCGCTAAAACACGACAGATATGGGTATTCATACATTTTTTGCCGGCCGCTGCTCGCTCAGTACAGTAATATCGATTTATCTCGAAGAAGGTTTTCAAAGTAATGCTCAAATTTCCAAGCATGTTTGAGATAATGTAATTTTCTTAATTATTTTATAAGCTGTATTAGTCGATATTAACGTTGAATTATGACGTTTATTAAAATAGGTTTATGGTCAATAAATATCTTTGTCTAAGCTCGTTAAATAACTTGTCTAATGTAGGCGACTGCTGATTACACTAAGTTATTAACGGAATGAATAATTGTTTAATTAATCAATGATCTAGCTTTAAGCCTTGAACATTAATTAATTTTGGATATTTATTTCTTTCATCTGTTTAATGTGTGAATATGATACTTTATCAATTAAAATTTGTTTCTCAACATATCGTATTAGGGCTGCCGCAAAGAAAAGCTTATAACTATAATTAATATTATATATTTTTTTATTTAAATATCTTTGTCATTGGGAAATGTCGAGAAAAATAACGCTTTTGGGGATTTATGAAAATCATTTTTTTATAAAAAATATATTAAATATATCTTTATAATTTTTATTAATAATAGCATGAACGTCCCTGACCATATTTTTTGCGGTAACTCTTTTTTAATATTCATTCTGTAAGTAAATGGGTGGAGGTCGCTTTTAGTAGGGATCCTCTGTAGACAGTTAGACCTGTTAAACCTAAAGTTACAATAGCAATTAGGTTTTAGTTCCAGATTGATTGCTCTCGTCGTCGTAAAACTGTTTGCTTTATGGGATTTTTGCTTTGGAATCCTTGTGCTAATTAATTTGTTGAAATTTATTTCTAAGCGTTGTTCCTACCTGTGTATCCGTGTGGTGACGGAGTAAGAATACAATTCACAACTCCCTGTGTTGCCTATGGGTGTCGTAATATACGGCTAAGGGATATGATGTGATAATTTTTAACGTTATCCGTGTGGTGACGGAGTAAGAATACTATTCACCACCCCATATCTTACCTGTGGGTGATCGTACGAGACGACTAAGGGATATAAAACGCATATAACATCTATGCGAGAGAAGGAAAACTCGGTACAAAACCCTATACCAACACGTCTGACCAGCGTGGTGGTATGGTACAATACCATAGTAGGTTAATTTCCCTCCCATTCCTCCCCCACGGAGGAAGCCCGAGCCCAACAGTGGGACATTTGTGGGCTGTGATGATGATGATGATGAATTTTTAATGTTTACGCGAGTAGCACACCTATAAACAAAAACTACTACGGATTCTAACGCGTTCGTGTTTGATTTTTAATTTCACGACGTACTGAACACTTTATAACGTTCATTTTTACATCCTCGAGGGACATGTAAAACTAGTTTAATTTCAGATGTATAATACTCACCTAAATATCAGAAATAATTATTTGTGGTTATTGCTTGGTTCCTATATCATAGTCTTATGTTTCACAGCCTAAAATATTTCTCTATAATCGAGCTGTCTAACATTAAGGTTTTTTTTTTCAAAATCCACCTGACAGTCCAATGAGATTATTACTTTCTACCAAACTATACAGGTTTCTTCCATGTGGTGACGGAGTAAGAATACAATTCACCACCCCCTTTCCTACCCGTGGGTATCGTAAAGACGATTAAGGGATATATGCATATGGCATCTGTGCAAGAGAAGGAAAATTTCGAAATAAAACCCTATACCAACACGTCTGACCAGCGCAGTATAGTAGGTCAATTTCCCTCCCATCAAGGAGGAGGCCCGAGCTCAATAGTGGGACATATGTGGGCTGAGATGAGATAGATATTTTTACCAATATAAATGTGCATATATGTTATGTTCCTTAGTTTTATAATACATTTACGTTTCCGTCATATTCTTGTGCATTTTAATTCTGCCTCATTTTGCCTTCATTCAATAGTTCACCTGTTTTAATTTATTCGATAATTAGAAACCTGTCGATATTATATCAATAGCAATATCCAATACAAGTTAACTGGAACAATTTGCTGCTTACCTAACAATTTTACGCCAATATTTAATATAATTCAACTTCATAAATAGCAAATTAGATTCGTTCTATCGACACCCACTTTACTAGGTTCAAAATTTCCTTGATCGTTTATTACTTTGTCGTATTATAAATTATAGTTATAATTTGCAAAGTAAACTATTTATTCTCAATTTAATTAGTTAAATATACTTTACTTGACCACCGTTAAAATGTTTATTATCACAATATTCGATTAGCGCTTAGACAATTAAGATAACCAAACCATAATTAGTAGGAATTTATTCTGGCCATTTAGATCATAATGGCGCAATAGTCTAATTCCCGTTATCTGAAAGAGAGTTATACTGTATAGTGGGATGTATATAAGCTTAGAAGAAGAAATTATATTTATTCAATAGTGTTAAGAACACACTGTTGACAGTTTTCTGTCTACAGCCGAGATCCGGACCGTCTGGGGTAGTACCACACTTTAGCAGAAAATCGACGCATGAGTAGTGGCAATATGCTGCCGTGCTCGTTCGTTGACCGAGAGAGCCGGATGCCTAACTTTCTAGATGGGTTTGGGTTTTTCATTTTCATTTCACTAACAATCATATGCAGCTTGTTAGCTATCCTGGTATTGCCAAGGTTCAAGGTAGCGGTAACACTTACCATCAGGTATGTTGCTTGCCCGTTTGCCACTAAGAGCAATAAAAAAAAACTGGCAAACGGAACGGTATCTTATGGTTCACTGACGCATGTTTAAAACATTAGTCCAACGACACTCAATGTTACTATATTAACGCAATCATATAATTTACAATTTTATATACTTAGCCTTGCATTCAGTGTATATACTTTTGGGAATGAGCCGTAGAAATGTCTATAGTATTGTTTTGTGTAGGCTTCGAGTTTACATGTTCTCATGTTACGCCATCTTATGCAGTATATAATTCCTTATTGCAATTTATAATTATAGCTTATCGTATATCACATCCGTTACAGCCAGTTGCTTCTAACTGCGACCAGTAATCCCGGATGGCCTTAAGCTTTTAAATAATTATGCTTGTTAGTTTGATACTTATAAAGACTTTTGTTCATTGATTTTCGAGTAATAAGTATTGTAATAAATCTTGCGATTAATCCTTTAATAGTTTTACAACTAAGCTCTTTTGTGCTTTAAAATGTGTATAAAAAGTTGACAATTAGATATTTTGCATGAATATAAAAACCATTACGTAGTTATAGAAGATGTCTTCTTGAATGCATTCCAACATATTTTTCATAACAATATAATCGAATAATTATATCTCTATTAGTTGACTAACAAATTACTTACATGTTTTTTTTAATTATTTGTGTTAGTAGCACATGCTGTGTTTATCTGTAATTGCTTGTACCATTCATTCAAAGACTGTTGTATAATTCATTATTATAACAACTATTGGTAAACCTAATCCTACCTATATTAGTAATAATATTATAAATACGAAAGTAACTCTGTCTGTCTGTCGTTCTTTCACGCCAAAACTACTGGACCGATCTAAATGAAATTTGGTACACAGATAGTCTAGAGCCTGATAAAGGACATAGGCTATTTTTAATGCAAAAAGGGTTCCTAAAGGGGGATGAAAAGTTGCAAGGAATTATCGTCATTTTTAAAGCCAGAAGCTAGAAACTTATTTTTGGGATATTGATTAGATATAAATAAATATGACATTAAAAGTTTGTAAAAATTACTCTTAAGGGGTAAAATAAAAGTAAGGGGTGAAAATTTTTAGGAAAGGAACGTTTTACGCGGGCGAAGCCGCGAGCAGAAACTAGTAATAAATAATTATCAAGTTAGAAGTTTATGTTCTTGACATCAGATCTTCTAATAAGCTAGCTACTAAGTTAGTAAACAGTACCTCAGCGATAAAAAGGTGAACATTAATTGTTCACAAGCAGATTTTAAAGTCCATTCTTTGCACCCCCAGTAACCATTTACGATAATCCTTTGTGAAACGCATGAGAACTAGGAAGTATGGGACCGCATTGCGGTATACCACTGCGTAAAATATAAGAATAGGCAACTAAGAATGTGTTATGTTCTAGTCGTTTCTGGTTGCTACATAAAGGAAATGATTTCAAGTAGATGTTTGTGTTCTGTAACGTTAGTACAGAACTTAAACAGTAATAAAAAAGTTACAGAAATTTTACGATATTTAGGAATGCGCGTCGTGCTTGGAAGCGTTTGCACTTCGCATAGACGAATGTAAGGGCTCAAGGACTCAAATGGTTCCTCCCGTGTCTCATACCGCGCACTGCATCATTCGTCTGGCTTTACCCCACACCATGTGAGGCAGCGTATTTGTATTTTGCGTATTCGTAACGACGACGTAAGTGAGCGAGTAGGTATGAAAGAGAGTATTGGTGTAAAGATGCGAAAGGGAATGCTCCGATGGTTCAGACATGTGGAAAGAATGCCGAACGAACGTCTGGTTAAGAAGATATACAATACGAAAGTGGAAGGATGTAGGTACAGAGGGAGACCGAGACTAACCTACCTATACCAGATCGGTCAGGTACTGAAGGAAGGTGGAGTCAAGAGTCTCCGAAACCGGCGAGTGTGTATGAAGAGAATTATGAATGTTGAGGAAGCGAGTGAAGTATGCAGAGATAGAGTTCTCTGGCACTCTGTTCCCTCTGCCTACCCTGCAAGGGATATGACGTGATGATATGTATGTATGTATGTATGTGAGGCAGCTTTCCATAGACTCCTATCAGCCGTCATATCTACACTTACTACTTTCATGCCTATATGCTCATTCGCACAAACCATTCATCTCTTTTTGGTCCCCACGCGATTCTGACATTCATCAACAGTCATATCAGTTCGCGCACTTCTCTTAACAGTATTTTTTATTAGTAACTCAGTAACTTATACCTGAATATGAATAAAGAAATCTGATTATGTCGTTAAAACAAGCTAACTATACTTTTCCAATGCAAATTATAGCTTTTAAAATTAACGCGTTCAAAAAAACAAATTCATCAGCTTTATAATAGTAATATGGATTAGACAATTAGAGAACTACTGTTTTGCCTTTAACCTCAATCTTAATCAATTTTATATCCATTAAAAAAAAACTGTAGTAACGCAGAATACTATAGCAAATGTTAATAAACTTAAACTGCGTACATATTATTTTATAGATAGTTATAAACAAAGGAAGCGCACGCACCTGTCTTCCGCAGGCGGTGCGTCTGAGCAACAGCCGGCTGTCTGTATTGTAACAAAGTCGAGCGAAAATTCGAACAGTTTGATCGTAAAACTCGTTTAAAAGTAATAAAACTTTTAATAATTAGGCGATATATTTTTTTTAGCGAGCGTTACAAATCATACTTCGTAATTGCGGTTTATTTTAGTTTTTTTTTTTATTTTCATTTTGTATTACGTAATTTTCAGAATGGATTTTGTATTTTATGTAAATACTAAGCAAACCCAGCCCATTGAGGGCGAGTTACATCAATGGGATAGCATATAAACCTTCTCTTCCTTCTCTCCCCCGTAATGGGAGGGAAATTGAATTACTATACCGCGCTGGTCAGACGTGTTCGTATAGGGTTTTTCTTCTCTCACATAGATGTTATATGCGTTTTATATCCCTTAGTCGTCCTTTACGATCACCCACCTGTAACACAAGGGTGGTGGTGAATGGTATTCTTACTCCGTCACCACATGGAAAATTGCCATAGTAAAAAGTTTTAATATTATTTTTGATTTTTAATACTTTATATGCACGCGGTCTATAGACATTCTATTTCGTGATTACTTATCTATAATACAAAGGCGCTTACAGGTTCAACATTTTTAATTTTACATTATTTGCAATAAATTAAAAATTGTTTTTTTTTTATATTAGCCGTGACGAAAATTATCCTTACTAATAATATAAATGCGAAAGTAACTCTGTCTGTCTGTCTGTCGCTCTTTCACGCCAAAACTACTGAACCGATCTAAATGAAATTTGGTACAGTACAGAGATAGTCTAGAAACTGATAAAGGACATAAGCTACTTTTTAATGGGAAAAAGGGTTGTAAAGTGGGATGAAAAGTTGTAAGGAAGTATCGTCATTTTTAAAGCCAGAAGCTTTAAACTTATTTTAAGGCTATTGATTAGATGTAAATAAATATGACATTAAAATTTTGTAAAAAAATTACCCTTAAGGGGTGAAATATAAATAGGGGATGAAAAGCTTTAGGAAAGTAACCTTTTACGCGGGCGAAGCCGCGGGCAGAAGCTATTGTATTATAAAATATTAATAATGAACTAAATATTTAATCTTGATATGAAGTGTTATTGAAAATACTATCGGCGAAATAAATAAGCAAGTACGCGAACTGCGACCATCAGTTTAAAATAACCGTATTTTAGTAGAGATTGGTTTGTAAGTGCATATTACATTTAATACCAGTGTACTTACACCGCTCGCACTCAATGCTGGCTACACGGCCTTTATGTTTCGTCACAGCACCAATCCACATTCCTCAGATCTAGCGTCGACTTGTCTCTAACCGACAAACATGTTGATTTATAAACCAACGTTATTCTAGTTTTGGTACCTTCCAATTAAATTTAGACGAATCTGTACAAAAGATTTAAAATAAGGTCTTTGATTGTAAATAAAACGGTAGTCTGAAAGTCATTAAAAATGTCAAAATCGTTTTCACTTTATCACATTTTTTTATTAGGTGCGCACCTACTTGCCTACGTTGACAGCTTCAATATAAAGATAGATTAATGAAAACATAAACAGAATTTACGATATGTATTAAGTAATTCGATTAAGCAACTAAGTGAGAATCTTAATTTATGTATATGTAAGATTTTATTTTTATTTCTCTTTTTTTGACACCATTCTGCACTAAGGTAATAATCCTTGTATTGCAGGGGACTTTAAACATATAATTAACGCAGACTAATTACACTCGGACTCGGAAAGTTTGTGGATCGCATAAATTATTGTCCTGCGTGGGAATCGAACCCATGGCACCTGGCACGGAAGGTCGGTCGATCTTAACCACTACGACATCTTAAGTATACATTGGTTCAAAATGTCAACATGGCGGGCTATTGCTATTGCAAAGCAAGGCATAAATCATCTATTCTTTGTTCAATATACTTGTATACATATATTAAGACAGTGCACAATGTCTTTTGCCGTATTCTTTAGCTAAGTTTTATGTCGTAATGTTTTTTAGAGCTAACTTTTAGCTTGTACTTAAGGTGTGGTGTAATTATTTGATATTACGGAATTGATCTTGTAGGGATTCTATATATTTTATGACGTTTCGAACACTTTACAGTAATCATGGTCACGGGAGGACTAAGGTGTCTTACGTTCAAAAGTTTTTGAACGTAAGACACCTTAGTCCTCCGTAGTGTCCGTTAGTGTTCAAAACGTCGGGAAATAAAAAGTTAAATACAAACGCTATAGAATCCGTAGTTTTATTTCAAATGTGTAATACTCGCGTAAACATTAGATATCATTATGATCTTGTAGGAATATCACGTGCGATTAATTTTCCATTTACCATCCCATAGGTACCATATATGGGTTTTATGTTTTTTAGCATATCATTTATCTAATGCAAAAAGGATTTCCAAACCAGACTTATAAATCTTCGACTTAGCACGAGCAGACTAACAAATTATGTCTCGTAGGTATATTTAAATAAGATACCAGTTGTTAGATTACCACGCGAGGAATTATAAATATAAATCCCAACAAAAAAGAGATCACGATTATCTATAATAGACATGCAAAAAAATAAACCACTAACAATAGTTGGGGTCATTTTTTACATACAAGTCGGCACGCTCTGTTTCTGTTGATATCTTACGAATGAAAGTGAAAATTTACGTGATACGTATTTAGGATTGTCTGTTCGGACATTCATGTTGTTATAAAAGGTTTCAATTAAAATTACTTCGTATTATAATGGAGTGAAAATACAATTCACTATAAGTTTCTTTGCCGCGGGTGTTTAAAAATCAAATAAGGGGCCGTCCATTAATCACGTGAGGTTTGAAATTGGTTTGACAAAAATCACGAAATTATCACAAGGGGGATGGGGATTGCAGTAAGATATCACGTGTATTTATTTTTTCGTCAAACGCTGCGATTTCTGAACTGAAAAGTGGCGTGTAGTGTGACTTTGACTTGCCGTTGCCAGGCAACGAACGAAGTTTAAAGTAGATGATCTGTGTAAAGACCTTTTTGCGAAGTATAAAAAAGCAAAAACCAAGAATATAGTGAGCTGTGGGCTACTTCTTTATAGGTATTAAAAATTCACGTGATGTTGATGGGGGAGGGGGGTCATAGCCTTAAACCTCACCACGTATCACCAAGGGGAAGGGTGGGTTTTAAAATGCTAAGAAAAGATCACGTGATTAATGGACGTCCCCTAAGGATAGCTCCAAACAAAACCCTATGTCAATCACTGTTGCTAGCGTACTGTTGTGGACTAGACCCGTGTCTTGTGACATTATTTAATTTCGGAATGAACTTCTTGAACATCTCCCAGAGCAGCTACTTGCTATTGAAGACGAGGTCTCGATGCTGAAGTTCCGCCCACATAGCGTTAAAAGTTAGCATGCGGCGAGTTATGGGGTTGCACACCCTCCTCCCTTCTTACGTCCCAGGTAGTTTTGGCATGATGGGATGGGACCATACCCTGTAACCAAAAAAGTGCAGCTGATGGTAAAATTTTCACAAATTTAGCTTCATCGCAGTCCACATAAGTCCCACAAATGGGCTAAGACCTCTTCCAATGGGAGACAAATTGACCTACTATACTGTGATGGTCTGACTTGTTCGTATAGGGCTTTATGTCGAGTTTTATTTATTTTGCATCGATACTATCTGCATACCATGTTTTTTAATCATCTTATACTATACGTTCTATTCCCACACAGAATAATTCTTTAAAGAAATCTATTGAATAAAATATAAATATTAAAAGTGTAAACATAGGTATGTAGTAATAATTTTGTTATAAGGAGTGGCAACACTTATTATTTGTGTCTCTTTGTCTATACATTATTCTGTCTTCTCTGTGCCTCTGGTTGCAATAAATACTTTATACTTTACGTACAGAATTCTTACTCAGTGTATTAATTAATTACAATCCCTAAAACCCAATAAAATCCACAAATTATTGTTTTGAGTCTGTACAATGTGTCCCTTCACTGAAAGTTTATAGTCTCTTGTGACGTAACATTTCAATTATGAGTTGGTGTTGTTAAAAAAAATATGTGGTTAACGACACTTTTTAAAAATACTCAGCCTTAATATGATATTAACTTTAATATAGCAGCATATAAAAGTATATATCTACTGCAATCAATGTTAAAGTTCACATGTAGATCCTGTTAAGACCTCTCATATCCCTATTGCTGTACTGTTTGCACTTATCGCAACTGTATCTCCTCTTATTATCTTCTGTGTGGTGATGGAGTAAGAATACAATTCACCACCGCCTATCTTACCCTTGGATGATCGTAAGAGACGAATAGGGGATATAAAACGCATATGACATCTATACAAGAGAAGAAAATCTCGAAACTAAACCCTTACCAACACGTCTGACCAGCAGGGTATAGTAGGTCAATTTCACTCCCATTATGGAGGAGGCTTAAGCCCAACAATGGGACATATATGAGCTGAGAGGAGGATGAGGCGAGAGAATATCCTCTTATTTATCGGCTTATTAATAAATTGTTGTCTCCTGCTTTTCGTAGGAGAAAGTGTATTTTTTTCTTGTAGAGTGACAATAGTACGAATACGGTCGGATTAGCATATAAAATTGAAAATTTGAACTGTTTTATGCATGCGAATAAGATATAATCTCCATGAATTGTTTTAATTTTTTCAATATTTGTTCTTTGCATTCTAATTTATGATTTGTTAAATTTCAATGTTTTAATATATCATCTACAATGATCGAACTAAATACAACGTTAATAACGAATCGTCAATTAAAACTATTTTTGTCAATCACAAATAAATTTATTAAAATAAAGTCGTTCTAACATTAACGATTCGACCTTTTGAAGAAGATTATTGTTTTTTCTTTGTATTGAAATATATGAGATATCTATTAACATTATCATTATAATCTATCGATCTTTTATGTGTGGGCGAGGATGAATAAATAAGCCATATAATTTTAAATCACTGTTTTGTTTAAAAAAAATAACATAATCCGAAATTAGCATAAAATGCTTAGAACAATAATAATTTTATTTAAGGGCCTCATGGATAATAATTAAATAAGAAATATGTACTCTTATTTTCTATTTAATTTTTATCGAGTTGATTGCACAGATGGCGTATTGGTTATATGTAATACAAAAATCAATTCCTAAGCGCAGGTTATTTAAAAATTATACTTGCGGTCTAGTATACTAAGAATACATACAATGTCTCACCAATTCATCTTCACGTGGGTGTGTTTAAAAATTAATCAACGGAAGTAAATGTCATTAGTGCAAGGCAATTTATATTCGTGATAAAATTATGGTTACTTGTCTGCCTAATTAATTTACAGATTGAAGTACCTCTTTAATTTCGTTTGATATATATACTTTAGAAGGTATAATTAATTAAATCATCATCATCATCTCAGCTCATATATGTCCCGCTGTTGGGCTCGAGCCTCCTCCATAATGGGAGGGACGAGATTGACCTACTGGTCAGACGTGTTGGCATTGGGTTTTGTTTTGAGTTTTCCTTCTCTCGCATAGATGTTATATGCATTTTATATCCCTTAGTCGTCTCTTACGATCACCCACGGATAAGATAGGGGGTGATGAATTGTATTCTTACTCCGTCACCGCACGGAAAATTAAGTACACCCGTTCAATTTATTTTAAGTAAGTTCAAATTAATTTCATGTTTAATATGTAGTTATTTTGATTGGATACATAAATATATTCTAATGTTTTATAAAATATTTTTTACGCTATAATATATAGTTTTACTTTTACAGACATATTATTTACTATGATGTATATCTATATTAATTGTTAGGTTATCAAGTATTATGAACGTAAGCTCTCCATAGGGTGATATAGTAAGAATACAGTCCAATATCTTTGACGTGGGTGTCGCAAAGACGATTAAGGTATATAATATGCAAATTATATTAATGTAAGAGAAAAACTCTCTGTGGTCTCTAAATGTCGGCCTCATAACAAGGCTCAAAGTCGCTCAGCGTGCTATGGAGAGGGCTATGCTCGGTATTTCTCTACGTGATAAAATCCGAAATACGGAAATCCGTAGAAGAACGGGTGTAACCGACATAGCCCTAAGGATTAGCACGTTGAAGTGGCAATGGGCAGGCCACATCGCTCGACGAACCGACAACCGTTGGGGAAAAAAGGTTCTCGAGTGGCGACCACGAATCGGACGACGCAGCGTAGGACGAACCCCCACTCGGTGGACTGATGACCTCATCAAGGTCGCAGGAAACCGTTGGATGCAGGTGGCACAGGACCGTTATAGATGGCATTCTCGTGGGGAGGCCTATGTCCAACAGTGGACGTTTACAGGCTGATGGATGGAAGAGAAAAACTATAAATAAAGTTCTATGCCAAACCGACTGATCAGCTTGGTACCTATATTAGATCAATGTTCTTCCAAAATGATGGAAGAGGCTCGTACTCAGTAGTGAGACGTAAGCATAATGATGATGTTAAAGTAATTGTTATGTATTTAAAAAAAAATACAAAAATATTTCTGCCTATTTCTTTTGTAGACTTTGCATTCATCCAACCGATGTACCCTAAAGAGGTTTCTATAGAAATGTGGTGTGGTGGTGGATGGTTTTAGATCACTAAAATTTGGATCGAATAGGTAGCACTGCGATCGATTTTAAGTTGTATTCTTTTAAAGTTCTACATAACAGCGTACATAGCAGTTAGTTGTATATAAAAGAGTAAATATTTCTTAAATAAAAGAAGGAAGATCGTGATTACTCAATTATGTATTTATTACAACACCGATTGAAAGACGTCAATTTATTTAAGTGACAGAGCTCTTAAATAATTACTGTTACGCCTACTGGGTGTCGCTCAAAACCAGTTATGGTTGACATTATAGTCCCTATAGAATAAGCGGCCAAAACGTACGGTCAAATCGCAGCAGTTTGACCCGTAAACAATTGAATAAAAATGCGAGCATTCTTTTGTTATCCTCAATGATCACATTTGGCTGGTATATGCCAACGTAAACTTTGGCAACACAACCGGTACATAGTTTTAAAATTATTTATTGAAATAATTTGAATATGTTACCACTTACTTGCCTGTAAATGTCATAAAAAGTTTGTTTTGTGGTAGTCGTTACGAATACTACCAACCTTTACTTAGCTCGTAGATATCGAAAAAGGTGACTAAGAGCTTTATTTCCACCTGCTACCGTTCAGCCAATAATTGCATTCCCAAGAAGAGTTAGGCGGGCGGCCGGTTATAAAACTATTTCCACTAACTTTTTAATATATACGATGGAACAGGAGCACCTATTGCATCATCATTCATTTCATATCAGCTCGTATATGTCCCACTGTTGGGCTCCAGCGTCTTTCATAATGGGAGGGAAATTGAACTATTATACCACGCTGGTCAGACGTGTTGGTATAGGGTTTTGTTTCGAGTTTTCCTTCTCTTATTCGACCCAAAGTAATTTGGATAAGAGCAGGAGAATGACGAACTGTTATAAAACCTGCCAAAATTTTAAAATCAATTGCTATGATCAGTCCTTAAGCGTATTGATTTATACTATTATGCCTTTTTGGAGCTTGGAATCCAAAAGTGCATCTAGTTGAGCTGATAAATGAATGAACTGAAAACTAAAGGAACATAGTTATTAGCAGTTAAAATTCCATCGTATGTTATGATCCATACATTCACATAATTTCATAACCAAACGCACGTTTGTTACGTAATAAATTCTATGTTATAGGAAATAATTACGTGTAACATAGGTATATTGCATATCATATCGTGGTGCGATATCAGTGTGGTTTCACGAGGTCGCGCGTTGCTTTCACGTATTAAAATATAAACGATATAACCAGACCAATAATTTGATTGGACGTGATATAATCTGTAGAAATAGTTTTGCTTGATAAGTGACAATACTTATACAACAACTTTCGTGTTTATAATTTTATCTTAACCGCGTTTTATCTTTCCGTGTGTTGACGGAATAAACAATTCACCACCATCTATCTTACTCGTGGGTGATCGTAAGAGACGACTAAGTAACTATTAGGTTAATGTCCCTCCCATTATGGAGGAGGCTCGAGCCCTACAGTAAGACATATATGAGCTGATAATGATTATTATCTAATGTGATAGTTCTCAATAAGTTGAGTCTTATTTTAATTCCCGATTTTTAAAACACATCTTTTTTTAAAATAAAAATGCTTGTTTCGTAGAAAATATTTCATGTCAAAGCAAGTTTATCTTTAAGAAAAATGATCAACTCTAATTTCAAGTCCATTTTTGTTTTATAATGCCGCTTATTGAGACCAATATGGCGCTAGGTTCTATTCTTTAGTTCGCAATGCTGTTTTAAAATAAAAAGAAAATCTTATTATACGTAAACATCAGAACTCATTAGTTTTCAATGTTTATATATAATGTTGGAAATTTTAGAGACATAAAATTGATGACCCACAATCTCCGATGACACATTCGAATGTTAGTCAAACTCGTCTTAGAGGCAGGTCTTCGCTTCCTCTTACAAAGCAATTATAAAAACATGTTTCACATCACCCGTTAAACTGTCTATGTAACCCATGGTTAAGCGTGATCGTAAATTATCTATAATTCATATCTGATTGTATAAATAACATCGTGGTTATCGATTAACCACTCATACAAATTATTAAAGCATTGATTGCCATACATCTAGCTAATCTACATCCAATATTGGCAATAGTTCTTAAAAGAGTATAGTGCAACAATAGCGAGGCTTGACAAGTGGATAGTTCACGTAACTTGCCATTATCTATCTTACCTCATCATATTCCTACTCTTATCCCAATTGCTTGGGTCGATACAATATGTAATTTTCTTTCATAGTACATATTGTAGAAGTTATTGGAACTAGTTTTATGATCGGCCACCTGCCAGACGTCAACCCTTCTTGAGAATGTAACTGTTGACCAAACGGCATCAGGTGGCCCCAGGTTCTAAGGCTTTTAGTCATCCACATCCACGAGCAAAGTAAGGGTTGGTAGTATTCGTAACCACTACCACACAGCTAATTATCTATCTTATCTGTGGTTGCACAAAAGACGACTAAGAGATATGATATGCCCATAACATCTGTGCAAGAGAAGGAAAACTCGAAATAACAACCCATATCAATCCGTCTGACCAGCGTGGAAAATTTACCTACTATAGGTAAATTTTCCTCCCA
This sequence comes from Lymantria monacha, assembly GCA_905163515.2. Lineage (NCBI taxonomy): Eukaryota > Metazoa > Arthropoda > Insecta > Lepidoptera > Erebidae > Lymantria > Lymantria monacha. The sequence goes on from LR991091.1 coordinate 23,300,549, forward strand.
TTGTGGATGAGGCTCGAACCTAGCAATGGCACATATATAAGCTGAGAAAATGATGATCATTGGCAAGCGGGTTGGCGACCACAAATATCGACTTATAGGTTTCTCAGAAAAGTGTTTTTGCCTATTCTTCTGATCACAAAAGTTGATTTTCAATTAGAAGGTAATGCATATTACTCGTTTTAAGTTTTTACTCTCTAGCTGTAACGTTTATTTACCCACATCCTTTAGTCGTCTTTTACAATACCTGCTAAAAATGAAAGAGTGATTATTTGTATTATTACTCCGTTACAACATGGGTTTTTCTGTCTTTATGCCCCATCGGTAAAAAAAAGGCGTGTACAAAAAAACAGTAGGCCGACGATAGGTACTCTTCTTCTTCTTCTTTTTATGTATTGGCAATCAGCTACTTATACGAGCCATTTTTGCCAGTGTCGAGTTATAATTATCTTCACGTTCTTAATCTCTTCAAGTTAGTCATTGTCTGTCAGTCAGTCGAATTGTCGCCATCAACACTGCTATGGTGACACTGTTAATGGTATGTTGTAGGAATTTTGATGGAAAACGAAAACGTTGTAAAGCACTTTTATATGATATTCACTACATCCCAGCTGTTCTGTCACATCATATTACATAAAACACCATAAAAATTATCTAATATAACACGTTAAAACACTAAGATATCGAATATAATACAAGAGCACAACATGACGTTTTAGATTCCCGCCAAAAGTCCGACGATAGGTACTCTTTGTAAACTGTATGTGTTAATAGTGTTGGCGCAAGACCATATCGAGGTCAGAAATATTAGCACTTGTTATCGGCGAACACGCCCACCCAACTTCCTATAGAAAGCTTAAACAAATACACGAATGAGCGTCTGCATCAAACTTACTGAATAAATGATTCGTCTAAGTGGAATTTATAACAGGTTGATGATCATAACCACTTGTTCTTTATATCTATAGGTATACTCAGATCTTTAATTGCACAGACGGCGTAATAATTAAGATACCGATCTAACTTGATAAGTGCCACAGGTTCAATTCTTACGCAGGACAATAATTTGTGCAATCCACAAATTGCTGTCCGTTAATGTGTGGTTGTAGTCTCCCGCAATATAACGGTTATTTTTTTTAAAGCAAGGTATTAAGGAAAAAATATTATATAGCCTGTTGTGATGGGAATATCATGTTACCAATCTATACGTTCCCATCAGAGACGTAAAGTCCAGTTAGTGGCTCACCAGGAGACTGTATAAGTATTTTTAAATTTGCTTCTATATTTGAAGGCAAATTTTGCGTGTGATCACGTAGCAAGAAAATATTTCACCAACTATCTCTTTTGCGTAGTTGTTCTAAGACGGTTAAGGGATATAAGTATGTATCATCATCACAGCCCATATATGTCACACTGCGGGGCTCGGACGGCCTCCGTAAAGGAAGGGAAATTAACCTACTATACCACGCTGGTCAGACGTGTTGGTATAAGGTATTGTTTCAAGTTTTCCTTCTCTTGCATAGATCTTATATGCGTTTTATATATATCCCATAGTCGTCTCTTACGATCACCCACGTGTAAGATAGGGGGTAATGAATTGTATTCTTACTCCGTCACCACACGGAAATAGTAGATATGCATATGTGTATACGGAAATAGTATGTATATGTGTGCTGTAAAACAAGGAACTGCCATATAAGACCTTTTAACTTAACCCGTCCTTATATAATAGTATAGTAGGATAATATGGAGAAAGGTCGTTGGTTGGGTACTGAAAACAAAATTACAACACTTGATCTGAGGACTGTGGAGGAGCGTTGCTATTTAAGTCCTTACGGCTAGCGACACCGCATTTTGATGTACAGACTGTGGAGGCGTTGCGGCCGATGTTGATGGAGTGGGTTAAGCGACAACTTGGGACTTCTTATTCTTAACAGATGAGGATCGATTGATTGTTGCTTCGGCTAATACCTATAAACGGTCGAGAGGAGAGGATCGACTTCGGACTGTTCTCAATTGTGATCACAGCGAGGATATAACGCAGTATACGTTCGAGATCTTTCTGAATTTAACAAATCAGCGTCGTTAGCTCTCTGCAAATATTAGCGTTAACTTATCACTGCCAGCCGTCCTGAAACAAAAAATACAAAACTTACATATAAGCTTTGACACTAGGTAGCTCTGACAAGCAATCTAGTTTTTTTCCACTTAATTATAAGATACAGTAATTAAAAACTGTATACGGTATATTTGTATTTCACTACCTAGAGGTTGAATGTACAACGATGCTATAAATAATTAAAAAAAAAATCTAGTACGTTCTGCCAATGTTATATACGAACAAGAATATTTTAAAACAGGTTAACTAATAAGTCTCTAGCCGTAAGGCGTAAAATCTCTAAACTGCAGTCATTAATTCTCGAGACATTATTGCAGCTATTCTGAACAAGAACATGCTTCTTGTTGACACTGATTGGAGTTTCCTTCGCGCTTTAAGTGAAAAGAGTATCCCATTGCAAAAGTGAATTAAAGGTTTTACAATACAGGTAGATAGATATTGGGTTTAGCATCTAAGTATTATATTGGACGAGTTCAATATAATTACAGAATATGTACTACGTATGTATCTATTTTTTATATATGTATACTTATACTCATCATCATTTTGCCTTTTATCACCCACTGCTGGATGTAGACCTCTCTCATATTTCCAACAGTATTTTTTTTGCATTAGCCTACGATTATATAAAAAAACCTAAACAGATCTACTATAAGTTCAATATTATACAAATATAATTTGTACGCCTAAGATTCTTTGTTCATTAAAGTAATTATTATTAAAAAAAAACCCTGCACTAAGGAATAAATACTTGCATTATTTTAGAAATGTGTTATTAGCATCTGGATTAAGATTAACTATTTGTGTATGTGCTATACACACACACACACATATATATATATATATATATATATATATATATATATATCTATATATATATATATATCTATATATATATATATATATATCTATATATATCTATATATATATATATATCTATATATATATATATATATATATATATATATATATATATATATATATATATATATATTTATATTTTATATTATTATATATATATATATTTTTTTTTTTGATTTGATTGGTCGTAAACTTCAAATTTATTTATTGCTTATATGAGTGGTACATTGATTCCATTTAACAAAGTGAAAGTGTAGCCATATTTCGCCATAGGCAATATTGAAAATTAATTTAAAAAAAAAAGCATTTTATTTACTGTATCACAAGTACTCCGTCGCCACCTGTCTCTTACTTATTTTAACTTTACTTCTTTTTTTAATAAAACGACACCCTACATTAAGGTATCCTTGTATTGAGGGGGACAGAAACATACATTTAACACCCACACATGGAACAACAATTAATATTTCTTATAAAGCATTGTCCTGTGTGAGAATTGAATCTATAACATTGGTACGGTAAGTCAGTATCTCAGCCTCTACATCATCTGTGGAGTCATTTTTACCCGTCGAATTTTTACTAATGATATTGGCTTAGTTCCTAATTTCTTAGTCAAATTATAAAAACATTATAGAAAAAGAAAGGATTAGAAGATACATTCATCTAATATAGCTTCCAATTTGAGCCTTGAGCATAGCACTAACTTGTTATACTTCATCATCGCATGATCTTCTCAGCTCATATACTTCCCACTGTTGCGCTCGAGTCTCCTCCATAATGGGAGGGAAATTGACCTACTATATCACGCTAGTCATACGTGTTGGTATAGGGTTTTGTTTCGAGTTTTTCTTCTCTGGCATGGATGTTATATGCGTTTTATATTCCTTAGTCGTCTCTTACGATCACCCACGGGTAAGATAGGGTGTAGTGAATTATATTCTTACTCCGTCACCACACCGAAGGTGCTATACTGATTAATAATAAAGAAAATTTGCAAAATAAAAATATAATTAAAAAAACACGAGTAGGTTCTTAGCATATATGAGTAGATATTCAAGAACGCGTTATAATAAAAGATAAGCAATAAAAAATATAAATTATACATAGCTTATTTTCTTTTTCCATTGGCAAATACTCATCCTCATTATGTTCATGCCAAATCATGCTCATCTCATATACGCACGAACATTTAAATTACACAACTTATGATTGCTTGCTAATTTTGTTTGTACCGTTATAGTACTATGAATAATTATGTGCTAACAGTCTTATTTATTACAAGTGTTCTGAACTTTAGTCACTCGGAGTTCGGACCTATATTGCTGTTAATATAACGAAGACCAATACTTTCTACAAGATTTCATACGATTAAGAGGTCAAGTTGTATGTCTGGTTCTGGTCATAGGACATATCAACGGCTTAAGTCTGGTTTGTCGCTAGTTACGCTTTGTATTTCTGCTTTCTATAGATAGCTTTCTTGTTAAAGAAGTAAATAAGGATAGGTACGTTGTGAAAAGCAATTGAAAATTATAATAAATTTATAGATATTCGAAATGTGATGGGCGTAACAGACTGGACATCTCTAGTATGATAACTGGTTTATGGCAACTGAACGTTCTAGTTGCCGTATATTTATTTTAGAGAAGATTTCTTGAAAATTTATTGCTTGTAGAATCAGGAAGAATATGCCAAATACTATCTACTAATAGATTTATGGTCACTGAATTTAAAAAATCTACTGACTAGCTTAAAATAGTAAAGTTGTCGTGTGATGATAGAATTTTTATTCCATATATACATCCTGCAATAGACGTGTATCAAAAACGTAGAAATATCTTTACTAATCAAAAGGGGAAGCATATATATATATATGAAATTATAAACACGTTAGAAAAGTGGTAGGAATATTTTTTTTTTGGATTCGAAGAACTTGTATCAGTAGCGCTAATTAAGTTGGATTCATGCCCAGTAGTGAAATATATGTATAAGACTATAATTAATCCAATCATATCTATTAAGGATAACTAGAGGATATGGGTGGCCCCACTAAAGAGGGAATTATGCTGTAATAGCTACGCTTTGCAAGCGAGTTCTTGATGGCACTAAGTATTATAAGTTTCCTAGCTTTTTACGATTCTTTGGGCAATGTATTTGTATTCGTAAACCGTAATTTTTTTAAACAACATTTAATTAAAACATTCTTCTTTATTTTTGATTACGTTATGGAACCATGTATGGTGAAATAACTGTGTATAATTTATTGTTTGGTACTAATAAAACTTATCCTAAAAGATTGCGTCATTCTTTACGATTATACTGCTCTTTAAAATGTTTAGTTACTTAATTTCAGTATTTAAATGGCTGTAATTTAAGTTGTAATAGCGCCATGATTATTTCTTATGTACGTGGCACTGAATAATGTTATTGGCAGCGATTTGTTGAGTAACCATTGGTCATCTATAGTTCTGTTTCAAAATTTCTTTGAAATGGATTCATGTAACTTTTAAGAAATAACGTATTTATGTTAGTTGTCCTGTCCACGGAATGGAGGACATAATAAATTGTCGAATCACCTATATAAATATTTTGATTTTATCATACCATAATAATTTAGTTACATCATAAAATGTTATATTTCAAAAAGAGATAATTCAGAATGACATGGGATAATTAGACATTTGTAAAATTTACCTAAAATTAGCAAGACTTCTGTAGTTGTTTTAATAATTGTGCATGAAAGAAGACTAGTTATGCATGAACGAGAACTTAGTTTTAAACATTATTTTTAATATTGTTTATTTGCTAAACAATAAGCCAATTTGTTTTTAATTTTAAACGAGATTATAGATAAATTTCAGTCAAGTTTTCAAATCCTATCACTGCTTACATTATAACAAATGATTGTACAAATCTCGTGATAGTAGACGGTCCAAGTATATTCTATCATGAATGTCTAGAGTCCTGAGTACTGATGGCACTAAAGAAAATTATTTGTACCTATATGTGACATAATTATGTCGGCGTATAATTTATATCCAGCAATTACAAGTTTTGCACTAATACTTTCATTTAAAAAAATAAATAGTTTCATTATCATAGTTAATATATGAACTGGTATATATCCCACTGCTGGGCTCGAGTCTCTTCCGTAATAGGAGAAAATATTTATCTACCTGGTAATCAGATAGGCATAATTTAAATTTCGAGTATTCCTTCTTTTGGATAGATATTATCTGTATACTGTATCCCTTAATTGTCTTTTACGACATCCACAGACCAGATAGTGTTTTCTAGATTGTATTCTTACTCATTTCATCATCACAGCCCATAAATGTCCCACTGCTGAGTTCGTGCCTCCTCCGTAATGAGAGGGAAATTAACCTACCATACCACGCTGGTCAGACGTGTTGGCATAGGGTTTTGTTTCGAGTTTTCCTTCTCTTGCATAGATGTTATATGCGTTTTATATCCCTTAGTCGTCTCGTACGATCACCCACGGGTAAGATATGGGGTGGTGAATAGTATTCTTACTCCGTCACCACACGGATAATTCTTACTTCTTTACCTCACGAAAAATAAATTAAACATCTTCAACGCTTAAAACGAAGCCATATTTTAAATATTTAAAACACTAAATGAAAAAGAAGGTTAAAATAACTTTATGAACACCTGGTCAGATATGAATTTCTATAAATGCACAACAGAAATACGTTATACATATTTTGTAAGTGTACAGCTACATTTCTTTGCTCAGATAGCCAGCCTGTTTAAGAACTGGTTCCGGCAAATTATACATGTCGCTTTGTATCCGGTGCTTCTTCGCAATAATTTATATTTTATAGCATCTGCTTTCTAAAGCCTACGTATGGCTTAGACGTTTACTTATCTTCACTTAGAGACTAAAGGATTATTAAAGTATTTATATTTATATAAAGTATTTATATTTATATATAAAAGTATAATAGATTTAATTTTGGTAGACAGTCGCCTCCGAAGCAAAATTTTGGACGCAAGAGCCTACAGGGGCCCCACAGTCGATACGGACCACTATCTCGTTATTGCGAGATTTAGTGGTCTGTTCAGAAAGTGGAGGCACTGGCGAGAGCGTGTCCACTTCGGAGGGCTTGAAAGAATAAAGGTTGAAAGGTTGCAAGAAGAGTGTGTAAGAGAAAAGTATGCAGAGGGTGTCCGAGAACGGCTGACGATGGCAAGCCAGCCGCAATCGGACATTGAAGAATGCTGGAGAGTATTGAAAGAGAGTATGGTAGATACAGCGAAAGAAGTATGTGGAAGTTCAAAGAAGCATAGAAAAACAAATGGTGATGCATGGTGAGATGCGGTAGTGGCAGCTTCCGTAGAGCAAAAGAAGAAAGCGTGGCTGGACTATGTCTCTTCTTTGAATCTGAATGACAGTATGACTGAACAGAAGAAAGAAATATATCGGCAATGTAAAAATGACACCAAGGCCTTAGTGAAAGAGAAACGTGATAGAGCAAGTATGAGTGCAGAAGATAGGCTGGCTAAAAACTTCGAGGGTAACACCAAACTCTTTTGGAGGGAGGTGAAGAAGTCTCGGGGTGGTTGGTCAGCCTTCAGAATGAATAAAATAAGGTCTAAAGGTGGAGACATTCTTACACAAACACAAGACGTGTTAAGCCGATGGAGTGAATATTTTGGCGATATGTATGCGGATGCTACGGTTGGCACCGGTGTTGGATGTGGTTTAGTAGATCAACATTCGACAACGGCGTCCTCCGATGGCATCAGTATGGATGAAGTTGAATGGGCGATAAGAAGTTTGAAAAATGGTAAGGCAGCGGGTATTGATATGGTGTCTGCCGAGATGATCAAGCTTGGTGGCTCTTGTGTCTGGGAGGCGTTCCTGTTGCTCCTCAATTTATGTTGGAGCTCGGGAATGGTTCCCAGGGACTGGAATAGCGCAGTCATCGTGCCTTTGTTTAAAAACAAGGGTTCACGTTATGACTGCGCAAATCACAGAGCCATAAGCTTGACCAGTTTGGCAGCAAAAGTGTATGGTAAAATTATTGAAAGGAGAATGAGGATGGTGTCCGATGGTTTACTGTGTGAGACACAAGGAGGTTTCTGGAGTGGAAGGGGATGCATGGATCAAGTGTTCTCTCTGCGCAACATTGTGGAGAAGCATCTGGCTCTAGGTCAGAGGGTTTTCTGCAGTTTTGTGGATCTGGAGAGAGCATTTGACACGGTTGTACGAAAGGAACTTTGGGACATTTTACCGGAGTATGGTATTAGCGGTAAACTGCTACAGGCTGTGCAGTCCAGTTACATGGGCTGTAGAGCCTGTGTGCGGCTGGATGATGGAATGTCGCCTTGGTTTGACGTCAATATCGGCGTTAAGCAGGGGTGCGTTCTGTCAGCCAGGCTGTTTATCATATATCTGGATAAATGTCTCCAAAGGTTGAACGATATGAATGTGGGAGTCCAGATGGGCGACTCAGTGGTCACTGCTCTGCTTTATGCAGATGATGCAGTCCTGCTGGCGCAGTCAGCGACTGACCTGGAGACCCTAGTCGACACAATGACAGAAGATTGTAAGAAAAGGGGTCTACGTGTGAATGTGAGCAAAACCAAAATAATGGTCTTTGAAAGAGATAAAACCAGAACAGATGTAAGAGTAACAATAGGTAATGATGTACTAGAGCAAGTGGATGAATTTGTATATCTTGGATGTGGATTTAGCCGAGATGGAAGGTACACCACTGATACAGAGCGAAGAGTGAATGCGGGACATAGAGTGAACGGAGCGTTGGGGCAACTTCTCGGCAGCCACCACCTCAGCCAGAAGGCACGTGTAGCAATACATAACGCAGTGCTTGTCCCAACATTACTGTATGGAAGCGAGAGTTGGGTATGCAGAAAAGAGTATGATAGTAAAATTAATGCGGTCGAAATGCGATCTCTGCGGAAAATCTGTGGAGTTAGGCTGACCGACCGCATTCGTAACGACGACGTAAGAGAGCGAGTAGGTATGAAAGAGAGTATTGGTGTAAAGATGCGAAAGGGAATGCTCCGATGGTTCGGACATGTGGAAAGAATGCCGAACGAACGCCTGGTTAAGAAGATATACAATGCGAAAGTGGAAGGATGTAGGTACCGAGGGAGACCGAGACTAACCTACCTAGACCAGATCGGTCATGTGCTGAAGGAAGGTGGAGTCAAGAGTCTCCGAAACCGGCGAGCGTGTATGAAGAGAATTATGAATGTTGAGGAAGCGAGTGAAGTATGCAGAGATAGAGTTCTCTGGCACTCTGTTCTCTCTGCCTACTGTCTGACCAGCGTAGTATAGTAGGTCAATTTCCCTCCCATTATAGAGGAGGCTCGAGCACAACAGTGGGACATATATGAGCTGAGATGGAATATTTATATACAATTATAGTTTTATACAAGTCATTTAGTTTTAAATTTCTTTGTGACGACATTGTAAGAATAGAATTCGCTACCCTTGCTTGGTGTCGTAAAAGACGATGCAAGATGAGTATGATATGGGATTGCGTCGACCTCAAGTAATTGGGATAAGTGCAAGATGATGATGTACGTCTTAGCTCATATACGTCCCATTACTGGGCTCCCTACTTTTATTATGTTAATCTGAAATATGGCGAAAAATTTTAAATTTGAGGCTTACTAATTAACATTACCAAAACTCACTTACAGAAAGAATAAGTTTAATTGAAATTTTCTATAACTCATCATTCTCCTGCTCTTTTCCCAATTACTTGCGATCGATGCAATATGTACTGAGTACATATAACAAAAGTTATTGGCAATAGTTTTATGAGAGACCGCCTGCCTGACATCAATCCTCCTTGGGAATGTAATTGTTCACCAAACGGCATCAGGTGGAGTTGGCCCAGGTCTATAAAAAGCTTTTAGTCGTCTTTTACGACATCCACGAGCAAAGTAAGGGTTGGTAGTATTCGTAGCCGCTACCATACTGCAATGAAATTTTCTATAAACTTATTACAATGTACTCTAGATCTTGACAAGAATAGCTATAAAATATTTGATAATAAATCAAAACGTTTTATTGGCAATTTATAACGTCAAGTACTGGATAATAATGTAAGGCAAAAAAGCTTTCCTGGTAGCTTGCCTCAGGCTACCGTCAAGCTACTATTACTGCGAAAAAAAAAATGCCTCACAACCGTTGTATCTTTGAGATCATCTTTTACTGAAAGGTATTTTTATAGTCTTGCTTGTAGTAACCGCGGTAGATTTTTTGTCTAGTGTGAGTCTGGTAACACCGAATCTTATAAATGTACGTGTGAAGATCTCTGCGTGTGATGCGTACTAAGAATATATTTCTTTAAATAAAATGATCTCATTTAAAGCAGAAATGTTTGCTTAAATCATAAAGTTACTCTTGAATATAGGGCCTGGTTTATGCAAACACTGTATATATGGCATAGCTGATTAAGTGACAATCTCCAATGCTGAGTGAGGTCTTGAATTCTATTGCTACGTAGAACAGTTCTCTGTGTGATTTTATCTAACCTAAATTATCTTTCTGATTTTGTAAATTTGTGTAATATCGCTCGTTTTTCGGGACGTCATCATTACGACTCCGGGGTTGATCTGTGCAAGGCCACAAAAGACAAAGATCGGGTACTGGTGGCCCGCTCGCACGGCGAAGAGAGGAGTTTTCATTTTTGTTTTGTCTATGGGGTCACGCGCCGCCGCCTCCGTCACCCCGGACCGATTTGGCGGGGCGAGAAGCATCCATAATCCACCGCAAAATAAAAGGAAAAAAAGGCTAGATCAGTGCAGGCTTGTGGCTGCAATATTCTGAGCTGGGGTCGTTTTGTGACGAGCATTTATTTAAATATAGTTGTTATAGAAACCAAATTTTGTAAAATAGCTCGTTACAATAAAACATTTCTTTCTTTCTAATGTTTGATTGCCTGGATGATAGACGCTAGCAAACCTAAAAGTGTCAAAATATTTAACTATCTTCTATTCTAACTTCATACCTATACCGTCTCGCTTGTTATTCAACAGGTATATCATTCTACAATAACACCGCCCACGAAAAATAAAACCAGTTAAATTCTATAGATAAAACATTCCATAAAAACATACCATAAATACTTTAAAAATATCATCAATAATATTAATAAAATATACTTTGCTACTGATTAATTTCGATTTTATATGTGTAACATATAAAATCGTTATTAGGTTCTTTCGTAATACTTTTCTACTGGTTACGTAAATGCTTTTAAACTTAGCCTCTCTACTTCAGCCTGTCAATGCTTATCATACAAACCGTTGAAATATGTTTCAAAATCAATTATGCACATATTAATTAAGACTTCATTAACACGTTTTTACTAATTTATAATTGGTTTACTAATAATGTGTTTTTATTGAATATATTAATTGTTTACAGTTTTTTTTTTACAATTAATTGTGATTTGTATTTTTTATTTGATAGTTAAAATTAAATATTGTGTATAATATGGTTAATAATTGGGCAGACGGGTAAATCATCATTTAAACATGTTTATAGATAATTACCACCTACTTGTATGTTGTAAATAGTTTTGAATGTTTTGAAGATTATTTACACTAAGTAGATAAAATATTAACTAGATGTATTTATGTGTACTTGTTGGAGGACTTCTAGTACCTTTTTTCGGCAAGCATAAAACATGAATGCAGAAAGATATGCAACCTAAGCTAAAATCTATATCCAGTACATAAAAAGTCAAGTTGATTAATTATGTAGCCTAGTCGATCGCCCATGTTAAACATTCGATTGCCGCGCATGATAATTTTGTGTGTAATCAATTAATGCCATTTTTGAACATGTATGTTTGTAAAGCTGTTATTTCTTCCTAAGTGAGGCGTGTTTAGAAAATAAATTTTAAAACTAAACACCTGTATACATAGAAAAGGTATTCGTTTTATAAAACAAAGTTCAAAGGCTTTGTTAATTTCATATCTTTACATTTTACAGACATTCCGTGATCCCGTTTTGTTCTTCTCTTTAATGACTCGTTTTGATTTTGTGCTAAGGAATGTTCTTTTAGCAAAAGGCAATAGTCGTTACAAATAAATGTTCTGCCATTCGAATAGAATTTGATCGGATTAATCGGAATTGATGAGTGTTAGTACTGTTATTGTTATCGATTGAATTGAACATTAGTTTCTATGTCTCTAATAAACCATTATCGATTTAATAAATCAGCATCCATTTACACGAGTCTATTTAAAATAGCAGGCTATCATTTCTATATCTATATTACTGTTATAATTCTCAAGAGTTTGTTTGTTTGAACATATTAATCTCAAGAGTTATTAGTTTGATTTAAAATGATTTTTTTTACAACACGTATGAATCTCATATTTAATACGGTGCCTTCAGCAAAATGGGACTGTAATTGACTTAGTTTACCATTTTCTTGGTCAGATGGATAGTTTTTTCTATTATTTCTCTTGCAAAGATATTTTTTTTTGTTTTTGAAGGATTAAATCATGCATTAAGGAAATCATCCTTGTATTGGCCCTCGGGCCTTTACAATTAACGAACACAAGTTACATCCAGACTTGGAACAGTTTGTCGCACAAAGTATCGGTCTGCATGGCAGTTGGGCTCACGGTACTGGCATAGTAGGCCGGTATCTTCATTATTTCTTGCAGTCTACTTACATTCTTTAGTCGCCTTTTACGACAACTATGGGATTCCTCAAGAATAGATAATTCCATAATAGCCACGCTACGCTGTAGAGTTGTTTATCACAATATAAATAATTTTATATAAACAATACAATAATTTTACTGGTTTACAATATCAGTAACATTTACCACTTTTTGTCACATGCTGCAATTTATTATTACAGACAAGCTATCAATGAATTTTTAATTTATTGTGAGCAAAGGGAATGGTGGTGTACCGGACCAAAAAAAAAAATTTTTTAAAAACAAAAGCTTATTTAAAGAAATAAATATAAGAAATCATTTAGTAATATATAATATATCACATACTCGTATATACGTATACATACTAGTATAGATATATTATATTTGAATGAATAACTGAATTCATACCAATAGCAATTGATTTTATAAGTATCCTAGGAGAGTATCTTTACTCCTGATCACTTAGGTTTTACGACTCCTACGTGAAAGTAAGAGTGGTGACATATTGTATTTATTCTTGACCTCTCACCATACAGGCATTATCAGATTTACTGAACTGGAATGTCTAATAAATTGCCATCAATACGACCCCACTATCTCCAGTTACAAGTTGTACTACGACTATAAATTTTCTAGTTAAGGTAGTAATCCATTATCATCTTAACTTGCAACTAGATATTAACGTGCCATTGCGAACTGGCAATGAATTTGTAATTAACCCTTTTATTTGTCCGTTATAGAAGGTGAGGCTAGCATTTTCTAGTCTTCAGGATTAGTGTTATTATCAAGATAGAAACGGGAATCGCTTGGGTATTTCTTGATAATCTTGTAATGAATGCTTACAAACTACAATCGCGACTTCGTTTGCGGCAATATTTCGTGGAATATTAAATTTTATTCAAAATCCGTGTTTTCAACACGCTTTTGAAATTGCAAAGCGTTTAATTTCGTATTTTCATAGCAGTGGGTATTTGAGTTCATGTATTGATAACAGCGATGGATTGTAGGATATTTTGCTGTACTTCTTATTTCACGACCACACATATTTTTAATTATAATACTGGTGATATTATTAAAAGTAGTATTAAAAGTAAATTAAAAAAAAATCTAATGTTATAATTGTTTTCTGTCTTCAATCAAATTCAATATTATACGCATGTAGTCATACGAGTTTTGCCACACTAAATAATATTCTTTTATTTTCAAAAGGATAGTTATACCATATATACTAGGGCAGGGATCGGCAACCTTTTGAGTAGGAAGAGCCAAAAATTAGAATTTATAAAGGTTTAAAGTTTTTAAAGAGCCACATTTTTTTTTACCAACAATAATTTGTGACTACTCCTCATTAATCAATTCAGAACCATTTTTAAATGTTTTCTTTATAAAATATTTTTTGCCTATAGAACTAAAGAGCCGCTACTTCACATCCAAAGAGCCGTATGTGGCTCGCGAGCCGCAGGTTGCCGACCCCGACTAGGGAGTTAATAGAAGTAGATATATTCCCATCTAATGGGAGTGTAATCGGTTATGTATACAAACGCCATCCTAACACTAAAAATTGCGTGACATTAAACCAACGCATTGCACAAAAAATAGCCCCTATAGTTTCATCTTAGACGAATAAAAATGTTTTTAATTGTGCTTAGATGTGCTTCTTACCTTATCATCATAAAGATAAATCTATTCCAATACTTAATACGCTTTTAATAGTTATGTTATCATATAAATCATGATTTTGCTTCCTCTTTCTTAAACCTCTTAGTTTACTTGGTCCTCGTAAAAAGTGACTATAAGTAGCTTACGTATCTTACGACCGCTTGATCATAATTTGCTTTGTACCTACTTTATGAGGATAGTCTTCACTGCATTATTATTTAATATTGATCTATATTTTATCGCAATAAAGTAGTTTTTACTTTACATAACAGTTTATTTAAAGGGATCTCTATAGACTATGGGTTGGCCGAAATCAAATGTCTTGAGTCACCAGTGTACTAAATTAGTCAAAGTATATGCCATATATATAGGAAAGCGAATTGTGATTTATCTTTTTTTTTATTACCTGATTTAAGGGAATACTATGTCTCAGTCCTCCACGTCCACCCATCACTTACCTGTAAGTGTCGTAAAATCAGTTGAGGGAACAATATGGGCAGTTCAATATTCTAAAACATCAGACACCAATTGCGATTGCCAATTACGCGCACCAAACGTGGCGATCATAGAAATATTCCTCTTAGCAGTTTATGTTAAACAGTGCATGGATTATAACATTTACCTCATTATAATATCATTATTGAACAAAATATGGGTATATTATGACATCCATCACATCATTTTTCAGTTCTTTTACCCCCTAACCTTCTCGGTGACCAAACGTAATATAGGCCGAGACCCCCACTATTTTTCGTATCATCATCATCATCATCATCACAGCCCATAAACGTTCCACTGTTGGGCTCGGGCCTCCTCCGTAATAGGAGGGAAATTAACCTACTATACCGCGCTGGTAAGACGTGTTGGTATAGGGTTTTATTTCGAGTTTTCCTTCTCTCGCATAGATGTTATATGCGTTTTATATCCCTTAGTCGTCTCGTACGATCACCCACGGGTAAGATATGGGGTGGTGAATAGTATTCTTTTTCGTATAGTTAGTCATTAATATGATCTTAAATATTTTTTTCTAAATAGAAAGTTAAAAAAGCTTGATGTTGAATGAATGTAGTTCGACTAAACCCAACCCTCACTCTAGTGACCAAGTTTTTAAAGACCATGAATAGGTCACGTAATTTGGGTACATTTAGATAGAATATATTAGTACTTCTTTAGGAAAAATATTTTAGAGATTATGTGATCAGATTAAAGGCATCCCCTAAGATATAGGGGAATAATAAATATGTCTTTAGATATTTGTTATTCAAATCAAATAAAAGTTGACAGTAAAATTCAGCACTAGACTAAGGTTTTCAATGGCGATGTCACAATGATAACATCTAGATCGAATCAGAGTCGCGTGGTGAAGATGCGATCTGGTAGGCGACCGTTTTAATGAGGCTGATTCAACTGTGGGAGTGGCGAAGATATACGCTTTTATTATTCATGCGATGTCACTTGATAATCTTTTACTTAGTTCGTAAATCTTTAAAGCGGCTGTGTTCTTGTTGGGTATTCTAAGTTAGGATGTATTATACTTCTTTTTTTTTTTTTTTGCATAATTTTAATTTACATTAGACCGAACCCGATATATGTATTTATTATGATTTATATGTTATAAAACTGTTATTATTTTTCTTTTTTTATGACTCTGCCCTCCACTAATCTTTGTATTGCGGGGGACTTTACAAACATACAATTGACAAATCACACCCAGACTCAAAACAACACCCGCTGGATCGCACAAAGTAATGTCTTAAGTAGGAATCGAATCCACGGCACTGGCACGGAATATTGATATCTTAACCACTACGCCATCTGTACAGTCCACTACTTATTACTATTATTAAATTATTGATAGAAATTATACGGTCAAAAGATAAATACATATGATACTTTTTTTAAATATTTTGGGAATATAGAAGGGAATAGAATGTAAAAAATATGTCTTATTTACCTATTCGTAATACTCTTGGTATTAATTTTGATTTTGATTATAAATATTATTTAATAAAGTCTATAACGTGTTTTTGATATCATTTATAGACTGGTTTTAATATTTACTGAAAGTACATAATTTACTTACCTCTGAAACTAGTATTTCGGATTATATCGCGATTTATGTACTGACATTTCCCGTTTAGAGAAATTAACTTTACAAAATAATTAACATAAGAATGATAACGGATAATCAATTGAATTAATGTTCTTCCTGGGTGGTCTTTAAGTAATAGTAGATTAAATAATTTTCCAAAGACAATGTTCGTAATATATTTATGGTTGATAATCCAAGCAAAGTAATAGCGTAGCCTGCCTGCATCCATGTTCCCATTTTAATATAAAGACTACAGAAGAAATAAATTTCATAGTAACCAAATACATTGTACTATTACGTTTATCCGTGTGGTAATGGAATAAGAATACAATTCATCATCCCTTATCATACTGGTGGGTGATCGTAAGAGACGATTAAGAGATATTAAACGCATATAACATCTATGCAGGAGAAGGAAAACCCGAAATAAAATCTTATACCAACACGTCTGACCAGTGCGGTATAGTATATCAATTTCCCTACCATTGCGGAAAAGGCTCGAGTCCAACAGTGGGACATATATGAGCTGGAATGACTGTGTACATGTTTAAGTGAAGAAAATCTATGTTTATCCACACGCAGTAAAATCCAAAATTCGGTAGTATGTTGATATGCGTTTGACCTGTATGTTACATATGTTTATATATTTATGTCTGTTCCTTTGTACGCTCGCCTTATAGCTGAACTGATTTTTATAAATACAATCATTGGATTCATCATGATTGCACAATTGCCACTGAGTACATAAAATTCTTGAAAATGCAAAGTCGGATTTTGTGTGCATTTTTTAGTCTCGGTTGCAAAAATAAAAGACGAGTCTGAAAATATATACAATCTATATGGTCTTTGTTAAATCTGTTTTAGTTATGTTTCCTTCCTGAAGAGAATAGATTTTGTCGGAATCCTCATTGAAGCTGCCGCGTATGTTAAACACTTGACATCTATTCCGTATAGTTATTTTTGAGAATGCGCACTTGTATTATATATTATACTTCTAGTTTCCAGTCATTTATGGTCTCATGTTCGCAGTTAGATGCGACGTCAAATTTCGCAATATAAAAGCTACCACGTTATGTCAATTATTTGCATCTTATTATCATTTATTATATAATTTTATTCATGTTAAAACTAAATATGCATGATGTTGCATTCAAATTTGTTACACATTTAAAAGACAAATCGTAACAGCATTAAAATTTTCATGAATACGTTAAATATTAATTTGTGTAACTCGTGTTGTTTTTAATTAATGATTTAAAAAATATTACATTAAAATTTAACGCTAAACTTAGGTGCTTTTTTTTAAATCAGGCTGCTTTAGTTTATATATGTTTTAAAATATTGCATCAATTTTAATATTAGATACGTTGTTTTATAGATTGTTTACACTCCAATGACATAAAATTAACTCCGCCCCCAAAAATCAACTAATTTTTGTATCAATTTTCAGGATTGTAATATTCAAATTGTAATATTCAATTAATTTGGCGATGGGGAGGGAATAAGGTGGGTTATGGGGCCACGCGCTCCACTTCCGTTGCCCCGGACGGTGCGGGCGACGTGTGACCAGGCCATAGCCTAACAAAAAAAAAAAAAAAAAGGATTGTAATATTCCGTTGCTTATACGTAATAATTGCTTTACTAAAAGTCCGAAATTATTCACACGCATCGTCTGGTGTTGTATTTAAAAGACATACCATGGCCAATCTTTTCTGTATCTTAATTTCTTATCCCGTAAACAAATGTGCCTTAATTAATATTATTAGAGCTTTTTAGAAAAGACGAATAAGAGTTTCATTTACGTCTTATGGACGGGTTCTAGGAAACTATTAAGGGTAAAAGTATGGTGATGTTCTCTTGCAATTGAAATTTGCGATTCACTATACTGGTCTAATAAAAGACATCTTCACATATCCATGGAGCTATTTAGCAAACGCTTTATACTAATGTGTTTTTGGTGGTTATGATCAAATAAGCAAAAAGTAAGCATTGTCTTCGTAGTTAGGTATATATATGCATTGGATGGATTATCCGTTGTGGTGACGCCTTCCTCTTTTTCGGGTTGTCGTAAAAGGTGAATAAGAAAGCATGTAATAATATGTTTTAGGTGTAAGCGAAGGAAAACCCGTAATAAAATTCAATTTCAACCCGGCTGACCATGGTTGATAGATATGCCTCCCATGAGACGCGTAACAGCTGAAGAAAAAGAAGTTAGGTAGAAGATAATGTAAAATTAAAATATAATACTATACTAAGATACTTGGGCTTTTAAATGGTTTAAGAATGTAGAAACAATTGATGGAGAATAATTGGACGAAGCTCTGTTACTTATAAGTTCCACAAATGCACATTACAAGAGTCGGACACCTTTTTCTCTTGTGATTGACTATGGATGGGGTCGCGCCCCGCCAAATTGGTCCGGGGCGACGAAAGAGGCGGCGCACGACCCCATAGACCCACACTCCAGGCACCTCCCTTCGCGCTGCGAGCGGGCCACCGGTACCCGATCTTTGTGTTCAGTGGCCTGCCTCAAGAGTCGGACACCTGGAAAGCACACTTAATATATCATAACTTTTCATATTTAACTATAAACACTTTCTAAATATTAGCGAAGTCACGAATACACGTTGAAATTTAAAATGTTAAACATTTACAATCTCGATACTAATTATTATAAATTATCATTTCAGAATTAGCTTCTGAACTTAACTAAATCTTCATTATTGGCCATCATGTTTCGCGATCACTCAAAATGTCTTAATTTTAAAAAATAATTCACATAAAAATATTAGATTGCGTTATAAATTTATCTATTAGGATATTTTATTTCTCCATTCGTGTTTGGTAATACCATATTAATATTTTTTTTAACAAATGATGAAATTAAGTGTTTTAATATAATGTAAAATGATTTATATAGTACATATACTTTGAAATTATTACATATATTTTCTAAATGCGATTGTGTCTTTGATGCAATGGTATTTGCACGAAATTCCCGATAGTGGGGTTTCGAGATTAATTCTCGGAAGCATTAAGTATTCTAAATGTTACGTAAATACATATTAGGTTTGTCGCTTTGTTTTTAATTGTAAGTAATAGTACCAAGCTTTGAAGTGACTCGTCCCTTATTACATAGACTTATAAGTATAAATTAAAATATAGTTAAATCTTTGTTTAACTCAAACTTTGTTACATAAAACTGTATAATAATTTTAGAAATGAATTTATAATATGACCCCGTTAGACTAGGTCGCCTTTATTTATTAATTTATCCTAAGGAAGTTATAATTTTATAGCATATTGCTACTCATTCATTCTCCTACTCTTATCCCAATTACTTGGGGTCGATACAATATGTACTCTTCTTTCATAGTACATATTGTTAAAATTATTGGCAATAGTTTTATGACCGGCCGCCTGCCAAACGTCAACCCTCCTTGGGAATGTAATTGTTGACCAAATGGTGTCAGATAGAGTTGGCCCAGATCGCTATAAGGCTCTCAGTCGTCTTTTACGACATCCACGAGCAAAGTAAGGGTTGGTAGTATTCTTAGCCCCTACCATACACAGGTGCTTACCGGACAAGGGGTCTTCGGTAAGTACCTGCACAGAATTGGAAGAGAAGGGGCCCCAGGATGTCACGAGTGTGGCGCGCCAGTAGACGATGCGCGTCACACTCTGGAGATATGCCACGCCTGGGGGCCTCAGCGCCACGTCCTGTCGGCGGTCATTGGGGGAGACCTGTCGCTGCCGACCATCATCTCGAAAATGCTTGGCAGCGACAGATGCTGGTCTTCGATGGCCTCCTTCTGTGAAGAGGTCACCTCTAAAAAGGAGGCCGCGGAGCGGGCACGCGAGGCAATCGCGTCCGCAGACTCGCTCCACAGGCGGCGGCCAGGGAGGAGGAGGCGCCGGTATGCGCACCTCCTTCAGCCGCCTTGAATGGTGACAGGGCGTGGCTAGAAGGCCAAGCGTTGGGGCGTCGGGGATCGAATGTCAGTAGACGATCTCTTCGGCGTCCCGTAAAAGCGCGGAAGAGGCCGCTGTGGTTTTAGTGGGTATTCCGGTCGGACTGTTCAGCTGATCGGTGAGTCCCACACTCCCCCCCGTCTGTCGGGATAGCGCGTAAATGCGTTTCTACAGCGAAAAAAAAAAGCCCCTACCACACAGCAACCGCACATTGCTACTATTTACTATAAAATATAGACTAAGAATAAAATGTATATTTTAGGTTCCAATTCCAAATCACTCATAGTTTTATCGAGTTTCATTGGAGTATTTAGAGACCAATAAATTCATTTCTTTTGACGTTGGACTGAAAAATAGTTTTTAGCAGCATATAAATATAAATAAATCACATCTTTATTAGCATAACCAAAACCGCATCTATATTAGTTTAATTTAACCCACACTTATATAATTATCTTGGCATATATGTAGGTCAACTGTCGTTTCATTGTGAGGAGGGATATACCTAATAGTGGGACGTAAGAAAATAGAAAAATTAATATGAATATATTATAATACTAACGCGAAAACTGTTAATTTATACGAGTCACGACTGCGAGTATTAAGTTGCCGACCTGTTGAACTTTAGAATGAAGATGTTACGTAAACTTATGCAAATCGGTATGAGGATGCACCGCGGTTTATGTAAACACTTTCACGTTGCTTACATTTAATAAATAATTTACTTGGAATGATACATTTGTCAATAATAAGGTAAGCCTTAGGTAAGACTTGCGTAAAATTACGGAGTAAGAATATAATTCATTACCCCATAACGGGTAAGAACCCGTGTGAGATCTTAAGGGATATAAAAGGCATCTAACATATATGCAAGAGACGGAAAACTTGAAGTAACCCTTTTACCAACACGTCTGACCAACGCGGTATATATAGTAGCCTAATTGCCTTTCCATTGCGGAGGAGGCCCGAGCCCAACAGTAGGACATATATGAGCTGAGATGATGAAGATATACAGATTTTCATTGTGTCTGGTAATAACGGAATTAATTAAGAATACAATATGTCACCAACCTTTACTTTCTCGTAGAAGCCCAAAAATCGGCTGTGTGATCACCAGATGAGTAGGTGACTGCACTCTTCTCTGGCAGGATTGACTATTATGGCGTTATAACATAGTATATTTTATATTACCTATACAAATAATTAATCATCATTAAAACTACGAAATAAATAAGCACTCAGTTGTTAGGAAACTGGTGATATATGACAGAACAATTTTAATAATTTCCTATGTAATTCGTCGTCGTTTCTAAGTCGTTTCTTACACACGAGTAAGAAACGGGGTGATGAATTGTATTCGTACACCGTTACCACTCAGATATTCGCTGTAATATACTGAAAAAAATAAATGTAAATTTCGATACAGTACCGCAGATTCTGTTTTCATAAATAATGTTAATTCTAAGTACATGTTACGCCCGAAAATTAAAGACACCTTATGAAAATGGAATCATCGTAATAAAATTATGCAAAGTGTATATGCTAAGCTTCGAAATTATCTAAATTGCTCGTTTTAAAAGCCTAAACTGGGTAACTTGAATAAACATTACTATTTATTATATTGTTATGGCAGAAATAAACAATCAATTAAAAAATAATTTCTTGAAAAAGGGGCTTTGAAGTTAATGCACCCTTTTCGTTTTAAGGGAAATGTAATTGATATTGAATTATAAAATATAATTTTATCTTTATGTCGTTATTATAATCAAACGGATGTTATGTCTCAAGTTTAATCTAGTGTCGTTAAATAGCAGTTTCTCTGCAACTGTTATTCGATATCTGCAAGCCCAAAGCATTATGGAATCTTAAAATAAATAAGACAATTCTAAAGCTATATACTACTTTAGGTTTCTATTACCTTATAATAGTTGGTTTTACTACAGATTGTATCTGCAGCTGCGCTAACATGATTACGTACGTAGGTATTTACTTTTCTTAAACAAATTTTTTCATAGCCTGCTATTGTCTGACCGGTTACAGTAGGTCCGTCGAGGCCTCAAAATTTGCCATGCGTTTGTCATCTTTTGAGTATGGAAATATCTAAATGCGTATCAAGTTCTATGCAACTTTATATAGTGAGAATTGATTTCAAATGCCTCATAACTTGTTCGACAGATTCTGATTAATCAATTTAATAATATAATTATGAGATTACTATAACATTTTTCTCTATGTCGTCATAAATGCATGTAGACATACTCCTGGTGGAAAATTCGCTGTAATGCGTTAATTTTCTGCTGCGCCCATGTATGCGTTGATTTTCTTCTGCGTCCAGTTCCTCGTGATGTCTTTATATATATTTTTTTACTTTTATGGTCTCGCCATTATCCTCGAAGCTGTCGTTGGGAATCTATAATTATGTCTAATGTTTACGCGAGTGAAAATGTGTAATACATTAGAAATAATACTATTTTTACGGATTTGCATGGTCATGGTTCATCTTTTGTAAGCTTGAACAATTCAAAAATTCAATACAAACGCGATAAAATTCGTAAAAATAGTTTTATTACAAAAATCTAATGTATCATTTTTTTTCATTTCATTTAAAAAGTACATTTTCATATTTTAAACTATTTGTGTATTTATAAACCACTTCTTGTTCGTCGTTCGTTATACTTAGTTAGTACGTCTGTAGCTTTACTTACGTTGGAGTTGAATCTTTTAACTAGTTTCTTTATCTTGGCAACAATAGATTTCCCTGGATTAAATACCTTTCAATGTACATATATCACAACATGTATTCGAAATTTCACGAACATTGCGTATATAGTTAAGGAAAATAAGCGCACAAACAAACAAACGCTTTAAACTCGTAATATTAATCAGGATATTAGGTGAGTATAACATTGGCATTGCCCTTAAATAGCCTCTTTATGTCTTACGCGTGTTCGTATTCTTTGTCGTGTGTGAAGATATTATCAGTTCGTAGATTGGCGATAGGAACCAGTTAAATAACCAGTTCAGATGTCAGAATATATTTATTCGCATGTGATCCTTTATATGCGGCCATCTTTAGGCTATTTGATAGTCTAAAATAAATAAAATACACAAACAAATGCCCAGTAATCATCATTATCATCATCATCATATCGGCTCATTTACGTCCCACTACTAAACTCGAAACTCTTCCAAAACAGGAGAGAAATTGATCTACTGTACCACAATGGTCAGACTTTATTGGTTTTATTTTAAGTATTCCTTCTTTTTCATAAGTTATATATGAACATTATGTCCTAGTTGTCTTATACGACACCCATGGCCAAGATAAGGCGTGGCAATTTGTATTTTTATTCCATCAAATGAATAATATTACAATGTATTAGAATATATACATATTGTAGAGATATATAATAGTAGCTGGTTTTGCTTTTTATTTTAATAGTAGCAGAAAAGCAAGCCGTCGACCTAATGATAAGTGGTAACCACCGCTTGTGGACCTTCACAATACCAAGCACTAGATAAGTCAATGCCTACCACAAAGTCAGCTTGGTCTCCTCCGTCTCTTTCTCTCTCTCACCGAGCGAAGTGCATTATTAAATAGCTATTTACTCACGTCAAATTTCTACGAATGTGTTTATATATGGAACAGTGTATATCCCGAGCTAAGCGAAAACGGCTTTAAATAGAAAATTATCAGCAACGTGGTAATATTATTATTAAATTTTATTTTATATTTCTATATTTTTGTAATTACATATCACGAAATAAAATTTCACGGTTAGTTAAAACATCGAATTGATTTTTATTGTGTATATTGTTATTGAATGCAATGGTACAAGTTATTCAACAAAATAATATTAATAAGTTTTTATAGAGAAACATTCAATTCTTGGTACTAAACGTTGATGAAATCGCACGGGAGTTTGCTAATAAAAGGGAACTGGAATCATGTCAAAGCTATAGTCATTAAATAACAACCTTATTCCCACGAATTACAGCATGAATTCCTATGTAATAGTAAATGCATGTTCTACACCTGTCTCGAGGATCAAGAAACTTTAATCTAGCTCATTACTGTTTACTTCCAAAATGGCTTATGTTCATTTAAAAGTCAAGTTACTTATAGCGTTTTAATATAATTAGATTGTTGTTGAGATAATAGTAAATGCCACGTTACACGACACCAGTTTCTACATTCGACACTAATATCAAGTCTTTATTTTACTTTTAACTTTTTAATCTTACACGTGTTTTACTTTTTATGCGTCCGATTTACTTGATATCAATAAAGATATCAAATAAATGTTTCATATAAGTAGTACTTGTTTTTTTTTACGAACCAATTATTTTATTACAGTCGTTTCGTAACTTGAATTTGTTTTGGTTTTTAATATTTTATTGGTACTGGATTATTTTATTATATGTTATAACTGAAAGGTAATAAAAATATCTTTAACCCATAGTGAAAGTAGTATATAGTATGCAATAGACTATCTACTCAGAGATAATCTATCGCTACTTCTGCTCGTAAGTTAATGAAACCTTATTAATTTTGAGAATATAATAAATATCTATTTGCTTCTTATAGTTTCATCCATTTGTCTGTTGACGTCCAGTGTTGCACATAGACCTTCCTAATGTTAATCGGGAACGCGTTTTTTAACAGATTTTAATTATCATAAGCTCTTTAATTGCATTTAATATTAATCAAACCATTTTTACTTATTAATACTAATCCCAGCGCGGGTGGGATTTGTAATATAGAATATGTGTATCGGCTGACCTATCGAATATGTAGGATGCTAGGGAGACGAAAGACTAGAAATGCTGACATGGCAGAAAGTTAAGAGGAATAGGGAGGAATGACTGTTATAACCGTACCAAAATGTCACTTCTACGAGTCTATACTATATTAATTGCACACAGCGGCCTGTGAGTTACGGTGTCTCACCCCTTATATTTATACGTAGAATTTCCGTATTGAGGCGTACATAAAAGCGTCTGTGATGTGCTTGATTCATTGTATCGGATTACTGTCTTATTGAACTATCTGCCTCAGCGGCTGTGTCATTTTATATATTTAGATGCATTTACGCTTATTTTTAATGTAACATTAAATTAGATTGCTGATTCAATAATATCATAAAAACTTCTATGTAAAAATTTGTAACTTACCTACCTTGTCTATTGGTTGCTAAGTAGTTATGTCGCATTTACTAAATAAACTTTTATCCACATTTGCCTGTGTATTAAAAATGTCTAAAATTAAATAGAAAAATACCTCGTCAGTAAAGACAGATATGAACCTTAAATTCACAAATTTCAATTATCATGACGTTCACGCGAGTTTAATTCTGTGTGTATGTAATGTATAACGAAATTTTCATTTCTAAATGTATATTTACGTAATATTTCCTTTTCAATCATCATTATGACCTCAGCTCATATATGTCCCACTGCTGAGCTCAAGCCTCCTCTATAATTGGAAGGAAATTAACCTAATATACCACGCTGGTCAGGTGTGTTGATATAGGGTTTTATTTCGACTTTTCTTTCTCTTACATAGATGTTATATGCATTTTATATCCCTTAGTCGTCTCTTACGATCACCCACGGGTAAGAAAGGGGGTGGTGAATTGTATTCTTACTTCGTCACCACACGACACAATATATTTTTGGCAGACGAAGGATTTTTAATACTAAAAGAAACAACTAAATGGTTTCTAATGTCTAACACTGAAATATTAATTATAGCAATCACTTTCATTTTCCATAAAACCAACCAATAACTTTTCGTTAATATATATTTCGTTAATATTAATTTGACATTATAATGATATATTTAATTCCTACTCGCGTAAACATCAGAAACCATAATATTAATTCCTTTCTTTTCAATATATATTAACAACATTATAACATGTGGTCTTTGGTACGAAGCATCAATTTTTAAAGACGTCGATTCTTGCCGTTACCGGTGCTAATGGAAGCGAAAAAAGTGATACCTACATAGATCATCTGATGTGCGATATTGGAGATCTAACGGTTTGATAACGCTAAACGATTTATATCCTACACAAATAAGTTTGTAAACCGGTTGTATCTGACTGAGAAGTCGTGAGTTGTATTATTAATTACCGGGCGATTTGTGTATTATTAGAATAATCTAAAACGATGTTAATGATATCTGATGGCTCGTCCTAGATATATTAATCATCTTGTTGCTACGGACTATATGGTATTTATATATACACAAATATAATCGTTGGAGTTGATTGGTAAGAGTCTTCTCATACTATATACCTCAGTGTCTGAAAACACAGGTTTTTGGCTAGTGTGTGTTACAAGTGATGACTTATGACACGGAAACGTGGTCCCTAAATGTAGGTCTCATAACAATGCTCAAAGTCGCTCAGCGTCCTATGGAGCGGGCTATGCTCGGGATTTCTCTGCGAGATAGAATCCGTAATACGGAAATCCTCAGAAGAATAAAGGTTCTCGAATGGCGACCATGTATCGGACGCCACAGTGTTGGTCGCTCTTCCCTACCAGGTGGACCGACGTCCTGGTGAAGGTTGCTGGGAGTCGTTCAATGAGGGTGGACAAGACCGCACTTTGTGGCGAAATATGAGGGAGGCCTACGTCCATCAGTGGATGACAAAGGTCTGAATAATGATGATGAATGATGAATCGTTGGATAGGATGACGCAACAGGGATGCTCACGTCAACTTTCCTTAGGTATATAATTGGTGATCAAACGGAATCAGATAGAGTTGGCCAAACTACCTTAAAT
Organism: Lymantria monacha; assembly: GCA_905163515.2. Classification (NCBI taxonomy): domain Eukaryota; kingdom Metazoa; phylum Arthropoda; class Insecta; order Lepidoptera; family Erebidae; genus Lymantria; species Lymantria monacha. Next base: position 23,327,724 of record LR991091.1, read on the forward strand.
TCTTAGTATTTTTTTTTTACGATGTCCAGGAACAATGTGAGGCTTGGTAGTATTTGTAGCCCACACTTATTGTAACCAAAGATTTTTTTTCACTGTGATTGTAATATTATTATTATACACCTTATCTATCTAATTACCTAAGTCTGTTCGATATAGGCTTTCCCAAGGAGTGATAGTGCGATAATCGCCACGCTTCCAGAGCAGTTTGTCAATCGCTGTAGGTGTTATGATTTTCCTAGGAGACTGCTCCTGGCTCCTACGTAAGGTGGTTGGTGATACATCGTATCCTTAATGCCACCCCGGCTAATTACATAATATATTACAATCTTTCGTTATTAATATCAATCGTAGTAACTGCAGCAGCTGAACCAATCGTGAAGTACTGAATTCAATTCCTCGGATCTGACAAAACATGTGATGTATGATGATTTGCCATTTCTGGGATTATGTTCGGTTCCTTTAACCTTAACCTTCAAATAGTTGTCTAAATTACATAATAAAATGATAGTCTTCGAATTGAAATAGTCAAAAGAATTAAAATAATAGACTTAATATAATAGAATGTTCTCATTGCTTACTAGATTAAAGACTTACCATGACAAATTAAGAATATATACATAAGTAATTTATAAGAAAGAACTGTGTAATCAATCCATCATCTGGTTGTCAAAATATTTATAATGATAGAATTCAACCGATGTCTATGACTGTTATACAGCGATATTTTATTCTTTATAAACAATTTTTATTTGGATAATTAATCATTCCAGTTCCTCCCATAACATAACTTTTTATTACTTAAACTTTTGACCTCGTATTAAGTCGTTAGTTCTTTTATTTCATATAATAACTTTCGATTGAAATATAATACATACAAATGAAAATGCTAAATAGAAATTTAAGATATTAATATATTATTCTATAAACAAAAAAATATGGGCTACTCGTAATGGCCTTACGGGTAAAACATATCATTTAATCAAACTGACTTATTGAAAAGGTGAATTTACTTTTTTTATTGCTCTTGGTGGCAAACGAGCAAGCAGTACATCTGATGATAAGTGTTACTGCCGCTCATGGACCTTTGCAATACAGCTAAGCAGCTGTCTACCAATAAAAATCCCAAACTTACCCAGGAAGTTGGGTTGGGTTGAGAGCCCTCTGCGCTCACCACTAGTCCGCGTAAGGATGTAACAGCCATCTGAGGCTATCTATACTATGTCCAAAAAAAAAACAGAAAGTTGGGTTGCCGGCTCTCTCGCTCACCGAACAAAGCACATTGCCACTGTTCAGGCGTCGGTTTTGCTGCGAGAGTATGGTACTACCCCGGACGAACCAGCCCGCGGATGACGACAAAAAAAAAAAAAAACTGTCAACAGTGATCAAACTACTAACGACTTATTAAAAACATATGTACATATCTATTCTTATAGTATTACGGGGAGCGATATCTTACTAATAAATTATTCATTTTACAATTCTGCGTATCTCATATTTCCAGATCATAGATATAAACTAACGATTCGACACTGGTATAGACTCTCTACTGTATTATTTCCCAAGCGTTTTGTGATATACGAATATTAGCATCTCTTTTAAAGCTTATTTAGATAAGGTTTTAAAGAATGTTTTTAGGGGATATCTGCGTTATAAACTAATGATTCGACGCTGTAGTGTTCGAAACGTCGGGAAATTAATAATCAAATACAAACGCGATAGAATCTGTAAAAATAGTTTTAATTTAAACGAGTAATGCTCGCGTAAATATCAGAAGATAATTCATTTATTCATCATCATCATCACAGCCCATAAATGTCCCACTGTTAGGCTCGGGCCTCCTCCGTAATGGGAGGGAAATTAACCTACTATACCGCGCTGGTAAGACGTGTTGGTATAGGGTTTTGTTTCGAGTTTTTCTTCTCTTGCATAGATGTTATATGCGTTTTATATCCCTTAGTCGTCTCGTACGATCACCCACAGGTAAGATATGGGGTGGTGAATGGTATTCTTACTCCTTCACCACACGGAAAATTCATTCAATATTCATTCATTCATTACGCGGATGAAATACATAAATAAAAAAATCTTACTTTACAATGATGCCGTAAAAATGTGGCTCAATACATTAATCTGACACGATTAAAGGATGCCATAGAGGATAATAGGATTACTACAAACGTAGATATGGCATGTTCGTCATTGATAGTAATACCGTTAACGAATTATACGTCGTTGTAAGATCTGTGATCGAGACTAACTGTAATCTGTAGCAAATTAAGTCATTTTATTGGAACGAATAAAACCTTTTATTTCGTCCGCTATTGAGTAATACTAATTTGAAATTACTAGGTCAATACTAATTTATAGATAAACTTGCAGTTTAGATTGATTTGATTCTAGATTTAAGAAGATTGTTAAAAATACAATCATATAATTGGGTCAGCTTGCCGTTTAATCAGGAGCGGCAGAATATCGCTTAATAACTCAGGGACAGCTATCTGATACCCAAAGAGATAGTGATAAATAAAAAAATGTAACGATAGTTTAGGGGATATAAGTTCATGATAGCAGGAAACAAGGGCTTAAAGAAATTCTAATCAAAATGTCGCATACACGCTAAGACGGTCTTCAAAGGAATTGTCAAAATTTATGTGGCGATGGGAGGGCTTGGGTATCTCTTTCGAATGCAAATAGGAACCGTCACAAATTAATGCTGCATATTTGCATTTTGCAGGATTATTAAATGTCAGATATGATATTTTAATAGTTATAATATATTTATAAATACATGTAAAGCCTTCGTAAAGTGGTAATATTTTACTGTTTATATTTGCTATGTTCAGAACTTAATATGTTCGTGCTTGATTTAAAATTAAGATATGGTAGTATTATTGTATATGAATAAGAACTAGAGAACGACTTTTAAAGATGCGAAGTCTTCAGTTAATTCCACCCGCCATCTGTGTAATCAATTGTGAGTGTATTCTATTGTACTGTTGATTATATTATTAAATACTTTTGAAATAAATCTATTTTTCAAATTCTATCGCGTTTATCCGCATAATATTTTATTATTTCATCCGCAAAATATTTTATTATTTCAATTGTGTAATACTCGCGTATCCGTGTGGTGACGGAGTAAGAATACAATCAATTCACCACCCCCTATCTTACTCGTGTGTGTGTGTGGTGATCGTAAGAGACGACTAAGGGATATAAAACACATATAACATCTATGCAAGCGAAGGAAAACTCGAAACAAAACCCTATACCAACACGTCTGACCAGCGTGGTATAGTAGGTTAACTTCCCTCCCATTACGGAGGAGGCTCGAGCCCAACAGTGGGACATATATAGGCTGTGATGATGATGATGATGAATACTCGCGTAGACTTTAGAAATAATTAATAACAATTTCTTGATACTTGGTTCTGCTTAGAAATATGTATAGATTGTAACTCAATGTTGATTTTCAATGGAATGTAAGCTCACTATATGAATAGCAGACTATGTAAGAAACAAGATTAGTAATAGATCCATTGCATAGTTACCGTTGAATGACCTAATTTTTAATATACGTACGTATCTAGTTATTAAGTTGGTAATTTTGCAATGGAATATTTTAAGTTAGTAATGGTTATACATTACCATAAGCATTATTATACATTCAATAAATTATTATAAATCAATTTATATATTATCAAGTTAATATTCGTTTTTGTGTTTCTTCTTTCTTCTAATTACAAAATGACAAATATAGAGAAAATATTACATATGAATGAAAATTAAACAAGAAAATCTTTAACTTCATGATGCTGTAAAGACTGTAATAAGTTTTAAACCATGCTTACTGGCCAGAAAGACTCTTCGGGTCTAGTTACAAGTACAACCCGTCAAATCATTCGGAGCGACAGAAAGCTTATATGCTGCATAGTCTTCCGTTTATACTCTCTTTGTCTTCACTAGGCCATCACAACTACCAGTAAATTAAGAGTAGATATTTTAATTTTTAATTAATACGACCATGAGACATTTGTCGCAATCACGTTCAACAGAAGAAAAATATTCTATAACTAATCCAAATTGAATATATTTTTAAGCAGGCTTTTATATTTTCACATCAACACTTACAAATGAAAAATTATTCGTAACATTACCATTCAACTATTTTATTTATTGCCCTGCTCGCCTACTAACATAGCATTAGCGTTAAGAACTCAAATACCTCTTAAGTAAATCGATTTCTCGTGATTCATCACGTCTTCTCAATCCGGGTCTACTTTTTGCGCTACCATCTTGTAACAAGTCGGGTTCATGTTCTGGTTTTATACCACCCATACACCGTTATATAATTTTCACTTAGAAATAATCTTTTATTATTTATTTCTTTATCAATAATAATATGAAGTAAGCAATTACTACTTATATCAATTTAAAGTGGCAAAAGTAGCTCATGATTTTTTTTTAAAGACTGAACTTACGTTTGCTTACTTAACTTATTTTTTAGTTTTTTTTTTATAGACCCTGCATTAAGTAAATAATCTTTGTATTGCGGAGGACTTTACAAACACATTATTAAGGAGCTCAAATTATACAACTATTTTTGACGTGAGGATTAAACCCATGACACTTGGCACGGTAGCTCGGTATCTTAATGACTACGCCATCTGCGCAGTCATTTATTTTTAAATAATTTATTAATAAAAGTTTATAAGTGTATATCCATATATATTATAATAATTTGAGCGCTGACAGTGTAACTGTTATCTGGAGGGTAAGAGGATTGGAGTTCTAAGGGAGTTGAAGGACATAAGCAAACAGCATTAATACAAAGAACATTTTGTTAGTCACGATTAAAGATTTTTCGTGTGGTGACGTAGTAAAAAAGCAATTCACGCTCCTTGCCCGTTGGTGTCGTAAATGACGTCTAAGGAATATAGTAATATGCCGGGGTGGGTTACTGAAAAAAAAAGACCGCGTTCCAGTGACCCACTCGCACGGCGTCGAGATGTATACATATGTAGGGCGGGTCTACGGGGTCGTGCGCCGCTTTTCCTGTCACCTTGGACGGATTAGTGGGGTGTGATGTACCGTAGCCCGCCGCAAAAAAAAAAAGGAATATAGTAAGAGAAGGAAAATTCGAAATTAAATCCTATATCAACCCTTGGGTGCAGGCAAACCCAGGGGTGCGTTCTGTCAGCCAGGCTGTTTATCATATATCTGGATAAATGTCTCCAAAGGTTGAACGATATGAATGTGGGAGTCCAGATGGGCGACTCAGTGGTCAATGCTCTGCTTTATGCAGATGATGCAGTCCTGCTGGCACAGTCAGCGACTGACCTGCAGACCCTAGTCGACACAATGACAGAAGATTGTAAGAAAAGGGGTCTACGCGTGAATGTGAGCAAAACCAAAATAATGGTCTTTGAAAGAGATAAAACCAGAACAGATGTAAGAGTAACAATAGGTAATGATGTACTAGAGCAAGTGGATGAATTTGTATATCTTGGATGTGGATTTAGCCGAGATGGAAGGTACACCACTGATATAGAGCGAAGAGTGAATGCGGGAAATAGAGTGAACGGAGCGTTGGGGCAACTTTTCGGCAGCCACCACCTCAGCCAGAAGGCACGTGTAGCAATACATAACGCAGTGCTTGTCCCAACATTACTGTATGGAAGCGAGAGTTGGGTATGCAGAAAAGAGTATGATAGTAAAATTAATGCGGTCGAAATGCGATCTCTGCGAAAAATCTGTGGAGTTAGGCTGACCGACCGCATTCGTAACGACGACGTAAGAGAGCGAGTAGGTATGAAAGAGAGTATTGGTGTAAAGATGCGAAAGGGAATGCTCCGATGGTTCGGACATGTGGAAAGAATGCCGAACGAACGCCTGGTTAAGAAGATATACAATGCGAAAGTGGAAGGATGTAGGTACCGAGGGAGACCGAGACTAACCTACCTAGACCAGATCGGTCATGTACTGAAGGAAGGTGGAGTCAAGAGTCTCCGAAACCGGCGAGCGTGTATGAAGAGAATTATGAATGTTGAGGAAGCGAGTGAAGTATGCAGAGATAGAGTTCTCTGGCACTCTGTTCTCTCTGCCTACCCTGCAAGGGATATGGCGTGATGATATGTATGTATGTATGTATGTATCAACCCTTACTAGCGTCGTTGTAGCAGTTCAATTACCTTCTTATTTTAGAGGATGAGCTGAGATGATTAAATATATTTCTGTTTCTTAACATTAAAACCCAATAGCAGTTTTAATGAACTAGTTAAATCAAGTATTGCTTCTATGTATTTAATTAATAGTAATTAATCAGCGATTTAATTAATAGTAAATAATAATAATAAGTAATTAATCAGCGATTTACTTGTAAAATTCGGCTTGCTGTAGGAATGACTATAGATTTTGATCTCGTCAGCATTTTATTGTAGTGGTGAAAAGGGTCCTTTTTTACCCCACTACGAGTGTGTGCTGAGTGTAAGTGTTCATACTTAATTATTACAACATTACAAATACCCGCTTACTAAAGAATCTACTTCCTTATACTAAAGAATACTATCATATACTAAAGAATAAATATCTTTGTCGTCAGGCTTTTACGACTTTACCAAAAATACAATAAAAGACACAAATTAAATCCAGTCACTGAACAATAATTTACGAATCAAGGGAATATCCTGCATAAGGATCGAACGTATACCTGAAACCCACTATTAGGTATAACAAATTTGCTTATAGACTTCACTTATAAATTATGCCTTGTAAGAATATAAATTTTACCCATTGGGTACAGATTATTTATACGATAATATTATTTTTTCTGCCTTGTGGGATTATTTTAGGATATAAATGGTTTTGTTGCTTTAACCGTAGTCTAAGGCATTACTTTCCATTAGCTAAAAATATTTAACTTTTTTATAATGTGTAATTGTGTTGTAGTTTGCTTTCTGTACTAACCGTTGCCGGTAGGATTTTGATGTTACCTGAAATCGTAAAATACCCAGTCGAGCTACCGAAGTCTAGATATCGGTACTGGTGGCCAACCTAATATCGATGAGGAGGACACCCGCTCTTCTATCGCTCAGAACGGATCGGATGGGTGCGTTCAGACCCTAGTATGCTATAAAAAACCGATCAAGGGAGCCCTTAAATATATATTTTATTCTGTTTTTTTAGTATTTGTTGTTATAGCGGCAACAGCCTGTTGACAGACAGACCGGCGGACAGCGGAGTTTTAGTAATAGGCTCTCGTTCTACCCTTTGGGTACGGAACCCTAAAAAAAACAGTTTTCCAAGAAGCTACCAAGACAAAAACAAAAAGCTCTGCAACACAAAAATATAACTTTTACAAAAACATTCGAGGATTAGACCAGATGTCATGATATTTGAGGGTTACCGACTCTATTGGCTATCATAAAGGTTCTTTACAGTCGGGATCAATCTTAATATTAAATCTTAATGCGTTCACCATGTCGCATATTTCACATGTCTTATACTGAACTATATAGTGAGGGGACTTATGTTATGAACTTTTGCAGCAGCATGTGCATGGATTACATTGTTTATACACACTCGGCATGTAATGAAATTCAATCTATTTATTTGCACTGTAATGCTACTAAAGCTCGATATATAGTTGTTGTCTAATGTTGATCTTGTTACATTAATTTGCAGAATCTGCATAAGAGACACCAAGCTTTGTTACATTTCATTAGATTGTGAATTATCGGTGGTTGTGTATAATTGCAGAAATCTAGGTATGTAATTATATTAGTGATCAAACAGTGAACAATATTGCATTTATTTGGATAATTTGTAACTTTTTTTCGGCGCGTTATGGTCTGAAGATACAACTGTCCATGAATTAAAGCTGTGGGCGTAGGATATTGTAATCAGCCATGTTTCCGGTTTTTGACTTTTAAGTGGACCACTGACATTTTATTTAACATCTGAGGGTCGTTCGATGGTTTATATTTTGAAATACTTGTCTCATCGTGACTGAATTTCTTTTGGAACGCCCGAACTTCCGCAATATGTATTAACCATTTTCATCGTCTTTCTAAATAATTCCAATAATGTGAATCAAAACCACACTTTAATTTTTTCTCATTCATATGCTATGTTTTTTTTTTGTGTGACTTAGTTGTTAGCCTCAGATGGCTATGACAACTTTACCCGGACTGTGGGTGAGCGCTGAGGGCTCTCAACCCGATGATATTCTATGCAATTTATTCTCTTTATATTTCTAGTTGGTTTAAATTTTTCAATATTGATACGATCATACCTTTACTGTTATATGATATAGAGTTTATATTAAGGCTTTTTATTTCAATACATGTATAATTTATTTTTATTTTCATTGTTACAGTGAGATGTTGCGGTGGAGAGCGCTCCAGCATGTATCTACATCATGGATTCTTTTCATCTGCCTTTTGCAAGCGGCGAGTGGCACTCCGGGTAAGTCATTATATTTTTGTTACTCATTATATTTATGTTAGTCTTAAAGAATTAATCACGAGCCCCCATAGAAAGAAACAAATTAAGGAAGATACCTAAACTAAATATTTTGAGGGAGAGGCTTAAAAATACCACGCTTGGGCACAAGAGCGGGGGAGAGGGTTATGTCTTCATCACGTAGTCGCGTTAAATACATTCATCATTTTTATTTGCCAAAAATCATTTAACACCATATTAATAACTATATACAAACTAAAGTGTCTTGGCGTAGATATAATACGGATGGTTACCGTGAAAGGGGGTAAAATAATTACAAAAAGATTTATTAGCTATGTCCACAATCTTAGTCTCATTAAACCCTTTTGTACATTACTCTCCACTATTTTTAATGTCCACATAATAGTAGGGTCAGTTGAGTAGTTTTATGAGAGAAACTTTTTTAATAAGCTGTCATCTGGTTACACTTTGCAAACCGCATGGTTTACTGGAAACAATTTATTGATTCAAATAGGTCATCCTGCGGCTACGACGGATAAAGTTAGCATAGATAGTTTCCTATGTGACTCTTCCCGCTGTCTCCTTCTATAAGAGCATCGTTTTATAGAAGAATAATAGTCGATCTAGCCCCAATTCATATGGTAATGGACTAAGACTGTCATAGTTATCACTCATTCTTTTCTGTGGGTATCGTAACAGATAACATCATATTACTGAAATTTAGCATTTAATATGCTTGATTATTTATAAAAACCCGATTACAAGCGAAAAATGATTGTCACAAGTGGGATTCGAATCCAAACTTATTGGAAATCAGTTTCAATCGTGCTGTCACGTACACCAGTAAAACTTGAAATAACTGATGTGAATCCCAGCGTGGAGTGATAGGTTATTTTTCTCATTTGATAGAGGCTCATAACCAATAGTAGACCTGCATAGCCTGAAGATAATAAAGTCCAATCCGGAACCTTGTGCTAAGTATTTGTATATACGTCATTAACCCAACAAAACAGACAAAAAAATTGTCCATCTATATCAAATAAATCACTAATTGAGGACTCCATTTATGATCAAAGTAGTTTTAAAGTTATTCTATTCTATTTTATTGAATGCTAAAGTTTTTTCTACATTGTGGTGACGGAGTAGAAATATAATTCACCTATTTTGTCAATGGGTATTGTAAAAGGCGACGAAGGATATTAACGGAAATAAAATTCAGCAGCCGCCTGATCAGTATAGGTCAATTTCACTTCTATTATGGAGGAGATTCGGGCCCGGTAATGAAACGTATATGTGTAAGCTGAGATGATAACGAAGGTGAAAGTTATTTTATTGAATTTTGATCAATAATTCAATTGTTATTTGTAAATAGAAATACAATTACAGTTATTTACGATATGATACAATGCTCTATTTATCTTTGTTTCAATCTTGTTAACGCCAATGCTTTATGTTGATACATTGCATTCTTGACATTATTGTTATTGAAATTATATAAATATGGTTTGTTATTGTTTTTAAATATGCAATTTGGTCACTTGGGACATTGTGGATGGATGAATCTTTTCATGAATAAGAATACGCGTATTTAAATTCTTTGTATTATTAAAATATTCCGTGAATTACTTGAATACTGACTTTAATTAAAACCTTCGTATAATTGGTCGAATGTGTTCATATCTAATGTCGGGAACGGTCGTAAAACTGATGAATTATTTGTTTAGTGTTAAAAAAAATATAGTTAATTTCCTTATTCGCCTAGTCAGTTTTTAGTGAAAGTAAGCATGCCATTTTACTGTTTTCTTAGCTTCATGAGTATTGAATAATCATATTAAAAATACTTTTTTTTTTGCTATCTAATTAACTAACTGAATATATGTATGATAACACTAAATAAATGTATATCAAAAAAGAAAAAGACATTATTCGTGTATTCTGCATACAATACAAAGCTCAAGAGACATCTCCACGCAGGACGTAACCACAACAATGCTGAGCAGCACATGACACACAACTCGGCACATTTTCATACATGCCATGAAAGTACATATTAGTATCATCATCATCACAGCCCATAAATGTCCCACTGCTGGGCTAGGGCCTCCTCCGTAATGAGAGGGAAATTAACCTACTATACCGCGTTGGTCAGACGTGTTGGTATAGAGTTTTGTTTCGAGTTTTCCTTCTCTCGCATAGATGTTATATGTGTTTTATATCCCTTAGTCGTCTCGTACGATCACCCACGGGAAGATATGGGGTGGTGAATAGTATTCTTCCTCCGTCACCACACGGAAAATATATTAGTATAAGCCGTTAATTTTATTATGTGAGTAGTCTTAAAGCGATGGGCAAAGATAACTTTTATTAGAGTATTACTTTCGACACTTAACTGAAAAGATTCAATAGCATCTGTTCTGTAGCTCTAGTTCTTGGTAGATTATTTCAATCAAATATTAAATTATTAATTTAACTATTTAAATGCCAGAACTAACAACATACAAAAATTTGTTGAACTATGCATACATAGGTGGTATGTACTTTTTAATTGGAACAAAGACATATGTATAAGGGTAAACGAGCTTCCTTTACGGGAAACTTTATATGTTTATTAAATTTTATATGTATTAATTAACGCTGTATTTTTTTTATCTTAATAATGGTCTTTATTTCTTGGAATACTCTACGAAATATGATAAATTTTATTTATAAATTATTAGTTTCTAATAAGAGGCTTCAGCTTTTAATGTTTTTTTATAGATTGTCTTTGTGGTCTTGAATATGTCTAGTCATTCATTTCTAATGTTCAGCCTCAGAAGTTGAATGCATTTGTAGATAATTATCATACTAGTGATAATTACTTCTCGTAAAGAGATGTGTTGGATCAATAGAAACTTAAAGCAAATCGTACCTCAACGAAGTGCTATTAAATATTTATTATTTAGCACAAAGATTTTATATTGTCTAAGTTAAATGTGTTACAATTTCGCGAGTGTCTCGATAAGTTCTTTAAGGCAATGGGTGCTTAACCCCGCACATTTATAACTGCAAAATAACCAGTAAGAAAAGAGAGAAACGTTATCCTCGAAGCCCTACTAACAATTACATATATGTCTCCCTCATCTATGTCCCGTCATGGAGTATTAATTATCTGTAACTCAAAATTAACTATATTAAAATTTATTATGTTTGGACATTTATGTCGCCATTTTTACATATATTATTTGGTGGAAGCCTTTCCATTACAAAAAAAAACAATGCTTTTTATTGTTGTGTACGTATCGTAATCAAATGGTTTGCGGCGATTACGTGAATATAGGACATATAAATGCATTTTACATATTTTATCAAGATTTAATTTTGTTCTTATTATCCCAAAAATTTCGAATATCTTTAATGTTCATGATCATGGGCGGATTGACATCCAAAACAAAAATACCTTTATGTTAAAATGAATTTAAAATGTATGCGTGGTCTGTACTGAATATTCTTTATATAGGTACTCATATATAAAGGATTTAAGAAAATCAAAAAAGATCATTCATAAAAAAATTTTATAGAATAAATATACACGAAGATATACAATAGTTTTGTTTCGTATAAACGCATTCGGTGAGTTGTAATAAACGCCGATACAGTAAGAGATCGTACAGTGATATCAATGAAATATTATTATTCTATTTCAAACAATGACAGTTATTTACAAAGTCTTTGATGTCATTCTTCGAGTATTACTCGTACTTCTGCGTTAGCAAGCAAACTTAGTACTGCACAAACATTATGGATTCACCTCTAATCGTTTCTTTATTAATTACAATTCTAAAGTTTGTTAATATTTGTGAGTATGTGTTTATTTTTTTTTAATTTTTGGTAAGGCCATTCTGCACACATGGTGTTCCTTCTTAAATGGCAATTCAAACATGATGTGGTTGGTTATAAGCGAAATAATAGTTTGTTGGAGTTGGCATTTAAACATTTTGAAAATCTATCACAACTTTTTCAATCAGTTAAGCGACTTCGGTAAAGTAATTCTATTAATAATATAATATTTTACGTTTTATAACTACGCATATTAAGTATACACTACTTATTACGATCCATCTTTGATAATAATAATATATCCATTAGCTAATTTATTTAGATAGAGTGACTAGTATGTAAAATACCACAAAAATTGATTTCAAGGAATTCTATATTATTTCTTAGATACATTATTATAATTTTGTCCACGTAGTTAGACATTAAGAAAACGTTACTAACTCATACTTCTTCACCACTGTCGAACAAGGAGTCTGATATTCGAACTTGTGCAAGTTTATGTGCATATCATATATGTACACATGGAGCAATACCAATACGTCCTAAGAATTTAGTACATAAATACAACTTATTTCATGAAACTGTATTGTCAAACAATATTTAGTCGATAGGCACACATAAATTACTGTAAGTAGGTACTTTACGACTGCAATCTTCATCTTAAAGAAATTAAAAAAAGCAATTTAAATCTAAATTTATGTTAAAAAATATTTCACATACCATACTTATTCAAAATTCAAAAATAATCAAAGCTATTATTTGATAGTAGATAAGTACACTTTTTAGCACTTTGCACGATAAAAAAATCATTTCAAATGAAATATCCTATGAAAGATTTAATTGATATTTAACACTTTTGTTATATTCAAATATTATCATGTCGCATAGTTCATTTTGTCTCAAACTATTTAATGGGAATTGTTACCGCAACGTTTGCAAAGCCTTAATTAATTGCGTGGAGGCCTAACGAGCTAAGGTCTCGTGCACCGGTCGGCTCCCTTATTTATTACTATTTGTTTATGTGAAAGCATCTTATAGTCTAACTCGCTTTTATCTAAATACAATGAAGGCTTTCCATGGCCACCGGATACAGTACTTTTAAACATAATTATTATTTTTTTGTATTATTTGCTAACAGTTCGTTATTTTTTTCAGGCCCATGCGAAGTGGAAACCGGACAGTCCAGTATTATAGTCGATATTGAAGAAAGCAGAGGAGATCGTGAGTAATGATATTTAAACAATATGTAATTAAATCTGCTAAAATAAACTATATTTACTAAAATTTATAATACTTAAAACAAATATTCATTATAAAATATATAATCAGTGTTTCGGATTACTATTTGTAAGAAAAACAGTTTGCCGTAATTGTGGTCGAAGTTTATATAAATTTTATATTTGTTTAAAATATTGGTACTTTAGTTAATGTTAGTTCGAATTTCACTAAAGTGAGCCTGAAGGTGATAATAGAGCTTTCCATTAAATATTTTTTTTTGCATACGATTTGGTATTTGATCAATTCAACTGAAAAATAAATTCATTTTTGTTATTTTAATTGCAGAGGTGAACCAAAGTACAATACCATCAATATTACCAATAGTGGGAGAGCCAGATGTGGACGTGATATTATCCACGGTATTTCCCAAAGGCCCCACGTTGTTCCAGCTCGATGGAAAAAGATTGCAGCTTCTGCAGCCACTCGATAGGGATGCCGAAAATTTGTCGCATATGGTGTTTCAGGTAAATCATTAATGTTTATATTTACTTAGAATGAAAAATATTTCTCTTCACTTTGCAGAGAAATAAAAAAGTAATATATTGAAGCAATATTGTTATCGTTTTATTAGGTAAATTTTATTTGTGTAATTTGAAATGTGTCATATACATATTTAGTGAAACGCAGAGGTTGTGTGTCTTTTGAAAGAAAATCTTATCTATTTCAAAAAATGTTTAAGTGGTAGGACCACGCTGTTGATAGATTTCTGTCAACAGCCACGGGCCGGTCCGTCCGGGGTAACCACACTCTCGCAGAAGATCGACGTCTGAGCAATGGCAATGTGCTGTTGCGCTTCGTTCGGTGAGCGAGAGATCCGGAAGCCCAACTAGGTGGGTTTGGGGTTTATATTGGTAGGCAGCGACCCAGCTATACTTTTGGTATAGCAAAGGTTCATGGGTGGCAGTAATACTTATCATCAAGTGTGCTCGTTTGCCACCAAAAGCAATAAAAAAAACATTTGTCTAGCAACAACAAGAGAATTAAGAAAATACTTTTTAGACTAGCGTACTCAAGCCACTAAACAAACTTTGACTGGTGTACATTCTCCTGTATTGGGCCCCTCATAACGTTCGATTGACAATTGAATAACTATACTATGATTCAATTTTATTTTTAATATTTCTTCCCTTTAAAAAGACCTTTAAAACAAAGACACCACTTTGCGCTTGCAGTGAAGTTATCTACTTACATCCCATAGTTATCTTTATGATACAGGAAGGGAAGAAGTGGTAAATAGTATTCGTTCACTGTCACGAGACGCAAACTTCTTCAGCTTTATAATGATATTTTATATATCCGTACTTAACGCAAAATACCATACTATTACTCAACACATATTAAAAGCACCCATATCATATAACAGTGGGAACAATCTTAAGTTTGTGTAATTGCGTATTATCTATGTAGGACAATCTATTGCATGTAAAATAAATGTTTTGTTACTTAAAATATAACTCTAATAAGAGATTTAGGGGAAGAATCAAATAGAATACGTATCATATTATTAGCAAAGTTTTCATTGTATTAGTTTGCCCAATCAACTAATTTGCGACAGAATTATTAGAATAATGCTCTTAGTAATCTTAAAAAAAATCACGTCAAAATAAGAACGACACTGTTACAGGGCTCACTAAACATAGGCGTTTTAAACGAACCGCCATTCGCGAAACTTTACAATGCCAAAATTACACCATTCTTTTAACTTTAGTCAATAAATGATTGTAATCTTTGCCGCATTGTAAGTTTGCAATTTAACTTAATTAAAGTTATAATAGGTAGTCTAGCCACTTCTGAGCTTAACTGTGTGGTTACGAATACTACCAACCCTTATTTTGCTTGTGGATGTCGTAAAAGACGACTAAGAGCCTTATAACAACCTAGGATAACTCCATCTGATGCGGTTTGCTCATCAATTACATTCCCAAGGAGGGTTGACGTCTGCCAGGCGGCCAGTCATAAAACTATTGCCAATAACTTCTACAATATGTACTAATGAAAGAAGAGTATCATACATATCATCATACATATTGTATCATACATATTGTATCGCCCCCAAGTAATTGAGATAAGAGTAGGAGGATGATGATGACTCTAGCTGCTTCTGAATTTATATAAGAAGTTACATATTATATTGTAGCTATCGTTATTTATGCAAGGGGAATAGATCTCATTGAACAAGGATTTATGTGATCGATTATGCTAAATTTTAACGTTGATTTCATGGTTTCGCAAATTCTTCAGCCCCTATACGTCTCATTATTTGGCATGTGTCTACTTCACAATGAGTGAGATGATCAGATGCTATTCTGCACGAGCCAAAGGAATTCGTAGGGTTTTATCTCTTGTAGTTGCTTATTATAACACCTGTGGGAAAGGAATGGGTGATGAATTGTGTGTATTTTCTACGTTGGCGTTTATATTGTAAATATCTATTTAATTATTTTATTATACTCATAATTATCATATATCAATTATCTTCCGTGTGGTGACGGTGTAAGAATACAATTCACCACCCACTATCTTACCCATGGGTGATCGTATGAGACGACTAAGGGATATAAAACGCATATAACATCTATGCCAGAGAAGGAAAACACGAAACAAAACCTAATACCAACAAGTCTGACCAGCGTGGTATAGTAGATCAATTACCCTCCCATTATGGAGGAGGCTCGAGCCCAGGAGTGGAACATATATGAGCTGAGGTGATGATAATGATGATAATTATCAAAACTAAATAGTCAGCAACATTTTCTTTATTAAGATGGATGGTAAAATAGTATTCTTAAGGTATTTATTTTGATAAATTTACATAAGTGCACGATTTCCTTTTATCGTCATATTCCATACTAAGATAAGTTAAAAATAATGATGATTATACTATTTTTGCCGTATTTGTATATCGACATATAACATCTAAAACGTATGACCCTAATTTAAAAAAAAACAAACTTACATATATAGATATATTTTGATGGTCCACTAATAAAATAATTTATTACCATTCGGGCTTCATAAAAAAAAAACTCAAAAGGTGCTGTCAAAACGACGAGAAATATTTTGTAAGTCAAATATGTAGGTATCATTATTAGGCAACAGAAATGTGCATCATACCTTATACAATTCTCACGGTCAAATATGTAATATCATTTCATAACCTATACGCAGACAGCCTTATTATGCCATTATTTATCAATGTAAAATATATTATCAACTTATAGTTATTTGTAATATAATTTATAAAGACCTTAAGCACGCTACAGTAGTAGCTATATCGATATAAACGAATTCCAATCTTGTTTATATATTATCAAAGCATAAGTTTCTTTGTACAGAATTATAAATCATAGAATCTGCTAACCGAATTAGTAAAACTCCTGAGGCTAACATGGTTTTTATTAATGTATAGTCAAACCAATTTAGATGATAATTAATGATTTGTTTTGCAGCTGGTGTGTCAAGTGAAAGCAACAAAGAAGCGACGAACGATTCCTGTGATAGTACGAGTTTCGGATATCAACGATAATGCACCCGTGTTTCAAGGAACGCCTTATGAAACTAGTGTGTCTGAGGTAAAGAATTTAAATCTTTGTTAAAGATATACTTATTGAACACGTAAACTTACTTAACTTAGACCTCCTATTTTTTTTTATGACGGCGGTCTATGTTTTGGGCACACTCCGTTAATTCCGTCCAAAAAAAGAACGGCGTGCGACCACATAGACTCGGCCTACATGTAGCTCTAGACGCCGTGCGAGTTTGTTTTCGCTGGACCAAGCTTAGACCTCTAGCAATACATCGGGGAAAACTGCGTTGATTTCCATTCATAGGTTTTTGATATTTTTATGTGGTACGTGAACAAACAGAGGCACTCAGACAAAAATGAGAAAATATTGTTTTGGCTTCTGAATCTCATATAATAATGCCCTCATATTAGTTTGTCTTTAATATGTACCAACATCGGTTTATTACATACAATGTTATTGTATGTATAGATTATAGCTACCATTTTTCTTATTGCTTGTATCATAAATACTATCATTTCAGTTCAAATGGGTCCCACTATTAGAGTCGAGCCTCTTCAATAGGTGGGCAATTGATCTATATTAACTGGTGAGACGGGTTGGTATATGGTTTTATTTCGAGCTTACCTTCTGCATAGCTGATATCTGCATCGTATTCTATACATTAGTCGTCTTTTACGACACCCACGAGTAAAATAGGGAGTGGTGTATTGTATTCTTAGTCAGTCACCATACTGTGGAGTAGTATACTATACGGACCTTGTGGCAACTCGAGAAAATTTCCGTGCGTTCCTGCGTTTCTGCCATACCTACTGTAGCAATCAATCTTAACGCTCACATATAGGCCCCGTTAAGCTTCCGTATCCGTGGTGCCGTACGGCTGCGCTTATCGTAGCCGTACTCCTCTTTAATTATTGGCTGACTAGTCATTTTGTTTTCCTGTCTCCCGCTTTGCCTAGGAGGGAAGTGGAATCACTCTTTCCAACTCCTCCTCTTTAACATTTTCTAATTAAATTTGTTGCGGGTCCCAAGACAATTAAAATCATATCCCGGGACTGCCTGAGGGTCAAACCTTGGTGTCATTTATAGTGACCATTGTGGATCCTGGCTTACAGGAGTTACAATGGTGAGAATGTGTGGTGGGATTAGTCCCAATAAAAAAAAAATAAAAAAAGTCACCATACGAAAAGGTATCATAAGTCTAATGATATCTGATGATTACGTGAATATTACTTATTTGAAATAAAACTATTTTTACGGATTCTTTAGGATTTGTTTATGAATTTTATTTTTACAACGTTTTGAATACTTTAAAGCGTTTATGGTCACGAAAAGACTCCCGTGATTTTGATTATTTAAAATGTATCTTAGGTATTTATGAATTGGCCAAATTATTGGCATACGTGTAAAATTTTCATTTATAACATTTTTGTTTGAATTTTCAGCTTGTACCATTGGGAACCACAATCTTCGATGGTATAAAGGCAATGGACATCGACGCTGGCGTCAACGGTTTATCTGAATACTTCATAATACCAGGCGATAATAAGACGTTAGAAGATATGAATGCAGTTGATGGTTACGGCTATTTCGCGATACCACTACCCCATCAAGGACAAGTCACTGTCAACAGAACTCTAGATTATGAACGTACTCAGAAGTATCTAGTCACTATTCTTGCTTCTGTAAGTTTTAATTTGTACTAAATATTTAATAATTTATTTATATTAGACAAAAGCCAATGTTCGATTATTACGAATTTATTAAATAAATTTATTTATCTACAGTAGGTAAATACTATAATTGCCACGTTTGGTAAGCGAGTTGGCAATCGTATTTGGTTCTAATAAAAAAGTGCTATCATTCTTAATTCTCAAAAAGTGCTATCATTCTCATTTCTCAAAAAAAAATTGTTATTTATTGCTATATTCTTATGATAAGTCCTCAACCAGTTTTTATAACGCCCACGGAAAAGTAATACATGGCACATAGAGATGGTAGCATATTGTATTCTTAATCCGTCACCACATGTGAAATTTTAGTACCTACACGGTTTCATAAATACATTATCATTCTATTATGATTTTGGCTCAAAAGGGAAAAGCTGGTCTAACATACTCAGATCGTTAAATAAATTTTAGTCCTTTATCATGAGCATCCTCGCACTTTTTAAAACTTCATTATTAAATATCTCGGATTGCATATGTGATCCAAACCAGTGCAGTCGTTATGATTGTTGCTACTTATATCTTCACGCACAACATTATTTTATCCGAACCATAAGAACCACCAATTATTGTTCTGAGTCAAATCACAATTTGAGTGTGTATTCTTATAAAGTCCTCCGCTATACAAGGATTATTTTCTTTATTCTTAGTAGTAGTAGTAGAAAGATGTAGTGTAAAGATGCGAAAGGGAATGCTCCGATGGTTCGAACATGTGGAAAGAATGCCGAACGAACGCCTGGTTAAGAAGATATACAATGCGAAAGTGGAAGGATGTAGGTACCGAGGGAGACCGAGAGTAACCTACCTAGACCAGATCGGTCATGTACTGAAGGAAGGTGGAGTCAAGAGTCTCCGAAACCGGCGAGCGTGTATAAAGAGAATTATGAATGTTGAGGAAGCGAGTGAAGTATGCAGAGATAGAGTTCTCTGGCACTCTGTTCTCTCTGCCTACCCTGCAAGGGATATGGCGTGATGATATGTATGTATGTATTTTCTTAGTGCGGGATAAAAAAACTAAAAAGTAACATTAATATCAAATACCATCCCCTTCTCTTACCCGTGGGCAATACCCACGGGTAAGAGAAGGGGATGGTATTTGAAAAGTCGATTAAGGGATACAATATGCATATATCATATGTGCAAGAGAAGGAAAAATCGAAATAAAACCCTATACCAACACATATAACCAGTGCGGTATAGTAGGTCAATTTCCCTCACATTATTAGAAAACCCAAGCCCAACAGTGGAACATATGAGGGCTGAGATGAGATGATGAAATCAAATAATATAATATTTTTCTTTTCAGATCAATAACTATATTTGTAAATGGCAATTTATTAATAAATAAAAAGCATTTGTAGGTGCATTGATGAATTATTAACTCTTGTGATTATTACAGGACCGTGCGCGCGATACAAAAAGAAGATTGTCCAGTACTACAACACTAACAGTAAATGTTCAGGATGATGACGACCAGGATCCTTCTTTCATATACAAAGGATGTACTCTTCACGATGGCGTATGCATTAATCCAGAGTATAGCAGTTTTGTAAGTGATATTTTGAGAATATATAAGAATATTTTATTGGTTCTAAAGTAAAGCAAATAGTAACAAAAATTAGAAGCTGATGATGGCAATAGCTTTTTTTGTTTCGTTTTTTTAGCTATCTAATATCGATTCAAGCCACTTTAATGAGAGTAAACTAGAAGAACCGTGCGAGCATTACGCACCGTTATATAATGTGGTTTTATTCTTTTATTGAAGGAAGGTGGAGTCAAGAGTCTCCGAAACCGGCGAGCGTGTATGAAGAGAATTATGAATGTTGAGGAAGCGAGTGAAGTATGCAGAGATAGAGTTCTCTGGCACTCTGTTCTCTCTGCTTACCCTGCAAGGGATATGGCGTGATGATATGTTTGTTTAGTTGTTTGTTATTCTTTTATTTGTAGCTTTTAACTTATTCCCCAATTACCTAAGCTTTTATAAGAACCATAACCATGCGAGATGCCTCAATTCGCTCTAAAAGATCTCTTAGATGATTTAAACCTCATATTTAAGAAAAGCGGTACATTTTTAGATCATGGATATATTATTAAAACTAATGGATGATAAACTATTAAAACATGGATATATTATTAAAAAAGAGTAAAGTGAAGGACAAGTTAAGGAGTGAACGTTTAAACTGGTATGGACATGTGAGACGGGTTGAAAGTAATGTTGCGAGGAACGTTTTAAGTATGAATGTTGAAGGCTCTAGGGGTAAAGGGAGACCAAAGAAAAGATGGATGGAATGTGCAGCATGATATGTATAAACAGGGAGTGACTACAGAGATGACATCTGATAGGGCTGTATGGAAAAAGAGGACATATTGCGTCGACCCTAAGTAATTGGGATAAGAGCAAGAGAATGATGATGGATATATTATTAAAATAAGCTTTAAAATGAGGCCTAAATCATGTAAATATAATAAAGGAATAAAATCTCGCGGACCAACAGAAAAACAAGCTGAGGAAATGGTGATCAATATACATTTATATTATAGGTATACAGTGGTGTACTTGCGGGTATCCTTACTATTGAACCGGAAAAAATTCAAGCTGTCGACATGGATACTTTAGATGCAAGAATACGATACAGTATAGAAAGTGGAGAGCCTCATTCCTACGCTAGTTACTTCGCCATTGACCAGAACACCGGCGCTGTAAGGCAGTTAGTGCCAGTTGATACTACCATCGCTAAGAAATTCCAACTAGTTATAAAGGCAAGTTATTATTATAATGTTAATAATCGTTTTCGACCTCTAGAGTAACGTTTCGTAACGAGTAACGTAACGTAAACGAGTTTCTTTAGAAGGGTAAAATTCAAAATTAAAACATGTATCAACCCGTCGGATCAGCATGGTATATTGGGTAAATTTTCCTTTTATAGTAGAGCAGGTTGGAGCCTAGGAGTGGGGTGTAATTTTTTATTATTATTGCATATGGTGACAACCGAGGAAGCAGCACACTTGGTAAGTGTTACTGCCGTCCATGGCCTTTTACAATACCAGGGATATAGCTAGACCGCTGCTCACCAATGAAAATCCCAAACCTACTTAGAAAATTGGGCTGCCGGTTCTCTCGCTCACCGAAGCGCAACAGTACATTGCTACTGTTCAGACGTCGATTTTGTGCAAGAGTGTGGTAACATCTCGGATGAACCGGCCCGCGGCTGTATACTGAAAACTGTCAACAGTGTCCTACTACTACTACCAATTCACCTTATTCTATTTTATTATTTACTAGCTTCTGCCCGCGGCTTCGCCCGCGTAGAAGTTTACTTTCCTAAAGTTTTTCATCCCCTATTTTATTTTACCCCTTAAGGGTAAATTTTTATGAAATTTTAATGTCATATTTATTTATATCTAATCAATAGCCTAAAAATAAGTTTCAAGCTTTTGGCTTTAAAAATAACGATAATTTCTTACAACTTTTCATCCCTCTTTACAACCCTTTTTTTTGCACTTAAAAGTTGCCTATGTCCTTTATCAGGCTCTATCTAGACTATCTGTGTACCAAATTTCATTTAAATTGGTTCAGTAGTTTTGGCGTGAAAGAGCGACAAACAGACAGACAGAGTTACTTTCGCATTTATAATATTAGTAAGGATTCTATTATTTACCATAAAGTAATGGAAATTGATTACTATACCGCGCTAGTCAAACGGGGTTTCGAGAAGGTTCGGTATTAGGTTTGCATATATGTGAGTGAGAAGATATGGCTTATGTGTATTTATGATATAGGCAGAGGAAACCACAGAAGCTCGCCGTTTCACAACAGCTAAACTAACAGTCACAGTAAGACCTGTGGACGCGAGCCCGCCTGTTGTTGCTGCATCGTCAGACGAAGGGATAGTCGAAGAAAATTCACCAAAAGGCACCCAAGTTCTGGATTCACAAGGACAACCTATTAAGTTATCAATTTCTGATCCTGATTTGGTGAGTAATATAATATTATTAATTAAATATATTTAAAAACTTTGCCTTTACGATCGACCTATGATTGCCACATCATCTTTCGATTATCTTCCATGACGTTTGGAATAGATTTCCAGTATACGTGGATTTAAAAAAGAAACCTAAATTGTTAAATGCTAAATCTAAGTAATTTAGATTTAAAGATTTTTTTTAAATATATCATAGTACCAACCAGAAACAATATATATGTTAATATATAGATATTTTTTATTATACTTAATTTATTTATAAGGTTATATTAAAGAAATAATCCTTGTATTGCGAGGTACTTTACAAACATGTAATTAATGCATACAAATAAACACTCGGCACAATCATCTGGGATTCGCATAAAGTTTTGAGTATTCCTGCGTGGAAAACGAATCCACGACACCCGCACCGTAAGTCGGTCTCTTAACAATACTGCCATCTGTGCAGTTTTGTATCTTATATGGTATTTTAAATTTACTTTCTATACAGGGACCCGGTGATCCAGTACCAAAGTACACGTTTGAACTAACAACCAATTTCTTCGACATCGATCAAGACGGTTATCTTGTAGTCAGCAATGAGAAACTTGACCGAGATCCACCAAATCCTGATAAATTTAGATTCCAGGTGCGTATAACATAATGGTATTGCTTCGTGTGGTGGCGGGACAAGAATACAATTGCTGCCATCGCTTACTTGTCACAGACAATTTGGAGTTGTAAGAATCGGTTAAGAGTCTCACCGGGATAGTGGGCGTTAACGTGTAATAATTCACAGCGATCGCCAACTCACCTATCGTGACGAATATGGCACTATCTACTTATCTATAGGAGAGGACTATGTCTGCAGTACGTGGCAAAACATAGCACTATTGCTAATGCCTAAACGATGATAATAATTATTTTAGAATAATAAATATCCGTGCATTATCCGTGCTGTGACACTTGTGACGGAGTAAGAACTGTTCACCACCCCATATCTTACTCTTGCGTGATCGTACGAGACGACTAAGGGATATAAAATGCATATAACATCTATGCGAGAGAAGGAAAACTCGAAACAAAACCCTATACCAACACGTCTGACCAGCGCGGTATAGTAGGTTAATTTACCTCTCATTTCGGAGGAGGCCAGAGCCCAACAGTGGGACTTTTATGGGCTGTAACGATGATGATGATGAAATAAATAGCAATAAATATCTATCCCGTGTGGTGATAGAATAAGGTAGTGGTGAATTACCACCTCTCTTGTCTAAGGGATATGGCTTGTGGATGACATCGATGCAAGAGAAGCAATAATAGACATTAAATATTATGCCCATTCTGTGTGGAAGACGCATGGCGTGGTGTAGTAGATCAATTTCCCCTCCGTCATGGAGGAGGCTCAGTCCAGCAATGGGGTTTATATGGGCTGAGATGAATAAGTCTGAGGAAAAACCAATAAAAAATTAAACGAGTTTTTTTTATTGCTTATGGTGGCGAACAAGCAAGCAGCACACATGATGGTAAGTGTTACTGCCGCCCATGGACGTACGTTTGCTATAACCAGGGCTATAGCTAGGCCGCTGCCTACGGGCCACCGAAGACAAAAATCGGGTACTAGTGGCCCGCTCGCACGGCGAAAAGTGGAGTCCTTGCACGGTGGGTCTGTGGGGTTGCGTACCGTCTCTTCCGTCGCCCCAGGCCGATTTAGCGGAGCGCGATCACATCCACAGGAAGGGAAAAAAAAAGAAAGAAATAAAAAAAAGGTGCAGCCTACCATTACAATCCCCAAATACACCAAGTTGGACTGCCAGCTTTGACGAGTGTGTGAAATACCGATATATTTATTATTTAATTGCAGGTTGTAGCTCGAGAAGCTAATGGTGGTGCAGCATCAGCTCCATATTCCTTGGCAGTACAACTATTAGACCAGAATGACAACGCGCCGGTCATACCTAAGGCTCAACCTATCATTGTACCAGCCAGTTCGGAGCCCACTGCTGTGCATAGGGTATGTAACACATTATTATTACCATAGACCATAACAAATTATAAAAAAAAAACAATAACCGTTTGGTGACAGAGTAAGGATACAGATCACCATTTCCTTACTCGCTCGTGGATTTCGTAAAAGATGAATAAGAGATATAATATGCATATATCATCTATGCGAAAGAAGGAAAAATCGAAATGATACTCGTAGGAAAATTTCCTTTTTATTGTGGAGGAGGCTCGAGTCCAGTAGTGGGATGTGTCCAGAGGTGAAGGGAAACAGTGAGTTGTATATGGTTAATTGAAAAGGATCTCATTAAGAAGGAGGCTCCAGCTCAGTGGGAAGTATGAGTTGGGATGATGATAGTTCAATAATAAACATAAAATTATATAAAAGAACTATGTAGTTCATTCAACAAACGCCGTTTTGTCCAAATCATAAACTCCTTTAAATTGCAGCGCCACCTACTTAGTCCAATTGTCATTCTAAACCATATAAACCACTGTAAAATTTCACCGATATTGGTTCAGTAGTTTAGGAGCTTTGATTTTTTTTTTGTTAAATTAATCCGCACTAGGGAATAATGTATGTCTTGTATTGTGAGAAATTTTACAAATACTACGACTGCGAATACTACCAACTCTTACTTTGCTCGTGGATGTCGTAAAAGACGACTAAGAGTCTTATAACGATCTGGGCCAGCTCCATCTGATGCCGTTTGGTCAACAATTACATTCCCAAGGAGGGTTGACGTCTGGCAGGTGGCCGATTATAAAACTATTGCCAATAACTTTTACAATATGTACTATGAAAGATAAGTACATATTTTATCGATCCCAAATAATTGGGATAAGAGTAGGAGAATGATGATAATGGAGAGATTTTACAAACACATAATTAACGGACAAAAATTGCACTCAGACTGAGAATAATCAGTTCAGTAACACATATTATTTGCATTTGCAGGTGGAGGCGATAGACATCGATGAGGGTGAGAACGCACGCGTTACATACGCCATATATCACGTGTCTAACAATGGCGGCAACAAGTTCACTATTGATCCTAACACTGGCGTTATATGTAAGTTGCACTATTTCATTTGCAAACTATCTGCAAAATGTTCTACTAAGGTATTTTGTATGACTTATGAGTTATGACACAAAGTTTATACTATTTTAGTATTGATACAATAGTCAAGTAGAACGGGGCAATGAAATCGTATAAAGTTTTAGCAGTTGTAAAAGCGATATAACTAAAACTTTGGCAAACATACGGCAATAGCTAGAACACATTTGGAACAGGTTCACTGAATACTTTTACTCTTCTAATCTCAAATACTTACACTCATACTCTACAACATACATACATATAGGACGATTACACATCCATACTACAAATACACACAGATTTACGAATTTCGTAAAAGCATAAAAATGAATTTTCTATTCGTTGTTTTGTATAAAAACATTACCTTGCACAAGTAAACCTTATATTGAAGGGGACTTTGCAAACATATAATTAACGCAGACAAATTACACCCAGACTCAGAATAACACTTTGTGAATCGCACGGAAGGTCGGTATCTTAACCACTACGCCATCTGTGCAATCAATTTGTTAAGGTATATGCGCATCTCTGTCTTTATAGCATATTTTCTTTTTGGGGGACAGGCTATGGATCGGTCACACCTCGCCTGATCCTTTTCGCGTGGTAGAAGCGACGGCGAGCGACCCCATAACTTACTGTACCTGTCAAACGTCATGTGGGAGGGCTACTGGTACCTGGTTCTCGTCATCGGTAGCCAGATCCGAATATTTTAGACGTAAAATACGTAATTGCTTGGTACTTGCTACAAAATTGTGTCATAGCTTATAAGAATACTATATCGTTTTTATTGTGTGTTAATATATTATGCACTATACCACTGTTTTTTTGGAGCACAAAATTATTTCTTCTCAAATTACGACACGCCTACCTTATAAGTCAATATAACATGTAGAAACACTTTTTTAGCATGGAACTCAAGTTAGAACCTATATATATATAAACCTTACATCTTAAAAGGTGAATGCCGAATACTTTTAACGATTTTCGTTTTTATAATTCTATTCTATAAATCAAACTTGATGATTATAATGTAAAAAAATTTCAAGCTGTATATTTACGGAATGTTGATTATAATAATAAAAAAAAAAGTTTTAAATTTTTTTATGTACCTAATCTATTGGTTATTTTTGAAGCAGCTGCACCTTCATTGATAGATCGTTGATGTTTTAAACGGTAACTTAGGTGCATTGATTTAACAAAAAAATATTGTATTCAGCGCAAAAATATTAACACCTATGAAATTGTAAATAAATTTTACTCACATAGAAGTACAATAATTTCAAAAAAGTCGTCTTAATGACATTACAATTAAATTGTAAAATACTAAACTTTAAATCTCAAGTTGTTAACCTCATGTCTTTATATCATATTTACTTAAAATCCTTACCTATATGTGGATTATATATCTTATATGTAGATTATTTATTGTTATTCGCCAAATTTATCATAAATAAAAGAAAAGCATATATAAATGTACTGTTACAAGTTGAAATATCCTACGTTTAGTTCTATCTTCTAAATAACCTACATTTATGCACTGTTAGGCATAATCCCCCATAATGGAAAGCCCCCATAATGTAATCCCCCATAATGGAAAGCCAATTGGTTTAATATATCACGGTACTGAGATAGATATAATATTATCAAATATAATTAAATATATTGACATGGAGATTTATTTAATTTTGTTCCTCTCTTGCAATTATATTATCCTTTCATATCCATTAGTTTGTACAAATATATCAATAATACCCACAAAATAGTAAGGCGTGACCATATATTATATTCTTAGTAGACATTCCCAAATCTGAATTACAAAGTTGACCGTTATTCAGTATTTTATATTTAAAATACAAGGGAAAGTTTTAACTTTCTCTAAATTAAAATTTTTATTAACGTATATCAATTTCATAAATTACAGCAAGCACAGGCCGTCTTCAAACTGGGGACCAATACAGCGTTACAGTAAGAGCGACTGATGCCAAAGGCCTCAGTTCACAAGGCATTGTGGAAATATCTGTAGCACCAGGGCCCAACACCCGACCACCGCAGTTTTCGTCTCGAGATTATTCTGTGCCTGTGTCAGAGGGCGCTGCAATCAATTCTACAGTCACTACAGTTACGGTAAGTGTTTATAATAAATAATACCTCGTTACGCAATTGGTCTAGTCAACAACTCAAACGTGAGCACGCCAACTTTGCTATCAACGCCCCGAGCCGAGGTTCGTTCCCCACAGGGCCCTCGGGCGTTGTTGCTTAAAGTTTTTACCGGGTTGAGAGCCCTCAGCGCTCATCCATAGTCCGGGTTAAGCTGTGACAGCCATCTGCGGCTAACAGCTAAACGACAGACACAAAAAAAAAATAGCAATTGGGCTATCGTGGATTTTCACACGCATATATGTAAGTTTCAATATTAATCACGAGTATTATTGGGAGTTTAAACTAGCTCTAAACACAACGTAATTTAAGCATACATCATCGTTTATAATCTTAAACACATTTCGTTTAAATGGATGACAAAAGCTGGTTGATAACATGAAACCACCGCCAGTCGCTAACATTGATTTAACAACCAAACTAATTTTTAGCCTGTGTTTTGTATAAAATTTTATTAAAATTATCTTCATAGTACATACCTACATATGCATGTGGACTCACTTTAAATCATAACTTTACGTTTAAAGGGTTAATTAAATAAGTACATTTAATAAATACTACTAACAGTAACAATTTTTTTAAGTAACTGTTTTTCAACGTTTGTGTTTTTTATTGCTTATGGTGGCAAACGAGCAAATAACACACGTTATGGTAAGTGTTACCACCGCCCCTGGACCTTTACAATACTAGGGGCAAAACCTGACCGTGGCCTGCTATAAAAAATCTTAAACCCGCTCATAATGTTGGAACGATGGTCCTCCCGCTCATCGAATGAAACAACGCATTGCCTCTGCTCAGATGCGAGTTTTCTGCAAGAGTGTGGTACTCCCCCGGACAGACAGCCCTCGGCTGTAGACAGACAGTTGTAAACAATGTAGGCTTAGCATAGTAGAGTAGTAATAATAGTAATAACTTTTACGATATGTACTATGAAAAAAGAGTACATATTGTATCGACCCCAAGTAATTGGGATAAGAGTAGGAGAATGAATGATGATTCCTGCTAACAAAAAATATTTTTCATTTCAGGCGAAAGACCCAGAGAATGAGCCGGTGACGTATTCTATTGTATCCGGCAACGATCTTCGTCAATTCGCCATCGGCACCAACACAGGCATTATAACCGTCATCAGAAGTCTCGACAGAGAAGTTCTTACTAGATATCAATTGGTAAATATTTATTTTATCTAAAGAAAATTAATGCTTAACAATTGTTTGGATGTATTTTGGAGTTATTTCTTTCTCGTTTTCCTTTTATATTTTTGAAGTGACGAGGATGCCATTAATTTATGGAAAAGCTCGCAGCCATAAACGCCTAGCAGCGGACGGCGAAAGCCTGAATGATTAAATTTTTGAACTATTCAGTTATTGTGCAGTGACATTTAAAATATTTTCTATATAGAAATGTATCTATTATAATAAATTATCTTGATCATTTTAGATGGTAAAAGCAGAAGATCCAGGTAAACTATCAAGCACTGCAACAGTGAATATTAAAGTTACAGATATCAATGATAATAATCCGAAGTTTGACGAAGATTCTTACCTGTTCCAAGTGAATGAAGGTAATATCATAAGATATACATGAACTATTCTTTTTTTATTACTCCATTGAGTTTCGTTATTATTATTTTGGGTAAAGTATTTGAAAAATTGTTCTATTTTGTATTTAAAAGATGTTCTGTAGATTGATACGATCACCACCTTCTGCAAGACATATGTAATCTTGCACTAAGACGCTGGCTCATACCATTTGCGTCAATGCTACGATTATTATTATGGCTACGATTGTAACGTTGTACTATTGCTATATTCATGGGAGTCATTACAGACATTAAAGGAGGGATTGATTACTCACCTAAAGGACGAATGGTTCTGGAATCCCTTATTAAACGGAATAAAATAGATTTTTGACAAATTAAAATATGTGATGTTAAACTTCATCTAGGACTATGATTCATATAATTATATACTATGATTCATATATATTATCTTAATTACATTTTTTTTTCAGGTGCTTCCAACGAATTAGTAGGTTACGTACATGCAACGGATTCCGACGAAGGTATTAATGCCAAAATTAGTTATAGTATACCATCACATCTACCGTTTAATATAGACAACTCAAGTGGTATGATCACTACTAAAACTGAATTGGATTATGAGCAGACTAAGGTAAGAAAAAAGTATTGAATTTTTTTTTTTCAAGACTGCAGTCCTCGAGCGTGGGAACTTATGATTGAACACATTCACATTTTCTAATCACACGGACGCATCGCACAGTATTAATACACGCATCCTGGAAACGAATAAATGGAATTGCCAGTGCTTGCATTAGTTACATTTTTATTACACGCTTGTATTAGTAGAATCTTCACAGTGTCACAGAAAACACGCAATGTATTAGGCATAAGCTTGTCGCGTCGCTAAGCCTGCAGTGAGTAGCCGGCAGCAAAAGATGGGGTCAGAGTCTCAGAGTGTATGTTTTCTGGGTATTATACACAGAACAAAATACTTAGAGAGAAAAACGACAACTTCATATTGTAGAATTGCTCACATGGTGCACACTAGCGCTCCAGTTTATTTCATCGAAAACATTCGCAGTGCAGGTTACTTAAAAATGTGATTATTTCAAAACAATATTCAGCTATCGAATTCCTGATTGCTGTGTTTTTCACAATACAATTTAGGTCCATATATTCGAATGTATAAAAATTGTGCAAATTATGAAATCTCTAACATTAAAAACAATAAGTTCCATATAAACTTGCAACTCCATTTTGATCATTTTTGTCAGTAAAAAATGAATAATTTACTGCATAACTATACTTACTACTTTATTTTGAATTTAACTTTATTTTTTTATGTTTATTTTATATTATTAATTTTCTTTCGGTTTCCCCATATCTACTTGAAATATGACTTCGATACGATAAGTACTTGCATAGGGTTTGACAATTAATTCGATTTACAAAAATACATAATTAAATTTGCATATGTATTATGTACCTTGATCTTTTATTTGCTCGAAGAATATAAATTAGCAGCCGTGTTCGACGCTGACACTCGCAACACACCGTAAAGAAATTATCGCGAAGCTACGGAGCTCGACTCGAACAACTAACGGACGTGCTCTCACCTTGGATACTGAGACGGCAATGATTATTTTTCTTTGGACGTGTTTTATTATAATGCTGATTACAGAACGTTTTTGTTTCGTAGTAAAATGCATGGACGATTTCGGCTAAATAATAATAATACTCCTTTATTTAAGTAACAGAGACTCATTATTGTTAGTAATACTTAATCTAAATTGTTAGTAAATATTCATAATTAAAAATAGTAAATACATATAATAATAAAAAAACAAAGACATCAAGAAAAAAAAAAAAAAAATACATGCAAATAAAAATAATTTCTGCTAATACAAATCACTGCTATCTCACTCCGTGAGAGACTGCACAGCAGTGATTTATATATATGCAGTCCAGCCGACTAGCAACCATGTCCAGGATACTATTTGAGCTGGCCCGCACCCTACGCACCAAGGATGTACACCTTTTGCGCATTGTGGCGTAAAAACAATCTACACGCGCCTCGGCGAACATCCCCGAAGCGCTGCAGAAGCGGGGCAGCCCCAACAACACCCTGAACGCGTTATTATATTGGATACGGAGGGCATTGCAAGATTTTTGAGTATATCTAGCCCACAGACTGCATGTGTAGAATGATGTACAATAGGCTCTAAACAGTGTAATTTTCACCTGTTTTGTACATCGTGCAAACCTGCGAGCTATCATGTTCGCTCTCACTGACAGTGCCCTCCGTTCCCTTTCCAAGTCATCATTGTCCTTGAGATCAGGAGTCAATATATGCCCTAAATATTTAAATTTGAAAACTCTTTTCAAATTATCACCTTGAAGGCGTATTGGTGGTATTTTGAGGGCTTTTACACCCGGTCTCAAAAACCATGAGCTCGCTCTTTTTCGTATTATATTGCAAACCGTGACTCATAGCATAGTTTTCACAAATCGTTATGAGTTGTCGCAGTCCACACGGTGACGCACTCAGTAGCGCCATGTCATCGGCGTAGGTGATGTTATTAACACACACTCCGTCAATGTGACACCCAACCCTGGTGCTACTGAGTTTGCTAATTAACTCATTAATATACAGATTGAAAAAAGTAGGCTAAAAATCAACGGTTTTTAGGATTATTTTATATTTTTTTGTTTTAGATTAATAAAAAAAACTTGAATGGTGAATGTATTATCCTTACTTTCGTCTCACGATTCAATTGAAAATATTTACAAATATGTCAACGGAATGGCCTAGATAGTTAAAATAGCAAAGGTCGATTTCGATATTTTTGATCAATGTTGACAATTTTTTTTCTCGAAAGTTAAGAATTATCTTAAAATTATGACACGGTGTTTCCATAGAGTCATTTATTAAGCATTTGAGATATTTTTTTAGTATCATTCAATGCAGTAAATTTTAGATATATTTAAAACCGTAAGTGGCTATTCGCGCGTTTCTTAGGGACGCGCCCCTTAAGCATTACGAAAAAAATCTTTTCACATTTGTGGCTTTTATATTCTATCTTCCTTTCATATAGTTAATTGTATATCTTGTTTTATCTCTAAAATGCTCGCTAGTTAAAAATTATATTATATCTTTTTCACTACACCGCCAGGCGAGGCAATATAATAATATGGTCCTGTGTCGGCCCTCTGTTGGCTTTGATAACTGATCGTTGCTTTTTGTGAATGTCATTGACATGAAAATTACGAAATCAAATGTTAAAATCGATTGCTTCATTCCATTCTCGCGAGCGTCTTATGAGGCTATCAAAGAACGTATGTAAATAACATCTCTATAAATGATAAAAGAAAAATGCTCCGTTTGGCTTATTATAGCGTAGTATAGCATATACCTATTAATATTATAATTATTGTAAAAACTGAATAGAAAATTTTAATTCATTGATTGACTGTACAGATAGCAGTGGTTTAAATAATGATTTCTCTTAACACTGTTGTAGGATCGATACCCATATAAGACAATTCTTTAGGCGATCTACAAATTATAGTTCTGAATCTAGGTGTAATTTTTGTCTTTTAATTGTATATTTGTGAAGTACTCCGTGGTGGATTTATTTATCAGTAAATCTCAGAATATTATTTTTTTTTGTGTCACAAATTAGTTTAAATTACAGTAAAATGAAGTATGAAAACAGTTTTGATTGATGACATAGCGAAGCATCTCCAGTAAAATGAACGATAAATTAATTATTACACGTAGACACAGTAGTCTAATTGAAAAATCAGTTGGAAAGGATTTCTAATGGTCGTTAGTTTCCAAAACGCGTCGTGGTATTTTTCTTTTTACAAATGAGTTTTTTTTTTAAAGTGATATTGTCTTTTCATCCAGGCATTAACAAAATGGAACAATGCCATAATTGTCATGATTGGCAAGCGGGTTTACAGTTAGTGTTGTACACCACAAACTAGTAATTAGTTTCATTGTAGTATTCTAATATTTCTTAAGCAAATGCATTTTGTTCCAGGAATATGCCTTTGTTGTGACAGCGACTGATGGAGCTATAGATAAACGTCTCGGAACCGCCTCGGTCACTGTACAAGTACAGGATATACCAGACGAATCACCTGTATTTTCTCAGTCTTTATACTCAGTGCATGTACCCGAAAATACACCTAACTACCCTGTTGTTAAAGTTCAGGTTAGTATAACAAATATTATTACAGCACTTCTAATTTTACGTGTAAGTACGAGTCGACGTAGCATGTTTTCTTTCCCTGCTCAGCACGGTTAAAGAGTAGCGGAATCATCATCATCATTCTCATTTCATATACGTCGCACTATTGGGCTCGACTTTCCTTCACGCTTTTAGAGAAATTGGCCTACTAGACTACGCTGGTCACCGTGACGGTATAGTGTTTTATTTGAAATTTTCCTTCTCTTGCATAGATGTTATATATATATATACATATATATATATATATATATATATATATACACACACATATATATATATATATATTTTATCCCTCAATCGTCTTTTACGATCACCTATGCGTGAGATAGGGGGTGGTGAATTATATTCTTACTCCGTCACCTTACGGAAATCGTAGCGGAATACCTGCTAGAAATACGAGGAAGAACCATCTTTAGGAATAATATTAATTATATTATTATCCTAAGTTGGACAGAAGAAGAAGAAAGCAAACATATTTTTTTTACAATTCTAGAGAAAAGCAAATTAACAATAAAATCACCAAAAAAAAGAGAAATAAAATGTTATTGGGTTCAACTTGTGGCCAGGAATGCAGGTTGCATCCCAACAGTTGATTTAACTCAAGACAATTTATGACTGCATCATAGGTACATAAGTATATTTTTTCATTACAGGCTGAAGACCCAGATACATTGAAAGAAATAACATATATTATATTCATGGGTGATACTGAGCTGTTCTCGATAGACCGTAAGTCCGGCATGATCCGTACTCTCAAGCCATTAGATAGAGAACTAAGCGCTAGACATGAGATAATTGTGGGCACTGAAGAGAACAGCGATCAAGGAATGGCAGCTACCACCACAGTTGAAGTTTTTGTTGATGTAAGTAGGTTATTATATAAGCATTTTTTATCTGATGTCCACTGTCTACATAGGGCTCCCTAAAGAAAGATGATGTCATAATCTTCACTTTTGGTAAACGGTTTGGCGTTTCCAGGTGTTGTTATAAAATGTCTTGAAGAATGCTGCTATCCATTTTTCTGGTGATTCTGCAGTCGGTTTTTGAAATAATTGTAGACTTAACTCTAACTTTTTGGGGACATACTATGGTGTGGTCACACCCAACCTGATCCGTCCGGGACTAACAGAAAGGCCGGCAATACCTGCCCTACACGCACCTCACTATCGCTATGTGGGTGGGTCATCGGTATCCGATCTTTGTCATCGGTGGCCCGTCCTACGGGTTATCTTTTAGGATACCATTTCGTGTTGATGTCTTGGCAACTTGTTTAAAAATCTCTACGATATAAAGATTTATTCCATATGGTTATCTTTTTAAAAACTGTTGATCTTGTGAAACATTTCGCCAATATAAAAACCTTAAAATATAAGAATTCATTCCTTACAAAAAATAACTCTATATTCATTAATATGATTAATAATTTATAAATTTCCAGGATAAAAATGACAACGCACCAATATTCACATCAGTTGTACGACCAGTAACAATAGAAGATTCTGCATCAATAGGCAGCTTAGTTGAAACAGTATTAGCGGAGGATTCAGACGCAACGGCTCCGAATAACCGGGTTCGGTACAAACTGGTGGGCAGAGGCAAAGCTTCTATATACTTCCACGTGGAACCCGACACTGGAGCCGTGAGAGTTCGTGATGATTTAAGGAAAGAGACTGACAGTGAATATACTGTGAGTTGTTTTTATTGTTATATTATCGTATTCAAACTTCATTTAATTTTAGTTAAACATCTCAGCCCATATATATCCTACTGTTGGGTTGGCGCCTCTTTCGTAATGGGAGGATAATTGAATTGATTTTATCACGCTGGTCAGATGTGTTGGTATAGGGTTTTGTTTCGAGATTTTCTTCTCTCGCATAGATGTTTTATGTGTTGTACATCCCTTATTCGTCTCGTATGGTCACTCATGGGTAAGATAGGGGGTGGTGAATTGTATTCTTACTCCGTCACCACACGAAAATAGCTAAGTGTTACTTAAATATTTAGATTACTTTGGTGAAAACAGGAATTAAATTCTACGATCAATAAGTATTTCTGTTCCTATACTTGATTAAAACAAAAGATTAGGGAATCTTAACAGGCACCTAAAAATCTAATGCTGTGAAATTGCCTAATGTTTAGAGATAATTGGTTTAACATAAAGATATTCTGCAAAAACTTTCGTAATTGAATGAAAATAGAGTGACTATTCAAGATTAATTACGGAACTTTTAGCCACCTGTCTATTAAAAACAACGACTTCACTTACCGGCTGACAATGACTATCATACGAGACAAATTGAAAGCAAAAAATCGCTCGAATCGACACTTTATTTAAGTTACGCAGAAGTAGGCTATATTATTATTTTTGTTTATTGTAATAAACTAGTTAATGCCCGTAATTTCGCTCACATGAATGTACATTTTGTTTATCTAGTCTACCTCAGGTAAGCCTAATTTTTTTAAATTTTCTCTAAAGAAAGACCAGATCAAGATTATGCCAGATCATTGCAAAATTTCGCTCTGGAGAATCGATTGACAAACTTTCAATCATCCCAAACAACACCTACCGGCAAGATAGAGCTGGGTGAATTGTACCTATATTATTACTCCGTCTAGATATTTGTATATTCTAATATAACTACAGTTTTCAAGTAAATTTCATTTTTATTTTTCAGGTGGATGTTCAAGCGTACGATCAAGGAGATCCTGTAATGTCATCAGTGACTAGCCTCACCGTTTACGTCAGTCATTCAGCTACTGTACCACCTGATGTGAGTAAAAATCAGTTTTATATACAGAGTGGAGTGGTGAAAAAAAAATTCTTTTTCACATCGAATTTTAAGTTTTTTTCACATGCCATCGTATTAGGAAAGTGCCATGTAACGATAATTCCATAAAAAATACGTAACTTTACTCAGATGAGAAAAGACGCAATCTATTTAAAACTCACGATCATATGTTCAATACTCTTGAACATATAACGACCTCGCGTACTGAAAAAATATTTTTTTTTTTCATCCGAATCGATTTTTTTACCCTGTATAAACCCTTCCTTTATCGTATAAACAAAAAAGGCGAGTAAGACCACAATCGCTATCAACTGTTCGAAACGTTGGGAAATTAAAATTTAAATACAAACGTGATAAAATTTGTAAAAATAGTTTTATTTAAAACGAAATAATCCTTGTACTGTGGACTTTACAAACTTACGCCAAGACTCAACAACAATTTGTATACAAAGTATTTCGTGGACGGAATTAATGCCTCGTCACTTTGCACGATAGGTCGATATCTTAACCACTGGGCCATCTATGCGATTAAGATCATTAATATTTACGTCGATATTATAAACATTGATTGCATAAATAGAGTTTTAAATTTTATATTATATTTTTACAGGTTGGCCTCGGTTTCGCAGACACAGATTACACAGAACACGTAGCTGAGAACTCCCCTAATGGCACTCTTGTTAGAATTCTTCCACTACTTAATAAGAGAGAACATTCTCCAGACACTCCGCTCAAATGTAAACTCACTGATACCTCGCAAAAAGGTAAACCAATACTTCAATTTACTTTATCCGTTAATGCGAAACAATTAGATATCTGGCAGAAGAAATCGTCGCTAACTCAGAAGTTACGATGTTTTTATTTTCTATAAGTTATAAATGTTTGAACATTTTTATTTACAACCAAAACAAGCTAGTTTATATAATCAAAAAGGGTGTAAAAACAAAAAATTGTTTTGGTTTTTATACGTGGGGTCACGCTGGTCTAATTTGGTAAGATGATTGGGACAGTTTCCAGTAGATGTGGGTTCAAAACCCATGTGTGTTGTGTTAATATTTTTTATAAGTAACCTAACATATTATATACTAAATCTTAGTAGTTTAGATAATTAGCTCATATCATCATTTAATAAAGTTCTAAACTGAAACATGGAGTATTGAATCGAAATAAAATCATAAATTTCTTTTAATCTGTACTGTCTATGTATTTATTAAAAATAAAGTACAATTTAAAAAACTACATTATCACTGGATGATATAGAAAATAATTAAATCTTTCTTAAATTGTCACGGAATTGGTAAAACGCTATTAGCTTAATCGTTATTTAATAATGTTATTTTAATCTTTAATTGTGCTCAAAGTTATTTCGAAGTCGACCGTTTGGATGAATGAGCAACAAATTCGTATACGCCAGAACGCCTGAAGGCATCTAAAGTTGACGTAATATGTACTCGTACATATTGCAAAAGTTATTGGCAATAGTTTTATGACCGGCCGTCTGCCTGACGTCAACCCTCCTTGGGGATGTAATTGTTGACCAAGCAGCATGAGGTGGATTTGGCTCAGGTCCATATAAAACTCTTAGTCGTCTTTTACGACATCCACGAGTAAGGGTTAGTAGTATTCGTAGCTACCACACAGCATTCTCACGAGATAAATATGATTGAAAAAATCTATATTAACGTAAAAGAAAACAAATCTGTTTTTTTTTAGAGAATCCATGATTTTCATCCTGATGAATGTCTTTATGATGCAAGATTTAATTTAATATACGTAATGCTAATCAGCAATTTTGTCTTCTCTAGGTGTTTTTTACGTAAAACTTACCGAAGAAAGAGACTGTGCAATCTACCTCAATACAAGTTCATTAGATTATGAAACTCTTGCCGAATATTCTTTAGAAGTCCAACTAGAGTCTATACAAGGACTTATAAATCCAGAGAGTAGTAAGGCGACTATCAAAGTACATGTTACCGATGCCAACGATAACGCTCCAGTATTCGTATTTCCTGAACAATCAACTATTGTAGGCGCTAAAGATAAATACTTTGCTATTGTGACCAAAGATATGCTTTTGAGTACGAATGTTCTACAAGTTAAGGTAAGCTATATATTTAATTTTACTTACCAGTAACGGAGTAAGAATATAATTTGTCACTCATTCCTTTCCCACGTATGTAACAAGACAAATAAAAAAGGCAAGCAGAAAAAAAATAAGAAAAAGAGAAAGCTAACTGTAAATAAAATTCTACGTTAATTAAACAGCGTGGTATAGTAGATATTTTTTTTTCCCATAGGGGAGAAGGCTCGAGCCCAATAGTGGAACGTAAATGGACTGAGATTAATATGAGAAACGCAAAATAGTTTTATTTCAAACATTATGGCATGTTACTATAGTTTCTTGTGAATTAAAAATTTAAAATGTTGCCAATAGATCTTGACGGTAGAGGTACTCTTATCCAGTCGCCACATGGGAAATATAAAAAAAATATATAGTAATTTTTTTATTATTTGTATGAAGACAAAGAATTCATGATAATTACTTAAGTACCTGTCATTAAGTTCATAATGGTAATGACTTTGTAATTAATATACAATTCATTCTTAATCCGACAGGCAAAAGATAAAGACAGTGGTGATTTTGGCAAGATAGAATATCATAAGAATTCATGGACTAAAGCCGCTGAAGAGTATTTCAGTTTGGATGCGGATACTGGCGTTATCAGCAATATAAAGACCTTCGAGAATGTTCCCAAAGATCTCTTACCGTTTAAGTTTAGTGTGACAGCAAGAGACAATCCCAATTCTCCACAGGATTATAATATTGCCAGGGTTTCGGTTGTGGTATGTATATTATTATTGTGATGCTAAATATTGAAATGCCTTTTACTTAATTTTTTTTTATTCACTCTGCACTAAGGAAAATAATATTTATATTGCGGGGGACTTTACAAACATGCAATTAATGCCGACAAATTACATCCAGACTCAGGATAACACTTTGTGGATCGCACAAAATATCTTACCATGGTCGAGGAAAATGATCTTTTAAATCGTAGTATATTCTTCTGTTCTATGAAACGCTACGTTGTATAAGCTTTCCTCAAGCTTCGAATTGAAATTTTTTGTCATATAAAAGACGGCAAACTAGAAACAAAACCCCTATAATATCCCGTCTGTCTACCTTGGTATAGTAGGTCAATTTATCTTATATTAGGGAGGAGAATTGCGCACAACAGTGAATCGTATTGGAGCTGAGATGATGATAAATTTAGAGGCACATTACAGCAGCAGATGTACTAATTGGTATAATATATTGTCACTTCTTTGCTGTTTTAACTAATCGTCTGTTTTCTCTTTTGTTTTCAGATTAATCTCTTACAAAAAGATAACCAGCTTGTTGTTGAAGTGTCCGTAAACCCTGACATGATGCGTCGCCGGGCCAGAGGTCTACTGACTGCTATAGAAGAGAAAACTGGCTTAGTCGCCGGATTGGAGAAACTTACAGCAAGACATTTTCTTGGAGAGAATGGAACGTTAGAAACTGATCCAAAAGGAACTGATGTATGGTTGTATCTTATAGATCCGGATAGTGGAGAAATTCTCACCAGGGTATCAATGCCAGTTAAACAGTAAGTAGTTGTCTTATGTTAATATTAATTATCCATATGTTAATCAGGTAAAAATATAATTCACCACTCTTTTTTTATTGGTGTGTTGTAAAAGACGAATAAGGGATGATAGTAGGGGAAAAGTAAATAATATAACTATTTTTTTAAAGACATAACTCTATTCTAAGTACATAGTGCTGCATGCTTCGTCTACTACCCACCTTACGTTTTTCGATGGTGTCATAAAAGACAACAATTTTTTCACTCCCAAGAAGGATTAATGTCAAGCAGAGCGGTCACAAAACTATAGCTGAAACTTTGCAATATGTATGATGGAAGAAGAGCTCATATTGCATCGACCCCAAGTAATTGTGGTAGTATTACGACGATAATAATGACCCTGCACTTAGTAACTTTAAACACTTGTAAACCTAGACTTTATATTAAACTGCGAATTTAATTTTAGCCTCCCATTTTTCATTTTTAATTTTAAAAGATTTTCCGTGTGGTGATGGAGTAAGAATACAATTCACCACCCATATTTTATCGTGGGTGATCGTAAAAGACGACTAAGGGATATAAAAAGCATATAACGTCTATGCATGAGAAGGAAAAATCGAAACAAAACCCTATGGCAACATGTTTGACCGACGTGGCATAGTAGATCAATTTTCTTCCCATTATGGAGGAGGTTCGAGTCCGACAGTGGGACATATATGAGCTGACATGATGATGATGAATTTTAAGAGAAGACTATTAAGTTATGATTAAACATCTTTAAGTTTATATTCTTGTGTTACTAGGGCAATAGACAATGGCATTCACAAAGACATGGCGGCGCGGCTACAGTCTTCCGTTAGTGAAGTTCGAGCGCCGCTGGAAGCAGCCGAGCCTCCGCGTAAACCGCAAATAGCAGGCGCTCCGCTTGCTACAGCGCTGCCTGCCGCGCTTATTGCACTAGCAGCTGTTGTACTTGTTGCAGCTATTGCAGCTACAATCTACATCTGCGCTTCATGGAACAGGTACCTACATGCACAATTATCTTCTTTCTACGACTTTCAGTCCTAGATTTGATAAGCAGGAGACTCTTACTAAAATATTTCAACCTTTTTTGGGGCCAACTTTGCTTATTTGGACCAAAGAGC
The DNA here is from genome assembly GCA_905163515.2 of Lymantria monacha. Classification (NCBI taxonomy): domain Eukaryota; kingdom Metazoa; phylum Arthropoda; class Insecta; order Lepidoptera; family Erebidae; genus Lymantria; species Lymantria monacha. The sequence continues at coordinate 23,369,078 of LR991091.1, forward strand.
TGTGTAGGGAATAACTTGCCGTTTTAATTTCTTGGCATATTGCATTGGTCATTAGAACGGATTCCTTGAAGTCAGCGATCTGGCGAGTTAAACTTGTACCTTCAAAAGCGTACATAAAGACTAAAAGAGTTAACTTGTACCTTCAAAGTGTATAAATATCATCAAGGATTAGTTATTTTTAAAAATAAAATATATCTTAATGCTTGTATATATTTTACAGGTACAAAAAACATAAAGAGCAGGCGATACAACAATATGGTACGCTAAGTATGAGTATGCCGCCACCACCGAGACCTCCGTCTGGATACGAGTCGAGCGAAGATGAACCAGCGCCCAGATATGAAACTCAGGTTGGTACATTGGGGGCCACCGAAGACGGGCCCGCTCGCACGGCGAAGAGAGGCGTTTGCATGGTGGGTCTATGAGGTCACGCGCCGCCTCTTCCGTCCCCTCGACTGATTTGGCGGGGCGAGAGGCATCCATAGACCAAGCAGAAAAAAAAGTTGGTACATTGGGTTAGCACATACGATATTCGTAATAATCAATCATTAATCCGTCTGATCAGGGAGTAAGAATTCAATCACTGATCCCTTTGTTGCTTAGGGTGTTGTAAAAGACGATTAAGGGGTATAAATGTGTAGATAAAATAGGGAAGGAAAATTTTAAATAAAACCCTAAGCCAACCCATATAATCGGTGCAGTCGATCGGCCTTTTATTATTGAGGAGCCGCGAGGCCAGTATATGTCATATACGAGATGATAATGATGATGTAATCAACCTATAGATGTTGTACATAGTCCTCTAGACAGTGAGTATAATGCTATAAATGATTATAGCATGAAAAGCTGTAGCCAAACAGCTGAAAAGCTGTAGCCAAACATGAGTTTGGCTACAGCTTTTCAATGGCAGTTGTGTGATTAGATGCCCTGTACTATCTTTTGTTGTTATCTTGTCTCCCGGTCATCCTATAGTAGCTGTTTGGTTTTCCCTGGGAAAATAAGGAGCGATGATGGCTTCTTATGGGGGAAGCTATCCAGTTAATGGTAGAATATGGCTAGTGCTTAAAATTTAAGAACAAAGAACTTGTATACCCATATTCTTACAAATAAATGTTTATTATTATTCTCTTCATTAAAACTTATAACTACTTAATACATTTAAATATATAATATAAAAAATAATATATTTAAAAATATAAAAAGCATGTTGACCCACCGGCAGCGAATACAGGGACCAAGCCGCCGGTGGTTAGGGCTCCAAAGAGAGAAACTTTTTCACGATGCGTGCCGTGTCGAGCAACACCGCTTTCTGCAACAGACTCCCAATCCAACTACCTAACGCGAGCCTCTTAAGGTGTTGAGCGAGGCTCTTGGCGATTAGACTATTGGTCTAAATGACTATCGGTACAACGATAGCCGTGTCTACATCCCACATGTCGACAATCTCGTGAGCTAAGTCTTGATATTTGATTTGTTTATCTTTCTCAGCTTTCACGAGATTCTCGTCATGAGGAGCAGTAACATCGACAATCATTGCACGTCGCTGTAGCCGATCTATCACCACGATGTCTGGTTTATTAGCCACGATGGTTCTATCAGTGATAATAGATCGGTCCCAGTACAATGTGGCACGACCATTTTCGAGAACCGGCTTAGGTATATACTTGTAGTACGGCACTTCTACGCTTACAAGTTTGTATAACAAAGCAAGTTGGTGGTGAATGATCCTGGCTACTTGGTTACGTCTATGCAAGTATTCGCCGTTAGCAAGACGTGAACAACCGGAAACGATATGCCTGAGGAACTCGCCTGGTAGGTGACACAACCTACAAATATCAGCCGTGCCATCCCTCAAGATATATTTCCGGTAGTTATTCGTCTTGATAACTTCGTCAGCAATTGCACAGACAAAACCTTCGGTTTCTCCAAAGAGATTACCGAATTGTAACCAGGTCACAGAGGCGGAAAAGTCTACTTCCGTGGCATGTGGGGCCCGTAGAACCTGCCATGCAGCTCCTTGTTTTGCCATACACTCTCGGGATCTTTGGTGCTTAGTACTACAGGTTTACGCCAGTTCTCTTTAGCCAACCCAAGCGGGGTAAGCCCGTTATCCATTGCCACTACATCAAGATGCACAGCACTCGTCATCTTGAGAAAATTATCCCTGAGTTTGCATACTTCGCGATTATGGAGGGCCTTAGCATTTAGAAAGCCTCGACCCCAACATTTTCGCTGAATATACAACCTCATTATTGATGAACGAGGATGATGCATCCTGTGCGATGTCAGCAGAGTACGGACTTTTCTGTCTAGGGCGTCCAATTCGGTTTGAGTCCACTTGAGTATGCCAAAGGAGTACATCAGAATCGGCATGACCCACGCGTTGCAGGCACGCACCTTATTGCCGACCGATAAAAGACTGTTTAAAACCTTCTTCAGACGGCCAAAGAAACGTTCCCGCGACGCTTGTTTCATGTCCGCTTTATTGATGTTCAAAGCCTGTGACATACCCAAGTACTTATAGGTATCAGTTACGTGAAGCGGCCTAAATTGTAGAGTATTGATAAGTTGACCTCTATCAACCTCCACTATCCCACCAGGCTTTATATGCATGACAGTACATTTATATAGACCAAACTCCATTTTGATTGAGATGCCAAACGAGCATGAGCACTTTGTAACCATTTTAGCCAGAAATTGTGCAGTCGATCCGGTCCTGGTGATTTCCAATTTGATAATGAACGGACTGCACAGGTTACATCTTCTTGGTCTATCAAAATATTTACCATTTGTGGAATATTCTCACATGCTCGTTTATCATCCCTCATCCAATCGCCTTTGGAGTGAACGACGGGCACCGACCAAATACTGCGCCAAAATGTATTTGTGGCTTCAGCATCAGGTAGTTGCTCATCATTCACAATTAGGCAAGGACGTTCCCAGTTTCTATAAACTGACTTCTGATCACTCTCAAACATGCGATTCACAGAATAACGATTCATACGTTTTTTGTACCTGCGAATTCAATTTGTCCAAGCATAGACTTTCTGCTTCATAAAGTCACTGCGCTCCGTGACACGGGCGTTATATTCTTTGGGTATTCTTCGACTTATTATTATTATTTTTATAGAAATTATAGTCTACCGTTCGTGAAGAGGGCTATTTCCAACAGTTTACATTTGTACTTATAACGGATGATTGGGTATATAGAAAGAATATTTTCATTAGGATATCCAATAGACATGTACGACACCTCCGTTCTTCTGCTGCTGCCTGCGTAACGACGGATTAAGTTTAAGCATTAATAGAGAAAGGGAGCAGCACTCTCTTGAGAAAAGTATATCAAACTCACTGCGATCGCCAATCCGCTTGCCAAGCGTAACGATTATGACAATAACCTCTCCATTGCAATACCGCATTATGACCACATAAAACAAAGCACCACTTTATGGAAAGAGTTCTACGTTCACTGGACTGCGAAACGCTTAATAATTAAGATTCCTTCATACTCTGCCAATTGCAAGGTTATTGTGACAAATACTCTTAGCTATTTCTAAAATAACATCTGTCATAATGCACATACAGGGTGTCCCAAAATTCAACGATAAGCCGGCACCAGCAGATGGACCTACATATGACTACTCGAGAACAAAAAAGAAAAAAATTCTACCTTGATTTTTTTTTTCATTACGACAAAAAAACCGATTTCTTTAAAAATCGTCATCTTTTATTATATTATTAAGTGCCATTGCTACAATTTTACAAGTAATTCTGTGATTTTTTTTGTATTGGCAAGGTAAGTAGTACTACTATCGATCACAACCATTAAAAATTCCAGAATATCTATAGTTTTTACACAAAAATCAACCAAAACTATGTTTTTTTCATAAATTATGTAAGATTTTGACTTTCAGCTCACTTTCACTCATCACAGTGAAAAAAAAAAGTATGGACACTACTGTGGCAAATAGTATTAAAAATTGGCGCAACTAACTACAATTCTAAAATGGTATAACATTCTAGGCAAACTAGCCACAAAAATATACTTAGGTGTACTATTTCAAAATAACAACCATACTTCGAAAATTGTTAGTGTTGATAGTAATCACTTCTACTATGTAGCCAAAATGTTTTTGTTGCAAGTTCTCAGAATTTGAATGAGACATGTGCGTAGTCCATAAGATAACATAAGTTAGACAGAGATAGATATAGAGAGATTAGAATTTACTATATTATTAAAATTACAATAAATGTTCGAATTGTTTGCCATTGGCAGTAATGCAGGCACGACATCGCCTTAAAAATGAACGTTTTATTTTTCTTGCATATCTGATTCTGTTCATGTGATCCACAGCCTGAATTATTTTTTGGCGAAGCTCGTCCAAGGTTGCAATGGGTTTTGAGTAGACTCTGTCCTTTAGACAACCCCAATAGAAAAAATCCAGGGGATTTAGATCGGGTGAACGGGGTGGCCATAAGATAGGACCAAGTCGCCCGATCCAACGCCCTGGGTACTCTTGGTCTAAGTACTCTCGCACAGGGCGGGCATAGTGAGCTGGGCAACCATCGTTTTGAAACCACATGTTTTGCAAATCACTTAAGGGCACGTCTTCTAATAATCCTGGTAACTCATTTTGTAAGAAGTTCAAATAGCTATTGCCATCTATGATTCCTTGTAACTCAAAGGGCCCTATCACTTTTCCATTTATTATGCCCGTCCATAGGTTAACCTTAAATTGATATTGGGATTTGTCTTCTCTCACCAGGTGCGGATTTTCATTGTTCCAGCTATGAAGATTGTGAAGATTTAAATAGCCATCTTTCTTGCAGGTTGTTTCATCCGACCATAAAACTTTGTCTAAGAATTGGGGATCTTCCCTGTGTTTTTGCAGCATTACACGGCAAAATGCGACCCGCAGTGGATAGTCCCGCGGTAATAACGCCTGCACGCGCCTGTAATGATATGGATGAAACTGGTGACGTTTTAAAATTCTATGTGCAGTACTTTTTGGAATTCCCGTTGCTACTTGTATGCCACGTACAGAGGTAGTTGTATCGCTTTCTATTTCATTGAGAACTTCTTCATCGTGTTCCGATCTAGGTCTTCCAGCGTTTCTCCTGTCAGATGGTATACGACCCTCCGAAAATGCTTGATGCACGTTAATAAATACGCGATAATCCGGATACCTTTGAAGAGTAGGGTACCTTGCTCGATATAATCTGCTAGCAGCGTTGGCATTGCATCGGCATTCTCCATAAATTAGGTGCATATTAGCGTATTCTAACGCTGTATATGGTAGCGGCATAATGAATGCTAAACACTTGAAAATAAGGCAAAACTTCTTTAAAAAAACACAAAATCACAGTCTAAAATAATGCCAAGTCAGGTCAATTTCCAGGTCACTTAATTCAATCCAAAGTCGTTAGTATCAGAGCCACTTTAATTAAAACAGAACGGTGTGCAGTAAACAAAGAAGTAGAGCGTACTGACTTGCTGTGCTGCTGAGGACATTAATTACTTCTCTACCTGCATTAATGTTACTAAACAATTAGCATCTATCTATCTCCCTCTAACGTATAATCTCTCTATCTCTGTCTAACTTATGTTATCTTATGGACTACGCACATGTCTCATTCAAATTCTGAGAACTTGCAACAAAAACATTTGGGCTACATAGTAAAAGTGATTACTATCAACACTAACAATTTTCGAAATATGGTTGTTATTTTGAAATAGTACACCTAAGTATATTTTTGTGGCTAGTTTGCCTAGAATGTTATACCATTTTAGAATTGTAGTTAGTTGCGCCAATTTTTAATACTATTTGCCACAGTAGTGTCCATACTTTTTTTTTTCACTGTGATGAGTGAAAGTGAGCTGAAAGTCAAAATCTTACATAATTTATGAAAAAAACATAGTTTTGGTTGATTTTTGTGTAAAAACTATAGATATTCTGGAATTTTTAATAGTTGTGATCGATAGTAGTGCTACTTACCTTACCAATACAAAAAAAATCACAGAATTACTTGTAAAATTGTAGCAATGGCACTTAATAATATAATAAAAGATGTCGATTTTTAAAGAAATCGGTTTTTTTGTCGTAATGAAAAAAAAAATCAAGGTAGAATTTTTTTCTTTTTTGTTCTCGAGTAGTCATATGTAGGTCCACCTGCTGGTGCCGGCTTATCGTTGAATTTTGGGACACCCTGTATAGATATTGGCTATTGTGTAATTGATCAAGCTATTTCGGTACCGCGATGGATTGCAGCAATTTGTTGAAATGCTTTCTGACATTCACGAATAGCTAACACTAAAAGTGATATCTATTCCGGGACACTTAAAAATGATTGTTGATACTATTTACGATTTAATTCCTCCCTCAGGTATTAAATATGGCGGTGGACGATCCAGACCTACAGCTAGACTTCAGTTCGAATAATCATTCGTTTAACATACATAGCGTGCAATATCTTTCCAAAGATAATGGTGAGTTGTTTTTTTTTTTCGTGTGGTGATGGAGTAAATCTACAATTCAATATCCACTATCTTGTCCTTGGACGTGATAATTGACAACAAAAGGATATTAATAAGCATACGTCCATGCAATAGAAGGAATATCTGAGAAACTGTACCAACCCGTCTCACCAGCGTAATGTGGTAGGTCAATTTAACTCCTTTTGTGAAAGAGGCTTTAGATTAGCAGTAACCTATATGAGTCGTGATGATAATGATGTTTATTATCATACAGAAATATCTTCTTTCTTCTTGAGCCTATATAAATATGTACATTTGACATCTGAGACACGAACATCGGAGGATGTTCGTTGTGGAGCACAACGGAAGGTAAATTGCCCTAAAGGATTTTATTTCGAGTTGCATGTAGTTTTCTACATATTCCCTTCCCGTATTTTACGACAATCTCGACAGAAGGTGTGGAGACACACGTAAATAAGACACAAATATACTACATATTTACCGCATGGATTTTGCATTCCCTTCCTTGGTCGCAGATTTCGTAAAAGATGAGCAAGGAATATAAATATATGTTATTGATTTACAAGGAAAACTCAAATCGAGATCATATATCGATCCGTTTGGCCAGTGTGGTAATTTAGTCTGCTTCACTATCAGTCAACAATACGTAGCTGTAATTTCTTTTTTTTATTTTTCAATTTCAAGTCAAACAAAATTCAATAATAGTGATAAAAAAACTATATCATTACAAACTATATCATTTTCGCGTGGTGACGTCGAAAGAAAACATTTTTTCAACCGCTATTATTAGTGCTTAGGGCTATAATATATAACTTCTATGCAAGATGGAAAACTTGAAATCCTGTATTAACACGTCTGACCAGCGTGTTATAGTATTTCAAGTTTCTATTGTATAGGAAGCTTGAGCTCCTAGTATAGCCCCCATATATGTATATGAGTTCAGATGTTGTATTATTTTTAATTTCAGGTGAACGTAGTCCAACACTCTCTGAGACAGCGACTACCGCCCGAGCTTCAAGCGTTAATGAAAACAGTGCCACTTTAAATAACCGCAGCAGCCAGCTATTCGAACCTATCGCGAACAATGTAACCACTGTTCGTAATACACAAACGCTCAATAGAAGAGTACCCAATGCGCATCCGTTGAATAACGCTCTTGGTACATTGCCACGAGTCACGAACAACAATATTGGTGGAGGGCTCCTTGCTACTACGCTAGGAAGGAAATTAAACGGCGGGAATAATCATAAGAAGAAATCAACACAGCCCATTATGGCGTACGATGAAATACCCGGTCTGCAAAGGTTTGTAATCAAAGTTACTTAGTTAATTATAACTAAATATTATATAATTAAATTATTATTATAATTAAATTATTATTATAATTAAATTATTATTATAATTAAATTATTATTATAATTAAATTATTATTATAATTAAATTATTATTATAATTAAATTATTATTATAATTAAATTATTATTATTCGATTATTAATTTGTTTGATGTTATTAATTAGAGCTATTGAATAAAATAAACTTTAATAAATATAAATGTGGTAAAAATATTAATAATAGTGACTAAAATAATGTGATTAATAAATAATTTTATTTCACAGGGCATCGGACAACGATAATGTGACGTTTGGTAAAAGAAACTTCACTGGTTATTACGATAATTCACCAGTGGAGACTACCACAGAATTATAAGCACGAAAAATATTAAAAAAATTGTGATTAACTAACTGTTTTTACCCAAAAGTGATAACACGTACACGAGTTAAGTGACTATGAAAGTTTTCATATATGTAAGACTATAGTTTGAATACCGTCCGTATATGTATTTAAAGTTTGTGTTCAACGAATATAATAATATCTTCGTAATAATAACGACTGAAAGACTTTTTAATAATTTTATATTATGTGAATAACGAATTTTTAGATTATTATATTTTTGTACTTAATAATGTATTTTCTTAGCCAAGGCTAGTCCCATTTTGTGAACAAAATGTGCATAATAATAATGTAAATATGGCATTACATGGTGATGTACCTATATAATTAAGGTACCTGAATTTTAAATTACAGGTACAAAACTAATTGTATACTATTTTATGAATCTCTTTTATCTTTTATTCTGGCCTGAAACGTGCCATCTGTGGATTTATGTATAAAAAAAAAACTTGTAATTAATAGTTTTTAAATGAAAGCCAATATATTCTTATATTGTATATAATTATTCTTATAGAAAGAAACTTTTTATATTTCTAGCGACTTACGACGTTAAAGTTAGAAATTAATTAATTAATCTAATTATTCTTTTATTCTCAATTTTCATAATTCGAACAATTTTATTTTCTTTTATTCTTTTATTTCTTACGAATTTTGTGCCAGTTACTATTAAAAAAAAATAATGTAAGTTTCTTGTCTACACTTACTATCTGTAAGTTGTAATACATATTAAGTTTACTCTTTTTTATGAATATTTCAGTCCACAATAATAAAATGGACGTGATCATAAAATCTAATTAGTATAATTAATGAAAATGCTCAGTTTAATAAATAATTTTTATATTGTTGATCTGGCTTGAATATGTGAATTGTGCCAAACTGAATTAACAAACTTTTTTTTTATTTATTTGTATTGTGGAGTTAAAATGTTACCTGATGTAATTTCATTGTATATGTTGTAAAAATAATAAAATGTTTATTTTGAACGCGGATAATAAATTTGTATTATAATATAATTCTGTGGTAAAATTGTTAATATAATTTTTGAAATAAATACATTTTATTTAGAGAAGTTGTTTATTATATTATAGTGTTGATTTTTTTTTTCACATTCAACCGCCATCCAACCATCGTCATCATTCTCCTACTCCCACCTCAATTATTTGGGGTCGATAAAATATGTACTCTTCTTTAATAGTACATATTGTAAAAGTTATTGGCAATAGTTTTATGACCGGCCGCCTGCCAGACGTCAACCCTCCTTGGGAATGTAATTGTTGACCAAACGGCATCAGATAGATTTGACCCAGGTCGTTATACGGCTCTTAATCGTCTTTTACGACATCCACGAGCAAAGTAAGGGTTGGTAGTATTGGTAACCGCTACCATACAACAATTTATTTTCACTATCATGTACATATATTTAGCAGTTTATTAAGATATTAAAATACCAACATTTATAAAACATATAAGCTAGACAATAACATATAACAAGCTAACCAACAGTCGTATTGAATATAGGTCTGTAAAATTTAATCTTATACATTATCTGTATGATAAAGCGAATACAATAAATATTAATAATACTTCGTTTAAACAGACAATCACCATTATTCTAGTAATTTTACTTGTATCCGAATCACTCTGGGTGTCAAACGAGATAACTGTCGCAGTTCGTTATATTAAAACAAAACATGGAAACTGAATCAATAATTTCGTAATCGGAATATGATTATCGTTATGAACATTGTTTTATACTGGTATAATGAAACGCTCGTTATTAATATTTTGACGCTTTCCGTGCTAGATTTAACGCTTTGGCATATTTGGTGTATAATAAATTTTAAATTTATAGAAAACCGACTGCATGAATTTCGCAGAGGTTAATATATCTACTATATATACCAAACATCGCATCGGATAGGGTTCTATGGAAGAAGAGGACATATTGCGTCGACTCTAAATAAATTGATATAAAAGTAGGATGATCATGATATAACCAAGTATCGCGTGAGTGATTCCTACACATTCCTTCAAATATTGTTGTTCTGAGTCTGAATGTAGTTTGTGCCTGTTTGTGAATTTTCTGTAATAGATAAATTAATATCCTTAGTGCAAAATGGTATCTACTTTAAAAAGGAATATGTAACAATAACTGCGATCGTCAACTAAGTTGCGTGGTGAATAATAACATTAGCCTTTGCAGTAGGTAGGCCTATAAACCACAGTAGACGTCGAAACGCTGACAAACGGATGGATTATTCAAGTAATCAAAGTACGTCTAAGCTACTGACGGTCCGTCGTGAATTCGCATATACATATATATATACACAATTCTAATGTGAAATGTTCAAATCGTAGATTACAGATTTAGACATTTTTCGTATGGTGATGGAGTAAAAATATAATGCACCATTACCCCCTATCTTGGCCGCGAGTGTCGTAAAAGACGACTAAGGAATATAATATGCATATAAATTAGTATTATAATATAATTCTGTGGTAAAATTGTTAATATAATTTTTGAAATAAATACATTTTATTTAGAGAAGTTGTTTATTATATTATAGTGTTGATTTTTTTTTTCACATTCAACCGCCATCCAACCATCGTCATCATTCTCCTACTCTTACCTCAATTATTTGGGGTCGATAAAATATGTACTCTTCTTTAATAGTACATATTGTAAAAGTTATTGGCAATAGTTTTATGACCGGCCGCCTGCCAGACGTCAACCCTCCTTGGGAATGTAATTGTTGACCAAACGGCATCAGATGGAGTTGGCCTAGGTCTTTATAAGGCTCTTAGTGGTCTTTTACGACATCCACAAGCAAAGTAAGGGTTGGTAGTATTTGTAGCCGCTACCACACAGTAGAACCTCCATCCAACCAATTGGACGAAAAATATCATTCTGTAGAATAAATCCCGTGTGGGTACTGATAGGTACGGAAGTAAAAATACTATTCAACTACTTGTACTTTGGGTGTTCCTCGAAGAAACCATGAAAATGACTTATAACAACCAGTCTGACTTAACGTGGTATATTTTCGGTCTTAAATAGACAAGTACCCAATGTTAAGAGGTAGGTAGTAAGACTGAAAAATGTAGATTTGTTATTTCCAGTTGTTTATTTATTTTACTATTGTCATGTTATTAATACTCCTTATTTTGAATAGAATGAAATATAACAAACTAGCTTATATAGCGTGTACGGATATAAACACTGATCTCCCATTTTGACTGTCGCAGATGCAATTTTTTTTATTGCTTATGGTGGCAACTGAGTAAGCAGCACACCTGATGGTAAATGTTATAGTTACCCATGGACCTTTGCAATACCAGACAACTAGGCCGCTGCCTACTAATAGAAACCCCAAACCCACCGAGTTTCGCTTCCGGCTCTCTCACTCACCGAACGAAGCGCAATAGCACATTGTCATTACTCAGACGTCGATCTTCTGCAAGAGTGTGGTACTACCCCGGACGGACCAAACCTCGGCTGTAGACAGAACTGTTAACAGCGTGGTCCTACTACAAATAAATTGGTGATACTATGCTAATGATTGATCGATGTTGAGTCATTCAACATATAATATGAACCTTGAAATTGCTTTAGGCGTTATCTAAAAATTAGGTATCGTTATTGATCTCTTTGACAACCTTTCTTGCCCGTAAAAGACAGCTAATGGCTATGCTATGCAAATAACATTATGCAGAGAAGGAACCTCAAATTAAAACCATATACCAACTGGTCTGACCAGCGTGGTATAGTAGCTCAAATTCCCTTGCATTGTGGAGGAGGCTTTAGCCCAGCAGTGGGACATATATGAGTTAAATGATCGTGATGATAATGTGTATAATGCACGTGATGACGAATTAAGAATTTATATGACAGGTCTTTGCGTTCTTGCGAGGGCCTTACATACATACATATCATCATACCATATTCCTTGCAGGGTAGGCAGAGAGAACAGAGTGCCAGAGAACTCTATCTCTGCATACTTCACTCGCTTCCTCAACATTCATAATTCTCTTCATACACGCTCGCCGGTTTCGGAGACTCTTGACTCCACCTTCCTTCAGTACATGACCGATCTGGTCTAGATAGGTTAGTCTCGGTCTCCCTCGGTACCTACATCCTTCCACTTTCGCATTGTATATCTTCTTAACCAGACGTTCGTTTGGCATTCTTTCCACATGTCCGAACCATTGGAGCATGCCCTTTCGCATCTTTACACCAATACTCTCTTTCATACCTACTCGCTCTCTTACTCTCTCTTGCGAGGGCCTTAATATACGAATTAGAATAAGCAGATAATATTCCTGCAAGGTTACCTAAACTTGAAATAAACTGTTAATTCGTCTAATCAGCTTGTTTTAATGAACCAACTGTTATCTTCCTATTGTGGAAGGAACTCATAATCCACAGTGGGTTGGGTTGCATTTGAGTTTAGGAGAGGAATAGGATTCTCTCCATCAGCTTTTTAAAGGTCCACTGCCGAACATAGGGATGTATGCACGGTTGGATTTATGAAAGGACCATGATTGGCATGCTGGTTGGTAAGGAATTTTAATTTCACTTAGTCATCGCCCAGAACAACTAATTACACCTATTTTTTAATAAATGATAATATATTGCATTAATACTATAGCTGTGTGGTAGCGGCTTCGAATACTACCAACCCTTGCTTTGCTCGTGGATGTCGTAAAAGACGACTAAGAGCCGTATAACGACCTGGCCCAACTCCATCTGATGCAGGTTGGTTAGCAATTACAGTCCCAGGGAGGGTTGACGTCTGGCAGACGGTCGGTCATAAAACTATTGCCAATAACTTTTACAATATGTACTATCTTTCATAGTACATATTGTATCAACCCCAAGTAATTGTGATAAGAGTATGAGAATGATGATTGCATTAATACAATATTCCTTGTATTTTGGGGGATTTTACAGACGTATAATTAAGGATAAAAATTGTGTGTGGTAGAAGCTACGAATACTACCAACCCCAACTTTTCTTGTGTATTTCGTAAAAGACGATTAAGAGATTTATATCGACCTGTGTTCATTTTACTTGATGCCATTTCGTCAAGAATCACATTTCATTCAAGGAGGAATGACGTCAAGCAGGCGGCCGGTCATAAAAACATTGCCAATAAGTATGCAACATACAGAGTGGAAGTGGACCGCTCCCGAAAACCAAGACAGGTGACTCTACTAGTCCTACTTGTAATGATAGTCTAGAAAAAAATCGATTCGGATGAAAAATAATTTTTGAGTTTTTCTGCATTTTATCATATTAGGATAGTGCCGTGTGACGATAATTCCATAAAAATACGTAACTTTATTCAGATGAGAAAAAACGCAATGTATTCAACAATCAAAACATCTGTTTGGCTGATACCTAAACGCGCGCGATCACTTACCGCGCCCGTGTAGGTATCAGCCAAATATCGCGGTAGGAATCACCTCTGGAACAGCTGATCTGAGTTTTGAATACATTGCGTATTTTCTCATCTGAGTAAAGTTATGTATTTTTTATGAAATTATCTTTACAAGGCACTGTCCTAATACAATGTTGGAAACAAATGTTGGAAAAAAAATTTTGTCATCCGAATCGATTTTTTTCTGGCCTAACATTACAAGTAGGACTAGTAGGGTTACCTGTCTTTGTTTTCGGGAGCGGTCCATTTCCACCCTGTATATGAGTAGTAGAGTACATATTGGGTCGAACCCCAATAATTGGGAGAAGAGCAGGCGAATGATGATGAATTAAATGATACAAATTACGCTTAGACTCAGTGCAACAACTTGTGGATCTCATAAAGTATTGTCTTGAGTGGGAATCGAACCCGCAACATTTGGCATGGTAGGTCGGTATTATAATCACTATGCCATAAATATATGTATAACTCAATAAGTCAATATATGACCAAAATTCTGAAATAGAGGGGTATATGTGGCAATCAATACGTAATCAAATGCAAGCAGTAAAGGTTTCCAAAAGCTACTGAAGCACTTTAGGAATTTAAACAATGCTCAAATCAAATTTACTATTTTTAAATGGCGTATTCGAATTTGTATTGAATTCGTAGCAAAATACTAACCGTACATTCAGAGTAAAGGTAAGGGTTAACAAGAAGGAAGCGGTGAAAACCGTACGGCTAAAAAATTAAATCCAACCACAAACTTGCTTTATGTGCCAAATAACAACGCTGAGAAATAGTAGCCAGTCCTAATGGAAACTTAAAAGCCCCTCTGAAGGTTAACAGGTAAGTCCCGAAAATTCCCTTCAACCATTTTGAATGGTCGTGTCAAATTGAATTTTAATGATCAACCGAATCCTTTTCGCTGAACCCTCCATGACTTATTCGGTTGGAAAGGGCTAAATTTCTTGGAACTGTCTTGTAAATGATTTAAATATAAGACTTTGAACCCATTTCGACTTATGGAATTAAAATAAACTCGAAAATAGATTGAATAATTATAATTTTAATGTTATTTAATTTCTTAAATTTAATATACCGCCTGTGCTGGGTTCGCACAGTTGCTAAAATTCAATTTATTAAGAAATAAAAACTAATATGATTTATAATTTGGATCAAGCAAAACAACGTGTTAAGACACGTTGTTTTGCTTGATCCTACTTATATGATTTCTTTTCCAAACAACCATTCCAACTTATAAAACATATAAAATAGCTTTATAAAATACGTACGATAAATCATACTTGTTTTATAAAGTTAAATTCAAATCGGTTTCGGAGCTTAGCGTGAGTGAACATCAAGACATGAGATTATTATACTATAGTAATACGCTTTTCATATTTTTTTAGGAAGAAGGTGAATCACTACACTATCTATGTACATACATCAAGTATAGGTATAGTTTAATAAAGTCAAATAGAGAGAGGACAAGAGAGGATTTTTATATACAAGTAATAACGTATTTACCATTATACACCACTCAATATTCATTAGTGAAGGAGAATCAGATACATTTATTTAATGATTTTAATCATTGCTATCAAAATCATATTGGAAAAAGACTGCAAAGTTGCTGTATTAAGGTACCGTCCTAACGTGCTAGTGTCGTGGTTTCGATTCCCATATTAGGCAAATACTTTGTGCAATCTGCAAATCGTGCCGAGTCTGGATGCAATTTATGTCAATTTAATTATATGTTTGTAAAGACTGCCGTAATAAGGGTTGTCTTTAAAGAAATGTTTTTCGAATAAGCTGAAAAATTCTATTCAAAATATATGTTATAATTACCAAAAAAGATAGAGAATTTAATATTCATTCGTAATGACTTAAGCGCTTGTGCGTCATAGTCATCAGCCGTACATGTCATCATTTTAATAAGTTTATACAATATAGTATATCAGTATAGTATATCTAATAGTGTTAGAACCAAGCTGTGGACAGGTTTCTGTCTACAGCCGCGGGCCGGTCCATCCGGGGTAGCACCACACTCTCGCAGAAGATCGACGTCTGAGTAACGGTAATGTGCTATTGCGCTTCGTTTGGTGAGCGAGAGAACCGGAAGCCCAACTAGGTGGGTTTGGGGATTGTAATGGTAGGCAGCGGCCTAGCTATAGCCTTGGTCCATGAGCGTAAGTGACACTTACCACCAGGTGTGCTGCTTGTTCGTTTGCCACCATAAGGAATAAAAAAAAGGAAGATTAAATCATTAAATTCTTACATAAAATATTATATTACACAACCAATCTTACGTTGCCATTCAACCCTTCAGGTTATATGTATCTTCAAATATTTGCACAGTGTACGCCTCGCCACGTATTCTGTGAACAATCTCGTCTGCGTACATTTTTAAATTTAATATCCCTTTGTGCCGTGGTCCTAGCGAGTATTACGTCGTACAAAATTACAGAAACGTCGAATAATATAAAACTCTACGATGCTGTGTCTAATAACGTAATCTAGTTACTACTAGATTACGTTATTAGTTTGTTGTAATAAGTTATTATTTTAATAACAACCCGCAGACAAATCCTTATACATCATACGAAATTTTATAACTGAAGTATATGAGTCTGTAGATAGAATAAATCTGCTGCACGCGTCCGCCCATCGAACACACGACCCTTTTTTTTTTAATTTTTTTGCAGTGGACTATGGATGCTTCTCGCCCCGCCAAATCGGTCCGGGGTGACGGAGGAGGCGGCGCGTGACCCCATAGACCCACCATGCAAACTCCTCTCTTCGCCGTGTGTGCGGGCCACCGGTACCCGATCGTTGTCTTCGGTGGCATCGAATACACGACCCTCGACATAATAAGTTATTACCTAAACCTTGCTTCGGTGCATTATTGGATATGTGTTTTAATAGAAAATTACACGATTATAAAGCTGAAGAATTTGTTTGAACGCGTCACTTCAAGGACTACTTGTTGGTTTCAAAAATCCTATTGCAGGTATTCCCAATCTTTTATTCTATGCGCCTCAGGTTTATGCTAAAAATTACCTGCACACGGTCGTGTACAGGGAGTGGACTCCGGGCTGCCATCATTGCAGTAGTGACGAGGACACGGCGCAACATACGCTCGAGGAATGCTCGGGCTGGGACGGGCAGCGCCGCGACCTCGTCGCTATTATCGGTGCCGACCTGGCACTGCCGGCTGTCGCGAGGGCGATGGTCGACAGCGTCAGGAATTGGGACGCGGTCGCCGCCTTCTGCGAGGCTGTCATCTCGCGGAAGGAGGCGGCGGAACGAGTCAGGGAGGACTCCCGCGACCCGGGCCGCCGCCAGCGGCCGGGGCGGCGCAGGCGCGAATACTTGCGCCTGATGCCGCCCTAACCCAGGCCTCGGGTGATCGGACCGGGGAATTGTCCGGTCACCCGACGCGAGGCCACCGCGTGAGGGCGACGCCCCGACGGCGAAATCTGTCGGGGCGTCGACGAGAGGAACCCGCGAGGGTAAACCGCCGAGCGGACCACCGAAGACAAAGATCGGGTACCGGTGGTCCGCTCGCACGGCGAAGAGAGAGGATTTTACGGTGGGTCTATGGGATCACGCGCCGCCTTCTCCGTCACCCCGGACCGATTTGGCGGGGCGAGACGCACCCATAGCCCACCAATAAAAAAAAAAAAGAAAAAAAAAAAAAAAAAAAAAAAAGGTTTATGCTAAAATATGACGCCCCCCTTTGTCCGAACCATGATAAAAAAACAAAGGATGAAAATTTTAAGATAAAGACTTTATTTTCATTAAATAGCAAGTGCGTATGTAATCAAATATAACATAATTAGTAAGAACATTGGGCCAGCACTTTATTAGCCAATTGGTGAATCCTTGACGTCGTGACTTGTCGTTGTTCAAGTCGCAGCGCTTGAGAATTTTAAGAAATTCCTATGCGCCCACCCTCAGATCATTCTACGGCTTACAGACGTAAACGATATGATAAATTGGAGTATTGTTGCAAATTTTATCAAATCAGCACAATAAAGTAACAACGGTCGTCAAGTACACTCCGCAGCAGCGGTTGTTAAAACAACTGCTGAAATAACAATAAAATGTCATTGATATATGTATTATGGGTATTATTAATATTGATATTGTAACTATTATTCATTTATCTATTAAAATTCATGCTTGTTTTCGAATAAAATAATAAAAGAAAACTTTGAAATAAAACTATTTTTACGGATCCTATAGCGTTTGTATTTTGATTTTTAATTACTATTAGCGTCCATGGTTACGGGAGACTAAGATGATTCACGTACAAAAATCCATTGTTCTTACAGAGATGTACATATATCTAATCGCTACAATATTACTTATTAAATTTTAGCCAATTTTGATACAAATTCATTGCTAGTACAAAAAGATATTAATTTTATGAATGTGTACTCGCGTAAATATCAGAAATAATTATGTTAAACTAAAATATGTCAATTATCCATGGATGTGAAGTTTTTGGAAGAGATAGTTATTAACACAGAAGTACATAACGTAAGACTTAAGCAACTACAAGCAAATAGCAGTAGATTAAAAGTATCAATTCATGTCAATGCAGATCAAAACAGATGCAGCCCAAAGCAGCTAATAGTTTTAAGTTGCAGTAGACAAAATTTTCGCTTGGTTTGGATGGTAGTAAATAAGAAAAGCTCTTGATAAAAAGCAATTTTAAATTTAACCATCATTTTTGACAGAGTTAAATTAACATTTTATTTTATGCACGTGGATAAATACAAGACTAATAATTAGTTACAACAATTGTAGTATAAAAAAGTTAATTACGATAGCAATTTCTCATTAAGCTTCGTCTTTGACCCTCTTAAGACTCTCCTCAATGTATACAGAAATTATGCCACTATGGTCTGCAAAAAATACTAAGCCGCTGAGCTACTTACTGTTGCGGTGTTTCCACGTTATACTGTTAAACTTATTCCTTATTTAACATTACTGTGTACAATTAACTGAACATTCTTTTTAGCATTTTTTATAGTTCTCAGCAAGACTATTATGAATCTCCGTAACTTTAATTAAAATTATTGGATACCCGAAATGAAAATATATTTGAAACTGTAACCGAATCCCATTTAAAAAAAAAATCTTATAATATTGGTGTCTGAAAGAGACACGTTATGTGTAATTAGGGATTGCAATCCGGAAAACTGTATCCGGTAATCCAGCGTATCCGGCGTCATTATATGTTCACCGGATCCGGTCACTGGTACGCGGTCTTTTACTTCAGTGGCCCACCCGGCGGTCTACCCTCACGGGTATCCTCGCTGTAATGTCGACGCCCGGACAGTTTGCACCATCGGGGCGTCGTCCTCACGCGGTGGCCTCGCTCCCAGGGCGACCAGACTAATCCCCGGTCCGGTCACCCGCTGCCTCGGCTAGGGCGGCATGAGGTATGCAATACCAGTATACCGGAGGGATTGCAATACCAGTATACCGGATCCAGCGACAGGAACCGGTGTTAGCAATTTTTGACAAAACAATAGAACTGTGCGAGTCGTTCGACGCCGAGTCTCCCCAACCCACTACGTTGTGCCAGTACCTCGCCACTCTTCCGCATCCAGCATTCGTATATATCCGTATAATCCACATATTTATAAAGTTAGTAACTAAAATAATTGATGTACCTGTGATAGTTAAATCTAGGAAGACTGAGCTGCTCGTTACATAGTTAAAATTTTACTGGTTACTTACATTACTAGATTTTATTTGTTTGCTCTTTGTGTAATCTTAACATTAGATTAGAATTAAAATTGATATTATATATTTTTTTTATAAACTACCTATATTAACTACAATTGCACTTGATTAACTTACTAACATCTCATTTTGAGCCAAAAAGTGAAAACCGTCCTCATTTGATCAATCCGCCGGATTGATGGGAAGCTAGTCGTATCCGGCCGGACTGAAAATGACGCCGGATTGCAATCCCTAGTTGTACTATCTACCAATTGTTATTAATATCAAATTATTAATTTATTATTTCCTATCACAATTTAAAATCAAAATTATATGTATAAGCGAAACTGTGGGGTGACGGAGGATGAATAAAATTCACCACCCCCTATCTTACCCGTGGGTAATCGTAAGATACGACTAAGGGATATAAAATGTATATAACATCTATGCAAGAGAAGGAAACTTTAAACAAATCCCTATACCAACACGTCTAACCAGCTTGGTATAGTAGGTCAATTCTCCTGTCATTGTGGAGGAGGTTCGAGCCCAACAGTGGGACATATATGAGCTGAGATTATGATGATAAGCGAAACTATCGAATAGTGTGAAATCATCATATTCGTAATTATTGTATCTGAACTCGATATAATGTAAATTGTTTCTTTCTTATTCTTTTCTTTTTAAAACACACCGCCCTGCACTAGGGAAATAATCTTTGTATTGCGGGGAACTTAGAAACATGCAATTAACGCAGACAAATTACACCTAGACTGAGAACAACACTGTGGATCGCACAAAGTATTGTTCTGTGTGGGAATCGAACCCACGAAACTGGCACTGAAGCCACTACGCCATCTGTGCAGTCTAATATCCGCATCGGTATCCAGATCCGAAACTTCATGTTTGCAACATCCATAGTCCTTCCTACTTAACAACATTAGCTTTTTTTTTCTGGATGGACTAGGTATAGTCTAGAAATATTAACACTTAAGTTCTGATACTTCTAGTATAGGTACGTTTTGAGAATTTATTTAGAATCTATTTTTCTTCTTGTAAAATTGTATCATGTATAGTGGATGAATTTGTATATCTTGGATGTGGATTTAGCCGAGATGGAAGGTACACCACTGATATAGAGCGAAGAGTGAATGCGGGAAATAGAGTGAACGGAGCGTTGGGGCAACTTCTCGGCAGCCACCACCTCAGCCAGAAGGCACGTGTAGCAATACATAACGCAGTGCTTGTCCCAACATTACTGTATGGAAGCGAGAGTTGGGTATGCAGAAAAGAGTATGATAGTAAAATTAATGCGGTCGAAATGCGATCTCTGCGGAAAATCTGTGGAGTTAGGCTGACCGACCGCATTCGTAACGACGACGTAAGAGAGCGAGTAGGTATGAAAGAGAGTATTGGTGTAAAGATGCGAAAGGGAATGCTCCGATGGTTCGGACATGTGGAAAGAATGCCGAACGAACGCCTGGTTAAGAAGATATACAATGCGAAAGTGGAAGGATGTAGGTACCGAGGGAGACCGAGACTAACCTACCTAGACCAGATCGGTCATGTACTGAAGGAAGGTGGAGTCAAGAGTCTCCGAAACCGGCGAGCGTGTATGAAGAGAATTATGAATGTTGAGGAAGCGAGTGAAGTATGCAGAGATAGAGTTCTCTGGCACTCTGTTCTCTCTGCCTACCCTGCAAGGGATATGGCGTGATGATATGTATGTGTATGTATGTATGTAAAATTGTAAGAAAAGGGGTCTACGCGTGAATGTGAGCAAAACCAAAATAATAGTCTTTGAAAGAGATGAAGCCAGAATAGATGTAAGAGTAAAAATAGATAATGATGTACTAGAGCAAGTGGATGAATTTGTATATCTTGGATGTGGTTTTAGCCGAGATGGAAGGTACACCATCGATATAGAGCAAAGAGTGAATGCGGGAAATAGAGTGAATGGAGCGATGGGACAACTTCTCGGTAGCCACCACCTCAGCCAGAAGGCACGCTGTGCTTGTCCCAACATTACTGTATGGAAGCGAGAGTTGGGTATGCAGAAAAGAGCATGAAAGCAAAATTAATGCGGTCGAAATGCGATCTCTACGGAAAATCTGTGGAGTTAGGCTGACTGACCGCATTCACAACGACGACGTAAGAGAGCGAATAGGTATGAAAGAGAGTATTGGTGTAAAGATGCGAAAGGGAATGCTCCGATGGTTCGGACATGTGGAAAGAATGCCGAACGAAGGTCTGGTTAAGAAGATATACAACGCGAAAGTGGAAGAATGTAGATACCGGGGGAGACCGACACTCACCTACCTAGACCAGATGGGTCACGTGCTGAAAGAAGGTGGAGTCAAGAGTCTCCGAAACCGGCGAGCGTGTATGAAGAGAATTATGAAAGTTGAAGAAGCGAGTGAAGTATGCCCTTGCATACTTCACATAGAGTTCTCTGGCACTCTGTTCTCTCTGCCTACCCTACAAGGGATATGGCGTGATGATATGTATGCATGTATTTTTCTTCTATGCTCAAGGACAGTATACCATCACTTTTGCGTGGAGTCATAAAATTGGGAGAGTGATCATCAGGAGGAAGAGCATCACTAGGAAATTTATAACACCAACTGCAACCGCATTGCAAAGGGGTGTTTGTCAAGCGAGGTGATTCTGGCGTTACTCACTTTTGTAAAAGCGAGTCCATCAGTGGCCTTCAATAGGCTGATTCCTTTAATTAGATTTATCAATACATAACTGTAACGAAATCAAAGATATATTGCGAGATCTGGTTGTGACACCGATGTCAAATATAAAGTTTTTTTTTATATATAATACTTGCTTATTTTTTTTGGCTATTCAAGAATGGCATGAAAATAACGGGAATAATTATCTTGAAATTTGTCAAACATAGCGGTTATAGTTTTATTTCACCAACATAAGTACAACTGTGGAACTTCATAGGCTGATTTAGTAATTATAATGTGTATTTATTCATCTATTAATGATATTTCACGATATTAAGTAATAAAAATATAAGAAGCACAAACGTTGCTTATAAATAATCTAACATTAACACTCTAATCTATAATATTATCTAGAGGATAACTTTAGGAAAACAAGCATACAAAATTTATAACAGAATTTTTGATAACAAATGGATAATTCCCGGGCCTTTATATAGAATAACATAGAAAGGAAACCGTTAATTTTTTATCAGTTAAAGGGTAAGCTACCTCTCATTTGGAAACCTTTTAAAACTAAAAGCCTTTTACGTATGTTCCTTTGATGCTAATTTTTAATTATGAGGATAAATATAAAACGCCACTCCCTCATTTTATATTAAAATGTACTTATTAATTCATAAGTAATTATCTAGCAAAGCTTAATGATAATAATATTACAAAGTAGATATAAGAAGGCCTCTTCTAATACAGGATTTTATTATTTAATTTAGTTTTTACAAATGGTAAACATTTGTTCTCTTCCCTTACAATTATTAAGATGAGTTAGATTTTAGACTTATCTTTGTCTTGAGATGCTATTGCCTGTTTACGTCTGTTAATCCTTTCTTAACACACCTGCTGGAAAGATAAGGGCGTTTTACACGGTGTTTTTATATTTCGTTGAATTCGTATGTTGATTTCACATTGAAGTGTATTTCATGGTAAATTCTTTTTCATCAGCTAATATATTTCATGTGGATGTAAGCCTTCGTTAGAATTTAAGTAAAAATAACTAGGCTATGGTGATCAGGGGATTTTGCGTATGGTTTTGTTTAAATTTTTTCTCTTTTCCACTAATGTTTTCTGCATATATTCAATAGTAAATTACGAAAACCACAGAGGAGTGAGACGTGATGAATTGTTCTCTCATTTCGTTGCAATAACGGAAAAAAAGTGTGAATTAACAGTCAATTTTCTATGACGGCAATTTATTTTGTAATTGGATCACATCTTCTGGTTGGTTTTCTTCTGGTTATTGTAAAATATTTAAAATCTTATAGCATAATAATCTATTAAGTACGTAAACACAGCTTCACAAATATAAAGAAACAAATAGCATACATAAAAAGAAGAGAAGTATGCAATAGTGGCAGCTACGGTTAATTTGGTGGCGTTTATTAAATAGTGCCGTCTAACTCCGAAAATCATCATGTGATCTTTACAAAATTTTAGTGAAACCACTTCACATTAAATCTTTTTCCAACGAAAAAAAAAGTCTTTGCAATTCGAGAGTATATGATGAAGTTATACACGAGTATGGGCACCATTCTCCTACTCTTATCCCAATTATTTGGGGTGGATACAATATGTACTCTTCTTTCATAGTACATAATGTAAAAGTTATTGGCGAGGGTTTTATGACAGGCCGTCTACCAGACGTCAAACCTCCTTGGAAATGTAATTGTTGACCAAACTGCATCAAATGGAGTTGGCCTAGGTTATTATAAGGCTCTTAGTCTACGACATTCACGAACAAAGAAAGGGTTGGTAGTATTCGTAGCCACACTGCTTCAGATGAAGTTATACACATAGATATATAAAAAAAAATATGTACGGGTATAACTTCCAAAGGGTAATATCCTCATTGAGTATTCAATCCTCCTGTAATTTTGAGGTCGATTTATTAAAATAATTATTGAGAAAGATTATTAAAAATGCAGTGATATTATGGTCATAAACTAATGCTATTATAACACAATAAAAATATCATAAAAAGCACCTACTTATTTAATCATGTATTCAGTAATTTTTATATTTACTCAATTGGTGTAAAAGTACTCAATAGGTGTGTGTGTATATATATATATAACAGACACTGTATTAAATACATCATTTCAATTTAATAGAGTGACATGTTGGTGTTAATATTTTTCTTAACAATATTTGGAAGAGTTCTTGCTTCATGTGAAGGTATATTATAAAATATATTTTTTATTATTCAGTTACAACTTACGTGATTCATCGTTACTATCATCATTCTGCTCTTATTTTAATTACTTGGCGTTTTATACAATATGTAGTCTTTTTAAATCGAACATATTGCAAAAGATTTGACAATAATTTTAAGACCGGCCGCCTGTCTTTCATCACAGGTTCTTTGGGAATGTAATTATTGATCAAACGGTATCAGATAGAATTAACCTAAGTCGATGTACCACTGAGGTCAATGAATCAGTATCAGTTGTTAGTCCTATGACAAAAGAGAGCTTATACGGTAGATTACGGAGCCATGCCCTGCCTTGCCGTCGCCGCGGAGAATTACTCTTTACCACCAGCACAGACCATAATCTGCTAAAGAAAAGGTCGATATAAAGCTTTTAGTAGTCTTTTACGACACCCTTGAGCACTATGAAGATTAGAAGTATTCGTAGCCGTCTTATTCTTATTTTACTTCAGCTCACGTCCCAATATTTAGTACGTATGTACTCCATCAAAATAAATTTGATCTCACACAGATTGTATATACTTCGTATCGCCTTTAATCGCCATCAGCTACCATTCAATATGATACCTATAATATTTAAAGTTATAAACAACAAAATATTACGTAGCTATTAAAATATTATCATTACCGTTCTTCACGACTTTTATTTGAATTATATCCATTGTTTTTATTGAGATCGTGACTAATTAAATTATTGTTTTTCTAACATGTGTTGTTGGCTTTGTATAACTGTTTTTTTTTCTTTATATAGGTAGCTATTAGTATTTAATATCTTAGGTATTTTATTTATTTTTCTTCGTCTTTTTCTTTTATTGAATATTCATAACGTGATTTTTTTTTGTATTTAATATATCATATTTATCTTTTCTAAGAAATAACAGAATGGGAAGGGTATATATGTGTGTTTTCCTAATGACGACAATTTTTGCGCGCAAAAAACTAATGATGTTAATTAAAGCCAAAATATGACTTTGGTCAAAAGTCAAATTACAAACTACTAGCAATCCGCCATCGTTTCACTTCGGTTTATAAGTTTCTTTCAATGCAATCCATTTATTTATTTAACGCCAGGACGTTGTTACAATGTCTGTCCTTATGTTTCTCACCATTCGGGTGACTCTGTGAGACGCTCTGTCACCCCGGCACAATGTCACAATTATTACATGAAATCGTGAAATTTTATTTTGTTGTAATTCTTATGATAATAATTTAAATTAGACGGTGTAAAGAACAAAAATATTGAACATTAAATACTTATAATAATAATCTTATTTAATCAGGTACACATTAAAACTGTAATTAATTAACGCCTTTGAAATGCATATAGCTTTTATCTAAATTTTAAAGATAGAAATGATTCCTTTGAGTCCTTAATACACGGTCTTTTTATAGAACTTTTTAAGAGGAACAATTTGGTAATATACTCCTTATATGTATCCGTTTACATTCAGAATACGTACACGTCCTAAAGTTGTTAAGGGGCACGATTTTTGTTAATTTAATTGTCTAATATTGTCATAACTTTAGGTAACTAAGATAATTTACATATATGTAATAGCTGTGATTATCGGCATACCTTTCAAATGGTGAATTTTGAAATAGTTGTTCCGATGATTACCCCAGACCTATAAACAGACTTATAAAATTCGGCTTCTCTCTTTACAATATTAAGTATGTAACCTAATTTCTAACATAATGTAGATACTGCATGGTTTGTTCTTTTTTTGTTTGATGCCTGCTTATCTTTCCGGGGTCATAGAAATAACCGCGCGCGATCCCATAACTCGCACAAGAACTACCTCGCAACGCCGTGCGAACTGGCCACTGGTACCCAGTCCTTGTATCGTTGATACTTCACGATAATATATGTATCATCATTATCATTCAGCCTTTCGCCATCTGGACATAGAATTATCCTTCTTAGAACATGGAACGATTATTCATTGGTGTAATTAATGATGACGATCCAAGTAAGGTGTTATATATTTCTCAGGAGATCTTTTTTTGGCGGTAGGTTGTGGTGTGATAACACCCGTTCGATCCGTCCGAGGCGACAGAAGGAAGAGCTCGCGGCCCCATAGACCCGCTCTACAATATATCTCTCAACGCTTGGCTAGCGAGCCACCGCTACCCGATCCTTGACTTTGGTGGTTCGAGATAACCGCTGCTGCCTATTCTTCAAGAGATTTCTCAGCGCATTTTTACAACTTCCATTAGGAAGGCGGCATACAGTTGCCGCCTTCCTAATGAAAGTTCTCTATTCTTCACGCGGGGTCTTCCTTAAGGGGAGTAATACCATGATGTCACGCTATGCAGACGAATGGGCAATCGTAGTGATTGTTATATAATTATCGTTACTCAGAAAATTGATAATCATCTATGTGGCCAGAGGGCCCTCTTGGGACGACCACAGATAGCCATGGTGGTCAGGGTCAATCGCAGTTAATGCACGGTGATAACGCAGGCAGTGTGCCTATAGGCCGGCCATCACCTGTAGGACATGAAGACGGAGATGCTAGCCGGAACTTATCGGCGACGCTTGCAGACCACGCGAGTTGGCCGCCTGGCAGGCCAACGCCCACCAGGACGTCATTGTTCATTAGGCAGTCCGGCTGAAGTGGCCTCGTTTCGGTGTTAGGACTGTGGACCCCTTTCAGCCGGTACTGATGGAGTGGTTGAGTCGGAGACACGGGGTCCTCTCTTTCCAACTGGTGCAGGTATTAAAGGGATATGGTTGCTTCGGCAAGTAGGTACTTGCCTTGTATTCGCGACTTGCGACCATCGCTAAAGCCATGCTTGACAGTGTCAAGAACTGGGACGCGGTCAGCAGTCAGAAGGAGGAGGCGTAGCGTATCAGAGAGAAAATTCTCAACGTTGACGCAATCCACCACTCAGTACACCAAAAAAGGTAAAGGTACTCGTGCCTGATGGCTGATGTCGCCCTAGCCGAGGTCGTGGTTGGGTGGACCAGTGATAAATTCAAGTTCACTATCCGCAGAGTGTCAACTGCATGAAGGCAACGCCCTGGCAACACTTTTACTTGTTGCCGGAGCGTCGATCGAGACGATATCCGAATTGGGAACCCACAGACCAGCCACGTATATCAAGAAATCGGTACTAGTGTTGGGCCTTCTCTTCCACCTTTGTTAGAAAAGAAGACGTGGTGTGCTGGAAGGTTTTAAAAGTGGTAGGAAAATGCTGTTTGACAGTTTTCTGTATACAGCCGCTGGCCCGTCCGTCCGGGGTAGTACCACGCTCTCGCAGAAGGTTGACGTCTGAGTAATGGCCATGTGCTATTGCGCTCAGTTCGGTGAAGGAGAGACCCGGACGATCAACTGGGTGGGTTTTAGAGTTTGTATTAGTAGGCAGCGGCCTAGCTATATCCTTGGTATTGCAAAGGTTTATAGGCGGCAGTAACACTTATCATCAGGTGTACTGCTTGCTCGTTTGCCACCACAAGTAGTAAAAAGAACAAAAAAAAGGTATTAAACTTAATACCTCTCGACTTTATCTAAAGTCAAAGGATAATAAGAGAAATTGAATAGGTAGTGTTTAACTTTAATCATAATTATAATTCCTGAAGGACATATAACAAATGTTTTTACACATAATTTTAGTTAGATGTAAAGGACCGCATGAAATATGGGATCCTGCTCCTTCAGTATGCATTCGAGACAGATGTGAAGACTGCAAATGTAACGATTCGTCTATTGGACCTCCTAGATGTGTCTGCGAACCAGGTTATTTTAGAAATGACAAAGATATCTGCGTACCGGCTTCTGAATGTAGTAAGTAAACATTTTTGGAAAGAATCCTTAGAGTTTGTAGACTTATATATTCCAGTATCTAGTATATTTCTCTAGGAATTTTCTAGTATATTACTCTGGCAGTTTTCTCTAAGAAATTTTACTTGAATTTTTAGTGCTACGGTTGTGGTTTTAGAATGACGGATCAGAACAGCCGGTCACCTAAAATAAATATTAACACTCAGAAATCTAAAAATAAACTGAAAAGTCGTTCTAGGGTTAGGTAATTAAATATTCCATAAGCTAAACAGAGGGAGCCACTGAACTTATGTATGAATTTGGTTGTTTCAGCAACTGGATGCAATGGCGATCCTAATGCAATACCTGATGCATTTCCAAGTTCGTGTAGACCCACCTGTTCTAATCCAGATATCACTGGTTTAACATGTATTATTGGTGGAGAACCTCGTGGCTGTGTGTGTAGAGCAGGTTTTGTTTTGGAAGAAAATAGTGGATTTTGTGTATTACCAGAGCAGTGTCCGGGTTTGTTAACATTTTCTTCATTATACAGGTTTTATTCACTGGCTCATCTATGTCCACTCCAAACCATATTTTATTAATATGTGTTAAAAACCGTAAATATAGTTTTATTTAATGTGTAATAATCGCGCAAATATTAACTCTTAATTTGCTTGTGGATGTAGTAAAAGACGAATAAGAGCCTTATAACGATCTGGATCAACTCCAGCTGATGCCAACAATTGGTCAACAATTACATTCCCAAGGAGGGTTAACATCAGGCAGCCGGCCGATCATAAAACTATTGCCAATAACTTCTACAATATGTACTATGAAAGAAGTGTACATATTGTATCGATCCCAAGTAATTGGGATAAGAGTAGGAGAATGATGACTGATAATATATATATCATGATAAATATATATATGTATGTATGATATTTGGTTAGGAATACAATGTGTCACTACTCTCGACTTGCCCATTAGGGACGTAAGAATCAGTCTATAGGATCACTAAAAAATTAGCAACAGCACCATACCAACCCGCCTTCCAAGCTATGATTAAGGCACTATCCTGTCGATAAGCATTAGCCTATCCATCAGGATTCATCATCATTATATTAGTTGATATATGAGTACGTCTGCTGGACTTGAACCGACTCTAATATAGGGTGGAAATTTATATGATTTATCTTTCTAGTTAGAAGGATTGATATGGAGTATTATTTCGAATGAACTGTATTCTTACTCTGTCATCACACGGAAAGAATTTACATTCAAGAAAAGAAATTACATTTTAGGAGTCTTAGGGGTCCTAAGACTCCTAAAATGTAATTTCTTTCTTTCACTGTTGATAATTTTCTGTCGAGAGCCGCAGGTTGGTCCGTCCGGGGTAGTACCACACTCTCGCAGAAACTCGACGCCTAAGCAGCTGCAATGTGCTACTGTGCTTTGTTCGGTGAGCGAGAGATCTGGAAGCCCAACTGGGTGGGTTTGGGATTTTCATTGGTTGGCAGCGGCCTAGCTGTACCCCTGGTATTGCAAAGGTCCTTAGGCGGCAGTAAAACTTACCATCAGGTGTGCTGTATGCTCATTTGACACCAAAATTATATTATTGTGGTAGGACCACGCTGTTGACAGTTCTCTGTCTGCAGCCGCGGGCCGGTCCGTCCAGGGTAGTACCACACTCACCGAAGACAAAAATCGGGTACCGGTGGTCCGCTCGCACGGCGAAGAGAGAGAAGTTTTACAGTGGGTCTATGGGGTCACGCGCCGCCTTTCCGTCACCCCGGACAGATTTGGCGGGGCGAGACGCATCCATATTCAACCAAAAAAAAAAAAGTGTAGTACCACACTCTCGCAGAAGATCGACGTATGAGTAATGGTCATGTACTATTGCGCTTCGTTCGGTGAGCGAGAGAGCCGGCAGCCTAATTGGGTGGGTTTGGGGTTTATATTGGTTGGCAGCGGCCTAGCTGTACCTCTGGTATTGCAAAGGTCCATGGGTGCCAGTGACACTTACCATCAGGTGTGCTGCTTGCTCGTTTGCCACCACTAGCTATAAAAAAAAAGAAATAAAAAAAATCACTATTAAAACATATTATTATTGTGTAAAAATTTAATGTAAAGTGACGAAGGAAAAAGGCGTTTGTGACGAATATATTGCTATTTATTTAGCATCTTACTCCCAAAAGTACTTTCATTGTACATTACATAAATAATATAAAAAGTGACAGACATACAGATAGTGAAAATGTATCAACGTAATTTTCTTTTCTTTGCATATATGTTATGTACTCGTACATGTCATAATCAATAGGCAAGATAAGGGGGCGATGAATTATATTCTTACATCGTTAGCACACGAAAAAAAATATAGTTAATGGTGTAATAATTCTCTACGTTATAACATTACCATTTTGCTTTTTAGATTACCCTAATCAATGCAAGAACGATCCTAATGCATATGTTACTCAGTGTCCTAATCCATGTCCGCCAACATGCGCTGATCCGGATGCCATGAATAAACCTTGTACAGACGTTTGTCTCGAATCAGGTTGTGAATGTAATGAAGGCTATATACTATATAAGAAAGGAGGCAAATGTGTCGCCCCGTGTGAATGTCCAGGTAAGTCTAATTGTTGGATCGATCCAAGGACCACAGATCTATAAGTCATAGCTTAAGCTACTATCATTATAGTATAAGTGGTACCAGCGGCTGTCGGTGGCGATGGGGAAAAGATACGGTGGGTTATTGTTTTCACAGATAGTAAATTTCTCAGGTAATAGTTATGTTCTTAACTATAATATCACATATAAATATATTATCATATGTACTTAATTTGTTGTCATAGTAAATATATTCTTAATTTGGTATTATAGATTGTTAGGTAAACTTTTAATTGCTTAAAATTGCTATGTGGTAGCGGCTACGAATACTACTAACCCTTACTTTGCTCGTAGATGTCGTAAAAGACGACTAAGAGCCTTATAACGACCTGGACCAACTCCATCTGATGCCGTTTGGTCAACAATTACATTCCCAAGGAGGGTTGACGTCTGGCAGGCGGCCGGTCATAAAACTATTGCCAATAACTTTTACGATATGTACTGTGAAACAAGAGTACATATATCGACCCCAAGTAATTGCAGTAAGAGTAGGAGAATGATGAGATTGTTAGGTAAACCAAACTGATAATAATTTTGACAATGTCCATTAACATTCCACGAGCGTAATTCAATTTTATAATATAACTTTTTGTTCTTCTTATAGGTGGATCTCCAGCATGTGGTGCGAATAAAACTTTTGTGAATTGTTTTGTTAGATGTCCAACGAGTTATTGTCCAACCGATGATAACCGTAACATGGAGTTTTGCGACATCCCTTTTCCTTGTTATCCTGGCTGTGCCTGTAAAGATGGCTATTTAATGTTAAGCTTTGAAGAGCCTCGATGTATTTTAGCTTCTGAATGTCGTAAGTAAAAATTTCAACTAAATTGTTCATCTCATTAATTATCAATACTAAAAGTTTACAAAGTCTTGATTTTATGTGTCTGTAACAAATTTTTATGCAAAATTTAATTGCAACTTTGTGAATGTGGAGTATATAAATGAAATAAATGTATCTTAATTATGATCATATATCATGAAATGCTATGGGACGCTAATTTTACGCTATGCTATGCTAATTTTTTAAAGTTGGTCTCCTGAATGCCGGTTCATTGAGTACAAATCATGATGAATTTGTTGTTGCTATGGGACGTCACAATGTGGATATTATGGCAATAAATGAGACATGGCTTAAAGCGGGTGAGGATAACCGCGCTCCTATTGTACCCGGGTTTCGGCTGCGACATGTACCGCGTGTTTTAAACTCGCGCGGCGGTCGAGGGGGCGGGGTAGGATTTTACATAAAACGCGGTATCAATGTTCGTACGCATACGCATCCCGTCAACCCGTCACACTGGAACGTCGAACAAATGTGGATAGTTCTGAATGCTAACGGCACTAAACTTGCGATAGGCACTGCTTACCGACCTCCATGGCAGGACGTGGATACATTTTTAGATGCCTTAACATCTTCAATTAACTCACTGTCTTTTTGTAAACATACGATTTTATTGGGGGATTTTAATATTAATTGTTTTAACCAAACGGATAGTAAAACCTATAAACTTAATATATTTCTAAGATGTATTAATTTTACGCAACATGTATTTAATGCCACACATTTTACTGACCACAGCCAAACGCTTATAGACTTAGTCTGTTCAGACGTACGGCCTAGCAATGTTGTGACGGACCCTAACTGCATGCTTGGAGGTCATGCGTTTATTACTGCCACATTTCTCTTTAGAAAAGAGAAAATCGTACCTAAGACTGTAATTAGTAGGAATTTTAAAAATATCCCACTAGAACTATTAAACAACTGCCTTGACGTCATTGATTGGAATTTGCCCATTGCCTCTCAAAATGTTAACGAAATGGTTATGTTTTTTAATAGTCATGTAATCAGTATATTTGACGTGCTAGCACCCTTAAAAACTCGAACTTTAAAAGAAAGGTCTTACCCGTGGATCACGTCGAATATAAAATTTATGATGTCCTTACGGGACCAAGCCTTAATATCTGAAATCTAATTGTGAAACAAGAAAAGTGTACTATAAGGATCTTAAACGGTTAGTAAATGTTGCTTTATTTAATGAAAAAAGAATATACTATGACCACAACATTAACAATAAAATTAAATATCCTAAGACACTATGGAAAAATCTAAAACACACTTTACTACCACCTAAAACAAATGCGGAACTTCCATCAATTTTTAATGACCCAAATATTATTAATACCCATTTTTTAAATGTCCCCGGGAATGTTAAGCTCCCGCTGTCCTACCTTACCTTTTATGAGTTCCATAGATTTGGTGAAGCTAGTTTCTACCTTAAAACAGTGGACAAACAGGACGTTGCCGTAATACTTAAAAGTTTTAAGTCTAACGCGGAAGGATGTGACTACATAACACTGGATATGTTGATGCTCACATTACCACAAACTCTAGACCTTATTACTTCAATTATAAATACATCGATTACGTCAGCAACCTTCCCGGACCAGTGGGAATTAGCTTGCGTCCGTCCAATCCCTAAGGTATCGAATCCCACAGATGTCAAAGACCTCAGACCCATCAGTATTCTACCTTTCTTGTCTAAGGTACTAGAGAAGGTAGTTAATAAGCAACTGACCAAATACATCGCAGACAATAATATTTTGCCCGAGGCCCAGTCCGGATTCAGAAGGTGCCATAGTACCTCATCTGCTTTACTAGATGTGACAGATAATATTTTGACTGCCCAAGAGGACGGTATGTGCACCCTTCTGGTATTATTGGATTTTTCCAGGGCATTTGATTCCTTAAATGTAACTCTCTTGCTACTAAAGATGTCGTACTACGGATTTAACACACAATCGATACAATGGTTTTACAGCTATCTTAGTAACCGTGCACAGTACGTAGAGATTCCTGATGCCAGTGGACGCAAGCTAAAATCTAGCATACTTCCACTGAATAAAGGTGTACCGCAGGGTTCAATCCTGGGCCCTACATTATTTACGTTGTATAGCGCAGATATTGTAGCAAATGTGAAGAATTCGCGATACCACATGTATGCTGATGACCTACAGCTATACGTGTCCTTTAAGCCCCAAGATTATTCTGTGGCTGTAAGAGCGATCAATGAAGATCTTGATCGTATAGTACAGTGGTCCAGTAACAATTCTCTAGTTTTAAATCCTGCTAAAACCAAATATATAATATTTGGCTCTGACAATCAATTAGATAGCCTAAAAATTTATGAACCCCTTCCCGCCATAAGTGTACTAGGTAAACAGATTGAGCGAGTACGTGAAGTGCGGAATTTGGGTCTTTTAATGGACCAATCTCTGCGGTTCGAAAATCACGTAGCGAATTGTGTGCAAAACTGTTTTTTCCGCCTCAAAACTATATATAAAATGCGCCCTTTCTTAAGTCAACAACTGCGTGTTCAGCTAATTGATTCTGTCGTTCTTTCTAAGTTAAATTATGCTGATACTGTAATTGGACCAAGGTTACTATGTCGAACGGAAAAACTGTTGCAAAGGGTTCAAAATGCATGCGCTAGATTTTGTTTCAATATTCCAGCCAGATGTCACGTAACACCCTATTTAAATAAGCACGGTATACTCAAAATGAAATTACGTAGAAAACTTCATCTTGCTTGTCTTCTTTTCTCCGTTATTAGTACAAAATGTCCAAAGTACCTATATTCAAAGCTTACGTGGATAAGGAATAACCGTCAGCGAGAAAGTCGACGCTGCGCTCAACAACTGGCCACCCCTATGCATAAATCTACCTCATTTCGCGGCAGCTTCCGTTATGCTGCTTCCAAAATTTGGAACAACCTTCCTCCGCCAATTAGGGATTTAAAAAGTATCTATATCTTTAGAATACACATAAAAAAAATTTTTACTTAGTCATCAAATAAAATTTGAATCTTATAATATAAATATTTCTGTAATATGATTTTTTCCATATAATAAAATTGCTTTTTATATTCTCAACAGCAACAATTTATTTACGTGTAAAATAACAGTCTTTTTTTTGGTTCTTTTTCTTTCTCTCAGCCAAATTTTGTATACAATATATTATTTTATTCATAGTATAAATATATTATTAGCAGCACGCTCAGTATTAGTACGTAGTACGCTCAGTACGTAGCAGTAATACAATCTACTAATCTGTAATATGTACTGTACTGTAATATGTGTGTCTGTAGTATCTGCAGAACACAATATGTTGAACGCAGTAAGAGGCGCAGACAAGTGTTATTTGTATGGCCGGTAATCATTGTTTAAATTTTTCTATTTTTTTTTTTTTAAATTATTTGATTTATTTATTTATAATATTAACATCCATATTCCATCCATCCATCCATCAACCCATAAACGTCCACTGTTGGACATAGGCCTCCATATTATTTATTTATAATTGTATGATAATTATCAATATTCTTAGTTATTATCAATCATAATCGATTATGTAATATAGAAGCACATATTCACAACATAGTTATCATTAAGTGATATCCGTGAGTCACTAATAGGGGTGCCAACGGAAGATCAGTGTTGGGTGAAACCCAACTAATGCTGAGATGGCGACCTTTTCGGCAGGACATGCAGTTTTTAATTTATTTTTTGATTATTATTTTGCTACTGATTCTTCAGGTTTATGTTATCGTATATTTTTTGTTGAACTATCACTATTGTTAATTTGACCACTGTTTCCTTTATATATATTTTTTTTATTTTTTTTTATTTTATTTTTATAATTGTTATTGTATTTTTCTTTTATATGAAGTGTAAACTTGTTCTTGTTCACTATATATATGTACTTTATATATATATATATATATATATATTTATATATATATATATATATATATATATATATATATATATATATATATATTTATATATATATATATATATATATATATATATATATATATATATATATATATATATATATATATATATATATATATATATATCTTTGGCATGTCTTCCGCCGCCGAATAAATGAATTTTCTTTCTTCTTTCTTTCTTTCTATGGCATTTAATTAAAATTTATTAAAGCAGTAAAATGTTATTAATTTCTTGAAATTATGCTTTTTTTCTTGAATAAAGAAAAAGAAAAAAAAACACAAACAAATAGAAAAAGAAATCCTAGCTGTGTCTATAAAGACGGCTATTTAATGTTAAGCTTTGAAGAGCCTCGATGTATTTTAGCTTCTGAATGTCGTAAGTAAAAATTTCAATTAAATTGTCTATCTCATTAATAATCAACACTAAAAGTTTACAAAGTCTTGATTTTATGTGTCTGTAACAACTTTTTATGCAAAATTTAATCGCAACTTTGTAAATGTGGAGTATAAAAATGAAATAAATGTAAGATACATTTATGATCATTGCATTTAATTAAAATTTATTATAGCAGTGAAAAGTTATTAATCTCTTATAATTTATGCCTTTATTCTTGAATATTGTAAATTACGGTCTTTTTTTTTTCTTGCGGTGGACTATGGAGGCGGTTGCGCCCCGGCAAATCGGTCCGAGGCGACGGAAGAGGCGGCACGCACCCCATAGACCCACCTTGCGAGCACCTCTCCTCGCCGTGCGAGCGGGCCACCGATACCCGATTTTTGTCTTCGGTGGCCGTCAATTACGGTTTAGAGATGAATACTGTTAGATATACGCATTCACAAGAGAGAAAGAGCGCCGTAGTCGTGACACTTGACATGTGGGTTGGTGATCGTAGTTGGTGTAATACATTTTTGAGAAAATTAATATATCCTGGTGTCCTGTCCTTCTGTGACTTGTTGTTCTAACCTTTCCATCTCCTTGGGATTTTCCAGTTTATTTTTACAAGTTTCTTAACTACTATGCGGGATGAAAATTGTATATGGATGTAAAACCAAATATAATTAGGGTGGTGGCAGAAATAAAAAAATAATCAAATAGAACTTATAATCTTAGATTATAAGTTTGAAAATGTGATTGATGAAAAACTGTGAAATTTATTTCCATTGCTTGGTATTTGTACATCCTTTAAAATACAGAAATCCATTGCAGTGGCTTTTCTATAAATCACTTTCTAATTTAGGTGACTCTCACACTCTGATACCTAGAATTAGTACTAGGACAGGTCCAGCCTACATTGAATAACTGAACAATTACTTTAATGAATAATTACATAGGCAAATTTGTAGATATAATCTTTTGTAATAATTGACTAATTTTAGCTCCAGTTAATTGTACGAGACCAAATGAAGTGTGGGATCCTAACCCATGCAATTGCTGGGAGCGATGTGAAGATATAGGAGGTGATTGTACTAATTTTGGTGGTCCACCGAGATGTGTGTGTAAACCTGGATTCTTTAGAAACTATGATGATATTTGTGTACCTGAATCGGAATGCAGTAAGTGATTTCTCTTTATTCATTACAAAATAAGAAATTGGTATGCCTCCATGATTTTATTTTTAAACAATACAATACAATATACTAAGTTTTTATTACATAACAGTGAAATATACAGGCAATATAAAATAATATTTAAACATTGTTACAATTGGGGCCTTATGTGCCTTACTGTAATTTTGTACAAACGATTGTTGTGCAATGGCGGTACATTAAATAAATAATTTGTGAGCAAAAAATATATTTACTAGTAATATTCAACGGACTATAAAAAAATATATATTACATACTATAATTTATAGATAATCTAAGGATGGATTTTTATATTATTTTGAGCAACAGACAAATAATTTGTGACGAAAAAATATAAATAGTAATATTCCGTGGACTATATAGAAATATATTCCTATATCTATTAGTATAACTATATCCACTACCAAGGGCGTCGCCAAGGGGAGTTGCCCCATAGAGATCTAATCAAATGTATCTATCCGCAAAGCGACAGAAGTACGAGCAATTGACTTCCTTACCTATTAATAAATTCCGCATCGCATGACAAAACGTAAATAAATTCAAAAGGTTTAATGTATATAATAGAACTGTTCAAGCCAAGAAGGTGTATCATCTCTTAGCAGGTGTATTTGTAATTGCAATTGGTGTTGTTTGTTGCCCAGAAGACTGCTGCTGTCTATTCTATTGCCGATCATCAGCCAGTAAGCGATTATAAGAAAGCTGCCGCAAATTATTGAAAGTGACTGTAATAGGTTTTATTATCAACGAATTCTTAACTTTTTTTAAACTCCTGTCACCTGTCGTATTCGCACTCACTTCTTCACAATCATTATTCTTGAAATTAGATTAAATTATCAAAGTTCTTGCATTTAAATTTATTTTCGTAAACGCGAGTGCACTTATGTTAAATGACTCTATAATCCAAAAGTACATTAGGATTTAGAATCAAGTAAACTTTTCAAGGATTTAGTAAAAAATATAATGGACAAATATTACATGGCCTCTAAACATTTCGATCAATGAATTAGGAAACACAACTAGAGCTATTTAAATAAGTAAATACACCGTAATTGATTCTTGTACTATATATGTATATACTCATATGTATAATTTGCCTAAATTATACTCGTATAATTTGCGTAAATCTATAAAACCCATACAATTTGTCGTGTGAAGATACAGTAAGAATTATTATTTATGTGAATTATTCACAACCTCTTCCTCTGTCCTTCGTCTGCACTGCTGCTTTTGTTAGGCTGCGATCCCGCCGAAATGGTGATAATGTTGAACCTACACCGCTCCACCTTTGAGTGGGTCGGCATCGTCAATACTAGCACATTGCTCAAGCAAGAGAGTACCTGAATGATTTTATTTGAACGACTGTGGCCTGCTCGAAGTATGAAGAGAGGGTTACGAAGCGCCAAGCCAAATTTTGTCTATAGTAAAAAAAATATATGAAAGTAATAAGATAATATATTAATTAATTTTAATTAGAAATTTCCGTTTCTTACCTAGGCAAGGCTATATGAATTATTTTTTTTTCTTTCAGATGTAAGTTGTAGTAGTGATTCAAATACGATGTTTAATAAGTGTCCCAGTTTTTGTCAACCAACATGTGATAAGCCTAACATTAGTGATATATTTTGTCTCGCATTATGTAATCCAAGCAGTTACATTTGCAAACCTGGATACATTCTAACAAAAGAGGGAGGTGTATGTGTTAGACCTGATGAGTGTCCTGGTGAGTGTTTTTTTATACCAGAACAAGAGATTGCGACTAAAATTATTTAGTAAAAGAATATATTTATTAAGTAGACATGTTAAAAATAAAAAAAATATCGAATGAAATATTTTCTTACCTCTTCACTCATGTACGTTGGGGATGTGTTTCTTCCAAATGAAGGCAAGTCTACTATACCAGGCTCGGCATATCTTTATATATATTGCTTCTGTGCATGTTTATGCAACTCTTCATAAACATTTATATAGATTTAGATAAAATTTTATGTATTTTTGATTCCATTTGAAAGGTGAAATCAAAAAAGGTCTTAAATTAAGTATTAGACCCATAACTAGTAAAATTATTAGATTTGTAGTAATATTTTATTCACTGATTGCCTTAGTGAGAATTAAATATGTAACGTGTCTACGTCATCATCATCATTTTCATCATCAAATACTTGAGTTCTACGCAATATGTCTTCGTCTTCTATACAGCCCTATCAGATGTCATATCTGTAGTCACTCCCTATCTATCCATGTCATGTTTCATGAAGTCCATCCATCTTTTCTTTGGTCTTCCTTTACCCGTAAAACCTGAATGCTTTTAGTTTTAAGTATGAATGTTGAAACATACAAACCTAAAACTTTTCTTGCATTACTTTCATCTCGTCTCATCACATGTCCATACCAGGCAATGCGTTTACTCCTTATCTGTCACTGGTGCTACTTTCAAATTCTCTCATAACGTGTAAGGCTCTTTACTAGCTATTGTTAAAATTTCTAGTCGAGCCAAGTACGCTTTTTTTTCATGATATTGACTGCACAAATAGCATAGCGGTTAAGATAGTGACGTTCAGCGCCAAGTGTCCCAGGTTCAATTCCCACGCAGGACAATACTTTGAGTGATCTACAAGTAGTTGTAATGAGTTTGGGTGTAATTTATGTCCGTCAATTATATGTTTTCTAATGTTTACGCGAGTGTTACACATTTGAAATAAAACTAGTTTTACGGATTCTATCGCGTTTGTATTTTATTTTTAATTGCCTGAAGAGTCGAACATTTTACAGTGATCATGGTCACGGGAGGACTGAGGTGTCTTACGTCTAGTCATTACGGTATTTTATGGTGGTAATGGTACGCCTATTTCAATTCTATTTCGGAGAAAGCTTGTGCTCCGGCAAGTCGTACATAGACTCTGAAAAAGAAGATAGATTATAATATCAAATGAATACCGAGGTCATCTAGATTCCTTTTTATTTTTTCCAGGTAAAGAAGTTTGCAATGGCGATCCAAATGCAATACCCCACGATTGTCCCAGCTCATGTCCACCAACTTGCGATGAACCTGACACTAGCGGTAAAATATGCACAGATATGTGTCATCCAAGTGGTTGTGTGTGCAAACCTGGTTTTATCTTGACGAAAAAAGGAGGAATCTGTATTAAACCAGATAAATGTCCAGGTAATACTATTTTAATACATTCATTTTGGTGCTTAGACTTACTACAATAATGCAAGCTGTTGGGATTGGAATCTGTTAGACACAGGCGAAAAAGGACTTACTTACCTTGAGAGAACCGGCAGCCCACCTTTATCGATGGGTTTGCGGTTTTCATTGGTAGGTAGCCTAGCCGTCCCGCCTTGGCCATTTGTGGCTAAGGCGTTGGCGGAGGTTTACCGGCTCCGCGCCACAGCGCGGGCCAACGGTGAGCGGAGACCTGCTCACCGTTGGCCCGCGCTGGAGACTGGGCAGAGCACAAGAAGTGGCCCAAAGGACGGTCATCCAGCGGTGGAAGGAAGATCTGGAGTCCCCTGTAGCAGGGCGGGGGACTGTGGAGGTGGTTGCCCCACACCTTCACCGCTGGCTTACGAGAAGGCACGGCAGCCTAACGTTTAGGATAGTGCAGGTGCTTACCGGACACGGGGTCTTCGGTAAGTACCTGCATAAAATTGGAAGGGAAGGGGCCCCAGGATGTCATGAGTGTGGCGCGCTAATTGACGATGCGCGCCACATAGTGGCAGTATGCCCCACCTGGGGGCCCCAGCGCCACGACCTGTCGTCGGAACTGGGAATGGATCTGTCGCTGCCGACCATCATCTCCAAGATGCTTGGTAGCGACAGGTGCTGGTCGTCGATGGCCTCTTTTTGTGAGGCCGTCATGAAGAGGAAGGAAGCCGCGGAGCGGGAGTGAGAGGCGCTTGCGTCCGCTGACTCGCTCCGACGACGGCGACCAGGAAGAGGGAGGCGCAGATACGCGCTTCTTCTTCCAGCGCCTTGAATGACGACGGGACGTGGCCAGACGGCCATGCGTTGGGGTGTCGGGGATTGAATGTCATCACACGATCTCCCCGGCACCCTGTAAAAGCGCGGATGGGGCCGCTGTGGTTTTAGTGGGTATTTCGGTCGCACGGTGGCCGGTGAGTCCCACACAAGTCCTCCCACTCTCAACGGTGGGGGGATAGTGCGCAAAAGCATTTCCACAGCGTGAAAAAAAAAAAAAAAAAGGTAGCCTAGCCGTAACCATGATATTTCAAAGATCCATGAGAGGCAGTAACATTTAACATCAGGTGTACAGCTTACAGCCACCATAAGCAATAAGAGAGAATCTAGCACTTTCATGAGAGGCGTTTTTTTGGCGGCGGTCTACGGTACTTCATGCCCCGCTAATCCGTCCGGGGCGACAGAAAAGCGGCGCACGACCCCGTGACCCACCCTTTTTTTTTTTTGGTGCACTATGGATGCGTCTCGCCCCGCCGAATCGGTCCGGGGTGACGGAAAGGCGGCGCGTGACCCCATAGACCCACCGTAAAACTCGTCTCTCTTCGCCGTGCGAGCGGACCACCGGTACCCGATTTTTGACTTCGGTGGCCCCCCGTGACCCACCCTTCAAAGTACCTCTCGACACCGTGCGGGTGGGTCACTGAAACGCGGTCTTTTTCTTCATTGGCCATGTCCTGTGGTGGATATCGATAATTTCATAAATGAATGGATATTAGTCTTAATTAATTAATGGTATAACTCTGAGGCATTTCATTCATCCAACAATTTAGTCAGTTCTCAAGTAACAAATTTATTTGTAATCAAGTAACAAATAAAAAATTTAGGTGTAACGTACTTCATCATCATCACCATCACTTCAGCTCATATATATGTTGAGCTCGAGCCTCCTCGATGAGGGAAATTCACCTTGTATACCACGCTAGTCAGATGTATTCGCATAGCATTTTGTTTCGAGTTTTCCTTCTCTTATATAGAGGTTATATGTTTTACATCCCTCAGTCGTCTGTTACGATCACCCACGGGTAAGATGGGAAGTGGTCAATTGTATTCTTATTCTATCACCACACGGAAACGTGCATATGTATCTCATCAAATAAATTAATTTCGTCTACCGAGTAAAACTGGGACTCAGGCCCTTCTTGCCACTATTAAAATATCTAGGCGTCAATACGGTTAGAGTTTTATCATGTAGTCGAGCTAAATTCAAATATGGCGCGCAGTGTTAATGTTTTTTAATATTATAGATGGCAATACTAACGCACATATATAGAGACGTTAGCTGATTTAAACTTATTTATTTGTAATTACCATAAAAGTATGCATGTACTTTTGACGTCACGCGGCACGCAACATATTCTTAAATACCAATTTTAATAGTGGTTGGACCACGTTGTTGACAGTTTTCTGTCTACAACGGCGGGCGGGTCCGTCCGGGGTATTACCGCATTCTCGCAGAAGATCGATGTCTGAGTAATGGCGAAGTGTTATTGCGCTTCGTTCGGTGATCGATAGATTCGGAAGCCCAACTGGGTGGGTTTGGGAATTTTATTGGTAGGCAGCAGCCTAAGCTATACCCACAGTATTGAAAAGGTCCATGGGTGGCAGTGACACTTACCATCAGATGTACTGCTTGCTCGTTTGCCACCATAAGCAATAAAAAAAAGAAAAGAACCATTTTGAGTCAAGTTATTAATATTTTCTTTAACTTTCTATTTGTAAAAATGATTTATAATCATATTAATGAATTGCTACGCGAAAACTAGAGGGGCAAGGGGATATTGTCATATACTGAGTACTAGACATGCGCGAAACAGTACTTCGCGAAGTGATGTGATATGGCATTACATTTCGTGCCGAGTAATATTACATTTTACCATCACTTCAAACATCTCACATGATATTTCATGTCATGTGTGATGCGTAATGCGATAGCGCTCTGTATATACGGCGGGCGGCATCAAGAAATGTAAGCCTTAACGTTCTGAAAATAAAGCTCAAAATAAATATTGAATTGCCAGACACCAAACATTGCAGAAATGCAGAACAGTACACGGGTGTTCGCGTCATGTTTAATGTGATGTGTGATGTTTAATGTGATGTGATGTTTAGCCGCGTAATGTGTAATATATATGTCAGTACACGGTCGGGTCATATTACGTGTGATACATCACTCGCATTACTTACACATGTCTACTGAGCACGTGTAAAAATTGCACATAACAATAATAATATTTATAATTATTTTATTTTTATTATTATTTAAAACTATGTAATAATAATATTTATATTGATTTAGGCAGAAACACTAACAGTACGTGTGTGAATGAAACGAACCCGGTTGATTCTGATGTGAAGAACAAAACGGCAAGCAAATGTGAATGTTAATAACATCGTATTGGAATATATATAGAAACTAGGTCACAGTTGTCACTATCTAATTTATCATTTTATCACTAAGTTAATAATGATATATTTTTAATCATAAATCATATTAAAAATAGATACAATTATGTATATAATTATTTCTGATGTTTACGCGAGTATTACACATTTGAAATGAAACTATTTTTACGGATTCTATAGCGTTTGTATTTAATTTTTATTTTCCCGATGTTTTGAACACTTTATATGCGTTCATAGTTCTCCCGTGACCATGAATTTTAAAGTGTTCGAAACGTCAGGAAATTAAAAATTAAATACAAACGCGATAGAATCCGTAAAAATAGTTTTATTTTATAATTATGTATATTTAAAGATTTATTAATACTATGGTACATAAGACAATCTCGTTATTATTTTAAATATATGTAAATTGGAATGTAATTTATTTATTTCAATTAACTTAAGACTACAAAGTTTAAAATTAATTGAAGTGACTTCATATGTATTTAACATATAGGGCATTCTGGCTGAACATAATTTCGCTGCAGCTAGTCAAATTTTTGTTTATGAGTGAATT
Source organism: Lymantria monacha (assembly GCA_905163515.2). Taxonomy (NCBI): domain Eukaryota; kingdom Metazoa; phylum Arthropoda; class Insecta; order Lepidoptera; family Erebidae; genus Lymantria; species Lymantria monacha. Next base: position 23,413,162 of record LR991091.1, read on the forward strand.
TAGACTAATAATTATGTGTATACTTATATAATTTAATAATTATTATTTATAATATTAAACTTTATAATGTTACTTATTATACTTGCTTAAATCCAATAACACAATTAATATATCTGGATTGAGTGCTTATATTAGATATTGTTATCCAATAATATATTAAATATTAATAACAACCTACATGCTTGTTTGTAGTCCACCTTTATTTTTATTAAACCCAATCGTAATTAAGATAATTATAATAATAATATCATGCTGTTTTCACATATTATTTGTAATTTTAAACTAACTCATTAATTTGCTTTATTGTAGCGAATAACTAAATACACTATGGACGCTAATAAATACATATACAAATATTGCAAACTCATCATATATGATTCAGTTTATAATATATAAGTACGCGCGTCCGTGTGAGCACGAGTAAGTGGGTGTGTGCATGAGTGAGTGCGTACGTGCATGCATATTGTTACATCCCTAACTCCAACTATATACTGTTGATCAGCATTAATCATCAATTGAAGTTAATACAAATAAACAGATGAGCAATAATTGACTACGAAGTCTCACCTTTTTAGGAATTATTATTTAGAGTATAATTGTATAGCTAATTGCTGCCGCTTAAGCCTAAAGCAAGGAACCTAAAACTATAGTCTCCGAATCGTTTTTATTTTTCACTAGGGTATTAGTCGTGAGAGAGTTTAGGAACTTTATATATTATAATAAACACTATGAATTTATAACAATATAGTAAGTCCATTCCTAAAATTAGTTTATCTATAACTGCTGAATTGCAGGATTTAACAGTACGTTCGTGCTTCTGTCTGTTTGTGTGTTTTGAAATAAATTAAACAAATAGGTAATTATATATTCAACATCAATATTATCAGTATCATCATACAAGTTCATACACGTCCCACTGTTGGGATCGAATCTCCTTCACAAGGAGGGAAATTGACCTACTAGGCTGGACAGATATGTTGGAATAAAGTTTTATTTCGAATTTTTCTTGTCGTACATAAATGTTACATGAATATTATATCCGTTAGTCGTCTTTTACGACACCCACCGACTACACATCGGGTAGTGAACTATATCCTTACACTATCTACTACACAGAAAGGATGGTTTAGTTTATTTACACCAGTACAGTATAGATGCGAAAAGGAATGCTCCGGGAAAAAAAGGAATGGTTCGGACATGTGGAAAGAATGCCGAACGAACGTCTGGTTAAGAAGATATACAATGCGAAAGTGGAAGGATGTAGGTACCGGGGGAGACCGAGACTAACCTACCTAGACCAGATCGGTCATGTACTGAAGGAAGGTGGAGCCAAGAGTCTCCGAAACCGGCGAGCGTGTATGAAGAGAATTATGAATGTTGAGGAAGCGAGTGAAGTATGCAAAGATAGAGTTCTCTGGCACTCTGCTCTCTCTGCCTACCCTGCATGGGATATGGCGTGATGATATATATGTATGTATGTATGTACGTATAGTATACAACCAACGGTCGATTGCACTGATGGCAAAGTGGTGTATAGGCTAGAGGTATTTGTGTTTGCCGGGCGGGCCACCGAAGACAAAGATCGGGTACCGTTGGCCCACTCGCACGGCGAAGAGAGGTGTTTGCAGGGTGGGTCTTGGGGTTGCGCGCCGCCTCTTCCGTCGCACCGGATGATTTGGCGGGGCGCGACCATGTCCGTAGCCCACCTCAAAAAAAAAAGAAAATAGGGGTATATGTATTTCGGGTGACCGAACCAAGGATCAGTCCGGTCATCCGGAGTGAGGCTACTGCGTGAGGATGATGCCTCGACGGCGAAAGCTGCCGGGGCATCGACTCGAGAGGAACCCGTGGGGGTAAATCGCCGAGAGGGCCACTGAAGACAAAGTATCAAATTTTTAAAGGGGTGTAACAAGACCATAGCCTGCCACAAAAATAAAATCGTGAATTGCAAAGTTTGCAAAGACCTCTGCAGTAAAAGGATTATTTCCTTATTCCAGGATGTTGTCTTTAAAATAGTACAATATACATATAATATATATTAACGAGAAGGAAGCCTTAAAATAAAATTTTGTAACTACTCGTCTATCAGCATGGTATTGTAGGTCAATTGTCCTCCTATTGTAGAGATGCTGCGAGCCTAGCATTGGGACGTATGTGAGCTGAGAGGTCTATAACCTTACTTATACTGGTAAATAAAATAAGATTGAAATAACTACAGTCCATAAGAGTCCCTCAAATGTATTTACGAGAATAGCGGTGTTGTGAAATTTTTATTCACCTTTATCATCATCATCTCCTCCCATATATGTCCCACTATTGGGCTCGGGCCTCCTCCATAATGGAAGGATAATTGACCTACTATACGCTGGTCAGACGTGGGTGTTGGTATAGGGTTTTGCTTCGGGTTTTCCTTCTCTCGTATAGATGTTATATGCGTTTTATATCGCTTAGTCGTCTCGTACGATCACCCATGGTTAAGATAGGGGGTAGTGAATTGTATTTTTACTCCGTCACCACACGGAAAACTCTTACTCACTCACATTACTCACCTTACCAGACTATAATAGTTTATGATATAAATTTAACATTCTCAAAAAGAAGTAGTCTGAGTATATATATAAATGTGAGGTATATATTATATTATTCATAATAATATGTAAAATTATTAGTTATTTATACATATTCGGATGTTCGGGACAAATATTAAATGCGAAATAAATTTTATCTGACCACTGTCTGAAATTTTCAAATCCCCGACGGTACATTTATAAATATATCAAACCCTTTTGTTCAAACCTTTGAGCGAATAACATAAAACTGAAAAGTGGAAATAAATCCCGGTTCTTTGGAAGAGAATTCGATGGCTTAACTCGGTAACCCGAGTGAAACAGGTTTTTGGGACTTGAGTACATCTTATAGAAAATCTTTTCTACTTGGATTATGTTGCATTATATTTTTCCTCTTGTGACTTATACAATGGTAACTACCAAGTAGAACTACTAAACTAAGTAGAACCCTACTTATAAAACTTAGCCGCTATGTTCTAATGATGTAGATATAATTCGAGAATCAAAGTTATCTTTTTAGCAACTAAAACTTGAAGTAATTTTATAACTCAATAAAATATTTCTCACTTTGAGAAAAGAAACAAAGAGCATGATTTAAAATTTACACAATTATCCCAATGAAACGTTAACCAAGTTTGTCTGAAACAGTAATAAGCTTTGTCATAATTTATTTAAATGTTAACAGAATAAAAATTACTATATAATTAATTTAAAGCTGGACGTAATTAAGACTGAATTGCGTCTATCTTATTTTACATTTATATTTTAATATAATGTAAATTGAATTAATGTGCTTTGAAATATTTTTTGTATGATAAATTTTTAGATGATGTCTCTCGTAAGAAACTTTTGAAAGTTTCTTACGACAGGTTCACTAAGAAATTCAAACGAATATGGATTCGATAATTCATCATTTGCTTTGAATGAAACTGATGAATGTGATATTAGCTTACGATGTCTATTTAAAGGATTAAATATATAATACGGATCGATACTAAATTTAACTGATATAGTTTGGTGCTGGAATTTTAGAGGATCGGGGGGTTTTTGCTTCAATTGTAACATTCATTTCCCAATTTAGTAATTGTTTCTAGTGCTTTGATAAGGAGTTTATAATTACGTACGTGCTAATAATAGTTAGATAGTACTCATTGGGACGAATGGTTTCGTTTAATCAAGCATATTTGTTGGGTTTTACAAATTTCGTATAATTGTAGAACCGAACAAGTATCCTAGAATCATAATTTCTTTTTTTCAACCGGTTATAGCCTAACTCCATCCAACCAGGACGCCAAAAGGCGGAGTATACCCATAAACTGCTGCTCCTTTTCCCCATCAACACACATTGTGAGGGTCCACGGTAACCGATTCCATTACTTTGATGATTGCCCGATGGATTACTCTTTCGGATATCTAGCCTCGTCCACTTGCCGGTTACTTACCGGGCGAGAACTGACCCTGCGGGTGAGACAATATATTAATCAACCATCCTGCGACATTTATGATTTATGCTATTTATTGTAGTATTATATTACTGTATATTACAATATATATATATTGTAATATACAGTATTATCCGTGTGGTGACGGAGTAAGATTACTATTCCCCACCCCATATCTTATTCGTGGGTGATCGTACGAGACGACTAAGGGATATAAATGCATATAACATCTATGCGAGAGAAGGAAAACTCGAAACAAAACCCTATACCGACACGTATGACCATCACGGTATAGTAAGTTAATTTCCCTCTCATTACGAAGGAGGCCCGAGCCCAACAGTGGGACATTTATGGGCTGTGATGATGATGATGATATATTGTAGTTAATGTCAAAGTATTCGTATCGGATTGACTTTAAATATAAAATGCCTGTTAATTCTGATTGACTAAACCTGTTCCGCTAAATGTTTTTTTTTAGTGTTTATAAAGTTATTTGGAATAATTTGGATTATTCTTAGCTGTAATTTGAACCAATAGGCAGTACTGATGTCAAAATTAATTACTTAACATTTTTTTTTATTTCTCACATATTTAATACGCATCATAAATTAAAAAAAAAAAAACACAACACAAACAACATTTCTAATAGCTTTTTGCATAGTGAAACATAACTAAATCCGTGATATGAGGCTGTGTTTTTTTAAATGTGCAGTAAAATATAACTGGTAGCAAACAGAACGAATTAGAAATGAAACTACTGTAGAAAGTAACAAGTAGGAGAGTTACATTGTTGGGTAAAACTAGCAAAGTTGTATGCGACAATGTAAGTTTTATATACATTAATGCCCGTCTCGCCATGTCCTTCCTATAAAATGTTGCTTGTTGCAAAGTGACGTCATTATTCTCTTTTATTGTTTTGTAGTGTAAATTTTATAGAAACTAACGACCAACCGCAGATAGTGGGTAATACAATGTGGTAAACATTTGAATGTTACTTAAGGTCACAAGCAACAATATATCTGAAATTATAACCAGTTATAACTAGTTCTAGAAACCACTACAATTGCTTGGAATTGTATATCACTCGTTAATAATCATAGCACATCGGTCTTTGAAAAGAAAAAAAACGGTTAATTTTGACTTTGGTGAGCGTTTTCTCTGTCGTACACTGCTTGTGACGTTTGTCAGTCGTTGTACAAATGCAATATAATATACATAGTAATTAAAACCGCAACATTTAAAAAAGGCTTGTATTTTATTTAATAACAAAATATCACAATTATTTTAATAGATCCTAATAGATAACAAGCTGTTAGTGCTCCGTTCGATGTCACACAGTTATCGTGCGACAGAGATAACGCTCTGTGAAGGCGAAAATAGTCGATCGTATCTTTCCAAGGGTCGATGAGCAATATTTAATGCTGGTATTTTTTTTTTTTTTTTTTTAATTATCTCTCTCAAACCCATTTTCATAGTAGACTAATTGTAAGCGATTTTATCGAATGTCGTGTCATTCATTTCATATTCACCCACGACTGAGAGGTAAATTTTAGTTAAATGGCTATATGATAGTGGCACTTGCATCTGATACCATCTGGCCATTAACTACATTTTTAAGGAAGGTTGACGTCAGGCAGTCGTTTGGTGCAAAAACTTAGCAATAGGTATGTACCTACAATAGAAAAAGAGTACATATTACGTCGAACCCAAGTAATTAGCATAATTAGCAGATGATGATGATTAGTTATTATTGAAATCAGGTTACTAATTTTTCTTTATAGATGTATATCTTTTTTTAAGCCCATATGCTTTTTCCGGTGGCCCTCATTCGGCGAAGAGAGGTAACCTGAGGTGTGCTGCTTCTTCTGTCGCCCCGGACGGATTTAGCGGGAAGAGATCACTCCATAGCCCGCGGCCTAAAAAAAAAGTACCATCTACATCCAACAGTTTCCTGCGACCTTCATAACGTCGTCAATCCACCTAGTGAAGGGCCATCCTAAGTTGCGTCGGCAGACTCGTGGTCGCCACTCGACAACCTTTCTTCCCTAACGGCTGTCGGTTCGCAGAGCGATGTGGTCTAACCATTGCTATTTATGCATTAATTAATTATTATGCATAAATCTATTTAATATTGAAATTAAAAAAAAAATATTGACTTCAAAACAACTTGAAATATAAAAAAGGAACAGTGAAGCATAATATAAAAAATAAACATTTAGTGACATCACAAAATATAACCAAACACAATCAAATAAAAATACCCGTTTACAACTTGAAATTAAGAAATGCGTTCTTGAAACTCAACGGAGTTTTAACATTTTTATCCTTATATACTTAAAGGTATGAAGTCTCTATTATACGATCAATCGTCAAGCTAACAATACAACAAAGTTGTTGTATTTATATAGTTTACTATTTTATTTTATTAATTTTGCTATGTTGGCAAACCCTAAATCAAATTCAAAAGCGATAGAATCCGTAAAAGTAGATTTATTTCAAATGTGTAATACGCGCGTAAACATTAGAAGTCATTAATGGAAAGAATTCGGGTAAATTTGACTAATAGTGGCCACAATTTTAAATCGTATTTAGCTACAATTTCTTTGCTAGCTTTTGTATCAATTCTAGAAATAACTTAGATTATTTTATTAAAAATCGTAATTTCCATTATTAACCATCACTGAATGAATAGACTAGTTGAAATAGATTACTCGCTTTATTGCTTAAAGTTTCTATGCATTTTATATTGGCGGGCTATATTCATGAGAATGCAATGTGTGTCTATATTCACAATTTTTTACTTATTAAAGCCATGTAGCCCGGACAGCAGCGCTCTCGTAATTCACTACGATTGCCTACTCGCCTGCTAAGTGTGGCGATTACAGATCTATCCCCCTTCAAAAAAGGCTTAGGTCCTTCAATAAATGTTGATAATCCGATAAATGGATAAGGAATAGTTAAAACATATATTTTATTCATAACATAGTTTTAATTAAGATGGTTTTCTTCCAGCGCCATCTACGCAATGTGGATTTAATGAGGTGGCAGTCAAATGTAGAACAATATGCCCGCCACAGAACTGTGAGATATCATATACAGAATATGCTTGCGATAAGTATCAAAATATCTGTGAAGAAGGTTGTGATTGCCTGCCTAATTATCTTCGTAATGCCAGCGGGATATGCATATTGAATGATGAATGTCCTTGTAAGTACTATATTCATCATCATCATCACAGCTCATATATGTCTCACTGTATGGCTCGGGCTTCCTCCGTAATGAGAGGGAAATTAACCTACTATGTATATAGTAGGTTAGTTTATAGGGTTTTGTTTCGAGTTATCCTTCTCTTGCATAGATGTTATATTCATTTTAGGTAGGTAGGTTAGGGGGTGGTGAATTGTATTCTTACTCCGTCACCACACCGAAAAAGTACTATATTATATTCACATAATATGTTTTGTGGGGCCCCCCGTGTGGCGACGGGAAAAGAATACAATTATCGTCACCCCGCTTGCCCGTAAGAGTCGTAAAAATCGGCTAAGGGTCTCACGGACTCTCAAGGCAGAGTGGACAGCGTGAGCTCTTCTTGGGAGGACAGCCCTTCGTGGGGCGTCCTATGTCCAAGAGTGGACCTTTACGGGCTGAGGGATGGATGGATGGAATATGTTTTGTTCTTAAGAAAAAATAGAAAACGGAAGAATTTTTGTAAAGGTAATATTGTTATTATAATTATATCCTCAAATGTCAATAAAACTAATATCCTTCTATTTATTTTTATTTATCTATCACCTTTTCATCGTGTTTCAGTTTACTATGTACTATTGTTTATGTTCGAGATCTCAATCCATCAGGTGGTCGATAAATAAAAATAATTTCTTACCACAAAAGTGCCCAATTTAGCGCGATTTTGTACTGTCTGCATTCAATAATTCTCTACGCCTTCGAATAGATTGTAAATAAGTCCATTTGATGGGAGGTTATTTCCTAATTTAGCGCGATTTTGTGGTGTCTGCATTCAATAATTCTCGTAGAGAATTATTGAATGCATTCAATAATTCTCATGCATTCAATAATTCTCTACGTCTTCGAGTAGTTTGTATATAAGTCCATTTGATAGGAGGTTATCTTGCCATATCCGAGTCGTAATTGCTAGTTGGGAGCCTTACAGTCTCATTGGTTTTTTACTTCTAATAAACCGTTCGGGTCCTCTCTTTTCTGAAAAAGCTATAGCCTATATCACCCGGGGCAATGGAAGGGATAACGTGCAATCCCAAAATTCAGGTCATTTATGTCCAACTGCTGTATTGGAGGAGGCTCTACAATAACAGGGAATCTTTTACGATATGGACCGCCATGGGCAATACAGAGAACGGTAAATTGTATTCTTACTTCGTCACCACACGGATTTGTAGAACATTATTAGTAGGAGATCTCATAACAAACTTGCAAAGAATTGTGACTAAAATTATAAATATAATCTTTTTAAATTTGGGATCTTCTTATCTGCTTCAATGCCTTACATTTATAATGAAAGCATTTTAAATTTAATTCTATCTTTTTCGTCTTTTGTTTAAAACAGTTTTTTGGATTTTGTAATAAGACTGAAGATAATATCTTTTTTTTTATTAAAGACAATAATTGTTTTGATTTTGGGTGTAACTTGTGTCTGCATAATGTATTTTTATAAATTCTCCTGCAATATGAGTCATATTTTCTTAGCGTAAAATTATGTAGAGTTGTGTTAATGTAATTATAATCATTGGATTTAGATCCAACGTCATTAACATGCGGTATAAACGAAATAGCAAGAGACTGCCGTCAAATATGTCCACCACAAACTTGTGAAAGTAGATACGCTCTGTACAAATGTTCAAGTAATATTACTTGTGAACCTGGATGTGATTGCGTGTCTAATTATTTGAGAAATAATGATGGAATTTGCGTGCGAGCTGACCAATGTGATAATTGTGAGTATAAATTTTACTTTTAAATTACATAGATGGCATAGCGATTAGGACATGCCGTGTGAAGTATCGTGGGGTCCATTCCCACGCAGGAAAATAATTTGTACGATCTGCAAATTGTTCTACCGAGTTAGAGTGTAATTTATGTTCGTTATTTGTATGTTTCTAAAGTTGCAGCAACTAACTTTCAATGCAATTATATAAATAACAGATTCATTTCTTAAAAAACTATGTTTAGATCAAGAATCATCAGTGTATGAATAAATTAGTTGAAATAGATTAATTGCTTCATTCCTTTATTGCTTTTAAGTCGTTATGTATATATATATTAGTGGACTGTATTCTGTTTGTCACTTGGCTATCCAGGCTGACATCAGAATAGGTTACGGCATCATAACCTTTCTTTTTGCCCTGTTTATTTCACTTTGTTTCTTCTTATTTTTTGATCCGTAAACGTCCCACCGATTATATCGAGATTCCTTCACAATGAGAATAAAAGTGGCTTGGTGTTCCACTTTTGTTATCCCAGCTACAAAATGATTAGACGAAATACTTATTATAGAAGAAATAAAATTTGATATGTTTTTGCTCGTCGTTTGGGTGATAGAGTTCAGGATAGAATGTGTTGCTATAATCGCCACATCTTACTTATTAGATCCGCCTAAGAGAGTCCGGGCAGCAGGACTCTTATAATTAGATGGATAGCGGATTCTTACAAAAGAAATAATTTAATCACATGTTTTATCCATAATATAGTATATCCATAATATAGTATATAATTAAACTGCTCTTGTTTCAGCGCCCTCTTTACAATGTGGATTTAATGAGGTAGCAGTCAAATGTAGAACAATATGTCCGCCTCAAAACTGTGAGATATCATATACAGATTATGCTTGCGATAAGTACCAAAATATCTGTGAAGAAGGTTGTGATTGCCTACCAAATTATCTTCGCAATGCCAGCGGGATATGCATATTGAATGATAATTGTCCTTGTAAGTCATCATCATTCTCCTACGCTTATCCCAATTAGTTGGGGTCGAAACAATATGTACTCTTCTTTCATAGCACATATTGTAAAAGTTATTGGCAATAGTTTTATGACCGGCCGCCTGCCAGACGTCAACCCTCCTTGGGAATGTAATTGTCGACCAAACGTCATCAGATAAAGTTGGCCCAGGTCGTTATAAGGCTCTTAGTCGTCTTTTACTACATCCACGAGCATAGGAAGGGTTGGTAGTATTCGGAGCCGCTATCACACAGCATTTCATTATCCATATTTGTCCTTGTAAGTATTATGTTATATTGACATAATATGTTCTGCACGCAAGAAAAAACAGAAAAACGAAGAATTTTTGTAAAGGTATATTGTTAATTACAATTATATACTTTTTTTTTTTTTGGTGGACTATGGATTCGTCTCGCCCCGCCAAAGCGGTCCGGGATGACGGAGAAGGCGGCGCGTGACCCCATAGACCCACCGTAAAACTCCTCTCTCTTCGCCGTGCGAGCGGGTCACCGGGACCCGATTTTTAACTTCGGTGGCCCGCCCGGCGGTTCACCCTCGCGGGTTCCTCTCGTCGACGCCCCGACAGATTTCGCCGTCGGGGCATTACAATTATATCCTCAAATTTAAGTAAAAATAATATTCTTCTATTTATTTTTATTTATGTATCACCTTCCATCAGGTGGTCGATAAATAAAAATATTTTCTTAACACAAAAACGCCCAATTTAGCGCAAACTTGGACTAGATTGTATATAAGTCCATCTGATGGGAAGTTATCTTGCGACATCTGGGTCGTAATTTCTAGTTGGCAGCCTTGCAGTTCCATTGGTATTGGATTTCGATTCTCTCTCTAGCATGTAAAGTCTCAGGGAATATCTATTACATCCGTTATTCATTGGATATGAGCTTCCTAGAGTCTACTGAATATCCAGACTCTATTGATATTAAACTTCCAATAACCTGTTAGAGTCTTCTCTTTTTTGGAAAAGAGAATCTTTAACGATAACTATGGACAAGATACGGTTTGGTAAATTGTAGGTATTCTTACTTCGTCAGCCCACGGATTTGGATAACATTAGCAGTAGGAGATATTATAACAAACTTGTAAAGAATTGTGACAAAAATCCTTACTAATATTATAAATGCGAAAGTAACTCTGTCTGTCTGTCGTTCTTTCACGCCAAAACTACTGAACCGATCTAAATGAAATTTGGTACACAGATAGTCTAGAGCCTGATAAAAGACATAGGCTACTTTTTAATGCAAAAAAGGATTTGTAAAGGGGGATGAAAATTTGTAAGGAATTTTCATCATTTTTAAAGCCAGATGCTTGAAACTCTTTTTTAGGCTATTGATTAGATATAAATAAATATGACATTAAAATTTAGTAAAAAATTTACCCTTAAGGGGTAAAATAAAAATAGGGTATGAAAAACTTTGGGACTTTAATCTTTTACGCGGGCGAAGCCGCGGGCAGAAGCTAGTTATAAATATAATCTGGTTAAATTTTGGATCTCCTTATCTTATTTCACTGTGTTACATATATAATGAAAGCATTTTAAATTTAATTCTACCCTTTTCATCTTTGGTTTAAAACTGTTTTTTGGCTTTTCATAATAAGACCGAAGATAATATCTTTTTTTTGATAAAAGATATCTTTTTTTTTATTAAAGACAATAATTGTTTTGATTTTGGGTGTAACTTGTGTTCGCAGAATGTGTTTTTGTAAATTCCCCTGAAATACAAGTCATATTTTCTTAGCGCAAAATAATTTAGAGTTGTGTTAATGTAATTATAATATTTGGATTCAGATCCAACGTCATTGACATGCGGTATAAATGAGATAGCAAGAGACTGTCGTCAAGTATGTCCACCACAAACTTGTGAAACTAGATACGCACTGTACAAATGTTCAAGTAATATAACTTGTGAACCTGGATGTGATTGTGTGTCTAATTATTTGAGAAATAATGATGGGATTTGCGTGCGAGCGGACCAATGTGATAATTGTGAGTATGAATTTTACTTTTAGATTACATAGATGGCATAGCGGTTTTGACCTATCGTGTGAAATATCGTGGGCTTTATTCCCACCCAGGAAAATACTTTGTACGATTTACAAATTGTTCTACCGAGTTAGAGTGTAATTTATGTCCGTTATTTGTATATTTCTAAAGTTACAGCGGCAATACCAAGATTATTTCGTTAGTATTAGTATTATAAAAAAACCTCCACAACGTATACAGGTTTTTTGAGGGATTTGTAAAAGCTAGCTGAGGAATCACTAGGCGAATGGGAAGCAGTACTTTCCTAAGGAATAATTCTTATAACATTAACTATGATCGCAAATTTACATGTCAAGTGTAATGAATACGAGCATATCTACGCTTGGAGAAGCCTTTGTTTTATATTGAATAGCTGAATGGATGGACGAATGGATGGATTCTAAACATTATAACCAAATCCTTGACGTCCGTGGCCATGCCTACTATATCGAATAACGTTCGACTTAAAAGTACATTACGTTAATAAATTTATTTATTTTTTATAAAATAAAACACAAATTTTATTAATTCAATGGCCTTACAACTCATAATATTCAAAAGAACAGTACAACATAAAAAAAAATAATAAGCAAACAGTGACATCACAAAAATATACACAAACACAATCAAATAAAAATACCCGTTTACAACTTGAAATTAAAAACGCATTACTCATCTGAGTTTTAACATTTTTATCCTTATACACCTAAAAGTATGAACACTCTAGTATACGATCAATCGTCAAGGTAACATACAACAATGTTGTTGTATTTATATAGTTTACTATTTTATTTTATTAATTTTGTTGTGTTGGTAAAAGCGAGCGAAAACGAATCAGGTAAATTTGCTCAAATGTGCTCACAGTATCAAGTAATATTTGGCCATAATTTCTTTGTTAACTTTCAACGCAATTATATAAATAATTTAGATTAATTTATTATAAAGCTATGTTTACGTTAATAACCATCAGTATATGAATAAATTATTTGAAATAGATTAATCGCTTTATTGCTTATATAGGTCGTTATGTATTTTATATTAGTGGACTATATTCTGGTTGTCGTTTAGCTCTCCAGGCTGATATCAGGACTGGTTACGGCATCATAACCTTTTTTAACCTGTTTATTCGAATTTGTTTCTTTTTATTCTTCAAACCGTGTACGTCCCACTGATGGCATCGAGATTCCATCACAATGGAGATAAAGGTGACTTGACGTTTCCCTCTTGTCAGATGCTTTGCCATAAATAGTGAATAATCATTGCTAATCATCATTATCTTTATTGTCATCCCAGCTACAAAATGACCAAATGAAATATTTGTTATCGTAAAAATAAAATTAGATATGTTTTTGCTTGCCGTTTGGGTGATAGGGTTCAGAATATAATGTGTTGCTATAATTGCCACATCCTACTTATTAGATCCGCCTAAGAGAGTCCGGGCAGCATGACTCTCATAATTAGATGGATAGCGGATTCTTACAAAAGAAATAATTTAATCACATATTTTATCCATAATATGTATATCCATAATCTATATATATATAAGAGATTTCCACCTATGTATTGACACATCACGATATCTCTGGAACCATAAGGCCTACAAACCTCAAATTTGGTAGGAATATTTCTTTCGCCGAGTAGAGGTCAGCTAAGAACGGATTTTACGAAATTATATCTCTAAGGGGGTGAAAAAGCAGGGCAAAGTTTGTATGGGACAACGTGATTCCTTGGTACAATCTATTTCAAATTTTGCATAAACATTCTTTAACAGAATTGATGAAAGATGTGATTCATGTTTTATTGAGATTTATCTCCTAACTGGGTTAAAAAGGGGTGGAAATTTATTTTAGGGGTGATTTGCTCGGACCACCGGTACATCCGGATGGAGGTCTCCCCCCGGGAACCCGGTAGGGGTCACAGGGCAGACGGAGCTCCCGCGTTTCCGCGGTGGGCTGTGGGTCGTCTTGATAGGGACCTACTGGCGGAGGCGGCCATTGTCAGCACGTGGCTGTCCTCACCACCCCCAGCGGACGGAGTGGACGCTGAGGCTGTCCGCATCCGCAGTGCGTTAACGCAGATCTGCGATGCGGCCATGCCCAGAGTGCGGCGTCTACCTCCGAGGCAGGGAGTCTACTGGTGGTCCCCAAGACTGGCGGACCTTCGCGCGGCGTGTATCAGTGCCCGAAGGTCCTACACCCGCAGCCGGCGGCGTCACCGCGACGCTGAGTGGGAGGGCCAGCTGTACGAGGCGTACCGCAGTGCGCGGACTGCCTTTCGGCTGGCCATCCGAGCCGCCAAGGATGCGAGTTGGCAGGAGATGTTGGACGGTCTCGACCGTGACCCCTGGGGTCGCCCGTACCGCGCGTCGCTGAATAAGCTTCGCGCGCAGGCCCCCCCCCTCACCGAGACCCTCCAGCCCGACTTCCTCTGTAGGGTGATCGAGGAGCTATTTCCACGGCAGTCGGGACACACGCCCCCGGTCATGGCTTCGCCAGATCAAGACCGGGAGGCCGACGACGAGAGTGTTCCACCCGTGACGGAGTCGGAAGTGGGGGCGGCAGTGGCGCGGATTCGCTCCGCCACCACGGCCCCCGGCCCGGACGGAATACCAGTCTTGGTGTTGACGTCGCTCCTCGAGCACTTCGAGCCTCGCCTCAGGCAACTGTTCAACGCCTGTCTGACGTCTGGACGGTTCCCTGAGTGCTGGAAGGAGGGGAGGTTGGTTCTCCTGCCAAAGCCGGGACGGCTCCCGGATTTGCCGTCGGCCTACAGGCCCATCGTGCTTCTCGACGATGTGGGTAAGCTGTTGGAGCGTGTCCTCGCTGCTCGCATCGTCCGACACTTGGAGGAGGTGGGGCCCGATCTGTCGGACGCTCAATATGGGTTTAGGAGGGGGCGTTCGACCATCGGGGCCCTGCTACGCCTGAGGCAGACGGCCGCGGAGGCTGTCGCCGGCAAGGGAGTGCTGTTGGCGGTGTCGCTGGACATCGCCAACGCATTCAGTAATCTGCCATTCAGCTGCATCAGGGAGGCGCTCCGGTTCCATGGAGTGCCCCTGTACCTCAGGCGGCTGGTGGCGGATTATTTGGAGGGGCGCAGTATCCTCTGCGCGGGTCCCGCAGGGGACATTGTGCGGACGCCCATGTCGTGCGGTGTTCCACAGGGGTCGGTTCTGGGGCCGACTCTGTGGGACATCGGGTACGACTGGGCGTTGAGAGGGAGTCTCCCCCCTGGACTGAGCTTGGTGTGCTATGCTGACGATACGCTCGTCACAGCCCGGGGCAGGACACTCGAAGAGGCGGCGAGCCCGGCCACTCTCGGCACCGAGGAGATGGTCAGGCGAATCGAGGCGCTGGGGCTCAGGGTGGCCTTAAATAAGACGGAGGCCCTATTATTCCATGGGCCACGCGTAAGGCTGCCAACCGGCGCCTCGTTAGTCGTCAACTCCATCCAGATCAACATCCAGGCCCATATGAAGTACTTGGGTCTGGTGCTCGACGGGCGATGGTGGTTCCGGGAGCATTTCCGACAGATTGCTCCCCGGCTGGTCGGCGCGGCGTCCGCCCTTTCTCGGCTCATGCCGAATGTGGGCGGACCCAGTTTCGAGGGCCGACGGCTGTATGCGGGGGTCATCCGCTCGATGGCCATGTACGGCGCACCCGTGTGGGCGAGGGCTCTGAACGCCCAGCTCAGGGCGGTTCTGTGGAGGCCACAGAGAGCCATGGCGGTCAGAGCCATTCGCGGGTACCGCACGGTGTCGACAGAGGCGGCGTGCCTATTGGCCGGGACACCCCCGTGGGACCTAGAGGCGGAGATGCTCTCCGACCTCTACCGGCGGGTTACCTCAGTGCGTGAGGAGGGTGGCTCCCCATCGTTGAGCGAGATAGCCACCTGGCGTGAGGACGCCCGCCGAGACGTCATCGCCCGTTGGGTTACGCGGCTGGAGAGGCCTAGACACGGTGTCGTGACCGTCGAGGCCTTCCGGCCCGTATTGATGAAATGGATGGAGCGGCGGCACGGGGTCCTCACCTTCCGACTGGTGCAGGTGTTGACGGGGCACGGGTGCTTCGGGAAATACCTGCACACGGTCGTGTACAGGGAGTGGACTCCGGGCTGCCATCATTGCAGTAGTGACGAGGACACGGCGCAACATACGCTCGAGGGATGCTCGGGCTGGGACGGGCAGCGCCACGACCTCGTCGCTATTATCGGTGCCGACCTGACGCTGCCGGCTGTCGCGAGGGCGATGGTCGACAGCGTCAGGAATTGGGACGCGGTCGCCGCCTTCTGCGAGGCTGTCATCTCGCGGAACGAGGCGGCGGAACGAGTCAGGGAGAACTCCCGCGACCCGGGCCGCCGCCAGCGGCCGGAGCGGCGCAGGCGCGAATACCTGCGCCTGATACCGCCCTAACCCAGGCCTCGGGTGATCGGACCAGGGAATTGTCCGGTCACCCGACGCGAGGCCATCGCGTGAGGGCGACGCCCCGACGGCGAAATCTGTCGGGGCGTCGACGAGAGGAACCCGCGAGGGTAAACCGCCGAGCGGACCACCGAAGACAAAGATCGGGTACCGGTGGTCCGCTCGCACGGCGAAGAGAGAGGATTTTACGGTGGGTCTATGGGGTCACGCGCCGCCTTCTCCGTCACCCCGGACCGATTTGGCGGGGCGACGCACCCATAGCCCACCAATAAGAAAAAAAAAAAAAAAAAAAAAAAGGGGTGATTTGCTTTAAAGTTGATATCAATACTTCTTAGTGATTTTGATTTAAAAGACATTTTATTTTGACACATGTTTGAAAACTCAATTCGATTATATTCAAAAAACCGGCCAAGAGCGACTCGGAGTCGCGCATGAAGGGTTTCGTACCATTATCTATAAATGGCAAAATAATCATGTTTGTTGTATGGGAGCTTAAATTCTCTATTTGTTTTATTTTTATTTAATTATTTATTTCTAAAGTGAATATATTACTAAATATTCTGGGAATATTTCAAACGTCTACCTATTTTTGTTATCAATATCGAGCAAAAACGAGCAAAAAGATTACCTTTGTTGTGTGGGAGCCCCCTTAAATAATTATTTTATTGTTTTTAAGTATTTGTCGTTGTAGCGGCAAAAGAAATTCATCATCTATGAAAATTTCAACTGTCCAACTATCACAGTTCATGAGAGCAACCTGGTGACAGACAGTGCTATGGCTACACTGTTAATGGTATCCTGTGGGAATTTTGATGGAAAACGAAAACGTTGTAAAGCACTTTTATATGATATTCACTACATCCCAGTAGTTCCACCGCATCACATTACGTAAAATGCCATCAAAATTATCTAATGTAACACATTAAAACACTAAAATATCGAATATAATACAAGAGCACCTCATGACGTTTTTAAATTCCCGTCAAAAGTCCCACATAAACGTTTGGTACAATGCAAATACTTTTTAAAATTGAACTGTCTCGAATGTCACCGCACTATATTAGTATCTACGGTGTTTATAGGTTTTTAAGCTTTAGAGAGGTTATATACTTTTAGGACACGGCCTCATATGAACGTAGACTTTGAAATTTGAAATGATTGGACGGTAATTTTCTAAGCAGAATATTGTAATTCAAAGCCATGGTAATACCTTGCCTCGAATAACTGAAATCCATCGCTCACACGATACATTACAGTTCGTGTGACAATATCCGTTTGTGTCATGCTACGGCGATGGTCTATCTAATAGAATATCTCTATTTCAGCAGTTGTTCGGTTTTTGAATTGTGCTAGGATATAGCCATTGCGATACTAAAACCACAAACACCGCTTTATAAAATGATATCTACTGCAACTTTTTATTTTACCCTATAATGATTAGGAAAGGAGTATAAGATCATCTGCTATATTTTCTTTCGCAGTTTAGCCTTTTTTTAATCAACATGTTTGCAAAAATCGAGATAGAAAGGATCAGTTATAATAGGAACAATCTTAATATATATAAATTACGTGTCACGTTGTTTGTCCGTCATGCACTCTTAAAGTACTTAAACGATTTTAATCAAATTTGCATAGTATGTGTAGTTTGATCCAACTTAAAAGATAGGATAGCTTCCATCTCAATTTATAGTCACAATATTATTTTATTGCAAATTATTTGTCTATTATTTGACAGCCACAATTACCTGTTCTTTCCAAACGATTCTAACAGATGGCGGTATCTGTTGGCTGGATTGAGTAAATATTTAATAGATGGCGCTATGTTAAACGTAGAAACGTTTCATATAAGCTACAATTTATTAGCATAACCACCAAGTGCTACTGAGGCTACCTTAGCCACAGCAACGCGTGGCTGGGTCTGCTAGTATAGTATATAATTAAGCTGCTATTGTTTCAGCGCCCTCTTTACAATGTGGATTTAATGAAGTAGCAGTCAAATGTAAAACAATATGTCCGCCTCAGAATTGTGAGATATCATATACAGAATATGCTTGCGATAAGTATCAAAATATCTGTGAAGAAGGTTGTGATTGCCTACCAAATTATCTTCGCAACGCCAGCGGGATATGCATATTGAACGATGAGTGTCCTTGTAAGTATTATATTATATTTACATAATATGTTTTGCTCTTAAGAAAAAATAGAAAAAGGAAGAATTTTTTCAAAGGTATATTAATATATAAGGTAGTTAATAAAGATGTAATTGCTAATATTTCAATTATACGCTCAAATGTAAGTAAAATTAATATCTTTCTATTTATCTATCACTTTTCGTCGTGTTACAGTTTACTATGTACTGTAATGTTCGACAACTTAAATCGATAAATAAAATATTATCTTACCACTAACATATCCAATTTAGGGCGACTTCGTGCAGTCTGCATTCTATAATTCTCTACGGCTTCAACTAGATCGTATATAAGTCCATTTGATAAGAGGTTATTTTAGGAGCCTTACAATTTTATTGGTTTTTTACATCCAATAACCCGTTTTTTTTTTAAAAGCTATAGCCCATACCACCCGGAGCAATGAAAGCGATAACGTGTAATCTCATAACTCAGCCTATTTATGACCAACTGCTATATAAGAAGAAGCTCCACAATAGCAGGGTATCTTTTACGATAGCCAGTGGCAAGACAGGGGGTGGTAAATTGTATTTGTACTTCATCACCACATGGATTTGTAGAACATTGTTAGTAGGAGATCTCATAATAAACTGGCAAAGAACTGTGACTAAATTTATAAATATAATCTGGTTAAATTTGGGATCTTCTTATCTGCTTCAATGCCTTACATTTATAATGAAAGCATTTTAAATTTAATTCTATCTTTTTCGTCTTTTCTTTAAAACAGTTTTTTGGATTTTGTAATAAGACTGAAGATAATATCGTTTTTTATTAAAGACAATAATTGTTTTGATTTTGGGTGTAACTTGTGTCTGCATAATGTATTTTTATAAATTCTCCTGCAATACGAGTCATATTTTCTTAGCGTAAAATTATTTAGAGTTGTGTTAATGTAATTATAATCATTGGATTTAGATCCAACGTCATTAACATGCGGTATAAACGAAATAGCAAGAGACTGCCATCAAATTTGTCCACCACAAACTTGTGAAAGTAGATACGCACTGTACAAATGTTCAAGTAATATTACTTGTGAACCTGGATGTGATTGTGTGTCTAATTATTTGAGAAATAATGATGGGATTTGCGTGCGAGCGGACCAATGTGATAATTGTGAGTATGAATTTTACTTTTAGATTACATAGATGGCATAGCGGTTTTGACCTATCGTGTGAAATATCGTGGGCTTCATTCCCACCCAGGAAAATACTTTGTACGATTTACAAATTGTTCTACCGAGTTAGAGTGTAATTTATGTCCGTTATTTGTATATTTCTAAAGTTACAGCGGCAATAACAAGATTATTTCGTTAGTATTAGTATTATAAAAAAACCTCAACAACGTATACAGGTTTTTTAAGGGATTTGTAAAAGCTAGCTGAGGAATCACTAGACGAATGGGAAGCAGTACTTTCCTAAGGAATAATTCTTATAACATTAACTATGATCGCCAATTTACATGTCAAGTGTAATGAATACGAGCATATCTATGCTTGGAGAAGCCTTTGTTTTATATTGAATAGATGAATGGATGGACGAATGGATGGATTCTAAACATTATAACCAAATCCTTGACGTCCGTGGCCATGCCTACTATATCGAATAACGTTCGACTTAAAAGTACATTACGCTAATAAATTTATTTATTTTTTATAAAATAAAACACAAATTTTATTAATTCAATGGTCTTACAACTCATAATATTCAAAAGAACAGTACAACATAAAAAAAATAATAGGCAAACAGTGACATCACAAAATATACACAAACACAATTAATTAAAAATACCCGTTTACAACTTGAAATTCAGAACGCATTACTCATTTAAGTTTTAACATTTTAATCCTTATACACATAAAAGTATGAAGTCTCTAGTATACGATCAATCGTCAAGGTAATAATACAACAATGTTATTGTATTTATATAGTTTACTATTTTATTTTATTAATTTTGTTGTGTTGGTAAATGGTAGTGAAAAGGAATCAGGTAAATTTGCTCAAATGTGCTCACAGTATCAAGTAATATTTGGCCATAATTTCTTTGTTAACTTTCAACGCAATTATATAAATAACTTAGATTAATTTATTATAAAGTTATGTTTACGTTAATAACCATCAGTATATGAATAAATTATTTGAAATAGATTAATCGCTTTATTGCTTATAGGTCGTTATGTATTTTATATTAGTGGACTATATTCTGGTTGTCGCTTAGCTATCCAGGCTGATATCAGGACTGGTTACGGCATCATAACCTTTTTAACCTGTTTATTCGAATTTGTTTCTTTTTATTCTTCAAACTGTGTACGTCCCACTGATGGCATCGAGATTCCATCACAATGGAGATAAAGGTGACTTGACGTTTCCCTCTTGTCAGATGCTTTGCCATAAATAGTGAATAATCATTGCTAATCATCATTGTCTTTATTGTCATCCCAGCTACAAAATGACCAAACTAAATATTTGTTATCGTAAAAATAAAATTAGATATGTTTTTGCTTGCCGTTTGGGTGATAGGGTTCAGAATATAATGTGTTGCTATAATTGCCACATCCTACTTATTAGATCCGCCTAAGAGAGTCCGGGCAGCAGGACTCTCATAATTAGATGGATAGTGGATTCTTACAAAAGAAATAATTTAATCACATGTTTTATCCATAATATAGTATATCCATAATATAGTATATAATTAAACTGCTCTTGTTTCAGCGCCCTCTTTACAATGTGGATTTAATGAGGTAGCAGTCAAATGTAGAACAATATGTCCGCCTCAAAACTGTGAGATATCATATACAGAATATGCTTGTGATAAGTACCAAAATATCTGTGAAGAAGGTTGTGATTGCCTACCAAATTATCTTCGCAACGCCAGCGGGATATGCATATTGAACGATGAGTGTCTTTGTAAGTATTATATTATATTTACATAATACGTTTTGCTCTTAAGAAAAAATAGAATAAGGAAGAATTTTTTCAAAGGTATATAAATATGTAAAGGTAGTTAATATAGATGTAATTGCTAATATTTCAATTATACGCTCAAATGTAAGTAGAATTAATATCCTTCTATTTCTTTCTTTTTATTTATCTATCACTTTTCGTCGTGTTACAGTTTACTATGTACTGTAATGTTCGACAACTTAAATCGATAAATAAAATATTATCTTACCACTAACATATCCAATTTAGGGCGACTTCGTGCAGTCTGCATTCTATAATTCTCTACGGCTTCAACTAGATCGTATATAAATCCATTTGATAAGAGGTTATTTTAGGAGCCTTACAATTTCATTGGTTTTTTACATCCAATAACCCGTTTTTTTTTTAAAAGCTATAGCCCATACCACCCGGAGCAATGAAAGCGATAACGTGTAATCTCATAACTCAGCCTATTTATGACCAACTGCTATATAAGAAGAGGCTCCACAATAGCAGGGTATCTTTTACGATAGCCATTGGCAAGACAGGGGGTGGTAAATTGTATTTGTACTTCATCACCACATGGATTTGTAGAACATTGTTAGTAGGAGATCTCATAACAAACTTGCAAAGAATTGTGACTAAATTTATAAATATAATCTGGTTAAATTTGGGATCTTCTTATCTGCTTCAATGCCTTACATTTATAATGAAAGCATTTTAAATTTAATTCTATCTTTTTCGTCCTTTGTTTAAAACTGTTTTTTGGATTTTTGTAATAAGACTGAAGATAATATCATTTTTTGATTAAAGATATCTTTCTTTTATTAAAGACAATAATTGTTTTGATTTTGGGTGTAACTTGTGTTCGCATAATGTGTTTTTGTAAATTCCCCTGCAATACAAGTCATATTTTCATAGCGCAAAATAATTTAGAGTTGTGTTAATGTAATTATAATATTTGGATTCAGATCCAACGTCATTGACATGCGGTATAAATGAAATAGCAAAAGACTGTCGTCAAGTATGTCCACCACAAACTTGTGAAAGTAGATACGCACTGTACAAATGTTCAAGTAATATAACTTGTGAACCTGGATGTGATTGCGTGTCTAATTATTTGAGAAATAATGATGGGATTTGCGTGCGAGCGGACCAATGTGATAATTGTGAGTATGAATTTTACTTTTAGATTACATAGATGGCATAGCGGTTTTGACCTATCGTGTGAAATATCGTGGGCTTCATTCCCACCCAGGAAAATACTTTGTATGATTTACAAATTGTTCTACCGAGTTAGAGTGTAATTTATATCCGTTATTTGTATATTTCTAAAGTTACAGCGGCAATACCAAGATTATTTCGTTAGTATTAGTATTATAAAAAAAACCTCCACAACGTATACAGGTTTTTTCAGGGATTTGTAAAAGCTAGCTGAGGAATCACTAGGCGAATGGGAAGCAGTACTTTCCTAAGGAATAATTCTTATAACATTAACTATGATCGCCAATTTACATGTCAAGTGTAATGAATACGAGCATATCTATGCTTGGAGAAGCCTTTGTTTTATATTGAATAGATGAATGGATGAACGAATGGATGGATTCTAAACATTATAACCAAATCCTTGACGTCCGTGGTCATGACTACTATATCGAATAACGTTCGACTTTAAAATACATTATGCTAATAAATTTAAATATTTATTTTTATAAAATAAATCACACATTTTATTAATTCAATGGTCTTACAACTCATAATATTCGAAAGAACAGTACAACATAAAAAAAATAATAAGCAAACAGTGACATCACAAAATATACACAAACACAATCAAATAAAAATACCCGTTTACAACTTGAAATTAAAAACGCATTACTCATCTGAGTTTTAACATTTTTATCCTTATACACCTAAAAGTATGAACACTCTAGTATACGATCAATCGTCAAGGTAACAATACAACAATGTTGTTGTATTTATATAGTTTACTATTTTATTTTATTAATTTTGTTGTGTTGGTAAAAGCGAGCGAAAACGAATCAGGTAAATTTGCTCAAATGTGCTCACAGTTTCAAGTAATATTTGGCCATAATTTCTTTGTTAACTTTCAACGCAATTATATAAATAACTTAGATTAATTTATTATAAAGCTATGTTTACGTTAATAACCATCAGTATATGAATAAATTATTTGAAATAGATTAATCGCTTTATTGCTTATAGGTCGTTATGTATTTTATATTAGTGGACTATATTCTGGTTGTCGCTTAGCTATCCAGGCTGATATCAGGACTTGTTACGGCATCATCACCTTTTTTAACCTGTTTATTCGAATTTGTTTCTTTTTATTCTTCAATCCGTATACGTCCCACTGATGGCATCGAGATTCCATAACAATGGAGATAAAGGTGACTTGGCGTTTCACTCTTGTCAGGTGCTTTGCCATAAATAGTGAATAATCATTGTTAATCATCATTAGGTATCTTTATCGTAATTCCAGCTACAACATGACAAAACGAAATATTTATTATATATGAAATAAAATTAGATATGTTTTGCTCCTCGTTTGGCGGTAGGGTTCAGAATCAAATGTATTGTTATAATCGCCACATCTTATTAGATCCGCCTTAGAGAGCCCGGGAAAGTGCTCTCCTAAGTCACTACGATCGCCAAACCGCCTGCCAAGTGTGGTGATTATAAATATACCCCTATTCGTAGGATAGGCTTGTTTATATACTTTTGTAAAAGATAGAAAGATAGATGAATTATGGATTCTTACAAATAAAATAAACTAATCACATGTTTTATTCATAATATAATATTAATTAAGATGGTCTTGTTTCAGCGCCCCCGTTGCAATGTGGATTTAATGAGGTAGCAGTCAAATGTAGAACAATATGTCCGCCACAGAACTGTGAGATATCATATACAGAATATGCTTGCGATAAGTACCAAAATATTTGTGAAAAAGGTTGTGATTGCCTGCCTAATTATCTTCGCAACGCCAGCGGGATATGCATATTGAATGATGATTGTCCTTGTAAGTATTATTTTATATTTATACTAGCTTTTGCCCGCGGCTTCGCCCGCGTAAAAGGTTACTTTCCTAAAGTTTTTGATCCCCTATTTTTATTTTTGACCGTCGGTAATACAGTGCAACGGTATTACAATACTCAGGGTTGGAACTTCATTACTGGACTGCTAGATGGCGTTGAAGAAGCTAGATCTTGAGATTTTTTGACAAACAATTTTTTTATTATTCATATAAAAATTTTGATTTTTTTTTTTAATAAAAAGTATCCTATGTTACTTTTAATACCTCCAAGAATATGTGCACAATGTTTCATGATGATCGGTTGAGTAGTTTTAACGTGAAAGCGTAACAAACAAACTTACATTGACATTTATATATTAGTAGGGATTTATATATATTGCGTTCTTAAGAAAAATAAAAAAAGAAATGAGAATTTTAGTAAAGGAAAACCAATCTTACAATTACATCCTCAAATGTTAGTAAAAGTAAAATACCCTTCTATTTCTTTCTATATTTATCTATTATATTTTCATCCTGTTACAATGTACTATATACTGCAAGGTGTTATAAGCCAGTCTGTGGTAACACATATACGCGCTATCCCTCATCAGTGACAGAGAGGGGGGCGTTTACGGACTCACCAGCTAGCTGAAGGCCGACCGGAATACGCACTAAAACCACAGCGTCCCCTGCCTTCGAGATGATGGTGACAGTCTCTCCCAAAGACCGCCGACAAAACGTGGCGCTAGGGCCCCCAGGCGGAGCATGCTTCCAGAGTGTGTCGTGCATCGTCTCCTAGCGCGCCACACTCGTGACATCCTGGGGCCCCTTCTCTTCCAATTCTGTGCAGGAAACCTTATCGAAGACCTCGTGCTGCCTGCATTCAACGATTCTCTATGGCTTTGACTAGATTGTAAATCTACCTGATGGGTTATCTTACGATATTCGTGATTGCTCAATGGGAGCCTTTAACTCCCATCGATATCGACTTTCGATTTTCTCGCTATCGTTTTAACTTTGGTTATATTGATTACATTCGTTATTTTATCACATAGTTAACAGAGAACTTGCTAGAGCTATTCGGCAATCCAGATCCCATTGCATTTAAACTTCCGATGATTTATTAGTGTCCTTTTTGTGGATAGACTATGAATCCGTCACATCTCGTCCAAATCATCTGGGACAGTAAAAGGGACCTTGTGCAACCCCATAACGTGCTGAGCATCATTATCAACTCACCTCATATATATGTCACTTAGGCTAGACTTTCCTATGCAATAGGAATTGACTTATTATCACACGCTGAACAGATGCGTTGGTATAGGTGTTTAAATAAAACCTTCTTTCTCTGGCATATATGTCATTTGCATGTTATATACACTGAAGGTCGAAGGAAGAATCTTAACTACAGTCAGTTTTGTGTTTTTAGTACTATTGTTTAATATCTTTGTGGTCAAAATATAATTCTGTTGTAATTAATATAGTGTTCAATGATTTTAGATCCAACGTCATTGAGATGCGGTGTAAACGAGATAGCAAGAGACTGCCGTCAAATTTGTCCACCACAGATATGCCAAAGTATGTACGCTCTGTACAAATGTTCAAGTAATATCACTTGTGAACCTGGATGTGATTGCGTGTCTAGTTATTTGAGAAATGACGATGGGATTTGCGTACGAACAAACCAATGTGATAAATGTGAGTATAAGTTTTACATTACACAAACGGCGTAGCGGTTGATATACCGAACTACTGTTCTAAGTGTCGTTGGTTCGATTACCCCAGAGGACAATACATTGAGTGATTTACAAATTGTTATTCTGTTGAGTTAGAGTGTAATTTGTGTTTTTTAATTTTATTTTTGTAAAATTACGGGCGTTAATAAGTAGATTTACTTAGTGTAAGGTGATATCCGGACGGATTTAGCGGGTAGACCGCTTCATAGCTTGCCGCAAAAAAAATGGAGTGTGATATAAAAAAAGCTAGTATGCTTTCGTTTTTTCATATATATTAATATCTGGATGATCGTTTCTTTTTAGTGGTTTTTCGTAAATATATTTAAATATTCAAAAGTAATTGATTAAGAAAAGAAAAAAAAACATTAAAATTAAAACGTAGAATTACAATAGAAAAGGTTAAACCAAGGGTGGAACCGGAGCTGTCTATATCAGACTAACTGAGATTTTCTACTGAGCTATGCCTACTCTTAATGACAGCGTCAAATTTGCCTTTATATTCTAATAATATATTTTCGTTCAACAGAAAATTATATTTTTTTACTTGGGGAAGCTTATGTCTAAATATGAACGTCGATAGATGAATGTTTCGAACACTTGCATGATCAGGGGAGTATAGTTCTTCCCTAACAAAACAATTTGTTTTGACATTAAAATAAATTATCATATACGATTCAATAATAATATTTCATTATTTTTTATATCATCAAGTGGGATCTACTCAAGCTAATAATGCTTGTTTAAAAAAAAAAGGATTACTTAACAAATTCTTTTTGCTCTAAAACAATAAAATGTATCAATTTAAACGGTATTGTAGTATAAAACGGTATTGTAGTAATTTATTTTACCTATTTCTTTCAAGAATTTAATTTAAAGATTATTTAGCAAAAAAAACACCTGTGCTTCAGATACAGATATTACAAACATTACTCTTACACAAGATGAAGCAGTTAATAAGAATATTTTAAATATATAAATGTTATCTAATTGATTTTTCTAAACATTGCTTCGAGAAAGAAAGATTTCAACGGTGATCCAAATGTAACCAAAGATTGTCCCAACTTTTGTCCACCAACTTGCGATGAACCTGATATAAACTACTCTTACCGAATTACAATAAGATTTAGTACAACAAAATATTTTAAAAATTTAAATGTTAACTTCTAAATATTATTTTAGTAAAAGAAACTTGCAACGGTGATCCAAATGCAATAGTCAATGAATGCCCCAGTTCCTGTCCACCGACTTGCGACGAACCTGACACTAGCGATAAAATTTGTATCGCCGCCTGTGATCCAAGTGGTTGTGTATGTAAGCCTGGATATATTTTGACCAAGAAAGGAGGTTTATGTGTTAAACAAGAAGAGTGTCCAGGTAAGTTTCCAATAAGTGGTGTATATTTTAGTAAATTATTAGTATTGACTTTCAAATTACTGAAATTTAGCATTTAATATGCTTAATTATTTATAAAAACCCGATTACCAAGCGAAAAATGATGTCACAAGCGGGATTCGAACCCGCACCAATTGGGGTCCAGCCCAATCGTACTGCCACTTACACCACCGTGAACCATTGTAGGACATTCAAATCTCGCTTCGTATCATATTTACGTCTTTAAGGTGACGTGCGCCATCTACCCGACAATGTTTACACATTTTAGACTTAATACTCCAGACTTTGCAGTTAGAATTATATTAAACGATGACACAACCTTGTTATTCAAATTACTGATATTGACTTTTGAGTATATTTTATCATTAATGGCAGGGTCTGATATTTAGAGGAATCTTTAACTCTTATGTGTGCACCTTTAATTAACTTTTGCTATTAGGTAAATCACACAACTATTAAAATAGTTATTCAAAATATTTTAAGGATGTAAATACTTTCCGTGTTTTGATAGAGGGCAAACTTCAAATAACATCCTATGCCAATTCATATCCATCATGGTGTAGTAGGTTAATTTCCCTCCCAAATGGAGCAATCCCAAGACCAATAGAGGAATATGTGTAGACTGAAGTGATGAAAAGATATCAAGGTCTTATTTAGATTTCAAATTTTAGTTTCAGGTAAAGAATCTTGCAATGGTGATCCAAATGCAATATTCAATGAATGCCCCAGTTCCTGTCCACCGACTTGCGACGAACCTGACACTAGCAATATATTTTGTATTGCCGCTTGTGATCCAAGTCGTTGTGTATGTAAGCCTGGATATATTTTGACCAAAAATGGAGGTTTATGTGTTAAACAAGAAGACTGTCGAGGTAAGTCGCCAATTAGCGATGTATAAGTTTGTAAAGGTATTGACTTTTGTGTGTGTTTTGTCATTAATAGTAGGGTACGATATTGCGGAGTTTCTTTAACTCTTATTTGTGCTCTTCTTACTATTAAAACCACACAATTATTAAAATAATTATTCAAAATATTTTAAGCATGTAAATCTTTCCGTGTGTTGACGGAGGGCAAACTGCGCATAAAATCCTATGCCAATCCATCTGTGCATCGTGGTATAGTAGGTTAATAACCTTCTCATGTGGAGTAAGCCCAAGCCTTAGAGTGGTGCGTAAGTGGGCGGAACAGTAGTACGTATGGTGGCAAGTATAGTGAGGCGTGTCGGAGAGGAGACGCTGACGCACTCTGCCGCCCGCGCATTGCGTTTGATACCGCCTTAGCCCAGATCGCGGGTGGATGGACCGAGGATTAGTGCGACACCCGTAGTGAGGCCGACCGCGTGAGGACGATGCCTCGGCAACACTGATGTTTATTGTCGGGGCATCGATGGAGATGATACTCGAAAGGATAACTCGTCGGGCCGGCCACGGATGTGAAGAAAGCAGTACCAGTGATCGGCCCGATTACCATGGAGGACGGAATACGGTGGATTATGGGGACACACGCTGCTCTTCTATCGCCCTCGACGGTATAGACCGGGTATGTCCAGATCATAGCCGACCAAAAAAAAAACAAACCGTGGTACGTATGCGGTGAATATATACTGATGAAAAGACATCGAAGTCTTATTTAGATCTCAGTTTTCTTTTTGTTTCAGTTAAAGGATCTTGCAACGGTGATCCAAATGCAATATCTAAGGAATGTCCCAGCTCCTGTCCACCAACTTGCGACGAACCTGACACTAGCGATAAAATTTGTATCGCCGCCTGTGATCCAAGTGGTTGTGTATGTAAGCCTGGATATATTTTGAGCAAAAATGGAGGTTTATGTGTTAAACAAGAAGAATGTCCTGGTAAGTTTCTAATAAGCGATGTATAAGTTTGTAAACTGTTGACATTGACTTTTGAGTATGTTGTTATTATATTAATGGCAGGTTCGATATTGAATCTTTAACTATTAGTTGTACCCTTCTCATTGAATAATTCTTACTATTAGATGAACTGCAAAACTCAGTAATAGGTAGTGAATGTAGCACGCTATAACGAATAGAAATATTAAGCAAATCCTCACCCACGAGGAGTTGGATGATCGTAAACAATTCTTAAGGCACTTACAAACGTTGCCAGGACCTAACATCCCTGAATCTTTTATGGCTACGTTGTAGTCAAGCAAATTACCGACTAACAACGAGATCGTAGTAGTCTACTACATTACGCTGCATATACAGAAGAACATAGGGTTTGGTTCTGGTTCTACTACTAGCCAAACACTAGCACACATATAGGCAAATTGATGCACAAGACAGTCTAGATGAGTTTAAATCCATAGCCTGTCAGGAAAAAGGTTAGTCTTTTAATACAGTGTTTCTATTACATTAATCCTTTAATGTTTCCCGTGTGGTGACGGAGTAAGAATTCACCATCCCCTATCTTACCCGTGGATGAGTGAGGTGTAAGAGACGACTAAGGGATATAAAAAGCATATAACATCTATGCAAGAAAAGGAAAACTCAAAACAAAACCCTATACCAACACGTCTGACTAGCGTGGTATAGTAGGTCAATTTCCCTCTCATTATAGAATAGGCTCAAGCTCAACAGTGGGACATATATGAACTGAGATGATGATGAATCCTTTAATCCTTACTAATATTATAAATGCGAAAGTAACTCTGTCTGTCTGTCACACTTTCACGCCAAAACTACTGAACCGATCTAAATGAAATTTGGCACACAGATAGTTTAGAGCCTGATAAAGGACATAAGCTACTTTTTAATGCAAAAAAGGGTTGTAAAGGGGGATGAAAAGTTGTAAGGAAGTATCGTCATTTTTAAAGCCAGAAGCTTGAAACTTATTTTTAGGCTATTGATAAATATAAGTAAACATAACATTAACATTTTGTAAAAAACTTACCCTTAAGGGATAAAAAAAATAGAGGATGAAAAACTTTAGGAAAGTAAACTTTTACGCTGGCGAAGCCGCGGGCAGAAGCTAGTAATTAATATATATTAAATTTATAATCTTTCATATTTTTCAGTCCATTAATATAGAACTTAATTAAAATAAAGCGTACTTTCAAATTAGTCTACGAACAAATAGACGTTATCAGTAGAACTGGTTATCCACATCAATGAACGGGATTAGACGATTTCGTTTGTTGTTAGTATTTAATTTGGTTGTGGACTGTTAAGCGGTTTGTGACGTTTTTGATAACGGTATTGCGACAGGCTTATTTAAATTCAGTTGGCAAATGTGGATTATAATATTAAAAAGGGTAATAAAATAAAAGATTAATGAAATCTATTTGTTATTTTTTTTTATTATTGCTCATGGTGGCAAACGAGCAAGCAGCACACCTGATGGTAAGTGTCACTGCCGCCCATGGACTTTTGCAATATCAAGGGTATACTTTAGGCTGCTGCCTACCAATAAAATCCCCAAACCCACCCAGTTGGACTTCCGGCTCTCTCGCTCACCGAACGAAGCGCAATAGCACATTGCCATTACTCAGACGTCAATCTTCTGCGAGAGTGTGGTAATACCCCGGACGGACCGGCCCGCGGCTGCAGACAGAAAACTGTCAACAAGGTGGTCCTACCACTTGTAAAACTATATAGTATTTACTATAGATTTAAATTAGGGATATCAGAGTAAATTCTTTTAGTCTTCTTTTGAGCGACGACAAAAAGAATTAGATATATTTTCATTCTTTTTTATAAAAGTAAAAACATATATATCACACTTATTTATAAGCCAAAAAAATTGATAAAAATTTTATAGAAAGCCTATAAGAACTGCTTAATAAATGGGTATAAAAATTTAAATTAAATAAATAAGTACGTACCGTAGACCCACGCGGTTTGACCTTTTTCATGCTAGCGCAGAGCTGTCAATGTACGTACCAACTTTGATAGTCACTTGCGCTTTTATGTCACGTAGAATTCACTCGTAGCCGTCAAAATTTGTAACTTAAACTATAGTCTGTCTAATCTAAGAAGTGCACTATGACAGCTGTCTGAGTAAGTTGTCTAGGTATGTGAACCAAATAATCGCTATCGAAAATATCCGATTTTACTGAGAAATCGATATTGATTCTTTATAATTAATAATCGGTTTATTTTTTATTTTTCAAAAAGGTGATGAATAAATTTAATTAAGTGCTAAATTAGCACTAAACAAATTTAATTATTTCAGCATAGAATCTATTCATCATATTTAGTAGGATTAGGTTAATTAAAAACAAGAACTGGATTTGAAAATGGCTATTTATTAAGAATTACTACTATTACTTGAATTATCAGCGTCGCGAACATTAATAATTATTTCCTCATCAATCAAAGTGTCGAAATGTACATCTCTGTCAAAATCTCTATTCGATTAATTGCATTATTCTAATATTTTTACCGATTATTTGGATAATCGTGAATTGGAAGTTGTCAAGCACTACTGTATAGAACGTGATGACGTGACATTGTTAGGTCGTCAATGACAATTACTATTTACCATGTTATTTTTATTTTAAATAATTTTTACGAGTTTCAACATTAGATTATTGTACAAGAAAGTCACCCGCAATGTTAATTATGTAAATAACTTAATAGTTGTTTAAAATTTCAGATTTAGTGTTTACAATCATGTGTATACGTTTGACCGAGGTTATTGTGTATTAAAAAATGCAAAACGTCAAAATGCACTTCTTAGATTAGATGAACTATAGATAGTTTAATCTAGATAGTTCTTAAACTAGATAATCCTCTGTTAGTCATGTTGAATAGATATTCAACATAACTTATAGAAGACTTAGTTAAGCAGAGTTTAACGAAGCAACTAAAACTAGCAGAGTATTGACTAAAAATGTGATATATTACATTCATACCGTTCCCTATGGTGACGGAGTTAGAATACAATTCACCATCCCCTATCTTGCCCGTGGGTGATCGTAAGAGACGACTAAGGGATATAAAACGCATATAACATCTATGGGAGAGAAGAAAAACTCGAAACAAAACCCTATACCAACACGTCTGACCAGCGTGTTATAGTAGGTCAATTTCCCTCCCATTACGGAGGAGGCTCGAGCCCAACAGTGGGACATAACTGAGCTGTGATGATGATGATACATTCATACATTATTTACTAACATTGAAGAATAATAAATATAAGCTGTATAATGTTTTACGTCAGCTTTCTAACAGGTATGAGCTATTATCGCCGGTTCTAATGGCTTAAGGTTTATTCACACATAACAGGGGCATGGCCGAGACATATTAGGGCCATGATTATGTATTATGCCATGATTATGTGTCATATCAAAAATTTTCAAATTTTCTACTGGCGTTAGGGACACGATAAAGTCGTAAACATGCCACAGTTTTCATTTTATCTACTTTCCATTCAGTCAACGTTTTAAATTGGAATCATGTTTGCAAAACTATATGAACAATTCATTATTTATATTATTTAAGTAAAAACATCGATGTGAAGTAGAAATATCGGTACACCAAACGGAGTCCACGCAGGCACGAAAGTTCGCCTCCGGCGCGGACCCGGTGCGCGTTTAAATGAGTGTGTGCGAAATCCAGGCGTTGACATCATTCACGTCGCGCCGTTGATGTGGCGCCCTATGATTATACCAATAACGTGATTTCCAAAACACAACTTTAATACTTATCGATGTGGTGATGGAGTAAAATGCAGTTTACTACCCTGTGAAGACGACTAAGGGATATGAAATGTATATAACATCAAAGCAGAGATAAACACTCGAAATAAAATCTAATACCAACCCGTCCATTCCCTCTATTAATGAGAAGGGTACAAGTAGTGGGGCGTATATAAGCTGATATAAGAATGATTTATTTATTTATAAATAAATAAGAAAATTACAGTATGAATGTTGAACGCTAAGAGAAGACCGAAGAAAATATGAATGGATTGCGTAAAGCATGATATGAATAGAAAGGGAGTGAACGCAGAGATGACATCGGTTAGGATTGAATGGAAGAAAAGGACATATTGCATCGACCCCAAGTAATTGGGATAAGAGTAGCATCATTAGATGGTGATGAAGAATGATTTATTTATATAAGGCATCATCATCATCTACAACATAAACACAAACATGTGCTAATAACTTTCCAGTGGGTTAAGAGTAGTGTTTATATCAATTACAGACGTGCACAACATTAAAGAATATATTGATCATCTCAGCTCATACATGTCCCATTGTTGGGCTCGAGCCTCCTCCATAGTGGGAGGACAATTGACCTACTATACCACGCTGGTCAGACGTGTTGGTATAGGGTTTTGTTTCGAGTTTTCCTTCTCTCGCGATGTTATATGCGTTTTATATCCCTTAGTCGTCTCGTACCATCACCCACGGATAAGATAGGGGGTGGTCAGACGTATCAGTATAGGATAGGGTTTCAAATCTCTTCTTTTAATGCTATATGTCTATTATATCCCTTAATCACCTTTTATGATATCAACGGGCTTAATGGAGGATGATAAATTGTATTCCGTCATAACATGAAAAATAAAATAATATAAAAATAATTCAAAGCAAAAATATTTTATTAATTTAAATTTTCAGAAATGCTCCAAATCCTGTTTCCATTACTGATAATGGAAGTGATAAGTTATTTTATTTATAACCTACGATACGAAAAAACCAGCTTGTGTATTCATATGTATGCATAAACATTTTAAGGTTGTATTATGAAAAAAAGAACATAACATACAGTATATTAAAGATACCAGTTTAGAACTCGTAACTGGAATGACGCATACTTCCAAGTCAATATTTATCCTCATGTGTTTAATACAAAGTCAGTTTTATACAAGAAATCATTGAGATAGCAATTCTAAAATGATATTATTTCTTTATATATTTACTTTTTGTTTTGTTAAGTTTGTTGTCACAGAAAGTGTGGATAAAAACAACTCAGGTAAAGAAGACTTTGTATTTAGATCATAAAACACGCGTTATATAAAATGAAAATACGCCTTGGTTACTTAATTTCTAAGAGTTGCTTTACTAGTAAGATAGAATATACATATATGTAGTATGTTCTTTGGTTACACCCTCTGTCAAATCTGTTAAACATAGTATTATAGATAAAATTCCCTCCAAGAGGAGACCCGTGAGATCCGACGTATTCATATCATCATCTTTTCTTTCTCTTATGCCAATTACTTGAGGTCGACGCAATATATATTCCTCTTCCTACATATTGCAAAAGTTATTGGCAATAATTTTGTGATCGGCCGTCTGCTTAATGTTAACCCTCCTTAGGAATGTAATTATTGACTAAATGGCATCAGGCTTAAGTCGATATAAAGCTTTTAGTTCTCTTTTACGAAATTCACGAGCATAGTAAGGGTTGGTAGTATTCGTATGGGCTACCACACTGCGTATCCGACGTACTTATATACATATATGGGTAGAAAAAGAATAAGAACCATTATAAACTTTAACTCGATGTTTTTGCTTCATGCTTGAATCAAGTACCTAATCGTTACACATATAACTTAGAAATGTAAGAGGCACGTAGGTGCATTGCAAAACCAATACTGGTCTAACCATTACGTCATTGCTATTTTTGAAATATTTTGAGTATTTAAATTGATATTATCAGCTTCATCCGTTCACCTACCTATTAACATCCACCCTAAAACGTAGGATTCCCCAAGAACAATTGATGATGGAATAATTCTATAATTGCAACAGTAGTATTATGATTTATAGTTAATATTATGACCTTCGTAAGTCTTTCTTTAACTGACTTTAACAGCTCCTACAGAAAAGTAAGGGGGGTGAAGACACATTATAGTCTTAACTCATTACTCCACGAAGACAAAATTGTCATCACCATTATCATCATCATCTCAGTCTATATACGTTCTACTGCTGGCCTCAAAATAGCAGAGATATTTACCTATTATAAAGCGGTAGTCAGACGTCAGTGTTTTACATCCAGTTTTCCTTCACTACATATATTTTATATATTCATTATATCCCCTAGTTGTCTTTTATCACAACCATGAACAAGATACAGGGTGGTAAATTGATTTTTTATTTATATTTTCTTTTTTATATTCTTACTACGTTACTGCACGGGAATAAATGATAGTCATTTATGGTTATTTAATTGAAAAATCTGTTTCTAGGTAAAGTAGCACAAACTTGCTCTATTCCTAAAGAATGTCGCCGAACTTGTAGTTCGCCAAATCCAGCGAAATGTTCCTATACACCAGCGAAGGTCAACATAGAAGGATGTAACTGCAAGGAAGGTTACTTACTTTCTGAAATTGATGGAAGCTGCATCACAGTACAGGAATGTCCTGGTAAGTAATTAGTAACGTTATATGAGAGCTATTTTTGTATGGGACTGAATGCTGCGTACAAGAATCATCTCAAGAGATATCAAACTTGTGCGTTTACTTTCTGATTATCTAATGTATATATTTCAAAAATAAATTAATTCTTAGAAAAAATCATCGTATTTTTCAATTTGTGAAAAATTTAAGATGCTTTCATTATTTGAAACTAAATATTTTATTAAAACTAAACTATTTTTTTACAAAAACAACGTCAAGCAAAGCGTACACCCAAGTGAAGAACTCTACGAGATTTGTTATTGATCAATACAAAAATGTAAAGATAAATATTTTGTCGTGCTTTTCTTTGTTTTTACTAACCTAATAGTAAGAAAATTTAGACCACGTGGTCGCGTTTCAGTCCAATGGCTTGAGTTGTTTTTTTTAATTTAGTAAACTGTCATAACATATCGTTATTAGAACGAAGTTCCTTATATAGTTTGAATAAAATAATGTTAATATGTAATTTTAGTATCGGTATGGACAGTGTAACCGTGTGTGATATACGCACATGGCCACACTGTCCGTCCGGGGTAGTACCACACTCTCGCAGAAAATCGACGGCAATGTGCTGCTGTGATTCTTTTAGGTGAGCGAGAGATTCGGAAGCCCAATTTTCTGGGTGGGTTTGGGATTTTTATTAGTAGGCGGACTAGCTATACTCCTGGTATAGCAAAGGACCATGGGCGGCGGTAATGCTTACCGTCAGTTGTGCTGCTTGCTCGTTTGTCACCAAGAGCCATACAAAAAAAAGATATAACATTTAATTTATTTTATCTTCTTCCAGCTGAAAAAGGTTGTAATGGCGATATTCACGCTATTCCGAAACTTTGTCCTATTTTCTGCCGAGCCACTTGCCAGTCACCAGATGTAACAACGTGTAATGCAACATGCGAACCTGTAGGTTGTGAATGTCAACCTGGTTATTTGCTTTCTAATGAAACTGGGAAGTGTATTTTACCTAGCGAATGTCCGGGTAAGTCATTGGGATTTTTTTTGTGTTTGATTAACTTCTCAGAAGGCATAGTGGTCTAAGTAACAGTATCCCTTCCAAGGGTCATGCGTTCGATTTCCACAGAAGACAATCTTATTTATTTTTTATTCTTAGTATCTTGCAGTAAAGAATTAATTCTTGCACAACTTATAAACATTTACATGATAGAACTTAACTTAACATATGTTTGTAATTAATTAATGGAAAAATGTAATTAATGGAAACCATTTACAACTAGACTTAGAACTTATATGGGTATCGAAATGACGATACTTGTCATGGTAGGTTGATATTTTAACCACTACGCTCTATGCAGCCATTTTTATCTAAGAAATAAAACAAAATTATTGTAAATTGAAAAAAATAAACCATGATATTGATAGCTAAATTAAGTAAATAATCCCATAATTGCATAAAAATCCACACATACAACTTTATTATTATTATTTATTATTTCTAACTTTTTATTTTTTTCTGCAGACTTTTTTTGATTATTATTAAATTATATTTATTTCCTGACATAACATACTGATTTGACTGTTCTGAAAAAT
Source organism: Lymantria monacha (assembly GCA_905163515.2). Taxonomy (NCBI): domain Eukaryota; kingdom Metazoa; phylum Arthropoda; class Insecta; order Lepidoptera; family Erebidae; genus Lymantria; species Lymantria monacha. The sequence continues at coordinate 23,450,802 of LR991091.1, forward strand.
ATCGTAACGTCACCTACCGGGGCCAATTGTTAATTCAAACCATTCTTGAATCCACATGCTATATGCATATAGAAGATATGAACAGTCGAATAAAAATACTGATTTTAACTATTATTTTATTTATTTTAGGTGGAAATCCATGCCCTGTTAATGCGGAATTCCGTGCATGCAAGTATGTATGCCCGCAAAATTATTGTCCAGAAAATGATTATACGGACAGAATTGCTTGCGATCCAATACCTTATTGTATACCAGGGTGTGTTTGCAAACTTAACTATAGAATGCTCAGCTATGAAGATACTACATGTGTGGTTGCCTCAGAGTGTCGTAAGTATTAAGATATATTCATTTATCAATCTATGTACGTCTGCCTTGAACACAAGTCTTTTAATGTCACCACAACGCTTGGCATATAGATTTTCGATCGTAGTTGACGTTAAAAAAATCTCAAAAGAGTGCTATTATACCTATATTTTTCTCCCACGAAAAAGTAAGGTTTGCTTTTGTTCATCATCTCAGCTCATATATGTCCCTTAGCTAGGCATGAGCCTCCTCGGAAAGAGATGGCAAATGACTTATTATACCACGCTTGTCAGATGTGTTAGTATAGCGTTTATTTTGAGCTTTCCCTCTTTTGCACATATGTTAAATGCATATTATATCCCTTAGTCGTCTTTGCCGGGCAAGAAAGGGATGGTGAATTGTATTCTTACTCTACCACCAAATGGACAAACTTAAAGGGGAAATTATAAAGATAATTAATATTATTACTGAGATTTAGCATTTAAAATGGTAAATTACTTATAAAAAACTCGGTTAAGAGCGAAACATTATTGTCACACGAAGTTTTTATAACACATGTATTTATCTTTTCTTTCTTTACAGCTTATATAATTTCCACTGTCTGGCGACAGCACAGCGTTAGATAACGGGAGGACAGTCCTCCCGTGACAATGAACGCTGTTAAATCAAATACAAACTTAACAGAATCCGTAATAATAGTTTTATTTCAAATATAAGACGCGCGTAAACATCTAAAATCATTATATTATCTGTATGGTGAAAATGCAATTTACCACACTATTTCTTGCCAAAAGGCAATTAAGGGATATTTTATGCAGATACAATCTATACCAGAGAAGGCCAACTTTGTATATAACTCTATATCAATCGATTGATATAGAGTGCTGAGTCAATTTTTTACTACTGCGGAAGAGGCTCGAAAACAATCATCCATATATGACATGGGAAGAACTTCTTCTTCCCATGTCATATATGGATGACTAATCTAACAAAAGCCTAAATAGTTGTATTACATGTATTTCGTATTATAAGGTTCGTAAATGTGATCGAAATTGCGACAGCATACATAAGTTTATAAATTATTGCAGCACCAGTGAATTGTACCAGGCCTAACGAAGTATGGGATGGATGTCCATCAGAGTGTTTCTCAGGAAATTGCGGGGACAGAGCATATCAAGACACTGTTTGCAATACTTTCGTATTGAATTGTCAGCCTAAATGCGTCTGCAAAAGAGACACTTTTAGGAATGCTAGCGACATTTGCGTCCCAGCTTCCGAATGTCGTGAGTATTTTTGTTTTTAATTTTTTTATTTTTGATCTCAAAATTATCCGTCCCATTTAATAAATTAATGCTTAATGTAATATCATCATTCTCCTACGTTTATCCCAATTACATGGGGTCAATACAATATGTACTCTTCTTTTATAGTACATATTATAAAAGTTATTGGCAATAGTTTTATGACCGGCCGCCTGCCATACGTCAACCCTCCTTGGGAATGTAATTATTGACCAAACGGCATCAGGTGGAGTTGGCCCAGGTCGTTATAAGACTCTTAGTCGTCTTTTACGACATCCACGAGCAAAGTAAGGATTGGTAGTATTCGTAGCCGCTACCACACAGCACAAGCTGTGCTGCAATGTAATAGATAAGAGAAAAAAAAAATCAAAACAGAATTATATATTGAAACACAAAACTATAGACTAGTCAATGTACTAAAGTAGGTTAATTTTTAGTTTTACCTTTAAAATTCGTGTCCAACAGCTTTTAGTTTAAATGCTTACAAAAAAAAAAGAAAAACGGAAAAGAAGACGCTTATAAGAAAAAAAAGTATCATCATCATCACAGCCCATATATGTCCTACTATTGGGTTCGGGCCTCCTCCGTAATGGGAGTGCAATTAACCTACTATACCACGCTGGTCAGACGTGTTGGTATAGGGTTTTGTTTCGAGTTTTCCTTCTCTTGCATAGATGTTATACGCGTTTTATATCCCTTTGTCGTCTCTTACGATCACCCACGGGTAAGATAGGGGGTGGTGAATTGTATTCTTACGCCGTCACCACACGGATATAAAAAAAAGTATATCAAAGAGAAAATATTAACAACAAAACAATATATTAACGTATATGTATTATTTTCAGCTACAGAATAATGCAGCATACCTTTCGATGCCTAGTCTCGTGAAGCCTCGTTCTGAAGCCTCAACATGTCTCAGAGAAGGCTGCAAACATATAAATACCAACAGTTAATATGAATATATTTTAATAAATAATTGTTAGCTTCGATGAAATTGTAGAAAGACACATTTTAAAAAATGGAATTTTCGTTCCAGCATGCAATAACATAAAATTATATTAAATAATACTTCGATGTAATATAATTTTACGTACGTTAAATACATTTTATAATTTAATAAAAGTTTCTTAAAAGAATATATAGAATAATTTAATGGTAAACATTTTATTCATTTCGAACTACGTGTTAAAATTATTTATTAAGTCTTATAGCCTGTGTAAAATATACATAATTATATATCAAAATTTATAATAATGTAGTTAAAATTAGCTTCAATAATAATCACAAAGGAGTGAAGAGTTTCCATCTTGATCTCTAATAAGAAATAAACAAAACACTTAGCTTAAAATATATATTTATTATTAACATTCTATCTTTCACATGGCATATTATGGATTACGAATGTTCGCCTAGGCTGACTGTTAGATCTTTAAACCACACACCACAAGTAACAGTACACAAGAACAACCCTTGTAGGGTATAAATTCCCTTAAGAGTATTGTGACAAAAAAGGAAAATACAACTTTAATTACAGCGAAAGCTACTACTAGTTAGACAACAAGAAGATAAGTTGTGCTGACCTTAAATTTTGGGATAAGGAAAATGTTTAATCTTGGGTTCTATGAATTACTTCGCCAATGTATGTAACTCAACTAAATAATCGGTGTTACTTTACTAACTATTATTGGTTCTTACCCAACTTATTTGTTTGCTCAGGCCGAGTTTTTATATCATTCTGATAATCGGTTTTCTACATGTGTGTCTAAGTTAATCGTATTTGTCTAATAACTATACCTGAATTTGTGTAAGATGTCATTTAACATCTTCTTTTCTTTGCTGCTTTATAGGTGGATACTATTATTAAAACAGAAAACCTATTTCGTTTGAAAAGTTAAAAAAAAATACAAAGAGTGCGTGGGCGTATGAACTTGAATGAAAATTTGTTTATTGTTTTCGCGTAATTTACAGAAAAGTACTACATAAATCATGACAAAAATAGCAATTTAAAGCTACGTCTATTCACCGAAAGAGAAATAATTTTCAATATTACTCGGCCGTCAATTGCTTTATTTCAGGCCGAGAGAGTAATGGACTATTTTACCGTAGTCTAAACAATCCTAAATCGAAAAATGTTTTGGTACGACTTTATTATTACTGTCGTTATAAAAAGCAACTTTGTTTTGGATTAGATTATATAATAATCTATTAATAAAATAAAAGTTTAAGATAATCATGTTTCTTATAAGCATGTTTCTTACTATTCAGAAAAATAATGTAGTATGAATTTTACTACCTTTTGTTTTAGTAAACACAGTAATATAAGTCACATACATTTATAAAGATATTATAATTGTTGACCAAACGGCATCAGGTGGTGTTGGCCCAGATCAATTTGGAGCTCTTAGTCGTCTTTTACGATATCCACGAACAAAGTAAGGGTTGGTAGTATTCGTAACCGCTACCACACAGCTTCTATATATACACACACATACGTACGTCTCTCTCTTGACCCTACAGTAATGTATGAAACTGTCTCTCTCTCTATCTATCTTCACTAACTATAACGTGTACGTGAAGAAGTTTTTTCCTAAACTGTCTTTATTCATAAACTTATGATTTACAAAAAGTTAAAGTTTTCAGTTAACATAGAGAAATGTGTATCTACATTAGGGTGTCCGTTATTTCCCAAATTGGGTTTTGTTCTGCAAACGCCTGTCAAATTTTTAGGTTATGACCTAAAAAAAATATCAGACCCAAATCAGCCCCTAATATTTACATTAACCCGTGCCTAAATCATAATACATTTCCCATTTAAATAACATGGGATTTTCGCACTTTTTGCAGTTAATTTTTTTCCACTGAAACAAATGTAGCTAAAAATACTCAAACAGCTATTTCTTGTAGGAAATTTAACGCTCTACAAAAAAGATCTGAATGCGTTTTTCGATAAAATTTACCGTTTAAAAGATATTCAAGAATAAACTTGTATTCATATTTTAATTCATCGTTTTTTTTAATTTTCACTATAATTTTTATTTATATCAAACTAAATGCATACAGATAGATAATAAAATAAATAAATACAAGATTTAGATCTAAAATAAAATATATTATTGCTTTTAAATAGTATCGATACTTATTATACAGTTTTTCGACTTTTTTCACACATCTTGAAACAATTTGTATTTCAATTCCAGCTCTATACCAGAATTTAGTCACTTCTCCTATAACGAATTGACAACTTGCTGGAAGTGTTTATTTTGCTTCTCTTGTTTGATAAAATAACAATTGTAGTACTTGTTTGTTAGTTGGTAATTTATTGCCACTGATTGTTTCAGTTGGTTCTCCCAAAACATTAGATTTCTGAGGCTCACAGAAGTATTAATTTTTTTTTTTTTGGAAAATTATATTAAACAGTATTTCTGCTGAATGAGTTCGCAATAATAAAGTTTATTTAATAAATAAACACTTCACCGAGAGGTTATAGACTCAAATGACATGAAGTTCTCTCAGGTTGCTCACAGATGGTGTTAGATTATAAGACGAATAAATTTAAAATGTGATTGCGTTTAGCTTTTTGCTTAATTGCCTTAAATTCAAAAATTTTAAACAAAAGAATATTATTTAAATACTTCAATTTATGTAAAAGTACGTTAATATACGGCCTCTTAGAGTGTCTCCATAATTTTATAACAAACAAAAAGCGATAGTAAATAAAAAATAGAAAAATGATGAATTAAAATATGAATACAAGTTTATTGTCGAATAACTTTTAAACGGTAAATTTTATCGAAAAAAGCATTCAGATCTTTTTTGTAGAGCGTTAAATTTCCTACAAGAAATAGCTGTTTAAGTATTTTTAGCTACATTTGTTTCAGTGGAAAAAAATTAACTGCAAAAAGTGCGAAAATCCCATGTTATTTAAATGGGAAATGTATTATGATTTAGGCACGGGTTAATGTAAATATTAAGGGCTGATTTGGGTCTGATATTTTTTTTTAGGTAATAACCTAAAAATTTGACGGGCGTTTGCAGAACAAAACCCAATTTGGGAAATAACGGACACCCTAATCTACATAGAGCAGCCGTTGTATACAAACCTCATTCGCTTTATTTCCATTTAATGGAATCAGCATGGCATAACATATTTTTTCTTCAAGAAACTCCTATCAGTTGTCATTTGTGCGTTTATTTACAATTTATCTATTTTTTCTTTGACATTCTTTCATTTTACGGACAATTTTCAATTTACGGACGATAATTTTACGTAATAACCTCATAAAAAACATTGATGATAAATTGCATACTTTTATGAATTGAATAAACATAAACAATGGAAACATATTAACTTTTCACTTCACTTTATAAACAGTTCACGTTAAATTCTTAAAATGCAAGAACTTTTAGGCCAATCGTGATTCTCTATAGCTTGTTCTGCGTTTTCGCTTGCACGCTCGGTTCAGGCAGAACGTGGCACTTTTTCGTGCGTGTAGTCGGTGTTTATCGATTTATAAGACGTTATCACGTAAACAATATGGATAAATTTTGACTTTTTAAAACTATAATTTGTATTTACTAGAGTGAAAATACTGAAGCAGATAATAAGTAAACAAATATTATGTAGATTGAGCACTACACGAATCCAAGAATATCTCTTAAATATGCAGATTTACTCACGATGTTTATCTTTGCAATATTCAAGAATTATGTTTAAGCTTGAACTTAGGTATCTTGAAGTATAGTTTACCCACCGTGACTTTACATAAATAAACAGTACAAATCTATATTCAGTTACAACCTTTGAAGTATAATAACAGTTATGACCTTTAAGCTATTCTTTTTATAACAATTGTTGACGTTTACGCATGAATTACGTTATTAAGTAATTTCATTCCGTCTCAGCTTTTGTTTATACTACGAAATACACTTCGGAAATTTTCAATTTCATCATCATCATCATCATTATTACAGCCTATCGCCGTCCACTGCTGGACGTAGGCCTCCCTCATGTTACGCCACAGAGTGCAGTCCTTTCTTCCCCAGCGGTTGTCGGTTCTTGCTCATTGCCACTTAAGCGTGGTAATTCTTCGTGCTATGTCGGTTACACCCGTTCTTCTATGGATTGCCGTATTTCAGATTCTATATCGCAGAGAAATACTGAGCATAGCCCGCTTCTTAGCACTCTGAGCGACTTTTGAGCTTGGTTATGAGGCCTACATTTAGGGACCACGTTTCCGTACCATATGTCATCATATTTTTACATACATACATATCATCACGCCATATCCCGTGTAGGGTAGGCAGAGAGAACAGAGTGCCAGAGAACTCTATGTCTGCATACTTCACTCGCTTCCTCAACATTCATAATTCTCTTTATACATGCTCGCCTCGCTCGGTTTCGGAGACTCTTGACTCCACCTACCTTTAGTACGTGACCAATTTGGTCTAGCTAGGTGAGTCTCGGTCTCCCCCGGTACCTACATCCTTACACTTTCGCATTGTATATCTTCTGAACCAGACGTTCATTCGGCATTCTTTCCACATGTCCAAACCATCAGAGTATATATTTTTTTAATTTAATATATTATAAATTACCTGTTCAGATTTAGATATGAATATGTCATCACCATGTCTTGTAGGGGTGGTAATAACAACTTATGGGGTCACCAAGGGAGTGAGGTGCGAGTTTATCATTTTCTTTCCGTCATTATACTTATTATATCAACAGGGCGAGTTTTACATCCAATACTGGACGTCGATAAGCTGATAGATGGATGGAGTTTCTTCTAATTATACTCCACCTCATTTCATCATGCTCATATATGTCTCACAGCTCAGCTCGAGCCTCCTCCACATTAAGAGGGAAATTGACCATTGACACTACGCCGCACTACGCGCACTACGTATTTTTTTTTTTTTTTGGTGGCCTATGGATGCGTCTCGCCCCGCCGAATTGGTCCGGGGCGACGAAAAGGCGGCGCGTGACCCCATAGACCCACCGTAAAACTCCTCTCTCTTCGCCGTGCGAGCGGACCACCGGTACCCGATCTTTGTCTTCGGTGGCCAGACGTATAGGGTTTTATTTCGAGTTTTCCTTTTGTTGTATAAATGTTATATGCATATTTTATAACTTAGTCATCTCTTACGATCAACTACGGGTAAGATAGAGGGTGGTGAATTGTATTCTTACTCCGTCACCACACGAATAATTTTATTCTACCTATTATTACATCATTATTATGATGTTTTGCACATCTAGTATTTTATTATTACATCAATACTACGATGTTTTCACATCTTGTTAGATATTCAGCACGTTTTACAATTTATCAACGAAGGCCACGTAAATTATTGTCATTTATTACAATTGAGCACTAAATTAAACACTTTAAAAGATGACTTTAATTCTGACCTGCTAACAATTTATTCGAGCAAATTAATTCCGCTGACTAATTAATCTTAATTTATTAGACACGAATTAGTAAGACGTTTTCACGATTATTTTATTGTTACTTGCTTTGCGTCTTGGAAGATTTAACGAGATTTTTGTGATTGTTTATCTAAATTATTTGCTAATTTTTATTGATTAATCTTAATATAAAATCTCTTTGTGAATTTTTAAAAGGGATTATTATAAGTTTTGTTTGTTTGTTTTTAAAAAGACCACACTCGTCAACACTCTTAGTTAATTATCCTTGTCTTACGGGGGACTTTACAAACATATAATTTGATGAACACAAGTTACACGCAGACTCAGAATAATAATTTATGGATCGTACAAATTATTGCTTTGCGTGGAAATCGTACCCATGATACTAGCATGTCTTAATTACTAGACCATCTGTGCAGTCAAATAAGTATAAAATTTGAATTTAAAAAAATCGGATACAACACTTAAGGGATTTGAAACCGAGAAGATAATATAATTCAAACTCCACCTATGAAAATCTTATTCCAGTTCACAAATGATATTTAAAGAAAGTTGTTCAACTGTTTAATTTATATCTGTGCGTTAAGTATAATATAAGTATTATGTTCTTTATTCAAAGGCTAAAAGTTAAGTAATTGTTTTAGATTTTACGATATTTATAGTATGGTTCATGTTTATATCCACTATTTATAGGTATAAAACAGTTGTACACTTACTGATTGTGAGTTCCCGTGGTTAAATACCGAAACCAGCAAAATCGTTATTGACTTTTTTTTCAATAACTATTCACCCACCCAACGTAAGTTCATCTCAGCTCATATAAGGTACTGTTAGATTGAAAACTCCTTTAAAACCGGAGGGAATTTGACCTACTATATAACGTTGCTCAGACAGATTCGTATAGCTTTATTTCGAGTTTTCCATCGCTTTTATAGATCTGAGTCATATTTAGTGACACCCATTGGCAAAAAGTTGCTGGTGAATTATATTTTTATCCTGTCACCACGTGCATGTGAATTTTGGCATGTCTTTACTATTAATAATAGTAAAGACATTCCAAAATTCTTGAGCTTGAAACAATGTTATTATTATATTAGAGGCTTCATACAACTAGAAGATACTCGTACATAATCTGTAAAGATAGTCATTAGTGGCGTGATTATTATACACAGTGAAGTTTAAAAAAAAATCCGCATCAAATTACTGAAATTTAGCATTTAATATGCTTAATTATTTATAAAAACCCGATTACGAAGCGGAAAATGATGTCATGTCATGATGGGTTTTTATAAATAATTAAGCATATGAAATGCTAAATTTCAGTAATTTGAATAACAAGATTGTGTTATCGTTTAATACAATTCTAACTGCAAAGTTTGAAGTATTAAGCCTATAACAATGTGAAAACATTGTCGGGTAGATGGCATACGTAACCTTAAGACGTAAATATGATACGAAGCGAGATTTGCATGTCCTTCAATAGTTCACGATGGTGTAATGGCAGCACGATTGGGCCGGAATCCCAATAGGCGCGGGTTCGAATCCCGCTTGTGACATCATTTTCCGCTTCGTAATCGGGTTTTTATAAAAAAAAACAGCATCCTTGGAGAAGAATGAGAATGCCTAAACAAAAATATATGATAATCCGTCTGAGGTAGCTTAGTAAGGTAATTACCCTGATCTAGCAAATTCAATCTTCGAGTTTTGGAATACATCTGAGTACTACAGAGAAACATTACGTATATTGACGATATGGCTATCTTTTTTTTTTTTTTTTTTTTTTTTGGGGGGTGGGCTACGGTCGGCGCACTCCTCGCACCACTCCATCCGGGGTGACAGAGGGGCGTAAGCGCGCACACCCGTAACCCACCCGTGACGTCGCCTTCGTCGTTGGGCCGACCACCGGAGCAGAGTGACTTGACGTCAGTGGTCGGCCCGACGGAATACCCCTGAGGAGTACCCTCTCCTCGACCGACATCCCCCCCTCGGGTAGGATGTCGGTCTTTCCTCACGCGGTCGGCCTCTCGGCGGGTGACGGACTAATTCCCCGATCCAGTCACCCGCGGCCTTGGCTAGGGCGGCATCAGGCGCAGGTAATCGCGCCTGCGCCGCCCCAGTCGCCACGATATGGCTATCTACCGATACGTCGAAGATATACATTGTTATGCATAAGATTGATATAGATTATAATGCATAAGATTATACAGTCATTTCCTTAGTTGACTTGATGATATGAAGGGTAAAAGATAGAGTAAGTCTTAGTCTTCTTCTAGTCCAACATAATTTAAATAAACTCAATACTTGAAACTAGTTGGCTGTAATATTTACACACTGTTACTGGATATATTAAAACACGAGTTTTAACGATGTAAAATATATAAAATATGGGTTTATGAAATCACGATAAAAGTCATAAGGGATATAGATAAAGAGGGGCATAGTCCGGAGCGTGCTCGTCGCGTCCCCTGCCAGTCTAATTAGACTGCTAATCCGGCTCGAATGCATGCCGCAGTGCGGGTTAGGGCGTCCCCCAGAGGCGAAGCGTACCGACCCGCCCTCGTTGGTACGAACATCGGCAGTTGCGGCGATGGGAGCCGCCACCCATCACGCCTTGCCCAGTCAGGCGAGTCGAGGAGAGCAGAGTGCCGGGTGGGCATGAGGAATGTAAGAGGTTGTGTGGAAGGTAAGTTGCACGAGCTGATATCCGTCATGGCGGACAAACAGCTAGACGTGCTCTGTGTAACAGAGACCAAGCGAAGGGGCAGCGACGCCTGCGATCTTCCTGGTGGCGGGATGGCTCTGTGGTGGGGTGTACCACAGAGCGATCGAGCCAGCATGGGGGTAGGAGTGCTGTTGTCTTCTCGCTTGGCCTCAGGTGTGAAGGATTACGGAATCTATGATCCCAGATTTCTTTGGGTCCGTATAAAACTAGGTGTAAAAAGGTATTCATGGTTGTAGCATATGCTCCCGTAGGATCCTCGGTGGTATCAGACCTAGAGAAGTTTTGGGATAATGTTAGGGAAGTTCTGGATATGGGAGAAACCAGTGAACGCGTGATTGTATGCGGAGATTTCAACGGATCGGTGGGGACCAAGCGTCCCGACTATGAGGACGTACTTGGTCCATTTGGTGATAAGAGAGTGAACGACGCAGGTAGGCTCATAGCGGATGTATGCATGGAGAGAAACCTTATTGTGTCAAACATATTTTTCCAACATAAGGACATCCATATGTATACATGGAGAAGGAATGAACAGAAAAGTATAATAGATTTAATTTTGGTAGACAGTCGCCTCCGAAGCAAAATATTGGACACAAGAGCCTACAGGGGCCCCACAGTCGATACGGACCACTATCTCGTTATTGCGAGATTTAGTGGTCTGTTCAGAAAGTGGAGGCACTGGCGAGAGCGTGTCCACTTCGGAGGGCTTGAAAGAATAAAGGTTAAAAGGTTGCAAGAAGAGTGTGTAAAAGAAAAGTATGCAGAGGGTGTCCGAGAACGGCTGACGATGGCAAGCCAGCCGCAATCGGACATTGAAGAATGCTGGAGAGTATTGAAAGAGAGTATGGTAGATACAGCGAAAGAAGTATGTGGAAGTTCAAAGAACTATAGAAAAACAAATGGAGATGCATGGTGGGATGTGGAAGTGGCAGCTTCCGTAGAGCAAAAGAAGAAAGCGTGGCTGGACTATGTCTCTTCTTTGAATCTGAATGACAGTATGACTGAACAGAAGAAAGAAATATATCGGCAATGTAAGAATGACACCAAGGCCTTAGTGAAAGAGAAACGTGATAGAGCAAATATGAGTACAGAAGATAGGCTGACTAAAAACTTCGAGGGTAACACCAAACTCTTTTGGAGGGAGGTGAAGAAGTCTCGGCATGGTTGGTCAGCCTTCAGAATGAATAAAATAAGGTCTAAAGGTGGAGACATTCTTACACAAACACAAGACGTGTTAAGCCGATGGAGTGAATATTTTAGCGATATGTATGCGGATACTACGGTTGGCGCCGGTGTCGCATGTGGTGTAGATCAACATTCAGCACCGGCGTCCTCCGATGGCATTAGTATGGATGAAGTTGAATAGGTGATAAGAAGTTTGAAAAATGGTAAGGCAGCGGGCATTGATATGGTGTCTTTTTTTTGGGATTAATCCCACCACACATTCCCACCATTGTAACTCATGTAAGCCAGGATCCACAATGGTCACTATAAATGACACCGAGGTTTGACCCTCAGGCAGTCCCGGGAAATGATTTTAATTGTCTTGGAACCCGCAACAAATTTAATTAGAAAAGTTAAAGAGGAGGAGTTGGAAAAGAGTGATTCCACTTCCTTCCCAGGCCAATAAGTAAAGGGTTGTACAGCTACGATAAGCGCAGCAGTACGGCACCACGGATACGGGATAACTTAACGGGGCCTATATGTGAGCCTTAAGATTGGTTGCAGTAGTAGGTATGGCAGAAACGCCTAAACGCACGGCAATTTTCTCGAGTTGCTACAAGATCCGTATAGTATACTACTCCAGATGTTACTTGCAAACTGTCTAACATAAGGTCGCGCTCGTTACGCCAGAGATCGCACTCACAGAGAATGTGATGTGCTGATTGTTCATACTCGCGGTTTTGTGTAGAACATTGACATAGTGGTGAAGGTACGAGTTTAAAAGAAAATAATTTACTTTTAAAGTTAAGATGGTCAGTTAGAAATTGGGCTACAAAATGGTCAACCTCCAACCACACTCTCTCTAGGTGCTCGCGGACGCATGGGAAAAATAGATAGAGGTGACGGTCCTTCGATGATGAACCCCATCTCTCTTGCCATTCAATTAAAAGTTTTTCATAGACAACGGACTGCGGTGCAAACAATCGAGCGATTTTATTACGGTCGCGCGGTAGAAGGAAATCTGTGTTCATATTTTCTCTTGTCGTGTAATACATTGATGCCCGTCTCTGAATCTCCAAGTCAACCGGAAGTACACCCGCGAGTGGTCCACCCGGCAATAAACGAGGAACAATTAGCCGTTCTAAGTGTTTGCCTAGTGAAAGCAATAAGGTGATTGGTAGATATGACTTCGGATCATCTGGTGCCTTATCGCCGCGATGATATGGTGTCTGCCGAGATGATCAAGCTTGGTGGCTCCTGTGTCTGGGAGGCGTTCCTGTTGCTCCTCAATTTATGTTGGAGCTCGGGAATGGTTCCCAGGGACTGGAATAGCGTAGTTATCGTGCCTTTGTTTAAAAACAAGGGTTCACGTTATGACTGCGCAAATTGCAGAGCCATAAGCTTGACCAGTTTGGCAGCAAAATTGTACGGTAAAATTATTGAAAGGAGAATGAGGATGGTGTCCGATGGTTTACTGTGTGAGACACAACGAGGTTTCAGGAGTGGAAGGGGATGCATGGATCAAGTGTTCTCTCTGCACAACATTGTGGAGAAGCATCTGGCTCTAGGTCAGAGGGTTTTCTGCAGTTTTGTGGATCTGGAGAGAGCATTTGACACGGTTGTACGAAAGGAACTTTGGGACATTTTACCGGAGTATGGTATTAACGGTAAACTGCTACAGGCTGTGCAGTCTAGTTACATGGGCTGTAGAGCCTGTGTGCGGCTGGATGATGGAATGTCGCCTTGGTTTGACGTCAATATCGGCGTTAATATCAATATCGCTCTAGCGAAGGGTGAATGCGGGAAATAGAGTGAACGGAGCGTTGGGGCAACTTCTCGGCAGCCACCACCTCAGCCAGAAGGCACGTGTAGCAATACATAACGCAGTGCTTGTCCCAACATTACTGTATGGAAGCGAGAGTTGGGTATGCAGAAAAGAGTATGAAAGTAAAATTAATGCGGTCGAAATGCGATCTCTGCGGAAAATCTGTGGAGTTAGGCTGATCGATTGCATTCGTAACGACGACATAAGAGAGCGAGTAGGTATGAAAGAGAGTATTGGTGTAAAGATGCGAAAGGGAATGCTCCGATGGTTCGGACATGTGGAAAGAATGCGAACGAACGTCTGGTTAAGAAGATATACAGTGCGAAAGTGGACGGATGTAGGTACCGGGGGAGACCGACACTAACCTACCTAGACCAGATCGGTCATGTACTGAAGGAAGGCGGAGTCAAGAGTCTCCGAAACCGGCAAACGTGTATGAAGAGAATTATGAATGTTGAGGAAGCGAGTGAAGTATGCAAAGATAGAGTTCTCTGGCACTCTGTTCTCTCTGCCTACCCTGCAAGGGATATGGCGTGATGATATGTATGTGTATGTATGTACGATAAAAGTGAAACATTTTCTCGCATTATAATGCAATGCATAAATAAAAATTTGACTTAGGGTATTAAAATCGCACCATCAATCTTAATTTTATACATGGAAAATGCGAATGATTATGGGCAATGATAACTGGATCCTCAACTAATATTTTCATTTAACTCTGTGTTTTAGAGTACGACATACATAATATATACAATTATTTAGATGATATACATGTAATAAAAACAAACAAATAGCGTGGAGCACTGGCACAAATCAGTAATAGTCTATACACTACACGGTCAGCTGATGCAAACCATAGGCGCCGCCATATTGGCCTCAGCTGCTCTATCGAGCGCCTTTCGCTTTATCCCTACTCCGTGGCCGACCGTCACGCGACATGCAATAGATGGAGGAAAAAGTTCAAGGCGATATAATAAAAGTTTCACTTTAACATGTTTTGAAAACTTACATAGATCTCATTTACATCTTGTTGAATGAAAGTTTTATTTAAAGTTAGAAAATCTGAATATAAAGAAAAAATATGAATTCAATGCATGAGTCACAAAAAGACGAGAATTTCAATTGTATAGAATGTTTTATATGTTTTATATGTAAATGTAATTTACATTTGAAATACAAAATATATACTATTCTAAATATGTCTAGACAGAAATTTAGATAAGGTTAAACAAACTGCGTTGTCATTAAAAAAAATAGGCAGCTGTATAGTAATAAATACAGAGGAACTTCTCACATTATATCATATAAAGGCACCATTTACTAATGGCTTTTACCTTATATTTCACTTCAAGGTACAACGGATAAAAGTGTGATTTTCTGAAATGGAAGCAAAATGTTTCTGTACAATGTAGTAATTACTTATGTGTCGTATTGAGCGTGTTTGTTTGAATGTATACTTTGATACTAAATGGGAACTTGAAATATTGTGAATAATAATTTCTCTTTATGAAAGGTCGCATTTGAATGTTTCTTTCGTATTTACATAGAAGGTGCCTGTTATAACGTAATGGTTTCGTACTCTTTAGGGTCTATACCCAACTAGCCGTGATGATTATAAAATATATCTTAGATATTAAATATCATCCCTATAACCATAGACATTAGTGTTGCCCAAATGCAAGAACAAGACGAGACTTAGCCAGTCTTGGTCTTGGTCTTGCGCCAATACACCTGGTCTTGGTCTTGGTCTTGCGCTCCCAGTCTTGGTCTTGCAGCAAGAGTCTTGCAAGTCTTGCAATTACCTATTAGTCTATTACTATTTATTAAAGTTTACTTTAAATCTTAGAAAAACGTATTAGAATTGAAACATTGTGAGCTTGAATTAACATAGCCATAGTAAAGATCAAGCAGATTAATAAATAACTGAGGATTTGATAAGAAATTCGAAAAATCAACTGACCTATATGTCGTTTTCCATGGAAGTAACTGTTTTTTAATAAACATTTATGATTTATAAGCTTACATTTGCTAAAACATGTAAAAAACAAATTAATTACAATAACTTGACTGTATTTTAAAGAACAATATCTGTCTAGAAAGAGATTGAACCCTCAACTTATATGAAATTTAATAAAAGAGTTTTACGATTTATCATTTATTTCAATAAAAAATAAAATACAACACAAATCAAACATAACAGTACACAACAGCTTTATCATTAGGTTATGTTACTTTATATCAATTCTTTTGACCAAGAATTAATACAAAGTAACCATCTGGCTGACTCATCACTTAACCTATTTCTATGTTTTCTAATTACTAATGATGCTTTAGAAAATAATCTCTCAGCAGGTACTGAAGTTGCAGGTATTTAGAGAAAATCACGGGCCATCTTCGATAAAGTCGGATACTCTGTCTCATGCGTCCTCCACCAATCTAAAATGTCTTCCGAGCTGACAGTTCTTGGTTTTCTCAGGTACTCCTCCAACTCGTCTATCACTAAGCCTTGATGACAAGATCCAGATGACGTCGAGGGACATTCATAGAGTTTATCAAAGTCTATTACGTCTTCATCTTCATCACATACTTTATTTTCTTTTTTTGGTAATTCCAGAGATTTGTTCAGTGAGTGTAGACTTTTATATTCTTCATAAAGTTCATTGAACTTGCGCAGACTTTCTGTTTTAAGTTGCTTCCCCCACATTGTCAGGTCAAAAGTCTGAGTCTTATGCCTTGGGTCTAAAATTAAAGAAGTACAATAAATCCAGTTGCTCTTCTTATAATGTTTAAGCATTTTGTCTCGAGCTGCTTGGAAAGCTAGAATGAGCCTTTCATCCACTTCAGATCGATTAGGTTTCTCATCTAACTGTTTTACCATAGATTCAATTTTATCTAGCAAGAGATTGAATGATACAATGACTAGCGGTAATGTAACATATTTGTCTCCACCAAGTTTTGTACTTAAAAGTTTAAAGTTTATTAGAAATTTATGTAATTTTTCGAGTACCTGCCATTCACTAGCTGTGATTTGAAAATCATTCAATTCGGGGACAGAACTGCACAATATGTTAATGCCCGCTCTCACTTTTAAACCAAATCCAATCATATCATGTGTGGAATTCCATCTCGTTGGACAGTCAAGAATGGCATTTAGATTTGATGGCACGCCAGCTGCTTCACAAGCAGACTGAAACTTCTTCTTCACTATCTCACTTCTTTTTATTTTACTGGAAATACTGCGTAACTTTGTTACAGATGTACGCGAGTCAGCAATATTTGGTGCATATTCTTCATCTTCCTCATCCTCAGTTTCGTCTGCATAGTCTTCATACTGCTGATCTTGCGCGTTAGTGTCAGACTCATAGTGTAATGCTAAGGTCTTTAATAAATCTTGTACACCAAGGTTTAAAATGTGAGCAAAGCACCGGAAATGTTGATTGTCTGAATCAAAGTGTGGCGGCAGCTGTTTGCCCAGTTCATACATAAATTTGGTATTTGCAGTTGCGTTGTCGACCGTGATACCTTGTATTTTATCAATTATGTCATATTCCAATAAACATTCATGGAAAATCGTTGCAATATCTTCCCCAGTATGTCGACCGCGTGATGGTATAAAATCAAGAACTACAGATCGATACTTCCATTCGTTGTCTATATAATGCATAGTAACCCCGTAGTAACTCCTACCAGCAATTGACGTCCACCCATCAATAGTAAACGACATTTTAGATGATAATTGTTGAAGTCGTTCCTTGAGATTCAATTGGAGCTCTTCAAATCGCTCTTTGATTTTCCTTCTAAGTGTAGACCTTTTAGGAAACACCATATTAGGGAAAATACGTCGAAAATATACTTGTGTAGCTTCGTCATCGAAAAATGAGAAGGGAAGATATTTTTTCACCACCCAATCAACTGTAGCTGTCGTGATGTTGTCACTGCTGTTTTCCGACTGAAATAAAACAATAAATCTTGTGTTATTATTTAAAACATACTAGGTTTGAGCATTTAGGAGGAGGAGGTTTGTTGTTGTTAAATCGAGAAAATCGTTAAATTGACATTTGTTATATTACCAAAATAAAGTACTTAGTTGTTACTGGCCGATTATGAAAACAAATGAAAATATGGGTGTTTATAAAAAATATTTAAGACACCCGAATACGAAACGAAAAATTATGTCACAAGCGGGGTGACATAATTTTTCGTTTCGTATTCGGGTATTTATAAATAATTAAGCATATTAAATGCTAAAAATTTCAGTAATTTGAATATTTAAGACGATAATTACATACTTAATATGTCGCACCCCTAGATGAAAACACCACTAACTCAAAAATACTTACGTAAGTTAATGGCGTTTTTGAAAGTATCGCATGAATAGCTACGCGGAGTTAAAATTCCCGTAGCGACAACTTCGACCATTGTTAAAAAAATATTCTTACCTGTCCACTTCTTCCAGCGGTTACTAAAAAGCTTGTGATATCTCCACTTAATTTTGGTTTAACAGGAAGAAATATTTGTGATTCCTTTTTGTGGAAAGATATTAGATGTTTCCTTAAGCCTGAAGTGTTTCTGTTTTTCATTTTTATTTCAATCTTTTTATGTTGGCACAATTTACACAAGGCAGTTTGGGATGCATGAATTATTTCGAAAAACTCCTCAAATTTGCTTTTGGGTCTTTTAGATCTGTGACTCAAACTCTCGTTACTCGGACTAGAATAATTTGAATCTTCGTCACTCATATTAAATTGTACACGTGATACGTTTTTAGAAAACAACAAGAATTAGTAAAAAGAATTATTAAGTTAGACTCGAAGCACAGCTCAATTGGAAATGACTGGAATTAAAATAATTCCTTTATTTATAGTACGTTTCCTTGCTTTCTACCGCGCCGCCTCGCCACGTGCCGGCTCTATTAAAAGGATGCCGCCGCAAATAAACGATGCCGCGTGCGGCGTACAAACACAGATTATTACCTACTTGTACAGACGCGACGCGTGAATAAAATATATGTAAAGAATTAGTGCCAATCACTATTCTTTACATATAAGTGAATGTTTTGGCGTACATCTATACTTATCTATACTAATATTATAAAGCTGAAGAGTTTGTTTGTATGTTTGATGACAGAAGTTTTAAAATAAATAAATAAATCCTGAACGTCACTATACCTCCAAAGTTACTATTCCTCGTGGACGAAGTCGCGGGCACTGCTAGTAAATACTTACTCTCATCATCTCTCTCAGAGATATTCGGGCTGGTAAGCAATACAAAACTCTTATCGCAGGCTTTTTATTTTATTTTATTAGTTTTGTAGAATTTTTTTACACGTTTCAAGTATATTTAAAAGTGGCTACAATATTTATCAAACGGGTGATATTTGAACACTTTTTTGCTATTTTTTCTTGTAAAAACTTAAGAAATATAATGACTAAATGTACAATAATAGTACCTAAGTAATTAGTTTAAAACCATATAATAAATATTATAATATATACTTACTAGAATAAATTATTATGACATCTACTACCTATCCTTAACATTTTTTCCTATCATAATACTACTTGCGTGATCATGAGTATAATGTATTCATTTTCATTCTAAGCACTCTGAAACTTATTTATTCTTTGGAACACCTGTAGGTACTCTTAAAATTCGAAATTATTTTGCATGAGTATACCTACGCCCTGTGGCGGCAATCAAATAGTGTCAAATGTTGTGATTTCGGCGCGGCGGCAACGATTGTTGTATATGATTTCAAAAGAAGCCGCCGGCGCGTGTATCATAACCATGTACTTCCGAAAAGTGGCAAATTTCTTTGAGAAGTAAGTACAAAACCTTTGATGCCGCATTATCAAAGTGCCGATGGTTAAAACATAACTATGCATGCACTCAGTTTGATTTTAATGGATATTTTTTTATTCGCTATGTAGGTATGTTTATGGTATTAGTCGTAATGCGCATAGGTCCAGTTTTTCATATTCTTTGATACAGTTTTTTGCGTCTCATAGAATTCCTAAGCGTACCTATACACCGAACTGTTACACCTAACTACTCCGTGAAATAGCGCTAAGTCCTAGCTGCAAGACGCAAGAGTCTTGCAGGCTTAGTCTTGTTCTTGCTCAAGTCTTGCACGGTCAGTCTTGGTCTTGGTCTTGCTAAAAATACGCGGTCTTGTTCTTGGTCTTGGTCTTGCAAAAACGCAAGAACAAGACCAAGACTGCAAGACCAAGACTGAATTTGGGCAACACTAATAGACATTGAACATTATTGGAATCTTCACGATAATAATAAAATAGGATCTCTTTGATCATATTAATTTTCAAAATTTCAATTTTTTTTTATTGCTTATGGTGGCAAATGAGCAAGCAGCACACCTGATGGTAAGTGTCATTGCCGCCCATGCACCTTTGCTATAAACAAGGGTATAGCTAACCTATAGGTTACCTATAGGCATTAGGAAGCCAAAACTATAGTTTTGGCTTCCTAATGCCAGTGGGTTGACAAAATATCGACACTTATACCGATTTGTGACCTCGATGCCCACCCCGGCGGGTTAGCCATTCGGGTAGCATCGCCGTCGACGTCCAAGGCAACAACTAACAGTACTGCTGGAGTATCGCCCTCCCGCGGTCAATCACTCTGCGGATATGGAGTTATTTTCTTCCCCGACCTCAGCTTGGGCGTCGTTGGGTGCAGGTGCATGCATCTGCGTCACTCGACGCGCCATTTTTTATTACGTCTCCTTCTTGCGCGTTCACATCACTGCTCAAACCGAGCCACAAATACCTCTAGCATATACTGCACCGTATCCTTATCGTCAACGTGGCAGAAGACTATCTACTCCCAACTTGCCAGGCCACTCCAGCTAGACTGCCCAACGGGAATTGCCTGTCTGGCGAGCATCGCTTCGCCAGACAGCCAATACCAATGTATAGCGAGACATTGCCGTCACCTGCCAGCGTTGCCATCTCCACGACATACATGATATAGTTTCGGCTAATAGTCGTGCTGTTGCTATCTGAGAATTACTCTGCACATGATGGTCCTTTGTGGCCGTCACAATAGGACGCTAAGATGAATGGTCAGGCACATGCATTATTCCATCTTGGAAAGAACAACATCCATTCGTAGATGGTAATTTTGTTGGATAGATGAATAAGAAAATATCTTTTGCTCATAAACGCTAATCAATTAACGTTCCTTAAAACGTAAATAATTTTATACTTCCAAATCTTGAGGCATTTTAATTGTTTTATATACTTTGGCTTGAGTTGGAAGATTAATTAATATATAGGTTTAAATCTTCTGTATTTCAACTCAGATATATCTGGAGCAGCTGCCTAATGTTCTGAAGTTATTCAAAACACTCCAATTTCATTGTGTGAAATATTTATTTAATTATAATTAATTTCTAACTTGTTTTGTGCCTTTGATGTTATTTACACAGCTTATATTGAAGCTAGACGTACCCGCTGGTTTGCGCGCGTGGTTTTGTGTCTGCTTTGCTTTGTATACCTGAACAGCACATGCGTAGTTTTGCGTGTATGGCTTTACTTGTTCCCACTTTATTATTAAGAAAAGTTGATGTTAGACAGGCCGTCTATCATAAAACTTAACTAAAAGCCTAAGTAATGTTTTGTGATCTTTCCTCACCTATATTAAAGAATGATAACACGTTATGATGATCACATATAGAGGTAAAAAAGATGATGATTTTGTTCTTCCACGGCTTTTAAATCGTTTTTAAACCCATTAGTGTTGAACAGTATGTTATTATTTAAATGAATTTGATAAAATATTCGTTCCAGCATTATATATTATCACCCTTAACTTGAAAGAAATAAATAAAAAAGAGGAAAAAAAAAGAAAAATAGAGAAAAAGAAAGAAAGAAAATTTGCTATTAATATATTATGTAAAAAAATAATATCCCTTCATATATTTTAATAGATATTTTTTATACACTGAGCCAATAGCTATTTTGTTTTACGTTAATGTTATTTAATGTCAGAAGTTATTTTCTTTAGTTATGTTTATTTTTATTATGTTTTAACGAGAGCAAACTAATTTTGTCTTTCTTTTTTATAACATAATTGGCATGCTTAGGGCAATACGTTACAGTACACCAACGCGTTATAGTAGGTAAGTGTTATTATGAGTTTCTTAGGACCATGCTGCTTGCCATACAGAAGAAAGAAGGATTTTAAGCGTATTTTGCGAAAGTAAGCAGTTGGGATACATTGTTTAATTTTCTTGTGACCACATTAGAAATTTTCATCTCATCAAATCTTGACAGATAATCTAACATTATATATATTGTTTGTGTAACTTAAAACGGTATATTATGTTGAACAGATGAAGCGGAATAAGAAAAAAATAACAATGATTTCTGATGTTTACACGAGTATCTACTCATCATCATCATCACAACCCATAAATGTCCCACTGTTGGGCTCGGCCTCCTCCATAATGGGAGGGAAATGAACCTACTATACCGCGCTGGTAAGACGTGTTGGTATAGGGTTTTGTTTCGAGTTTTCCTTCTCTCGCATAGATGTTATATGCGTTTTATATCCCTTAGTCGTCTCGTACGATCATCCTCGGGTATATAATATACGGGATGGTGAATAGTAGGTATTCTTACTCCGTCACCACACGGAAAAGTATCTATTATACATTTGAAATAAACTTATTTTTATTTATTCTACTTTACTTATTCGGTGTTTGTTTTGTCTCACGTGACCACAAATGTTATAAACTCTTCGAAACGTCGGGAACGTCAAATACAAACGCGATAGAATTCGTAAAAAAAGTTTTATTTCAAACAACACTTTAGTTCATTTTCTTGAAAGGTGATGAAACGCCATCAAGATTAGGGATCAAGACAGAGTCTGTTCTTAGCGTACATTCCGCGGAGAGTACATAATACATCATCATCATTCTCGTACTCTTATCCTAATTACTGGTGGTCGATACGATATGTACTCTTCTTTCATAGTACATATTGTAAAAGTTATTGGCAATAGTTCTGCGACCGGCCGCCTGCTAGACGTCAACCCTCCTCGGGAATACAATTGTTGACCAAACGGCATCAGATGGAGTTGGCTCAGGTCGTTATAAGGCACCGAAGACAAAGATCGGGTACCAGTGGCCCACTCGCACGGCGAAGATAGGTGTTTGCAGGGTTGGTCCATGGAGTTACGCGCCGCTTCTTCTTTCGCCCCAGACCGATTTGTCGGGGCGTGACTACATCCATGGTCCACCATGCAAAAAAAAATCGTTATAAGGCTCTTAGTCGTCTTTTACGATATCCACGAGCAGAGTAAGGGTTGATAGTATTCGTAGCCGCTACCACACAGCTAATTGTACATAATACATAAAGTATTAAAAATAGAAAGATAATATTTCATAGAATACGAACGCAGAGTTTGGAAGCTGCGCAGACACTTTAATAAAGTTTTCTTGAACCACGTTACTTTTCCTCTTTAATTGGATTATCTGATGCTCAGCACCAGTTCGCTAAGCGCTTTGCGATTGATTAAAATGATTGTCCATATGAAATATGGTTATTCCATAAATATAGATTAAATAATGTCGTTTTATGGAAATTTTAGGGCCTGGTAAAGAAGTCTGGTTTAATTTAAGTTTAATCATTTTTCATTTTAGAGAAAGTAATGACAATTTATTTAATAATAGTATCTATATTTCTAAGTCATTTTTAACCGACTTCTATAAGGAGGAGGATTCTCAATTCGATTGGTATTTTT
The DNA here is from genome assembly GCA_905163515.2 of Lymantria monacha. Taxonomy (NCBI): domain Eukaryota; kingdom Metazoa; phylum Arthropoda; class Insecta; order Lepidoptera; family Erebidae; genus Lymantria; species Lymantria monacha. The sequence continues at coordinate 23,474,315 of LR991091.1, forward strand.
TTTAAATGTATGTAGGGGAGAAGGAGGTAAGACGGGGTAGCGGGTAAGACGGGGTATCCAGCGAAATTCATAGTTCAAATTGACCAATTACACTCTTTCATTCATTGTTCGACGCGCCACCATGATATTTGTCAGTCGCCCGGTGTTTAGTGGTTCACAAGTATGCAGTACCGAAAAAAATTCAAAAAAGTGTTTTACTGCAAATTGTTTGTCATGTTTTCTTCTGGTTTCACACGTGACTGTTGTTTGTTAAATAACGTTAGCGGGAGAAGTGTTGCTGTGATTGACGTTTAAACTAACCTATAGTAAGATAGGCATTGTGTTTCCTTAAGATTGTTGGCTGTTTTTTCTTTATCGATTTTTTTTAATAAAATGGCTATGCAGGCAAGATGGGGTAACGTACCCCATCTTGCCTCCAATGTGAATAATTTTGTTCTTATATGTTTTACGTACAAATGAGTTTGTTTTAGTTTGCCTTTTTAGAAAGTGAGTATAAACGCACGACTGACAGATGGTCGTAGTCCAAAGAATCCATGCGGGAAGCAGTTAAACAATTTGATATGCCACAGACTACATTAGAGAGAAAAGTTAAGGCATCTGATGAAAACTTACCCACATGAGATTTTCTCAGAGAGAGCTCTGTGCTTATTTATTAGTAATAAAAGAAAGGTTATGTGGACTTACGGTTAAAGATCTAAAGGCATTAGTAGGTATACCAGTTAGCAATTAAAAATATTAAGCCAATAATCCATTCAACGCTGAGAAAAAAGATGCTGGTAGAGAGTGGATAATTTTGATGGCATTTTATGTAATGTGATGCGCAGAACTAGGTACTGGGATGTCGTGAATATCATATAAAAGTGCTTTACAACGTTTTCGTTTTCCATCAAAATTCCCACAAGATACCATTAACAGTGTGGCCATTGCACTGTTGATTGTGACAATTTGACTTAGACAATGACTAAACTGAAAGACTAAAAACGTGAAGATATTTATAACACGACATTGGCACCAATGGCTCGTATAAGTAGCTGATTGCCAATACATAAGAAGAAAAATAAGAGTGGATAATATGGCTTCCTAAAACGACACCTTTCCATCAGTAAGCCTGAAACTACTTCTGCTGCCGGAGCATCTGGTTTTAACAAAGTTGCAATCGAAAAATTCTTCAATTTCCTCGGCGACGTGTACGATGAGTGGAAGATAGGCTCTCATAATAGCTGCGCAGAAATAGGGCATGATGATGAAGCCACCCATGTCTGCGAGTTCTACCAGATCAAATAATCATCTCATCATCTCTGTGATCATTCTCATCACCCCATCTTACCTCAGGGGGGTACCCCGTCTTACCAGCACCATGGGGCAAGACGGGGTAAAACACCTGTTCTTTATTTTATTTTTTTTCCTCTTCAATATTTTATCAAAAGTTCCTAATGACATCAAATATTAGAATAATAATAATTATTTGTTAATTAAAAAATATATATGATTGTTTCACAATGTATTTTTTTAATATTTTTGACCTTTAAAGCTTAAATACCCCATCTTGCCACCCTATCCCCTACACCGATTACACTGAGATTTATAATCCGATTTACATGATTCTTCTTTACTTTGGTGCCGAGTAGCTGCCATTTGGTCCAGAAGTTTTTATTTTATGAATCTTTTTTATTTATGGTGTCGCACCTATGTATTTACCTACATAGCAAGATATCACGACCAGTGGGATTCGCCCCGCTACTAATTATAATGTCATAGGAATCAAGTACTTTTTTGTGTAACCTTCATTAAATTCATTAAACTTATTGAAAAAGCGTATACCATTCGTAGGCACCTACCAGGTACGTAGGTTCCTACCCATAGCAACTTAAAAAAATACTAAGTATATATGACATAATATATAATAGTATATATGACAATAAAAAGCAAAGAAATGTTATAGTTAGATATGTGTATGAAAGTTGTGAGTGCAGATATGACGGCTGATAGAAGATTGTGGAAGGCAAGAGCGTGTTGTGCCGACCCCACTTAGCGTGGGATGAGGGCAGGCAAATGATGATGATGATGTGGATATTATAAAAGTTATGGTGATAGTTTTATGACCAGTCGCCAGCCTAATGTGAGACCTCCTTAAAATTTTAATTGTTAATTAGATGGCATTAGTGAAGTTGGCCCAGGTCGGTAGAAAACAAAATAAAGAAAGCAAACACGAACTCAAATGTTAAGGAAAGCAATTATAAGATTCTATGTCTACTTATTGCCGGTGATAGTCTGGGATCAAGACAGATAAGTAAAACATTAGTTCAATTAGATGATTTTTAGTGACAGCTAACAAGCGGAGAATTTTCGATAGCGAGTGCACCCAGAGAAAGTTGTACATAGTCACACATTCCTTTGATTTGTAACCCAATGCCTTACCTTTAGAATCAAAGACTTCGAATCTCATGTTAGAATTCATCATTATCATCACCTCAACTCATATATATTCTACTCCTGTATATGAATCTCCTCCACAATAAGAGAGAAATTGACCTAGTATAAATCGCTGGTCGGACGTGTTGGTATAGAACTTTATTTCTAGTTTTCCTTCTCTTGCATAAATGTTATCAATATATTATATAGCGCATTGGGTTATATATCAGCTGAGATGATGATGACGACGATAAGAAAGGTTTTTGTTTATACAGACAGCCAATAATATAAATACCGAACGGCTTATATTGAGGGTACGCTTTCGTTTTTTTACCGGCCACCGAAGACAAAAATCCGGTACCGGTGGCCCGCTCGCACGGCGAAGAAAGGAGTTTGCATGGTGTGTCTATGGGGTCACGCGCCGTCTCTTCCGTCACCCCGAACCGATTTGGTGGGGTGAGACGCATCCATAGTCCACCGCAATAAAAAAGATTACGCTTTTACTAGAGTAAGGTTGGTGATATATTCTATCATATAAAAAAGGGTACGCTTTTACTAGTGTAGGGATGGTGATATATTCTATCCTAGCTTGTAACTATACTGACTCTATAAATACAAGATTAGAACTATAGACAATTATTAGAAATGAAAATATCTTATTAAATAACTCGAACTATTTAAAAATAGTAATACTATTTTACTATTTTTAATACAGTAAGCAATATTCTCTTATTCTATAATACATAAGTCAACCATTATTGAAATTTACTTTGATATTGGACGGACGAATAATTTTGCAGAATGACATATAAAATTTGTTCGGTAACGTCACAATATTAGGTCATTAAGCTGGGATATGCACAATTTTCGTATGTGAAAGTCGTTTAGGTGAATACACTTATCATAAATTTCAACTGAACGATTTTTGTGGGTAGCTTAACGACAAGTCCATTCATGCTTTATTAAATACAATTCTTCCAGGTGTCGTGTATAAAACGATCATAAATGTGTGATGGCATTATTATATTGGCCACGACGACATTGAACCACGATGTTGCTGCTGGCAGTTTTCTGGCTACAATCGCGGATCAATCCGTCCGGTGTAGTACCACACTCTCGCAGAAGATTGACGTCTGAGTAATGGCCATGCGCTATTGCGCTTCGTTCGGTGAGCGAGAGAGCCGGCGGTCTAACTGGGTGGGTATAGGGTTTGTATTAGTAGGCAGCGTCCATGGGTGGCAAAAACACTTACCATCAGGTGCGCTGCATGCTCGTTTGTCACTATAAGCAATAAAAAAAATCTTATTTCATTATCACATCGATAACTACGTTAGATCTATTAAGATTTATGGTCACTACTATGCCTTTATAGGTTGCAGTATTATATTCCATATTGAACTTTTCATCAATAAAAATTGCCAAGTTATTTGTCAAATTAAAGCCATAGCCTGTTTAAACATTGAGGAGAATAAAAGGGGAAGGCGATGTGGGACTCTATAGCTTGCTATTTTCCCCTCTTGCAGCAGACCATCGGAACTAATTCTTTGACTGTCGTAGCGATATTAATCGTGCCGTAGATATTCCGAAAGAATTCAAAATTCACGTCATCGAAAATATGTAATGAGCAGGAAGTGGAAAAGAAATTAAACTACTATATTGTGTTGTTCAGATGGTTTAGTAAATGATTTTAGTTCGAGATTTCCTTCTCTTGTAGTGTTATATTTTATAACCTAAAACCCTTTTATCGAATATTCTAAAATATATTTCAATAAACTGTATTATATGAAATAAATACCCGATACGAAACGAAAAATGATGTCACAAGCGGGGTTCGAACCCGCACCTATTGGGAATCCGGCCCAACCGTGCTGCCACTTACACCATAGTGAACTATTTTAGGACATGCAAATTTCGAATCATATTATATCTTACGTCTTCAAGGTGACGTATGCCATCTATCGGACAATGTTTACACATGATATAATATGATTCGAAATTTGCATGTCCTAAAATAGTTCACTATGGTGTAAGTGGCAGCACGGTTGGGCCGGATTCCCAATAGGTGCGAGTTCGAACCCCGCTTGTGACATCATTTTTCGTTTCGTATCGGGTATTTATAAATAATTAAGCATATTAAATGCTAAAAATTTCAGTAATTTGAATAACAAGGTTGTGTCATCGTTTAATACAATTCTAACTGTAAAGTTTGAAGTATTAAGTCTATACAATGTGTAAACATTGTCCGATAGATGGCATACGTCACCTTGAAGACGTAAGATATAATATGATTCGAAATTTGCATGTCCTAAAATAGTTCACTATGGTGTAAGTGGCAGCACGGTTGGGCCGGATTCCCAATAGGTGCGGGTTCGAACCCCGCTTGTGACATCATTTTTCGTTTCGTATCGGGTATTTATAAATAATTAAGCATATTAAATGCTAAAAATTTCAGTAATTTGAATAACAAGGTTGTGTCATCGTTTAATACAATTCTAACTGTAAAGTTTGAAGTATTAAGTCTATACAATGTGTAAACATTGTCCGATAGATGGCATACGTCACCTTGAAGACGTAAGATATAATATGATTCGAAATTTGCATGTCCTAAAATAGTTCACTATGGTGTAAGTGGCAGCACGGTTGGGCCGGATTCCCAATAGGTGCGGGTTCGAACCCCGCTTGTGACATCATTTTTCGTTTCGTATCGGGTATTTATAAATAATTAAGCATATTAAATGCTAAAAATTTCAGTAATTTGTATTATATGAAGATTACTTTTCTCACACAGAGAGCGTAGTTAAGTAAGCAGTGACGGTGTCTAGTGACATAAACTTAGTCATCGTTTACACATATTAACTACATTCTAACAATAACCAAGTCAGGATTCTAGAACCATACTGGAATACAATTAAAATGATGACAATAAAATATAGAGATGAAAGAGAAATGAAGGAACTCGGACTAACATCTCGATAAAAAACAAGTAAACATGTGCAAGAAGTTAATCACCACCAACACTCGATATCCCTAAAACAAGAGCCAACACCATCAAAAAAATTATAAACAACCCAATCAAAAAGGATTATGTTAATTTAAATCTAGAACACCAAAACTATGAGGACAGTTAACGTTAAAAGACCAAACATACAGAGGGATTTTCACCATCAACATCAAGCAACTGCGCAAAGAAGAAAACCCCTAAGAAACATATGCACGCGCCAATATACAAATAAACCATCATAAATGTATTAAAGCCACTTCAAGAAACCTTGAATTATATAATATTAATATAATAATTAAAATACATAACATAAAACAGGCACGAACAAAAGTCTGTGGAAAAAACTTAATTATAAAAAAAAAGAAACAATAACCAAGCTTAGAACCATCGTTTGTGAATTCCAAATAAAAATTTACTATGTTAGGATCAAACCCGATCGCAGTACAGTAGAATTTTATTTATTTAAACTTCTATAAACGATATTCTATAGCCTACTAATAAAATAAAAACGCAAGGTTTGTGAAGTGTGTGTATTTGGATGTTTGTTACTTAATCACGCGTAAACTGTTGAACAGATTTGGATAAAAAATAACACATAAATAGATCATTTCCTGGATTTAGGATACGATAATATTTCAACTTTAGGTAAGGAAGGAACAGAGGGGTTTCTACCATCAACATCGAGCAACTGCGCAAAGTAGAAAACCCCAAAGGAACATGCAATCATACAACATTAACGACGCGCCAATATACATATAAACTATCATAAATGTATTAAAGCCACTTCAAGAAACCTTGAATTATATAACATCAATATAATATAATTAAAATACAAAACATAAAAAAGGCACGGACAAAAGTCTGGGGACTAAAACTTTATTATAAAAAAAAACTTTAGGTAAGCTATTTTTTACGTGGACAAAGCTGTAGGTAAAAGCTAATGTTCTATAAAATAATAAAAAATGACGTAAAGTATAATAAATAATAAAAAAAATTGTGTGAGAAAAAGGCTAACGTAAAACTGATCAAGTGTGATTCCAATGTCTATAGGCAATCATGACCCAGAAATAGATTCAATGTAGTTATGACATTCGATTTTCACCCAGTGCGAATGGGGTTGTCCTTGCCGTAGTGTTATGACGGCCTGCAAATAATTGTTCAGAGTCTGGGCGTTATTTGTGTGCCCGAATTCAATATTTTGTAAAATTCTTCTAAGAAATGTATTTATTTGTGGTGGCTTTGATCTCATCTAAATAAAATTCAATATTATTACTGTAGTAACCTTGATTATTTCTAATCGTATTAGGACTGACTGTAATCAAAAGAAATTTAATGGAAGAATATATTTTGTCACTAAGTTTGACTTTTGAAATCATAAAAGTATTTTATAATTGCATTTTCTTTTGTCGATTGGGCTACTGAGGTCTAGAAATCGATTTTGATATCCCGTTTAAAGGGCGGAAAGGGTTACTACAGCAGGATATAGGCCCAAGACTGCCCTTTAGTCACCCGGGACGGTTCTGTTAAGTTTCAGTATATATTCTTCTCGTATTTTTTTACAAATAGCATGGCTTAACATTTAACCTTACTTTTAAGTTATGACAAGATGTTCTGTTCTTAATACGTCGTGATAAGCTTAGTATACAAAACTAGAAGATACCCCTAAATCTCGTTATGAAGTCGAAAAATTATGTTATAACTAGGTCATCATTGGATTTATTTAGGCAACGGTAGATTAATATATATATAATGTATAAAATACTATATATACAAAAACTATTTTGAATTAGCCTCGTATTTGCTATTTATATATAACAGCATTGGCGATTAAAGCATCATTATTATTGAGCTAATCAGTCGTAATTGAGAATCGTTTGCTCGCCATTTCAGTTGTGTTATTATAGACATACTAGCTTCTGCCCGCGGCTTCGCCTGCGTAAATGGTTACTTTTCTAAAGTTTTTCATCTCCTATTTTTATTTTACCCCTTAAGGGTAAATTTTTTTACGAAATTTTAATGTCATATTTATTTATATCTAATCAATAGCCTAAAAATAAGTTTCAAGCTTCTGGCTTTAAAAATGAATATAATTCCTTACAACTTTTCATCCCCATTTACAACCTTTTTTTTTTAAATTAAAAAGTAGCCTATATCCTTTATCAGACTCTAGACTATCTGTGTACCAAATTTCATTTAGATCGGTTCAGTAGTTTTGGTGTGAAAGAACGACAGACAGACAGAGTTACTTTCGCATTAATAATATTAAGTAAGGAAGTAACGATGTAGGTAGCAGACTACCAAAGATAAAGGCTCGGTACCGCTGTTTACACAAATGGTTATAGAGTTACAGTACGCCACGCCATCTTTGCCGACGATCAGACTATAGCTTATCCTAACAAAATACCAATGTACTGACTAAAATGAAATTGAAAATTATAAACCCAAATAAGAAATAAATAAATATATTACCGTCACATCTGGAATTGGTAAAGTAGTTGGAACAAGTATCCAACAGATGTGTGACCACGTTTTATTACTGGTCCTATTTACGTTTGCAAATAGGTTTATGTAAAATTATACAGGGTGGAAATGGACCGCTCCCGAAAACAAAGACAGGTGGCCCCTACTAGTCCTACTTGTAATGATAGGCTAGGAAAAAAATCGATTCGGAAAAAAAAAATGTTTCACCACGCGAGGTCGTCGAACTCTTGTGAAAACGTGATCGTGAATTTTGAATAGATTGCGTCTTTTCTCATCTGAGTAAAGTTACGTATATTTTATGGAATTATCGTTACATGGCACTGTTCTAATAAAATGGATGTGAAAAAAGCTTAAAATTCATTGTGAAAAAAATTTTTTTTTTCATTCGTATCTTTTTTTTTTCTAGCCTATCATTACAAGTAGGACTAGTAGGGTCATCTGTCTTTGTTTTCGGGAGCGGTCCACTTCCACCATGTATACTTTCATATGCTTTAGAGTGTTCATAGTCACGGGTTGATTAATTTGTCCCAGGTCCAATAGGTCATCGATTGAGTTTTCTTGCCGGATCTATCTCAATTTGGCCACGTTTCGATCCGGTGGTAGCTGATTAGATTTATTAGTATTTTAAACTACTAAATTGCCATAATATAATAATTAACATAAATTTAATGATTAATAATAACTGATCATAAACAATATAAAATTTTATATACAGAATAATTTTTTTACTGGCAATGAATTTGTATTCAAAATGAGGTCATAATTTAATAACTGATACTGTAGCGGGTATATAAATCTCTGTAATAACCATGACCTATTGGGCGTGAGACACCTTAATCCTCCCGTGACTATCAACGCTGTAAAGTGTTCAAAACGTCGGGAAATTGAAAATCAAATAAAAACGTGATGGAATTCTTAAAAATAGTTTTATTTCAAATGGGTAATAGTCGCGTAAATATCAGAAATCATTATACTTTAGTTATAAATCATCATCATCATCACAGCCCATAAATGTCCCACTGTTGGGCTCGGGCCTCCTCCGTAATAATAAGGATATTAACCTACTATACCGCGCTGGTCAGACGTGTTGGTATAGGTTTTTGTTTCGAGTTTTCTTTCTCTCGCATAGATGTTATATGCGTTTTATATCCCTTAGTCGTCTCGTACGATCATCCACGGGTAAGATATTGGTGGTGAATAGTATTCTTACTCCGTCACCACACGGAAAGTTATAAATGCATGTCTGTAAATGCTTGAGAGTGACTATTGTTACGAAAATCGTATTGCTAATTATTATAGCTTCATAACCTCGGATAGGTTGTTAGCTTTGCACTTCAACTTCTCTATTTCCTCTAGCAGCTGGCGTATCTATGTACGTATCTATATATTGAATCCCATTTGCTTATATTATAGAAGGGTACAAGATGTTAAAATCCGAAACATGATCAGAAAATAAAGTGGCTTATAAAATTATCTCATCTAATTATATTCTCTATTTTACTTTTATTAAGTTATAAAATTCGTATGCAATTTTAGTTAAATTAATTGTAAAAACGATGGATATAATTCATTTTAATTTTAATTATATTTTAAATTACACTCACTACGCGTTTTTATAGCTACTATGGAATAATATTATAACATTTCGGTCTGGTTACCTTTATTTTATGCTAAAGAGTAGGGAGAGATTTTTCAAATAATATTATCTAAAATTTTTGACGTCCAAAGCAAACACAAAATGTATAAAACTATGTACGATACTTTTACATGATTTTTTTTTTTGCAATATAGTTATATGATTATTTTAAAACGGCTTGTTTTTTGTTTGTTTATAAGCCCTATTCCACGAGTTGGATTTGGAAAAAAATTGTGTAGAGGAAGGTGGAGTCAAGAGTCTCCGAAACCGACGGGCGTGTATGAAGAGAATTATGAATGTTGAGGAAGCGAGTAAAGTATCCAAGGATAGAGTTCTCTGGCACTCAGTTCTCTCTGCCTACCCTGCAAGGAACATGGCGTGATGGTATGTATGTATGTATGTTGTGTTGAGTTTTTTTTTGTCAAAATTGTAATAAACACCAGAAGAATATATAATACAATATAACGAGTAATATACCGATTTTAACAAAACCATTCCTAGTGACATAATGGCAGTCTCGGGCCTACATTCTGCTGTATTAAGACTTTTTACCCATTTTTTTGACATTTTTTAACATTATTTTATGTCCCCGTATGGTAATGGTTTTATAATACAATGTGTCACTGCCCTTTTCTATACTGCAACAAACAGTGTCGTTAATTCGATCCCCACACAGGGCAGCTCTTAATGCGACCCATAAATAATTGTTAATCTGGGTGTTATCTGTAAATTCTACGTTGAAAAGTTCACAGAAACACTAGATTTGAAAATCAAACTTAAGTGAAATTTCACGAATGTACAACAGAGGACCACAAACCATCAAGTTGCAACCATGTTTGTGATTTACAAAAAAGAATTACATCAAAATTATCCCATCTGTCCAATCAGCTGTATAGACAATTCTTATAGTGTTATAAGAATTAAATGCAAAGTCATAATAAAAACTCACAAATTCTATTCCTAAGAAAATAAGAACTGGCAGTAATATATAAAAATAATTAATATTAAGAATGAATTATTAAATTATTAGTAAGGATGAATAAGGATGCAAGTTAATAAGAAAAACAAAATTAGAAAATAAAATGTCATTAGCCAGTAAGATGTTATAGAACGTCAATTTCACTCTGCCGCAGAAAGTGACGTGTTTGGTTTCTAAGAAAGATGTTGAAAAAGGAAAAAAGTTAAGTAACCTTCAGCTGGTCTTTACGACACTAGTGCGAAAGTAAAATGTGGTTATATTTTTAAACAAGCTTAACGAAACCAATCGCGATTGTATAAAAATATTTCTGCCTAGTAATAGTGTTTCCTAGAAAGAATTTTTTACACATACATATCATCACGCCATATCCCTTGCAGGGTAGGGAGAGAGAACAGAGTGCCAGAGAACTCTATCTCTGCATACTTCACTCGCTTCCTCAACATTCATAATTCTCTTCATACACGCTCGCCGGTTTCGGAGACTCTTGACTTTTATAAATAAAATATTCGTTATACTACTATTAATAACGTGTTATTTTTGATATTTTCTTGCAGACATAGAAGAAAACATTAAGGAAAGAATAATAAGTACTTGCTCAATCATATTTCTCTATATCTTACATCAAATTGAGTAACCTCCTACACTATTTATTTATCCTCGATGTTTAATCAAAATGAAACAGTACTCCAGAATTTTATCAACGCGATCTATTACAAACTCATATCTTACAATAATAAATCTTAATTTCGCTCTTTAAAATTTATACGTAAATAACAGTGTTTTGATAATGAGAATTGTATTTTTTATGTTCTCACTTTAAAATCGTTTGATTAAAAATAAGCTTGAGTTTCACTTGTGAACAATCAAGAATTTATTGCATTTTTATGGGCTTCTAAATCAGGAGATTAGAATTACTTGAGCTATACAGCTATTAAGTGTTTACGTGATCTTTAGTCTTCAATCAGGAGAATATTTATCTTAAAGACAATATCGCGCAATGCTATTAATGACATTTGAAAAATGATCCATCTGTTAAATGTCATTATGTTGCGGTAGATTTTACATTAAACTAGTCTTAAATAATTTTATCTTATTTTAGTCCAATCTATTATCACTGGATCAAAAAGCCGCCATTGAGATCTGACAAGAAGTTCAGCGACATCGTCTAAAATAGGTTTATTTTTTACTCTTGAATAATGTTATAATTTCCAATTGGCTCAGTTCAAATATGTCACTGTACTGTTAGACTCGAGCCTCCTTCATACTAGAAGGGAAATTGACCTACTATACCATGCTGGTCAGACGAGTTTTTCTTTTGTTGCATAGATGTTATAGGTATGTATATTTTATCTCCTAGTCCTTTTACGATCACCCACGGACAATATAAAGAGTCGTGAATTGTATTCTTATTCCGTACCATACGGAAAGATTATTAATATAATAATTATCATAAAGGTAGTATTAACCGCGACACGCGACCACGACCCGCGACCGTGAACGGGTCGCACGACCCTTTTCTTTTTTTTTTTTTTTTTTTTTGGAACGAAGTTCCTTATCGCGCGTTGTGAAAGGGAAAGACGGAAAAAATTCTTACGAAAAGTTGTCACGACACTTTTTGCTATAGTAAGCTATTGTAAGCTGTGCGGCGTCGCTCGTCAGCTCTCTTATAGAAAGCAAGCCAGATATTTTCATTTCTATTTCGCATTGAACAGTGTGGTGTCGCGACGATTTTTTTTATAGATAGAGTGATTCAAGAGGAAGGTTTATATGTATAATATATGCATAATGTACTAGAGAAACACTGATAATTTTAGAGGTTTCTAATGTGATGTCGTAAATAAACACATTATTTTGCGCTTACATTGCAAACGCTGGCTGAACCCTACGAAATAGATCAAAATAAAGTACTACAGTATTATACAGCTTAAAAAGGCCTACAAAAAAGTCCGCGATGGTATATATCTATCTCTTAAGGATAATATACTATATCCATTTTAATACTTTAAAAAATGTTCTATTATAAAACGGTAATTGAAAAGCTATTTACACAAATACTGTATTAATTCTTATCATTTTAAATACATTAGTTGGCTTGAGCATTTCATGAAGATATTTTTTTTCCTTCAGACCATGCAAATTAAATCAATACCTTAAGAGATATAGCAAAATCAAAATAATGCGCAACGAAATTATTTTCGCCCGTGACCGGGCCGCGTGGCCGGCTCGCGTTCGAGCTCGGGGCCGAAAAGTTTTGGTAGTCTAGTGGAATTGTATATCCTATTATTAATATTATAAACGTGAAAGTTTGTAATAATGTATGGATGTGAACATGTTTGTTGCTCTTTCACGTAAAAACTACTGAACTGAATGGATTTTGATGAAATTTATAGTAATATAGCTTGCACATCAGAATAACACATAGGCTATAATTTATAAAGATATTTTGCAAATTGGCTAAAATATAACGATAAAAATCGCTTAAGGCAGAAAAAAATTATATAATTAAAATAGAACTTCGTTCCATCCGGGTGTCCCTTGACACCTCCGGTTTATTTTTTTTTTTTTTTTTTGGTAACGCAGTGGTTAAAAATGCATTTGTCGCATACCCGCCCCGGGCGGGGTATGTGGGACTCACAGGCCCTGAAGGGGACACTGAATACCCACTAAAACATACCAACTGCGAGCTGTTAGCCGAAGGGGCTTTTACAGCTTAACCGGACTGCGGGCGAGCCCGAAGGCTCTCAACCCGATAGACATGAATTAGGCGACTTCGCCCGAGGGCTCCCCCTGTAGGGAACGGGCCTCGGCTCGGGGCGTCGCTGGGGGTAAGGTGGACGTGGACGTGTCCATCTTGGGATCGGTGATTTTTGCTCGCCGTGTTTTCGTACCTCGACGTCGAGGACGGAAACGCGGATGTTTGTGCGCGATGGCCTCGCGCGCGGCGTAGGCTTTGGTCTGGGCGAGCGTAATAACGTCGTCATCGTCGTTGAGGACGTGACGTGGACGTCGGACTTTGTCGCACGACCCACTGCTGTATGAATTTATATTGAGCACTAAACAAACCCCGCGACCGCCTCACGTGACCGGTGGGCATGGTCGACGAGTCGCGCGACTGGTGGGTGTGGCCAAGGAGTCGCGCGGTGACCATGACCCGGTCGCTCCAGAGGTAGTGCAATCATGCAACGCAGGCGAGAAATTCATAAAAATGGCAGCGTTTTATGAATATTTGAAAGCAAACCTCGTCTTCATGCGATGTGAAAATTGAGTGGATCCTCTTCCTTTCTTGCGAAGGTAGAGACACATAACATATCTTCAATTCATATTAACACATCATCATTTCATCATTATCTTCAACTCTATATAGCTACTGAATATCTTTTTAAGTGGTTTTTGAGAATTTGACCAAACAAAATCGTCACCCATAAAACTATGAAAAGAGTAGCGAGTCGCGGTCGCTTCGCTGACATCGGAATCTCTAGGTGCTGCAGTTGCCCCGCGGCAGGCGACCACGGCTGGGTAGTCGGATTGTCGCGGTCGCGCGTCGCGGCCGCTACAATCGAAATGCTACCTTAAATTAGATGTTTAGTAATAATTGATCATAATATGTATATAATTTAATATAGAGAATATTTTTTTTTTTAATTGGCAATCAATTTGTATTAAGAATGTGGTTCAAAATTTATTAACTGATACTGGAGCGGGTAGAAATAAATCTCTGTAATAACGATGACTTGTTGGACGTGAGATATCTTAGTACTCCCGTGACAAAGAACGCTGTAAAGTGTTCGAAACGTCGAGAAATTAAAAATCAAATAAGTAAATAAAAGATATTAAAAAATATTATTAGATAAGTTTAAATTAAAGGCAGACCTCATTATTAAAAATATGTGTGGTGTTTATAAACAAATTATTATTTGTACTTATATAATGGAGATAATGATAATGATTGCAGTTTTAAATATCTAATTAATGGAATATTAAAGTATCTCATCATTATTTTTATCATAGTAAATGAAGACTAAAACCAAGAGGAAATTACCAAGATGGCTACAGGATACACAAAAAAAAATAAGTAATGTGCGAAGGTCGAGAGGCAACCGTAATATTTTTGTGTCACCTTTAGCTAACTGTATTTTCTTATCACAAGAAACCACAGCACTCTTCACTTAGTCACCGTGACACAAGTATTCATAAATAAGAATACAGAGTAGAAGCATTTTTATGTATAATATTATATACAAGGCTGTTTTATGTGCAAAGAAAAAAATATCAATACTTTTTTCAATTTCTTATAAGGTTTAGTATTTTTGCCTAATTTTATTTATAAAATATGCTAGGATTGTGTTATTTTAAATTTCTTGGACTAATTTAAATTTGCCAATATATAATTATACAATTAACTTATCTTCAGTCAATGTTGAAATATTTATCTATACACTAATGGGATAAGAATATAAAGTGTCACCATCCACCGTTGCACTTTCTCATGACTGTCATAAGAATCCGCTGAGGGAGTCAGGAAAATTGGCAGTACACACCTGCCAAACATGATAATATCTCAACAAGATTTCGATAGGTTGACAGATGGCGATGTTGAAATAAGGCAATAAATTTCACCGAGTTAGGTACTTAGTAATTCCGCGAAGCCAGACCGAGTAGGGCCTGTATTTATTTATTTAGCACTGTACGACACTAAATGTAAGTGCGCTGATTCAAGGCCCGTAGTCGCTGTAATAAAATAAATATTCGACGCGGACATATATGTTAACCTAGGCAATTCCCTCGGTTTCACCCGTGAAGTTCCCTTTCCCCTGGGAATACGGTGATAAGACATCTATAGTCCACGTTACTCGCTGAGAATGCAGCTTTTCATTTAAGAAATAATTTTTAAAACTAGTTTAGTAGTTAAGGCGTGAGACGCCTTACCTACTAAACTAGTTTTAAAAAAAACGTGATAAACAAACAAAAGGATGTGCATAGATATTTCTCCGAGCCGGGTTAAATGTTTATTTGGGCACAGCAAATACGGGTTCAGTGTTTGCTATGTTTAAACTGTGAAAACGATTTTTTTTAACTAAAAGCGTCGCATATTTTTGTTAAATATTATATACACCAATTTCTCATGCATGTTTTTTTTGGGTCGGTTAAAGTATAGTCACAATTCACCCCATCCGTCTTTGGCGACAGAAGGGACAGCAGACGACCTAATAGTTTGCTGTACATGTACCTACCTCTCAACGCTACGTAGACGGGGTTAGTACTCGATTATTGTCATTGGTGGTTCACCAGTTTCTTATCCTGCTGATTGTTTTTTGAGACAAGTGAAAATCGTTTTGAAAAAGGGATAAAGTAATAAGAAAGCATAAAGGTTACTACAGAAAATATAATAGTAATCTATTTTGGATTCATCTCTCGCTAAAACATACTTGAGAAGAAAACTTATAAAAATACTCGTAACAAAGTGTAATATCTTTTCCCAGTTGTCGAGTAAAAGTCCGAACGAGAAGCGAAGCTAGTTACTGTTATTAACAGTCATCTTCAGTGATCCATCATTTTATAACTTTTTAGGATACCGCTTTCATGCTCATAAATTGAGTAGATCAGAAAATTGCTTAAACTTATAAATGGCAATGGAGATATTAATTATACGAGAGTTGTATTTTTAGGATAATACATAAATAACATTCCCCAAAAATTTAAAAAAAAAAAAAACTAAAATTAGATAAACTAAAAATTAGCAAAAATTCTTAATCATGGCTGAACCGAGAAAAGAACGGTATATTTTTGACAGAAGATACTATATTTTAATTCTAAAGATTTAATATTATTTATAAGGCGGTTACTATCAAAGATTTGGTTTTAAGATATAAGGATAATGAAAGTGATATTCTAAGAAATAATTTTAGTTGATTACATTTTCCTCATAATTTACCGTTTTTAGGGTCTTAAATTATACTTCTAAATTTATATTGTCTATATAATTGTAAGACTTGTTAAGTAATAGTAATAAAGAGCTTATTAAAACTTTTGTATCCTGCCATTTCTTCGCATTATTTGGTTTATAACTCGTATAACTATGTTTTAAAGAAACATATACATCGCTTAATTAAAAGTTTCAAAAGAAACATCCAGATCTTAGATAATTCTAAAATTACAGAACTGCTTTTGCAATGCCTTCTAAAATCTCCGAGGTGTTAAATAAATGAGCACATTAATAATAAATTTACTTATCACTTGAATAATGAATGAACAAAACCGTGCTGGTGTGAAATGAGGTTACACCACCACGATTTGGACGTCCTCGACTCTTGACGCTAGGGATTATTAAAACTTTCCATCCTTCATAATAAAGTTTCATATTGAAAGAGCTGAGTTGAGTTTTTTAAAGTGCGAGCCATCTTTAATTGCATCAAGTTAAGCAATTTTGTAAGCGGTGCAATTTTATAAAGTTGCAAGTTAGAAAATTCAATTTATGGTTTTTACAGGGCTTTTTTGAATTCGCTTTACTCTTCTGTTATAAGTAGAATATTACTTAAAATTGCTAGTTAGTTACAGTTCATGTTTTGTAGTTAATTATGTCCAGATCTATAATTACAATTTAATTAAAGAAAGCAGGCTGATAAGCTGATGAATGAAGTAAGTAAAGAAAGTGAAAAACATCTTAAATCACTTATGATTTTTAGTCTATCTACATATATTCAAGAATGAGTTTGTACTTTGAACACAAGATTAACGGAGTAACATAGCTGTTTCGTGAATGGATTTTCGTTGAGACGACAACATATAAACTAGATATGTGTATTTTCTCACTTAAAGACTAAAATAGTGTCAAAACTGAGAGAATATATAATATTATAAGGTCATATTTTGAATGTACATATACTGGCATTAATATTGTTTGCTTAGTAGTGCTTAGTCTATGGATACTATTAATTACATATTAAGGCTGAATATCGTACACTATTCCAGCTTCGTGATGGTGAAAGAAATTAAGAAGACTTAATCTTTTCTTTATTCGCATTTGTTGAGACAATTAAGAGATGTCATTAGTATTAATGGTATTGATTCCTTTACAATCTATTGCCAATCGTATGTGGCTTCCATGGCCTCCATGGCCAAGGTAGTAAAGGAGTGATAAAACAACGTATTAAGAGTTCCATTCCCATATTAGTAATTAATAGAATACATGTCGTTAAATATAAACATGTATGGTAGTGGCTACGAATACTACCAACCCTGACTTTGCTTGTGGGTGTCGTAAAAGACGAATAAGAGCCTTATACAACCTGGGCCAACTCCATCTGATGCTGTTTGGGCAACGATTACATTGGGATTGGGGTTGTGTCATCGTTTAATACAATTCTAACTGTAAAGTTTGAAGTTTTAAGTCTATACAATGTCCATCTATCGGACAATGTTTACAACATTGTCCGATAGATGGCATACGTCACCTTGAAGACGTAAGATATAATATGAAGCGAAATTTGCATGTCCTAAAATAGTTTACGATGGTGTAAGTGGCAGCATGGTTGGGCCGGATTACCAATAGGTGCGGGTTCGAACCCCGCTTGTGACATCATTTTTCGTTTCGTAATCGGGTATTTATAAATAATTAAGCATATTAAATGCAAAAAATTTCAGTAATTTGAACGATTACATTCTCAAAAAGGTTTAACGTCTGGCAAGCGGCCGGTCATAAAACTATTGCCAATAACTTTAACAATATGTACTATGAATGAAGTGTACATATTGTATCGGCCTTAAGTAATTGGGATAAGAGTAAGAGAATGATGAATGATGTCGTTAAATATAAACGACAAGGGAATAGGTTGAATATACTAGGTTGCGTAGATTACGTATTGGAAAGTTTCAAAATGTCGGTAAGCAGTAGAAACAGAGCTGAGTTTGTGGCTTGCGGTATTACGTATAAATAAATACTTCAGAATTGATAATGAAGACTGGTTACAATGTTAGAGTTATTTACATATAACAAGGTTATTTTATAAATTTTTTTTTTTTTTAGTAAAGGTAATGATTGCTTAATATAATACTTCCACAATTTTATGCGTAATGATAGATTGAGGATAGAGATTAAAAGTACCGTAAAGTGCTAGAACAGGTATTTAAAAATTCTTAGTGCTGTTTTGTACACGGGAAAACTCCTCCGAGTACGTCCTCCTGTGACCATGAACGTTGGAATGTGTTCGGAACGTCGGGCAAATAAAATTCAAATTCAAACACCATAGAATCCGTAAAAATTGTTTTATTTATAATTCTTAGTTTATTAACTTAGAAGTAGGGCAATACTATTATTAAATCTCCATCTACAGCTGCGGGCTGGTCCATCCGAAAGTACCACATTCTCAGTGACAATACGCAGTTGCGCTTTGTTCTGTAAGCAAGAGAGCCGGAAGCCCAAATTTGTGTATAAATTTTGATTGATAGGCAATGGCTTAGCTGTACCATTGGTAACTTTAAGGTTCAATAAACGACAATAACACTTACCATTAGGCGTGTTGCTTGCTCGTTTGCCACCATAATCAATAAAAAAATCTCTAACTTCAATACATAAGTGTATTTAATTTATTTTCTCGTACAAAAAGGGAGCAATCGCTTCTTTTTGCACATATAACTGAATCTTTGAACGTGATTTAGAAGGGAGTGAACCCCTTCTAAACTTCGGATTAATTTGAAACTTTTCACACTTATCAAGGACTGATTACTGAATGTAATAAATTAAATAGTTTGTCCCATTATCCTTACAGGATTAACAATATTTTTTATGGCTGATGTTTGAGCGTGACTCGATAGATGTCGCTATCCCTATTTTCTGCATCGCAATTCAACATCATTCTTCTGTTCATATCCTAATTAGTTGGGGTCGACGCATTATATAAACATGCTTATTGCAAAAGTTATTGACAAAAATTTTATGACCGGCCACCTGCCTGACGTCAACCCTCCTTGGGAATGTAATTGTTGACCAATCGGCATCATGTGGAGTTAGCCCAGGTCGATATAAAACTCTTAGTCGTCTTTTACGATATCCGCGAGCAAAGTAAGGGTCGGTAGTATACGTAGCCGATGTACCTCGAGGGAAGGCACGTGCTCTGGGAGGGGGACAACGGGCGCATGCATCGCCATAGGGTAGAATGCGGCGTTCCACAGGGTTCGGTCCTTGGTCCGACTTTGTGGAACGTCGGATTTGATTGGATGTTGCGGGGCCAGCTTCTCCCCGGGATGGGTATTATTTGTTACGCAGATGACACCCTCATCACGGTGAGAGGGGCTGACTTCCGCAGCGCCGCCCGACTGGCAAGAGTCGGAGTAGCGCTCGTTGTTGACCGGATTGGCAAGTTGGGCCTGAGGGTCTCATTGGAGAAGACAGAGGCCCTCCTATTTTATGGTCCCAGCCAAGGTCTTCCCCGAGGGGCACAACTCAGTGTGTCTGGGGTTGCCGTGCCGGTGCAGACCCGGATGAAGTACCTGGGTCTGCACCTAGACAGTAAGTGGAATTTTGGGCCGCATTTTGCCCAGCTCGTCCCTAGGCTTTCAAAGTCGGCCGCGGCGCTGGGTAGGCTTCTGCCCAATACTGGAGGTCCCGGATCGTCCTGCCGGCGGCTTTATGCCGGTATCTTGCGGTCTATGGCGCTGTATGGTGCCCCGATCTGGTCGCAGTCACTCACCGCCTCCAATAAAGCCTTACTACGCAAGGCGCAGAGGGCCATGGCGGTGAGGACAATACGGGGGTACCGTACGGTGTCCTGGACTGCAGCTACATTGTTGGCGGGCGATCCGCCCTGGTCACTTCAGGCTAGGGCTCAGGCGGAAGCCTACCAGTTCTGCGCTGCGGCGCGGGCAAATGGTGAACGCATCACCACGAGGGGACTGAGCAGGGCGAAAGAAGCGGCTCAAAGGGCACTAGTCCAGCGGTGGAGGGAGGAACTAGAGTCCCCCGTAGCAGGACGGGGGACCGTTGAGGCGGTAGCGCCCCACTTTCACCGCTGGACGACACGAAGGCACGGCAACCTGTCCTTCAGGCTGACGCAGGTACTTACCGGACACGGGGTCTTCGGTAAGTACCTGCACCGAATTGGACGTGAAGAGGCCCCTGGATGCCATGAGTGTGGCGCGCAAATCGATGATGCGCGTCACACCCTGGAAGTATGTCCCGCCTGGGGGCCTCAGCGCCGCGACCTGTCGGCGGTCATTGGAGCGGACCTGTCGTTGTCAACCGTCATCAACAAGATGCTTGACAGCGACAGGCACTGGACGTCGATGGCCTCCTTTTGCGAGGAAGTCATCTCTGCAAAGGAGGCCGCGGAGCGAGAACGCGAAGCACTCGCGCCTGCGAACTCGCTCCGCCGGCGGCGACCAGGGAGAGGGAGGCGCCGCTACGCGCACCTCCTCCCACCGCCTTGACGGCTGACTGGTCGTGGCCAGATGGCTAAGCGTAGGGGTGTCGGGGATAGAATGTCAATAGACGATCTCTCCGGCATCCCGTAAAAGCGCGGAAGGGACCGCTGTTAGGTTTTAGTGGGTATTCCGGCCGTCAATCTCATGGCCGGCGAGTCCCACACACCCCCCCGTCTGTCACTGGCGGGGGATGTGCGCAAAAGCATTTCCACAGCGTAAACAAAAAAAAAAAAAAAAAAAAATATACGTAGCCGATACCACATAGGATTTTCTGCATCGCAATTACATGAGCAAAATCGACTATGTATTTTAAGTTTAAATTAAATTGAAATTTTATAATATGTATCAATAAAAGACTTATAACAGTTAACATCAAGCACAGCACGCTTTTTTACAACAAAATATATTTCTTTGTTAAAAAATTAAGAATAGATGTATTCTTAATTTTTTTTAACTATTGTCTATTTTTTAATTTACACTAGAAAAGCATGTTTATTAGTTTTTGAAACTTTTATTTATTTCAAGAGGAGGTTGATTTATGAATGAGTACCCTACGTTGTCCACGTAGAGTGGTACACGTAGGGCGGGTCTATGGGGTCGCGTGCCGTTTCTTCTGTCGCCGGTGTGGGGCGGGAGCAGGGTCTGACCATTCCATAGCCCGCCGCCAAAAACAAAAACCCTACATTTTCCAAATAAGGAGTCCCATTCACACTAATGTCTTATACCCTAGGCGATTACTATGACAATGGAAAAATAAAGAGTAAGTTTATTCTGAAACTGTTACAATATAAACAATGTTTGCTATAAACACGGCTTTCTATTA
The DNA here is from genome assembly GCA_905163515.2 of Lymantria monacha. Classification (NCBI taxonomy): domain Eukaryota; kingdom Metazoa; phylum Arthropoda; class Insecta; order Lepidoptera; family Erebidae; genus Lymantria; species Lymantria monacha. Next base: position 23,496,063 of record LR991091.1, read on the forward strand.
TAACGCATCGGTTCGAAGCTATTCGCTTAGAGAACTTGGTCTCTACAACTGTGTTAATAATATAACAACATGTTGTGGCTTACTTAACTATAATATAACTTGTTATCCAGTTGTTCGGTAAGTTTTGTCCTTGTTTAATATCAATGGTATTTATATCTTAAACTTTGACATAGTATCTATAAACTTGATGATCCAAAACTATATTATTTATTTAAATGTCTATCAATATTCGCTTACCCTCTCTCCACGATCAGTGGGGTCGCCACATGTTCTAGCCTTCTATAAACTGTCATATCTGCACTTAAAACTTCATACGCATATCCTTTTTCACAGTCCATCCATCTCTTTTTGGGTCTGCCACGATTATGCCGCCCATCCACATAAATATTGATAACTCACCTTGTCAAAAGTCTTTCATCCCTCCTTGTCACATGTCCATACGAATGAAAAAATATATAAAGAAATATAGATTTTTTTTGGCAGATTATGGTCTGGACACACGCCGTCCATTCCGTCCGGGGCGACGGAAGTACCGATGATTGCGACAAGTTCACGGCACTACTCTGCCCAGGGCACACAGACCTCGAGCGAAAGAAATATGAAATAGAGATCACTACAATTATAAATAGAATATTAAGCATAAAATTGGAATAAAAATCCCGAGGTCTGTCGATTTCCATAAGACAGAATGTCCCAAGAGGCTGCCGTAATTATATCGCTGGTTATACTGTAACTTTTGTTCAGGGTGGCAACCAAATAAGTATATAGTCGTCACCTCTTACTTGCCTGTAGGAGTCTTTAAAATCATTAGAGGGCAAAAATCACTAGGAGAATGGGTAGCAGAGTTTGACTAGGAAATGTATGTATAATATCCAGTCTCAATCGTCAATCCACTTGCCAATCATGGCGATTATATCAGTAGCCAGGCATTGACTTGAGACGAAAGGGTAACCGGCCAAATGGTCCACCGATGACAGACACGAGGATCCTCCCGCACGGTGGTCCTCCCGCACGCCATAGAGCTGTACGTGTAGGTCAGATTATGGGGTGACGCGGCGCCCCTTCCGTCGCCCCGGATGGATTGTGCGGAGAGTGACTATATCATAGCCTGTTATAAAATAAAGCAGGAACCTTGCTAAATGTTAATAGCGTGATGTGTCGTTCTATAGCTTACATCTAGCAGCGAAAGATGAAAGGAATGATGACGATGAACACTAGATATATATAATAAAAAATACAGTGAGAAAATGATCACGTTATGAATTCAAATAATTATTTAAATTTAAATGGCCTACAAAGATAAGCAATCTTTAGAATTCAAATTGTATTGAGAATAAGGTCAAAATTAAAACATCCGGCAGACCGTTCGCTGGACTTTGTTCTAACTTTGTGTTGAAAGCTTTATAACTTTGATATTTTCAGAGTTATTTTGTCAGAAAATGCGGAGGCGATATCTTGAACGTGTCAAAGTTTGTTTATATCTATATTAAGCCTTAATTTGAATAGAAATTATGTGTGATGAATATATAACCGTATTGATTTTAATATCTTATATATTTATATTATTATATTATATATTTATTTATATAACTGAAAGGTAAAAACCCAATTCAAATTTATACCATTCCAGTAAGTATATCAATTTTATTGCCTATAAAGAGGAAACTTATAGTGCCCGGCGATATATGTATATTCCATACATAGACTGAGAAGGAAAAGAAAAATAAATATAAAAGTAAAATTACATAGTGCTGTTAAACATAATGACTTCTAATGTTTACGCGAGTATTACACATTTGAAATAAAACTACATTTACGGATTCTATCGCGTTTGTATTTGATTTATAATTTCCCGACGTTTCGAACACTTTACAGTAATCATGGTCACGGGAGGACTGAGGTGTCTTACATCCAATATGTCATTGTTATTACAGAAATTTATTTATATCTACCCTATAAGATATTAAATTTTGACCCACATTTTTATACAAAAATTAATACAAATTCATTGCCAGTACAAAAAGAGAATGATTCTATATATACAATTTATGTTGTTTGTGATTTGTTATTATTGAGGTATTTCATTTATGATAATTATTATTGTGACAATTTTACAATTTTTACAAAACTAACAGAAATTATTATTTCAAATAGTGTTGTTAAAGTTTAAAATTATACATATTTAAAATTTCTAAGGCTTAAATATACTAATTCAAGGAGAGGGGCAATTCAAATGAGAACCTTATTATCATTATTTTAGCTTATACATCTCGCAGCTGGGCCTGAACCACTACTGCACTATAGAAGGGAAATTGATCTATTATACGACGCTGCCGCTGGTCAGACATTTCGGTATGGGGTTTTGTTTTGAGTTTTTTTTTTATCTTGCGTAGATGTTATGTGCCTTTTATATCCTTTAGTCGTCTCTTACCACGGGTAAGACATGGGATGTTGAATTGTATTATTACTTCGTTACTACACGGAAAACAGATAGAATCTCTAGAATGAGTATAACTATTAAATTAGGTCTGAAATTTCTTTTACAATAATCGCTAACTCATTGCGATTATGGCTTCGTAGGGAGGTCTATGTCTTGCTCATAAGTAACAAGGGATCTCGGGATGAATGTCACTTGCAATTGAATAGAAAATATCATTAAGCTTTTTTATAAGCTCTGTATATTACTACAACAGCAATAAAATACTTTATTGCCAAATAACAATAAAATTACAGATCCCTGGAGCTTTTTGTCGTAAAAATCTTTATTTAATTTACCAAGTATTTTATTTTAGATATTCTGTTATTTGTATATTTACACAATGATCGGGTTTATAATTTAAATAAATTATGGAAATTTGTAGTAAATGATTACTTTTACTTATTGACGTGACACAAATTTTAACAAAATAACTACACTATTGCGAGGGGTTGACTGCAAAGCGGCGCGCGGACTCACGAGAGTATACAGGACCCAGTAAGCCTTACCCCAGCAGACGATTGGGCGGCGAACGGTCAGACTGCTAATATAAATAAAAAAAGACATGGATATTCAATCATATTATTGTTGAGTGACATTTATTATTGGACCCTGTAATAAGACATAGTGTAGATAGAAATATTATCTGTATATCTCTCTGTATCTATGGCAATTTAACTTTTTGGTTTCGTTTTCAAAATTTATTATCTATACTTGACACAAAAATACTTCTGAAATCTTAATAAAGCATATGGAAGATACCATTATCTTTATTAGTAGTCTTATTTCAGTCTAACAATACAATATTGTACCATAACTTCACTAAAAGAAGCTTACATTATATTTATTATTGCGATGGCTGCTAAGTAATTTTGTTAATTTTAGTTCAAATCATTAATTTCGGAGAGACCACGACAGAGCTGTAAATGCAATGAAATTATAATTCCGTCTTGTACTCTCTTACAGTCGTAACCCATTATGGTTCATTTCATAATACCATTGTAAGTTTAAAGCATTATTTCTTTTTTAAGAGCATCCTATGAAACTGAGTAATATTTTTTTATATTCTTGAAACATTATTGCGTTGTAAAACTTGATGGTTGGCTTAAAGATTCGGTCATTTATTCATATATATAAAAGTACAAATAGTACATTCATCACTCCATATCTTTCTCGTGGGTGATCGTACGAGACGACTAAGGGATATAAAGCGTATATAACATCTATGCGAGAGAAGGAAAACTCGAAACAAAACCTTATACCAACACGTCTGACCAGCGCGGTATAGTAAGTTAATTTCCCTCCCATTACGGAGGAGGCCCGAGCCCAACAGTGTAATATTTATGGACTGTGATGATGAATAGTTCTATTTATTGGAGACAGATTATGGTCTGATCCCACGCTACTCGATTCATCTGAAGTTAAGTGTGCCCGTTGAGGCACCTTTATTCTTGATGTAAATAAATAAGTCTTAAAAATTATAAATATTGGTTTATTGGTTATATTACAATTATCAGCATATATTGAATATTATTACAAGATGGTTATTGTTGGAAGGTTAATTAGTATGATTTTCTTTGCGTTGCATTATCGCCACTACCCGCACGGCACAGAGGCCGCGCGTAGACGACAGGTGGAGTAACGTGTTCTCAACATTAACACCAAGGATAATGAGCAACTCTATAACCTGTCATACACATACCGCTCAATCGCCATGGGGGCGGGCTACTGGTATTAAGGCCTCGTATTCGATGATTCGTTCAGTGGCTTATCCTTTTAGGTACTATCTTATGTCGACGCTCCTACAACAAACCATGCTCACTTTCACGCAATCGGCCTCTCTACAGGTGACGGAATAATCTTCGGTTCAATCACCTGCTGCGTCAGATAAGGTGGAATGCAGTTACTTGTACCTGTGCCGCTTGATGCATTGGCAGCGGAGCGTGTCACGTTTTTTTTTATTATTTTTTTAATGTCGACGGGTTCTGGAGTGTTGACACCCCACTAAATCCGTTCGGGGCGACAGAAGAAGCAGCGTGTGACCCCATAGATCCGACCTACATGTACCTCTTTTTCGCCGTGCGAGTGGGCTATCGGAACCTTGTCGCTGTCGTCGGGTGGCCTACCCGAGCGTATCACCGTAGAGAAATTCCTCCTTGACCTGTTCCGTCGCCTCCTTCCTCTGCCTCACAGAAAATGACCGCGTCCCAATGAAGAAGTAGTACTTCAAGTCACATATGGGCTAGTGCCACTGTCAGACTTCTGTCGGTGTTGGGTTCAGTCGAAAGCCTCGTTAGAAATTTATATGATGATAATAATTGGAAAAAAAAAAACTTTGATTGCAGTTGTCAAGCGCGCAGTATTCCTGTTTTCTATAGATTAAATTTTAGAGAATGTGTTGACATTTCATAACTTCTATTCATCATTCTATCTTTGGACAAATAGATGGCGAACTTCTATCTTCTCATTATCATCATCACAGCCCATATATGTCCCACTGTTGGGCTCGGGTCTCCTCCGTAATGGGAGGGAAGTTAACCTATCTACTATACCACGCTGGTCAGACGTGTTGGTATAGGGTTTTGCTTCGAGTTTTCTTTCTCTCCCATAGATGTTATATGGGTTTTAAATCCCTTAGTCGTCTCGTACGACCACCCACGGGTAAGATACGGCGTGGTGAATAGTATTCTTACTCCGTCATCACACAGATAATCTAATCTACCTTCTAGTCTTACAATCAGAGATGCGATTTATTTGAAATACTTCTATTTAAAATGCAAATACAAAATGCAAAATACCTATGTTGCATTGAAATGCCTTTTAGTAAAAAGCATTTTGTATTTTATTTGAAATACCTTTCGAGATGTATTTAGCATTTTTAATATTCATTTCAAAATGCAAAATACTTTGTGATCAAGTTTAGCCAACATTACCAGTCAAACAAAATGAAATGAACTAATGACGCTTGTATTGCCGAATTTGACCGATAGAGGCACCTGCTAGCCATGCTCGCCCTTTTTTTATTTGATTTGATTACCTACTTTTATGATATTGAAGTGTTGTTGTTATCCCTACAATACTCAAACGGCTATGTAATGTACTACAATAAGATAAGAGAAAAGAAAAGTGAACAGAAATAAATGGCCACACAATTCACAAAATGGAGCCATGGCTCTCTTTTCGTTAGTCTAGCTTTTTACATTATTTTAAGTGAGTATTCTTATTATTAATAACATAACAGAATTTATTGATATGCATACTGATAAATATGACCAAAATGTCATGCATAAGGTGCTATGTTATTAGACGTTTTTGTTTGGCTCGGCATTGTATCTCTATTTCTAATGCTAAGCCGCACCTGCGTGTATCGTCCCGAAGTAAATTGTGACGAAGCTTCGTTCGTTTAGTACACTAGAAAATTATCGCGATAAAACTGTGGTCACATTAGCGACTTCGGTATTTTACACGAAGTATCGTGCAATAATTAAAGATGGTCGAAATCATTTTCATGCGTTTAACTATGGATGACGAATTGCTTTACAATTACAGCTATATTATGCTAATAAAACATAATGATATTTTTGGATCCCTTCATGGGTTCCGCTTCATAATGGTGTATAAATTTTAACACCATTTCATCACTCCACTCCATATTTATTGATTAACTGGAGATCCTCGAACGCGTCTAAACACAACGAAAATTGCCCTCGAAATGAAAAACGCTAGTCTGACCACAGAGCGCGATATATTAGCGCGCTAAAACCCTTTGACTTATCGCCACCCAAGCGATATTGCACACGAAGCCCGAATATTCGCGACGACAGCCAATAATGACCGGTCACATCTGCGTGTATCGTCTCATTGCACGAAGCTTCGTGACGATACACGCAGGTGCGGCCCTAGCATAATGATAAATACCTAAAATAAATAAAATTTCTGAGATTTGGTCAAAAGGTATTTTATTTTGAAAAAGTATTTTGAAAATACCTATTTTGCATTTAGCATTTGAAATACTAAACGCAAAACTATTTAGTATTTTGCATTTGAAATAGTAAATCTGAAAAGTATTTTGCATTTTGTATTTAAATGCTTTTTTAAAACCATTTTGTACATCTCTACTTACAATGAAGATTTTTTATTTATGTGACCTAAATATATTGTGCCATCTAATATAATAAGCGGGATAATAATAAACAAATAATTTGAAACTATTCTCAAAGCAAAGGTTTTACATAACTAATGTTTTACATATATTTTTACATAACTAGTTGTTTTTTTTCCAGATACTATTAAGAAATAGTAACTTTTAATTACATAACATGTATTTCAGCATTGAAATAATCATCGAATGATGACGTCAAATACAAACGCGATAAAAGCCGTAAAAATAGTTTTATTTCAAACAACATAGTTCATTTTCTTGCAAGGTGATTAAACGAACGAAAAAGATTAGGGATCAAGACAGAGTCTGTTTTTAGTGTACATCCCGCGGAGAATTGTACATCATCATCATTCTCCTACTCTTATCCCAATTACTTGGGGTCGATACAATATGTACTCTTGTTTCATAGTACATATTGTAAAAAATATTGGCAATAGTTTTATGACCGGCCGCCTGCCAGACGTCAACCCTCCTTGGGAATGTAATTGTCGACCAAAGGGCATTAGAAGTAAGGGTTAGTAGTATTCGTAGCCGCTACCACACAACAAAATTGAATTCAGAATTGTAATGTTATAAATAAAAAAATTACAACAGGTTTTTATAACAAAAAGAAATATCTGCCTCAATCAAATACATCCTACTAATGGATTTCGAAATTCTCAATAATAGACGGAGTGGTATAAGGTTTTATTTCCAGTTTTTAACATCTTGCAGTGGCAATTTTCTACTTGTTATCCTTTGACGTCCTTTAAGAATCCAATAGCATAGATGGACCTTGGATTTTATTCTTTGTCCTTCACTACATGGAAATTTGCAATAATACAAAATACTCAAACTAAAAATACATTGAATAATTTTCGTGATTTTTTTTTTTTTAATAAATTCCTGAAATAGGGTAATAGGAACTCGTTTCTGTTAATTTTATTATTAGTATAAAATATAATAAATAAAATGCAATACTTTTACATAAAAACGAAATTAGTTTAAGGAACGCCATAATATTAATAGGTTTGGGATGTCTTGAGCTTGGCTTTTCTCTAAGCTGTAGAATCCTTACTATTATTATAAATGCGAAAGTAACTCTGTCTGTCTGTCGCTCTTTCACGGCAAAATTACTGAACCGATATAAATGAATTTTGGTACACAGGTAGTCTAGAGCCTGATAAAGGACATATACCACTTTTTAATACAAAAAGGGGTTGTAAAAGGGGATAAAAAGTTGTAAGGCAGTATCGTCATTTTTAAAGCTTGGAACTTATTTTTAGGCTATTGATTAGATATAAATAAATATGACATTAACATATTGTAAAAAATTACCCTTAAGGGGTAAAATAAAAATAGGGGATGAAAAACTTAAGGAAAGTAACCTTTTACGCGGGCGAAGCCGCGGCTTCGCCTGCGTAAAGCAGAAGCTATTATTGCTATATAACTGAGCAATATATTTATCAAACTCATGATAATCAGTATAAAGGTTTCTATTTAAATATTTACACCCTCTTTACAGTTAAATGACACAAAACAAGAGCGAATACAATTCTAAACAGACGAAAATTTATAACAAAGTTTAGTCCTGAACGTATTTATTTATTTAGAAAGTATCAGTGTACGTAATACATACAAATCCACGAACTCCAAATAACAAACTAAGAATAAACAAACTTATCTTGGTAGCTTTGTTGCATTTGTATTCAACGTTTAGAGTCTTATTGAATACCGTTTCTTTGAAATGTCGTGAATGATGAGCAAAGCTATCGTACAAGTTATATTGAATGTATATTATGTAAATACTTACTTAATACTAGCAAAACTAACATTGCGATAATAATGTAATGCTTACTGAAAGAAATTATAATATAGTTAACAGATGAGAAGAATAAATACTTCACGTTGCTATGCGAATTATTTGCTCTTGGTTAATGATATATATTCGATTGAGAAATAGATACAACATTTTATAATATAAAACTACCATAAATTAATACTAATTACTACTATAATAATAATAATAAATATTTATTGGATCAAGAAACAATGACTCATTATGTCTTAGTACGACTTACAACTAGGTTAGTAAACATGCAACTATAAACTACTATTAATTATTTAGCAGAAATAGCAGAGAAATGAATATTTAATATATATTTAAAAGTGGTATAATAGGACCACAATGTTGACGGTTTTCTGTCTATAGCCCCGGGCCTTTCCTTCCGGGGTGGTATCACACTCTCGTAGAATATAGACGTCTGAGCAGTGGCAATATGCTGGTGTGATTCGTTCAGTGAGCGAGAGAGTCGGAAGCCTATCTTTCTGGGTGGGTTTGGGATTGTTGGTAAGCAGCGGCCTAGCTGTACCACTAGTATTGCAAAAGTCATGTACCTCTGCAACGGTGGCAGTAACTCTTACCATCAGGTGTGCTGCTTGTTCGTTTGCCATCAATGGCAATAAAAAAAAAGAAAAAGAACATAATATTAGCACCTTTAAACTGAACTCAATATTTTTATGGGGTTTTGATGTAGTCTAAATTGTACCATTGAATTTTATTTTAATAAAGTGAGTTTTTGAAATAAATTAAAGGAGACTGATTTTGCTAGAAAATATTTTTTATTGTGGTTTTATTTAAAACTCTGGATTTGGAATGCAAATTTATTCAGAAAGAGGCATTTTTATCAGCATTTATTTATTCGCAACAGTCAATTTAACTATTATATACTATTATAGCTAAAGTATTGGACCGGCTTCTTGATAAACACCTCTCAAAGCACCTACAAATACATGATGGGCAGTTCGGTTTCAGACCGGGTCTGTCCACCGAGAGTGCTATAATGAGCTTTAAATATACAACTAGATATTACACGGACAGAAAGACGCCGGTTTATGCTTGTTTTTTAGATCTTTCGCGGGCTTTTGACACAGTATGTTATGACATACTGTGGCGAAAGCTCCGTGATACAAGTTTGCCCAAAGGGGTATGTTCTGTTTTTGAGTATTGGTACGCCAATCAAATTAATGTTGTAAAATGGTCTGGGGAGTTTTCTAATCCATACGGGTTGGAATGTGGAGTGAGGCAAGGGGGAGTAACCTCTCCCCACCTCTTCAACCTTTACGTCAATGAATTAATAAATGGTCTCAGCAGACAACCGATTGGATGCTATATTGATGGTACTTGTATCAATAATATTAGTTATGCTGACGATATGGTGCTGCTGGCACCATCTATTAGTGCTCTTAGAAAACTATTGAGTATATGTGAAAAGTATGCTGAAAGCCACGGGTTACATTATAATGTGCAAAAAAGTGAGTTCATGGTATTTGTACCTAGGGGCAAAAACTTAGCAGAGGTACCGTCAGTGATGCTATGTGGGACTGCATTAAAACGGGTAACCCAATTCAAGTATTTGGGACATGTCGTCTCTGAAAATCTTAGCGATGAGCTGGATATAGAGAGGGAACGAAGGGCGTTGACCGTGAGAGCTAACATGTTGGTCCGTAGGTTTTATCGATGCTCGCGGGAAGTCAAAATTACTTTGTTCAAGTCTTTTTGCCAAACTTTTTATACGAGTGGTCTATGGTCCACATATACTCAAAAATCGGTCAACACCCTTCGCGTCCAATATAACAATGCCTTTAGGTTACTGTTGAGGCTCCCGCGATTCTGTAGCGCATCTGGTATGTTCGTCGAAGCGCGCACTGACGGGTTTCATGCCTGTATGCGAAAAAAAATTGCGTCGCTGCTATGCAGAACCTGTGCGAGCACCAACACCATTCTAAAGACCCTAGCCTCTAAATGGGACAGCCCTTTTTTTAAACACTGTGTTCGGATATTGATGGCATAGGACACTGTTCTATCAGTTTTCGAATACTGTTGTTATTATTTAATTATTACTTATTTTTAAGATTGTAACATGATCTAACATAGGTTAAGTTTAGTTACTAACAATACTATGGATCTCTGATGTCTGATATAAATAAATTATTATTATTATTATTATTAACATTTTTTACAGAATAAGGCAAAAAATGTTTCATAATTGTCCTTCTTATATATATTTTACTTTCCTATGGAATTAGTAAAACCTTGTGGTAGGAAATTCACAACACCAACTACAATGCAACATTGCAATTGACAATATACCTGGCCCTTCATGTGGATAGTCGTAATGACTGTGAGTTTGCTTTTTCTCACATTCACGTTATCTGCTCATTCTATTTTTGGGCGAGCTTATTCAGGTGCGCGCCTGCCTTAGTCATCCAGAGCGATGAAACTGTGGCGTCGGGGCTAATAACTCACGTGCATCTTTTTTGACAGCAGGATAAAGCCATAATTGTTACGTTTGGCAGATAAGTTTCCTAAAAAAGCACTGCTGAGATGATGTCTTAACCGGTTTTAAAGACTACCAGAAGAAAATTGAGGGTTTTGATATTAAATATTCTTAAACCGCCACCATACGAAAAAGATGCATTTTCGGATGCTGTAGATGCATTTGATTGATTAGATACTTATTAAAGAGAAATTAAATGTAAAATAGGTCGGAGATGATGATAAAATTGCTGAGATCAGCTTACATATGTCTCACTGTTGGATTCGGACCTCCTCCATAATGGGAGGGAAATTGACCTAAAAAACGGCGCTGGTCAGATTTGTTGGTATAGGGTTTTATTTTGGGTTTTCCTTCTCTTATAACAATAATTTTATACATAAATACATACATAGCCTCACACCTGTTTCCCAGAGGGGTAGGCAGAGACTACGGATTGCCACAAACCACGATTCTGACACACCTCCATCGCTTCATTCATACTCATCACAGTCTTCATGCATACTCTACGATTACGCATACTCTTAATCTGACCTTTCACTAACACATCTTTTTATACTAGTGCTAAATTTGTTTTTATTATCACAAAGTTTAGTATATTTTAAGTATATTAATATAAGAAAAACATATTTCTGTGACATCAACCTTGCTAATATATTTGATGAAATTTATTGATTTACTTTAATACATACATAAAAGATTCAATATACATGTCGGTTATGATAATGTGGACGACAGCTGATCATAAATAAGTATTAAGTTTTCTTTCAAGATATTGGCAATCATTTTAATTTAATTGAAGTTGGAATCTCAATTAATGTTCCATATTCAATTACTGGATTATCGTTTAATTTATTGTAATGAACAAATTCAACAAACAAATGCAATAATGTCTAAAGACTTGTGTCTGACAAGTCTTTAAAAATTAAGAGAAAGCAAATCACGGTATTTCCTTATGGTGACGGAGTAAGAATACAATTCACCACCCCCTATCTTGGGTCACCACCATGGGTGATCGTAAGAGACGACTAAGGGATATAAAAACGCATATAACATCTATGCAAGAGAAGGAAAACTCGAAACAAAACTTTATACTAACACGTCTGACCAGCGTGGTATAGTAGGTAAATTTTCCTCCCATTATGGAGGAGGCTCGAGGCCAGTAGTGGGACATATATGAGCTGAAATGATGATAATGATGATAAAATCACGGTATGGCATACGAATATAGCTCAGGTGGAATGTGGTGAATACTCAAAATCCATATATATTTTTCAAAGCACAGTCAGTCGCGCATCTTTCTTCCGCTAACACAGGTGGAAGAATAAAGGGAGAAACATGCTATATAAAATTTCTGCGATATTTGCAAGCTATCTAAGTCTCTTAAGGAATATAATCCTGGACCACTAGACAGATTCGGCGCAAGTCTGTGTAGAGCTGAGCTCTTTGAATCGGCTGAACCTTTGGGCACTCACTAATGATGCTAGGATTGATATTAATACATGCTACCGTTCTCGAACCAGGATCTTGACAAGAATATGGAAATCTAATTGTCAAATTATTGTATCGTCTATTATATAAGAATATTAATTTCTTTCTGAATTAATCGTTACCAATGAAATAATTTATAAAGCCCGATTATGAAGCAAAAAATGATGTCACAAGCGGGATACGAACCCGCGCCTATTGGGATTCCGGCCCAATCGTGCTGCCATTACACCACCGTGAACTATTGTAGGACATGCAAATTTCGCTTCGTATCATATTTACGTCTTTTAAAGTGACATGTGTGTGCATGTCCTACAATAGTTCACGGTGGTGTAGTGGCAGCACGATTGGGCCGGATTCCCAATAGGCGCGGGTTCGAATTCCGCTTGTAACATCATTTTTCGCTTCGTAATCGGGTTTTATAAATAATTAAGCATATTAAATGCTAAATTTCAGTAATTTGAATGACATAATTGTTTATTTTAATAAAAAAAATACATATTATTAGCTACCCGCCTTTCACTATTGTGGTTGCTTTCCATTTAGTTAACACAGAAGGACTCTGCGGTACATTGTGAAACACTGCCAAACACTGTGTAAAAGTTTAAATGAAACAGCTAGTTATCTCAAAATAACACTAGAGTGGCTCAATATCGCAAAATTATGGGCGTTGTATACCTAAATACAAGTTCTTTGACAAAGTCTTGGCTCAATAATTTATAAACATAACCACATTATCAGGGCTCACTTCAATAGTGCAATATTTACATTTGAACATTTTTATTAAATTTTAATTAGCAGTAAGAGACAAGCTCAATTTAATAATCTCAAATAATACTACTAGAATATGCCGTAAATAAATTGCGATAACCTCGCAGTAATGATACTTAATTCAAGCAAAGTAGTACCTATATATTTAAAGTACTCTATGAAAGTAGGTAAGCATCTGTCAAACACCACTTTTTCGAGTGTCGAACAGTGTACGGCTGTGTTCAACAGTGTCGTTGATGGAAAGCGCTTTATCGAACAATGCGTTACACTGCGTCACTTTTTGTATTAAATGGAAAGCACACTGTATGTAGACCTCATCCACAAAGTGAATAGTGATATAATCACTGCCCTAGAATAGTCATAGCGGAATACGTTTCCCAGGAGAGTGCTTGCGTGAGATGAGTGTGACTAATGCATTCTCCTGGTGAAATCTTTAGCCAATTATTCCAACTCCCATGAGCAGCTAAGGGCTGGCGATAATTGTATTCTTATCCTGTTATTACATGGAGAAATACGTATATACAGGTCAAGGTAATAAAATAAAGAGCTCGTTTATAATTGCGAATCAATTAGTAGCGTTTATGGTTGTACACTAAAAATTATCCTATAAGATTCTTACATATATATACTAATGAAATAAAAGCCTATTAAATAGGGTTGATTAATTAGTAACCTTATTTACGGCGAGACTAAATTGTACATAACTATATATTAGGAATGTTGAGCATGTAACTGTAGTTAGGAAAGTTGAGTAGAATAAATATAGTCGAATAAGAGTTGTATTAGTTACTTTGAAGTTGAGTAGGGAAGTAGTTGGAAATGTGCTACTACTACTGTTCATTAAGTGCAAACAGCTACAGTATTCTCGTGTGCAAAGAGCTCTTCGATAAAGTTTTGTATGTTTAAAACATTTGTGGGACCCGTTGAAACTTTGTTATTGAAACGATATTTGGAGAAGCGCGAAGAACAAGTTAGGTTGAATCACTATGACTTTTTCAACAGTATAGTAGTAAGAAATTTGTTTGAACGTTAGGATTTGCTATATGTATTTGAAATATTAAATAGGACGAAAGGGAGAAAGTTAATTGTGGTATTTTTAGGTAGAATATTTAAATTACTGACATTTATCATGTTAAGTTATTTAGAAAAACTTATTTTAAAAGCGAAAGTGATAGCCATGCGTGGGATTTTAACCCATATCTACTAGAAATTTATGCCAGTCGTCTTTCTAACTTATCTAAGTTAGAAAGACGACTGCCATAAATTTCTAGTAGATATGGGTTAAAATCCATCATCATCATCATCATCTCAGCTCATATATGTCCCACTGTTGGGCTCGAGCCTCCTCCATAGTTGGAGAGAAATTAACCTACTCTACCACGCTGGTCAGACGTGTTGCTATAGGGTTTTGTTTCGAGTTTTCTTTCTCTTACTTAGATGAGTGTAGCCCCACATATAACAACAAAATTTTTCGTCTAAATCTTCGTCTTTATAACAATGTATAAATATATGGTTCACGCTCTTCTAAGCTGGGAAGACGAATTGAACTGAGTTCCAGTAGATGTGGGTTCAAATCCCACGTATGGCAATCATTTTTATAGAATATTGTCTATAAGTATTCGTAATTCGATTCATGGAAGAAAGATACCAGTCTTCTGGTAATTTCTCAGCGATGGCGTCGTAAAAGCTTCTTATGGAAGTTGCAAAAATCTTGTAACTCTCACATATGGAGGCTCATTATCATCAATATATTGGAATGCAGCATTGAATTACATAAAATAGGTGACTCTTTAGCAAATAAAATAAAAGGAGCAAGAAAGTTTTCGTGAGATCGACAAATCACTTCAGACTATTTGCCTTTTATTTACTTCTTTGTGATATTCGATAGTCCTATTAATCAGTTATCTTAACTAAATAATTAGTTCCGATAAACGTCACTCTGCCAAATGTAATTGGTTTTCTGCCAACTTATTTGTTTATTCAGCTTGATTGTTTTGGCTTATCTTGTTCACCTATACAGCTTACTAGATATAATCATTTATCAGCAATTCTTGTGCATATATTTACATACATATTTAGATGAATTTCGTATATTTATTTAACAATAAATTAAATACTATACATATTATTACTAAGAGTGTTATAGTCTAATAGAACACATGAGAGAAAATATGTTTTTTTTTTAATTTATTAAATCATTGTTTGTCCTAATCTATAGATATAAAGAGGATGTTTGTATATATTGTCGCTAAATTCAGAAACTATTTGACTGATCACTATGAAAATTAGTATGTATGTATATATATTTTTCCATGGAGAAGTTTTATATGCTATACCCATAAATGTAACTTGCCACCAAGTGGCGCTGCGAGATATTGACTTCTACAAACAAACCAACTTGCTTGGGGTTGCTAGTATTATAAATTCTAATTACTATTATTTTTAGTTATCACTCCTAATTTTAAATATTTTAAGCATTGTTTAATGTTTTTTTCTATTTCCTTCAAATAAATTGCTCTTGTTTTAATGTAATACATACCTAAAATTTTTATACCTTATGGTAAAATATGAGAGAATTATAAATTTTTATTTTAAGATCATATTTGCACTCATATTTGCAAATAAATAATTGATTGATTGGTAAGTTTTTTTCTGTTTCCTATGTGGTAGCGACTACAAAAACTAGCAACCCTTACTTGCACTTGGGTATGGTAAAGGATAACAAACAGCTTTACATCGACCGGTGCCAACTCCACCTGATTCTGAAAATCAGATATCAATCATGTTGGGGTTGTCTTTTTTATCTATTCAGTTTTGCAATGATAGTTACGAGTAACTCATAAGCTTTCTATAAAGTGCCTGATATATGATCTCCGTAAACCAATGGATAAATATATAATAATAAAGATGGCGGTGGTCCATTCAGAAGTTGGAGGGAACAGCTCGAAGCATACAAAGCTCAGTGGATTAAGGGTTTTCACTCCTTCATTTATCGCCTCGAACGAATAGGCGTAACGGAAAGGAACCACGACCCATCAAAGATATAAAGAGTATTAGATCTCTAGATATAAGGAGATTTTAGAGTCACTAACGCACCGTATCGAATGACATAAATATTCATGATAGTCGGGATCGATGCCTTATCATATTACGAGGGATGGATTATTCAGGAACATTTTTATAGTGTTTTTAGATATGTGAGTTTTCATAATCTATAAAATTTGTTTCTTAACGATTCAAGCAAGCGAATATAGGCAACTAAATTATGGCGTTATCCTTCCACTTTCGCATTGTATATCTTCTCCCCCGGTGGGGAGACCGAGACTAACCTACCTAGACTAGATCGGTCATGTACTGAAGTAAGGTGCAGTCAAGAGTCTATGAAACCGGCGAGCGTGTATGAAGAGAATTATGAATGTTGAGGAGGCGAGTGAAGTATGCAAGGATAGAGTTCTCTGGCACTCTGTTCTCTCTGCCTACCCTGCAAGGGACATGGCGTGATGGTATGTAGGTATGTATAATTATGATTGCCACAGATTTTTCCTATCTTCCCTTTTATCATTTATTATATATATATATATATCCCTTCCCTTTTATCATATATTATATTAATCCTATGCTTATATATAACTAAGCTTATAAACTAAGCTTATATATAACTTGACTGAAGAGCGTGGTATAGTTATTATGCGTTCTATTGTAGAGAAGACTTGAGCTTAATTGTGACACATGTAATGGGTTAGGTACTGAGAAGAAGAAGCAAACACAGAACTCCAAATATGAATGGATGCTGTGTGGGTCTAAATTCGTCTACATAGCCTACCTACCTATTGATTTCACTATTCAATTACAAGTTTTAATTGCGTATTTAATTTGAGTTCATAGTAATGAGCATGGTTCTGGTTATCTCTCTCTATTTCACAATTCGTCAAATATATTTTAATATTAAGCTACTGTTTTAAAATTCAAATAACTTATAAATATTACGGAGTTTATCAAAGACGTCGCAGCGTGAAAATAGCTGCAACTTAAGTGATTTCGTTCCACCACTTCGTTGAGGTATATCTCATTCAAGAAACTCAGGTGGAAACGAGATATAGAAGGTTCTGGAAGTGCTTTTATATTTATTGTTGATGCTATATATTAAAAGTAACAATTATCATATCACATATGTTCCATTCTTCGGTGTCAGTCTCCTTCACAGTACAAGATTGACCTTGAGAGTAAATTGACCTTGTTTTTTATTTGACTGGTTATGGTATGCATATACCCCGCCCATACCGTATTTTTTTATTTTGCGATGGACTATGGAGATGGTCACGTCCCGCCAAACTGGTCCGGGACGACGGAATAGGCGGCACGCGACCCCATAGACCTACCCTGCAAAGCGCCTCTCTTCGCCATGCGAGCGGGCCACCGGTACCCAATCTTCGTCTGCGTTGGCCCGCCCATATCGCCTGGGGTGACGAAAGGCGGCGTGCGGCTCTATAACCTACCGTGTTATCTCTCCTTTGTCATTTGGGCGGAACACCAATACCAAATCTCTGGTTCATAAATCCCAGTCCATCAGGTGCAGGTGATTGCTATCGTACTGCGCTTAGAACGGGTTAAGAAGAAATTTCTTTAAGACATCGCTCCCAGGGCATCGGACGGTGCAGGCGCGTTTCCTTTTGCGAGATATCTAACAGAAGGCAACACATCTCACCGCTCTAGACCTCAAGCGTATACTGCGTGTCTTCGTTATAATCGCAATCATGACAAGACGGTGCCCTGGCGATCGTGTACAGGTATTACCAAAGTAACTATGCTCCAACAAAATCTGCACCAGCTGAAAAGAAAGTACCCCTTGCTGTCGCTCCATCCACTTCACCAGCACAGGCGGAAGGCCCTCAACCACCTGAACACCGAAACGAAACCACTTTAGGCGAATTGCTCGACGGCTATTGCAAGAACACAAAAGATTTCTTTCCCCTACCCTTACCTAACTTATATATATATAGATATATACGTGTATTATATTATATATATATAGATATATACGTGTATATATATATATATATATATGCTCCGATGGTTCGGACATGTGGAAAGAATGCCGAACGAACGTCTGGTTAAGAAGATATACAATGCGAAAGTGGAAGGATGTAGGTACCGAGGGAGACCGAGACTAACCTACCTAGACCAGATCGGTCAGGTACTGAAGGAAGGTGGAGTCAAGAGTCTCCGAATGGAGTCAAGAGTCTCCGAAACCGGCGAGCGTGTATGAAGAGAATTACGAATGTTGAGGAAGCGAGTGAAGTATGCAGAGATAGAGTTCTCTGGCACTCTGTTCTCTCTGCCTACCCTGCAAGGGATATGGCGTGATGATATGTATGTATGTATGTATATGTATATATATATATATATATATATATATATATATATATATATATATATATATATATATATATATATATATATATATATATATATATATGTATGTATATATATGTATATATATATATATATATGTGTATGTGTGTGTAATTGAGAGACTCGTCATAATCATCATCATCATCATCTTTCTGTCCTTATCGCATGTCATAAGAAGTCATTGCAGTATGTCTGTTTCTCCTAAAATAGTTAGAAGGTGAGCCAAACATGTTTGAACTAAATTTTACAAGGCTGACTTTGACAGTAAATACCCGTCTTGGTTTTATCATTGAATACACTGTATATAGATATATAATATAATATACAATGTGAAAGTGGAAGGATGTAGGTACCGGGGGAGACCGAGACTCACCTACCTAGACCAGATTGGTCACGTACTGAAGTAAGGTGGAGTCAAGAGTCTTCGAAACCGGCGAGCGTGTATGAAGAGAATTATGAATGTTGAGCAAGCGAGTGAAGTGTGCAAGGATAGAGTTCTCTGGCACTCTGTTCTCTCTGCCTACCCTGCAAGGTATAGGGCGTGATGATATATATGTATGTATGTATGTACACTGTATTTGATAGAATTAACATATAGTGGTGTAACATTAATAATCAGTATATGACACCCACGTACCAATATAGTACCCAATAGTTTATGACACCCACGAATATTATTGAAGTGCGATAATAGAAAAACAACTCTGTTTTAATCATTTGTCTATCAAATAAATAAAGGTGAGTACATATGTTTACATACATTGCATACAAGGCATATTCAGTGAACGAACAGTTTCTTTGGCAACAAATCTCTTCTTGGTTGTGTTGACACAAACAAATGCATAAAGTCTGCCGTAGAGACAAGCTCCTCATTTTCCTTAACAAACAACCGGCTGATTACTTCCATATGAGGAAATGATTCACGAGTAAATGTTTTGATTGCTTTTAGATTATTTTTTTTCTGAATATACTTGATTCAAAACAGATGTTGGATGCCAAATAATATTTTTCTGTTCAATCATAAATATTGGAGTTTTTACGGATGGGAAAATATTTATAATTGAGTGTAATATATTAGGTATATATATAAAATTTATATATATATATATATATATATATATATATATATATATATATATATATATATATATATATATATATATATATATATATATACATACATACATGTACATACATGTACTAATATATAATCAGAATGTATTTGATTTAGTATAAAATTTCTTACCACCCCTAACTTTCCCATGGGAGTAGTAAATACCGGCTAAAAGTTCACCAGAAGAATGGAGAACAGATGCCTCCTGGGAAATTTGCAATACCAGTTGCTATATCAAATCTGTCAAGCATGTCGATTACGGCATTATCCCCTTTGGATAGACAAGGAATATTTGAAATAAAACTACTTTTACGGATTCTATCGCGTTTGTATTTAATTTATAATTTGCTGACGATTCAAACACTTTAGAGCGTTTATGGTACCGGAAGGACTAAGGTATCTTACGTCCAATAAGTCATCGTTATTACAGAAATGTATATCTACCCGCTATAGTAGCAGTTATTAAAGTTTGATCCACATTTTTAATACAAATTCATTGTCAGTACAAAAAAAAAAAAAAAAAAAAAATATGATTCTATATATAAAATTTATATTGCTTATGATCGGTTATTATTAAACATTTAATTTATGATAATTATTATGTTATTTGCTGTGTGGTAGCGGCTACGAATACTACCAACCCTTACTTTGCTCGTGGGTGTCGTAAAAGACGGGGTACGACGCCAGAAACCTCCGCGTGGTGTACCCTGGGTGCGGGCGACAGTCCCCCAGATCCCTCTGTCGAATTGTCGCCCGTAGCGAATCTCTGGCGCGAGGGGGGGTTCCCCAGCGATGGATTGAGCCCCAATTCGCTCCTGACCCTCTATTTGTAGAGGATACAGGAGGCGAAATTTCGGACGGGCCCGGTCACTCATTCATTTGAGGGCTGGGCAGGCTTATGCCACCGCCGACATATCGTAAACCTGATATCTTGCTTCAAGACAAGTTGTCGTGAGGCGTAGTATCAGGAACGAGGGTCTTGGCTTAACCGCCCGGACCGCGAGGAAGACAACCTCTATAAAGAGTTCGAATTAACATTTGAATTCGGAAATTACCCAGAATCCTAAGTTCTGGCGTGCGGCGAGAGGATGCATGGCAGATGGGCTGTTCTGTTCCTAGCACGCTCCAGCCAGGGTACCAGCCGACCCCCTGGTTGGTAAATGTAGGCTTGCCCGGGTACAGGGATCTCTGCCCGGGTCGACCGTTTATTTCTCCCATAATCGTGGGAACAAAATGGAATTGCCTACAAAAAATAATAAAGACGGGGAAGCTTCGGATTCCCAACCTACGGCCTTGCCAAGGCAAAATAAAACTGGCACAAACAACGCCTCGTCCTCGGGACTTGAGGCGTCTGCCGAGGGCCCGGCACCGACCAAGGAGGCCCCCCCCCTCTTGAAGACGAAGAAGCGTCGACAGGCACGCTTCACATGGGGGAAAGCTGCGAAAGCGAACGCTCGCGAGAAGAAGCGGAATGCCGAAATCCGCGAGCGTTACGCGCGTGAGCTTGACAAGGACGGCGGCAGATCCACTGCAGAGCCGTCAACGGACGAGGGCGACAATTCTGTCGCAGATCCGTCCAAAGACGAGGGCAGTGGATCTGCCGATGTGATGGACGAGGGCGGTAGTTCCGCAGAGCCGTCCAAGGAGGTAAGCGGGTCGGCTGAGGAAGACGCCGCCGCCAGGTCATCGCCGCGCCCTGCGGTGGCGGCACTGACTGCGGCCCTGACGGTAAGGGAGGAGGCCCTCCCCTCGAAGGTGCGGAAGCGCCCCCTAAATAGGGAGGGCAGCTCAGGCGCCGATTCCGAGGGGAGTGTGGTCATCATGCCTCCTCCTAAAGTGCCGGCCTCTCGCAGAGGGCGAGGGGCCGCGGCGTCGGGAAGGGCGACCCACTCCCCGGCCGGCGGAGTGCGCGGAGGCGCGGAAACTGGCAGGCAGGCCGACAACGAGGCGGCCGCCGCGAGGGTGCTGGGGGTGTTGTCCAGCATCCCTCCCACCGAAGTGGCGGCCGTTGGTGCCCGCGCGAGCGCCCCAGCCGCAAATATGGAGGCCCTGCAGGCCGAAAACGCCCGCCTTGGTGGCGAGGTGTCAGGCCTGCGGGCCCAGAACCGCCGGCTGGAGTCGGAGCTGGCCGCGGTGCGGAGGGCCAACCGCGTCCTCGCCAAGGACGTGACTGAGCTGAGGGCCCAAATGGCGCGGCTCGTACCGCCTGCGCCAACTGCGCCGCCGGCTAGTGCTAGCCGCCGAGGAGCTGTCGCCGTCGTCACCGCTCCGAAGCCGCCCCGAGGCGACGGCCGTCCAGCGGTTGCCGCCGCGCCGAAGACGCCTCTGACCGCGAAGCGTGCGCCGCCGACCAACGCCAGCACGCCAAATGTCGCCGTCGTGGAGCAGGCCCCGGCAGAGGTCCAGCCGGTAACACCGATCCCACTGCCTGCGGTGGGGGGCGTGTCGGACGAGGCCTTGCGCGCCATTATAGACGCCATAGGGAATATGGTCAATGCGCGCTTGGCCGTTCTGGAGGCAAGGCTGCCTCCGGAACCTCGAGTTCGGCCGCCTCTCGCCGCGGACAAGCGGCCGTATGCGGGACCCAAGCCGAAGAGGCCCGCTCCAAAGAGGAAGACGGCACCGGCTCCTGCCGGAACGCAGTCGTCGCCCGCACCAACACCGCCGGCGACGACTAGCACGGCCGCGACTACGCCCTCAGCGCCCGGCACGCCCGCTACGCCCGAACAGGGTTGGCAGGTGGCCGAGCGCGGCAGAAAGAGTCGCGGCCAGAGGAGGAGAGCGGCGGCCAAGCGCGCCGCTGAGGTCGTCGCCCCCCAGGCAGGAGCCGGAGGAGGTGGCACGAAGAAGAAGAGGCCGCGCAAGGGGCTCCGGCCGCCGAAGACAGCCGCAGTGGTGATCACTGTGCTGCCTGAGGCGGCAGAAAGGGGCCTCAGCTATGAGGCCGTTCTGAGGAAAGCCCGGCGGGAGCTCGACGTCTCCGACATAGGAGGCGTCGAAGCCAGGACCCGCAAGGCCCGGACAGGGGCTCGGATCTTAGAGTTCCCTGGGGCCGAGGGCACCAGGACGGCCGATAGCGTGGCGTCGAAGCTGCGAGGTCTGTTCGCCGAGGAGGGTAGCGTCAAAATCGCCAGACCCGTAAAGTGCGCCGAAATGCGCATCGCGGGTTTGGACGACTCCGTGACGGTGGAAGACATCCGGGAGGCCATTGCCTCGAAAACCGGGTGTCCCATGGACACCGTCCGGGTTGGCGCCATCCGGCCCGGTCCGGGCGGCGTAGGTGCTGCCTGGGTGCAGTGCCCAGTGGAGTCGGTCAGGCAACTGGCCGACTCAGGCAGGCTCCTCGTGGGCTGGAGCTCAGCGCGAGTCACCGTGCTGGAGCACCGGCCTGCGAGGTGTTTCAAGTGCATGGCGGTCGGGCACACCCGGCCAACATGCACTAATTGCTTTGACTGCGGCGGACTCTGTTTCCGCTGCGGTCAGACTGGGCATATGGCGGCATCTTGCGCCGCCCCGCCCCACTGCCCCGCGTGTGCGGCGGGCAATAAGTCCGCCAAGCACCGCATGGGCTCTGGGGCGTGCAGACCTCCGGCTTCGGCTCCAAAGGGGCGGAGCGGCCCTTCGACCCCGGCCGCTCCCGCTCCTAGCGCGGCCCGATCGCCCGCCGCAAGCCAGGAGGTGATGATGGACACGGCCCATTAATGGCTGCCCAGTCCACTCACCTCCTGCAGGCCAACACCAACCACTCCGCCGGTGCGCAGGATCTCCTCCTGCAATCCATGGCGGAGTGGTCGATCGGTGCAGCCGTAGTCGCGGAACCGTACGTCGTGCCTGATCGCCCCAATTGGGTGGTCAGCCGGAACGGAACCGCGGCAATCGTCACCTCCACGCAGCGGCACTTCCCGTCCTTATCCCTCTTGGATAGGGGCGAGGAATTTGTCGCGGCGGATTGGGGAGGGGTCACGCTTTACAGTGTATACCTCTCCCCTAATAGGAGGATGGACGATTTCGGGGCCTCCCTCACCACCTTGGAGGCTTCGATACGGCGACTGGCACCGGGCCTCGTCCTGGTCCTGGGGGACTTCAACGCCAAATCCACGGCGTGGGGGTCCCCGATGACGGACGATCGCGGGCGGGCGATCGTGGAGTGGGCGGCGTCACTGGGCTTCTGTGTCCTAAACAGAGGCTCAGTGAACACGTGTGTGCGACAGCAGGGTGGGTCGATAGTGGACTTGTCGTTCGCTAGCCCCGCTGTCGCACCACGAGTGAGGAACTGGCGTGTCCTGGAGGAGGCGGAGACCCTGTCGGATCACCGATACATCCGAATGGAGGTCTCCCCTCTCCGGGACCTCAGCAGGGGTCACAGGGCGGACCGGGCTCCCGCATTTCCGCGGTGGGCTGTGGGGCGTCTAGATAGGGACCTACTGGCGGAGGCGGCCATCGTGAACACGTGGCTGTCCTCACCACCCCCAGCGGTCGGAGTGGACGCTGAGGCTGTCCGCATCCGCAGTGCGTTAACGCAGGTCTGCGATGCGGCCATGCCCAGGGTGCGGCGTCTACCTCCGAGGCAGGAGGTCTACTGGTGGTCCCCAAGACTGGCGGACCTTCGTGCGGCGTGCATTAGTGCCCGAAGGTCCTACACCCGCAGTCGGCGGCGTCGCCGCGATGTTGAGCGGGAGGGCCAGCTGTACGAGGCGTACCGCAGTGCGCGTACTGCCTTTCGGCTGGCCATCCGGTCCGCCAAGGACGCAAGTTGGCAGGAGATGCTGGACGGTCTCGACCGTGACCCCTGGGGTCGCCCGTATCGCGCGTCGCTGAATAAGCTTCGCGCGCAGGGCCCCCCCCTCACCGAGACCCTCCAGCCCGACCTCCTTCGTAGAGTGGTCGAGGAGCTATTCCCGCGGCAGCCGGAGCACACGCCCCCGGTCATGGCTTCGCCAGATCACGACCGGGAGGCCGTCGAGAGTGTTCCGCCCGTGACGGAGTCGGAAGTGGGGGCAGCCGTGGCGAAGATTCGTTCCGCCACCACGGCCCCCGGCCCGGACGGAATCCCAGTCCGGGTGTTGACGTTGCTCCTCGAGCATCTCGAACCTCGCCTCAGGCGACTGTTCAACGCCTGTCTGACGTCTGGACAGTTTCCTGAGTGCTGGAAGGAAGGGAGATTGGTTCTCCTGCCAAAGCCGGGACGGCCCCCGGATTCGCCGTCGGCCTACAGGCCCATTGTGCTTCTGGACGATGTGGGTAAGCTGCTGGAGCGTGTCCTCGCTGCCCGCATCGTCCAGCACCTGGAGGAGGTGGGGCCCGATCTGTCGGACGCTCAATTTGGGTTTCGGAGGGGGCGTTCGACCATCGGGGCCCTGCTACGCCTGAGGCAGACGGCCGCGGAGGCTGTCGCCGGCAAAGGAGTGTTGTTGGCGGTGTCGTTGGACATCGCCAACGCCTTCAATAGTCTGCCATTCAGCTGCATTAGGGAGGCGCTCCGGTTCCATGGAGTGCCCCTGTACCTCAGGCGGCTGGTGGCAGACTATTTGGAGGGGCGCAGTGTTCTCTACGCGAGCCCCGCAGGGGACATTGTGCGGACGCCCATGTCGTGCGGTGTTCCGCAGGGGTCGGTTCTGGGGCCGACTCTGTGGGACATCGGGTACGACTGGGCATTGAGAGGGAGTCTCCCCCCCGGGCTGAGCGTTATTTGCTATGCTGACGACACGCTCGTCACAGCCCGGGGCAGGACATTCGAAGAGGCGGCGAGCCTGGCCACTCTCGGCACCGAGGAGATGGTCAGGCGAATCGAGGCGCTGGGGCTCAGGGTGGCCCTAAACAAGACGGAGGCCCTACTATTCCATGGGCCCCGTGTGAGGCTGCCCATCGGCGCCTCGTTAGTCGTCAACTCCATCCACATCAGTATCCAGGCCCATATGAGGTACTTGGGTCTGGTGCTCGACGGGCGATGGTGGTTCCGGGAGCATTTTCGCCAAATTGCTCCCCGGCTGGTCGGCGCGGCGTCCGCCCTTTCTCGACTCATGCCGAATGTGGGCGGACCCAGTTTCGAGGGCCGACGGCTGTATGCGGGGGTGATCCGCTCAATGGCCATGTACGGCGCACCCGTGTGGGCGAGGGCTCTGAACGCCCAGCTCAGGGCGGTTCTGTGGAGGCCACAGCGAGCCATGGCGGTCAGAGCCATTCGCGGGTACCGCACGGTGTCGACAGAGGCGGCGTGCCTATTGGCCGGGACACCCCCGTGGGACCTAGAGGCGGAGATGCTCTCCGACCTCTACCGGCGGGTTACCTCAGTGCGCGACGAAGGTGGCTCCCCATCGTTGAGCGAGATAGCCACCTGGCGCGAGGACGCCCGCCGAGACGTCATCGCCCGTTGGGTTACGCGGCTGGAGAGGCCAAGACACGGTGTCGTTACCGTCGAGGCCCTCCGGCCCGTACTGATGGAATGGATGGAGCGGCGGCACGGAGTCCTCTCCTTTCGGCTGGTGCAGGTATTGTCAGGGCACGGGTGTTTCGGTCTGTACCTGCACACGGTCGCGTATAGGGAGTGGACTCCGGCCTGCCACCATTGCAGCAGTGACGAGGACACGGCGAGACACACACTGGAGGTGTGTCCGAGTTGGGACGGGCAGCGCCGTGACCTCGTCGCTGTAATCGGTGCCGACCTGACGCTGCCGGCTGTCGCGAGGGCGATGGTCGACAGCGTCAGGAACTGGGACGCGGTCGCCGCCTTCTGCGAGGCTGTTATCTCGCAGAAGGAGACGGCGGAACGAGTCCGCGAGGATTCCCGTGACCCGGGCCGCCGTCAGCGGCCGGGGCGGCGCAGGCGCGAATACCTGCGCCTGATGCCGCCCTAACCGAGGCTTCGGGTGATCGGACCGGGGAATTGTCCGGTCACCCGACGTGAGGCCACCGCGTGAGGACGACGCCTCGACGGCGAAAGCTGTCGGGGCGTCGACAGGAGAGGAGCCCGAGAGGGCATACCGCTGAGCGGGCCACCGAAGACAAAAATCGGGTACCGGTGGCCCGCTTGCACGGCGAAGAAGAGGTGCTTGCAGGGTGGGTCAATGGCGTTGCGCGCCGCCTCTTCCGTCACCCCGGACCGACTTGGCGGGGTGCGACGTCCATGGCCCACGGCAAAAAAAAAAAAAAAAAAAAAATGGGTGTCGTAAAAGACGACTAAGAGCCTTATAAAGACCTGGGCCAACTCCATCTGGTGCCATTTGGTCAACAATTACATTCCCAAGGAGAGTTGACGTCTGGCAGGCGGCCGGTCATAAAACTATTGCCAATAACTGTTACAATATGTACTATAAAAGAAGAATATATATTGTATCGACCCCAAGTGATTGGGATAACAGTAGGAGAATGATTATGACGAATTATTGTATTGTGGCAATTTACTAGTTTAAAAAACAAACTAACAAAACTATTAAGCTACCACTGAATTGGAACGCGGCCATTCTGAGAATGATGTGGCCAAAAAATTCAGTAGGCATAATACTTACTATTGACTTTTGAGAGGTGGCTTACTTTTACTTAGTAAGACAAAGTAAGAGTCCACACAGTTCACCACCCATGGAGATCCTAACCGCGTAAGCATAATGCTACGGCAAAACTGTTGTTTATTACCGGGGTGTTGACAAAGATGGTATCCGAAAGAACAATCCACCAGGCCATGCACACATATCAAGAATTCAGTACCAGCAGCCGGTCCAAAGACGATGGGGAGGGTGCAAGGTGGGTTAGGGGCCGCACTGCGCTCTTCCATCACCCAAAACGAAGTGGACGAGGTGTATTCAGGCCATATCCAGCTAACAGAATAAAAATCGACAGACTCCTATTTCTTAATATAGATTAATTCGTTGAAAATAATCCTTACTAATATTATAAATGCAAAAGTAAATCTGTCTGTCTGTCACTCTTTCACGCCAAAACTACTGAACCAATCTAGATGATATTTGGTACATAGATAGTCTAGAGCCTGATAAAGGACATAGGCTACTTTTTAATGCAAAAAAGTCTTGTAAAGGGGAATGATAAGTAGTAAGGAAGTATCGTCATTTTTAAAGCCAGAAGCTTGAAACTTATTTTTAGGCTATTGATTAGATATAAAT
Source organism: Lymantria monacha (assembly GCA_905163515.2). NCBI lineage: Eukaryota > Metazoa > Arthropoda > Insecta > Lepidoptera > Erebidae > Lymantria > Lymantria monacha. The sequence continues at coordinate 23,523,916 of LR991091.1, forward strand.
AAATATGACATAAACATTTTGTAAAAAAATACACTTAAGGGGTAAAATAAAAATAAGGTATGAAAAGCTTTAGGAAAGTAACCTTTTACGAGGGCGAAGCCGCGGGCAGAAGCTAGTAAATATATATTAACTTATTACGAATAATAAATATACGATGAAAATAAATACAATAAAAACTTATGAGCATTATAAATTATCATGCACGGTTAACATCATCGTGACATAATTTTATACTAATCTATGATGACAGTAGAATGTCACAATTTAACATATTTAAATTATACACTTTCAGTAAGCCACATGATTACGGCACCGGAAAATTTCCATTGTCGAGCTTCAATGGAGTTGCGTAATTTGCATAAGCGAAGTTGAAATTTAAGGAACAATAGGCTGCATTATTCCTGTTTAAAATGCTAGTTGAAGTCACGGAGTATTTTATTACACGTAATTTTCGCTTTGTTAGATTTAAAGCGTATATATATTACGCGCATAGCGTATTATTAAGAGTGACAGGAATTGTATTTGGGCATGCAAACACTTAATTTATTTCAGTGTCATTTTAATTTTGTTATATTGATATTCTATTATTCTTTGTTATTGTAGGGGTAGGGCCACAATGTTAAGTTTTCTGTTTACGGGTGCGGGCCATTCGTCCGTGGTAGTTCCACACTATCGCAGAAAATCAACGTTTGAACAGTGGAAATGTGCTGTTGCGCTTTGTTCAGTGTGCGAGAGAGCTGAAAGGAAAACTGCATGAGTGGCAGTAACACTTACCATTAAGCGTGCTGCTTGCGACGCCTCAGCAGCGAGCCGGGGCGTCGACAGGATACAGTATTTGACAGGGTAACGCGTCGGACTGGCCACGTACGTCAAGGATTCAGTACCGGTGGCCGGCTCAATGGTGACGAGAAAAGTGGGTTATGGGGCCACGCGCCGATCTTTTATCCCGGTTTTTCACCCCGGATGAAACGGACGGTGTGTGTCCAGAACATAATAATAATAATAATTTTTATTTCGGAGTACAAAGCTCCAAATTTTGTTAGTGTTATTAAAAACTTAAGAACTATTGTTAGTAACGCGATATATTAAGTTAACTTACAATCTAAAAAAATAAATCTGTTGTTCGTCCGATCCCGAGGGCGTTTACTTAACTGCATGCAGTCGTATCTAACGCCTCAATATATCGACTTCTACAAACTAACTAACTATCTCAACGGGCTGGGTTTGCTAGTAAAATTTAAAATAATTATTAGTATATTAGGCCAAATTCCTTCCTTCTACGAAGTAGGCACAGCGGAACGATAATGGAAGAAGGAAAACAAAAAGCAAAATATATCGTAAGATAATATTTTTTATCGTTAGAAGAGAGGGAGACTAGAGCGAGTATGTAGTTGAAATAATTTTCTCGCATTTTCTATTTTTAGTACTATATTTTTATCTTTATTGTTTTATCTACTTTGTACTTGTACTTACTTGTAGGCACGCACACCCGTAACCCACCCGTGACGTCGCCTTCGTCGTTGGGCCGACCACCGGAGCAGAGTGACTTGACGTCAGTGATCGGCCCGACGGAAAAACCCCTGAGGAGTACTCTCTCCTCGACCGACGTCCCCCTCTCGGTTAGGATATCAGTCTTTCCTCACGCGGTCGGCCTCTCGGCGGGTGACGGACTAATTCCCCGATCCAGTCACCCACGGCCTCGGCTAGGGCGGTATCAGGTGCAGGTAATCGCGCCGGCGCTGCCCCAGTCGCCGGCGGCGGCTCGTGTCGTCGAGGAGACGCTCCTCGTGCACGCGCTCCGCCGCCTCCTTTCGCGAGACTACTGCCTCGCAGAAGGTTGCGACAGCGTCAGGTCGGCACCAATGATTGCGATGAGTTCAAAAATTGGTGGCACAAGATTTTATGTAGAGTTTTCCTTCTCTTACTTGAATGTTATGTGTTTTGAGACCCATGATGAAAAGAAGGGTTGCTGATTTGTATTTTTACTCCGTCAGTACACGAAAGAAGTCAATACTATAAGTCCGAAATCCGTCCGAGAAAGATCCAACATTATAAGTTACTATTTTGGTTACCACATGCATTGCTTTGGTTTAATTGGCAAATTGTTTACAATAGCATTTAAATAGATGTAGGTTCACGTCTCGCGTACGATATTCTCTATTTAATTTCCCAAACGAGCTGTTTTCTTTAAAACCCATTCTCTTTGAGAGACGGGCATCTGCACGTCTGCCAAAGATAATGAGTTTCGTGTATATCTGTATAAGTTGCCAAGAAGAATACCACTATTTATGGTCCTAGTTATCCTCTACAGCCAGTTTTCATAACTCTCATGGCAAAGTAAGGGTTGGTGATATATTGTGTTCATAATTGGTGGACCATAAAAGAGGGTTTTTTAGACATATTTTCACGGAAAACATTTATTTAGCGCTCAATTGAAACCTTCAATAGAGACGTATAAAAATTATTGTATTTACTCGTCCATATATTCAAGTGGCACTCCAGGGATACTTTCGTCCCACTTTTTTCACCTACATACATACAGACTAGAATCCATTAGTGAAATGATACTCTCCTTAATGTGTCCATGGGGCGTTCAATTGAAATATACGAGAGCTTTATGTAATATGTATGTATTCAGGAAATACATATTAACTGTATAATTATTATATTTCTCTAGAAATCTCTATTAACATTGTCGGCGAGGAAAATGTGTATTTATTTTTGTAAACGCTATTAATACAACAAGTGAACTAAGAAATAAATCCATCTAGCACAAAGGTATTTACAAATATAAAATTATTGCATGTAAAAACACAAAGCAGTCACGAGGACCTATGAAAAAAAAAAACCAAATGCAAACGAAAAAAAGTGTGCCCCAATGAGTATGTATGGGTGTGACCATATCATAGTCAGTCGTCAAAAACAAAAATTTTGGAATGGTTAGGGAATAATTTCGCACGAATTGCTTTATTTATCAGTATAAAAGTACTATCATTTATGTGGTTACATATAATATTCGCCTACGGTCTACTCTCTCTCCGTCTTACGAATTTTCGATCAGGTCGCGTATCCTGACGCGAGATTAACATTTTTGCCCATACGAAAAAAGTACACAACGCCGCTAATAAATTTCACTTCAAAAATTGCATCACATAAAGAAAATAATCCTTGAATTCTGCCAAACGTATGCGCAGAAAAAACCAATATTATTTGCTTATATACTTTGGCTATCTTTTACGATATCAACAGGAAAGGAAGGGGAGTAAATTATATTTTCACTCCACCCTCGCATGGCAAATTTCACCATCATACGGCAAACTCCATTAACACGTGGAAAATCATGATTATATTGTTTATATTCATGTGTTATTGTATCTTTTTTTTTTTCTTTTTTTTTTTTTTCGCAAGGTGGGACCATGGATGTGGTCGCGCCCCGGCAAATTGGCCCGGGGCGACGGAAGAGGCGGCGCGCAACCCCATGGACCCACCCTGCAAACACCTCTCTTCGCCGTGCGAGCGGACCACCGGTACCCGATCTTTGTCTTCGGTGGCCATGTGTTATTGTATCTACAGAGTTATGAAAGATATCTCTCTCTTAACAATAGAACAAGAAAACAGCTTAGTATATGGATGATTGCAGTATGATATTATCTTTGTTTTAGTAAATTGTATATTTATTGGAAGATATATTTAGATTATTAAAAAATATTTGATAACATAATGAATAATAAATATAAAAATTTAAAAAAGTAAAAATAATAAAAAGAGATACCAAGGCTCAAACTGGAACGAATTCGACTGCTAAGTTTCTTAACTGAGGTATGTCTATTCTTGATGATGAATTTATATTCATGAAACCTTGCTAGATCGATTTATCACCCCTGAAACTCTCTGCATACTAAATTTCATGGTATTCGCTATGGCCATTACCGAGATCCTGAATATATATAGATACATACATACATATCATCACGCCATGTCCTTTGCAGGGTAGGCAGAGGGAACAGAGTGCCAGAGAACTCTATACTTGCATACTTCACTCGCTTCCTCAACATTCATAATTCTCTTCAGACATGCTCACCGGTTTCGGAGACTCTTGACTCCACCTTCCTTCAGTACATGACCGATCTGGTCTAGATAGGTTAGTTTCAGTCTCCCCCGGTACCTACATCCTTCCAATTTCGCATTGTATATCTTCTAAACCAGACGTTCGTTCGGCATTCTTTCCACATGTCCGAACCATCGGAGCATTCCCTTTCGCATCTTTACACCAATACTCTCTTTCATACCTACTCGCTCTCTTACTCTTATATATAGATATACCTATATAAATCGAGAAATATTTAAAGATTGAAATACTAGCAAATACAGCCCGTTGTTGGCAAGTTACATCAATGTGGGCAGCACATAAACCTACCCCAATAGAAAACATAAATACACATGCCAATTTTCATAATGATCGGTCAAATAGTTTCTGAGTTTAACAATGTCCTGAATACAAACATCATATTTTATAGATATAGATACAAGAATTGCTTGTTTAAAACTATTATTAATAGATAGCAAAAAGTTACATATATAGTATACCATTTTTCTCATAAATAACAACGTTTTCGTGACTAACGCTATGATGTATATTCTTAATAAAAATAGTGAGAAAATTTATTCAACAACAGTAAGTTCCGAATACTTATATCACGTTATTTTAATCTTTCTTCTCAAGCTTACGTACTGACAAAACTTATGATAGTAAAACTTATTACACACGTCTTCAAATATTTTTCAGGAAACCCTCAACATTAGAGGCACATAAACCTTTGCGTGTATTTGAGTTAGTGAAAATAGAACTATATAGCAATAAAATAAGACTTAAATTTCTATGAGTTTAATACTCAGTAAAAATCACAACCATTTCATAATCGACAAAGCGGTCTTCGCAAACAATAAATGAAGGAAATCGACAAAACGTAAGATAAAGATTATTTATGGTTTTGTTAATAACAAGTAAATATATTTCAGAGGAAATTGTTTGGAATATTTTGTTTACCAGAATGTAATAATTAAAACATTCCATTGTGTCTTGATGCAGACTTAACATAGCTAGATTTTTTAAATGTGGTAGAACAACGCTGTGGATAGTTCTGTCTACAGCTGCGGGCCGGTCCGTCCGGGGTAGTACCACACTATCGCAGAAGATCAACGTTTGAGTAATGGCAATGTGCTCTTACGCTTTGTTCGGTGAGCGAGAGAGTCGGAATTCGGAAGCCCAACTGGAGTGGGTTTGGAGTTTCTATCGGTAGGCAGCCACTTAGCTATACCCTTGTTATTGAAAAGTTTCATGGGCGGCAGTGACACTTACTATCAGTTGTGCTGTTTGCTTGTTTGCCACCATAAGCAATAAAAAGAAAAATAGTGACTGATGTATACATACATACATACATATCATCACACCATGTCCCTTGCAGGGTAGGCAGAGAGAACAGAGTGCCAGAGAACTCTGTCTCTGCATACTTCACTCGCTTCCTCAACATTCATAATTCTCTTCATGCACGCTCGCCGGTTTCGGAGACTCTTGACTCCACCTTCCTTCAGTACATGACCGATCTGGTCTAGGTAGGTTAGTCTCGGTCTCCCTCGGTACCTACATCCTTCCACTTTCGCATTGTATATCTTCTTAACCAGACGTTCGTTCGGCATTCTTTCCACATGTCCGAACCATCGGAGCATTCCCTTTCGCATCTTTACACCAATACTCTCTTTCATACCTACTCGCTCTCTTACGTCGTCGTTGCGAATGCGGTCGGTCAGCCTAACTCCACAGATTTTCCGAAGAGATCGCATTTCGACCGCATTAATTTTACTTTCATACTCTTTTCTGCATACCCAACTCTCGCTTCCATACAGTAATGTTGGGACAAGCACTGCGTTATGTATTGCTACACGTGCCTTCTGGCTGAGGTGGTGGCTGCCGAGAAGTTGCCCCAACGTTCCGTTCACTCTATTTCCCGCATTCACTTTTCGCTCTATATCAGTGGTGTACCGTCCATCTCGGCTAAATCCACATCCAAGATATACAAATTCATCCACTTGCTCTAGTACATCATTACCTATTGTTACTCTTACATCTGTTCTGGCTTCATCTCTTTCAAAGACCATTATTTTGGTTTTGCTCACATTCACGCGTAGACCCCTTTACACTGATGTATAAATATCCGTATATAGTTACTGATTACGAATCCATGTTCCAGAACTTTTACTTTTATGTCCACATATTAAAAAATATTAACAACTTAACTTGTTATAAGTTATTTTTAGCACGGTGACGAAATTAGAACTCATATATGGCCACCTCCGCCTTTCCATTGTCCTACAGGTTCTAAAGAGTTATCGCTACAATAGAATGAAATCTTGAAATAAAATGCTTTGTCATTCTGTTTTGCCATTACATAATGATATTTTAGACCAATTTTCTTTGCTCCGGAGGACAATCTTGCCAAATTGTCAAATATATTTAGAATTTAAAGAAAAAGAAAAAAAGATAACGATAAAATAAGAAATAGTGAAAGAAATAATGTGGTAACGGAGTAAAGATACAATTGACCACCTCATATCTTACTCGTGGGTGATCGTAAGAGACGACTTGCATTGGCAAGAGAAGGAAAAATCGAAATAAAACCCTATATCAACACGTCTGACCAGCGTGGTATAGTAGGTCAATTTCCCTCCCATTATGGAAGATGCTCGCGCCCAACAGTGGCACATATATGAGCTGATATGATAATGAAGAAATTATGAGGATACTTATATGTTTCAAAGATTATAAATCAAGGAGATTTGAAGTTTAATTCATATTGGGCTCAAATCCTCCTGGTTCTGAACTGTTATAGTTCAAATGACTGAAATTTAGCATTTAATATGCTTGATTATTTATAAAAACCCGATTACGAGCGAAAAACGATTGTCACAAGCGGGATTCGAACCCACACCTATTGGAAATTCATTCCAATTGTGCTGCCACTTACACCACCGTGAACTATTGTAGGACATTCAATGTTTTAGTTCAACCAAAAAATTCTGCAAATCAGTTTTGGATAATTTTGAACATGAATATGTTCGTACATGCAAACAATTACTTAGTAGGAATAAGCTAGAGGTATAATACATGAATAATTAATTAAGATCAATTAAGATAAAGCGCTAATATCTTGATCTAAATATTATCTGCCCATGTTTATTTGTTATTTTATCCATCTATTAACCTGTTTATTTCTACTTTTGGACAATGGCCTCTCTGATTGGGGGAAGATATAATAATAAAAATAAATAAAATAAAATAGCCTTTATTTCCACTACAATATTCTAACACTTACATACTAATATAAAATAATCTTATATAATGTTATTCTACTAACTAGTTGCAGCGGTCGCCTCTACGGCGTAGGCCTCCCCTAAAGCCCTCCACTCATCTCTCTGTCGTGCTTTCCTCATCCAGTCTGATCCACACATATCTGTAAATATATCTCGCCATCTTCTTCTAGGTCTTCCTCGACTTCTTTTGCCTTCCCTTGGTACCCATTCTGTAACTTTTTTCGTCCATCTATTGTCATCTAGTCTGCATATATGTCCAGCCCATTTCCATTTAAGTAATCTTATTCTTTCTTTTACATCCTGAATTTGGGTTATGTTTCTTATGTGCTTATTACTTATTCTATCAATGGCTCTTATTCCCAGCATACTCCTCTCCATTTTTCGTTGACAAATAGCAAGATTTTCTTCGTCATCTTTCCTTAGTGACCATGTTTGACACCCGTATGTTAAACATGGTAATATTGCCATTTCAAAGACCTTTCTTTTGATTTTCATTTCTATGTCTTTATTTTTCATAATTTCCTTTAATGCCCAATACTTTTTCCAAGCTATCGCTATTCTCCTCTGCGTGTCTTTCTCTGTACAGTAATCAAAAGAAATAAGCTGCCCCAGGTAAATATAGTCTTTTACGTACTCTATCGTGCTTCCCTCTACTATAATATCAACAATTTCTCCATTTGTCAATATTTTTGTTTTGGATGGATTTATTGATAATCCTACTCCTCTACTCGCCATTAATAACTCATTGATCATTTTTTCTAAATTTTTTGCATTTTCTGCGAATACTACAATGTCGTCTGCAAAACGAAGGTGACTCAAATACTCTCCATCAATTTTCACCCCTTTATTATTCCACTCTAAGCTTCTAAAAATTGTCTCAAGTACTGCAGAAAAGATTTTTGGAGAGATCGGATCACCCTGTCTTACTCCCCTTCGTACAGGAAAATCCAAACCGTCTCTTTCAAGGCGTACTTTACTTCGACATTTTTTGTAGACACTACGGATCAAATTTATATATTTCACTTCTATATTTTGTTGCGTAAGTGTTTTCCAAATAGCGTCATGATATATAGAGTCGAACGCTTTTTTGTAATCGATAAAGCACATATAGAGCTTTATCCTATACTCGTTAGCTTTTTCAATCATTTGAGTAACAACTTGTATCTGATCGATAGTAGAGTACCTCTTGCGAAATCCTGCTTGCTCACGTGGCTGATTTTCATCGAGAAATTTTGTCAATCTATTTAATATTATTTTTGAGAAAATTTTATATAAATTAGTTATAAGACTAATAGGTCTGTAGTTTGCCAGGTCACTTAAATCACCTTTCTTATGTAACAGTATAATCGTAGATTGTGACCACTGTTCTGGCGTTGTCTCTACATCCAATATATTATTAAATATAATTTGCAGAGGCTTGCTCAATGGAATATTCAAGCATTTCAGCACTTCATTCGTTATATTATCACTGCCCGGCGTTTTTTCATTTTTCTGCGACCGTATGGCAAAATCAATTTCACTTAATAATATTTTTTGTGATTCTGTATCCACACTAAGAGCGATACTATCCATCTCTAATTCACTCTGAGGTGATAAATTACAATAATCATAAAGTTCTTTATAAAAGTCAGATGCTATCTTGATTATATCTGGTCGCTTGTGTAAGATAAGTCCTGTTCTGTTTTTTAATTTAGGAGCCCATTCTGTTCTCGTTCGTAACTCTTTGTATGCTTGCCTTAAACCTCCAGTATTACTTATAAACTGTTCAAAAGTGGCTTGCCGAGATTTTTTTCTGTAACGTGTTATATTTCTATTTATTTGTTTACTTATTTCAGTTATTTTTGAAGATATCTCTCGTGTTTTTTTCTCTTTATAAAGCTGTTTCCTCTCTGCAAGTAATAGTTCCGTTTCTTGGTTTATATATCTCTTTTTTCCTTTCTTATTATTAGGTACTTGTTTTAAAAAAGTTTTTATTGCATCCTCTAATTTATTATATTGATTTTGCACTCCAATTGTATTATCAAAAACTTCCATAAACTTGTTTTCCCAATATGTTGCAGTTTCACCTGTAACAATCGGTAACTGTCTAATATAATTGGTAGGTCTAATATATCTCCTGTGAAACTTTTTTGGTATTGACATTTTGCACCTTATCATTCTATGGTCAGTATCAAAATTTAAGTGATTTATAATATCAAAACTATGAATACAAGATGACTTATTAGTGAGTATATAATCAATTTCATTTAATTGTCGTCTATTTGGTGATCTCCAAGTCCATTTATTGTGCGTTTTACGTTTAAACATACTGTTTACTATCTTATAATTATGTTCAAGAGCAAACTCTACCAACATCTGACCATGTGGGCTTCTTTGTCCATGAGAAAATTTTCCGAAAATTCTTTCCTCGCCTAGTTGCATTTTTCCTACTTTTGCATTAAAATCGCCTAGTAATAAAATATTTTTAGAATAAATGGATTCTAAAGCAGACTGAACTATTTGATAAAAGTTTTCTACATACTCATTTGAATACATTTCAGTAGGAGCATATACTTGAACAAACGACCATTTCATTTTTTCAGAAAATTGAATTTCCAGACTTGCAACTCTATCCGAATATGTTCTCAAACTTACTATGTATTTCTTTAGGTATTTTTTTATCAAAAAACCAACTCCATTTCTTCCATTTGTTGCATGAGTATGATAGAGTATATAATCCGCATATTCGCTTAATAATTCATTTTCTCTTCTAGTTTCACATAAACCTATAATGTCCCATTTTATTGAGTTTATAGCAAAATATAACTCTTCCAGTTTACTCTCCGATAACAGAGTTCTTACATTAATGCTTGAAACATAAAAATTTATTTTTTCTTGTTTAATTATATCTATATCTTGGTTTAATTTATTTTCTTGAGGATGTAGGGGGATTTGGTCCGACTTCCCCACGGTGACCAGCCGGCTTGGAGAAGGTGAAGAGGCCAGAGAGGCTCCTTTTAGTTTTTTTTTATGTCTTCATGGTCATGGTCTATTGTGGCCAAGTATTTGCGATTAGACTGAGACGGGCGTAAATAACTTTGTATTCCTTTTGATGATTTATTCTTTTTAGGTGCTTGTTTCAGTATTTCCTCGCCGCTGTTTAAGTTATCTACTATTTCAGGTGATGAAGATAGAACCCTTTTGTTTAAATTACTTTCCTTAGTTGTTCGTTCTGATGAAACTTGTGTTTTCAATGTAATTATTCTGTCATATCGTAAAATAACTCTCTTCCCAGATTCACGTTCTCTTTTTAACTCTTCTTGTAGTTCTTTTCTTTTCCTAAGCGTCTCTTTAGAATAATCCTCTTTGATGTAAATATTTATATTATTTAGTAATTTCTTTTTTTTTAGTATCTCAATCTTTTTACCCATTGTACTTATTGTTACCACTATAGGTCTGACCTTTTCACACTTTTTTCCTAATCTGTAGACAGTTTCGATCTCCCATTTCTGACATGCCACGTGCATGGTATTATTTATAATATTTATGATTAAATCAAGCAGTCCTTCATAACTTCTTTCTTTTTCTTCTATTCCAAAGAACACTAGATTTTTCTTTCTAAGCTGTTTGTCCATTGATTCTATTATTTTTTGTTGATTTTGAATTTTTTCTTCCAACTGTTTTGTTTTAATTTCCATGAGACCAAATTTTTTGTTAACATTTTCATTTATAGATACTTTAATATTCTCCTCCATGTTTTTCATATCTTTTTTATGTTGTAAGAAATCATTTTGTATTGCCTGCAAAGCTTTCATTATATCCTCCATAATTTATAGTAATTTATGCCCTCTAGCAATAAGTAGTTAAATACAATTGCAATCTTCCACTCACCAATAGATGGCGCTGTCTAATGCCTTTTCTTGTATAATGATTTTCAAAATGTTTTGTTTTTAGGTTATAATTTATAAAAATCTTCTCAGATCGCTTATCCAACACATATACTGATAATTATAACCTCAACTAACCTGCAAATAAGGTTTATGGCAGTTTCGCTTATGAGTTGCCTGCACAGTTTGAGGTTTTTGATCCGATCCGTTTTTGAGTGTTTTTTGAAAATTGCAGTTTTTATCTTGTAGTTATCAAATTGCCTACAACTGTTTAACTACTTAATAACTCGCCGCACTATTTGAACACTTCTACTATTAAAAATAATGTGTGATAGTATTTTATTTCTTCAATTTATACAGACAATATGTGCACGTGACAACAGAGGCGCCCTCTCTCAAGAAGATATAATAAGCGCCACCAAAATGAAGATTATAAATCATGTTAAAAGCTACTAGTAGTGCTGTTGCTAATTTTCTTGGTAATTTTAAGATAATTTCTAATAATTTTTCGCTCGTAATCGGGTTTTTATAAATAATACACATACATACATATCATCACGCCATATCGCTTGCAGGGTAGGCAGAGAGAACAGAGAGCCAGAGAACTCTATCTTTGCAAACTTCACTCGCTTCCTCAACATTCATAATTCTCTTCATACACGCTCGCCGGTTTCGGAGACTCTTGACTCCACCTTTCTTCAGCACATGACCGATCTGGTCTAGGTAGGATAGTCTCGGTCTTCCCCGGTACCTACATCTTTCCACTTTCGCATTGTATATCTTCTTAACCAGACATTCGTTCGGCATTCTTTCCACATGTCCGAACCATCGGAGCATTCCCTTTTGCATCTTTACGCCAATACTCTCTTTCATACCTACTCGTTCTCTTACGTCGTCGTTACAAATGTATTTTATATACGACATATAATGTGTATTATATGTCGTTACAAATAAATTAAAATATAACATAATCCCTTTAAAGATTTTTAATATAAACATTCATGTAATATTTAAATATTCTAATGCGACAGCTGGTTGAAGACATCGACTGTTAATATAAGTGCCTTGAAACAGATTGTATTACAAGACATTTCATTACACGGTCTTTTAATGTTAAGAAACATTGTTACGTTGTAACGTCGTTTTAGCGTCACATTTTGAGATATCTGATACGAATAGTATTGTTGTACTGTTTTGTTTTTATTTTAACAAGCTATAGTCTTTTCACATACCACCCAAATCGGTATGTTAAAAAGTAGTAGTAAAAGGTAGTAGTACGAAAAGTCTAGCCTATATGTTGCTTATTTTATACCTTTTTATCGTCATTTAGGCTGACCACTAATACTAGTCCTTGTATTACTAACAGGGACACTTGTATTTTTTTTTTTAATAATATAGCGTGCACGGAGAATTTTGAGATTTGTTATAGTAAAAGTGATTTGTAAAGAATACGATGATTCCCTTATTTTAGATAAAAAATAGAATGCGCTTCACTTTATACTTTACTGGTTAGGTAGTTTAGTACTAAGTTTTATTACGAGTGTTCTTTATCTTGCACAGATGTTTAAGACATAACATATTCCTGTTGATTACGACACATACGGGCAAGAGACACGGGCGGTGAATTGTATTTTTACTCTATTACCACACGAAAACCATACGCAATACTGCGTATAATCTTAATATGGTACGGTCTCTAATAGGGGACGTCGATAGTCGAATGATGAAAATACAAAAACAATTAAGTTTACAAAATATTAATTTTCTAATGGAATAATTATTATTCTAATACACTAAGTAAACGGAATGGTAAATGTATTGTATTAATATAAGTACATATTCGGTTAGTATAGTAGTATTTATATTATCATATTAGCGTTCTCAACGTGTATCAATTCATTATTTAGTGATATATTTACTCCCCAATATTCACTAAGTAACTATTTGCAAACGAGAATGTTCGGTATTATTCAAAACTGAGTTAGGTACATCAGAAATTAGTTAATTCATTAAATTATAAATAGTTATCTATTGTTCTAATGGACTGGTCGTATCGATCAAAGTTATATATTGGATATCACTACTCACTCAGTGTTTTAGATTGTGTTTCAATAATGTAAGTTAAAACTTATATTACTTAATGATTTCTGATGTTTATACGAGCGATAAACATTTGAAATAAAACCATTTTACCCATAAAAACCCGATTACTTATAAAAACCCGATTACGAAGCGAAAAATGATGTCACAAGCAGGATTCGAACCCGCACCTATTGGGATTCCGGCCCAATCGTGCTGCTTACTACTGCTGTGCTGTGTACTACACCACCGTGAACTATTGTAGGACGTTCAAATCTCGCTTCGCATCATATTTACGTCTTTAAGGTGACGTGCGCCATCTACCCGACAATGTTTACACATTGTAGGCTTAATACTTCAAACTTTGCACTTATAATTGTATTAAACGATGACACAACCTTGTTATTCAAATTACTGAAATTTAGCATTTAATATGCTTAATTATTTATAAAAACTCGTTTACCTATTTTTAACAGACTTCAAAAAAGAGGAGGTTCTATGTTTCATTGTATGTATTTTATCGTGTTTGTATTTGATTTTTAATTTCCTGATGTTTCGAACGAACACTTAACAGCGTTCATGGTCACTAGAAGACCATGAAAGCTGTGAAGAATGACGTTTAAAAAATATATAAAAGTTTTCTTGATGGAAATGATCATTTCGTAATCAGCTCAGTCTGACCTGACCTAGGATGTTTTTTTTTACATACTGCATTAAGACAATAATTCTTTATTTTTTCGTATACATCACAAATATATAATTTACGGACACAAATAACACTAAGACTCCCTGCAATAATTTGTGGATCTCACAAAATATCGTCTTGCCTGGGAATCGAACCCTGGCACTGGGACGTTAGGTCAGGTCATTTTACTCACTACGTCATCTGTGTATCAAATTCAGTGACATTTATGTATTGTTACCATTTTTTTTTAAATATTCAATATATATTTTTTGTTTAGAAACTATTATGTACTGAGTTATTATCATGTTCTTTTAAATGAAGTTGAAGTAGAGTATTTTCTTTATGACAGGCAGTGGCCTCGCCTGGCCTTGTATTGATGAGATCCATGAGCGGCAGTATCGCTTATTATCAGGTATACTTCTTGTTCAATTGCTACTATGAAATGTAAAAAAAAATATCACTGATCTGAAGCGAAATGGGAACTGGATGAGGGACTACTCTCTTATAACTATTTTATTTCATTTATACAATGTAATTTAACTAATAAGGTGATAAGGGCCACTTATTATAGTAACGGCTAAGCAGGTTTAGTAAAACGGTCAAAGCCTGAATAAAACTAAATTAATTAAAAATTTGCTTCACTTCAGCTTCGACTGCTCTGCTTTGGCGTTTCTAATTTTTAAGTTTTAACGTTTATGTTTGCCAAGTTTTTAATGATTTATGCTGCAAAAAGTAATTTTCATTATTAATACCATCATTCTCCTACTCTTATCCCAATTACTTGAGGTCGACGCATTACATGCTACTCTTCCATCGTACATATTGCAAAAATTATTAGCAATAGTTTTATGACTCGCCGTAATTGTTGAGCAAACAGCAACAGGTAGAGTTGGCCCATGTCGTTATAAAACTCTTAGTATCCTTATCACTTAGCGAGTTTTTACAGCGGAAAGAAGGAAGGTGTCCCATCCCCATAAAGTAATTGATAAGTAAGAGGTAATGGTAAGATAAGTAAGTTAATTATATTTCATCATCATCATCATTCTCCTACTCTTATCGCAATTACTTGGGATCGATATAATATGTAGGTAAGTGTTTCATAGTATATATTGTAAAAGTTATTGGCAATATTTTTATGACCGGCCGCCTGCCAGACGTCAACTCTCCTTGGGAATATAATTGTTGACCAAACGGCATCAGATGCAGTGGGCCCAGGTCGTTATAAGGCTCTTAGTCGTCTTATACGACACCCACGAGCAAAGTAAGGGTTGGCAGTATTCGTAGCCGCTACCACACAAATAAATGATATTTTATATCATAAAGAAAATACATTTTAACAAAATATGCGAAAATATTAGTACATTCTAAAAATAGTGCAGGTAACTATAAAAATTGAAGAAATGGGATAAGAGGCTTTTGAAAACAAATCCGATCGACGCACACTGAGGGATTGAGACAAATAGAACGAATTGAGGGGAAGCTGTCTACGCCCGCCGCGGATATTCTATCGTCAGACAATTTTTTACAATTTATGTTTGGACTTTATTTCGTTGTTGCACTGATGTTGTTTTCTGTTCCAATTTTGTAGGATTTGGAGGCTTTTATATTAGTATTTACGTAGATAGTTTTAAGCAACAATTTCAATAGACACAACAATAAAATTTGTAACGATTTATACAATTGATTTTCATTATTTATATGGTGATTATTTAAAAGGTTAATTTTTACCGTATCTTCATTTCTTGCGTGTATTTTTAAAGACGTAACAAGATAACATCACTTCAAAAGAAGAAAAAATACCAAAACGCAAATTGGTAGAGTAGACCAATTTTTCATCTATTGTGAAAGAGATTATGTCTTTGCTCTTTGAGCTACAAATACTACCAACCCTTACTTTGCTTATAGATGTCGTAAAAGACGACTAAACTTTATATTGTCCTGGGCCAAGGTCAAGTTAAGCAGGTGGCTGGTCATAAAACTATTGCCAATAACTATTGTGATATATATGATATATTCGTGTGGTGACGGAGTAAGAATACAATTCACCACCCCCTATCTTACCTGCCACACAGTGGAGGTATGCCCCACCTGGGGGCCCCAGCGCCTCGTCCTATCGGCGGTCATTGGGCGGGACCTGTCGCTGTCGATTATTATCTCGAAGATGCTCGACGGTGACAGGTGCTGGTCGTCGATGGCCTCCTTCTGCGAGGAAGTTATCTTGAAAAAGGAGGCCGCGGAGCGGGAGCGCGAGACAATTGCGTCCACAGACTCACTCCGCCGGCGGCGGCCAGGGAGGAGGAGGCACCGATATGCGCACCTTCTTCCACCGCCCTGAATGACGATAGGACGTGACCAGACGGCCAAGCGTTGGGGTGTCGGGGATAGAATATCAGCAGACGATCTCTCCGACACCCCGTAAAAGCACGGCAGGGGCCGCTGTGGTTTTAGTGGGTATTCCGGTCGGTCATCTGGCCGGCGCCCCCCGTCTATTACATGCGGGGAAAGCGCGTAAATCCGTTTCAACAGCGTAAAAATAAAAAAAATAAAAAAAAAGTGACTAGGACACGGCGCAACATACGCTCGAGGTATGTCCGAGCTGGGACGGTCAGCGCCGTGACCTCGTCGCTGCCAGCTGTCGCGAGGGCGATGGTCGACAGCGTCAGGAACACGGACGCGGTCGCCGCCTTCTGCGAGGCTGTCATCTCGCGGAAGGAGGCGGCGGAACGAGTCCGGGAGGATTCCCGCGACTCGGGCTGGGCCGGCGCAGGCGCGAATATCTGCGCCTGATGCCGCCCTAACCGAGGCCTCGGGTGATCGGACCGGGGAATTGTCCGGTCACCCGACGTGAGGCCACCGCGTGAGGGCGACGCCCCGACGGCGAAATCTGACGGGGCGTCGACGGGAGGAACCCGCGAGGGTAAACCGCCAGGCGGGCCACCGAAGTCAAAAATCGAGTACCGGTGGTCCGCTCACACGGCGAAGAGAGAGGAGTTTTACGGTGGGTCTATGGAATCACGCGCCGCCTTCTCGTCACCCCGGACCGATTCGGCGGGGCGAGACGTATCCATAGTCCACCAAAAAAAAAAACAGGCAAGATAGTAGACGATGAATTGTATATGTATTCTTACTGAGTTCTACACAAAATACTACGAATAGCCAGGTTTGAAGGCTTTATAGGCCTTTAAAAGCATGGCAATGACTAGGCAAATGAACTTAAAATTTCCATATATTGCTCATCATCATCATTCTCTTACACTTATCCTAATTACTTGGGGTCGATACAATATGTACTCTTCTTTCATAGTACATATTGTAAAAGTTATTGGCAATAGTTTTACGACTGGCCGCCTACTAGACGCCAACCCTCCTTGGGAATGTAATTGTTGACCAAACGGCATTAGATGGCTCCTAGTCGTCTTTTACGACATCCGCGAGCAAAGTGAGGGTTGGTAGTATTCGTAGCCACTACCATATAGTTCATTTCCATATATTACTATTATATTGTCAATATTTATTTAAGTGTTAAATGTATGAGCGTTTTATATGTATACTAATATACATTCTGAAACTTTTTGCTTATAAAATTAAAGATCAGGTAGCAGGGAATAAATATGTAGGCATTTATTCGTTGCTGCTAATTATTATTATGGACTTTTAAGTAAGGTAACTTTGAAAACATAATTGTATGTACATATAATTTCAACTAAAATCTGTTTTATAGAGTATTTTAGTGTATGAATGGTTTGATGGTTTTAATAGCTCGCTATATTAACCACTCATCATCATCATCTCAGCTCAAACACGTCCCACAATGGAGCACGAGCCTCCACAATGAGAGTGTATTATATTATAACAGTGGGTAATATTCGTATTCTTCGTGTGGTCACCACACTATTCGACCTGAATATGAAACTGTATTGGTAGGACTTAAATATAGCTATTTATTTCTAGCTATGAATAAAAATTCAGGAAGATGTAGGTACCGGGGGAGACCGAGACTAACCTACCTAGACCAGATCGGTCATGTACTGAAGGAAGGTGGAGTCAAGAGTCTCCGAAACCGGCGAGCGTGTATGAAGAGAATTATAAATGTTGAGGAAGCGAGTGAAGAATGCAAGGATAGAGTTCTCTGACACTCTGTTCTCTCTGCGTACCCTGGAAGGGACATGGCGTGATGGTATGTTTGTATGTATGTAATAAAAATTCTAAATCAAAAGAAGTATAAATGTGCTTGTTGTATGTATGTACGTTTGAGTATACGATTAGAAGAATATATATTATTATTCGTTTTCGAAGTAAGAATATAATTCATCACCCCCAATCTTATTCGTGGCGGATCATAAGAGACGACTAAAGGATATAAAATGAATGTAACATCTACGCAAGAGAAGGAAACCTTGAAACGGAACCCTTTACTAACACGTCTGACCAACGTGGTATAGTACCTACCACGCTATTTCAATTTCCCTACCATTGTGGAGAAGAATCGAGCCTAGCAGTGGGACATATGTGAGCTGAGATGATATTGATATTCTATTAGTACCTACCTACTTTAATTTACAGAAATCATTATACAACATTGTTAATTTAGATATAAAATACGGTAATTTCCTTTTTTTTTTAAATATTAATGGTGGTGTATTATCCTTTAAATTACACCTTAGATCATATATGTTCCACTATTGGACTCTAGCCTCCTCCATAATGGGAGGGAAATTTACCTACTATACCTGCGATATATCTGAGGATTTAAAGAGAAAAGGTACATAAATTCATTTCAAAAGATGAGTTTTAATATATAATCGATTAAGTATTTCTTAAATTTCATAATATAATCATCATCATTATCACCATCATCTCAGCCCATATGTGTCCCACTGCTGGGTTCGGGCCTCCTCCACAATGGAAGGGTAAATGACCTACTATACCACGCTGGTCAGACGTGTTGGTTAGCGTTTTGTTTCGAGTTTTGCCTCTCTCGTACAAATGTTATATGTGTTTCATATCCCTTATTCGTCTCGTACGATCACCCACGGGTAGGATATGGGGTAGTGAATTGTATTCTTACTCCTACACCACATGGAAAATAATAAATCAATTGAATAATCAAGTGATAAATAATATAATTAAGTGAACAAAATATGTTATTCAAATGCGATGTAATTTATAAGCATCCATTTCAATGGAGCAAACCTACAAGTATGTAAAATTTGAATTTCAAATTTCACCCCGATCTGTTTGAAATAAACAACTTCGAAAATTTCTAGATGACCTCTCTATTCTCTGACAAAATAACTCTTAAGTATCAAAGTTATAAAACTTTCAATACAAAGTAAGGAATTCTGTAAGGATGACATCCTATTGATATTTTAATTTTGTTCTTGTTCAGATTGAATCAAGTTTTCAAGTTATCATTGTTTTATTTAAATTTATTATATACAATTTTGAATTTATTTTAATTTTAAAACTTTAATGTTAAATGTAATAATTATAAAAAAGAATGATATAAATAAAGTAAGCATTAAATTCGTTTATTTAATTTTTCTACTTAGTAATAAAGAAACTCCTTATGTTATGTAAACTGACTAAGTTTCTTTTACTGGTACGCAAGACTTTTCTTTTTTTATATAAAACTATAAAAAATCTACAAATTAGGCGCAGACAACATGTCTGCGCCTAATTTGTGGACCAGGATGCTTCACAAATAGATATTCTATTTGTGAAGCATCCTGTAATACAAGGATTGAATAATATAATTCTTAGTGCAAGATTATTAAAAAAATATTAGTATTTGAATTTTACAAATAGATTGGTATTGAGTTTTATTTCCTCTTTTCCTTTTCTTGCATTGATTACATTTGTATATAGGTTTTTACGCTTATTTTACAAAAACTTGTTTGTTTTTCATCGACGTCACCTAAATTTTAGATGACGCTTAAGGCAATTTAAATGACACAACACTGACGTTATTTAAGTTATTTAACATTAATTGTAGTTAAGTAAAATTTAAGTTTTAGTTTACTCTTAAGATGACAATTGTGACCTGAAACATTAATTTTGTGTTATTTATATTGCCTGAGATGTACCTTAAAATTTGACCTAAAATTGGTAAAAATGGACATCAGTCTTTTTACACTTGCCCAAAATTAAAAGGTCCAATTAAAAGTATACTTTTAGTAAATAGTGTGTGTATTTTATCTATATTGTATTTTTAATTTTTTACGATACGAATATTAATTCACTACGGTTATTATTTCACAAATTCAAATAAAATTTTGATAAGTTGAATATTATTTTATTTAAAAATATTCGTGTTCATTTTTTTAGCTTAATAGATTCACTTCTACACAAAAATAAGGTGGTCAGTCTTCGTTATCATAGTCTTGGAATCCCTGTTAATTATTTCAAAGGCATAGATAAGCATTTTATATTTTTAATTAAATCATTTTCATAAAACCTTCAAGTTTGGCAAATTCCGCTTCCAGTTTTCATAGCAAAAGTTTTCCTGTGAATTAAAAAGAAACAAGATTACATTAAATGAGCATTCTTTGTGAATTTTCGAGTTGTTAAAATATTTTTGACACGCTTTTAACTCAGACTTATCCTAAGCAAGGTTAAAAATATTTAAATGTTAACTATATTTGCTGTGTTTGTCCGGAACGTAGAAGTTGCAGCGTAGGGCCATATAGCTCGGCGTTCATCCAATTTTATATTTTTCGGTTAACCACCGTCCCCTAATATAATGAAAGTGGGATACTAGAAAATAGATGAGGTAGCAGCCTTACCTTCGGACGCTTGCTTTCAAAAGTACTCGCTCATGAATACTAGCAGGGAATCTATTTCATGCTACTATTACAAATTTGTTAGTGGTAGGACCACGCTGTTGGCAGTTTTCTGTCTACAGCTGCGGACCAGTCCAGCCGGGGTAGTACCACACTTTCGAAGAAAATCGACGTCTGAGTAATGGCGATTTGCTATTGCGCTTGGTGAGTGAGAGAGCCGGAAGCCCAACAGGGTGGGTTCGGGGTTTAGTAGACAGCGCTCTAGGTATACCTTTGGTATTGCAGAGGTCCATGAGCGGCAGTAACACTTACCAACAGGTGTGCTGCATGCTCGTTTGCCGCTAAAGCAAGAAAAAAAAAGAGATTATAAAAAGAAATCGAAATCACTTACAGCAATCAACAGGTAGAGTGCATTTATTCAGTCCTTCATTGAACACATAGCCTGTTTTGCATTTGCAGCTATTATATCTACAACCACTGAGGCATGTTTTGTTGATTTCTTTATAATCTGAGCAGGAGTTACCGCAATGGTTGCCACAACCGGTTGTGGCATTAACATCACCACCACAGCTAGCTGTAATTTAAGTTTAAAATTTATATTATGTCTTTTAATTAAGTGTATGTATCTTGAAGTTGAATTCAGTTTTTTATTAGTATTTGCCTTCATTTGAAATGCACAATAAAATGTAACGTTTTGTTATTTCTGAGAGGCATCGGTATGAAATGGTATTAGCTAAGAATACGATTTTAATAGTTTTATTATGGCACTTCAGTTGCGGAATATGGTAGCGGCTACGGTATACCAACTCCTACTTTGCTCGGGGATGTCGTAAAATATGACTGGCTGGCTTTATATTGGACTTGGCCTCACTCTAACTGATGCCGTTTAGTCAACAATTACTTTCCCAAGAAGAGTTGACGCCAGGCAGGTGACTGGTCATAATACTATTGTCAATAACTTTTTGCGTCGATTCTAAGTATGGGGGATAAGCAAGAGAATAATGATTATCGCATTTCAGGTAAAAAGTTTCATAAGATCACAAATACTTGTTCTTGAAATATGTGCCATATATGATTCACTATTGAGTTTTGTCCTTTACTATGCCTGTTAAAAGTGTTTAGTCAGGATTAGTATAAGGTTTTATTTCGAAATTTCCTCCTTTTATGCTGTTGTGATCTGCTAACATCTCTTTAATCCACACCTATAATTTGTTTGATAAACATAAACATTTTTTGATAATCAAGCAACCTAGTCTCTTAATTTGATTATATAATACACCCAAAATTTTCATCAAAATTTCTCTAGTTGTTTAGGAGGCGTTCGATTACATATTAAAGCGTTTTATTTAGGAGGCGTTCAGTTACATAGAAGAATTATTTATAGAAAGTCCATACTTACGGCACTCGGTCTTCGGTATGCATGTTTCATTAGAATCCCTCACATATCCGTATGTGCAAACACATTCTGGCTTACAAAGCGATGTAGCTCCACCACACCTTATCGGATAACCCAACTCTTCACAACGCTTCGGTCCGCAGTGTGCGCACTCTACGTTTGTTTCATTCTCTTTACATGTCACTGAAATATACAAAATAACACTTAAATTCCATTTACCCATTCATCCATCAGCTCATAGATGTTCGCTGTGGGATATAAGCTTTCCCAAGAGAATGCCACTCAACCACTCAAAAAGGTCCTGTGCCATTGCTTTCATCGGTTCTCTGTGACTTTTGAGATGTTGTCAGTCAACCTAATGGGAGAACGTGCTACATTGCAACATTCGGTTCCTGGTCGACACTCAAGAACCTTTCTTCCCCAACAGTTGTCGATTCGACGAACGAGTGGCCCCGTATATTACTATTTCAACGCGGTAATTGTTCGGACTATGTCGATTACACCTGTTCGTCTACGCGTTGCTGTATTCCGAATTAAATCCCACTGGTTATAATCGGGAAGTTCTACATAATTAATTACGTAGAAAACTCCGATCATAGGCTTTGCACGGGATTTCTCTGTGAAACTATAATATTTTTTTGAACAACATTTAGTTGCACTTTTTTGTGTAATTAGGAATGGGAACATTATGAGGTTGTTTACAGACAATTGTGCATGGTATGGTAAGATGCCGTTGTTCATGTTTATTTGTAAATAAAAGAATCGTATTAACTATAAAGAATAAAAATATTTTTGCATATTATGTAGATATATAACATATATATATATATATATATATATATATATATATATATATATATATATATATATAACCACATAAGAAAAACAGGGCCCTCTTTTCACGGAGCTTAGTACAGGCAAGGTATTTTTCACGGTCAGCGCCCGAAAAAATATACACAGTTCGTGTTTAGTAACGATCTTAGCATGTACAAGTAAACTAATCCTGCTGGACATAAACGTTTATGACAGGTAAGATAATGTTTGGCTTTTTATTATTGGTGGCTAGCTTGGGCAAATACCCTAGCCTGCCGCCAATACACACACACTACGTTCGATCTGTCTGAGGCGACACAAGAAACGGCGCGTGACCCCATAGACCCGTCCTATAATGTACCTCTCTACGCCTTGGGTGCGGGCCACCGGTAGCTATTCTTGTTTTCAGTGGATGCTAACTATGCTAGCCTAACTAATCTAAAGGAAGAAAGAAATAAATATTTTTACATTTGTTCTCTTAGAATATATTTTTTTCTCTGATCTAAATATATTTCGTTGAATGTTAAACTAAAGAGTTAAATAACATAATTAACTTGTTTACAAGTTAAAAGGTGTAATAATTTACCTCCCTTTGTATTAATATTAAATATTATGACAATACTAATTTATATTGGTTTGTTCTAAAATTCTCCGTATGATGACGAAGTAAGAATATAATTCTCTACCTTCCTACTTTGTCCGTAGATATCATAAAAGACGACTGCGGGATATATTAGGCAGATTATATCTTTACAAAAGAAAGAAAATTCGAAATAAAACCCTATAGTAACTGAGTGACCAGCTTGGTACAAGCAAGTCAATTGCTCTTATGTGAAGGAGGCTCGAGCTCACTGAGACGTATATAAGCTAAAATAATAATAATTATAAAGATTATTCTAAAAGGTGTTTTACTTTTGTATGTATTTTAGATTCAGTAGTTTGTATGTCAACGCAAACGTAAAACACATCAGACAATATGTTCAACACGATATTGCAGACAAAATTTAGTACCTGCGGCATATATGATACGTGTCTCTCATACAAATGGCAATCATAATTTCAGTCGCAACATGTGTGGGCTGTGATTTATAAAATAATAGATACACATTTAGTTATGATTGAGTTAGTTACTTCGATGCAATTGTCAAGTACTGTAAGTATTAGTTGTGTTTTGGTCTTTCAAGTAGTATTTTATACGGATTTGTTTCCTGTGCCCGTATTGGGACGAATATCGGCAGAAAAGTAATTGCATGTGCAAGTATAAAAAGTAAGTAAGTGTTCTGCGACTTACCTGTTTACTTTTAATTTATTTTTACAATTTGTATATAAACTGAAAAAAGATTTGAATACTAGGATTTAAATAGAAATTAATTGCTATACGTAAATAATATTAGAATGAATCGTTTGAAATACTTGGAATTTTAATAAATAAGAACTATCTCGAATTCCTTTGATAACATGATATTTAGGATATAATAGTACAAAGTTAAATTACTTAATAGGTTTTTAGGTTTAAAAATGTTTGTTTTAACAGTAAGGGATATTTAATTGATTTATAAGCACGGCCCAAGTTTTCATACTCTACTACATTTCCTTGAATTATATGCACATATAACACACGAGCAGAATTTTTAAGTGTAATATTTTTATTTTTGATTTCCCGTATCACGCACTCAAAATATATCTAATAAATAGTTTTCTTTTAGTTATTTATCAGTATCATATTAGTGGAAGTTTGAAAGTTGCGCATGTGACGATAAAGTTAAGGAGTAAATGGTTGACATGGTATGGACATGTGCTGAGACGGGATGAAAGTAATGTTGTGCGGGAAGTTTTAAGTATGAATGTTGAAAGCTTTAGGGTAAAGGAAGACCAAAGAAAAGATGGTTGAACTGCGTGAGGCATGACATGGATAGACAGATGACTACAGGGATGACGTCTGATAGGACTGAATGTAAGAAGATGATATATAACGTCGACTCTAAGTAATTGGGACAAGAGTAAGATGATGATGACGAGTTATTTATCAGTATCATAATAGAGCTATCTATTATCCGTGTGGTGACGGAGTAAGAATATAATTCACCACCCCCTATCTTACCCGTGGATGATCGTAAGAGACGACTAAGGGATATCAAATACATACAACATCTATGCAAAAGAAGGAAAAGTCGAAACAAAACCCTATGCCAACACGTCTGATCAGCGCGGTATAGTAGGTTAACTTCCCTCTGATTACGGAGGAGGCCCGAGCCCAACAGTGGGACATATATGGGCTGTGTTGATGATGATGTTGATTATGACACTGATAGCTCACCTAATCTGTTGTATCCTCTAAACATGTTTATTTTGACTGCAAAAATTATGTTTAATAACGTTTGTATAACGTTGAAGCGAATGTCAAGGATTTTATGTTTTTTTTCAAAACTCGATATTATACGTAGTTTTATTTAATTACTTTTAGTCAATTATTATTTTTTAGCCTGATCTTTGCTTTGATTTATACTTTTTATAATTGTCTGACATCTACATCAAATTGTAAGTAACCATTAAAGGATAATCGTTTAAAAAAGATCACAAAAACTGCATTAAAATAAGCACTAATTTATTAAAGTATATGTAATAAGGAAATCATGCTTAAATGGCAAACTGAATTAAAAGTGGTTTCTTGTAATTGATGAGATAATTTTACGAAATAGTTATATTGGTATTATCTTGTATATAAATTTTTCTTGTCTTTGTGTCTAAATTTTCAAAATAAACAATCATCTTGAGATAAGCGGACATATGGTTTAAAATTAACAAATTTTTTTTTATGGATTCTATCGTGCCAAAACGTGTAAAAAACGTCGGGCAATTAAAAATCTAACGAAAATACAATAAAATCCGTATAAATCTTTTATTTCATATGTGCAATATTCGCGTAAATATCAGAAACTTATAAAATTAGTATACTTTAGTGATAGGACCATGCTATTGGCAGTTCTCTGTCTAGGGTAGTAACATACTCTCGCAGGAGATCGCCGTCTGAGTAATGGCAATGTGCTATTGTGATTCGTTCGGCAAGCGAGAGAGCTGCAAGCCCAACTGGATGGGTTTGGCGTTTGTATTGGTAGGCAGTGGTCTAGGTCTATACCCTTGGTATTGCAAAGGTCCATAGGCGGCAGTGACACTTACCATTAGCTGTGCTGCATGCTCGTTTGCCAACTTTAGCAATAAAAAAAGAAAATACATTTATATATACATATGCTTGTTATTTTCTTTTTGTTTTAAAAAACGTTATTCTTACTAGCTTGAGTAGAAACTCATTTATGAACTGCGCGGGAGTTTTGTGCGGCATGTTAATATAGTATTCGAATTGAATTCTTGATATCAGTAAAAGTATAAGAAATTATAATTAAAAAAGTTAACTCAATAACCTACTCACGTTTACATATCACATATTATGAAATAAAAAAAAAAAACAATATCACTTACATTCACTGTGAATAAAATATATCCAACAAGCTGACACCAAAAATATTACAAACCACTTGGACATTCTGACAACAAAACGTCCAGTGTTATTCGCTATCACAACACAAATAACGTATAATTGTATTTTAAATTCAATTCACACAGTGACATTCACCTTTTTCCTTATAAATCAATGAATTCAATATATTACGCAATAATATCCTTTTAAATGTTATTTTCCTCGTTGACGTGTTCACAAAGAGACATATTGTAATTGTTATTATTAATTTATTTATTTGCAATTCGTCACTAGGATCATTCCCTTGCCGGGCGGGTCACCGAAGACAAAGATCGGGTACCGGTGCCCCGCTCGCACGGCGAAGAGAGGAGAATTGCGTGGGGGGGTCTATGGGGTCACGCGCCGCCTCTTCCATCAGCCCGAACCGATTTGGCGGGGCGAGACCACGTCCATAGTCCACCGCAACAAAAAGAAAGAGTCATTCCCTTGTTTACGATTTTTTTTTAGAATGGAAAAATATGTAATGCATTTTTATTTCCACTAATTTATTTGCACGTACCTAATAATCCAATTAGATCTCGTTAAAATAATTAAAATGAAATCATTGTTATTTTTCTACCTAATCACATTTTTATTGGATTGACTGTAATGTCAATTAAACACACCTAGTGTTTGTGTTGCTCAGTCAAAAATTGAGTATGTTCAATCGCATTTATAACCTAAAAGGAAATTATACTTCTCATTATCTTCATTTTAAACTCCATAACTATATTCGCAATACTATCGAACTATTAAAGAAGTATGTAAGAAATTAATTTGCTAGTATATATTTTTCTTAGCTGCGATTTCATTTCTTGCGAATTTATTATATACTAGCGTCTGCCCGCGGCTTTGCCCGCGTAAAAGGTTACTTTCCTGAAGTTTTTCATCCCCAATTTTTATATTACCCCTTAAGGGTAAATTTTTTACATAATCTTATTTAATTAGTACACTTACACTTAAGAAGCTTGAAACTTATTTTTAGGCGACAGCCTAAAAATAAGTTTCAAGCTTCTTTCTGGCTTTAAAAATGACAATACTTCCTTACAACTTTTCATCACCTTTTACAACCCTTTTTTGCATTAAAAGGTAGCCTATGTCCTTTGTCAGGCTCGAGACCATCTGTGTACCAAATTTCATTTAGATCAGTTCAGTAGTTTTGGCGTGAAAGAGCGACAGACAGACAGAGTTACTTTCGCATTTATAATATTAGTAAGGATTACGTGAATAATCCTAAATGCTTATTTTTTTTAGGCCGCTGGCTATGGTCTCGTTACACCCCGCCAGATCCGTCCGGGGCAACAGAAGAGTCGGTGCGCGACTCCATAGACCCGCCCGGTAATGCGCCTCTCTTCGCCGAGCGAGCGGGGCACCAGAATCTTTGTCTTCAATGGCATCCTATATGCTACTTGGGAGTATAAACAATAGTTATTATTTGATCCCAATCGAACGAACAATTGTTACAATTTAATCGAAAATTTAATCCATAATCACAATTAATTTTAAGAAATTTAATGGATCGACTTAGTAGTTTTTGCGTGATTTATAAACAAATTAACTTAAGATAGACGGGAAATCCTCCAAATATATGGAAATGTACTCTGTCAATGATTCTAGCACACATAACTATAATTATATCAGCTTATATATGTAATAATGAGCACGAGCCTTGTCTGGTCTGCTTGAGTTTTGTCGGCTTGAATTCCTTAGTCCCTTAGTTCCTTTTTACAAAAAGTTACGGGAAAGAAAGATATGGTGACATATTTTATTTTTAATTCGTCACCAGAAGAAACTGCATACATACTATTATTACTCAAATATCTTAAATGTACAATATTTTGTCTCTGTTTTATTATAAGCATAAATCATTTGCCTGCTCTTATCTCAATTAAGGTCGGCGCAATATGTACTCCTCTTCCTACATATTGCAAACGTTATTGGCAATAGTTTTATGACTGGCCACCTGCCCGACGTCAACACTCCTTACGAATTATTATAAGCATAAATATTATAACGTAATAACTTATGTAGGGATCATGTTGAAGGAAATTAAAGTATTAAAAATTTATTCGTTGCTTTTTACGGAATAATTTTTTTGATAGTTTGAATGTTGAAAGCCTTCTTATCCTATTTTAAATTCAGCATACTAATTGAAAATTAGCCCAAAGCGTTTCTTATTATCATAATATATCTTTTTTATAATCACAGTTATAAAAAAGTGTAAAAAAATACTTCAAGTGATTACTATTTTATGATATAAAATATTATCGTTGAAAATTGGATAGAAAAATAAAAGGTGTTTTATAATCTAGGTATAATATTTGAGTTAAAAATAAACAGCAAATAATCTCTTTACTGTTTTTTTTTTAAATTAAAACAATGTAAGTTTTATCAGTGTGGTGACGGAGTAAGAATACAATTTACCACCCCCTATCTTACCTGTGGGTGATCGTAAGAGACGACTAAGGAATATAAAACGCATAAAACATCTATGCGAGAGAAGGAAAACTCGAATTAAACCACTTTACCAACACGTCTGACCAGCGTGGTAGGTTAACTTCCCTTCATTACGGAGGAGGCTCATGCTCAACAGTGCGATATATATGAGCGGAATGATGATGAATGAAAGTTTAATTCAACAAATGAGTCATTGTCATTCTTATCACAATGTTAACTCATATATTAGGTATATACATCTGCCGGCCTCGTGCCTCTTAAATAGGGTAATTAATTTATTATAACACCAGTCTGGTGAGGTACTATAGTTTCATTTTAAGATTTTCTTCTCTAGCAATGATAATCTATTTGCGCTTGCATCTCTTAGTCTTTTTTTGGAGTTTACTCCTTAAAAATCGATTTTCATATAAGGCGCCCGGTATGAGAAAAATTTGAGGAGTAAAATCTAGTGATCGAATGACCTCGTTACGTTTTGGTGCGCAACCTATTCTGCGCACCTTTCACTTTCTGACGTGAGATAATACTTCACTCAACAGTTTTAATAAATGTAAATAAAAATATATATATTATTTTTAATCAAATGAGCTTTTTTTGCACCTGTTTTGACAATCGTACTTAAGGAGTAAACTCCAGTCGTGCGTCGGAGCTGACACACACACTTTTTTTTTACCTGATGGTAAGTGTTACTGCCGCCCATGGACCTTTGCAATACCAATGGTATAACCTGGCCGCTGCCTACCAATAAAAACCCTAAACCCACCCAGTTGAGCTTCCGGAGCTCTCGTTTTATTATCACCCATAAAACAGAAAAAGATAGAATTGTATTATTTTTTTGTCACCACACCGATAATATTTTTTTTTATTGCTTATGGTGGCAGACGAGCAAGCAGCACACCTGATGGTAAGTATCACTGCTGCCCATGGATCTTTGCTATACCAAGGTTATAGCTAGGCCGCTGCCTACCATTACAATCCCCATACCCACCCAGTTGCTTCTGGCTCTCTCGCTCACCGAACGACAGCACACACCTAGCACATTGCCATTACTCAGACGTCGATCTTCTGCGAGAGTGTGGTACTACCCCGGACGGACCGGCCCACGATTGCAGACAGAAAACTGTCAACAACGTGGTCCTACCACAATAAAAATGTAAATTATTTCTTATTTCCTTTAAATTTGATTAGTCTCTACATTTCTCATGCTTAGGAATAATTAGCTCTGTGTAGGTGGATGTCAATAAAGGTCAATGACTTATGCCTTAATCAAAGCTTCGTCAAAAAGGCGAGTACGGGTTTAATTAGATATTATGTTGCTATATTAGTATTATGATGGTTTATATGATTTGAGGATGTAGGTACCGCGGGAGATCGAGACTCACCTACCTAGACCAGATTGGTCACGTACTGAAGGAAAGTGGAGTCAAGAGTCTCCGGAACTAGCGAGCGTATATGAAGAGAATTATGAATGTTGAGGAAGCGAGTGAAGTATGCAAGGATAGAGTTCTATGGCACTCTGTCCTCTCTGCCTACCCTGCAAGGGATATGTATGTATGTATATGATTTATATTTTGATATTATATTAGGTAGTAGGTTTATTACCAGACAACATTTTCAAATTTTTTATGTTATTCAAAAAGTCAGCACACATTTACTACTCAGCTGATTGTCTGTGTGTCGCACAAAAAATTTTTGTGAGTGAGAATGCAACCTATAACATAGGTAGCTAATCAGACTACTAAGTTCTTTGTATAATGTACCTGATTTATAAGTGCTTCGTGTATTTTTTGCACTTTATGTTACGTGTACGTCACTTATTAATAATTAATTAACGACTCGCCTTAGCTTCGCTTTGATATAGGCCGGTATGCTCCCGCGTATTAAATCTTTGATATCATCATCATTCTCCTATTCTTATACCAATTACTTGGGATTGATACAATATGTACTCTTCTTTCATAGTACATATTGTAAATGTTATTGGCAATAGTTTTATGACTGGCCGCCTGCCAAACGTCAATCCTTCTTGGGAATGTAATTGTTGACCATACGGCATCAGATGGAGTTGGCTCAGGTCGCTTAGAAGATATCAAGGATATTAAATCTTTGATATCTTAAAAGATATTTTTTTAATGATACGCTGTAGAGCAATTTTGATTATATTATATTAAATGTACCACGTCTGTAATGTATTTAATTAAATAAGAAATACTACTTTTTAAAATATCTTCGTAAATAACATATAATTTTTTAAAATTTGTAAAATATAAATATATATTGATGAAAATAGTGGACCTCCCTTCTGTCTTTTATTTCGAAATTCTATCACTCATTAATTAAACTGTTTCGGATGTAACGGGCATCCAGTGATTGATAATTATTTTTCTAATACAACAGAATAAAAGAATCAAATAGCAGAAAATGATGCAAGCTGACGTTTACAGAACTATTTTACGGTTATTTGCTACGTCCTAAACACATATTTTTTTATAACATGATAATAAGTCATCAAAATATCTAAGTTATATATAAAAATAATACGAATATATTTTACACTAAAATCACCTGAATGAAAGTAAAAGGAATATCAAATGTTCACTACATTAGTTACATGTATTAGAAATATGCGAACAAAGAGGATTATGTCTGTTCAACACATTCACAAGATTGAAATTGCTGTATGGTGACAGTCATGAATAATTTTAATTCTAACTAAGTTTACATCGATTTGAACAAACTCTTACTGGTGCTATATGCCCGAAATTTGTTTCCAATCTATTCAAAAGTCGTTAAATATTATATATACCATTTGCAGAATATTTTATTCTTTTGACACATATGGACTGTGAACTTATCTTATTCGACAGTAGTACGATTTAGCAAGTTTTTTTTATTGCTTATGGTGGCAAAAGAGCAAGTAGCACATCTGATGGTAAGTGTCACTGCCGTCCATAGACCTTTGCAATACCAAGGGTATAGGCTAGGCCACTGCCTACCATTACAAACCCTAAACCCACCCTAGTAGGGGTTCGCGTCTCTCAGTTACCAAACGAAGCGCAATAGCACATTGCCATTACTCAGACGTCAGTCTTCTACGAGAGTGTGGTACTACCCCGGACGGACCGGCCTGCGGCTGTAGACAGCAGAACTGTCCACAGTGTGGTCCAACCATTACTAAATATACTTCAACGGTATTTACATTTCAATAGTACAAACCCTATAATTTATGTGATGATGGAGTAAGAATACAATTCATCCACCCGTTTCTCACCCATAGGTGATTATTTATTTATTTTTATTTGGAAGACCAACAGCACAATAATAATATTAAACTACTTAATATACATCATACAGCCAATCATAGGTCTCCGCTAATATGCTTCACATTGGGGTAATGAGACAGTAGACATTATTTAATATAATTTAAGGATTACAAACTGTTATAATTGAAAAAAAAAATCCTGGCTTAGTAATCGTCTCACTGTTGTTAAGCTTGTGTTAAATATATCAACATCGTGTAACTTGCATTTTATATTAAGAGTCTTTCCTGTTCTCCACAAGAAACGATTTTGTCTGTAATTGGTGGACACCACATTTAAACTCAGTGGAGTATGATACCGTATAGATTTGCTTGGAACATTAATATTAATATTTGAAAGAAGCTCGGAGCTATCTATATTATTACGGATAATTTTAAATGATAAAAGATGACATAGTCCAAGCAAATAAAATCCTCTACGAACGTGTTGTGGTAGACTTAATTACATCTCAGATGAGATTATGATTATAAAGGTGACGAGAATAAAACTTATTGAGAAGCTGATGGGTGATGGTTAACAATTTTTTTGGCATTATTCTCTCTTTATGTGCATATAAATTCCGGGAATAAGTCTGTTGAAGCTATTAATTTATCGTATGTTTTTTTCTCAGTCAAATAAATTATTGTAATTCAATGTGTGTAATCTTCTATACGAGTACATAAGTCTAGAAAGTGTAACAATACGTTAACATTGAATGTATAAGAGAAAGTAAAAGGTTGCACCAGCGACGGAGAAATTAAGGAGTGGACGCATGACATGGTATGGACATGTGATGAGATGGGATGAAAGTCATATCGTAAGGAAAATTTCATGAATGTTGAAGGTTTTAAGGGCAAGGGAAGACCAAAGAAAAAATGGATGGGCTGCGTGAAGCATGACATAGATATACAAAGAGTGATCATAGAAGTGGCGTATGGTAAGGTTGTGCAAATAATTTTATAAGCCTTCAAGAGAAGATATATTGCGTTGACCCCAAATAATTGGGATAAAAGTAGGATGATGATGAGTCGTCACTGCTTCCTTTCATAAACTATACTAAAAATTAATGAAGAGATGTAAGATAACACAATTGAAAGAAAAAGTAAATCATTACTAATATTATAAATGTGAAAGTAACTCTGTCTGTCTGTCTGTCGCTCTTTCACGCCAAAACTACTGAACCGATCCAAATAAAATTTGGTACACAGATAGTTAAGAACCTGACAAAGGACATAGACTACTTTTCAATGCAAAAAAAGTTGTAAAGGGGGATGAAAAGTTGTAAGGAAGTATCGTCATTTTTAAAGCCAGAAGCTTGAAACTTATTTTTACGCTGTCGATTAGATAGATCGGGTACCGGTGGTCCGCTCGCACGGCGAAGAAGAGATGCTTGCAGGGTGGGTTAATGGGGTTGCGCGCCGCCTCTTCCGTCACCCCGGACCGATTTGGCGGGGTGCGACGTTCATAGCCCACCGCAAAAAAAAAAGGATGTCCATTAGATATAAATAAATGTGACATTAAAATTTTGTAAAAAAAATACCTTTAAGGGGGTAAAATAAAAATAGGGGATGAAAGTTTATATGGAAATAGGTTATTTTAGAAGCTAGATTGACGAAAAAAAAATATTTTTGGATTTTTATAAGATAGGAAAGTAACCTTTTACGCAAGCGAAGCCGCGGGTAGAAGCTAGTTAATTATAAAAACCTATCTCAACCCACCTAGAATGTTTTAGTACAATGGAAAAAAAGAAGATATTTATTTTGAGGATGGCCATACAAAAATTGGAGATGACGTATAATATAACACATGAAATGGCAGCAATCATAGTCTTTATGAGTGAGAAATCAATTTTGACGTACCTATAGCTTTTATTTTTGTAGAAGTTATGGTACGGTCACACTTCACCTGATCCGTTCGAGGCAGTGGAAGGGGACATGCGCGATCCTATGACATGCTGTAGACGTAACTTTGTTACGCCATGTGTGTGGGCCACTGGTACTTGTTATCATACGTAACTAAAGGCTAAGTTCTGTTGCTATTACATTTGTTTATTAAACGAGTAGGATTTGAGTCTTATTGCTTTTGTGCTACCTATTTATTATAAGAGTTAATAATATGTTCTATAAATCCTGGGACCATATTTTGCCAAATTATCTAACACATTAATGACACTTTTATAATTATTACTAATATTTATTTTGTAATAATAATAACATGTTTATTTGAAATAAAACTACTTTTACGGATTCTATCGCGTTTTTATTTGATTTTCATACTAGTGAATTGCCACAATATAATAGTTATCATAAATTAAATGTTTAATATAACTGATCATAGAAAATATAACATTTTTAGATATAGAATCATTTTCTTTTTGTACTGGCAATAAATTTGTATTAAAATGTGGGTAAAACTTTTAATATCTGATACTGTAGCGGGTAGATATAACTTTCTGTAATAACGATGACTTTTGTACGTAAGACATCTTAGTCCTCCCGTGACCATGATCACTGTAAAGTGTTCAAAACGCCAGGGAATTAAAAATCAAATACAAACGCGATAGAATCCGTAAAAGTAGTTTTATTTCAAAAGTGTAATACTCGTGTAAACATTATAAAACATGTTTATTGATAGCAAAAAGTATACAAACACGATAATAAGGATACATTGCCGATATTACAAGTGAGAACAAATTACTTTTGCTTTATTAAGTATATTATTTTTGTATAAAACGGTGGTTCCAACAACTTCAGATTAAACAGGAAATGCCGTAACGCGGAGAGCTCTTGCATTTTAAATAACGCATTAGCCGCAGTAATAAGCGTGCAAAATGAGTGGTTCATAATAATCCAGGGTACATACAAAGGTCGACAGAACACTAGACTTGGCTGGATAATGGTCTCATTATATTTAAATACATGTTTTACATCTAATAATATTTCCTTCTAATTCGATTATTATGAAATTAATGAATTAATATTATTACTTAAATTATTCAACAAAGATTAATTAGTTACTGTTTCATTCATCATCATCATCTCAGCTCATATATGTCCCACCGTTGGGCTCGTGCCTCCTCCGTAATGGGAGAAAAATTGATCTACTATACTACATATACGCATATATTCGCTGTAATAAATAAATTAGGTGATGCATGGCGGCAATCTATTATTATTCTAAAATGGAGGAAAGGAAGGAAGATCTACAAACTTTTCCACGGTTAATCAATATGCCGCATATCCCAAGAAAGGAAGGAATACGAGATGGGATCAAGGTGGGATAGGATATAAAGTAATCTTACTTCTGTGATGAGCCTCCTCCAAAACTTCAATTTGCAATTGCCACAGAACTTCGAATAACGATTCGACACGTATTTTACCTCCAAACGAGGCATCATCTCGGCCTCAAATGCGGCGAAACCGTCCTGTAGTGAATTATATTCTTACTTCGTCACCACACGGATACTGTCTCATTAGCCTACCAATTTTATTATGTAGTGGCAGCGAATACTACTAATAATTCAATTGCTCAAGGGTATTGTAAAAGACGTCTAAGAGCTTTACATCGATCTGAGTCAAGTATATCTGATGCTGTATGATCAACATTTACATAGATTAGGCTGGTAGACAGGAGCCTAGGTATACCCTAGTATTATATGTGGTGTCAGGGATCGAATGTCAGTAGACGATGTCTTCGGCACCCCGTAAAAGCGTGGAAAGGGCTGCTGTGGTTTTAGTGCGTATTCCGGTCGGACTAGCTGGCCGGCAAGTCCCACACTCGTACCCGTCAGTCACCGGCGAGGGATAGCGCGTAAACGCGTTTCCGTAGCGTGAATAAAGAAAAAGTATGTTGATGATGATCTACTGTAGTATCTTTAACATTCACTTAACACGCGGTCCCGGGTTTAAATTCTATTTCGAGTAATATATCCTAGTGGAGTATTCTCAGAACTATAGATCTACTGAAACTATAATAGAATTTCTGTAACTATGATATGCTCAACATATATTCTAGCAGTCTAAGAATTTGTATGGTAAAAAATGTTTTTGAAAGAGTCTGCATATATGTGAACACATGTGCATATATACTTACATGACAAAGATCGTATTGCGGGGCGGGTTTGTCGGGTCGCGCGCCACTTTATCTGTCGCCCTAGACGGATTTAGCGGGGTCTGACCATGAACAAAGCCCGCCGCAAAAAAAAAAGTACGTACCTACATCCCCTAATGTTAATCATTTGAGGCCAAGACTAGATCTAGCGAAATTATTATATTATCAATAACATTTAAGCAGACGGTGCCGGTGAGGGCATTCGTGACACAGGGTATCCTAGTACGAATGCCAAAGCACTCCTGTGTTTTTCAAATGTCTAATATAAGAAGATTATTGTAACCCTATTTTTTCGACCCCATAAAGATTATTATTATTAGATTATTTCATTAGATATTTTTAACAATTCACAAGCTTATTGATAAAATATAATTCATTTTGTTTTCATATTTCCTTTTCAGGTTAAACCTAACTTTAGTTTTAATCAAACTACTTTGTCAATGAGATCATAAAAAGTTCAGCCCTCATTTTCAGAGTAAACAGTTTCTTATTTACTAATAATGTTTTGCTCAACAAGATTGTGGCCTATTACTATTCTGTGTAGGTTCAGAATGAATTTGTATCATATTATTCCAGAGGGATTGTTTTATATTTATATGGAAAAGATAGATAAACAGGTAAACATGGTGGTTGATTTGATGTAAGGTATCTAATCAGCAGGATGAAAGATTACTTGTGAATTGAACATAACATATAAATAGCTTATAAAACAGTTATAACCAAAATAAACTTTTATCTTAGTTACAATAAGTCTTTTTTAAGGAAAATATTTAAAATAGGTAACACTTCAACATTTCTTTATGGTGATTGATTAAGAAAACGATTCACCATCTTCTATTTTACCCGCAGGTGGTCGTAAAAGACGGCTAAGGGATATAAAATGCATATAACATGAGAAGGTAAACTCGAAACAAATTCTTATACCAACACGTCTGACACCGTTGTTTATTTTAATTGCCCTCCTGTTTGCAGGAGGCTTAAGCCCAACAGTGGAACGTGAATGAGGTGAGACGATGATGATGATAATTCAGTTATTGCATACATTAAAAAAGCTAAATTAGAAGTATCTATATGTAATGGTACGTATTAATATACCGTGGGTATACCCTTGTGGGTATTATTCGAAACCACTTTGGTTTTTATTAGAGTGTGATTGTACTATAAATAGCCACCCAGCTGATAGTACGATTGAATGATGCAATAGTATTTAGTAGCCTTTGATCAATAGAACCGTAGTTTTTTTTAATCAATCTATATTAGTCACATAGGAATTGAATAATAGAAACCTACAAGTGTAACATGATATAATTTTTTAAGTTATTTTTTTTTAAATTCTAGTATAATACGTATTAGAAAATTCTTTTTTTTTCATTGCTTATGGTGGTAAACGAGCAAGCAGAACGACTGGTGGTAAGTGGTACTACAACTCATGGATTTTTGCAATACCAGGGGTATAGCAAGGCTCCAATCAAAACCCACCCAAGTTGGGTTGCCGGCTCTGTCATATGTTGAACAAAATGCGAAGTATATTTCCATTGCTCAGACGTAAATTACATACGTTATACTCTTAGTTATATAGCTCCTTTAAATGAGAAAAAAAAAAGAAACACAATAACTTACATGACAATGCTTAAATGTGAAATTAAAATGACAAATAAAAAATACAATAAACCATTGGATACTTGAACGTTATTCATAATTGTATATTTATAGTATATTTATATATATATATAGAAAAATGTGATACCTTACAATATAGCTCTGATTTTCAGCAATGAGAATGAGGAAATATAGCCTATAGGCTATACGAATACATTTGATTACGACGCCGACGTCCATGGTAAAAGAAGTTATGCATTTTTAATCAATTGTATTCTTAATTCTTGACCACTTATGTAAATAAGCCATACATTTAATCATTATTATCATCATCATCTCAGCTTATATATGTCCCACTGCTGGGCTCGAGCCTCCTCCGTAATGGGAGGGAAATTGATCTACTATACCACGCTGGTCAGACGTGTTGATATATGTTATGTTTCGAGTTTTCCTTGTCTTGCATAGATGTTATATGCATTTTATATCCCTTAATCGTCTCTTATGATCACCCACGTGTAACATAGGAAATGGTGAATTGTATTTTTACTCCGTCACCACACGCCTTATTTTACATATTACCTGTAATATAAAAATAATTGACGCGTATATCTTTATGTTAACTAATGGCCACACTATTTCACTA
Source organism: Lymantria monacha (assembly GCA_905163515.2). Lineage (NCBI taxonomy): Eukaryota > Metazoa > Arthropoda > Insecta > Lepidoptera > Erebidae > Lymantria > Lymantria monacha. The sequence goes on from LR991091.1 coordinate 23,562,524, forward strand.
AATTATACAAATTGTAGAGAATATATGCATAATGTAGTCTTCACAACTAGATTATTCTTGTATGCATAATATGGAAACAACATATTGTAGCTATTTCTTAACTGTCTCCCGCATATTCATTATCTAAATTAAAGAAAATTTATAATTGCCGCGATGATAAAAAGAAATACTACAAATTAAAATAATTTTATTCAAAGCTACGAGGGAGACAGTAAATTTATTTAAGAAAATTATAATAATTACCACAGACATACCAAGACTAAGTAAAAATATCACAAATTTGTTTTGTTAAACTAATTCCTTTAACGTTGTTTCTATTATAGCTCACAATATCTTTCATATTAATAAATTCTAACAGAGTCTGTTTAGATATTTTTACGGCTGTAACATATAAGTTTTATATATTTTAAGCTGTGTGGTAGCGGCTACGAATACTACCAACGGTTACTTTGCTCGTGGATGTTGTAAAAGACGACTAAGAACCTTATAACGACCTAGACCAACTCCATCTTATGCTGTTTGGTAAACAATTACATTCCCAAGGACGTTTGATGTCTGGCAGGCGGCCGGTCATAAAACTATTGCCAATAACTTTTACAATATGTACTATGAAACAAGAGTACATATTGTATCGACCCCAAGTAATTGGGATAAGAGTAAGAGAATGATGATGAGAGGTACGATCATCATTCTAGTTTAAATAAAAATTCTGATGAGCAAAATAAAGATGTTCTTTGTTAAAATATAAAATACGAAACTCAGTTGTTATCATACATACTAGAATACCAAATTAAGAATACTCAGGTGAGTATTCTTAATTTGGTATTCCAGTATGTATGATATATGTACTGCTATCTAGAAATCTCGAGCACAAATCCTCAAAACTTATTATTAAGTTTTTTTTTATTCGCTTGTTATTTTACATGTTTTATTTGCCGTATCTAGTATTCACTAACATAAGACTAACTGCTAATATTAAAAAGCTAATCGACGAAAAAGTAAATGGCCTGTGCTAATAAACTAAAGCACTTGAGTTATAACAGAAAAAAATAACGTATAACATATTTTACATTATCTTATAAATTCATAAATTTCACATCGAAGTTAGGAATCCCCACACGAAGTATGTTCTCATAACACTTAACGTTAAGTGCTTGGATATTGGGTAGTTAAAGAATTTAATTTAAGTAATAAAGTGTTTAATTAAAACAATGTGTCTTGCCAATGCTCGGGACATGAACGCCCAGAAAAGATATTACGTAGGATATAAAAGTTACTCTGAAGGATTCTATGTTGTAGCATTATCGACGACTGTAACCGAATCTTAATAATACACTGAACTAAGGTAAAGAGGGAAGCGGGCGAAGAACAGCTATCTAGTGTAGTAATATAACAAATATAGTATTTATATATATACATATTAAATGCGTGAAATTCATATAATTATTTGAGTTTTTTAACGTTTATTTTTATCACGTAAATGCAAGTTCTGAAGCTACTCGCTGTAATGCCAAACCAGGCGGTTTGGCTTGGGTAATTTTAAGGTTAATGAGTAGTAGACCCTAATTACCATTAGGTGGACTGCGGGTTCCTACCTCCATCGTTGATAAAACATAATATTGTTCTAATTAACCTATTTTCAATATTAACCATCATTATTTTCGACATTAAATAATAATTACAAATATATAAAACCTACCACAATAAAGTAATTTTAATCATTATTGATTAAAATCACCGCAATTAAATAAATTTAGGTCAATGTAAACCCATAATAATAATAACTTTCTTATCTTATTTTGAGAATTCATCTTGGTGAAAATGAATTGTATTCGTTGTTTTAATCTGCCTTGCGAAATATAATATTAATACAGTTGTTGTAGCAGAACAATAGTAATAAAGTTGTAAATATATCACCTATAATAATCGTAATTTTCTACCATAGTGCTGGGAGAATTTCTTTTAAAATTACTACCGTATTATTTGAGCACGTCAAAAAAGGCGATAAACCATTGGACCCGGTTTCATTTGCATGTATAAACTTTTTATAATCTCTCTTTATTTGCATGGTTTTATAACCCCTTTTGATGTTGACTATTTGAGAAATTCATTCCGAGTTTAGAATTTAAACTTTAAAAAATTCGAATAAATTTATTCAATGGGAACTACCAAGAGAACGTAAATTATTTTACTTTTATGTATATGAAAGTAAAAAACTGGCTCAATCGAAATCCAGTCTTGTATATATTGTACTAAGGTATAGTTCTAATTGATAGACAGGTATGGTGTAATAATTTCTCAACCGCGTACTGCTACTCAGTCTCTTGGTGCTCATTTAGTTAGTTCTTATAATTTCAACAGGCAAGTGAGAAGTGGGCTTATATTATATTTTTCATCGTATGGAGAACACCATTACATACAATAATATCTAATAAGTAAGAACAACTTTGAAGTCATCATCATCTCATCTCGTAAATATCCCAAGCGAGCCAAACCAATTCAATTCAAAACTCTAGATTGAACGAAACTTACGAACAATATCTGTATTGTTAATGTCTTATATATGTCCCACTGTGGGGCTCGAGCCTCCTCCGCGTTTCAATCTTCAAATGTCTAATATAAGAAGATTATTGTAACCCTATTTTTTCGACCCCATAGATTATTTCATTAGATATTTTTAACAATTCACAAGCTTATTGATAAAATATAATTCATTTTGTTTTCATATTTCCTTTTCAGGTTAAACCTAACTTTAGTTTTAATCAAACTACTTTGTCAATGAGATCATAAAAAGTTCAGCCCTCATTTTCAGAGTAAACAGTTTCTTATTTACTAATAATGTTTTGCTCAACAAGATTGTGGCCTATTACTATTCTGTGTAGGTTCAGAATGAATTTGTATCATATTATTCCAGAGGGATTGTTTTATATTTATATGGAAAAGATAGATAAACAGGTAAACATGGTGGTTGATTTGATGTAAGGTATCTAATCAGCAGGATGAAAGATTACTTGTGAATTGAACATAACATATAAATAGCTTATAAAACAGTTATAACCAAAATAAACTTTTATCTTAGTTACAATAAGTCTTTTTTAAGGAAAATATTTAAAATAGGTAACACTTCAACATTTCTTTATGGTGATTGATTAAGAAAACGATTCACCATCTTCTATTTTACCCGCAGGTGGTCGTAAAAGACGGCTAAGGGATATAAAATGCATATAACATGAGAAGGTAAACTCGAAACAAATTCTTATACCAACACGTCTGACACCGTTGTTTATTTTAATTGCCCTCCTGTTTGCAGGAGGCTTAAGCCCAACAGTGGAACGTGAATGAGGTGAGACGATGATGATGATAATTCAGTTATTGCATACATTAAAAAAGCTAAATTAGAAGTATCTATATGTAATGGTACGTATTAATATACCGTGGGTATACCCTTGTGGGTATTATTCGAAACCACTTTGGTTTTTATTAGAGTGTGATTGTACTATAAATAGCCACCCAGCTGATAGTACGATTGAATGATGCAATAGTATTTAGTAGCCTTTGATCAATAGAACCGTAGTTTTTTTTAATCAATCTATATTAGTCACATAGGAATTGAATAATAGAAACCTACAAGTGTAACATGATATAATTTTTTAAGTTATTTTTTTTTAAATTCTAGTATAATACGTATTAGAAAATTCTTTTTTTTTCATTGCTTATGGTGGTAAACGAGCAAGCAGAACGACTGGTGGTAAGTGGTACTACAACTCATGGATTTTTGCAATACCAGGGGTATAGCAAGGCTCCAATCAAAACCCACCCAAGTTGGGTTGCCGGCTCTGTCATATGTTGAACAAAATGCGAAGTATATTTCCATTGCTCAGACGTAAATTACATACGTTATACTCTTAGTTATATAGCTCCTTTAAATGAGAAAAAAAAAAGAAACACAATAACTTACATGACAATGCTTAAATGTGAAATTAAAATGACAAATAAAAAATACAATAAACCATTGGATACTTGAACGTTATTCATAATTGTATATTTATAGTATATTTATATATATATATAGAAAAATGTGATACCTTACAATATAGCTCTGATTTTCAGCAATGAGAATGAGGAAATATAGCCTATAGGCTATACGAATACATTTGATTACGACGCCGACGTCCATGGTAAAAGAAGTTATGCATTTTTAATCAATTGTATTCTTAATTCTTGACCACTTATGTAAATAAGCCATACATTTAATCATTATTATCATCATCATCTCAGCTTATATATGTCCCACTGCTGGGCTCGAGCCTCCTCCGTAATGGGAGGGAAATTGATCTACTATACCACGCTGGTCAGACGTGTTGATATATGTTATGTTTCGAGTTTTCCTTGTCTTGCATAGATGTTATATGCATTTTATATCCCTTAATCGTCTCTTATGATCACCCACGTGTAACATAGGAAATGGTGAATTGTATTTTTACTCCGTCACCACACGCCTTATTTTACATATTACCTGTAATATAAAAATAATTGACGCGTATATCTTTATGTTAACTAATGGCCACACTATTTCACTAAATTATACAAATTGTAGAGAATATATGCATAATGTAGTCTTCACAACTAGATTATTCTTGTATGCATAATATGGAAACAACATATTGTAGCTATTTCTTAACTGTCTCCCGCATATTCATTATCTAAATTAAAGAAAATTTATAATTGCCGCGATGATAAAAAGAAATACTACAAATTAAAATAATTTTATTCAAAGCTACGAGGGAGACAGTAAATTTATTTAAGAAAATTATAATAATTACCACAGACATACCAAGACTAAGTAAAAATATCACAAATTTGTTTTGTTAAACTAATTCCTTTAACGTTGTTTCTATTATAGCTCACAATATCTTTCATATTAATAAATTCTAACAGAGTCTGTTTAGATATTTTTACGGCTGTAACATATAAGTTTTATATATTTTAAGCTGTGTGGTAGCGGCTACGAATACTACCAACGGTTACTTTGCTCGTGGATGTTGTAAAAGACGACTAAGAACCTTATAACGACCTAGACCAACTCCATCTTATGCTGTTTGGTAAACAATTACATTCCCAAGGACGTTTGATGTCTGGCAGGCGGCCGGTCATAAAACTATTGCCAATAACTTTTACAATATGTACTATGAAACAAGAGTACATATTGTATCGACCCCAAGTAATTGGGATAAGAGTAAGAGAATGATGATGAGAGGTACGATCATCATTCTAGTTTAAATAAAAATTCTGATGAGCAAAATAAAGATGTTCTTTGTTAAAATATAAAATACGAAACTCAGTTGTTATCATACATACTAGAATACCAAATTAAGAATACTCAGGTGAGTATTCTTAATTTGGTATTCCAGTATGTATGATATATGTACTGCTATCTAGAAATCTCGAGCACAAATCCTCAAAACTTATTATTAAGTTTTTTTTTATTCGCTTGTTATTTTACATGTTTTATTTGCCGTATCTAGTATTCACTAACATAAGACTAACTGCTAATATTAAAAAGCTAATCGACGAAAAAGTAAATGGCCTGTGCTAATAAACTAAAGCACTTGAGTTATAACAGAAAAAAATAACGTATAACATATTTTACATTATCTTATAAATTCATAAATTTCACATCGAAGTTAGGAATCCCCACACGAAGTATGTTCTCATAACACTTAACGTTAAGTGCTTGGATATTGGGTAGTTAAAGAATTTAATTTAAGTAATAAAGTGTTTAATTAAAACAATGTGTCTTGCCAATGCTCGGGACATGAACGCCCAGAAAAGATATTACGTAGGATATAAAAGTTACTCTGAAGGATTCTATGTTGTAGCATTATCGACGACTGTAACCGAATCTTAATAATACACTGAACTAAGGTAAAGAGGGAAGCGGGCGAAGAACAGCTATCTAGTGTAGTAATATAACAAATATAGTATTTATATATATACATATTAAATGCGTGAAATTCATATAATTATTTGAGTTTTTTAACGTTTATTTTTATCACGTAAATGCAAGTTCTGAAGCTACTCGCTGTAATGCCAAACCAGGCGGTTTGGCTTGGGTAATTTTAAGGTTAATGAGTAGTAGACCCTAATTACCATTAGGTGGACTGCGGGTTCCTACCTCCATCGTTGATAAAACATAATATTGTTCTAATTAACCTATTTTCAATATTAACCATCATTATTTTCGACATTAAATAATAATTACAAATATATAAAACCTACCACAATAAAGTAATTTTAATCATTATTGATTAAAATCACCGCAATTAAATAAATTTAGGTCAATGTAAACCCATAATAATAATAACTTTCTTATCTTATTTTGAGAATTCATCTTGGTGAAAATGAATTGTATTCGTTGTTTTAATCTGCCTTGCGAAATATAATATTAATACAGTTGTTGTAGCAGAACAATAGTAATAAAGTTGTAAATATATCACCTATAATAATCGTAATTTTCTACCATAGTGCTGGGAGAATTTCTTTTAAAATTACTACCGTATTATTTGAGCACGTCAAAAAAGGCGATAAACCATTGGACCCGGTTTCATTTGCATGTATAAACTTTTTATAATCTCTCTTTATTTGCATGGTTTTATAACCCCTTTTGATGTTGACTATTTGAGAAATTCATTCCGAGTTTAGAATTTAAACTTTAAAAAATTCGAATAAATTTATTCAATGGGAACTACCAAGAGAACGTAAATTATTTTACTTTTATGTATATGAAAGTAAAAAACTGGCTCAATCGAAATCCAGTCTTGTATATATTGTACTAAGGTATAGTTCTAATTGATAGACAGGTATGGTGTAATAATTTCTCAACCGCGTACTGCTACTCAGTCTCTTGGTGCTCATTTAGTTAGTTCTTATAATTTCAACAGGCAAGTGAGAAGTGGGCTTATATTATATTTTTCATCGTATGGAGAACACCATTACATACAATAATATCTAATAAGTAAGAACAACTTTGAAGTCATCATCATCTCATCTCGTAAATATCCCAAGCGAGCCAAACCAATTCAATTCAAAACTCTAGATTGAACGAAACTTACGAACAATATCTGTATTGTTAATGTCTTATATATGTCCCACTGTGGGGCTCGAGCCTCCTCCGCGTTTGGAGGGAAATTGACCTACTATACCACGCTAGTCAGACGTGTTGGTATAGGGTTTTGTTTCGAGTTACCTTCTCTTGCATAGATGTTATATGTGTATTTTATATCTCTTCGTCATCTTTTACGATCACCCACGGGTAAGATAGGGGATGGTGAATTGTATTCTTACTTCGTCACAACACGGAAACTTTGAGATATTTGTAAATATTATAAATGACAAAATAATTTCATTCTATTATTATCTAGCTAGCTAGATATCACTCTGTACAAAAAATAAAAATGGTGGATAATAGAACGATGTTTTAGTGAGTTTTATGTAAGAGTATTTTAGAAACTTGCAAATATCAGACATAAAATATATCCAGACACCGAAATTAAGTTTAATTTTTTTATGCGATTATGTGATGAAAATTTTCCCTACCCTCCGAAGTAGTTATAAATTGTATCACAGAGGATAGTGTTCCTCCATTCCACACAGTAATAAAGTATGGCTTGCTTAAGACATAGATAAAGCCGTATGGTAGCAGCTACGAATACTACCAGCCTTTACTTTGCTAGTGGATGTCATAAAAAACGACTAAGAGCCTTATAATGATCTGGGCCACCTTCATCTCATGCCGTTTGGTCAACAATTACATTCCTAAGGAGGGTTGACGTCCTTTTTTTTTTTGGGGGTGGGCTACGTTCGGAGCACTCCTCGCACCAATCCATCCGGGGTGACAGAGGGGCGTAAGCGCGCGCACCCGTAACCCACCCGTGACGTCGCCTTCGTCGTTGGGCCGACCACCGGAGCAGAGTGACTTGACGTCAGTGGTCGGCCCGACGGAATACCCCTGAGGAGTACCCTCTCCTCGACCGACATCCCCCCCTCGGGTAGGATGTCGGTCTTTCCTCACGTGGTCGGCCTCTCGGCGGGTGACGGACTAATTCCCCGATCCAGTCACCCGCGGCCTTGGCTAGGACGGGATCAGGCGCAGGTAATCGCGCCTGCGCCGCCCCAGTCGCCGGCGGCGGCTCGCGCCGTCGAGGAGACGCTCCTCGCGCACGCGCTCCGCCGCTTCCTTCCGCGAGACTACTGCCTCGCAGAAGGTTGCGACTGCGTCCCAGTTCCTGACGCTGTCGAGCATCGCCCTGGCGATGGTCGGCAGCGTCAGGTCGGCACCGATGATTGCGACGAGTTTACGACGCTGCTCTGCCCAAGCGGCACAAACCTCGAGCGTATGCTGCGCTGTGTCTCCGTCGCAATCGCAATGGTGGCAGGACGGTGTACTCTCCCTCCTGACGAACTTGTGCAGGTATTTGGCGAAGCATCCATGCCCCGTCAAAACCTGCACCAGTCGGAAGGAGAGCACCCCGTGCCGCCGTTCCAACCACTGCATCAGCACCGGCCGGAAGGCCTCTACGGTCCGCACACCGAACCGAGGCCTCTCCAGCCGGACTAGGGTTGACGTCTGGCAGGCGGCCGGTCATAAAACTCTTGCCAATAACTTTTACAATATGTACTATGAAATAGTACATATTGTATACATATATATGTATCGACCCCAAGTAATTGGGATAACAGTAGGAGAATGATGACTTAAGACATAGATGCATGATATCATCATTACTTTCTTACATAGTAGTATGTGCAAAAATTTTACAGAAATATGTTGCTGTGACCTACCATTCGTGGCATTGGCAAAAAAAAAACATTACGTTGAAATCAAACCAAAGATTTCACGATTATCACTTTAGATTTTAACTAATACCACATATCTTATATATTATTCGTGAAAAATGTGCAAATTAGCATAAGTTGAGATTAGAATATTTTATCATAAATTATCTAATGGTAGGGCCACACCATTCAGCGGTGACAAAGGCCGGGTTATGGTGGCTCGTTTGCACGGCGAAGAGGTGCATATGTAGGGCGGGTCAATGGGGCCGTGCGCCGTTCTTTCTGTCACTGCGGACTGAATTAACGCGGTATGACCACATCAAAAAGAAAGGACCACACCATTCTATGGTTGAAGACAAAATATCAGCTCATTTAGGGTATTGCTACATTTTCCTCTTTTAAGTAGAATCAATTGGTTAATTACTCTTCGTTCAGTGACCCAAACTTTATCTTTCAGCAAGTCTAGATGTACCCTTGATTATGAATAGATTCATGAACAGCAATTACCACTTACCACTAAGTAGGCTGTTTTGTCTGCCAATATAAAGTAATAAAAATAGAGTATACATATACTAATCAATCTTATAACACAAACCAAAGTATATCAAACATTCGTTAGATTGGTTTTCTCTTTAAAAACATTAATTATAAGGAAATGAATTGTTTGTTATGATGAAGCAATATTTCATAACTTATTAATTAGATATGGCTTCACTTGATATTTTAGGGATCAATTTTTGAGTATCTTATTTCCAAATTATGGTGTAAATTATAATTCATCATCATTCTCCTACTCTTATTTCGACCACTTGGGGTCGATACTATTTCTTTCATAGCACACATTGTAAAAGTTATTGGCAATAATTTTATGATCGGCCGCCTGCCAAACGTCACCCTTCCTTGGGATGTAATTGTTGACCAAACGACATCAGGTAGAGTTGGCCTAGGTCGTTATAAGGCTCTTAGTCGTCTTTTACGACATCTACGAACAAAGTAAGGGTTGGTAGTATCCGTAGCTACTACCACACAGTGTGTAAGTTATAATTATTTATCCTAAAATTAATTATTCATCTCAGCTGATATACATCTCATTGCTGGACAAGACCTTCTATAGTACATACATACATACATATCATCACGCCATATCCCTTGCAGGGTAGGCAGAGAGAACAGAGTGCCAGAGAACTCTATCTTTGCATACTTCACTCGCTTCTTCAACATTCATAATTCTCTTCATACACGCTCGCCGGTTTCGGAGACTCTTGACTCCACCTTCCTTCAGTACATGACCGATCTGGTCTAGGTAGGTTAGTCTCGGTCTCCCCCGGTATCTACATCCTTCCACTTTCGCATTGTATATCTTCTTAACCAGACGTTCGTTCGGCATTCTTTTCACATGTCTGAACCATCGGAGCATTCCCTTTCGCATCTTTACACCAATACCCACTTTCATACCTACTCGCTCTCTTACGTCGTCGTTACGAATGCGGTCGGTCAGCTTTACTCCACAGATTTTCCGCAGAGATCGCATTTCGATCGCATTAATTTTACTTTCATACTCTTTTCTGCATACCCAACTCTCGCTTCCATACAGTAATGTTGGGACAAGCACTGCGTTATGTATTGCTACACGTGCCTTCTGGCTGAGGTGAGGTGTGGCTGCCGAGAAGTTGCCCCAACGCTCCGTTCACTCTATTTCCCGCATTCACTCTTCGCTCTATATCAGTGGTGTACCTTCCATCTCGGATAGGAGGGAAAATTACCAATAAACCACACTATTCAGACGTGTTAATATAGGGTTTTATGGCGATTTCACATATTGTATAGATTTAAGGGTAAATTAAAGGACAAATTAAATTGTATTACTCCGTCACCACATATATGGGGCAGTAACTTATAAGGTAAAGTTACTGAAAGAGATTTACAATAGATGTCGGCGCAAGTACTCCTTCTAGAGTTATATTTCTTTTGCCGCGTTACAAATGAGTTTAAAAGTCAATTAAAAGTAATTGATCCTTTAAACAAAATTTAAACTTTTGTTTTTATTTGATCGATTTTTTTTTAATTGGTCGAACCTCGATGTCAATTATGAAAATTATTTTGAGTATGACACAGATGTTATAATCGTAGAATGCATCGTGAAATGATCAAAGGTTAATTATTTTGGTCGCTTGCTAAGATTTTATTGAAAAAAAATTGTGATATCCTCCACCAGAATAAATAGTAATTGACGTACTATAAGATGCTGGTTAGACGGGTTGGTACAGACTCTTATTTTGAGTTACTCTTTTCTTGTATAGGTAATATCTGTATATGATATACCTAAGGCGTATTGTACGACACCTACGGGCAGGAAAGAGGTGGGTGCGATGTATTCTTATCCCGTCACCACACAGAACATCACACTTAATCTATTATCACGCGGAATAAATACAGCAAAAAACAAAAAAATATTCTTCTTCAGTTGTGTGGTAGCGGCTAGACGTCGTAAAAGACGACTAAGCCTTGTAACAACCTGGGGTCAACTCCAGCTGATGCCGTTTGGTCAACGATAACATTCCCAAGGATGGTTGACGTCTGGCAGGCGAACGGTCATAAAACTATTGTCAATAACTTTTAGAATATGTATTATGAAAAAAGAGTACATGTTGTATCGACCCCAAGTAATTAGTATAAGAGTAAGAAAATGAATGAAAAAATATTCTTCTTCTCTTCATTAGATATTTCAGTGTTCTAACTTAACACGACACATAAGTAATTACAAGATTTTAGAGGAACATTTTGCTTCCATTTCACCGAATCACACTCTTATACCTTGTACTTTGAAGTAAAATACACAGTAAAAGCCATTAGCAAATGGTTCCTTGTGCTTTTATTAGAAATTATGTGGGACGTTGTTTATTTTTATATAAATTTATAATATATTTTATAAGAATAAATGTAATGCCTTATTTTTGTCTTTGATTCACGTGGAGGATTATAAGCTCAATCGGCGCGTCGCTCTTTCTATTTTGGCATTATGCTTAATACTGAGCTCAATTGGACAATATATACAGTTTCTCTTTCAGTCTTTTGCCGTCTGCTACTGGAGTACGCTAAAAGTGCGATCCTGCATCGCACGCTAGTAACAAGAACCAAATTTTCCACGTCGTCGATCTATCAACTACCGTTGTCCGATACACAACGTTATCCTATTCGCATTCGTCATGTGTGAACCTTTCTTCCCTCTAGATAATGGGTTCATCGAGCTATGTGGCTTTCTCATTGCCACTTAATTCTTTGTGTTATGTCGATTACACCAGTCCTTTAAGAATTTTACAATTATACGAAGAATATTTTACAACTCACAGTTATGCCAAAAAATATTTCGAAGTCTTATTTACATCACATATATATCCCATTATTGGCCACAATACTCCTCTAGAACGAAAGCATTCAAGACTTGAATGAGTATTTAGGCGTTGTTATACTATTTTAGAATGAGTTGGGATGCTTCTAATTTTTAAGGCAGTGAAAGTTTACGGCACCGGTGGTTTGCTCAAAAGATGAGCAAGGATTTTACTATAGGTTATGAGGCCTCGTGCTGTTCTGTGGTCATCCTAATCAACTGGGTGTAAAGTAATAAAATATAGCTACACATAAATGCAAGGATATAGAAGATGATACTTCAGTCGTTATAAAAATCATTTTTATTATTGAAACGAGAAAATGATATAAAAATTATACGGACTGCGATAATTTTCATTGTACAAACATATCAGTATTATTTATTTCTACTCACTCTTAATAAATATACCTCTTGAAAACAAAGGATTATCTGTTACTAAAGTTTAATACTATTCGATAATTAATGAGGAACTTTCTGTGATTTAGTTCTATTACAAGTTCATATTTCGAGCTCTAGCTTTATACTATAAGAAACACGCAATGTATTCTAAATTATGTTAAAATTGTTTTATTACTTTAGTAGGAGACTAATAAAATAGTACAGGTGAGACATCAAGTCGTGAACATTTTTATTACTAAGTCATAAGTTTTGTCTTTATCTTTGTGAGGGTTTTTTTTTAATATAATATGATAATACATCTAAATGTATGCGACAAATATGATAAGCCGTGGGAGATGTTCTTGAGCGTATATTATGTGTATATTATGACCTCCTAGGATATTACGTTTTTGTACCTGTTCTACTGATATATATTTTTTTAAAATTATGAATTGGAGAATAGTAGCTTTCATTATTATATACGTAGAATAGTAGTATCATAATAAATACAAAAAATCATCATACAATAAATCATCATCATCATCATCTCAACTCACATATGACCCACTGTTGGGCTTGAGACTCCTCCACAATGGGAGGGAAATTGACCTTGATATACCACGCTGGTCAGACGTGTTGGTATAGGGTTTTGTTTCGAGTTTTCCTTCTCTAGCATAGATGTTATATGCGTTACATATCCCTTAGTCGTCTCATACGATCACCCACGGGTAAGGTAAGGTGGTGAATTGTATTCTTACTCCGTCACCATACGGAAAATGTACAATGAAATATTTGCTTCATTCATGATGCTTTATGAGTTTCAAATATTCTCAAAAAAAAAATGTTATACTCATCTTAGGAACGTACTCATTCTATGTGACCTATTTTCGGCAATTTTTAAGCCCTTCCCCGTATTTTTTTTAATAGACTATGATCTGGATAAAACCCCATCCAATACATCTGGAGCGACAACTCACCACTCGTAACTTAACCACTCGTAGTATAAAAAAGATCCAATTTGGAAGTGATTTTAAAGACCTTCCCTGAACAGGTCATAGTATGGATAGGTTGCACAGATGAAGATAGGGTGTCGTGGGTTTAATACCCATAGATGGATTGAAGGAGGATAATTATTTCTGCGATTTACAAAAGTGTGGGTGTAATATCTTAATAAACTTAATAAAATGTTTTTTTAAGACCCCCCCGACCCCCGAAGCGACATAAGAATTTATTTCTTAGTACGAAACACGCCTCGTGTTGTATTTAATACGAAAAATAAATATTTACTTAAAGCATTTGTGGCTCTTACAATAAGTTGTGTATTTTCTCACCCCCTTATAAGTGAACTTTCGGGGAGGTAGTGGATACAGTAAGCTGTCTGGTGAGCAATGAGCAATCCGTTATACCAAAGTTTTGCAAACAAAGACTAAAAAAACAATTAAAAACAACTATTAAATATATATATATATGTAAAACTATTAAAAATATATTTATATTTTTCTCCTATAGTCTTTTACATGGTTACGGAGTAAGAATGCAATTGACTACCCCGTTTCTTATAAATGGGTGATCGTAATAGACGACTAAAAGACGCAAGGAGTTGACATCAGTGCAAGATAAACAATACTTTTTTTTTCCCGCAAGGTGGACCATGGATGTGGTCGCGCCTCGACAAATCGTCCGGGGCGACAGAAGAGGCGGCACGCAACCCTATGGAGCCACCCTACAAACACCTCTCTTCACCGTGCGAGCGGGCCACCGGTACCCGATCTTTGTTTTCGGTGGCCGGCCCAGCGGTATACCCTTGCGGGTTCCTCTCTTGTCGATGCACCGACAGCTTTCGTCGTCGGGGCGTCGCCCTCACGCGGTCGCCTCAAGTCGGGTGACCGGATAATTCCCCGGTCCGATCACCCGAAGATAAACAATACTCGAAACTAAACCCTATACCAACACATCTGATCAGCGTGGTATAGTAGGTTAATTCCCTAATACTGCGGAGGAGGTTTGGGTTGCGTAGAGTGACGTTTATGAATTGAGATGATGATTAAGAACCGCTTAGTATTCTGATCATGTTTAAGATCTTTACGTCTTCAACCTATCTATAAATTAAATTGAAAGAATTAAATCTGAGCGATTACTAACAAGTATGCTTTAATTTCGACAGTAAATATTCCAAGGTGGTTTCTCGCACGGCGACGAGAGGAGTTTGCATGGTAGGTTTATAGGGTCACGCGCCGGCTCTTCCGTCACCCCGCACCAATTTGGCGAGGCAAGATGCATCCACAGTCCACCGCAAAAAAAATGTGGTTTTGTTTTATCAATTTTAAATACCTTTGCATTTCACAAATAATGTATGGACTATTCGTATATGAAGTGTAATAGTGAAACATTCCATAAACTTGTGAAATTGCATAGATAACTATTATCATGACGAGCTGGTAACATTGTTTTGATTTAGTAACCTGTTTATAGTACATAAACGTGTCTATCTTAATTCACATCTAATTATTTACCTTATATACTTACAGCAGTACCACTTAGAGTCCGTACAAAAGCAAATATCGAAATCTATAAGGTACATTGCTGACTCAGATAATGTACAGAGATTCTATCAACCTACAAACTTTCTATAACGAAACTATATTGTTAATAATAAACTGCACTATAAATATTGCTGGATGTTTTTTTTTTACATGCTAGAAAAGAAAATGTTTGGATCTTTTTAAAATTAATTGGACTTGAAAAAAATGGCTTCACCTCAACCAAAAGTATATAGATTATTTGCTTATTTACGATAGTAAGGGATAACGATTGGACTAAGATGGCTGCGCATACACTGGTAGGTATATATTTTTATCTTAACGCATTTATCTGGTCTCTTTTGATATCTATCAAATGGCCAAAATACTGCAATCATCATTCTCCTACTCTTATCCCAATTACTTGGGGCGATAAAATATCTACTCTTCTTTCATAGAACATAGTCTAAGTAAGTAGTAAGTAAGTAAGATATTTATTTGCCAGAATCCTGGTACTGGTTAAGGTGTTACAGTTATATTAGGAAGCAGTTACATGATTCGCCAGAAACTGGCATGCAAATTATATTAAACATTTTATAAATACATGCGTGACACAATTAGACATTTTAAAATTACAACATATAGTTACATAATAGATTGTTAGATTTAAGAAAATTTTAATTACGAAGGTAGTGAATATTGGTGATTATAATAGAGAAAAACAGTATAAGAAAATGTCATATTTTAAATTTGAATTAAATAATGTCAATTTTAATAATAAATGTAAGTCAATTAAAAAGAAAAAATGACAAATCATAGTTTACTGTGCAATGTCAACGTTTTAAAATATGTCGAGGACTTTTGACGGGAATTTGAAAACGTCATGTGGTGCTCTTGTATTATATTCGATATCTTAGTGTTTTAATGTGTTATATTAGATAATTTTAATGGCATTTTGTGTAATATAAAGTGGCGGAACTACTGGGATGTAGTGAAGAATATCATATAAAAGTGCTTTACAACGTTTTCGTTTTCCATCAAAATTCCCACAAGATACCATTAACAGTGTGGCCATTGCACTGTTAATGGCGACAATTTGACTTAGACAATGACAAACTTGAAAGACTAAAAGCGTGAAAATATTTATAACTTGACACTGGCACCAATAGCTCGTATATGTAGCTGATTGCCAATATATAAGAAGAAGAAGAAGAATTAAAATATGTCATTTAAAAAATCATTTATTGTATAATAGCATTTTTCTAGAAGTAATGATGTCAATTTTCTTTTGAAATTATTCTTTGTGTCCTCTTTAATATTATACGGTATTTTATTGTAGATAATGATAGCCATACCGAAAATATTTTTCTTAACAGAGCAGTATTATACCCTTTATTATTATTGTAAAAGTTATTGGCAATAGTTTTATAACCCTTGGGAATGTAATTGTTGACCAAACGGCATCAGATAGAGTTTGCCCAGGTCGTTATAAGGCTCTTAGTCGTCTTTTACGACATCCACGAGTAAAGTAGGGGTTGGTAGTATTCGTAGCTGCTACCAAACAGCAAAATAAAATGCCAAAATGCTGCAATGTGATTGATATAATTTTTTGTATAAAAAGTTTTATGTTGAATAAATTAAATTAATATTTGAAACCTAATGCAGCGATGCTATGTTTTATGAGGATTATAAACATTCATAAGCACCTTAAGTTTATAGTTCATAAAAAAATATATTTATAGAACGTCATATATGCGGCCCAAAAAATGAATATTACTTCTGAACTTAGAATATGACTGTGTGGATAACATCGCTAAAGAACCGATATTAAAATAATGTAATAATTACACAAGATGATTTTTGTTAAATTTATTGTCTTAAATTTAATATTTTGATGTAGGTACGAATGGCTTAATGATTAAGATACCTATCATTACAATAATTGCAGGTCCGATTCCTATTCAAGAGAATATTTTTTATTTTCAAATCGGTTCGGGGCGACACGGAAGAGATGGCCCGCGACCCTATAGACCCACCCTGCAATGCGTCTCTCTTCGCCGTGCAAGCGGGGCACCGGAACCCGAAATTTGTCTTCGGTAGCCTCGGTGGATTACATGCCAAGAGCGCTACCATTGCCACGTTGAATGGTAATGTTTCTGCTCTCTGCCAAATAAAAGCCAGCATTCCGGTTACGTGGATGATTAAGCTGATTATTCAATTTCTTAGAATTCAAATTAATGATACTATTTTTTGGTTCTACCCCAAAAGGCTCAAATATGTATACACTGTCTAGAGTATTTACAACTTTTGAGGTTCTCAGCCGCCGCCGCTCAGCCTTATTTTTAGTCAGAGGAAGATTACAAAGGCCGACCCATCTTCCACGAAATTAGTGTCATATCATTAGATCTCTTACCATTAGCGTCAACTAGGCCAGAAAGTTCAAAATAACAACGCACTTCTCTCTGGTAAAAGCCCGCAAATAATATTGACAAACTTTTTTTTATTACTTATGGTGTCAAGCTGTGTGGTGGCGGCTTCGAATACTACCAACCCTAGCTTTGCTTGTGGGTGTCGTAAAAGACGACTAAAAGCTTACTTTGACCTGGGCCAACATCATCTGATGCCGTCAGGTCAGCGACTACATTCCCAAGGAGGGTTGACGTCAGGCAGGCGGCCGGTCATAAAAATTATTGCCGAAACCTTTTGCAATATGTACCATGTTATGAAAGATAATGACAGGGCTAGGGCTAGGGATTTTGATGCAGTTATGATAGGGATTCCAGATAGTGAAGAGATATGTATAGGAGGTGATTTTAATGGACATGTAGGAGCTGCAAATGATAACTATGAAAGAGTGCATGGAGGTTGGAGGTACGGCAATTGTAATGCTGGTGGTGAGGCGTTGCTCCAAGTAGCTTCATCACTTGACCTGGCCATTGCTAATACATGGTTTCAGGAAAGTGATGAACATCTCATCACTTATAAAAGTGGCAACTACTCCACACAGCTTGATTACTTTCTTGTTAAGAGAAGTAAGTTGGGCTGTGTGAGGAACTGTAAGGTGGTGCCGGGTGAAGCACTTGTATCGCAGCACAGACTGTTAGTGTTAGATACTGAGATAAAAATACGCTCACTTAAGACCAAAAACCGGCCCCCTCCTAGGTTAAAATGGGGCATGCTTGAGAGGAAAGAGTATGCAAGTAGATTTATACAAGGTGTGATAGAACAAATGAGTGGAATGAATGATATGAAGAGCAAATCTGTGAATGTATGTTGGAATGAAATGGCTAGCTGTATTAGAAATATAGCTAGAGTAATTTTAGGAAAAACGAAAGGAAAAGGTGTAATTGATAGGGATACGTGGTGGTGGAATCAAGATGTGCAACAGGTATTGAAAGAAAAGAAAAATATATTTAAGAAGTGGCAGAAAGAGGATAATGAAAGTGTGAAGAAAGGGATAAAGAGGGAATACAAAGAATGCAAGAAAAAGGCTAAAAGGGTGATAGCTACGGCGAGGGCTCAGGCCCAAGAAAGGATATATAACTCCTTAAATGGGCCTCAAGGGCAAAAAGCGCTGTATCGCATTACAAAAGCACGGGAAGAACGAGCGAGAGATATTAAGCATGTAAAGTGTATAAAAGATGAAGCAGGCAAGGTTCTGATGAAAGATGAGGAAATACAAGAGCGTTGGAAGGTGTATTTTGAAAGACTAATGAACGAAGAGAATGCATGGAGTGGAGATTTGAAAGATAAATCAGAAAACTCCGGCCTAGTGAATGAAATTACATTAGATGAAGTAAAAAAGGCAGTGATTAGTATGAAAAATGGTAAATCTGTAGGGCCGGATGGTATACCAGTCAAAGTGTGGAAGATTTTAGGAGAGCGTGGTTATGAGTGGCTGACTTTGTTCTTCAATAAGTTGCTGCAGGAAGAAGAAATCCCCGACGAGTGGTGCAATAGCACGTTAGTGCCCATTTTTAAAAATAAAGGGGATGTTCAAGACTGTGGCAATTATGGGGGAATAAAGCTCATGTCACATAGTATGAAAGTGTGGGAAAAAGTAATCGAGAAGAGACTGCGAGAGGAAAGTGAGGTCACCCAAAACCAGTTCGGTTTTATGCCGGGTCGTGGGACAACGGATGCCATATTTGCACTGCGTCAACTATGTGAAAAATTTCGTAGTGCACACAAAAACTTGCATATGGTATTCGTTGACCTCGAGAAGGCATACGACAGAATACCAAGAACAGTTTTGTGGTGGGCACTGAAAGAGAAAAGTGTACCTGTGAAGTATATAAGGTTAGTCTGTGCTATGTACCGGCGATGTAGGTCGTACATAAGATCAGCTGTTGGAAACTCCGATGAGTTCAGTGTTGGGGTGGGCCTGCATCAAGGGTCGGCGTTAAGTCCTTACCTCTTCCTGTTGATAATGGATGCCTTAACATCGGAGATACAGGAAGAGGCACCCTGGTGCATGCTTTTCGCTGACGACGTTGTTCTTATCGGAGAAGATGGGCTTGAGGTACAGAGCATGCTGGAAAAATGGCGCTGTAGATTGGAGAACGTTGGCTTGAAAATCAGCAGAACAAAAACAGAGTGCATGTTCTGCGATTTCGGCGGTCTCTCCAATTTTACACCCATATCTCTAGATGGAGTACCTATACCAGTATGCTCCAACTTTCGATACCTCGGTTCGCTTATCCAAAGCAATGGCGACTTGGATCGTGCGGTGAAGCACAGAATTGACGCGGGATGGATGAAATGGCGGCAGGTCACAGGTACCATATGTGACACTCAAGTACCCTTAAAATTAAAAAGTAAAATATACAAAACCTTAATAAGGCCTGCCGTATTGTATGGGTCAGCATGTTGGGCTACAAAAGCGACGGATGAGAGACGGCTGCATGTAGCAGAGATGCGAATGTTAAGATGGATGTGTGGCCTGACGAGAATGGATAAGGTAAGAAATGAGTATATAAGAGGAAGTTTGAAAGTGGCGCCAGTGACGGAAAAGTTGAAAAGTGAACGCCTGACTTGGTATGGACATGTGATGAGACGGGATGAATGTAATGTTGGGAGAAGAGTTTTAAGTATGAATGTTGAATGCTTTAGGGGTAAGGGAAGACCGAAGAAAAGATGGATGGATTGCGTGAAGCATGATATGAATAGAAAGGGAGTGAACGCAGAGATGACATCGGATAGGATTGAGTGGAAGAAAAGGACATATTGCGTCGACCCCAAGTAATTGGGATAAGAGCAGGGTAATGATGATGATGATGGTGTCAAACGAGTAAGCAGCACACCTGATGGTAAGTGTGACTGTCGCCTATGGACCTTTGTAATACTAAGGGTATATAGCTTGGGCCCCTGCCTAACAATAACATCTCTAAACCCACCCAGTTGGGCTTAATAAAAAAATAATAAATAAAAAAAGTGTGTGTGTCAGCGCCGACGCACGACTGGAGATTACTCCTTAAGTACGATTATCAAAACAGGCGCAAAAAAAGCTCAGTTGACTAAAAATAATATATATATATATATATATTTTTATTTACATTTATTAAAACTGTTCAGTGAAGTATTATCTCACGTCAGAAAGTGAAAGGTGCGCAGAATAGGTTGCGCACCAAAAACATAACGAGGTCATTCGATCACTAGATTTTACTCCTCAATTTTTTCTCATACTAGGCGCCTTATATGTAAATCGATTCTTAAGGAGTAAATTCCAATAAGCTTAATAAACTTTATATATTACTTTAAAGTAATCATTACATATTGTATTCATCATCATCATCCCATCATTTGTATTATTTTATTTCATCTTCATCAGCTAATGTGGTAAAATGTCCCACTGTTGGGCTCGAGCCTCTTATATAATTGTAGGGATATTGACCTTATTCCACGCTGGTCAGACGTGTTGCTATAGGGTTTTATTTTGAGCTTTCCTTCTCTCGCATAGATGTTATATGCATTTTTTATCCCTTATTCGTCTCTTGCTATCATCCACGAGTTAAGATAGGGGGTGGTGAATGGTATTCTTACTCCGTCACGTTAATTGTACATATTGTATTACTTTAAAGTAATTAAAAATACTTCACTGAAAAAGTGTCACTCAATAACATGTCGAAACAAGCAAAAACATACTAAACTTAATTATTCATTCAAAGTGTAAACACAAAGTGCAAACCACATTTTATACATGCAACCAGTGTTGTTGCAAATAAATTACCAACTTTTTTTTATTTTAATAAACATATTTGTATGTATACTGAATTGAAGATTTTAAATTGTGCATATATTATTAAAAAAAAAAGCAATTTTATGGACTCTATTACATTTGTATTTGATCTTTAATTTCCCGAGATTTCGAACTTTCCACCGAAGACAAAGATTGGGTGCCGGTGGCCCGCTCGCACGGCGAAAAGAGGAGTCTTTGCAGGGTGGGTCTATGGGGTTGTGCGCCGTCTTTTTCGTCGCCCCGGACCGATTTGGCGGAGCGCGACCACATCCATAGTCCAACGCAAGGGGAAAAAAAAGGTTTCAAACACTTTGCGGAGTTCATGGTCACAGAAGGACCTCTCGTGTCCGTCCTTCCGTATTCATGAACGCTGTAAACAGTTCGAAACGTCAGGAAATTGGTCATAGTTCAGGGAGAACCTCTTGTGTCCGTTCTCCCGTATTTAACTTCGGGTAATTGATAAGCTAATACAAAAGCGATAGAATCCGTAAAAATAATTTCATTTCATCTGTATAATACTCTCGTGTTGTATTCGTGTGGTGACGGAGTAAGAATACAATTCACCACCACCTATTTTAGCCGTGGGTGATCGTAAGACATGTCTAAGGGATATATAATGCATAATATATATGTAAGAGAAGTAAAACTCGAAACAAACTCTATACCAATACGTCTGACCAGCGCGGTATAGTAGGTTAATTTCCCTCACATTACGGAGGAGGCCCGAGCCCAACAGTGGGACATTTATGGGCTGTGATGATGATGTGATGATGAATGCTCTTGCAAACATAAGTAATCATTATATTAAACATACAATTAAAATGTTTTTTTTTTTAATTTTTTTTTATTGCTTATGGTGGCAGACGAGTAAGCAGCACACCTGATGGTAAGCGTCACTGCCGCCCATGGACCCTTGCTATACCAAGAGTATAGCTAGGCCGCTGCCTACCACTACAATCAGCACACACACCCAGTTGGGCTTCCGGCTCTCTCACTCACCGAACGAAGCGCAATAGCACATTGCCCTTACTCAGACGTTGATCTTCTGCGAGAGTATGGTACTACCCCGGATGAACCGGCCAGCGGCTGCAGACAGAAGACTGTCAACAGCGTCGTCCTAACACAATAAAATTTATATATTATCTCATCATCATCTTTCTCTTATCCCAATTACTTGGGGTCGACGCAATATGTCATCTTCCTCCATACAGTCCTATCAGACGTCATCTCTGCAGTCACTCCCTGTCTATCCATGTCATACCTCACGCAGTCCATCCATCTTTTCTTTGGTCGTCATATTTAAAACTTTCCTCACAACATTTCTTTCATCCCGTCTCATCACATGTCCATACCATGTTAACCTTTCACTCCTTAACTTTTCCGTCACTGGCGCAACTTTCAAACTTCCTCTTATATGCTCATTTCTTATTTTATCTAATCTCGTCACACCACACATCCATCTCAACATTCGCATCTCCGCTACATGCAGTCGTCAAAATTTATATATTATCTAATATTATATATTTTATCTAATTACATCTAACAAACCTAAATTATGAAAGCATTCTATGAAAAAAATACTTGTTCTGTATGTAATATATTTTATTTCTAACATATTATAATAAATAAAATATTTCTATAATTCTTATGAAATATGTATTACTCTGAATATAGCTCTACAATTAAACGATTCACTGAATATCATCAAAGCGTTTGAATCCTCTTAGCCCTCATGTTATTTAAGACTCACAAAAAGGAAATGCACAAATTTTGGTAAATATACACAAAGTGTTCCATAAAGAAGATATAATATCTTCTTAGAAATAAACTCGAAAATTTGTAAGTACTTATACATACATATCATATATATATATATATATATATATATGTTCACACATGTGGAAAGATTCCGAACGAACGTCTGGTTAAGAAGATATACAATGCGAAAGTGGAAGGATGCAGGGACCGAGGGAGACCGAGACCTCACCTACCTAGACCAGATTGGTCACGTACTAAAAGAAGGTGGAGTCAAGAGTCTCCGAAACCGGCGAGCGTGTATGAAGAGAATTATAAATGTTGAAGAAGCGAGTGAAGTATGCAAGGATAGAGTTCTCTGGCACTCTGTTCTCTCTGCCTACCCTGCAAGGGATATGGTGTGATGATATGTGTTA
This sequence comes from Lymantria monacha, assembly GCA_905163515.2. Classification (NCBI taxonomy): domain Eukaryota; kingdom Metazoa; phylum Arthropoda; class Insecta; order Lepidoptera; family Erebidae; genus Lymantria; species Lymantria monacha. The sequence continues at coordinate 23,586,053 of LR991091.1, forward strand.
TCGAATAGCACTTCCGGCCTTACATATACACATCCTAATTAATATATTGTTAATCGAATTAGGTATATAATGTTAGTAATTTATAATCAAGTAAATAGTTGATTCATATCTCTGTAAACTGGTATAATTTTAATAACATGGGCGCCATCCGCTTGTCAGCTTCCGGCGCGACTACTAAATATTGCGTTTTAATATAGACCTCGGTACTTTCTTACACTATGTCGAATAATCAATCCTAATATCGTTTTGTTTTACTATGTATAATGATTAAGCTATTAGATTCTTATTTTACTGATTTATGATTTCATCACACTGACACTTCCGCGTGTCAACTTCCGGCGTACAACTTAATGTTTAGGGATTTATAATGATTATTAATATTATTATACAGGATTATGTGACCTGTATAATATTTGAATGTAAATAATTATTAGAATAATTAAGATATTTAATATTTCATATTATCCATTAAGTTTGTGAATTTAGTACTAGATCACGCCACGGTATGTATAAATACCGCCGGTTAGAATATCTTAGGTCATTCTTGTTCGTATTCGATTCCGTATCGTAATTATTATAAAGTGCAATATAAATTTAAAAGTACAGCGTGTATTCATTGTCGCTACCACTCTCACTATCGACATTCTACATATGTTTGTATATATTTGTAATTTTTTTTTGGTGGTGGGCTACGCTAATAATATTTGTATCTACAGTATAAGGGGCCACGGGTCGCCGTTCTGTCGCACCGGACGGCGTTTATCTAGAACATGCCAAAAAATAAAGAAAAGATAGATATCGCTGACAATCGTAAAGATTTGGACCTACGGCTCTCTCAATCAGCGAACGGAACACAATAGCTAATTGTTATTACATATGCGTCGATCTTTTGAAAAAATATGATACCATCCTGGGCAAGCCGGCATACTTATAGTTGCAGACAGAAAATGATCAGAAATGTGGCCCTACCACTAAAAAACCTTTTTTATTGCTTATAGTGACAAACGAGCAAGCAGTAAACCTGATGATAAGTGTTACTGCCGCCCATGGGCTTTTGCAATAGTAAAGGTATAGTTAGGCCGCTGCCTACCAATACAAACCAAACCCACGCATTTGGGCTTCCGGTTCGCTCGCTCACCAAACGAAGCGCAATAGTATATTGTTCAAATTACTGAAATTTTTAGCATTTAATATGCTTAATTATTTATAAATACCCGATACGAAACGAAAAATGATGTCACAAGCGGGGTAAGTATATTGTTATCAAAAAAAAAAAAAAAAAAAGAATGGGCTTTTGCAATAGTAAAGGTATAGTTAGGCCGCTGCCTATCAATACAAACCAAACCCACGCATTTGGGCTTCCGGTTCGCTCGCTCACCAAACGAAGCGCAATAGTATATTGTTATCAAAAAAAAGAATAAAAAAAAAAGAATGGGCTTTTGCAATAGTAAAGGTATAGTTAGGCCGCTGCCTATCAATACAAACCAAACCCACGCATTTGGGCTTCCGGTTCGCTCGCTCACCAAACGAAGCGCAATAGTATATTGTTATCAAAAAAAAGAATAAAAAAAAAAGAATGGGCTTTTGCAATAGTAAAGGTATAGTTAGGCCGCTGCCTACCAATACAAACCAAACCCACGCATTTGGGCTTCCGGTTCGTTCGCTCACCAAACGAAGCGCAATAGTATATTGTTATCAAAAAAAAAAATAAAAAAAAAGAATGGGCTTTTGCAATAGTAAAGGTATAGTTAGGCCGCTGCCTACTAATACAAACCAAACCCACGCATTTGGGCTTCCGGTTCGCTCGCTCACCAAACGAAGCGCAATAGTATATTGTTATCAAAAAAAAAAATAAAAAAAAAAGAATGGGCTTTTGCAATAGTATAGGTATAGTTAGGCCGCTGCCTACCAATACAAACCAAACCCACGCATTTGGGCTTCCGGTTCGTTCGCTCACCAAACGAAGCGCAATAGTAGATATATTGTTATTACTCATACGTCCGACCTTCTGCGATAGTGTGGTTCTTTTACGGTTTCTTTATTCTTTATTTGTATTTATGTTATACACATATTTACATACACTAGTGAGCTGTGTGGTAGCGGCTACGAATACTACCAACACCTACTTTGGTCGTGGATGTCGTAAAAGACGACTAAGAGTCTTATAAAGATCTGAGCTAACTCCATCTGATGCCGTTTGGGCAACAATTACATTTCCAAGGCGGGTTGACGTCTGTCAGGCGGCCGGTCATAAAACTATTGCCAATAACTTTTTACAATATGTACTATGAAAGAAGAGTACATATTATATCGACCCCAAGTAATTGGGATAAGAGTAGGAGAATGATGACATATTTAGATACACTAGTCGTCTTTACAATAGCTGAAGAGAAACACGATGTGATAAATTGTTGTATTCTTACCGTCATCACACGAAAACATGAACAAATATTCAAGCCAAATTTAGAACAACCAATTATGAATTATAATATTAATTATCATTTATGAAATAAAAAGGAAAGAAAGAATGATGCTTAATTATATCATTAGAGCTGATATTCTGTGTGGTGATCCATTCGATAATATTGTATTATTATAATTAAATCATGTTTCAATTATAATTAATAAATAAGACATTCTTATAGTGTATTTTTTTATTTTTTTTATTGGTTGGCTATGGGTGCGTCTCGCCCCGCCAAATCAGTCCGGGGTGACGGAGAAGGCGGCGCGTGACCCCATAGACCCACCGTAAAATCCTCTCTCTTCGCCGTGCGAGCGGACCACCGGTACCCGATCTTTGTCTTCGGTGGTCCGCTCGGCGGTTTACCCTCGCGGGTTCCTCTCGTCGACGCCCCGACAGATTTCGCCGTCGGGGCGTCTCTTATAGCGTATAGTGATTTAGTAAGAATACCCACTTATTCATTACCATGTGTGTATGAAAGGACTAAGATGCAAGGCGATAACACTAATAAAAACAACGAAGATTATTTATACGAATTTATTTAAAAGAATTCTATTTCTAAAGAATCTATCATTTAACAAATCTCTTTAACTGACTGTATAAAAACAATTGTTTTGTTTCAGTTAGAAAGTTTTATGTTTTGTTTTGATTTTAAATTGGAACAGATATAATTTTAGGTCTTACAAGTAAAACTATGTTTTAAATTGTTACAATAAAAAAGGGCCAAGGATTTTTTTTACTTTTCGTAAAATTATATCTGTTCCATTAGCATTTTTGTACGTGACTATAATTAGTATAATAATGTAATTGTTATCAAAGACTATGAGGTATTACGTATTCAATTCGTGTAAAGGTTTACATTTATTTAATGTAAGGAAATATCCATTATAGTTAAATAGGGGTAATTTGAACAGCTGCGAATAAAAGTTTTAACACAGATGTATTAGGTACGTCCAGTGTAAAGTATATGTATATTATTATAATAATATTGTCGTATATTTTTAGATTTATTTTGATAAGCGAATATAATTTTAATTTATTTATTTTGAACTTATTTATTGGGCTAGGGTAGTCGAGCTTGTAAGGAGACAGATTAAAAATATAATTTGCCACCTAAAATTTGAGGATAGTGTAAGGAGTGTGGTTTAATATTATCATTTGTCTGCACAGATGGCGTAGTGGTTAAGATCCGACCGACCGACCTTCCGTGCCAGTGCCGTGGGTTCGATTCCCACGCAGGACAATACTTTGTGCGATCCACAAAGTGTTGTTCTGAGTCTGGGTGTAATTTGTCTGCGTTAATTGCATGTTTGTAAATTCCCCCACAATACAATTTCCTTAGAGCAGGGAGATTAGTGTTAATTATAAAAAAAAAAAATAATTGTGGACTTATTTGTTATGGCGCTTATGATTGTATACCAATAACATGACATCATAACACATTTGCAAATTAAATTCAAAAATATAATAAGCAAAAAATATTTAATAACAATTGGTCATTTAATAAAGATTTCATTTTGGTAAAATAACGTGGCTGTGTAACCGGTTTGAGTATCTTAATAGTACTATTTTTATTTTCTTGTATTGGAAATTAAAAATATAGTGATTAACACATTGAAGTCATCAATTCCTACTCAGATTATAGACGCCCTCGTACCACACATTTCTATCCTTTTTTTTATTTTATGGTGGCAAACGGCCATGCAGCACACCTGAGGGTAAACGTTTCTGCCGCCCATAGACCTTTGCAATACCAAATATGCTATAGCTAGGCCACTGCCTACCAATAACCCCGAAACCACCCAGTTAAGCTTCCGCTATCCTTATATAATAACTACTATTCCACGGTTAATAATGACAAAACTTTCACATTTGGCTAACACTCGGTTTGCTGATAGTTTTTTTTATTATAAGTTATTCAAAAGTACATTGCTTAACATTCTTTTTGGCATCCCTCAACCAGTCTTTGTGTTTCTTATGGAAAGTAAAGGGTGTTGACATTGTATTCTTTACTTACGAAATTTTGGCTGACAGCTTTATTACATTTAATATTAACGGCACTATTGCAAGCGCTATGATCACGCAAGAGCATTGATTTAATTTGTAAATACATGGTATAAATCTTGTTAACTATGATTTGGCAAGTATGTATGTATTGTATTTTTCTTTTTTTTATTGCTTATGATGGCAAACGAGTAAACAGCACACCTTTTTTTTTGCGGTGGGTTATGGAGTGTTCACGCTCCGCCAAATCGGTCCAGGGCGACGGAAGAGGCGGCGCGCGACCCCATAAACCCACGCAAGCACAGGTACCCGATCTTTGTCTTCGGTGGCAAGCAGCACACCTAATGATAAGTTGAACTATGCAATACTAAGAGTATAGCTATACCGCTGCCTACCAACCAAGACCCAACCAAAATGGGCTTCCGCGTCTCTCGCTCACCGAACGATGCGCAACAGCATATCGCTACTGCTTTGGCCTCGATTTTCTGCGAGACTATGGTACTACCTCGGACAGACCGACATACGGCTTTAGCATTTCGCTTATTTCCACAGTCTTATGTCTTATGGCATACTACTTTGGGGATGCTCTGTAGATTTGAATAATATCTTTGTTCTCCAAAAACGGGCTGTCCGCGCGATTTATAATTTAGGCCCAAGAGCATCACTGCGCGAAAAATTTAGGGAGATAAACATTCTAACTGTTGTATCACAATTTATATTTGAAAACATATTATATGTAAAAAAAAATATTGATAAATTTGATAAATATAGTGACATTCATCACGTGAATACTAGGAATAAGGATAATCTAGTTATACATCATACTCGCCTACAAAAAATTAGTAGGTCTTTCATGGGGCAATGTATACGCTTTTACAATAAACTACCTAAAGATATCCGAGATATGCCCATAAATAAGTTTAAAAAGGCTATCAAAACTAGACTTTGTAAAAAAGGATATTACAACATTTCGGATTATCTAAATGATAATACGGAATGGTTATGAGTTGCTCCTCTCTCAGCAATTACTTTATATAATTTTAACTTTTACGTTGTTTTAGTGCTGATCCTCACTGTTGTCTGAACTCTGTATATTTATCATTGTCACAAATTGTACAGTGTAGCGTGTTTTGCCTAACGAGTTATTTATTGATTTAATTGAGCGATTTGATTGTAATTTATAGATCTTGGTGTGGTCATGCTTACTAAAAAGGTCTCTGCCTGCGGTAGCTACGTGAGCGGGTCTCTCCCTTCCCTCGAATGTGGTTGAGGGGCGTGATGGCTGCTTTAGTAGTTAACTCGTGATCGAGTGCCGCTTGTGGAATCTGGTCCAACCATTTCTGTTCTTTTTTGTGTTTTTTGTTAATGGTGTATTTAACTTTTAAAAAATAAATCTTTACTCGAAGGGCATCTCACTGGAGCTAATGGGGATTAAATATGTATCTAATAATATTAGAAAACATAAATTTAAAAAAAAATGACGAGCCCACTGAGTTTCTTGCCGGATCTTCTCAGTTTGTGGCGGCTTTCCGATCCGGTGGTAGATTAATTTAAAAAAAAAATGTAATATTGACAATATGTAAGTGCCATTTTAGGGCTTATGCATAATAAATGATTTGATTTGATTTGATTTGATTAGCCAGAAAATTGTCAACAGTGTGGTCCACCACTGACATTTGTACTCTTTATGTACCCTATGTTGTATACCCTATATGTTATCACATGGGAACTCGTAATATGATTTCCATAGGCATAATATTTATACGTGTGGATTTTGTAATCTGCTATGTGGTGGCGGCTACGAATACTACCAACCCTTACTTTATTTTTTTTTTTTTTTTTTTTTAAAGACACTACCCCGCACTAAGGAAATAATCCTTGTATTGAGGGGGACTTTACAAACATGCAATTAACGCAGACAAATTACACCCAGACTCAGAACAACACCTTGTGGATCACACAAAGTAATGTCCCGCGTGGGAATCGAATCCACGGCACAGGCACGGAAGGTCGGTATCTTAAACACTACGCCATCAGTGCAGTCGCTTTGCTCGTGGATATCATAAAAGACGACTAAGAGCCCTATAACGACGCCAATTCCAGATGCTGTTTGGTCAACAATTACATTCCCAAGGAGGGTTGACGTCTAGCAGGCGGCCGGTATATAACTATTGGCAATAACTTTAACAATATGTACTACGGATTGAACAGTACATATTGTATCGACACCAAGTGATTGTGATAAGTGTAGGAGAATAATGAATGTATGGATTTTGTAATCTTTTTTTTTTCAATTACCAATTATTCTTTTCCTTGTGGTGATGGAGTAAGAATTCAGCACCTTATTTCTTAAATAACGCCAAATATAAAATAAAATCTCTATATTGCGCAGATTTCCTATTAGAAGTAATAAAATATCGGTAAGCAGTAAGTATTAGGGTTAAGTTTGTGGCTTGCGGTATATGATACAAATTCGTAGTATGTGTGGTGTAAGTTTGAAAGATAAAATTAGGAATAGTGTTATAAGAGAGCGCTGTGGTATGAATGAAGAAGTAGTGACAAAAATAAAAAAGGGTATGCTGAGGTGGTTTGGACACGTGGAAAGAATGAGTGAAGAAAGGTTGACGAAACAAGTATACAAAGCGAGTGTAAGTGGGACGATTATAAGGGGAAGACCACGTCGTACTTTCCTGGATCAAATTGAAGATGTGTTAGTGAAAGGTCAGATTAAGAGGACGCGTAAACGTAGAGCATGCATGAAGACTGTGATGAGCGTGAATGAAGCGATGGAGGTATGTCAGGATCGTGGTTTGTGGCAATCCGTAGTCTCTGCCTACCCCTTTGGGAAACAGGCGTGAGGCTATGTATGTATGTATGTATATATTTCAAAATCGATAATTCAGACGGGATACAAAAGCAACAAATAACTCTTAATGTCATCATTAGAATTATTTGCTTATATCAAGATTGTATTAGTGAAAGTTTTTTTTTAATTATCCTTTTAGTTTAAAATAATTATGACAAATTCTTTTATAATGGATGTTGTGGACGCTAAGTAAGAGAAGTTTATACTATTGTAACATAAGAAAACTCGAGAATTAAACGCTATCCGTTAATTAGCGTACTATACAATAGCCTAACTGCCATCTAATTGGAGATCTCTTAAATCCAAGATTAGTATTCCATTCGTCAATTAATCTATTGACATTCGCAGTTGGATCTAGATTTTCAGATTTAAAGCCGTAATAACCGTTACTGGGGGAGCTGGCGATTATAAGTGATGGTATGTTTCTCAGACGTGGGCTGTTATTTTCGTGGTAATCTGGTAATATTTCAGTCAGTTTTTAAAACTTGTTTCTTTTTTTATTTGTAGGCTATATTCTGGACCCAGCGCGCCCATTCCGTCCAGGACGAGAGAAGAGCGGCTTGCCCCCATAATCCACTGTATCCCCTCCCCATCGCTATTGGTCCGACAACTGGTAACGCTCCCTTGACACCTGTGCCCGGCCTGGTGAGGTTCATTCGCGGTTTCATCATCTCCGTCGTCGTAACGGTAACAAACCACAGTGTTGTAGTGCCTGAGAAGCTTTTTGCGATGCCTTTTTGTTTTTTTTTTTAATTTCTTGTGGTGACAAACGAGCTAGTAGCACACCTAACGGTAAGCACCACTGCTGCCATATATCTTTGCTATATCAAGGGTACAACTAGGCCGCTGACTACCATTACAATCTCCAAACCCTCTCAGTTTGACTTTCGGCTCTCTCTATCACCGAACGAATCGCAACAGCAGATTGCCATTACTCAGACGTCGATCTTCTGCAAGAGTATGGTACTACCTCGGACGGACCGGCCCGCGGCTGTAGGAAGAGAACTATCCACAGCGTGGTTCTACCACTATTAAACGGGGTAATTTAAAGTTCCTACGAGGTAGTTCAAAGTGATTCATATATTTATTTTGAACTCTTCACCATATGGACAATAAAGTTGTGAATCGTATGGGCTAATAAAGAACAAATGATAAAACTTTTTATTCAAACATTTATTATTCACTAATATGGCTATTCAAAAATTTACCGTTGAAACAACTGGAATTATCCTAAAGTAACTAATTCATTTAAAACGTGAAGCGAACTACATCTAAAATGTTCAGCCAACGTTAATGGGAGGAAATGGTAAAAGTGATCTGAACAAATTAGCAACTTGATCCACGTTGAGGCGTGTTTTGGCACGTTCTGAGCTATTGTTGTAAATTTATCCCCGGGATTATTATGTCAGTGACATTCAGCGTATTATATTCATAACCTTTTAGATAGGAAATATTTAAATGCATGTTTAGATATTCTTTGCGTGTTTAGTTTTATTAATTTGGAATCATTATTCATCATCATTCTCATGCTCTGAACCCAACTTGGGGTCGACGCAACATGTACTTGTATATATTGCAAAAGTAGTTAATTAACAGACCCTGCTTGGGAATGTAATTCTTGATCAAATGGCTTCAAGTGGAATTGGCTCATCATCATCATCGTCTCAGCTCATATATGTCCCACTGTTGGGCTCGAGCCTCTTCCATAATGGGAGGGCAATTAACCTATTATACCACGCTGGTCAGACGTGTTGGTATAGGGTTTTGTTTCGAGATTTCCTTCTTTCTAAAATATCATTCGCTCCACAATATTTGCTCTTTATTTTGTAAGTAAACCATTTTTATAATGTCCGGTTTAAACATTTAACTTCGTAACTTATTAACATGCGTAGTTATACAATTGACTAACTCTCCAGCTTAACTTTTTGTATTCGATTATAATATGTCTGTCTTTAAAAAACGAGAAAATAAGTTTTTAATAATACCAGATGATATTGGCACTTAGATCAAGTAGCGGCAACCAGATAGTACCGTTATGCGATGATTTTATAAAATATATTTGCTGTTGGTATTGCTAAAAAATATTTTCAAATAAACTTTTCCACGAATTTTAAATAATGATGAAGGCTGCTAATCCATTGAAATATTGCAGGTTAAGTGTGTAAGTGGTACATTTTTCAAGCTCGATAACAGAATAAAATGGTAGATTTTTGAATTTATAGAGTTATATTATAGGGAAAAAGTATTAAATTTAAAACCTAAACTAACGCAATCGATTCTAAGTATAAGTTATTTAGTTGAAACGCAAATAAAGCTATTTTTTATTTTGTTTTATTAACATTAACTGATATACTGAGTGAAATAAAGATAAAAGGTATCTGGCTAGCTATACATAAATAATATTAAAATTACTATTCTAATCTATATCATCATCATTCTCCTACTCTTGTCTCAATTACTTGGGGTCAATACAATATGTACTCTTCTTTCATAGTACATATTGTAAAAGTTATCGGCAATAGTTTTATGACCCACCGCCTACCAGACGTCAACCCTCCTTAGGAATGTAATTGTTAACCAAATGGCATCAGATGGAGTTGGCCCAGGTCGTTATATAGCTCTTAGTCGTTTTTTACGACATCCACGAGCAAAGTAAGGGTTGGTAGTATTCATAGCCGCTACCACACAGCATATTCTAATCTATATCAATATCTTTTAAAAATAGTATTTACTATTCTAATCTATATCAATATCTTTTAAAAATAGTGGATACTCACTTTGCGTCAATGTTTTAGAGTTGGACGATCAATCAAACGGAGTTAAGTATCATTATTTGATGCCGACTATCATTATCGGTCGCACTTAAAACCTAGCCACGAATTTTTAGTTTCTTAAATAAATTCAGAATAAATTTTGTCTGGTATTAATATATGCTTTTCTGGAGAGATTAACTTAAAATATTATATTTCGAAAGTTGTTTTAAGATCTGTGCGTGACTTTGAAAATATTTGTCATTTTTAGTGGTTTAAAGTTTATCTTAAACTAAAAATCTCTAAAGATTAGTTCGTAAATATTTTATGCCATACCTTCCATATTTATACCTCATTCTGAAATTGTTAAGATATTTTTGATTTTTTATTAAATTACTATATCGCTCGGCTATAATTCATCCTCTAAAACATATGGATTAATATATGGCTGAAATTGGAAAAATTCGCAAAACATTTCATTTTAACGCACAAATTTTAACTTACTAATTCGTTATGAACTTAAATGAAAACTTTTAAAAAACTAACGATGCCAATAACTACGTATGACTTATTTATTATTTAGATATTTTATGCAATCACTTTATTTCTGTACCCATGGCGTCCTGCGTTATGCTACATTAATAATAACATCAAAATTATAGTAGTCCATAAGATTTATTTACATTTATGTTATTTCAGCGGATGCTATGACAACGGTGATATGACAAATAAAAAAAAACACATTTAATAAATTTAAATGTTTGTTTAGTTAAGATCTCTTTAGTAGTGATTTTTATTAATTAGCTAAAGACATATAGATTTTGAGTATGGAGACTAATAAAACAAATACTGAAAGTGTATCGTTAAAAAAACGTATTAACACACGCAAAGTATTTCTTTACAGAATTCAATGTATACAAGGTGATGTGTGAAATAGGTAAATTATTTACTTGCTGTTTATGTTTGCCTCTGTCTCTGAAATTCATGCATATTTAAGTGTTCTACAGCTTATACTAAAACACGATATGTATTTGTATGTGTTTAATTAATTATTAAGTCAAGCTGTCTGCAAGAACTAATTTCAATCAATCTGAATATATTACCTATGAAGTGCAAATATAAAGTGGGAGAAATTAGAAATTCCTGATATTTACGTAATTACTACACATATTAAATAAATGTTTTTAAGAATTTAATCGCGTTTGTAAATTGTTTTTTACTTTTAGATAGATTAAAGTAGCAGAAAAGTGTAGTACTATACAATTATTTTTTTCTACTGGAAATTAAATTGTATAAAAATGTGAGTCAAAGTTACAAAAAAAAAAAAGTGTGTGTGACAGCTCCGACGCACGCCTGGAGTTTACTCCTTAAGTACGATTATTAAAACAGGCGCATAAAAAGCTCATTTGACTAAAAATAATATATATATTTTTATTTACATTCATTAAAACTGTTCATTGAAGTATTATCTCACGTCAGAAAGTGAAAGGTGCGCAGAATAGGTTGCGCACCAAAGACGTAACGAGATCATTCGATCACTAGATTTTACTCCTCAATTTTTTCTCATCCGGTATGAGCGCCTTATATGAAAATCGATTCTTAAGTAGTCAACTCCAAAAAATTATAAAATTTCTGATGGCTTCTTCGTGCGGTGATGGAGTATGAATACAATTCATTAACCCTATTCTTGCTCGTGGGTCATAGTTAAGATATCTGGTACATTTTTGATTATAGTTCCAAACATATGTTGCGATCATCATCATCAGTTTCCTGCTATTATTCCAATTATTTGGGGTCGACGCAATATATACTCTGCTTCCATCGTACATATTGTAAAAGTTACTGGCAATAGTTTTATAACCGGCCGCTTGCCTGATGTCAACCCTCCTTGGGAATGTAATTGTTGACTTGACGGTATCAGATAGAGTTGGTCCAGATCGATATAATAAAAAATATAATAAGACATATGTTGCGATATAGGTAAATAACATACACTCACATTTCGAAACGTAAGCTAGTCGTAAGAAAATGATTACCTTCTAACCTTACTAATATTATAAATGCGAAAGGAACTCTGTCTGTCTGTCTGTCGCTCTGTCACGCCAAAACTACTGAACCGATCTAAATGAAATTTGGTACACAGATAATCTAGAGCATGATAAAGGACATAAGTTATTTTTAATGCAAAAAAAGGGTTGCAAAGGGGGATGAAAAGTTGTAAGGAAGTATCGTCATTTTTAAAGCCAGAAGCTTGACATTTATTTTTAGGCTATTGATTAGATATGAATAAATATGACATTAATATTTTGTAAAAAAATTACCCTTAAAATAAAAATTTTAGGAAAGTAATCTTTTACGCGGGCAAAGCCGCGGGCAGAAGCTAGTATTCAATAAAAGCTATTTTGATCTACCTGTAGCTCTAAATACGGCACTACTGTTGAGAGTTATCTAAAAAAAATCCCGACAAATCTAGACAAACTTGCAACAAAACCCGTTTGTCTGCCACAGGATTAAAATTCAGATTTATATCACTGAATCAATGACGCATATTCATTAATCTACTAGTTAAAATAAAGGTATCATCTATTTCGAGAGTAGTATTAATCTGTTCAAATCTATATGTCAAAGGCAAGCTTTACTATTCCGATATGATCTTGTTTGATATTTGACGCACGAGGTCGTACTTAGATTAACATTAAATTAATACTGGATTATAATTGATTAATATATAACTACCTTAGTTTACATTCATAGTGTATATAGTTTTGGATTTGGTACTCGTAATCCTACTGAACGATTTACGTAGTGGTATCTAGTTAACGCTATCTTTAGAATCTCACAAACTATCAGAAGTTATAACGAATATGGAATATATTAATACTATTTCTTATTAACAGCGGAGTAGCAGAATCTTTTAACATACCTCTGTGTTTTACTTTTTCTATTCTCCAGTACAAATGTTGTTCAGTTGTCTAGTTGTCCAGTACAATGGTTATGTCGAACGAACTGTTAATAATAATAAAAATGTTAATAACCAGCTATAATTTCTTAGCAGGTTTTTTTGCCGGAACTTCTTAGTCTATCATTTACTATTAGTCAATGCCATAAATGAAAATGAAAGAAAAATAATACTTTTGAAATTTCGTGCCATGTTTGGCTTACTATTCTCTCTCTCTCTCCCCCAGTATTCTTACACGGTCACCACACGGATAACCCTCCCACGCGCTTTACACTTCAAAATAAATATGGCGCTTAACAGAGAAACGTAACAATATAAAATTTCTTCCATACGTCGATAAAACAGTTTCACTTCAAAAAGTTAGAGAAATTAAAAAAAAAAAAATATGATTCCGAAGTTAACAGACATGTGACAATTTTTTATTATTTTATTTATCATTTACTATACGTTAATGCTATAAATGAAAAAGAAAAATAATTTCGTGCCATTCTCAACGTAGTACTAAATATAGCTGTTCGTTTACAATAGGCTGTATGGGTACTCCTTTGCCTGTCCGAATGGACGAAAAAAATAATGTAAACGAACCCAATTTTAATAAGGTACATACACTAATGACTAAGCAGTTTAGTTTTTTTTTTTTATTCAACTATTTTCTTACTTTAAACAAAATAATTGCTTTTAAAAATATCAAATGCGTGTTTTGCGCAAACGAATGTTTTTTTTCTTGACATATGTATGATATTATGATCCTATAAGTGAAATGTGAGAAAAATACAATCATTTTTAGGTTTGAAAACTGCTTCTGGTGGCGAGACTTTGCTATCATCGGTATTTATTTCTCTCCCAACCGCGATCTGGCGGAGTTCGAGTTATTCTTGGACTCCGTCAGTGCTGCGGCTCGCCGTCAGTCGCCGAGGAAAATTTTGGTCCTCGCGACTTTAACGCGAAGTCTCGCGTTTAAGGAAACCCTGCCACAAACGCTAAGGGCACGGCCGTCGAGCAGTGGTCCCTGCTCTCCGGTCTGTCCCTCCTTAACAGAGGGACAGTTCATACCTGCGTGCGACATCGGGGTGGGTCCGTGGTGGACTTATCGTTCGCCAGCCCCGCTGTCGCTCGCGAGGTGAGTGACTGGAGGGTGGAAGAAGGGGTGGAGACTCTCTCGGACCACCGATATGTGCGGTTCGAGATCTCTGCCCCTCGGGGACCACCAGAGCCCCGGCGCGGAAGAAGGCGTGGACTCCCAAAGTGGGCCATTGGTCAACTTGACCTAGAAATGGCCCGGGAGTCTGCCATAGCACAGCGCTGGGGTAGGGCAGGACAGATGCTACTTACAGATGTGGAGGGGCTCGCAGGTTAAATGAGAAGTGCCCTTGAGGTGGTTTGTGATGCGGCGATGCCAAGGGCTCAGCGAAGGCCGCCGCGTCGCCAGGTGTACTGGTGGTCGCTCGAGATAGCTAATCTTCGGGTGGCTGCCAACCGGGCGCGGCGTGCTTATGTTAGATGCCGACAGCGGGCTAACTGGGATGACGTCCTTGAGGGTCAGCTGCGGACGGAATATACAAGAAGGAAGAAAACTCTGCAGCTGGACATCAGCCAGGCGAAGGAGAGGGCCCGTGAGGAACTCCTTACGGGCCTCAACAGGGATCCTTGGGGGCGCTCGTACCAGCGGGCGCGAAACAAAATTCGCGCCTGTGGCGCCCCCATCATCGAAACGATGGATCCGGGTTTCCTGTCGACGCTAATGGAGGAACTGTGGCCGTGTCCTGCGGGACACGTTCCCCCTGAATGTCTCCTCGGTCGGAGGTAGAGGTGAAGACCTCAATCCCACTCATCATCGACCGATAAATGGCGAAAGCCATCTCCCGACTCCGCGGGAAGCGGCAATCGTCTGGTCCGGACGGCGTCCCGGGAATTGTACTCAGCGTCGCCGCGGAATACCTCAGGGGTGAGCTCCGGGAGGCCACCGAAGACAAAGATTAAAAGACAAGGATAAAGGTACTGGTAGCCCGCTCATACGGCGAAGAGAGGTGCTTGCAGGGTGGGTCCATGGGGTTGCGCGCCACCTCTTTTGTCACCACGGATCGATTTGTCGGCGCACGAACACATCCATGGTCCACCCTGCAAAGAAAAAAAAAGAAGGGGGGTGAGCTTCGGGAACTGCTCAATACGTGCCTGAGGTCCGGGCAGTTCCCCGAGCAATGGAAATGCGGCAGGATGTGCTTGCTGCGGAAGGAGGGTCGCCCAGTCGACTCCCCTTCTGCATACAGACCGCTGGTGCTGCTGGACGAGACGGCTAAATTGTTTGAGAAGGTGCTTGCGGACCGTCTCGTCCAGCACCTCGAGGAAGTCGGACCGGGACTGTCAGAGAGTCAATACGGGTTCAGGGGCGGCCGGTCAACTATTGACGCACTGGCCACTCTGAAGTCCTTGGCCACCGATGCCGTGGCCAGAAAAGAAATCCTCCTGGCAGTTTCGCTGGACATAAAGAACGCCTTCAACAGCCTCCCGCATGAGACGCTAAGGGAGGCACGCAGACACCGGTATCATGGAGTGCCTCCTTATCTCTGGAGGCTGTTGGAAGCGTACTTCGAGGGAAGGCACGTGCTCTGGGAGGGGGGTGACGGGCGCATTCATCGTCTTGGAACGTCGGATTCGACTGGCTCCTATGGGGTCGGCTTCTCTCCAGGATGGGGGTCATCTGTTATGCTGATGATACCTTCGTCACGGTGAGGAGGCCGGACTTCCTGGGGGTTGCTCGATTGGCAGAAGAGGGGTTGCGCTCGTCGTGGGCCGGATCAGCATGTTGGGCCTGAGGATCTCGGTGGAGAAAACTGAGGCCCTCATATTTCATGGCCCGGGTCGAGGTCCCCCCCGAAGAGCAAACATCAGCGTGTCTAGGGTTGCTGTGCCGGTGCGGGCCCAGATGAAATATCTGGGTCTGCACCTTGATTCTAGGTGGAGTTTCGGGCCGCACTTTGCCCAGCTCGTTCCGAGGCTCGTCAAGACAGCCGCGGCGTTAGGTAGGCTACTGCCAAACACAGGCAGTCCTGGGTTGTCCTGTCGGCGTTTATACGCCGGAGTGGTGCGATCCATGGCGCTGTATGGTGCCTCTATTTGGGCGGACTCCCTCACTGTCCGCAACAGGGCCCTTCTGCGATGCTCTCAGAGGGCCATGGCGGTGAGGGCTGTCAGGGGCTATCGTACGGTGTCAGGGACCGCAGCGACGTTGCTGGCGGGCGACCCACCTTGGCCACTTGTGGCCGAGGCCTTGGCTGAGGTCTACCGGCTCCGTATCGCGGCGCGGGCCGACGACGAGCAAGTCTCCGTAAGGAGACTGGGCAGAGTACTGGAAGTGGCCCGAAGGGGAGTCACTCAGCGGTGGAGAGAAGATCTGGAGTCCCCCGTGGCAGGGCGGGGGACTCTGGAGGCGGTTGCGCCACATCTCTACCGCTGGATTAATAGAAGGCACGGCAGTCTAAGCTTTGGGATAGATGGTGCAGGTGCTTACCGGGCATGGGGTCTTTGGTAAGTACCTGCACAGAATTGGAAGAGAAGGGGACCCAGGATGTCACGAGTGTGGTGCGCTAGTAGATGATACGCGTCACACTCTGGAGGTATGCCCTGCCTGGGGGCCCCAGCGTCACGTCCTATCGGCGGTTGTTGGGAGAGACCTGTCGATGTCGACCATCATCTCTAAGATGCTTGACAGCAACAGGTGCTGGTCGTCAATGGCCTCCTTTTGTAAGGCCATCATGAAAAGGAAGGAGGCCGCGGGGCGGAAACGTGAGGCGCTTGCGTCAGCTGACTCGCTTCGCCGCTGGCGACCGGGGAGGAGGAGTCGTTAGGCGCACCTCCACCCACCACCTTGAGGGATGATAGGACGTGGCCAGAAGGCCAAGCGTGGGGGTGCCGGGGATCGAATGTCAGTAGACGATCTCTCCGGCTCCCCGTAAAAGCGTGGAAGGGGCCACTGTGGTTTTAGTGGGTATTCCGGTCGGGTTCCAGCTGGCCGGTGAGTCCCCACTCTGCCTCATCTGTCACCGGCGGGGGTTAGCGCGCAAATGCGTTTCCACAGCGAAAAAACAAAAGAAGGTTTGAAAAGTGCTTGATTTTCATATATCGAGAGTAGAGCAAAACCTTAACGCTTATGAGGTGTGCAATTAAAAAATATATACAATTGCCAATATGTAAGTGCCCTTATAGGGCTTATGTATAATAAATGCCATAATAAGGGCTTATGCGTAATAATTTGATTTGATTTAATTAACAATTGACTTTAATACTAATGGGATAGTTTGTGGTCGTTATTTTCTATACCTTAGGAATAATAACTTTTCTAGAATAAAGGTAATATATGCCCATTTATGTATAGTTGATAACATCTATGCACTATTTCATGATGATGTATTGAGAAGTGAAGACTGGAAAGCATAATAAATAAATTCAATTTCGCTTTTATAATATCAATTACTTTTGTATGGTAACGGATTAAGAATTCATCAACCCCATCTTACCATTGAGTGATCTTAAGAGACGACTGAGATATAATATAAAGGATGACGATATAAAACGCATATAAAATATATGCAAGAGAAATAAATCTAGAAATAAATATATTATGCCTGACCAGCGTGTTATAGTAGGTTAATATCGCCTCTAGTACATCATTACCTATTGTTACTCTTACATCTGTTCTGGTTTTATCTCTTTCAAAGACCATTATTTTGGTTTTGCTCACATTCACGCGTAGACCCCTTTTCTTACAGAGCAAACCAAAATAATGGTCTTTGAAAGAGATAAAACCAGGACAGATGTAAGAGTAACAATAGGTAATGATGTACTAGAGCAAGTGGATGAATTTGTATATCTTGGATTTGGATTTAGCCGAGATGGAAGGTACACCACTGATATAGAGCGAAGAGTGAATGCGGGAAATAGAGTGAACGGAGCGTTGGGGCAACTTCTCGGCAGCCACCACCTCAGCCAGAAGGCACGTGTAGAAATACATAACGCAGTGCTTGTCCCAACATAACTGTATGGAAGCGAGAGTTGGGTATGCAGAAAAGAGTATGATAGTAAAATTAATGCGGTCGAAATGCGATCTCTGCGGAAAATCTGTGGAGTTAGGCTGACCGACCGCATTCGTAACGACGACGTAAGAGAGCGAGTAGGTATGAAAGAGAATATTGGTGTAAAGATGCGAAAGGGAATGCTCCGATGGTTCGGACATGTGGAAAGAATGCCGAACGAACGCCTGGTTAAGAAGATATACAATGCGAAAGTGGAAGGATGTAAGTACCGAGGGAGACCGAGACTAACCTACCTAGACCAGATCGGTCATGTACTGAAGGAAGGTGGAGTCAAGAGTCTCCGAAACGGGCGAGCGTGTATAAAGAGAATTATGAATGTTGAGGAAGCGAGTGAAGTATGCAGAGATAGAGTTCTCTGGCACTCTGTTCTCTCTGCCTACCCTGCAAGGGATATGGCGTGATGATATGTATGTATGTGTAATATCGCCTCCGTTTGGAGGAGGCTTGAGCCTTTGAGTGGGATATGTATGAGCTGAGTTGAATATTACTTAAAATTGTAGTAATTTTTAATTATTTATTTTAAATGCATTTCTATAGAATAAAACTAATATGAACAAATAACGTTATCGTAATAATTTATAAATGTATTTAATAGATAGAGTGATACGTTTCCCGTAAAGATAAAATTGAACGAGAAATTGGTTGCTACAGTAGAATTGTTTTCGCAACATTGGAACAGATTTTTATTAGATTTGAGTTAAATTCTAACCTATATTAATCTCTTGTTCAATTTACAAACCAATATTTAATATAACGACCTGGGCCAACTCCATCTGATGTCATTTGCTCAACAATTACATTCCCAAGGAGAGTTGACATTTTTAATGTGTTATATTAGATAATTTTGATGGCATTTTATGTAATGTGATGCGGCGGAACTACTGGGATGTAGTGAATGTCATATAAAAGTGCTTTACAACGTTTTCGTTTTTCATCAAAATTAGCACAAGATACCATTAACAGTGCGGCCATAGCACTGTTGATGGTGACAATTTGACTTAGACAATGACTGACCTGAAAGACTAAAAACGTGAAGGTATTCATAACTCGACACTGGCACCAATAGCTCGTATAAGTAGCTAATTGCCAATACATAAGAAGAAGAAGAGGAAGACATCTGGCAGGCGGCTGGTCATAAAACTATTGCTAATAACTTTTATAATATGTACTATTAAACAAGACTATACATTGTATCGATCCAAGTAATTGGGATAAGCGTAGGCGAATGATGATTACAAATCAATTTTTCTGAAAGGCTTTATTTAAGCTATAAAACGGATTACATTATTGTACAATATAATGAGGATGAACTTTTTATACGCCATTTTCTTTTAACGGGATTTTTGTTAGCAACAACTATAAAGGTGAAAGTGTAGGAACGAAATTGGAAGGATGTAGGTACCGGGGGAGACCGAGACTAACCTATCTAGACCAGATTGGTCATGTACTGAAGGAAGATGGAGTCAAGAGTCGCCGAAACCGGCGTGCGAATTATGAATGTTGAAGAAGCGAGTGAAGTAAGCAAGGATAGAGTTCTCTGGCACTCTGTTCTCTCTGCCAACCCTGCAAGGGATATGGCGTGATGATATGTATGTATGTATGTAATAATTATATACTAATCTACGCTTTTGTTGGTACGAATATATTAAAATCGTTATCCACTAAGAAACGGGCAGTAAAGGTATATTTCAACAATGTAAGTTTTATGTGGCATTAAAACAGTTTTACATAGCATTATTAGTCGGGTTTTACGACCTTCATGAGCAATGTTAGTTAATACTAGAGTTAGTAATACGCTTGGTATTATATATTTACCCGATTCTACATACATACATACATATCATCACGCCATATCCCTTGCAGGGTAGGCAGAGAGAACAGAGTGCCAGAGAACTCTATCTCTGCATACTTCACTCGCTTCCTCAACATTAATAATTCTCTTCATACACGCTCGCCGGTTTCGAAGACTCTTGACTCCACCTTCCTTCAGTACCTGACCGATCTGGTCTAGGTAGGTTAGTCTCGATCTTCCTCGGTACCTACATCCTTCCACTTTCGCATTGTATATCTTCTTAACCAGACGTTCGTTCGGCATTCTTTCCACATGTCCGAACCATTGGAGCATTCCCTTTCGCATCTTTACACCAATACTCTCATTCATACCTACTCGCTCTCTTACGTCATCGTTACGAATGCGGTCGGTAAGCCTAACTCCACAGATTTTCCGAAGAGATCGCATTTCGTCCGCATTAATTTTACTTTCATACTCTTTTCTGCATACCCAACTCTCGCTTCCATACAGTAATGTTGGGACAAGCACTGCATTATGTATTGCTACACGTGCCTTCTGGCTGAGGTGGTGGCTGCCGAGAAGTTGCCCCAACGCTCCGTTCACTCTATTTCCCGCATTCACTCTTCCTCTACATCAGTGGTGTACCGTCCATCTCGGCTAAATCCACATCCAAGATATACAAATTCATCCACTTGCTCTAGTACATCATTACCTATTGTTACTCTTACATCTTCATCTTCTCTTCCAAAGACCATTATTTTGGTTTTGCTCACATTCACGCGTAGACCCCTTTTCTTACAATCTTCTGTCATTGTGTCGACTAGGGTCTGCAGGTCAGTCGCTGACTGTGCCAGCAGGACTGCGTCATCTGTATAAAGCAGAGCAGAGATCACTGAGTCACCCATCTGGACTCCCACATTCATATCGTTCAACCTTTGGAGACATTTATCCAGATATATGATAAACAGCCTGGCTGATAGAACGCAGCCCTGCTTAACGCCGATATTGACGTCAAACCAAGGCGACATTCCATCATCCAGCCGCACACAGGCTCTACAGCCCATGTAACTGGATTGCACAGCCTGCAGCAGTTTACCGTTAATACCATACTCCGGTAAAATGTCCCAAAGTTCCTTTCGGACAACCGTGTCAAATTCTCACTCCAGATCCACAAAACTGCAGAAAACCCTCTGACCTAGGGCCAGACGCTTCTCCACAATGTTGTGCAGAGAGAACACTTGATCCATGCATCGCCTTCCACTCCTGAAACCTCCTTGTGTCTCACACAGTAAACCATTGGACACCATTCTCATTCTCCTTTCAATAATTTTACCATACACTTTTGCTGCCAAACTGGTCAAGCTTATGGCTCTGTAATTTGCGCAGTCATAACGTGAACCCTTGTTTTTAAACAAAGGCATGATGACTGCGCTATTCCAGTCCCCGCGAACCATTCCCGAGCTCCAACATAAATTGAGGAGCAACAGGAACGCCTCCCGGACACAGGAGCCACCAAGCTTGATCATCTCAGCAGACACCATATCAATGCCCGCTGCCTTACCATTTTTCAAACTTCTTATCGCCCATTCAACTTCATCCATACTGATGCCATCGGAGGACGCCGTCGCCGAATGTTGATCTACTCGACCACATGCGACACCGGCGCCAACCGTAGCATCCGCATACATATCGCCAAAATATTCACTCCATCGGCTTAACACGTCTTGTGTTTGTGTAAGAATGTCTCCACCTTTAGATCTTATTTTATTCATTCTGAAGACTGACCAACCACCCCGAGACTTCTTCACCTCCCTCCAAAAGAGTTTGGTGTTACCCTCGAAGTTTTTAGTCAGCCTATCTTCTGCACTCATACGTGCTCTATCACGTTTCTCTTTCACTAAGGCCTTGGTGTCATTCTTACATTGCCGATATATTTCTTTCTTCTGTTCAGTCATACTGTCATTCAGATTCAAAGAAGAGACATAGTCCAGCCACGCTTTCTTCTTTTGCTCTACGGAAGCTGCCACTTCCGCATCCCACCATGCATCACCATTTGTGTTTCTATGCTTCTTTGAACTGCCACATACTTCTTTCGCTGTGTCTACCATACTCTCTTTCAATACTCTCCAGCATTCTTCAATGTCCGATTGCGGCTGGCTTGCCATCGTCAGCCGTTCTCGGACACCCTCTGCATACTTTTCTCTTACACACTCTTCTTGCAACCTTTCAACCTTTATTCTTTCAAGCCCTCCGAAGTGGACACGCTCTCGCCAGTGCCTCCACTTTCTGAACAGACCACTAAATCTCGCAATAACGAGATAGTGGTCCGTATCGACTGTGGGGCCCCTGTAGGCTCTTGCGTCCAATATTTTGCTTCGGAGGCGACTGCCTACCAAAATTAAATCTATTATACTTTTCTGTTCATTCCTTCTCCATGTATACATATGGATGTCCTTATGTTGGAAAAATGTGTTTGACACAATAAGGTTTCTCTCCATGCATACGTCCGCTATGAGCCTACCTGCGTCGTTCACTCTCTTATCACCAAATGGACCAAGTACGTCGTCATAGTCGGGACGCTTGGTCCCTACCCATCCGTTCAAATCTCCGCATACAATCACGCGTTCACTGGTTTCTGCCATATCCAGAACTTCCCTAACATTATCCCAAAACTTTTCTAGGTCTGATGCCACCGAGGATCCTACGGGAGCATATGCTACAACCATGAATACCTTGGTGACACCAAGTTTTATACGGACCCAAAGAAGTCTGGGATCATACATTCCGTAATCCTTCACACCTGAGGCCAAGCGAGAGAACAGCAGTACTCCTACCCCCATGCTGGCTCGATCGCTCTGTGGTACACCAGACCACAGAGCCATCCCGCCACCAGGAAGACCGCAGGCGTCGCTGCCCCTTCGCTTGGTCTCTGTTACACAGAGCACGTCTAGCTGTTTGTCCGCTATGACGGATATCAGCTCGTGCAACTTACCTTCCACACAACCTCTTACATTCCACGTGCCCACCCGGCACTCTGCTCTCCTTGACTCGCCTGACTGGGCAAGGCGTGATGGGTGGCGGCCCCCATCGCCGCAACTGCCTTAGTTCGTACCGACGGGGGCGGGTCGGTACGCTTCGCCTCCGGGGGACGCCCTAACCCGCATTGCGGTACGCATTTCGAGCCGGATTAGCAGTCTAATTAGACTGGCAGGGGACGCGAACGAGCACGCTCCGGACTATGCCCCCCAATTCTACAATAGTATATTTTAAGTTTAAGGCTGTAATTGAACATATATACTATCACACTTTCTTTTTAATTCAGCTGTGTGGTAGCGGAATACTACTAACCCTTACTTTGCTCGTGGATGTCGTAAAAGACTGCTAAGAGTCTTATAACGATCTGGGCCAACTCCAGCTGATGCCGTTTGGTGCCTTGAGAATGTAATCGACATTCTCAAGGTTGGGTAGGGTTGACGTCTGGCAGGTGGCCGGTCATAAAACTATTGCCAATAACTTTTACAATATGTACTATGAAAGAAAAGTACATATTGTATCAACCCCAAGTAACTGGGATAAGAGTAGGAGAATGATGACACTTACTTTTTAAAGAATAATCCTTAATCTAAAATACAATCACTACATTATACATTACAAATATAAACTAATTATACATTACAAATAAATAATAGACATATATAACTCCCAAATTTTATAATATTTTTTAGTGTATAACTCATAGAACTACTCCGTATTGGAATCGAGCCGACAACTATCATCGTGGTAGGCTACAGTGTTATCTTTTCAATTAAATCAAACGTACACCCCGCTGTCACTAGTAATCACTTGAAGCCAATCTAACAACGTTTAATTTCAAATTTAGAGAGAAAATCTAGCAATCGAATTTTCACTATAATAGATATGTTAAATATGAAGTCTACATTTACTTATATTCATATATCTTATTAAAATAAAACCACGTATAGTATAAGGAATTTAATTAATTCAAGATTTTATAACCGATTATTACAGAATTCCGACGTAATGATCTTAAGATTTTCTCTTATGTAATGTTGCCATAATGTCGAATAATTGTGGCCATCAATAGCAACCATGACATAGTTCATAGATGTTGTATATAACGACTAAGAAATTTAAAACGACTTGAGTCAATACCAGTTAGTATTTTTTTTCTTTTTTTGTTTTATTGCGTATGGTGGAAAACGAGCAAGCAGCACACCTGATGGTAAGTGTCACTGCCGCCCATGGAACTTTGCAATACCAAAGGTATAGCTAGGCCGCTGCCTACTACTACAAACCCTAAACCCACCCAGTTGGGCTGCCGGCTCTCTCACTCACCGAACCAAGCGCAATAGTACATTGCCATTACTCAGACGTCGATCTTATGCGAGAGTGTGATACTACCCCGGACGTACCGGCGCACGGCTGTAGACAGAGAACTGTCACCAGCGTGGTCCTACCACTATTAAATCTTTATTTTCCCAAGAAAAGTTAACGTCTTGTTATATTTTCACCTATGTTAGAGAATATATTCTGTCATCTAAATATGAATTGCTGTATGAGCAGGAGAATAATAAAAGATGAGGCATTTATATAATTAATTGGATATATTTTATTACTTAAAAATTAAGTATCCGTGTGGTGACGGAGTAAGAATATAATTCACCATCCTTTATCTTATCCGTGGGTGATCGTAAGAGATAACTAAGCGATATAAAATACACGTATAACATCTTTGTAAGAGAAGGAAACTCGAAACAAAGCCCTACCAACCCTACCAACCCTACCAACACGTCTGACCAGCGTAGTATAGTAGATCAATTTCCCTCCCGTTACGGAGGAGGTTCAAGTCCAGCAGTGGTATATCATATATGTATAAGTATATATATATATATATACATATACATATATACATATATATATATATATATATATATATATATATATATATATATATATATATATATATATATATATATATATATATATATATATATATATATATATATATATATATATATATATACATATACATATATACATATATATATATATATATATATATATATATATATATATATATATATATATATATACATATTTCCGTATATACTTTCCGTGTGGTGACGGAGTAAGAATACTATTCACCACCCCATATCTTACCCGTGGGTGATCGTACGAGACGACTAAGGGATATAAAACGCATATAACATCTATGTGAGAGAAGGAAAACTCGAAACAAAACCCTATACCAACACGTCTGACCAGCGCGGTATAGTAGGTTAATTTCCCTCCCATTACGGAGGAGGCCCGAGCCCAAAAATGGGACATTAGGGGCTGTGATGATGTGATGATATATACATATATATATAATCTGAATCTTGAAAACGGCTCCAACGATTTTCTTGAAATTCAGCATACAAGGGGTTCCGGGGACGATAAATCGATCTAGCTAGGTTTCATTTATAGAAAATATTATTTTGTCAGTATTTTTCGTCCAGAAAAAATATAATTTTTCGTTGTATTAAAACTATTAGAATGTGAATGTTTCAAATTTTGACGCTGTCATTAAGAATAGACATTTAGCTCAGTTGGAAAATCAAGTAATATAATCCAAATAGCTCGGTTCGGATCCTTACTTTTCTTATTCACTTTTTGGCCTTTTTTATTATTTTATTAACTACTATCATTGGCCCGCATCTTTGTCTGCGTAAAAGTCGAAAATGGTTCTAATAGGATTTTTGTTTGTTTTTTACGTTATTAATTTTATTGTTATTTATAAATTATTATGTATAAATGTTTGCATAATTATATAGTGTAACAATCTTTATTATAGTGTAGGGAAGGTTTAATAAACATGAAAATAAAATGAAATGGCCCCATAAGCCACTTGGCAGACCAATACCCGGTCCATGCATCCGCGATACTACACCAACTAAAGTATTTATTTGTAAACAATATCTTTTGTTTTTCTTTCGGATGCTAGAATTAACAGGCTACTCTGTGAGTTTACTCTGCTGCATGTCACATAGTATAACTGCCCATGGAAGAAACAGCTTTCTCACAAGTCTACCCCCGTTAACTTAAGAATTTGACCTAGAGATTTGTTTATGGTCATTGCAAAGTAGACTTTGATGGCAAACTGCACTCTCTGAAATTCGAAGATGTAATTTGATGGTATTTGGAGAATCTTAGAAATAAATACAGACTCTGCTCGAGAACACCCGGTAAGTATAGTTACCCCGATTACATTGCGATGCAATTTTTTTTCTTGCAAACTTGCAAACATTGTATAATTTTGGCGCTTCAGCTCTCAATTTTAAAATGTGAGTTGGGAGACCGAGAGGCTTCGGTGTATTCAGGAACCGACCGGTTGTTTAAATCGGGGTTTATCACTTATTCATAGGATTTATTTTGATATTTGACCCCTTCGAATGATTTTAAATATTTGCAAGTAAATGGTTTAAAGAAATCGAAACGACTGATGTAGCGCACGTAGGCACGTTATGGCGTCTTACAACCCATCTGATCAGCATCAATATGTTGTCTCCATATCTTGTCTTATTAATTGTTCCTCATATAACTCAACCCTTCCGTCTCAATTTTTGCAAATATGTTGATTAAGAGCTGACTAAACAGCGAACAAAAATATAGGAAGTGACTATCTTCTCCTTTCCTAATCATTATACATTAAAATACCCTCGCTAGAGTCAAATAAAAACTGGTAATGCATCTTATGACCGATGGATTTCAGTTATTCGATGCAATGTGATTTCAATTACAATATTCGGCTTAGAAAATTACTGTCCAACAATTTTAACTTTCAAACTCTACGTTCCTGTGACCCGTGTCCTAAAAGTGTATAACCTCTTTAAAGCTTAGAAACCTTCAAATGCCGTATAAATACAGTATTGGGACTTTCGAGACATTCTAATTTTAAAGAGTATTTATATTGTACCAAGCTTTTATGGAGGTTCAACCTTTTCAGGGTTCCGTACCCAAAACGTAAAACAGAACCCTATAACTGAAACTTCGCTGCATGCCCTCTCTCCATCCGTCTCTCTGTCACCAGGCTGAATCTCATGAAACATGTTAATTAGACAGTTGCAATTTTCACAAATGATGTATTTCTGTTGCCGCTATAACGACAAGTGCTAAAAAATAAAATAAATACTTAAGGGGTCTTCCATAAAACAAACGTAATTTTGCTCCTTTTTGCTCGATATTTTTTTAATTTATATTTTTATTTTTTGCCTTTTGATTTATTTTTCATTATTTTTATTATATTTAAATATATCTTCCAAAATTAAGAAATATGAATGTTGAAAAAGCGAGTGAAGTATGCGAGGATAGAGTTCTCTGCCACTCTGTCCTCTCTGCCTACCCTGCAAGGGATATGGCGTGATGATATATATGTATGTATGTATCTTCCAAAACACATTAAAAAGAAAATACCGAGCAAGGCTCGGTCATCCAGATATTATATATATGTATATATATATATATATATTTATATATATATATATATATATATATATATATCTATATATATATATATATATATATATATATATATATATATATATATATATATATATATATATATATATATATACATATATATAATATCCTAGACTAACCTATCTAGACCAGATCAGTCATGTACTGAAGGAAGTTAGAGTCAAGAGTCTCCGAAACCGGCGAGCGTGTATGAAGAGAATTATGAATGTTAAGGAAGCGAGTGAAGTATGCAAAGATAGAGTTCTCTGGCACTCTGTTCTCTCTCTCTCTGCCTACCCTGCAAGGGATATGGCGTGATGATATGTATGTATTTATGTATATATATATATATGAGCTGAAATTATGATAATGACTTAAAAATATTTCACTATAGCAATTACTAAAGAACCTCCTTTTCAACATTCAAAAAGAAATGCAGAAATTTATTACGCAGACGTTAATACGATATTTAGTAGAATCAGTGTTATGAATAAAAGATAAGGTTTAAATAAAACATTTCTCAGTGTTTCGCCAAAGACAGTAACGTAGTCTCTTTAAACATAATTACGGGAGAGAATCCTTCAAAGACCCCCACCATGATATTTGCTTAATTTTATATTCGTGATATAAATGTAATGGTTTATATCTTTAAAGGATTTTATTATTCCATTACATGTTCTTATTATTCTATTACATCTTTTATTACACGTTAGTTATGCTAGTGGATTAATTGGGGTTATTTCATAAAATTTTGTTAAACAGTTTTTGTAGAATCTGGAATCACAGGTTTTTTTGGATGAAAGGTAGTCAGACCGTTTAAGTATCTCTAAAAGCTATATACTTTTTTTCCGTGTGGTAACAGAGTACAGAGTAAAAATACAATTTATCACGCCCTATCTAACCAGTGGGTGATCGTAAAAAACGAAAAAAAAAACTATTAAAAGATGGTAAATGAATATATAGAGCAAAGAGTAAATGGGGGCAATAGAGTGAACGGAGCGTTGGGACAACTTCTCGGTAGCCTCCACCTCAGCCAGAAGGCACGTGCGGCAATACATAACGCAGTGCTTATCCCAACATTACTATATGGAAGCGAGAGTTGCGTATGCACCAAAGAGCATGAAAGTAAAATTAATGCAGTCGAAATGCGATCTCTACCGAAAATTTGTGGAGTTAGGCTAACCGACCGCATTCGCAATGACGACGTAAGAGAGCGAGTAGGTATGAAAGAGAGTATTGGTGTAAAGATGCAAAAGGGAATGCTCCGATGGTTCGGACATGTGGAAAGGATGCCGAACGAACGTCTGGTTAAGAAGATATACAATGCGAAAGTGGAAGGATGTAGGTACCGGGGGAGACCGAGAGTCACCTGTAGATAGTGTAATCGTTAAGATACCGACCTACCGTGCCAGTGTTTAAGGTTCGATTCCCACGCAGGACAATGCTTTGTATGATCCACAAATTTCTGTTCTGAGTTGGGTTGTAATTTTTGTTTGATAACTATATATTTGTGAAGTCCACCTCAATACAAGGATTATTTCCTTAGTGCAGGCTGTTTTCGTGAAAAAAAAAATACTGACTCTAGGAAACAGGAAAAGTTGTTACCTATATACTTGGATTCTTGCCATTTTTATAATTAACAAAGTACTTTGCGAGTTTAGAACAGTGTTCCTTTTTATTTTGGAAAAGGATTTCAGCTTGAAACTGTATCTAGAATATTTTTTTTGAGCAATACTTCATTTTCGGTTCGATATGGGCTATGAAATTAATGGTTCTAACCCATTATCCGTTGGTGTAAGAATACCATAGTTATAATAATAAGATACAAATATAGTACATTACTGCAGCGGCTAGAAAAAGAGGCATTGATAGACGAACGTGTAAACGAGTATGTCGTAAGTCAATCAATTCCTAGTTGTGGCCAAGGCTTGTATAGTACTTTTCTCAAATAATGCTCGGAAATTAAAACTAAGTAAAACTGTATACATGACGAACAACGAGCAACATTTTTCACGCGGTAAAGGGTTAATTTGTTTTTTTTTTCATTATCTAACAAGTTTTATATTCAAGCCAGTTCTAAATTTAAATAAAACTCTGATAAGTTGCCTTCTTGGTTGCGATGTTTTAAAGTAACAAATCGTTCCATTTTTGAAATATACGATAGATATAAATTTACATGTATATTTATTTGGCTGCTAAAATACGTCAGATATGGATTTTCATACATTTTTTGCCGGCCGCTGCTCGCGTGTATTTGATCAGTACAGCAATTTCGATTTATCTTGAAGAAGGATGTCAAAATAATTGTCTTTCCATGCATGTTTGAGATTTTTTTTTCTTTCCCTTCACTATGATTTTATTTACTTTATGATTGCTCTGTACGAACCTCCATATTGGTGGAACGGCAATAGATCCACTATATCAAATTGGCCAGAAGAGCAACCGGCCAAATCCAATAAATTTATGACAGGATTATGGTCTGCGTAAAGCTGTCAAAGCCATCTGCGGCTAACAGCTAAAAACACACAAAAAAAAACAAAAATATGACAGGATTCATTCTTCAACCTATATGGAGAAATACATTTTGTTCATATTTATATAATATTTTTATTTAATTTTGTTCAGGAAATTATCATTCATTACCACTAATATAGAAAACATCTCGTTGAAATTACATAGTAATTTCGTCTTTGATGGCATTCGTTAAAATCAATCGCATCGTTTCACACAGTTAAGTGCATCAAAAGAATTCAGATGATACCAACTTCAAAGAATCATAATCAATCGTTAGAGAATTTTCAATTGAATATAAGTAATATGGATGTTGAATTTCAATTCGTTTGAATAATAATTTTAATTTTTTTCGTGTGGTAACGGAATAAAAATATATTTTACTATTCCCTTTCTTATCCTTGGGTAGCATAAAAGACGAGTAAGGCTTTTTAATATGCAGATAACATCTATTTAATTAAAGGCAAACTGAAAATAAAATCCTATGCGAACCAGTCTGGCTAGTGTGGTTATAGTCTTTAATATATAAAATATTGAGGGATGCCATCTGTAGAGTAGCAAAATATCGTTGCATACAAAAATATTATATTATTGTATTTACAACAATATATTCTTATATATTCATATGTATCAGAAAGTATAAGAGATGTTTGGTGAACTATATATGGCTGTGGTGAAGATGTAGGAGTACTGTTGTCTGTGTAGAGCGCGACCAGACAACGCCTGCGTCACGCTCTCAGAATACAATTGTCATCATACCACCATGGTATTACTACGTAAGAATTAAGAATACAATCTAGTTTGCCTAGAGGTTGTCTGGCAGACTACATCGGATTATTAGTTCAAGGACCTCTTGTGGAAGTAATTATCACACTCCTAACAAAATGATTATTTGACGTGTCTCAATACTCTGTGCAATCTACAAATTGTTGTCACGAATCTGGATGTAATTTATCTGCATTAATTATGTTTATGAATGTCCACGAAATGCAAGGGTTTTCTTAGTGTAGAGTGGGTCTTCAAAAAAAAAAAAGAGTAATAAGTGGTCAGTAGGACTCTTCTGGAAAATTTATAAATTAGATTGTGCCCGCAACTGGCCTATCCAACATTCTGATTATGATATTTTTTTTTTGAGGAGACATTTTTTTATTGCTTATGGCGGCAAACGAGCAAACAGCACACCTGATGGTAAGTTTTACTGCCGTCCATGGACCTTTGCAATATCAAGGGTGTAGCTAAGGCCTTGTCTACCAATACAAACCCCAAACCCACCCAATTGGGCTTCTGGCTCTTTCGCTTACCAAACGAAGCATGTACCTAATAGTGTACTTCGATAGTGAAATGAATGGTTTTAACAAAGAACTTTTAAAAGTAAACATTTTACACATTACTAAGTTACAAGTAACAAGACGGGCAAATAACTCCCGAATTGTATTAACAAAATGAGTTTGTAAAGTACACATACTTTAGTGCAACCATCTAAGTTTGATCAATTACCTCGGGGCAAGAAACTTTCGTAAGGAGCCATCCAGCGATATTTAAGTTTTGAAACTGGAGTTATTAATGTGTTTCTTGCGTTATATCATAACTATTTCTTTTTCTCGTTTTTGTATTTATTCCTTTATTAACGCGACTTGTGATTATAGTTTTGAAGAATAACAAACTTTTTTATTATTACTACACAACCGGTACCTGTCATAGCATTTTCGGCAACACTAACTCAATGATAAACTCATTTTTATTTTAATGGTTTTGTTCAATATGCAAGACAGACAGTAAATAAAGTTCAAACATTCCATTAGAAAAATAAAATTTAAATTCAAAAAATGAAACAGTCAATTAAGTCCGTTTCATTTTTTGTTGTTTTGTTGTAAGACTGAAATTGTAAAGTATCTAGTTTCAATGCTCTATAGATAAAAAATATTATCGTAGTTTCCTAGAAATTTCTTTAATTTTCGTGGACTCTTAGAAAATCTCTATAAGCTCGAAGTTTAGAAATGTGTATCTACAATTTAGAGTAATGTGCTTACCTTCGAATACACAGGGCTAAATTTGTTTTAGTCTCATATGAGGTGAAATGTGACGAAATATCTACGATAGATTATAAAA
Source organism: Lymantria monacha (assembly GCA_905163515.2). Classification (NCBI taxonomy): domain Eukaryota; kingdom Metazoa; phylum Arthropoda; class Insecta; order Lepidoptera; family Erebidae; genus Lymantria; species Lymantria monacha. Next base: position 23,618,113 of record LR991091.1, read on the forward strand.
TTAATTAAGTAGAAGTAGTATATATTCCGTAGTTTGATTTTCTCCGCACGGTGTCGACGGAGGCAGCGTGTCTGTTGGCCGGGACCCCTCCACGGGACCTGGAAGCGGAAATGCTCGCCGGTTTGTATCGGCGGATGTTGGAGGTGCGAGCGGAGGGCGGTGTGGTCTCGTTGAGGGAGCACACCGCCTGGCGCGTCGACGCCCACCGAGACGTCATTGCCCGTTGGGCAGTCCGGCTGGAGAGTCCTCGGTTCAGTGTGCGGACCGTGGAGGCCTTCCCGCCGGTGCTGATGCAGTGGCTAAAACGGCGGCACAGGGTGCTCTCCTTCCGATTGGTGCAGGTTTTGACGGGGCATGGATGCTTCACCAAATATCTGCACACGGTCGTCAGGAGGGAGAGTACACCGTCCTGCCACCACTGCGATTGCGACGACGAGGACACGGCGCAGCATACGCTCGAGGTTTGTGTCGCTTGGGCAGAGCAGCGTCGTGGTGGAACTGGGACGCGGTCGCAACCTTCTGCGAGGCAGTAGTCTCGCGGAAGGAGGCGCCGGAGCGCGTACGCTAGGAGCGTCTCCTTGACGACGCGAGCCGCCGCCGGCACCTGGGGCGGCGCAAGCGCGATTACCTGCGCCTGATGCCGCCCTAGCCGAGGCCGCGGATGACTGGATCGGGGAATTAGTCCGTCACCCGCCAAGAGGCCGACCGCGTGAGGAAAGACCGACATACTACCCGAGGGGAGGACGTCGGTCGAGGAGAGGGTACTCCTCAGGAGTATTCCGTCGGGCTGGCCACTGACGTCAAGTCACTCTGCTCCGGTGGTCGGCCCAACGATGAAGGCGACGTCATGGGTGGGTTACGGGTGTGCGTGCTTACGCCCCTCTGTCGCCCCGGACGGAGAGATGCGAGGAGTGCGCCGACCGTAAACCACCCTACAAAAAAAAGGGTTGATTTTCTAATATTCACATTTCATAAGTACTACTTACTTATTTTAATCTCATCAAAAAAAAAAGAAGATAGAATTTGCGATGAGTATCCGATAATTCAATTACGACTAAGAGAAAAATACTTCGAACTGTCAAAGCTAATTATAATAAAGTGCTCGCGCAACTTTCTACATTGTCTAAATTGAAAAGTATACTTTTTACTTCACTAATTGATGTGTCCATAGATCTAAAATCTTTTGACAGTTTGTCTTAACAGTTCTAATTTTTGTTTTTTTTTTTATTATAAACACGTAACGTAGATGAATTAAGAACGTTAAGCGAACATTCGAATTCTACAGCGTAATTTATATATATATATATATATATATATATATATATATATATATATATATATATATAACTAGCCATGGTTTCATTCGAGTTGAAACCCTTAAATAAATATCAAAGATTTTACGGAAGATTAAAAAGAAATATTTTGGCAGAGATGATTGTTTGTAAAAAAATTTGAAAATCTAGCAACTTCAACGCCAATAAAGTACAAACCTGTGCTGTATTATCGACAGTCAAATTAATATCTTATTGGCTATAGCTATGATAGCTTATATCATGCCTGCCAAAATAATTCTTTTTACTCTACGTGAAAAAAAAATGTTGTAAAATAAGTATCTTTTCTAATATCTCGAAGAGTATGTGTATAACATACATACATACATACCATCACGCCATGTCCCTTGCAGGGTAAGCAGAGAGAACAGAGTGCCAGAGAACTCTATCCTTCCATACTTCATTCGCTTCCTCAAAATTCATAATTCTCTTCATACACGCTCGCCGGTTTCGGTGACTCTTGACTCCACCTTCCTTCTGTACATGACCGATCTGGTCTAGGTAGGTTAGTCTCGGTCTCCCACGGTACCTACATCCTTTCACTTTCGCATTGTATATCTTTTTAACCAGACGTTCGTTCGGCATTCTTTCCTATGTGTATAAAGTTTCATTATAATCGGTTAAGTAGTTTTGTTGTGAAAGAGTAAAAAACAAATTTACATTCACATAATATTAGTAGGGATACAGTACATAAATGCTATGTTTTGAACATGAATTTAAGAAATCGTGAAAGGGTTGACCTAATAAAGGCATTGTCTACAGATGTTGAATGGCACTTTGATGTGGCTGTAAAACAAATATTCACAACGTTAATCTCTCTGTTAGGGTCTCAAAAATTGCTAACAACTGAAAACAGCGTGGTACAAACCAAATAATATTACGTAGGTATTTGATTTTCAATATAATTGATATTAAAATATCTACTTTGACCTATTTTGAGTAATAATAAAAATGCATAATTAAGAATTGCTTGGCCTGCGAAAAAGGACAGAAGAACAATTCGAGGAAGACATAATACTAGTTAATACAGGACCTATAAATAAAACGCGGCGATGTGGCGATGGGGGCCCCCACCCATCACGCCTTGCCCAGTCAGGCGAGTCGAGGAGAGCAGAGTGCCGGGTGGGCACGTGGAATGTAAGAGGTTGTGTGGAAGGTAAGTTGCACGAGCTGATATCCGTCATGGCGGACAAACAGAAGAAGCGAGTGAAGTATGCAAAGATAGAGTTCTCTGGCACTCTGTTCTTTCTGCCTAACCTGCAAGGGATATGGCGTGGTGATATGTATGTATGTATGTATAAATAAAACGATGACTGCACAGTGGCGGAGTGGTTAAGATACCGACCTTCCGTGCCAGTGCTGTGGGTTCGATTCCCTGGCAGAATAATACTTTGTGCGATCCACAAGTGTTGTTCTGAGTCTGGGTGTAATTTTTCTGCGTTAATTGCATGTTTGTAAAGTCCCCCGTAATACATACAAGGCTTATTTCCTTAGTGCAGGGTGGCGTCATTATAAAAAGAAAAAAAAAGAAAAGAAAGATTAATTAAAGGATAATTAATACGATTTAAAATTAAACACTCTTTAAATTCTAGTTACTTGACGTTTATACGTTACTACTGCTGTTGATTTTATGCATAATATCAGACGATATAATTGTATTTTCGAAAATTAAATTAAAAACCAAAATTTATATTTTTTAATTGCAATTTCTTTTCAAGCTCATCTGAGGTATATATATTTGATTTTTAGTTAACAATCAGGAGAACCTTTTATTATCAGCAATTGTTGATTTGTTATTCAATGTACTCTAATCATATTTCAGAATGAATCATTTACACGATATAACAATCACTATTATTTTGTAGGTTAGTCTAGGTCTCCCTCGGTACCTACATCCTTCCACTTTCGCATTGTATATCTTCTTAACCAAACGTTCGTTCGGCATTCTTTCCACATGTCCGAACCATCGCAGCATTCCCTTTCGCATCTTTACACCAATAGACCAGAATAGACCTAGACGAGATCGGTCATGTACTGAAGGAAGGTGGAGTCAAGAGTCTCCGAAACCGGCGAGCGTGTATGAAGAGAATTATGAATGTTAAGGAAGCGAGTGAAGTATGCAAAGATAGAGTTCTCTGGCACTCTGTTCTCTCTGCCTACCCTGCAAGGGATGTGGCGTGATGATATGTATGTACGTATTATTTTGTAATAGACGTTGGTTAGATGGTACGTGAGGGTAACCTCAACACTATTATTATGAAACATAATTCAAGCAGTTTAATAACGAAATATTGCTTAAAAATAAACATAAAATATTACAAACTCAGTTTACAAACGCATTATTGTAGTTTTTTTCCTTGTTTCTAATAGTAACTTTCTACTTCAAAACAAAATAGACCCAGTATAGTCTACGTGTAATGCTCATGTATTCTTTTAAGAATATTAAATCTCGACCAATTTAAAAAGTTATCTTAATGATTGTAGCTTTCAAAAAGTTTATAACTATCGTTGCCATTTCAACATGCGTAATATACTCCAACTACAAAATAGATGCCTTTGTATTCATTCCTTGTGCTTGCGCATCGCTCATCAGATTGAGTTAAAAGTTTATTTAGTTTGTTCTTATAATATTGAGCAACATTATTCAGAACTACATTGGTTTTAATATCGAGTGGATTCGTATAAAATACTAATTTCAGATAAAAATCTGTGAAAGGTATTCTATGCAAAATAATGTGTCTCCATCTCTTACTTAACCATGAAAATCGTAAAATCCGACTGAGAGAGAATACTCAGTAGGTAGTATTTTTCTGAGCAATTTATAGGCACCAAGAGATACCACAAATCCACCCTTTTTTTTCGCAATGTGGGATCATGGATGTGGTCGCGCCCCGGCAAATCGGCCCGGGGCGACGGAAGAGGCGGCGCGTAACCTCATGGAACCACCCTGCAAACACCTCTCTTCGCCGTGCGAGCGGGCCACCGGTACCCGATCTTTGTCTTCGGTGAACCACAAATCCACCCTACAAAGCATAGAAATTATATTATTCATTGTGAAGACATTTATCCAACACTGAAGTCTAACGGCTGTATATTTTTTTAAAACTCAGCTTACCTTCTATTCTCTCTCTCTCTGACCTCTTCATATTACCTATTCATACATATTTAATGATTCTTTATTAATAATAATATTGAACATATTTCTATCAACCTAACTTGAATAAAAATATCCTTTTAAATATTTTTGACAGCCTTATTCGTAATCCTTAGCTTATCGCTAGGGATACTCCCGTATAACTCGATGGTAAGGCAAATTTTCTCAGTTTATCTCTTTTTTGTTAGTGGCTATTTTGCCCAAGAAATGTACGAATAAGCTTGGGAAGTTTTTATACTTTTCCGCTTTATGTTTTTTTTTCTTGATTAAGATAATGAATGATTATCATTTTGTGTCAAATTTTATATCAGTCCCTGTCAGAAATCTCTTACTATTTTTGTTGTACGAGTTTCTTCTAAAAAAGCAATAAAGGTTATAATCCATCTTACTGGTCCAACGTAGACCAAATTTCACCTAGTCCGAAGATTAAAGCTGTTAAAACACATCACAATATTATTCATTTCGGTCCATTTTTAATTAAATTTTCATTTACTATAAGTAAATTCTTTGAATTCTTTTATGTCTAATAATAATCAGGTCTTAACCGATCATAATTGCTTCGGCAAGTATCTGCACACGGTAGTCAGAAGGCAGAGGACACCGTTCTGCCACCACTTTTGTCAAGAGGACACAGTGTAGCACACACTTGAAATTTATGTGGCCTAGGCAGAGCAGGGCCGTGAACTCGTCGCAATCATCGATCTGGGTGCCAAGGCCGCGGATAACGGAACCGGGAAATAGTTCGTCAGCCGTAGACAAACTGACCACGTGAGGGTGACGCCTCGGCAACAATCCGGTGTGTTTAGAATCAGTAGCCAACCTAATGACGATTGGAAGGGAATACCGTAGGTTATGAGGCCACGCGCCACCCTTTCATCGCAACAGATGGAACAGATGGCGTGTGTCCAGACCGTAATGTCCAATAGTAACATTACTGCTGACTGAAGAAAACATTACTGTATTTATCAATATAATGGTTTGTATATATATATGTATATGATGTACATAAAGCTGAGTGGTAGCGGCTACGACTACTACCAACCCTTACTTAGCTCGTGAATATCGTAAAAGATGACTAAGAGCCTTATAATGACCTGCGCCAACCCCATCTGATGGCGTTTGGTCAACAATTACATTCCCAAAGAGGATTGACGTCTGGCAAGCGGCCGGAGATAAAACTATTACCAATAACTTTTACATATTTACTATGAAAGAAGAGTACATATTGTATTGACCAAGTAATTGGGATAAGAGTAGAAAAATTATGAATGCTATGATGTACATAATAAATTTGAAAAATATGTCTTTAATCGCATATTTTTATTATTGTACCAACACCGCGACATTCTTATAAATATATATTCTTTTAAATATTAAATCATAAATGAAGCGGTAAGGCAGGGATAGGTAGGTATCTTAGTTCTTAGTAGCCGGAACCTCGACGTAGTTAGGAAGCGTAACTCACTGGGCCGGCCAGCGAAGTCAAGGTTCTTTGGCGTGGAGGAGTTGTACAGAAGTCATAAAGAAAGATTGATGTTTACTATGTACAGATCCATTCAATGCTCTGCTATTGCAGATACTCTGTTTCAATATTCCAATAATATTGAGACTTACCCTCTGAAAAATGAAACCAAGATCAATGAGAATATCAAATATATGTATATGTATATGTATTGCTGTGTGGTAGCGGCTTAGAATACTACCAACCCTTACTTTGTTCGTGGGTGTCATAAAAGACGACTAGGAGGCTTATAACGACCAGGTCCAACTCCATCTATATCAGTAGCAGTGGACGTTTACGGGCTATTGGATGAATGGATGGATGCATAATGTACACTAAGCTGGATATTGTGAGGTATAGCAGGTTTATTTTTCTCTTTCTTTTCTTTTCTTCTTCTTATAACGACCTGGGCAAACTCCATCTGATGCCGGTTGGTCAACAACTACATTTCCAATGAGGGTTGACGTTTGGTAGGCGGCTGGTCATAAAACTATTGCCGATAACTTTTACAATATGTACTATGAAAGAAAAGTACATAGTGTGTCGACCCTAAGTAATTGGGATAAGAGTACAAAAATGATGATGTATATGTATTTGGTATAAAACAAATTTAATGAAACAAAAAAAAAAAAAAAAAAAATACAACATTAATATAGATTCAAAATTTTTACTATTTATGCTTGCCTAACTATAGATCCGGCGAAGGTAATAATTAAAACTGAGATCAAAATTAAAACGGAAAACCCAACTGATTAAGACAACTGCTCAATGAGTGCTTTGTCAGGATGAAAACTTTTTTAATAAACCTTTTTCTTTTACTGGAATAAATTAAGTTAGAGAAGGCCTTACGGCCATGAGTATTTTTTTTAGCAATTTAGGTTATGTGTGCATAGGACAAAGTTTGACATAATTAAGGTACTCGGTCAATAAGTAATTTAATTATAAAAAGAAATTGCAAACAGTGATTTTCAAATTCTTTTTTAAAATGATCCTTGCTCTTATTTATTTAAGTTAAAGTGCAATAATTAATTAATTTATAATGTGGAGAGGGCGTAAGAATATATTCACAACCACCCACTTTATTCGTGAGTGTCGTAAATGGTGACTAAGAGATAACATACGAGTATGCATATAATATCTATGCCAGAGAATGAAACTTTAACATAGCACTATACCAATCTATCTGACTAGCCTAGTATAGTAGCTAAAATGCCCTCCTATTGTGGATCACACTCGAGCTCAGCAATGGAACATATACCTATAAGTTAATAAGATGATGATGAAATGCAATTGAGATCTTGCTATATGCTATAACCATTTAAAAGCTGTAATCAATTATGTCCGTAATCAAAAACCTAAAGTGGTGGGTAATGCTTAAATGACAACAATGGATGGTTGATTATTACTTTATTCCTACTGTAATTGCTCTGATTACTCTTATTCTAATTGATAAGAAATGATACAAGAAAGCTAAAGGAATAGGTAGAAGAGAATGAAATAAGTTATCTGCCACTATTCAGGTAAACTACATATGAGAACATAATTCCCATCTTCAAAAATTTTGCGATAAATCATATAAATATCACCAAATCGTTACCTCGTAAAAGGTGAGCAGTTGAAAATAAAAAATAAAGTAAGAAACAGAGCTATATCAAATCCTTAGGGAACTTGGAAGCACTATTGTCGATCACATTTCTAAGATCCGCATTTACATTAAAAAAAATATGAACTTTAACAATGAAAAATTGCAGCCAGATATTCTCCTGTCCGAAGTCAGAGCTGCTATAAAACAGATCAAAGCAGAAAAGCAATCCGAATAGATACGATTCCTATAGAAACAATAAAAACTCTAGGAGAACGTGGAGACCTCATATTTCATACTTACTGCAACAGAGTGTAGCACACCGGAATTTGGCTATCAGAATGGACACACACTTTACAAAAAAGACTTCCCTATGCATATATAAAATGCTCTACTGAAAAAAGCAATAACTACTGCCAGAATATTTTGATTCAACACGCCATTTCAAGCTTATTTGTTCAAAGAAATTGCTCCAGAATAAACTGGATATATGTAAGTCCTTAACAGAGAACAAATCCGCATTGTACACCACATTATCGTGAAAGTGTACGAGTTCAACAAGTCGATATACTTTTGCTTTATTGATTTCTCCAAAGCAATCTGTTTGGTAAAATGGTCAAATCTGTAGAAGACTGTGCTAAACATTGGCACACAAAACCATCTTGTACATTTTTCAAAATGCTTATACGAGGAGGGATCAGTCTCTATACGCAAAGATGACAAACTATCAAGTAACTTTTATCCGCTTGCTGGAGTACGCCAAGGGTATATCGTGGCTTCGCTTCTATTCAATGCGTGCACCGAGTTTATCATGCGCATCACTTTAATGAATACTGGACTGGAAAATATTAAGCTTGCGTTACGCGGATAACACCACCTTATTTGCAGCTAGTACACAACAGATACAAGAATTGCTGTCCAAGATAGAACGTGTAAGCCTTGAATTTGAATTAAATTTAACCGTTCTTAGACCGTGGAGATAATTGTTGATTGCGCCAACAGTAACATGATGACAGTAACTCTGATCGCGAGCTCTGACGCGATCAAAACCTATATATATCTTGGAGTTTTAATTACAAAGTATGTTGTTTGCATAGATGAGAAAAAAAACACATGGCTATCACAAGAGCAGCAATTGTTAAGACGAAGAAAATATAAAGGAACCAAAATATCATTTAGTATACAAAGATCAGGCTCGTACTGATCCTTATCTTTGTCATATTTTTATACACTATAGAGAGTTAAGGGAATTGGAAAGAAAGATGATAGACGATTTAGAGATGCGCCGATAGAGAAAAATTATTAGAGTATCGTGGACTGAATTTCGAATGAATGGAATACTTCAAGAACTCGGCTTCAAGCAGCTTCTATTTTTTCTATAGTACAGTCTTGCATACTATTTGGTATTTTATTATTGGCGTCTAGCTATCACTTCAAATTATCAGGCGGCATGAAGTCAAACCCAAAAGAGTATAACGATGACTTAAATATATATGTGTATAGCTATTTTTTGTATGTAATACTGGTGTACTATAACGTGTACAATAAATAAATAAACAGATCATTTTGATTTAAAAAAGTTTATTCGTATGGTGAAGAATACAATTAACCACCTCCTATCTTACCCGTGGCTGATCGTAAGAGACGACTAAGGGACATAAAACGCATATAACATATATGCAAGAGATGGAAAGCTTGATACAAAACCCTATACTAACACGTCTGACCAGCGTGGTATAGTAAGTCAATCTACCTTACATTATGGTGGAGGTTTGAACCCAACAGTACGACATATATGAGCTGAGATGATGATGATGAAAAAAGTTCGAGTTAAAATAATTTTATAAATATTATGAATTACCAGTTTTGGTATTCTATTCTAGGTGGTTGTGAATATTTTCAATGTTTAATACATGTATAGTTAAACATATATATTTATACATATACATAAATATATATATATATATATATATATATATATATATATATATATATATATATATATATATATATATATATACATATATATTTAAATTGTCAGTTAATATTTAAAAATACATTTAATTGCCAATGCAGCAACGTAAATAACTTTATGAGTACTTTGAAATAAGATTTGTATCGTACCATCGAGTTAGGTACCTATTTAAAGTAATTAAATAATATTCCAACTAACTAAGCACTTAGTTATAATTAACTTTTATAAAGTCATTTTTATTTCCTTTAAGCCGTTAATTGGATCTTCGAATGTTCAGCTAAAGCTTAAAAGAATCTTTGCGATGAAATTAAATGAGTAAACTTACGTAAAGTGGATACGATTTCTGAGAATTTTATTTTAATTCGAATATAAGTAGCAATTTTCTAGTATAAAACTATTTTTAACAAACTTTTTTTTAATAAAGGACCTGTTTTGTTTTCTTGAAATTACTTTAAATATTGAATAATGTGTGAAAAATAGATATTCTTGAAATATTTTTTAGTGATGTTATTTGAATATGACGCTTGCGGGTGGAGACCTGAAATATAGGCTCTAAGTATAGATTAGGAACCAGTCTTGTAGAATATGTATGATTAAGTATTTTCCTTAAATGTGCAGATCCATGTTTTTCATATTTGATGTATGTATTCTGAGGAGAAAATTAATTCATAATACCATCTATGATCGCCAATCTATCAAGCGTGGTGTTTATGTTAATCATATTACTGTTATGGTGCGATCTATGGTGAATAACGGATATTACAAGGCTGTTGGATGGATAAATTGAGTTTTTTAAGACGATGCAGTAGCATTGGTATAACTCTATAGAGATTGAGGTGTCGATGCTAATGATATACCACACAAAAAGACCTTCTTTATGAAACGCTTTGGTCTGGCCACACAACACCCAAACCACCCACATCTACGGAAGGGTGGCATACGGCTGCACAACTTGACTTATCACCCTTTATTACGCGGGCCATCGGTACGGATTTTTTCACTTAGTTGGCCAATATGTGATTGTTATATGTACAAATTATATATACTTATCAGGTATTTATAAAAAAACATATTTTGGACTAAAAAAAATTGAATTCCAATTGCCATCTTAGAGCTTTTATGAAGTAAAACGTTACTTTCATTGATGGTGATTAAGAATACAATGTATCAATAAGAACCTACCAATGTTCTTTTAAAAAAATCTTTCTAAATTTTTTAAATGCATTTCCGCGCTATCCCCGTCAGTGACAGACGGGGAGACTGTGGAACTTGGCGGCCGATTACTCGAACGAAATACCCACTAAAGTCCTAGCAATATTCCTACCAATATTTAAGTATTTATCACGTAATCAAAGAATATTGATTAAAAATTCTATACTAAGTTGTCTAACTACGAGTAAGGTAACCGATTCTTCAATCGTTATATGAACATTGAAACTTAATAGTAGTATGACTATCGCTAATTCCTAACAAAGAAGTTAATGATTATCACTATGATGGTATCATCATCATCATTTCAACCTATCGCCGTTCACTGCAGGACGTAGGCCTCCCCTCATATCATGCCACAAAGTGAGGTCCTGTGCCGTCTGCATCCAACGACGCCCAGCAACTTTCACTAGGTCGTCTGTCCACCAAGTGAGAGGCGTCTTACACTGCATCGTCCGATACGTGGTCGCCACTCGAGAATGTTTCTTCCCCAGCGGTTGTCGGTTCGTCGAGCGATGTGGCCTGCTCATTGCCACTTCAGCGTGCTATATCGGTTACACTCGTTCTTCTGCGAATTTCTGTATTTCAGATTCTATGTCGCAGAGAAATTCTGAGCGTATCGCGCGCCATAGCACGCTGAGTGACTTTGAGGTTGGTTATGAGGAGTACATTTAGGGATCGCGTTTCCGTGTCACGTTCATGGTTTATAACTACCGCTAATTCCTAACATTTCGAAAATGCCTAGAAAAGTATAAAAGGTATTTAAAATACCACTTTGTTTTCTCATATAGATTATTCATTTTAATTATTGAAATGAAAATTCCTTTAGGTATTCTGTGCACTTTATTTTGTGGGTACTAAATGAGACCGAACTGTCGGCGCTCGGCTATGTAACGCTCGTTTGAGTAAAGACGGCGCTCATCGTTTTTTTTTATTTTCATTGCCTATTTTAGTTATTACAAATACATTGTTTCACTTTTAGAATACGATACTAACAAGGATCAGTTTCAGCTAAATTTAACCTAGTATGTGCGAATAGATTAGTTTAATTAAATTTAATCAACAGTAATTTTTGTGTGTTGGCAATTTTATAATAGGTTTGTAAGTGTCGAAGGCGCGGTCAACTGGCAGTTCCTGTCGCGACACGATCGGACTGTGCACGACACGATCGGATTGTGCACGCGTGTAAATTCATTTGCACTTAGTCATAAAATAAATCTGTATGATTTAATCTTGATTAGTGTTAACGTGTTCGGTGTGGTGACGGAGTAAGAATACAATTCACCACCCCCCAGCTTACCGTGCGTGATCGTAAACGACGACTAAGCGATATCAAATTCATATAACATCTATACAAGAGAAGGAAATCTCGAAACAAAACCCTATACCAACACGCCTGACCAGCGTGGTATAGTAAGTCAATGTCCCTCCCATTGTGGAGGAAGTTCGAGCCCAACAGTGGGATATATATGATCTGAAATGATGATGATGAGTGTTAACATACGTAAAGAACTATGTTATTGAGACTTTTCGTTATTATTTTAAAATCTCCGACATGCGCACGTCCATAATGGAACATCAACCATACCGCATCGAAGATTCGCTTACGGAGTAAATGTTGTTCGCTGCGTGCGGCTAAGAATAGTAACAGCCCTTACTTTGCTCGTGGATGTCATAAAAGGCGACTAAGAGCTATATAATAAGGTCATTATGGGCCTGGGCCTATTTCACCTGATGCCATCTGGTCAACAATTACATTCTCAAGGAGGGATGACGTCAGGTCGGTCATAAAACTATTTCGAATAACTATTGCAAAGTGAATAATGGATAATGAGTATATACCATCCACCCCAAGTAACTGGGACAAGAGAAGGATGATGATGATATTGTAAACGTTATTACTTAATTAATGTAGAACAAAAAATAGCTGTATTTTGTATTATTATATATATTTGTATTATTATATATTGTAATTAATAACCCACAAAGCGTTTGATCATGAAATTAGCATGTAAGCTGGATATGTAACTTATTGCTATTTACCATAGAAACAGAAAGGTTGTAGTCAATATTAGCAAAATGTAAATTTAATAGCGTAAAGGGTAGTAATAAGATGAAAGTTATTATTCAATATTTTTACATAAAAAATATTACAGTATTATATGAAGGTTATTTTACGTAGGTAATCTTATAAAGTGCGTTCGGTTACCTACTGAGAAAGAGTTATGAAGTCGTTAGTGGTCATTGAAATTGAGTGCATAAATAATTTGACCCTTTAAAATTGTCAGTTGTGTTTTTTTTCTATAGAGCGTTTAAGGTTAGCGAAGGTCTTTTTAATAAATTAATCTATAAATTCTCATAGGCTGAAGTTATTTATGTGGTATCCCATAGCTTTTTAATAAAGTTTAGTTTATTCCACCGGTATAAATTTAGGTAAGATTAAGACTATGAATTACTTTTTGCCTTTTAAATAATTTATTGTTATGAAAGATAATATTGAGGTTGAAAAATAAAGAATAATATTATAATAGATAATAGTGATTATAATTTATTATTTAAATGTTTTAAGTATTATGACGGAGTAAGATAACAATTTACTACCCCTTTTTTTACCCGCGGGTGTCGTAAAAGGTGACTGAAGGATATGGCACACATATAAAATTTATACAAGAGTGAGAAACCTTGAAATAAATACTTGTACCAGCCAAACATTATCATCACGATAGAGATAAATTCTCGTATATGTTGGGCTCGAACCTCCTCCATAACGAGAAGGAAAATGACCTACTATACATCGCTGGTCAGACGTATTTACATAGGGATTTCTTCCGAGTTTTCGTTCTCTTGCATAGATGTTATTTGCATTTTATGTCTCTTAGTCATCTCTTACGATCACCTGCGGGTAAGATGAGGGATGGAGAATTGTATTCTTATTTCGCCACCACACGCATAGGCACGGTAACATTAGAAATGATGATATAATATAAAAATTCCTTACATTTAATACGACAAACAGATATATATTTTAAATCATTTCATTGTGAAACGAACTTTTAACTGAATCAAATTTAGCTTATAACTTAAAACAATTCTTAATAATAAACAAATCCCTTATGTTAATTAGTAAAGTTTTGTTATTTCAGAAACAAACTTATTAATTGGAAGCGATGAAATCTGATATATCTTAGAGACGTACTGATGATTTTGAATGTATCTATCTATATTCTATCGCGTATTTACCAAGGATAATTTTGAGTAATATCTATGCGTATAAATAGACATGTAATATTAACATTACAATATGAAAGTTAATGATTGTGATCATGTTTTCCCTGTAGTTATAAAGAATATTGCTGGTTTTTTTTTTATTTCTTATATAGATAACCCCTGTTTTATTTTTTTTTGGTAAATTATGGTCTGAACGAACTTCATCCATGCCTTCTGGGATGACGAAAGGCTGCGTGCGGCACCACATCCTACCGTGTTCCCTCTACAAAGTTATCGGACCGACCATTGGTACAACTTCCATGTATCCGTGACCGGCCAATGGGATAGACAATCTTTTGCACTAAAGAATAAATATTTATGGAATAATTATTATAAGTTATACAATTCACTGTTCCGCGTGGGAATTGATGCATAATACTCAGCATGAGAGGTTGTGGAGTAAGATAACTACGCCATCTCTGTTTTAGATTTCAGACTTCATGCTAATTTTAAGGCTATAAAATCTATGGAAAGTTTTACTAGATCCAAATAATCCAGTCGTATAACTGATAATCGCCAATGTATAATACTATATCAACTAGATATTTTTTTTTCTTATGGTAGCAAACGAGCAAGCAGCACACTTGATGGTAAGTGTCACTGCTACCCATGGACCTTTGCCATATATACCAAGAGAATAGCTAGGCCGCTGCCTATCATTACAATCCCCAAACCCACCCAGTTGGGCTTCCGGCTCTCTCGCTCACCGAACGAAGCGCAATAGCACATTGCCCATTACTCAGACGTCGATCTTCTGCGAGAGTGTAGTACTACCCCGGACGGATTGGCAAGAGGCTTGTAGACAGAGAAGGTCCTACCACTATTAAACAAATAGATAGACAAATAATATAGCCATCGTTAATAGAAGATGGTAATGATGACCATAATACTAATTATAAATGTATCAATCCATCTCTCTCTAGTCTGTATCAATCCATCTCTCTCTAGTCTCTTAGTCTGGCGATGTCCTCTGTTGGCCTGAAACCTACGGCAAGACAGTATAATATCATAACTGCCACGCTTGTAAAACGAGTTGGCGATTGAAATTGGTGTTATTAATTGCCTAGAAGACTCCCATAAGATAGAAAGGGATGGCATCATATTGTACTCATAATCCATCTCCTGGGGGATAAAATGATGAAATAATAGATACATTCATGAAAACTTTATGATTCTGGTATTTATTTTGCATGAGCATTCTAAGTTTGTAAAGAATTCCAAACCAGTGCCTTATAGTTGACAGATCAACAACTTTAAAACAAAATATAGCATTCGTAAAAGTACACGTTATTGTAAACTGTCTACCCGACTCAGAACTTTTTACGAGTAATGCAAAAGTAAACTTTTGTACAGTCCAATTTTTATATAATACCAAAAAATATAGATTTATAAAATAATGTTAGAAATTCAAGAAAATATTTAATATTATTGAAATAAAAAAAATGTGTTTAGTTTTTGAAGTAATAACTTTTACTTCAATTTATACAATACTTTGTTTGAAAATGTAGACTAAGAATATTTAGGCGCTAAATCCTATCTTTTGTCATGAATGGTATGAAGGTGACGAAAATCTAGAAATAAAGCCTAACACCAAATTATTTCTAAGTCTAAGAAAAATAGAATATAATTAAAAGTTAACAGATTTTGAGCTTTCAAATTCTTACGTTCGACCGCCTGCCTGAATCTCGTTGGAATTATCTGCCTAACACTTACATCATTTTTAAAATTAAACCTACCAGACTTAGATTTTAATATAAATAACCAATAAACCGAACATTAATAATAATTATTACGGATATTATATGGATTTTATCATTATTTCTTGAATAATTATAATAATACAAAATCTTTATACAAATCGATTTTGGTGTGATTACGGTCTAAAAATACAATTCTAAACTTCCTTTCTTATCTTTGGATGTCGCAAAAAACGTATAAGGTTCTTCCCTTCCCTGTTATGACAATGACAGAGAAAGAAATCCCAGCATTGTGACGTATATTAGCTGAAATGATGATGACATTTTTTTTCGTGACTGTGATCTACTGATCACAGTGAAGCTGTTGTATAGATTTATTAACTCTCTAAATTAAAAAAAAATACACATTTGTACCCGTGTAATTTTAATATAAGTGTTTATATTGTGTCCATGTGGTGACGAAGCAGGAATTCAATTCACCACTCTATCTTGCATATAGGTGTCGAAAATTGGCGATTAAGGCATATAATATGTTAACATTATCTATGCAAGAGAGGGAAAACCCGAAATAAAACCCTATACCAACACGTGTGACCAGCATGGTATAGTAGGTCTATATCCTTCCCAGTGTGAAGAAGGTCCGAGCCCAGCACTAGAACATATATGTACCGAGATGACGTCATATTTGCTTTCTTAAATATAAAAAAAAACTCGCTGATAATTTTTAATTAAAATAAATTTAATGTTCACATGAATATACACCAAGCGCAATATAATTGGTGGCTTATGGTGTCGATTTGTTGAGTTAACAATTAGGTCAAGTTCTCGCCAAATAAAAAGGTCTGTTTTTTTAATTAGTATACGATGTTTACGACTACGTCCAATCGTACACACTAAGTATACATAAAGCTATTAATATTATGAGCAAATTGAAAATCAGAAATTTTCTATCAATGTTATTTTTGTTCTATTAATGTTTTTTTTTTGTTCTATTAATAAAACCGTCTGTAGGGACTCAGAGAGCGTGTAAAGCTAAGTGATGTTACTATTTTTAAACTGACGGTTGGCCACGGAGTAGGGGTAAAGTAAAAAGCACTCGACAGAGCAGCCAATTCCAATATGGCAGCGCCTATGGTTCGCATTAGCTGACCGTTTAGTGTATAGACCATTACTCATCATCTCAATAATTGTATATATTATATATGTCGTACTCTAAAACGTATGTAGTAAAATAAAAATATTAGTTGGAGATCTAGTTATCATTTCCCATAATCATACCTATTTTCCAAGTGTAAAATTAAAATTAATGATGCAATTTTAATATCCTAAATCGAATATCTTTCCAAAAATTTTTTGGTTAACTGTCTACAATGCGAAAAAAGTTTCACTTTTACCGTGGTTTCATGAAACCACACAATTATGATTTTTTCTATAAATTGAATATCATCATCATCATCATCCTGCTCTTATTCCAATTATTTTCGGTCGTCCCAATATGTCCCTCTCCTTCCACACAACCATATCAGATGGCATCGCTGTGATCACTCTCTGTCTATCCATGTCATGCTTCACGCGGCCATCCATCTTTTCTACGGTCTTCTCTTACCCATAAAGCCTTCAATATTAATAATTAAAACTTGCCTTATAACATTATTTTCATCCCGTCTTGACTCCTATCAATACTATGTCAAGCATTCACTTCTTAACTTATTCGTCGTCCGTCTTGAATGAAGCAGTATTTTTTTTTTACTTAGGCATATTTTATACACTTAAATGATCAATTATCTAAGTATGTCTTGAAAATATTATATATAATTATAATTGTGGATAAGTATCATTATAATTATCTCTCCCTATTGCTGGACTCGAGCCGTCTCTACAATAGAAGGGAAATTTAACTACTACCGTATTCGTTAGATGGGTTGGTATAAAGTTACCTTAGCCGTTTCTTTGACACACATGGACAAGATAAGATAGTAAATTGTATTCTTACTCAGTCATCACACGGACGATTTTGTTTTTGGTGATATGTGTAATTAATTTTGTTTAAATATATTGATTTACATATTTTTTTTATTTATCTTAGTAAAATATTTCTATACGTGTATTTGTCATATAGTTCGTCCTAAACAGTTGGATCGATTTGGACGAAATTTTATGTATAATTATATTTTAAAGGGTTCCTGGAAAATTAAAAACACAAAAAGACCCGTTAGATGAAGCTGCTATCGATATGCTATCAAGTTTGATTTTCTATACAATTGACAACATAAAAAAACGTAGGTATTTAACTTGGCACTGTTTTGCCGGGTAGGATGAAGTGTGGGGACCGCCGAAGACAAAGATCGGGTACCGGTGGTCCGCTCGCACGGCGAAGAGAGTGGATTTTACGGTGGGTCTATGGGGTCACGCGCCGCTTTCTCCGTCACCCCGGACCGATTTGGCGGGGCGAGACGCATCCATAGCCCACCAATAAAAAAAAAAAAAAAAGGATGAAGTGTGGGGGATACGCTAGTGTAATATACATTACAACGGATACCCTTTGTGTATACGGGCTAAGAGTGGAATGTGTCGCCATCTTTTATTTACACGTAAAAATAAAAAAAACTGCTCAAGGAGCATCAAGATACACAGTGTACAATAGTGGACAGTAGTACTTACTCTCGTGCAACTCATATTGATTATAGTATTATGCATCTCCATTTGTGGGGAGTATTATATCTAACCATTCATCTGTGTGGTGATGGAAAAAGAATACAATTCACCATCCCTATCTTACTTACCCATAGGTAATTGTAAGAGACATAAATATATATGATATATGTATATGTTGTATATGCGAATATATGTGCCTCTATGGTTGTATGTATATATAGGTGTATTTATATATTGTTTATGTGTGTATGTGTGTATATATATTTATTTGGTATTACAGCACCATCATCTACCACTCTCTCTCTATGCTAATTTTATCCATACAAAGGTTGCCTGGAAGTGATCGCTGTTAGCGATAAGGCCGCCCATTGTACCAACTGTAGTTATTTCTAGTTTCTTCTTTTTATGTAATATGGTGTACAATAAAGTGTATAAATAAATAAATAAAATAAATGAATAAAATGTATATAACATCTATGCAAGAGGAGGAAAATTCTAAAGAAAACCCTATACCAATACATCTGACTAGCGTGGTATTGTGGTGGAAAATGATTACATTTTCCTTCGCATAATGAATGGAGCTCGAGCCCAACAGTGGGACATATATGAGTTAAGATGATGCTAATTACCTCCAACAGTGTTCTTTAGTTGGATGATGAATGGGTAGTTATAATTTATAAGTAGATGTCTTGTATATAATATAATAATAATATATCTTAAAGGGCGTACAATGCCCTTTATTATAACTTTATTGTTATCCAATCTCCTTTCATTAAATTAGCTACATTCTTCGTGACTTTGATACTATTCTTGCCTATACATAAATAGGGTTATTGTCATCTTAGGAACGCACCGTTTATGGATGAGTGACCGATTGACATTTAAGCAAAATCGCCGTTCTCTCGAAGGGCTCGTAAAAAGTTAGTGTTGCCTGATAGTGAGTCATTCGGTTAAGTTATGACTTTGAATTTTTATCTTACATTTTCTTGTAAATTGACATTGCTATATAGATAAAAAAATCTAAATATTTCTATCTTCAAAAAACTCATGAGTTACTTGTAAAATATAACTATATAGTTGTTGACTAATTGTTATTTCTAATCATACGCTTACTTACTGCGTAAGCTATTATCAGGCTATAATACCGGATTTAGCAAAAATGTTCCTGTTTTTTATAATTATAGTACCTGATGTGAAATTATGCTCGAAGAAAGATAGTAGACTCGTCCGTATTATCAGAGTTACATGATAAAAGATTATACGAAACATCTTTATCAATATGGAATTTACAATCCCTATTGCCATACTGTATAAGCAGTATTTATATGCTTGATAAATATAATAAAAATTTTAGATTATCCATTAACATCTTGCTCTCGTCCCATTTACTTGGGGTCAACGCAATAAGGAAGACGAGTTTCCCACATATTACAAAAGTTGGCAATGACAATAGTTTTATTCCCGGCCGCCTACCTAGGTTGTATTCGTAGCCGCTACCACACAGCGTATAATTAAACATTTAGTTGAAAACAAATAATAATAGATATTGTGTTGTGTTTTTCCACCTAGCAGGTTTTAAATAAAAAAAAAAATATTATTGTATTTATTATTTTCGTTAATTATCTAATCTAATCTAACAAGCTATCTAATTCTCTATATCTATATAAATCTTTTAAATTATTGTATATTTCTATATTGTCAGAATCTCGGCAAAAGCACCGCCGATTGTTATGAAATTTACTACTCAGGAGGTTTTAGTAGCGAAAAATCAATCGATAAGTTGCGTCTAAAGAAGATATCATTTTCTCATTGTTTTTAAAGTAATGAAAAAAAAAAATAACTAGAATATGTAAATAAATTTGGCAACTGTCACTAAGAGTAGAAATAGCTCAGTTGAATAATCGAGCAGTCTAATCAAGATAGCTTTTAATATTTATTTTGTTTTTTTAATTTTATATTTCTTTTGTAATATTGCATCAATTATTTTTTAATACCTAAATATATTCTCCAATAAACGCAATTTACTAAAAAAATGCTCGGTCATTCAGATATTATAATTATATCTATCGTTTTAAGTTTAGCAATGGTTACAATGATAATATTAAAACACCTCTCTTCGTACTCCTAACTTTGAAAATAACGAACTTCCATATTCATCCCTTGTTCATCCCTTGACCCTTATTTTACCCGTTAGTGACATTGTTGTTTTACCATCAGCTAAAGATCATAAAGATAATCTCCATACACAAATATTCAAAAAACTAAATTATAATAAGGCTGTGAATTCCCTTCGATTTCTCCAGATTCCAATATCAGATCCTGATACCCTGGATATGGGACCTCTCTTAAAGTATCCTCTTTCTAACAAAAAATAATTATAAAAATCCATCTATAATTGGCGTTGCTATCGCGTAACACACATTAAAAAAAATAGCGGTCAAATTGAGAACCTCCTCCTTTTTGGAAGTCGGTTAAAAAAGCTTAGTACTTGAACCCTAAGACTTTTATTTCACTCAATTCATACCCACCATATACCTAATGCGTATTTGTTATTTTCTTAACTCGAAATTTAGCCAAAAGACATTTTGTAACGAAAAGATTGATCCAAAAGCATCTGATGTGATCTTTTTTTTACAACCGTCCCATTCACATTTGCTTTAAACATTTGGCGTATCAATTTGTCCCAAATATATTCTTTATATATTGAAAAAATGTTTACTTATCTATACTAACTGTTTTTCTTTCTTTCTTTCCATAATTGAAAATAGCTTAATAATTTATCTAGCTGGAATAATTTATTTTTAGGATGTGTATAAAAATTATACTTTTATATATTAGAATAAATTATATATTAGAATAAAACACTGACTATCATTCTATCTTTATGCTTATCTCTGTAGTGTTATCACAGAACTTTCTTCCAATGCAGGTTAAAAAAGAATATTATTTAGGATTTTGGCTAAGCTTCACTACTAAATGTCTGATACCAATTTTCTTGGAAAAGTAAGGCTCATTGCTGTAAGCATTTTGTTATTAACAATTTACTATAACTACCGAGATATGGTAAAATAAATATAAATAAATAAAATTGTAATTAGGGTTAATGCTGGTCAAATTGCACCCAGCTTCGTCTGTGGTTAACCTGTACAAGCTACCCGTTTAGATTTATAGAGTTTTCATACAAGATTTACGAGTGTCATTTATTATTCACTATCTGCGGTACAATCAAGATTTATGACACACTTTTCGCTAAGGTTTTATACGAATAAATAAACAATTTCATTGTAATATCTAGGAGCCGGCCGATGATAAGTGTTTTCGCTGAACAAAGGCACGTATATGAATATTTTAAATCCGATTTCTTTTCTCTAGAACGTAGCAAATATTATCCCTTATATTTGTAACGGGTTAACAATTTTTTTGACATATGACAATATTTATAAAAACTTGATTACGAGCGAAAAATGATTGTCACATATGGGATTCGAACCCACGCCTTTTGGAAATCACCACCACCAACGTGAATTGTATAACATTCAATTTTCGCATCGTTTTATATTTTATTATATTTCTTGGTGTAAGTGGCAGCACGATTGGAACGGATTTCCAAGAGGCGTGGGTTCGAATCCCATAAGTGACAATCATTTTTCGCTTACAATCAAGTTTTTATAAATAATCAAACATATTAAATGCTAAATTTAAGTAATTTGATATGAAAATATTATTATTGCTGTATTGAGATATTATTGTTTTAATCGCTTCTTCAACTTGAAGTATTATGACTTAACAATTGAACCAGTAAATAGTTATTCAGAGATTTAGAGATCAAAAATATCTCTCATATATTCGTTCTTGTTATTTTTTAATTACGAATGCTTTTAAATGAAAATTCTCAAACTAACGCTACCAACGTTTGAGTGTTGGTTAATTAATGAAAGGATAGAAAAATCTATTTTTTTGTTCGATTTATTAATTAAGGACAAAGAATGTAGTGTTGAAATGATATTGGAGAAAAATTTGATACTCGTATGCAGCATCAACATCAGGAGGTCGTTGTCGTTCGCTACTA
Source organism: Lymantria monacha (assembly GCA_905163515.2). Taxonomy (NCBI): domain Eukaryota; kingdom Metazoa; phylum Arthropoda; class Insecta; order Lepidoptera; family Erebidae; genus Lymantria; species Lymantria monacha. Next base: position 23,640,553 of record LR991091.1, read on the forward strand.
CACGTAGAGCCACGCTTTGTACACGGGTTAACTATTGCATTTCATATTATGAGTTTTCTAGGACATTGCCATTGTTCTTGAGATCGCTTAGGTAATTTTTACGACTCTTACGAAAAGTATAATAATATATAATTCTAATCTATCACCATACTACTAGTATGTAGTTTTTATTGTATGTAGTTTTTATGTAGTTTTTATTGTGGTAGGACCACGCTGTGGACAGTTCTCTGTCTACAGCCGCGGTCCGGTCCGTCCGGGGTAGTACCACACTCTCGCAGAAGATCGACCACTGAGTAATAGCAATGTGCTATTGCGCTTCGTTCGGTGAGCGACAGAGCCGGAAGCCCAACTGGGGTGGGTTCAGGGTTGTATTGGTAGGCAGCGGCCTAGCTATACCATTGGCAAAGGTCCATGGGCGGCAGTGACACTTACCATCAGGTGTGCTGTCTGCTCGTTTGCCGCCATAAGCAATAAAAAAAAAAAAAAAAAAAAAAATGTATAAGATCACTATTCTGCTGTTAATTTTAATAATACTATTTATCTATACATATAATAAAAATGTAACGGGTCGCTGTCTGTACATGTAAGATATATGAAAAAAAAAATATTACTGGGACCTTTATCAACACTAATAGAACACAAAACAATAATTTTTAAAATTTTTGTCTGTTTATCTGTTTGTCTGTGTGTTTGTGCACGTTAATCTCAGAAACGACTTATCTGATTTAGACGCGGTTTTCACTAATATATTGTGGTAAACTTCACTTAACATTTATTTTATGTCAATTGGTTTATAAAAAAAAAGTAATGTCAATTTAAAAAATGTCCAGAGAAAAAAATCTTTATCGATTTTTTTCAAATTACGTAAATAAACTCGTGTTTCAGAATTTGTTGATTTTCACCCTCTGGGGGTGTAAATTAGGCCTGCAAAGCGGGTTAGACGACTCATTAAATCATTAGCGCCAAGCCGATATTATTGAAGCTGGCAACTTGAAATGTTGACTGTCGTTTCTTTATATGACGTAGAGATTCACTAAGAAAGGATTTTACGAAATTATAACCCTAAGGGGGTGGAGCAGAGTGCCAAAGTTTGTATGAAGAGAAAAAAATCTTTATTGATTCTTTTCAAATTACGAGTCGAATCAAATAATCTAGGGTAATATCCGGCATTTGTCACTTTTCACCCTCTGGTTGTGTAAATTAGGCTTGTGAAGCGGGTTGGACGACTCATGGTAATGAGTCGTTCAAACGTTTGACGGTAGCCAAGCCGAAACTATTAAAGCTAGAAACATTAAATTTTGAAGCACATTTTTATTTATGACATGGAGATTCAATATGAAAGGATTTTATGAACTCCGCCCCTAAGGGGGTCAACAAAGCGGCAAAGGGTGTATGGGGAGAAAATTTCTTTATCGATTCTTTTCAAATTACGTACAAATATTCTTCGGTAAAAATAAATAAACACCTGTTTCTCTCTCCCTCTCCATCAACCCCGCACCAGTGCCGTTGTGGCGACCAGTTCCGGCGTGAGAGCTCACACGATACACATAGTAGACGACAATAGGTTCTTGCCTAATAGTTTAAGATACAGGTTAAGTTTAGCTTCAAAAATGTTCACTCTATAACTCAAATAATAAATCATATCTAACGAGGTCGCAACTCTGCTGGTGAAACAAAACAGTCAAATAAAGGGTGGCGATAATTATATTTTTATCCCATGGTCATACCGTAAATAGTATATTAATGGCAGTTTAATTTGTAGAATTAATAGAACTTTTAACCACCTTTTTCTTTAGTGACCGGCTATGGTATATAGACACACGCGCGCCGTACACGTACATCTACGTTGTGCGGGCGGGCCACCGCAACCGGGTTTCATCTCGAGTCAAAGCCCTCATGCAGTGAACCTAAATACAGGTACTCACGCTTGCGCCACCCAAAGCACCGACTATAGAGCGTGTCAACGTAGAGTATTTTCTCTCGGACCCACCCTATTGCCTAATTCCGTTAGACAACTAACTCGCAGAATCAACACCTCAACGCATCCCAGTTTCTGACGCTGTTGATTATTATCCTAGTGATAAACCTTCAACACCTTGCATTGCTTTTTCTATTTAACTCTGTCAGAGATGACTTCTGTGTGGACGAAGTCGCGGGCAAAAGCTAGTTATTAAATAAAAATAAATTTAAGAAACAACGTTGTTTAGAAAAAGAGGAATAACTATTCCTTCTTTTTTTCTAGGTGTTGTACAAGTGAATTCTGGACAATATGTGTTTGATTTCAAACACGCAATCATTTTAAATAGTAAGTTAATCCATTTGAAATAAAATTACTTTTACGGATTCTGTGTAAAAAAAAGTGTTAGAAATGTCGAGAAATTAAAAATCAATTACAAACGCGATAGCTTCCGTAAAAGTAGTTTTTCACTTCAAATGTGTAACATTCGCGTAAACATTAGAAATCATTAAGTTAATCCACGATCAGATTTTTACCTACATTATTTGAAATTATTTTTACATTACTACTTTTTCTAGTAAAGAAAAATATAAGTATGACTACAGTTTTCTTGTAGTAGATATATTCTTGCAGGATAAATCTACAGTCAACTCATGAATAGGCAAATATTTCATAAGAGCGTCTGTTATAAATAGAAGACAAAATGAGCAGGAAAATCTGCAAGTTGAGATATCCGATTTAGCTGAATATAATATAGCGAATTTTTATGATCGCTTTCTTATTTTAAGCAAGAGTTTCGAAATAATTTTTTCAAGTAAAAACTAATGCAGCATAATAACTGCTATTATAAATGTTAGCAATATAGTAATAACCGTAATATCATCATAATTCTCCTGCTCTTACATTAACTACTTAGGATTAACGCAATATGCATTCTTCCTCCATCATAAACATTTTTTTTTTCAAAAAGATACCACGCTCCACTAAGCAAATAATCCTTGTATAGCAGTGACTTTGCAAACAAGAAATTAAAGCAGACAAATTACATCCCGACTTAGAAGAACACTTTGTGGATCGTATAAAATTATTGTCCTGTGTGCGAACAAATCCACGACACTGGCACGGAAGGTCGGTATCTTAACCACTACGCTATCTTTGGAGTCAGATATATTGGTGATATTTTTATGACGTTCTGCCTGATGTCAATCTTATGGGTATGTAAATATTGACCAAAAGGTATCAGGTGTAGTTTGCCTAAGTTGATACAACAAAGATACAACTCTTAGTTGTCTTTTCCGACACCCACTAGCAAAGTAAGGATTAGGTATTCGTAACCCCTACCACTTAGTATAATAATAACGATAATAAAATTATGAAATATCAACTATTATTTTTTTAAACCAAACTTAATGATCTTTTTTTTATGTTAAAGTCGGTTTCTTAGAATTTCTCAAAAAATATTTTTACTGGTGTAAAAAAAAAAAAAAAAAAAAAAAAAAATTAAACATTGATTTATGATTTCTAATGTTTAAGCGAATATTACACATTTGAAATAAATCTACTTTTACGCATACGTATACGCGTTTGTATTTTATTTTTAATTTCCCGACGTTTCGAACACTTTACAGTGATCATCCGTAATTGTAGTTTTATTTCAAACGTTGATGTTGAACAATTTTGTTTTTGATGACGTTGAACATATTTTTTTGTAACAAGTCATTTTTGCTACATTCGTTTCCATTATAGCTTTCTCCATAGAATTATTCTTAACATTTCGCTGGCGGGCTAGACAGGCTTTTGTTAAATTACTTGCTCTCAAAGATATGCTTGCGGTACTTAGTTATTTCTACAATAATAATATCCAGTCTGCATTCCAACAACCAAGATATTCTTATAACATTAGCTTATGAATAATTAAAGGTTTAATTCACCACAAATTATAGCTACAATATAAACGAAAGTGCTACTAAAATACTGTAGAAGTGATAATATTATGACTTCCATTGACTTTCATTTGATCTACGATATGGTGATCTATCTTAGTCACGTCGAATTTAAGTTGCAAGGGCAGATAGTAACAACTTATAACTAAACTATTGGAAAAAGTATTATTTCTTAAAGTTTATTAAGTAATTGACAGTGAAATCTTGGTCGTTCGTCTATGTAACTTTGACATTTTATTTTATTGTATAAAATACACGTTTGAAACTAAGATATTGAATCGAAAACAATCTAATTTTGCTTACGTTGATTGGTTTTTATTGAGTTTTTTCTTATTAGAGTTCTGTTCTCAATAGCCAAGGGAATACTTTTTTTGGCAGCGGGCTATAGTCACACCCTGTTAAATACGTCATTTGTAACAAAAGAAATGGCGCGCGACCACATAGACCCGCCTTGCAAGTATCTAACAACCCCGTCCGAGTGGGCCACCGGAATAAGGTCTTTCTCTTCATTGGCCCGCCCGGTGGTTAACTCTCACGGGTATCTTCTCGAGTCGACGCCCGGATAGCTTAATCTACGTCACGCCATAGGGGTGTCGTTCTCACTGCAGTAAATACATTGTGCGTACACCTTTATATCTATGCATTTCTATAGCCGCTATAAAAACAATTAATAGAATTTAAATAAAATAAATTTAAAAAGTATATACCTACTGAAAACATTAAATATATTTGTTATTTATTTTTTAATTGCTCTTACAAACATATTTAAAGAGTTCTTATTAAATTTTAGAATGATACGGAACCACTTTAAAGCCACTCCGCATCAAAATTACTGGATTTTGAATGAACTAGTTTTTAATGATTTCATTTTTTTTTATTTTAGTATAATACATCAATTTCAATTCACAATAAACTAAAATTGATATCGAGGCAAAAATAAATATTTGTAGTAACTAAAAATATGCGTATCTCGATAAATCCCAACAGAGTAGAAGGAAATCAATTGATAAGATTAGAATACATAGCATTCCCCAGTAGACGATACATTTTCATTTGCTTGTCACATCTAGATTCTGTGATTCGACCAAATCAGAAAACAATTCAAAGAAATCTGACTTTCATTTGTAGAAATTGATTCAAATTGATTTTATCTATTAATATAATGCAAAGTTATTTGTAAGTCAAATACAGTAACAATTCAGCTAAAATATTTTAGAGGTGAATCCTTATTTTATATGAGACTAGCTTCTGCCCGTGGCTTAGCCCGCGTAAAAGGTTACTTTCCTAAAGATTTTCATCCCCTATTTTTATTTTACCCCTTAAGGGTATTTTTTTTACTAAATTTTAATGTCATATTTATTTATATCTAATCAATAAGCCTAAAAATAAGTTTCAAGCTTCTGGCTTTAAAAATGACGATACTTCCTTACAACTTTTCATCCCCATTTGCAACCCTTACTTTGCATCAAAAAGTAGTCTATGTTCTTTATCAGGCTCTAGACCATCCGTGTACCAAATTACGTTTAGATCGGTTCAGTAGTTTTGCCGTGAAAGAGTGACAGACAGAGTTACTTTCGCATTTGTAATATTAGTAAGGATTTTATGAAAGCAATTATTATTATAAAGTTTTTGCGATAACCAATAACCGTAGTAAAATAAGTATTCAATTTAATTAATTAAATTAGTTATTCACCATATTGAATTTTATTTGTATGTTCTGTTTGAATATAATTCAAATAAATTTATTTTTAGCTTAAATTTTAGCTAAAATTAATAAACTAGTTAAATAAAAGGAACATTTAAAATTGTAAGAGCGTATAAAAATTAAAAGTCTTATGGCATCTACGTATTGGTTACCAGACATTTGAATATCTTAATCTTCTTAATATATATAAATTACGTGTCACGTTGTTTGTCCGCGATGGACTTCTAAAGTACTTAACCGATTTTAATCAAATTTGCACAGCATGTGTAGTTTGATCAAACTTAAAAGATAGGATAGCTTCCATCGCAATTTATAGTCGCAATATTATCTTATTGCAAATTATTTGTCTATTATTTGACAGTCACAATTATCTGTTATCTCCAAACGATTCTAACAGATGGCAGTATCTGTTGATTGGATTGAATAAGTATTTAATAGATGGCACTAAGTTAAACGTACAAACGTTTCATATAAGCTACAATTTATTAGTATAACCACCACGTGTTACTGAGGCTACCTTAGCCACAGCAACGCGTGGCCAGGTCTACTAGTATTATATAAAATTGATAGCATGGAACTACTTCATCTGACATCTGACTTTTTTTTTGCAGGTTATGGTCTGGACATACGCCGTCCATTCCATCTGGGATAACGAAAGGGCGGCGCGTGGCTCCATAACCCACGATATTCTGTCCACATCGCCATTAGGGTAGCTATTGGTACCGAATCTTTGACATCCATGGCCAGCTCGGTGGTTTACCCTTTCGGGTATCATCCTTTGTCAATGTCCCGGCTCGCTGCTAGGGCGTCGCCCTCACGCGGTCAGCCTCTCAGCGGGTGACGGACTATTCCCCGAGCTAACATCTGGCTGACATTGTTTATTCATTACAAATTATTTATTTTAGTTTTAGTCGAATGACTTCATCTAAGATATTTTTTATGAACTTAAATATTTTTTTGTTTCTTCAGGGTGTATATTTAAGGAGAAAGTATAGAATTAATTTGTTTTGCCAGAATATTATATATACATATATGTAAGGCAATAAAAACATATATTATATAACTCTAGACATTATATAAACATTACATAACTACAAGAAAACGCTTTTAAGATATTGTTACAGTATATTTTTGTGACTCTATATGTTTGCCAAAAACTAGGTAAGTTATTATTAAAAATTAAAACAAACAATTTTCCGTGTGGTGACGGAGTAAGAATACAGTTCACCACCCCCTGTCTTACCTGTGGGTATCGTAAAAGTCGATTAAGGGATATAATATGCATATATCATCTGTTCAGGAGAAGGAAAACTTGATGTAAAACCCTATACCAACACGTCTGACCAGCGCTGTATAGTAGGTCAATTTCCCTCGCATTATGGAGGAGGTCCATGCCCAACAGTGAGACATATGTGGGCTGAGATTATGATGATGATGGAAACAAAGAAAAGGCATTGCTTTCTTTAAATTTTATTTAAAAAACAAATGCATTTTTTTATCATTATGCTGCTTAATTACCTTGAAAATTTATACTGTATTATTATATTTTTTTTTGACAACAGGCTATGGTTTCATCACTCTTCGTCCAAATTATCCAGGGCGGCCGAAGAGAGAGCGCAGATCTCCATAACCACTTTGCTTTTCTATTGTCATTTACATAGACCATCGACACCATAGCCTGGTTTTAATTGATATTATAAGTATACCTAAAGCACGAGAATAATAAAAAAAATATTAATAGAATGTTATTAAGTATATTGTAAGCACAGTTAGTTCTTATTATACTTACAATAAATGAAAAAAAAATGTCTTGAGTCTCATCATGTCATAAATCTAGTTATTAAAGAATTAGAACACGATGGTTTATTATATTTTTTTTTATTGAATCAACACAAAACAATTTTATATTGTTAACGAAACGAAAACAAACAAATAAATCTTCTTTATCTTTAGTTTATTACACCATTAATTGACTTTTGTATTTAACCCTCCATTCAGTTAGTCTTGATGTTATACTAAATGTAATTATTAGATTCTTTCACACGTACACATTTTACTGCAACAATCAGATAGAACGTGAGATAAATAGTATACGGTGTTTGCAGTGAAAACTACAGAAACATTAGATTTATTACTTTTTTAATGTTATAAACTAAACTACAGAAAATTAGGTTTATTACTTTTTAAGGTGCCGTACCTCAAAAGGAAAAAGCGGAACCCTAATTGAATCACTTTGTTGTCCGTCTGTCTGTCTATCTGTCACGACCCTTTTTCTCAATAACGTGGGAAGGTATCAACTCAGGTCTACTGTCCCTTAGAGCTGTGAAAAAATCAAACTTCTAAGCCAACGTAATCCAAAGATACAGCCATTTATGCTGCAAAGTTTCGACACTCGCAAAGGAATCAAAAACTCCACTGAACTTAGAGTCTTGAAATTTGGTACGCAGCAACGTCTTTTGGCATAGATAAATGAATAATTTCGAAAACCTTAAATTTTATTTACATCACATAATATTTTCTTTTTTCATAGATACGTAGTGCGAGTTGAGCTCCAACTCGCACTTGGTCGATTTTTTTAATGGTTAACATTTATCCACCAGCCATCTCCACGTCCATATAATGTAAAATTAAACGAACAAACAATGCCATGTTTCTAATATATCAGTTACTGTGGTCATGAACTGAGAATGTGTCATCAATTCTTTATTTCCGAGGGTTGTAAGTGATGGTTAAGCGTGGCAACAGAAAATACAGTGATTTGAAGGAAGTTTCGAAATGAAACTTTATATTTACGGATGTGGTCAGATTGGTACAGTAGAATAATTCCCATCTCATCGTGCAGAGCGCTAATGTCCAACAATGAGATATTCTCATCATTATTAGCTCTTATCCCAATTACTTGGGGTCGCCGTAATTTCTTCTGTTCTTTTATCGCACATATTATAAAATTTTTGGCATTAGTTTTATGAATAACCGCCTGCTTGACCTCAACCAAACTTGAAATTGGTAATTGTTGACCAGAAGGCATTAGATGGAGTTGGCGTAGATAAAGTTCTTAGTTATCATATACAACACCCAGAAGCAGTGTAAGGATTGTAAGTATTCGTAACCACCACACAGAAAACTAAACTACTAATATAATTCACAACAACAAAATTCATCATCTTCATTCCATCCATCCATTCATCCATAAGCCCGTAAAAGTCCACTGTTGGACATAGGCCTCCCCACAAGAATGCCATTTGCAACGGTCCTGTGCCACCTGCATCCAACGGTTTCCTGCGACCTTGATAATGTCAACCCAGTCCTACGCTGCGTCGTCTGATTCCTGGTCGCCACTTGAGAACCTTTCTTTCCCAACGGTTGTCGGTTCGTCGAGCGATGTGGCCTGCCCATTGCCACTTTAACGTGCTACTTCTTTGGACTATGTCGGTTACACCCGTTCTTCTACGGATTTCCGTATTCCGGATTTTATCACGTAGAGAAATACCGAGACATACTCCCTCCATAGCACGCGGAGCGACTTTGAGCCTTTTTATGAGCTCAACATTTAGAGACCAGGTTTCAGTGCTGTAAGTCATCGCTGGAAACACACACTGGTTATAAACCTTTGTTTTCGGACACTGCGGAATATTAGACGAGAAGATCCTCCTAAGTTTCCCGAACGCTGCCGTGCCGAGTTGGATTCGTCGGCTAACCTCTTTTACGTAATTGGATCTACCTACTTGGACTCTTTATCCTAGGAAAACATAGTGATCGACAATTTCGAGAATCGCATTCCCAACCAGGACCGGTACAGAAATGACATGGGCATTAGACACGATTTTCGTCTTGTCCATGTTCATTTGCAGCCCTACTAGTTGGGAGACCTTGCTGAGGTAATTTAGCATGGTGCCAAGGTCCTACAGGGATTCTGCCATGACTACGATATGATCTGCGAATCGAAGGTGAGTGATGTATTCGCCGTTGATGTTGATGTCGAGTCCGCTCCAGTTTAAGAGCTTGAAGACATCTTCCAGTGCAGTGGTGAACAGTTTCGGAGAGATAACCTCTCCCTGTCTCACGCCTTTCTGCAACTGGATCGGTTTGGTACTTTTATCCCGGATGCGGACCGACATAGTAGCGTTTTTATATAAACACTTCAGTAATTCGATATATCGATAGCCAATTTGGCACCTCTGAAGGGACTGCAGCACTAACTCAGCTCATATATTTCATTATCTCAGCTCATATATATCCCACTGTTGAGCTCAAGTTACCTCCAAACTAAGAGGAAAATTGACCTATTACATCACCCTGGTCAGACGTATTGGTATAGGGTTTCATTTCGAGTTTTTCTTCTCTTAGATAAATGTTGTATATATATATATATATATATATATATATATATCATATATATATATATATATATCATATATATATATATATATATATATATATATATATATATATATATATATATATATATATATATCATCTTATCCCTAGTCGTCTTTTACGATCACCCACCCGTAAGATATACGTATAGATATATATATATACTCTTACCGGTATAATGGATAACAAAATTATGCAATACAATTATTCGGTCTCCAAAAACATTATCATCACATAATATAACCTTGTTGTCTTAATATATAAGAAACGGGGCTATTTTCAAGGTTAACTTATACATATAAACATATATATATATATATATATATATAAGCAAATAATAAATTGAATGGCTGGTAAACTATCGGTAAATGTCTCGACCAGATTGGTCTTATAAAGATAGTCTGTCCGGGAGAGATAACATCTCTCTGTAAATAATTTTATTCAACTCAAGTTTGACGAGAGTCTAGTTATCATATATATTATGAACGATATTAACATTATTTTAGTACTATTTCGTTTTCGGGTGGAGTAATGGCTATATTTTTGATCTATAAGCCTATCTACGTAACTTTTTGGTTGTAGGTCTCCCTAATGATTGAAATTATTTAATTTCTGTTACCAAGGTAGTTATGGATTATTTTATAATTCAGTAAAATAATTAAAATGTGTGGATTGACTTTGTGAGAGATTGGTATCTCGACTAGTATCAACCTGTCTCTTAAAATATGTATTCTCACCGCTATAGATATGTATCTATTTATTTATTCAATTATTTATTTATTTATTCATTTTAGGACGGCTAGTAATTGATACATTGTAGATATTAAAATATAAATATAACATAAAATTAAACTAAATACTGAATTCTTAAGCTATCACAGCGTGCACAGAAATGGCAACAAATTACGGAAACAAACTATAAAAAAAGAAAGAAACAAAATAAATCCTGATTCTTCATTATAAAAAAAAGAAAAAAGAAGAAAGAAAAAAAGAAAGAAAGAAAAAAAGAAAGTTGAAATGGTTAATATATTTGAAAGAGTTAAATGGAATTCAGTGATGACAACATTCTCTTTTTATATTTATGAAGTGAATCATTAAAGAGATCCACTTCACTTCCAATTGAATTGAACGTTGTTGATATTCTAGAAGTTAGTGCATATTGTTTTAAATTATAAAAAAAAAAAAAATAAAATAAATATATATATATATATATATATATATATATATATATATATATATATATATATATAAATTGTAAATTAAATTGTATTATTGTAAATTAATTGTAAATTAAATTATCGTAACGACGACGTAAGAGAGCGAGTAGGTATGAAAGAGAGTATTGGTGTAAAGATGCGAAAGGGAATGCTCCGATGGTTCGGACATGTGGAAAGAATGCCGAACGAACGTCTGGTTAAGAAGATATACAATGCGAAAGTGGAAGGATGTAGGTACCGAGGGAGACCGAGACTAACCTACCTAGACCAGATCGGTCAGGTACTGAAGGAAGGTGGAGTCAAGAGTCTCCGAAACCGGCGAGCGTGTATGAAGAGAATTATGAATGTTGGGGAAGCGAGTGAAGTATGCAGAGATAGAGTTCTCTGGCACTCTGTTCTCTCTGCCTACTCTGCAAGGGATATGGCGTGATGATATGTATGTATGTATAAATTGTAAATTATAAATGTATATTATAAATAAGCGGTAAATAGTGAAAAATGAAGGATAAAATATCACCCTATGTGGATTGCAGATGCTAGTCGGTGTTATAATTTTTCCAGGAGAATGCTGTAGTATGGTGACGAGTGGTCTACTATGACCATGGTTGCAGAGTATTCGAAACTTCGGGTTATTGAAAAAACACTATTAATACAGTTATTTTTATCACTGAAATGAAATTCGAAACGAAAAACACTTAGTACATAATTCTGTCTCAATAAAATAAACATATTTCCGAGGCATTACAATACTCATAGTAAAATTTTGTATTAAGATTGTCATGAAAATTATTTAACAGACGCAACTATGTAAAAAGATAACATTTTCATTTCAGCCATCTTTTATAAAACTACTTTTTCGTCTTGAAATATGTAATCATAGATATTTTTTTTTACACAGAGGCCGATGAAGATAACAGAAACAAATCCCTGTAGGAAACAGCTATCTATGTATCATAACAGCAATTCTTCATTCCCAAGAGAGACTGAAATCTGTAAGAACTATATATGTATGTACATATTTTGACCGTCAAATAGGATGTGTATTGATATCCCGAGAGGCTGTCGCATATTTTTGATAGAATAGAATAATAATAACATTATCAGAAAATAAGATGAATTTGAAAAATAGTGTTAAGTTGTAGTTTATACCGTCTTAATTGTTATGTTATCATCATCATCATCTCAGCTCATATATGTCCCACTGTTGGGCTCGAGCCTCCTCCATAATGGGAGTGTAATTGACCTAGTATACCACGCTGGTCAGACGTGTTGGTATAGGGTTTTGTTTCGAGTTTTCCTTCTCTTGCATAGATGTTATATGCATTTTATATCCGTTAGTCATTTCTTACGATCACGCACGAGTAAGATAGGGGCAGTGAATTGTATTCTTATTCCGTCACCACACGGAAATTGTTTTGTTAAAGATCCATGAATATGAAATACCGTTATTAAAATTGTATTTGTAAGTCTAATGACATATGTTCGCAGCCGGCATGGCAGTGAACATAAGTACACAAGCAAGTACTTTACAATGTGAGCCGTGTAATCTGCGATTGCGGCTAGTTGGTGATACTAGCCTTGACTCTTATTACTATAATATAAATGTGACGATATATAAGTGTAGTTAAGCGTGTTGTTATACTTGGCTAACCTGTGAAGGTTAATCCGTTTTGTTTTGGCGGCGGCCTGCGGTATATTTACACCCTGTTAATTCGTCCGGGGTGACGAACGGGCGGACGAACGATAGAACAAGCGGCGCGTGATCCCGTAGACTCGTCCAACAACGTACCTCAATAGGTACTAAGACACGGCGTCGATACGCCGTGTCTTTGTCTTCGGTGGCCCACCTGGCGGTCTACCCTCGCGGGTATCCTATCGAGTCTATGCCCCGGCAGCTTTCGCCATTGGAGCGTCGTCCTCATGCGCTGGTCTTACTCCGGGCGACCCGACTAATCCCAGGTCCGGTCACCTGATGCCTGGACCAGGGTAGCATTAGGCGTAGGTACTCGCATTTGCGTCAATCGATGCGCTGGCAAGGGAGCGTGTCGCCGTAAAAGAGTTCCCCACGGACCCACCCCGCCACCTTCTTCTACAAAATGACCGTCTCGTAGAAGGCTGCGACCGCATCCCATTTTCACACTGTCGATCATCGCTTTCACGACGACCGGCAGCGTCAGGTTGGCACGGATGGTTGCAACAAGTTCATGACGTTACTCTGCTCAGATCACGCAGACTTTGAGCGTATACCGGGCCCTTTCCTCTCTGTCTGCAACCGCACTGTTAGCAGGACAGAGTTGTCTCCTTCCTTGCGACTGTGTACAAGTACTTGCCAAAACATACATTACCCGACAAGACCTGTACCAGCCGGAGAGTGATGGTGCTGCCGCTCCATCCATTATGAAGGTTAATCCTTGAGAAAAAAGTAATCTAAATATAAATCGTTTTAAATTCTTGTCTATTTATATACGTTAAACGAAAAAAAAAGAGTTATAATATTCCGCTAGCGTAAATACCGACAAATGTTTTCCAAAATCGTGAAATTACACTGTATTAGTGTAGCTTTATTTAACAAGAAATCTCAGAAACGCCACAAATAAACAAATAGCTGGGATACAAATAATGACAAATTGCTTCCACCAATATAATTAAGCAACCGATTTTCCTCTATTGACTGTTGTGATTTCCGCGAATAGAAACAATGTTTTTTGTTCGTTTATCCACAAAAACGGGTAAGAGAATACAAAAGGGAAATGTGGAAATAATATAATTGTTTTGGAATGAATTCATAGGGCATTGTTACACACATTGCAACAATTTTTTTTGGCTTCTAAATAAATGATTTTTATATGCAATGAACACCACACATACCAATTTCAGTATTTTATTCTACATACATACATACATATCATTACGCCATAATCCCTTGCAGGGTAGGCAGAGAGAACAGAGTACCAGAGGACTCTATCTCTGCATACTTCACTCGCTTCCTCAACATTCATAATTCTCTTCATACACGCTTGCCGGTTTCGGAGACTCTTGACTCCACCTTCCTTCAGTACATGACTGATCTGGTCTAGGTAGGTTAGTCTCGGTCTCCCTCGGTACCTACATTCTTCCACTTTCGCATTGTATATCTTCTTAACCAGACGTTCGTTCGGCATTCTTTCTACATGTCTGAACCATCGGAGCATTCCCTTTCGCATCTTTACACCAATACTCTCTTTCATACCTACTCGCTCTCTTACGTCGTCGTTACGAATGCGGTCGGTCAGCCTAACTCCACAGATTTTCCGCAGAGATCGTATTTCGACCGCATTAATTTTACTTTCATACTCTTTCCTGCTTACCCAACTCTCGCTTCCATACAGTAATGTTGGGACAAGCACTGCGTTATGTATTGCTACACGTGCCTTCTGGCTGAGGTGGTGGCTGCCGAGAAGTTGCCCCAACGCTCCGTTCACTCTATTGCCCGCATTCACTCTTCGCTCTATATCAGTGGTGTACCTTCCATCTCGGCTAAATCCACATCCAAGATATACAAATTCATCCACTTGCTCTAGTACATCATTACCTATTGTTACTCTTACATCTGTTCTGGTTTCATCTCTTTCAAAGACCATTATTTTGGTTTTGCTCACATTCACGCGTAGACCCCTTTTCTTACAATCTTCTGTCATTGTGTCGACTAGGGTCTGCAGGTCAGTCGCTGACTGTGCCAGCAGGACTGCATCATCTGCATAAAGCAGCGCAGTGACCACTGAGTCGCCCATCTGGACTCCCACATTCATATCGTTCAACCTTTGGAGACATTTATCCAGATATATGATAAACAGCCTGGCTGACAGAACGCACCCCTGCTTAACGCCGATATTGACGTCAAACCAAGGCAATATTCCATTATCCAGCCGCAAACAGGCTCTACAGCCCATGTAACTGGACTGCACAGCCAGTAGCAGTTTATCGTTAATACCATACTCCGGTAAAATGTCCCAAAGTTCCTTTCGTACAACCGTGTCAAATGCTCTCTCCAGATCTACAAAACTGCAGAAAACCCTCTGACCTAGAGCCAGATGCTTCTCCACAATGTTGCGCAGAGAGAACACTTGATCCATGCATCCCCTTCCACTCCTGAAACCTCCTTGTGTCTCACACAGTAAACCATCGGACACCATCCTCATTCTCCTTTCAATAATTTTACCATACACTTTTGCTGCCGAACTGGTCAAGCTTATGGCTCTGTAATTTGCGCAGTCATAACGTGAACCCTTGTTTTTAAACAAAGGCACGATGACTGCGCTATTCCAGTCCCCGGGAACCATTCCCGAGCTCCAACATAAATTGAGGAGCAACAGGAATGCCTTCCAGACACAGGAGCCACCAAGCTTGATCATCTCGGCAGACACCATATCAATGCCCGCTGCCTTACCATTTTAGAAACTTCTTATCGCCCATTCAACTTCATCCATACTGATGCCATCGTAGGACGCCGCTGTCGAATGTTGTTCTACTAAACCACATGCGACACCGGCGTCAACCGTAGCATCCGCATACATATCGCCAAAATATTCACTCCATCGGCTTAACACGTCTTGTGTTTGTGTAAGAATGTCTCCACCTTTAGACCTTATTTTATTCATTCTGAAGGCTGACCAACCAGCCCGAGACTTATTCACCTCCCTCCAAAAGAGTTTGGTGTTACTCTCGAAGTTTTTAGTCAGCCTATCTTCTGCACTCATACTTGCTCTATCACGTTTCTCTTTCACTAAGGCCTTGGTGTCATTCTTACATTGCTGATATATTTCTTTCTTCTGTTCAGTCATACTGTCATTCAGATTCAAAGAAGAGACATAGTCCAGCCACGCTTTCTTCTTTTGTTCTACGGAAGCTGCCACTTCCGCATCCCACCATGCATCTCCATTTGTTTTTCTATACTTCTTTGAGCTTCCACATACTTCTTTCGCTGTATCTACCATACTCTCTTTCAATACTCTCCAACATTCTTCAATGTCCGATTGCGGCTGGCTTGCCATCGTCAGCCGTTCTCGGACACCCTCTACATACTTTTCTTTTACACACTCTTCTTGCAACCTTTCAACCTTTATTCTTTCAAGCCCTCCGAAGTGGACACGCTCTCGCCAGTGCCTCCACTTTCTGAACAGACCACTAAATCTCGCAATAACGAGATAGTGGTCCGTATCCACTGTGGGGCCCCTGTAGGCTCTTGCGTCCAATATTTTGCTTCGGAGGCGACTGTCTAGCAAAATTAAATCTATTATACTTTTCTGTTCATTCCTTCTCCATGTATACATATGGATGTCCTTATGTTGGAAAAATGTGTTTGACACAATAAGGTTTCTCTCCATGCATACATCCGCTATGAGCCTACCTGCGTCGTTCACTCTCTTATCAGCAAATGGACCAAGTACGTCCTCATAGTCGGGACGCTTGATCCCCACCCATCCGTTCAAATCTCCGCATACGATCACGCGTTCACTGGTTTCTGCCATATCCAGAACTTCCCTAACATTGTTCCAAAACTTCTCTAGGTCTGATGCCACCGAGGATCCTACGGGAGCATATGCTACAACCATGAATACCTTGGTGACACCTAGTTTTATACGGACCCAAAGTAGTTTATTCTATTTGTATTATACCTTAATTAAGCTGTGTGGCAGAGGCTACGAATACTACTAACCCTTACTTTGCTCGTGGATGACGTAAAAGACGACTTAGAGTCTTATATCGACCCGAGCCAACTCAATTTGATGCCGTTTGGTCAACAATTACATTCCCAAAGAGAGTTGACGTCTGGCAGGCGGCCGGTCATAAAACTAATGCCAATAACTTTTACAGAATGTACTGTAAAAGAAGAGTACATAGTGTATGGACCTGAAGTAATTGTGATAAGAGTAGGAGAATGATGATGATTCTTTTTGTCTTATAATTCTAGATCAGTTTAGGAAAAAATAGGAACGCGAAAAATTAAAAATCTTATTCAGTTTTTCATGATAATTAACAATTTGAATTAAATTCATTGAATCATAGTGAAGTTGACTGCACCATATAAATTAGGAATATTAGCATATACATAAATATTAGGAAGTGCTGTAGTTTTTTTATCAGTTCATGTTTTGTATGTCAATGAACGTTAAAATTGAGACTCATAATGTCTTTTTTTGTCATATTTATTTATTTATACTTAATTTGGAAACTTTTATTTATTTGCTTATTTAATAAACTCCTTTGTTTGTTGCTATATTTATATCACTTAATTATGTTACTGCAATCATGAAGTTTTGGGTTCGTATCCCGAGTCGGGTAAAATCTGGCATTAGTTATTTTTAGAAATATTGTCGACTTCCAAAGATTTAATCACTTAATTATGAATATTTAATTTGAAGTTACAGATTGCGCACTAGTAATGACAAGAGCCTCCCACCATATTACCTGAAACTGAAAATTGTGTGAGCGATCTCTGCTTACAATTTGCATAAAAGCGATAAAGAAAAGAAACTAAAGTTGTGAAAAGATCTAAAGTTGTGAGACAAGAGAAGAATTTTTTTTTTTTTTTACAGACACCTCTCTGCACTAAGGAAAATAATCCTTGTATCGCGGGGGACTTTACAAACATGCAATTAACGCAGACAAATTACACCCAGACTCAGAACAATACTTTGTGGATCGCACAAAGTATTGTCCTGCGTGGGAAGCGAACCCACGGCACTGGCATGGAAGGTCGGTATCTTAACCACTACGCCATCTGTGCAGTCAAGACTGTAACTTATATAAAATTCACATTATATTAACAAATTGCAAAGCTGTTTTTATTATGAAAGTTACTCTTTAGTTATGAGCTAATTAGCATAAAAAATATATATTTTACTTGCAGTTCGTAAGTAAACTTAGCACCATAATGCAGAAACCCTTTTTTTTTAAATACCCGAACGCACTGTGCATTCGGGTATTTTTAAAAAAAAGGGTCCTTTCAAATAATGACTTTAGTAAATTATTAATTGTAGTTGTTATAGTTACAGATGCAAGTTACAAATGTAACTTACAGGTGTAACAGCTAAGTAGCAAGTGGTGCTATTTCGATGATAGTTACATTTTTACAAATATTTTTATATATTAGCCAAAAATATGTTACCACAAATTTTCAGCCTCCCGCTGTGAAAGTTTTGGAATTTAACATGATTTTAATTTTTTTTTTTTGATAAATGATTTATGTTATAACATTTTAATAGATTTAATAATATAATAGATAACTAATAAACTATCATCATCATCACGGCTCATATACATCCCACTGCTGGGCTCGGGCCTCCTCCGTAATGGGAGAGAAATTAACCTACTGTACCGCGCTGGTCAGACGTGTTGGTATAGTATTTTGTTTCGAGTTTTTCTTATCTTGCACAGACGCTACATGCACTCCATATCCCTTAGTCGTTTCGTAAGATCACCCACAGTCAAGATATGGGGTGGTGAATTGTATTCTTACTCCGTCACCACACGAATAATAAAGTATACAATAGTAGAATGCTAATCGGGTAATCTCAATTAGAAACAATTTAGTATATTACTTTTATTTGATCGTCATCATCTTGCTACTATGCTAATTCCTTGGTATTGACTCAATCTGCATTCTTCTTCCATTGTTATTATCATCATCATCTCAGCTCATATGTCCTACTCCTGGGCTCGAAGATTATGGAAAATGGTAGAGAAAATGACCCACTATACCACGCTCGTCAGACGTATTAGTTGGTATATGTTTTCTATAGAGTACATAAATTTTGGCAATAATTTTGTAACCGGTTGCCTACCTGACGTCAAGCTTTCTTGGGAATGTAATTATTAACCAAACTGTATCTATTGGAGTCGGCCCATGTCAATTTAAAGCTCTTAAGCGTGTTTTAGGACACCCACGAGCAATATAAGGGTTGGTAGTATTATTCGTAGCCGTTACCAAACAGCATTCTTTTATACATATTTATTGATTCATTTCTTACATTGTATTTATTATCTTTAAAATACTTTTTATTTATACGTACATAGATTTATTTTGAGTATTACTTAGTATATTCCTTATTTTTTAGTGATAAAATACATATATTATACTTAAGGAGACAGAGTAAGATGAAATGGCCATAATCCTTTCCTAAGGGTATATAACCAGATAATATCACTGTTAAAGAAGAAAAAGTTGGCCTATAAAATCAATCAACGCAGCATGGTGTTACTATTAGTTTAATTGCCGTTATATATAGGAGGGGCATTTGCCCAATAGTAAGACGTATATGGTCTACAAAGAAGAGCTAATCGGATATAATTAATCTTTTTTTTTGTTTTTTAAATTCTTATGGTGGCAAACGAGCAAGCAACACTTGATGGTAAGTGTTACTGCTGCCTATGGATCTTTGCAATACCAAAAGTACAGCTAGGCTCCTGCCTGCTAATACAAACCTCAAACCCATCCAGCTGGATTTCCGGCTCTCTCGCTCACCGAACGAAGCGCAATAGCACATGGCCATTACTCACACGTTGGTCTTTTGCAAGAGTGTAGTACTACCCCGGATGGACCGGTCCGCGACTGTAGACAGAAAACTGTTAATAGCGTGGTCCTATCTCTAAAATATCTAAATATAATTCGACAGTAATTTCTGATGTTTACGCAAGTAATACGCGTTTTGTAATAAAACTATTTTTACGCATTTCATCGTGTTTATATTTGATTTTTAATTTGCCAATGTTTTGAATACTTTGTAGTGTTTATGGTCAGGGGAGGATTCAGATATCTCACGTCCTACAAGTCATCGTTATTATAGATATATTTTTATCTACCCGGTACAGTATGTAAATAATCAAATATAAGTACTATAAAATCTGTAAGAATATTCTTATTTTAAATAATTTCTAATTTATTTCTAATTTAAGCAAAAGTGAAAACCACCACAAATACTCCCAACTAGCTGCCAATATGTAAAAATAATACTTGTAAAGTTCTTACTTATATACTTGTATGCGTATCTGAATAATAAGGTAACATTTTTATTTACCAAAATAGAAAAGTCTCATATTCCACACCGATAAGAATAATTTAAATACTTAATATTTTTGCTCCTTACATTAGCATACCCTCGGAAAAATGTTACCACGTTAGTAACAAAATGTGAAATTTACGCCTAACATGACCACTTTATTCGGTAATATAACTCTCGTAGCAGGACTGCAGTCAGTGTAGCGTTAATGCTTTCGGGTGCGGACGTCTACGCCGTAGACGGGCTACGCGCGTAGAAACGAAAATCGTACGCTACGAATTTTTATTTAAAACTATTAAACCTTAACTTAATTTTTGTGCTATTTAAATTATGTGTTAGAATAATTATAGCATGAGTGTTAATATCTCGAAAATAATTATCTATTAAACGTAAGTATTAAATTTATTAAAGTTTTTTGAATTTAAAATTATATTCGTTTGAGATTATATTACGGATAAATGCTAATATATATTTGTATAATAAAGTGATTTTAATTTAATATTAATTACAACACTATGTTCACAGTTATAGTACTTAATCTGTTCACATATTTCGTCAAAAACTCTTGTAAAAATTATTAACAGCTCATATTTATATTGCAGACATTACAATATATAAAAGTATTAATATTAAATTCATACAACAAATTCATAACGTTTTAATTAAAAATTGAGTATGCAAAAAAAAAAATATTTTCAATAATTATACTAAAATTATAATTATGATTGGATGGAAATATGGATATAAAATAAACGGATATGATGAGTACACAGCACACCTGAAGATAAGTGTTATTTCCTGGACCTTTGCAATACCAGCGGTATAGCTAAGTCACTGCCTACCGATGAAATACCCAAATCTACCCAGAAAGTTGAGATTACCGTCTTTTTAGAAATGTTTTAGAAATACGAATATTTATCTGTTACCTTTGTGCGTTATCATTATATGTTTATCTTGCCACGCTAATATATAGCTATGGTAATCCATAAGGCTGGCATTATATCGTATTTTCTTTAGTCGACGTATACGAACACGAGCTTCTTTTATAATAAATAGAAAAATAATTTATTCATCGTTATCATTCTCCTACTCTTATACTAATTACTTGGGGTCGATACAATATTTACTCTTCTTTCATAGTACATATTGTAGAAGTTATTGGCAATAGTTTTATGACCGGCCGCCTGCCAGACGTCAACCCTCCTTGGGAATATAATAGTTGATCAAACGGTATCAGATGGAGTTGGCCAAGGTCGATAAAAGGCTCTTAGTCGTCTTTTACGACATCCACGAGCAAAGTAATGGTTGGTAGTTTTCGTAACCGCTACCACACAACATAATTTATTATAACAAGATAATCAGAAATACTCGTCTTATAATCTTTTATTTCAGAATTTTATAGTTATCTTATAGTTGTTTTCACTGACGTACCTTAAAATTTCGGTATCACCTAAGGTGATGATATATTTAATTAAAGTTCCATGTCAAATATGTAACATTATATATAAAATTTAAATATGTTTCAACTTCAATTAATATCAAAAATTGATTAATTCCAATCATCATTCATCATCATTCTCCTGCTCTTATCTCAATTACTCGGGGTCGATGCAATATGTAAACATACATATTGCAGAAGTTTTATGAACGCCTGCCTGATATTAACCTTCCTTGTGAATGTAATTGTTGAGCATATGACATCAGGTGGAATTGGCCCAGGTCGATATAAAGCTCTTAGCTGTCTTTTTCTAGGAGCAAAGTAAGAGTTGGTAGTATTCATAGTCGTTACCACACAGGATAATTTCAATTTCAATCTAAATATTAATTTCAATATAAATAGAATAAAGATTTTATTATCGTTAATGTAATTCATCATCTATAATCTTAGGTTTGACTTAAAATTATGGGTTCATTGGTGATAACTGGCATTAGTTGTTTTTTTTTATAATACTTGCGTAAAAGTAAGGTGCTGCGATTTGAGTTATATTCCTATATTTTATCCATTTTATATTCAAATTTCCGACTTATTTGCCATATATGCTCACAGTCATTTTATAGTGTATAAACCTATGTAAGTATAAGATATATAAACGAAAGAAAATAAAAAAGGTGCCAGCACTTGTTATGTTAAAAGTTATAAACATTTTTATATTCTTGGAAATTTTCATATTTAAAATATTAGTAGAACTAGTTGAAAATGCAAGTACCGTGGGTTTTCTTAGGTACCAACGTTATTTTCATTCTTGTTATTACTAAGTAATGAGTAATAAGTGGCCATGAATAGGTACACAGAGGAATAAATCAACGTGTCAATAATTGTTAAGAATTATTATCACTTTTATCCGTGTGGTGACGGAGTAAGAATACAATTCACCACCCCATATCTTAGGTCTCAGGTTTTTTATTGACAACAAAAAAAAACAAAATCTTGAGTGGCAGATTAGTGTGTCACCTACCCGGTTCATAGATCTTTTTAACGTAAATAACGTTTCTAACGTAACGTGAGGCAGTTAGCTCTTATTCACCAAACAATGCTCAGTAACAATTTTCTGCTATTACTGTTTAGGCATCGAATTTCTACAAGAGTATTATAAATTAGTATTTACTATACTTTGGGGTAGTACCGGACTCAAGCTGGCCCAGTTATGATTTAAAAAAAAACTGTTAGCAGTTTGGCTCTAACAATTTCACATCACTTCCACAATTCGCCATATAAACTTTTCTCCTACCTAAGCGGCTAATGCTGTGGCCGTAAATAGGTAATAGTTCTAAACTTCGAAATTGATGCTGATAATTTCCAGAGAAACTTCTTGATAAGCAAGAAATTTTATACAAACTCTAACAAAACATAGTTTCTGGCTCAACTAAGGCCTTCACGATTGCAGTAACAAAATTATCATTAACTAAGCTCATGTATGTACTTCGCTACTGGGCTTGAGTCTGCTACACAATAGGTGAGAAATATATCTACTATACCTTATTAGTCAGATGGGTTAGTAGAATATTTTACTACGATTTTTTCTTTCTCATGCATAGATCTTATCATCATCATTATCTCAGCTCATATATGTCCTGATGAGTGCTAAAAACTGTTTCTGTGAACTATGAGTGTTGCATTAACCAATGAACAATAGCAGTTTGTTAACGCCATGGAAGATACGTATTTACTTTTTACACAAAAATGAGAACGAATTTAATGAAATGTCCCATGCAGAGACTGACTAATGTTTATATAGAAACGAAGTTACTTTATTTAGAAGGATATTGGTGGACATTTAACGCATCACATCAAGTTGTGTTAGTAAGTCTCACGCTTAAAGTTAAACAAAATGAAATTATTTATTTTACAAACGAATATTATTATTGTCGAAGATTTATATACAAGTTTACAAGGCGATTTTAAGATACATATGTTATTTTAAATGTCAAACACTTCAAATAAATGAAACGTGGTCCCATACATCAATGAATCAGCTAAAGGTTAAATTAGAATTACCTACGTTTAGCGGGCGTTACGAAGACTGGCCTACGTTCCGTGATATGTTTATGTCGCTAATACACAATAATACGTCATTATGTAATATACAAAAGCAGCACTAATTGAATCTAAGCCTTGTCGATGAACCTAAAACGTTTTTGAAACACGTCAACGTTATTGATGATAATTATGAACAAGCATGGAATATACTTACTTCTACTATATACTACGGCAATAAACGAATGATAGTCAATTCTTTACTGCAAAAATGATTTAATAAAAAGGAATAGACTTTAGTGAAGACAATAACGTTTCATGCCACATCGACACAGGAGAAAATAGTTATACCCACAAACAAGTAGTTCAATATCGGCGTTAAGCAGGGGTGCGTTCTGTCAGCCAGGCTGTTTATCATATATCTGGATAAATGTCTCCAAAGGTTGAACGATATGAATGTGGGAGTCCAGATGGGCGACTCAGTGGTCACTGCTCTGCTTTATGCAGATGATGCAGTCCTGCTGGCACAGTCAGCGACTGACCTGCAGACCCTAGTCGACACAATGACAGAAGATTGTAAGAAAAGGGGTCTACGCGTGACTGTGAATAAAACCAAAATAATGGTCTTTGAAAGAGATGAAGCCAGAACAGATGTAAGAGTAACAATAGGTAATGATGTACTAGAGCAAGTGGATGAATTTGTATATCTTGGATGTGGATTTAGCCAAGATGGAAGGTACACCACTGATATAGAGTGAAGAGGGAATGCGGGAAATAAAGTGAACGGAGCGTTGGGGCAACTTCTCGGTAGCCACCACCTCAGCCAGAAGGTACGTGTAGCAATACATAAAGCAGTGCTTCTCCCAACATTACTGTATGGAAGCGAGAGTTGGGTATGTAGAAAAGAGTATGAAAGTAAATAATGCGGTCGAAATGCGATCTCTGCGGCAAATCTGTGGAGTAAGGCTGACCGACCGCATTCGTAACGACGACGTAAGAGAGCGAGTAGGTATGAAAGAGAGTATTGGTGTAAAAATGCGAAAGGGAATGCTGCGATGGTTCGGACATGTGGAAAGAATGCCGAACAAACGTCTGGTTAAGAAGATATACAATGCGAAAGTGGAAGGACGTAGGTACCGGGGGAGACCGAGACTAACCTACCTAGACCAGATCGGTCATGTACTGAAGGAAGGTGGAGTCAAGAGTCTCCGAAACCGGCGAGCGTGTATGAAGAGAATTATGAATGTTGAGGAAGCGGGTGAAGTATGCAAAGATAGAGTTCTCTGGCACTCTGTTCTCTCTGCCTACCCTGCAAGGGATATGACGTGATGATATGTATGTATGATGTTATTATGTTATATTTATTTTGTTATATAATTGAATTACTGTTATTTATGTTGCAAAAATTCATAATTGTAATATTATAGGTATCTGTTAGTTTAAATCATGTTTAAACTAATTCATGGTTAATTCCTATATTATTTAGCCCCATTTGCAATATTTTTATAGGTGTTAAATTATTGAATATTTGTTTTGTTATTGAAGTAAAAGGTATTCATAATAACTTTTGGTGGGCGGCATGTTGAGTATATTAGCCGCCTTTCATAATTATGTCATTTAGTATCAATAAAATCACTACACAGTAAAGACGTGATTATTTTTCTAAGACAAACAAACCTGCAAACCAAAATGAACCTTAACAAATCAACACATATTAAATCCCTTAGTAAAATACCCGCAGGTAAGATAGGGTGTGGTGACTTCTATTCTACTACACCAAATAGAAAAGCAATATTGTACTACCAGGCAGTTAGAATTAGTCTCTAGAATATAAATAAAATACAAAAACACGAAAAGAGTATCCATCTTTAATTCAGGAGTTAATCGTAAATCTTCTTTATCATCCAATCGGTAGAATGGCGTAATGCAGATAATCAAAAAATCTAATAATAAAAATCACAGAAGTAAATTTATTAAGAAGTAAAGCAATAAGGTTGTATGAGTATAACTAGTCAGAGTCAGTTTTTTTTAATAGCCGGTGATGACAAATGAGCAAGCAGCACATCTGATGGTAAATGATACTGCTGCACATGGATCTTAGCAACACAGCCAGGCCGTTGCTAACCTTTTTTTTTATTTTTTTATTGGTGGGCTATGGGTGGGCCTCGCCCCACCAAATCGGTCCGGGGCGACGGAGAAGGCGGCGCGCGACCCCATAGACCCACCGTAAAATCCTCTCTCTTCGCCGTGCGAGCGGACCACCGGTACCCGATCTTTGTCTTCGGTGGTCCGCTCGGCGGTCTACCCTCGCGGGTTCCTCTCGTCGACGCCCCGACAGATTTCGCCGTCGGGGCGTCGCCCTCACGCGGTGGCCTCGCGTCGGGTAACCGGACAATTCCCCGGTCCGATCACCCGAGGCCTGGGTTAGGGCGGCATCAGGCGCAGGTATTCGCGCCTGCGCCGCCCCGGCCGCTGGCGGCGGCCCGGATCGCGGGAGTCCTCCCTGACTCGTTCCGCCGCCTCCTTCTGCGAGATGACAGCCTCGCAGAAGGCGGCGACCGCGTCCCAATCTGACGCTGTCGACCATCGCCCTTGCGACAGCCGGCAGTGACAGGTCGGCACCGATAATAGCGACGAGGTCGCGGCGCTGCCCGTCCCAGCCCGAGCATTCCTCGAGCGTATGTTGCGCCGTGTCCTCGTCACTACTGCAATGATGGCAGCCCGGAGTCCACTCCCTGTACACGACCGTGTGCAGGTATTTCCCGAAGCACCCGTGCCCCGTCAACACCTGCACCAGTCGGAAGGCGAGGACCCCGTGCCGCCGCTCCATCCATTTCATCAATACGGGCCGGAAGGCTTCGACGGTCACGATACCGTGTCTAGGCCTCTCCAGCCGCGTAACCCAACGGGCGATGACGTCTCGGCGGGCGTCCTCGTGCCAGGTGGCTATCTCGCTCAACGATGGGGAGCCACCCTCCTCGCGCACCGAGGTAACCCGCCGGTAGAGGTCGGAGAGCATCTCCGCCTCTAGGTCCCACGGGGGTGTCCCGGCCAATAGGCACGCCGCCTCTGTCGACACCGTGCGGTACCCGCGAATGGCTCTGACCGCCATGGCTCGCTGTGGCCTCCACAGAACCGCCCTAAGCTGGGCGTTCAGAGCCCTCGCCCACACGGGTGCGCCGTACATGGCCATCGAGCGGATGACCCCCGCATACAGCCGTCGGCCCTCGGAACTGGGTCCGCCCACATTCGGCATGAGCCGAGAAAGGGCGGACGCCGCGCCGACCAGCCGGGGAGCAATCTGTCGGAAATGCTCCCGGAACCACCATCGCCCGTCGAGCACCAGACCCAAGTACTTCATATGGGCCTGGATGTTGATCTGGATGGAGTTGACGACTAATGAGGCGCCGGTTGGCAGCCTTACGCGTGGCCTATGGAATAATAGGGCCTCCGTCTTATTTAAGGCCACCCTGAGCCCCAGCGCCTCGATTCGCCTGACCATCTCCTCGGTGCCGAGAGTGGCCAGGCTCGCCGCCTCTTCGAGTGTCCTGCCCCGGGCTGTGACGAGCGTGTCGTCAGCATAGCACACCAAGCTCAGCCCAGGGGGGAGACTCCCTCTCAACGCCCAGTCGTACCCGATGTCCCACAGAGTCGGCCCCAGAACCGACCCCTGTGGAACACCGCACGACATGGGCGTCCGCACAATGTCCCCTGCGGGAACCGCGCAGAGGATACTGCGCCCCTCCAAATATTCTGCCACCAGCCGCCTGAGGTACAGGGGCACTCCATGGAACCGGAGCGCCTCCTTGATGCAGCTGAATGGCAGACTATTGAATGCGTTGGCGATGTCCAGCGACACCGCCAACAAAACTCCCTTGCCGGCGACAGCCTCCGCGGCCGTTTGCCTCAGGCGTAGCAGGGCCCCGATGGTCGAACGCCCCCTCCTAAACCCATATTGAGCGTCCGACAGATCGGGCCCCACCTCCTCCAAGTGTCGGACGATGCGGGCAGCGAGGACACGCTCCAGCAACTTACCCACATCGTCGAGAAGCACGATGGGCCTGTAAGGCCGTTGCTAACCTAGAAGAAAGTGCTCTTCTTAAACCTCGTTTGAAGAAGGACATGTCATAATATTCTGACTATGTCACCGTGCGGAAAAGAGAAGGTAGTAATGATAGATTACTAGCAAACATGTTTCAGCCGCAATGTATTTATAAGTTCTGTATATTAAATGCCAAAAATAAATATTCAGCAAACTATGTACATACTCAGTGTACAAATATTTCTGTTTCCGTCCTTATATATTTAATAACAAAACAGTAAATATGCTGCGTGCCCCCCAACGTGTTTAGTGTAGGGTAGGAGGATACATTAATATTAATTATTATAATTAGTCTTACCATATAACCTTAGTGACTGGGTTTTGTTGACTTTTATAACATGTGATATATAAGTCTATAAAATATTAATGTACTAGTTATGCCCGCCATTTAGCTTAAGTAGAGGACTTGCATATTTATTAATCTTATCTGTGGTATTTACTTTTATACATATGTAATGAGTTTTAGCGGGAAAGGAAAAGTATCATGTAGTGGTCTTGTATTATATTCAATATCTTAGTATTTTAAGGTGTTATATTAAATATTTTTGATAGCATTTTATGTAATGTAATGCGCAGAAAGTACTGAGGTGTAGTGAATATGATATAACAGTGCCATACATACGTTTTCGTTTTCCACTAAAATTCCAAAAAGATACCTTTAACAGTGTGGCCATGGCACTGTTGCAGATGACGACTTGACTTACTGACGGACGATGACTTTATATGAAGTTAATTTATAAACAAAGATATGGCTTAAAGGTCTTAGTAACCAAGCCATAAAAAAAAATACTTAAAAAAAATACATATGTTATTACATATGTATTTTTTTTTACACATACATACATATCATCACGCCATATCCCTTGCAGGGTAGGCAGAGAGAACAGAGTGCCAGAGAACTCTATCTCTGCATACTTCACTCGCTTCCTCAACATTCATAATTCTCTTCATACACGCTCGCCGGTTTCGGAGACTCTTGACTCCACCTTCTTTCAGTACATGACCGATCTGGTCTAGGTAGGTTAGTCTCGGTCTCCCTCGGTACCTACATCCTTCTACTTTCGCATTGTATATCTTCTTAACCAGGCGTTCGTTCGGCATTCTTTCCACATGTCCGAACCATCGGAGCATTCCCTTTCGCATCTTTACACCAATACTCTCTTTCATTCCTACTCGCTCTCTTACGTCGTCGTTACGAATGCGGTCGGTCAGCCTAACTCCACAGATTTTCCGCAGAGATCGCATTTCGACCGCATTAATTTTACTATCATACTCTTTTCTGCATACCCAACTCTCGCTTCCATACAGTAATGTTGGGACAAGCACTGCGTTATGTATTGCTACACGTGCCTTCTGGCTGAGGTGGTGGCTGCCGAGAAGTTGCCCCAACGCTCCGTTCACTCTATTTCCCGCATTCACTCTTCGCTCTATATCAGTGGTGTACCTTCCATCTCGGCTAAATCCACATCCAAGATATACAAATTCATCCACTTGCTCTAGTACATCATTACCTATTGTTACTCTTACATCTGTTCTGGTTTTATCTCTTTCAAAGACCATTATTTTGGTTTTGCTCACATTCACGCGTAGACCCCTTTTTTTTTTAAGTCTTAATAACTTGTCTTTTTAATAAATTTAAGAAATCTGACTTCGGCATCGATTATAATAGGAAAATATTATAGAATCTAAATACTTCTTTAAAATATATTATTTAAAAGTCGTGATATTATTTCTTATAAAAAAAGGTGTTTTTTTTTTAACTAAAATGTGAATTTTCATACAACCACCTAAGTTAATATAAAATAATATCTGTTTAATTTTAATATTTTCTTTTCAAGACAGCCTACGTAGTTTTATAAAGTCAAAACTATCTCTGACTCCTTATTTTTATTCGCCTTCGTTAATATAGTATTTTCGAAATTACCAAATCTTGCTTACAGCGAGAGTCATATTTTTCTTATTTTTAAATATTATTCTCTTTTTTAAACTTCCTAGTTTTAATACCATTAATCCTTTATCTTAGTGATTTCGCGCTATTTCTCCCGGAAAGGAGGGAGTGATGAATTATATATTTACTCTATCATAACTCATAAAGTACACTACATTCTTCCATCAATTGTCAATCAATCAAATTGTCAATTGTCTATCAATTAAAAAGTATTCCATGCATATATGTTTTATAAAGTAATTTAACCTAAGAAGGTCGAAAAGACTAAAGAGTATAACTAAAGAGTTATTTTAACCATTCCACCATACATACATACAAGTCATATACCAACAACTCTATATACTCGCATTTAAATGAACAAGCAATCATATATTACAATCTAATCAAGTAGCTTTTACATAAAGGTCCCATTTAATCACTTTATAAGGTCCTAAGCTAATCTTGTTCCTGACTTCTTAACATAGAACACTTGGGCTAATGGCATCAATTTAATACAGTAGGTGTACATTGGTTGGTCGTGTCACTGGATGGATAATTTATAAGTAATTTGATTTTACTTTAAGAAGAGAATGTCGATTGATGTGATTAAGTTAATGGAAATGCGATCTCTGCGGAAAATCTGTGGAGTTAGGCTGACCGACCGCATTCGTAACGACGACGTAAGAGAGCGAGTAGGTATGAAAGAGAGTATTGGTGTAAAGATGCGAAAGGGCATGCTCCGATGGTTCGGACATGTGGAAAGAATGCCGAACGAACGTCTGGTTAAGAAGATATACAATGCGAAAGTGGAAGGATGTAGGTACCGAGGGAGACCGAGACTAACCTACCTAGACCAGATCGGTCATGTACTGAAGGAAGGTGGAGTCAAGAGTCTCCGAAACCGGCGAGCGTGTATGAAGAGAATTATGAATGTTGAGAAAGCGAGTGAAGTATGCAGAGATAGAGTTCTCTGGCACTCTGTTCTCTCTGCCTACTGATATGGCGTGATGATATGTATGTATGTGTAAGATAATGGAATAGAAAAACTTCAGTGTAATTCGAAGTTATTAAATATTTTTATAATTCGATAAAATTAAGATTATGTAGACTAAATCTTTAGTATTAATCATTGACTAAATATCATTATCTCAGCTCATATATGTCCCACTGTTGGGCTCGAGGCTCCTCCATAATAGAAGGAAAATTGACCTACTATACCATGCTGGTCAGACGTGTTGGTATAGGGTTTTGTTTCGAGTTTTCCTTCTCTCGCATAGATTTTATATGCATTTTAAATAAATACCTTAGTCGTCTCTTATGATCACCCCCGAGTAAGACAGAGGGTGGTGAATTGTATTCTTACTCCGTCACCACACGGAAAACTAAACTAAATATACTGATATTTAATAAAAATAATGAAACTATTGTTACGGATTCTATTCGTTTGTGTTTGATTTTTAATAATTGATACTGTAGCGGATAGATATAAATCTCTTTAATAACGATAACTAGTTGGACGTGAGACAGTTTAGTCCTCTCGTAAGTCTCCATGAACGCTGTAAAGTGTTCGAAACGTCGGGAAATTAAAAATCTCATACAAGAGCGATGGAAAGCGATATGGAATTCATAAAAATAGTTTTATTTCAAAAGCATGAATCAAGTATAATTGTAGTATTTTGCTACTCCTATGATAATATTATAAATAGACGATAAGTTTGAATGTCCTCTACAATTTATTATATAGCATTGCGTATCCAATTTAAAAAAAAACTATTTTAGCCCTGAGCGGTAAATATTATCTTATAACCCGGGAAAATATATCACTCCCTGAGGAATGGAGAAACTACGACTACAAAGCCACTATTGAAATTTATTATATTTTTTATATTAAAAACTGCGATTCTCCAGCAACTCAGCCAAATCAAATTACATATCGAAAGAGTTAATTTATTATGTAATTAAATATCATGTAAATAAATAACTAAAAATTAGCAAGTTTTATCTGACTACTATTCGTAGCTAACATTGTGGGTTAGACAGTAAAGCAAGACCAAGACCGGGTTCCGGTGGCCCGCTCGCTCAGCGTGGAGATGTACTTGTAGGGCGGGTCTATGGGGTCGTGCGCCGCCTCTTCTGTCGCCCCGGACGGATTTAGCAGGGCGAGACCAATCCATAGCCCGTCGCCAAAAAAAAAGACAGTAAAGCAAATGCAAAGAATTTACTACAGAAACGCATTCCATATGGTAAACTCTTTTTCGACTAACAGATGTCTTTTATAATTAAATACTATTATTTTTATACCCTTCATTCCTGTAAGGTGAAGTATAAAGCAAATACATTTCATAATACAGTTTGTAGTTTCTCGAACAAACGGTGAGTTTAGTACCGTCTACCGAACATTAATTCAAACTTTACGTTGTCGTTGAGAATATCAAAAGAAGTCTTAAAAATACTAGTAATTTTTCTTACTAACACAGGATTCAAATTATGGATCTTACAATCGCGTCCTATATTTATATCATTCTCAACCCAAGAAGTAATCTATAGAATTTAAGAATAAGCATAGAATTGAATAAGAATAATTTATTTTAAGCTTAAAATACAATATATCAGCTTAGTACATAAACTCATATACATGTAGGTATTATAAGCAAAATATAAGCACCATCAAATACCTTAGGAAATTACACGTTAACTAAATATATTTACAAATACGCTATAAGTTCACATTAAATTTCTAAGTACACTGCATAAACTTTAAAACCAAATATAACACACAAATTTAAAAATCATTTATATATAAATAAGTCGGTAATATTTTAGGTATACAAATTATAAAAGCGAGTAGATTTATAATTATCTATCTGCACCTGTTTGCTATTTTTCTAAATTTAATTATAATAGCTGCGTAGTAGCGATTACGAATACTACCAACCCTTACTTTGTTCGTGAATGTCGTAAAAGACGACTAAGAGCCTTATAACGACCTGGGCCAACTCCATCTGATACCGTTTGGTCAACAATTATATTCCCAAGGAGGGTTGACGTCTGGCAGTCGGCCGGTCATAAAACTATTACCAATAACTTTTACAATATGTACTATAAAAGAAGAGTACATATTGTATCAACCCCAAGTAATTGGGATAAGAGTAGGAGAATGATGAATTATAATAACAAAATAATGAATATAAAAATCATAAATATAATTTAAAAATAATTAACACTGATTTATCATCAATAAAGTTTTGAAATACTATCGTATTTCAAAACTTTACGTCCGTAAATGAAAATAGCCATTAAAGACGTGCAAAATTTAAGATTTCATATTAATTTTTATGATTACATAATGTTGATACGTCGATATCATATGTAGCTATGTGCTCAATCACATATCCAACTATATATTTCATTCAGATTTGTCGAATTCTTGAGTTATAGAAGAACTTATAAGCAGACAGATGAAACAAAAATTAAATGTTTGGAATAATTATGAATATCCCAGGTTGGATAATTTTTTTTTTGGCAGGCTATGGTCCGGACATACGCCGTCCATTTCGTCCGGGGTGACAGAAGGGCAGTGCGTGGCCCCATAACTCACCGTATTCTCTCCCCATCGTCATTGGGCCGGCCACTGATACCGCTTCCTTGACCTCCGTGGCCAGCCCGGTGGGTTACCCTTACGGGTAATAACCCCTGTCAACGCCCTGGCAGCAAGCCGGGGCGTCACCCTCACGCAGTCAGCCTCTCTGCAGGTGACGGACTATTCAGATTGGATATTTGACCGAGATAACGCGACAAATCTCCACAAAACTTAGCCGATTCATCTGGTAATTTTGTTAGCTGACTTGATATATTAGAAAAAGGTTTATAATTATCTTGTAAGAGATTCTGCTATCATTTTCGTCTATATTAACATTGGTTGCTAAACAAGATACAATCTAAAGTTATATTTTCACATTAGAAAACAGTTAAATTCATTACTAAATTTCAAATGTCTAATTAGTACTGATTACTACTTTGCTACGGTTAATCATACCAAAAGTCGATTAGCAAATTGACCTAAATATGAAGAACAATGGCATTGAAGTTAAAAAAAAGAAATGAGTGAATGATATCTCATATTTTTTTGTTTTTTTTTTATTGCTAGTAGTGGCAAACGAGCAAGCAGCACACCTGATGGTAAGTGTCACTGCCGTCCATGGACCTCTGCAATACCAAGGGTATAACTAGGCCGCTGCCTACCAATATAAACCCCAAACCCACCCAATTGGGCTTCCGGCTCTCTCGCTCACCAAACGAAGCGCAATAGCACATTGCCATTACTTATAAGTCGATCTTCTGCGAGAGTGTGGTACTACCCCAGATGGATTGGCTCGCGACTGCAGACAGAAAACTATCAACAGCGTGGTTCTACCACTATTAAGTATTCAATTATAAAGAAATACTTATAATTTCCTGTGCATTTAATGTGTTCATTTGAATACTCCGATTGTTACTCATATAAAAATCATTCAAATAAGCATACTGACAGATCTAATATTCTGCTGATTTTCATCAGTTACCAATTTGAAAAGAGTACCTGTCTATTTTATAATATTCTCCGGTATAAGTCGAATAAATGAAAATTTGATTTAATACATTTCCGTCCTTTATATTTTATCATACGACAAAGTAATCCCTGCTTTAATAACCTTAAGGAATATAGATGGAGTCTAATCAAGATAGGCAAGTACGTGACTGTAGGCTTAACATGGGTCGCTTCTACCTTTTGACAGGTTTGATTGTTAATTGATTCCGTTTTGTTCAGTAGCTACTTCAAAAATATACGTAGTTATTTTATTTTAAAATGTTATATTATATAAAGTTTCACTGTGTATTGTATTTTACAACAAATATAATATATATTACACATATTAAGAAAACTACCATAAGCGCTTTAATTTTTACATCTATTCCTTCATCGTCCCTTCATCATCATAATCTTAGCTGATATATATCCCACTGTTGGCGTTCAGCCCCTGCCGCAATAGGAGGGAAATTGACCTATACTACGTTGATCAGACGTGTTGGTATAGAGTTTTTTTTCGAGGTTTCTTCTTTTGCATAAATGTTATATGCGTTGTATATCCCTTAGTCGTCTCTTAGGGTCACCCATGAGTAAGGTAGTGAATTGTATTTTTACTCCATCGCCGTCCCTTACTGGACGTGTATCTGGCATAGAATACCATATGTGGTGGTTGATCATTGAAGGGGTTATTGCTTAGATCGCCATACTTGGTAGACGAACTCGTCTGCTGGACAACTGTCCATCGCAATAAGATTTTATTCATTACATAAGTGAGCACCTATGCCTATTCCTTCGGTGATTATGGCGTCGATTTTTTCAACTCTCACCGGTAGATAAAAGCTGGTACCGTTACCAAGTCATCTTGAGTAAAAGGTGTACCTATTATATACTTGTTATCATCATTCATCATTCTCCTACCCTTATCCTAATTACTTGAGGTCGATACAATATGTACTCTTCTTTCATAGTACATATTATAAAAGTTATTGGCAAATGTATGTATGACCGGCCACCTGCCAGACGTCAACCCTCCTTGGGAATGTAATTGTTGACCAAACGGCATCAGATGGAGTTGACCCAGGTCGTTATAAGGCTCTTAGTCGTCTTTTACGACATCCACGAGCAAAGTTAGGGTTGGTAGTATTCGTAGCCGCTACCACACAGTTTGTTTATTACACAGGTAGTGATTCTATCAGATAAAGACTAAAATCTTATAGTCTACCTTCTGACTGCCTATTACAAAGCAAACGAGTTCAGTTTATTAGATGGTTAAGCGACAAACTGGACTACATAACAGCTGAGTTACGGTAACAATTTTGAATATTGTACGTACATTTAGAATAAAATAATTTGCCTTTTTGGATTATAGAAGCCGCAAAAATTTCTCCACTTTGGTAAATATGCCCGGTCACGGTAAAATTAGGCACACCCTGTAACGTTATTAATGACTTTCCGATATTGCCCTCACTTTGCCTCTGAATTTAATAACCTACCCCAATTTTTTGAAATCGAAGTCCTTTTTATTATAAGCCTCGGACGCTGACTTCATTTCCAAATTGGATTTAGTTTTTTTGTAGCTTTATTTAAACGATTCTTATTTGAAGAAAGAAAAGGCTTTTTTATAGCTTCTCGTTTTTATTCTCGGGGATATAAATGGCGGTGTACCATAGATTTTACAATCTCATGATGTTATTTACTCGTATGATGATAAGTTCAAAATATAATTTGTTACTATGTTACTCAAAGAAATGGTAAAAATTGGCTGAGAGATCATAGCATGAGCAAAAAAGTTCTCCTAGAAAACTTATGAAATCAACTACAACTTATGACATATTTCTCGCTATTATAGTTACATACATACATACATATCATCACGCCATATCCCTTGCAGGGTAGGCAGAGAGAACAGGGTGCCAGAGAACTCCTTGCCTACTTCACTCGCTTCCTCAACATTCATAATTCTCTTCATACACGCTCGCCGGTTTCGGAGACTCTTGACTCCAACTTCCTTCAGTACATGACCGATCTGGTCTAGGTAGGTGAGTTTCGGTCTCCCCCGGTACCTACATCCTTCCACTTTCGCATTGTATATCTTCTTAACCAGACGTTCGTTCGGCATTCTTTCTACATGTCCGAACCATCGGATCATTCCCTTCGCATCTTTACACCAATACTCTCTTTCATACCTACTCGCTCTCTTACGTCGTCGTTACGAATGCAATCGGTCAGCCTAACTCCACAGATTTTCCGTAGAGATCGCATTTCGACCGCATTAATTTTACTTTCATACTTTTTTCTGCATACCCAACTCTCGCTTCCGTACATTAATGTTGGGACAAGCACTGCGTTATGTATTGCTACACGTGCCTTCTGGCTGAGGTGGTGGCTACCGAGAAGTTGCCCCAACGCTCCGTTCACTCTATTTTCCGCATTCACTCTTCGCTCTATATCAGTGGTGTACTTTCCATCTCGGCTTAATTCACATCCAAGATATACAAATTCATCCACTTGCTCTAGTACATCATTACCTATTGTTACTCTTACATCTATTCTGGCTTCATCTCTTTCAAAGACCATTATTTTGGTTTTGCTCACATTCACGCGTAGACTCCTTTTCTTACAATCTTCTGTCATTGTGTCGACTAGGGTCTGCAGGTCAGTCGCTGACTGTGCCAGCAGGACTGCATCATCTGCATAGAGCAGAGCAGTGACCACTGAGTCGCCCATCTGGACTCCCACATTCATATCGTTCAACCTTTGGAGACATTTATCCAGATATATGATAAACAGCCTGACTGACAGAACGCACCCCTGCTTAACGCCGATATTGACGTCAAACCAAGGCGATATTCCATCATCCAGCTGCACACAGGCTCTACAGCTCATGTAACTGAACTGCACAGCCTGTAGCAGTTTACGTACGTTAATACCATACTCCGGTAAAATGTTCCAAAGTTCCTTTCGTACAACCGTGTCAAATGCTCTCTCCAGATCCACAAAACTGCACAAAACCCTCTGACCTAGAGCCAGATGCTTCTCCACAACGTTGCGCAGAGAGAACACTTGGTCCGTGCATCCCCTTCCACTCCTGAAACCTCCTTGTGTCTCACACAGTAAACCATCGGACACCATCCTCATTCACCTTTCAATCATTTTACCGTACACTTTTGCTGCCAAACTGGTCAAGCTTATGGCTCTGTAATTTGCACAGTCATAATATGAACCCTTGTTTTTAAACAAAGGCACGATGACTGCGCTATTCCAGTCCCTGGGAACCATTCCCGAGCTCCAACATAAATTGAGGAGCAACAGGAAAGCCTCCCAGACACAGGAGCCACCAAGCTTGATCATCTCGGCAGACACAATATCATATTTCAAACTTCTTATCGCCCATTCAACTTCATCCATACTGATGCCATCGGAGGACGCCGATGCTGAATGTTGATCTACTAAACCACATGCGACACCGGCGCTAACCGTAGTAATATCCGCATACATATCGCCAAAATATTCACTCCATCGGCTTAATACGTCTTGTGTTTGTGTAAGAATGTCTCCACCTTTAGACCTTATTTTATTCATTCTGAAGGCTGACCAACCACAACGAGACTTCTTCACCTCCCTCCAAAAGAGTTTGGTGTTATCCTCGAAGTTTTTAGTCAGCCTATCTTCTGCACTCATATTTGCTCTATCACGTTTCTCTTCTTTCACTAAGACCTTGGTGTCATTCTTACATTGCCGATATATTTCTTTCTTCTGTTCAGTCATACTGTCATTCAGATTCAAAGAAGAGACGTAGTCCAGCCACGCTTTTTTCTTTGCTCTACGGAAGCTGCCACTTCCGCATCCCACCATGCATCACTATTCGTTTTTCTATGCTTCTTATTATGCTATTATAGTTCTCTGCAATATTTGTATGTTTTTTGTTTGATTTTTTGGCCGTTAGGCTATGAAGTGGTCATATCCCGCTAATCCGTTCGAGGAGAAGGATGAAGCGGTGCGCAACCCCATAGACTCGCCCTACAACTACCTCTCGACGCCATGTGGATGGGTCACCGGAACGCGGTCTTTTTCTACTATTTTCTGTATCGCACCCTTCTAGTGTAGTTGTCTGCAGAAGTCTATTTTTAGTATATTTAATCTGTAGTGCGCACAGTGCCTTGAGCGCGACCGCATGTAATGTTAATAAATGTTTATAAAACGTAACTTGTGTTCAAATAATAAAGGATCCACTTATAATTTCGTGTCACATTTGCTCAAGAACTTCACAACCATAACAGATGCACTTGGGTTTTCATAAAAATTGTACTATGGAATAATAACTAAGATATTTTTTTGTTTAGTTTAATGTCTATAAAGCAAAAATCATTATTAAATAATTCCCCGTAGCAGAGATTTATATAATACTTTAATCAAACTAACGCGACGTGATTTTAATACGTTTCTGCTCAAGCCTTTCGTTATATCAAGCTTAATCTAATAATAATATCAATATCACAACATATTGACAAAATTCATCGTAGCAACAATAACATATGGAGAGGCTGAGAAGGGGTTCATACGTCACACAATATCTTAGTATCATATAATACACGAGAACACATATAAATTGACACATATTATATCTGAACTGATTTACGATAAGCTTCCGTGTGGTGATGCAATAAAAATACAATTCAACACCCCCCTATCTTGCCCATGGCTCTCCTAAACGTTTATTAAGGAATATAATGTGCATACGTCTGTTTAAAAGAAGGAAAACTTGAATAAAATTGTGCCAATCCATCTGACCAACTGGTATAGTACTCGTAAATCCAATTACTGCCAAATTATTATGGATGAGGTTTGACCTCAGCTGTGAGTTGAATTGTGATAAGTATTTTTTTATTGTTTATGGTGGCGAACGAGCAGACAGCACACCTGATGATAAGTGTCACTGCCGCTCATGAACCTTTGCAATACCAAGGGTATATAGCTAGGCTGCTGCCTACCAATACGAACCCCAAACCCATCCCAGTTGGGCTGCTGGCTCTCTCGCTCACCGAACGAAGCGCAATAGCATATTGCCATACAGTTAATCTTCTGCGAGAGTGTGGTACTACCCCGAACGGACCAGCCCGTGGCTGTATACAGAGAACTGTCCAAAGCATGGTCCTACCACTATGATGCATGTAGCATATTTTTATATTACCTAACTAGTGAATAAATGATTACTATTCCTACCTCATCATTCTCCTACTCTTATCCCAATTACTTGGGGTTGACGCAATATGCACTCCTCTTCTTACATAATGCAAAAGTTATTGGCAATAGTTTTATGACTAACCGTCTGCCTGGTGTCAACCCTTCTTGGAAATGTAATTGTTGACCAGTCAACATCAGATGGTTTTGGCCCAGGTCAATATATAGCTCTTAGTCGACTTTTACGATGTCCACGAGTCCAAAGTAAGGTTTGGTAGTATTCGTAGCCGCTACCACACAGCAATTTACTGTGCAACCTTTTTGTTGTAACCTTCTTCTATCTCTATTAGTAGTGAGTCTCACAATTGAACTCGGGTCTACTGTGCTTAAGAAGGAGAATTTGACATAATATGCTAAGAGGGGCAAATGGTATTACATCGGTGCAGCCAGTATATCGGTGCAGCAGTGCAGTATTTAAAAGAGAAAATACCCGGCACTATGAAAATTGTCTTCTGGTCCTCAGACAGCATTTTACGACTCCTTTGGCAAATAAAGGATTTGGACATTTTGTATTCTTAACACCAGTACACGGGGAAATAATTTGATCTTATTTTGAACAGTTGTATGATATATAGGTGTGATTATAGCCCCACTCTCGTTTAGTTGTATGTACTTAATGATTGATAGTTGTACAGTTAGTGTCATTAGATGAATGGAATTTCATTAATCTAGTTCAATTTTGCATTTTTATTTGGATTTATCATTTCTATCAAAACAAGTGCGTCTGTGTTATTCTAACAATGAGAGTTGTAAGACTTGAGAGACTCGCAAGAGTCTTGCATTTGGGCAACACTACTCGTGTCTTAAAAATCGGCTGTGAGTTTTAACATCGAACTTAATATCATGTATTTAAAGACTACATTCCTAAAGTGTCTTGGCAATTATTTATTAAATTTAGCGAAAACGCTATTCAATAGTTAATGTTTTTTTTAAGTTATACTTCTTTTGGCACGTTAGGGAAAAATGATGAGAGTATATTTTTACGATGCGCGCCGACAACCGACCGAAAAACCGACAGCCTTTTTTTTTTTTTGCAAGGTGGACCATGGATGTGGTCGCGCTCCGACAACAGACACCCTGAATAGTCAACATTTTAGTTTTTTTAACTAGATAATGGGTAATGGTATAATAAAACTTTCAATGTATTAAATACCTTTTATCTATCTTTAGTGTCGCTTTTTCTACAAACGTAGAATAAGGCGAAAGATAAAATTTTTCAAAAGATTTTTCTTTTGTTACGCCAAAGAAGTACAACTTCTAACGCGTGTACATATACACACACATTTTTTTTAAATAAAATGTATCTAAATTCTAATGTATATATAAATTTAATGGTCTGAAACTTTATTGATATTTATAAATTATAACGTTAATGATAAAAGCTTATCGTAGAAAAATCAAATCCTTTGAAACAAGAACGTCAAAGAATGTATATTTTGCATCTTCTTTAAATAAGAATCAAATTAAAAACCTATCAGTACCGAGCGCTCCAAAATGATATGATTGTAACATTGTTACTTTCTTATATTTTATTTTCAACACAAAAATATTTTAGCTGTGGAGACTTAGCGAAACGCCGCACAAATTGCTAAATATCCCGTTGACCTCAACAACTTTGAAACATTCATTAACTTTGAGATTAATATAAGACGTTGGATAGTGTCTTACCCCTATCCAAAGTTACTTCGTTGGTCAGAGGCCTTCGATTAATAGAGAGCTTAAAGTTCTAGACGCATTCATGCTAGGCCTTTGTATGCTAGAAAACATTTACTGATAGATATAAATACATTATTACTTTGTATAGTACGTAATTGTTAAAATATTTCGAGTATATTACTCTCCAATGAAAAACTTTTCTAATATTTTAGTAAGCCATAGAAAACTCACAAGTTTTTTTTGAAAAAACATATTTTTATTCATTCGACCGTATTATATATTATTATTAGGTACTTTTTATATCCAAAAACCTAAGTTTTGCAATATTTCGACTAACATTATATTAAATAGCATTGCAATAGTATTAAGATATGTAATGAAAACAATTATCACAATGGATAACTATTTACATTGTCTATTTGTTAACTTAAAGGACGAACGAAGGAAGATGAAGAACTTATGACTTTTTTAAAGAATTTCTTTTTTGTATAGTGCGTAACTTTCAAAATATGCAATCATTATGAAGACTATCACTGTCTACCATTGCACACAGGTTTCTCCCACAAATAAGAGGACAGTTTCGTAATCGCAACGTTTAGCAGGTGACCTAGCCATCGCAGTTAGGTGTTATAAATTGCCCAAGAGAGAGTTGTTCTTTACTCTTCTGGTAAACCATCCAATGTTTCATAACCTCTCCTGGCAAATAAGGGATAACTACAACTACTTTGTTATCCAATCGCCACATGGGAAATTATACAGCAATAGATACAAATTACATCAATAATAGGCATCCGAATTCAGTACAATAATTTTTAATCGTATACAGAACTGCACTCATGGTTATTCACTGCGCCATATGTTCGATGTGTCATATTCTTAGTCTATCATCATGATATTTTCCAAATCGTTATAAATCTTGGTTGCGTAATTATTGGTTGCGTATTATTCCAAATTATTACATTAATCTTAGATACACACTGAAATTAAACTAAGGATTGTGTTAAACATTGAAAACAAAATCCGATTACGAAATGAAAAATTGATGTCGCAAGCGGGATTCGAACCCGCGCCTATTGGGATTCCGGCCCAATCGTGCTGCCACTACACTACCGCGACCAATTGTAGGGCATGCAAATTTTCATCTCGTATTGTATTTACGTCTTAAGGTGACGGTGTGCTATCTACCCGACAATGTTTACACAATGTTATAGGCTTAATACTTCAAACTTTACAGTTAGAATTGTATTAAACGATGACACAACCTTGTTATTTAAATTTACTGAAGTTTTAGCATTTAATATGCTTAATTTATAAAATCCGATTACGAAATGAAAAATTGATGTCGCAAGCGGGATTCGAACCCGCGCCTATTGGGATTCCGGCCCAATCGTGCTGCCACTACACTACCGCGACCAATTGTAGGGCATGCAAATTTTCATCTCGTATTGTATTTACGTCTTAAGGTGACGGTGTGCTATCTACCCGACAATGTTTACACAATGTTATAGGCTTAATACTTCAAACTTTACAGTTAGAATTGTATTAAACGATGACACAACCTTGTTATTTAAATTTACTGAAGTTTTAGCATTTAATATGCTTAATTTATAAAATCCGATTACGAAATGAAAAATTGATGTCGCAAGCGGGATTCGAACCCGACAAATTGCGACATCAATTTTTCATTTCGTAATCGGATTTTATAAATTAAGCATATTAAATGCTAAAACTTCAGTAAATTTAAATAACAAGGTTGTGTCATCGTTTAATACAATTCTAACTGTAAAGTTTGAAGTATTAAGCCTATAACATTGTGTAAACATTGTCGGGTAGATAGCACACCGTCACCTTAAGACGTAAATACAATACGAGATGAAAATTTGCATGCCCTACAATTGGTCGCGGTAGTGTAGTGGCAGCACGATTGGGCCGGAATCCCAATAGGCGCGGGTTCGAATCCCGCTTGCGACATCAATTTTTCATTTCGTAATCGGATTTTATAAATTAAGCATATTAAATGCTAAAACTTCAGTAAATTTAAATAACAAGGTTGTGTCATCGTTTAATACAATTCTAACTGTAAAGTTTGAAGTATTAAGCCTATAACATTGTGTAAACATTGTCGGGTAGATAGCACACCGTCACCTTAAGACGTAAATACAATACGAGATGAAAATTTGCATGCCCTACAATTGGTCGCGGTAGTGTAGTGGCAGCACGATTGGGCCGAAATCCCAATAGGCGCGGGTTCGAATCCCGCTTGCGACATCAATTTTTCATTTCGTAATCGGATTTTATAAATTAAGCATATTAAATGCTAAAACTTCAGTAAATTTAATTAACAAGGTTGTGTCATCGTTTAATACAATTCTAACTGTAAAGTTTGAAGTA
The DNA here is from genome assembly GCA_905163515.2 of Lymantria monacha. Classification (NCBI taxonomy): domain Eukaryota; kingdom Metazoa; phylum Arthropoda; class Insecta; order Lepidoptera; family Erebidae; genus Lymantria; species Lymantria monacha. The sequence goes on from LR991091.1 coordinate 23,684,149, forward strand.
TTAAGCCTATAACATTGTGTAAACATTGTCGGGTAGATAGCACACCGTCACCTTAAGACGTAAATACAATACGAGATGAAAATTTGCATGCCCTACAATTGGTCGCGGTAGTGTAGTGGCAGCACGATTGGGCCGGAATCCCAATAGGCGCGGGTTCGAATCCCGCTTGCGACATCAATTTTTCATTTCGTAATCGGATTTTATAAATTAAGCATATTAAATGCTAAAATTTCAGTAAATTTAAATAACAAGGTTGTGTCATCGTTTAATACAATTCTAACTGTAAAGTTTGAAGTATTAAGCCTATAACATTGTGTAAACATTGTCGGGTAGATAGCACACCGTCACCTTAAGACGTAAATACAATACGAGATGAAAATTTGCATGCCCTACAATTGGTCGCGGTAGTGTAGTGGCAGCACGATTGGGCCGGAATCCCAATAGGCGCGGGTTCGAATCCCGCTTGCGACATCAATTTTTCATTTCGTAATCGGATTTTATAAATTAAGCATATTAAATGCTAAAACTTCAGTAAATTTAAATAACAAGGTTGTGTCATCGTTTAATACAATTCTAACTGTAAAGTTTGAAGTATTAAGCCTATAACATTGTGTAAACATTGTCGGGTAGATAGCACACCGTCACCTTAAGACGTAAATACAATACGAGATGAAAATTTGCATGCCCTACAATTGGTCGCGGTAGTGTAGTGGCAGCACGATTGGGCCGGAATCCCAATAGGCGCGGGTTCGAATCCCGCTTGCGACATCAATTTTTCATTTCGTAATCGGATTTTATAAATTAAGCATATTAAATGCTAAAACTTCAGTAAATTTAAATAACAAGGTTGTGTCATCGTTTAATACAATTCTAACTGTAAAGTTTGAAGTATTAAGCCTATAACATTGTGTAAACATTGTCGGGTAGATAGCACACCGTCACCTTAAGACGTAAATACAATACGAGATGAAAATTTGCATGCCCTACAATTGGTCGCGGTAGTGTAGTGGCAGCACGATTGGGCCAGAATCCCAATAGGCGCGGGTTCGAATCCCGCTTGCGACATCAATTTTTCATTTCGTAATCGGATTTTATAAATTAAGCATATTAAATGCTAAAACTTCAGTACATTGAAAACAATTTAAAAATATTAGTATTATAATCGCGGGTTAAACAATAAAAGATTTTTTGACTCGGCACTATAGAACTAACCCTATAGGGGATAGTTCCATAAAGCGGGGTACTTCTGAAAGATTAAGAATAGATATATAATAATAGATCGCAAAAGGTTTTGTCCTGCGTTGAAATCAAACCCATGAAACTGGCGCAGTAGGTCATCTTAGCCACTACCCGAAGTATGTATATCACAAAATAGATTTTTACTAATATAAGTACAATTAATTATAAATATGCTCACTGAATTTTTCATAAATGAAAATTTACGCGAAATCAATTTATTATTTATTTTCTGTAACTGTAAACTGAAACTATTAAATCCATTAACAATATTGTCTTATTTTGTTACAGAATGCTAAATTCCGGACATCAAAATATGAAGGTACGTGTATTTCAGATATAATTAAATGTTTACTTTCAGAATATATAATTAAATTTTTAATTTAAACTCACTTTCATCTAGCTAACATCCAACCATTTTGTAAAGCTTAATAATTAAATTATATTTGAAATATAAAATGACCTATATGCAATTTAGGACATTCAATCATCTAATTAAACAACTTTATAATTTATTACTGCTTCAGAGTTTAAGTATCATTGATAGAAAATTCTTCTAATCTAATATACATATATCTTTCTCTATACATATCATAAAGCATAGTCTCTTTGCTCGTCTGTAGGCTTAGATCTTTCAAATTATACAACAAATTCTGATGCAGTTTTCATCAATAAACAAAGCAATTTGAGAGGAAGGTTTATATGCATAATATATTAGTGATAATCCTAAAATTTAAATTATTAGTAATGTGATGTCGTAAAAAACTACATTGCCAACTCTGGCTAAATCTTATAAGATAGATCAAAATACTGTACTATGAAACTGCATCCATCCATCAGCCCGTAAACGTCCACTATTACACATAGCTCTCCCCACGAAAATGCTATTTATAACGATCCTGTGCCACCCGCATCCAGCAGTTTGAAGCTTGAAAATATTTACATAAAAGTCGGTTATAGTATATATCTATCTCCTGAGAATAATCCACAAATAAATGGATGGCAAAAATCATGTATTATTTACAAAGCTATTTTAAACAGTACAGTATTATTTCTTATCCTTTTAAATACCTTAGGAATATGATGCATTTAACGTAGATGAAAATTGCCCTTTGCTGTACATCATTAAAATAAATATCTTAAAAGCTTCAGAGATTTAAAATGCGGGATCAGAGTGACTGAAACCAAAGCGAAGCGAGTTCGGGTCGCTAGTAATATAATATTTTGTAGTTCTAAATTCGGATATTGTCAGAATTTGAAGTAAGAATATTAACAGTATTACCATTATCTCCTGTATCATTCATATGACCGGAGATGATAGAAATGGTTTCGTGAGGACGACACCCCAACGGCGAAAGCTGTCGGGGTATCGACTCGAGAGGAACCCGCGAGTGTAAACCGCCAGGCGGGCCACCGAAGACAAAGATCGGGTATCGGTGGCCTGCTCGTACGGCGAAGAGAAGCGCTTTGCAGGGCGGGTCTATGGGATTGCACGCCGCCTCTTCCGTCGCACTGGAACGATTTGGCGGAGCCTGACCACTACATGGCCCAAAGAAAAAAATTAAAAGTATAGTATAGTTTTCTTCTCATGGTAGAAGAAAATAATGCACTACAGTAGAACGTATAAAAATGTAAAGAAAATTATAATAATACGCGTATCATTGGATTATTACTGTACAGTGTTCTTGTATGTACGTTAATGTCGCCAGTTAACAACTATTTGTACAATTTTCAAATTGTAAAAATTGTATTGCGCGTAAAAGTAATCTTTAAAAGTATTTAAAAAGTTTAAATACACAAATGCGCACAATACTAATCCATCATCAGTTAATTGACTTTCACACCCTTATAATGGCGACGGGATGCCCGTCGCCATTATATGTGTATTATTATGTTACAGAAATTTCTTGACTATATTTTTTGTGACAACAATATTCTTCACGTATATCAATTTTGGATTTTTAGTATTTGTAAAAGGTATCTTTATCTTTTTTACCCTATGGCAGTAAAAGAGTAAGCAGGACATTTGATAGTAAGTGATACTATCGCTCATGGACCTTAGTAATACCAAGAGTGCCACCAGAATGCTGTTTACGGTGAGGAATACTTTTTTTCAGTAACCTCTTTTTAAACTACATGTTACGAGATTACTGACGATATAAAAATCACCTCTTTTCAGGGAGTTAAATGAATGTAGCTGATATTTAGGCACATAGTACTCATGATGATAAATAGTACTCCACGTGATGACTAGCTTGTGCTTGACATAGCACAAGACGTTACCTCAGCTATAAGTACCACAAGCTCTATTCATTCTCACCTCATCTTTTTGTGTCCTTGGAGTTTTATATAAAAAGTAGAGTTAACAGTTAAATAGTTTACGTATGGAGATGGTTTAAGAAAATTAAGGTTACCACCGCTTGACCGCCACCGCTGACATTGTTCTCGTCGGAGAAGAAGAACTTGAAGTGGCGCTGTAAATTGGAGAATGTTGGCTTGAAAATCAGCAGACCTAAAACAGAGTACATGTTCTGCGATTTCGGCGGTCTCTCCAATTTTACACCCATATCCCTAGATGGAGTACCTATACCAGTATGCTCGGATTTTCGATACCTCGGTTCTCTTATCCAAAGCGATGGCGACCTGGATCGTGCGGTGAAACACAGAATAGATGCGGGATGGATGAAATGGCGGCAGGTCACGGGAACAACATGCGACCCCAAAGTAAAATTAAAGGGTAAAATATATAAAACCCTAATAAGACCTGCTGTACTGTATGGATCAGCATGTTGGGCGACAAAAGCGACGGATGAGAGACGACTGCATGTAGCGGAGATGCGAATGTTGAGATGGATGTGTGGTGGGACGAGGTTGGATAAAATAAGAAATGAGCATATAAGAGGAAGTTTGAAAGTTGCGCCAGTGACGGAAAAGTTAAGGAGTGAAAGGTTAACATGGTATGGACATGTGATGAGACGAGATGAAAGAAATGTTGTGAGGAAGGTTTTAAATATGAATGTTGAAGGCTTTAGGGGTAAAGGAAGACCAAAGAAAAGATGGATGGACTGCGTGAGGTATGACATGGATAGACAAGGAGTGACTGCAGAGATGACGTCTGATAGGACTGTATGGAGGAAGATGACATATTGCGTTGACCCCAAGTAATTGGGATAAGAGCAAGATGATGATGAAGGTTACCACCGCTTGCTTCTTACCTGTTCGGTACTAAACATTTTTATTATAGTTTAATAATTAATACCATGTAGGGTAGTTCTTAATTTTTTGGTTGGCGGTTGGCTCGGAGCTGGCGAACATTTGTGTTAGAAGTAACGGTTGCGTATGCATATATTGTTGTAATTGCTACGCCTTTTGTTAACTAAAGCCGTGAAATCTTGGTATTTATAATATCGCGCGCCACCATTTGTTTTGTGTGCCGTTAATGTACGCGAGTTGATTAGAACTATATATTTGTGAACATTTAAGTTGTGTGCGCAAGTAGCAAGCCCAAGGCCCTGAGTTGTACGAGGCCGCTGTCGTCACCGCGCCTTTGGATACGAAGCTAAGTGACGCCTCAGTTAGGTTCTATTTGTCTGGCCAGACCGAACGCTGAGTTAGGTTACGTTATAGCTATCTCCGCAGTACTTACTTGTACCTAGTTTTAAAAATCGGTTCATGTACTAACATTTAAGAGAACTTTAAATAGCCTTGCGTAATCGCAAGCCACTGTTATTACCCATTTTGTTTCCCTCACTGGCCTGGTGTTCCTTTCTACTGCGCATCCTAGGTCAGTGGGGGACGGTAATGAATATTACCAGTGAAGTCGTAAAATCCGGCTTAAAGAACATTAGGATAGTGATATTACCAATTGCATTCATCAATTCTTATATTACGGATGCCGATTATGGCTTTTGCGCAATAGCAACGTTCTCTTGGAAGACGCTTAGCAAGCTTATTAGAGGATTAGAGATTTTTATGTCCAAGAAATTGCGACGATAAGTAGATAGGTAGAAATAAAAACAAGAGTCAAGATGGATGAAACAATCTCTGTAGTCAAATTATTATGAGACGATAGTAAATTTCTGTAGTGCACTTTAGAGTGGCGCTTTATATTATTAATATCTTCTAACTTTGGTTTTAGCTACAAAGTAAGGCTTTCAGTGCGATCCAGAATCACTTTAATTGTTAAAGCGACGATGGGAGCATTACTTACCAAGGTAAATGAATATTATATATATATAATCGCTCGAAATTACATATTTTATGTAGTCGGTTACAAGAGTTGGCTCCTGTAATATATATTTATTGATAGATTTTTGGTGATTTAGCATTGCTATATACGTTTAGGTATCTTTTTATGAAAATTCATTTGTAAACGGAAAAGAGACTACTGTATAATCTATGTAGTTACATTCTCAATGTGGTGACGAAGTAAGAGATTTCAAACATCTCCTTTCTTGACCTGGTAGTATTATAAAATTCGACTATATAATCCTTACTAATATTATAAATGTGAAAGTAACTCAGTCTGTCTGGCGCTCTGTCACGCCAAAACTACTGAACCGATCTAAATGAAATTTGGTACACAGATGGTCTAAAGCCTGACTAAGGACATAGGCTACTTTTTAATGCAAAAAAGGGTTGTAAAGGGGGATGAAAAGTTGTAAGGAAGTATTGTCATTTTTAAAGCTGCTTGAAACTTATTTTTAGGCTATTGATTAGATATAAATAAATATGACATTAAAATTTAAAAAAAAAATATCCTTAAGGGGTAAAATAAAAATAGAGGATGAAAAACATTAGGAAAGTAAACTTTTACGCGGGTGAAGCCGCGGACAGAAGCTAATATAAGATAAAGATAATGTTTGCGTAAGAGAAGGAATGTAATTCCGTGTGGTGATAGAGAAAGAATACTATTCATCACCCCATATCTTACCCATGGGTGATCGTACGAGACGACTAAGGGATATAAAACGCATATAATATCTATGCGAGAGAAGAAAAACTCGAAACAAAACCCTATACCAACACGTTTGACCAGCGCGGTATAGTAGGTTAATTTCCCTCCCATTACGGAGGTGGCCCGAGGCCGACAGTGGGACATTTGTGGGCTGTGATGATGATGATGAAGAGAAGGAAACCTCTAAAATAAATCTCTACGCCAAGTCATCTGACCAATTTAGTATAGGTAAATTTTCTCTTATTGTGAAGAAGGCTTGTAGGCTTCAAAGAAATGGTTAACCCGCCTGCAGGAGAAAGCAGTAAATATCGTATTATTTGGCGTTTCACTAGGCTACTTTCTTAATTAATGATATTTTAGATGTCCAATATACTTTAATTTATATAATCATTATTAAGTGGATTTTAGTATCAACTTTGCCCAATTTAGACAGATTAAGAATACAAAGTGTAGTGCCTGTTCTAGACAATTTATGTGTAACTAAGTATGATCACCAAAATATTTGTTAAGATTTCTGATTTGGGCGTTAATAATTTTGGGAGATTTATGTTCAATAATCAACGTCAGTAGTTTTCATACATGCCCACGGAGGGTTGACGTCTGGCAGGTGGCTGGTCATAAAATTATTGCCAATAACTTTTACAATATGTACTTTGAAAGAAGAGTACATATTGTATTGACCCCAAGTAGTCGGGATAAGAGAATGATGAATCAACGTTAGTAGTTTGATAATTGGACGAAATCAATTTTCTACTATTTCGTAAAAACTGTTTGTTCATATAAAAATATACCATAAGTTTTTTTTTTTATATGTTATTCAAGGAACATATATGTATATATATACAAGCTGTCAAAATTATTGTTAATATTAAATATTTAAAATAATTTTGACAGCTTTACTATAATTATTTTCTAGTTCATCCTTTCATCGGTTACACCTACAATAGAAAATAATATTTTAAGACTTGATTATTCTAGTTTATAATATAATTATATGGCCTGTCTTAGAACAAAGTTCCAAGGACTATTGAATGAAATATATTTCTATGCCGTGTTTATTTTTGTTGGGGGTGCGAGCGGAGGGCGGTGTGGTCTCGTTGAGTGAGCACACCGCCTGGCGCGTCGACGCCCGACGCGACGTCATTGCCCGTTGGGCAGTCCGGCTGGAGAGGCCTCGGTTCGGTGTGCGGACCGTGGAGGCCTTCCGGCCGGTGCCGATGCAGTGGCTAAAACGGCGGCACGGAGTGCTCTCCTTCCGACTGGTGCAGGTTTTAACGGGGCATGGATGCTTCGCCAAATACCTGCACACGGTCGTAAGGAGGGAGAGTACACCATCCTGCCACCACTGCGATTGCGACGAGGATACGGCGCAGCATACGCTCGAGGTTTGTGCCGCTTGGGCAGAGCAGCGTCGTGAACTCGTCACAATCATCGGTGCTGACCTGACGCTGCCGACCATCGTCAGGGCGATGCTCGACAGCGTCAGGAACTGGGACGCGGTCGCATCCTTCTGCGAGGCAGTAGTCTCGCGGAAGGAGGCGGCGGAGCGCGTGCGCGAGGAGCGTCTCCTCGACGACGCGAGCCGCCGCCGGCGACTGGGGCGGCGCAGGCGCGATTACCTGCGCCTGATGCCGCCCTAGCCGAGGCCGCGGGTGACTGGATCGGGGAATTAGTCCGTCACCCGCCGAAAGGTCGACCGCGTGAGGAAAGACCGACATCCTACCCGAGAGGGGGACGTCGGTCGAGAAGAGGGTACTCCTCAGGGGTATTCCGTCGGGCCAACCACTGACGTCAAGTCACTCTGCTCCGGTGGTTGGCCCAACGACGAAGGTGACGTCACGGTTGGGTTACGGGTGTGCGTGCTTACGCCCCTCTGTCACCCCGGACGGAGTGGTGCGAGGAGTGTCCCGACCGTAACCCGCCCCCAGAAAAAAAAATGCCGTGTTTATTTTAAATTAATGAAATTTATTATCTGACTTATTCTGTATATTAAAACCGTTCACATTAATTTTAAAAGATATCATCAATTCGGGCTTATTTACAGTTACGTTTTAAAAATTCTTGTAATTGTTTTTATATTAAACAGTGTCAAGCAATCAGCGTACTTGAAACAGTTAAAAGTGAAACTTTTGATAAGCTGTATTTCGAATTACGTCCATATGGTGACGGAGTAAGAACAAAAATTACTACAATTTCATTTCCCAAATGTGTTATATATCATTCTTCTGTACGTGTGTTGACAGTGAACTCCTCCTAAATGGCTGAAATGATCTTCTTCTTCTTGAAATTTTTCTGCTGAAATGATCTTCTTCTTCTTGAAATCTTCTTGAAATTTTTTATATGTATTCGAAGGGATTTGAGGATGGTTTAGATTTGCAATTGGACCCGAAAGGTGGCGCCGTTGTTGGTATGTCAAACGGCTGGACTGATTGGGATTAACTTTTCTATGTATATTCCAATGGGTCCGTGGATAATTTCAAAACACATTTAGACCCGATAGGTGGCGCTGCTGTTGGCATATCGCTTAAATCTTTTCCGTGCAGGACGACATTTGCCGGGACAGCTAGTGTATTATAAAATATGACTAAGGGACCTGCATATATGCAGATAACATCACAAAAACTGGAAAAACAAACTTAAAATCATATCTTTTGCTAAACCATCTGACCAGCGCGGTATAGTAGATCAAATTTAATTCCTTTGTGATGGAGGCTTGAGTTTAACAGTGGAACGCATATGAACTGGAAAGAACAAGAGGTATTTAAAATAGTTTTCATTTCCGCTCATATACGTCCCATTATTGGGCTCAAGTTTCCTTCACAAAAGAAGGGAAAATAATTTACTATACTATACTATACTGGTCAGACGGTACTATATACGGTTTACTTCCTCTTAAATTGATCTTGTATACATATAATATTAAATCCTTTAGTCGACTTTTATGATTCCCATGGGCAAGATAAGGGGTAAATGAATTGTATTCTTTCTTTATTTTCATACGGAGTTTACGCTTAAATATGTATTGCTAGCTGTCCCCCGTCCGCTTTTTTTCCAGATTTTATTTCCAGATAAGTAATCACCAATATATCATATACTAAAACCTTCTCCAAAACGTTGCATCTTATTATATACGTATTATTCCGATCGGTTTATTAGTTTTTGTAATATAACTGAATAAAAATACGGCTCTACATTATAAATATACATTGTTACTTCATAACTACTCTCTATAATTTAATTATATGTTCGCCCTTTCCAATACAAGGATTAATTTCTTAGTACAGGGTGTTGTCTTTAAAAGACAAATTATGTATTTGTCTTATACTTAAACAGTAATGTATATCTATAGAAATGTGTCTTACAATAGGTCGTAATATTATTTTAGAACAAAGTATTTTATTTCTAGATGCAAATAGATTTACATGATTTCCACATGCAAACATTGAGACATGATTTCCACATGCAAATATTAAGACATGGTTTTCACATGCCAACATTGCTACAGTTTAGTTGCTGAATATATCATATCATAAAAAAATCTCTACAGATATTTGTCATCGTTTATCACCGTTCACTCGGTTATTTATTTCTATTCCGTTTCAGACGACTGAAAATTATATTTCTAATATGGTTACTCACCTAAAACAGTCATAATTGTTTAAATAGGACACTGATCTATTGTTTGAACCTTCCTAAAACTGGCACACAAAACTTTTGTTCAAATACAATTAGAGGCCGCACGGCGTTCTTAGGCCTTTAGATATTTTGAAAAGACCAATATAGTAATTTAAGTTTAAGGTGGACTCGTTTAAAGGATTTATTTTTGGTATATATTATTACCATGTGGTGACAAGTTAAAAACACAATGTGTCGCCATTACTTGTTTTCGAGGGAGCTCCAGAGATTGATATATATATATATATATATATATATATATATATATATATATATATATATATATATATATATATATATATATATATATATATATAAATTACGCGTCACGTTGTTTGTCCGCGATGGACTCCTAAAGTACTAAAGTACTTTACCCATTTCAATCAAATTTGCACAGCATGTGTAGTTTGATCCAACTTAAAAGATAGGATAGCTTCCATCTCAATTTATAGTCGTATTATTATTTTATTATCCCAAAATATATTAAATTATTTGTCTATTATTTGACAGTCACAATTATCTGTTATCTCTAAACGATTCTATCAGATAACGGTATGTTGGCTAGATTGAGTAAGTGTTTAATAGATGGCGCTATGTTAAACGCACAAACGCTACAATTTATTAGCATAACCACCACGTGTTACTCAGGCTACCTTAGCCACAGCAACGCGTGGCCGAGACTGCTAGTATATTTATATATTATCATCTAGAAAAAATACTTTTGCCAGGGGATAGAATAATTGATAGACATAATCTAGATTAACGTGCAGAAAGCCACGGTTATGTTTAAATATATTTAATAAAGTAAAAAAAAGGCAAATTGATGATTTATAATTTTAAAATCATTATATTTTTTTTACTTGGATTTGCTCTATTACGGATTTCATATAGTTTAAGCAAGTATTAATTAGTTAGTTGTTATAATTTTTTTAGTGTTTTAATAACAACTGAACAAAAATTATACATCGCTTGTCCGAAAGAATAATGTCACAACTCTATAATTACAATTTTCATTATATTTCAATTTTTGGTGGTGTTAATATTCTTTTTATCTAGTCTTCGCCGTCATTCTTAAGAAAATTATGCTGACGTTCATGCATTTGGAATCGCTGCTGAACCGAGCTGAAAAATAGAAAATACTTATTTTAATCCTCCTGAAAAATGTAGTTTTTTTTTGTTAATTGTAACTATTATTCTGAACAAGCGATATATTCGTTAATAAAAATTATTATCTTTTTGTTTTGGCAATGAATTTGTATCAAAAATGTGGATTAAAATTTAATTAGTCATATTGTTGTAGCGCGTAGATATAAATCTCTGTAATAAGAATGACTTTTTGGTCGTGAGATACGTAGGTCTCCAGTGACCACGAACGCTGTGAACATGATTTAGATATGCTAGGAAATTAAAAATCAAATACTAATGCAATAGACTCTGTAAAAATAGGATTATTTCAAATTATTAAAATGTTATTTATTATTAACGATTTATAACTGTTAAATAAATAATGGGTGTTAACATGGCTCCTGTTGGTAATAGTCCTTTGTTCTTTTTCTCTTTTGTGGTGGTAATTACTCGCAGTCAGCCTTGCGTTAAGGAGTGTATAGATAAACAGCATAGGTGTAGTAGTTTAGGTAGTAACCTATTGTAGCTAGTGTTACGGGTTCACTTCTTACTTAGATTAATACATTAAATGATCCACGAACTATTGTTCAACATCTGAATGTAATTTGTGTAAGTTAATTGTATGTTTCAGTAGATTATTGTACGTTCAAGGATTAGTTTCTTAGTGCAAGTTGCTGTCCTTTAATAGGACATATGCAGCAGTAAAGGAAAGTCCACTTAATTATAAAATAAACCTAACACCACGGCAATAATTTTATTACGTCATTAGAAAGAGAAAAAAGAGAGATTGCCATATTTATAATATTTATATTAGTAATATATTGCCCAGATCAAAACGATCGCTGTGACAATACATTTCCAAAATAATTTACGTCTATCGTCAAACTTTTATGACAAGTACAAATCATTTTATAGTATTTAGTAATAGTTCAAAGCCAGACTAAAATATAGCCATCGATATATATATATATATATATATTTTATTACTTATGGTGGCAAATGAGTAAGTAGCACACCTGATGGTAAGTGTCACTACTGCCCATGGACCTTTACTATACCAAGGGAGGTTAGGACGCTACCTACCAAAACCAAACCCCAAACCCACCTAGTTGAGCTCCCGGTTCTCTCGCTCACCGAACGAAGCGCAATAGCACATTGCCATTACTCGGACGTCGAATTTCTGCGAAAGTGAGGTACTACTCTGGACGGACCGGCCCGCGGCTATAGACAGAGAATTATCTAGCAAAAGCGTGGTCTTACCAGTATTATAATAATAATTTAATTGATTTTATACACAAAAATGAAATGGTTTATTGCTATCTCTTTACAAGTTTCTTTTCAGGGTCTATAACGTAAGATCTTTTACTTTATGACTTAAGTCATGATGATGATGTCTTTAAAGCCATTAATAACGACCTCTAGCCTCCTTCTCAGAGGTGAAAATTTTGATCTACTATACCACGTTGGTCAAAGGGGTTATTATAGGATTTTGTTTTGAATCTTATTTGAAAAGATGTTATGTTAGTTTCTTACAATATTTATGAGATAGAGAGAGAGAGAGGAGGGGAGAGAGAGAGAGAGAGAGATGAATTTTATTCTTACTTTGTCGCAACACGTAGATCTCCTGTATTTACAGATAAATATAATTCCTTTGCCCTTCTATTCCATGGGCCCCGCGTAAGGCTGCCTATCAGTGCCTCGTTAGTCGTCAACTCCATCCACATTAGTATCTAGGCCCATATGAAGTATTTGGGTCTGGTGCTCGACGGGCGTTGGTGGTTCCGGGAGCATTTCCGGAGGATTGCTCCCCGGCTGGTCGGCGCGGCGTCCACCCTATCGTGGCTCATGCTGAACGTGGGCGGACCCAGTTACGAGGGCTGACAGCTGTATGCGGGGGTGATTCGCTCAATGGCCATGTACGGCGCACCCATGTGTGGGCGAGGGCTCTGAACGACCAGCTCAGGGCTGTTCTGTGGAGGCCACAGAGGGTCATGGCAGTCAGAGCCATTCGCGGGTACCACACGATGTCAACCGAGGCGGCATGCCTATTAGCCGGGACACCCCACTGGGATCTAGAGGCGGAGATGCTCTCCGACCTCTACCAGCGGGTAACCTCAGTGCGCGACGAGGGTGGCTCCCCATCGTCAAACGAAATAGCCACCTGGCGCGAGGACGCCCGCCGAGACGTCATCGCCCGTTGGGTTATGCGGCTGGAGAGGCCTAGACACGGTGTTGTTAGCGTTGAGGCCCTACGGGCCGTACTAATGGAGTGGCGGCACGGAGTCGTCTCCTTCCGGCTGGTGCAGGTATTGTCGAGGCACGGTTGCTTCGGCTTGTACCTGCACACGGTCGCGTATAGGGAGTGGGCTCCGTCCTGCCACCATTGCAGTAGTGACGAGGACACGGCGCAACATACGCTCGAGGTATGTCCAAGCTGGGACGGGCAGCACCGTGACCTCGTCGCTGTTATCGGTGCCGACCTGATGCTGCCGGGTGTCGCGAAAGCGATGGTCGACAGCGCCAGGAATTGGGACGCGGTCGCCGCCTTCTGCGAGGCTGTCATCTCGCAGAAGGAGACGGCGGAACGAGTCCGGGAGGATTCCCGTGACCCGGGCCGCCGTCAGCGGCTGGGACGGCGCAGGCGCGAATATCTGCGCCTGATACCGGCCTAACCGAGGCTTCGGGTGATCGGACCGGGGAATTGCCCGGTCACCCGACGTGAGGCCACCGCGTAAGGGCGACGCCCCGATGGCGAAAGCAGTCGGGGCGTCGACACGGGAGGAACCCGTAAGGGTAAACCGCCGGGCGGGCCACCGAAGGCAAAGATCGAGTACCGGTGGCCCGCTCGCATGGCGAAGAGAGGTGTTTGCAGGGTGGGTCCATGGGGTTGCGCGCCGCCTCTTTTGTCGCCCCGGATCGATTTGTCGGGGCGCGACCACATCCATGGTCCACCCTGCAGGAGAAAAAAAAAAGGAGGGTTGACGTCTGGCAGGCGGCCGGTCATAAAACTATTGTCAATAACTTTTACAATATGTGCTATGAAAGAAGAGCGCATATTGTATCGACCCCAAGTGATTGTGATAATAGTAAGAGAATGATGATGATGACTTAATGTAATTTATCATAAATACTTTGATATGTATGTTATAGGTGTATATTATCAGCCTTTCCATCGTCGCACAAGTTAAGAAATTATCTGTCTTAATAAAACATTAGGTGGGCACCAAAACTTACTACATGTAAGATGATCGTTAATGACAGTCGCAATATCTCCCCGCATAGCTGTGCTATTCTAGCACCCTATCACGCTAACCGTCATTATAATTATTTTACTACAACATAGTTTTATCGTTCCATAACTTTTAAGATAGTAATTAAAGCTATACATACATACCATCACGCCATGTACCTTGCAGTGTAGGCAGAGAGAACAGAGTGCCAGAGAACTCTATCCTTGCATACTTCACTCGCTTCCTCAACATTCATAATTCTCTTCATACACGCTCGCCGGTTTCGGAGACTCTTGACTCCACCTTCCTTCAGTACATGACCGATCTGGTCTAGGTAGGTTAGTCTCGGTCTCCCCCGGTACCTACATCCTTCCACTTTCGCATTGTATATCTTCTTAACCAGACATTCGTTCGGCATTCTTTCCACATATCCGAAAGCAAATTAAAGCTATATTGAGGATAAATGTGTTATCATCAAATATTTAAGGAATAAACATAATTATTAAAACATAGATTAATATTGAGTTGTTCAAAATAGCTTTGCAAATATTCCATTATTAATGATCAAAATTTGAAAGATAAAAAATGATAAATGTGAGTTATCCTTAAAAGATAGATATATATTGTTCCGGGATTTTCTTTAGAAGTTTTTATGACGAATAATTTAAATGTGTTTTATTTTCTTTCTACTTTTACTATTTAAGATTACTATTTAATGAATATCATCATAGCTGTGAATTGTTTACGCATATAGTTATAAATGATGCTTTTCCCGTGTGGTGACTGAGTAAGAATACAATTCACCACCCCCTATCTTACCCGTGGGTGATCGTAAGAGACGAGTAAGGGATATAAAACGCATATAACATCTAAGCGAGAGAAGGAAAACTCAAAACAAAACCCTATATCAACACGTCTGACTAGCGTGGTACAGTAGGTCAATTTCCGTCCTACTGTGGAGGAGGCTCGAGCCCAGCAGTGGGATATATGTGGGCTGTGATGATGATGATGAAATTTAATTAATATATACACATCCGTTAGCATTTTCAAGTCCTGCTACACTAAATTTACATTTATATAAACTATCTCGGTTATGCTGTGTGATAGCGGCTACGAATACTACCAACACTTACTTTGCTCGTGGATGTCGTAAAAGACGACTAAGAGCCATATAACGTCCGGGCCAACTCCATCTGATGCCGTTTGGTCAACAATTACATTCTCAAGGAGGTTTGACGTCTGACAGGCGGCCGGTCATAAAACTATTGCCAATAACTTTTTACAATATGAACTATGAAAGAAAAGTACATATCGTATCAACCCCAAGTGATTGGGATATGATTAGGAGAATGATGATCGAAGTTGGTGTTATAAACTCCAAATAATAATATATAATTTTATATATCATCATCTCTAATATTTTTTTACATATAACACTCCGCTAAGAAACTAATCCTTGCCTATTAAAACATAATTAAACGGACACAAATTACATCTATACTCAGGTCAAAAATGTGTGAATCGCATAAAATTTTATCCCACGTTAGCGTAGAAACCGTGTCACTGACATGGTAGATTAACTACAATACAACCTGTGTCATCCTCGTCATCATTTCAGCTCCCCCTTAATGGAAAGGAATTTGATTTACTACTACTGTTGGTATAGGATTCTGTTTCAAGGTTTCCTTTTCTTGCAAAGATGTTATATGCATTTCATATCCCTTAGTCATCTCTTACGATCACCCACGGGTAAGATAGGGGGTGGTGAATTGTATTCTTACTCCGTCACCAAACGGATGACAACACAATCTGTGTAGCCAACTACATTTCGTATGAATTTAACACGCATTCTTACATACTTACATATCGTCACTCCATTCCCCTTGCAGGGTAGGCAGAGAGAACAGAGTGCCGGAGAACTCTATCCTTGCATACTTCACTCACTTCCTCAACATTCATAATTCTCTTCATACACGCTTGTCGGTTTCGTAGACTCTTGACTCCACCTTCCTTCAGTACGTGACCAATCTGTTCTAGGTATGTTAGTCTCGGTCTCCCCCGGTACTTAAATTCCATTCTGACTATTCTTAAATTGCCCATTTAAAACACATGAAAACACTAAAGTTAAACGATTTATTTAAATGTAACTATACATATATTGCTACATATACATATATTAATATGTATACTGACCTCTTAGGAACCATATTGCTTTCCTTAATGTATTACTTGATTAATGAGATATTCTCAAACTTGTATTAAACTTATAACTTAATAGACCCATCAAATATTTCATGCATTACGTAAGTTAGCCACTAATGTCTAGCGATGTATTAACCAACATCTTTACTATCTCGAAGCAACTAACTTAGGGTATTTATTCTCTACGACTTTAGATGTGAGAACTTTTAAAGTACTTTGCTACTACTCGCTTCGTCTAACAAAGGTAGTTGGACTGAGTACAGTCTAACAAATGGGCATTGGACGAAATTAAATGGCGGGGAAACTGACGGTCTCGGTTCTTTTGTTATGCTAATATTTGGCCCCCGGAGATGACAAATTGTGATGCATTCTATATATAAAAAATCCGACGGACGTACGACTACGTACCATGACGAATATAGTTGGGTCCCAAATTCTTATCTTCAAAATACAGCCCTTAGGGATGGTTTTCAAGAAATATTTTTTTTCGTTTATTGTTGGGTTTTTTTGTGTTGATATATCTCATCAACTGTCCAAAAATAATATTACATTTTGGATTATCTTATATCATAATCATAACAGAATTCAATACTATTACGATAATGGAACGAATAATGTTATTATCTAAAGCTTTTGAAATGAAACTAGTTTTACGGATTCTATTATTAATTTCCTGACGTTTCGAACACTTTACAGTGTTTATGGTCAAACATGGTCATGGTGAAGGGTTTAGAGTATTCAAAACATCGCGAAATTAAAAATCAAATACAAACGCGATAGAATCCGTAAAACTAGTTTTATTTAAAATGTGTAATACTTGCGTAAACGTTAGAAATCATTATCTACAGCTTTACTCGATGATGATGATTATATACTTCGAATATAAAATTTTTGTACTGTACTATTTTCATTTTTGCAGCGTATACGACTGCACAGATGGCATAGTGGTTAAGATCGACCTTTCGTGCCAGTGCTGTGGGTTCGATTTTGTACACAGGGCAATACTTTGTGCGATCCACAAAGTGTTGTTTTGAGTCTGGGTGTAATTTGTATGCGTTAATTGCATGTTTGTAAAGTCCTCCGCAATACAAGGATTATTTCATTAGTGCAGGGTGGGGTCTATAAAAAAAAGTGTTCCAGAATATATCAAATACACATTCTACTACTTAAATATTTGTGTTCTAATCTAAGCCAACATCCATCTTATTGTGAAGGTATTCGTGCTCGACTTGGCATTTGAGCTAAGAAGAAGAAAAGTTCCTAAGATAAGTGTTTTCTAACAAACGAGATCTTCTGTTTGATAATAATATGTCGTTATATTTTTGCAAACAGACTAAGCTAACACAGTGTTATTTCAATTGTGTTTCTTGTACGATTTATACGGTTGCCTCACAATCACGTAGCGTGAAACACATGCTTTCAAATACAAAATACAGTCGTGTATATATTTCATTTTGAATCTCACGATATTTTGCGAACATGACTTATTTCTATACTCTGTTTTAGGAATATTATACTCATCATGTAGTTCATTTGTATTAGTTATAAAGCTGAATTATTTCTTTATCTTTACATTTTTTTGAATGCAAAATAACGCAAAGTTTTTTTAATCAACATAGGCGGATTAAAAAATTTCGTCTATATAGGTTAGATACCATTAACTAATCGTATATATAACTTTGCTATAGAGGCAGTATCTGCAAAGATTACAAAATTAATTAAAGTATAGTAATAAAGGGCGGGAAGTGCTCCACAGAATTGCAGTTATCATAACAACTAATGACATAGAAAATTTGTATGATATGATTAATTAATACTTTTAATATTTAGTACTATACTTTATCGAGAACCTTTACTAACATAACATACTTTCGTGGGTTACCATATGGGTGCCCAAATAAATATCAATAAATACGTTGATAAACCAAAGTAAAATTAATGCGGTTGAAATGCGATCTCTACGGAAAATCTGTGAAGTTAGGCTGACCGACCGCATTCGCAACGACGACGTACGAGAGCGAGTAGGTATGAAAGAGAGTATTGGTGTAAAGATGCGAAAGGGAATGCTCCGATGGTTCGGATATGTAGAAAGAATGCCGAACGAACGGCTGGTTAAGAAGATATACAATGCGAAAGTGGCAGGATGTAGGTACCGGGGGAGACCGAGACTAACCTTCCTAGACTAGATTGGTCACGTACTGAAGGAAGGTGGAGTCAAGAGTCTCCGAAACCGGCGAGCGTGTATGAAGAGAATTATGAATGTTGAGGAAGCGAGTGAAGTATGCAAGGATAGAGTTCTCTGACACTCTGTTCTCTCTGCCTACCCTGCAAGGGATATGACGTGATGATATGTATGTATGTACATTAATAATCCATGCAATCAAAGATTCTACAAAAGTCAGTACTTTATGTAAAGAAAGGATAATATGCCATCAAAAAGACGTGAATAATAAATCAAAGTATTAGAGTAAAGAAGATTAAAATATGCATATAACATCATACATATATATCTTTTTAATTAAAAGTCTTTGAATTATATAGTATTTTAAACTTATACATGCGTATAAACTTTTTATATAATTGCCGTTTCTCATTGCTGTAATCTCAACTGTAAACATTGTTTTTTTTCTTGAATTGCATTAAAATTAATAAACCTTTTAATAGTGTTTGTCTGTAAGAAAGGAATAATTTGAAAATGGAATATTAATAATTAAATCATACAAAAGATTTTCGCTATAATGCTTTGTCTTTTGTATGAATTCTCATTTTGCGAATATTGCAAGACTAAAATCAAATATTTGTAAAGAAAATTCAAACAAAGACAATCTCGAAATTGATGACTCTTATTGATAACGAGTCTTATTGACGTTACTCACTCAAAAGTAGTGATTTATCTAAACAACCCCATTATATTTGTATATTTGTTTATGTTATGTACCTTTTAGTTAGTTCAGTATTATATGCGATCCTAATTTCCTAATTTCAAAACCTAAATCAGACAAAAAAAAAATTGGTAGAATGTTATGTAGACATTTTAAAAAATTGCAGCAGCCAGCTCAGAATTTTCGCTATGCCTTGAAAAAGTTCGTATTTTATATTCATGTATGGCACTTTTATTGGTATTACTCACAATTATTGGTGCGCATACAAAGCTTTCATTGTCAATAAAAATGATCTTTTATAAATAAATTTCACTCCATTTCAAATAAAGCACTGTTTATGTTAGTTGGTAACGATAAAAGTTCATGAACTTGGTGATCAGGTGTTTCGATATTCGAACATTAGTTACAAACCATTGAGTTAAGTGTTTTGTGAGATACATACATTTATTTATTAAAAGTTTTCCTTTTAGAAAATCTTTCTTACGTATACATATAAACATGATTTTCTAATTCTTGAATATTTAGTTAATATATCTTCTGTGTAATAATTAGCACTCAATTTGAGATTTTAGTTTGTATATTTTTTTCAGCTGTCTGGTAGCGGCTAAGAATACTACCAACTTTGCTCGTGGATGTCGTAAAAGACGACTAAGTGTCTTATAACGACCTGGGCCAACTCCATCTGATACCGTTTGATCAACAATTACATTGCCAAGGAGGGTTCGGAGGGTTCGCAAGGAGGGACGTCTTGCAGGCGGCCGGTCATAAAACTATTGCCAATAACTTTTACAATATGTACTATGAAAGAAAAGTACATAATGTATCGACCCCAAGTAATTGGGATAAGAATATGAGAAATATGATATTTTTTCATTTAAGATGACAGAAAAAAAATATAATATTTTAGTTTCTCCTGCAGTTTTGTGTCGTAAAAATCGAGTGAGAGACCAACAGGAGAATGGATACCAGAGTTAAATTATAACACCAAGTACGTTCGCCAACCTATTTGCAAGGCGTGGCAAATATGTTCCTTTTAGTATTTTTATGCTCAAAAGTGGATGTTGATGAGCTGCTGGATTATAATGTGTATTATTTTGTCTCTGTGATGGTGATGAAGTAAAAATAATATTCACCACCTGCTTTCGCAGAAGATCGACGTCTAAGTAATGGCAATGTTCTATTGCGCTTTGATCGGTGAGCGAAAGAGTCGGAAGCCCAACCAGGTTGGGTTCGGGGTTTGTATTGGTAGGCAAAACGGCCTAAGCTATACCCTTGCTATTGCAAAGGTCCATGGGCGGCAGTGACACTTACCACCAGGTGTGCTGCCTGGTCGTTTGCCGCCATAAGCAATAAAAAAAATATTATCTTACACTAGTCTTTTACATTTTGATTAAATTTTACTTTAAGGCTCGAAGGACATTACACTGAAGCTATTTATTACTGATCATATTGACTGTTATTTATATATAATTCAGTAAAGAAATAATAATCATAGACAAACCCGCTGTTTTACGTCGGCTCTTCTCAGTAGCGGTTATATTCCGATCCAGTTGATAGTTTATTTGATAAATGTCAAAACTGGCAATATATAAGGGCCATTTTATTTTTCCGCAAGGTGGACCATGGATGTGGTCGCGCCCCAACAAATCGGTCCGGGGCGACAGAAGAGGCGGCGCGCAACCCCATGGACCCACCCTGTAAACACCTCTTTTCGCCCTGCGAGCGGGCCACCGGTACCCGATTTTTGTCTTCGGTGGCCCGCCCTTGTGGTTTATTCTTGCCACACGACAGCTTTCGCCGTCGGGACGTCGCCCTCACGCGGTAGCCTCACGTCGGGTGACCGGACAGTTCCCCGGTCCGATCACCCGAAGCCTCGGTTAGGGCGGCATCAGGCGCAGATATTCGCGCTTGCGCCGACCCGGCCGCTGGCGGCAGCCCGGATCACGGGAATCCTCCCGGACTCGTTCCGCCGCCTCGTTGCAGTTCCTCACGCTGTCGACCATCGCTTTCACTACAGCCGGCAGCGTCAGGTCGGCACCGATGACAGCGACGAGGTCACGGCGCTGCCGGTCCCAGCCCGTACATACCTCGAGCGTATGTTGCGCCGTGTCCTCGTCACTACCGCAATGATGGCAGGACGGAGTCCACTCCCTCCACGCGACCGTGTGCAGGTACAAACCGAAGCAACCATGCCCCGACAACACCTGCACCAGCCGGAAGGAGTGGACTCCGTGCCGCCGCTCCATCCATTCCATCAGTACGGGCCGGAGGGCCTCAACTCAACGGTATATATAAGTGCCCTCGCAGGATTTATAAATAATAAAATAATTTAAGTTTGATTTTAAACTGTGGATATCAATGCAATAAATAATCGAAATAAAAACCAATGCGAAACTGTCTGATTAGCGTGGTACAGGAAATATCCCTCGTACTGTGGAAAAGGCTTCACAGCTCAATTTGGTAGTAATAGTATATTGGCTTATTTTGCCATATATTTAGGGATGCTAGAATTAAATGAGTGCTGTTATTCAAATTACTGAAATTTAGCATTTATTATGCTTGATTATTTATAAAAACCCAATTACGAGCAAACAGGGATGTGTCATCGTTTAATACAATTCTAACTGTAAAGTTTGAGTATTAAGCATGTACAATGTGTAAACAATGTCGGGTAGATGGCACACGTCTCCTTAGAAGACGAAAATATAATACGATGCGAGAATGTAAATGTCCTACAATAGTTCACGGTGGTGTAAGTGGCAGCACAATTGGAACGGATTTCCAATAGGTGTGGGTTGGAATCCTACTTGTGACAATCATTTTTCGCTCGTAATCGGGTTTTTATGAGTAACTGTTCTCAAATAAAATTGCTATTTGATATTTTTAGGAGACACAAGGGAGTAATTAGATTTTATAGTCATATAAAATAGCAAAAGGTTTAATTCGTATTAATATTTGTAGTAGCAATAATAAATCTCGATATTAACTTCCAAGGCTCAGTAATCTCAGGTGGGCATAGTTCATACATGTACATAGTTTATACTTAGCAATTTGTATTAGTTTTAATCTGAATTATTTCTATGTATATAAATGGTCATAAACAAGGGAATGCTCCAATGGTTCGGACATGTTGAAAGAATGCCGAACGAACGTCTGGTTAAGAAGATGTACAATGCGAAAATGGTAGCTACATCCTGCAGCTACCGGGGGAGACCGAGACTAACCTACCTAGACCAGATTGGTCACGTACTGAAGGAAGGTAGAGTCAAGAGTCTCCGAAACCGGCGAGTGTGTTTGAAGAGAATTATAAATGTTGAGGAAGTGAGTGAAGTATGCAAGGATAGAGTTCTCTGGCACTCTGTTCTTTCTGCCTACGTAGGATATGGCGTGATGATATGTATGTATATAAATAAAATATATGTACCTGAAATGTATGTATACGCATAACTTCTGAACAAGTGCACCGAATTGAATAATATATTTTTTTTTGTATTTTTTATTGTTGAACAGAACAAGGTTTGCATAAATAAAAATTTAATAATCTACTAGAGTTTTTAGAAATTTCATATTGTGTAGAGTGAATGAGTCAGAATTTCATCAATAAATGATCAGCAGTTAATAACTTCAAAAATATAGTGTATGTAGTATTTTGATTAATTTGATTCAAATTCATCTATTATGTATATCTTCGAATGTACTTACATATCGTTAAGTTTAAATGCATTAAAATTATCGAAAGGAGAATGAGGATGGTGTCCGATGGTTTACTGTATGTGTGTCTCAGACACAAGGCGGTTTCAGGAGTGGAAGCGGATGCATGGGTCAAGTGTTCTCTCTGAGCAACATTGTGGAGAAGCATCTGGCTCTACTAGGTCAGAGGGTTTTCTGCAGTTTTGTGGATCTGGAGAGAGCATTTGACACGGTTGTACGAAAGGAACTTTGGGACATTTTACCGCAGTATGGTATTAACGGTAAACTGCTACAGGCTGTGCAGTCTAGTTACATGAGTTGTAGAGCCTGTGAGCGGCTGGATGATGGAATGTCGCCTTGGTTTGACGTCAATATTGGCGTTAAGCAGGGGTGCGTTCTGTCAGTCAGGCTGTTTATCATATATCTGAATAAATGTCTCCAAAGGTTGAACGATATGAATGTGGGAGTCCAGATGGGCGACTCAGTGGTCACTGCTCTGCTTTATGCAGATGATGCAGTCCTGTTGGCACAGTCAGCGACTGACCTGTAGACCCTAGTCGACACAATGACAGAAGATTGTAAGAAAAGGGGTCTACGCGTGAATGTGAGCATAACCAAAATAATGGTCTTTGAAAGAGATGAACCCAGAACAGATGTAAGAGTAACAATAGGTAATGATGTATTAGAGCAAGTGGATGAATTTGTATATTTTGGATGTGGATTTAGCCGAGATGGAAGATACACCACTGATATAGAGAGAAGAGTGAAAGCGGGAAATAGAGTGAACGGAGCGTTGGGGAAACTTTTCGGCAGCCACCACCTCAGCCAGAAGGCACGTATAGCAATACATAACGCAGTGCTTGTCCCAACATTACTGTATGGAAGCGAGAGTTGGGTATGCAGAAAAGAGTATGAAAGTAAAAGAAATGCGATCTCTGCGGCAAATCTGTGGAGTTAGGCTGATCGATCGCATTCGTAACGACGACGTAAGAGAGCGAGTAGGTATGAAAGAGAGTATTGGTGTAAAGATGCAAAAGGAAATGCTCCGATGGTTCGGACATGTGGAAAGAATGCCGAACGAACGTCTGGTTAAGAAGGTATATAATGCGAGAGTGAAAGGATGTAGGTACCGGGGGAGACCGAGACTCGCCTACCTAGACCTGATTGGTCACGTACTGAAGGAAGGTTGAGTCAATAGTCTCCGAAACCGGCGAGCGTGTATGAAGAGAATTATGAATGTTGGGGAAGCGAGTGAAGTATGCAAAGATAGAGTTCTCTGGCACTCTGTTCTCTCTGCCTACCCTGCAAGGGATATGGCGTGATGATATGTATGTATGTATGTAAATGCATGCATTAATTGAAAAAAAAAACACTTCACTTTTTTCATTTTGCGTAGGAATTCACAAATTCACTATAAGCAATTTATACAGTTAAAATATCGTGACGGTAGGGTTTATCCTCAAATTATAAACAGATATAAGCAGAAAACAATGTAGATATAATTGAGTAAAGCCATAAAATATGGCGTTATTAACGTACTGTACCACTCTAGTCAAATGGGTCAAAATTTAATATCTTATAGGGTAGATATAAATAAATTTCTGTAATAACAATGACATATTGGACGTAAGACACCTCAGTCCTCCCTTGACCATGATCACTGTAAAGTGTTCGAAACGTCGGGAAATTATAAATCAAATACAAACGCGATAGAATCCGTAAATGTAGTTTTATTTCAAATGTGTAATACGCGCGTAAACATTAGGAGACATTATCATCATCATCACAGCCCCCATAAATGTCCTACTGTTGGGCTCGGGCCTCCTCCGCAGTGGGAGGGCAATTAACCTACTATACCGCGCTGGTCAGACGTGTTGGTATAGGGTTTTGTTTCGAGTTTTCCTTCTATCGCATAGATGTTATATGCGTTTTATATCCCTTAGTCGTCTCATACGATACCCACGGGTAAGATATGGGGTGGTGAATAGTATTCTACTCCGTCACCACACGGAGATTAACGATGTATTAATTCAAATTACTGAATTTTAGCATTTAATATGCTTAATTATATATAAAAACCCGATTGGGAAGCAGAAAGTGATGTCACAAGTGGGATTCGAAACCACAACTATTGGGCATCCAGCCCAATCATGCTTTGAATGTCCTACAATAGTTCACGGTGGTGTAAGTGGCAGCACGATTGGGCTGTTGTCCCAATAAGGGTTCGAATCCTACTTGTGACATCATTTTTCGCTTCGTAATCGGGTTTTTATAAACGATGTATTAATATTCGGTAGATGGTGCTGCGTGTGATTTCAAAGCTTTTTTTATAAATTTGTATAGAACAACGTTTGTTGTATCAGCTAATAAATGAAGAGTTATATAGACTACAACCTTTCCTCTTATCGTATGTCTTAAGCTCAGAAAGTCTTAGCACTCCAAAGTCCTGTTGAGACGTGTCAGTGTTAATAAAAAAGAAATATATGAAGGCGACCTGAATCAAATAGGTTGGAGGTAACGCAACACGACACCAAAAGTAATCCTCTTATCCTAATATGATATGGTAGAAGCCTTTTTATATAAGTACACGTACATAATATATTACATACCGTACTAAATATAGATGCAATGTACATCTTATAATAAGTATAATATATACTCCTGTATCTTCTACGTCACCTTTTGGTTACGACTTAGAAGATTTACTCGGATAATGGGTTGCTATAAAGACGTTCTTCGCTCGCATTAAGGAGCTTTCTTTAGTTAATGTTTAGTTGGTATTTCAGAACAGTTTTTGTACATTTCGTGTTTAGATTCAGCGGTCTCTACTTAGAATACGGATTTGTAATTATATGTAAAATACAGTTGAGATAGTAAGTACATAGATTAATTATTTATTCAAATAATTAGATAATTTACTGTGTGGTCACGGAGTAAGTATACAATTCACCACCATGCATATAACATCATAGCAAAAGAAGGAAAAGTCGAAACAAAACCCTATACCATCACGTCTGTCCAGCGTGGTATAGTAGGTCTAATTCCCTCTCATTATGGGTGAGCCTCGAGCCCAACAGTGGGAAATGTATGGGCTGAGATGATGATGATAAAGAGAAGGAAAACTCGAAACAAAACCCTATCTTACACGTGGGTGATCGTAATAGACAACGAAGGGATATAATGTGCTTGTACATATGAAATCTATCAAGAGAAGAATAACTCGAAATAAAAGCATATACTGACTGCACGGATGGCGAAGTGGTTAAGATACCGATCTATCGTACCAGTGTCGCGAGTTCAATTCTTATGTAGGACAGGACAAACAGGACATAGTTTGTGTGAACCACAACTTGATATTCTGAGTCTGGGTGTAATTTATGTTCGTTAAATTATATGTTTGTCAAGTTGCCCGTAATACGAGTATTAATTTGTTAATGCTGGGTGTTGTTTAAAAAAAAATACTAACATGTCTGGACCAGCACGGTATAGGAAATCAATTTCCTGCCTGTTGCAGAGGAGGCTTAAGTCTAGTAGTGGAAAATATATAAGAATTTTATAAAAATATCACTATCATCTGATGACGATGATGATATTTTTATAAAAACCCGATTATATAAGAACCCGATAGACGGGGGGGAGTGTGGGACTCGCCGGTCAGCTGCCCGACCGGAATACCCACTAAAACCACAGCGGCCCCTTCCGCGCTTTTACGGGGCACTGGAGAGATCGTCTACTGACATTCGATCCCCGGCACCCCAACGCTTGGCCTTCTGGCCACGTCCTGTCAACCCTTAAGGCAGTGTAAGGAGGTGCGCATAACGGCGCCTCCTCCTCCCCGGTCGCCGGCCGCGCATTGAGTCAGCGGATGCAAGCGCCTTGCGTTCCCGCTCCGCGGCCTCCTTCCTTTTCATGATGGCCTCATAAAAGGAGGCCATCGACGACCAGCACCTGTCGCTGTCAAGCATCTTCGAGATGATGGTTGATAGCGACAGGTCTCTCCCAATGACCGCCATCAGGACGTGGTGCTGGGGACCCCAGGCGGGGCATACCTCCAGAGTGTGACGCGCATCGTCTAATGGCGCGCCGCACTCGTGACATCCTGGGGTCCCTTCTCTTTCAATTCTGTGCAGGTACTTACCGAAGACCCCGTGTCCCCGTGTCCAGACGTGTGCCATCTACCCGACATTGTTTACATATTGTACGGACTTAATACTCAAACTTTGCAGTTAGAATTGTATTAAACGATGACACAACACTGTTATTTAAATTCCACTTGTGACAATAATTTTTCACTCGTAATCGGGTTTTTATAAATAATCAAGCATATTATAGGCTAAATTTCAGTAATTTGAATGATATCTTTATACAATACGAGATGTAATTTCTATCAAGAGAAGGAAACTCAGAAATACAACCAACGGGTCAAACTAGCTTGGTGGAGTGACGGTTTAAGTACCTCCTCTAGTGGAGGAGGTTCGAGCCTAGAAGTAGGACATCTATAAGCTGAAATAATGATGACTTATATTTATAAGTTTCCATCCATCAAATTATCGCCAACACCAGCAGTTTGGTGATGAAATTGCCATTATAATTTGCCTAAAACAATGTTGCGTTCCGTTTTTTTAGTGATCTATTGGCACATTTTTATAACTTCCACACAAGTGGACGGTGTTGATTTATTATTATAAGAATGCGAAGAGTCGTTGCTTTTTGCTGTATTTTTTTTTTGTAAGAAGAAGTTCTTTTCTTTGTGGTGACGGAATAAGAAACAATTTACTACCCCTATCTTGATCGAGTGGATGGAGCGGCGGCACGGAGCCCTCTCGTTCCGACTGGTACAGGTTTTGTCGGGGCATGGATGCTTCGGCAAATACCTGTACACGGTCGCAAGGTGCGAGTCGGCTCCGTGGTACCACCAGTGCGGTTGCAACGAGGACACGGCGCAGCATACGCTCGAGGTCTGCGTGACCTGGGCACAGCAACGTCGTGAACTCGTTGCAACCATTGGTACCGACCTGACGCTGATGAACGTCGTGAAAGCGATGGTCGACAGCGTCAGGAACTGGGACGCGGTCGCCGCCTTCTGCGAGACGGTCATCTCGCAGAAGGAAGCGGCGGGGCGTGCTCGAGAGGAACTCCTCTACGGCGCCACGCACAGGTGCCAGCACCTTGGGCGGCGCAGGCGCGAGTACCTCCGCCTGATCCCGCCCTAGCCGAGGCAGCGAGTGACCAGACTGGACGACGCCCCGACGGCAAAAGCTGCCGGGTCGTTGACTCGAGAATACGAGAATACCCGCGAGGGTAAACCGCCGGGCGGGCCACCGAAGACAAAGACCGGGTTCCGGTGGCCCGCTCGCACGGCGTGGAGAGGTACATGTAGGGCAGGTCTATGGGGTCGTGCGCCGCTTCTTCTGTCGCCCCGGACGGATTAGCGGGGCGTGACCATTCCATAGCCTGACGCAAAAAAAAAACCCTATCTTACGATGGATGTCGTAAAAGCCAATTAAATGATATATGCATTTGATATATATTTAAAAGAAGTAAAAAGAAATAAAACACTACACCAGCCCATCTGGGCTAGCGTAGTGTTTTATATTGATTTTTTGACCATCGTGGTGACCAAAAATGTTATATTAGATTCTTTGATGTTCCTAAAGTATCAAGGTTAGCAGTTATATATAAATCACCATCATCTCAGCCCATATATGTCCTAGTGTGGGGCTCGAGCCTCCTCCATAATGGGAAGGAAATTGACCTCCTATACCTCGCTTGTCAGACGTGTTGATATAGGGTTTTCTTTCTCTTGCATGCCTTCTCAGATGTTATATGCCTCTTTATATTTCTTAGTCGTCTCTTCCGATCACCCACGAGTAAGATAAGGGGTGGTGAATTGTATTCTTACTCCGTAACCACACGGAAAATACTAGTAAATAATCAGATATATAAATACTTGTAAACAATCAGAAGTTGTCTTATTTCTGAAACCTTCTCGGTTTGGAAGAAAAGTTCTTTGGTTTTGATTTCTATAAAGACAACCGCAGAAGCAATATAATTTGTATGTTACCAATCAATGAAAACAATGCTCTTATAACCTACCAATTAAATATCAAATTAATAATATTGATATAATTTAGTCTACCGTATACAATGGCCCTCTTGATCTAACAAATTGCCAATTATGTATCAGCCCTAATGAAACTCTTTGAAGTGCCTTTTGTAAATGAGATCGAATTTCTATTGAAATATTGACATAAAAATGTGAATACTTATTATCAATATAACAATGGTAACTAAAAAAAAAACGCAAAGCAGTCATGAGGACTGGCGACAGAAGTGAAAACTTAAAAGTATGAAAATAATGAATATTATAAATTAAAATAGAAAAACAAGTACATATTCCAGCTAATTTCATGACGCTCACACTGTTTACTTCACGGCATAGCAAGAATACGCCCATATGCTTGATCTACTTAATCGCTCTCTTTCTCTCTCCTACTTTCTACCTTTCCCCTTTTGCTTTGGAATATTGGACGCTACTCGTTGCTAACGCTCGCGCTGGCCTGTATCAGGTATACTACGCGCATGCGTTTGAGTGCCATTGCGTTAAACGTTTAACACAACCTTGTTGGAAGTCGCATTAGAAGTTTCACTTCAAAATTCCCACTTACAAGTAAATATATGTTGTAAAATAATCTTCTAATAGAGCTTTTAGTTAGTTAAAAAAGAACTAAGAAGATTAAAATAGTCTATATTACTAAAATAAAAGGATATTACATTTAATAGAAGTAAAATAGAAATTGTAACACGCTTTGTTTCAAATTTGACGTGCAAGATTCAATTACTTTTTCATTTTCAATTAAATTATTATTTATAAAATTTTAATTAAATTCAACTAAATAAAAAGGGGTTGTAATAAACTAGGAAGAGAAAACTAGCACCTCGAAAGAAAACTATAATATGAAGGTGTTAAAATCATTGTGGGGACGGGATAAAAATACAATTATTGCCATCCCTTACTTGCCTGTGGGTGTCATAAACAACGAGTAAGGGTCTCACCATGAGAATAGCCAACAGCTTTATCCCGGAAAATGAATAATACTTCACTGCAATCGTCCACGCGCCTGCCAAGTTTGGTAATTATGGCATTATCCCTTTATTAGTAGAGGAGGCTTACTTTCAATAGTGGCAAGTAAAAAATGAATAGGCAAATGATTATTATGGTGGTGAAGATTATTGGCAGAACACCTCTGAGGATTTTTGAATTTTTATGTCTGCCTATAATCTTGTTTGAGTTCCTTTAAATTTGGTATAGATTTATTTATTATTAAGTATAATTTTGAAAAGGTGAATAATACCTATATTATATTCAAATTGCCCTCGATCAGTCAATAATAGATGAAGCGTGGAAAAGTGGCGGGACTCCCTTTCTATTATCCATTGAAAAATAATATTATAAAAGGAATACTATAATTAATTTACCATAGTGTGAAGAATTAATTAGAGATCTCACTTTAACTGCTTACTAATTTTTTACTGCTTTACTAATTAGGACCTACATACAATCCGATTAAATATTGTTAAAAACTACCTCGAAATAATACCAAGAATACTTAAAATAAATTAATATTATTTGTAAATACTTTTTGTAATACAAATCAATGTAACATCCTTATTTCATCAGCTGTAAATATATTTATTAAATATAATAATCCCAGTTTAGTATAGGTCAAGAATAAAATATTTCACCATCACTTTGTGTGATCCGACATCGTGGGGAAGCCCGAACCCAATAATGTACCTATTTCGATAATCTGATGGAAACAATAACCCAACCGAATTTTATATATATTATTATACTAAAATTTTATTCATAAACTTCATTTCAAGCTAAAGAAAATTAAGAAATCTTTACGCATTCCCATGAGTTTGGTATTCATGTCATATTGAAGTTGACAATGTGTTAGTTAGACCCGTGGATCTACAAAGGATTCTTTCTGTTCCGCGGTCGTCCCTTATCTAATAAGAATGAAAAATTGTGGCCGAGTATGATTGAGAGGTTCGGACGCTGAAGTACTTTTAGTTATTTACGATAGTTTTTTTTCTATGTAAAAGATATATTTTTTGATATTAGTCGATATTAAATATCAATTGCTACGTTTTTTATTATTATAAGTTAGTTTAACGTATAGAAAGGCCAAGTATGTGTGGCTTATACCGTTATTTTTCTCAGTAAAACATTGCATACTAAAATGTTATATTGATAACTTATTGTAACGACATAAAAGCGTTGTAATTCCTAGACCAAAAACTAAATCGTTATTTCAATAGATAATTTCGAGATCGAAGTTCCCAACAAGGATTGGTATAGCAATGGCATGGACATTAAAGATGAATTTTCGTCTTTGCACGTATATATTTATCTCCATTAATTGGAAAACTCATACTATCTTTCAATCTGAACAAGATTTAATAAATAGAGATCACTAGCATATCAATTACACGCACTAGCATATCAATTACACGCACACAAGCCTTAAAAAGAGCACGTCTCTTATGCCATGATTGATAGTTAACGCTTATTATCTGCTTACTGGTTAGCTGCCAAACTTATTAAAAAGATTACTGTAATATATAAAGACTGTAAAAAGATTACTGTAATATGTAAGACTTTATTAAGTTAAGTTTAGAAGTTCTACCAATACTATTCATCTTCATTATCTTATCTCAGCTCATTTACGTTCCAAATGAACATAATATAATGCAGATACTTTCCATCACTTTTATAAGCAGTGCCACAAAAAAAAAATCATAAAAATTCATTGTTCAAATGGTTTTTCGTAATGATGCATAAAATTACTTATTCAACAGAAACGTGTAGACGTCACGTTGGCGGTAGCATTTAAAAGCCAAGTCACGTGTGAATGAGGAAAATAAACCATAGCAAACATGTTACACTAATCAAAAATGATTATTTTGGGTTAAAGCCTCATGTGAATCACAATACGCGGTCATTATTCGACAAAACAATACAGATAGTGGCTATTAAAATTGTCTTCTACGTCTTGTACGGCAATTGACTTTTCATACAATTCTTCAGATGGGATAGAATTTAATTTTTTTTGTTGTTTTTGGTGGCAGACGAGCTTGCAGCACATCTGATGGTAAGTGTAACTGCCACCCATGGACTTTTGTAATACCAGAGGTATAACTAGGCCGCTGTCTACCAATAATCCCAAACCCAGCTAGAACGTTGGGCTTCCGGCTCTCTTGCTCACGGAACGAAGCACAGCAGCGTACTGCCACTGTTCAGTCGTCGATCTTGTGCGAGAGTGTGGTACGAGTACTACCCCGAACGGACCGGCCCGCGACTGTAAACAGAACTGCCATCAGTGTGGTCCTACTACTTTTGATTCTATATCGAAATTTTATTATCTTATAGTAAACGACTAACCCAATTTTTTGACTTTTAAGATAACTACAGTTAAGGGAGAGGTGGGTAATTGTATTCTTATCAATTTATATTGATAACACGAATTTACTGAAACT
Organism: Lymantria monacha; assembly: GCA_905163515.2. NCBI lineage: Eukaryota > Metazoa > Arthropoda > Insecta > Lepidoptera > Erebidae > Lymantria > Lymantria monacha. Next base: position 23,716,692 of record LR991091.1, read on the forward strand.
AAATTATATTAATTGTTTTTTTTTTATATAGGATTGATTCAGATCTGTGTTTTCCTCTACATGACGAGTAAAATCAATATCATTATGTTATCGAAAGAAATGAAAAAACGCCAACCAAATTTGTATTTTGTGGCCAATGAATAAGAATATGTAATAATCAGCTAATGACTCTGGTCTGCTCGCACGGCGAAGAGAGAAGGTTTTACGGTGGGTCTATGGGGTCACGCGCCGCCTTTCCGTCACCCCGGATCGATTCGGCGGGGCGAGACGCATCCATGGCCCACCAATAAAAAAAAAGGCAACGTATACAAACAACAACTCACTCCGATCGCCAACCTCTCTTCCTAGCGTGACAATTAAAGCACTATCCAATCGTTAAGTACGAGGGACGTAGGCCACGTCCATTAATGGACGCTAAAAGACTGAATTATGAAGGTAACATTTGCAAAAAACCTCTATATAGTTTTTTATTTTTTTAATTTCAATAAATTAGGCCACATAATTAGAGAAAAAGATTCTCAATTTGGACGTTCGGTACATTTAATTAACGGTTATAGTTTCAAATGATACCTTGCTATTTTAACAAGACTACTACTTCATCATCATCATCATCACAGCCCACAAATGTCCCACTGTTGGGCTCGGGCCTCCTCTGTAATAGGAGGGAAATTAACCTACTATATCGCTGTGCGAGAGAAGGAAAACTTCCTTCTCTCGCACAGATGTTATATGCGTTTTATGTCCCTTAGTCGTCTCGTACGATCACCCACGGGCAAGATACGGGGTGGTGAATAGTATTCTTACTCCGTCACCACACGGAAACTACTACCAATTCTACTTACTACTACTTACTACCAATAATTATCTTTTTTTTATTATCTTAGCTCATATATGTCCCACTGCTGGGCTCGAGCCTCCTCCATAATAGGAGGGAAATAGATCTACTATACCACGCTGGTCAGATGTGTTGTTATAGGGTTTTGTTTTTCTTTCTCTTGCATAGATGCAACGCGAATAAAACAAGAGTGAAGGAAACCGAACGAGAAAGAACGATTTCAATGAGTTTATTTAAGCACTTCTGTTGAATACGTTAAAGAAACGCCAACTGTAAAATAAATCTATCTAGAATGTAAAGTAAATCTCTCTAGCCCAACAGCAATAAAATATAGAAATGACAAACAAAGAAAAAAGTAATGAAAAAATGGTCTTAATCATTTCGGCGCTCCTTTCAACGAATATTTTTTTTAAATAAACGACTCCGCAGTAAAATACATCAGCAGGTGTATTAAGCGCTTTATTACTTCGTTTTGTTATTCTAAAGATATATACAGGAAAATCTATGTAGGTAATAAGTTTATGTTGATTTGTAAGCGGAAAGCTCTGTAATCTAATATTTACAGTAGACACCGCGGGCGGTCTGTAATTATGACGAACGAAGGTAACGTTATTTGCGAGACGTGATATTACTATAACATACTCGTAAATGTATTTATTAGTATGGAAATTGTCTGAATAAAGTTTATTTATATCTGGTATTATAGTGCCTTTTGACGCTATACTCTTTAATTGTCTATGAGAATTCTATAAACCAGTTGAGGTGAGAGACCAAATGTATAGGTGGCAGCACTCTTCTATGACACAGCATTATGACCGCCAATTTATTGGCCAAATGCGATTATGGCAATTTCCTACTTCGTCTAAAATGTATTCTAATCTAGTAGACTTCTTTAATAGTTTAGTATTGTGTTTTATACTTTACCTAATGACCTAACGAACGCTGTTCTGTAACTATAAATCCAAAAAATAAAATTGTTCACAGCATTACATATTGAGTCCAGTTATTAATCTGAGCTATTTATAAATCCACTTGACATACACAATAAGTGACATCAACATACATACATACATATCATCACGCCCTATCCCTTGCAGGGTAGGCTGAGAGAACAGAGTGCTAGAGAACTCTATCCTTGCATACTTCACTCGCTTCCTCAACATTCATAATTCTCTTCATACACGCTCGCCGGTTTCGGAGACTCTTGATTCCACCTTCCTTCAGTAGGTGACATCAAAATCAGCCATTTAAGACAGTCGTTTTGAAGGAAGAGGTTCAGTCATATACACACACATAGAAAAATATATGACGATAAGCTTTTTATATTAAGAACCTTGGATTTCTTATTTCTGTACTGATTAGTGAAATATAGATGGTTGAGAAGAAAATGAAATTCAAATGCATTTTAATTTTGCTCCTTTAATAGCTCACAGTATTATTTCTTATAGTTTAAGTTTGTTTTGATAAAAAAAATATCTTTTCCTCCCAGTGCATGTTACATTAGACTTTTGAAGTTCCCTATGTGCTATCTTTGCTAACTTTGTAACGCTTTTTAAATGGGTTGGCGATTATCTATATATATATATATATATATATATATATATATATATATATATATATATATATATATATATATATATATATATAAGAGATTTCCACCTATGTATAGACTCATCACGATATCTCTGGAACCATAAGACCTACAGACTTTCAATTTGGTAGGTATACTCCCTTTCGCCGAGTAAAGGTCAGCTAAGAATGGATTTTACGAAATTCCATCTGCAAGGGAGATCTGGGATGTATAAATCACATTTTTTAAATACAGCTCCTACAGACTTGAATTTCGGTCGGCATGTTACGATATAAAAGTAAACTAAGAAGGCTTTTTAAAAATTCCACCCCTAAAAGGGTTTGCGTTAACCCAAAGAAAGGATTGGAGTTTGGTGTGGACTTTTTTTCTGTCCTGTAAAGGTCAGATGAAGTAGGATTTTAAGAAATTCCTTCTCCGAAAGAAATTCTGTGTCGCGAAAGTAAACTACACAATGAACTGATATAACCGAAGCGAAGCGAGGGCGGGTCGCTAGTATTTATATATAACTATAGTTTCCTAGGACAGTAATGCTAGGCATCGCCAACGCATTCAATAGTCTGCCATTCAGCTGCATCAGGGAGGCGCTCCGATTTTATGGGGTGCCCTTGTACCTGAGGCGGCTGGTGGCGGACTATTTGGAGGGGCGCAATCTCCTCTGCGCGGGTCTCGCAAGGGACATTGTGCGGACGCCCATTTCGTGCGGTGTTCCACAGGGTTCGGTTCTGGGGCCGACTCTGTGAGACATCGGGTACGACTGGGCGTTGAGAGGGAGTCTCTCCCCCGGGCTGAGCTTGATATGCTATGCTGACGATACGCTCGTCACAGCCCGGGACAGGACACTCGAAGAGGCGGCGAGCCTGGCCACTCTCGGCACCGAGGAGATGGTCAGGCGAATTGAGGCGCTGGGGCTCAGGGTAGCCTTAAATAAGACGGAGGCCCTATTATTCCATGGGCCACGCGTAAGGCTGCCAATCGGCGCCTCGTTAGTCGTCAACTCCATCCAGATCAGTATCCAGGCCCATATGAAGTACTTGGGTCTGGTGCTCGACGGGCGATGGTGGTTCCGGGAGCATTTTCGCCGAATTGCTCCCCGGCTGGCCGGCGCGGCGTTCGCCCTATCACGGCTCATGCCGAACGTGGGCGGACCCAGCTTTGAGGGCCGACGGCTGTATGCGGGGGTGATCCGTTCGATGGCCATGTACGGTGCACCCGTGTGGGCGAGGGCTCTGTACGCCCAGCTCAGGGCGGTTCTGTGGAGGCCACAGAGAGTCATGGCGGTCAGAGCCATTCGCGGGTACCGCACGGTGTCGACAGAGGCAGCATGCCTATTGGCCAGGACACCCCCGTGGGACCCAGAGGCGGAGATGCTCTCCGAACTCTACCGGCGGGTTACCTCAGTGCGCGACGAAGGTGGCTCCCCATCGTTGAGCGATATAGCCACCTGGCGCGAGGACGCCCGCTGAGACGTCATCGCCCGTTGGGTTACGCGGCTGGAGAAGCCTAGACACGGTGTTGTTACCGTTGAGGCCCTCCGGCCCGTACTGATGGAGTGGATGGAACGGTGGCACGGGGTCTCTTTCCGATTGGTGCAGGTGTTGTCGGGGCACGGTTGCTTCGGCAAGTACCTGCACACGGTCGTGTGGAGGGAGTGGACTCCGTCCTGCCACCATTGCGGTAGTGATGAGTACACGGCGCAACATACGCTCGAGGAATGTTCAAGCTGGGATCGGTGCCGACCTGACGCTGCCGGCTGTCGCGAAAGCGATGGTCGACAGCGTCAGGGATTGGGACGCGGTCGCCGCCTTCTGCGAGGCTATCATCTCGCAGAAGGAGGCGGCGGAACGAGTCCGGGAGGTTTCCCGCGACCCGGGCCGCCGCCAGCGGCCGGGGCGGCGCAGGCGCGAATATCTGCGCCTGATGCCGCCCTAACCAAGGCTTCGGGTGAACGGACCGGGGAATTGTCCGGTCACCCGACGTGAGGTCACCGCGTCAGGGCGACGCCTCGACGGCGAAAGCTGTCGGGGCATCGACAAGAGAGGAACCCGCAAGGGTATACCCGCCGGGCCAGCCACCGAAGACAAAGATCGGGTACCGGTGGCCCGCTCGCACGGCGAAGAGAGGTGTTTGCAGGGTGGGTTCATGGGGTTGCGTGCCGCCTCTTCCGTCGCCCGGGGCCGATTTGCCGGGGCGCGACCACATCCATGGTCCCACCTTGCGAAACAGTAATGCTACGAAGTAAGTCGTGGTGACATATTATATTCATAACCCATCACCCAAGTTCGTTTGATAATACATAAGTTTGTTCAATCATCGATTATTAATTCGTCTGTTTTATTGTGAATCTATTTGTATGTGATTTCAAACCATTTCAATTATACATATGTTAATTACATATTAAGATAAATGGGTCTATGGGATCATTACTGTGTCTATGATAAGTTAAATCCTGCTCAATACATATTAGTAAATTATTAATTAACTGATTCGATTCATTGTTTTATTGTTATTAGAAGGGAAGGTGTTATTATTTCAATAACATTAATTCCTTTGTATAAAGTTTATCTACGACGTTGTTCGCGTAAAAAACAAGTGTGAGCCCGTTAAATATTATTATTTGTACTGTAGGGTGAAAAATTTGCCACAGATACCAAGGAAGAGGGAATACGGTGGGTTATGGGGCCACGCGCTGCCCGTCCGTTGCCCCGGACGGAACGGGCGGCGTGTGTCCGGACCATAGCCTACCCAAAAAAAAAGGTGAAAAATATCCCTGTTAGCTGCTGTTATTAAGGATTTGGAAGACAAATAGTTATTGCTATAATATTGTTAAGCATTACTTACTTTTTCCGTGTGGTGACAGAGTAAGAATACGATTTACCACCCAATATCTTGCCCGTGGGTGATCGTACGCGACGACAAAGGGATATAAAACGCATACAACATCTATGCAAGAGAAGGAAAACTCGAAACAAAACCCTATACCAACACGTCTGACCAGCGTGGTGTAGTAGGTCAATTTCCCTCCCATTATAGAGGAGGCTCGAGCCCAACAGTGGGATATATATGAGCTGAGGTGATAATGATGAGATGATTACTTACTTGTTTATTTCAATTTATGACGACTATGTTTCGATAAATATTTATTATTTTTGTTATAATTGTTGTTATAATCAACTATAAGCACTGATGCTTAGAGAAAGAACCGTTTTAAAGATATTATTTGTTTTGGTTTTGTTCGCACCCCAACCAACCGTTCAGAGTGATGGAAAAGTATCGAGAGCTTCCATAAATGTATATTTGTGCTCTCCGCTGATTGAGAGGGCCATCGGAATTGATTCCTAGATTTTAGTAGCTTGACTGTCCTGGCGGCTTACGTTTTCGAATAACTGTGTTAGATATTTCTTTATTATATCTAACATCATTTATTCTTCTCCCTAGCATCAGTGCAGGTTAGCGTATCTATTATCCCTGCTCATCTGTATCGCCACCTTATTCTATCTCATAGACAACGACCCCTTCTTAGTTCTTGAAGCTCACATCTGTCACTCTAACGACCACTGGAAGTGAAAGTCACCACTGATAATTAGCATACGTCACAAAAACCTCGATCGTATGCTACCAAACCATACCACCTCCTCGATATGTTTAAAATGATAGTAGCATAAAGCTATCCCCGTCATCGCAATATAGAGCCGAGTATAAATATATTATGAGCCTCAACTGGCTGGAATTCTCGAATATTTCTTTTAGAAGTCCCAAGTTCAACAATGGATATTCATTTCATTCACTTTTTTTCCTCTAGGCCTATGGAAATAATCTTTGTATAGATTTAATAATTGTATTAAAAAGTAAAAGGCCATAGACTTTTTCCCCTAGGTCTATGGAAATAATATTTGTATAGATTTTTGTATGGACTTTACAAATACATGTATAATTAACGAATATGAATTATGCCCAAACTCAGAACAACACTTTGTAAAACGCACATCAGTAGGCTGATGGATCATCATCATTATCATCATCATCACATCCCATATATGTCCCACTGTTGGGTTCGGGCCTCCTCCATAATGGGAGGGAAATTAACCTATTATACCGCGCTGGTCAGACGTGTTGGTATAGGGTTTTGTTTCGAGTTTACCTCCTCTTGCATAGATGCTATATGTGTTTTATATCCCTTAGTCGTCTCTAACGATCACCCACGCTTAAGATAGAGGGTGGTGAATTGTATTCTTACTCCGTCACCATACGGCTGATGGATATATAACGGTAACAAAGATTTCAATAATCGCTTCTACATGTCACAAATCCCAATAAATAATAATCCTATTAGGTTTAACGTGTATAGTACGAGTATATACATATGTAGAAACATCACATGTACTGCTAAGGTTTCGTAACGTGAAGTAATGCATTAGTTGTGTCACAGTTCTGTTATTAGGACATTGTATTGTTGGGTTAAGACCCTAATATAGACTAGAGGTCGCTTTATGTTTAGGCGGAATCAATTTACTTAATCAAGTAATACGGATTAATATAAATAGTACCAATTGTCTTGTGTCAATTATTGAAGAACATAATACAAAGATTAATTTTGGATTATCGTCAGAATTAGATCATGATATCTACTATACTTTTACTGGAAAAATGAGACATAGACTAAGACGTTCTGTAGTGTTATAATTTTAATATCAGATACGCCATTTTGAAGATTACTTTCCGTTTTCATCATTCTCCTACTCTTATCTCAATTACTTGGGGTCGAAACAATATGTACTCTTGTTTCATAGTACATATTGTAGAAGTTATTGGCAATAGTTTTATGACCGGCCGCCTGCCAGACGTCAACCCTCCTTGGGAATGTAATTGTTGATCAAACGGCATCAGATGGAATTAACAAATAATTTAAAAATAGACAAATATTTTATAATCAATATTTTCAATACAATCTTTTAGTTATTCCGTGTGTTAACAAACGTATAATTATCAAAGCGTATAATTTATCCCTTTGATAAACAGTCCCTGCTTACAAAGTCTTTTACGACACCCACAGGCAAGAGAGGGATTGGTGAATTGTATTTTCTTCCATCACGCCTTGGAAAATTTGACCTAGTAGGTCAAATTAGTGTATAGTGATTTAATTACTCACAGTATTATTTGTTTTTCAGTTATTTTTCCCTCGTGTAATTATGGCATCAACTTACTTCCTTATTCATCTCTCATGACGCTCATGGGAAAGGAATAAGTGATGACATATTGCATTCTCAATCTATTTCTGGATGGCCACTAAAGAAAGAGACCGCGTTCCAATGACCCACCCGCACGGCGTCGAGACGTATACTGTAGGGCGGGTCTACGGGGTCGTGCGCCGCTTCTCTATCGCCCCGGATGGATTAGCGGAGCGTGAAGTACCGTAACCCGCCGCCAAAATAAAGAAAACTAGTACATTCATATCTGTAGGTTTATTATTGATAGCGTGGCAATTAGAAACTATTAAATAAAAATCCGAGTAGAAACGGAGTAAGAATAACGTTCACCATCCCCATTTCAACCACATTCTTGGCCGTGGTTATTGTAAAAGGCAACTAAATATACGATATGCATTTTAAATTTATAACACCAAGTAATTAGAATAAGAAGAGGATAATATTTTATTCATCATTCATATGAATTTTAGCTTTATAAAATTCCCCGCTGTACAAACATTTATTGTCCATTGCGTTGTGATATTTAAAAAAATAAACTAAATCTAATTCCAAACAATGTACCACAAATATTGTCGATTATTTATTTAATACGTGTTTCACCTACATATAGTACCTTAAAGACAGGTTGGCAGTTAACGAGCTTATTTCCTGGTCGAAAGTGAATATTGGGTCCTCCACCTTTATTGATCAAAGAGGTGCTTTCAGGTCAAACCCTTTGTGATCGGCTGATAAAATAAATTGCTTTGTATTACATTTAAAATATAAGACTATTTCACGTAGTGTGGTAAGAAATTTGATATCAGAGAAAAGAATAAAATAAAATATAGGCGAAATTTTAAAATTATCCATTTGGTGACAAATTAATAATAAAATGTGTCGTCACCCTTTAAAATAGTAATGCATCATCATCATCACAGCCTATGAATGTGCCACTGTTGGTCTCGGGCCTCCTCCGTAATGGAAGGGAAAACCTACTATACCGCGCTGGTCAGACGTGTTGATATGGGGTTTTGTTTCGAGTTTTCCTTCTCTCGCATAGATGTTATATGTTGTTATATGTGTTTTATATCCCTTAGTCATCTCGTACGATCACGCACGGGTAAGATATGGGGTGGTGAATAGTATTCTTACTCCGTCACCACACGAAAAGTAATGAAAAGTAAGAAATAGTAATGAATACATTAAGCTAAGTGAAATACCAGAACTGATGTCAGTTGTATCAGCCTTGTGCTTTAAAAAATATAATAAAAATTATAAAATCAAACACAAATGCTAAACTTTTGCTGCACGCGATGACTTTGATACTAACCCCCTTTCTAGGAAGGTCTTTATCCAATATTATCGATAAATTAAAGCATAGATAAACCTCAGATCATACTCAAGCTTACGTTTGGTATATTGCTATTAACCATCATAATCATCATCATTCTCCTACTTTTATCCCAATTACTTGGGGTCGATACAATATGTACTCTTCTTTCATAGTACATATTGTAAAAGTTATAGGCAACTCTTTTATGACCGGCCGCCTGCCAGACGTCAATCCTGCTTGGGGATGTAATTGTTGACCAAACGGCATCAGATGGAGTTGGCCCAGGTCGTTATAAGACTCTTAGTCGTCTTTTATGACATCTCGAGCAAAGTAAGGGTTGGTAGTATTCGTAGCCGCTACCACACAGCTCTTATTAACCATCATGATCCTAGGTACATTAATAGAAAAATAATGTTTTTTTTTGTATATTTTAAACTTTAGGCAAATTTCCTTTATACGATGCCGACAAGACAAGGCATAAAGTTTTATTTCGAGCTTTCGCTTCCATATTTTTCGTTATGATTCTTGTAATTGTCTATTACAATAGGTACCTATTTTTTTTTTGGCGGCGGGCTACGGTACGTCAAACCCCGCTATTCCGTCCGGGGCGACAGGAAAAGCGGCGCAAGACCTCGTAGACCCGCCCTACAATATACTTCTCGACTCCGCGCGGGTGGGTCACTAGTACGCGGTGTTTTTCTTCAGTGGCCCACCCGGCGGTCTACCCTATTACAATACCTATAAGAAGGACTTCGATTTTTTTAGCAGTCTATGGTTTGGACTTACCCCACAAATTTCATTTGCGTCATTGGAAGAGCAGTGTGCGGCTCCATAACCCACCATGTTCCCTCACCATCGCTATTGGACCGTACACTAGTACCGTTTCTTTGACATCCGTGGTCAGCCAGGTGGGTTAAAGGTCTGCGAAGCATACCATGGGAGGGAGACTCTGCCGAGCCCCCTCGTCGAAAGGTAAGGTGGCCCCTGGACCTCGGGCCGCTGCATCCGTGAATGGCCGTAGAGGCCAGGAGGAAGCCGAAATGTCAACCTAAATGGGAGACAGAGTACGCTTCCTCCAGGCGAATTTAAACCACTGCGCCGGGACTCAGGACCTGCTACTGCAGTCCATGGCAGAGTGGGAAATTGACTTAGCTGTGGCCTGCGAGCCCTACTTTATCCCTCACTCACCCAATTGGGTGGGGGACAATAAGGAAGATGTGGCTGTCCTGTCCAAAGGATTTGGCGGCCCTCCCCTCTCTACACTGGAGAGGGGCAATGGTTACGTTGTGGTGGGGTGGCGAGACTTCGCTATCATCGGTATTTATTTCTCCCCCAACCGCGGTCTGGCGGAGTTCGAGTTAATCTTGGGCTCCGTCAGTGCCGCGGCTCGCCGTCAGTCGCCGAGGAAAGTTGTGGACCTCGGCGACTTTAACGCGAAGACTCGTGTTTGGGGGAACCCTGCCACAAACGCTAAGGGCACGGCCGTCGAGCAGTGGCCCTGCTCTCCGGTCTGTCCCTCTTTAACAGAGGGACGGTTCACACCTGCGTGCGACATTGGGGTGGGTCCGTGGTGGACCTATCGTTCGCCAGCCCCGCTGTCGCTCGCAAGGTGTGAGGAACTCCTTACGGGCCTCGACAGCGATTCTTGGGGCGCTCATACCAGCGGGCGCGGAACAAAATTCGCGCCTGTGGCGCCCCCATCATCGAAACGATGGATCCGGGTTTCTTGTCGGGGTTAATGGGGGAACTGTTCCCGCGTTCTGCGGGACACGTTCCTCCCTAAATGGCTCCTCGGTCGGTGGTAGAGGTGGAGACCTCAATCCCACTCATCAGCGACCGAGAAATGGCGACAGCCCTCTCCCGACTCTGCGGGAAGCGGAAATCACCTGGTCCGGACAGCGTCCCGGGAATCGTACTAAGCGTCGCCACGGAATACCTCAGGGTTGAGCTCCGGGAACTGTTTAATACGTGCCTGAGGTCCGGGTAGTTTCCGGAGCAATGGAAATGCGGCAGGTTGTGCTTGCTGCGGAAGGAGGGTCGCCCAGTCGACTCCCGCAGAACGCCTTCAACAGCCTCCCGCATGAGACGCTAAGGGAGGCACTCCGGTATCGTGGAGTGCCTCCTTATCTCTGGAGGATGTTGGAAGCGTACCTCGAGGGAAGGCACGTGCTCTGGGAGGGGGGTGACGGGCGCATTCATCGTCATCGGGTAGAGTGCGGCGTTCCACAGGGATCGGTCCTTGGCCCGATCCTGTGGAACGTCGGATTCGACTGGCTCCTACGGGGTCGGCTTCTCTCCGGGATGGGGGTCATCTGTTATGCTGATGATACCCTCGTCACGGTGAGGAGGCCAGACTTTCTGGGGTCTGCTCGATTGGCAGAAGAGGGGGTTGCGCTCGTCGTGGGCCGGATCAGCATGTTGGGCCTGAGGGTCTCGGTGGAGAAAACCGAGGCCCTTCTATTTCATGGCTCGGGTCGAGGTCCCCCGCGAAGAGCACACATCAGCGTGTCTGGGGTTGCTGTGCCGGTGTGGGCTCAGATGAAATATCTGGGTCTGCACCTTGATTCTAGGTGGAGTTTCGGGCCGCACTTTGCCCAGCTCGTTCCGAGGCTCGTCAAGACAGCCGCGGCGTTAGGTAGGCTTCTGCCAAACACAGGCAGTCCTGGGTCGTCCTGTCGGCGTTTATACGCCGGAGTGGTGTGGTCCATGGCGCTGTATGGTGCCCCTATTTGGGCGGACTCCCTCACCGTCCGCAACAGGGCCCTTCTGCGACGCCCTCAGAGGGCCATGGCGGTGAGGGCTATCAGGGGCTATCGTACGGTGTCATGCACCGCAGCGACGTTGCTGGCGGGCGACCCACCTTGGCCACTTGCGGCCGAGGCCCTGGCTGAGGTCTACCGGCTCCGCGTCGCGACGCGGGCCAACGACGAGCAAGTCTCTGTAAGGAGACTGGGCAGAGTACTGGAAGTGGCTCGAAGGAGAGTCATTCAGCGGTGGAGTGAAAATCTGGAGTCCCCCGTAGCAGGGCGGGGGACTGTGGAGGCGGTTGCGCCACATCTCCACCGCTGGATTAATAGAAGGCACGGCAGCCTAAGCTTTAGGATGGTGCAGGTGCTTACCGGGCATGGGGTCTTTGGTAAGTACCTGCACAGAATTGAAAGAGAAGGGGCCCCAGGATGTCACGAGTGTGGTGCGCCAGTAGATGATGCACGTCATACTCTGGAGGTATGCCCTGCCTGGGGGCCCCAGCGCTACGTCTTATCGGTGGTCGTTGGGAGAGACCTGTCGTTGTCGACCATCATCTCGAAGATGCTTGACAGCGACAGGTGCTGGTCGTCGATGGCCTCCTTTTGTGAGGCCATCATGAAAAGGAAGGAGGCGGCGGAGCGCGAACGCGAGGCGCTTGCGTCAGCTGACTCGCTTCGCCACCGGCGACCGGGGAGGAGGAGGCGCCATTATGCGCACCTCCTTCCACCGCCTTGAGGGACGATAGGACGTGGCCAGAAGGCCAAGCGTGGGGGTGCCGGGGATCGAATGTCAGTAGACGATCTCTCCGGCTCCCCGTAAAAGCGCGGAAGGGGCCGCTGTGGTTTTAGTGGGTATTTTGCTCGGGTTCCAGCTGGCCGGTGAGTCCCACACTCCCCCTCGTCTGACACCGGCGGGGGATAGCGCGCAAATGCGTTTCCACAGCGAAAAAAAAAAAGAGGTGGGTTAAAGGTAACCCTTTTCAGGTATCATCTCCATCGACGCCCCGGCAACAAACAACTGTGTTGTACTGGCGGGGCGTAAGACTAAGAGTGTTAATACATTATAGTCACAAAAAGTCACATATATTGAACAGAACCATCATCATCACATCAATTATCGATATGGCCTCGTTTCAAGTCTTTTCTTTTCAGCCCATATATTTTCCACTGCTAAGTATTGGCTTCCTCTAAATGACGGAATTAGTCTACAATACTACCACGGCCGAATCGCTATAAGTTTTATATCAAAGTTTTCTTCACTTTCTCTTTCAAGGCAGGCATGACCATTGCAGTCTTACTTCGTCACCATCTAGAGTGTACCAAGTGATAGTACTTGTATAGACATATAAATAGAAATAAGAACAGATACTCATACTTATTTGTTACTATAGAAAACTCACGTAGAAAGATTTTAAGTAATATTAGTTGTCCAATCAAAAGTCGCGTTCCCTCTAGATGACGACTGGTTTAATCAGATCATAATACGTTCAGAAACAAGTAGAGCCACGTTTTAATAATCCATTATTGTACCATCAAATATGTGTTGAAACTTAAAATATAGGTAAATTGTTGAATAGACGATAGTACTTTTGGAACTGGCTTAAGTTTTATAAGGTCTTAGTTGCTATACTTGGAAAAGAGCCGTTTAAATGCAGAGAGCTATCGGTGGTGCGGATAAGTCAGCTCGTTGGATTTTAAATGAAGCACTTCGTATTCCTTCGGATGCGTCCGCATTCATTCGGAACTTTCAGCCTCACAGTGTGGGCAAAAACTGTCAATGCTAACAAAAGGATTACATTTCGCATACTCTTTTTGGTTCCAAAGGGACCCTTTGTTTCAAAAGTACCTTTGTAGGATGTTAGTGTGTGTATGTCAACTTGTTTAGGAGATTTTCTATGTTTTTATCTGTATAAATTCGATTATATTACAAATATTTCGTTTTTGTGAAAGTATATACGTATATTGAACATTTATATTATACTAGCGGTTCGCTCTCGATTCGCTTCTGTTTCAGCTGTTCTGAGATCGCATTTTAAATTTCGGATAACTGCCGATATATTTAGTTAATGATATACTGTAAAGGGAAATTTTAATGTAGGTTAAATGCACCACGTATCTAATGTATGACATTCGATAAGAAATAATACTGTATTGTTTGAAATAGTTTCGTAAGTAATTTTTTTTAGTAATATGAGAACCTTGACTCATCATCATCATCATCACACCCTATAAAAGTCCTACTGTTGGGCTCGGGCCTCCTCCGTAATGGGAGGGAAATTAACCTACTATACCACGCTGGTCAAACGTGTTGGTATAGGGAAACTTGACTGCTGTGGGTTATTCTTAGGAGATATACATAAATACTTGGAAATTTTTAATACTTTATTTTAATATATACAATTTCCTAGTATATTATTTTAATCTTTCTCGCAAGGTTTAGCCAGAGTTTGCAATGTAAAGGTAAAAAATAAATTTTTATAACATCAAAATATAAATCTTTGAAGTTCTCCATTTATCTCTACTATAATATGCATGTATTATTCATATAAACATTTCTCTTGAATCATCCTGTCGATTGTGATTCAAGTTCACCTTATTAAAATCCTTTGCGTAGTTTAAAAGATCTAAGCGTACAGACGGCGAAAGCGACTTTGTTTTATACTTTGAAATAATAATTATTTCAAATTTGGATATATAATCTTAATTTAATGTTCGAAAAACATGATTTAGACATTAAAACTGTTCTCGAGAACAATTCATGGAAGACTTTTCATCGTATGTTCTATATTTAGTAACATAATCTTTATTTTGCATTCGTAACGACGACGTAAGAGAGCGAGTAGGTATGAAAGAGAGTATTGGTGTAAAGATGCGAAAGGGAATGCTCCGATGGTTCGGACATGTGGAAAGAATGCCGAACGAACGCCTGGTTAAGAAGATATACAATGCGAAAGTGGAAGGATGTAGGTACCGAGGGAGACCGAGACTAACCTACCTAGACCAGATCGGTCATGTACTGAAGGAAGGTGGAGTCAAGAGTCTCCGAAACCGGCGAGCGTGTATGAAGAGAATTATGAATGTTGAGGAAGCGAGTGAAGTATGCAGAGATAGAGTTCTCTGGCACTCTGTTCTCTCTGCCTACCCTGCAAGGGATATAGCGTGATGATATGTATGTGTAATCTTTATTTAGTTCAATTTATATATATCAATTTATAATTATCTCTATATTTAGTAACATAATCTACATTTAGTTCAATTTATATTTGGGTCAATTCATTATTATATTAAAGACTATATTTATATATTTCGGTGATGTTTATAATTAAAACTATTTTACAAGCACAATTGCTGTTAAGTGGTGATACGGACGAATACTATATACCCTTACATTGCTCGTGAATCTCGTAAAAGACGACTAAGAGCTTAATCTAAGCCACATTTTTATTGTGGTAGGACCACGCTGTGGACAGTTCTCTGTCTACAGCCGCGGGCCGGTCCGTCCGGGGTAGTACCACACTCTCGCAGAAGATCGACGTCTGAGTAATAGCAATGTGCTATTGCGCTTCGTTCGGTGAGCGAGAGAGCCGTAAGCCTAACTGGGGTGGGTTCAGGGTTGTATTGGTAGGCAGCGGCCTAGCTATACCATTGGCAAAGGTCCATGGGCGGCAGTGACACTTACCATCAGGTGTGCTGTCTGCTCGTTTGCCGCCATAAGCAATAAAAAAAAAAAAAAAAAAAAAAAAACATCCTGATAGCATCAAATGATGATCATATTTTAACATATTTCAAATCGTAACGATTTCTCATGTTTACGCGGGTTATACATATTTGAATTAAAACCATTTTTTAAAGATTCTCTTGTATTTTTATTTGAGTTTTTCTTTTTATTTGGCCTCACCAACTGAATATGCAGGCAGGTCAGAGATTCACCTGTTATAAGCTTTGCAAGAAAGTGCTGCTGTCATCTACTAGAATTCCCTGAGCCGATTTTTGGGATACTCACAGAAAGATACAGGAATATCGACGCATTAAATTTTTGACATTGAGTTTAAGTTTGCAGTATATTACAGTAGATATGTTAATACTTTTTTTTTAATATCACCCTACACTAAGGAAGTAATTCTTTTATTTTGGAGGACTTTACAGACATGCATTTAACGCAGACAAACACCCTGACTCAGAACAACCATTTTTTGATCGCACAAAGTGAGTTCGGTATCTTACCCACTACACCATTTGTGCAGTCAATAATATTTAAAAAAATCTTATTTTATTTTATAAACCTATATAAGTGAAAAAAAATAAAAAGTATCATAAATTCTGTCCCCGCATACAAGATTAATAAATTGCCTGTAAAAATCCACATAATTTTATTTTCAGACGTCAACCGCGCTTATCCTGCTACTTCACTTATCTCTTCACACAGTCGACGAGGGGCACGCAGTGAATCCAAGTAAGTATAAAAGTACTCCCGTTTTGTAAGCATAATATCACTTTGTTTACCGCAAATATGTAACTTTTTTTAGTATAATAAACGTCATTTTCCTTTTCTTAAACGTTAAACCTTAATCTTGAAAGACCTTTACTATAATATTCTGTTGGTCTGTTGGCTTACTCTGAAGCTTAAGTTTTTCTTTGATATCATTATTAGTTCCAAAAGAAGTTTCAGAAAAACTAAGGCCGAAGATCAAAGGGGATGTGAAACTTTCAAGGTTATACTACTAATTGGATGCCTAATCTTTAGTTGTGTAAATTGTTTAATATAAAGGTCCATAACTATTACTTAAATCATCTATAGTAACTTGTTCATTCAGAGACCTTTTTTTCGGTTTAGTTTAGCCATTCAATGAAGGCAAAGGAAACGGAACGCAGACAGCCGAATAAAATTTTCTTGATAATTATTTTACTTTATTTCTATTGTGTTTCACTCACTGCTCATTAGTAAAATATGTTGGAAAACTCGAACCTTTAAATTTTTTTTTACTATTTTACTTATATAATGTTTCATAAGAATATATAGCCATACAATGATCAGTCTATCGTCTTCCAGTATTGAACATAAACCTTCCAGCAAAAGGTAATGCAATAAGCGTCTTGTTCCTCCAACTGTTTGACGATCGTATTGGTATTATGAATTTTGGAGGAAAGCACCTATACTTGATGCTGTTTTACTTGGTTTTTACAAATCTACGGGAAAGTAATAACAAAGAAATGTTATTTTATTTATTTCTTACATTTATTCATTCAGCCTTTTTTTTAGCTGTGTGGTAGTGGCTTCGAATACTACCAACCCTTACTTTGCTCGTGGATGTCGTAAAAGACAACTAAGAGCCTGATAACCTAGGCCAACTCCATCTGATGACGTTTGGTCAACAATTACATTCCCAAGGAGGGTTGACGCATGGCAGGCGGCCGGCCATAAAACTACTGCCAATAACTTCTACAATATGTACTATGAAAGAAGAGTACATATTGTATCGATCCCAAGTAATTGGGATAAGAGTAGGAGATTGATGATTCATTCAGCCTTTTGTCCACCATTGGATGTAAGCATAGATAGTGACCGCACTTTATAGTGTGTGTTATGTGGCTTTATATTTATTAGTTTACTTAAATCCAAAAGTGAGACTATTTGATAGAAATCTTATTATACAGAAATACGTTATCATCATCATCACAGCCCATACATGTTCCACTGTTGGGCTCGGGCCTCCTCCGTTATGGTAAGGAAATTAACCTACTATACCGCACTGTTCAGACGTTTTTCGAGTTTCTGCTCTCTTGCATAGATGTTATATGCCTTTTATATCCCTTAGTTGTCTCTTACGATCACCCACAGGTAAGATAGGGGGTGTAGAATTGTATTCTTACTCCAATTTTTAGCATTTAATATGCTTAATTATTTGTAAATTCCCGATTACGAAACGAAAAATCATGTCACAAGCGGGGTTCGAACCCGCACCTATTGGGAATCCGGCCCAACGGTGCTGCCACTTACACCATCGTGAATAGGTGCGGGTTCGAACCCCGCTTGTGACATGATTTTTCGTTTCGTAATCGGGTATTTATAAATTTAGTTTTATTTTTCATTAAATTATTTTGTATCTATTAAGGTCGAATTGATTACAGTGCAGTGTTTTTGTGGTTTTGATACAGTTTTGACCACTTTACTTGATAAAATATGTTCACTTATTATCTATTAAGCTCAAATTGAAAACAGGTTATGGGAAGAGTGCAAATTATTAGTTTCCTAGCTTTTTGCACATATCACTATTTCATTGGCCTATGAAAGGAAGGCGAACCTTGAAACATTCTGAGTTGTTGGTTAGACATTCAGTTACCCTAAAAAGCAGAAGTACTTATTTTCAAATATTGGCAGAAGTTGACTGATTTGAAAAATGGGTGAATTTGTTTGTAGTAAACGAGAGTTGTGCAATTTATTGATAAATGGGCATAACATAGAAGACTACATACAAGAATATTTCAATTTGTCACCAGAGGATATGGCTACTGTGGTCTCCTACATTCAAAGAAACTTGGTATCTAAATGTAACGAACGCTGGAGAAATGCATCTCGAACAAAAGAACGCTTTGAAAGTAAGAACGACTACTGGTTAGATGGTCAATTTCGTGTTCCACTAGAGTGTCGAATCACAGTTACTGACCCTAATACGCCTGGAAGTGGTGGTGGTGGCAGACCTTCGAAACCATACGAAGCATCTTCAGAAAAAACAAAGAAACGAAAAAACATGTAATTGATACAAGAGTACGGACTGGACTGTGTGCTCAATGCATATGCTCTAGAATTATGGTCTATGAGTGAGACGGAGGAGGCCACAATCGTTAATATTATACGAAATTCATCAAGAAATGATAAGAACAAATTTCTTAAATACATAACTGAGAACCCTGAAGACGTTACACCTTTTACAAATGAAGAAGCACTACGGACATTTATTGACTTAGACCTTAACAAAGAACAGTATGGGAAACTTCGACTTTGTTTGAAGGACAAAAACTGCTCAGTGTTTCCTTCTTATCCAACTTTACTCGAAGCGAAGAAGATGTGTTATCCACCAGATTCGAGCATAACCATTACTAACATAAGTGCAAAAGTGAATCTGCAAGACTTGTTGGATCATACTGTGGCACGTATATTACAAATTGGTTTAGTTTATAAAAACGGTTTAAGAAAGTTGAAACTATTCTGTAAATGGGGTTGTGACGGGTCATCAGGGCAGAGTGAATACAAGCAAGTTTTGCCCGAAGAAAGCGATTTTATATCAGATACAAACCTTTTTATTGCTTCACTTGTACCCATTAGACTCATAGATGAGACAACTAATACTGTTGTTTGGAAGAATGAAACCTGCTCATCTGTTAGATATTGCAGACCTATATTGTTAGAGTTTGCCAAAAAACTCCTGAAAAAACCACGTCTGTTGTGGCTGATATCAACGATCAAAAAAAAACTGTCTCCTTCCCTGATAAATAAGAATGGTGAGGTAATCGAAATTACTCATGACCTATTTTTGACCATGATTGATGGTAAAGTGGCACAAGTTTTAACTGTAACTCGTTCGAGCGCTTCTTGTACAATTTGTGCAGCTACTCTTCAGCAAATGAATAACTTAGTGGCAGTTAGGACACGAGATGTGAACGAAAGTTCATTTCAATACGGACTGTCAACACTACATGCTTGGATGTATGTAGTATGGAGATGATCTTACACATTTCTTATAACTTGTCTTTTGAAAAGTGGTCAGCTACTACACCTGAAAATAAAAAAATCAAAGACGAAAAGAAAAAACTGGTGCTAAAGCGGTTTAGGAAAGAAATGGGACTGCTTGTCGATAAACCTCGTCAAGGCACTGGAAATAGTAATGACGGAAACACCGCTCGGACATTTTTTCAGAATTACTCGTGCTCTGCAAACATTACAGGTGTAGACTTAGAACTTATAAAACGAATGTACATAGTACTACAAACTATGTCATCTGGAATGGCTATTGATTCAAAAAAGTTCGGTGAATACGCATATAGTACAGCCCAACTATACGTAAATAATTATAATTGGTATTATATGCCTTCTTCCATGCATAAAATACTTATTCACGGAGAAAAAATCATTGAGTACTATGCTATTTTACCTATCGGTCAATTGTCCGAAGACGCGTAAGTATCCCGAAATAAGGATTACAAAAAGTTTAGACTGCATCATTCTAGAAAGTGTTCAAGAGCGGCTACCAATGAAGACTTGTTCCATACCTTATTGTACACTTCTGATCTATATATATCAAGTTTGAGAAATACCTCAGAAACAATATCGAAAGAACTATTAGGAGAAGCCAAGGCCCTTCTTGCTGTCAATGAAAATCTGTAGGAGCTTGCTGAATTGTGTATATAATTTTTTTTTCTAGTTTGGTACTATGTTCTATCATTTTATCGAAATTAAACAAGCATATTTTGTATTTTTTTCTTACATAATGCATGTCTTTTTTATTTTATTTTTTTAAATTCATTTATAATTAGAATTTTTAAAATCAAAGTTATTTCATTTAAACTTTAAACATTCAAGTATATGTGTGCAAAATTACAGCTCAATTAGTTTTGAAACAACTGAGATACGGAGTTTTGAGACGAAACATACGCGATTTTCCCACTGTGCGTCACCACACGGATAAAATATGAAATACTTATCTAAATTTAAATCGAGATTGAATAGTAAAACTAGATTTAATTTATCAATTTGTAAAAGAGAAATACCTAAATCATATTGTTATTGTCATTTTAATTTAGCTTGTGGTAATAGGATCGATTGCAAAGTTAATAAAATTTCATTAAAAGCCGTACTTGGGTTACATTGTTTCACAGACAATATTTATTATTAAATTAAATATTCTTTATTAGGAGTCTTCAGGTAACTTTCTATAATTGACTTTGATTTAATAAGAAGGACACAATAAAATACCTATATCTTTTTGGCCGAAACTTATAATTTGAAATTATTTTTTTTATTTTAGTATTAAAATTATCGTGAGTTTGACACATATTAAAAACAGTTGTATTTCCGGCAATACTCACGCGTTAGAGTCGATTATGTCGACCCGGGTTTCGAGCATGTCCGATGCTCATCATCAGGGCGAGTGCGCAGCTGCGTCTGCGAGCGGGGAAATACAACTGTTTTTAATATTTTTTTATATTATACTAATAATTATTTATAATAAATTGAGCGCATATTATCAGTCGCTGGACGGTCCAAGATGATTTAGATACTGTCTTCCTTAACAAGTTCGCTGCGTAAATGATTTTAGTGTATTTTGAGCTGTTGCAAGATGAGGATATATCAACTTATGGAGGAGACTTATATAGAGCGTTGTGTGGTCAAATAAACCCTTATCTCAACCACAAAGTTATGCCTTTCACACCTGGAGGAAAAATTGCAACATTATACAGTGCAATGGATGAAAGTTTGCCATGAGTCAATATGACCTTACAACACAGATAAAAACTCCTGCGAAATTACTCATATATAGCTAAAAGCGGGCAAACGCATTCGATAATGAACATTCTCTAATCTTTTTAATTTTTTCTTTTTTATTGCTTATGGTGGCAAACGAGCAAGCAGCACACCTGATGGTGGTAAGTGTCAGTGCGCCCATGGACCCTTTGCAATACCAAGGGAAAGCTTAGGCCACTGCCTATCAATAAAATCCCCAAAGCCACCCAGTTTGGCTTCCGGCTCTCTCTAATCTAATCGTAGTACTCGACCACAATTAAATTGTCCACTAACTTTAAGATAGTAGCATAGCATATTAAACATATATATATATATATATAGCATTTTAAACCAAATAATAAAATAGAATGAAGAAAAAACATAGAAAATTTTAAATAGCGTAATATCATCGATAATTTCTTATATAGTATCACAATATTGGATATCAGTGATTTATATCAGATATTGTTTTGTTTCAATCTTGATCGCAATAAAAGTGTAATTAATAACGGGTAACGCTAGAATGCTAGAGCTAACATTCGTGATATCGTAATTAATAAATACCTTGTAATATTGATTCCCTGTGTGGGGGGCTGGGTTTGCGTTCATCTAGCTTAGACCATTTGTCACACGTTGTGGAGATGACTCATGTCCAATTGAAATTTAAGTTCATGGAAAATAAAGCAGGTAGGCAACAGATAAGCAGGTTTAGGTATTAAAACAAATGTATCTACGTTTTGTTTACTCTCGTTTTAGTGCTAGGCGTCTAATCTGCCACGGGTGACTGGACCGGGGAATTAGTCCGTCACCCGCTGAGAGGCTGACCATGTGAGAAAAGACCGATGTCCTCCCCGAGGGGTGGGGGGGACGTCGGTCAAGGAGAGGGTACCCCTCAGGTATTCCGTTGGGCCGGCCACTGACGTCAAGTTCACGCTGCTCCGGTGGTCGGCCCAACGACGAAGGCGAGATGTCACGCGTGGGTTACGGGTGTGCGTGCTTACGCCCATCTGTTGCCCCGGACGGAGTGGTGCGTGGAGTGCGCCGACCGTAGCCCATCCAAAAAGAAAAGGCGTCTAATCTGGATTTTTAATAGAATGTTGCTAGAGGTTCCCGATTGGAACAATTAAGTGCAATTCTAAGTTACTAGGGCTTTCTGGCTTAATCAGTTTCGATATCATTCTTTATGGACTACATTTGATCTTCACAATTTAAAAGAACACGATAATGAAAAAATATTCTAGATTTAGGTATGATATTAGTATAATTAAAAATATCGTCTCTTTAAACCGACTGGATAATATATTCATGTTCGGATTTTAAAAGTCGCCATGTTGTTCTTCTTTATTTTCACGAATTTCTATTTCAGAACGTGCTTATTTTATTCGTTAAATATTTTCTTTTCTAATGTGTATGGGATTCAATTTAAAATTGGCCATCCTATTTTTCCGTGTACTGTCAACAGAATCAAAATAAGCGTGCAAAATTTTAAAGGTTTAAGTATAAGGAAACAAGTTCTAATTCAGTTTGAAAAATTTATCGAAACAAACTAACCAAAAACATTTCAATTTCAATAAAAGCTTATAAAAAAAGAACAACAATCAGCGCATTTGTCTAAAAGCAATAAGTTGTATTACCTCATCAATAACAAAGTACGTTTCAAAGAACCATAGCATTAAGAAAACATAAAACATTCATTATTTGAAACTGCTCGTCCAATATATTTCGTGATGTCAAACATGATTTTACGATCCAATTTCGTCTGGATTATACCTACTCACATCAATAAGAACTCTTTTTTATTAGTGATATAAAGGTCTCTGTGAAATTTCAATATGATACATGAATTAGCTATAACCATGACTTGAATAATTAAAAGTTAATAACGAATACATGTTTACGTCATCGTACGTCCGTGTGGTGACGAAATAAGAATACAATTCACCATCGTACGAGAGACTACGGGATGAAACTAATGAAAGGCAATCTCGAAATAAAACCCTATACCAACACGTCTAACCAGTGTGGTATAGTAGGTCAATTGCCCTCCCATTATAGAGGAGGCCCGAGCCCAACAGTGGGACGTGTATTAGCTGAGATGAGATGATGAGACATGTTTAGTAATCAGTCATCATTCTCCTACTCTTATCCTAATTACTGCGAGTCGACGCAACATGCATTGCAAAAGTTATTAGCAATAGTTTTATGACCAACCCCCTGCCTGACGTCAAACCTCCTTGGGAATGTAATTGTTGACCAAACGGCAGCAGGTGAAGTTTGTTCACGTCAATGTATAGCTCTTAGTCGTTTTATAAAACATCCACGAGCAAAGTAAGGGATGGTAGTATTTTTAACCGCTACCACACAGCAAGTAATCAATATATATTATAAATGAAAATATACAATATGCGTGCCGTTAAAACTTAGAAACGAACCCCGATACGGTCAAGGCAGTTATTCTTAGTTTGTCATTACTTTATATACTTACGTTAAAAAGTACTTATACATTATTATTATCTTTTTTCTTCCTTTTTAATTTACATAAGTATATTCAGAATATAAACGGATACGATTTAAGAGAAGAAAATTTAGTCTATCAAAATCAAATACATAAAATGAACGCTGTAATAAAATAACACAAAAGGTAGACGAGAGGTATTGTAATATTTATATTCAAAATAATCATTTGTTCTCAGACGATTAAAGCAGCCGTTGGCTAGGTGTCAAAACATCAGCGAAATATTTTCACTAAAAAATATTTATTCGTAAATAAAATTTGGCGTAACACAAGTTTATCTGCAATACCGTTCAAAATGAAATCTTGAATATGTCATTTGATTCTTTTGGAGATTATGGTGAACTTCAAGTCGACGCCTGGGGATTTTTACATAAAATATTCATCATTGAAAAAGTCTCGAATTCCGCATTAGTCACCTCTTTTTTTTTTCCAGACGCTTTATTTGTTCCCTCTGTTTCATTAAGCATCGTTGTTATAGCTTTTATTATATCGTTGAAAGGTAATTACTGTGAACAATGAAGGTCTTTGTGTATTTTTGTTATTTTGTTTTGCGGTGGTTAATGTCACGTATTCAGGACAATAAATTTATAATTTTACATGATATGTGTTTTGTCTGCGTAATTTTTACGATCACCTTTCCAGTAATTTGGAGTCCCCTATTAACATTATGTTGACTCTGTCATAATAACAATACTTTTTTTTAAGAGAATGTAAATAAACACCCCCTTTTTTATTATAGATAATATACGTTTAATATCAGGATTACGTAATTAAAATTCTTGCCATCAACCTTCAACAAATACCGTCCATTTTGAAGGGCGAAGTTATTTTATTAATAAAATAGATTAGATCGTAAAAGGTATTCAAATGTCAAATAAGTTTTCATTCAAATTAAAATAGGTGATTGAGTAAATACTTTCTACATAATTAACTTCATTCATTTATTCGTATTTTATATAAATACCAAAAACATTTAAATTACTTTAAATTATCACACACATTTTAAAAGATATAATTACAAAGATGGCGTTAGATTTCAGTTATAACCTTCATTTCTTTTTGGTCTACAAATCTGTAATGGGTTCGATTTTTAAGCAGAACAATTATTTGTGCTATTAATAAATGATTGATTTCAGGGTTAGTTTAATGAAATATTAACTTTAAATTTAAAAGAGGGCTTTATCCAGGTGATAGATTGAGAATACGACGTGTCATTACTCTTTACATTCTCTTGGCAGTTAGAAAAACTGGCTAGTGAAGAACAGTAGTAGTAGAGCGGTTTATTATATCTATTGAATCTTAGATAAATAATTTAACTGTCATGAGATAGGGAATCTTACACAGAGGGAGCCTTATACAGAGAACTATATCCTGTTGTGGAAATAGATAGGCTGACAGATGGGTGGATTCAATCTTTCACATTTATAATATTAACACGTTAACTGTGCATGTCCCACCGGTGGGGCATTTCGAATCGCTCATCGTATCAGCACACGGGTGGGGCATGTGTCTTCACAAATTTTAAGGCTCGTAACCTCAAACACGTGTGAGTTTAGCCACTTTTTTGGTTTGCACGTATAAGCAATAAATTAAGAAAAAATATTACGCGAAAACCGGACGAACTTATCCATAATTTGAAAAAAAAAAAGCTTATTTAAAATTATCTTTTGCACTTATGGGATAGTCTCCCTCATCGTAGCTGCACAGTGAACATGCTAATAATAATTTCAATCAACAGGTTGTTCGTGTCTTCAATATACATCAGCATACAGCAAGGAGCGTGGCACTTTTAGCAGTCCAGACTACCCGCGCCCTTATCCACCTCGTATCGACTGCCTACTATATACCTTCGTAGCATCACCGCATGAGATCGTGGAAATTGTGTTCAACGACTTCGACATCTATAAAGAACATCTGGAGTAAGTTGTTAGAACTTTAATCGTAAAAATATTGTTACTTTATTACTTTCTGTTTAATGACTAAGGTAACGCAGTGAGTTTTCTGCAGATTTGCTTGTGTTATGACGATTTTTTCGGGGCATTATAAGCAAGAAGCTCATTGATCTCTTCGGTGATAAAAGTGTGAAAGTAAAAATAAGAAATAACGAAATGCAATTATCAGGAGTAAAGTGAGCCCTAACACTATCCCACAACCTGAGCATTTTGTGGTACACATTACTGGAAAACTATCACGCCTATAGATTTGTCTTTTAATATAATAATTTAACTTCTTATCTAGATGTGTTAACTGTCAAAAAAAATATAATTTTATAACCATTAAATAATGAACATTAACAATTTTGTTGTTAAAATTGGATAGAATATTATTGTAATACTAACGCCATCTGTTAGAAACTAAAGAGTTAAAATCACTGCAACACAACTAAATTTAAAAGAAAACTGTTATAAAAATTATTACTCGTTAGAAAAACTACGCAAGACCTCACAAAGTTCAGTTTTGTGCTAGTTATCTTTTACCTGTTTATTTTCAGTATAATAATATTATTAAATTGTTGGGTTTTATACAATTATTTTGAAAAAAAAGTATGATGTCAACTTTTTAAATGAACACATAGAATACACGATGTATAGTTACTCCACTTTAGTATTTTTTAAAAGAAATATCACTGATTAAATTAATCATTACCAGAGGCCAATTAAAGACTATATGGTTCCATTTACTACGGTCTCAACATACTCCTTTACTTATTTGAAGTAATTAGTCTACATAAATTCACATGCGTGCATTTAAGCAGTCTTTATTTACCCCTTTTCCCTGTATATTACCAATTTTATTAGAGAACGTGCGATGTATTCTTGCCTGGATTATAAACGTTCTTCTAACAGATTACACAATAAAAATATATGAAATAAAAACAGGTTACAAAAACAAAACATGACTGACTGTCTTTAAGATCAACAGTAACCTGTTTGAGAGTTCAAGAAATGAACGTTAGGGCACATTTACATTTTCGTCACATTTGTAGCAATAAAGTTTCCGATGTAAACGTTCGAAGACAGCAGTTTGAAAGCGCAATAATGCTCATTTAAGTGTAAGGAATCCCTGAATACGCGACTTTCAAAATATACGAGCAAGTTTATTATTCTCTTGACTTTTTATATCATACTCTGTTTGGAACAATAAAAGTGTTTGAAGCAAAATCAACACATTCATACACACTCATTGGAATTATGATGAATACTTCCTAATTTTATATTCTACTAATGTTTAATCTCTTATTCCTATTAGTTTCACTAATGTTATTGTAACTGCTAATAAATTTTCGCAATTAATTTAGGTCTCTGATCAAGTTAGGGGCAACTTAGACTAAGTTCTTGATGACTTAGAACAGTAAAAAAAAAACCTTCATTTCTTTTTCATGGTCTCAATTCCATTCTATCCCCAAAGAAGTAATCAGAGGCGTAAATGTCGATATTTTGCTTAATTTTATTTCCGTTTTTCATTAACAACAAGTGATTGATATTATGTGTCGTTCAACATGTAACATTGGTTCTTAAATCGCCTTAGGTAATAGCTAAAATATAGATGTTGGTGACGGGCTGTGAGAAATGGATTGTACTGCAAAATATATATGTTATCAAAGATGTATGCTTCATCTCTTTTCAGATACGTCCGTTCTATTGGGCACAAGTCTCATGCACAATTTGTAGGCAATTAGAAACGATTATATCGCGCTGATCAAACGGACCCGCGTAGGATATTGTTTCAAGTTTCTCTGCTCTTGGTATATAATGTTTTCTTTTGGTTTTTTAACCTGAAACTAGTAGTGTGTTAATCTTGATATCGACTCGTATATTAATAGATTATGTTCTTAAACATAATTTATATTCAAACTCAGAGCATTCATACAAGTATCTTACAAAGAAGGCATTATGCTTGTCATAGTTGGTCCTCACTTAACAAACTACATACATCGTCTGTGGATTCAAAGTATTATTTTTATATTAAGCATATTTGCTTAAATATATAAGATTAGATTTTCATTGCTATAAATTATCGTAAATGTAAAGAAATTATATATATGTAACTAGCACAGTCGACCTGTACGGAATTCCTATATAATATCATAAGTTCTGTTTATTATGGTGGAACTTCAATTTAAGAAAGTAATATTTTAATGCTGTAGTTTCAAATTTCGAATCGGATATTATTCAAAATTGATTGAATCCGATTCGATAATTATCGAAAAATCGGCGCATCCATTAAGTGATCTCCTTTTAAATTTCAAATTTGAGAGAATCGGTACATTCTGAATCATGAACCTAATTTTCGGCATTAGCCATCATTCTTATTTTTTATTACTTTTGGTGGCAAACGAGCTAGCAGGACACCTAATGGTAAGTGCTGCCCATGGAACTTTGCAATACCAAGGATATAGCTAGGTTGCTGTCTACCATTACAATCCCCAAATCTACTCAGTTAGGCTTCCGGCTCTCTCGCTTACCGAACGAAGCACAACAACACATTGCCATTGCTCAGATGTTGATCTTCTGCGACAGTGTGGTACTACCCCGGAGGGACCGGCCCGCGGCTGTAGACTGAAAGCTGTCAACAGCATGGTCCTAACACTACAATAAGTTTTAAAATAAAGAGTTAATCATGTAATATGATAAAATAATAAGAAATATATTGTGGACCGAAAGAAAAGTCATCATCATCATCATCACAGCCCATAAATGTCCCACTGTTGGGCTCGGGCCTCCTCCGTAATGGGAGGGAAATTAAACTACTATACCACGCTGGTCAGACGTGTTGGTATAGGGTTTTGTTCCGAGTTTGCCTTTTCTCACATAGATGTTATATGCGTTATGCGTTTCATATCCCTTAGTCATCTTGTACGATCACCCACGGGTAAGATATGGGGTGGTGAATAGTATTCTTACTCCGGCACCACACGGATAAGTAGTATTAGGCCTCATATAAAAGAAAAGTAGGCAAGAGAATTTATATATAAGATACATATTTTCGCATAAACAATTTCTTTATCAACTGGTAATTTCATTAAAGAATCAATCAATTAATTTAATTGTAAAACGTTGAAATTGAGACAACAAAATTTCACACTTAAATACATCTGATGACATTTTTTTTTCTATATGAACAATAAATACATTTGGAGCAAAATATCTCATCTCAAAATAGCTCTATTCACTCCGCATTCTGGACCAATTACGGGAAAATTAATGTTAGCTATACAGAACAGTCAAGTTAGCTATGGCCTTTCTATCCATAATTCGTATATAATTTGAGTGTCATCAGATATTAGGCCTCATATAAAATATTAAGCAGACATCTATGACACTATATCTTATATAATAGAACTCACACACGATTCGAATCTTTAATACATATATAATAAAAAAATATGAATAGTTAAAAGATATTTCAGTTTAGTTTTGAACGGAATTCCAGAAGCGTATATGCATAATATATTTCCATATTCTCTCGAATAAAATTCCACCCTGAAGCATGCATTGCCTTGAGTATTAAAAACTCTTCGTGGTGCTTGATTTTGGGTTTGAATTATGAGTGAAAGATTCTTGAATTTATTATAAGTGGTTGTTCTTCGAAGTGAATAGATAACACATGAGCACTACCTCTTTAGTCTGCCAAGGGTCACGGTAGAATCCGTAGTATTTAAGATTGCAGGAAAGCCTGCGAGACTGAAGAGTTGTAGAATGAGCTCATTAGGTGTTTCTGAGAAAAAGATTAGAGTGTAGGGGAAGATACAATCAACGCTAGTTTAATTAGACCATACGTATAAGTTGTCACCCAGCAGGATGGCTAGAGTAAAGTCTAAAGAATAGGACAAAGTGTCTAAAAGCAGTTTGATCACTATTGATTCAGGCACTATCTTAAGATATTTATACTATGCTGGATTTAAAAAGAAAAACACAAAGCACTAATGAGGACTGCCGAAAGAAATGAAAACTTAAAGCTATGAAAAAACCCCATTTGGGGAGGCTTATGTCTAACAATAAATTTTGATGGGCTAAAGGAGGAATGAATGGCTATTCTCTTTGTGACTAATCGGTGTTTTCAGATCAGGTTGGAATTATTTGTAACTGATCACTAAACACATTCAATTACACAGTCTAAAGTACGTTTCTAAATAATGCGACATAATGAGGCAATCAAAAACGATCTCTTGATATTTCGAGCTTTAAGATTATTCTTTTGTCATAAAAATGTAACTTTATGTCTACTTGTAAGAACGCTCGATCAAAAAATGATCAATGAAAGATTTTGACTACGTTAAACTTTTTCAGCGAAGTGTAGAATTTCTTTAGAACCGCGAGCATCCATTTTATATTTTTTTATTTTAGCGCCCCTCAATCATAAAAGTTTTATCATCACGCGCCCTATGCATATTTCTATATCTTTCTTTAGGGTAGTTAGATAATAAGAGTTTGCATTTATCTAATTTTATAATGTATAGAAATTTAAGTTCTGAAGTTAATTTATAAAGGTAAATGTCCTAATAAAATATATGAAATATATATATACCAGGGTGGACCGACAACCGGTGAAGGTTCCTGGGAGTCGTTGGATGCGCAATATCACACTTTATGGCGAAATATGAGGGAGGCCTACATCCAGCAGTGGATAACAAAAGGCTGAATGATAATGATGATGTAAATATATGTATATATATATATATATATATATATATATATATATATATATATATATATATATATATATATATATGGTGTGTGGTAGCGGCTAAGAATACTACCAACACTTACTTTGCTCGTGGATGTCGTAAAAGACAACTAAGAGCCTTATAGCGACCTGGGCCAACTCCATCTGATGCTGTTAAGTCAACAATTACATTCACTTTTATAATATGTGCTATGAAAGAATAGTACATAATGTACTGACCCCAAGCAATTGGGATAAGAGTAGGAGAATGATATATATATATGTATATATAGGTATATATATATATATATATATATATATATATATATATATATGTATATATAGGTATATATATATATATATATATATGTATATATAGGTATATATATGTATATATATATATATATACATATACATATATATGTATAGACATAATCTCCCACGCTTTATTTAAAACAAGATGATCTGACCTTATCTTAACATAACATTAATACAGAGATTATGGCTTGAGGTAACTATCTAATACCTAAGTACAAACATCTTTTGTCTGGTCGTCATTTATCTCTGTCCACTACTTAGGCTATTGTTGCCCAAAAATATGACGCTCTCACTTGGATAGACATTGTTCTGTTTGTCTGTTAGAATATTGTTATAATCTGACGTAATATTTCTAACGGCTGATGTCTGTGATATAGAATATTGTTTATTAACGAAATACTGATTCGACAACTCACTTAATATTGAACCTGACAAAAGACGGACAAATATTGTTATTTTTATTTTTATTTTAATATATGATAGATATTTTCCTTGCTGTAATACATTAACGTCATCCGCTCAGATGATTTAAGACAACCATCTCTTGCTTTACTGTAATAGTCCTAATATTTGGATATTTTTTTTATTGCTTATGGTGGAAAACGAGCAAGCAGTACACCTGATGGTAAGCGTTACTGCCGCCCATTGACCTTAGCTATATCAGTAGGACAGCTACGCCATTGCCTACAAGTGAAAACCCAAAGCCCGTACAGAAAGTTGTGCTTCCGTCTTTCTCGATCACCGAACGAAGCACACTAGTACATTGCAACTACTCAGGAGTCGATTTGTATTGTGGGTTTTAACTGCGTACAGGAGAGTTCTTTGGACAATTCATAAATTATCGTTTTGAGTCTTGGTTTCTCATGTGTAATTGAGAATTGGTATCATGATGTCCGTTAATGATACAAATTGTAAAATTTCTTGTACACAAAAATGTATTTGATTGTGAAATTATTGTGCTTCTTATATATATATATCTCACTATATCTTTAAACGAGCAATCCTTGTATAGATTACATATTTATATATATACTGCGGCGATGGGGGCCGCCACCCATCACGCCTTGCCCAGTCAGGCGAGTCGAGGAGAGCAGAGTGCCGGGTGGGCACGTGGAATGTAAGAGGTTGTGTGGAACGTAAGTTGCACGAGCTGATATCCGTCATGGCGGACAAACAGCTAGACGTGCTCTGTGTAACAGAGACCAAGCGAAGGGGCAGCGACGCCTGCGATCTTCCTGGTGGCGGGATGGCTCTGTGGTCTGGTGTACCACAGAGCGATCGAGCCAGCATGGGGGTAGGACTGCTGTTGTCCTCTCGCTTGGCCTCAGGTGTGAAGGATTACGGAATGTATGATCCCAGAATTCTTTGGGTCCGTATAAAACTTGGTGTCACCAAGGTATTCATGGTTGTAGCATATGCTCCCGTAGGATCCTCGGTGGCATCAGACCTAGAGAAGTTTTGGGATAATGTTAGGGAAGTTCTGGATATGGCAGAAACCAGTGAACGCGTGATTGTATGCGGAGATTTGAACGGATGGGTGGGGACCAAGCGTCCTGACTATGAGGACGTACTTGGTCCATTTGGTGATAAGAGAGTGAACGACGCAGGTAGGCTCATAGCGGATGTATGCATGGAGAGAAACCTTATTGTGTCAAACACATTTTTCCAACATAAGGACATCCATATGTATACATGGAGAAGGAATGAACAGAAAAGTATAGTAGATTTAATTTTGGTAGACAGTCGCCTCCGAAGCAAAATATTGGACGCAAGAGCCTACAGGGGCCCCACAGTCGATACGGACCACTATCTCGTTATTGCGAGATTTAGTGGTCTGTTCAGAAAGTGGAGGCACTGGCGAGAGCGTGTCCACTTCGGAGGGCTTGAAAGAATAAAGGTTGAAAGGTTGCAAGAAGAGTGTGTAAGAGAAAAGTATGTAGAGGGTGTCCGAGAACGGCTGACGATGGCAAGCCAGCCGCAATCGGGCATTGAAGAATGCTGGAGAGTATTGAAAGAGAGTATGGTAGACACAGCGAAAGAAGTATGTGGAAGTTCAAAGAAGCATAGAAACACAAATGGTGATGCATGGTGGGATGCGGAAGTGGCAGCTTCCGTAGAGCAAAAGAAGACAGCGTGGCTGGACTATGTCTCTTCTTTGAATCTGAATGACAGTATGACTGAACAGAAGAAAGAAATATATCGGCAATGTAAGAATGACACCAAGGCCTTAGTGAAAGAGAAACGTGATAGAGCAAGTATGAGTGCAGAAGATAGGCTGACTAAAAACTTCGAGGGTAACACCAAACTCTTTTGGAGGGAGGTGAAGTAGTCTCGGGGTGGTTGGTCAGCCTTCAGAATGAATAAAATAAGGTCTACAGGTGGAGACATTCTTACACAAACACAAGACGTGTTAAGCCGATGGAGTGAATATTTTGGCGATATGTATGCGGATGCTACGGTTGGCGCCGGTGTCGCATGTGGTCTAGTAGATCAACATTCGGCGACGGCGTCCTCCGATGGCATCAGTATGGATGAAGTTGAATGGGCGATAAGAGGTTTGAGAAATGGTAAGGCAGCGGGCATTGATATGGTGTCTGCCGAGATGATCAAGCTTGGTGGCTCCTGTGTCAGGGAGGCGTTCCTGTTGCTCCTCAATTTATGTTGGAGCTCGGGAATGGTTCCCGGGGACTGGAATAGCGCAGTCATCGTGCCTTTGTTTAAAAACAAGGGTTCACGTTATGACTGCGCAAATTACAGAGCCATAAGCTTGACCAGTTTGGCAGCAAAAGTGTATGATAAAATTATTGAAAGGAGAATGAGGATGGTGTCCGATGGTTTACTGTGTGAGACACAAGGAGGTTTCAGGAGTGGAAGGGGATGCATGGATCAAGTGTTCTCTCTGCGCAACATTGTGGAGAAGCATCTGGCCCTAGGTCAGAGGTTTTTCTGCAGTTTTGTGGATCTGGAGAGAGCATTTGACACGGTTGTACGAAAGGAACTTTGGGACATTTTACCGGAGTATGGTATTAACGGTAAACTGCTGCAGGCTGTGCAATCCAGTTACATGGGCTGTAGAGCCTGTGTGCGGCTGGATGATGGAATGTCGCCTTGGTTTGACGTCAATATCGGCGTTAAGCAGGGCTGC
Organism: Lymantria monacha; assembly: GCA_905163515.2. Taxonomy (NCBI): domain Eukaryota; kingdom Metazoa; phylum Arthropoda; class Insecta; order Lepidoptera; family Erebidae; genus Lymantria; species Lymantria monacha. The sequence continues at coordinate 23,750,524 of LR991091.1, forward strand.
GTTCTATCGGCCAGGCTGTTTATCATGGTTCCGGGAGCATTTTCGTCAAATTGCTCCCCGGCTGGTCGGCGCGGCGTCCGCCCTTTCTCGGCTCATGCCGAACGTGGGCGGACCCAGTTTTCAGGGCCGACGGCTGTATGCGGGGGTGATCCGCTCAATGGCCATGTACGGCGCACCCGTGTGGGCGAGGGCTCTGAACGCCCAACTCAGGGCGGTTCTGTGGAGGCCACAGAGAGTCATGGCGGTCAGAGCCATTCGCGGGTACCGCACGGTGTCGACAGAGGCGGCGTGCCTATTGGCCGGGACACCCCCGTGGGACCTAGAGGCGGAGATGCTCTCCGACCTCTACCGGCGGGTTACCTCAATGCGCGAAGAGGGTGGCTCCCCATCGTTCAACGAGATAGCCACCTGGCGCGGGGACGCCCGCCGAGAAGTCATCGCCCGTTGGGCTACGCGGCTGGAGAGGCCTAGATACGGTGTTATTACCGTTGAGGCCCTCCGACCCGTACTGATGGAGTGGATGGAGCGGCGGCACGGAGTCCTCTCTTTCCGGTTGGTGCAGGTCTTGTCGGGGCATGGTTGCTTCTGCAAGTACCTGCACACGGTCGTGCGGAGGGAGTGGACTCCGTCCTGCCACCATTGCAGTAGCGACGAGGACACGGCGCAACATACGCTCGAGGTATGTTCGGGCTGGGACGGGCAGCGCCGAGACCTCGTCGCTGTCATCGGTGCCGACCTGACGCTGCCGGCTGTTGCGCGAGCGATGGTCGACAGCGTCAGGAATTGGGACGCGGTCGCCGCCTTCTGCGAGGCTGTCATCTCGCAGAAGGAGGCGGCGGAATGGGCCCGGGAGGATTCCCGTAACCCGGGCCGCCGCCCGCGGCCGGGACGGTGCAGGCGCGAGTACCTGCGCCTGATGCCGCCCTAACCGAGGCTTCGGGTGATCGGACCGGGGAATTGTCCGGTTACCCGACGTGAGGCCACCGCGTGAGGACGACGCCTCGACGGCGAAAGCTGTCGGGGCGTCGACAGGAGAGGAGCCCAAGAGGGCATACCGCCGAGCGGGCCACCGAAGACAAAGATCGGGTAACGGTGGCCCGCTCGTACGGCGAAGAAGAGGTGCTTGCAGGGTGTGTCAATGGGGTTGCGCGCCGCCTCTTTCGTCACCCCGGACCGATTTGGCAGGGTGCGACGTCCATAGCCCACCGCAAAAAAAAAAAAAAAAACAAAAAAAAAAAAAAAAAAAAAGGCTGTTTATCATATATCTGGATAAATGTCTCCAAAGGTTGAACGATATGAATGTGGGAGTCCAGATGGGTGACTCAGTGGTCTCTGCTCTGCTTTATGCAGATGATGCAGTCCTGCTGGCACAGTCAGCGACTGACCTGCAGGCCCTAGTCGACACAATGACAGAAGATTGTAAGAAAAGAGGTCTACGCGTGAATGTGAGCAAAACCAAAATAATGGTTTTTGAAAGAGATGAAACCAGAACAGATGTAAGAGTAACAATAGGTAATGATGTACTAGAGCAAGTGGATGAATTTGTATATCTTGGATGTGGATTTAGCCGAGATGGAAGGTACACCACTGATATAGAGCGAAGAGTGAATGCGGGAAATAGAGTGAACGGAGCGTTGGGGCAACTTCTCGGCAGCCACCACCTCAGCCAGAAGGCACGTGTAGCAATACATAACGCAGTGCTTGTCCCAACATTACTGTATGGAAGCGAGAGTTGGGTATGCAGAAAAGAGTATGAAAGTAGAATTAATGCGGTCGAAATGCGATCTCTTCGGAAAATCTGTGGAGTTAGGCTGACCGACCGCATTCGTAACGACGACGTAAGAGAGCGAGTAGGTATGAAAGAGAGTATTGGTGTAAAGATGCGAAAGGGAATGCTCCGATGGTTCGGACATGTGGAAAGAATGCCGAACGAACGTCTGGTTGGCTGTTATTTTTGCAATCAGCTCTGTACCTCAACTGCGTCCTCTCTGACGATAACAATGTCATCTGCAAACAGCATACACCAAAGTGCTTCCCTCGGTATTTTCGATATCAGAGCATCCATCACCAAGAGGTACAGGTACAGGTATACTGCCTGTGCCAACTTGTTTACCATTTTACATACTCTGAACAGCCTTCTTTACTTCATCTATACTTACTTCCTCTACCAAACCCAATATTATTGGTCGATAGAATCTCTATTTTACTTTCGTTGTTCTCATTTTTCATTAATTTCAAAATAACTCTTACAGCACCATTTTCTTTCTTCATCATTCATTAAAACTCTACCATTACAATCTTATAAACATTTAACATTCACAATATCTCTAGCATTCCTTTCTCTCGCTTTCGATAGACTGTATAATTCTTTCTGGCCATTGAGACTACCGAGACTTTGATATAGTCATCGCTTTGATATAGTTTGATAAAGTATATAGTGTCATACTTCTAGCAATTGCGACATATTTTTTACTCTTTTTCTTACATTTCACATAGGCTATACTTTTTGCTCTTTCAACACCATTAGTTATCAACACTCACACTTTTCCAGTCTTTAAAAGCATTCTTCTTTTCTTTCAAAAGCTTTTGTACACTATCATTCTACCACCATCTATATATCATTCCTTTACTCGTCGTCTCACCAAGAATATCCTTCGCTACTTCTCTTACATAGGAAGCGATGGCTTCCTATGTAAGGGATTCCTATGTAATGAGATGTCATTCCAACATTCATTTACAGTCTTTTCTTTCATTCTTTTCTTTATCTTAATCATTCTATGAACTACTTTCTTCCGAAATTCTTTCACGCAATCTTCTTAGGTTTACTACTAACTTAGCTATTTGCATTGAGATTTTAACTTCCAGAAACAGTAAGCGATGTTGGGAAGTTAAGGCTGACGTGGTATTTGCTTTGCAGTCCTCTACTGCGCATATGTTATTTCTTCTAAGAAGAGAGTAATCTATTTGGCTGCTGTAGTTCGCACTTTAATGTGTTATTAAGTGACCTTCGCGCTTCTTAAAAAAAGTATTGACAACAGCAAAATCGAAGGCTGACGCAGCCCGCAGTAGAGTTTCGCCTGCCGCGTTTCGCCTCCCTAAGTCCCACCCGCCATACACTCTCTCATACGCTGCTTTTCATCCTTCCTACATGTCCATTAAAATCACCTTCTATATGGATTTTCTCACTATGTGGGATACGCATTAATAAAATGTTCAATATTAAATTTTCCAAACCAGTTTAATTATTATAATTCTGTCATTCAGTATCTTTACATCTGTCAAACATTTTTTCAATTCCTTATCCAACACTATACCCACTCCATTTCTCTTACCATCGCTTCCAGAATAGAAAAATTTAGAACACGTTCCAATCTCTCTAGCTCTCATACCCTTCCATCTTCTCTCTTGCACGCATGCTACATTCATTCGTCTTTTTTCCAGAACATCTGCTAGCTCTTTTCCTCTTCTAGTCATTGTACCTATATTCCAGCTTACCATCCTCATTCTTACTTCACGGACTCGCGGCTTGCGTCGCACCCGTCCCTGATGCGACAACACTGTTTTTTTTTTTTTGGAAGGCTAAGGTCTAGACACACGATCGACACTTTAAACTCTGAGCGATATCCTATCGCCAACTATAATGTTTAAAAACTAATAACCTAAATACAAAATTTTATTGAAATAATGTAGATAAATACAAACACTTTTATGCCTACTAAATTTGCACTCCTTTTAGGGATTGAATTTACAAAAAGGGTTATCGGCAATAATAATTTTTAGGAACTTATAACCCAAATACAACATTTTATTTAAATAACTTCAATAATCAGAGAACTTTCATACTAACTTTGCATTCCCTTTTTACCTCCTTAAGGGATGATTATCGAAAAAATATTTTACACATATTTTATGATTCTTAATGAAGAACCTTTATACTGAGTTTCATTCAAATAACTTCAAAAACGGCAAAGTTTCATACTAACTTTGCACCACCTTTTAACCCCCTTAGGGGGTGAATTTTCAAAAATCCTTTCTTAGTGCTCCTCTACGTTATAAAAGGAACACCTGTGCAAAGTTTCAAGTTTCTAACCCTTATAGTTTAGGCCCTGCGTTGATATGTCAGTCATTAAGTCAGTCAGCTTCTTCTTTTATATATATAGATAACAATCTTATCTGTGTGGTGACGGAGTAAGAATACAATTCATCATCCCCTATCTTACCTGTGGGTGATCGTAAGAGACGACTAAGGGATATAAAATGCATATAACATAAAACCCTATACCAACACGTCTGACCGGCGTGGTATAGTAGGTTAACTTCCCTCCTATTATGGAGGACGCCCGAGCCCAACAGTGAGACGTATATGGACTGTGATGATGATGATGATAACAATCTTTGTTATAGTGTAGGGAAGGTTTAATAAACATAAAAATCAAATGAAATTTTGTTATATGTTAAGGACACCAGGCTTTTTCTTAGCAGGCCATGTTTTGTATACACCGCGCTCATTCCGACCGAGGTGACGGCAGGGTAGTGTGCGGCCTCATAATCCACCGTCTTTTCCATCGAAATTAGGCCGACCACTGGTACTGCCTCTTTGACATCCAACCGCGATACCACACCTATTACAGTATTTTTTTGTAAAAATATCTGTTGTTTTTTTTTCGGATGCTAGAATTACCAGACTACTCTGTGAGCTTACTCTGAAGCATGTCACTTACAACTGCTAATGAGAAAAGCAGCTTTCTCTCAAGTCTACTCCCGCTACCTTAAAAATTTGACCTCGAGCTTTGTTTATGGTTATTGCGAAGCCGAATTTAATGGCAAACTGCACTCTCTTTGAAATTCGAAGGAGTAATTTGATGGTATTTGGAGAATCCTAGGAATAAATACAGACTCTGCTCGAGAACAACCGGTCAGTATAGTTGACTCGATTACAATGCAATGTCATTACTTTTTCCTGCAAACTGGTGGCATTGTATAATTTTGGAGCGCCAGCTCTCAATTTTAAGATGGGAGTTGGGAGACCGGGAGCTTTCAGAGTTTTCAGGAACTCGACCGGTTGTCGGTGTCAGCGTTTATCACTTATTCGAAGGATTTATTTTAATATATGACCCCTTAGAATGATTTAAAATAAAAACGGGTAATACATCTTATGAGCGAATGATTTCAATTATACGATGCAATGTGTTATCATGGCTCTCAATTACAATATTCGGCTTAGAAAATTGCTGTCCAATAATTTAAAATTTCAAACTCCACGTTCCTATGACGCCGTGTCCTAAAAATGTATGACCTCTTTATAGCTTAGAAACTTTCAAATGCCGTATTAATACAGTATTGTGACTTTCGAGACATTTCAATTTTAAGGAGTTTTAACTTATAACAAGCTTTTTTGTGAGTTCAACCTTTTCAGGTTTCCGCACCCAAAACGTAAAACCTATAACTAAGACTTCGCTGTCCGTCCGTCCGCCCATCTGTCTATCTCCAGGCTGTATCTTATGAACCATGATAGTTAGACAGCAGTCAGACAGACATTTTCACAGATGATATATTTCTGTTGCCGCTATAACGACAAATACAAAAAAAAAACAAATAGAATAAATATTTAAGGAGTGCTCCCATACAACAAACGTGATTTTGGCTTCGTTTTGCTCGATACATTTTTTAGTTTCAATTTTTTGCACTTTTTGTCTATTTAGTTTATTTTTTCATTATTTCTATTATATTTAAATATATCTCCCAAAACACACTAATAAAAAAATCACTGGATGACCGAGCGAGGCTCGGTCATCCAGATATTATATATATAGGTATATATATATATATATATATATATATATATATATATATATATATATCCCTATATATATATATATATATATTATATATATAGGTATATATATATATATATCCCTATATATATATATATATATTATATATATAGGTATATATATATATATATATATCCCTACTAATATATAAATGTGAATGTAAATTTGTTTGTTACGTTTTCACGCTAAAACTACGCAACCGATCATCATGAAACATTGTACACATATTTTCGGAGGTAATAAAAGTAACATAGGATACTTTTTATTAAAAAAAAAAACAAAATTTTTATATGAAAAATAAAAAAATTGTTTGTCAAAAAATCTCAAAATCTAGCTTCTTCAACGCCATCTAGTAGTCCAGTAATGAAGTTTCAACCCTGAGTATTGTAATACCGTTGCACTGTATTACCGACGGTCAAAAATAAAAATAGGGGATCAAAAACTTTAGGAAAGTAACCTTTTACGCGGGCGAAGCCGCGGGCAGAAGCTAGTATATATATATGTAAACTACTTTCATCGTTTTATACAACTAAATATTATAAAGACATGTAGAATAAATAAAAGTCTTCATATTTAGAGTTGAATATTTCAGAACCAAATAAAATATTATCTGTTATAAAAAGAAACAATCTTACAACACAGCATTAATATCTACCATTCTTATAAATTGTTCTATGTTTTTTTTTGCACAAACTTTTTACTGTAATAAACTATCGGGCCCCACGTAGTTGTCGGTAGAAAAAGTATTTTCACAACTTAGTCATCAGTTGAGAGATTTACTATTCTTTTGTTTTATTCGTTTGAAATAAGAATGTAGTGCGGAATTATTCATCTTGCGAAGCAACAATTGTCATAAGTTTGTCCGTATTCAGTTGGAAAGAAAACAAATATATCAGCTGACAATTTCCTTTATCTATTGCTAAGTTGAGGAGTATATTTGTTTTAATGTTCTAGTTTTATTAAGTTATCAATGGATTTAAAAAAATATTATTGAAACAGTTTATCTATACAGGATTGTTTTTCTAAGAGTACCCAATTTTTTTTAGGATATTCTACATATAAATAAGGTTATATTAAAAATATAAAATATTGAAAATCACTAGTAATTACCTAATTATTTACATTTGAAAATATCTAAAACTATTCGTGATTTATGGACAAACTTTTTTTTACGCACGGCCATTCATAAATAAGCAATTATCGAACGCACACAAGTTCATGTTAGAAGTTATGGACACCTATCTACCTACATTGTAGTGAATACACACACTAATACAACAGACATAACAGTATCAGTTATTGTGTTGGTAATTAACCAATTACCAACACATGTAACATAGTAAATAAGTTTATGATTAAAATTTTCTTTCATACTATTTAAAGGGCTTAGAACTGTCATAATAAACAGATACATTAAAATACTAGTTTATTATTTAAAACTACATACATACTAATGTTCGTATTTATTAAGGTGTATTTAAAAAGTGGAATGTACTATTTACAACTAGGTATTAAACTTACCTTTTCATTTAGTTTCATGAAAAAACCCTATAGTGTTGTGTGTATAAATGTACAATTCTTGTAACACTTGCTTAAATTGTTTTTTAATGTTATTTGTGTTCGAGCACCTTTCACTTCGCTTAAATGCAGTAATCATTTTGCTATGAAGGGCCTCACTATACTCACATTTTTTTTACTTCGCACACCAAATTAACTAACGTAACTTTCAGCACTTAGAAAGTAGCCAGAACCATACCATTCTTTAATATTCACGGTTCGAATATCTTACATGATTGTACTACCATCGTTGGATATAAAAAATAAAAATTAGCACGCGCTCATAATTAGGTCACGGTCAAGACTAAGAGTTCACTGGGGTAAACATCGTGCGGCGGCGTGTGCGCAGCGGGGAAAAAGGGGGGGTTACGAATTTTGCCGAACGCTTACCGAAATGCCGACAAAGAAATACTTGAGTACCTAACTTCTAAATTAACGGGAGTGTTTCTTTGTGTGCGTGGCGTGTGTGTTTATAATTATGAATAACTAACGTAGTGTCATTAAATTTAGTGTATCTCGGCATGTTTAAAATGTAGAATGTGTTTTCTTTTGAAAATAAAAACATATGTTTTTATTTCACTAATCAATTATACTATCCAATCTGAACCTCCTATGTAAATTTGGGTACCTCTTGAAAAACAATCCTGTTTAGATAGATAGCTTACGATATATATGCTATATGATAGCTTCTTTATCGAAGCCATTTCACAGGCTACATAACGCTGATATCAGCACATAGGAGTGTAATAGTATCTATAAATGTTAGCAAATTGAGCAAAATATATTTCTATATTTTTGCTACTCATCATCATTCTTCTACTCTTATCCCAATTACTTGGGGCCGATACAATATGTACTCTTCTTTTATAGAACATATTGTAAAAGTTATTGGCAATAGTTTTATGACCGGCCACCTGCCAGACGTCAACCTTCCTTGGAAATGTAATGGTTGACCATACGGCATCAGATGAAGTTGGCCTAGGTTATTATAAGGCTCTTAGTCGTATTTTACGACATCCACGAGCAAAGTAAGGGTTGGTAGTATTCGTAGCCGCTACTATGGCCATTATACCTTCTGTCCAGTCACTGTTTTCATAACAAACTATTATCATAACAAAAATTTGATTAATGTATTGTGAATATTATTTATTTGGTATTATTATCGTTTGAGGAGGCTCAATTATAAATATAATTACATGTTAGCAGGGCTAACATATAAATTTATATATAATATAAATTTATATATATTAGCTCTGCTAACATGTAGTTATATTTATAATTGAGCCTACTCAAACGATAACAATACCAAATAAATAATATAAATTTCGGACCTGCACATTCAAATCGTCAATTTTCAGCTACTTATTCTATATTTCGTTATCAGATTTAGAAAAATACCGAATCGAGGTAGCTGAAAATGAAAATAGAAACCAAATAGACTTAGTTTATATATGCAGGCTATATCTAAGGTAACTTAAAATTTTGTGTTAAATAATAAGTATATATTCCACATGAGCATAAATGTAGAAAGACACTTATTTTATAGAATAAGAAACTCATCGAAAAGTCGTAATGCATTATATATTACTAAGACAATGTTGAGTAAGTGATCACGTATTCTACACGAGAGGAAAGAAGATAATCTAATAAAATATATATACATTTATACATTTCAAAAGTTCTCGCTTCATTCGAGTTAAATGACTCCATGTCAATTCGCTGCCAACAATCGCTTTGAACTGAATTCCACTCTGTAAACAAAACACGAGCCAGATTCATTTTAGAAATACGTAAAAATAGAATGGATTCTATAAAATGTGTGCAAAGTCCTGTTCAAGCGGCTAACACCAAGATTGCTGAAAGCTTTCTTTTAGTATAATTTTGACGAATTCGCTGAGAATCATACCATTAAGGATTTAAATTGCTTTTATCTATTCAACATTTATCTTTTTAAGCTTTACTTCGCAACAGAGTTTTTTTTTTTTGGAAGATTTTTAATAATATGCTTGCTGTTTGACATTAGGCAATGTACTACATGTGTACTTTATTTAAGCAAGAATGGGAATTTTAATGTCAACTTAATTTTTAAGGTCATCTTAATTTATCTGTGTATTATAATTATCAATAGAAATATAAAGAATAGAAGGAAAAGAAAAAAAGTGACAATCAAGGAGTTATATTGTGAAAAATTAAAGCATGTTCATTTTACATACTAACTTGGTTCACAGTATAATGTGACGCAAATCGATGTAGTGAGTACACTACTATTTAACTAGTAAGTTAAATGAAAAGAAGTAATCATTCGTAAAGTCACTGACGCTGGTAGACTAATCGTAAAAATGCCGAGCCAAGCATAGCAAGCGTACAATGAGTCTCGGCTAACATATACTCCGCTTCAATTGATAGCCTACGGTGTTCGTGTATACTCCTTGATTTCTTCGACTTCATATGGGGTGCCGATTTTATTACTTGAATAACTTAAACTAGGTGTAGGAATGACGTCATAAAAAACATTAAAGTTAGTTGCAGACTCCTAGTTCTGCCCAATCCCGAGATAAAGGGATTTGTTTCTTATCAAAACAGTAGGTTTGTCACCGTACATTGACCTGTAGGTACATTTCGACCCAGCTGTGCGGCGGCGAGCGCAGCGCGAGCGGGACTATTTGCCTACTAGTTCAATGTTACACGGATGAGTATATGCCTACATCGATTTTTTATAGTACAAGTGTATTGACCGCTTATCAGTATGGCAATTTAATCAAAACTCAGGTACTAATTTTTTTACTGATTTGGATAGTGTATCATGGTATGATACACCCCCTTCAAGGATTCTACTAATTAAGTCGGCAACCTGTATATTGTAGTCTCCACATAATAGCACTATGCAGTCAGGGATGTTGTCCATAATAGCATACGTATAAAGTACCATGCAGCAGTTAAAGTCATACAATGGCTGGAAAATATAACACGTGGCTAAAATAGATTAAAAAAACTCTAATATGATTGGAAATAAAAAAGACTAGCAAAACATTAAGGTGAGAAGAGAATTTTGTTAATATTATTATCATAATGTGTGCTATGCCAATATGATTACATGGCGTAACTTGTAAGCTAGCCTCCCACGGGAACCGTTCATTTTACTTGAACAAAAGCACTCATTTCACAGAGATCTTTTTGTCATTATGAAATATTTCTAACAATCATTATTACAGTTTAAATACGACCCAATATTGGAGTCGGTCCTTTTCCGCAACTAGAAGGAAATTAACCTGGTATACCACGCTGGTCAGATGGATTGGTATAGGATTTTATTTCGAGTTATCATTCTTTTGCATAGATGTTATCTGTATATCCTTTTTTTTCAACATTCACGGCCTAAATAAAAGATGCTAAGTTCGTACCGTCACTACACGGAATAATAATATTAATTTCTCACAACATTGCATCAATATTAATCTGTGATAGACTAAATTAGTAGATTACTTTCATCTTTAATAATGGAAGCTAATTAAGTAGTAATTTTTTTTTTAATTCATAAAACATTTTAAATATTTTATTTCATTTAAATTAATATTTTCATTCAAATTTTTTTTTATCTTACGCGTATTAACATTCAAGAACGTTTATTTCTCTCTCAGCTCATCTATGTCCAATAGCTGGGCTCGAACCTCCTCCACATTAGGAGGGAAATTGACCTGCTATACCACGCTGGTCAGACGTGTTGGTATAGGGATAGGGTTTTATTTCGAGTTTTCCTCGTGCATAGATGTTATATGCATATTTTATCCCATATTCGTCCTTTACAATCATCCATGGATAAGAACGGGGATGGTGAATTGTGTTCTTACTCTATCACCGCACGAAAAGAACGTATATTTATCGTATAAGTAAACATGTAGTAGATATGTTACAGTTTTATACGTAATAAATCCTCTATACACTAATATGTGAAGCATTCAGATTGGTATTATAATATTAGTAGAAGTAAACTATGACAATGATGGTTAGTAAGATAGCTATGTGCATATATGTAGGTACAATTTCTACGTGAAGCTTTGTCTACGTTCCTTCATCACATAACGTAAATATTACACAAGTCATAAATTATCAAATTAAAGTGTACGTTCATAGATCACATGACGTATTTCGGTGACATGTTACGTCGCTGCGACTAATCGTGCGGAACTAACAAACGACGCGCCACAGAATATTATGCTCAACGCTTTTGTGAGTCCGCCTTTACGCATATGAAATATTAAACGTGTTTAAATTATACGGGTGAATTTATTGAGGTCGGTTTTGGGATTTGATTGTGTTTTACGAAGTACTAATCTGAGTGATTGATGAATAATTTCTGTGCTATGTGGAAAAATGGACGTTTGAAGTAAAGGCCTACTACTACTCTAAAGATTAATTATTCAAAACTTTTGATTGATGTTCTTTTATATTCTTTACGAGTAATACCACCTTTGAAGTCAAAGTTACCTGCCGTCAAGGTTGTGTCATCGTTTAATACAATTCTAACTGTAAAGTTTGAAGTATTAAGCCTATAAAAATGTGTAAACATTGTCGGGTAGATAGCACACCGTCACCTTAAGACGTAAAAACAATACGAAAATGAAATTTGCATGTCCTACAATTAGTCGCGGTAGTGTAGTGGCAGCACGATTGGGCCGGAATCCCAATAGGCGCGGGTTCGAATCCCGCTTGCGACATCATTTTTCATTTCGTAATCGGATTTTATAAATACCTGCCGTCACTTTACGTAATCACAATCATTTGTTTAAATTTAATTTATTGATCTGTGTACTATATTGTTAGGCTGTGATTATTAGGGCCACCGAAGGCTAAGATCGGGTACCGGTGGCTCGCTCGCACATCGAAGAGAGGTGCTTGCAGGGTGGGTCTATGAGGTCGCGCCGCCTCTTTCATCACCCCGGACCGATTTGGCGGAGCGTGGGCACTCCATAGCCCATAAAAAAAGGCTGTGATTATTAGTGTGCCAATAAACATGATCGATCTAATACTATTTTTCATTCTGTCTTTTTTTTACACCACCCTGCACTAAGGAAATACTCCTTGTACTGCGGGGGACTTTACAAACATATAATTAACGCAGATAAATTACACCCGGACTAAAAACAACAACGATTTGTGGATCACACAAAGTAATGTCCTGCGTATGAATCGAACCTACGGCACTAGCATGGTGGGTCGGTATTTTAACTACGTATTAATGAACATCAATCTACATATGGATATTGAAATATTACATGAAATATTTTAAGCATAGAAATTTTCGAATTGTAAAAACCGATACTGTAAGCTCTACAGAGTGGAGCTTCCGTCTTAATACCTGAAACTGAAGGTTTTATGATGATATATAGCTACCATATACAAAGGTATGTGGCAGCTACAAGGTTAAGCTTTTGCTCGATCTCTAGATGCTTAAAATATGAGAATACGAGTATAAGAAAAATATTATGTATTTTCGAAAATTTTGATTTAATAATAATAATAATTTATTTATTTCAGACTTACTATTATGTCCATATAAAAAACTTAACTATTACGGGTTTCTTTGCTGTTTCTACTTATTTATTAGGTTAATTAATAAAAAAGATTATTACATTTCAATTACAAATATTAATAAGATAGGTATAATAAAATGTCAAAGTATAAAAGGAATAAAAGTTAATTAAATTGCATAAAGTTAAATATTAATATCAATGTCAAATTTGGAATGTCAATATTTTAAGATGAATAAAATTAAAAATAAATAAATAAATAATCTTTGAAAACGTCCGAAATTAATTATAATTGACATGTAGTCCAATCGCATATCTTATAATGGGACAGTCAAATCGGCTCGCTACGACCTTCGACCTTTAAATATTACAATTACTGAAATAGAAAATCTTAAAGTCATTAATCTAAAGATTTCTGATGTTTACGCGAGTGTTAAACATTTGAAATAAAACTATTTTTACGGATTCTATCGTTTGTATTTGATTTTTAATTTACTGACGATGATGAATCAGTCGGTTTTTTTTGTCGCAGACTATGGTCTGGACACACGTCGTCCGTTCCATCCGGGGCGATAGAAGGACAGCGCGTGTCTCCATAACCAACCGTATTCCCTCCCCATCACCATTGGGCTGGCCACATGTACCGCTCCCTTGACATCCGTGGCCTGCCCGGTGGGTTGCCTTTTTTGGTACCATCCTTCGTCGATGCCCGGCGATGGAGCGTGTCACCGAAGAGGATTTCCGCCCCCTTCCGCAAGATGACTGTCTCGTAGAAGGCGGCGACCGCTGTCAAGCACAGCTTTAGCGATGGTCGGCAGCGTCAGGACGGCACTGATGATTGCGATGAGTTCACGGTGCTGCTCTGCCCACGCAGACCTCGAGAGTATGATGCTCCGTATCCTCGTCGTGATTGCAGTGGTAGCAGGATGGTGTCCTCTCCCTCATCGTGACCGTCTGCAGGTACTTGTCGAAGCACTTATGCCCTGTCAAGACTTGGACCAGTTGAAATGAGAGGACTCCATGCCACCGACCCAACTTCTCCATCAGCACCGGCTGGACGGCCGAACCGAGGGCTCCCCTGCCAGACTGCCCAACCAGCGATGACATCCCAGTTGGCGTCACCCCACCCGGTGGCCAACTCGCGGGGCGAGGCATTGCCGCCCGCCAGTAAAGTTTGACGAGCATCTCCGCCTCCAAATCCCACGGAGGAGTTCCGGCCAACAGGCACGTTGCCTCCGTCGCCACCGTGCGGTATCCGTGTATGATCTTGACCCCCATGGCCCTCTTTGATCGCCACAAGAGGTCCCTGAGATGGGCGGACAGGAACCAAAAAGAAAAATATTTACATGATTGATGATAATTATGATGGTAAGTAAATATTTTTTTAATGTTTTATAATATTTTTCTTTTTTGTACTGGCACTAAATCTGTAGAAATAGTTTTATTTCAAATAATTAATCTTTGATATGTTTTAATGTAAATAACATTATAAGATTTCATAGATTCATAAATGATTACAATGACAGAAATCATCAGCGAGCCCATATTTAATCTGCGCCCTTATCAAACAAAGTTGACGGTTTCGTTCGCCCTTGAATAGTACCGGAGTTGACGTACTAAACAAATTACTAGACTATTACCAGTGATTGATGGGACTACTCAGATATCTTTATATAGTTTGCAAATATTCCGTGAAAAACGATGGATATTTTTTTTTTCAAGAAAATGACGTTCTATTTATGTCGCAGTAATATAATAGATGTTCATATTTTGTTACCAAAATGTCATTATATGAAGGGACATGATTATACGGCTATGAGTAAATCATTTGATGATAGTGCGGTTAATATTCAGATGGCTCCCGTTTAGTTGCCCTTAATAGCCCTTCGAACCGAACATTTCCATGATTTGATTTCGGCTGTTGATGTCAATATCAAATGCTTAACTAAATCAACATTTCGGCAACAGCTTTAAGATTATGTGATATCTATCTATCTATAAGTCCTTCATCATCAACTGCTGAATATGTCTTTTGTCTCCACTTGTGCCGTTTCCCTCCAAAGGTTTAATAAATTTTCGTATGTGTATTATAAACTATGTGAATACTTCGTACCCTTGTACATTATTTTCTTTGTTTGTAGTAACTTGCACAGTTTACTATTACTAAGTATTTTTTTGTGATAATCCTAATGTTTATTAGGATTTGCCAATCATCATCATCATCATCATCTCAGCCCATATATGTCCCACTGTTGGGCTCGGGCCTCCTCCATAATGGAGGGTATTTCTTTTTATTATTATTCTCGTTAATTTCTTCATTTCATATTTCTACATTTTTACATAGATTAAAGGGATAAACAAACACGCACACATACATGTAGAAGAAGGAATCAGACACGAGGAATATAAATGCGGATATAAAGTTGCAATTGACCGTACTGCAAGTAAACACGATTACCTTCACACCTATACACCAATCACAACTCACACCTTAAGTGAACTCACAGGACAGACCCAGGCAATCGCCTTTGTACAAACAACTATATGGTATGGATAGATGACACAGGATAGTCTTGCCCGTGCGACCACGGGACAAAACTACAACCAGTGCCACCCATTTACCTGCTCGTGGATTCCTCAGCCAAATCACCCAAGGGTTCAAGGCCACCAAGGGTTAAGAGAACGAGCAACAGCTCTTCTCCGGAGAACGTACAGCATCTCCCACCTCTACCGCCCGCCCACTTGCCAAACGCAGCAACCATGACACTACTCTCTTACAAGTGACAACATGAGAGAGGCCTACAAAACTAACGTAAGCGAGAATACGGTATGCGACCAGTGCACCGTGCCACTCGGGCTCAAACTACCGAACTGACGTCACTCGTTTGGTTTTATTCGTCTCTTAAACAAGTTTGTGCTAGGTGGCGCGATTAGTGAATACTTCATTAACATATTTCCACTTAGCACGTATGATAACCGGAAGTACCGTCATACATATACAGTAAAAAACAAAACAAAAAAACTACAAACACACAATCTATTTAAAAGAGTAAAAATAGTGTAGCACCGGCAGCGGGTCTAGGGACCAAATTAGCGGTGGTTAGGGATCCAGAGAGAGAGAAACCTCCTCACAATTCGTGCCGTGTCGAGGAGAACTGCCTTCTGCATCTGACCCTTGACCCAACCACCAAACGCGAGCCTCGAGAGATGTTGGTCGAGGCGCTTGGCCATTAAGCCATTGACCGAAACAACTATCCACATCCCACATGTCGACAATCTCGTGAGCCAAGTCCAGATATTTAACTTGTTTATCTTTCTCAGCCTTCATGATATTTTATTATTATTATTATAATTGAACTACTATACCACGCTGGTCAGACGTGTTGGTATAGGGTTTTGTTTCGAGTTTTCCTTATCTCGCATAGATGTTTTATATCCCTTAGTCGTCTCGTAAGATCACCCACGGGTAAGATAGGGGGTGGTGAATTGTATTCTTACTCCGTCACCACACGGAAAAAAATTGCCAATAGATGGCGATATTTATTTTTTGAATTTTATTGTTAATTAATATAATTAGGGTGCAAATTATAACGCAGACAGTATGGTAAAATGTAAGCCTTAAATTGTATTTTTAGACATTTCAGTATACTTACTTATCTATCATAATTAGAGAGAAAATAATCTTAAAAATTACGTATGATACATTTATATTGATATATTCGTCATCATCTCAGCTCACATATGTCCCACTGTTGGGCTCAAGACTCCTCCGTAATAGAAGGGAAATTAACCTACTATACGATGCTGGTCAGAAATGTTGATATAAGGTTTCATTTCAAGTTTTTCTTCTCTTGCATAGCTGTTATATACGTTTTATATCCCTTAGTCGTCTCTTATGATCACCCATCGTGGTGATTTGTATTCTTACTCACCACACAGATAATTGATATTGATATAATACTATGGAAGAAATTTATTTAGTACCTAATATTATAGCAATGTTAATGACTGTGTTTATTTTTCTTTGTATAATATTGTTTTATTTCTACGAATGCTAAGAAATATAGAAATAATTAAAGAACAATTACTGACAGAAAATAGATCATATAAAGTTGATTTATTTTCTATATTATCTTCATAATAAGTGTCTTCGTTAACATAATTTCAATTAAGTTTACTTCATCATCATATCAGCTCATATATGTCCTACTGTTGGGCTCGAGTCTCCTCAATAATGGGAGGGAAATTAACCTACTATACCACGCTGGTCAGATGTGTTTGTATAGGGTTTTGTTTCGAGTTTACCTTTTCTCACATAGATGTTATATGCGTTTTATATCCCTTAGTCGACACTTACGATCACCCACGGGTAAGACAGGTGGCGAATTGTATTCTTACTCCGTCACCACACGGAAAAATTACTTACCAAATATGTATAAAGAAAATAGGGAATCTTGATAACAGCTACGCCTATTACGTGAATAGTTCAGAATCGTCCAACTGAGACCATAGTACAAAAAATTATTAGTTAAGCCAAGGCGGAGAACTAGAAATACACGCACGTCATAATTTTATTTATGGCAAATGCTTTTACACAAACTAGCATGATAAGTATTAAGAATTTGATTAGTACGTAGAACAAATCTTTTTAAAGTTCGCAGGACATATAATTTTGAGTTTAGTTAAGAGCAGTAGCAGCATAGGATGCAAAAAAAAAAACTGATGTATAATAATATCATTAAATATTAATTTAAAATTACAAAATTAAGATAATTATTACTATAACTTATTACCAAGGTGTGATTATGTCGGCGATCGACTATATAGTGACGAGCGTTCACATAAGAATTCATCAATTCCGTTCACATAAGAATTCGTCATTTTGTGTTATTTTCAGCAGGAGCTCCTGTGTCAGCATTCTTTGTATCCACCTGTGTTGAGTGTTGCAATTGGTATTTCTGATATTGAGGCAACATGATTAACTAGCGACGTTCCTAACTACGTCTGCGTAACAGTATGGATATTATTTACATCCGTGTATTATTTATTGTTGTAATATCTCTCGCAATGAAAGAATATATTTTAGGTTTAATTATATTTATAATATGAGTTAACGTATTTACATAAAGTCACTCTTTCGAAATTTGGAAACGATTTCTTTATATACCCAAAAACCACCACAAAAATTAGAATGATCCATCCTTTTGCAATAAAACCTACCTTTTACAATAAAAAGTTTTAAAAACTACACTAGCAATTTGCACGTCAGCGCTGTTAAAAGCTCTACAAAAAGCAAAAGAGCAAGCGTGTTCAATTGTCAGAACCACATGTTTTTATTTTAATGTTTTTATTCTTTTATTAACATATCTTTATAAGGTTTACGTGTCACGAAATTTTGTGTTTTTGTGTAGAAATGAGTAAAGAATACAAAGTGTCACCACTCGTTACTTTCCCTGAGAGTCGTAGAAACTGGTTGATGAAGTACCAGAAAATTGGCTAGTGCGCCCCTGGCGATTATAAAAGCACCTCCTCGCTATGGGGTAGCCCCTGTCTATCAGTGAACGTTAATAAGCCGATGAATGGTGGATCCCTGTCCATAGTGGAAGGAAAATTCACTTTTACTCCACGCTGGTCGGACGGTACGTTTTATGTCAACTTTTCTCCTCTTGAATGGATGCTATTTGCGCATCATATCCCTCAGTCATTTCACGATACCTTTTTTTTTTTTTATTGGTGGGCTATGGGTGCGTCTCGCCCCGCCAAATCGGTCCGGGGTGACGGAGAAGGCGGCGCGTGATCCCATAGACCCACCGTAAAATCCTCTCTCTTCGCCGTGCGAGCGGACCACCGGTACCCGATCTTTGTCTTCGGTGGTCCGCTCGGCGGTTTACCCTCGCGGGTTCCTCTCGTCGACGCCCCGACAGATTTCGCCGTCGGGGCGTCGCCCTCACGCGGTGGCCTCGCGTCGGGTGACCGGACAATTCCCCGGTCCGATCACCCGAGGCCTGAGTTAGGGCGGCATCAGGCGCAGGTATTCGCGCCTGCGCCGCCCCGGCCGCTGGCGGCGGCCCGGGTCGCGGGAGTCCTCCCTGACTCGTTCCGCCGCCTCCTTCCGCGAGATGACAGCCTCGCAGAAGGCGGCGACCGCGTCCCAATTCCTGACGCTGTCGACCATCGCCCTTGCGACAGCCGGCAGCGACAGGTCGGCACCGATAATAGCGACGAGGTCGCGGCGCTGCCCGTCCCAGCCCGAGCATTCCTCGAGCGTATGTTGCGCCGTGTCCTCGTCACTACTGCAATGATGGCAGCCCGGAGTCCACTCCCTGTACACGACCGTGTGCAGGTATTTCCCGAAGCACCCGTGCCCCGTCAACACCTGCACCAGTCGGAAGGCGAGGACCCCGTGCCGCCGCTCCATCCATTTCATCAATACGGGCCGGAAGGCTTCGACGGTCACGATACCGTGTCTAGGCCTCTCCAGCCGCGTAACCCAACGGGCGATGACGTCTCGGCGGGCGTCCTCGCGCCAGGTGGCTATCTCGCTCAACGATGGGGAGCCACCCTCCTCGCGCACTGAGGTAACCCGCCGGTAGAGGTCGGAGAGCATCTCCGCCTCTAGGTCATTTCACGATACCTACGAGCAAGAAAGACGGTGGTGATTTGTGTCCTTACTACGCGGTAAACTTTACGAACTGTTTTTTACATGGCTTCTGCTAAAACAACTACTTTATCAAATAATTTACTATTATATAAGAATGAGAGCTTATGTCTTCAATATCATAGGACTATAATAAAGACCTACAATGAATTGCTTATGAAATACTCGAGTATTAGTTTGGGTTAATTTTATTATTTTATAAAGCTATAAATAATTAAAATTCCGAAACTTCAATTTGGAGAATAATACTTTGAATTCTTTTAATATTTAAAAATAAATATCTTCAAATTTCTTTAGGTATATTATACAGCATTAATTTCATTTAAATATTCTTTTAATCTTATCTTCTTGTGCTACTTACTTTATTAAAATATTTTATTGATTTTTGTGTAGTGAAAATAAGATAGTTAAATGGCTTCTCAATATTGTATTAACTCTCCAGATGACTTCTGTTATACATAAATGTGGGCATAATACAAAAGAATGAGAATAGAATTTGGAATCTAATGAAAAAAATATTTGAGGACTATTTTACCATGGTAATGAATAATGTCACAATTGCCACCTTAAGGACGTAGTGCGTTTTGCCACCTCTTCTCTGGACCCAACTCCTACAGGAAAGTAAACCTATTGTATTCCTACCCTATAACCATATCCATAACACGAAATCACAATAGGTCTTAGGAAATCTATAAAGTATCTGTATTAATAGATACAGAGTTTATCCTTTTATTATAAAATAAAGAAGAACCATTTTTCTTTTATTCTTCCAATTCACAAATAAATAGTTGTTTACAAATATGTAAGCAATATAATTTTTTACGCGATTGTCACATTGCGTGGTATGCAAAGTCATGTCACATGAATTCACGATAGAGCCAACTTCCGTCTTGTGATAGATTCGTTCAATTATATATAAAATATGACAAAAGTAACCACAAAGCAATTTTATTTATCCTGAAGATAATAATAGTCACATTTATTTTCAAATTTTTATATTATTATCTTCAACCAAGATTTGTGGCAAATGAATAATTGAAACTTTGTATAACTATCTTTCATAATTATAAGAATCATCATTCGCTTGCTCATATTCCAATTATTGTTGACGGGTTGACGCAATATGTACATGTAAATGTAAAGTTATTGGCAATGGTTTTATGACCGGCCACCTGCCTGACATCAACCCTCCTTGGAAATGTTATTGTTGACAAAAGAGCATCAGGTGGTGTTGGCTCTGGTCAATATAAAGCACTCGGTCATCTTTTCCGATACCCACGAGTAAAGTAAGGGTTGGTAATATTTGTAGCTGCTACCACACAGCATATATATTTATAGAAATAAAAACTAAAAATATCTGTGTAAAATTCATTTATATTGGGTTGAGTAACAACTGGTGTAGTGATAATATCATCATCATGGCTCATATACATCTCACTGCTGAGCTCGAGCCTTTTGTATAACATGAGGGGAATTAAACTATTATATGTATGACGGATTGGTAGAGCGTTTTATTTCAAGTTTTCCTTCTATTGCATATATGTTATATCTCTCAGCGCATTTTACGCGTTTGTATTTGATTTTTAATTGCCCAACTTTTTGAATATTTTACAGCATTCATTACGTCACGAAAGAAGTCCTCACCTAACCAACGTACAAACCGTACAGACGTGATAGAATCTGTAGAAATAATTTTATTTTAAATGCGTAATACTCGTATAAAAATCAGAAGTAGTAATATTTCTATTCCATCACCACAAGGAAAAGTTATAATATAGACATAACTGACAGTGGTGTGATGAAGATCACCACCCATTATTTCCCGCGGATCCCGTACGAGAGAGAACTATGCAATTATAAGCATTTGCGTAAATGGCATATGGCGTATGGGCAGCATACAAATAATAAATAGTGTTAGGACCACGCTGTTGACAGTTTTCTGTCTACAGCCGCGGGCCGGTCCGTCCAGGGTAGTACCACACTCTCGCCGAAGATCGACGTCTGAATAATAGCAATGTGCTATTTCGTTCATTGTGTGTTTCCTTCAGTGAGCGAGCGTGCCGGAACCCCAACTGGGTGGGTTTCAGGATTTTATTGTTAGGCAGTGACCTAAGCTGTAACCCTTGGTATAGCAAAGGTCCATGGGCGGCAGTGATATTTACCATCAGGTGTGCTACTTGCTCGTCTGCCATCATAAGCAATAGAAAAACGAAACTATATCATTTCGAGCAAAATCTTTATTCTATTAGTATATGATAACATCTAAATTAGCATATTTTTTAACCAAATTATACATAAACAATTTTACCACACAAAAGATTTTGATATCAATAAAAACAAAACATAACCACAATTTCCAAATAAGAAAAGCAAATGAAACAATCCAATATTTTTGTTATTCAGTAAATAAATAACACAACAGACCGCGGACGCTCAGATACCGGGGAAAACGCGGTTGTAGTCTTGTGAAGCGTTATTTGTACAATTTTTAAACGACAAACCAATTACAAACTCATTTATATTTTGTTCGTATTCATTTTGTTTTAAATATGTGGAATAATATATTTGTAATTAAAAGATAAAATGCAATTACTCAAAAAAGGTTTAAATATGAATTTCATTAAGGTATATATATATTTTAAATAGAAGATATTATTTTTCCAAAAAGTGCTCACTTATTATATAAAATACATTTCTTTTTTGATGTGAAACTTCTTTATCGGCGTTGGAAAAAAATTTACCATCCATTACATTTTTCGGTTACGTGTCATATTTTTCCGTTACGCGCCATTTTTTGTTTGAAGGGATTTTTTTTGCGTGCATGATAATGAGATTTAAAACATAGTGTAAAAAAAATTATGTGTACTTTGTACGCACGCATAATTTATTTTTTCTTGCTGTGTGGTAGCGACTAATAATACTACCAATTCTGACTTTGCTTGTGGATATTGTACAAGATGACTAATAGCAATCGTCCTGGGCCAACTCCAACTGATTTCTAATCAACAATCAAATTCCAAAGGAAGGTTGACGTGAGGCAGGCGGTCGGTCAAAAAATTATGGGCAATAGCTTTTGTAATATGTAAAATGGGAGAGGACGATATATTGAGTTGACCTCAATTAATTGAGCGAAAAGGAGGATGATAATGACTTTTCTTTCCTGGATGTACACATACAGCATTACTGTCAATGAAAGAAGACAATAACTAAGTCAACTTGCCTCCTTTTGTAGTAGTCTCTAATCTTCCCAATAAAAAGACAGGCTCTCTGATAACAGAAAAATATTAAATCAAATCAAATTACTTACAATTATGTTTGAAAATAATCTACCAACGAATCGGCAAATGGCAACAAACTGGGAAGATCCGACAAGAAATTTAGCAAGCTCGTCATGTTTTAAGTAACGTATTTAAAATACTGTATATTGTTTACATATTTAGCAAGCATTAGCTCTAGTGATATGCCTTTTGAACAAGTTAAAAGGCAGTTCACCTTTAATAAAATAAAAAATGTTATATAAAAAAAAATACGAGACCAGATGCCACAAGCGGCACTCAATCACGAGTTAATTACTAGAGCAGCTATTACTCTCCTCAAATTCCATATAAGCTCAAAAAAATTGTTCACTTTAAATAATTACAAACAGTTATAGATTATATATTATCTGTTTTATAGTACATTTTTACGATAGATGAAATGGAACGTACATAAATAATATTTTGTAAGGGACGCCACCATAAATACCATCCTCGTGCGTCATATTCGCAATCAATCATCGTCATAAACAGAATACACCTGTGACTGTAATATGACTAACACATCGCCATTTACAAACTTAATTGTATAATGGATTTAAGTCATTGTAGACACTAGAGTAGAGACGAACACGGAGTCGCTTTGTTTTAATATAATTTGTTGTAATTATAGGAGATGCTTCGCATTATATAATTTTAGTAGAAACTAGTATATGATACATATATGCTTTATTTTTAAAGTTCTTCCTGTGCGAAAGTTATTTATCTGAGAAATAAAATCCAACAATCTCGTGATATAATTAAAATGACTTGGAACGTGATAAATAGTGGAACTAGTAGGAATGCTGTACGGAAGAAAGACTTCAATTTAATAATAGGTGTTTTCTGATGTTTGTTTTGATGGGTCAACATTTAATAACTGAAACTGTAGTTCATCCTTCCGTGATCATAAACACTGTAAAGTGTTCGAAACGTCGGGAAATTAAAAATCAAATACAAACATGATAGAATCCGTAAAAACAGTTTTAATTTTTTTTTTTTTTTTTTTTTTTTTTTTATTTTAAAAGACACCTCCCTGCACTTTTAAAAGACATTTAATAATAGGTGACACAATTAATAATAGGTGATAAAAATATATGTATGAACAATGAAGTAGCGACCGAATTTGAAAAAAAAATATTTTACTAAAATGTTTATTCGAGTAGTAGGTATGGTTAGGCTCTTGAATTTGAGTCTTGGTTGGGACAAAAAAAAATGTTATTCGAGTTCCCTCTAGATTTTCTCGATTTGTCATCTTCTATTCAATACGTCATTAGACTCCCTTCATTTTTAGTGAATGTCATAATAGGTATACTATTAAGTGATACATGATAATATAATCTGGGAGAAGGTACGAAACAAACCCTACGCCGAGTAATCTGAGCTGGGCTTTACTCTCATTGCAGTAGAGGATTGTGCTCAATATTAGAATGTATGCTCTGCATAGACGTACTAAAGAATTATGAAATTTTAATATGGAAGAGATTATATTTCCTGAATTCTTTTACAATTTTAATAGAAAGCTATGAATTCTAAAAATGTTATCAAAACGTAGTAGCCACTTAGAGCTCTGCTAAATACTAGAAGGTACCTGTAGCTAGGTACCTCCTAGTATTTAGTACAGTTCTAAGTAGGCTCCGTAAGCTCAGCGTTATGTATCCTAGGCAAGCCTTCACGCCAGTTCGATTCTTGCTACAAAATAGTATGGTTCAATGAGGTTTCTAAATCTCTTTATCCCATTGAAATAGAATATTCGAGTTCACACCACCATTACTTTTTTCTGGGTTGCGAGCCTTTAGCGCTCACCCATACTCCGGGCAAAAATGTCAACGCCTAGTAGTAGTGTATAGAAGTAGTACTAGCAGAGAAAATAATGTAATGAACATAACACTCTAGCCGGAAATAGGCGAAGGAAGAACGCGAAATTTCAGCACCTCGAGATATTAGTTGACTGTGACTAACAACCCGAGTCAGCTCAACAGGCGGAACGGTATCTATAAAAGGTGTTTCTCGACAAAAAATAATATTTAAAACTTGCGATGATAACACTTATATAATTTATTTAATAATCTACGCTAATAAACTATTGTAGCTGCCTTAAAGCAATTTTTTAAAACAAATAAAAAAAAATGTAGTACCCTTTTTTAAATATACATACATATTTATTTGATTGGTGTCTTCTTAATTTAAAGACACTCAAATAATACTGTCTTACACTTTCTTTTTTATAGTATTTTATCACTGATTCGGTTACTTTTTAAACCGAGCACTAACATTACTTTTAAATTTAAATAAAAGGAAGCCATTTATCCGCATAAACCATTTGAAATAGAACTATTTAGGTTTCTTTAAATACTTTTATTTTAGCGGGTTTCATGAGATTCAAATAGTTATTTGCATGCTAATGGCCGTTTCGCCTCATTGGAGAGGCATTCATTTTATTTGTCGTTTTGCAATTGTCGCTTCTATTGTTTGCGTTGCATAATTATTTTTAATACATACATACCATCACGCCATGTCCTTTGCAGGGTAGGCAGAGAGAACACAGTGCCAGAGAACTCTATCCTTGCATACGTCACTCGCTTCCTCAACATTCATAATTCTCTTCATACACGCTCGCCTCTTTCGGAGACTCTTGACTCCTTAACCAGACGTTCATTCGGCATTCTTTCCACATGTCCGAACCATCGGAGCATTCTCTTTCGCATCTTTACACCAATACTCTCTTTCATACCAACTCGCTCTCTTACTTCGTCGTTACGAATGCGATCGATCAGCCTAACTCTACAGATTTTCCGTAGAGATCGCATTTCGACCGCTTTAATTTTACTTTAATAGTATATTTTTACCAAATACTTTATAAGTATAATATTAATATTTTGACTAAATTTGATCAGAATAAATGTTTAGTAATCAATCAATTTATTGTGGTAGGACCACGCTGTGGACAGTTCTCTGTCTACAGCCGCGGGCCGGTCCGTCCGGGGTAGTACCACACTCTCGCAGAAGATCGACGTCTGAGTAATAGCAATGTGCTATTGCGCTTCGTTCGGTGAGCGAGAGAGCCGGAAGCCTAACTGGGGTGGGTTCAGGGTTGTATTGGTAGGCAGCGGCCTAGCTATACCATTGGCAAAGGTCCATGGGCGGCAGTGACACTTACCATCAGGTGTGCTGTCTGCTCGTTTGCCGCCATAAGCAATAAAAAAAAAAAAAAAAAAAAAAATGTCATAAATGTCCTTAGCGTGTTTGATTCATATATAAAACAATACACAATACAATATAAATTAAATATGACATTTAAAATAGCATTATTTAATATGAACTACTTTGACACTCGGGGCTTTGTTAGACTTCGTTGAGGGTTATAAGGGTCATCAAGGGACCGACTAACTTCTACATATCTTATTCAAACAGAACCATAGGTATATCCATATCTATTTTATACTAGCTTCTGCTCGCGGCTTCGCCCGCGTAAAAGGTTACTTTCCTAAAGTTTTTCAGCGCCTGTTTTTATTTTACCCCTTAAGGCTAATTTTTACAACATGTTAATGTCATATTTATTTATATCTGATCAATAGCTTAAAAATAAATTTCAAGCTTCTGGCTTTAAATATGACCATACTTCCTTACAACTTTTCATCTCCCTTTACAACCCTTTTTTGCATTAAAAGTAGCCTATGTCCTTCATCAGGCTCTAGACTATCTGTGTACCAAATTTTCAGTAGATTGGTTCAGTAGTTTTGGCGTGAAAGAGCGACAGACAGACAGAGTTACTTTCGTATTTATAATATTAGTAAGGATGACTGATGAGAATATTTATTTAAATACTGTTTATTCAGACTTCAACACCTTATTGTTCTAGTAATAAAAGTTTGCTAGTGGAAATCGTGAGTTCGTGAGTCCGATTTATCGAAGTAGGTGTTGTTAGGATTTTAAGCAGATGTTTTTAGTATGTTTGCCAGCATTTTATAACTCTAGTTGCATCTAGATTATTCGTATATAAGCTTGTATTTTATATTTACTCTGCTCTTGTAAATCCTTACATTTATACATTGATATGGACGGTGAAAAACCTCAAAAGAATTTTTAAAACTATTTCGTACAGGGAATAGTTTATTTGTTGTGAAAGTTCAGTTTGTGTTATAAATTTTTGACTCGCACTCTATTTTAATAACGAGAATTATGATGAATGATGACAGGTATGGGTTAAAGCTCCTTTTGTGGTAATAATTTTTCGTTCACACATAAGTTTATATAAATTAGTCATCGGGTTGCGAGTCATCAGGATTACCCATAGCCCGAGTCAAGTTGTCAATTCTAGCTGTGGTTAACAACGGTACAAATACACAAAAAAGTGTCGCTACAAAAACTTCTATCCAAAAAAGAATGGCTAGTTGTAGGCTAGGCTTATTGTAGCTTGTATAAAACAGTTTTATGTTTAAAACTTTAAAAGTGCTATTTTTATAATATAATTTAAAAAAAAGCTCATCATCCTTTTAACTTACGTAGATTAATGTGCCAGTACAGTGACGCTGCAAAAAGCCTAGCTTTAACGAAATGGTGGTAATTACTTTTTAAGATTTTTGTGATGTAGATAATCTCTTGTCACTTCATTTTTTAAGTGCGACACTTACTTAGACTATGATGAAAGTTTTAAAGAATTTTTATAAATATTTTATTATCGTAAATGGTAATTGATATATTTTTCCTATAGTAGGTAATTAGAGTTAATTTTACTTAATAATTGTTTTAAGCTACCCGATCGCTTATGATCACTTAACATACATGCTACGATGGTAAATTCATTGTAGCACTAACCCCACTTATCCGTGTGGTGACGGAGTAAGAGTACAATTCATCACCCGCCTATCATACCCGTGGGTGATCGTAACAGACGACTAAGGGATATAAAACGCATATAACATCTATGCAAGAGAAGGAAAGCTCGAAACAAAATCCTATACCAACACGTCTGACCAGCGCGATATAGTAGGTTAATTTCCCTCTCATTACGGAGGAAACCCGAGCCCAACAGTGGGACATATATGGGCTGTGATGATGATGATGTCTAACCCCTCTTATATACGTCCCACTATTGTGCTTGAAGCCTTCTCTAAAACAGAAGTTGACTTGAGCTACCTTGTACTATGACGTTATTTGGAGTTTCATTTCTCTTTTATAGATATTATATAAGTATATCTATTATTTCTTATAGTATTTTTTACTACTTATACTGGTAAGATAAGGGCAATGTATATATTATAGAAGAAAAGTGAAAGAATATTATATGTTTCAAATTATAAATTAATACCACCATCGCAGACGCAGATAATCCATGTAATGGTGGCAGTAAAATACAATAACACCAAATTGACTATCAAGCATGGCGATTACGATATGCTAATCTTTAGGAGGCTAGTGAACGGTGGACGTCGATAAGCTGAGGGATGAATGGAGTCACAGATACTATTACATACGTATCATTACGCCATATCCCTTGCAGGGTAAGCAGAGAGAACAGAGTGCCAGATAACTCTATCCTTGCATACTTCACTCGCTTCCTCAACATTCATAATTCTCTTCATACACGCTCGCCGGTTTCGGAGACTCTTGACTCCACTTAAAACTATAATAGATACTATTAAATCTTCAATAATCTTTAAGTAATAACTTCTAAAGTCTATTTAGAACTAGTCTAAATATAAGTCATCTCAGCTCATGCTGGTACTATCAAACTCAAGTCACCTCCACAAAAAAAATAGGAAACATTATCGCGCCGATCACTCGAGTTGATATAGGATTTTATTTAGAGTTTTCCTTCTCTTACTCAGATGCTATACGCGTTATAAATCTCATAGTAGTCTTTTACGACATCCACCGGCAAGAGGATGATGAATTGTATTCTTCTTTCGTCATCACCTAGAATACGTAGCTAATATGTAGAAACATACATATCATCACGCCATATCCCTTGCAGGGTAGACAGAGAGAACAGAGTGCCAGAGAACTCTATCTTTGTATACTTCACTCGCTTCCTCAACATTCATAATTCTCTTCATACACGCTCGCCAGTTTCGGAGACTCTTGACTACACCTTCCTTCAGTACATGACCGATCTGGTCTAGATAGGTGAGTCTCGGTCTCCCCCGGTACCTACATCATTCCACTTTCGCATTGTATATCTTCTTAACCAGACGTTCGTTCGGCATTCTTTCCACATGTCTGAACCATCGGAGCATTCCCTTTCGCATCTTTACATCAATACTCTCTTTCATACCTACTCGCTCTCTTACGTCGTCGTTACGAATGCGGTCGGTCAGCCTAACTCCACAGATTTTCCGGAGAGATCGCATTTTGACCGCATTAATATTACTTTCATACTCTTTTCTGCATACCCAACTCTCGCTTCCATACGGGACATGTTGGGACAAGCACTGCGTTATGTATTGCTACACGTGCCTTCTGGCTGAGGTGGTGGCTGCCGAGAAGTTGCCCCAACGCTCCGTTCACTCTATTTCCCGCATTCACTCTTCGCTCTATATCAGTGGTGTACCTTCCATCTCGGCTCAATCCACATCCAAGATATACAAATTCATCCACTTGCTCTAGTACATCATTACCTATTGTTACTCTTACATCTGTTCTGGCTTCATCTCTTTCAAAGACCATTATTTTGGTTTTGCTCAAATTCACGCGTAGACCGCTTTTCTTACAATCTTCTGTCATTGTGTCGACTAAGGTCTGCAGGTTAGTCGCTGACTGTGCCAGCAGGACTACATCATCTGCATAAAGCAGAGCAGAGACCACTGAGTTGCCCATCTGGACTCCCACATTCATATCGTTCAACCTTTGGAGACATTTATCCAGATATATGATAAACAGCCTGGCTGACAGAACGCACCCCTGCTTAACGCCGATATTGACGTCAAACGAAGGCAACATTCCATCATCCAGCCGCACACAGGCTCTACAGCCCATGTAACTGGACTGCACAGCCCGCAGCAGTTTACCGTTAATACCATACTCCGGTAAAATGTCCCAAAGTTCCTTTCGTACAACCGTGTCGAATGCTCTCTCCAGATCCACAAAACTGCACTACTCTGACGTAGAGCCAAATGCTTCTCCATAATGTTGCGCAGAGAGAACACTTGATCCATGCATCCTCTTCCACCCCTGAAACCTTCTTGTGTCTCACATAGTAAACCATCGGACACCATCCTCATTGTCCTTTTAATAATTTTACCATACAATTTTGCTGCCAAACTGGTCAAGCTTATGGCTCTGTAATTTGCGCAGTCATAACGTGAACCCTTGTTTTTAAACAAAGGCACGATGACTGCGCTATTCCAGTCCCCGGGAACCATTCCCGAGCTCCAACATAAATTGAAGAGCAACAGGAACGCCTCCCAGACACAGGAGCCACCAAGCTTGATCATCTCGGCAGACACCATATCAATGCCCGCTGCCTTACCATTTTTCAAACTTCTTATCCCCCATTCAACTTCATCCATACTGATGCCATCGGAGGACGCTTAGATAAACATAAAAAACTTCTAATAATATTCTTTAATCATCATTACCTCAGTTCATATATGTCCCATTATTGGGCTCGAGCCTCCTCTATGATGGGAGGGAAAATTTGCCTATTATGCTACGCTGATTGGACGTATTTGTATAGGGTTTTGTTTCGAGGTTGCCTTATTTTGCATAGATGCAGATAGAAGATTATATGCGTTCCTTATCCCTTAGTTGTCTCTTACGATCACTCACATTTAAGATAGGGGTGATGAATTATATTTTTACTCCATCACCACACGGAAGACTTTTTCATTTATTTTTATTTTTTTTACATATAATTTAAAACTATAAATGGCATTTACAATAACTTCATAAAAACATAATTCCAATTAATATGATATATCGTGACTCTCAAAGAACATTGCACTAACATCTTTTAAGTGATCTTATCTGAAAACATTGATGAAATAAAAGCTACTTCCAAGTAGTCTTCTGAGTAAAGTTTCGTATTATTAGATTCCTAGAGAGCTCTTACGTTACAACTTGACAATAGGAACAGGGATCTGATAATTGTGTAGGTAAGCGTACATACAAGTTTTTATCTTCTGAGTTTTCTTTCAAACTCTTTGGGGATCGTTTAGAAAGTAAATAAAAAGGTTCTTTATTAGTTGCAAGTCAATTCGATCGTTTATCTAAATGATAAGAACTAAATAATGATTTATTTAGTTCTTATCAGCTTTAATACATAAATCCTTACCTTTATGTATGCTTTTATTAATCCTTACTAATATTATAAATGCGAAAGTAACTCTGTCTGTCTGTCCGTCTGTTTGTCTGTCGCTCTTTCACACCAAAACTACTGAACCAATCTAAATTAAATTTGGTACACAGATATTCTAGAGCCTGATAAAGGACAAAGGCTACTTTTTAATGCAAAAAAGGGTTGTAAAGGGAGATGAAAAGTTGTAAAGAAGTATCGTCATTTTTAAAGCCAGAAGTTTGAAACTTATTTTTAGGCTATTGATTAGATATAAATAAATATGACATTAACATGTTGTAAAAAATTACCCTTAAGGGGTAAAATAAAAATAGGGGATGAAATACTTTAGTAAAGTAACCTTTTACGCGGGCGAAGCCATGGGCAGCAGCTAGTATATTATAAATCTTAAACATTAAATTTGAAATAAAACTACTTTACGGATTCTATTACATTTATATTTGATTATTAATTGCCCAAAGTTTTGAATTCTTTATAACGTTCATGGTCACGAGAGGACTGTGACTAGTGAATTGTTTTGAATTCGAGATTATTAAAAAAAATATATTAGTTTTATTATGTTTGTATTTGATTTTTAACTGCGCGATGTTTTGTTTTCAGCGTTCATGGTCGTAGGAGGACTGCGAGGACGATTTAAATATCAGAAATCATTAGAGATTATTTATTTTCTATTTTTCTTTTATTAGAGTTTACTCCTTAAGAATCGATTTTCATATAAAGCGCCCGGTATGAGAAAAATTTGAGGAGTAAAATCTAGTGATCGAATGACCTCGTTAAGTTTTTGGTGCGCAACCTATTCTGCGCACCTTTCACTTTCTGACGTGAGATAATACTTAACTGAACCATGGAAGTAATAAGTACTCTGTACAACAGGAATGAGCTCTGTCTGTGCATCTTGCAGCAAAAATAAAGAAAATAAAACCTTATGCTAAGGTAGTACTCTTACTACCTTAGCATAAGGTTTTATTTTCTTTGCGAGACTCTTCTCGTTGCGCGCAAAATAAAAATGAAGCCGAGTGAGAGGGCAACCAGTGAACCCTGTGTCCCGTTCTAACAGTGGACTTAGAATTGCCAGAGTTAAGTTGATTTCAATCCTTTCCTTGTTGGTAGAAAAATATGCGATTGATGTAATGTAATGAAGTAAAAACATTTACTTCTAAAATGTTTTTAAATATAAATAATAATTTATTACCGACATATTAAAACAATATTATTTGTTGCTAAGTGTAAAACCTTATTAATGCAAACATTTTGCGATTGGGGTATAGGTTTTCTTTTATATGTATGAAATACGGACACCTGACCTGACAACCCCACATGAAATCGTAAATAATAATAATAACATAATTTGTTAGTGAAGAATTACGGTGACCATGCATGACTATTCAATCCTAGTTCAAGAACAAATAACTTAAATACCTATGTATTTTTTATTTTTTTATGGTAATAACTTTGTTTAGATTTCAAATTTCCTAAAGATCTTAATGTCCCTAACATTAAGTTCTTTAGAAAATTTAGGAACACAAAGAAAGCTATTGTGGAAGAATGTAATAAAGATCAATCGGCATGATCGACATCAATAGATGATTTGTTAGATCTCGTAGATAACGCTTGTGTTTCAAATTTTAAACTGAACATTATTTTTTATATTGCTGGATATATCGTGAATGGGATGATTCACAAAATTTATTGTTCAAATTGTGTGGTTTTATTGGATCACATTACCATAGAACATTGTTTATTATATTATTAAATCAATCATTAAAAAACGTAAACAAAAATAAAATTATCATGTAGGTATGTCGTCCGAGAATTTTATAGTAAACTACATACATCGTTAGAATCAGCACATCTTCCTCAATCTATATTTGAAGATCCACATGATATTCTATTGGTGAAGGCGTTAGCGAATTCATATCTCAATTTACGTTTAACTCAATGCAAAATCAGAATCAATGAAACATATAAGGAATATTTGAAATAAAACTACTTTTACGGATTCTATCGCGTTTGTATTTGATTTATAATTTCCCGACGTTTCGAACACTTTACAGTGATCATGGTCACGGGAGGACTGAGGTGTCTTACGTCCAATATGTCATTGTTATTACAGAAATTTATTTATATCTACCCTATAAGATATTAAATTTTATATATAGAATCATTCTCTTTTTGTACTGGCAATGAATTGTATTAATTTTGTATAAAAATGTGGGTCAAAATTTAATATCTTATAGGGTAGATATAAATAAATTTCTGTAATAACAATGACATATTGGACGTAAGACACCTCAGTCCTCCCGTGACCATGATCACTGTAAAGTGTTCGAAACGTCGGGAAATTATAAATCAAATACAAACGCGATAGAATCCGTAAAAGTAGTTTTATTTCAAATGTGTAATACTCGCGTAAACATTAGAAGTCAATATAAGGAATAAGCTGGGTTTACGGCAGAAACTTCACAAGACTGTCTTATTTAGCAATGTCTGATTTAGAATTAAACTTAAATGTAAACTTAACTGTTTTTTCTTAATTAAATATACCACACACCAGCTTATCGTAATTTTATCTCAGTCCAGCTGCATGTCGTGTCCCACAAGGACCAGTAGATAAGTACCTACCTATATGACGCGAGTGTGAAAAGCAAGCAAAAACAGGAAATGTATAGTGCCACAAAGGTCAAGTTTATAATTAGCATCTTCGATTAAAATCCATCTGAAGCAATGATCTGCTGACGTCAGATCACAAATATTTTTTATAATTATTGTCCTTAAATCATATTTCAATATGGTCACCATCGCCAGAGAGGGATAAAAGGTACAGTTCTGAGCTCTCGCTCGGCTTTAATTTTGCGACAACAGCTCATTCCTGTTGTACAGAGTACTTATTATTTCCATGAACTGAACAGTTTTAAAAAAATGTAAATATATATATATATATATATATTATTATATTTTTTTTTTAAAGACACCAACCACCCTGCACTAAGGAAATAAACCTTGTATTGCGGGGGACTTTACAAACATGCAATTAACGCAGACAAATTACACCCAGACTCAGAACAACACTTTGTGGATCACACAAAGTAATGTCCTGCGTGGGAATCGAACCCACGGCACTGGCACGGAAGGTTGGTATCTTAACCACTACGCCATCTGTGCAGTAAATAAAAATATATACATCATTTTTAGTCAAATAAGCTTTTTTTGCGCCTATTTTGATAATCGTACTTAAGGAGTAAACTCCAGTCGTGCGTCGGAGCTGACACACACACACTTTTTTTTGTATTTAGTAAAAGGTCAGCCAATAGACCACCAGATGGTATAGCACCTATCATCGACTTCAGGAACTTCAGAAGCACCAAACCGATGTTTACCGTAGACACCAGATAAAAGTCAATAGAATGAGGATACCAAGAGAGAGAAGAGGAGTTTGTCTCGTCATTCTCCTACTCTTATCCCAATTACTCAGGTTTGATACAATATGTGCTTTATTTTTAATAGTACATATTATAAAAGTTATTGGCAATAGTTTTATTACCGGCCGCCTGCCAGACGTCAACCCTCCTTGGGAATGTAATTATTGACCAAACGGCTTTAGATGAAGTTGGCCCAGGTCGTTATAAGGCTCTTAGTCGTCTTTTATGACATCTACGAGCAAAGTAAAGGATTGGTAGTATTCGTAGCCGCTACCACACAGCCAACCAGCTCTCCTCAGATCTTATTACATCTAAGTTGTAAATACAACCTATCTTCCCATCAGAGCATTAACCATAATTCGCAGAACATAACCCACTAAAATGACACATCAAATAATTCATATAATAGTAACCTGCGCTATATAATTTGTTATGATATCGTTCTTACATTACAGCTTTGAGTTTATTATTCTTTATAGATATAATTATTTGTTTTGCAACTACTTTAATCGCTGCTAAGTCTTAAGCCTTTATTCAAAGTTCAGAAGTTACAAAATATTCTAGAGTTCTTTTCGATCTTATTATATTGCTCCTTAATACTCATCGCATCAAAGAATTCAATAAAACGAAAGGCTTTATAAAGGGCGTTCCTCGACACTGTTTTCTCACAGATTGCAAACATCGTGCCATTCAACGTCTCTTTTATAAGTGTCAGCCTGAGAATGATTTACTACATTCGTGCCGCAAAATGTCAACTATAAAATAGTTTTATAGCATTTTATGCGTATTCAACTAAAGTATTATTTTGAGCAAAAAAAAAAAGATATTATAGGTATGATATATTAGTTTAGTTAATATATGATATTCACTTCATTTATAAAATGTAAATAATGTTAGTTTAACATTCGAAATGCTAGGCGATTTGTAAAACTCGTTTAGAAGCAAAATATATCATTCCTACATAGAATATATTATCTTTTGGAAATCCACTCCAACAATTAACCTTAGTGATCTCTTTCAAATTTGTGGCAGATTTTCAATGAATTTGGATTCCGATTCCACGTACGGTAACCATCTTTCACTCGTAAATGTACCTATTTATATTAATAAAATTAATATCATCAATCAATTCACTTAAAGAAGAGAAGAACAGATGTAAGAGTAACAATAGATAATGATGTACTAGAGCAAGTGGATGAATTTGTATATCTTGGATGTGGATTTAGCCGAGATGGAAGGTACACCACTGATATAGAGCGAAGAGTGAATGCGGGCAATAGAGTGAACGGAGCGTTGGGGCAACTTCTCGGCAGCCACCACCTCAGCCAGAAGGCACGTGTAGCAATACATAACGCAGTGCTTGTTCCAACATTACTGTATGGAAGCGAGAGTTTGGTATGCAGAAAAGAGTATGAAAGTAAAATTAATGTGGGCGAAATGCGATCTCTTCGGAAAATCTGTGGAGTTAGGCTGACCGACCGCATTCGTAACGACGACGTAAGAGAGCGAGTAGGTATGAAAGAGAGTATTGGTGTAAAGATGCGAAAGGGAATGCTCCGATGGTTCAGACATGTGGAAAGAATGCCGAACGAATGTCTGGTTAAGAAGATATACAATGCGAAAGTGGAAGGATGTAGGTACCAAGGGAGACCGAGACTAACCTGCCTAGACCAGATCGGTCAGGTACTGAAGTACAAGGTGGAGTCAAGAGTCTCCGAAACCGGCGAGCGTGTATGAAGAGAATTATGAATGTTGAGGAAGCGAGTGAAGTATGCAGAGATAGAGTTCTCTGGCACTCTGTTCTCTCTGCCTACCCTGCAAGGGATATGGCGTGTTGATATGTATGTATGTATGTAATTCACTTAAAAATATGTTTTTAAATTCATCTCTTTGCAAGATAGAATATTACAAAAGAAAAATATTCACATACCAAACTTACGTTATCGTTCTCTTTATATATACTTTTTCTATCATTAACTGTGTGTTAGTACAACACAAAGAGTGTTGTACTAACAAATATAATATAAGCTAATTATAGTAGAATATTTTTCCGTGTGGTGACGGAGTAAGAATACAATTCACCACCCCCTATCTTACCCGTGGGTAATCGTAAAAGACGACTAAGGGATATAACATGCATCTATGCAAGAGAAGGAAAACTCAAGTTCAAATGCAAGACCAAGATTCGCTGTAAGTCTCGCAGTGCTCCCTTAGATAGCATTTTACGATTCCTTTGGCAAAGAAAGGAATGTTAACGTTATGTATTCTTAATATCAGTACACGGGGAAATAATTTAATGTTACTTTAAACAGTTTCATGATAGGTAGGTGTGATGACATGCCCGTTAAGTGGTATGTACCTAATTATTGATAGTTGCACAGTTAGTGCCACTAGATGAATGGAATTGCATTAATTTAGTTGGATTGTTAAGTTCTATGTAGATTTTTCATTTCTATCAAAACAAGTGACTACGTGTTATTCTAACAACGAGAGTTGCAAGACTAGAAGTCTTGCATTTGGGTACACTATTTTGAATAAATAAATTCTCAGACAATGTTGAAGTCGATAAGTCTAGTTTGTAAAATTAGAATGACTTAATTCCTCGCTATGTCACATTTATCTCATCATTTTATCTCTAAATTTTAAGAAGCAATATATATCGGCGAAATTTATACAAATACTGCAAAATATTGTGTTTCTAAGCGCAAGATTACTCTAAAATGATCAGCTTTACAGACTTTGTAAGGCCTAAGTCTTCATTCATTTAAGCTTGTCGCTTGTTACTTTGTATAACTTGCTGTCCTTGTAACTAGCTTTAAAACGGTTTCTATATACTAAGCCGTCTTTTACTAAATTAAAGAAACAATACTACGAGTATTAAGTCTGTACAATATGTAAACAATGTCGGGTAGATGGCACACGTCTCTTTAACCCGGCGTCATTGTGCTACTAAATTGTTACACGGATGTTGAGGTGGGTCAATATAACCCGTGTATATAAAGTTTGACATTTTCATGTTTTTTTTTAATATATTTGTAATTTTTATCATTATAATGGATATTTACACTCTGATCTTAGGAATAAAAGAAAAAATATTAATCACAAAGTATTTATTCAAAGTATCTAAATATTTACTTAAATTCTCGCAAAATTAATAATATTGAGATCCCTTAGAGTTTTATCACGTTACTATTCTAAAATATAGTCTTTTCAATCACATATAGCACTTATATCTTTAGAAAAAAGTTTAACAAATCTAATTAGAATCCTCATTATTTACACAATCACTGCAGAAAG
This sequence comes from Lymantria monacha, assembly GCA_905163515.2. Classification (NCBI taxonomy): domain Eukaryota; kingdom Metazoa; phylum Arthropoda; class Insecta; order Lepidoptera; family Erebidae; genus Lymantria; species Lymantria monacha. The sequence continues at coordinate 23,788,406 of LR991091.1, forward strand.
GTATAATATGCTTAGAGCAAATATATTTGTCACAGCCTCGACATGAGTGTTTGGTTTTACGATCCCATTGTACAGGACATACTTGGCATCTTTTGCGGGCATTGGGTATTTTTGCAGGAGGCTCTTCAGGTGATGCACCAGTGAACTCTCTGATTCTCTTACGCATTTCTCGTGGCAAGCGATTCAAATTCTGACGATTTTTCAAATGATCACTGACGAGCGCAAGACCTAAGCGTTTCAAAAAATGACGTTTTTTTTTCTTTTGGCTTATTGTCCGGTGTAATATAAGAACAAAATCAAAAATATGAACATAAGAAAATAAAAACTTAAATAAACACCAAAAAATCAAAATTCAGTAATAAAAAATTATACAAAAATAAGGTACGAAATTGTTACGATATTAGGGAATATGCACGTGACTCCAAAATGAACAAAATATTTTTTTTTGTAATCTTTATTGCTTAAAAAACATACCTATACAATTATTTTTGAAATTCATAATTATTTAATAGTGAAATTTAATTATCAAAAATCGGCTTTTTTAAAATTCGCTCGCAAATTTCTAAAACGCGACGCGATTGGTTGTTCAAAACGTGACGTCATCGTGTACTCGAGTCTTCTGGTATCAAGGTGTTTCTAGTGATTATTTTGTATCGTTGCCCAGTTATTTCATGAGTTATTAGTTTTCTGTGTTCAAGCATTAATCCTTGTGAATGAGAGACTTAACAAACGTCACTTTTGTCCCTTTTCTAATGCCATTATTTTGTATTGCATATAATTCTCTGTATCTGAAACCCAATAGAAAGATAAATAATTTCGAACTTTTCTCTTACTCTAATAAGTTACATGTTTTCATTCATAGGTATCATAGATGACTAAATATATATTACTTTTACGGATAAAGACCTAGTAGATGTTGAGAATATATCTTTAAGAACTTTACGTAAACTAGGTAGGTACCTATGTGTACGTCGAAGTTTGTAAACAAAACAAATAGGTATGTGCGTGAAATTAAGGAAAAATGATTCTTTTATGTACTTCATCATTTCTCTAATGTGTTTACTTACGTTAAAATGATCTTCACAATAGTATAAACTGCTCAAACATGACACATTGTCTCTTCTCATCGCCTTGCATATTTTTTTTTTATTTATTAGATTTCTCGGCATAAGGAAATATACTTTGTTAGGTGTAGTTTTGATAATATTTTGGCACATAGGAACGACACAATATTTATAATACGGTTTTCTGTTCTTTTTCCATGTTAATAAGTTGACTTTACACTCACTTTTTTAATTTTCAATAACTTCGTGAACCTAACATTTCGTTGTTGACATCCAACTTGTGTGTGTATTCTGACGTCACAGAAGCGCGCCATAATAGCCGCGTTTACATTGCCCAAAAATTATAGTGATTTTAATAAATTTTTTTTAGCTTAATGGTTTATATTTTGGATGTGTTATATATATTTTTGGTAATGTGATAACTAGTAGAAACGTTTAAAAAAATAAAAAAAAATCATGCATATTCCCCATTGTGAGGATGGGTCATATTTACCTTTTTGACAAATACACGCGTTGAGCTCCCAGCGCCCTCACCGATTGACTGATTTCTTTTCGAAAACGTTTAGAACACAACGTTGGCTCCAGCTACTGAGAAGACTGGCAAAGTCGCGCGCGCACATAAAAAAATATTAACATTCTTACGCACACTGGGTTATATTGACCCAACCTCAATGACGCTGGGTTAAAGACGAAAATATAATACGATGCGAGAATTGAATGTCCTGTAATAGTTCACGGTGGTGTAAGTGGCAGCACGATTGAAACAGATTTGTGTGTGTTCGAATCACACTTCTGACAATCATTTTTTGCTCGTAATAGGGTTTTATAAATAATCAAGCATATTAAATGTTAAATTGCAGTAATTTTAAAGAAACAATACGTTGAGAGAGTTGAGTCGATCGAAGCTTGGTTAAATGGCAAATGGTTGACCAGAACGATGAAAGTCTTATCATCATTTGCTCACAACCGCATAAAGCTTTATTAAGAGTATGTAAAAGTAGTTATTTCCATTACTTGCCTCGTGCTTTATAAAAGCCGATACACTTAATAGCTTTTGAATAACACATATGCACATCTAATCGAGTGGTGATGGGCACTATCGATGTATATTTACTTAGTGAACTAAGTCAAATCAAAGTATTTTATCATTTAGGATTATTAGTGCGGCCACCATGCTGTTGGGAATACCATTAGTTAGGTGTAAATACCACTTGCTTATTTGTGGAATTAATGGACTGATGGATGAATGGCGGACCATGGATCAATTAGATGCACATTCCTACTAACCATCAGACGCCATTTTGTAATGCATTGTCTTTACTTCTGGTCTTTTTCATAAAAAGTTAAAGTCAAACTAATAAAAAAAGTGTTAAGTTTATAATCAAAATTAATAAAATTAAAGTGATAAAAGGTCTAATTGAGTCGTTAGACTTTTTATTGTGAATCAAAAATTTTATCAAGCGATAAGCAAATAAATATTTATAATTTCTAAGCGAGATAAGGAACATTTTATTTACCATCATTGAAAAAGGTATTCTTAATTCCATCAACAGTGGCAACTAATAGTTTCAATTATAACTGTTCAGATGATAACAGATAAATATAAAAAATATACACATACATACATATCATCACGCCATATCCCTTGCAGGGTAGGCAGAGAGAACAGAGTGCCAGAGAACTCTATCTTTGCATACTTCACTCGCTTCCTCAACATTCATAATTCTCTTCATACACGCTCGCCGGTTTCGGAGACTCTTGACTCCACCTTCCTTCAGTACATGACCGATCTGGTCTAGGTAGGCTAGTCTCGGTCTTCAATGCGCGAAGAGGGTGGCTCCCCATCGTTTAACGAGATAGCCACCTGGCGCGAGGACCCCCGCCGAGAAGTCATCGCCCGTTGGGCTACGCGGCTGGAGAGGCCTAGACATGGTGTCACTACCGTCGAGGCCCTCCGGCCCGTACTGATGCAATGGATGGAGCGGTGGCACGGGGTCCTCACCTTCCGACTGGTGCAGGTGTTAACGGGGCACGGGTGTTTCGGGAAATACCTGCACACGGTCGTGTACAGGGAATGGACTCCGGGCTGCCATCATTGCAGTAGTGACGAGGACACGGCGCAACATACGCTCGAGGAATGCTCGGGCTGTAACGGGCAGCGCCGCGACCTCGTCGGTATTATCGGTGCCGACCTGACGCTGCCGGCTGTCGCGAGGGCGATGATCGACAGCGTCAGGAACTGGGACGCGGTCGCCGCCTTCTGCGAGGCTGTCATCTCGCAGAAGGAGGCGGCGGAACGGGCCCGGGAGGATTCCCGTGACCCGGGCCGCCGCCCGCGGCCGGGGCGGCGCAGGCGCGAATACCTGCGCCTGATGCCGCCCTAACCGAGGCTTCGGGTGATCGGACTGGGGAATTGTCCGGTCACCCGACGCGAGGCCACCGCGTGAGGACGACGCCTCGACGGCGAAATCTGTCGGGGCGTCGACAGGAGAGGTACCCGAGAGGGCATACCGCCGAGCGGGCCACCGAAGACAAAGATCGGGTACCGGTGGCCCGCTCGCACGGCGAAGAAGAGGTGCTTGCAGGGTGGGTCAATGGGGTTGCGCGCCGCCTCTTCCGTCACCCCGGACCGATTTGGCGGGGTGCGACGTCCATGGCCCACCACAAAAAAAAAAAAAAAGGCTAGTCTCGGTCTCCCTCGGTACCTACATCCTTCCACTTTCGCATTGTATATCTTCTTAACCAGACGTTCGTTCGGCATTCTTTCCACATGTCCGAACCATCGGAGCATTCCCTTTCGCATCTTTACACCAATACTCTCTTTCATACCTACTCGCTCTCTTACGTCGTCGTTACGAATGCGGTCGGTCAGGCGGTGCGGTCAGGGTCATTAAATTGTATTGTATGTTTGTTGTAAAAAAAATATAATTTGGTCAAGTCATTTTCGAAGACGAAAGTTAAGACGCGCTCACAATTTAATAAACAAACACAATTTTATATTGTAAAATGGAGGAGAGGAAGGGAGGCCCACCACTTTCCCACGGTTAATCAATATACCGTACACCTCAAGAAAGGAAGGAATACGGGATTAAGGTGGAATAGGATATAAAGAAATCCTACTCCTGTGATGAGCACCGCCTCCAGAACTTCTACTTGCAATTTGCCGCAGAACTAGTTCTATATTGATTAACCATGGGCAAGTGGTGGGTCTCCCTTCCTCTCCTCCATTTTACGATAATAATGGATTTTCACCATGTATCGCCTAATTCAATCAATTATACAATTTTATATACAAAGCATTTTTAGAGACACCAACCTGCACTAAGGAAATAATTCTTGTATTACGGGGGGACTTTACAAACACATAATTAACGCAGACAAATTACACCCAGACTCAAAACAACAATGTGGATCTCACCAAGTATTGGGTAAAAATCGAACCCACGACACTGACACGGAAGGTCTTTATCTTAAACATTGCGCTATCTGTGCAGCAAATAGGTATACTTTATGTCTCCAATTCATATTCTGTAGCATAAAACAACTATGTACCTATATTACAATTTAGTTAATATTGCATCCATATACCTGAAGCTTTGGAACGGTACTTCTACTGGGCTATCGATATGACATACGGTCTCATAAATTTGCACGGAAACTGCATCTAAACAAGACGTTTACTTGTGTTTATGTGCATAAAATTTTGTACCTGCAAATTCAGTACTATATAGCAATAATGTTATGGCAATGTTGTTATATTTATCTATGTATATACATACATACATATCATCACGCCATATCCCTTGCAGGGTAGGCAGAGAGAACAGAGCGCTTCCTCAACATTCATAATTCTCTTCATACACGCTCGCCGGTTTCGGAGACTCTTGACACCACCTTCCTTCAGTACGTGACCAATCTGATCTAGGTAGGTGAGTCTCGGTCTCCACCAGTACCTACACCCTTCCACTTTCACATTGTATATCTTCTTAACCAGACGTTCGTTCGGCATTCTTTCCACATGTCCGAACCATCGGAGCATTCCCTTTCGCATCTTTACACCAATACTCTCTCTCATACCTATCTATGTATATATCTATATAAAAGGATTTTTTTTTATTATTATGGAGAATTATATGGGGTTTTATTACTCTTATATATAACTTATATATGTATAGTTCGAAAATCTGTGTGTGGACGGAGTAAGAATACAATTCACTACCCCCTCTCTTACTTGTGGGTGATCGTAAGAGACGACTAAGGGATATAAAACGCATATAAAATATATGTAAAACATGGAAAACTCGAAACAAAATCATATAGCAACACGTCTGGCCAGCGTATAGTAGGTCAATTTCCCTCTCATTACTTGGGGTCGATACAATATATATTGTTCTTTCATAGTACATATTGTAAAAGTTATTGGCAATAGTTTTATGGCCGGCCGTCTGCAAGACGTCAACCTCCTTGGGAATGTAATTGTTGAACAAATGACATCAGACTGAGTTGGCCCAGGTCGTTATAAGGCTCTTAGTCGTCTTTTACGACATCCACGAGTAAAGTAAGAGTTTGTAAGTATTCTTAGCCCCTACCACACAGCTAGTTTTATAACTAGGTATTTTAGCAAAAACTATATTGCGTCGAATTACTAAGTTTCTAGTTTATTATTACAGAGTATAAATAAATTAGCATTAATACCTTATCTATTATTAATAAAGATAAGGTATTAATGCTAATTTATTTATACTCTGGGGGCATAGTCCGGAGCGTGCTCGTTCGCGTCCCCTGCCAGTCTAATTAGACTGCTAATCCGGCTCGAAATGCGTACCGCAATGCGGGTTAGGGCGTCCCCCCGGAGGCGACGCGTACCGACCCGCCCCCGTCGGTACGAACATCGGCAGTTGCGGCGATGGGGGCCGCCACCCATCACGCCTTGCCCAGTTAGGCGAGTCGAGGAGAGCGGAGTGCCGGGTGGGCACGTGGAATGTAAGAGGTTGTGTGGAAGGTAAGTTGCACGAGCTGATATCCGTCATGGCGGACAAACAGCTAGACGTGCTCTGTGTAACAGAGACCAAGCGAAGGGGCAGCGACGACTGCGATCTTCCTGGTGGCGGGATGGCTCTGTGGTCTGGTGTACCACAGAGCGATCGAGCCAGCATGGGGGTAGGAGTGCTGTTGTCCTCTCGCTTGGCCTCAGGTGTGAAGGATTACGGAATGTATGATCCCAGACTTCTCTGGGTCCGTATAAAACTAGGTGTCACCAAGGTAGTCATGGTTGTAGCATATGCTCCCGTAGGATCCTCGGTGGCATCAGACCTAGAGAAGTTTTGGGACAATGTTAGGGAAGTTCTGGATACGGCAGAAACCAGTGAACGCGTGATTGTATGCGGAGATTTGAACGGATGGGTGGGGACCAAGCGTCCCGACTATGAGGACGTACTTGGTCCATTTGGTGATAAGAGAGTGAACGACGCAGGTAGGCTCATAGCGGATGTATGCATGGAGAGAAACCTTATTGTGTCAAACACATTTTTCCAACATAAGGACATCCATATGTATACATGGAGAAGGAATGAACAGAAAAGCATAATAGATTTAATTTTGGTAGACAGTCGCCTCCGAAGCAAAATATTGGATGCAAGAGCCTACAGGGGCCCCACAGTCGACACGGACCACTGTCTCGTTATTGCGAGATTTAGTGGTCTGTTCAGAAAGTGGAGGCACTGGCGAGAGCGTGTCCACTTCGGAGGGCTTGAAAGAATAAAGGTTGAAAGGTTGCAAGAAGAGTGTGTAAGAGAAAAGTATGCAGAGGGTGTCCGAGAACGGCTGACGATGGCAAGCCAGCCGCAATCGGACATTGAAGAATGCTGGAGAGTATTGAAAGAGAGTATGGTAGATACAGCGAAAGAAGTATGTGGAAGTTCAAAGAAGCATAGAAAAACAAATGATGATGCATGGTGGGATGCGGAAGTGGCAGCTTCCGTAGAGCAAAAGAAGAAAGCGTGGCTGGACTATGTCTCTTCTTTGAATCTGAATGACAGTATGACTGAACAGAAGAAAGAAATATATCGGCAATGTAAGAATGACACCAAGGCCTTAGTGAAAGAGAAACGTGATAGAGCAAGTATGAGTGCAGAAGATAGGCTGACTAAAAACTTCGAGGGTAACACCAAACTCTTTTGGAGGGAGGTGAAGATGTCTCGGGGTGGTTGGTCAGCCTTCAGAATGAATAAAATAAGGTCTAAAGGTGGAGACATTCTTACACAAACACAAGACGTGTTAAGCCGATGGAGTGAATATTTTGGCGATATGTATGCGGATGCTACGGTTGGCGCCGGTGTTGGATGTGGTTTAGTAGATCAACATTCGACAACGGCGTCCTCCGATGGCATCAGTATGGATGAAGTTGAATGGGCGATAAGAAGTTTGAAAAATGGTAAGGCAGCGGGCATTGATATGGTGTCTGCCGAGATGATCAAGCTTGGTGGCTCTTGTGTCTGGGAGGCGTTCCTGATGCTCCTCAATTTATGTTGGAGCTCGGGAATGGTTCCCAGGGACTGGAATAGCGCAGTCATCGTGCCTTTGTTTAAAAACAAGGGTTCACGTTATGACTGCGCAAATTACAGAGCCATAAGCTTGACCAGTTTGGCAGCAAAAGTGTATGGAAAAATTATTGAAAGGAGAATGAGGATGGTGTCCGATGGTTTACTGTGTGAGACACAAGGAGGTTTCAGGAGTGGAAGGGGATGCATGGATCAAGTGTTCTCTCTGCGCAACATTGTGGAGAAGCATCTGGCTCTAGGTCAGAGGGTTTTCTGCAGTTTTGTGGATCTAGAGAGAGCATTTGACACGGTTGTACGAAAGGAACTTTGGGACATTTTACCGGAGTATGGTATTAACGGTAAACTGCTACAGGCTGTGCAGTCCAGTTACATGGGCTGTAGAGCCTGTGTGCGGCTGGATGATGGAATGTCGCCTTGGTTTGACGTCAATATCGGCGTTAAGCAGGGGTGCGTTCTGTCAGCCAGGCTGTTTATCATATATCTGGATAAATGTCTCCAAAGGTTGAACGATATGAATGTGGGAGTCCAGATGGGCGACTCAGTGGTCACTGCTCTGCTTTATGCAGATGATGCAGTCCTGCTGGCACAGTCAGCGATTGACCTGCAGACCCTAGTCGACACAATGACAGAAGATTGTAAGAAAAGGGGTCTACGCGTGAATGTGAGCAAAACCAAAATAATGGTCTTTGAAAGAGATAAAACCAGAACAGATGTAAGAGTAACAATAGGTAATGATGAGAGAAAAGAGTATGATAGTAAAATTAATGCGGTCGAAATGCGATCTCTGCGGAAAATCTGTGGAGTTAGGCTGACCGACCGCATTCGTAACGACGACGTAAGAGAGCGAGTAGGTATGAAAGAGAGTATTGGTGTAAAGATGCGAAAGGGAATGCTCCAATGGTTCGGACATGTGGAAAGAATGCCGAACGAACGCCTGGTTAAGAAGATATACAATGCGAAAGTGGAAGGATGTAGGTACCGAGGGAGACCGAGACTAACCTACCTTGACCAGATCGGTCATGTACTGAAGGAAGGTGGAGTAAAGAGTCTCCGAAACCGGCGAGCGTGTATGAAGAGAATTATGAATGTTGAGGAAGCGAGTGAAGTATGCAGAGATAGAGTTCTCTGGCACTCTGTTCTCTCTGCCTACCCTGCAAGGGATATGGCGTGATGATATGTATGTATGTATGTATTATTAATAAATATCATATAATGACTATTATCTAACACTCATTAAGAACGCAAGAGATAGCAATTAAAATTGGCTTATATTAAGTTACCTTAATAACTCTATCCGCTTTATATCCGTCTCTAATGAATTATTACACTACTCCTTCTCGCAGTTCAGAATTATAAATTACGACCAATATAAAATATTCACAAAAGGGTACTCGGACAATGAGCTCTGTATCTTTTCATTGTGGACTGACACGAAATAATGGGAATAATGAATAAAACACTGAATAGGACAGTTCTGTATGAATATCGTACAATGCTTATATAGCCCGTCCTATGCCAGGAAATGGTAATATCGAACGCCAGCAGTCATGTCAGTTCGTTGGCATGTTTCATATATGTATGTATATATTCTATATTATTTTAAATTATTTTTATAGCTTTATCTTCCAAACATATTTATTGGGTTAGAGGAGAATTTAGGGGTGGAAATATATTACTGCCAGTATGACTTCAGCTCTCGTCTATTTCAAACCCGTTCTAATTGTTTTCCCAATCAAGCCATCATATTTATAGTAACAATTTTTTTATTTATATTCTCGTCATTATGGTAAAACTTTGTCAGACCGTTTCGCATATATTTATACATGATATCAATATTGTTTGAGTTTTTAAAAATAGGCTATAATTTGATATATTTTTTGTACTTCCTCGCTTTATTTTTTACAGAAAATTAATTGATAGAATAGTAAATAATTAATATGTGATAGAATTAAATTAAAGAATATTTTACAATTTGCTGACTTTTACTACGTAATCAAAATTAAGAAACTACAAACGCTTTAAAGAAGTAAATTTTGGCAAAGTAATCTTATATGCTATTTATTATAATAGCGTTTAAAAAAATATAATTAATTACGAAGGATAATTTTATACGACTAAAACTTTTAATAAAGAAAACATCCTGCACTAAAGAAATAATCTTGTACTAAAGAAAAAATAATATTACGGGGGACTTTACAAATATGCAATTAAGAAACATGTATTACATATATCCAGAGTAAGAATAACATATTGTGGATCGCATATATTGTCTTGCGTGGGAATCGTACTCAAAGCATTTGACACGGCAGGTCAACATCTTAACTGCTTAGTCATCTGTGTAATCAAAATTTAATAAAATGGCAAACAGCAAAGATGTACTAATAAAATTAAACTGGAGAATATTTTACGCTTTTGTGTTGTTTTACTACGCAATCAAAATCATGGAATTGAAAACGCTGTAAAGAAATAATTGTTAGCAAAAATGTGTTATAATAATAATGATTAAAATATTATGAAAAATAGCGAAAGATAAGTTCATATATTATGAAAAAAATAAATGAAAAGTAAACAATAAATATGTAGTTACTGAATTAGATTGGAGAATATTTTACATTGTGCTGTTGTTTTACTACGTTAACAGAATGGTGAAACTGAAAACGCGGTAAAGGGGTAAATGTTGGCAAAATCGCGATATACCGTTATAATTAAATGTTGAACTAAAAGGGACAAAAAGAAACTCATTTATGCTGGACATGTTATGAGATTAAACCGCATATGTTCGTAATGTTTCGCTGTTTTCCAGCGACGTACACACAACTCTAATTAACTTTAACTTTGTTCTACATACACATATTATTGTACATATTCTTAGGCATTCAACGTCCGACCTAATGTTTTGTAAGTACACGTTGATTTATTTCAAGAGAGGAACCCTTTAAATATAATAAAATTAAGTGCGGTTATGCCAAAGCCTCATTTAAATATAGTATTTAGTATAAATATTATGTGCAATCCAGTTGTATGTACATATGTGACGTTTTTTATCATTCAATATGTTATTTTAGTTAATTGATGGTATATTTTATTAACAATTATTTTAATAGATTTTACATATATGTAGAAAATCTAAAATATATTTGATGTTTACGCAAGTGTTACACATTTGAAATAAAACTACTTTTACGGATTCTATCGCGTTTGTATATACACTTAGGGTAGATATAAATCCGGCCACTGACGACAAGTTCACGCTGCTCCGGTGGCCGGTCCAACGACGAAGGCGAGATTCACGGGTGGGTTACGGGTGTGCGTGCTTACGGCCCTCTGTCACCCCAGACGGAGTGGTGCGGGGAGTGCACCGACCGTAGCCCACTCCCTAAAAAAATGGGTAGATTATAAATATCTGTAATAACAATGACATATTGGACGTAAGACACCTTAGTCCTCCCGTGAACATGATCACTGTAAAGTGTTCGAAACGACGGCAAATTAAAAATCAAATACAAATGCCATAGAATCAGTAAAAGTAGTTTTATCTCAAAAATTTAAGAGTCTAGTATTTTAATTAACGTTTATTGAGTTAAACATGAGTTATACTCTTTTGTGTAAAGAGGTGCTTAATAAAACGGTCAAACAATTATCGATCTCATGATATTTACTATACTTCAATGTCCCCGGTGCTACTGTTATAGTGTTCTCGAAAGTGATAAGTTTTTTTTGTATGCCTTTGGATCAGCGCCATCTACTATTCACTAACGTATTTAGTCCTTATATAATTACGTTAATATTTTTGCGTTAGTAAATAAACTCGTACCATATACACTGACTAAGTAATAATACTATTTACCACCCCATATCTTACCCGTGGGTGATCGTACGAGACGACTAGGGGATATAAAACGCATTTAACATCTATGCGAGAGAAGAAAACTCGAAACAAAACCCTATACAAACACGTTTGACCAGCGCGGTATAATAGGTTAATTTCCCTCTCATTAAGGAGGAGGCGCGAGCCCAACAGTAGGATATTTATGGGCTGTGATGATGATGATGATGATAAGTTGCAGCTATGACTAAGCTATAATTTAAGAGATCTCTTCTCTAAAAATAGCTTACAGCCGCTGTCTAAATATTCAAATTACCCAAATATTTTATTGATACTGATAAAATAGTGTAATTTAAATGATTTTTTTTTGTATTAAGACTTAAAATATATGTCCTATAGACTTTTTTTTATAATTTAACTCTCAGCAATTACATTTAGTTATATTTTAAATTGAGAACACATTAGAAAATTTTGTAGCTTTAAAATTTGTTAAGATCAAATATCCAAACTGAATTCACTTTTGGTTGGGCCACCTGATCCAACAATGGCTAAGAACCATCTCTAGACACTGTCTCATTGGGCAATCCGATCACAATGATTAAATATTTACTCAATACGTACATACCTTATATACGGCTTATGTTTTAGATATTCGGTTAGATAATTGGTAATAGTAATTAAAAATTCCGTAATTGTACAAAAAATACCATTTCTTACATTGTTTATTTGTTATTTTATATATCGCTAAAAAAAATATAACGACCTGGGCCAACTGCATCTGATGCCGTTTGGTCAACAATTACATTCCCAAGGAGGGTTGACGTCTGGCAGGCGGCCGGTCAAAGAACTATTGCCAATAACTTTTACAATATGTACTATGAAACAAGAGTACATATTATATCGACCCCAAGTAAGGCGTCGACGAGAGAGGAGCCCGAGAGGGCATACCGCCGAGCGGGCCACCGAAGACAAAAATCGGGTACCGGTGGCCCGCTCGCACGGCGAAGAAGAGGTGCTTGGAGGGTAGGTCAATAGGGTTGCGCGCCGCTTCTTCCGTCACCCCGGACCGACTTGGCGGGGTGCGACGTCCATGGCCTACCGCAAAAAAAAAAAAAAAAGGCGGCCGGTCATAAAACTATTGCCAATAAATTTTACAATATGTACTATGAACGTAAAATACATATTGTATCGACCTCAAGTAATTGGGATAAGAGTAGGAGAATGATGATATAGCTGAATATATTACAAGTTTTAATACTTATAACGTTTCTAATAAATGGATAAGGGAAAGATATTTACAAATCTGATCCTTCCACTGTTTCACAGTTTATTTAAGCCCCAGCACTCTAATACATACATATATACTATACATCTATAAATGAAGAACAAAATGACCCACTATAGTAGGCTAACGTGACGGGTTGGCATAGAGTACCGTGCGTGCTATCTGTCTCTAACTCTAATATTAATTTCGGATGGCGATTATGACATGCAATCAAATAAACTATTGTCATCCCGCCTCATCAACTATCAGCCTTTCTTGCTGGTTAGCCACTAGCAATCTTCTGGACAAAATTTAGAAACTAAATAACATTTTAATAATAAAATATAGGTAACACTTTAAGTGGAATACATTTAACTAAGCATTAAATAGTTTAGTGGATAAATGTGTCCAGTTTAAGCGAGAAAGTAACTTTTATGACAAAAGTTGTACGTACTCTTTAAAGTAATATCATTTTGCAAGCACTCACTGGTTATATTAATGGATTGATGAGATATTGTAACTATATTGTTTTTATTATAACTTCGCGTAAATATGCGTACCGCAATGTGGGTTAGGGCGTCCCCCGGAGGCGACGCGTACCGACCCGCCCCCGTCGGTACGAACATCGGCAGTTGCGGCGATGGGGGCCGCCACCCATCACGCCTTGCCCAGTTAGGCGAGTCGAGGAGAGCTGAGTGCCGGGTGGGCACGTGGAATGTAAGAGGTTGTGTGGAAGGTAAGTTGCACGAGTGTTGGCGTCACCAGTCCGGGTGTTGACGTCGCTCCTCGAGCACTTCGAGCCTCGCCTCAGGCAACTGTTCAACGCCTGTCTGACGTCTGGACGGTTCCCTGAGTGCTGGAAGGAGGGGAGGTTGGTTCTCCTGCCAAAGCCGGGACGGCCCCCGGATTTGCCGTCGGCCTACAGGCCCATCGTGCTTCTCGACGATGTGGGTAAGTTGCTGGAGCGTGTCCTCGCTGCCCGCATCGTCCGACACTTGGAGGAGGTGGGGCCCGATCTGTCGGACGCTCAATATGGGTTTAGGAGGGGGCGTTCGACCATCGGGGCCTTGCTACGCCTGAGGCAGACGGCCGCGGAGGCTGTCGCCGGCAAGGGAGTGCTGTTGGCGGTGTCGCTGGACATCGCCAACGCATTCAATAGTCTGCCATTCAGCTGCATCAAGGAGGCGCTCCGGTTCCTTGGAGTGCCCCTGTACCTCAGGCGGCTGGTGGCAGACTATTTGGAGGGGCGCAGTATCCTCTGCGCGGGTCCCGCAGGGGACATTGTGCGGACGCCCATGTCGTGCGGTGTTCCACAGGGGTCGGTTCTGGGGCCGACTCTGTGGGACATCGGGTACGACTGGGCGTTGAGAGGGAGTCTCCCCCCCGGGCTGAGCTTGGTGTGCTATGCTGACGACACGCTCGTCACAGCCCGGGGCAGGACACTCGAAGAGGCGGCGAGCCTGGCCACTCTCGGCACCGAGGAGATGGTCAGGCGAATCGAGGCGCTGGGGCTCAGGGTGGCCTTAAATAAGACGGAGGCTCTATTATTCCATGGGCCACGCGTAAGGCTGCCAACCGGCGCCTCGTTAGTCGTTAACTCCATCCAGATCAACATCCAGGCCCATATGAAGTACTTGGGTCTGGTGCTCGACGGGCGATGGTGGTTCCGGGAGCATTTCCGACAGATTGCTCCCCGGCTGGTCGGCGCGGCGTCCGCCTTTTCTCGGCTCATGCCGAATGTGGGCGGACCCAGTTTCGAGGGCCGACGGCTGTATGCGGGGGTCATCCGCTCGATGGCCATGTACGGCGCACCCGTGTGGGCGAGGGCTCTGAACGCCCAGCTCAGGGCGGTTCTGTGGAGGCCACAGCGAGCCATGGCGGTCAGAGCCATTCGCGGGTACCGCACGGTGTCGACAGAGGCGTTGTGCCTATTGGCCGGGACACCCCCGTGGGACCTAGAGGCGGAGATGCTCTCCGACCTCTACCGGCGGGTTACCTCAGTGCGCGAGGAGGGTGGCTCCCCATCGTTGAGCGAGATAGCCACCTGGCGCGAGGACGCCCGCCGAGACGTCATCGCCCGTGGGGTTACGCGGCTGGAGAGGCCTAGACACGGTATCGTGACCGTCGAAGCCTTCCGGCCCGTATTGATGAAATGGATGGAGCGGCGGCACGGGGTCCTCACCTTCCGACTGGTGCAGGTGTTGACGGGGCACGGGTGCTTCGGGAAATACCTGCACACGGTCGTGTACAGGGAGTGAACTCCGGGCTGCCATCATTGCAGTAGTGATGAGGACACGGCGCAACATACGCTCGAGGAAAGCTCGGGCTGGGACGGGCAGCGCCGCGACTTCGTCGCTATTATCGGTGCCGACCTGTCACTGCCGGCTGTCGCGAGGGCGATGGTCGACAGCGTCAGGAATTGGGACGCAGTCGCCGCCTTCTGCGAGGCTGTCATCTCGCGGAAGGAGGCGGCGGAACGAGTCAGGGAGGACTCCCGCGACCCGGGCCGCCGCCAGCGGCCGGGGCGGCGCAGGCGCGAATACCTGCGCCTGATGCCGCCCTAACCCAGGCCTCGGGTGATCGGACCGGGGAATTGTCCGGTCACACGACGCGAGGCCACCCCGACGGCGAAATCTGTCGGGGCGTCGACGAGAGGAACCCGCGAGGGTAAACCGCTGAGCGGACCACCGAAGACAAAGATCGGGTACCGGTGGTCCGCTCGCACGGCGAAGAGAGAGGATTTTACGGTGGGTCTATGGGATCACGCGCCGCCTTCTCCGTCACCCGGGACCGATTTGGCGGGGCGAGACGCACCCATAGCCCACCAATAAAAAAAAAAAAATAAAAAAAAAAATGGTGGGATGCGGAAGTGGCAGCTTCCGTAGAGCAAAAGAAGAAAGCGTGGCCGGACTATGTCTCTTCCTTGAATCTTAATGACAGTATGACTGAACAGAAGAAAGAAATATATCGGCAATGTAAGAATGACACCAAGGCCTTAGTGAAAGAGAAACGTGATAGAGTAAGTATGAGTGCAGAAGATAGGCTAAGTAAAAACTTCGAGGGTAACACCAAACTCTTTTGGAGGGAGGTGAAGAAGTCTCGGGGTGGTTGGTCAGCCTTCAGAATGAATAAAATAAGGTCTAAAGATGGAGACATTCTTACACAAACACAAGACGTGTTAAGCCGCTGGAGTGAATATTTTGGCGATATGTATGCGGATACTACGGTTGGCGCCGGTGTTGGATGTGGTTTAGTAGATCAACATTCGACAACGGCGTCCTCCGATGGCATCAGTATGGATGAAGTTGAATGGGCGATAAGAATTTTGAAAAATGGTAAGGCAGCGGGCATTGATATGGTGTCTGCCGAGATGATCAAGCTTGGTGGCTCTTGTGTCTGGGAGGCGTTCCTGTTGCTCCTCAATTTATGTTGGAGCTCGGGAATGGTTCCCAGGGACTGGAATAGCGCAGTCATCGTGCCTTTGTTTAAAAACAAGGGTTCACGTTATGACTGCGCAAATTACAGAGCCATAAGCTTGACTAGTTTGGCAGCAAAAGTGTATGGTAAAATTATTGAAAGGAGAATGACGATGGTGTCCGATGGTTTACTGTGTGAGACACAAGGAGGTTTCAGGAGTGAAAGGGGATGCATGGATCAAGTGTTCTCTCTGCGCAACATTGTGGAGAAGCATCTGGCTCTAGGTCAGAGGGTTTTCTGCAGTTTTGTGGATCTGGAGAGAGCATTTGACACGGTTGTACGAAAGGAACTTTGGGACATTTTACCGGAGTATGGTATTAGCGGTAAACTGCTACAGGCTGTGCAGTCCAGTTACATGGGCTGTAGAGCCTCTGTGCGGCTGGATGATGGAATGTCGCCTTGGTTTGACGTCAATATCGGCGTTAAGCAGGGGTGCGTTCTGTCAGCCAGGCTGTTTATCATATATCTGCATAAATGTCTCCAAAGGTTGAAAGATATGAATGTGGGAGTCCAGATGGGCGACTCAGTGGTCACTGCTCTGCTTTATGCAGATGATGCAGTCCTGCTGGCATAGTCAGCGACTGACCTGCAGACCCTAGTCGACACAATCACAGAAGATTGTAAGAAATGGGATCTACGCGTGAATGTGAGCAAAACCAAAATAATGGTCTTTGAAAGAGATAAAACCAGAACAGATGTAAGAGTAACAATAGGTAATGATGTACTAGAGCAAGTGGATGAATTTGTATATCTTGGATGTGGATTTAGCCGAGATGGAAGGTACACTACTGATATAGAGCGAAGAGTGAATGCGGGAAATAGAGTGAACGGAGCGTTGGGGCAACTTCTCGGCAGCCCTCACCTCGGCCAGAAGGCACGTGTAGCAATACATAACGCAGTGCTTGTCCCAACATTACTGTATCGAAGCGAGAGTTGGGTATGCAGAAAAGAGTATGATAGTAAAATTAATGAGGTCGAAATGCGATCTCTGTGGAAAATCTGAGGAGTTAGGCTGACCGACCGCATTCGTAACGACGACGTAAGAGAGCGAGTAGGTATGAAAGAGAGTATTGGTGTAAAGATGCGAAAGGGAATGCTCCGATGGTTCGGACATGTGGAAAGAATGCCGAACGAACGCCTGGTTAAGAAGATATACAATGCGAAAGTGGAAGGATGTAGGTACCGAGGGAGACCGAGACTAACCTACCTAGACCAGATCGGTCATGTACTGAAGGAAGGTGGAGTCAAGAGTCTCCGAAACCGGCGAGCGTGTATGAAGAGAATTATGAATGTTGAGGAAGCGAGTGAAGTATGCAGAGATAGAGTTCTCTGGCACTCTGTTCTCTCTGCCTACCCTGCAAGGGATATGGCGTGATGATATGTATGTATGTATGTCGCATAAATAAATATCTCCACTTGGTAATGGGATATTCTTATCCCATTTTCTTATAGGATTCATTTTCCTATAGGATTCATAAAAGACAGCTAAGGAATCGCCGAGAGGATGAGACCTAACATTCGCCTGGGATACCCATATCTCTAACCACGATCACCTAAGTACCTACTAAGTACGGCGATTATCGTATTAATTTCCCTTGCTTCTTTCAATAGTGGATTTTGATAAGCTAATTTATTGATGTAAGAACTTACAATACACACAGCACGTACAATCTTCACAGTTATTTTTGTGTAAATTACGCGTTTGTTTATCAAAGATTAAGTTGATTTATTGTTTTTAGTATTATTCGTTGCCTATATTATATATTAATTAAGATTTTAATAGATTAGAGAGAGTTAATGATGGTATAACCAAAATTTACTCAAGACCTAAGTCCTATAAAATTATCATTTATGTAGAAGAACAAAATATTTATAAATTCACAAAAAAATGCGATAAAAGTGATATTTAGAGAATACGGACTGCATTCTCACTGAGTGATTTGAGAAAGGACTGACCTCCATGACATAGGGTTCCTTAATGCTAAGTTAAGATTAGCTCTTACATATATTATATAGTCTACTAAATTAATATATCATCATCATTCTCCTACTCTTATCCCAATTACTTGGAGTTGATACAACATGTACTCTTCTTTCATAGTACATATTGTAGAAGTTATTGGCAATAGTTTTATGACTGGCCGCTTACCAGACATCAACGCTTCTTGGGAATGTAATTGTTGACCAAATGGCATCAGATGGAGTTGGCCCAGGTCGTTATAAGGCTCCTAGTCGTCTTTTACGACATCCACAAGCAAAGTAAAGGTTTGTAGTATTCGTAGCCGCTACCACACAGCTACTAAATTCATATAATTGTATATAAATAATGAATTATAGATAAACTTATTATTACTAACATTCACCTTATATGTTCAATCCTGGATGGATTTGACAATCAACCTATAGAGGTCCACTATTGGATGAAGATCACCACAGCAAGGGGAGTGCCATATCATTTAAACGCTACCATACTTGGTGTTACTAATTGTCCAGAAAATTCCTATTGCCACTTCTCTTGCTGATTTCTTGGCTATTTTATTTACGATTTATACTGGCAAGTAAAAGGTGATGACGTTATATTATTAACCTAACACCATTCGATTACATTCCTGTCTATATTTAATTATAATAATAATAATACAGATATTATAATAGCTAAAATATGTTTATTTGATTTAACTATAACATCTACATAACGAGAACATTTGTACTAATGTATATAATTTGTCTAGCAGTTTTCCACTCCAACGGCATTGCCCTAGGGGTTTTAATTAATCTCGTTCCCTTTATTACTGTTTCATAATGTATGAACTCTCTTTGCACAATTACAGTAGTTGTAAACTAGATGTTTAATGTGTACGATAGTTTTCAAGCAGTTGTGATTGTATACACATAGGTTTATATTTAAATCTGAATAATGATAAAGAAAGAGAGTATTGGTGTAAAGATGCAAAAGGGAATGCTCCGATAGTTCGGACATGTGGAAAGAATGCCGAACGAACGTCTCGTTAAGAAGATATACAATGCGAAAATGGAAGGATGTGGGTACCGGGGGAGACCGAGACTAACTTACCTAGACCAGATTTGTCATGTACTGAAGGAAGGTGGAGTCAAGAGTCTCCGAAATCGGCGAGCGTGTATGAAGAGAATTATGAATGTTGAAGTAGTGAAGTATGCAAGGATAGAGTTCTCTGGCACTCTGTTCTCTCTGCTTACCCTGCAAGAGATATGCCGTGATGATATGTATGTATGTATGTAATAAGGATAAAGATATCTACTTATTATGATATTAACATACCTATATATCTTAATGTATGTAACGGAGTGAGAACAATTCACGACCTCCTAAAGTGCCCGTTGGTGTTGTAAAAGACATAACATTTAAGGAAGGGGAGGAAAACTCGAAAAGAACTATATACTAAATCGTCTGACCAACATAATATAATAGGTCAATTTCCCTCCTATTGTGCCGGAACCTTGAACCCAGCAGTACAATGTGTATGAGCTGAGCTGTTGATAACTATACCTATATTTCTTCGTCATATTTAACAAAATGTATGCAAGTTCGTTGCCCTTTTCGTCACCTTTAACCAGTAAGTCACTAATTTTATTTTGGATTATTTTTAGTTTTCTTTGTGACACCCTGCATCCTACTCATACTTGCTTACAAATTATATATATATATATATATATATATACTTATATAAGCTTACAATATGATAGCGAAAGCATTCATACTGCGTGACCTGTTCAGGGATTGGAGAGAGATGGTGATTAAAATACCACGCTTGATCAATTATGGTGATCACTGAGAGGTGGATGAGTTAAAAATTGTAAATATAGGTCACGTAGCATCGGTAGGTTGTCCTAAAGATAATATTCTTGATACTTTCTAATCAGTGGAATGAGAGTTTTGAACAAATTTGACACCTAGAAGGTGTCGCAAATGACCAAGTCATTACGGCAACAGCCATTTTTTTCACATTACATTTTTTTTTTTACTTATTATTTCTAAAACTTCACATCACCTTTTTAAATTTTCATAAATATCTCTTCTTCTATTACTTACACAGCACGCCTTCATAAAAAATATTTTTTATTGAAATTAAGTAACATTTTATTTTGTTTATAGTCCTGCAATTATCTCAATATTTAAAGGTGTAATACAAGAGGTATTACTTATTGCTTATCGTAGCAAACAGGCAAGCAGTAAACCTGATGATAAGTATTGCTGCCGCTCACGGACCTTGCAATACCAGGGGTACTACAAGGCCTACCTACGTACCTACGAATCAAGACACTCAGAAAGTTAGGCATCCAGCTCTCTCGCTCACCAAACGAAACGCAAAAACAAATTGCCATTGTCGATTTTCTACGAAAGTACTACTTCAAACGGACCAACCAGCCCGCGGCTTTAAAAAGAAAACTGTTAACAAAGTAAATTATATATATATATATATATATATATATATATATATATATATATATATATATATATATATATATATATAATAAAGTAAGTAATATCATTACTATATTTCGCGACGTAACTTTTAACTTTTAATGTAAGGTAATAAGAGGCGAGCTGAGTGTTAACTATCTGCTAGGTACAGTTGCAGACAGTAATAATAAGTATTAGATATAAAGAGTAACGTAATAATAAAAACGGTTCTTGTTGTACGCAGTATTTGTTCCTGTGACGTCATATTGGCGGTCCCATAACTACTACTAAGGAGGCAGTCATTAAATATATGTATTCTTTATTTCTTATGGTGGCAAATGAGCAAGCAGCATATCTATTGGTAAATGTCACTGCTGCCCATAACTACTACTAAGGAGGCAGTCATTAAATATATTTCTTCTTTATTGCTTATGGTGGCAAATGAGTAAGCAGCATATCTGTTGGTAAATGTCACTGCTGCCCATAACTACTACTAAGGAGGCAGTCATTAAATATATTTCTTCTTTATTGCTTATGGTGGCAAATGAGTAAGCAGCATATCTGTTGGTAAATGTCACTGCTGCCCATAACTACTATTAAGGAGGCAGTCATTAAATATATTTCTTCTTTATTGCTTATGGTGGCAAATGAGTAAGCAGCATATCTGTTGGTAAATGTCACTGCTGCCCATAACTACTACTAAGGAGGCAGTCATTAAATATATTTCTTCTTTATTGCTTATGGTGGCAAATGAGTAAGCAGCATATCTGTTGGTAAATGTCACTGCTGCCCATAACTACTACTAAGGAGGCAGTCATTAAATATATTTCTTCTTTATTGCTTATGGTGGCAAATGAGCAAGCAGCATATCTGTTGGTAAATGTCACTGCTGCCCATAACTACTACTAAGGAGGCAGTCATTAAATATATTTCTTCTTTATTGCTTATGGTGGCAAATGAGTAAGCAGCATATCTGTTGGTAAATGTCACTGCTGCCCATAACTACTACTAAGGAGGCAGTCATTAAATATATTTCTTCTTTATTGCTTATGGTGGCAAATGAGTAAGCAGCATATCTGTTGGTAAATGTCACTGCTGCCCATAACTACTACTAAGGAGGCAGTCATTAAATATATTTCTTCTTTATTGCTTATGGTGGCAAATGAGCAAGCAGCATATCTGTTGGTAAATGTCACTGCTGCACATAACTACTACTAAGGAGGCAGTCATTAAATATATTTCTTCTTTATTGCTTATGGTGGCAAATGAGTAAGCAGCATATCTGTTGGTAAATGTCACTGCTGCACATAACTACTACTAAGGAGGCAGTCATTAAATATATTTCTTCTTTATTGCTTATGGTGGCAAATGAGCAAGCAGCATATCTGTTGGTAAATGTCACTGCTGCACATAACTACTACTAAGGCGGCAGTCATTAAATATATTTCTTCTTTATTGCTTATGGTGGCAAATGAGTAAGCAGCATATCTGTTGGTAAATGTCACTGCTGCCCATAACTACTACTAAGGAGGCAGTCATTAAATATATTTCTTCTTTATTGCTTATGGTGGCAAATGAGTAAGCAGCATATCTGTTGGTAAATGTCACTGCTGCCCATGAACCTCTGCTATACCAAGGGTATAGCTAGGCTGTAGCCTACCATTAAAATCCCCAAACCTACCCATATGGGCTCCCGGCTTTCTCGCTTACCGAACGAAGCGCAATAGCACATTGCCATTACTCAGACGTCGATCTTCTGCGAGAGTGTGGTACTACCCCGAACGGACCAGCCTGCGGCTGTAGATAGAGAACCGTCGACAGAGTGGTCCTACCACTTAAAATAATAATATTGTACCTTCTTTTAAGCAAATATCTAAATTACCATTATTAACCACTCTTTATCTGTTTTTTTTATAATAGAAAACTTTTGATGTTTAACGTACTCGACCCGATGATAAATATTACACATCGACCTTTAAAAAGAGACAATCGACTAATTACGACTTAGTAGAGTATTGTCTCTATCGTAGGCTACCTGCCTGACGTGGTAGTGGTAGTGTGTGACGAAAGCAATGTTTTACAGAGTAGAAACTAAACGAATGCCGTCCAGTCCAGGTAACGATGTGCAGTATTTATTACCGATTACTATACAGTAATATACATATTATCTATTCACTCATTAACATATTATCTATTCACTTAAATCATATAAATTGTTCAAATATTTTATTACTAGCTTCTGCCCGCGGCTTCGCCCGCGTAAAAGGTTACTTTCCTAAAGTTTTTGATCCCCTATTTTTATTTTTGACTGTCGGTAATACAGTGCAACGGTATTCAATAATCAGGGTTGGAACTTCATTACTGGACTGCTAGATGGCGTTGAAGAAGCTAGATTTTGAGATTTTTTGACAAACAATTTTTTTATTTTTCATATAAAATTTTGATTTTTTTTTAATAAAAAGTATCCTAGTATGTTACTTTTAATACCTCCAAGAATATGTGTATAATGTTTCATGATGATCGGTTGAGTAGTTTTAGCGTGAAAGCGTAACAAACAAACTTACATTCACATTTATATATTAGTAGGGTTTTAAAACTAATGCATATGCATTTTTTTTGCATAAATTATTATGTATTATCATCATCATCTTGGTCTATATACCTACGTATTACTAGTAGGCTCGAGTCTGTTGCATAATAAGTGGGAAATTGACTTTTCTCCCTTATAGTTTACATTCCCTTACATACCTACATGTTTTATACTTTAGTCATTTCTAACGATACCCACGGTCAAGATACGAGTTCCGTGTTGTGAATTGTTATATTATTACATATTACTCCATCACTACATGAAAAGTTATATTATGCTTAAAATTATTAGATAATTATAAAATTATATGATGATTTTGTTCACAGTTGTGCACAAGGTGACTATCTAAAAGTGTACTCAGAAGGTGGAGTGCACGGGCCCGGCCCTCCTGGTGTGAACGAATATTCGGTGTGGTCCAGAGTCCTGTGCGGCAATCGAGTTGATGCTCCCCCAGCTTTGTACTCTCATGGACCTCTGCTTGTATTAGAATTCCACACAGAAGCTAAAGCTTCCAATTCTACTGGCTTCATTGGAACATACAGATTTATAGATAGAAGTAAGTTGAATTTATATATGAAATAAAATTAATATTTTAAATAAGTAATCTTGAAAATCTTACTTAATCTTGGTACTTAATAAGAATTCTCATTTATTGTCGCATCGGCAATGTATCACAGTCCTGTACTTATCCTGATCTCATTGCGGGTCTGAGACCAACCTCTATTGATCCATATCGCGGACTTCGCTAAAGCACTATCAGATGCATCTATTAGCGCTTGTGCTACCTCTATGACTTTTTTATTGCTCTCAGTGACAAGCGAGCAAGCAGCACACCTGATGGTAAGCGTTACTGCCGCTAATAGACCTTTACAATACAAGGGTACAGCTAGGCTGCTGCCAACCAATAATTCCAAACCCCTCCAGAAAGATGGGCTTTCGGCTTTCTCGCTCTCCGAACGAAGCACAATAGCACAATGCCACTGCTTAGGCGTCGAGTTTCTGCGAGAGTGTGGTACTACCCCGGACGGACCGGCCCGCGGCTGTAGACAGAGAACTGTCAACATTTTGGTCCTACCACTAAGACAGGAGACAGGCAGCGCTATCAGATGCATTAATTAGCATCTGCGCTACACCTACCTTTACAATACCGGGAGACAGGCAGCGTCTGTAGAGAAAAATGTTGTACACACTGTATTATTAATTATACTGGTTATTTTAACAATAAACAGTAAATATTTGCTTTTATTACTTTTTATAAATGATTTATATGATCTCTAGATGTAAAATTTTATTAATTTTTATTAAAATTATATGTTCCAGATGTATTATCAATATAATATAATATAGAAAATGTGAAAAAAAAATATACCTACACTAAGCAGTTAACTGCATTGTGACCCATCGTTGATACTCGTTTTATACATCGTTTGCTATTAATTGTAGCCATCATTTTCAGTCTTATCCCAAAATGTTTGTCCTTGTCGGGTCCAATCCGCCCTCGTTGGACTGTCGTTAATGTATCAATTAATTCAGCTAATGCTACAAATAGGTTAAAACGATGTTGGTGCTGAAAGAATGAATTCCAAATTATATATTGACAAAAGAGTATGATATATTAAATGTAAATTAGTTTTTAAGAAGAAGATACTTTTGTTAATTTTGATTCCGACGCTACAACGTATTGTAAGTAGTAGTCTGGTTCATTTTTTTTAACCGAATCAAAATTTAATATCATTAATAACTAATGGATCTAAGTAGTACAATTATATATAAATATCTTAATACCTTTTGCTTTTGAGACCTGATACAAGCCTGCTTCAAAATAAAAGGAAAATACTATACTTAACTGACTCGTTAGGGTTTTATTTTGAGTTTAGCTTCTCCTATATTGAATATTATCTTTTGACATTATCTAGTTTCTTATGACAATTATTAGAAAGTAAGAGGTATTAACACATTGTGTTATTAGTTAGTTACTACATGGAGTACCTTGATACAAAGTAATACTTATCTAATCTATATCTATGAAAGAGAATGTTTGTATGTATGACATCGCTAAACTCGGAGACTATTT
The DNA here is from genome assembly GCA_905163515.2 of Lymantria monacha. Lineage (NCBI taxonomy): Eukaryota > Metazoa > Arthropoda > Insecta > Lepidoptera > Erebidae > Lymantria > Lymantria monacha. The sequence continues at coordinate 23,813,702 of LR991091.1, forward strand.
GACCGATCATTATGAAAATTGGTATGTATATGTATTTTTTTACGGAGAAGGTTTATACGCTATTCTCATTGACGGACCACACCACCAGATAGCGCTGTAATATATCAACTTTTACAAACAAACCAACGGGCTGGGTTTGCTAATAGTACATATCTATTAATAAAATATATTGATAACTATGTACCTACTCAATCTATATTTTTGTAAGTATTTCAATAATTATTATGATGACTTCCTTACAATATTTTTTTCTATAAAATAACCAAACAACATGAATATTTCGTTCACGTAAATCATCAAAAGTAAGAAAGGAAGTTTTCCAATTTAAAAAAACTTGATATTGCCGCAGGAAATTTCGAGACAGATGGCGTACGAGTTGCAGAGACGTGGTGCGATTATTCTTTCAACTCACAACCAAATAGACCTGCTCACGGACGATTGTACAGCCCTCGTTATCCTTCTAGTTATCCCAGCAACGTGAGATGTTCATATCATTTTAGTGCAAGGTAACAATATACATATAAAACTGGAATATCGACCAATACTTAACACTGTCAGTAGAGAATTTATTATGTACGTAATTATAATCTAGCAATGGTATATACACATATAAGGTTCAGGCTAAAATATAAGTTTTTTAGTGTATTTCGAATGAAAAACATATGTTTAGAGAAAGAAATATTTTCTGATCTTTACACGAGTATTACACATTTGGAATAAAACTACTTTTACGGATTCTATCGCGTTTGTATTTTATTTTTAATTTCCCGACGTTTCGAACACTTTATAGTGTATAGTACACTTACAGTCCAAAAATATATATGCTACTGTAGCGGGTAGATATAAATTTTCTGTAATAACGATGACTTTTGGACGTAAAAAAGGTATATATGGATGTAAATAAAAGTATATATGATACTGTAGTGGGTAGATATAAATTTTCTGTAGTAACGATGACTTTTGGACGTAAAAAAAGTATATATGGATGTAAATAAAAGTATATATGATACTGTAAGTGGGTAGATATAAATTTTCTGTAATAACGGTGACTTTTGGACGTAAGACACCTTAGTCCTCCCGTGACCATGATCACTGTAAAGTGTTCGAAACGTCGTGCAATTAAAAATTAAATATAAACACGATAGAATCCGTAAAAGTAGTTTTATTTCCGTAAGAAATTTTCTTGAAGATTATACATTAGATATCAATATTGATTCGGTATTATGAAATATGTTAGTACATATATACTAAATTATTAAAATTACCTTCAAGAAATAATATAACGCATATTATATAGATTTAGTAAATTATAATTGGCGTTGAAAACTTTTATTTAAAAATTAACGTAAATGTTAAAAATCTAAATGCAAATAATAAATTAAATGAAAAATTCAAAGCAATATATTATAGATTAATTGATTATTCTCTTGCTCTTATCCCAATTACTTAGAGTACGTGGTCGACGTAATATGTAATTGTACTTATTGCAAAAATTATTAGAAATAGTTTTATGACCGGCCGCTTGACTGACGTCTACCCTCCTTGAGAATCTAATTGTTGACCAAACGCCATGAGGTGGAAGTTGGCCCAGGTCGATTAAAGCTCTTACTCGTCTTTTACAACACCCACGAGCAAAGTAAGTGTTGGTAGTATTCGTAGCCACTACCATATAGCAAATATTCTAGATTAATTATAATTATTTTATTATTTGAACTGCATATTAGATTTGAATGCTTTTGCTTCGATTTCTTATTCTTATCTTTAATGTTAATTAAACGCATTTTTTTTTTGCAATCGAACCTTATACATACAATTCCAGATTCAACATAAAATAGTATAAGAAATGATTATTGCATATTGAATTACTAAATTGCAAAACTATTTCAGGCAGAGTGAGCGGATCAAGTTAGTTTTTGAGGAATCTTTTCTTCAAAAAGGAGATGAAAGGTATTTAGAACTTTATTACGATCATCATGAACGCATTTAAAGATCTTAAAATCCTTGTTATTTAACTTTTAAGAACTAGTTAAAAATATAAAAAAGATGTAAATATATATTTCATCATCACAGCTCATATATGTCCTACTATTGGGCTCGAGCCTCCTTCATAATGGGGGGATAATCGACCTACTATACCATTCTTGTCCGATGTGTTGGTTTAGGGTTTTGTTTCGAGTTTTTCCTGTCTTGCATAGATATTATATGCATTTTATATCCCTTAGTCATCTTTTACGATTGGGTATAGATGGTAATTCGTAATTTTACTCCATCACCACACGGATAATATGTATTTAATTTGATATAAAAAGCCATATTAATGTTTATTTGGCATAAAGATTAGTTTTGCAAGTATTATGAGATAAATCCGTATGGTGACAGATTAAGGATAATAATAGAGAAGAAAAGTTAATAATATAATTATATACTAATTCCTCTAACTGTCGTAGTTATATTATGTCAATTTCCCTTCCACTGTGAAGGAGGCTCGAGTTAAGAAATAGGCCATTTATAAGCTAAGATGATCATATTTGCAAATATAATTTTATTATATTCATGAAAAAATATATTAAAAACATTTAAGATAAATTCTTATCCCAACATTACTGTATGGAAGCGAGAGTTGGGTATGCAGAAAAGAGTATGAAAGTAAAATTAATGCGGTCGAAATGCGATCTCTACGGAAAATCTGTGGAGTTAGGCTGATCGATCGCATTCGTAACGACGACGTAAGAGAGCGAGTTGGCATGAAAGAGAGTATTGGTGTAAAGATGCGAAAGGGATTGCTCCGATGGTTCGGACATGTGGAAAGAATGCCGAACGAACGTCTGGTTAAGAAGATATACAATGCGAAAGTGGAAGGATGTAGGTATCGGGGGAGACCGAGACTAACCTACCTAGACCAGATCGGTCATGTACTGAAGGAAGGTGGAGTCAAGAGTCTCCGAAACCGGCGAGCGTGTATGAAGAGAATTATGAATGTTACTCAACATCAAAGCAAGTGAAGTATGCAAGGATAGAGTTCTCTGGCACTCTGTTCTTTCTGCCTACCCTGCAAGGGATATGGCGTGATGATATGTATGTATGTTTAAGATAAATAATTTATAATATAACATATTTATAAATAAGCTGTTTGATAAATTATAAACTTTACAGTTGCCTCAATCGTGCTGATATAATAAAAGTCTTTGATGGACGCACCTCCTCAGCGGCTGTGCTCGCCTTACTATGTAACGAAGTAATTGGTAAGAAATTGACTGTATGTTTAGCTAAGTGGTCTAAGGTATCCAAATCTTTTGCCTAGTATCATGAGTTCGACCTCTACAGAAAACTATTCACTTGTATTATTTTTAAATGGTTATACTAAGTGTTATTTGCATACATAAATTAATTGTGTTTATAAAGACCATTGCGATAATAGGATTTATTTCTTAGTGCAGTGACTTATAATTAAATAATTCAGATTTATATCAATTAAATTTTCTTCGTAAGACGATTAAAAGTTTAAGTAATTAATTATATATCATTTGGTAAAATAGTTTCTAAAATACAGATTGTGTGTGTAAAGAGCTTTATTAAGGATCTTAATTAATTCGTAATTTTCTTATAATAATTACTATGATAAGTACTTAAACAGTTTATTTCTTTTATTCTAAACCTTATAAGTACTTTAGTTTATTCGAATATTATATGTAACACGCTTTTAGAAATACAAAAAATAATATTTTACGTTTACAAGGACTTAATTACATATATCCTGCATTTATTTTATTTTATTAGAAGCAATAAATATATTTTGCAAAGAAATACTTCACTACGTATTATTAAAAATTTCGTTCTAAATTAAAATTTTCGCAATTTTTAGTCGTAATTTTATTTTGCCATTAATCTAATAACAGTGTTTAATAAACAATGTCATTTTAATAATCATATATACTTATTTGTTTAAAATAAATATATTTTCTTAAATTTTACACAGGTTACGAAATTCTCTCAACGGGTCCCGATTTACTGGTGCAGTTCACAGCCAACTCTAATACACCTGGTCAAGGTTTCAAAGCAAGTTATCAGTTCCAGAAGGACGATCACACTGAATCAGGTTTAGTAAGCGTATCGTAATATTATTTGATAAGTACTCGTATATTATGCTGTGTTCGATCCATATAGCCGATACGCGCAACCGTTAGTCATTAGCTTTCTCCATATCCATCCGATTTATAGGTTACTATTGTCCACTGTTAAATATAGGCTTTTCTATAAAGGAAGAATAATATCATAATCGTAAGCTACCAAGCTTCGATGATGACTCATCATCATTATCATCATCATCTCAGCACATATATATCCCACTTCTGGGCTTGAGTCTCCTGCACAACATTAGGAAAATTGACCTACTATATCATTCTGGTTAGATAAGTTGATATAGAGTTTTATTTCGAGGTTTTACATACATACATACATATCATCACGCCATATTCCTTGCAGGCTAGGCAGAGAGAACAGAGTGCCAGAGAACTCTATCTCTGCATACTTCATTCGCTTCCTCAACATTCATAATTCTCTTCATACACGCTCGCCGGTTTCGGAGACTCTTGACTCCACCTTCCTTCAGTACATGACCGATCTGGTCTAGGTAGGTTAGTCTCGGTCTCCCTCGGTACCTACATCCTTCCACTTTCGCATTGTATATCTTCTTAACCAGACGTTCGTTCAGCATTCTTTCCACATGTCCGAACCACCGGAGCATGCCCTTTCGCATCTTTACACCAATACTCTCTTTCATACCTACTCGCTCTCTTACGTCGTCGTTACGTAATATTAATTTCGAGGTTTTCTTGTCTTTAATAGATGTTATATTTATATTATATCGCTTAGCCGTCTCTTACGATATCCTTGAGCAGGATAAGGGTAGTGAATATTTTACCTAGTGCGTATTCTTACTTCGTCACTACACAGAAAATCGGCGATCATTGTCAATGATAAAATTATGGCTCTTACGAGAAAGTATGAGCCGAAGACATATCATAGTCCCTTCATCACGTTCTACTCTTTTATAGCGAGTGGTGAATTGGTATACTACAATCATCATGATCATTATCACAGTCCATAAATGTCCCACTGTTGGGCTTGGGCCTCCTCCGCATTGGGAGGGAAATTAACCTACTATACCGCGCTGGTCAGACGTGTTGGTATAGGGTTTTGTTTTGAGTTTTCCTTATCTCGTATAGATGTTATATGCGTTTTATATCCCTTAGTCGTCTCGTACGATCACCCACGAGTAAGATAGGGGTAGGTGAATAGTATTCTTACTCTGTCACCGCACAGAACACTACGATATAGTTATTAAACTAGTAAGTATTGAATTTCGTTTCAAATTATCCTTTCTAAGTAGTATTGTTGTTGTTTACGTTTCTTTCTTTTATGTGCGTTGCTGTGATGTTTATATATTTTGGCTATTTAGTATGAGAGCGAGGCAATACGAGATCCCATAATCGCAAGGTGTTTATTTACTGTCTTTGCAAAGTTTCAAGTTTTTATCCCGCAGAGAAAAACATACAAAAAGCGGCATGTTAAAATAAATAAGACAGTGGTAGTTACTCTTTCCAACTCCACCTACCTGTGAGAAATGCCATTTATTATTTAAGTATACCTATACCACTCAGCTTTTACTTGAAATTTCTCTTTCAATGGTAATATTTGTTTATTTCGCTCATTCGTCAGAATTGATATCTGTTTATAAAAAAATTCACTTAGCCTGTCACTATAACATTTGAATTTCAATGTCCAATTGTTATGCCATTTAAAGAAATGCTACAAAAGTGACGGATGAGAGACGGCTGCATGTATCAGAGATGCGAATGTTAAGATGGATGAGTAGCCTGACATGAATGGATAAGATAATAAATGAGCGTATGAGAGAACGTTTGAAAGTGGCGCCAATGACAGAAAAGTTTCCAGAAACTAGACTAGACGAGGCGAAAGTAATGTTGTGAGAAAAGTTTTGAGTATAAATGTTGAAGGCTTTAGAGGTAAGGGAAGACCGCAGAAAAGATGAATGGATTACGTGAAGCTTGATATGGATAGGAATAGCGTGAACGCAGATATGAGATCGGATAGGATTATGTGGAAGAAAAGGACATATTGCGTCGACTCCAAGTAATTGGGATAAGAGAAGGGTAGCTAGGATGATTCTATATTTCTCTAGGTGCTATATTTCTCGCTGTATCTCTTCTTTGTCTAAGTACAGGCAAAGAAATTCAAGTGATTTATTACGCCATTTTGGCTAACTTTAATATTAGACCTTTTTAACTTCAATGCTGTTTGAAAATTTAATTTTCGATAACATCATCATCATCATGGTGTTATACCAATTATTTGGGGTTGGCGGTAATATGTATTTTACTTTCGTCGTACATATTGCAAAAGTTTTGACAATGATTTTATAATCGACCTCCTACCTGATGTCAACCCTCTTTGAGATGGTAATTGATGACGACACTCTTAATAGTCTTACTACAAAAACGGCTAACGTTAGGGTTGATAGTATTCGTAGCCACTGCTGCATACACATGGTAGATTATTTCTTTTTTGAACTAAATAAAACCATAATGACTTCTAATGTTTACGCGAGTATTACATATTTGAAATAAAACTATTTAGAAATTTGAACATATCTATATAAATAAAAATGAAAAGCTAAAATGTATGTACGCGCGTACCTTCTGAACGAGTGCACCAAATTGGATAATTCTTTTTCTTTGTGTTCATTATTGTTAAGTTTCTATAAAATAAAAATTATAAAATCGTTTTTTTTTTTTTAAATCTCACAAAATGTAGAGTGAGCGAATGAGATAGAAAGCTGTGAAAGATTTTCATTATATTGACAGAACACTGACAGATAGATATATCAATAAATTAGCTAGCAATTGGTAACTTCAAAAATATTGACAGTATTTTAATTGGTTTTAATTTAAATTCATTTATTATGTATAAACCTTGCGAGGACACTTACATATTGTCAATTTTAACATTTTAAATTAATCCAATAAATAACCACCGGATCGGAACGTAATCGCTACTGAGAAGATCCGGTAAAAAGCTCAAGGGGTTTGTCTATTATTATTATTTATTTACTGACTTTTCCTAAAAAATAGTACATGTTGATAATGATGATGATATAATACACAATTCAAATACAATATAAAAGATTATAGCTAGATCAGATCCCACTAGCAGCACACGATCACAAGTAAACTACTATTATGATTGCTATTAATTCGATTATGAAATTAAATTAAATTACGTAAAATAAAATTGCCGTGTAGTGATGGAGTAAGAATAATTCACCACCCCATATCTTACCCGTGCGTGATCGTATGAGACGACTAAGGGATATAAAATGCATATAACATCTATGCGAGACAAGGAAAACTCGAAACAAAACCCTATACCAACACGTCTGACCAGCGTGGTATAGTAGATTAATATCACTCCCATTGCGGAGGACACCCGAGCCCAACAGTGGGACATTTATGGGTTGTGATGAAAGTAAATTTAAAATTCAAAATTGAGAAAAAGCAGACCAAGTTTCGCGGGTCAGCTAGTAATGTATAAAATTTAATATGGTAATAATGTAAGAATCTATCTATCTATTATCTCAATGGAAATATCCTAGATACCTAGAACTCCTACTCCTAATATTAACGAGATCCGTGTCCGATAAAGACACAAGAATTTTAAATTTCAGGTAGATACATAAATATGTATTTACGGATAGAAGTAAATTTAAAAAGAGGCTATATAGAAATGTATTTTATTATTGTTTCAACAAAGTTCGATCCCTACATTAAAAGATAGTATGAATGATTTCCCAGAAGACCATCGCTTCAATAATCTCATACTAAATGCAAACTGTTTTGTTTGTTGTTGTTTCTAATTTCAAATATCCAGGTCAATCGTTTGTTTAAACTGTAAACTGCTATAGTTAGCTAACTTATAATTTATTGAAATTATTTCAAAATTGTTGTTAGAATTCGTAAAATCATCGCTTTACCACCTTTGCAAAATTAATCTTTTATTTATTTTCAATTTAATTTACTGAAATTTAGTATTTAACATGGTAGGTTATTAATAAAAAACTTGTTTACGAACGAAAAATGAATGTCATACATGGGACTCGAACCCACACCTATTGGAAATGCTTTACAATCGTATTACCACTTAGACAAGTATGAGCTGTCGTATTATATTCAAATTGCGGCTTGTGTTATATTTTATTCTTTATGGGCGACGTGTGCCATTTACCCGGGCATACAATACTATGTGTGATAGAATAGCCTGATTTTTATCATTAAAATAATCTTTACTCAACAGGAGAAAGTGCAGGAGCAGAAGCATAATCGTTATATATCTTAAAAATAGGTTTTATTTGAAATAAATAATAGTTAAAATGAAATTAATAATAATAAAAACACTCTTAACAGAAGACTAGTTAATTAGTTTTTTAAAATGTTTTTTTTTTTAATTTAATTAATTATAAAAGCGCGATTTTTCATTATTTTTAGCTATAATTTTCCGAAAGGGTAGATAATGAGGAAAGGTACGGTAAAACGATACGAGGCTGACTCATCAGAGGCCACCTTAATAATTTTCAACAATCGCCTGAAATTCTTGGTAAAGATAATAAGACAAACTTTTGTTGTAGAAGCTTGGACTGGAATGGGACAAATTATTGTATAGTCGTTGATCCTTGATAAGTAGGCCAAATTTCAAATTAATCCGTCGTTTTGAAGTATTAAAAAATCTATTACAATGATGTCGTACATCCCTATAGACAAAGCGAATAATAGCGTGTTAAAATCGTTACAACTATTATAGTATATTATTATTTATTTGCATAAATATGAATAAATAATAGCTGCTTAAAACATAGTAAGTAATTATATAATTTTTAATGTGACATATATACCCATCATCATCATTCTCCTACTCTTATCCCAATTACTTGGGGTCAATACAATATGTACTCTTCTTTCATAGTACATATTGTGAAAGTTATTGGAATAGTTTTATGACCAGCCGCCTGCCAGACGTCAATCCTCCTTGGAAATGTAATTGTTGACCAAACGGCATCAGATGAAAGAATGATGATGACATCAGATGAAAGAATGATGAAGATGAAAAAGGTCATTATATATGACTATGACTAAACTAAATTAAAATCTTTCTACAATTTCACATATTTTTTTCACTTTAAAGCATGTTCTTATAAAGTAACAGGTGCAGATAGTAAGTGCTGAGCTAATATTAAAACTGAATAGGTAACTTTAGGTCCTGCTTAAATATTTACTTATTAATTTCACATACAAGCGTTATCTTAATTTATTATTTTCTAATAAAGCGTATATATTAGCATTTACCGAATAAATCTCACATCACTAATTTACAACGTATATTTTAAGTCATAATAAGTATATTAAAACACAACTTCATTAATAAACAGTTATTTTTTGTATAAGAACGTAGCTTTATTATATATTATTATTCATCTCATCATCATCTGAGCTCATACACGTCCAACTGTTGGGCTCGAGCCTCCTCCATAATGGGAAGGCAATTGACCTACTATACCACGCTGGTCAGACGTATTGGTATAGGGTTTTGTTTTGAGTTTTCCTTCTCTTACTATTATTATTAAAACATAATAAAAGGAAAAATAAATTATCTTATTTTTTATTTTTCTAAGAAAGCGTATATATTAGCACTTACCGACCAAATGTCATATCACTAATTTACAACGTATATTTTAGGTCACAATACGTATATCAAAACATAACTTCATTATTAAACAGTTATTTTTTGTATAAGAATGTTGTTTTATTATACAGGGTGGAAGGGGACCGCTCCCGAAAACAAAGACAGGTAACCCTAGTAGGGTTACCTGTGTTTGTTTACGGGAGCGGTCCTACTTGTAATGATAGGCTAGAAAAAAATCGATTCGGATGAAAAATAAAATATTTTCTTCACGCGAGGTCGTTGAACTCTTGAACATATGATCGTGAGTTTTGAATAAATTGCGTCTTTTCTCATCTGAGTATAGTTACGTATTTTTTATGAAATTATTGTTACATGGCACTGTCCTAATACGATGGAATGTGAAAAAAAAACTTAAAAGTCGTTATGAAAAATTTTTTTTTTTCATCCGATCGATTTTTTTTCTAGCCTATCATTACAAGTAGGACTAGTAGGGTCACCTGTCTTTGTTTTCAGGAGCGGTTCACTTCCATCCTGTATATTAACACTTACCGACCAAATATCATATCACTTATTTACAACGTATATTTTAGGTCACAATAAGTATAAGTATATCAAAACATAACTTCATTAATAAACAGCTATTTTTTGTATAAAAATATTGTTTCATTATATATTATTATTAAAACATAATAAAGGAAAAATAATTTCCTTTCTCAGATGCTGATATAAATAAGAAATCAAACACTGCGGAGGGTGTATCCGGCTTAGGCCCTGCGGTGAGCGCGGCCAGTAAGTATTGAAATAATGCCACCATTTAAAAACACCGCTCTAGCGCTTTCGTTCATAATGACCTCGTATATTAAAATTGGAGAACCATTTTACCGCAAAAATAGCTTACAAAGATTATTAGTGTGTTATATGATCTTAAAAATATAAACGTTGAGATAAATTTTAAACTTTAATTATTTGAATTATTAGTTTTTGGAATTATGAGTTTAAACATAGTGCGGCGTTAATGATTATTTTACTACGATAATCCTTCATAACAGCATGTAAAAGAAGTATTGACGGTAATAAGCTCGCCCTCTATTTCAAGGCGCTTTAACTTTCAATATCAAATGAAGATGATTAAAATTTTATTTTGGAGTTTTTATTTTGGAATATGTCGGTATTAGTTATAATAACAAATGTTTAAAAATAATTCATTATTTTAACTATTAAATATCTACTGAGTTTGTTTGTTTGTATGCTTGTTTGAATGCCTTATTCTTTGGAACTACAAGTTAAATATCGAAAAATAAAATATTAGATAATTTGTGTGTCAAAAGTTTGTAATAAAGGAGTGTCTAGAAATGTTATTAAATCGGAAATAATAAAGTCGCAATGGCTGTCGATGACTGACATCGTTGTCATAGCGACTGGTGAGATACCAACATAATGAACGTATAATGGATATTATAACTAATGTCTTGAGTGTTTAAAAAATAGTATTGAATATATAATTATCGCAAGCTAAGTTGCTGGCACAGCTAGTTTTAAATAAATAAGCCGTTATATAAGTATTTAACTCTGAAATTGGAACACGAAAGTCTAAAATTTTGTGTTACTAATTTAAAGTATAATATAAAATAGTAAATAAATAAATTATTTATTTATTTTAGCATCATCCTGTCAACAAGTATTTACTAGTGATAAAAGTAAAACAGGAAAATTATCTTCGCCTCTCTACCCGGCGCCATATCCTCAGAAAACACAATGCCATTATGACTTCCTTGCGAGAGGGAGGGAACGTGTTCGGCTCGTGTTAGAAGATTTCAGTTTACAACGAATATCTGAAAGCATAATTGAGTAAGTATCCTCTTAATATATAATATCTATTTAATCATTCTTCTAATATATAAAACAAGCGAACCGCCCTCGCTTCGCTTCGGTTACGTCAGTTCAGTTGTGTAGTTTACTTTCGCTACGTTGAATTCCTTTCAGAGAATGAATTTCTTAAATTCCTACTTCATCTGACCTTTACAGGGTAGAAAGAAAGTCCACACTAAATCCCAAGTCTGTAGGAGCTATATTTAAAAAATATAATTTTTACTTTGAAATGTTGAAGAAGCGAGTGAAGTATGCAGAGATAGAGTTCTCTGGCACTCTGTTCTCTCTGCCTACCCTGCAAGGGATATGGCGTGATGATATGTATGTATGTATGTATGATTTTTACACACAAGCAACCCCTTTGCGGGAGGAATTTCGTAAAATCCGTTCTTAGCTGACCTCTACTCGGCGAAAGGAGTATTCCTACCAAATTTAAAGTGTGTAGGCCTTATGGTTCCACAGATATCGTGAATGAGTCATACATAGGTGGAAATCTCTTATATACAGTATATATATATATATATATATATATATATATATATATATATATATATATATATATATATATATACAGGATGTATCAGTGAATGGAGCAGCTGGTCAGAAGGATGGTAGGTAATGATGCTAGGAACCCATAACAAAAATTTGAAGGATGTTGATTCGTTAATAAATTACAAGCATTTAAAGTTTTCAATTTTCATCGCTTTTTCTTTAAAACTGAATGAAATGTACCAAGTAAATGATAAATAGTCTGCTACATACTCATACTTTCTTAAATATTCATTAGTACCTAAATAAATAAATGATTACGTTTGCTACAGTATAACAAACGTCACCTTTACAAACAGCTGACGAGTCAATGACCTTGAAATTTTCCCTTCAAATTTTTGTTATGGGTTCCTACCATCATTACCTACCACCCTTCTGACCAGCTGCTCCATTCTCTGATACATCCTGTATATATATAAAGGTATTATTATTATTTCCTTATGAGAGGGGAATGGCTTCACTAAACCTCATTGGGCAGACGTGTTAACATAGAGTTCTATTTCTCTTTCAATGATATTATCTACTCATGTATCTCTTAATTATCTCTCAAAAATTCGACATTAAAACCAAATGATGATGACACATTGCAATTCTGCTCCATTATCAGATAAGCAAATTCTTATGTTCCATTAGTTTATCTAATATTTCATCATCGTCATCATTCTGCTCTTATCCTAATTATTTGAGGTCGATGCAATATGTCTTCTTTCATACGTCTATTAGACGTCATAGTTAGTTTATCTAATATCTATAGTCATTTAATCAAAATATTAATTCATCAGCCTATATACCACGGAGGTTCATTTGGTAGGCAGGTTGGCGTTCACAGATTATATTCTAAGACCACAAGAAGTGCTGCTGATCGTTCTTCTAGTTTTCCCTTAACCGGTTTTTTTTACTCTAACAGGCAAATAATGTTGGTAATACATCGTATTTGTACCCGCTGAGTTTCTTGTCGGAGCTCCGGTGGTAGTTTATTATATTAAATTAAAATGTTAATACTGACAATATGTAAGTGCCCTCGCAGGGTTTATACATAATAAATGATTTTAAATTTTAAATTTGAATTTGTTAGTCATCACACGAGAAAAATATGAACATTGTAAGAATCTTGTATCTGTGAAATTAAACTCTTTCATTATTCTGAAGTATTGAAATAAACATAGTTTAATTTTAAAATATGAATTGTCATAGAAAATAATTTGAAAAAAATACCAACAATAATTTAAAAGCAATACGAACAAAATAAAGAAAGCACTCTAAGTGATAAATTCACTTTGTTTCAGCTGTGAAAGTATGGATTCTCTAGACGTATTTGTATATGTAGATGGTCGTCTTGAAAAGATGGCATCATTTTGCGGCAACGATATACCAAAACCAATAATGTCGAATGGACCGAAGTTATCTATCGAATTTCGTGGAATATACTCTTCAAGACATGCTAGGGGGTTTAAGATATCATATTCTTTTGTTGAAGGTACGCTTTCTTTTATATTTATCTTAATTTTATATGTGCGGTCATGCATTGACGTGGGCTGTATTTGTTCAGTATGATATTGGGGTTCTAAGATTGGGTAAGTAAGTATAAGTTTCTGACATGTTTGGATACCCGTCATCTGCAAGTAGTTTTGAAGGTTATTTTCCTATCTGATTCTATTTATATTATTATTTTTGTTATGTTAGTTCTGAATAAAATTTAAAATATGATTTTTCATTCAAATATTTATTGATGCATTTATGTCATTCTCTAAAGGCTCTAAAAGGTCTAAAGGCTATATTTTATGGTTATAAAATAAATTTTCAAATTTTATAATTTTCTATTACTCCTATATGATTACTTGACATGACATATTAAATAATTATACTTAATATGCTTAAGCTTTATATAATTAAGTTAACATGTTATATGTATATATTAAAGTCTTTGTGACTAATTTTGAATAGATCATGGATTCAAGATCCAGCAATTGCAATATATTTTCTAATTAAATTAATTATAATTTACACACAGATATATATAGGGTAATTCCGGGGGAGATAGCCATACTAACTTTAAAACTATATCGTGAAGGAATTATAATGAAATAAACATTGATTAATATAGAAAATTAAACTTTATATATATCTCTTATCAAACATTAACGAATAAATCATTTTAAATAATGCAAACAGAGTACTTTTAAACTTAAAAAAAAACAACTAGAACTTGCCATCTCTCCCAGTGTGCAAGCACAAAAACTGACAAAAATTTCAATTTTTTTTGTGACCACTTAATATATGTTAGCCCTTTAACTTAAATCGAACTTGTCATTAAAAAAACAAAATCAAATTACTCACCTTTTCATTATTTTTTTGATCAAAACACCAGTAACATTTATTACCCGGACTGTAGTGAACCGAAATAAATTGAAAGTAATGCCATTTATTAATTACTACTTGTTTTTTTTCCTATTGGCCATCTCTCTCGTACGTAATTATAGGCTGGCAATCCACCCTGTTTTTGAAATGATTGTTTGTTTTGTTTTTATTTTCGAAAAGTGCAATACGGAAATAATCCTTATATTATGGAAGACTTTATAAGCATACAATTAACTATAAATTACACCCAGACAGAGAAAAAAATAATTGTAAATCATACAAAATATTGTCCCGCGTGGGTATCGAACCCTGGATGGCTCTCTAGGTCGGTATTGTAATCACTATGCCACTCTGTGCAGCCATCAATTTAACAAATGATTTAAATAAATCTAAGCATCATTTCAGATTACGGGATTTCAATAGGGAGACAACTTTTAGAATTTCCATGTGCCTTCGTATATAATAGCAGCGAGAGATTGAGCGGCGTAATGACATCACCGAACTATCCTGGACTTTATCCGCGGGATACAGAGTGTAATTACTTCTTCTACGGGAACGAAAACGAGAGAGTGCATTTGCAATTCACTTATTTTGACGTTGAAGGTGTTGTCCCGTAAGTATATTTTAAACAATTAAACAGTGAAAGTATCTCATCAATAAATTATTGAATAGAAGTCATCATTATTACCATCATCTCAGCTCATATATGTCCCACTGTTGGGCTCGAGCCTCCTCCATAATGGGAGGGTAATTGACCTACTATACCGCGCTGGTCAGACATGTTAGTAAAGGGTTTTGTTACGAGTTTTCCTTCTCTCGCATAGATGTTATATGCGTTTTATATCCTTTAGTCGTCTCGTACGATCACCCACGGGTAAAATAGGGGGTGGTGAATTGTATTCTTAGTAAGCTGACACACACAACTTTTTTTTTTTCATAGTATTTACATTTCCGTTTCTGCATCCGTTGCCGTTTCTGCTAAAATTTACTTTTGACATCTGTTTCCGTTTCTGGTTCCGCTAAGACACTTCCGTTGCATCACTAATTCTTACTACGTCACCACACGGAAGAATAGAAGTCAACATGAATAAATAAAGTTTGTAATTTTTAAAGTCTATTTCATGGCTTGAAGTTATGTTAATTATTAAATTTTCTTCTAACCTTTTGAGTAATAGAATATCTTTAAAATTGCAAAATGATGCACCTGTAATGGTGTAATGGTTTTAACAGTGAAATCTTGTTCAATTAAATCGTTTAGATTTTAACGTAGATTATTATTTGTTCCATTAACAAAAGATTGTTCTTATTCTAAGTCTAATTTGTTCCCGTGAAAAAGTCAAAAGTCGCTATATACTCTACACATTTGTATATCACCTGATGTGAGTATAATCTACAAATATTATCACTGTGGTGACGGAATAAGAATATAATTCAGGACCCCCTTACCTGTGGGTGGTCGTAAGAGACGACTAAGGGATAAAAACGCATATAATATATATGCAAGGGAAGGCAAACTCCAAAGAAAACTCTATTCCAACATCCGTTATAGTAGGTCAAGTACCCCTTATGGAGGAAGCTCGAGCCCAACAGTGGCACATATATGAACTGAGATTATATATAGGGTGGAAGTGGACCACTTCCAAAAGCAAAGACAGGGGACCCTACTAGTCCTATTTGAATGATAGGCTAGAAAAAAAATAGATTCGGATGAAAAAAAAAATTTTACCACGTGAGGTCGTTGAACTCATGAACATATGATCGTGAGTTTTGAATAGATTGCGTCTTTTCTCATCTGAGTAAGGTAACTTTTTTTATGGAATTATCGTTACATGACACTGTCCTCATAAGATTGGAATGTGAGAAAACTTAAAATTCGTTGTGAAAAATATTTTTTTTTTCATCCGAATCCATTTTTTTCTAGCCTATCATTATAAGTAGGACTAGTTGGGTCACCTGTCTTTGTTTTCGGAGCGGTCCACTTCCACCCTGTATATCATAATGTTGCGAATAAACGACTTAATACTTAGTTTACGTCAAGTAAACTTTTTAATACGTATGGATGATAAATTATTAAAAAAAAAAGAGTATTGAATTTCGATTTCCTAATCACATAAAGCAATACAAATGTATTACGTTAGAAAATGTGTGTTTGTATACTAACACAGTACTTAGAACCATAAACGGCATGCAAATGGCATGTAAGCTTTTTTTTTTCTTGTGTGTGTTTAGTTGTTAGCCGCAGATAGATGGCTTTAACAACTTTACGCGGACAATGGGTGCGCGCTGAGTGCTCTCAACCCAATGGCATGTGAGTGTATCGGTACGAAGCTAAATATCTGCCTTAAATCATAACTTACCTGAAAATATCTTCTATTGCTCAGGGCATATATTGTTGTAAAAACTACTAGCATAATACGAGACAAATTGGTCTAACGTACTGGTCAGTCGTTTTGGTATAGGAAAAAGAATAAAAATGATTAAAATATAATACAAAAACTAATATTGCTATAAATAAAAAAAAAACTAATTGACACAATAATATTTTATTAATTTTCATTATAGATGCGAAGCTGTATCGGCCAGTGATTTCATTCAATTCTTTCATCAGATGATCGAATCGCAAAGTCACAGGTACTGCGGTCAAATAAAAGAACTCCAAGTAACGTCAGAGAAAAACTTTCTTAGAATTCTATTTAAATCTAACGATAGATTGGATGGTACGGGATTTAAAGCAAATTACATATTTTTGAGAGACTCTGAAATGAATAGCATGATAATGCCTAATTCTATAGATGAAGGTATGTGATTTTATTTTTGTTAATTACAAAAAAACCAATATCCCACATGTATTGTCGTATAAATATATGTCGCCTTGTATAGGACCACGCTGTTGACAGTTCTCTGTCTACACCCGCGGGCCGGTCCGTCCTGGTTAGTATCACACTCTCGCTGAAGATCAACGTCTGAGTAATGGCAATGTGTTATTGCGCTTCGTACGGTAAGCGAGAGAGCCAACAATCCAACTGGGTGTATTTGGGGTTCGTATTGGTAGGCAGCGGCCTAGCTATAACCTTGTTATTGCAAAGGTCCATGGGCGGTAGTGACACTTTCAATCAGGTGTGCTGCTTGCCCGTTTACCATCACAAGCAATAAAAAAAAACCTCCTTCTTTCCTGTGGGATATTTATAACCTGGCCAAGGGATAAACAGAAGAATGGGTACTAGCACTCTCCTAGGTAACTTACAACACAAACTGTGATCGCCAACCCGCCTGCTTAGTATTCGTGATTGTGGTATTAACCATTTCCCTTTTTGATGAGGCCTGTGGGATATAGCCAACAGTGGACATCAGTTGGCTGAAGGATGGGAAAATACGGAGGCTCCACGCGGTGACTTGTGATCACTTTTAGTCTTTTGATTGGAATAGCTATATATTATTATATATCGAACTTCACAGGACTACCCGGGTTTGTCCTTTTATGTACCGATACTATGACCCACGTTCCGAGGCATCTTATAACCGTTGTCGATATTAGAAATGGTACTCTCACCTATGTCATCTTGAATTGATGCCCATACGTGGCTGTTAATCATTATCTTGCCGTCATTTCTTGGAAACAATTCTATTATTTGGATACAACTCAATATTTTCATTTGTATCCTGTGGATTCCGTCAAATGAAGGCTTATAATATCTTCATATCTTGAACTAGTCTCTCAATATCATGTCTAAAATCTTTTTTTGTAAATGTTATTTTAGTTACCTCTTATTATAAATGCCACGATAAAAGATGTCCTTCGAAATTCTTCGTCAGACTTTATTATAATTTTATAGCATAAACATCGTGACTGAAGAATAAGAACTTTATTAAAATTCCCTTGAGTTTAAACTTATAAAATGAATTTACTAGAATAACTTTTCAACAATTTGATGAATCTTTTATTTTGATATACGAATATATATTTTTAAAAACGTATAATATAGGGAAATTTAATATTTCTTTTTTTTTAAAGACACCAGCTTGCCTGGCGGAAATAATCTTTGTATTGCGGGGGACTTTCCAAACATGCAATTAACGCATACAAATTACACCCATATTTCTGCTATTCTGTATTTTTAAGATATCAGTTATTTCTTTTTATTTTTTTTTTTCATAACTTTGTTTCAGGTACTATTTGCTGTGCATCCAAATTGTTGATATTAGTGTCTATATTGGCATTTGTAAATAATATAAGATGAATGTAAACTTTGTACTATCAGGAACTTTAATTAAATAAATATCAGTGTCACTAAAATTCTTTTTACTTATTCTGCCTTTTTTTGTCGGCGGGGACCTCATGGACTCGCTCTATATGTACTTGGGCCGTGCGAGCCTGCCACCAGAACTTAGTCTTTGTCTTCGGTGGCCCGCCCGGCGGTTTACTCTCGCGAGTATCCTCTGGAATCGACGCCTAGATAGTTTGACCTGCGTTTCGTCATCGGGGCGTCGTCCACAAAACATAATATATATGGCTACCGCTTCTTTTAGTAAATTAATAATAAAAGATACATATTTGAATTACTCTCGATTGACAAAATCGTATAAACTAAAAACCCATATTAATGGTGCTCTATATATGCATATTTTATTTTCTAAATGTATGCTATCTCATCGTCATCATTCTCCTACCCAATTATTTGGGGTCGATACAATATGTACTCTTCTTTCATAGTACATATTGTAAAAGTTATTGCCAATAGTTTTATGACCGGCCACCTGTCAGACGTCAACTCTCCTTGGGAATGCAATTGTTGACCAAACGGTATCAGATGGAGCTGGCCCAGGTCAGGTTATAATGCTCTTAGTCGTCTTTTATCCACGAGCTAAGTAAGGGTTGGTAGTATTCGTAACCGCTATATATATATATATATATATATAATCTGTGTGGTAACGGTTACGAATACTACCAATCTATTCTAGGTAAGTGAGTCTCGGTCTCCCCCGGTACCTACATCCACTCCACTTTCGCATTGTATATCTTTTTAACCAGAGTCCCGATGAGGCCGTGTCTTAAAAGCAAATGCCATCTCTAAAGCCTAGAAACCTTAAAACGCTATACCAATACAGTACAATGACTTTTGAGACCTTCCAATTTTAAAAAGTATTTGCATTGCACCAAGTTATTATGTGCATTCAACCTTTCTTGATTAAGATATGATTGAATTGTCAAACATGAGTCAAATAAAATGTAAATAAAACGTAATTAAAATCAAAAGCACTAAAGAGTATTGATAGCAACTTTGGACCAAATCACCCCCAAAAGAAATTTCCATCCCTTTTTAACCTTGTTAGGGGATGAATTTCAATGAAATTCGTCTTCGATCAATTCTGTTACAGAATGTCTATGCAGAATTTAAAGTGGATTGGACCATGGAATCACGTTGTCTTATAATTATGAATGTTGAGGAAGCGAGTGAAGTATGCAAGGATAGAGTTCTCTGACACTCTGTTCTCTCTGCCTACCCTGCAAGAGATATGGCGTGATGATATGTATGTATGTAAGTACTAGAATATTTGGTTACAAAAATTAAAATAAATAAAACACGTAAAATTATAAACTTTATACTTATAGATTGTTATATTTTATAAGTATTCAAATATATATTATGTATAAAACATAATAATTTATATGTTATAACAAAATTAATAAAGTAAAAAAACCAATTTAAAATTCTATTGCCACCTTTTTAGAATTGTACGCGGACGAAACCGCGAGCAAAACTAGTACATACATACATACATATCATCACGCCATATTCCTTGCAGGGTAGGTAGAGAGAATAGAGTGCCAGAGAACTCTATCTCTGCATACTTCACTCGCTTCCTCAACATTCATAATTCTCTTCATACACGCTCGCCGGTTTCGGAGACTCTTGACTCCACCTTCCTTCCGTACATGACCGATCTGATCTAGGTAGGTTAGTCTCGGTCTCCCTCGATACCTACATCCTTCCACTTTCGCATTGTATATCTTCTTAACCAGACGTTCGTTCGGCATTCTTTCCACATGTCCGAACCATCGGAGCATGCCCTTTCGCATCTTTACACCAATACTCTCTTTCATACCTACTCGCTCTCTTACGTCGTCGTTACGAATGCGGTCGGTCAGCCTAACTCCACAGATTTTCCGCAGAGATCGCATTTCGACCGCATTAATTTTACTTTCATACTCTTTTCTGCATACCCAACTCTCGCTTCCATATAGTAATGTTGGGACAAGCACTGCGTTATGTATTGCTACACGTGCCTTCTGACTGAGGTGGTGGCTGCCGAGAAGTTGCCCCAACGCTCCGTTCACTCTATTTCCCGCATTCACTCTTCGCTCTATATCAGTGGTGTACCTTCCATCTCGGCTAAATCCACATCCAAGATATACAAATTCATCCACTTGCTCTAGTACATCATTACCTATTGTTACTCTTACATCTGTTCTGGTTTCATCTCTTGAAAAAAAAAACTAGTAATATTATAAAAAGTAGTAATATTAAACTAGTAATATTATAAAAAGGTAAAGTTTGAGAGTTTGAGATAATGTCTGATCTGATCTCAAGGGTTTCTTTTGAAAATTCTTTTACTATTAGAAAACTACATTATCCTTATTTTTTGTAATTAGCTAAAGATATATTTTCAATAGTAAGTCTCAATAGAAATAATTTAAATTAAAAAAAAAACACTATCCTTTTTTTTTATTGGCAATCAACTACTTCTACAAGTAATTGTTGTCAGTGTCGAGTTACAATTTTCTTCACGTTTTACGCCTCTTTATGTTAGTCACTGTCCGTCAGTAAGTCAATTCGTCACCATCAACTGTGCCACAATATTAATGATATCTTTTGGGAATTTCAGTGCGAAACGAAAACATTGTATTCCAGCAGATCCTTCACATAAATTACATTAAATACCATCAAAATAAATACGTTAAAACACAAAGATATTGAATGCTATATACGATGTTGTCCAACTGCCGTCTAGTTGATATATCGGCGTACACAGCCTAAATGGTTTGTGACACAAATATTTTTATATATCATCATCACAGCCCATAAATGTTTCACTGTTGGCCTCGGGCCTCCTCCGTAATGGGAGGAAATTAACCTACTATACTGCGCTGGTTAGACGTGTTGATATAGGGTTTTGTTTCGAGTTTTCCTTCTCTTGCATAGATGTTATATGCGTTTTATGACCCTTAGTCGTCTCGTACGATCACCCACGGGTAAGATATGGGGTGGTGAATAGTATTCTTACTCCGTCACCACACGAATCTTTTTTTTTGTGTATACCTACATATAATAGTTTATTTGATCTATACAAAAAAAAATACATAAATAAAATATAATTAATTGATATTATAAGCATATTTCTAACCTTAATGATTATTATACATTTAAAAGTTCTATATATCTATAAAAAAGGATGTTAGTATATATATATGACATCGCTAAACCCAGAAACTATTTGACCGATCATTATGAAACTAGGTATGTAAATATATTTTTTCACATATAAGGTTTATATGTTATTGCCATTGATGTAACTCATTACCAGATGGCGCTAAGATATATCGACTTACATACATACATATCATCAGGGTAGGCAGAGAGAACAGAGA
The DNA here is from genome assembly GCA_905163515.2 of Lymantria monacha. Classification (NCBI taxonomy): domain Eukaryota; kingdom Metazoa; phylum Arthropoda; class Insecta; order Lepidoptera; family Erebidae; genus Lymantria; species Lymantria monacha. Next base: position 23,835,879 of record LR991091.1, read on the forward strand.
GTCAGCGAACTCTATGCTTGTATACTTCGCTCGCTTCCTCAACATTCATAATTATCTTCATACACGCTCGCCGGTTTTGGAGACTCTTGACTCCACCTTCCTTCGTTCGTACATGACCATTAGTAGTAAACATTAAAAATTACACGCTTGCCGGTTTCGCAGACTCTTGACTTCATGTATATATATATATATATATATATATATATATATATATATATATATATATATATATATATATAGCCGCCCGAACAAGCTGGCTTCCGGAAAGGCTATAGCACCATAGACCATATCCTCACGCTTCGGCAGATTATCCAGAAGACCGAGGAGTACAATCGACCTCTGTGTATAGCGTTTGTGGACTATGAGAAAGCCTTTGATTCAGTCGAAACTTGGGCGGTGCTGCAGTCCCTTCAGCGGTGCCAAATCGACCATCGTTATATCGAAGTGCTGAAGTGTTTGTATAGGAACGCCACAATGTCAGTCCGTATTCGGGATAAGAGTACGAAACCGATCCAGTTGCAGAAAGCCGTGAGACAGGAAGACGTCATCTCTCCGAAACTGTTCACCACTGCACTGGAAGATGTCTTCAAGCTTTTAGACTGGACCGGACTCGGCACCAACATCAATGGCGAATACATCACTCACCTTCGATTCGCAGACGATATTGTCGTCATGGCAGAATCCATGGAGGACCTGGGCACCATGCTCAACGATCTCAGCAGGGTATCCCAACTAGTGGGTGGGTTACGAATGAACATGAACAAGACGAAAGTCATGTCAAATGCCCATGTCATTCCTGTACCGGTCCTAGTTGGCAATGCGATTCTCGAAATTGTCGATCTGTTTACCTTGGACAAACAGTCCAGCTAGGTAGATCCAATTTCGAGAAAGAGGTCAGCCGACGAATCCAACTCGGTTGGGCAGCGTTCGGGAAACTTAAGAAGATCTTCTCATCCAACATACCTCAGTGTTTGAAAACATAGGTCTATGACCAGTGTGTGTTTCCAGTGATGACTTACGGCACGGAAACGTGGTCCCTAAATGTAGGCCTCATAACCAGGCTCAAAGTCGCTCAGCGTGCTATGGAGCGGGCTATGCTCGGGATTTCTCTGCGAGATAGAATCCGAAATACGGAAATCCGCAGACGAACGGGTGTAACCGACATAGCACGAAGAATTAGCACGCTGAAGTGGCAATGGGCAGGCCACATCGCTCGAAGAACCGACAACCGCTGGGGAAGAAAGGTTCTAGAGTGGCGACCACGTACCGGACGACGCAGTGTGGGACGCCCCCCCACTAGGTGGACAGACGACCTAGTGAAGGTTGCTGGGCGTCGTTGGATACAGGCGGCACAGGACCGCACTCTGTGGCGTAAAATGAGGGAGGCCTACGTTCAGCAGTGGACGGCAATAGGCTGAAATGATGATGATGATGATGATATATATATTTAATTAATGACGTCAACGACATCTAAAGTTAAGGTACCACCTAAAACAGTCTATATAACTGATGTATTGTCATTAAACATCCCTAATAATTTCTGATTGATGATTGTGTAAAAACGAGGACTTGTTGGACCATGATCATGAACGCTGTAGTATTCAAAACGTCGAGAAATTAAAAATCAAATACAAATGCAATAGAATCCGTAAAAATAGTTTTATCTCATAAATAAATAGGCTTACCTAATGAGGATATTTAAAAAAATTACAACTTATATGATGGTGGCCTTTATATTTTAACTATACCTTATTTACAATACAACACTGAAGTTATTTTACAGTAATTAAAAATAAAATAAAAAATAAATAGATATAAATATAATATAATATAATATAATAATATATAATTAATATATAGCGTATATGAAGAGATTTATGAAAGTTGAGGAAGCGAGTGAAGTATGCAAGGATAGTGTTCTCTGGCACTCTGTTCTCTCTGCCTACCCTGCAAGGGATATGGCGTGTTGATATATATGTATGTATGTAAAAATAAATCATTTTTAAATTTATCCAAAATATATTTACTGCCATATATTTTTTATAATATCATATAATCATTACAATTAGTATGATGATCCCAGTTGGTGTTATGGATTCTTCAGGAGAGCGTTACTATCGGTGGACTTATGGGGTTTACGTGTCACGGTAAAATAAGAAAGTCATTGTCTTTTCAAACCTTTACCACGCCGGTAATATAATTGCAGTGAAAGTAGGAAGTTATCCGTATGGAGACGGAATAAGAATACAATTCAACACCCCTATCTTACCCGTGGGTGATCGTAACGACTGGGACTGGTGATTGTAAGAGACGACGGAATGTAAAACGCATATAACATCTATGCAAGAGAAGGAAAACTCGAAACAAAACTGTACCAACACGTCTGACCAGCGCGTTATAGTAGGTTAATTTCCCGCCCATTACGTAGGAGGCCCGAGCCCAACAGTGGGACATATATGAGCTGTAATGATGATGATGATGATGATGAAAGTATGAATATGTAGCTTAAAAATATTCCTATTTTTCTTTTTTGGGGTGGGCTACGGTCGGCGCATTCCTCGCACCACTCCGTCCAGAGCGACAGAGGGGCGTAAGCACACACACCCATAATCCATCCGTGATACCTCGCCTTCTTCGTTGGACCGACCACCAATTCCCCGGTCCAATCAAACGCGGCCTCAGCTAGGGTGGCATCAGGCGCAGGTAACCGTGCCTGAGCCACCTCTGTCGCTTGCGGCGGCTCTCGTCACCAAGCAGACGTTCCTCCGCCGCCTTCTTCCGCGAGACTACTGCCCCGCAGAAGGTTGCGACCGCATCCCAGTTCTTGACGCTGTCGAGCATCACCCTGGCGACGGTTGGCAGCGTCAAGTCGGCACCGATGACTGCGACGAGTTCACGGCGTTGCACTGCCCAAGCGGCACAAGCCTCGAGCGTATGCTGCGCCGCATCCTCGTCGCAATTACAGTGGTGGTAGGACGGTGTACTCTCCCTCCGGATGACCGTGTGCCGGTATTTGGTGAAGCACCCATGCCCCCTCAAAACCTGCACCAGTCGGAAGGAGAGCACCCCGTGCCGCCGTTCTAACCACTAAAATATTCCTACTTAAAGCACTATCAAATAGTTTTTGCTGTTTAGTAATTTAGAGTGCCGTTAGATGCAGGTGCAATAGTTACCCCCTATAGATCAAGCTTTTTCGTGGAGAATACAAACCGCGAACGTTGAAAGAACGTTAATTTTTTTATACGAATATATCGCTTAGTTCTAAGAAGAGAAGAAGTAATAAAGTAAAAATAATTATAAATATAAAGGGCGAGAAGTGAACATAAAATGGGTTATTACACGTTGTTAATACTGTGGTTAATTAACTTTCTAAATGATGTACTTGAATTTCTAACTGTGGTAACTTCTATTATAATTTACAAATGAATATTTATATCTAGACTGTAGGCTAAACATAATATTTACTTCAAAAACAGAAACTGAAAATAATTATTATCATCTTACTTTTCTTCTCCCTTTTTTTTTCTTCTCAACTCTTATACCAATTACTGAAATTTAGCATTTAATAGGCTTAATTATTTATAAAACTCCGATTACGAAGCGAAAAATTATGTCACAAGTGGGATGCAAACCCACACCTATTTGAAAGCCGTCCCAATCGTGCTGCCACTTGCACAACCGTGAACTATTGTAGGATATTCAAATCTCGCTTCGTGTTATATTTACATCTTTTAAGGAGACGTGCGTCATCTACTCGATAATCCCACTTGTGACATCATTTGTTGGTTCGTAATCGGGTTTTTATAAACTCTTATACGTTTTACAGCTGGGTTCGGGATTTTTTTCTCATGAGACAGTTTACTATACTACATTGGTAAGATGATTTCGCATTGGGTTTGATTTTGCCCTCGAACATAAAAACTTGATGCCGGTAGTCAGCCTAAATGACGAGAGAGGAGTGCTTATGGGGCTACACAGAGTCCCTTCCACCGTTCTGGTTTTTAAAGATTTTTATAGATTATCTTTAATCTATTTTCATATATAATGTTATATGAAGAGAATTATGAATGTTGAGGAAGCGAGTAAAGTATGCAAGGATAGACTTCTCTGGCACCTTGTTCTTTCTGCCTACCCTGCAAGGGATATGGCATGATGATATGTATGTATGTATGTTATATATAATGTTTTATATCCACGGTCATCAAAGGGATGATCACTATTATATTCTTAATCTGCTACTACAGGCAAAATTTTAATTACAATTATTTAAGGTCACAAAATTAAATGGAAGCAGCGATCCCCATCAGTTAGTTGGGCATCCTAAAAAGTGATACGCTCCGTTTTCCGCTTCATTCATCTTTGATTGTGACCTCAGCTATTGGTGCTCAAGTCACGTAGAAACCGAAAGATCGAAGTTAAACTTCACATTTTAAGGCTCTTCAACGAAATCGAAATGTATATTTTTCTTCAGAGTTTGTGTGCTTAGAACTTGTCGGGGTAAGGGATTGAATTTTGATCTTAACAGGGTTGAAGTAGGTATCAGTAATAATATTGGCTTAAAAGAATATAAATTCTTTATTATATTTAAAGCCAACATTATCCGTATATAGATATATATTTTGTAATGAATAGTATATAATCTTATGTATACGAGACTTAATAAAAGTAAGTAAATTTTATTTTACCATAATTATTGTAATGGAATCAATATTAATAATATAATTTATTAAAAAAAAAAGCAACGGAAAAGGAAAGGCATGCTGCCTTTCCTTTTCCGTTGCTTTTTTTTTTGAGGGGTGGGCTACGGTCGGCGCAATCCTCGCACCACTCCGTCCGGGGCGACAGAGGGGCGTAAGCACGCTTACCCATAACGCACCCGTGAACCTCGCCTTCGTCGTTGGACCGGCCACCGGAGCAGCGTGAACTCATCATCAGTGGCCGGCCCGACGGAATACCCCCTGAGGGGTGCCCTCTCCTGGAGCGACGTGCAGGGGAGGATGTCAGTCCTTTTTCGCGCGGTCAGCCTCTCGGCGGGTGACGGGCTAATGCCCCGTTCCAGTCAACCGCGGCATCAGGCGCAGGTAATCGCGCCTACACCGCCCCAGTCGCTGGCGGCGGCTCGCGTCGTCGAGGAGACGCTCCTCGCGCACGCGCTCCGCCGCCTCCTTCCGCGAGTCTACTGCCTGCCTGCCAGAAGGCTGCGACCGCGTCAGAGTGCCTGACGCTGTCGAGCATCGCCCGGGCGACATGTGTGTATGTGTGTGTGTGTGTGTGTGTATGTGTGTGTGTTTGGTGTGCGTGTGTTTGTGATGTAGTGTGCGTGCATGTATGTGTTTCTTTTTTTTTGTGTGTATTTGTAGTTACGCGAAATAAGTATTTAAAAGTGATTCAAGTTTGACGTAATCCATGTAATGCAATGTAGTACCATATAAAGTAATGCAAGTAAAAGTATTGGGTCTTATCTATACTTTCTATAGATATATTTTTTTTTTTTTTTTTTTTATTTAAAAGACACCTCCCTGCACTAAGGAAATAATCCTTGTATTGCGGTGGACTTTACAAACATGCAATTAACGCAGACAAATTACACCCAGACTCAGAACAACACTTTGTGGATCGCACAAAGTATTGTCCTGCGTGGGAATCGAACCACGGCACTGGCACGGAAGGTCGGTATCTTAACCACTACGCCATCTGTGCAGTCAGTATACAATGTATGTACATATATTATACATACATACATACACTTACGCCTATTTACGATTACATATACTTGTAATGTGTATGAAATCGCTGTGTGGTAGCGGCTATGAATACTACCAATCCTCACTTTGCTTGTGGATGTCGTAAAAGACGACTAAGAGCCTTATAACGACTTGGGCCAACTCCAGCTGATGCCGTTTGGTCAACAATTACATTCCCAAGGAGGGTTGACGTCTGGCAGGCGGCCGGTCATAAAACTATTGCCAATAACTTTTACAATATGTACTATGAATGAAGAGTACTTATTGTATCGACCCCAAGTAATTGGGATAAGAGTAGGAGAATGATGATGATGATGACCTCTCGTGAACAAATCGCCAATTTGGTCCAGAAAAGGTCTTCCCCTTGTATTCGTCCCATTCACGATTGCTTTATATGTTTGCTTCGTCAACCTCTGCCCACTCATTATTTCTTCCACTTCGTGTCCAACCCACCTCAGCATACCAGCGCTCTTTTATACCTAATATTAACCTAATTATACCTAATTTTATCTTTCAGACTTACATCACACACGTTACGAAGAGCTGTCAGCTCTACAGCATTTATTCTATTTTCATGTCTTCCCCGCCAAATCTAACTTTCACTGCCATACATGAGGGCAGGCACTAATACTTCCTATACTTATTATTATTATTTAGGATGTGTAAAGCCGACGGAAGGTCATGAGAAGAAAACAAAACTAAAAATGTAGTGTGTGCAGAAGTACTTTGAAATAACATTAGTATGAGTTTTTTTTTAATATAAAATTATAAGATCCAGTATTTTTATCGTAAATGCGCGCCCAGTACTTGATCATTATTTTGCTGCGATGTTATTTTTAAACTGCGATATTTCCTAAGATATTCATTGAAATCAAATAATGTAAAGAGCAATTTTGTTTTAAATTAAATACTTGTGATGAATAACTCATTTATTTGGATAAGGATTAATATTATGTTTATAAAAACACCTTCGAAAATATCACATTATTTTAAAACAAATTTGATTAGCATAAAAAAGGTTATAGTGAGCCAATCTTAAAAGATAGACATATGCTGTTGCGGACTTTTATTTAGAACTTTGAAAGGGGAACAATTATGTAGTACATAATTTTTGCGCAACTTTAACCGTTTACGCAGCGGAAGCTCTCAAAAGGAAACATAAACCCGATTTTTACACATTCATCATTGTTGCTCTGCTCCTATTGGTCGCAGCGTGATGTTATATAGCCTAAAGCCTTCCTCTGTAAATGGACTATCCAACAAAAAAAAAATTTTTCAAATCGGACCTGTAGTTCCTGAGATTAGCGCGCTTAAACAAACAAACAAACTCTTCCGCTTTATAATATTAGTATAGATTATAATATTAGTATAGATATGAACTAATGTATTGAGACAATAATTAATAGTGACGGATTAGGTATCTAATTTGTTACAATCTTTCACTTTACCATAGAAGACATATAAATCAGCTGAAAGGTCACCAAGAGAATGGGCAGGATCATTCTCTTGGGGAATTTATAACGTCAGCTGGTATTTTCCTCTCTTGGAGAAGCCTATGTCGAACAGTCAATGGTTCATAATTTATTATAGGTTAGACTGTTTAAATAATGGGATGATTTAAGTATTGTACTTTTGTATCGAAGTATAGTTTCGAATCCCAGGCGGGATGATTTTATGAGTGATCCATATGATTGCTCTGAATTGTAACCATTAACTGTATATCTATAAATTTCATGGCGTTGTGGTGACAAAGTAAGCATACAATGCACTACCATCTATCTTACCCATGGGTGAACGTAAAAGCTGACTATGGGATATAAAACGCATTATGAGATCTATGCAATAGAAGAAAAACTCAAAACAAAACCCTATACCAACACGTTTGACCAACGTGGTGTAGTAGTTCAATTTTCTTCTCATTATGAAGAACGCTCCAGGTCAACAGTGGAATATACAGGGTGGAAGGGGACCGCTCCCGAATACAAAGACAGGTAACCCTACTAGTCGTACTTGTAATGATTAGCTAGAAAAAAAAATCGATTTGGATGAAAAAAAAAATGTTTTTCACCACGCGAGGTCGTTAATCTCTTGAACATATATGATCGTGAGTTTTGAATAGATTGCGTCTTTTCTCATCTGAGTAAAGTTGCGTATTTTTATGGAATTATCGTTACATGGCACTGTCCTAATACGATGGAATGTGAAAAAAACTTAAATCTCGTTGTGAAAAAATTTTTATTTTTCATCCGAATCAATTTTCAAATTGTGGAAACGCATTTATACGCTATTCCCCGCCGGTGACAGGCAAGGGGGAGTGTGAGACTCGCCGGCCAGCTGCCTGACCGGAATACCCACTAAAACCACAGCTGCCCCTTCCGCGCTTTTATGGGGTGCCAGAGAGATCGTCTAGTGACATTCAATCCCCGGCACCCCAACGCTTGGCCATTGGCCCACGCCCTGTCGTCATTCAAGGCGGTGCCCTTATCAACGCCTCGTCCTCCCTGGCCGCCGGCAGCGGAAAGAATTTGTAGACGCAATTGCCTTGCGTCCCCGCTCCGCCACTTCTTTTGTAGATATGACCTCCTCGCAAAATGAGGCCATCGACGACCAGCACCCGTCGCTGTCGAGCATCTTCGAGATGATGGTCGACAGCGACAGGTACCCTCCAATGACCACCTACAGGACGTGGCGTTGAGGCCCCCAGGCGGGGCATACCTCCAGTGTGTGGCGCGCATCGTCCACTGGCGCGCCACACTCGTGGCAACCTAGGGCCTCTTCTCTCCCAATTCTGTGCAGGTACTTACCGAAGACCCCGTGTCCGATAAGCACCTATCCACTTCCACCCTGTATATGAGCTGAGATGATGATGATGATGATGAAAGTCCTTGGCGATACAGGGATAACCTTAGTACAAAGTGTTGTTTTTTGGCTGTAAAGGTGACGTGTTAAACCAATATTATATAAATGCTATTTCTTAGTCTCCGTATTGAGTAGCATATCAATTCTTAAACATAATTTGAAATTTTTCAAAGAGTTAAAAGAAATATATGTTAATTTTATTCCACATGTGGTGACAAGTTAAGATTATCTTGTGTTATAACTTCTTACTTTCCTCTGGGAATCTTTAAAAGGATCTGAGAGATCATCAAGAGATTATTCTGAGATATCATCAAAAGATTATTCTGAGAGATCATCAAGAGATTATTCTGAGAGATCATCAAGAGATTATTCTGAGAGATCATCAAGAGATTATTCTGAGAGATCATCAAGATGTTATTCCCTGTTTTTATAAGACAGGAAATAACTTTGTTATATGGAGTTAGCTTTAAGTAATTGCTATAAGTGTCACTCAAATATTATTTTTTTTTGTATAGAAGGGCTTTTGTTTTCTTTTTTAAATATTGTAAATAAAATGTTATATGTGGAGACTCAACAGTGTTATATGTGGAGGCTTTATATTGCTACAAAAGTCATCATAGTGATTTTTAGCTGTCAGTTTCCTTGAAAATAAATAAATAAATAAGAGTTAGCAGTACTCTTATGGGAAAGTACCTCCAATTGCGATCATCAATCTACCTGCTGAGTGTAGTGATTATGACGTAATCTCTTCTCAATGGGAGGCTTAAATATAATAGTGGTCTTCAATAGGCTGATGGATGAATCTATCATTTTATATGTGAAATAAAAACCAGTAAAAATAAGCGTTCATATTTTATGAATACAAAATGTCAATCTTGGTTGGCGTGTAGGTAACGGATTACCGCGAGAGCTTTCCAACAAAGCCTTTGTATACTGTTCGTGTGGTGTGGACATTTACACAGCTATGGAAAAATAATATACCTCTGTCACTGTATAATCTAAAGAATAATTGTCTTTTTGTATACAAAAAAAATAAATATTTGGACGTCGTATCTCAATTATCCGCATGGATAAATATGTTACAATATAATTCAACATATATATATATATATATATATATATATACATATATATATATATATATATATATATATATATATATATATATATATATATATATATACATATATATATATATATATATATATATATATATATACAAATAGAATACAAGCGTTGGTTTGAAATATAAACATCATCATCATTCTCCTAATCTTATCCCATTACTTGGGGTCGATACAACATGTACTCTTCTTTTGTAGTACATATTGTAAAAGTAATAATTTTAATTGACCAAACAGCATCAGATGGAGTCGGCCCTTTATTTATTTTTTTTCTTCGCAAGGTGGGTACCACGGTTGGTGGGACCATGTGGTCGCGCCCCGGCAAATTGGCCCGGTGCGACGGCACGCAACCCCATGGACCCACCCTGCAAACACCTCTCTTCGCCGTGCGAGCGGGCCACCGGTACCCGATCTTTGTCTTCGGTGGCGGGCCCGGCGGTATACCCTTGCGGGTTCCTCTTTTGTCAATGCCCCGACAGCCTTTGCCGTCGGGGCATCGCCCTCACGCGGTGGCCTCACGTCGAGTGACCGGACAATTTCCCGGTCCGATCACCCGAAGCTTTGGTTAGGGCGGCATCAGGCGCAGGTTTTCGCGCCTGCGCCGCGCCGGCCGCTGGCGCCGGCCCGGGTCGCGGGAATCCTCCCGGCCCCGCCTCCTTCTGCGAGATGACAGCCTCGCAGAAGGCGGCGACCGCTATCCAGTTCCTGACAAGACCTGCACCAACCGGAAGGAGAGCACTCCGTGCCGCCGCTCCATCCACTCCATCAGTACGGGCCGGAGGGCCTCGACGGTAACAATACCGTGTCTAGGCCTCTCCAGCCGCGTAGCCCAATGGGCGATGACTTCTCGGCGGGCGTCCTCGCGCCAGGTGGCTATCTCGTTGAACGATGGGGAGCCACCCTCTTCGCGCATTGAGGTAACCCGCCGGTAGAGGTCGGAGAGCGTCTCCGCCTCTAGGTCCCACGGGGGTGTCCCGGCCAATAGGCATGCCGCCTCGTTAGACACCGTGCGGTACCCGCGAATGGCTCTGACCGCCATGGCTCGCTGTGGCCTCCACAGCACCGCCCTGAGCTGGGCGTTCAGAGCCCTCGCCCACACGGGTGCGCCGTACATGGCCATTGAGCGGATCACCCCCGCATACAGCCGTCGGCCCTCGAAACTGGGTCCGCCCACGTTCGGCATGAGCCGAGAAAGGGCGGACGCTGCGCCGACTAGCCGGGGAGCTATTTGACGGAAATGCTCCCGGAACCACCATCGCCCGTCGAGCACCAGACCCAAGTACCTCATATGGGCCTGGATACTGATGTGGATGGAGTTGACGACTAACGAGGCGCCGATGGGCAGCCTCACACGGGGCCCATGGAATAAAAGGGCCTCCGTCTTGTTTAGGGCCACCCTGAGCCCCAGCGCCTCGATTCGCCTGACCATCTGCTCGGTGCCGAGAGTGGCCAGGCTCGCCGCCTCTTCGAATGTCCTGCCCCGGGCTGTGACGAGCGTGTCGTCAGCATAGCAAATAACGCTCAGCCCGGGGGGGAGACTCCCTCTCAACGCCCAGTCGTACCCGATGTCCCACAGAGCGCCTGCGCGCGAAGCTTATTCAGCGACGCGCGATACGGGCGACCCCAGGGGTCACGGTCGAGACCGTCCAGCATCTCCTGCCAACTTGCGTCCTTGGCGGACCGGATGGCCAGCCGAAAGGCGGTACGCGCACTGCGGTACGTCTCGTACAGCTGGCCCTCCCGCTCAACATCGCGGCGACGCCGCCGACTGCGGGTGTAGGACCTTCGGGCACTAATGCACGCCGCACGAAGGTCCGCCAGTCTTGGGGACCACCAGTAGACCCCCTGCCTCGGAGGTAGACGCCGCACCCTGGGCATGGCCGCATCGCAGACCTGCGTTAGCGCACTGCGGATACGGACAGCCTCAACGTCCACTCCGTCCGCTGGGGGTGGTGAGGACAGCCACGTGTTCACGATGGCCGCCTCCGCCAGTAGGTCCCTATCCAGCCGCCCCACAGCCCACCGCGGAAATGCGGGAGCCCGGTCCGCCCTGTGACCCCTGCTGGGGTCCCGGAGAGGGGAGACCTCCATCCGGATGTAACGGTGATCCGACAGGGTCTCCGCCTCCTCCAGGACACGCCAGTTCCTCACTCGTGGTGCGACAGCGGGGCTAGCGAACGACAAGTCCACTATCGACCCGCCCTGCCGCCGCACACACGCGTTCACCGAGCCCCTGTTCAGAACACAGAGGCCCAGTGAAGCCGCCCACTCGTTGACCGCCCGCCCGCGGTCGTCCGTCGTAGGGGACCCCCACGCCGTGGATTTGGCGTTGAAGTCCCCCAGAACCAGGACGAGGCCCGGTGCCAGTCGCCGTATCGAGGCCTCCAAGGTGGTGAGTGAGGCTTAAGTGGCTATATAATATGTTTAGTATAAGTTATTATTCAAATACAGATAATAATTGTTTTTTTTCTATCCTTACAATATAATTATTTTGTTACTTCTAGATTTTTTATTGCTTATGGTGGCAAACAAGCAAACAGCACACATGATGGTAAGTATTACTGCTGCCTATGGACCTATGCAATAGTATAGGTACAGCTATGACGCTGCCTACCAATGAAAAACCCAAACCCACCTAGAAAGTTGGGCTACCGGCTCTTTTGCTCATTTAACCCGGCGTCATTGAGGTTGGGTCAAAATGACCCAGTGTGCTTAAGAATGTTAATATTTTTTTACGTGCGCGCGCAACTTTGCCATTCTTCTCAGTAGCTGGAGTCAACGTTGTGTTCTAAACGTTTTCGAAAAGAAATCAGTCAAGGGGTGACCGCACTGGGAGCTCAACGCGTGTATTTGTCAAAAAGGTAAATATGACCCATCCTCACAATTATCGTAACAATTTCGTACCTTATTTTTGTATAATTTTTTATTACTGATTTTTGTTTTTTGGTGTTTATTTAAGTTTTTATTTTCTTATGTTCATATTTTTGATTTTATTCTTATATTACACCAGATCAACAACAATAAGCCAACAGAAAAAAAGACGTCATTTTTTGAAACGCTTAGGTCTTGCGCTCGTCAGTGATCATTTGAAAAATCGTCAAAATTTGAATCGCCTGCCACGAGAAATGCGTAAGGGAATCAGAGAGTTCTCTAGTGCATCACCTGAAGAGCCTCCTGCAAAAATACCCAATGCCCGCAAAAGATACCAAGTATGCCCTGTACAAAGGGATCGTAAAACCAAACACTCATGTCGAGGTTGTGACAAATATATTTGCCCTGAGCATATTATACCTTTCTGCAGTGATTGTGTAAATAATGAGGATTCTAATTAGATTTGTTAAACTTTTTTCTAAAGATATGTGCTATATGTGATTGAAAAAACTATATTTTAGAATAGTAACGTGATAAAACTCTAAGGGATCTCAATATTGTTAATTTTGCGAGAATTTAAGTAAATATCTAGATACTATGAATAAATACTTTGTGATTAATATTTTTTTCTTTTATTCCTAAGATCAGAGTGTAAATATGCATTATAATGATAAAAATTACAAATATATTAAAATAAACATGAAGATGTCATACTTTATATACATGGGTTATATTGACCCACCTCAACGTCCGTGTAACAATTTAGTACCACAATGACGCCGGGTTAACGAAGCACTACAGCACATTTCCATCATTCAGACAACGATTTTCTGCGAGAGTGTGGTACTACTCCGGATGGTGTAGACAGAAAACTGTCAATGTGGCCCTACAACTATGAAATTCCGTGTATTAGATGCTAAGTTTGGAAAAAAAGTCATAATTAGGTGTATAGATGAAGTTTTTCTAATTAAAACACGAAGAAAAGTTTTAACTGAAGTAGCATTTCTAAAGCAAAAGATTAACAACAAAAAGTTGAACAACAAAAGAGAACAATGTACCCTAAAACTAAATTAACGAGACTAATCACAGATTTAAAAGGTAAAGCTTGAATTAATTTCATTGTTTTGTCTCTCTGTCTCAACAAATACAGTTATCCTTTTTATCCTTTTTTTATTCCAAAAAGGACTACTATATTTAAATAAGTGTTAAGCTAAACAATAATATAATATTATCTATGTAATCTAAGGGGTTAATTTCGGATAGGGTAATGTGGAGTATTATAACCATATGCTGCCTGTATAATGTATGAGACCCTTTTGTTAGCAAACTCTTTGCAATTTGCCGGACACTGTTTAATACTACGGATACATATGGAGATTTCTTGATAGTAAATTTTAATAACACTTTTTATTTTATTTGGGATAACTAACATTATCATTCTTTCATTTCTTATTCTAGCTACTTGGGGCCGTTGCAATATGCACTCTTTCTGCGTCCTACATATTCCTAAAATTATAAGCTTTATAAAAACCGATTACGAACGAAAAATGGTTGTCACAAGTGAAATGTGAACCCAGACCTATTGGAAATCCGTCCAAATCGTGCTGCCACTTACACCATCGTGAACTATTGTAGGACATTCAATTCTCGCATCGTATTATATTTATGTCTTTAAGGAGACGTGTGCCATCTACCCGATAATGTTTGCACATTGTATAGGCTTAATACTTCAAACTTTGCAGTTAGAATAGTATTAAACGATGACACAATCCTGTTTTTCAATTTACTGAAATTTAGCATTTAATATGCTTAATTATTTAGATCATTTTTTGCACGTAATCGGTTTTTATAAATAATTAAGCACATTAAATGCTAAATTTCAGTAAATTATAAGCTTTGGTTTTCTACACGGCCGCTTGCCTGACGTCAATCCTCTTTCAGAATACAATTGTTTATCAGACGGCATCAAGTGAAGTTTGTTTAGGCCGATGGAAAGCTATTTTACGCCTTTTATGACATCCACGGGCAAAGTAAGGGTTGATAATATTTGTGGCCGCTACCACATGGTACTTAATTTAATATTACTTTTTTTATCCCTTTACCACTACACTTTCTACCCTTTACCAATACGTCTGACCAGCGTGGTATAGTAGGTCAATTTCTCTTCCACTATGGAGGAGGCTCGAGCCCAACAGTGGGACATATATGAGCTGAGATGATGTATATACAATTAAACGTGTTATTATCCACTCCTAGCATTCTTGGATGAGATTAAAATATTTATAGTAATTATACATATACCCATAATACCCTTTTACAGATATCTATCTGTAAAAGAAATATAAAAAAATACTTATGGATTGAAAAAGGGTGACGTCCGGCTTTTGGTACTTAATGACTACGCTAAGCCGGACTGCGATGAAACTTTGTACAGTTATTATTGCGGCCTAAGCGATGGTTTCTGTCAAAAATAATCGTCTCTAGGAAATGAAATGGGATGACAAATGTTAGTATGAAAATCCTTTAAAACTTAATATTTAGTTTTGAAATAAAAAATACTTTTACGGATTCTATCGCGTTTATATTTGATTTATAATTTCCACAATAATAATTATCATAAATTAAATACCTTAATAATAACAAATCATAAACAACATAAATTTTATATATATAATCATTCTCTTTTTGTACTGGCAATGAATTTGTATTCATTTTGTATAAAAATGTGGGTCAAAGTTTAATATCTTATAGGTTAGATATAAATAAATTTCTGTAATAACAATGACATATTGGATGTAAGACACCTCAGTCCTCCCGTGACCATGATCACTGTAAAGTGTTCGAAACGTTGGGAAATTATAAATCAAATATAAACGCGATAGAATCCGTAAAAGTAGTTTTATTTCAAATGTGTAATACTCGCGTAAACATTAGAAGTCATTAATATTTAGTGCTAAAAGCTGCGTTGGTTGGTTATTTATAAATTAAGTACTTATTAAACTAACAGTATTGGTCGACGAATTAAAACTACAATATCTACGTCATACTACGTTCATCATTATCATCACCATCTCAGCTCATATATGTCACATTGATGGACTCGTGTCTCCTCCATAATTGGAGGGAAATTGACCTACTGTACCACGCTTGTCAGACGTATTGGTATAAGATTTTGTTTCGAGTTTTCCTCTTCTTGCATTAATGTTATATGCGTTTTATATCCCTTAGTCGTCTCTTATGATCACTCACGGGTAAGAAAAGGGGTGGTGAATTATATTCTTAAGTATAATAAACACTTATATTACTCGAAGTTGCTTGGATTGGTTTGAGAATTTCTTTTTTAGTTAGAAATTATATACTTTCTAAGTGATTCTGAGGTCATCAAATCAAGATTTGATGATGAAATCTTGGTAAAGTTGTGGGTTTCGTTCAAATTTTATATACATACTTGATGCGATTTGGACATGGTTTCCATAATGTGTCAATTACTCTAACCTTCGTATCTATTTTGTATAATGCAATATAATCACTAAAAAGCTAAATATATATTATTTTTAACTAAAAACATAACCGCCTTCAAAATAACGTGTAATTATAATGTAAAAAAATAATACAAATTTAAGAAACTTAAGGCATTTTAGTACCTCGGTATTTTTGAAAGTTTTCTTTTTTAATTAATAATTAGTTATACCAAATGAAAAAAAAATCCCTGGGGTGACGGAGTAAGAATACAATTCACCACCCCCTATTTTACCTGTGGGTGATTGTAAAAGACGACTAAGAGATATAAAACGCATATAACATATATGCAAGAGAAAGAAAACTCGAAACAAAACTCTATACCAACACGTCTGACCAGCGTGGTCTAGTAGGTTAACTTCCCTCCCATTACGGAGATATGGGCTAAAATGATGAAAAAAAAAACAATATGGAAGACAATACAAATAACAACAAATTATGCTTTATTTAATTAAATATTAATTATGATAGTAATGATTATTATTACACATATTATTCCCTTATTTAATTATGCCTTATTTCTTAAATAACACTTTTTCAAATATTCTACGCGTTTTGGTTTCATCTTTTCGGGACATTTAAAGCATCACTCACCTTTTAAATCCAAACATGAGCTAAGAAGAACAAGCGAAACGATAGTCATAAGCTAGTCTTATACTTTACTATAGTATCTCATAGTGATATTGTACTTCGTAGTTTAATACAATTCTGGTCCCTCTTGTAAACACATCAACTACACACTCTCGACTAACTAGAGAATCATGTTTGTGATACGAGATCGTAGTCAAGATACATGCTACCAGCCGGCTGCTACTCTAAAATCCTTTATTGTTACTACATAGTTTGCCTTAATTTAACTTCATAGACCATTTCACCCTCATAAAGGCATAAGTTAGGAATACGGGTAGGACAATAAGGGTGTTTTCACACTTAACTTTTGTTACGAATTAATTTAGATGAGGATTTCTTGTTCCAAGTTTCAGTATTAATGTTCGGGTATTCTAATGTTGTTTGAAATAAAATTAAGCGTTTCTTACTTTCTTTATGCTCGATTCGTGTAATCAGAAATGTTGGACGGAGCTTTTTGGTTTATGCAATTTCATAATTGAAACAGTTTTGTGTCGGGAAGGAATCAGTAAAATATGTTAATGTATTTAAAAAGTTCACTTGTAGAACCATTCGGTTTAATTTAAATACAGCGTTACATTAAACTTAATAAGATATTGTATTCTCATTAATTTGTATTGCTTTGATCAAATAATATATTTTAGTGCTGAGATTATCGTGAATTTGACGAACTTAAGACAAATGTATTTAACGCCAATATTCACGCGTTAGAGTCGTTGTAGACCCCATTTCGAGCATATCCGATGCTCATCATCAGGACGAGTGCGCAGCCGCGTCTGTTTTAATATATTTACCATACACAATGGTCACGCCTTCATCTCCGAATATATGTTTGATTGCATAGATGGTGGAGATATCTAACTATGGGAGTTACAGTATTAATACCAGTGAAATCAATCCCCAAACAAAATAATTTTTAATGCGAATCGCAAATAGTTGTTCTGATCTTGATGTAAACAGTGTCCATTAATTATACGTTTGTGAAGTGTCTCGCATCATAAAGACATAAGTTCTCCAACGAATTTCTCCTAAGAAAAAGAATTATTTCTTAATGACTCTATTCGTTTAAGAATGAATACAAATTTAGCAGTTCCATTTATAGACTCAGATAATAAAAATCGACTCTATTACAATAAACATACTGATTGAAAAAAATTGAGAATTATCTGAAAAGTCCTTTTCGAATTCAAAAAAATTGCGTAAAGTTTTAAAAAATTCCTTTTTGTCCTACTTTTGATCCAATGAAGCAGTTATACGAAGGATAGAATGCAGTGTAGTGCTATAACTAATTTTTACGACCTACTGTCTGATATTAACCCTTCTTGAGAATGTAATTGCTGACAAGATTGCACTTGGTGAAGATAGTTCAGTCAGTAATGGGCTTTTATGGCACCCGCGACTCAGTCTTCGGGTTTGTAATATTTAAACTGTTACGATATTGTAAGGACTATATAGATAGAATATTTCTTGTTGGAATGATGGACACTTGATTAAAAAGCGATTTCTGTATAAATGAATTTTATTTTTCTAGGTATATACTTAAAAAGCATCTTTTATTTCTACATTTTGAGCGCATTCCAGAGCGAAGAACTGGCGAAAAGACAGATAATAAGTTTATTGGTTTAAGTCGATACTTGTTTCCAAATACGCTAACAGATAGCGCTATATTTAAAATTATACAGTTTAAAATTATAACTTTTATTAACACAAATTTAAACATTTATATTAAAAAATGAATTTTCTATATATTACTTAAAAGATAAACATAGAAGAAGAACAAATTTAAAAGTATTTTTTTGTTTATGACTTTATTGAATATTGGATCTCCTTCAGACTATCTCAGGATGAATATTATTGAAAAGAGGTCTTATTTATTAATTATCTTATTGGAAATTCGCTGCTTTTTATGTATTGATGGAGTAAAAATACAATAATTACTATTATAGCCTATTTCCTGCTGTTAATTCTCGTGTATATCGTAAAAAATATAAGCAATTCCAAAGAATTAAAGTCATGGTTTATTGCTGTTCTATCGTGATGAGTATTCAATAAAGTGACGTGTATCCGGTTAAAGCAAACATTTAAACATAATAGTATATATGTTTTAACAAAACTAATAATGTAAAAAACCAAGCACAAGGGGCAGGTGGGGGGCATAGTCCGGAGCGTGCTCGTTCGCGACCCCTGCCAGTCTAATTAGACTGCTAATCCGGCTCGAAATGCGTACCGCAATGCGGGTTAGGGCGTCCCCCGGAGGCGACGCGTACCGACCCGCCCCCGTCGGTACGAACATCGGCAGTTGCGGCGATGGGGGCCGCCACCCATCACGCCTTGCCCAGTTAGGCGAGTCGAGGAGAACGGAGTGCCGGGTGGGCACGTGGAATGTAAGAGGTTGTGTGGAAGGTAAGTTGCACGAGCTGATATCCGTCATGGCGGACAAACAGCTAGACGTGCTCTGTGTAACAGAGACCAAGCGAAGGGGCAGCGACGCCTGCGATCTTCCTGGTGGCGGGATGGCTCTGTGGTCTGGTGTACCACAGAGCGATCGAGCCAGCATGGGGGTAGGAGTGCTGTTGTCCTCTCGCTTGGCCTCAGGTGTGAAGGATTACGGAATGTATGATCCCAGACTTCTCTGGGTCCGTATAAAACTAGGTGTCACCAAGGTATTCATGGTTGTAGCATATGCTCCCGTAGGATCCTCGGTGGCATCAGACCTAGAGAAGTTTTGGGACAATGTTAGGGAAGTTCTGGATATGGCAGAAACCAGTGAACGCGTGATTGTATGCGGAGATTTGAACGGATGGGTGGGGACCAAGCGTCCCGACTATGAGGACGTACTTGGTCCATTTGGTGATAAGAGAGTGAACGACGCAGGTAGGCTCATAGCGGATGTATGCATGGAGAAAAACCTTATTGTGTCAAACACATTTTTCCAACATAAGGACATCCATATGTATACATGGAGAAGGAATGAACAGAAAAGCATAATAGATTTAATTTTGGTAGACAGTCGCCTCCGAAGCAAAATATTGGACGCAAGAGCCTACAGGGGCCCCACAGTCGACACGGACCACTATCTCGTTATTGCGAGATTTAGTGGTCTGTTCAGAAAGTGGAGGCACTGGCGAGAGCGTGTCCACTTCGGAGGGCTTGAAAGAATAAAGGTTGAAAGGTTGCAAGAAGAGTGTGTAAGAGAAAAGTATGCAGAGGGTGTCCGAGAACGGCTGACGATGGCAAGCCAGCCGCAATCGGACATTGAAGAATGCTGGAGAGTATTGAAAGAGAGTATGGTAGATACAGCGAAAGAAGTATGTGGAAGTTCAAAGAAGCATAGAAAAACAAATGGTGATGCATGGTGGGATGCGGAAGTGGCAGCTTCCGTAGAGCAAAAGAAGAAAGCGTGGCTGGACTATGTCTCTTCTTTGAATCTGAATGACAGTATGACTGAACAGAAGAAAGAAATATATCGGCAATGTAAGAATGACACCAAGGCCTTAGTGAAAGAGAAACGTGATAGAGCAAGTATGAGTGCAGAAGATAGGCTGACTAAAAACTTCGAGGGTAACACCAAACTCTTTTGGAGGGAGGTGAAGAAGTCTCGGGGTGGTTGGTCAGCCTTCAGAATGAATAAAATAAGGTCTAAAGGTGGAGACATTCTTACACAAACACAAGACGTGTTAAGCCGATGGAGTGAATATTTTGGCGATATGTATGCGGATGCTACGGTTGGCGCCGGTGTTGGATGTGGTTTAGTAGATCAACATTCGACAACGGCGTCCTCCGATGGCATCAGTATGGATGAAGTTGAATGGGCGATAAGAAGTTTGAAAAATGGTAAGGCAGCGGGCATTGATATGGTGTCTGCCGAGATGATCAAGCTTGGTGGCTCTTGTGTCTGGGAGGCGTTCCTGTTGCTCCTCAATTTATGTTGGAGCTCGGGAATGGTTCCCAGGGACTGGAATAGCGCAGTCATCGTGCCTTTGTTTAAAAACAAGGGTTCACGTTATGACTGCGCAAATTACAGAGCCATAAGCTTGACCAGTTTGGCAGCAAAAGTGTATGGAAAAATTATTGAAAGGAGAATGAGGATGGTGTCCGATGGTTTACTGTGTGAGACACAAGGAGGTTTCAGGAGTGGAAGGGGATGCATGGATCAAGTGTTCTCTCTGCGCAACATTGTGGAGAAGCATCTGGCTCTAGGTCAGAGGGTTTTCTGCAGTTTTGTGGATCTGGAGAGAGCATTTGACACGGTTGTACGAAAGGAACTTTGGGACATTTTACCGGAGTATGGTATTAACGGTAAACTGCTACAGGCTGTGCAGTCCAGTTACATGGGCTGTAGAGCCTGTGTGCGGCTGGATGATGGAATGTCGCCTTGGTTTGACGTCAATATCGGCGTTAAG
This sequence comes from Lymantria monacha, assembly GCA_905163515.2. Taxonomy (NCBI): domain Eukaryota; kingdom Metazoa; phylum Arthropoda; class Insecta; order Lepidoptera; family Erebidae; genus Lymantria; species Lymantria monacha. The sequence continues at coordinate 23,857,026 of LR991091.1, forward strand.
CAGGGGTGCGTTCTGTCAGCCAGGCTGTTTATCATATATCTGGATAAATGTCTCCAAAGGTTGAACGATATGAATGTGGGAGTCCAGATGGGCGACTCAGTGGTCACTGCTCTGCTTTATGCAGATGATGCAGTCCTGCTGGCACAGTCAGCGATTGACCTGCAGACCCTAGTCGACACAATGACAGAAGATTGTAAGAAAAGGGGTCTACGCGTGAATGTGAGCAAAACCAAAATAATGGTCTTTGAAAGAGATAAAACCAGAACAGATGTAAGAGTAACAATAGGTAATGATGTACTAGAGCAAGTGGATGAATTTGTATATCTTGGATGTGGATTTAGCCGAGATGGAAGGTACACCACTGATATAGAGCGAAGAGTGAATGCGGGAAATAGAGTGAACGGAGCGTTGGGGCAACTTCTCGGCAGCCACCACCTCAGCCAGAAGGCACGTGTAGCAATACATAACGCAGTGCTTGTCCCAACATTACTGTATGGAAGCGAGAGTTGGGTATGCAGAAAAGAGTATGATAGTAAAATTAATGCGGTCGAAATGCGATCTCTGCGGAAAATCTGTGGAGTTAGGCTGACCGACCGCATTCGTAACGACGACGTAAGAGAGCGAGTAGGTATGAAAGAGAGTATTGGTGTAAAGATGCGAAAGGGAATGCTCCGATGGTTCGGACATGTGGAAAGAATGCCGAACGAACGCCTGGTTAAGAAGATATACAATGCGAAAGTGGAAGGATGTAGGTACCGAGGGAGACCGAGACTAACCTACCTAGACCAGATCGGTCATGTACTGAAGGAAGGTGGAGTCAAGAGTCTCCGAAACCGGCGAGCGTGTATGAAGAGAATTATGAATGTTGAGGAAGCGAGTGAAGTATGCAGAGATAGAGTTCTCTGGCACTCTGTTCTCTCTGCCTACCCTGCAAGGGATATGGCGTGATGATATGTATGTATGTACCAAGCACAAATCCTATTAGAACCATTTTCGACTTCTTCGCGGACGAAGTCGCGGGCAAACGCTAGTAATAAGATAATTGTTTTAGCGAACGTATGTACAAGCCGATCAGTCATTTATCCTTCTACTTCTTTGTTCGAAATGACAATTTAAACTTGCTTATAAAGTTAGTAATGGTATAGAAATGAAATAAAAAACTTCACGTTAATAGCCGAGACGATAAATACATTTTGAGTTTATTTAACACTCAAAATTTATTTATTTAAGCTATATATATATGTTAAATTATAATTTGTATATAATTAAATATTAATGATATACAAAATGACTACACTGAAGTAATTAATTCTCAAATTTACTGAGATTAAAAGCGGCGAAATAATATTACGAGGACCCGTGAAACACATTAATCCTTGAAAGAGGTAATCATAGTTAAATTATGTTACAATGTAATATATGTATATTACTAGCTTTCGCCCGTGACGTCGTCCACGCAGAAGTCATCTCTGACAGAGTTAAACAGAAAAAGCAATGCAAGGTGTTGAAAGTTTGTCGCTAGGACGATGATTAATAGTGTCAGAAACTATGGGATGCGATCGCCGCCTTCTGCGAGTTAGTTGTCTAACGGAATTAGGCAATAGGGTGGGTCCGGGAAAAAATACTCTACGTTGACACGCTCTATCGTCGGTGCTTTGGGCGGTGCAAGCGTGTGTACCTGAATTAAGGTTCACTGCATGAGAGCTTCGACTCGAGATAATACCGCCCGCATAACGTAGATGTACGTGTACGGCGCGCTATGGGGTAACGCGTCACCTCGAACGGATTGGGTGCGGTGTGTCTATATACCATAGCCGGTCACTAAAGAAAAAGGTTGTTCAAAGTTCTATTCATTCTACAAATTATATTGCCTTTAATATACCTACTATTTACGGTATGACCATGGGATAAAAGTAACTATCGCCACCCTTTATTTGACTGTTTTGTTTCACCAGTAGAGTTGCGACCTCGTTAGATATGATTTACTATTTGAGTTATAGAGTGAACATTTTTGAAGCTAAACTTAACCTGTATCTTAAACCCTTAGGCAAGAACCTATTGCCGTCTACTATGTGTATCGTGTGCGCTCTAACGCCGGCACTCTGGTCGCCACGACGGCACTGGTGCAAGGTTGATGGAGAGGGAGAGAGAAACACGTGTTTATTTATTTTTACCCGACTGCAAAGGAGTGGTATTGTGTTTAACAGTCTATGTATGTATGTATGTATGTTTGTATGTTCCTTTGAAGCACTATATATATCAAACGCCTAGGCCGATTTTTATGATTCGCACGTCAATCGATTCCTCTTAATCCGGCGAGTGTCACTAAAGATATGACGTTATTGAAAATTTAATATGAAGACTACTGGACGCCATATTGTGAAAATAAAAAAACATAAAGTCAACAAATTATAGCGAGTGGGGTATCGTTAAATAGGTATTTAAAAATCATTTTTAGTTTTCTCTCAACATTTTTCGATTTGACTGGCCGTTTACGAACTATATCGATTTAAAGTTTCGTAACAACCTTTCTCACATATACGTTTTTTAGACAGTAAAAATTTACGATGAAAAGACGAAAAATTCATATAACTGGATGTGGATGGACATATACTGAAGTATCTAGTAGGTATATTGTCCAATATACCATAGGTAGTCCTACCTAAAGTATCTAATGGCTGACGCGGTCGCCCATCTCCAATTTCTAACGATTTAGTACTCAACTTCAGTCGAAAAACTATATATAGTTAGGTGCTTACCTACTTATTAATAAATAAGATAACTATAGCTACCTAGGTATTTATAACTAAAAAGTATAAAATAAAAAAAATAATTAAAAAAATCAAAAAACCCGACTGCGTAAAAAGTCACTAAAACTACGTACATAATAAAAAAACTGAAAAGAAAAAAACAAGCACTTAGTTGTCGGGTGGTCTAGAATTCCATAATATATTATTGAATAAATACTATTGCAGAAAATGAAATATATTTTAATAATAGAACATGACAACTGAACAGTGGGGATCCATTGAAAAATTAGATTTGCTGTCGAATAAAGGAAAGTGCTTGTTTTTTTCTTTTCAGTTTTTTTATTATGTACGTAGTTTTGGTGACTTTGTACGCAGTCGGGTTTTTTGATTTTTTTAATTATTTTTTACCGAAGAATATTTGTACGTAATTTGAAAAGAATCGATAAGGAAATTTGCTTCCCATACACACTTTGCCACTTTGTTATACCTCTTTAGGGGCGGAATTCATAAAATTCTTTCATATTGAATCTCTATGTCATAAAAAGAAACGTGCGTCAAAATTGAATGTTTCTAGTTTTAATAGTTTCGGTTTGGCGGTAATGAGTCGTTCAACCCGCTTCACAGGCCTAATTTACACAACCAGAGGGTAAAAACTGACAAATGCTGGATATTACCCTAGAATATTTGATTCGACTCGTAATTTGAAAAGAATCAATAAAGATATTTTTCTCCCCATACAGACTTGGCCACTCTGTTTCACCTCCTTAGGGGTGTAATTTCGTAAAATCCTTTTTTAGTAAATCCCTACGTCATAGAAAGAAACCTCTGTCAAAATTTCAAATTGCTAGCTTCAATAATATCAACTTGGCGCTAATGACTTAATGAGTCGTCCAAGCCACTTCGCAGGCCTAATTTACACCCCCAGAGGGTAAATATTAACAAATGCTGAAACATGTGTTTATTTATTTTTACTGAAGATAATTTGTACGTAATTTGAAAAGAATCGATAAAGATTTTTTTCTCCGAACAATTTTTAAATTGACATAACTTTTTTATTTATAAACCCATTGACACGAAATAAAGCCTAAATGTTAAGTGAAGCTTATCACAATATATTAGCGAAAACCACGTCTAAATCGGATAAGCCGTTTCTGAGATTAGTGTGCACAAACACACAGACAAACAGACAAACCGACAAACAGACAAACAGATAAACAGACAAAAATTTTAACAATCATTGTTTTGGGTTCTATTTGTGTTGATAAAGGTCCCAGTAATATTTTTTCTCATATATCTTCCATGTACAGACAGCGATCCGTTACATTTTTATTATATGTATAGATTTCAATGTAATTCCGTGTGATGATGGAGTAAGAATACAATTTACCACCCCCTATTATACTCGTGGGTGATCGTAAAAGACTACTAAGGGATATAAAACGCATATAACATCTATACGAGAGAAGGAAACCTCGAAACAAAATCCTATACCAACACGTCTGACCAGCATGGTATAGTAGGTCAATTTCCCTCCCATTATGGAGGAGGCTCGAGCCCAACAGTGGGACTTATATGAGCTGAGATGATGATGAAAAAAGTTCGTGGCAGTATGACGCGGCGGACAGTGTAATATTTTGTAATATAGTTCACAAGTTTAACACCGTGAATTTGATATCCATTCAGATCTAATAAATGGACTTTGTTGTTGAAAATTATAAGCTTCTACAGGTGTCATAAAAATAGATGACGGAGTTAAAATATTTTAGGACGAACTAAATGTAGATAAAAATATTTTATTTTTCTTAACATAAATTGCTTACGGCATATCGATATTTGGAAATGACAACTTTTATATTCCCTACTCATATCATAAATGAGAAAGATTAAATATTTGTTTCATATAAAAATATTATATGGATATGGATGAAATTTGTTGATCTAAAATTATTTTTGATTATTTTTATGATATGAATAAACTTCAGTAAATGGTGTAAAATACCTTTTACTGGTTTTTAATTTTGTTTTTAGCATATCACCATTCAAACTTTCATCGTTCATGGTTACGGACAATGGTGTTAAGCTGAACGATCGACAGCTATGGTTACTTACCTTATTACCCGACTGCAAAGGAGTGGTATTGTGTTTAACAGTCTATGTATGTATGTATGTTCTTTGAAGCACTATATATACCAAACGCCTGGGCCGATTTTTATGATTCGCACGTCAATCCATTCCTCTTAATCCGGGGAGTGTCACTAAAGATATGACGTTATTGAAAATTCAATATGGCGACTACTGGACGCCATATTGTGAAAATTAAAAAAATTAAAGTCAACAAACTATATCGAGTGGGGTATCGTTAAATAGGTATTTAAAAATCATTTTTAGTTTTCTCTCAACATTTTTCGATTTGACTGGCCGTTTAGGATCTATATCGATTTAAAGTTTCGTAACAACCTTTCTCACATATAGGTTTTTTAAACAGTAGAAATTTACGATGAAAAGACGAAAAATTCATATAACTGGATGTGGATGGACATATACTGAAGTATCTAGTAGGTATATTGTGCAATATACCATAGGTAGTCCAACCTAAAGTATCTAATATCTGACGCGGTCGCCCATCTCCAATTTCTAACGATTTAGTACTCAACTTCAGTCGAAAAACTATATATAGTTAGGTACTTACCTACTTATTAATAAATAAGATAACTATAGCTACCTAGGTATTTATAATTAAAAAGAGTAAAATAAAAAAAAATGATTAAAAAAATCAAAAACCCGACTGCGTAAAAAGTCACCAAAACTACGTACATAATAAAAAAACTTTATTCGACAGCAAATCTATTTTTTCAATGGATCCCGACTGTTCAGTTGTCATGTTCTATTATTAAAATATATTTCATTTTCTGCAATAGTATTTATTCAATAATATATTATGGAATTCTAGACCACCGGACATCTAAATGCTTGTTTTTTCTTTTCAGTTTTTTTATTATGTACGTAGTTTTGGTGACTTTTTAGGCAGTCGGGTTTTTTGATTTTTTTAATTTGATAATTAATTTGTTCCTATTTGTCGTAGTGTATGACTATGATTATTCTCTATAAATCATCATTCATCATTCTCCTACTCTTATCCCAATTATTTGGGGTCGATACAATATGTACTTTTCTTTCATAGTACATATTATAAAAGTTATTGGCAATAGCTTTCTGACCGGCCGCCTGCAAGACGTCAATCGTCCTTGGGAATGTAATTGTTGTAGTTTCTGACGCTGTTAATCATCGTCCTAGCGATAAACCTTCAAGACCTTGCATTGCTTTTTCTATTTAACTCTGTCAGAGATGACTTCTGCGTGGACGAAGTCGCGGGCAAAAGTTAGTATTAAATATATTTGTTATTTTTAAAGAAACCCCTGCACTAAAAAAATAATTCTTGTATTGCGGAGCATTTTTCAAACATGCAATTAAAGGAGAGAATATCCACCTAGAATCAGAAAAACAGACTGTGGATCGCACAAAGAATTATCATCAAAATCAAACCACGGCACTGACACGTAACATATCTTAACCACTCTGGGCCATCTGTGCAGTCGCATATTAGTAAATATTTAACACTATATAGAAAGAAAGAAAGAAGAAGAAAGAAAAAACATTTATTACGATTTCCAAAACTTAGAAGTAAACAAACTAAACAAAAGCTAAAATCACATATACGTACGATACCGCAAAAGGTCTTACCTCAACATAAGCTGCGTCACAAATGTGCTACAGCGCTGATTTTCAGGTGAAACCTTCAGGGAGTGAGTACGGTTCGTTACAACATGCAAAACACACATATATACACACACATACATAAACATACACACACATATGATTACCCACACATACACGCATACACACATGCACAATTCACCTATAACTATATAATTATATACTCCCATAACTATATAGATATAGGGTTCTTATATAATACTATATATGTATATATCTGCAAGTTTGTAAACATACAATAATCGATAGTATTAGATGTATGTATACATAACACTTGAACATTGTTTGAGAGCTTCGAATGCTAACTTAATGTATTGAGTTTCGATACATTCTACGTAGCGATATACATTTAATCCATCATTGATATATGTACTTGTGTAGTATAACTTATATTAAGTACAGTTATAAACTTTTTATTTATCTCCATGTGGTAAGAGGTAAAAATATATTACTATTAAAAATATATTAGATAAGACAGTTATCTTACACGTGGGTGATCGTAAGAGAGACTAAGCCAAATAATACGTATATAACATAGATGTTATGCCTAGAGGCAATAGAGGAAAAACTAAAAAAAAAACGCCTAAACAGTTTGGTATAGTAGGTCAATTTCTGTCCCATTATAGAGGAGGCTCCATAGTCCAACAATGGGTCAAAATTTTGATCCTCGACTCAGAATTTTTATACCAAAGTAGGGGATTTCAAAGATTTTGACCACTGCTTAAGTAACAAAATATTGAATGAACGTTAAATTGATGTTAAATAAAATAAAGCTGCTTTGTCTTGCAAATGCAAATAATTTCATACGGTTTCAAAAAGTGACCTCCAGAATTCTAGTCGTTTCATTAAACAAAGGATAGTTGACAAACTTTGAAGTTTGAAATAAAATACTGTGGCTGATAATAAGCGATTCTAATTTTCCATAACAACTAATTAAAAACCTATTTTCAAAGAATGTCAATGAAAGTATTATAATATTTACCAAATTGAGTAGAATTAAGTATATTTTGATAACACTATCATATATTTTATGATAATAATTAAGTATTTTCGATTTGATCTCTTAAACTTATACTAGAACTTTTTTAGCCTAAAATTTTTAAATAAAAATAATACTCCGCACAAAAAATGGTAATCATATATTTCAAGGACATAAATTACACTCGAACTAGTATTAGTTCTCGGACTAGGATTATTCTCAGCGTATACTCAGAATAATCCTCTGCTGGTCACAGAATTGACCTGCCTGGGGATGAAACCAACGCTACTCAGCAAACGAGAGGAGAGGTGTGCAATGATAATAATTTCGTTAAAATTTCAAAAATATAATTAACTCAGGTTATATACATCCGATTGACGATGAATTTCAAGATTTGGAAGAATCTTTACATACACAGTGATACTGGTGCTAATAAAAAAAAAGTACTGTTCTTGAATGATAAAAACTTGAATTATAAAACCTTAATTCAAGTTAAGCGGCGGCCCTAGTTAGTACCTAAATAATAATCCATCCATAAATAGCTTTATAGAAAATTTTGTTCTTAGTTTAATCTGAAAGACAAAGTTTAACAATGCGGGCTTTACAATGAGGATGTGTTCATAACTTTTACTCCAAACATAATCGGATAGAGAATTTTCGTTTCGTAGGTTTGGATATTTATGTATAAAACACTGTTTAAGGAATAATCAGGCAAGCAGGGCTTGCCTAAGCAACACGTACCATTCAATGCGATTGAGTTTCTAGCGTAGCGATTGTGGTTTCAGGCCACTAATTTGTCGTTTAACTGTTTTCGCCATCGTACATTTCTCTATATTTTTATTAATTTTGCGTATATTAACAAGTTTGCTCTGTTTAAAGGTAATTACTAGACCGTATATCTAATTGTATGTATATATTAACACTGTCTTTTCATTCATCATCAGCATCTCAGCCTATCGCTGTCCACTGCTAGATGTAGGTTTCCCTCATGTTACGCCACATAGTGCCGTCTTGTGCCACTTGCATCCATCGACACCCAGCAAACTTCAACAGGTCGTCTGTGCACCTAGATGGCGTCCTACACTGCGTTGTCCGGTACATGGTCGCCACTCGAGAACTTTTCTTCCTCAGCGGTTGTCGGTTCGTCGTGTGATGTGGCCTGCCCATTGCCACTTCAGTGTGCTAATTCTTCGTTATATGTCGGTTAGAGCCATTCTTCTGCGGATTTTCGTATTTCAAATTTTATCTCCCAAAAAAATCCCGAGCATAGCCCTCTCCATAGCACGCTGAGCGACTTTGAGCTTAGTTATGAGTCCCACATTTAGGGACCACATTTCTGTGCCGTAAGTCATCACTGGTAACACACACTGTTCGTAGACCTGTGTTTTCAGACACTGAGGTATGTTGGACGAAGAAGAGGTGGCGAGCCTAGCCACTCTCGGCACCAAGGAGATGGTCAGGCGAATCGAGGCGCTGAGGCTCAGGGTGGCCCTAAATAAGACGGAGGCCCTTCTATTCCATGGGCGCCGCGTAAGGCTGCCTATCGGTGCCTCGTTAGTCGTCAACTTCATCTAGATCAGTATCCAGGCCCATATGAAGTATTTGGGCCTTTTTTTTTTTTTTTTTTTTTTTTATTGGTGGGCTATGGGTGCGTCTCGCCCCGCCAAATCGGTCCGGGGTGACGGAGAAGGCGGCGCGTGATCCCATAGACCCACCGTAAAATCCTCTCTCTTCGCCGTGCGAGCGGACCACCGGTACCCGATCTTTGTCTTCGGTGGTCCGCTCGGCGGTTTACCCTCGCGGGTTCCTCTCGTCGACGCCCCGACAGATTTCGCCGTCGGGGCGTCGCCCTCACGCGGTGGCCTCGCGTCGGGTGACCGGACAATTCCCCGGTCCGATCACCCGAGGCCTGGGTTAGGGCGGCATCAGGCGCAGGTATTCGCGCCTGCGCCGCCCCGGCCGCTGGCGGCGGCCCGGGTCGCGGGAGTCCTCCCTGACTCGTTCCGCCGCCTCCTTCTGCGAGATGACAGCCTCGCAGAAGGCGGCGACCGCGTCCCAATTCCTGACGCTGTCGACCATCGCCCTTGCGACAGCCGGCAGCGACAGGTCGGCACCGATAATAGCGACGAGGTCGCGGCGCTGCCCGTCCCAGCCCGAGCATTCCTCGAGCGTATGTTGCGCCGTGTCCTCGTCACTACTGCAATGATGGCAGCCCGGAGTCCACTCCCTGTACACGACCGTGTGCAGGTATTTCCCGAAGCACCCGTGCCCCGTCAACACCTGCACCAGTCGGAAGGCGAGGACCCCGTGCCGCCGCTCCATCCATTTCATCAATACGGGCCGGAAGGCTTCGACGGTCACGATACCGTGTCTAGGCCTCTCCAGCCGCGTAACCCAACGGGCGATGACGTCTCGGCGGGCGTCCTCGCGCCAGGTGGCTATCTCGCTCAACGATGGGGAGCCACCCTCCTCGCGCACTGAGGTAACCCGCCGATAGAGGTCGGAGAGCATCTCCGCCTCTAGGTCCCACGGGGGTGTCCCGGCCAATAGGCACGCCGCCTCTGTCGACACCGTGCGGTACCCGCGAATGGCTCTGACCGCCATGGCTCGCTGTGGCCTCCACAGAACCGCCCTGAGCTGGGCGTTCAGAGCCCTCGCCCACACGGGTGCGCCGTACATGGCCATCGAGCGGATGACCCCCGCATACAGCCGTCGGCCCTCGAAACTGGGTCCGCCCACATTCGGCATGAGCCGAGAAAGGGCGGACGCCGCGCCGACCAGCCGGGGAGCAATCTGTCGGAAATGCTCCCGGAACCACCATCGCCCGTCGAGCACCAGACCCAAGTACTTCATATGGGCCTGGATGTTGATCTGGATGGAGTTGACGACTAACGAGGCGCCGGTTGGCAGCCTTACGCGTGGCCCATGGAATAATAGGGCCTCCGTCTTATTTAAGGCCACCCTGAGCCCCAGCGCCTCGATTCGCCTGACCATCTCCTCGGTGCCGAGAGTGGCCAGGCTCGCCGCCTCTTCGAGTGTCCTGCCCCGGGCTGTGACGAGCGTGTCGTCAGCATAGCACACCAAGCTCAGCCCGGGGGGGAGACTCCCTCTCAACGCCCAGTCATACCCGATGTCCCACAGAGTCGGCCCCAGAACCGACCCCTGTGGAACACCGCACGACATGGGCGTCCGCACAATGTCCCCTGCGGGACCCGCGCAGAGGATACTGCGCCCCTCCAAATAGTCTGCCACCAGCCGCCTGAGGTACAGGGGCACTCCATGGAACCGGAGCGCCTCCTTGATGCAGCTGAATGGCAGACTATTGAATGCGTTGGCGATGTCCAGCGACACCGCCAACAGCACTCCCTTGCCGGCGACAGCCTCCGCGGCCGTCTGCCTCAGGCGTAGCAGGGCCCCGATGGTCGAACGCCCCCTCCTAAACCCATATTGAGCGTCCGACAGATCGGGCCCCACCTCCTCCAAGTGTCGGACGATGTGGGCAGCGAGGACACGCTCCAGCAACTTACCCACATCGTCGAGAAGCACGATGGGCCTGTAGGCCGACGGCAAATCCGGGGGCCGTCCCGGCTTTGGCAGGAGAACCAACCTCCCCTCCTTCCAGCACTCAGGGAACCGTCCAGACGTCAGACAGGCGTTGAACAGTTGCCTGAGGCGAGGCTCGAAGTGCTCGAGGAGCGACGTCAACACCCGGACTGGTATTCCGTCCGGGCCGGGGGCCGTGGTGGCGGAGCGAATCCGCGCCACTGCCGCCCCCACTTCCGACTCCGTCACGGGTGGAACACTCTCGTCGTCGGCCTCCCAGTCTTGATCTGGCGAAGCCATGACCGGGGGCGTGTGTCCCGACTGCCGTGGAAATAGCTCCTCGATCACCCTACAAAGGAAATCGGGCTGGAGGGTCTCGGTGAGGGGGGGGCCCTGCGCGCGAAGCTTGTTCAGCGACGCGCGATACGGGCGACCCCAGGGGTCACGGTCGAGACCGTCCAACATCTCCTGCCAACTCGCATCCTTGGCGGCTCGGATGGCCAGCCGAAAGGCAGTACGCGCACTGCGGTACGCCTCGTACAGCTGGCCCTCCCGCTCAGCGTCGCGGTGACGCCGCCGGCTGCGGGTGTAGGACCTTCGGGCACTGATACACGCCGCGCGAAGGTCCGCCAGTCTTGGGGACCACCAGTAGACCCCCTGCCTCGGAGGTAGACGCCGCACCCTGGGCATGGCCGCATCGCAGATCTGCGTTAACGCACTGCGGATGCGGACAGCCTCAGCGTCTACTCCGTCCGCTGGGGGCGGTGAGGACAGCCACGTGTGAACGATGGCCGCCTCCGCCAGTAGGTCCCTATCAAGACGACCCACAGCCCACCGCGGAAACGCGGGAGCTCCGTCCGCCCTGTGACCCCTACCGGGTTCCCGGGGGGAGACCTCCATCCGGATGTACCGGTGGTCCGACAGGGTCTCCGCCTCCTCCAGGACACTCCAGTTCCTCACCCGTGGCGCGACAGCGGGGCTAGCGAACGACAAGTCCACTATCGACCCGCCCTGCTGCCGCACACACGTGTTCACTGAGCCCCTGTTAACAACACAGAGGCCCAGTGAAGCCGCCCACTCAACGACCGCCCGTCCGCGGTCGTCCGTCATAGGGGACCCCCACGCCGTGGATTTGGCGTTGAAGTCCCCCAGGACCAGGACGAGGCCCGGTGCCAGTCGCCGTATCGAAGCCTCCAAGGTGGTGAGGGAGGCCCTGAAATCGTCCATTCTCCTGTTAGGGGAGAGGTAAACGCTGTAGAGTGTGACCCCTCCCCATTCCGCAGCGACAAATTCTTCGCCCCTATCCAAAAGGGATAAGGACGGGAAGTGCCGCTGCGTTGAGACGACGATTGCCGCAGTTCCGTTTCGGCTGACCACCCAATTGGGGCGATCAGGCACGACGTACGGTTCCGCGACTACGGCTGCACCAATCGACCACTCCGCCATGGATTGCAGGAGGAGATCCTGCGCTCCGGCGGAGTGGTTGGTGTTGGCCTGCAGGAGGTGAATGGAATCTGCAGCCATTAGTGGGCCGTATCCATCACCTCCGCCTCGCCAGTGGGCGATCGGGCCGCGCTAGGAGCGGGAGCGGCCGTGGTCGAAAGGCCGCCCCGCCCCTTTGGGGCCGAAGCAGGAGGTCTGCACGCCCCAGAACCCATGCGGTGCTTGGCGGGCTTATTGCCCGCCGCACACGCGGGGCAGTGGGGCGGGGCGGCGCAAGATGCCGCCACGTGCCCGGTCTGACCGCAGCGGAAACACAATCCGCCGCAGTCGAAGCAATTGGTGCACGTCGGTCGAGTGTGTCCGACCGCCATGCACTTATAGCACCTCGCAGGCCGGTGCTCAAGCACGGTTACCCGCGCCGAGCTCCAGCCCACGAGGAGCCTGCCTGAGCCGGCCAGTTGCCTGACCGACTCCACCGGGCACTGCGCCCAGGCAGCACCTACGCCACCCGGACCGGGACGAATGGCACCGACTCGGACGGTGTCTATGGGACACCCGGTTTTCGAGGCAATAGCCTCCCGGATGTCTTCCACCGTCACGGAGTCGTCCAGACCCGAAATGCGCATTTCGGCGCACTTGACGGGCCTGGCGATCCTGATGCCACCCTCCTCGGCGAACAGACCTCGCAGCTTCTCAGCTACGCTGTCAGCCGTCTTGGCGCCCTCGGCCCCTGGGAACTCGAGGATTCGAGCCCCCGTCCGGGCCTTGCGGGTCCTGGCTTCGACGCCTCCAATATCGGAGACGTCTAGCTCCCGCCGGGCCTTCCTCAAGACGGCCTCGTAGCTGAGGCCCTTCTCGGCCGCCTCAGGCAGCACAGTGATCACCACTGCGGCTGTCTTTGGCAGCTTGAGCCCCTTGCGCGACCTCTTCTTCTTGTCGCCAGCTCCTGCCTTGGGAGCGGAGACCTCAGCGGCGCGCTTGGCCTCCGCTCTCCTTCTTTGGCCGCGACTCCTTCTATCGCGCTCGGCCACCTGCCAACCCTCTTCGGGTACGGCAGTCGTGCCAGACGCGGAAGGCCTTGTCGCAGCCTCGCTGGTCGTCGCCGGCGGTTTCGTTGCGGGCGGCTTCAGCGGTCCGGCAGGAGCCAGCGCCGTCTTCCTCCTCAGGGCAGGTCCCTTCGGAGCGGGGCCAGGGCCTTTGGGCTTAGGCCCGGCCGCGGCCGCAGCGTAGCTCCCCACGCGGCCACCCTGACAAGGCAGCGGGGCGGGGGCTGGTGCCGTATGTGGCCGCTTATCTGCGGCAAGAGGCGGCCGGACACGTGGTTCTGGAGGCAGCCTTGCCTCCAGAACGGCGAAGCGCGCATCGACAATTTTGCCCACTGCGTCGATTATCGCGCGCAGGGACTCATCCGGCAATCCCCCCACCGCAGGCAGCGGGGTTGGCAGCGGGGTTGGCATCGGGGTCGGCAGCGGGGTCGGCGCCTCCGGTTGAGCCTCCACCGGGGCCCGCTTCGAGACGCATGGCGACTTCTTCGCCGCGGCGCGAGTCGTCCTCCTCGCTACCGGGACAGGTGTCGGCTCGGTGGCCGTGACGGCTTCAGCCGGCGATGTGCCCTCCGCAGTGGGGGGCGTCCTCCTCGCCGCAGGGACGGGTTTCACCGCGGCAGCCGACGGTTTTGGCGCAGGCGGTAGGAGCTGCGCCATCTGGGCCCGCAGGTCGGCCATGTCTTTGGCCAACATGCGGTTTACCTGACGCAGCGACTCCAGCTCGGACCCCAACTGGCGGTTCAGGTCCCGCAGGCCTGAGACCTCGCCACTAAGGCGGGCATTTTCAGCCTGCAGGTCCAGGGGGCCGTCGCTCGCAGCAGGCGCCGCCTCACGCCGAGGAGTCACCGACCTTCTTCCTGCTACTGCGGCCCCTCGCCCCCTGCGAGAAGCCGGCACCTTCGGTGGAGGCATGATGGTCCCGCTCCCCTCGGAGTCGGCGCCCGAGCTGCCTCCCTTGCTCAGGGGGCGCTTTCGCACCTGCGAGGGGAGGGCCTCCTCCCTGGTCTTCTCAGCCGCCGCCACAGGACGCGGCGACGACTTAGCGGGGGCTTTAGCATCCGACCCGCTATCTCCTCTGGACGGCCCTGCGGATATACCGCCCTCGTCCATCTTAGCGGCAGATCTGCTGCCCTCATCCACGGACGGCTCTGCGACGTCACTGTCGCCCTCATCCGTAGACGGCTCTGCAGCATTTCTGCCACCGTCCTCCTTTTCAGCGGCGGCAGCCTCTCTCCGCGCACGCCGCTCCTCCATCCTCCTCTTGTAGCTGGAAGCCTGCCCCCGGCTCTTCCTGGGCGACTTCCGCTTCACTTTTTGGGCCTCCACGATTTGTGCCGGGCCCTTGGCGGACGCCTCAAGTCCTGAGGACGAGGCGTCGTTGTCAGTTTTTCTTTGGCTTGACAAGGCCGTGGTGTGAGAATCACACAGATCGTCGGTGAAAAAGGTTTTTTTTAAGTTGGTATCCATATGATTCCCACGAGTAGGGGAGATACACTACGTCAACCCGGGCAGAGATCCCTTTACCCGGGCAAGCCTACATTTACCAACCAGGGGGGCAGCCGGTGCCCTGGCTGGAGCGTGCTAACGACAGAACAACCCATCTGCCATGCATCTTCTCGCCGCACGCCAGAACTTAAGATTCTGGGTGATTTCCGAGTCCGAATGTTACTTCGAACTCTTTATAGAGGTTGTCTTCCTCGCGGTCCGGGCGGTTAAGCCAAGACCCTCGCTCCTGAAACTAAGACAAGCAAAGAATCAGGTTTACGATGTGTGGGCGGTGGCAAGTGCCTGCCCAGCCCTCAAATGAATGAGTGACTGAGCCCGTCCCGATATTTCGCGTCCTATAACCTGTACTACGACTGTAGTAGAGTAAGGAGCGAAATCGCGCAGATATTCGCTACGGACGACAGTACAACAGAAGAACTGGGGACCGCCGCCCGCACCCAGGGTACACCGCGTGGAGGTTTCTGGGATAGTACCCCGAAGTATTTGGGCCTGGTGCACGACGGGCGTTGGTGGTTCCGGGAGCATCTCCGCAGGATTGCTCTCCGGCTGGTCGGTGTGGCGTCCGCACTATCGCAGCTCATGCCGAACGTGGGTGGACCCAGCTTCGAGGGCCGACGGCTATATGCGGGGGTGATCCGCTCAGTGGCGATGTACGACGCACCCGTGTGGGCAAAGGCTCTGAACGCCCAGCTCAGGGCTGTTCTGTGGAGACCACAAACAGTCATGGCGGTCAGAGCCGTTCGCGGGTACTGCACGGTGTCAACCAAGGCGCCATGCTTATTGGCCGGGACACCCCCGTGGGACCTAGAGGCGGAGATGCTCTCCGACCTCTACCAGTGCGTTACCTCAGTTCGCGACGAGGGTGGCTCTGCATCGTCTAGCGAGATAGCCACCTGGCGCGAGGACGCCCGCTGATGGAGCGGCGGAACGAGTCCGGGAGGATTCCCACGACCCGGGCTGCCGCCTGCGCCTGATGCCGCCTTAACCGAGGCTTCGGGTGATCGGACCGGGGAATTGTCCGGTCACTCGACGTGAGGCCACCGCGTGAGGGCGACGCCCCGACGGCGAAAGCTGTCAGGGCGTCAACATGAGAGGAACCCGTAAGAGTAAACCGCCGGGCGAGCCACCGAAGACAAAGATCGGGTACCGGTGGCCCGCTCGCACGGCGAAGAGAGGTGTTTGCAGGGTGGGTCCATGGGGTTGCGCGCCGCCTCTTCTATCGCCCCGAACCGATTTGTCGGGGCGCGACCACATCCATGATCCACCTTGTGGACAAAAAAAAAAGGTATGTTGCACGAAAAGATCCTCTTAAGTTTCCCGAACGACCTAGATGCCTAAGCGAGTTGAATTTGCCGGCTGACCTCTTTCACGAAATCGGATCTACCTAAATGCAAGGTAAACATGATGATCGACAATTTCGAAAATTGCATTGCCGACTAGTACTGATACAGAAACGACATGGGCATTTGACATGACTTTCGTCTTTCATCCATGTTCATTAGTAAACCCACTGGTTGGGATATCCTTGAGCCCTGCTGAGATCGTTGAGCATAATTCCATGATCCTCCATGGATTCTGCCGACGATATCGTCTGCAAATCAAATGTGAGGGATGTATTCGTCGTTGATGTTGATGCCGAGTCCGGTGCAGTCTAAGAGTTTGAAGACATCTTCCAGTGCAGTGGTGAACAGTTTCGGAGAGATGACATCACACTATCCCACGCCCTTCGCAACTGGATCGGTTTCGTACTTTTATCCTAGATGCGGACTGAGATTGTAGCGTTTCCGCTCGGGTAGCCACGGTTCCGCTCTATCGCTTCTTTAAGACGAACGCATCGCTTCTTTTCTTCTTCTTATTCACTGAAAGATTATTCTTTGATGATTTGATATCTTTAGACCTAAGTTTCATCTTTTTATATTTAATCCATATAATATATTTATTTTCATTAATGAGGCACGAAGTTGTGATTGTACAATGAAAAAATTTTCGCAATAGCGCAAGAAAAATTTATATACAGATAAAAAAATATTTTGCTTCAATCAGTATTAACGTTCCTTCAATCACTTCATCAGTTATAAATCATGACATTTAAGATTGATAATGATCGGACATGGTACGAGGGATTAATGTGAGAAAAAATAAAACGAATTAAATTTAAATATAATGAACGTATTTACAAAGAAATATTTTAAAATTAAAAGTATCAATCTGAAGAAAGGGATATAGTTATATTTTTATATTAGCAATCGTAATATCAGATTGATATTTTTACGGTCCATGTAACTGGAGTGAGTGAACACGTAATCTTGCTCACAATATCATTTATTAGAAATAAAATACGATAATACGAATGACAAAATAATATTATGAATTGTGATTTTAGTTATATAAATTTATAAATGCATTATTTGCAAGAACCATACACCGTGAAGATCAAACTTGGTATCTCTGCGTAGTAGTTTATTGGTCTGGAGTTAAAGCTTATTTTATTTGTCTATGGTGGCGGATAAGAAAAAAAATGGATGTAGTGGATTGAAGAAAAGAAATTTGGATCTTCCACTGTTTCTTTTACTGAACAAAGCGTTGTAGTAAATAACTATTACTCAGACGTACGAGCAGAAAACTTCAGGAACGTGGCCTATCAACAAAAAGTACGAACATATATTTAGGAATAAATTTATGATCGCCACACGTTTTTGTGGTTCACTTTACTGAATAACTATCACACTTATAGATTTGTGCTTTAACATAGTAATTTAACTTTATATCTAGATGTGTTACCTATAAAAAAAAATAATCTTTAAAAAAATCAACATTAACAAGTTTCTATTCATTGGATAGAATTTTGTTATACTATTAACACCATCTGTTAGAGAATCAAAGAGTTAATGTCGCTACTACTTAACTAATACTCATCAAATATGATGTACTTATGTCACAGAATTAATATGAGTACTAATCAATGTTATTTATATATAAAAAAATCTAAAAATTAATGGTCGTATGAATTATAATTCATTATTAAATAATTATTTACCGAAGCCCATTAGACCTATATAAAATATAATAATTAAAAAAAAAATATCTTGAAAATTATTACTCGTTAGAAAAACTAGCCCTCACAAAGCTCAGCTTTTTATTAGTATTTTTTAAATAATCATTTATTCGCTAATCCATTCATCCGTATAGAATCTGTATGCATGAATGGATTACTGTATAAATTACATTATACATTAATATCAAACTTATAGATGAATAATGGCCAACTATCCATATAGATGGGTGGATATATACATCTATCATTGAACATAGGTCTACTAACGGAAGGCGGTTAATCTGATATTCGCCACGCTGGCAGGCGGATTGACAATTGCAGTTAGTGTTATGAATTTCTTGAGTTAGTGCTGCTATCCATTCCTAGTACTCTATGAAATAATTTTTATGACTACCACTGAATATAAAATTTTACTTTTAACTTAACCAAATCATCATCATCATCACAGCTCATATACGTCCCACTGTTAGGCTCGAGCCTCCTCCTTAATGGGAGAGAAATTAATCTACTATACCACGCTGGTCAGTCGTGTTGGTAAAGGGTTTCGTTTCGAGCTTTCTTTCTCTTCCATTGATGTTATGTGCATTTTATATCCCTTAGTCATCTCATGCGGTCACCCACGGGCAAGATAGACGGCGAATTGTATTCTTACTCCGTCAGCACACAGAGAACTTAACCACAAAAAAAGGTAATTATATTCGCCAATATTCAAGCGTTAATTTACAGTATAAATTTTATTTCAATACAGAAGCTAAACCAGCAATATTGTGTTGTGTTATTTTATGTAAAGAAAGCTTTTTGCTTACTACAAATATTTATAAACAGCAATTTATTTGCCAATATTCAAGCATCCATTTCACATTTGGTTGAACAATGGAAAACCGTTTTGTCATTGTTTGATAGAAATGTGGAATGGATTGATTGGAACTGTGAGTGATCCCTATCTGATTCGATATGATTGTTATATGCCTATTGTACCAATATTTGTTTATGAAACCAACCAGAATAATAAATAATTATTATTTTATAATTAAATAATATATTATATGATTTTACTTTTTCATAGTCTCAGTTCTTTCTTTGACGTTTCTTGATGTTGTGATTGCTTACATTTACATGTATTTTTTATTTTCTGTTTAAAGGGCGATGTTTTATATACACGCTTTTGGTTTCGAATCATAATAATTGATTTAGAAAAAAATGGTCTACTATATCGAGTTTGACTCGTTAGTTTAGAATTTATTTATATTTATAAAAACTTGATTACGAGCTGTTATACGGGGTCTTGCCGAGAGGCTTTTAAAAAAAGAAGAACTTAATTTACACTTATTTAATTGAGAACAAATATGATTTTAAAAATATAAGTGTTAATATTTGAGTCTACTAGATATAATATATATGTTTAAGAGACGAGTTCTCGAGACGGCGGTTAGGGGTAGACTGGCTGCCGTGCATGGCCCCGCCAGAGAAGTCAGGAAGAGAGGGCTGACGCTGCAGTGTTTGTCAGCATCTTCCCTACTTGATCAAATATATAACAGCCCCCCCGTTAAGAGGAAACTCGCCCTTTTGGTGAGTTTACGGGATATGGTTAATCAACCCGGAGTTGAGGCTGAGTTGGCAGTTCATGACTTTCTATAATTCTAGAGTTTACATTTAGCCGATTTCTCCAGAACTTTCCTCTTTTACAGATTATAACGATTATAACAATTACACAAGTTATCATAGATAGAATACTAATTATTGGAAAACTAATATGGTTGATATACACATTAGGGTTTTTCAATGTATCTAAATTAGTCATAACATGATCAGATTCAATATAGAAAGACCTTAAATTATCTAAGTTTAGTGACTTAATGTTAGAACTTAATGTTAGAACATGAAATATTAATCTTAATTCTATCAAAGCGACTTAAATTACAACAACTATCATTAATAATGTTAAAATCCGAAGATACATTGGGCACATTTATTCTAGGATAGATCTTAGAGACTAACTTTAAATTCTTATGAAATGCCATACATTCAGGTGGCATGTTAAGTACACCTGTACCGGATAAGGTGTATTCTGATAATTTGTCATTACATTGTATTGATATCTTAATAGGTTTAGATTGGACAAATATCCATTTATTATTTCTAAGTGCATGCCACAGATCCAGGTCACCATAGATAAATTTCGTAGGACAGTTTTGTGGGATAGTTGTCAATGCTTTTGTAATAATTTCTACTTCACAGGGTGGATTGTTTAATACTGTATATACATCTGTAATTTGACAAATGAAAGTTTCTGATGGCATATGTTTACAATTATTCAAATCTTTTAAATATGTGTAACTTGATCTGTCTTTGCTTAAGGCTAAGATATTTTCGGAAGGAAGAATCATAGCGAAAGAGTCTGGTTTTTCCTGAATATGTGGCATTGGTAAGGGTGATATCTTATATAAATTATACTCTAGTAAAGTGACTAAAGGTAGTTTTACAATAAACATAAGCTTATTATCTAAATAATAAGAAACTAATTCACATACATTAATTAAAATATGTACGTTACTTAAATCTAAATTTATAGGAAAGTCCTTATAATTTGGTATGATTTTAAGATTAGAGACTATATCATGATACATCTGACTCGGTGTCAATACAGATGGGTGTAAAATATTAGATTTTACAAATAAAATTGAGTTAACTAAATCCTCAACCTTGAAGGAGATGGTGAGTAGATTCGACAAGAGAATGTTAAGAACATTAGATAATTTTGTTTTAAAACTAACTATATTAAGTGTCTCTGACACATTTCTAACAGTATATGATAATTGCTCAATAACGCTATTTAATTTTACTTGATTGTCATTTAACTCAGAAAGAGATTTATTAACGTTGTAGATGGCAGATTCAGAAACCATAACAATTTTCTTTATAGAATTTTTTATTTTGTTATCATTATCGTATAGAGTTTGAATAGCCTCATTATAATTTTCAGCGTCATCTTCATCCATAGTACCAAAAATGTGTTTAAATACCGTGCCAACGCCAGAGAACCAAGCTGATCTTTTATGAGCATTATTTGAAATAATATGAGAGATAGAATTAAAGTCTCGCATAATATCATTGAAAAGAGATTCTAGTGGCTCTAATGTAATTATACATTGTGAATAGTCTATTTCAGGCGATTCGCGACATTGAAATTGGATGATCTTAAATACTTCTCTAATATTTTCTAAATGATGTTGAAATGGGTTTACATCTATTGGTATTACGATATGGAATTCATCATTAATGATCCTTAAGGTACCGATAGGATCGAAAACTATACCAGGGCTCTTGTTGGTATGTTCAATATATTGACCAAAACTTGTTGCGAGAATAGTAGCGTAAAGTATGGCGGCCATTCTGTAAATAACAATTAAGAGCTAACTTAAACTATTGTATAAGAAAATTGTATAAAACTTGTAAATATTGTAAAATAGAAACTAAATATGTATAAATAGAATAATCACATTATAGAGATTCTAATACATGAGCAGGTTTTACTTCATCGAAATGGTGTTTTACATGACGTCTGTTAATCAACAAAGAGAGAGAGTTATTATCATGAACTTTTACGACTTTGTAGGGACCTTTCCAGACAGGAGAGAGGGCTTTGCGTAATCGAAGATGCTGTTTGAGATATACGTAATCACCGACTTTATATTTCGCTAGACGGGAATGTTTGTCATAATAAGTTTTAGATCTTTCTTTCGAGGCTTGAATATTTTCTAAAGCTCTTTCTCTAGAAATCTTTAGTCGATGTTGTAACATTTTAATATAATCGGGGTATGTAACGTCACATCTTGCTTCAAAAATAGAGTCTGGGATATATGGTTTATGACCAAATAGAAGTTCATAAGGAGTAAATCTGGTCGTGGTATGGACATTGGTATTATAGGCCAACATCGCGGTATAGACATACTTATGCCAGTTGGTTTGGTTCTCATTTACGAAAGACTTTAGGTACTCTTTCAAGGTTGCGTGGCTTCTTTCCAGAGCACCTTGCGTCTGCGGATGATAGGGCGAAGACCATATTTGTTTTATTTTCAGGAACTCACAAGTGCGTTTAAAAAGATCGGCTGTAAAGTTGGTTCCTTGGTCTGTTAATATTGATTTAGGAATTCCGAATACGGAGATAAAATGGACTAAGCCTTCACAAGTTTCTTCTGCTGTAACGTTAGAAATTGGATATGCAATGGAGAATTTTGTAAGGTCATCTTGAATAGTGAGTATGAACCTAAGTTTGTGGCAACTCGCTTCTGGTAAGGGACCAACTATATCAAGACTGATTTTTTCGAAAGGGCGAGTGGAAGTAGTTGTAATCTTCATTGGAGCTCGGTTGATTTTGCGTAGTGGCTTATTTATTTGACATAGCTTACAATTTTGTACATAAGTTTCGACATCTGTGCGCATACTTTTCCAGTAGTACCGCTCTTTAATTCTATTGAACATTTTATTACTGCCTAAATGGCCTGCTATCGGGATGTCATGGTTCTCCCTTAAAATTTTTGCGATCTCTGTTGGGACGGGGTATATAATAGAGTTATGATAGATATTAACAGTAATATTTGTATTATTAAATAGATACATAATCATTCCATATATTTTTATAAAAGAGTTTTGTTCAAACGGGTTTTTAAAATCGGATATAGCTATTTCGTTTATAGTGCCAGTTAGTACAATATCATCTCTTACTGACTTTAAGGTTTTGAATATATCAGGGTAGGTGCAACTGTTAAAATAGTAGACCTTGGTTAATAGAAGATAGAAGGTTCTCCCTTTCGATTCAAATTTTTTAAATGACAGAAGTTCTCTTTCTCCGTTCAGAATATTAGATGGATCATCCGTAGTAGATATGATATCTTGAATGTAGGGATTTGAGTCATCAAGGTCAATTGATACAGGGATCAAGATTGTTTTTGAAGAGGTTTTTAGTAGACTTTCGTTATGTTCGTGTATTTGAGTATTAAACACTTCATCTTTCCTAGTCAGTGATTTGAGACAGTCAGAGTATTCATCATTGAGAGTCTTGTCTGTGGTCTCATTGGATTCGGTAGGAGAGTCATTTGGAGTCGGAGGATTCAGAGGCTCAAAATCGATGTCTTGGGTATTTAATGGGCTGAGGTCTAGAGCACCTAAGTCAATGAGGTCGTCAAGAACATTTGGAGGGACTTCTGATTCTTGGTTAAAATCGGTGTCATCATTCATTTGAGAAGTACTGGGCTGATCTTCGGTTACTGGATGTACTGGATACCGTGATAACGCATCTGCGTTACTGTTAATTTTTCCTTTCTTATATTCTAATTCATAGTCAAATTCCTCGAGTTTGAGTCTCCATCTAATAAGTTTGGAACCTGGGTCCTTACAGTTAAAAAGCCACTTTAGAGGACGATGATCTGTGACGATCGTAAAGCGGTGGCCGTACAAATATGGTCTAAATGTTTTAGTGCCGAAAATAATGGCTAAACACTCTTTTTCTGTCACGCTGTAGTTGCATTCTGCCTTGTTTAGGGTACGGGATGCGTATGCGATGGGACGGTCACTTCCTATTTGACCCTGGGATAGAATAGCGGAGATTGCAAAATTAGAAGCGTCACAAGTCAAGACAAATGGTTTGCTGAAATCAGGATAGGCTAATATAGGGGCAGAAATAAGGGCGTCTTTAAGGCTCTCAAAGGCTAACTGCTGCTCGTTCTGCCAAATAAATGGAACATTCTTCTTCAAGAGATTGGTTAGTGGTTTCGCCTTCTTTGATAGGTCTGGTATGAAACGTCGATAGTAGGACACCAGTCCTAGGAAAGATTTGATGTCTTTGGGGCTCTTGGGAATTGGAAATTCTGCAACAGCTTTGGTTTTATCAGGATTAGGTTTCACTCCTTTATCTGTGATGATGTGGCCAAGATACGAGACTTCTTTGCGAAGAAACTCGCATTTGTCCGGTTGTAGTTTTAGATTAAAAGAACGCAGTTTATCGAAGACGTTGGAAAGGGTTTTCATGTGAAGGTCAAGGTCATACGAGTATATTACAATATCGTCCAAATAAACGAAGCATTGTATACCCTGGAGTCCTGACAAAACAGTATTCATAAGGCGTTGAAAGGTTGCAGGAGCATTTTTAAGTCCAAAGGGCATACGAGTAAATTCGAAATGTCCTTGTGGAACTGAAAAGGCGGTTTTAGGCGCGTCCTTGACCTTCATACTTATTTGGTGGAATCCTGAAGCAAGGTCAAGGGTAGTAAAATATTTACATTTACCTAATTGGTCTAAGATTTCGGCAATGTTGGGAATAGGGTAAGAATCTCCAATAGTTATATCATTTAGCTTGCGGTAGTCGATGACTAACCTCCATTTACGTTGTCCCGAGGCATCGGCTTTTTTAGGGACTACCCAAATAGGAGAAGACCATGGAGAAGTAGAAGGTTTTATGATACCGTCATTTAACATTTTATTAATTTGAGATTCAACTTCTCGCTTGTGTACTTCTGGAAATCTATAGGACTTTGTATTTATAGGGATGGTAGAAGTAGTAGGAATTTCATGTTCTAAAGTATCAGTAGTTGTCAAGTGATCATCAGGCAGATGAAAAATGTCAGAGTAATTAGAGCAAAGGTCATATAATGCATTCGATTCTTCAGCGTTTAAATGGGATACGCGTAACAGGTTAAGGGCTTGTTCAGTCCGTCTTAAGGCGTTATTCTGGACAGCTTTAGAGTCGGATACATGATAGACTAGATTAGAGTTGTCAAAGGGTGTGATCTTAATTTTAAGATTTGGGTTTACGCGTATTGATTTCTCGGAGACATTAATTACAGAGATATTAATTCTTAAATTCGGCTTCACCTTGACGATGCAGTTCGCTATCAGAAGAGAGTCAACTAGATATTGGTCAAGAACAAGGCCTTCTTTTATACTCGGATCTTCTACAGAACATTCTATTATAGTTTCAGTTCGTGGAGCTATGGTGAAGATCGGTTCAGTAAATTTAAGTGGTATTTTAATAGCATCAACTGTGAGGGTATTGGTCATATAATCGATTTTACAATTAGATTTGGTGAGGAAATCGTTACCTAGTATACCGTCATACAAAAAATTAATGTCTGGGATTAAGTGGAAGTCATGAGTTAATGAATCGAAGTGTATTTCTATGTGACCTAGGGTATGAGTTACGTTTGGTGTGCCTAAGCCATGAAATGATATGACATGGTCAGTAATGTCAGGCATATTCTCTATAATACTTTTCTTTATAAGGCTTTTGGATGCTCCGCTATCTACGAGGAGTTTCACGGGCTTACTAGAGACATTAGTTCGGCTTTCTATAAATGGTAAATATCTATTTGTTGGGTCTGTTTGAATATTATATGTTTGTAGCGTCTGTTTTCCTTTTCCAGCTTCAGCTAGAGTGCAAGAGAAGCAAGGCTTGATAATTGACTTAGTATTTATGGAAGGGTGAGCTGAAGTGTCAATTGAATTGCGATATTTTTTATGTATATTAGATCCCTTATCGGATGGCAATTGATTACCTTGTTCTTTAATGAACACGCGAGGAACAAAGGAAGGTCCACTATGAGTTTGGGGCTGGTTACCCTGTTTGTTAGTGGCTGTAGGATTCTCAGTAGAATCAAAAGACTGCAATCCGTCAGTTTGGGGCTGGCTACCCTGTTGGTTGGATTGAGTGTCATTCGAATTAGGAGGCTTCAATCTGTCGGTTTGGGGCTGGTTACCCTGTCGGTTAGATTGAGCAAAGGAAGGTCCACTATGAGTTTGGGGCTGGTTACCCTGTTTGTTAGTGGCTGTAGGATTCTCAGTAGAATCAAAAGACTGCAATCCGTCAGTTTGGGGCTGGTTACCCTGTCGGTTAGATTGAGCAGATGGGATCGAGTATGGACGTTGTAGACGTGTTTTGACCTTAGAAATGGGGCTGGTGGCGATTTTATGATTTAATCTTCCCGCACGGCACCGGACGGGAAATCCTCCGAGTTTAAATGATAGTTGGTCTCATCGATACCTTGATCATCTTCTGTGTTTACAGTGTGAATAGGTTGATTACGATTTTGCGGAAAATGGGGTGGCGACCTATTATCGTTGTAATTATTTTGGTAATTGCCGTATCGTCGTCGATTGTTGTTCTCGCGTTTGCGGCACGTTTCTATGGTATGGCCCGGTATTTTACAGTATCGGCACACTAGAGGTTCAGACCTGAAAGTATTAGATGGCCCTGACCAGTTATTCGGCGGCCTGTTTCGCGAGGGGAATTGATTTTGTTGAAAGTTACGATTACTAAAACGCCTCTGATTATAATCTTGAACATTTGTTTGAGTAACGGTGCGCCGAGTTGTTGCGTAGAAAATCTTTTCCTCAGACATTGCAAAATTAATAGCGTCATTGAGGGTCTCAGGGTCATGACATCGTACTACGGTTGATAGACGAGGATTTAAACCAATAACAAATGTATGCAATGCCAGATCTTGCATCGCGGCGACGCGGCCTGCCAGTTCACCCTTTTTCTTGGTCGGGATAGATATATTTATTTCCGTTAACAATTTAGACAAACACGTTTCAACTCGAAGGGCGTACTGGTTGACCGTTTCGTTGTTAGACTGACGACATTCCTGTAGATCCGAGAGCAATGCCGCATAATGTTTTTTGTCACCAAATTGTGCCTTAAGAAATTCTTCTAATTGAGACCAGAGTTCAAAAACTTTAATAGAACACGCACTTTCAGCGCGTCCTTCAAGTTGGCTTAAAATGTATTTTAAAAGAATATCTTGCTGCTGAGAAGACGCGAGGCTAACTGCATTTTTACAGTTGTTTAAAAATGGTATTAATTTTTCGCGATTGCCATCAAACTTATTAATAAATTTGCATAGAATATTTAAGCTAATATCTTGTGACGAGACAGTGGCTAAAACTTCGTCTTTAGGCATGGTATCGACTGAGTATTAGACAAAACAAAAGATAACGCTTCGACGAATTATGCGTGGGAGTGGTTATGATAAGCAGCTGCAGTGGTCTCGGATTGAAATTATAATACACAATATAATAAAGTATGCAGTTTGAATTAAATAAATTAAACAAATATGTCTAATGTATGTATGTTTTACGGCAAGAAGCAATTTAAATATTATTTTGTAGAGAAGAAAAATGTTCGTAATAGAATGATGTTCAAAGATTTTGAGGTTTTTCACTTTCACTTCAATAAATAAATAACTGGTTCTGACTTACAGCATATCGGCTTTACCACAGGTTGCTAGGGCACGGCGGCAGCACAGGTAAACGCAGCAACACGGGTCACGGCAGCAGACTGGTTACGGCAGCAGCTGGTCACGGGGAGCCTCTTGGTTACCAAAGATTAATTGTGTAGTTTGACTTCTTCTTTCTTAATTTGGAGCGAGACTGTAGTCTTGGAGCAGACTTCTGCGTCACCCGGTAGTCGGGGTGATTATCTTCTTCTTTCTACTTCTTCTCTTCACTTAATTTGCAGGTTGTATATTGAGCATAGCACAAAAGGTTTTTCAAGGACACTGGACAATGAGTTCGAGAAGCGGTTTAGCATAGAATAAGTTCTAGGAGACACCGAGGATCTTTCTGCCAGATCCCTTTACGCTGACACCACTGTTATACGGGGTCTTGCCGAGAGGCTTTTAAAAAAAGAAGAACTTAATTTACACTTATTTAATTGAGAACAAATATGATTTTAAAAATATAAGTGTTAATATTTGAGTCTACTAGATATAATATATATGTTTAAGAGACGAGTTCTCGAGACGGCGGTTAGGGGTAGACTGGCTGCCGTGCATGGCCCCGCCAGAGAAGTCAGGAAGAGAGGGCTGACGCTGCAGTGTTTGTCAGCATCTTCCCTACTTGATCAAATATATAACAGAGCGAATAATGATTGTCACACATGGGATCCCGTGTGTAACAATCATTTTTCGCTCGTAATCAAGTATTTATAAATAATCAAGCATATTAAATGCTAAATTTCAGTAATTTAAATTTATTTATATTTAACAAAGTATATCTCTTGTTGCATGTAATGTTTTGTGATATTATTATTTACTTTCTTACTTCCATAATGGTTTTTTTAGCATTAAGCCTACTTAATACATTAACGACATAAAAGAGCGGTTACTTCAACTTTTTTTTAATTTTGTATGTATTTTAATGTATTATCGTCTATTGGTATAGATAGGGTTTTGTTTCCAGTTTTCCTTCTCTTGAATATATGTTATATGCGTTTTATATCCCTTAGTCTTCACCTCTTACGATCATCTATGGGTAGGATATTATCGGATCACATGGAAATACTTCTTTATATGATTTATTAATTTTTAATGTTTACTACTAATGGTCATGTACTGAAGGAAGGAAGGTGGAGTCAAAAGTCTCCAAAACCAGCGAGCGTGTATGAAGATAATTATGAATGTTGAGGAAGCGAGTGAAGTATGCAAGGATAGAGTTCTATGGCACTCTGTTCTCTCTGCCTACCCTGCAAGGGATATGGCGTGATGATATGTATGTATGTAATGTATTATATATTTGAAATAAAATTATATTTACGATTTTTTTTCGCGTTTGTACTTGAATTTTATTTACCGATATTTCGAATGCTTTCCAAGATTCATGATCACGATTGAACAGATGATCCGTAGATATAGTTTTATTTCTTTATAGTCTAACAGTTCCTGAAGAGGAATAGATATAATAAATAAATAATAAATAATAATAACATATATATATATATATATATATATATATATATATATACAGGGTGTCCCAAAATTCAACGATAAGCTGGCACCAGCAGGTGGACCTACATATGACTACTCGAGAACAGAAAAGAAAAAAATTCTACCTTGATTTTTTTTTTCATTACGACAAAAAAACCAAAATCTTTAAAAATGGACATCCTTTATTATATTATTAAGTGCTATTGCTACAGTTTTACAAGTAATTCTGTGATTTTTTTTGTATTGGCAAGGTAAGTAGCACTACTATCGATCACAACCATTAAAAATTCCAGAATATCTATAGTTTTTACACAAAAATCAATCAAAACTATGTTTTTTTCATAAATTATGTAAGATTTTGACTTTCAGCTCACTTTCACTCATCATAGTGAAAAAAAAAAGTATGGACGCTACTGTGGCAAATAGTATTAAAAATTGGCGCATCTAACTACAATTCTAAAATGGTATAACATTCTAGACAAATTAGCCACAAAAATATACTTAGGTGTACTATTTCAAAATAACAACCATATTTCGAAAATTGTTAGTGTTGATAGTAATCACTTTTACTATGTAGCCAAAATGTTTTTGTAGCAAGTTCTCAGAATTTGAATGAGACATGTGCGTAGTCCATAAGTCCTTAAAATAAGTTGGACAGAGATAGAGAGATTATACGTTAGAGGGAGATAGATAGATGCTAATTGTTTAGTAACATTAATGCAGGTGGAGAAGTAATTAATGTCCTCAGCAGCACAGCAAGTCAGTATGCTCTACTTCTTTGTTTACTGCACACCGTTCTGTTTTAATTAAAGTGGCTCTGGTACTGACGACTTTTGGATTGAATTAAGTGACCTGGAAATTGACCTGACTTGGCATTATTTTAGACTGTGATTTTGTGTTTTTTTTTAAGAAGTTTTGCCTTATTTTCAAGTGTTTAGCATTCATCATGCCGCTACCATACACAGCGTTAGAATACGCTAATATGCACCTAATGTATGGAGAATGCCGATGCAATGCCAACGCTGCTAGCAGATTATATCGAGCAAGGTACCCTAATCTTCAAAGGTATCCGGATTATCGCGTATTTATTAACGTGTATCAAGCTTTTTCGGAGGGTTGTATACCATCTGACAGGCGAAACGCTGGAAAACCTAGATCGGAACACGATGAAGAAGTTCTCAATGAAATAGAAAACGATTCAACTACCTCTGTACGTGCTGTACAAGCAGCAACGGGAATCCCAAAAAGTACTGCACATAGAATTTTAAAACGTCACGTCGTCGTGATGAAACAACCTGCAAGAAAGATGGATATTTAAATCTTCACAATCTTCATAGCTGGAACAATGAAAATCTGCACCTGGTGAGAGAAGACAATCTCAATACCAATTTAAGGTTAACCTATGGACTGGCATATTAAATGGCAAAGTGATAGGGCCCTTTGAGTTACAAGGAAACATAGATGGCAATAGTTATTTAAACTTCTTACAAAATGAGTTGCCAGGATTATTAGAAGATGTGCCCTTAAGTGATTTGCAAACCATGTGGTTTCAAAACGATGGTTGCCCAGCTCACTATGCCCGTCCTGTGCGAGAGTACTTAGACCAAGAGTACCCAGGGCGTTGGATCGGGCGACTTGGTCCTATCTTGTGGCCACCCCGTTCACCCGATCTAAATCCCCTGGACTTTTTCTATTGGGGTTGTCTAAAGGACAGAGTCTGCACAAAACCGATTGCAACCTTGGACGAGCTTCGCCATAAAATAATTCAGACTGTGGATCTACGGACTACGCACATGTCTCATTCAAATTCTGGGAACTTGCTACAAAAACATTTTGGCTACTTAGTAAAAGTGATTACTATCAACACTAACAATTTTCGAAATATGGTTGTTATTTTGAAATAGTACACCTAAGTATATTTTTGTGGCTAGTTTGCCTTGAATGTTATACCATTTTAGAATTGTAGTTAGTTGCGCCAATTTTTAATACTATTTGCCACAGTAGTGTCCATACTTTTTTTTTTCACTATGATGAGTGACAGTGAGCTGAAAGTCAAAATCTTACATAATTTATGAAAAAAACATAGTTTTGATTGATTTTTGTGTAAAAACTATAGATATTCTGGAATTTTTAATGGTTGTGATCGATAGTAGTGCTACTTACCTTGCCAATACAAAAAAAATCACAGAATTACTTGTAAAACTGTAGCAATAGCACTTAATAATATAATAAAGGATGTCCATTTTTAAAGATTTTGGTTTTTTTGTCGTAATGAAAAAAAAAATCAAGGTAGAATTTTTTTCTTTTCTGTTCTCGAGTAGTCATATGTAGGTCCACCTGCTGGTGCCAGCTTATCGTTGAATTTTGGGACACCCTGTATATATATATATATATATATATATATATATATATATATATATATATATATATATATATATATATATATATATTTAGCCGGGGAGGAAGGTACACCACTGATATAGAGCGAAGAGTGAATGCGGGAAATAGAGTGAACGAAGCGTTGGGACAACTTCTCGGTAGCCACCACCTCAGCCAGAAGGCACGTGTAGCAATACATAACGCAGTGCGTATCCCAACATTACTATATAAAAGCAATAGTTAGGTATGCAGAAAAGAGTATGAAAGTAAAATTAATGCGGTCGAAATGCGATCTCTACGGAAAATCTGTGGAGTTAGGCTGATCGATCGCATTCGTAACGACGACGTAAGAGAGCGAGTAGGTATGAAAGAGAGTATTGGTGTAAAGATGCGAAAGGGAATGCTCCGATAGTTCGGACCTGTGGAAAGAATGACGAACGAACGTCTGGTTAAGAAGATATACAATGCGAAAATGAAAGGATGTAGGTACCGGGGGAGACCGAGACTAACCTATCTAGACCAGATTGGTCATGTACTGAAGGAAGGTGGAATCAAGAGTCTCCGAAACCGGCGAGCGTGTATGAAGAGAATTATGAATGTTGAGGAAGCGAGTGAAGTATGCAAGGATACAGTCAGGCACTCTGTTCTCTCTGCCTACCCTGCAAGGGACATGCCGTGATGGTGTGTATGAATGTATGTGTTATATTTTATTTATTATTATTTAACTTCAATGAAAAACTTTAATGGTAACTACTGGTATTACGAAGGTCCATGGGCGGCAGTAACACTTTCCATAAGGAGGGTTGCTTCTTTGTTTGCCAGCAATAAAAAAATACATTTTTATTTTAGTAGAGGAGCAATGTAGTGGTAAATTAATTATGCCTGTCATGAATCAAGCGAGTTTTACTTTTTAAATCTTTTTTTTTGTGAATGGATTGAAGTGCTGCCAGTTGCCATAAACTATTTACCTTTTTTAAACTATTTAACTATTGATAAGCTGAAAGAAGCTCAGTATATTCATGACTAATGTTATAAATGAAATTATAAGCTTGTTTATTTGTCTGTTCACATGTTGTCTACTTATTTCATCATCATCATCATCATCACAGCCCATATATGTTCCACTATTGGGCTCGGGACTCCTCCTTAATGGGAGGGAAGTTAACCTACTATACCATACTAGTCAGACGTGATCGTATAGGGTTTTGTTTCGAGTTTTCCTTACCTGTTATATGCATTTTTATATCCCTTAGTCGTCTCATACGATCACCCATGGGTAAGATAGGGAGTGGTGAATTGTATTCTTACTCCGTCATCACACGGAAGCTTCTCTATCTACTTATTTGATTGTCTCGAAATGTACCTTACATATTATCAATGATATATACAGAATAGTATGTTGCTGTAGGTATAAAGTGTCTTAAGAAATATAAAAAATCTTTTAAGTCTATATCAATCAAAGCTGCGGGCGTAGTTATTTTGTAATACAAAGCTTAAAGGCAAGGAGCCTTATTAAACCGCTAATAAAACGTTATTAACATCACGTTCGAATAATCATCTTTATTGCCCACTTTCTATCAAGATGGTATTATTCTAACAAAAAAAACGGTAAAATATAATCTACCGAAATCGCCATAACGCGGTGAAAATCCCCAATACCCTAATCGCATTTTTGAAAGGGGTCGATTGTGATAAATTTAACTTTTGACAATCTTTCAAACTTAGATTTTTGATGGATTTTATTGACAAAAATGTTTTCAAAGGTAATAAAAAAAGATATGTTTTCGCATGACCTTTTACTGGTTTTAGATTTAGGTAAGCTTTTTATTCCCTGTGGTAACAAACGGACTATTTACCCATCTAATGTTAAGTAGCAATTGCCACCCATGAACCTTAGCAATAGAATATATGGCACTATCTGCCATAAAATAAGTGCTCTGCCTAAACTTATTTTACAGAAATAATGTAGCTTTCGGCAATACATTGAGAGATCTCCAGGGATTTAGTGAAAATAACTAATTCTGTAGATTATTTGGCTTTATGTTTCATATATGTCGCAACGACGACGTAAGAGAGCGAGTAGGTATGAAAGAGAGTATTGGTGTAAAGATGCGAAAAGGAATGCTCCGATGGTTCGGACATGTGGAAAGAATGCCGAACCAACGTCTGGTTAAGAAGATATACAATGCGAAAGTGGGAGGATGTAGGTACCGGGGGAGACCGAGACTCACCTACCTAGACCAGATAGGTCACGTACTGAAGGAAGGTGGAGTCAAGAGTCTCCGAAACCGGCGAGCGTGTATGAAGAGACTACCCTCCAAGGGATATGGCGTGATGATATGTATGTATGTATGTTTCATATAATAAAGTTAGTTTTGTAATTTTACACTTAAAATGTTAGAAATAATAATATATTTAATAATAATATCTAGATAGTAAAGATAACGTCGAAACTCGTCCTCTGCGAAGTTTAATTTCCTGAAACCAGCTCCTTTCAGCTCTCTCCTTTGTCTTTGTTACTCGTGGATTAAGCGCAAAGCTATATTCATATTACGTGCAAGACCTTTAGCCCTTTATCATTACTTAAAAACATATTTATTTTTCTCATTTATATTACAAAGAAGGTCACTTCGCCTATTTATTCATGGCGTAAAAGGAATTTTAAACCTAAATAAATACTTATATATTTAAAACACTAATTTGCTATCATTATTCGTGCGGTGACGAAGTAAAAATACACTTAATCACCCTATTTTCTACTCGTGGATGTTGTACAAGACGACTGAAGCCCTAGCTAATACGTCTGACCAACGTGATTCAGTAAATTTATTTCACTCTCCTTGACGAAAAGGCCCAAACCCAATAGTGGAGCATATATAGGATCATTCATCATTCTCCTTCTCTTATCCCAATTACTTGGGGTCTATACAATATATACTCTTCTTTCATTGTACATATTGTAAAAGTTATTGGTAATAGTTTTATGACCGACCGCCTGCCAGACGTCAACCCTCACCACCAACCAGTCACTCACCAACCCAGTTAATTAAACATGAAAACGAATTAGGCACTCCCAATTGATGGATTAAACATTAATTCATATTTATGAGGAGAAATATTGTTCCGGTATATATTACTTGTAATCCTTGTATCCTAATCTCTAAAGGGGTACGCTAGTAATCACAGAGGTGGAAAAATATTACTATTTATAAATATAACTTGAAAATTTTATATGGCAAGGTTAGCCGTAGAAGCAAGGCTTAATATTTTATTATTTCAGCATATATTGTACATCCCATAGCTGGGCTCTAGCCTCCTTCATAATTTATGAGAAATTAACCTACTATATCACGTTAGTCAGATGAGTTGAAATTAGGGTATTGCTTTTTCCAGGCTCTTTAAAAGTGGTAGGACCACATTGTGGACAGTTCTCTATCTACAGCCGCGGGCCGGTCCGTCCGGGGTTGTACCACACTCTCGCAGAAGATCGACGTCTGAGTAATGGCAATGTGTTATTGCGCTTCGTTTAGTGAGTGAGAGAACCGGAGGCCCAACTGGGTGGTTATGGGGTTTTTATTGGTAGGCAGCGGCCTAGCTATACCCTTGGTATTGCAAAGGTCCATGAGCGGGAGTGACACCTACCATCAGGTGTGCTACTTGCTCGTTTACCACAACAAGCAATAAAAAAAGGCTGACCACGTATGTCAAGGAATCGGTATCAATGGTCGACCTAATAGCGATGCGGAGGGATCACGGTGGGTTGTGGAGCCGCTTTTTACCCTACGAAACAGTGATAAAGCCATCGCTCTTCCATCGTGCTGGACAGAAAAGATGAATAGGCGGGGATTTCTGGGACCATAGCCTACCAAAAAACGAAAAAAAAAAACAGTGAACTAGGGTATTGCCATTTGCCTTCTGCGAGGCTGTCATCTGGCAGAAGGAGGCGGCGGAACGGGCCCGGGAGGATTCCCGTGACCCAGGCCGCCGCCCGCGGCCGGGGCGGCGCAGGCACGAGTACCTGCGCCTGATGCCGCACTAACCGAGGCTTCGGGTGATCGGACCGGGGAATTGTCCGGTCACCTGACGTGAGGCCACCGCGTGAGGACGACGCCTCGACGGCGAAAGCTGCCGGGGCGTCGACAGGAAAGGACCGGTGGCCCGCTCGCACGGCGAAGAAGAGGTGCTTGCAGGGTGGGTCAATGGGGTTGCGCGCCGCCTCTTCCGCCGTCGCCCCGGACCGATTTGGCGGGGTGCGACGTCCGTAGCCCACAGCAAAAAAAAAAAAAAAAAAAAGGGTATTGCCATTTCCTTTACTCTAAATTTCGTGTTTTTATTCAATATTTCTTGAGGGTAAAACTCAATGGCCACCGAAGACAAAGATCGGTTACCGGTGGCCCGCTCGCACGGCAAAGAGAGGTGTTTGCAGAGTGGGTCCATGGGGTTGCGCGCCTCTTCTTCTGTCGCCCCGGGCCGATTTGCCGGAGCGCGACCACATCCATGGTCCACCTTGCGAAGGAAAAAAAAAGGGTAAAACTCAATAACGTCAAAGTTGAAAATAATGATCTAAAGATCTTATATCAATAATAGCAAATTTATATTAATTAAGATGTGAGCATCTAGATTATGAAGCTTACTATTGCTACAGTCCTTTTTTTTGCGTTGAGCTATGGATGCGTCTCGCCCCGCCAAATTGGTCCGGGGTGACGGAAGAGGTGGCGCGTGACCTCATAGACTCACCATGCAAACTTCTCTCTTCGCAGTGCGAGCGAGCCACCGGCACCCGATCTTTATCTTCGGTACTATTACTACAACCCTGCTAGTTTAGGTAACCAAAAATCTAATCTAATATCTTTAAACCAGCAATTCTTGTATATATAATCCGAATCTCGGAAGTTTTTTTTTTCCAACTATTTTCATGAAATTTAGTATGCAGGGAGTTCCGGGGGCGATTAACCGATCTAACTAGGTTCATTTATAGAAAATATTATTGGAACGAAGTTCCTTATCGCGCGTTGTGAAAGGGGGCTAGACGGAAAAAATTCTTACGAAAAGTTGTCACGACACTTTTTGCTATAGTAAGCTATTGTAAGCTGTGCGGCGTCGCTCGTCGGTTCTCTTATAGAAAGCAAGCCAGATATTTTCATTTCTATTTCGCATTGAACAGTGTGGTGTCGCGACGATTTTTTTTATAGATAGAGTGATTCAAGAGGAAGGTTTATATGTATAATATATGCATAATGTACTAGAGAAACACTGATAATTTTAGAGGTTTCTAATGTGATGTCGTAAATAAACACATTATTTTGCGCTTACATTGCAAACGCTGGCTGAACCCTACGAAATAGATCAAAATAAAGTACTACAGTATTATACAGCTTAAAAAGGCCTACAAAAAAGTCCGCGATGGTATATATCTATCTCTTAAGGATAACATACTATATCCATTTTAATACTTTAAAAAATGTTCTATTATAAAACGGTAATTGAAAAGCTATTTACACAAATACTGTATTAATCCTTATCATTTTAAATACATTAATTGGCTTGAGAATTTCATGAAGATATTTTTTTTCCTTCAGACCATGCAAATTAAATCAATACCTTAGGAGATATAGCAAAATCAAAATAATGCGCAACGAAATTATTTTCGCCCGTGACCGGGCCGCGTGGCCGGCTCACGTTCGAGCTCGGGGCCGAAAAGTTTTGGTAGTTTAGTGGAATTGTATATCCTATTATTAATATTATAAACGTGAAAGTTTGTAATAATGTATGGATGTGAACATGTTTGTTGCTCTTTCACGTAAAAACTACTGAATGGATTTTGATGAAATTTATAGTAATATAGCTTGCACATCAGAATAACACATAGGCTATAATTTATAAAGATATTTTGCAAATTGGCTAAAATATAACGATAAAAATCGCTTAAGGCAGAAAAAAATTATATAATTAAAATAGAACTTCGTTCCATCCGGGTGTCCCTTGACACCTCTTTTGTCAGTATTTTTAGGCAACGAAAAAATATTGTTCGTTGACTGAAAACTATTAAAGACAAATTTTTACGTTGTCATTAAGAATAGACATAGCTCAATTGAAATATTGAGCAGTTTAATCAAGACAGCTCCAGGTTGGATCGTTAGTTTCTTTTTTTTATTTTTGTTTTTTTTATTTTTTTTTGTTTTTTTTTTATTATATTTAAATAAATCTTAATCTAAACAATAACTTACAAACCTAAAACTAAACAATAGCTGCGGGTTCGATTCTAATACAAAATAGTACTGTGTGCGATCATCAAAAATATATATAATATCTACATAATATATATTAAATACGATTGTCCTGAGTCTAATATAATAAGCCAATTATATATTTGTAAAATCTCCTGCAACACAAGAATTATTTCTTTAGTGCGGGGTGCAGTTTAAATAAAAAAGAATATGTGCTGAGCAATATTAGGCTGTCCGCGTGGTAACAGGCTAAACAGTGCCGAATTATTAACGATTTTAAGTCATCATTCATCATTTCAGCCCATCGCCGTCCACTGCTGGACGTAAGCCTCCCTCATGGTACGCCACAGGGTGCGATCCTGTGCCGTCTTCACCCATCGACGCCCAGCAACTTTCACCAGGTCGTCTGTCCACCTAATAGGGCGGCGTCCTACACTGCGTCGTCCGGTACGTGGTCGCCCCTCTAGAATCTTTTTTACCCAGCGGTTGTCGGTTCTTCGAGCGATGTGGCTTGCCCATTGCCACTTCAGCGTGCTAATTCTTCGTGCTATGTCGGTTAAACCCGTTCTTCTGCGGATTTCCGTATTACGGATTCTATCGCGCAGAGAAATCCCGAGCATAGCTCGCTCCATAGCACGCTGAGCGACTTTAAGCTTGGTTATGAGGTCTACATGTAGTGACCACGATTCCGTGCCGTAAGTCATCACTGGTGTGTTACCAGTGATGACTTACGCTCACTGATTTACGGGTACCCTGGTCGTAGACCTGTGTTTTCAGACACTAAGGTATGTTGGACGAGAAGATCCTCCTAAGTTTCCCGAACGCTGCCCAGCCGAGTTAGATTCGTCAGCTGATCTCATTCTCGAAATTGGATCTACCTAACTGAACTGTTTGTCTAAGGTAAACATAAATATCGACAATTTCGAGAATTGCATTGCCAACTAGGACCGATACAGGAATGACATGGGCACTTGATATGACTTTCGTCTTGTCCATGTTCATTCATAACTCCACCAGTTGGGATACCCTGCTGAGATCGTTGAGCATAGTGCCAAGGTCCTCCATGGATTCTGCCATAACGACGATATCGTCTGCAAATCGAAGGTGAGTGATGTATTCGCCGCTAATGTTAATACCGAGTCCAGTCCAGTCTAAGAGCTTGAAGACATCTTCCAGTGCAGTGCTGAACAGTTTCGGAGTGATGACATCTCCCTGTCTCACGCCTTTCTGCAACTGGATCGGTTTCGTACTCTTATCCCGACTACGGACTGACAATGTGGCGTTACTGTACAAACACTTCAGCACTTCGATATAACGATGGTCGATTTGGCATCGCTGAAGGGACTGCAGCACCGCCCAAGTTTCGACTGAATCAAAGGCTTTCTCATAGTCCACAAACGCTATACACAGAAGCCGATTGTACTCCTCGGTCTTCTGGATAATTTGCCGAAGCGTGAGGATATGGTCTATGGTGCTATAGCCCTTTCGGAAGCCAGCTTATTCGGGCGGCTGGAAGTCATCAAGCTTGCACGTGAGTCGATTGGTAATGACCCTCGAAAACAACTTGTAGACATGGCTCAAGAGTGAGATGGGTCTGGAGTTCTTTAGAAGAGCTTTGTCACCCTTCTTGAAGAACAGCACCACTACACTCCTGGTCCACGACTCTGGAACGTCGCCCCCGAGGATAATGGAATTAAATAGCTTTTGAAGGGCTTTTAAGACCGGCTTGCCGCCTATTTTCAGGAGCTCTGCCGTAATTCCGTCATCTCCCGGCGCCTTACCGTTTCTAAGTTGTTCAAGAACCATTTTGATCTCGCACAAGCTAATGTCCGGGATTTCTCCGGTATAGTGACGAGTTAGCTTGGATCTGAGATCTTGGACCAAGCCGACAACAGAATTTTTAAGTGATCAACAATAATTGTTCTGAGTCCTGCATTAATTTGTGCTTTTATGTAGTATTGTGTTTGCTGAGTGGTAGCGGTTACGAATACTACCAACTCTGACTTTTCTCGTGGATATAGTAAAAACCGACTAAGAGCTTTATAACGATCTGGGCCAGCTGCATCTATTGCCGTTTGATCAACAATTATATTGCCAAGGAGGGTTGACATCTGGCAGGCGGTTGGTCATAAAACTAATGGCAATAACTCTTACAATATGTACTATGAAACAAATGTACATATTGTATCGACCCCAAGTAATTGGGATACGAGTAAGAGAACGATAAAAAGTATTGTGTTTAAATCACTAAGAGACTTAAACAAATACAAGAAAGGGTTGATTCGAAATAACAATATATATATATATATATATATATATATATTATATATATATATATATATATATATATATACTGACCGACCGCATTCGTAACGACGACGTAAGAGAGCGAGTAGGTATGAAAGAGAGTATTGGTGTAAAGATGCGAAAGGGAATGCTCCGATGGTTCGGACATGTGGAAAGAATGCCGAACGAACGCCTGGTTAAGAAGATATACAATGCGAAAGTGGAAGGATGTAGGTACCGAGGGAGACCGAGACTAACCTACCTAGACCAGATCGGTCATGTACTGAAGGAAGGTGGAGTCAAGAGTCTCCGAAACCGGCGAGCGTGTATGAAGAGAATTATGAATGTTGAGGAAGCGAGTGAAGTATGCAGAGATAGAGTTCTCTGGCACTCTGTTCTCTCTGCCTACCCTGCAAGGGATATGGCGTGATGATATGTATGTGTATATGTATATATATATATATATATATATATATATATATATATATATATATATATATATATATATGTGTATATAGATGATATAGACGATAAACAGAGCAGAAAATTATTAGACGATAGATTCATTATGCCTATATTTTTGTTGGCACTTAAAAAGCACATTTTTTTTAAATTATGGAGTCAAGCAAAGGTTCAGTCATACTCTACTTAATACCCCGGATAGCAGAAAGGACGGTGTGTAAGCCAATAACCTACATCTCTATTGCCAGTTGAGTGTACCACCGGACCGAGTACTGGTCTAAGTGGAGTCTAGACAGAAAATTTACATACTCCACTGTAAAATAAATATAAAAGAAAACTATTTTTCTCTATATTAAATTGATAAAATTCGCTTTGGCATCAATATAAAATTTAATTCTAGGAAAAGTAATGCCATTGATATTCCACTCATTTCATGCACGTATTGCTAAAAATCTTTTTAAATTTAAAGTTTTAATAAATATCATAAGAAATACGAGTGTCGAAAATAAATATTGATTACTGAAACTTAGCATTTAATATGCTTGATTATTTATAAAAACCCGATTACGAGCGAAAAATTATTGTCACAAGTAGGACTCAAACCCACACCTATCAGAAATCCGTTCCAATCGTGCTGCCACTTACACCACCGCGAACCATTGTGGGACATTCAATTCTCGCATCGTATTATATTTTCGTTTTTAAGGAGACGTGTGCCATCTACCCGACATTGTTTACACACGATGTGGGTTCGAGTCCCACTTGTGACAATTATATTTCGCTCGTAATCGGGTTTTTATAAATGTTGATTAATTATTATATTTATACACAAAAGATTTTCAATAAAAAAATAGCGCTGAGTTTATAATTATTATTACAGAGAGACTTAAAATCCATACTATACTATATTTATATGTTTAGGGTCGAATAATATTAGCTTAGACTAGATTGGATTGCCGATTAAGCATTCGATGAGATTTTTATAAAGAACTTTTTAAAACCAGTTTACAAATATTCTCTTTCAATGATATTATTTGCTTTTGTAACTTACATAAATACATGTATGTATGTATAAATACATACACACATATAATCACGCCATATCCCTTGCAGGGTAGGCAGAGAGAACAGAGTGTCAGAGAACTCTATCCTTGCATACTTCACTCGCTTACTCAACATTCATAATTATCTTCATACACGCTCGCCGGTTTCGGAGACTCTTGATTCCACCTTCCTTCAGTACGTGACCAATCTGGTCTAGGCAGGTGAGTCTCAGTCTCCCCCGGTACCTACATCCTTTCACTTTCGCATTGTATATCTTCTTTACCAGACGTTCGTGCGGCATTCTTTCCACATGTCCGAACCATCGGAGCATTTCCTTTCGCATCTTTACACCAATACTCTCTTTCATACCTACTCGCTCTCTTACATCGTCGTTGCGAATGCGGTCGGTCAGCCTTTTTTAACTTAGTATTCACAAATGTGA
This sequence comes from Lymantria monacha, assembly GCA_905163515.2. Taxonomy (NCBI): domain Eukaryota; kingdom Metazoa; phylum Arthropoda; class Insecta; order Lepidoptera; family Erebidae; genus Lymantria; species Lymantria monacha. The sequence goes on from LR991091.1 coordinate 23,898,719, forward strand.
CAGTGCTGTTATTTATCACTACGCTAGCCAGATGGATTGGTACAATAGTTTTATTTCGAGATTTCCTTCTCTTGGATATTTCTCATGTTATTTGCATTTTATATTAGCTAGTCGTCTACGATACCCATGGGCAAAATGGAGGTTGACGAATTGAAATTTTACATACAAAAAAGTTGCCAATAGGCAGGCTGCCTTCTTGTCTGCCGAGCGGACCGCCGAAGACAAAGATCGGGTACCGGTAGTCCGCTCGCACGGCGAAGAGAGAGGATTTTACGGTGGGTCTATGGGGTCACGCGCCGCCTTCTCCGTCACCCCGGACCGATTTGGCGGGGCGAGACGCACCCATAGCCCACCAATAAAAATAAAAAAATAAAAAAAGGCTGCCTTCTTGTCTATCAGCAAATGTATTATAAATAGGTAGTGCTTCAGGCCTTTAAGTACATGCAAGTAATAATATTGTCAAAGCCATGTTATGATTTTTCCACTAAGAAATCATTAGCAGTAAGTAGTACGTGCGTAGATAGCAATGTTATAACAACGGTTCTTGTTAAGCGAGACTGAGATAATAGGAGCGAAATAAATGTTCCTCGTCTGTGGATAGTCCCTCAGAGATAAAAATGTAAGCTTATAATAGTTAGTAGTTGGGCGACTGGGTTTAGTTGGGCGATTTTTTTTATATATTAAAATATTTTCTCTTGTATAGAGATCGCGTTTTCTAAAAATACTTGTACATCTATTATAAAAAATCTTGATAAAGAAAATTTTCGAAATAAAAGTCATTGAAATTATTTTATTGAATCTATATAAAACACAAAAAAAGAATATGCTTGCACAGTTATTAGATTCGCTCTGTTGAAATAGGGTTGTTGGAATTCGTAGTTGCTAAGCTACGAATTCCATCAACCCTTTTTTTTTATTGCTATGGCAAACGAGTAAGCAGCACACCTGATGGTAAGTGTCCCTTACTTTGCTCATCTGCCGTCATGCCGTAAAAGAATTAAAAGCTTTATATCGACCTGAGCCTACTCCACCTGACGCCGTTTGGTAAACAATTACATGCCCAAGGAGGGTTGACGTAAAACTACGGCTGGTCGTAAAACTACTGCCAATAACTTTTGCAATATGTAGAATGGAAGAGGAGTACATATTGCGTCATCCCAAGTGATAGGAATAAAGAGCAGGAGAATGACGATGAGCTGTTGCATCAGCATAAGTCATGATTAACTTAATGTAAAATATGATAAGTCCACACAAGCCAAGCTACGTTTACCGCTAACCTTATAATAAAAAGAATTCTTACGCTATAAGACAAAATTTACTTTTTATTCCTGAGAGACATATGAAACATCGCAAAACTATAGTACAATTAATTTAAGTCACCCTGTTAATTCCGTAGTAGAATATTTATAACTTGCCAATGAAGTTACGCTTAAAAGTTTAAGCATTGGTTATATTTATATAATTAAGATTATTTGTTAATATTTTATTAATAACTAAAGTAAATGTGTAAAGAAATATCTTTAATTATCTTATTTTTCATTTAGTTAGTTAAACATAGGAATGGAAGAGAAATTCTACTTTAACGATGTTAAAAGAAAAAGTTAAATACATGTATATTACTTTTTTTAAGACACTTTGAGGTAAGGCAATAATCCTTGTATTGCGGGGGACTTTGCAAACATAATAATTAACGAACACAATTTAGATTCAGACTCAGAACAACAATTTGTATTTTGTAGTTCACACAATGCAAAGTCTCGCGTGGGATTCAAACCTATGTCACTGGTCGCTATATTAACCACTACACTATTTGTACAAACAAATCGACAGTGTTTGCCTTCAAATGGAAAGCCCAAGTGGCCGGTTTTCATTATCCTCAAGAACCAAGAGATGCTAACTTTCCTCATGTATTTTACTCTGCTATTACTTGTTTTGTGATAAGAAATGCGTGTAGTTTTTATGAGAAATTAAAAAAAAAATAACAATTCACATGTCATTTTAAACTTTATAGATTTTGTTATAACAGTCACTGCTCCTACAATTTTATAAAGATTGCAGAATTATGTTTATAGTCTATAACTTTTCTCAATAAAAAAAAAGCTATCAAATTTATTTCTTATGAAGTTCAATTCGAATTGGATATATTTGGCTTTTAAAAGGAATAGGTCCTTTTAGGGCAGGAATAGGCTTTTGAAAGGAATATAAATACAGTTTTTAAATGTCTTTATTTCTTTTGGTGATATATTTTCTGAATTTTTACTAGCCGAACATTTGTTTCTCCGTGAGGTGACGGAGAAAGAATACGATTCCCCACCCCTTACCTTACCCGTGGGTGATCTTAAGAGACGACTAAGGGATATAACATGCATATAACATTTATGTAAGAAAAGGAAAACTCGAAACAAAACCGTATACCAACATATCTGACCAGCGTGGTATAGTAGGTCAATTTCCCGCCCATTACGGAGGAGGCTCGAGCCTAATAGTGGGACATACATGAGCTGAGTTGATGATGATGGTGACCATCTGTTGTTATAGCATAGCCGGAGGACATAAACCACTGCGGGTCTTCTTTCTTTCTTCTGAGTAGATTACTGGATAAGTAGGTATACGTCATCAATTATCTGTCCAACAAGTTTCTACTTTTAATCAACCCAGTTGGGTATTGTATGGTTTTTTTCTGCTATATGGTAATGGCGTAATAATACAACTTGTCACCACTCTTTAATTTTCCGTGATAGTCACAAAACCGGCTAAAGGATCACGAGTAGAATGGCATAGCAGCACATCATCAGTCTCCTGGTCTTATCCCAATTAATTGCGGTCGACACCATATGTACTCTGCTTACATCGTACATATTGCAAAAGTTACTGGCAATAGTTTTATAACTGGCCGCCTGCCTGACGTCAATCCACCTTGGGAATGTAATTGTTGACCAAACGACATCAGATGGAGTTGGCCCAGGTCATTATAAGGCTTTTAGTCGTCTTTTATGACATCCACAAGCAAAGTAAGTGTTGATAGTATTCGAAGCCGCTACCACATAGCCTTCATCATGTATGTCCATCAATAAATATTGATACAATTCTATATTGCACATATCGACAAAAGATTTACGCAAGAAATAAGAAGGAACCGTAATTTTCGTTTTTTAAATTAGTTAAGCGTGTCTAGCCATCATTTCTCCCGTGTAAGTATAACCTTTGAAATAAAATAGCTCCCAGCGTTATGATATATTCGTCTTTAAACAAAGTTTAAAAAAAGCACTTTCTTCACCATAAGCAACAAACTGGCCGTGACGCTGATATTGCTTAGGTTAATACGTGATAAGCTTGTTCAATTGACACTATTAAAAAATATTTTTAAGTCGTAAGTACTTACTCATTTCATCATTATAAACTCTGTAAAATATCCAAAATATAGATATCATTATCATCATCTCAGCTCATATACGTCCCACTGTTGGGCTCGAGCCTTCTCCATAATGGGAGGGTAATTGACCTACTACACCACGCTGGTCAGACGTATTGATATAGGTTTCTGTTTCGAGTTTTCCTTCTCTCACGTAGATATTAATACATACATACATACATACGTACATATCATCACGCCATATACCTTGCAGGATAGGCAGAGAGAACAGAGTGCCAGAGAACTCTATACTTGCATACTTCACTCGCTTCCTCAACATTCATAATTCTCTTTATACACGCTCGCCGGTTTCGGAGACTCTTGACTCCACCTTCCTTCAGTACATGACCGATCTGGTCTAGGAAGGTTAGTCTCGGTCTCCCCCGGTACCTACATCCTTCCACTTTCGCATTGTATATCTTCTTAACCAGACGTTCGTTCGGCATTCTTTCCACATGTCCGAACCATCGGAGCATTCCCTTTCGCATCTTTACACCAATACTCTCTTTCATACCTACTCGCTCTCTTACGTCGTCGTTACGAATGCGGTCGGTCAGCCTAACTCCACAGATTTTCCGCAGAGATCGCATTTCGACCGCATTAATTTTATTTTCATACTCTTTTCTGCATACCCAACTCTCGCTTCCATACAGTAATGTTGGGACAAGCACTGCGTTATGTATTGCTACACGTGCCTTCTGGCTGAGGTGGTGGCTACAGAGAAGTTGCCCCAACGCTCCATTCACTCTATTTCCCGCATTCACTCTTTGCGCTATATCAGTGGTGTACCTTCCATTTCGGCTAAATCCACATCCAAGATATACAAATTCATCCATTTTCTCCAGTACATCATTACCTATTGTTACTCTTACATCTGTTCTGGTTTTATCTCTTTCAAACACCATTATTTTGGTTTTGCCCACATTCACGCGTAGACCCCTTTTCTTACAATCTTCTGTCATTGTGTCGACTAGGGTCTGCAGGTCAGTCGCTGACTGTGCCAGCAGGACTGCATCATCTGCATAGAGCAAAGCAGTGACCACTGAGTTGCCCATCTAGACTCCCACATTCATATCTTTCAACCTTTAGAGCCATTTATCCAGATATATGATAAACAGTCTGGCTGACAGCACGCACCCCTGCTTAACGCCGATATTGACATCAAACCAAGGCGACATTCCATCATCCAGCCGCACATAGGCTCTTGTAGAGCCTCTTGTAGGCTGGCTATGATGGCCCATATAACTGGACTGCACAGCCTGCAGCAGTTTACCGTTAATACCATACTCCAGTAAAATGTCCCAAAGTTCCTTTCGTACAACCGTGTCAAATGCTCTCTCCAGATCCACAAAACTGCAGAAAACCCTCTGACCTAGAGCCAGATGCTGCTCCACAATGTTGCGCAGAGAGAACACTTGATCCATGCATCCCCTTCCACTCCTGAAACCTCCTTGTGTCTCACACAGTAAACCATCGGACACCATCCTCATTCTCCTTTCAATAATTTTACCGTACACTTTTGCTGCCAAACTGGTCAAGCTTATGGCTCTGTAATTTGCGCAGTCATAACGTGAACCCTTGTTTTTAAACAAAGGCACGATGACTGCGCTATTCCCGTCCCTGAGAATCATTCCCGAGCTCCAACATATATTGAGGAGCAACAGAAACGCCTCCCAGACACAGGAGCCGCCAAGTTTGATCATCTCGGCAGACACCATATTAATGCCCGCTGCCTTACCATTTTTTAAACTTCTTATCGCCCATTCAACTTCATCCATACTGATGCCATCGGAGAACCCCAGTGCCGAACGTTGATCTACTAAACCACATGCGACACCGGCGCCAACTCGAGTATCCGCATACATATTGTCAAAATATTCACTCCATCGGCTTAACACGTCTTGTGTTTGTGTAAGAATGTCTCCACCTTTAGACCTTATTTTATTCATTCTGAAAGCTAACCAACCACTCCGAGACCTCTTCACCTCCCTCCAAAAGAGTTTGGTGTTATCGTCGAAGTTTTTCGTCAGCCTATCTTCTGCACTCATATTCGCTCTATCACGTTTCTCTTTCACTAAGGCCTTGGTGTCATTCTTACATTGCCGATATATTTCTTTCTTCTGTTCAGCTATACTGTCATTCAGATTCAAAGAATAGACATAGTCCAGCCACGCTTTCTTCTTTTGCTCTACGGAAGCTGCCACTTCCGCATCCCACCATGCATCACTATTTGTTTTTCTATGCTTCTTTGAACTTCCACATACTTCTTTCGCTGTATCTACCATACTCTCTTTCAATACTCTCCAGTATTCTTCAATGTCCGATTGCGGCTGGCTTGCCATTGTCAGCCGTTCTCGGACAACCTCTGCATACTTTTCTCTTACACACTCTTCTTGCAATCTTTCAACCTTTATTCTTTCAAGCCCTCCGAAGTCGACACGCTCTCGCCAGTGCCTCCACTTTCTGAACAGACCACTAAATCTTGCAATAACGAGATAGTGGTCCGTATCGACTGTGGGGCAAAATTAAATCTATTATACTTTTCTGTTCATTCCTTCTCCATGTATACATATGGATGTCCTTATGTTGGAAAAATGTGTTTGATACAATAAGGTTTCTCTCCATGCATACATCCGCTATGAGCCTATCTGCATCGTTCACTTTCTTATCACCAAATGGACCAAGTACGTCTTCATAGTCGGGACGCTTGGTCCCCACCCATCCGTTCAAATCTCCGCATACAATCACGCGTTCACTGGTTTCTGCCATATCCAGAACTTTCCTTACATTATCCCAAAACTTCTCTAGGTCTGATGCCACAGAGGATCCTACGGGAGCATTTACTACAACCATGAATACCTTGGTGACACCTAGTTTTATGCGGACCCAAAGAAGTCTGGGATCATACATTCCGTAATCCTTCACGCCTGAGGCCAAGCGAGAGGACAAAAGCACTCCTACCCCCCTGCTGGCTCGATCGCTCTGTGGTACACCAGACCACAGAGCCATCCTGCCACCAGGAAGATCGCAGCCGTCGCTGCCCCTTTGCTTGGTCTCTGTTACACAGAGCACGTCTAGCTGTTTGTCCGCCATGACGGTTATCAGCTCGTGCTGATAACCGTCATGGCGGTGGTACTTTCCACACAACCTCTTACATTCCACGTGCCCACCCGGCACTCTGCTCTCCTCGACTCGCCTGACTGGGCAAGGCGTGATGGGTGGCGGCCCCCATCGCCGCTATTAGATATTAATGCGTTTTATATCCCATAGTCGTCTCGTACGATCACCCACGGGTAAGATAGGGAGTGGTGAATTGTATTCTTACTCCGTCACCACACAGAAAAGATATTACATATATATATAAGTCCCAGAGCGTGATATTTAAAGGACGATAATAATGTAACTTCAAGCAATCACTTTGTCATTATTTTAGATATCTGTTTAGTTTATTAATTTAGATTTTTACTTGAGTGTGTTTGGTTGTGACACGATTAAACACGACAGAGCAGTGCTTCCCAACCTTCTTTTTGCCAAGCCTCCCCGAGCTAAAAATAATATTTTCATGCCCCCTTAGGTAAGTTTGAACAAAAATAAGGAACGCACATTTTATTTATTAATTAAATTATTTATTTTTAGGTATTTTAAATAGGTTAAATACAGATACAATATATTAATTATGGATAATGAATGAAAGAATACATTTGAATCATTAAGTACTTTTACAAAAATCTAAATAACCGACATTTTGGGTTTTTTTATTTTTCTCTCACACAAAACAAATCTGGTTTTCATGAAACTTGGTGAAAATGTTCGTTTTTATGTCACAGTTGCACTATAATTGGCATATTGGATTTTTTGCAGAATCGTGATAAACCCGTTTTAAACTTACAAAGTCCACATCCTTCCACTTCCCGACCTCAAATCACCCGTAATTTTTTTTTAAAAGGAAACGAAACAATTTCACACTTAAATATCCCACTTAACAGATTTAAAACACAACTTCTTTTTTTTTTTTTTTTTTTTTTTTTTTTTTTTTTTTTTTTTTGGTAGGCTATGGCCTGGTCACACGCCGCTCGTACCGTCCGGGGCAACAGAAGGGGAGCGCGTGGCCCCATAACCCACCTTATTCCCTCCCCATCGCCATTGGGCCGGCCACTGGTGCCGCTTCCTTGCCTTCCGTGGTCAGCCCGGCGGGTTACCCCTTTCGGGTACCATCCCCCGTCGACGCCCCAGCTAACTGCCGGAGCGTCGCCCTCACGCGGTCGGCCTCTCTGCGGGTGAAGGACTATTCCCCGGTCCAGTCACCCGCGGCCTCGGCTAGGGCGGCATTAGGCGCAGATACTCACGCCTACGCCGCCCCAGGCGCCGGCGGTGGAGCGTCTCACCGAAGAGGATTTCCTCTCGGAGTCGCCCCGCCGCCTCCTTCCGCGAGACAACTGTCTCGCAGAAGGCGGCGACCGCGTCCCAGTTCCTGACGCTGTCGAGCATCGCCTTAGCGATGGTCGGCAGTGCCAGGTCGGCACCGATGATCGCGACGAGTTCACGGCGCTGCTCTGCCCAGGCCACACAGACCTCGAGCGTGTGCTGCGCCGTGTCCTCGTCGCAATCGCAGTGGTGGCAGGACGGTGTCCTCTCCCTCCTCACGACCGTGTGCAGGTACTTGCCGAAGCAACCATGCCCCGTCAAGACCTGCACCAGTCGGAAGGAATGGACCCCGTGCTGTCGACCCAACCACTCCATCAGCACTGGCCGGAAGGCCTCGATGGTGCGAACACCGAACCGAGGCCTTTCCAGCCGGATTGCCCAACAAGCAATAACGTCACGGCGGGCGTCGCCCCGCCAGGCGGCCATCTCACTAAGCGAGACGGTGCCGCCCCTGCCCGCGTCACTGACACCCGCCGGTACAGTCCGGCGAGCATCTCCGCCTCCAAGTCCCACGGGGGTATTCCGGCCAACAGGCATGCTGCCTCCGTTGCCACCGTGCGGTACCCGCGTATGGCCCTGACCGCCATGGCCCGCTGTGGCCGCCACAGCAGAGCCCTAAGTCGGACGGTCAGAGACCCCGCCCACACGGGTGCACCGTACAGGGCCATCGACCGGACCACCCCCGCGTACAGCAGTCGGCACGTAGCGCTGGGTCCGCCCACATTCGGCATAAGCCAAGATAGGGCGGACGCCGCGCCGACAAGCCGTGGAGCAAGCCGACGGAAATGCTCCCGGAACCACCATCGCCCGTCGAGCACCAGGCCCAGGTACCTCATATGGGCCCGGATGCTGATGGGAACCGAATTGACGGTGATCGAGGCGTCGGTGGGTGGACTGGTGCGGGGCCCATGAAATAATAAGGCCTCCGTCTTATCCAGGGCCACCCTTAACCCCAGCGCCTCGATCCGCCTGACAATCTCCTCGGTGCCAAGAGTTGCCAGGCGTGCCGCCTCCTCCAGCGTCCCACCCCGGGCTGTGACGAGTGTATCGTCGGCGTAACAGATTACGCCCAGCCCGTGCGGGAGGCTCCCTCTCAACGCCCAGTCGTAGCCGATGCTATACAAAGTCGGCCCCAAGACCGACCCCTGCGAAACACCGCACGACATGGGCGTTCGCACAACATCCCCTACTCGGTTCTTATAGAGGACGCTGCGCCCCTCCAAATAGTCTGCCACCAGCCGCCTCAGGTATACAGGTACCCCGTGATACCGGAGTGCCTCCCTGATGCAGCTGAATGGCAGACTATTGAATGCGTTGGCGATGTCTAGAGACACCGCCAACAGCACCCCACCGCCAGTGACAGCCTCCGCGACTACGGCCCTTAGGCGCAGTAAGGCCGCGATCGTCGAACGCCCCTTTCGGAAACCGAATTGGGCATCCGACAGATCGGGGCCAACCTCGCTAAGGTGCTGGCCGATACGGGCAGCCAGGATCCTCTCCAACAGCTTACCCGTATCGTCCAGCAGCACGATCGGCCTATAGGCCGAGGCCGAGTCCGGAGACCGTCCCGGCTTTGGCAGGAGTACCAGCCTCCCCTCCTTCCAACACCCAGGGAACTGCCCAGACGATAAACACGCGTTGTACAGCTCCCCGAGGCGTGGACCCAGATGCTCGAGGACCAGGGCCAGCACCCGGTCGGGTACCCCGTCTGGCCCAGGAGCGGTGGTCTTGGCACGCATTCGCACCACCGCCGCCCCCATTTCCGTCTCCGTGAGCCTTTAAAAAAAAACACAACTTGGACTTTTATGCAAACGAACTATTGACAGAAGCGAGTAGGTACGGCACGCAATTGTTTTAGTGACGGACATGACAGATGGATGCAAGCGGGAAGGTGGGGCCGGGAGCGTGTCATACGTCGTGTTGTGACTTGTAGAAACTTGTACAGCAGCGATTCAATGGCAATTAGAAACAATAGGGAATATGCACTTTTTTTAATTGTTTCTATCGATTACTTATGTGAATATACATGCATACATACATACATATCATCACGCCATATCCCTTGCAGGGTAGGCAGAGAGAACAGAGTGCCAGAGAACTCTATCTCTGCATACTTCACTCGCTTCCTCAACATTCATAATTCTCTTCATACACGCTCGCCTGTTTCGGAGACTCTTGACTCCACCTTCCTTCAGTACCTGACCGATCTGGTCTAGGTAGGTTAGTCTCGGTCTCCCTCGGTACCTACATCCTTTCACTTTCGCATTGTATATCTTCTTAACCAGACGTTCGTTCGTTATTATGTTAATATAATATGGCAAAAAATATATTGTACACAGAAAAGTCAACATTTATTTTAAACTAAATATTAAAAACTGTAATGACTGTTTTTTTTTTGGAAATGTAATCTTACACATTACGTACTTACGACTCCCCCCTAACATTTCTCTACGCCTCCCTAGGGGGGCGTGCCCCCCTGCTTGGGAAGTCCTGCGATAGAGGGTAGTTAGAAAATAAAGAACCATTAGATAGTTTACTTCTGAAGTGAGACGTGCCTTCAAATCAGTAATCTTTGAGTGTTAGTAGCGATCGGTTGTATCGAGTCATAACTAAACTCACTGCATTCCATGTTATTTTTTATATGGTGTTAGTGATAATATTGTGAGCCTCCTAATTTATTTTGTTATTAAAGTTAGGTAATTAATAGAGATTGGTGTATTGGACGTTAACCTAGTGTTATTTCGAAATTACCATCATGATGGACCAGCACATGAACTAGAAAATGAAGATCTGCCGTCTTCCTACACCGACATACATATACATATATATATATATATATATATATATATATATATATATATATATATATATATATATATATATATATATATATATATATATATATATATATATACATATATATATAATTATGTATATATATATCTATATATATATATATATATATAATTATATATCCTAAACATTCTATTCATTTCGTGTTACTATTTAGTACTCTGTAGTTACAAACATCGGCTTTCACAAGCTTAGATAAAACTTTCGCTGTTTATTTCAGAGCAGCCTAGAGGAAAATTTCATCTGTGTTATACTACTCTCGGCCTTAACAATAATCTCTGTCCACGTAGTATTACGGCGAAACATTATACATTATTCTGTAAGTACCATACACATGGGAATACTAAAGTTGAGTGCGACAGGACGGTACTGGCCTGTGCGATGAATAATTTAGTTCAGCCGAGCAATGTACGCGAAATATTGTAAGGCAAGTATCTCACAGACGATAGAAGCAACTCTTTTGAGCTTGACAAGAAGCGAACCTATTGAGGCTCGACAACATACTCAAAGGTTGTCTTTCAACATGACTCAATAAAGCTCAGTAGTGAATGGAGAACTATACACTATCTTACTTTTGAAGAATTATAGTAGAGCAAAGGTTGTTGGATTAATTAAACGAGTACACTGAATGTCGTAATTTCAACGCACACGAGAGACAATTATTGTTTTTTTAAATCTGCTAATGTTTAATCTGTGTATAAGTAGAATTTGTATATTTTTAAGCAAGTTTTATTGCAGCTATACTTCTTTTTGCGCGTTAGGGAAAAATTATGAGGTAATTTTTTACGATGCGCGCGCACACGTCACGAAAAACCGACACCCTGAAGTTAGCTATAGTCATAATTTTAGTTTTTTACCTAGATAACGCGTTATAATAAAAATTTCAACGTATTAAAAACCTTTTTTCTATTGTTAGTGTCGTTTTTCCTACAAAAGTAGAATAAGGCGAAGATAAAATTTTTGAAAAGATTTTTATCTTGTTACGACAAAGAAGTACTACTTCTGACGTGTGTACATAAGAACACACACACAATTTTTCTTTTAATTATATTAGATCTTTGGCTCGTTAAATTTTATCCCAATGTGATATACACACGATATTATTCTTTTCTTTTGTGGCAGTCGTAAAAACTGATCAAGAGATCACTGAGGGATTGGATTATAGCACACTTCTGGAAATCTTATAATACTAACCACGATCTCAATCCAACCTTTCTACTAAGGTTATACATATGCATGTTGATTGATCGACGAGAATTTTACTTTTTTACTTTAATTATTTCTATTTTTTTTCATCCTAATTTTATAAAGACCGATTACGAAGTGAAAAATGATGTCACAAGCGGGATTCGAACCCACGCCTATTGGGATTCCGGCCCAATCGTGCTGCCACTATACCACCGTGACTAATTGTAGAACATGCAAATTTCCCTTCGTATCATATTTACGTCTTAAGGTGACGGTATGCTATCTACCCAACAATGTTTACACATTGTTATAGGCTTAATACTTAAAACTTTACAGTTAGAATTGTATTAAACGATGACACAACCTTGTTATTTAAATTATTGAAATTTTAGCATTTAGGCTTAATAATTTATAAAAAACCGATTACGAAGTGAAAAAAGGCGCGGGTTCGAATCCCGCTTGTGACATCATTTTTCACTTCGTAATCGGTTTTTATAAATAATTAAGCATATTAAATGCTGAAATTTCAGTAATTTAAATCCTAATTTTAAATTTTAATTTTTTAATTTTTGTAGAGATACCTAAAACACTCTGCACTAAAGAAATAATTCTTGTATTACGAGAGACTTTCTAAACATGTAATGGATCACACAAACTATTGTCTCGCGTAGGAATCGAACCTACGACACTGGCACTGAAAATAAGGTATCTTAACCACTACATCATCTGTGTAATCAGCGTCTCATCAATCATTATGTGTACTGATTACTTTAAAATTATCAAATGAAAATTTATCTTTACAATTCTAGTTCCTTAATACCTGTTTCAATCGTACTGTTGAAATTTCTAAACAAAAATAGCTAACGACAAATCCACTATGAATCTCCGAAATCATTCCAGTTAACGAGATATCTTAAAATGACTTTGCTGAAAGTAAATCTTTTATATTTCACTTACTATATACAATGAGATATATTTATCACATATAATTCGTAATTGGATTTAAATTACTGAAATTTAGCAATTAATGTCCTACAATAGTTCGCGGTGGTGTAAGTGGCAGCACGATTGGAACGGATTTCCAATAGGCGTGGGTTCGAATCCCATTTGTGACAATCATTTTGCGCACGTAATCGGGTTTTAATCTGGTTTTTGTAATTAGATGTTATGCTTAGCGTTTTTGTTATTCTGTACCTTTCATAATTTTATTTTATTTATTTATTTTATTTATTGAGTCAAATAAACATACATACATATCATCACGCAATATCCCTTGCAGGGTAGGCAGAGAGAACAGAGTGCCAGAGAACTCTATCTCTGCATACTTCACTCGCTTCCTCAACATTCATAATTCTCTTCATACACGCTCGCCAGTTTCGGAGACTCTTGACTCCACTTTCCTTCAGTATATGACCGATCTGGTCTAGGTAGGTTAGTCTCGGTCTCCCTCGGTACCTACAGCCTCCCATTTTCATTGCATATCTTCTTAACCAGACGTTCGTTCGGCATTCTTTCCACATGTCCGAACCATCGGAGCATTCCCTTTCGCATCTTTACACCAATACTCTCTTTCATACCTACTCGCTCTCTTACGTCGTCGTTACGAATGCGGTCGGTCAGCCTAACTCCATAGATTTTCCGTAGAGATCGCATTTCGACCGCATTAATTTCACTTTCATACTCTTTTCTGCATACCCAACTCTCACTTCCATACAGTAATGTTGGGACAAGCACTGCGTTATGTATTGCTACATGTGCCTTCTGGCTGAGGTGGTGGCTGCCGAGAAGTTACCCCAACGCTCCGTTCACTTTATTTCCCGCATTCACTCTTCGCTCTATATCAGTGGTGTACCTTCCATCTCGGCTAAATCCACATCCAAGATATACGAATTCATCCACTTTCTCTAGTACATCATTACCTATTATTACTCTTACATCTGTTCTGGCTTCATCTCTTTCAAAGACCATTATTTTGGTTTTGCTCACATTCACGCGTAGACCCCTTTTCTTACAATCTTCTGTCATTATGTCGACTAGGGTCTGCAGGACAGTCGCTGACTGTGCCAGCAGGACTGCATCATCTGCATAAAGCAGAGCAGTGACCACTGAGTCGCCCATCTGGACTCCCACATTCATATCGTTCAACCTTTGGAGAGTAGAAAGAAAAAATAAACATGAAAAAAAAGTAAACATGCAGTATTATAATTAATTTACAACAAGAGAAAATATTAATCGTGTCTACCTAAAAAAAGTTTCTAATAAACATTAAGAAATTAGCAATTAATTGGTTAACCTTTTATATGTTATACCTATCATCATCTTTAGTGTATATTATAAACAATAGAAATAGAAAAAACTGAGTAAAAATTAATGAAAATAAACCCTTATTTCTTTTGTAATAATTACCTTAATACTTTGAGGGTGCAATCTACTGCAAGGATTTTGATTATCAATCGTATACCACAAAGATTTGAAAATAATCACATAATTTTTATGTGAAGGAACACTGTAGGTACATCTCCGCAAGGTGAGCAAAGAAATTATATCCAATTAATGTATGATGTAAGGCAACGTCTACCTGCTAATACCTCGTGCTTGATTACAATCTGTGCTTGCCCTTGACAAGTCTGTGAGCAAAGAGAAGTATATATTGTGTCAACTCCAAATAATTGGAATAAGAACAGTGGACTCATATGTTCACATCAATGTGATATAATTCTGAATGAGACTCAGTAAAATACATATGTAGAATACTTGAAAAGATTATATTTTCTGGAAACAGTATGAAAAAAAAAAGATATTTACTTTGCATTTTGGCTTAAACTTTCATTTATATAAAGGGTTGTCCTTGACCCAAAATTATTTGCTCGATTGCTGTTAGGTACTCACGAGTCTACTTTCTTTAGATCCCTAAAATATTTCTGTACAGAAATGCCGCAGATTATTTTCTAAATAATTTTCTTGGAAGTTTAAGAGCAATCCTTGAGATAATTTTTCTCTGATCTTTAATATAACATTTACGTAAATATTCAACAAACAAGACTGAGAATATATTACGAATATCATATATAACGTATTGAGTTCATAATTAGTTAAGAATATTCAAGTAACAATGCGGTAATTATAATACTTAGGAAACTTTAAGCTAAACAACGTTGGTGATGTATTTTTTTTTGTTATCACATGCGTCATATTTTATATTAAGGCTGTATAAATAATCAATGCTTACTTCTTTGTGATTGTCATAAAAAACAAGACGAGAGCAAAAAGATGACTGAAAACTTTATATGGACCTGGACTAAATCCATATGTGCGCAGTGCTTGTCCCAACATTACTATATGGAAGCGAGAGTTGGGTATGTGGAAAAGAGCATGAAAGCTAAATTAATGCGGTTGAAATGCGATCTCTTGGTCTAGGTAGGTGAGTCTCGGTCTCCCTCGGTACCTACATCCTTCCACTTTCGCATTGTATATCTTCTTAACCAGACGTTCGTTCGGCATTCTTTCCACATGTCCGAACCATCGGAGCATTCCCTTTCGCATCTTTACACCAATACTCTCTTTCATACCTACTCGCTCTCTTACGTCGTCGTTGCGAATGCGGTCGGTCAGCCTAACTCCACAGATTTTCCGTATTTTTTCTCTCTGCCTACCCTGCAAGGGATATAGCGTGATGATATGTATGTATGTATGTACTAAATCCATTTGATGCAATCTGGTCAAAATACATACAATACATTATCTATAGTTAACGTCAGGAAGGCAGCCAATCATAAAACTAAGCTAACTTTTGCAATATATGTACGATGGAAATGGATTACATACTCGTATTGCGTCGACTCTAAGTAATTGACATAAGAGTAGGTTGATAATGATGAAGATGATTCTATACAGGGTGGAAGGGGACCGCTCACGAAAACAAAGACAGGTAACCCTAGTGTTCGCGATAATAACAGTACTAGTGAAAGAAAAATATAGTGTTCAAAACATAGTGTATTAGTGCCGTGTAAGTTAAATAACACAGTTTGCGATACCAGCTGGGAACATACCGCGAGTGTCGACCAATCAGAGTGCGCCTACATCTCGCGAACATTAAGTAAGTAAATAGTGGAAAAAACAAAGATAATAATTAAAGAACATTATAATAGGTTAAGTAGAGATATAATAATATTTAATTAATGTTAAAATAGGCTGCAACTATTATTGTTTACATAACGTGTATAAAAATGTATTGTTCTTAACTATGCCCCAATTTTGTTATTTATCTTGTAGAACTTGTAATATATATATATGTTTTTTGGTGTTTTATTAAAGCATACGATAGGGCCCATCAAACGCAGTAAAAACCACCATCCCAGGTATTATAGTTTTGGCAATATAGTATTTTAAAATAGATTAACAGTACTAAAAGGTGTTAAAATTGTGGTATTTAGTGCCTGAATGAAGCCTAAATCGATACCTAGGGCTAAGGTAACAGTTGTAATAGATAGATAATTAAATTACACGAAAAATAAGCTATATATCGTAACTGTAACTAGTATAGTCTTAAAGTTATAAGCAAAAATGTTAATAAAGATAAGTGTAAAACAAGGATGAATATTAACACCATTCGCACTGCCCGGCTCGGCTGTCGTTACGGTAAAGTTTCGTTGTACCTAAGCGACACAATAAATCGACATTGTGTTGCCGCAAATATATTAATATGGAGATATAGCAAGATAGTGAACTTCAAGCAGTACACACAGTACAGTAGTAGTACGTGGGAGCTAGGCAGCAATGGTCTAATATTCGTCCGAAGCACGTTTGTTACTTCATTCAAGAGTTTTATTTCTTTAATAATTTCCTGGTCCCGGCGAGATACAGAATACAGTCCACTTTACCACCGAACCAGCGACCAAACGGGACGTCAGCTAACTACAACACATTTGTCGGGAGGCCCGTCCCGCACAATTTTCTGGTCCTCGCGAGCCGGATGAAGAAACGCAACTTTGAAGATAGAAGAATACCAGTTTGTTATTGAAGATTAAAATATGAAGATAGTTGAAAACTTCGTAGGAATTATTATAGAAGAATCATCATAGGCGAATTATAGAAGATTTATAGAAATTATAGAAGATTCGTTACAGAAGATTCAGAGAAGAATCAAGATAGAAGATTCATTACAGAAAATTCCGAGAAGATTTATAGAAATTATAGAAGACTCGTTACAGAAGATTCAGAGAAGAATCAAGATAGAAGATTCAATACAGAAAACTCCGAGAAGATTTATAGAAATTATAGAAGATTCGGAGAAGAATCAAGATAGAAGCCTTATTACAGAAGAATTTGAGAAGAGCAACTACTGAAGATACCCATTGCTAGCCAGCCAGTTATAGAAGAGTACACCTGACGACGTGATCGAAGATTGAAAACAGAGAATTTGAATACAGAAGTTTTTTTTGTGTAAGTTTTGAAGATAGTATTTGACAGAAGCACTTAAGGACTTATCAAGATGCCGATCACTCGCTCCATGGGAAGAGCCCCGAAGGCATGGATGGTGGAACTCCATGAAGAAGAACCGCCGCGCCCACCGTCACCGATTACCGAGCTCGTAGAACAAACCGCCGAGCCGCCCGCACCACCGGCACCCCCCTTAACAGAACAGGTACAAGATCAAACAGTATACCGCCGGGAACGTAGTAACGCAACCCAGACGCTACGCGCCACTACCGCGACGCGCCTGGCACCGTCTCACATTACAGAAGAAATACATGAGCCGATCAAGCAACGCGCCGTTCAGTCAGTCGTGTCGGCACGCTCCAATAGAAAAGTACAGAAGGCTCGAGAAGAAATATTGAAAATTAAGTTACAGTTAGCACAGATAGCGTTAGAAAAGGCTGAAGAAGAAGCAGAATCCGATGGCTATGAAATCGACGAACAATTGAAAGCGGAGTACGTCCGTTCGTGGTTAGCAGACGCCCCAGAACCACAGCCGCACCCAACCCTGGTCACTACAGAAGCTACTGCAGATGTGGCCGCCGAAGCCCCAATGAAGGGAACCACCAGGGAACAGAAGACAGTTTCCGTAAAGGAAAATACAGATGAAGAAACTTCAAAGAAGAAAGAGACTTCACCACAGGGAAGTGATCCATTGACGCAGTTAATCACTGGACTTACTTCCACAATCGCCGCGCTCGCCGAAAAACCCCTGGAGATGTCACACATGTCACCTCACCCAGCGGTTTCGAAGGTCATCATGACATTACCAACATTCGACGGAGCACATACAGAGTGGTTGTCGTTTCGTGCCATATACGACACCACGAAGAAATACTTCAACGACGTGGAAAATACAGCAAGGCTTAGAAAAAGCCTGAAAGGAAGAGCACTAGAAACAGTGAATTCAGAACTCATAGGAAATGCAAGACCTGCCGACATCATGCAAGAATTAGAACTTCAATTTGGAAGACCAGATGCTATAGCACAAACGGAAACAGAGAAGTTAAAGCACTTGCCACGCTGTGGGGAAGCTCCTCGGGACATTTGCACATTCGCCGGCAGAATAAGAAGTGGCATAGTAACACTTGAAGCCATCAAGAAGGAACACTACCTAATTAACGCCGAGTTACTTCGCGTTCTAACAGAGAAGCTGCCAAACTCCCTACGTGTACAGTGGTACAGAACATATACAGAAAAGTACGCCTCAGTGCCAGACCTCAGACGCTTCAGCGACTTCGTCACCGAACACGCACAATTCTGCAGCGCCTTTGCTCCCGCAGAAGGTACGAGAGAACCACCACATAATCGACGCATGCCTCATCGAACCTATAACATTATAGAAAAGCGAATGGGGAACCCTAACTCAGCATCACACTCGAAGTGCAAGATCTGCGGACAAGAGGGACATTACTCAGCAGACTGCGACACCTTTCGTCGGGGTGATTCAGACAGAAGATGGGAATTAGCAAAGAAGCATGGACTGTGCTTTCGCTGCCTCCGCGCTCGCCACCAACAACACATGTGCAAGGCAAAGAAGTGTGGAATAGAGGGATGTACTGCTTCTCACAATCAACTTCTTCATTACCGAAAACCAAAGACAGAAGACTCGAAAACAGAGAAACAAGAAACAGTTGCAAATTCAAGTCTGTACAACGATCGCCAAGCCTTCCTGAAGATAATTCCTGTGCAACTTGTCGGACCGGCGGGAGAAATATCTACATTTGCACTACTCGATGATGGTTCAACAGTCTCCCTCATAGATGAGGAAATCGTCCAGGCCGTTGGCGCAGAGGGAAAGGTGGACCCCTTCACCATTCGCACCATCGGAGACAAAGCAATAGAGATGCCCGCATCACAACGTATCGAAGTTACTCTCAAGACATCGACAGGAAAACAAACGCCGCTACGCACCCGTACAGTATCACACCTTCGATTGACACCACAACGAGTCACCGAAGAGGACATCGCTGATTGTAGACACCTAGAAGACATCAGAGACCAACTGGTCTATCATACGGGTCTACCTAAGATACTCATAGGTCAAGATAACTGGCACCTTCTAGTCGCAAGCATCGTAAGAAGAGGACCGCAACATCAGCCTGTAGCGTCGCTCACACAACTAGGATGGGTATTACACGGCGCACACACAAGAACAATCGGTCAAAAGGTACACTTCGTCGGTCAGATGTCAGCAGAAGAAAACATAGATAAACAATTGAAGCAATATTTCGCATTAGAATCGCTCATCGTCAATCCACTTCGTCCGAAGACAGATCCAGAGAAGATAGCCGAAGATATACTAGAAAAAAGTACCCGTCAGTTGGAAGATAAGCATATAGAAACAGCTCTTCTCTGGAAGACAGAAAAAATAGAAATGCCAGACAGTTATGAGAACGCAATGAAGAGACTCACGTCAATAGAAAGAAAGCTTGATCGTAGCCCCGCACTCAAGCTGAAATATACAGAACAGATGGAATCGCTGATAGAGAAGGGTTACGCAGAAGAAGCCCCGCAAGGTAGTACCCCAGGCAAGACTTGGTACCTACCACACTTCGACGTACACAACCCCATGAAGCCTGAGAAAATTCGAATAGTACCCGACGCCGCCGCGAAGAGTAAAGGAGTGTCTCTCAATGATCACCTCCTCACCGGGCCTGACCTGCTGCAGTCCTTGCCGGGAGTAATAATGAGGTTCCGTCGTCACTCCATCGCCGTCTCAGCTGATATCGCCGAGATGTTCATGCAAGTAAGGATCAGGGAAGAAGACAGAGATGCATTACGCTACTTGTGGAGAGGAAATCGTAGAGAAGGCGCCCCGAAAGAATACCGTATGAAGTCTCTAATCTTTGGTGCAGCAAGTTCACCTTGTACAGCCATTTTCGCGAAGAACTGGAACGCCAGAAAACACATCAATGAACACCCAGAAGCCGTAGAAGCCATCATAGACAACCATTACATGGATGACTACCTGGACAGTTTTCGCGATGAACTCACAGCATCAAGTACAGCTCGATTGATACGCAATATACACAAAGAAGCGTGTTTTGAGTTAAGAAAATGGGTTTCCAACTCGTCGAAGGTCGTACAAGAAATAGAACCGAGTCAAGAAAATATAGAAACAGTGAACCTGATGAATAGAGAACAGAAAGAGAAAATCCTTGGCCTAATATGGCAGCCAAGCACAGATGAGCTGAGCTTCAATCTCGAGCTCGCTCGTCTTCCTAACAATCTCGTTAGCAAAGCCACACCAACCAGAAGAGAAGACTTACTAATCACCAAGTCGTCATGGACTGAAAAGAAATCGCAAGAAGACCCAGATTGGCGTAGTACGATGACACGAAAGAAGAACACGTCGGGAAGCGCGGCACCTCGCCTCGCAACGGACTCCCGACACTTCGTGTTTCTGCCCGCAGAGCACACCTACGACGCTGAGGACCTCCTTGTGAAGGCGGTACAAGAAGACTCCTTCGACGCCGAACTCCGGGAGCTCCGGAGCGGGCGAGGTGTCGCCAGAAACAGCCGCCTATATCCGCTATCCACAGAGTATTCAGAAGGAATTATTACTCTGCGCAGCCGTACAACAGTTATAGATACAGAGATGATGAAAAGGAAGAAACCGCCGATACTAGACGGCGACCACAGAATAACACATCTATATATAGACTGGACGCACAGAAAATTACATCACAGTGGAACAGAATTAATAATAAATGAAATACGTCAACACTATTGGGTTCTCCGTCTACGACCGACTGCTAAGAAGATAATACACCAATGTCTACAATGTCGTATTAGAAAAATGCGACCTCCAGAACCAGCCACGAGTGACCTCCCGATGGCACGTCTAGCACATCACCAGAGGGCCTTCACCTACACTGGACTCGACTACTTCGGTCCCATGTCTGTCACCGTGGGAAGACAGCATCAGAAGAGATACGTAGCACTATTTACGTATCTGACCTCCCGGGCTATACATCTCGAGATAGCAGCGAGCCTCAGCGCCGACTCAACGATCATGGCGTTACGTAGATTTGCAGCACGTCGAGGCTGTCCCGCCGAGATCTACTCCGACAACGGTACCAGCATGCACGGTGCCGACAGAGAGATGCGAGAGGCCGTGAAAGAAGAGGCGAGTCACCGTGGCATCATGTGGCGTTTCATCACCCCTGCGGCACCCTTTATGGGGGGAGCATGGGAGCGACTAGTCAGATGTGTAAAAACCACACTCAATACGGTCTTGCACGAAAGACATCCGCAAGAAGAAGTACTAGCAACATTGTTGTGTGAGGTAGAATACACTGTGAACAGCCGCCCCCTCACACACGTCTCCGTGGACATCGAGGACGAAGAGGCCATTACACCGAATCACATAATATTCGGTGGTTCAGCAAGACTCCCAGAGCTCGGGAGTTTCAACGAAAAAGATGTAGACAGTAAGAAGCACTGGCGCCGCGCGCAGATCCTGGCCGACCTCTTCTGGCATCGCTGGGTGAGAGAATACCTCCCCGAGTTGCAGCACCGGCGGGAGCCTCACGGCTCCGCACACAAGTTCGAGGTGGGTGACCCCGTACTCATAGCGGACGGTAACCTCCCTCGCAATACATGGCCGCGAGGGCGCATCACTACAGTGTACCCGGGTGCTGACGGACAGATCAGGACTGCTGAAGTGAAAACGTCAGCGGGAATACTCAAACGTCCCGCCAAGAAGCTGATACCACTGCCCAAATGATTCATCGTGCTCACCGGTCTTCATGTCGCGCCGTCGCCACGACTAAACGCGGCGCGACACGGCGGGAGAAATGTTCGCGATAATAACAGTACTAGTGAAAGAAAAATATAGTGTTCAAAACATAGTGTATTAGTGCCGTGTAAGTTAAATAACACAGTTTGCGATACCAGCTGGGAACATACCGCGAGTGTCGACCAATCAGAGTGCGCCTACATCTCGCGAACATTAAGTAAGTAAATAGTGGAAAAAACAAAGATAATAATTAAAGAACATTAAAATAGGTTAATTAGAGATATAATAATATTTAATTAATGTTAAAATAGGCTGCAACTATTATTGTTTACATAACTTGTATAAAAATTTATTGTTCTTAACTATGCCCCAATTTTGTTATTTATCTTGTAGAACTTGTAATAAATATATATGTTTTTTGGTGTTTTATTAAAGCATACGATAGGGCCCATCAAACGCAGTAAAAACCACCATCCTAGGTATTATAGTTTTGGCAATATAGTATTTTAAAATAGATTAACAGTACTAAAAGGTGTTAAAATTGTGGTATTTAGTGCCTGAATGAAGCCTAAATCGCTACCTAGGGCTAAGGTAATAGTTGTAATAGATAGATAATTAAATTACACGAAAAATAAGCTATATATCGTAACTGTAACTAGTATAGTCTTAAAGTTATAAGCAAAAATGTTAATAAAGATAAATGTAAAACAAGGATGAATATTAACACCATTCGCACTGCCCGGCTCGGCTGTCGTTACGGTAAAGTTTCGTTGTACCTAAGCGACACAATAAATCGACATTGTGTGGCCGCAAATATATTAATATGGAGATATAGCAAGATAGCGAACTTCAAGCAATAGTACGTGGGAGCTAGGCAGCAATGGTCTAATATTCGTCCGAAGCACTTTTGTTACTTCATTCAAGAGTTTTATTTCTTCAATAATTTCCTGGTCCCGGCGAGATACAGAATACAGTCCACTTTACCACCGAACCAGCGACCAAACGGGACGTCAGCTAACTACAACACATTTGTCGGGAGGCCCGTCCCGCACACCTAGATAGGCTAGAAAAAAAATCGATTCGGATGAAAAAAAAATTTTTTTTCACCACGTTAGGTCGTTGAATTCTTGAACACATGATCGTGAGTTTTGAATAGATTGCGTCTTTTCTCATCTGAGTAAAGTTACGTATTTTTATGGAATTATCGTTACATGGCACCTAATATATTGGAATCTGAAAAAAACTTAAAATTCCTTGTGAAAAAAAAATTCGTTTTCATCCGAATCGATTATTTTTCTAGCTTATCATTACAAGTAGGACTAGTACGGTCATCTGTCTTTGTTTTCGGCAGCGGTCTACTTCCACCCTGTATATTTTTTTAGCATATTGGATATTACATTAAGAAATATTTTTAAAATATGTACTTAGTAAATACAAATTTCTATTTAGTAATCTATATAAAAGAATGTTTGTATATATGACATCGCTAAACTCGGACACCATTTGATCGATCGTTATGAAAATTGGAAAGCATATGTATTTTTTTACGAAAAAGGTTTATATACTATCACCATTGATGTAACTCGCCTCCAGGTGTAGCTGCGATATTTCGACTTCTACAAACAAACTAACGCACTGGGTTTGCTAGTGTAACATATTTAAATAAGCAGGTGTTGTCCATTTCGATATTTTCATAATCTCAGCAACAGCACCATTGATTTCTATGAAATTTAGTATTCTGGAGATTTCGACGGCAATAAATCGATCTTAAACTCATCTATGGAAAATCATCATCGTTTAATCAATGTTTTCACTGTCAATGAAAAAAATATAATTAGAATATGAAGGTAAATTTGGTCACTGTCGTCAAGAATAGAAATAGCTCCGTTGGGAAATCAAGCAGTCTAATCAGTCCCGGTTCAAACCTTAGTTATATATTTTTATTATTTTGCCTTGTTTATTTTTTATTTTATTTTATTTTCCTTATTTTATCTATTATTTTTTAAACATATTTGTCTAAAAAACAAATAAAAAATAAATTTCTAATGTGTTCGTTTATTTTAAAAACTGTTTAGATAGAATTGAATTGTGGTTTATCTTTGTGATTTATTAGAATATTGATGAGTTAGTTTTATATATGACTACCTGACCCAGCAGACTTTATACTGCCTCAATCGATAAATAAAATACCTAAACTTTTGTATAAAATAAACTTAAAACAAACAAAAGGAATCCGTAATCATTAAAAAAAATACTCGGTATGAATCAAGTTTTATTATTATTTTAGATTCATTACACATTATGTCATAATTACATGTAGATCTACTCGTAGAAAATATATTTTTTTTGAATCGATAAGAAAAGGTATATTAAATAGCCTGTCCAGAATGGACCAATAAATAGCTAGCTAATAGTAATAGAATAATAATTACTAAGATATAATAGTGGAATATAATTGATATAATTGACTCAATATAATTGACTCCACCTTCCTTACTGAAGGAAGGTGGAGTCAAGAGTCTCCGAAACCGGCGAGCGTGTATGAAGAGAATTATGAATGTTGAGTAAGCGAGTGAAGTATGCAGAGATAGAGTTCTCTGGCACTCTGTTCTCTCTGCCTACCCTGCAAGGGATATGGCGTGATGATATGTATGTATGTATGTATATAATAGTAGATAAAAAAATACTATCAAAAAATAATTATTATCACTAAAAAAAAATTACATTTAGTCACCATTATATTATTAGTGCACGAAAACATTACCTAACATTATTTTCTTGATCTGTCTCTTTCTGGTTATAAATCTATGGGTAATGTGATTAATCCGGTCGAGGTGTCCACTGCAACTTTATTATTTCCAATGTCTAACAACTGCTTCGCAAACACATTTGAAGTTTTGCAAGGACAGTATCCTAATAAGAAGAAATAATATGGAATTTTCTCACTGTCTGGTTTTATATCGAATTGAATGCAATTTTTACCGATATATTGCTAGAAGTCTAACTTAAAATAATCTCATCTGCGATAAAAAATAATATTAGCTTTCAAAATAATAAATAAATATTTATAGCTGTATTCAGCGCAGGCAAAGTAGCGAATACAACTAGTTATTATCATTCTCCTACTCCTATCCCAATTATTTGGAGTCGATACAATATCTATTCTTCTTTAATAGTACATATTGTAAAAGTTATTAGCAATAGTTTTATGACCGGCCGCCTGCCAGACGTCAACCCTCCTTGGGAATGTAATTGTTGACCAGACAGCATCAGATGGAGTTGGCCCAGGTCGTTATAAGGCTCCTAGTCGTCTTTCACGACATCCACAAGCATAGTAAGGTTTGGTAGTATTCGTAGCCGCTACCACACAGCTACAACTAGTACAGTACAACTTGTTATACATATAGAAAATATAGAACGCTAAATTGTTGATTGTCAAACACACGCAATTGTGGTGACATCTAGCCACATTTGAAGCGCAAAAGGCTAATTTTGTCTGACATCATTAAGTCAATGGACAGTTTGAATCATTAAGTTGAAGCTTAATGAGTCGCTAGCAGCTTTGTGATTTCATTCAATTGAAATTAAGAGCAACATTTAATTAGTAGAACAGCATCAACTTAGTGATTTTCAAATTCTTTATCATTAATAGGCATAAACTCCTCAGGGGCACTTACATATTGTTCACTTACATTTTAACATTTTACCTCAATACAAAAAAAAAATAACTCTTGATTGCAACACGATTATTATTGAGAAGAGCCGGCAAGAAACTCATTGGATTTGTCAATTTTTTTATTTTTTTTTTTACTAATAATCTTTTCTGTAAAAAAGTGTACATTGTTTTAAGTTATTACTGTATTAGTTTCCGTTTGAAAACCATAAAATAATACAATAAAATAAAATGCAAGAGGTTACGAAATCCCACAAGCGACAGTCAAATAAACTGCTACACAAAGTTTATGAGCTTTTTTTAACTCTGTCTTACTAAAGGTGTGTTAAAAATTGTTAATCGCTTGCTGGTTAAAGAAAACCTAGTAAATATATAAAATGTAAATATTATTAAAATTGACTACGTAGATATAAAGCATTGTGGGATCATTGCACGTCATCATTACCACGCAGTTAATTCTTTTTACAATGTACTAATGATGTTTCTTAGTCTGGTCATAATTTAAATATATTAAAGGCTCTGGAGCCTTTAAAATATTACCAGTTACTCTTTAGTGTGATATGCTATACTTCAGACCAAAAAAATGCAATATTTGTAACACATGAAAAAGAAAAACCATTCTATCTGGCCAGAGCGATTAGATTAATTCCTATTCTAATTAATTCCCTCGCCTGGAGGACATTTGTGCCCAGTAGAGACATCCCCTATTTAAACAAATGCCACATATATATGAAAAAAAAAAGAAAACCACAAACAATTATCATCTGTGATTATATATGTCCCATTTTTGGGCTCGAGCCTCCTCCATAATGGGAGGAAATTGACCTACTATAGCAAGTTGATCAGAAGTGGTGGTATAGATTTCTGTTTCAAGTTATCTTCTGTTACATAGATGTTGTATTCGTTTTATATCCGTTAGTCGTCTTTTATGATCACCCACAGGTGAGATAGGAAGTGGTGATTTGTATTCTTGCTCCGTCACTAGGTACACGGAAATAATACATAAACAATATTACTGAGATAAAGAATAAAAATAAATAAAATTAACTCATCAATCCAGTGGAATATTAGTATTTTTATCCCGTGGAGATAGCTAAGTTCAAATCCATAGCCTGACAAAAACTGTCGATTGATTCCCTGTAGGTATTTTCAAGAAATTGACAATCGTAAACTCTGAACCTGTGTCTAGTTGATGACATTATTATATGGGGTTAATAAAATTACATTTTGAAACCTTTCTGCTTAGTTCTTTAGGTTATATTTTGTGGTGAAGTAAATGACTGCACAGATGGCGTAGTGGTTAAGATACCGACTTTCCGTGCGAGTGCCGTAGATTCAATTCCTACGCAGGATAATACTTTGTGCGATCCATAAACTGTTGTTCTGAGTTTGGGGTTGTAATTTGTCTGCATTAATTATATGTTTGTAAAGTCCCCCGTAATACAAAGATTATTTCCCTAGTGTGGGGTGGGGTCTATTAAAAAAAAAACTTTTAGAAGTCAAACCTTTTATGGGAGGACTTAGAAATACTAATTTATTTCAAATCATAATTTTATAAAAATAAATGAATGATAAACACAATCTATGCTGTCGGGAATATGAAAACATTATGTCATGTTCTTAAATATTTTAATTTTTTTTAGCTTTTTTACCCGACTGCGCGACGCAAAGAAGTGGTAATGTGTTTAATGTAGTGTTGAATTGTATAATTTTGCTTTTATTTTATATAATATCATAAAGTTCTGAAGTATAGTGAATATGAGATAGGCAGATCAGGCAAACGATAATATGATTTTCATCGCCCAATTAATGGTAACGACTTGACTTAGGTACTAACGGACAGCGACAATGAGTAAGCTGTTCAATATGAAGAAGTGTAATTAATTTATGAAGAAAATTGTATAAAACTTGCCTGTATGGATTTGGTTCTCTGTCCGAATGGACGATAGAAATTAAATGAAATTTATTGCATGAAATATGGTTTAGAACGTGCAGTTAATAGTGCATAAATAGATCTCACATATTTCGTCGTTGACATTCACGACATACAATATTACATTTATAATTTTGAATAATCTAAATTCGATTTCTAATAAACATTAATTAGATTTTTGCATTGCTTGGCATTAATTAGATTTTTACAAACATTACACAGAATACAAGTAAAATTATCATATATATTTTAGTACTTTAAATTTTTTATAAATTTATGTCATATAAAAAATGTAAATAGAATAATAATTATAATAAAGTTATACGAAAAATAAAATAAAAATGTTCGTGAAAATAATATAAAATTTTATATGACATGGTATATACCATGTCATATAAAATTTTATATTATTTTCATTTCAAAATAAATTTATACTAAAAAGTCATTCATCCACGAGACGACTACATGATATAAAACGCATATAACATCTATGCAAGAGAAGGAAAACTCGAAACAAAACTCTATACCAACACGTCTGACCAGCGTGGCATAGTAGGTTAATTTCCCTCCCATTTATTTACGCAAATAAATAAATAAATAAATTACGGAGGAGGCCCGAGCGCAGCAGTGGAACATATATGGGCTGTAATAATGATGATGATGAAAAAGTAATTTACAGAGTAAAAACATTTCTCAAGAAGCCACTTACGTAGAGTTGTCTTGAAAAGCTTAAGTGGCATGTTTTATAACTTATGGCAAATTATTATAAATTCTAATGATCATATAATAGCAATTTCTTTAATACAATGTTGTTGAAAGAATCTATATTTTTCAATACTGATTGATGAGTACTTAAAATGTTTCCGTGTACAAGTTTAACTTTTATCGCGTGTCTTAATGACGCAACCTGTTTATTTTATTTTTTATGAAATAAAATGTACGGTGTAGAAATACAAGCAATTAGACCGGAGTCACGATATATCACATAAGGCAGGCAGCGACATATTGCCCTGATGGCTACATCTAATGGTTACTGTTTTGACTCAATGTAATTTTGTTATTAGATGCTTGCATGGCGTATAATGAAATCATAAATAAAATACGAAATAGCAATAAAAATAAATATTATTCAGTAATTGTTTTGTTCGTAATCCATATTGTAATTATAATTGAAATTTGTTTAATGCTGTTGTGAACACGCTAATCTCAGATAATAGAAGATGGATTTGAAATAACTTTTTAATATTGGTAGTTTAGCTTAATTATCGAGAAAGTTTTCAAGGGACAGGCAAAAGAATATTATAATTTTTTCTATGAACATGTTTTAAATGGCAAGGCAATTTATTTATTAGTTTTGTTGTTTTAGTACTTGATATGCTTGGACTTGAATCCACATCTACTAAATCCATTTCAAATGCTTTACCAATTAAACTAGATTGGCTGGTATGTGCATATATAAGTAACCAATTCAATGACCATAACTTTGACCTTTCGTGAGGCGTTATAGTATACCTATAGAAAATGGCTTCCACATTATTCCACTGGTTTAATTATGAAAGTTGGAATTTATATTCCATAGATATCAATTCTACATATATTAATATTTTGGCCACCATCATAGTTCAGAAATAGGTACCATTGTTCAATTCAATTGCGATGGAGAGGTGACATGAATAGTCATGGATCACCCTTTCACCACTCCGAGTTTGTGCTGTCCGCTGATGGGCTATGTCCAGACTGTTAGTCTACCCAAACAAAACAAAATAAGGAGCGAAAAGAAGCGTTGTTTAGTCAACTTATAATATCAACAATTGCCAATATATCTGTCAATTGACAGCTATTTGCTCATAGTTTTTAAGAAATTTATCTACTCCTACATAAAAGCTTATTCAGGCATTTGGCTAGTAACGATGAACATTAATTCTGCAATACGAGCCGATGAAGGATAGCTGTAATATTTTATAACAATTTAGGGGCGAGCTATTAAAATAACATATACATTTTATAACACAACTTGCTATGATTGATTTACGGATACGAAAAATAAATGTAAATGCATTAATTTGCTTTTTTACTGTAACAATTTACCTATTATATTTAATTTCAGTGCCAGGATTTTGTAACCTGGCACACGTATAAATGTTTGATACATTTCAAATACATATTATATATTCTTTTGTTATATTTATATAATTTAATACTTTGTTAAAAGAATGTATCAATAACATTTTTTTCTTCTTTTTTTCTTTTTATTATTTCATTAAATAAATTATATATGGATTTGTTTTTTTGACTTCATTATTATTATCTTGCTCTTATCCTTATTACCTATTTGGGGTCGACGTAATATGTACTTTTCTTTGTACATATTGCTAAAGTTATTGACTGATGCTCACCCTTCTTGGGAATGGAAGTAATGACTACACAGCATCAAATGGATTTGGCTCAAGTCGATATAAAGCCGTCGTATTTTACGACATCTACAAGCAACATAAGGATTGGTAGTATAATAGTATTCGTACTCGTAGCTATCATTACATAACATCGGTAGAAAAAAGTTTTAAACAAAATCTAATATAAACACTTCAGACCAGTGTGTAGCGAAGAACTAAGAATACAGTTGATGCCTTCTACTTGCTCATGAGAATCTAATAATCGGGTAAAGGATTACCAGGAGAATACGGAGGAATACTATCCTTGGCAAATATATACACTTTACTGCGATTGCCGATCCGCTTATCAAGTGAAGCAATTATGGCATTAACCCCATCAGTTAATGGCTGCAGTATTGGGCATTCTATGGGAGAGGTACCCGTCCAGCAATGAGAGATATAGATAACATTATAAATAAAAACCGGAGGTGTCAAGGGACACCCGGATGGAACGAAGTTCTATTTTAATTATATAATTTTTTTCTGCCTTAAGCGATTTTTATCGTTATATTTTAGCCAAATTGCAAAATATCTTTATAAATTATAGCCTATGTGTTATTCTGATGTGCAAGCTATATTACTATAAATTTCATCAAAATCCATTCAGTTCAGTAGTTTTTACGTGAAAGAGCAACAAACATGTTCACATCCATACATTATTACAAACTTTCACGTTTATAATATTAATAATAGGATATACAATTCCACTAGACTACCAAAACTTTTCGGCCCCGAGCTCGAACGCGAGCCGGCCACGCGGCCCGGTCACGGGCGAAAATAATTTCGTTGCGCATTATTTTGATTTTGCTATATCTCTTAAGGTATTGATTTAATTTGCATGGTCTGAAGGAAAAAAAATATCTTCATGAAATGCTCAAGCCAACTAATGTATTTAAAATGATAAGGATTAATATAGTATTTGTGTAAATAGCTTTTCAATTACCGTTTTATAATAGAACATTTTTTAAAGTATTAAAATGGATATAGTATGTTATCCTTAAGAGATAGATATATACCATCGCGGACTTTTTTGTAGGCCTTTTTAAGCTGTATAATACTGTAGTACTTTATTTTGATCTATTTCGTAGGGTTCAGCCAGCGTTTGCAATGTAAGCGCAAAATAATGTGTTTATTTACGACATCACATTAGAAACCTCTAAAATTATCAGTGTTTCTCTAGTACATTATGCATATATTATACATATAAACCTTCCTCTTGAATCACTCTATCTATAAAAAAAATCGTCGCGACACCACACTGTTCAATGCGAAATAGAAATGAAAATATCTGGCTTGCTTTCTATAAGAGAGCCGACGAGCGACGCCGCACAGCTTACAATAGCTTACTATAGCAAAAAGTGTCGTGACAACTTTTCGTAAGAATTTTTTCCGTCTAGCCCCCTTCACAACGCGCGATAAGGAACTTCGTTCCAAAAATAAAAAAATACGACTATATTTTTTACCACAATAACCACAGATTTTATCTGCCTACGAAATATTTACTAAGGTATTACTCAAGTGTGTCAGAATATTTGAGAGGTACTTAACTAGATGAGGGTACTTAACTTATACTTATTATATCGATTTCCGTATGTACTTAATTGCTTACACTTAACACTAATGGTACCTATTGTGGTGGTATTATATTGTACTATACGAGCAGTCCCGACTGCTCATAACAAGAGAACGAAATGTAGAAATAAACCGATCTCTCAATTCGTCTGGCTGTTATGATATAAGTAGGATATTTTTTTTATTGCTGATGGTGACTAACGAGCAAGCAGCGCACCTGATGGTAAGTGATACTGTCGCTAATTGACCATTGCAATACAAGGGGCACAGCTAGGTCGCAGATTATCGTGAAGAAAGTGGCCATCTTAAACTTTGTTTAAAGGAAGACATGTCAAAGCGCTCGGGAAACACAGCCAGCCAGTAGATCATAATGGTAGGACTACGCTGTTGACAGTTCTCTGTCTACAGGCGCTGGCCGGTCTATCCGGGGTAGTACCACACTCTCGCAGAAGATCGACGTCTCAGTAATGGCAATGTACTATTGCGCTTCGTTCGGTGAGCAAGATAGCCGGAAATCCAACTTGGTGGGTTTGGGGTTTGTATTTGTAGGCAGTGGTCCAGCTATACCCTTGGTATAGCAAAGGTCCATGGGCGGCAGTATCACTTACCATCAGATGTGCTGCTTGCTCGTTTGCTAATATTAGAAAAAGAAAAAATAAATTATCGTTCGTCAAAGATGATGTTGCTAGGTGAAGTGGATGAATCCTGCTACAGTGTTGAGTGGTACAGTGGTAAAATAGTCACGATGATATCACATCAATCAATTTTTGAGGGTAAATCCCGTGAAAAATACGGTAGAGTATACAGAGTAAACCGAAATCTCTCCGCCGTTCCAGCGACTCAAGTCTGTCCATAAGATTAGGTTTCCTAAGGATACAAACAACATAATTTCACAGAGACTCAAGTGGATCTACTTGACATATAAGCGCACCTACCCAGAGGTGTAAGCAGTACACCAAATGAGGATGAACTAGTGATTTATATAGCATATTTGTCCAGGTGCCGTCTAACTCTGTTCAGGATTCCCGGTTTTCTACTTGCCAAGTTGTCTTTGTCGTTGCAAATGCCTACCAAACTGGAATTTGCTTAATATCTCGACGCTGACGAGCCCAATATTCTCGCCAATTTGGAAAGTTACTTCTTGAAACTCTTTGTATAATAAATAATGTATAAGCTCAAACTTAAGAATAAGATGTATATAAACTAAAAGAAGAAGAAAAATAAAAGGAATCTGTAATTTTCCTTTTTGATTTAGCAGGCTATGGTTTGGATACACGCCGCCCATTCCGTCAAGGACGACGGAAGGATGGCGTGTGACCCCTTAACCCACCGTATTCCCTCCCTATCACCATTGAGCTAGCCACTGATATCGCTTGCTTGACATCCGTGACATGCGTTATCTTAAATAGGTGTAAATCATGTTCAAATTAAATTTTTTAAATCATTATCCGTGTGGTGACAGAGTAAGAATACAATTTACCACCCTTATCTTACCCGTGGGTGATCGTAAGAGACGACTAAGGGATATAAAGTGCATATAACATCTATGCACGAGAAAGGAAAACTCGAAATAAAACCCTATACCAAGACGTTTGACTAGCGCGGTATAGTAGGTTAATTTCTCCCCATTACGAAGGAGACCCAAGCCCAACAGTGGGACATATATGGGTTGTGATGATGATGATGATGATGAAATCATATTCACAAATAGTATCCCATTCATAAATATATCACAGTCTAATTGGTAATATTGACAGTATATAAATTGCATTGGCAAGTGTAAAACATTGTCATAAAATATATATATTCGGTTAAAGGTAGTTTAAGTAGTATATAATGCCTTATTGCTATCCGTTATGTTTAATTGAATAATGAATATCAGTAAACAAAAGCATAATATGCTATTAATCTTGCCTGCACAACAGCTCTAGTGTTGGTACTAAGAAAACTCGAAATGTAATATGTATTTTAACACCTAATGACGTCATATACGTCCATAAAATAATCTGCTTAATTATTTATAAAGTAATCGGGTTTTATAAATAATTAAGCATATTAAATGCTAAATTTCAGTAATTTAAATAACAAGGTTGTGTCATCGTTTAATACAATTCTAACTGCAAAGTTTGAAGTATTAAGCCTATAATAATGTGTAAACATTGTCGGGTAGATGGCATACCGTCACCTTAAGACATAAATATGATACGAAGCGAAATTTGCATGTCCTACAATATGTCACGGTGGTGTAGTGGCAGCACGATTGGGCCGGAATCCCAATAGGCACGGGTTCGAATCCCGCTTGTGACATCAATTTTCGCTTCGTAATCGGGTTTTATAAACCATTTTGATTAAAAATACAACTACTACTCAATGTATTTCACAGTTAAAATTTGTATATTTATGAAAAAGAAAGATATAAAACTCGAAGCAATAACTTTATTAAAAAATTCTCGCTTAAATCTATTGATAGGTATATACAAACTTGGTGATAATTTAATGAGATTCCTTGGTATATTTTGCGGTAGCTGTGTGAGCTTGCTAATGAAAACGAATGAATATCGTACGCTCATCGCTACTTTCATGAGGTATTCTTTTGTGTTAATAAATTTAATCCAAGATGAATAATTAATGTTCTAGACAAAGGAAATTTATTACTATTATTCATTAATTACCTAATATATGCACATATTTATTATCGATAGTATATAGTATAGTAGATTTTCGCGTGGTGACTGAGTAAAAATACAGTTTACGACCTCCTATTTTGCCACTAGCTGTCGTCAAAGACGAAAAAAGGATACAATATGTGTATAATATATGCAAAAAAAAGGGGCATGATTGTAGATCAATTTCTTTCTTATTGTTGAGCAGACTTAAGACCAGCAATGAGATATATGCGGTGTGCGGTGAAATATTAAGAACTCAATGTGTCACCTTTAGTTACATTCCCATAAGAATCAAAAGAACCGGTTAAGGAAACTTGAAGAGAATAAGTAAAATAGTCAAAAATCCAGGCAAAGCGCAGCGATTATAGTTTTAACCACTTCGTAGAGAGGCCTATGTCCAGCAATGGACGTCGACAAGCTGAGGGATGAATAAATGAAATAAGCTAAGTGATTAATAGTAAGTAGTAAGTAATTCTAAAGATTTTTTCTTTTTTTTATTTAATGGAGTTCATAGGATGCCGCGAGAAACATAATTTTTAGATAGAATAATTTGAAGAACTAGGGAAAAATCCATGAAGTTAGACAAATTAAATTTTGGTGTTTGCGTTGTCTTACGAATTTTCATTTATATCAGTTTGTCCTTCAAAACTACAAAAATATTTATCTACAATCGTATCCTTAACTGTGAATGACGGTTTACAGCAACTGGAAGAGAACAGACATAGAATATAGTTTAATATGTTGTTTGAGTTAATTTATTTGATTTCTAATGTTTACGCGGGACTTACACATTTAAAATTCAACTATTCTTACGGTTTCTGTCGCGTTTGTATTTAATTTTTAATTTCCCGACGTTTCCAATACTTTCAGCGGTCATGGATACGAGAGGACGGCGAGAAATATCACGAAATAAACAATTAAATTAAACGCGAATCCCTAAAAATTGTTTGCCTAAAATATGGATATACAAGGAGTAAGTAAGCTCACTCCTCGTATGTTCGTGAGTGAGCAGGGAATAAAAGTTGGATAGACGGTGAATAAACAACGAGAATATGATATAGAAAACTTCACTTCATCACAACATCACTTCGGACATTCATAAATGGACTGAAAGTCACTTGAAGTATTTTCAATAGCTTTGATTGAGGATTGATGGACTTTTACAATACCGATTTTGCAATGTATTTTATTTATTTATTTAAACACTTTTGCACACTACAAGGCGGACTTAATGCCATAGGCGTTTTCTACCAGTTGACCTAGGGTGGGTATTTTACATTAAGCGCGGTTGAATAAGAACAACTTGACGACTGTTTTTGAGGGGAACAGGCCCAGTCACATTATGTCTAAGCCACCCGGGCGGCGGAAGGGATGACGCGCAACATCATAATCATAACCCACCATACAAGAAATTTCTACCACTTCACATTCAGCGAAAATTTAAATAGTGGTAGGACCACGCTGTTGATAGTTTTTTGTCTACAGCCGCGGGCCGGTCCGTCCGGGGTAGTACCACACTCTCACAAAATATCGACGTCTGAGTAATGGCAATATGCTATTGCACTTCGTTCGGTGAGCGAGAGAGCCGGAAGCCCAACTGGGTGGGTTTGGGGATATAATTGGTAGGCAGCGGCCTAAGCCTTGGTATTACCAAAGGTCCATGGTCAGCAGTGACACTTACCATCAGGTGTGCCGCTTGCTCGTTTGCCACCATAAACAATAAAAAAATAATTAATGTACAATAGCTATCAAAATTTAATACGTGCTAATATACTCAACCACGTGACATTTATTTGATACAAGTTTTTGCAATAGTTCAGTTCAGTTCTTGTGTTTAATGGCGATTCCTTTAACTCCGCCAATGTCCATGTAATTTTGAGGTAATTTTGCTCCAGGATGTCAAATGTATGAAAAGCTTAGTATGTTTATGACTAACTTTGGGTGGCTTTGTGAAAGTAAATAATAATATTTAAGAAAATTTACGGAGTCTAACATCTGTTGATTTACCTCGAACAAAAGACACACACAATATATATATTCATATTAATAGATTAGTTCAGACAATCACAATTTTATGTTAGTAGAATTAATAAATTTACTCAAAATATATATGAATGGGGAATTAACTTGGGAAAGGAGAGATTTGAAATCTGAAGAGAGAGGGATGGAGGGAGGAAGAAGGTCATAGAGAGAGGATATGGTTTTAGGGCAGCTAAAGAAAATGTGTTCTGGGGTTCCTTCGTCCAAGCCACATTCACACAATGAATAGTCTTTTTTGCAGTACATTATTTTACTCTGTGAATACAAGATATGGGCGCCTTCACTCAATAATAATAATAATAATAGCCTTTATTCAGATCTCTTAAATAATTACAATGTATTTAAAGTAACAAAAACAAAAAGAAAACTAACACTAGATACTTAAACTAAATAAACTATTTAAACTAAAATCTGTTCCTTGGTTATCTTTCCTAGATCTGTTTGCCAGTCGGCAAAGGCCTCCTCCAACCTTTTCCATTCATTCCTTTCTTGAGCCACTCTATTCCACATGACTCCTGCTACTTGTCTAATGTCATCATCCCATCTTTTCTGCGGTCTACCTCTTTTCCTTTTCCCTTCTCTGGGGTACCACCAGGTCACTCTTTTGTTCCATTTGTCGTGTCCTCTGATCATGTGACCAGCCCATCTCCATTTAAGTCTTTTGACTTTGATTATTACATCTGTAGTTTTTGTTTTATTTCTAATGATGTAGTTATTCAATCTGTCCGACTTTTTGATGCTTAGCATACTTCTCTCCATTGCATATTGACAAGTTGCTAGTTTATTCAATAAAGTCTGATTTAGTGTCCAAGATTGACAGCCATACGTAAGAATAGGTAGTACGCAAGTGTTGAACAGTTTGCTTTTTATGTTTATATGCATTTTTTTATCTTTCATAGCCTCTTTCAAGCTCCAGTATCTCTTCCAGCCATTTGCAATTCTTCTATCTACTTCCTTTCGCATGGATTCTTTTGGATTTATAATCTGCCCCAGATAGATATACTCGTCCGTATAGTGAATCTCAGTGTTCCCTAATTCTATGGTATATTTGTTTCCATTTGTCATCAATCTAGTTTTTTCCGGGTTCAGTGTCAACCCTACTTTATCACTTTCCGTCGCGAGTTCTGTTAGCATTTTGTTTATGTCTTCTGATGTTTTTGCCAGTAGCACTATATCATCAGCGAATCTCAAATGCGATAGCAGAACACCATCTACATTAATCCCGAATTGTTCCCAATTAAGTCTTCTGAAGATTGATTCTAATACGGCTGAGAATAGTTTCGGAGATAGGGGATCTCCCTGTCTAACGCCTTTTTCTACTTTAAAAGGAGCACTTTTTCTCTCTAATTGAATTCTCGCTGTACTGCGACTGTATATGTTTTTTATTAAACGAATATATTTGTGTTCGATCCCTTGTTCTATTAGTGCCTCCCAAATTTTGTCATGTTGTAGAGAATCGAAAGCTTTACTGTAATCGATAAATGCGATGTAGTATGTTAGCTGGTATTCGTTGTACTTTTCTAAAACTTGTCGCACTACATGAATGTGGTCGATTACCGAATAGTCCTTGCGAAATCCTGCCTGCTCGATCGGTTGATGCTCATCTAGGGTTTTTTCGATCCGTGTTAAGACGATCTTAGCGAAAATCTTGTATAAGTTGGACATAAGGCTGATAGGGCGATAATTTCCAATATTATATTTATCCCCTTTCTTATGCAATAAGACGACGTTAGATTCTGTCCATTGCTGGGGAATCGTTTCGGTGTCAATAATATCGTTGAACATATTCGTTAAGACAGGTACCAGTATCTTCTTGTTTTGTCTTAAAATTTCATTATTTATACCATCAGGTCCGGGTGCTTTTTCTTCCTTTTGGGTGTCAATAGCTTTTCGGACTTCAGTATCGAGAATGGTAGGAACATTAGATGGCATCCTTAGATCGATTTCGCGTTGTATACTATTGCTTTGGTAAAGTTGCCTGTAGTATGATGTAGCTATTTCCAGTATATGTATTCTGTGGTGTTTCCATTTTCCTCGATCATCCTTCATTTTAACGATCCAGTTCTTTGTGTTTGTCAATTCTTTGAGTGCTTGTTTAGTTCCCCCCGTTCTGAGTATATAGTTTTCTATCATTGCCATCCTCCATTGCTTTCTATCCTTTCTCATGCTTTCTTTTATTTCTTTGCTTATTTTCGTCAGTTTCTGTCTTTTGTTTTGAGTATTTTTTGCCTTGAGAAGATGATTTCTTTCTTCCAGTAGACTTATTGTGGTTGATGATAGCCTTTCCTTTGTATCACTTTTGGTGTTTGATATGTTTGCTATCTGCTTTTTGATGATATTCTCTAAGTAATTGTATTTTTCTTGAATACCTAGATTTTTAGTTTTGTCTTTGAAGTCTAAAAATTCGTTACTCATTCTGCTTGTTATTTGTTCTAATTGCTGTTTGCTGAGTTTTATGTTTCTTGAGTCTTGTCTTGGTCTAATTTTCTTAGGTTCTTTCATTTTTAGTTCAGCTCTGATTAACCTATGATTGGTGTTAAAATTGAATCTTTTAATAACTGTAAAGTTAGTAAAGTATTTGCTTCTGTTGGTCATAATAAAGTCAATTTCATTTTTTGTTTTACCATCAGGCGAGGCCCAGGTCCACATATTTTTTCTGTTTTTCTTGAACATAGTGTTTAAGATTGCCAAGTTATTTTCTAACGCAAAGTTTGTGATTTTTTCTCCATTTCTACTTCTAGTCTTCTTACTATACGGGAAAGGTCCTAGTATTGTGTTTTCTCCCAGGCGTCTTTCTCCAATCTGACCATTGTAGTCTCCCATTACTATAAGATTTTTATGGGTATATTCTTGAATCGCTTCGTTTAGATCATGGTAGAAGGCATTTATTATTTCTAAACTTGATTGCTCTGTAGGTGAATAAATTTATACAATAGACCATGGAACCTTGTATCCTGGTAGTTTCACATTCATAATTGCTATTCTCTCTGATATTCCTATAAATTCTTCTACATACTTCGTTATATGTGTCTTGATAATAAATCCTACTCCATGGTGACCTTGTGTCTCCCCTAAGTGGTACAGTATGTAGTCTGGGTGAGATATAATGTTTTCGCCCATTCTTCTCACTTCGCTTAGACCAATGATGTCCCACTTGATTTGTTTTAGTGCGTATCTTAGTTCTGTAAGATGATCTTCATTTCTCAGGGTTAGTACATTGAGGGATGCGATATATATAACTGATTTTTGATGAGCGTTATCTTTTATTATTGGAGGGTTGTGGTCTCTTTCCCCCACGAGGACCAGTCGGCTTGGGGAAGTTCGATGTTTTTTTATTTCTTTATTAGCAGTTTCTTTGGTTGGTTTTGGTTTCCGTTTGCCGCGTTTTAGTTGCTATTGGTTTCTGTTACTGTTAGGCATACTCGAAAGAGAATTGGATCTATATCTCATTATGTCGAAAGCGTTTGTTCTATTGGACTTGGTTGTGTTTGAAGTCTGTTGCTTTTTTGGCTGATTATTAAAGGAAGACGGAGAGACAGATATTTCTCTTTTTCTTTTCTCTTGGCTGTTGTTATTTTTTAAAACTATTAATTTGTCATATTTCAAGAACGCTGTATTGCCCTTTTTCCTCTCTTCAATTAACTTTGCTTGCAACTCTTTCCTTTTTTCCAGCACTTCTTTTGGGTAATCCTCAGTAATGTAGATTGTCTTAAGGTTCTTTTTATTTCTAATGATTTCGTTCTTTTTCCAGTTGTTTATAAACGAACACAACACCGGTCTCGGTATGTTGCTTTCTCTCTTTTTATTTCCAAGGCGATGAATTTTATTGACCTCATAGTCTTCTATGTTAATATTTAAATCCTGATTAAAAACTTCCTTTAGCTTTTGTATTAGTTCATAAGACGATTTTTCTCTTTCCTCTAGACCAAATACTATAATATTATTATACCGTTCAACTCTCTTAAAATGTTCCATCTCTCTTTCTAATTTTTCTATTTTAATTTTAAGGTTTTTGTTTTCTGCCACAATAGGTAACAATTTCTCATCCATCTTTTCCATAATACTATTTGTGATAGAATCCTTCAATTCAGTATTTTGGTTTTCCATCTCACTTTTCATTTTGTCGAATAGCATTTGAAATTGACTTTCCATCATATATGTTTTGACGTTATGTTTGCGCAAAAAGGGACGTGATAGTAGATTCTGGTAGAAATATTTTCTTAGCTTGGCAACTCTGTCTGAGATGTCAGATTCGTTGGTGTTATTATAAGTGTCACTATCAGTAGTGGGTAATAATATATTTTCTAATCTAACCTTGATTTGCTGGTTTTGTGCTTGTAAATACTAGATGAATTTCAATTCTCGCACGCCACTGATTATTTATGATCACTTCCCGGTGGTTTTTCTGTTGTCTGAGTTAGAGTCTATTGACCAGAACTTGCGTTTATTATTTTATTTTACTTGTTTTCTGTCCGAGGTTATTACTTTGATGTTGACAGATCTAGTGCCGGTAACGGAAAAAACTCCTTCCGCTCCCTCCCTCCGCCTTCACTCACGAAAATATAAAAAAAAAACAGCAAACGTCTTTCAAAATTGCTTAGACGAATGTCTAATATGTAAGACAGCTACAAACTTGAGATTTACGACTTTTGTCTATAATTAGCTACAAGTACGAATAATTAACATTTCACATCAAAATACCAAATTGCATTTCAAGAAGATTAAATTATAAAACCCCTGAAAATATAACCTTTAGAATACTGCCCTCTTTTGTACAACTAAGAAATTACGTCATTCCGTAGGCAACAATGTTTGCAAATAGGTACTTTGTGTTAGTAACTGACATAGAACTACACAAAATTTTCAACGACTTAGTTCATATATCTGGTAAATAGATGGCGTATTAATACCATTCCTTAATAGCAATAAACGTACATACAGCTAAATTTTTAGTATGTTCATAATAAGATTATTGATGCCCGTAGGTTATGCCCCCAAAAGCAGGCTAAGGTTAATGAAGACAAACAAGTACATAAATTACTATGCGATACGTGGAATCTGTAGTTTCTCTTTTTACCAGATTACCGACTTTCGCTGAAGATTATTACTTAGTAGAGATATGAAGGAGAGAGGATAAAAGGGCAAGTTGTGGGGCATTGGCCTTTCCGTCTCGCCAAATGGTTTAGGTGGAGTATGGTTGGATTATAGCCCATTAAAAAAACTTTCAGTACGCACTGTTGGACATAAACTCTTCATAAAGGGGGAGATATGCTATAATAGTCTCCCTATTAATTAATAGTCTATTTGGTGACCTTAGTTGATGTTATAAATTTCTCACAAAAAAAAAACAGTTACCCAAACCCTTAGTGCTCTCTTACCCTATTTCACTACCCCTTAGTGAAGCAAAGGGGGATTATACAATACATGTCTTCATAAAGCATCTTTACACGAGCTGTTTCTTTTGTTTAAGTCTTAATAAAAAGATAATTGTTTATACCGATTTATAAAATATATTTCTAAACGAATCTTTAAACTAGCTGTGAGAAACGAGTGTGTCACTAACATGCAAGCTTTGTACCCAAACACATTTCACATTAAATATCAAAATAGCATTGCTATATCTAAAGATAAAACTTTCAATAGGGCTTATTTTGTTAGAAGATAAAATTAAGTAGATATTTACAAAAAAAAAAACAAAAGTCATGTTGATATACTCAGTATAAAACCTAAAATTTTGATATTTGTATGGCTACGAGTATATAGCAAAAGTTTCCGTGTACTCTATTCTCACTTCATCACAGAGTAAGTTTAGAATTTGCCACTCTTTTACTTGCCCGTGGATTTCTCAAAAGACAGCAGTAATATGCAGATCAAATCTATGCAAAAGTAGAAAAAACTTGACATTTTTATGTCAATGCTGATGCTTGGTAAGGTAGACCACCGTTTTATATATTTCCACTCAATTTGTGATGAAATAGGATATTTGACATAAAATTATTTTTTACGGATTCAATTTCGTTTGTATTTGTTTTTAATTTTGCGACGTTTCGAACACACTACAGCGTTCACTGTCAGTGACAGTCCTCCCCTAAAAATTTTATACAAATGCCATAGAATCTGTAAAAAAATAAAATAAGTAATTTATCACCACAACTACTAATTTTTGCATGTGTAATGTGGCAGGGTCACCACGTAGTCCGAAGACAAAGATCGGGTACCGGTGGCCCACTCGCACGGCGAAGAGAGGAGTTTGCATGGTGGGTCGATGAGGTCACGCGGCGCCTCTTCCGTCACCTCGGACTGATTTGGCGGGGCCAGACGCATCCATAGCCAACCGAAAAATAAAAATAAAAAGGGTCACCACGTAGTGCATAGATCAGAGGCTTAGTAAATGAGATACTAGAATAGAATTATACGGAGAGCTCCCACC
The DNA here is from genome assembly GCA_905163515.2 of Lymantria monacha. Taxonomy (NCBI): domain Eukaryota; kingdom Metazoa; phylum Arthropoda; class Insecta; order Lepidoptera; family Erebidae; genus Lymantria; species Lymantria monacha. Next base: position 23,941,562 of record LR991091.1, read on the forward strand.
ATGAGCTACGATAAATATCAACTCATACGAAGAACTTATAACGACTTAGGCCAACTCCATTTGATGCCGTTTGGTCAACAATTGCATTCCCAAGGAGGGCTGACGTCTGGCAGGCCTCCTTGGGAAGGCTGGTCATAAACCTAACTTGTTAATAACTTTTACAATATGTACTATGAAAGAAGAGTACATATTGTATCAACCCCAAGTAATTGGGATAAGAGTAGGAGAATAATGATAACCAAGAACTGCGAGGATATCTGCTCTGTTATGAGTTATATCGATGTCTACTCATCAGTGTATTTATTACAGTATATTACAAAAATACATGTTTATTATATGCTTATTGATAAAGCCTTATAAACTAGGTGGCTACGTAATATAAATACTTACGTGCAATCCACACTACATATGAAACTTTTGTCAGGTCTCTCTTGGGGAACTTATAACACTAACTGCGCTTAGCAACATGCCTGCCAAGGATGGAAATTATCAAAAATAAGTGACGATTATCGCATTATTCCTTTAGATGCTGATTGAAATTAATGAATATGAATAAGTACATAAATTACTTCACGATATAAGTATTTATTCTTTAGTCTATCTATATATAACGAAGAGGGCAGTGAAGACAAGGACTTGTTAACCCAAATGGTGATAGAGAGGTAACTATAGAAGGTTATAGGAGTGGCACAGCGTCTTTGCCGCCACCCCTTTTTTTTTGCGGGGGGCTATGGACGTCGCACCCCGCCAAATCGGTCCGGGGTGACGGAAGAGGCGGCGCGCAACCCCATTAACCCACCCTGCAAGCACCTATTCTTCGCCGTGTGAGCGGGCTACCAGTACCCGATCTTTGTCTTCGGTGGCCCGCCCGTCGGGTTCCTCTCTCGTCGACGCCCTAACAGTTTTCGCCGTTGAGGCGTCGCCTTCACGCGGTGGCCTCACGTCGGGTGACCGGACAATTCCCCGGTCCGATCACCGGAAGCCTCGGTTAGGGCGGCATCATGCGCAGGTATTCGCGCCTGCGCCACCCCAGCCGCGGGCGGCGGCCCGGGTCACGGGAATCCTCCCGGGCCCGTTCCGCCGCCTCCTTCTGCGAGATGACAGCCTCGCAGAAGGTGGCGACCGCGTCCCAATTTCTGACGCTGTCGACCATCGCTCGCGCAACAGCCGGCAGCGTCAGGTCGGCACCGATGACAGCGATGAGGTCACGGCGCTGTCCGTCCCAGCTCGTACACACCTCCAACGTATGTTGCGCCGTGTCTTTTTCACTGTCGCAATGACACTCACTCCATACGACCATGTGCAGGTACTTGCCGAAGCAACCATGCCTCGACAAGACCTGCACTAACCAGAAGGAGAGCACTCCGTGCCGCCGCTCCATCCTCTCCATCAGTACGGGCCGGAGGGCCTCAACGGTAACAACACCGTGTCTAGGCTTCTCCAGCCGCGTAACCCAACGGGCGATGACTTCTCGGCGGGCGTCCTCGCGCCAGTTGGCTATCTCGTTGAACGATGGGGAGCCACCCTCGTCGCGCATTGCCGCCACCCTGGAAGGTGCGACCGGACCGTAGCCTGTCCCAAATATATATATATATCAAACTTAACTCTCATTGTTGAACATAGCCATCATTCTCCACGAAGTGGAAATAATACTATAATCGTATTCATTACCAGTTTCCGTGTGGTGACGGAGTAAGAATACTATTTACCACTCCATATCATACCCGTGGGTGATCGTACGAGACAACTAAGGGATATAAAACGCATATAACATCTATGCGAGAGAAGGAAAACTCGAAACAAAACCCTATACCAACACGTCTGACCAGCGCGGTATAGTAGGTTAATTTCCCTCCCATAATAGAGGAGGCCCGAGCCCAACAGTGGGACATTTATGGGCTGTGATGATGATGATGATGATGATTCATTACCAGACAGACTAGCAATTGCAATTGATCAGATAAGGGGCACCACGTTTAATACCTTACAGTATGAAATGATTTCTTATGAATGGTTTAAGAATACAATTATTCTTACACCATCAACGCAATTTCTATTCTTTAATCTAATGATTTTAAAATAATCTTTGGTTATACCGATACTGAAAATATATTTCAAAATCAATCTTTTAAATAAATGGTTGTGGGAAACGAGAGTGTCAGGGACAGGCAAGCTTCGTACAACACACGATTCACATTCAATATTAAAATGGCGTTTTGCTATAAAGTTAACAGTTTCTGTGGGACTTGTTGGTTTATTTTTTTAACAGATAAAATTTAGTGGATATTAAAAAACAATGCAAGCCTTTTAGATTTAGTTAGTATAAATCTTAAAATTATCATACTTATTTGACTATGTAAGGTTTGCGTGTGTTCTATTTTTGAAGTGAAACTTTTTCGTCGCAGGAACCGTTGGATGCAAGTGGTGTAGGACCGTTTCGAGTGGAATTCTCGTGGGAAGGCCAATAGTGGATATCTATGGGCTGATGGATGGATGGATATTATATGCCTGAAGTAAGATCTATTATATCTCTGAGGCTATATATCTTTAAGTAAGAGGAGGAAAACTTTACATAAAATCTTACCTGCCTGACTAACGTGGTATAGTAGATTAATTTCCTTTCCATTGCAAAAAAGTCCGAGCCCAATAATTGAACGTATATGGTCTAAGAAAAATCATCTGCTCAGCTCATATATGCTCCAATATTGTGCTTCTTTTTTAAACCCATTTTATTCACAAAGGCGAAGACTACTAAGTTATCACTTAGTAGTCTTTATAATATGCAAATAACATCTATGCAAGAGAAGGCAAACTTGACATCAAATCTAATGTGAACTCATCTTGATCAGTGTGGTATAATAAGTGGAAAATATTTTTTTCACAGAGCCAATATAATCTGACCTTCGAAATCTAAACAATAATGTTCTAGAACTAATCCTAAATCAGAACAATTTTTGGGTTACTAACTCTCAACATTCACTATTAGTCTGCGTAATGATGTAACAATAATGGAAGACTGATATCCAATGTTTTATAAAAAAGTAAATGTTACAGTTTTGGAATCGTCGGTAACAAATAAATAAGTAAATTTTTATATAAATAATGTTTGCTTTGTATATCAAACATCGAATTATTTTGTGCTAACAAAATAATACCTACCTAGAGTACCCGGCAATAAATATTGTACATCGATCTTTGGAACGAAACAATCGGTACATTTCGGCTTCATAATTCATTGTCTCTGTCACACACTAGCTATGAGACATTTGTCAGTTGTTATACAAATGCAAGAGAGTGTAACCGTGTCAAGTAAAAAATAAAAGCTTGTAGAATATGTATATTTTATTTAGTAATAAAAAGTCATTATAGTTTTAACAACTTCTAATAAATACCAGACTGTCAATGCTTCGTGCGACGTCACGTAGGTAGAGTGCGACAGGGACAGCGCTCTGCGAAGCCGAAATTAGTCGATTGTCTCGTTTCAAGATTTTTATGAGTAATATTCATCATCAGGTAGGTACTGTAAAATCAGTTATACCGATTCAATTATGTACTCATCTTGAAAGTATCATTGAAGCACAAAACTTCCTTATGAAATTCAATATTTGTCTGTTTGTCAAATTACTCGTGCCTCGTAATAAATATATAGAAACAATATTTAAGAGCCGTAATTGAAGATGATATAAAATGTCTTAAAATAATATTACGATCACATAACATATAACATCACCTATGATAGCTTGGTGCTTAAATGTAAGATTTATAGATATATAGATACCAGGTAAGCTGTACACTAGTAAGAAATAAATGCTGACGAACTGAGGTGAATCGATTGGTATATATTTTAGTTATTTTTGTCTTACCCGTTTTTAGATGTAATGATTCCTGATATTTACGCGAGTATACAAATTTAAAGTGAAACTGTTTTTACGGACTCCAGCGTCTTTGTATTCGAATTTTAAATACCTGACGTTTCGAATACCTTAAAGCATTCATGGTTACGAGAGGATTCCGGTTTCAAATGACTGAACACTTTACAGCGTACATAATCACGGGAGGAGAAGCGACAAGGGCACGACATCGCACACGCTTGGGGTCTTTGTGGTCTGGGCATCGCAGCGTTGTGAATTTGTTGCAATCGTCGGTGCCAACCTGATGCTACCAATCATCGCTGGGACGCTGCTCGACAGCGTCCAGAACTAGTACGCACCACCAGTCAGTCACCAGCAGTCGTGAGAGGAAATCCTCGATGACATGCCCCGTCGCCAGTGCATAGAGCGGCATCCGGCGCAGGTACTTGCCGAGGCCGCGGGTAATTAGACCGGAGAATAATATTTTACCTGCAGAGAAGATGACCACGTGAGGGCGTCGCCTCGGCAGCAAGTCGGGGCTTCGATGGGAGATGGTACCCGAAAAGGTAACCCGCCGGGCTGGCCACAGGTGTTAAGGATTCGGTACCAATGTTCGGCCCAATGTGGCTGGGGAAGAAATACGCTGGGTTATAGGGATACAAGTTGTTCTTTTATCATCTTAGTCGGAATAGACGCATGTGGCCAGACCAGAGCCGGCAAAATAAGAGTAACAATATCTGCTTACATCCTTTAGTTATTTTTAACCGACTTCAAAAAGGAGGAGGTTCTATGTTTCATTGTATGTAGTTTATATGTAAGAATTATTACTCTCTCTCTCTCTCTCTTCATAAAGTCTGCTGTTTTATCTGTACTAAAAACCTTTTAAAATCTATTTTCTGTCAGGCTAAAAACACATGTAAACATATAATTACTTCTATGCAATAATTATTCCTAACTTCAGATGTAATTCTATCCAGGGAATCTAGTTATTAAACTTAGATTACTTCATTCTGGGCAATTGATCCTCACTTAGCGTAAGTTGCCCGCTCGTTTAATTTTAGCGCCTCTTAAGTGGATAGCAGAGCATTCTGCTCTATTTTCGATTGCCTTTTACGTTCCAATATATGAGATATTAAAATACAAAAGGGAAAATTTCTTTAAAAAACGTATACGTAAATAAAAAAGCGTAACTGCTTCATTTACGTGAATTACTGTCATAGTTATTGCTATTATTTTGAGTACTTAATTGATCACGCCAAATTCAGTTAATCTGTGCATAATAAAGTATAGGTACATATAGGAATTTAATTTCTCCGAAACCGCCGAGCGTGTATGAAGAGAATTATGAATGTTGAGGAAGCGAGTGAAGTATGCAAGGATAGAGTTCTCTGGCACTCTGTTCTCTCTGCCGACCCGGTAAGGGATATGGCGTGATGATATCTTTGTATGTATATAGTAATTTACAAGGCAAAACGCTCCTGGTCAGTAAGCTGTAGCGGCTTCGAACACTACCAACCCTTGCTTTGTTGGTGAATGTCGTAAGAGACGACTTAGAGCCTTATAACGACCTGGGCCAACTCCATCTGATGCTGTATGGTCAAAAATTACATTCCCAAGAAGGGTTGACGTCTGGCAGGCGGCCAGTCATAAATCTTTGCCAGTAACTTCTACAATATGTACATATTGTATCGACCCCAAGTAAATGGGATAAGAGTAAGAAAATGATGAATGATGATGAAAACGGTACTGGTTAGTCAATAAATAGATTTTTTTTTAACGATGCTAATATAAATTTGAAAACAAATGCTACAGCTTTTTAGAAGTTAACAACCTGTATTATGGAATAAATCCGTGAATAGTGGAGGACTTAACAAACAGGCAATTAACACTCTAAATCAGAGCAATTGTTTGTGGATTTCACCAAAAATTATCGTGAGTGGGCAATGGAACTGATAATACTATGTTTGAGAGGTTAGACTTTAGAACTAATAGTCTAGAGCCACCACTAGTTCACCACACTAAAGAGGACTTCTTTTTTCTTTCTAAAGGGTATACTTCAGACGTGGTCCCATTATCACCAAGTCATGATCTGATGATGGAAAGTCATGAAAATCGAGGGCAACCCTCAAATTTTATAGACACATATTATGTGTCTCATATATTTTCAAAAGCTCTTCCAATAATTGCATCTGGCAGTGATAAACTCATTTGGGTGAGCTGATGATGGAAGGTACATCTCCTTAACAGTTAGGCGTTGGAGGGTAATTCTTTCAATATCATACGCACGCATAGACTTTTAGCTGTATTCTTTCAATTTAACTCCCGAGGTGGTCCCATTGTCACCAAATCATGATCTGATGATGGGAATTCTTGGAAATCAAGGGCAACTCTTAAATTTTATAGGCACATATTACGTGTCTCATGTATTTTTCAAAACTATTCAAATATTTGCATCTGGCAGTGAACATTTCATTTAAGTGAGCTGGTGATGGAAGGTACATCTCCTTAGTGGTTAGGAGTTGGAGGATATTTTTTTTAATATCATACGCACGCATAGACCTTTAGCTGTATTCCTTCAAGTTAACTCCCGAGATAGTCCCTTTGTCACCAAATCATGATCTGATGATGGGAATTCTTGGAAATCGAGGCCAACTCTTAAATTTTATAGGCAATATTACGTATCACATGTACTTTTCAAAGCTATTCAAATATTTGCATCTGGAAGTGAATATTTCATTTAAGTGAGCTGGTGGTGGAAAGTACGTCTCCTGAACGGTTAGGAGTTGGAGAATAATTCTTTCAATATCATACGCACGCGTAGACTTTTAGCTGTATTCTTTCAAGATAACTCCCGAGGTGGTTCCATTGTCACTAAATCCTGATCTGATGATGGGAATTATAGTTGACACAGGCGCTATGGCAACTAACCCGTCACTGTCTTTCACTTTTGTGCCAATATTTTCGTCATTAAATTTTATAAAAATCAAATCAGGTAACTAGCCTGTTTCAATTTGGTCACAACGAAGGGGAAGCCTACAGAGCTTGGATATTATTACAGGATATATTATTACAGGATTTTATATTATTATATTACCTGGATATTACTACAGAGCCTGGATATTATTAGTATGGAGTTTGGATATTATCCCTATTGCCCGCTTACCAAGCCCTTAATGACAGAGATATTGCATCTTACCATGACTCTGGAGCCTATGTGTAGTTTTAACAATTGCATCAAACCTTGATAATTATTTACATCACTTGGATGTTGGTAGTATCTCATGCCTAAGTTGCTGCCTCACGTGACGCATCAGTGAAATTTAAACCATTGGCAACGAGATACAGCATTTCGTTTTCATTTTTTCGAAATACGTTTTTTATTTTCTTATTTTGATTCCCTACTTCTATTCTTCCTCGTGCCGTGTGCATTTTTAGTCGATCTACTCATAGTGCTTTATTTAATATATAATTTAGTTTATATGAACTAGTTAAAATTATTACTTAACTACGATTATTTACATTAAAAATTCAAAAATAATTAAACATTTTAAAAAAAATGTAAACCGACTTCAAAATAAGATCAGCCAATAACCATATTTATTTAAAACACTAAAAACCGAAAAATGAGATGAACTATTAGTTAATTCTTGTCTAATTCTAATTATGTTTTAATTTTTATAAAATATAATTATAATGTATGCTAGAAATCCACTAACATGATTTGAAGTCGGTGCCAAGCCAAATAGGTATACTATATCGCATTCAAACCACGCCGCGCTTGTGACTGAAGTGATCTGAATGCGCAAGCGGTTAAGCGATTTAATCCACACGGGCAGACGTCGTTCACGGTTGTATCAAATGGTATTAAATTTGGGCGTTATAGTATTCTGAATACATTTTTTAATTCTTAATTCCTTTAATAATTAGATTTTATTAATTTTTCACCCTGTGTGTATATCATTAAGCTTATTGTTTTTGGAGTTTACTCCATTACTGTCTTCTTCATTTACTGGAATCAATTTTATTGGATTTAATTTTATTGATCTAAAGCAATTTTCGTATTATTGCCTTCTTAATACAACTAATTTGGGGCATTTGGGTTAGATAGTTTCAAAGACTATAATAACGGTTATATATATAGCCGTTATTATAATTGTTTCTATATAGAAACAATTTTTGTGTATATATATAAATATTTGTTGTGTGGTAGCGGCTACGAATACTACCAACCCTTACTTTACTTGTGGATGTCGGTAATGACAACTAAGAGCCTTATATCGATCTGAGCCAATAAAACCTGATGCCATTTGGTCGGCGATTGAATTTCTTAGGAGAGTTGATGTCAGGCAGACGGCCGGTCATAAAACTATAACCTTTGCAAAGAGAAAGAAGAGAGGTACATATTGCGTCGACCCCAAGTAATTGGGACAAAAACAGGAGAATGATGATGATAAAAATATAATATGCATATAATGTGCGTAATATTCAAATCAAACCAATCTAAAAAATTGACTAATACATTTTGTATCCATATTTTTTAAGGGGGAATAATACCATAATTGACATGCATGGCGGGCAGATTGGCGCTTGCAGTAGGTATTAAAAGTTTCCTCGCAGACAGCTGCTGCCCACTCTCCTGGTGAGATCATCAGCTGATTTTTATCTTATTGCCACACGGGGAGATAAAATTAAAGTTCTAATGTAAAAAGGTTAATTTGAAATAAATAATGTTTTTTATTTTCAAAAGAATAATATAATCAAAAGAACATAAATATTTATTAGATTTACTTTAATAAAATAGAATATAAAATAGATATTTACATATAATATTTTTATAAATCAGAAATTGTAACGATTTCAAAGATTCTTTTTTGTCTTTCTTATACTTGAAGCAGTCTTCCTTGAGCCATTATTAAATTCATAAAAAAAATATGAACGCTACAATCTTAATAAATTGAGCAGTTTCCATTGTCGTTAAAAATTACAGCAAAATATACAATAGATATATTTATACACTTGAAATGGGTAGGGCGAGATTAATAAGAACATAACTAATATTATTCAGGGAGGGAAAACACAAACAAAACCCTATACCAACACGTCTGACCAGCGTGGTATAATAGGTCAATTTCCGTCCTGTTTTGCAAGAGACTCGAACTCAATAGTGGGACATACATGAGCTGAAATCATTCTCCTATTCTTATCCCTTGGCGTCGATACAATATGTACACTTCTTTCATAGTACATATTGTAGAAGTTATTGGCAATAGTTTTATGACCGGCCGGATGCCAGACGTCAACCCTACTTGGGAATATAATCGTTGACCAAACGGCATCAGATGGAGTTGGCCCAAGTCGTCATAAGGCTCTTAGTCATCTTTTACGACATCCACGAGCAAGTAAGGGTTGGTAGTATTCGTAGCCGCTAACACACAGTATTTAATACAATAGAACTATAATTAATATTATTGAGAGAAGGAAAACTCGAATCAAAACCCTATATCAACACGACTGACCTGCGTGGTATAGTAGGTCAATTTACCTCCTATTTTGCAGGAGACTCCAGCCAATAATGGGACATACATGAGCTGAGATGATTAAAGCTACAATAAAATAAAAAAATCCAAAATATACTTTATGAAAATCTAGTAGAGCTTAGTCAAAAATAATACATATATATTATGAGAATTCAGAGGCTCTTGATATTAAGAAATACCATTCCTTCACTTGGCATTTGTTATTAAATAATACGAATAGCGTAACTTATACGAACTAACTAAAGATCTAATTTTATATACTAACAATGACAATTTTTGTCGAAATTTAATAATATAACAAACAATAATTATGTTTATGAAAAATCAGTGATTTATTTCTCTAATAAGAGTCAAGAGTCTCCGAAACCGGCGAGGGTGTATGAAGAGAATTATGACTGTTGAGGAAGCTAGTGAAGTATGCTAGGATAGAGTTCTCTGGTACTCTGTTCTCTCTGCCTATCCTGCAAGGGATATGGCCTGATGATATGTTATGTATGTATGTATTTCTCTAAATAAATTAAAAGTGATAAAATAAAAGTGATAACTTTATGATAATTTTCCTTTTGGTGACGGAGTAAGAATACTATTCACCATCCGCTATCTTACCCGTGGGTGATCATATACGATGACTAAGAGATAAAATATGCGTATGACATCTATACAAGAGAAGGAAAACCCGAAACAAAACCCTATACTAACACGTCTGATTAGCGTGGTATAGTAGTTCAATTTCCTTCGTATGGTGAGAAGGCGAACGTAGAGAAGTGGGACGTATATAAGCCTGAGATGATGATGATATGACAACATAAGCAAGTCAACATAGTTCATTAAAAATTGGATTTAAGTTTGAAAATAAAAATTCTATGTAACGCAATTTGAGAAAATTTATATTGTAGCAAAATATCGTTAAATAAAATTGCTGACAGTATATTACAGACTAATATCACAGCTATTGTTGAATTTTATACTCATAAAGTAATAAAAAAGGGGATTAAAAATAAAATGATATTTGTATGTGAATTGGAAAAATCGTTAACACAAAATAAATGTCACAAATTAATTTAAAATTAAAATACAGAAAGGTCTATAACTCGGAAATAATAGGTATAATGATTTTTGAGGTTTACGCGAGTATTACATATTTGAAATAAAACTATTTTGATGGATTCTATCGTATTTGTACTTGAAATTAAAAATCAATTATAAACACGATAGAATCCGTGAATAATAGGTAAATGAATAATAGGTATGACGGAAAAGGGACTATACATTTTATTACTTTCCTCACTATATCTAAGGCCACAGTTGGACTTAGGACTGCCCAAGTTCAGTTAACCAATTTTAAGTTATATTAATATCGTATAGATATACATCCATCCATCAGCCTGTAAACGTCCACTGTTGGACATAGGCCTCCCCACGAGAATACCCTTCAACACGGTCCCGCACCATCTGCATCCAGCGGTTTCCTGCGACCTTGATAATGTCTTCAGTCCACCAAGTGGGCGGTCGTCCTACGCTGCGCCATCCGATTCGTGGTCGCCACTCGAGAACCTTTCTTTCCCAACGGTTATCGGTTCATCGAGCGATGTGGCCTGCCCATTCACACTTCAAAATGCTAATTCTTCGGTCTATGTCAGTTACACCCATTCTTCTACAGATTTCTGGATTCTATCACATAGAGAAATATCGAGCATAGCCTTTCCATAGCACGCTGAGCGACTTTGAGCCTTTTTATGAGGCCAACATTTAGAGACCACGTTTCAGTGCCATATGTCATCGCTGGTAACACACACTGGTTATAAACCTTTGTTTTCATACATTGGATCAACGTAGTTGGACTATTTGACCTAGGTAAATATAGTGATCGACAACTTCGAGAATCGCATTCCCAACCAGGACCGGTACAGAAATGACATGGGCATTAGACATAGCTTTCATCTTGTCTATGTTCATTTGCAGCCCTCCTAGTTGGGAGACCTTGCTGAGGTTTGAGTACGGTGCCGAAGATTCTGCCATGTCTACGATATCATCTGCGAATCGAAGGTGAGTGATGTATTCACCATTGATGTTGATACCGAGTCCGGTCCAGTCTAAAAGCTTGAAGACATCTTCCAGCGCAGTGGTGTTCACCACCACGAAACTATTCAGTTTCGGAGAGATAACGTCTCCCTGTCTCTCGCCTTTCTGCAACTGGATCGGTTTCATACTTTTATCCTGGTTGCGGACCGACATATTAGCGTTTTTATACAAACACTTGAACACTTCGATATATCAATAGTCAATTTGGCACCTCTGAAGGGACTGCAGCACTGCCCAAGTTGAGATAGGATGAACGGCTTTCTTATAGTTCACAAACGCTAGACACAGGGGCCGATTATACTTCTCGGTCTTCTGTATAATTTGGCGTAGCGTGTGGATGTGGTCTATGGTACTATAACCTTTACGGAAACCGGCTTGTTCGGGCGGCTGGAAGTCGTCTAGCTTACGCGCGAGTCGGTTCGTAATGCCTCTTGAAAGCAGTTTGTACACGTGGCTTAGGATTGAGATGGGTCAGTAATTCTTTAAGAGCGTTTTATCGCCTTTCTTGAAAAACAGCACCTCCACCCTCCTGGTCCACGACTCTGGAACGTCGCCTCCGAGAATGACAGAATTAAACAGCTTGTGTAGGACTTTTAAAACCGGCTTGGCGCCTGTCCTCAGGAGCTCTGTGGTAATTCCGTCATTTCCCGGTGCCTTGCCGATCTTTAACTGTTTCAGAGCCATTCTGATCTCGGACAAGCTGACATCCGAGATTTCTTCAGTGTAGTGCCAAGTTAGCTTGGATCTGGGGTCTTGGACCAAGCCGACATATATATATATATATATATATATATATATATATATATATATATATATATATATATACAGACATAGATATATACATAATATTCAATAAATACAAACACATTCTTTTAAACTAAAGTTCTTAAAAAAATCGTTAAATATAGTTGTATTAATAACCTATAAAAAACAAAAAGAAATTAATATTCTAATAATGAAACTCAGTACAGGTTTATTGACACTTACGATTTTCATTATAATATAGAGCGTATAAACTATGAAAAAGTTCTTAAGCTGTACTATAAGCGTCAAGAAGCAAACAACATCATAAAATTGTTAGCTTATATAGGCTTCAGTCAATAGACCGTCATTACTTGCAGTTCATTAAACGGAACGATAAAAACACCGCTCGGAAACACTTTATCTAAAACACCAGAGAGTATTAAGTGCAGCACTTTTATAGCTTTAAAATTGTACTCTTTTCCACGTGTTACATTACGTCTTTAAAAATAAAACTAAAGAGTGTAGAGTAACTTTCAGTGCAATATTTAAAACTGTACCAGTATTATTATCGCTCTGTGTTTTTATCTATTCAAAATTTTAATGTATTGGTTTTTTTTTACATACGACACTATGTCCTTTGAGCTATCTAAAGTGCCAGTATTAAATGAGACATTATAATAATATTAATATAAATTATTCATTATACATGTAGTCACGGCTTAGAATAAAGGTTGTTGCCCTATCTTACTTGCCTTTGGGGTCATAAAAACTAACTAAGGGCTCACTAAAGGTATTGGAGAGAGCCTTGACAGTAGTTCTCTACAGCGCAGAGCTCTCCTGCAGTGGCTCCTACAAATCAACAATGCTACAATCAACTCGCATTCTTAGCGTAGCGATTACGGTATTAATCATTTTATGAAGAATTCTGTGTTCAATAGTCTACATTAAGAACTTGATGATGATGATCAAAATCTTACCACAGTATATTTCCTTTCTCGTAGCTATCGTGGTTAGTGAATATACTGTAAGAGAAGCAAATATTGAAAATAAAATTCCATGCCAATCAGTCTGTTAAGCGTGCTTTAGGTCCAATTTCCCTTATACCCACTGTGTATACTACATAATGTTAGTTAATGTGACCAGACGTCCCGTTTTGAACGGGACTGTCCCTTTTTATAATAACACATCCCGGTGTCCCCGAAATGAACTCTGGGATGCAAAATTGTCCCGTTTTCGTAAATCGCGAAAAATTTGAGAAGTCGAGCCGACAGGCCAGATGCGGGCGGTGTATGAGAGCGTACGTTGACTAATTTGTTTGACAGATATTTCGTTCTCTAATTTCTCGCTATTTGTTTTATTCAGAGTATTTTCTATGAGGAACAAATTGTGGACATACAAGAAAACCCAGTTACAAATTTCAGTACTCAAGGCCATGTTGATAATTAAGGTGAATATAAAAATCATTTCAAGAGTTTGATTCTTACTTAAAATGTTCACTAGCTATTTTAAAACTTTGTTCCTCTGATAAAAAAAATACAACTAAACATTTCGGGTATATTTTTAAAATGTCCCGCTTTGAGTCAAATAATAAATAGTCACGTTAAGTATTGTGGAACGCATATATTTCTGAGATTAAAAGTTGGCAAATATGAATCCACTTCAATAAAATTTTGCTAGAATTAGGGCAATATAAAAATATAACATTTGAAAATATTCTTAACGAATGTGTTTCCTAGTAAATATGTTAACTGACTCGTTTCTAGCGCTAGTTCAAACTCGAATCTCGTAAACAGCTTCAAGTTTTAATGATGCATCTTATGTACGAGCATACAACGTACAATATTTACCGTATTTTATAGTGCTAGGCAATAAGTTGAGTACATTTGTGATAAATCTATAATTTTATAAGATATATTTAAATCAGGGTACCGGGGAAGACCAAGACTAACCTACCTAGACAAGATTGGTCACGTACTGAAGGAAGGTGGAGTCAAGAGTCTCCGACACCGGCGAGCGTGTATGAAGAGAATTATGAATGTTGAGGAAGCGAGTGAAGTATGCAAGGATAGAGTTCTCTGGCACTCTGTTCTCTCTGCCTACCCTGCAAGGGATATGGCGTGATGATATGTATGTATGTGTATATTTAAATCACAGTTTGCGTGAAGCAACTTACTTTTGCTAATGTTAGTGTATAAATAACATAAGAAAAGTTACTTTATGTTACTAAATAATGTTATCCATATTTAAGTTCTTATATTTTAATGATCTCAGATGTTTACGCGAGTATTACATATTTGAAGCAGCGTAGGATGATCCGTAACTAGATGGACTGACGACATTATGAAGAAATATTGTAACTGCCAAGTTTGAGTATTAAGTCTTATCAAGGTGTAAACAATGTCGGGTAGATGGCACACGTCTCCTTAAAAACGAAAATATAATACAATGCGAGAATTGAATGTCCTACAATAGTTCACGGTGGTGTAAGTGGCAGCACGATTGGAACGAATTTCCAATAAGTGTGGGTTCGAATCCCACTTGGGACAATCATTTTTCGCTAGTAATTGGGTTTTTATAGACATTATGAACGTTATGAAACCGTTGTATGCAGGTGGCATAGGACCGCTTTGAGTGGTATTCTGGTGGGATAGCCTATGTCCAACAGAGGACTTTTACGGGCTGATGCATGGATGGACTCATTTGAAATAAATCCATTTTTACGTATTTGATCACTTTCTCTCTCAGTCCTGTTGTGATCATAAATAAACGCAGTAAAGAGTTTGAAACACGATAAAAAAATAATAAGTTGTAATAATAGTTTTATTTCAGATCGTTACATTATTTTTGACTTCCAAATTTTATGGATTATCTTGATAATTAATTTGTTTTTTGGATTGGATTGGATTTGGATTCTAAAATAATATAAATTTAACACTTTCGAGGATTGCCTGTGAATTAGAATTCGATTTTTCTATTGAAATTATTATAGATTGAAAATTAGTCCCGTTAAATACCCATGTAGTGCAGCAAAATTTACAATTAATATAAAACATTCTGTTTATCTACTTATAATTTTATCAGATGTGATATAAATATATATGTTTGCATAAGATATGCTATTAATCTTGCTTATCGCTAAATATTTCACTTTATTAATTAATAAACGTGGCTTTAAAATTTATGGAATAGCTACTACGTATTGCGCCGTGGTATCATATTGGGTTGCATAATAATAAGCTATAAAAATGACCACCATCCATAAAATATGATCACCATGGTTGACACGTTGCCCTTGTCAGTGTGGAATCAGTCTCGCGTGCAATATATCAAATATTAACCAAATATAGTAATCTTGAAAATTCGATATTATTGTGCTACCCCGTCATTGCTTGGCTATTAATTATCGTAATATTATTAGTGTCATATACATACCAAAAGATAAATTGAGGTATAATACAACGGCATTTCTCTATATAATCTTCATTCAACACGTAAGTGTGAGTTAATAATAAAACCATTTCCCATAAATAATTTTTGTAGATTGATTTTAAAAATATATATAGATTAATTCGATTGAATTTTTTCAAAGCATTTTTGCAGAACGCCGTGACTATCAACCTTGTGTGCTTAAACATTGCTTGTAAATTATTTAACTACAATAAAAATAAAACTGCAATGTGTGTTAACTATTTATTAGTAACGAGGCGGTCAAAAATATTAATCTACTTATGAGAAATTTAACGCTAAAAATGAAAAGAGATTTATTTATTTATTTTTATTATCACTGAATCCTTTACCTTGTTATTGAAATACAATTTATGAGGTTATATTTAATATAAATATAATAGCAACTGTGTGGTAGCGGTAACGAATACTACCAACCCTTAATTTGCTAGTGGATGTCTTAAAAGACGATTAAGAGCCTTATAACGACCTGAGCCAACTCCATCGGATGCCGTTTGGATGTACTATGAAAGACGAGTACATGTTGTATCGACACCAAGTAATTGGGATAAGAGTAGAAGAATGATAATGATTACTGAGTCCTTTACGTTGTTATTGAAATATAGTTTATGAGGTTATATTTAATTGAAATATAAGAAATAGTTCTGTTGTTACTAAGTTTCTATTCCTATCAAGACATATTGAGACTTGTATAACCGTAACTGATTACAGTTTTGAGTTTTGCGTTATATACGACACAAAATGTATTTCACTGGGAGATTAATCGTGTTTTGCTTGAAAGCCTATTTAGCAAGCGAAGGTGGAAAACAGTTTAAATTTACCGACAGCAAATGTGTGAAACAATTAGTGAACTCTCGTAGGTAGAATTTAGATGTAATTATAAATAGCTTTCAAACCAATATTTTATTTATATAAATATTTACCTCTACAAAATGATAATTTATATTTAAAATAATGCATTCTTTATTTAAAAAAAATAAAATAATGATTTTTAACGTTTATGTTTTAATTTTTATGGTTTTTTCAGGGTTTCAATTTTGTTTTTAGTATTCTAACGTTTCGTATATTTTTCAGCATTCGAGGTCACATGGTTTTAGTCACTCCCTCTATTATAATGGAAGGTACACCACTGATATAGAGCGAAGAGTGAATGCGGGAAATAGAGTAAACGGAGCGTTGGGGCAACTTCTCGGCAGCCACCACCTCAGCCAGAAGGCACGTGTAGCAATACATAACGCAGTGCTTGTCCCAACATTACTGTATGGAAGCGAGAGTTGGGTATGCAGAAAAGAATATGAAAGTAAAATTAATGCGGTCGAAATGCGATCTCTGCGGAAAATCTGTGGAGTTAGGTTGACCGACCGCATTCGTAACGACGACGTAAGAGAGAGAGTAGGTATAAAAGAGAGTATTTGTGTAAAGATGCGAAAGGGAATGCTCCGATGGTTCGGACATGTGGAAAGAATGCCGAACGAACGTCTGGTTAATAAGATATACAATGCGAAAGTGGAAGGATTTAGGTACCGGGGGAGACCGAGACTCACCTTCCTAGACCAGATCGGTCATGTACTGAAGGAAGGTGGAGTCAAGAGTCTCCGAAACCGGCGAGCGTGTATGAAGAGAATTATGAATGTTGAGGAAGCGAGTGAAGTATGCCAGGATAGAGTTCTCTCTGGGACGGGCAGCGCCGTGACCTCGTCGCTGTCATCGGTGCCGACCTGACGCTGCCGGCTGTTGCGCGAGCGATGGTCGACAGCGTCAGGAATTGGGACGCGGTTGCCGCCTTCTGCGAGGCTGTCATCTCGCAGAAGGAGGCGGCGGAACGGGCCCGGGAGGATTCCCGTGACCCGGGCCGCCGCCCGCGGCCGGGGCGGCGCAGGCGCGAGTACCTGCGCCTGATGCCGCCCTAACCGAGGCTTCGGGTGATCGGACTGGGGAATTGTCCGGTCACCCGACGTGAGGCCACCGCGTGAGGACGACGCCTCGACGGCGAAAGCTGCCGGGGCGTCGACAGGAGAGGAGCCTGAGAGGGCATACCGCCGAACGGGCCACCGAAGACAAAGATCGGGTACCAGTGGCCCGCTCGCACGGCGAAGAAGAGGTGCTTGCAGGGTGGGTCAATGGGGTTGCGCGCCGCCTCTTCCGTCGCCCCGGACCGATTTGGCGGGATGCGACGTCCATAGCCCACCGCAAAAAAAAAAAAGGATAGAGTTCTCTGGCACTCTGTTCTCTCTGCCTACCCTGCAAGGGATATGGCGTGATGATATGTAGGTATGTATGTATTATAATAACAGCAAACCAAATAAAATTACTTATACGTACCTACTACTACTTTATAAGAGTACTAGTTTATTGTATAATAAAATGTACCTATAGTATATTTTCTACTAAGAATTATACTAGTAAATGTAAGTACAAAGTCTGAATAAAACGAAACTCCTTTAGCTCTCAATATACATATTTTGTGTAATATAAAATATTTCTTCTTTTACCACTTTATTCTATTTTCAAAAAAGGCAATAGTTTTTTTTTGTAATTTATAAAATTAACAAATGTCTTTGTATGTGCCAATAAATAATATAAAAGGGAAAAAAAAGAGTAAAAGAACTTATCAAGTTTTTATTGGCACAAATCCGTTATCAATACTATTCGTTTAGTAAGCCACAAGCAAAACGGCGCTAGAATTCTTAAGTAAAAGTTAGTGTTAAAGTTTATTTTACTCACGTAGTGAAAGAGAATGAGCAACATATGAGCACATGTTGGCAATGCGGTCACGGATACACCTGAAAGCGCTGTAAGAAATTTCCTTTGTCTTGTAAACATACTTACCAAAAATTGAAGAAGAAACTATGGCTGTTTTTTTTTTAATATTAAAAGAAAACTTGCTTTTCACTGGTAATTTTGCTAATATACAATTAATAAAAACACAAAGCAGCCATGAGGACTGGCGACAGAAGTGAAAACTTAAACCTATGAAAATAATGAATATTATAAACTAAAATAGAACAACAAGTACGTATTTCAGCTAATTTCACGACGCTCACACTGTTTACTTCGCTGCATAGCAAGAATACCACGCGCATTTGCTTGGGATCTACCGTCTCACTCTTTTTCTCTCTCCTACTTTCTACCTTTGTATATCTTTCTTTCTCTCTCCCTCTTGCGTGGGAATATTGGACGCTACTCATTGCTAACGCTCGCGCTGGCCTGTAACAGGTATACTACGAGCATGCGTTCGAGTGCCATTGTGTTAAATGTTTAACGCAACCTTGTTGGAAGTCACATTAGAAGTTTCACTTCAGAAACAAATGACATCCAAATTCACAACTATATATATATTTTTTTTATTGCCGGTGGTAGCAAACGAGCAAGCAGCACACCTGATGGTAAGTGACACTACCGCTCATGGACCTTTGCAATACCAGGGCACAGCTAGGCCGCTGCCAACCGTGAAGAAAGAGCTGTTCTTAAACCTCGTTTAAAAAAGGACATGTCATAGCGCTCGGGAAACACGGCAGCAGGTAGTTCATACCAGATCTTGCACGTACGTGATACAAATGATCGCTGAAAATGTACAGTAGATGTCCGTATCGTTTCCAGGTGAAATGGATGAACCCTGCTGCGATGTCGAGAGGTACGGTGATAAAATGGTGACGGTGGTATCAAGTCAAATAGTTCCTCAGAGCACTCCCCGTGAAAGAGCCTATGGAGTACACAGAGAGACCTAAAGTCTCTCCGGCTCCCCAATCACTCCAGTCTTTCCGTGGGATTGGGATCACCGACGATTCGAACAGCACGTCTTCGCAGGGAGTCAAGTGGGTCTAGCTGATATTTGGGCACGCCTGCCCAGAGATGTGAGCAGTACTCCACATGAGGGTGTACTTGTGCCTTATATAGCACAAGACGTTGTCTCGGTGTGAAGTACCGCCTGGTTCTGTTCAGGACGCCCAGCTTTCTACTTGCCAATTTGGCTTTGTCCTCTAAATGACTCCCAAACTGGACTTTGCTAGATAGTTTGATGCCGAGGATCCCAATACTCTCGGCAATTTGGAGTGTTACTCCTTGGAACTAAGGCGCCATGACAAACGGGTCCTTCTTTGCAGTGAACGCGCAAACTTGTGTCTTAGTGGGATTGAACTGGAGTAAGTTCCGTTCACCCCATTTCGAGGCTCGCCCCAGAGAGCGCTCGACTTCAGACACAAGTTGAGTCCTTCTTTCCTGTAATATATTCCGAGGGATATTCTGATGCTCGGTATACCGCTCGTATTACTCACCCGTGCTGTCATCCGCATAGCAATGAATATTCTCTATAGAGAGCATATCATTGATATGCAGGATAAACAGTGTCAGGGAGAGCACCGAGCCCTGTGGTACACCAGCGTTAATGGTCATGGTATCGGAGCAAGAGCCATCAA
The DNA here is from genome assembly GCA_905163515.2 of Lymantria monacha. Taxonomy (NCBI): domain Eukaryota; kingdom Metazoa; phylum Arthropoda; class Insecta; order Lepidoptera; family Erebidae; genus Lymantria; species Lymantria monacha. Next base: position 23,961,656 of record LR991091.1, read on the forward strand.
CGACGACTTTTATACTCCGACCATCCAGGAAGCTGGCGATCCATTTACAGAGTCCCTCGGGTATTCCATAAGAAGGTAGCTTCGATAGAAGGGCCCGCGCCAGGCTGAATGCTAGCGCCTCACCCTTGCCCTCCAAAGCCTCTGCCCAACGGTGTGTAAGGTACACAAGAAGATCACCAGCCGATCGACCATTTCGAAAGCCGTATTGGCGATCACTGATCAACTGGTGATTCTCAAGGTACTGCAGAAGCCGGTGGTTTATAATTTTCTCCATTACTTTGGAGAGCAAGGATGTTATCGCAATCGGCCTGTAATTCGATGGGTCCGCCCGGTCTCCCTTTTTAGGGATCGGGTGGACTTAGGCGACCTTCCACGAAGATGGAACCCTATTATTATCGTAGGAAAGTCGGTATAGGCGCGTGAGGACGGGGATTAACTCAGGGGCAGACGTCTTTAAGATCACTGCAGGGATGCCATCCAGCCCACTCAACTTATGGACGTCTAAAAGCTGCAGTTCCCACCTGACCGCTCGCTGCGAGATACGGATTTCAGGTAGAGAGCTGTCACACCGCGGGATGGTAGGTGGTGTGGCAGCTCCCGCGTCCAAAGTTGAGTTACAGGCAAAGAATTGAACTAAAAGATCGGCCTTCTCCTTTACGCTGTGGGCTAGGCTTCCGTCGCTTTTCTGTAGTGGTGGGAGATTGGGCCGGCAGAAGTTGCCTTGGGCAACCTTGGCGAGCGACCAGAATGCACGACTCCCAGCGGGATAACTCTCCAACCGCTCGCCAATTCTGGCAACATGTTCTGCCTTGGCACTGGTAATAGCTTTCTTACTAGATCTAGAAGCGGCGTTAAATTTTTGTTTCACCTCTCTGATGTTGTGATTTTTAGTCCTGTTCCAGGTCCGATATGTGGACTGCTTCTGCCGTGCAGCCGTCCTGCAGGTTTTGTTAAACCAAGGGCGGCTGCGGCCGCCGACGGGTATTTTGGTGTTCGGGATGAATAAATCCATCCCCGTAATAACCGTTTCGGTAACGCAGTCCGCACAAACGCCAGGGTCCTCAGAGGCGAAGCAAAGTAGCTTCCATGGATAGGATGCGTAAAACTCACGAAGTCCATCCCAATCTGCTGACTTATATTGCCAGACGCAAGTCACAGACGCTGTAGAGCGATTAGGCCTCGCAACAGGGGCTCTGCTACGGATCAGGCAGTGGTCAGATGACCCAAGAGTGGCTTCAACCACTACCCGGTATCCTTACTGGTGTGTAGTCAGCAGAAGATCCAGTAAAGAGGACTCATGGCTCTCAATGTCTGGGACACAGGTGGGCTATGTCACCAGTTGTGAGAGTCCATAGGCCGTGACCATATTGAAGAGATATCGACCCTGGAGGTCAGTGGCTCGGGACCCCAACCACTCTTTATGATGAGTGTTGAAGTCTCCAAGAACCACCACCTCCGCTGATGGACACTGCTCCAATATGTCATCAATCCCCCATTGGACGTTCTCAAATAACTGAGTTGACCCTGAATCACTGCCATGCGACCTGTAGAGGCACGCGTAGATGGGGGTAAACCCTCCATAGTCTACGCGCAACCACAAGATTGACAGGTCATCATGCTCGAGGGCCCGAAGCCGGCGACAACAGATATCACCCCGAATGAACACGCACACCCCGGCCTTACGATGGAAGGAGTGCTCCATCTCGTAGCCGGGGTAGTTTAGGTACGAAATATCATCCGGAGCGCCTATCTGTGTCTCCGTTAAAAAGAGCAAGGCAGGCCACGCCGTCTCGAGATGGTGGTGAACGGCGTCGAGATTGCTATGTAAACCCCTGATATTGCAAAAATCCACATCAAATGTGGATAAGGGGACCGCCGTAAAAAACTTTCTCTTTTTTCTGTCTCTTTTCATTAGGGTTTTTTTAAGAAGAGGAGGAAGGGAGTGTGGGTGCGTGCAATGAGATTCGGTGGTACCAAAAAAAAAGGTACAGGGCATAGTGCATGGTTGGGCGGGTGAGTTTTGTGAGAAGGTGACACGAAACACGGAAGGGCCCCCGGTGTCTCTCCGCGCTAAGCCGCTGTAATCCACTCCGGTTTCCTGCTCCGGTACAACTACTACACGACGGGATTTTCGCCGGTTGGCGGGACAGCCTCCTAGGGAGGATAATCCTGGGTTCGGGTCCCCTGTTGACCGGCAGGTGGCCGGCGGTGACCATTTCCACCGGGTCTCCCTGTACCCCATGTCAGCCTCTCACGCTCAATACTCCAACCAAGACTTCACCACCGCAAGTTTCAGGCCACCTGAACCCACCACACGTAAACACACCCAGAAAGTTGGGCTTCCGGCTCCCGCTTCCCCCGCTCACCAAACGAAGCGCAACAGCACATTGCCACTGCTCAAACGTGGATTTTCTGCGGGAGTGTGGTACTACCCCGGACGGACCGGCCCGCGGCTGCAGACAAAGAACTGTCATCAGCGTGGTCCTACCACAGTAAAATTAATTATTATTGGATCTACCTTTCAGTTGAAGCTATAATAAATATCTACAGGCCACGAAAATTATACTCATGATGCAACATATGCGCTAAATATTTTATAATTATAAATATATACATACTATTACAAAAATAAAAATGCAACGTGCGTTAATATTCTATTTAACGGAATCATTGATTGAGAATCATTATGCTGTGTGGTAGCGGCTTCGAATACTACCAACCCTTACTTCACTCGTGGATGTCGTAAAAGACGACTAAGAGCTTTTTATCGACCCAGGTCAACTCCACCTGATGCCGTTTCGTCAAAAATTATTTTCCTTGGCAGGGTTGGCGGCCTGTCACAAAACTATTGTTATAAGTCTATAAAATATAGCATGATCTCTGTGACAGTTCTCACTAGTGCTGCACGCTTGCGATGCAATGTCTGTATTTTTGTCGATATAATTCCTTATTTTTAAAGTTATTTGCTACTGCAATTGAAAAACAATGTATGAAAATCTTATTGAATTTCAATCAAATGATGAATCGATTATAAATTTAAAACAATCTATGAAAATTTTATTAAATTTAAATTAATGGATTTTATTTCATTTAAACTAAAGTTGTTAATTAATTCTTTTTATTATTCGAAAGGAATACATCCCAAGTTCATCGTCACTATTATCATCATCGCTGGCGCACTCCTGTAGGTTGATGATGAGTTCTTGGTCACAGATTATTTAATGAATAATCATGTTTAATTTATAAAAGAAATTGTCATTTTAATATAAAAGAAATGGTCTTATTAATGTTATAACTGATGTCTGAATATTAAATTAACGCAATTTACGTATTTTATAGAGTTACCATGTGGTTTATATAGCTAATGTATTGGTTTTACTTGTTTTATAAATAATTAATAAGAATGTTATCGATTTACGTTTATCGATTGTCCCATCTCTATCTTATTCTCAGTCCAGTACGACCTTGTACTTGCGTTAGCATCATATTTTTATGAAATGGTTAGTAAGTATTTTAAAACATATGAGGTACAATTTCCGTGTGGTGACGGAGTAAGAATACTATTCACCGCCCATATCTTACCTGTGGGTGATGGTACGAGACGACTAAGGGATATAAAACGCATATAACATCTATGCGAGAGAAGGAAAACTCGAAACAAAACCCAATACCAACACGTCTGACTAGCGCGGTATAGTAGGTTAATTTCCCTCCCATTATGGAGCAGGCCCGAGCCCAATAGTGGGACATTTATGGGCTGTGATGATGATGAGGTACAAGTTTTGGTGTAAATATATAAACTTTTTTTATTCATAGTTCAGTTGAGATATAACTGGCACGTAAAGAATGAAAATATAGGCGATATAAAATAAAATGATAAACATGACACCTATTCATAATTACTTCATCGGTTTTGTCGCTATCCGTCACAGAGATCATGCTAAATTTTAAGGATTTATAATAAGTTTTGCAATATGCAGGAGTACATATTTCATCGACCCCAGGTTATAGGGAGCAGGAGAATGATGATTAATTGAGAATTACCCCAGGTAATAGAGAGCAGGACAATGATGATTAATTTATTCTTTACTAACAATGTAATTTTTTAAAATATTATGTATCATTAAAATAATTTACTTCATATTCGTTTAATAAGAACATTGACCAATAGTAGATAGCAATGTTTCCCAAAAACGGTTCAACAAACAATTAAACATTATGCTATATATGTATTTATTTTGTTTTAATTTAGTTGATAAGTTAAATCGAAATGAGCACAGGAAATCTTGATATTAAACGTTGTAAAAACCCATTCCATAAAATGTTCTCATTTTTATCGTGATGGACATGAAGGTATCTTATGTTTTCATAATAACATGTAATCTTTAAGGATTGAGAAAAAAATAATCAAGTATCTTTGAAAGGTATCGAATTAATTATATTTACTGAATTTAAACACAAAGAAATATAAAATTATTATGTATAGGTATACTACGATATAGCTGTGTGGTAGCGGCAACTGATACTACCAACCCTTACTTTGCTCGTGGATGTCGTAAAGCTGATATCAGACGGTTCATTTTTTGTTCATTTTTGTCTTTCATTTTGCATCTTTCACTCGAAGTGACGCATCTGAACACAAAATGAAACATTAGTGCCGAATGAATTCATTAGTGAAACGATCCAACAGTGTTGGATATTGGCATTCGGCATCTTTCACTCGCACTCCGAGTGAACGAGAAATGTACAGTCTGAACACTGAGAGAACTTTCATTCGGGTCCGGTCATTTTGTTTCAAGTTCTGTAGCCGAAGGACGGCCCGTGTTGATAATTTTCTGCGCTGCTTTGCACGGTGGTCACGCGGCAAATGTGTGTGTGTGTGTGTGTTGATCGATCAAGTGGATCGATCAAAATACATTACATTTTTTGGAGAACTTTAAAAAGATTATTACAATATGAATCAGGATCTTCAACTGCTAGTTCTCTCAACAATGTATTTGATGCTGCTAATATTTTTTTCTTTCAATCCATGGTATCACTCATCACCGTCGACGTTTTCTTTACTTCTTTTTTGTCAACTCTTTAATTTTTTTTAGTGCTCTGGTGGCAAACGAGTAAGCAGCACACCTGTTGTTAAGTGTTACTGCCGTCCATGGATCTTTACCACACTAGAGGTATAACTAGGCTGCCTGCCAATAATCCCAAACCCACCCAGAAAAATGGGCTTCCGGCTCTCTCGCTCACGGAACGAAGCACAGCAGCATATTGCCACTGCTCAAGCGACGATTTTCTGCGAGAGTGTGGTAATACCCCGGATGAACCGGCCCACGGCTTTAGACATAAAACTGTCAACAGCGTGGTCCTACCACTAAAAAAAATATCAGTAAAAATTGATTAAATGATCATAAATTAAAGTAATTCCAAGATGCCCGACTTCATTCGATGATATATTGAAAGAAATAAATAGTGAATGTTCATTTTTAAATCATTCTCTCTTAGCCGTGTGAACATAGAATGAAAGAAAAATGAACATTCACTCGAGTGACTGTTCACTCGAATGAACCGTCTGATATCAGCTTAACAGACGACTAAGAGCCTTATAACGACAGGGGCCAACTCCATCTGATGTCGTTTGGTCAACAATTACAGTCTCAAGGAGGGTTCACGTCAGGCAGGCGGCTGGTCATAAAACTATTGCCAATAACTTTTACAATAAGTACTACGAAAGAAAAGTACATATTCTATCAACCCCAAGTTATTGGGATAAGAGTATAATAATGATGATGAGGTATACTATGGTATAAGATTATTAGGATTTTTTCAGCACTTATCCGTTTAACCCCTTAGAATCATGCATTAATAAGAAAAATATTGTATGTTTATGCTATAAAATAAATTCACTCGAGTGTATTTATATCCATTTCAAAACATTCATCTTCTTTCCGACCCATTTCTTACTATTGAGTTCGTATATGAGCCATAATAAGATTGTAATTCACCTACTATGTCACGCTAGTTTCATATTGCTTAGTAATGTTTTATGACATCCACCGACAATAATCGGTATGATGAATTAAATCAATTAATCAGAAATTTAAAATATAAAGAGGAAAATAAATTACGTTTAACAAAGCTTGTGCGCCTCCAATATATATCCGTATGTTTTCATTATCTCACTTTATTTTCACACTTGACAAACATCGCCTGATTCCATACACGTAATACAGTCTTGCTTATATTGACATATTTTATATCTTAACCCTGTACCTTTTTGCTATGGTATTTCTTTACGACGAAAATAGCTTGCTTAGGGATTTTTCATAGTTCGTAACTTTTGAAAATGTTAGAGGTTATTCTTTTTTTATTAAATAAATTGTATTTGAGTATCGTTTATATGACATGGAATAAAAGTTTAAAATTATATTAATGGCCATAATGCTATCGTTATTAGTGTTATAATTATAATGTTTGTAGATATAAAGTTTTAGTTTTAGTATTACTTTATGAAAAAGAAATCTCTATAGTAGCAAACATTAATTCTCCTACTGTCATCCCAATAACTTGGGGTCGATACAATATGTACTCTTCTTTCATAGTACGTATTGTAAAAGTTATTGGTAATAGTTTTATGACCGGATGCCTGCCAAACGTCAACCCTCCTTGGGAATGTAATTGTGGACCAAACGGCATCAGATGGAGTTGGCCCAGGTAGTTATAAAGTTCTTAGTCGTCTTTACGACATCCATGAGCAAAGTAAGGGTTGGTAGTATTCGTAGCCGATACCACACAGCTACTCTATAGTAGCAAACATTTTTTTATTTATTCAATAAATGCGTTTGGCTGCATAAACCCTGTCGTGAAAACATCCTTAGATGATATAGGATATTAGTTTCAAGTATTTGGATAACTTGTCTAGTGTGAAAAGAAAATTTACTTGTGAAACAGTGCTACTGTCCGTATATGAAACAGGGCACACGTTATTTACACACACACACACACGATATTTTAATTCTACGTGTAGATATTTCAATTTTAACATGGCATAACCCAAACCCCTTAAACGTCGACCGCTACTACACCGGGTCCCAAATCACTAAATCTAGTCAGCCGTGACTCGCTCTCGAGATGTCGGACGATGATACCTCTTATGCTCAGACAACAGCTAACATAGCCCACGGGGTTACATCAAAGAAATATACACGTTTTCGGCCAAATTGTCGGGTTGCGAAACCGTGTTGCATAATAAACAATAAATTCAAATAATCTGCAAACGCCCACATTTTCACCATATATATGATGTATGGTGAATATGTGAGAGTTCGCACGTTATCCCTTTTAATATTTTACAATTAAATCAAACAGTATAAAAGGGTTACTATCCCAGAAACCTCCACGCGGTGTACCCTGGGTGCGGGTGGCGGTCCCCAGTTCTTCTGTTGTACTGTCGTCCGTAGCGAATATCTGCGCGATTTCGCTCCTACTCTACTACAGTCGTAGTAGAGGATATAGGACGCGAAATATTGGGACGGGCTCAGTCACTCATTCATTTGAGGGCTGGGCAGGCACATGCCACCGCCCACACATCGTAAACCTGGTATCTTGCTTCAAGACACGTTGTCTTGAGGCGTAGTATCAGGAGCGAGGGTCTTGGCTTAACCGCCCGGACCGCGAGGAAGACAACCTCTATAAAGAGTTCGAAGTAACATTCGGACTCGGAAATCACCCAGAATCTTAAGTTCTGGCGTGCGGCGAGAAGATGCATGGCAGATGGGTTGTTCTGTTCTTAGCACGCTCCAGCCAGGGTACCGGCTGACCCCCTGGTTGGTAAATGTAGGCTTGCCCGGGTAAAGGGATCTCTGCCCGGGTCGACGTATTGTATCTCCCATAATCGTGGGATCAATAATGGATACTAATAAATTAAATAAAAACAACGACGTGGATTGTAGCGATCCTCACCCCAAGGCCCGGTCAAGCCGATCAAAAACTGACCAAGACGACGCCTCGTCCTCAGGACTTGAGGCGTCCGCCGAGGGCCCGGCACAAACCGTGGAGGCCCAGAAGAAGAAGAGGAGGTCGCCTCGAAAGTCTCGGGGCAACGGCCTGAGCCACAAAAGGCGGCTGGAGGAGCGGCGAGCGCGCAGGGAGGCTGCCGCCGCTGAAGAGAAGAAGGACGGTAGACTCGCAGCAGAGCCGTCGACGGATGAGGGCGACAGCGATGTCGCAGAGCCGTCCGAAGACGAGGGCGGCGGATCTACCGTCAGAATGGACGAGGGCGGTGATATTCCCGCAGGGCCGTCCAAAAAGGACAGTGGGTCGGCTGGTGAAGGCCCCACTAGGTCGTCGGCGCGTCTAGCAGCAAAGACGCCGCCGGCGACCGCGACTAAGAAGGAGGAGGCCCTCCCCTCGCAGGTGCGAAAGCGCCCCCTGAGTAAGGGAGGCAGCTCGAGCGCCGAAACCGAGGGGAGCGTGGCCAACATGCCTCCACCAAAGATCCAGGCCTCCCGAAGAGGGCGAGGGACCTCGGTCATGGAAAGGGTGGCGGCGGTCGCTGTCCGCGCCGGCGAGGCCACGGATCTGCAGGCCGAAAATGTCCGCCTTAGAGGCGAGATGTCAGGCCTGCGGACCCGAAACCGGAACCTGGGCGACATGCTGGCGGAAATGCGTCGGGCAAACCGCCAGCTGTTGATAGACGTGGCCGACCTCAAGGCGCAGGTGGCGCTGTACGTGTCACCCGCGCCAGCCGCGCTATCGGCCAGGGCCGGCTACTCGGCGGCCGCTGCGGCGCCAAAGCCGCCTCGCGCTTCGGCGCCGACGACGTTGGGTGATGGCGTCACGGTCACACCCGTCCCCGCGGCGAGGAAGACGCCTGCCGCCGCGAAGCGCGCGCCGCCAGCTGACGCTGGCGCGGTCGCCGCGGCGAAACTGCCTGTCCCGGTGGTGAGGTTGACGCCTCTCCCCGCGGTCCGCTTGCCGCTGGCTTGCGCCCCTGCGGCGCCAAAGCCGCCAGGCGCCGCGGAGCGGGCCCCTGGAGGGGCTCAGCCGACCCCGACGCTGGAGGTGGGAGGCTTGTCGGACGAGGCCCTCGCCAAAATCATCAACGCAGTTGGCAAACTCGTTGATGCGCGTGTGGCCGTTCTGGAGGCAAGACTGCCTCCAGAACCACGTGTCCGGCCGCCTCTAGCCGCGGATAAGCGGCCGCATGTGGCACCAGCCCCCGCCCCGCTGCCTTGTCAGGGTGGCCGCGTGGGGAGCTACGCCGCCGCCGCGGCCGGGCCTAAGCCCAAAGGCCCCGGCCCAGCTCCGAAGGGACCCGCCCTGAGGAGGAAGACGGCTCCGGCTCCTGCCGGACCGCTGAAGTCGCCCGCAACAACACCGCCGGCGACGACCAGCGAGGCTGCGACGAGGCCTTCCGCGTCTGGCACGACTGCCGTACCCGAACAGGGTTGGCAGGTAGCCGAACGCGACAGAAGGAGTCGCGGCCAAAGGAGGAGAGCGGAGGCCAAGCGCGCCGCCGCTGAGGTCCCCGCTCCACAGGCAGGAGCCGGACAGAAGAAGAGACCGCGCAAGGGGCTCAAGTCGCCGAAGACGGCCGCAGTGGTGATCACTGTGCTGCCCGAGGCGGCCGAGAAGGGCCTCAGCTACGAGGCCGTCTTGAGGAAGGCCCGGCGGGAGCTAGACGTCTCCGATATTGGAGGCGTCGAAGCCAGGACCCGCAAGGCCCGGACGGGGGCTCGAATTCTCGAGTTCCCAGGGGCCGAGGGCGCCAAGACGGCCGACAGCGTGGCCGAGAAGCTGAGAGGTTTGTTCGCCGAGGAGGGTGGCATCAAGATCGCCAGGCCCGTCAAGTGCGCCGAAATGCGCATTTCGGGTTTGGACGATTCGGTGACGGTGGAAGACATCCGGGAGGCTATTGCCTCGAAAACCGGGTGTCCCATAGACACCGTCCGGGTCGGTGCCATTCGTCCCGGTCCGGGTGGCGTAGGTGCTGCCTGGGCGCAGTGCCCGGTGGAGTCGGTCAGGCAACTGGCCGGCTCAGGCAGGCTCCTCGTGGGCTGGAGCTCGGCGCGGGTAACCGTGCTTGAGCACCGGCCTGCGAGGTGCTACAAGTGCATGGCGGTCGGACACACTCGACCGACGTGCACTAATTGCTTCGACTGCGGCGGATTGTGTTTCCGCTGCGGTCAGACCGGGCACGTGGCGGCATATTGCGCCGCCCCGCCCCACTGCCCCGCGTGTGCGGCGGGCAATAAGCCCGCCAAGCACCGCATGGGCTCTTGGGCGTGCAAACCTCCAGCTTCGGCCCCAAAGGCGCGGGGCGGCCCTACGACCACGGCCGCTCCCGCTCCTAGCGCGGTCCGATCGCCCGCTGGCGAGGAGGTCATGGATACAACCCGATAATGGGTACACCATCCATGCACCTCCTCCTGCAGGCCAACACCAACCACTCCGCCGGAGCGCAGGATCTCCTCCTGCAATCCATGGCGGAGTGGTCGATTAGTGCAGCCGTAGTCGCGGAACCGTACGCCGTGCCTGATCGCCCCAATTGGGTGGTCAGTCGAAACGGTACTGCGGCAATCGTCGTCTCAACGCAGCGGCACTTCCCGTCCTTGTCCCTTTTGGATAGGGGCGAGGAATTTGTCGCGGCGGAGTGGGGAGGGGTCACGCTCTACAGCGTATACCTCTCCCCCACTAGGAGGATGGACGATTTCGGGGCCTCACTCACCACCTTGGAGGCCTCGATACGGCGACTGGCACCGGGCCTCGTCCTGGTTCTGGGGGACTTCAACGCCAAATCCACGGCGTGGGGGTCCCCTACGACGGACGACCGCGGGCGGGCGGTCAACGAGTGGGCGGCTTCACTGGGCCTCTGTGTTCTGAACAGAGGCTCAGTGAACACGTGTGTGCGGCGGCAGGGCGGGTCGATAGTGGACTTGTCGTTCGCTAGCCCCGCTGTCGCGCCACGGGTGAGGAACTGGAGTGTCCTGGAGGAGGCGGAGACCCTGTCGGACCACCGGTACATCCGGATGGAGGTCTCCTCCCGGGAACCCGGTAGGGGTCACAGGGCGGACGGAGCTCCCGCGTTTCCGCGGTGGGCTGTGGGTCGTCTTGACAGGGATCTACTGGCGGAGGCGGCCATTGTCAGCACGTGGCTGTCCTCACCACCCCCAGCGGACGGAGTGGACGCTGAGGCTGTCCGCATTCGCAGTGCGTTAACGCAGATCTGCGATGCGACCATGCCCAGAGTGCGGCGGCGTCCACCTCCGAGGCAGGGGGTCTACTGGTGGTCCCCAAGACTGGCGGACCTTCGTGCGGCATGTATCAGTGCCCGAAGGTCCTACACCCGCAGCCGGCGGCGTCACCGCGACGTCGAGCGGGAGGGCCAGCTGTACGAGGCGTACCGCAGTGCGCGGACTGCCTTTCGGCTGGCCATCCCAGCCGCCAAGGGCGCGAGTTGGCAGGAGATGCTGGACGGTCTCGACCGTGACCCCTGGGGTCGCCCATATCGCGCGGCGCTGAACAAGCTTCGCGCGCGGGCCCCCCCCCTCACCGAGACCCTCCAGCCCGACTTCCTTCGTAGGGTGGTCGAGGAGCTGTTTCCACGGCAGTCGGAACACACGCCCCCGGTCATGGCTCCGCCAGATCAGGACCGGGAGGCCGACGACGACGAGAGTGTTCCGCCCGTGACGGAGTCGGAAGTGGGGGCGGCCGTGGCGAAGATTCGTTCCGCCACCACGGCCCCCGGCCCGGACGGAATTCCAGTCCGGGTGCTGACGTCGCTCCTCGAGCACTTCGAGCCTCGCCTCAGGCAGCTGTTCAACGCCTGTCTGACGTCTGGACGGTTCCCTGAGTGCTGGAAGGAAGGGAGGTTGGTTCTCCTGCCAAAGCCGGGACGGTCCCCGGATTTGCCGTCGGCCTACAGGCCCATCGTGCTCCTCGAAGATGTGGGTAAGCTGCTGGAGCGTGTGCTCGCTGCCCGCATCGTCCGACACCTGGAGGAGGTGGGGCCCGATCAGTCGGACGCTCAGTATGGGTTTCGGAGGGGGCGTTCGACCATCGGGGCCCTATTACGCCTGAGGCAGGCGGCCGCGGAGCCGTCGCCGGGAAGGGAGTGCTGTTGGCGGTGTCGTTGGACATCGCCAACGCATTCAATAGTCTGCCATTTGGCTGCATCAGGGAGGCGCTCCGGTTCCATGGAGTGCCCCTGTATCTCAGGCGGCTGGTGGCAGACTATTTGGAGGGCCGCAGTATCCTCTGCGCGGGTCCCGCAGGGGACATTATGCGGACGCCCATGTCGTGCGGCGTTCCACAGGGGTCGGTTCTGGGGCCGACTCTGTGGGACATCGGGTACGACTGGGCGTTGAGAGGGAGTCTCCCCCCCGGGCTGAGCTTGGTGTGCTACGCTGACGACACGCTCGTCACAGCCCGGGGCAGGACACCCGAAGAGGCGGCGAGCCTGGCCACTCTCGGCACCGAGGAGATGGTCAGGCGGATCGAGGCGCTGGGGCTCAGGGTGGCCCTAAACAAGACGGAGGCCCTACTTTTCCATGGGCCCCGTGTGAGGCTGCCCATCGGCGCCTCGATAGTGGTAAACTCCATCCACATCAGCATCCAGGCCCATATGAGGTACTTGGGTCTGGTGCTCGACGGGCGATGGTGGTTCCGGGAGCATTTCCGACAGATTGCTCCCCGGCTTGTCGGCGCGGCGTCCGCCCTTTCTCGACTCATGCCGAACGTGGGCGGACCCAGTTTTGAGGGCCGACGGCTGTATGCGGGGGTCATCCGCTCGATGGCCATGTACGGCGCACCCGTGTGGGCGAGGGCTCTGAACGCCCAGCTCAGGGCGGTTCTGTGGAGGCCACAGAGAGCCATGGCGGTCAGAGCCATTCGCGGGTACCGCACGGTGTCGACAGAGGCGGCGTGCCTGTTGGCCGGGACACCCCCGTGGGACCTAGAGGCGGAGATGCTCTCCGACCTCTACCGGCGGGTTATCACAGCGCGCGAGGAAGGTGGCTCCCCATCGTTGAGCGAGATAGCCACCTGGCGCGTGGATGCCCGCCGAGACGTCATCGCCCGTTGGGCTACGCGGCTGGAGAGGCCTAGGCACGGTGTGGAGACCGTTGAGGCCCTCCGGCCCGTATTGATAGAGTGGATGGAGCAGCGGCACGGAGTTCTCACCTTTCGGCTGGTGCAGGTATTAACGGGGCACGGGTGTTTCGGGTTGTACCTGCACAGGGTCGTGTATAGGGAGTGGACTCCGGCCTGCCACCACTGCAGGAGTGACGAGGACACGGCGCAACACACGCTGGAGGTGTGTCCGGGATGGGAACGGCAGCGCCGTGACCTCGTCGCTGTCATCGGTGCCGACCTGACGCTGCCGGCCGTCGCGAGGGCGATGGTCGACAGCATCAGGAACTGGGACGCGGTCGCCGCCTTCTGCGAGGCTGTCATCTCGCAGAAGGAAGCGGCGGAACGGGCAAGGGAGGATTCCCGCGCCCCGGGCCGCCGCCAGCGGCCGGGGCGGCGCAGGCGCGAATACCTGCGCCTGATGCCGCCCTAACCGAGGCTTCGGGTGATCGGACCGGGGAATTGTCCGGTCACCCGACGTGAGGCCACCGCGTGAGGGCGACGCCCCGACGGCGAAATCTGTCGGGGCGTCGACGAGAGGAACCCGCGAGGGTGAACCGCCGGGCGGGCCACCGAAGTTAAAATCGGGTCCCGGTGACCCGCTCGCACGGCGAAGAGAGAGGAGTTTTTACGGTGGGTCTATGGGGTCACGCGCCGCCTTCTCCGTCACCCCGGGCCGATTTGGCGGGGCGAGACTAATCCATAGTCCACCAAAAAAAAAAAAAAAAAAAACAGTATAAAAATAAAATAAAAATTTTATAATCTTTGTAAAAAAGTGTTAAAATTATATCCATATGATGAATTAAAAAAAAACTCCACAATTTTTTTTATTGCTAGTACTCTCTCTGGAGCAAGCAGCACACCTGATGGTAAGTGTCACTGCCGCCCATGGATATTTTTTTTTCTTTGCAATGCCAAGGGTAAAACTAGGCCTGCCAATATAAACCCCAAACCTACCCAATTGGGCTTCCGGCTCTCTCGCTCACCGAAAGCATATTGCTGTTACTCCTACGCCGATCTTCTGCGAGAGTGTGGTACTACCCCGGACGGACTGGCCCGCGGCTGCAGACAAAGCACTGTCAACAGAGTGGTCCTACCATTATTGATTTAATTTCAAGATATAACTGTTTAATTCCTACATTTTTGCAACTTGTTAGTCCATTTCTAGTTTCTTCAAGACCAGCAGTATCGTTGAACTCTGCTTCTGCGTAATTAATGCAACTCCTAACTTTACTGTGGTAGTCATTGTAAATGTAATACATATCATCCTCTCTTTCATTTCTGTAAAGTATTCAGGAGATGATTATTATAAGCTATAAGATAATAGTGATAGGATTCACAGTTTTCTGCCTATAGCCGCGGACCAGTCCATCTGGGGTAGTACCACACTCTTGCAGAAAATCGACGTCTGAGCTGTGACAATGTGCTGTTCTGCTTTGTTCAATGAGCGAGAGAGTCGAAAGCCCAACATTCTGGGTTGGTTTGGGATTTTCATTAATAAACAGTCTAGCTATAGCTAGCGGTATACCGCTGGTCTTGCATAAGTCCATGGGTGGCAGTAACATTTACCATCAGGTTTACTGATGGCCCGTCTGCCACCAAGATAAATAAAATAAAAAGAAGCTCAAAAAATCACTGCATAAAAAATATTTCTTATTTTTATTTTTGAAATAAAATGCTCTACTAAACTCTACCCGTAAAATGATTTTGTTTTCCTTTTTTTTTTGCGAAAAGATAGCGCACCATTAAAATAAAACGATTTATATGCTCACTTTGAAGAAAATAAATTGGAACATCCAATTCGATCAAACACATTGTACATACTCCCTTTATTACAAAGGAAGTTTATCAACAAGAACACTTCATCAATCAACGTCTAATCCGAATGAGCCGTTTTTTAATCCTCAAGCTGTTCAAGTTAACTAAAGGAACGAATTAATTCCTTCACAGTTTAACACCCGGGTTTTTCGGTTAAGAATATATTTAGCCTCAGTTTTAAGCATATAATCGTAATAAAAATATTAAAAGTTTAAATGAAATCCTTACTAATATTATAAATGCGAAAGTAACTCTGTCTGTCTGTCGCTTTTTCACGCCAAAACTACTGAACCGATCTAAATGAAATTTGGTGCACAGATAGTCTAGAACCTAATAAAGGACATAGATAACTTTTTATTGCAAAAAAAGGGTTGTAAAGGGAGATGAAAAGTTGTAAGGAATTATCGTAATTTTTAAAGTCAGAAGCTTGAAACTTATTTTTAGGATCATTTTATAAGCGATGAAGTACTGAAGTGTGATCTCAAAACATGGGCTTCATCAATTTAAAAGTTACATTGTCAATGGAAACATCTATGGTTGGCATTTTTCAACTTTGAAATATAGATTTTTTTATTGCTTATGGTGGCAAATGAGCAAACAGCACACAGCACAGTAATGGTAAGTGTTATTGCCACCCATGGACCTTTGCAACATCAGTGGTACAGCTAAGCTGTCTAGCAATAAAAAACCCAATCCCAACCAGAAAGTTGGGCTGCCGGCACTCTCACTCACCAAACGAAGCGAACAGCTCATTGCTACTGATTAGATGAAGATTTTCTGCAAGAGTGTACTGGTGTACTATCCGGGACATATCGGCCCGCAGCTGTAGTTAGAAAACTATCAACAGTATGGCACTACTGAATTTGTAAAATTAAAGTTGTAACCGACATAGTGGGAAGGATCAGCACGCTAAAGGGTGGCCAGACTACATCAGTTGACAAACACATCAACCTATGGGGAAGAAAGATTTTCAACAGATGACTAAGAATCAGATAACGTTGTGTAAGACAAAAACGCAACAGATGGAATGAAAATATAATAAAATTCGCAGAAAACCAACATACGCATAAGATATAGGACTACAGGGCATTTTATGGTAGTTTAAATAAAAAATATTATTTCATTTGTTAGGTAATTAAAAAACCGACTTCAAAAACTGAAAAGTACAAAATAACTTAAAATACTATCATTTGTATGTGCTATCTATTGATAGGTTTGAAATCGGTGCCAAGCCTTAAGCAAAATTATAAACAGCTTACTTACTGTAATGAAATTCCTACACTAAAGATACCAACACCGGCACCGAAAGCTATCACTAGATAGCACATACAAATGATAGTATTTTAAGTTATTTTGTACTTTTCAGTTTTTGAAGTCGGTTTTTTTAACCCTCGATCACTCGCGCGGTTTTTAGCGTCGTGAGCACTCGCGGGGTGTTGTGGCCACCCCACATACTCAAAGTATATTTTTATATTTAAAATATCAGTTAATGGAATTATACTAGCATTTTATTATTTTGTGTTGTATGACGTATGTAAAATAAAAAACGTAAATTTTATAATCAACTTTATTACTGTTCTACAAAACATTATAATATCAGCCTTTTCAGTCATAATATTATGATCTTTCCTCAAAGAATAAAAAAAAAAACAAATTCTTAGCTTTTAATATAAACTTTCTTATTTAAAAACATAAATATATAGACTAATTAGGAAAATAAAATATAATTTTCTTATTTTTCTTTACAAGAACTGCAAATTAACTTCATGTGTTTTTGACACATGGTTTTTTTGCAAAAATTGCAGTGACTCAACGTTTTAATGTCTTTAGAGCGTGGACAAACTATACAGCGCTGCTTTTTTGTTGGTGACGTTCCTTCAGTGCTTGATCCAGGAGCATTCAACATCCTCTTGAGTGCTTTGGGTAACCCTGGTTGTGAAGATCTTCTTTCAATGTGACCTTGAAGCATGCTCAAACCCAATGATTCCAAAAACTCAGGCCTTTTCATGTTAGGTTGCGATTGCGCCATATTCCAATTGTAGATAACATTGGAATTAATACCAGAAGTATCCAGCATATGAAAAAAAAAATCTCAATGGCCAACGTGAAGATATCCTTGAAATACTGTAGTTGCCACACATTTGGTCAGCCGTGTCCACGCCGCCTTTTGTTTCATTGTAAAATAAAACAATTTCTGGCTTTTGCTCATTTGTAGCTGTTGTGATAATGATGTCATTATTGTCATGTAATGTAGATATTAGTAGTACATTTTTTTTCTGTTTAGGACAATAAGACACCAGAGTCAATGGCAATTTGTAATGAAAGCCAAAAATTGAAGTTCCAACAACTCGTTGGTCAACAAAAGCAGCGGGTATCTCTTTTTTATTTTTTCTCAACGTGCCTACCATGGTGATTTTATTTTTCAGCAACTCTTCTGCTAATGGAATGCTTGTATACCAATTATCACAAGTCAGATTCCTTCCAGAACCTAAAATAGACGCACATAATCGAATAACTATATCACCTGGCTTTGTAAGGTCCATCTGGTTGTCGTCCAAGATATGGTTCACTTTGGTATGTATAAAAAGTCTTTGCATCGCATAAAGCAAAACTTTTCAAACCATATATTCCAAGTAACTCTGCTTACTTGGAATATATTGTCGAAAAATACAACGTCCTCTAAATTTTAGTAATTGTTCATCTATAGTAAAATTCTCATTGAGACTATAATTTTCACCGCAATGATTGTTGAATTGCATAAACATGTTTCTGATTGGAGCAAATCTGTCTGTTAATTTTCTTGACTCACGAGTATTTACATCATCGAAGCGTAGACATCTTAGTAAGAAAGAAAATCGGTTATAGCTCATTGTTTTGTGGCAAATTGCGATACCTAGTCTAGACTCATCCCATAAATCTTTCAGCTTTCTATGGCTAGATTTACACAAACCAGACAAAATTAGTAAGCCAATGAGAGCTTTCATTTCAGTTTCATCGGTTTTATTGCAATCTCTCTGACGTGTATATTTATGGCTTATTTTTTCTATGTAAATATTTGTACAACCAGTTATTTCTGCGATCATGTCGTCGGTAATAAAGAGTTTGAAACATTCAAATGGAGATTTACAAGACTTAGCCATACCTTTGGGACCGGGCGATTCAGTAATTATATTGTGAGCGCGGGTTCTGATAGTAGTACGACCCTTGACTTTGTGCCACTTAGTTACTTTGTCTTTTCCGATGTGATCACGTTCACGTTGATCCTCGGTTTCAGCATCTTCTACTTCAGACTCTGCAGCTGATAAAATATCCTGTTCTGACAAAGAATCATGATCAGACTCTTGAATAAAATCTTCATCTATGCTGGCATCACTCTCCACTGCAACATTGTCTTCATTATCCGACATTATTGCTCCTAATAATGCTGCCAATCTTGCTTGCTCTTGTTCCCAACTCATCTGAAAACAAAAAGATTTGAAAAAAAATAATACATATGAACAAAGCAAGGTAAATAAAAGTTTGTAAAAACAAAAACCATTAAATATTTGCTTAGAATTACACCATTATTTATATTATAGTTAATAACGGCACAATTAAATAATTTACTTTTACAAAACAATTTAAAACTCATACCTTGCTGATAAAGTAACTTCCGCAAAAGTATAACACCAGCACTCGCGGGGTGTCGTGACCACCCCAGCCAAAGTTTGATACGTCCTCACGCTGCGAGCGCTCGCACCACACAACCCCTCCCGCCCCGTGTCGATGTGTTTAAAGGTCACTTGAAGGTACTGAGACGAGCGGATACGCAAGTAGAGAAATTGTTATTAATTTTTACGTTAAAAAATGCGTGGGGTGCTGACGGCACCCCGCGCGAGTGATGGCGGGTTAAACGTAGTTTCTTTTTTATTTTTACTTTTTAGTGTTACAGAGATATATAAGTTGTTTTATTAGTAGCAGGGCTTGAGTTACTCGTTCATTTGTGGCACACATACTAAATGCTAATTTTAGACTTATATGGTTTTCTCATGGGTGCTATTGTTGGAACTGGACCAAATTAAAATGGGACTACACGGGAACCATCAGCTTTCAAATAAAAAAAAAGAATCATTAAAATCGCTTTGCCCAGTGGAAAGTTATGAGTTAACAAACATGAAAAAAAAATAAAGACGAATTGAGAACCTCCTCCTTTTTTGAAGTCGGTTAAAAATAGTTTAATTTCAAATGTGTAACATTCACGTAAACATCAGAAATAATTATTATTGTTGATCATTATTTAGTATTTTTTTTTAAATATGATCACAATAGAATACTTCAATAAAAATAGAATACAATGATCAAAATAGAATACTTCCGGTGGTAGCTAAATAGTTTTGTTAGTTTTTCTAAAATTGTAAATTGCCACAATAATAATTATCATAAATTAAATGCTTTAATAATAACAGATCATAATCAAAATAAAATTTTATATATAGAATCATTTTCTTTTTGTACTGGCAATGAATTTGTATTAATTTTGTATTATAAATGTGCGTCAACATTTATTATCTTATAGATATAAATTTCTGTAATAACAATGACATAGTGGACGTAAGACACCTTAGTCCACCTGTGACCATGATTACTGTAAAGAGTTTGAAACATCGGGAAATTAAAAATCAAATACAAACGCGATAGAATCCGTAAAAGTAGTTTTATTTCAAATGCGTAACACTCGCGTGAACATTAGAAGTCATTAGAATACTTTAATTTGAATAAATCATTCAAAAGTCTTAATATAGTACCAATGGAGTCCAAAATTAACTATACTTAAAGTAACATATGTATAAAACATTGAAACGACGAACAATTGACAACGAAAGAGTAATGAAGGAGCTCGGACTATCATCTCGATAAAAAACAAGTAATTACGTGCATGGAGTTAATCACCACCAACACACAACATGAAGGTTGCTGGGCGTCGATGGATGCAAATGGCACAGGACTGCACTCTGTGGCGTACCATGAGGGAGGCCTACGTCCAGCAGTGAACGGCGATGTGCTGAAATGATGATGAACACACAACATCCATAAAACAAGTGCCAACATCATCAACACATTTACAATGAGGAGAGTTAATGTTAGAAGACCAACATACAGAGGGGTTGCCAACATTAACATCGAGCAACTGCGCAAAGTAGAAAACCCCAAAGGAACATGCAAGCATACAACATCAAGGACGCGCCAATATACATACAAACCATCAAATGTATTAAAATGTATTAAAGCCACTCCAAAAAACCTTGAATTATATAACATCAACATAATAATTAAAATACAAAACATAAAAAAGGCACAGACAAACGTGGATCAAAACTTTATTAAATAAAAAAAAAGTAACATATGTCCTAAGATAAGATATCAAGTTTTGTAAGTACAAGTTAATTGATCCCCATGCTCAAAGTATTATGAAACTATTTTAGTTATTCTCCCTAAAGGCTTTCATATTTTTGTCTGTGATAAAATTTGTGGTTGTTTTTCAACCAAAACTTTTTAGGGAAATAATGAGAACAAAAGTTTTAGAACTAAAAGTAGACACGATAAAAAATCGCAGTGTTGCTGTTGCCTTGAATCTTATCTCTCTCCCATGGGTGATATACAAGGCAACTAGAAATGGTTTCATGAACTAATGTAATTTGATTGAATAATAGGGCTGTGAGAGTTTTCATCAATAGCGTCTAACCCTTGTGCCTTGGCAATGTACTTGGTTTACTTAGCGTTTAGTGTCAGGAGATTTTCATCAAGCAATAGGGCAATGTCAGACATACACATACTACATACACCCTTCTCAGCAAGGCCATATATCTGGTCCCAAGTGTTACCGTGAAATACAACGACGGTGTCGTCAGCATAACTAATCACGTCCGCGTTAATTAGAGAACAGTCGACAATGTTATTCATGTAGAAAGTGAAGAGAGAAGGACCAAGGATACTGCCCTGTGGAACACCGTATTCAATTTTTAAACTGCTGCTAGCGTACGGGCCCACTTTTACATATTGTTTACGCTCAGTTAAATAACTTGAGAACCACTTTAGAGCCACACCACGAATTCCCAGACCCTCAATCTTCTTAAGGAGCAGGCCCACCGAGACGCTGTCGAATGCCTTGGCCAAATCCAGGAATACAGCTATACATTTTTCTCCTGCTTCCACATGAGAAGATATTGTGTTGACAAGGAGTGAAACAGCATCTTCAGTGGACCTATCCTTTCGAAATCCAAATTGTCTGTCTGAAATTACGTGATGCTTATCCAAGTATGGGGCTAAACGAGTATTGACTATACTTTCCAGCAGTTTTGAGACTGTACTTATCAGAGCTATAGTTCTATAATTATCCGGTTAATTTTAATCACCGTTTTTGTAAATGGAGGACACTGCAGCAGTTTTCCAAAACTCGGGGTAGATTCCGGATGCTAAGCTACAATTATATATGTGCACTAGGGGTGTTAAGATGGAATTGAGACACTTTTTCAGCAACGATACAGTTATTTTATAAGGACCGGGCACGCTGTGTGAATTACGCTGTGCAAAAATAAGTGTACGTAATTCGAAGGGGTCTGTTGGAGCCAAGAATAATGAGTCCAGTATGTTAACTGAAGGTGTGTGAGCTGATATGAGTGCATTCTCCGTGGTACGCCTTTTGTCAAGTATCTTTACAGCTAAATTATTACCGACTGACACAAAGTGTGTATTACAGCGCTCCAGTGATTCGCATTTATATCTTATTTATATCTAATCAATAGCCTAAAAATAAGTTTGAAGCTTCTGGCTTTAAAAATGACGATAATTCCTTACACATTTTTATCACCCTTTAACAACCTTTTTTTTTGCATTAAAAAGTAATCTATGTCCTTTATCAGGCTCTAGACTATCTCTGTACCAAATTTTATTTTAATCGGTTCAGTAGTTTTGGCGTGAAAGAGCGACAGATAGACCGACACAGAGAGTTACTTTCGCATTTGTAATATTAGTATGGATTATCAATCACTACGCGGAGAAATGTTCCTTTAAAATGGCATAGTGTCTATAATAAACTGAGAGTTTGTGACTGTCAACAGGCCGACAATATCCATCAAGTTGACGTAACTGACACTGACAGTTGTCAGTGTTACCACTTTATCTTACCTCCGTCTCCACCGTCGCAATGAAAAACTGTGGAAACCGAAAGCAGGTTGCTGCGAACATAACTGCTTGCAATGTAATTTGACTGTCCTTTTTGTTTTAAATTTATGTTCTATGATACGATTCATATCATATCCATAATAAATAAATAAACATTTATTTATTTATTATGGACAAAAAGCAGTTATACAATACAGTATTGATCTTAGTTTACTAATATTATTAAATTAACATACGAGTACGTATAACTAGCACCTCTGTCCATGGCTTAACAGAAAACGTAATGGTGACAAAAAAAAAGATACTGCACGGAGCAAGACGGGCTGTTTGTTCCGCAAAAGACGCAACAAAAAAAAATATTTTGAACAAAAGATAAAAACATAAAAGCAAATAATAAATTACAAAGAAATATATACATACAAAATTAAGGTTAATCTTTCGTAATTCCTCATTACCTCATTACCCTTCATAGTTATGTGAAAAAAAAAATAGATCAAAAATTTAACAATTGTCCCTCAGAGAAATTTTGATTGTGACCAAAAATCAGAATTATGAATTTGTTATACGTTGTTTGTATTAGCTTGTTGATATTTAGGCATTCAGATACAAAATATTGTATGGTGACTGTATAAGAATATAATAATAATAATTATATTTTTTTCCGTGTGGTGACAGCGTAAGAAAACAATTCACCACCCTGTCTTACGCGTAGATGTCGTAAGAGACGACTGAGGGATAAAAATGCATAAAACTCGAAATAAAACCCTATACCAACATGTCAGATCAGCGTGGTATAGTAAGTCGATTTTCCTCCCGTTTTCGAAGTGGCTCGAGCCCAACAGTGGGACATATATGAACTGAGATGTGGATGATGAATAATTCTTTATTGTCGTAAGATTTCATATATAATATTTCAAGTTGCCTTATTCCCACACTTCTTGTACAGTGTTTTATAGAAACCAGTGTCCTATCTGCCATTTGATGACATATTTTTTATTAACATCTAAACAGTGTAAAAATAATAATAATGACTATAAGTCCTTGTGGTGACGGAGTAAGTATACAGTTCACTACTTCCTCTTTTACCCTTGGGTATTTATAAAAGACGATTAAAGGATATAATATACATATGGCATGTTTGCAAGAGAAGGTAATACTCGAAATAAAACCCTATACCAACACGTCTGACCAGTATACGCAGTATAGTAAATTTTCCTCTCATCATGGAGAAAGCCCGAATCCAATAGTGAAACATATGTGGGCTGAGATGATGATGAGGATGATGATGATGAAGACTCTAAGGACTCTCCCTTATCATTGTAATGTAAGACAAACTTTAAATAAAATTTACCCACACAAAGTACTCAAAGTACACCACATTCATCATAAATCAAATTCCAAATATCTCCGTTGTGGATGTTCTACGTTAATATATATTACTAGCTTCTACCCGCGGCTTCGCCCGCGTAAAAGGTTACTTTTCTAAAGCTTTCATCCCCTATTTTTGTTTTAACCCTTAAGGGTAAACTTTCTACGAAATTTTAATGTCATTTTATTCATATCTAATCAATAGCCTAAAAATAAGTCTCAAGCTTTTGGCATTAAAAATTGCAATAATTCCTTACAACTTTTCATTCCCCTTTACAACCCTTTTTTGTATTAAAAAGTAGCTTATGTCCTTTACCAGTCTCTAGGCTATCTGTGTACCAAATTTCATTTAGATCGGTTCAGTAGGTAGTTTTGGCGTGAAAGAGTGACAGACAGACAGACAGAGTTATTTATAAATACCCGATACGAAACGAAAAATGATGTCACAAGCATCATCATTTTTCGTTTCGTATCGGGTATTTATAAATAATTAAGCATATTAAATGCTAAAAATTTCAGTAATTTCAGTAATCAGACAGAGTTACTTTCGCATTTATAATATTAGTAAGGATTATACACTGCTTGTAATAAAGTAAGAAATAAGAATGTAAAACGTTCACCTATATATAGTCAAAGCATCAGAGTGGTTTCTTTTCTAATATGTACGAATATTATGGCAAGGACGATGTCATAAGAAAAAAACTCTTTTAGAAAATGTAATTCATATTAATGCTGAAATGAACTAACAGTGACTGGTCACTTTAGTCGAGAACTTTCTTAATGATAGATTACAGTGACACCACTTATTTATAGGTTTTAATAAATTGTGTAAAGAAAATGACGGGGATAATATTTTAGGCATCCATCAATGACGTTTTACTAAACTTATATAGTGAATTAGTGATATATAATGAAAAGTTGTTTAAAAAATTATAAAGATAATTTAATCTACTGCTATCAACGACAATTTGAATTAACAACATAATCAAAGTAGTAAATGGAATGATACATTTTATTTAATTATAAAATATGCATAAAATAATAGACAATAATTAAATTCACCACCACTTCTTTCCCTACGCGTATCGTATTATTGATTAAGGAATACAAGTAAATAACATGCTTCAAGAGAAGAAAAACCTAAAAGCAAAACTTATGCCCCAACCCATTTAGTTAGCGTGTTCCATAGACGCTATACTGCAGTGCGACTAATTTGACTTATATATCGTAAGCTAATAACATAATTTCAAAAGATGTAATCATTTGCATGCGTCGTTGTGCAGGAGGCACGTAAGAAATGATATAATTAACAAAGCTATAAAGAAAAAACATAATAACAATCTATCATAGAAATAACTAATGTATTGTAATTTATTTATATTTCTGCTCCATTTCGTTGACAAAGATATCCTGTACCTACACGTTTTAAAAATGATAGTCTTACAAGCGGTTATGTTGTCATAAAAACTGGTTAAAACTGGTACTAGCCGGTAAATAAGTACAGGAAAGTAGATTTGCACTTCCACAACACGATAAAAAAAATAAAATTCACATAACATTTGAATTTAAGCATTAAAATACTGCAGCTAAAGTCGACAATTGTTGGTAGTAACGAAGTTTGTTCGCTGGAAGCCAGGAAGTTTTAGATATAGTTCTGGCTACGCTGGTGTTAATTTTAAAAGTTGTGGTAAAAATGTCACCGAGGTAAAGTGTAACTGCAAAGAAAATATATAGACTTGTGGGAAGTGAAATATTCACGATTAAATTCAAACTTTCAAGGAAGAAAGTGTAGCTAAAATTTATTTCTTGCAATTTGTCATGCGTCCAACATTTTATATGATTCTTTCCAAGCGTAGTAATTAACGTTTTTTTTTCTACTGACCCCTTATCTTCCAACGGGTAACTTATTGCATTAGTCATTCACATTTTGGTATATAATTGTTTTAGTAGTTCTATATAATAGGAAAGGAACTTAAATTTGTCTCTCAGTCATTATTTCGACGATTTTGAGGATTGAAACTAGGAACTAATTTTTATTTAAATTAACACCATGCTCTATGGAATAAGTCATAAACGCACAAATAACAGATACAAATAGCATGTGCTTAGTCTTAAAATAATTATTTGTAGCGTGGGGAACGATTTCATTACTATGATATTTATGATTAGGGTCCGACGTCATCCTAGTGCCGTCCCAGATTGTTTGGTATTAATTAAAAAAATAGTCATTCATAAAAATAGTTTGAACCTTGTGTCTGGTAACAATGGTACTTGTATATTATACTACTAGCAAATTATCAATAGCCAGCGTGCAGTTTAGAATTGTGCCCAGTAGAATAGAAAGATAGGCTTACCCGGTATTAACTAGAGTCAAATATAGCATTTCTAAACTGAATTCATAGTTTTACCTAATGTTTCGGTGACTGATTTAATATTCATTCATTTCGAAACATCCTATACTTAACAGAAATTTTTGCGTGAGATTTGCTTTTGGCTATTAATTAAACTACCTCAATTTTAAAGTATAAATAAATAAAAAAGTAACGAAAGTCTTTAAAGTGCTGGATTTACTTGGGATAGAACTAGAAGGTAAGTATGAATCTATTGGGCAATAAATATATAATCAAAAATTTCTCTCAGCGTTTACTTTTAAATGTAATTAATTGCCTAAGTGTATTTTAAATTAAAACTAAGTTCTGCAATGTCGATAACTTAGCTAATATCAATATTTCATTAATTATTACTTTAACGAGCTTTCTGTTTATCTTAAGATCTGTTGCTTGTAAAACCAATTTCTTAATTACCAATATCACTATTATAACAATATCATGTTTTAATATCTGAAATAATTAGCTGAAGAAGCAGTAGTGATTGGACTACACTGTTGACAGCTCTCTGTCAACAGTGTAGTCCAATAGATTGCCCGCCCAGCGGGTTAGCTTTTCGGGTATCCATTATCGAGTCTAGAAGTACGATGTATATGAGCTTAATAAAATTAAGACTATAGTCGTATTAACACACTCTCACAGAAGATCGACGTCTGAGTAATAGCAATAGGCTATTGCGCTTTGTTTGGTGAACGAGAGAGCCGAAAGCCCAACTGGGTGGGTTTGGGATTTGTATTGGTAGGCAGCGGTCGAGCTATACCCTTGGTATTGCAAATGTCCATGGGCGGCAATAACACCATCAGGTCTGCTGCTTGCTCGTTTGTCACCATTAGCAATAAGAAAAAAGAAAGCTGATAACATACGTCGGATCATACAATCGGTGATTTGAATCTGGAAACTCAAGTTCACTATCAATTTGCTTATACCACAAAACTATTAATCTAGTACTCGGCTATTTTAAAATTACTAGTCATGATTTGAACCCGTTAAGAATTCTGATTGTAATCGATAGTTTATATTGAATAATAAAATTTCAATTCTGCGTGGTGACAGAGTAATTCAATAGCTCGTACTCTATCATGCACATGACTGTCATAAAATACGACCAAAGGATATGATGTCCCTCAGATGTTCTATGAAAGGGAAGGAAACCCGATTTAAAGTCTTTTACTAATCAGTCTAACCAGCTTGGTATAGTAGGTAGTAAAAAAGCAGTCTCAAGATTCCTCCACAGTGGGAAATACATTGAGTATTTCCCACTGTGAAGGAAGCTTAAGACTGCTTTTTTTTTATTTAGCAGCGGACTATGGTGTAATCGTAGCCTGTTAGATCCATCTGGAGCGTCAAAGGGAACAGCATGTGACCCCATACAAGTACCTCTAAACGCCGTGCGAGCGGGCTACCGGTACCCGGTGCTTGTCTCCGATTGCCCGCCCAGCGGGTTAGCTCTTCGGGTATCCATTATCGAGTCTAGAAGTACGATGTTTATGAGCTTAATAAAATTAAAACTATAGTCGTATTAATTAATAAAACATTAACGTTATTATATTAAAGCTACAGTATGTACTGTTATAATAGAGTATGATGGTCATATCAAAACAAACAAAATTAATAAGTACATGTCTTTCAGGGGGACTTACCTCACGATGTTATTAGGGAAAATCGCGGCGTAAATATTTTTATGGCCCATTTTGGATATGATTTACACGTTTGTTTGTTTGTATTTTATTGAAGGTTGGATTTCCTATATATTAGTTTGAAACATATGTACCAACTTCTAACTTGAATCCTCTAGAAAGCAACATAGAGTAGCCTTAATATATTGTTAATTTTTTTTTTTGCGAAGACAGAGTATAAAGTATAAAAACCTTCAAGTTTTAGGGTTTTATAAGAGACTGCTAAGGAACGTAACGTTATTAACGTAATTACAAGAGAAGAAAAAGTAATTACAAAATTACAAGTAATTGAGTAAGTAGAACAATTTCTTATTCGTCTGTCAGAGTCTTATGCTATTAACTACATCGTTATTTTATAGGGAATTGTAAGGTAAAATATTCTTTAGTATATGAAATCATAATTAGTTTTATTCTCTCTACTCATTCTTATATAAATGGGTATCTAGTACAATCCGAAGAATTCATGTATATCTAAAGAATTTTGATGTAGCAAAGTACATAGGATTATCTTTATTTTTTTCATTTATAGTATGTCATTATAATTAGCTGTGTGGTAGCGGCTACGAATACTACCAACACTTACTTTGCTCGTGGCTGTCATAAAAGACGACTAGGAGGCTAATAACGACCTGGGCCAACTCCGTCTGATGTCATTTGGTCAACAATTACATTCCCAAGGAGAATTGACATTAACCTGATCTTACATTAATTACTTGAAGTTGACAAAATATGTACTCTTTTTTCATTATACGTAACAGAAATAGTATTGGAATTAGTTTAATATCAATCTTTCTTGGTAATGTATTTTTGAAGTGAAAACTTCTTTAGGCGCGTTGAGCGTTTTTGGAGGGGAAAAACTTATAGGTTCACGTCACCGACATGCTAATGCTAATAGTATATCTATAGCTATGTGAAAACTTCTTAAGGCGCGTTGAGCGTTTTTGGAGGGGAAAAACTTATAGGTTCGCGTCACTGACATGCTAATGCTAATAGTATATCTATAGCTATATGAAAACTTCTTTAGGGGCGTTGAGCGTTTTTGGAGGGGAAAAACTTATAGGTTTTTATTTTTATATAAAAATTAGAAAATTATTATTATTTCAATTAGTCTTAAGTTAATAGTTTTCACTTCTATAGGCAGTCCCCATGACTGCCTGTTGTTTTTTTTAAAGACATCACTCTGGATTAAGGAAATAATCCTTGTATTGCGTGAAGTTTTACAAACATGCAATTAATGCACACAAATTACATGCAGACTCAGAAAAACACTTTGTGGATCACACAAAGTATTATCCTGCGTGGGAATTGAACCCTGACACGGTAGATCGGTATCTTAAACATTACGCCATCTGTGCAGACAATTGTTGGCCAAATATCATCAGATGGACTTGATCCAGATCTATACAAAGGTTTTAGTCGTTTTTTACTACATCCATGATCAATAAAAGGATTGGTAATATTCATAGCTGGCATAAAACAGCTATAATATTTTTTTATATGATATCAATTATAGAAATCATAATTGAAATAATAAAGCTAATTATTATTTAATTTTCAATTTATAGTGAAATTATTTGTAACTGAAATATCTCACCCGATTATTACAAATTCTTATTAGACTACTGAAAATTAGCAGCATTGTTTGAATGTTTCTGAGAATTCTTCATTTTCAAACCGCAGACAAATTAACAGAGGCGTGGGCTGTTTGGATGATATTTTAATTTCAAGAAACGTTTTATATATTTTCTCATTAATAATTTTACGTCAGATTATGTGTCAGCTGTTCTTCAAATATTAGATAATTTTACTGTAAATCTGTTTAATATAAAAAATGTAAATATTTAACATTTTGTTAAATATTTACATTTACATTCTGTTAAATATTTAATCAATAAATATATAATCTCAGATGATATATCTCTCATTACTGGACTCAAGCCACAATAGGAGAAAAAATAATTGATCTACTATTCCACGTTGTTGAGATGGATTGATAAATGGTTTTATTTCGAGTTTGCCTTCTCTTGCATAGATGTTATCTGCATAGTATACCCACTGGCGAAAGAGGGAATGGTGAACTGTATCCTGACTTCCAGATCACATGGTTATTAATTTGGAGGAGAGAGGAGGAGGTACCGCTATGTGTACCTCCTCCCACGTCCCTGAATGTTGATAGAATTTGGCCGGCCAGCATTGAGTATGAGAAATGAGTGGCATCAAACAATCTCTCCGTCGTTCCACCAAAGCGTGAAAGAACTGCTGTGGTTTTAGCGGGTATTCGTGCAGTGGATTTATATGAACTGAGTTGAAAATGATGATTATAACGATGTTGATCAGCGTTAATTCCATATGTCTTCATATTCATTCATTCATCAGCCTATCAAGTTGTTGTTTATTGCTGAATATAGGACTGCCTGGGTTGAATAATTCCACATCACCACACTTAACAAGCAGACGGACAAGAGTGGCAAAAGAGTGCTGCTATCCACTCTCGCAGTGACTATTCAACTGGTTTATACAACTCATGTTTTACTATTCGTGGTAAGTCAAGTAGTAAGTTAGTTAAGTAAGTTAAGTCAATAAGTGTATTTTTCGTTGGTAATCCTAAAAATAAATAAATAAATAAATAAAGTCACAATTTACCTATTTATTCATTTCAACTGATTTCAAACACGTTTTCCTTTCAATCAATAGTTTAGATTAGATGTTTAACTAAGTTTCTGAAAATGACATTGTCCGTAACCGTCCACGCACCTAACCGTCGTCAAACTGTAACCTTTAGGTTTGACGCTTCATATTGGCTAGTTCGTAACAATTAAATTTATTTTGTTTATTCAAAATTCCAAATAATTAAATAGAGTTCTTTATTGACGTTTTTCTATTTAATTGACTGTCAGCGTTGCTGACACCCGCCTGTGAAATCGGGCAAGCATCTCCACCTTTAAGTTCCAGGGTGGAATTCCGATTAATAGGCACGCTACCTCTGCCGTCACTAGTGATACCCGTGTATGACACAGATCACCATGGCCCTCTATGAGCCCACGAGAAGACCCTGAGATTGACAATAGAGAACCTGCCCACACTTTCGCACCGTACAGGGTCATGGACCGAACCACCTTCGTGTACAGCCGTCGGCATAGATATATCAACCTATCCTTATTTTACATTAATGAATTTATTGGTATTAATATTAAAATATCTGATCTTATAGGTTGAATCACTATATATTCATCATCATCATCTCAGCCCCTACTACATCCCACTGCTGAGCTCAAGCTGCAGTTATAATGGTAGGAAATTGAGCTATTATATTATAACTACTTTAGTTAGTCAGATAGGTTATAGAGATCTATCTATTATGTCTAATTGTTTTTATATAAGTCTCGATCGACTAGTCACCCTCAGTATTTATATTTATGCAGCATGTCTAAATTTTAGGTACGCTTACCTAAAATATTTTTAAAAATAACAATATTTTATACCTCATTAAAATGTTTTTTATAGAAGTTATCGAGAAAGAGTAATTGGATTTTTCTTAGCAGAGCGTGCGTGATCGTCATATTTTTTTTTATTGCTTATGGTGGCAAATAAGCAGCACGCCTGATGGTAAGTGTCACTTCCACCCATAGACCTTTGCAATACCAAGGGTATAGCTAGGCCGCTGTCTACCAATACAAACCCCAAACCCACCCAGTTGAGCTTCCAGCTCTCTCGCTCACTGAACGAAGCGCAATAGCACATTACTATTACTCAGACGTCGATCTTCTGCGAGAGTGTGGTACTACCGCGGACGGACATGCCCGCGGCTGTAGACAGATAACTGTCAACAGCGTGATCCTACCACTACTATCATATAATTAATCAGAGGTTATAGTTGGTATGCTTTTCTTGAAATCTCGCCATAACTTCCTTGTGTAGTGGTAATTCTGTTACATTCGTTTAAAAGGCCAATACGGAGGCTAAATTTGCAAATTCAACTTTAACTACTATTATTTATATCATTAGATATACAATGCGAAAGTGGAAGGATGTAGGTACCTGGGGAGACCGAGACTAACCTACCTAGACCAGATTGGTCACGTACTGAAGGTAGATGGAGTCAAGAGTCTGCGAAACCGGCGAGCGTGTATAAAGAGAATTATGAATATTGAGGAAGCGAGTGAAGTATGCAAGGATAGAGTTCTCTGGCACTCTGTTCTCTTTGTCTACCCTGCAAGGAGTATGGCGGCATGATATGTATGTATATCGTTCTCTATCTCCCGATTTTAATATTTAAAAATTCGATTTCATTGGAATTAATAAGCATTCTAAATTCTGTTCAAGGTTTTTGGCAAATTAACAATTCAATAACTTTGATAACAAGTTTCCAATCACTTAACATTTATGTCAACATTAAATTACAAACGAAGAGTGACACCAATTTAGAGATATTGCACAGAATTTATATTCAATAAATCATTCCGAGAATATTTAATTGTAAAATTACTTAAACTAAACGAGTAATAAGTTTAATCATCATCATCATTCTCCTACTCTTATCCCAATTACTTGGGGTCGATACAATATGTACCTACTCTTATTTCATAGTACATATTGTAAAAGTTATTGGTAATAGTTTTATGACCAGCCGTCTGCCAGACGTCAACCCTCCTTGGGAATGTAATTGTTGACCGAAGGGCATCCGATGGCGTTGGCCCAGGTCGTTATAAGGCTCTTAGTCGTCATTTACAACATCCACGAGCAAAGTAAGGGTTGGTAGTATTCGTAGCCGCTACTACACAGCTCCACTTTAATCACCATCATGAGTATGAAATAATTTACAAATATATTCTTATTATTGAAACGTACACAGCTTTGCTTTGAAATGAAACTTCTTAGTGGGTGATAAACAAGAATTGAGAATAAAAATTTCAAGATCTAAATGTGTATCACCCACTTAGAAGTTTCATTCATACAGCAAGAGAAAGCTAACATATAATGTATATAGTGAGAGGGCTATATATTCTAATAAATGGATGAAGGAATCGATATAGTCATATAAAGCAGTAGAGAAAAAAATAATAGTGTCGCTGTACTCATCTTCATGGCGATAGATATATGTATATGAATAGCTCAGATGCAATGTGTTACGTTTTTAATATTGATTTTAATTCATCATCATCATTATTATTATATTAACTAATATACATCCCATTACTGAGCTCGAGCCTCTTTCAAAACAGAAAGAAAATCATTATCACCATTATCTTAATTTATATACATGCCATTGTTGAGATCGAGCCTCCTCCAAAGCAAATGAAAATTCAATGAACTGTACAACGTAAGATAGGTTGGCATAAGGTTTTATTTTATTCTCTTGCATAGATTTTATATTCATAACTAGCTGATGCCCGCGACTTCGTCCGCGTGACATTCAGTTTAACTACGCACCCCTGTTTGAAACTTAAAAAAATCAAATTCTACCAAGTACTTCTGGCAGCCACTTAACCATTTTCATTAAAACATAGGCAAATCCTTAAGCGTGAATTAGTGTTGCAACTTTCGCTGTTGAAATAACAGTCTTTTTTTTTCATAGAAATAAAAAATCCTCATAGAAATGAAAAATCCAATTAAATTAATGAAATTCTATTCATCTAGTGGCAGTAACTGTACAACTATCAATAATTAGGTACATACCACTTAACGGGAGTGGGGCTATTATTTCTCCGTGTACTGGTATTAAGAATACAAAATGTTGACAATCGTTTCTTTGCCAAGGAAATCGTAAAATGCTGTCTAGGGAGCACTGCGAAACTCTTGTAGAAAGTCTTGGTCTTGCACTTGTGCAACATGAATGCGAATGGCCACCTTAGCTTTGCTTCCATGTTGATGGTTAGAGTCAGCTTTTCTACTTGGGCCACAGATAAGAATACTTCAGTGAAGCATTGATCTCATCGGTTCTATTTCCTCGGGTTTAAACTGGAAGGATTTGGCAAAAATCTCAAAGAAAAGCACCATTGACTTTTCATTACGATCAATATTTCGTAGTGCTCGATCGGCGTCTACGACTTTTTTTTTATCCAATTATCGCAAACGATTAGACAGCAATCCTAAATAAAAACACTAATAGTGTAAAAGCCATAGTTGTTAGTATTCTGTCTACAGCCACAGGCCGGTCCGACCCCCCAGACGGACCTAGTACCCCACTCTTGCAGAAAAGCAATGTCTGAACAGTGGCAATTTGAAGGAGGCGGCGGGACAGCGCAGGTGCGATTATCTGCCTCTAATGCTACCTTAGCCAAAGCCGCGGGTAATTGGAACGCGGAACAGTCCGTTACTCGCAGAGAGGCTGACCATGTGAGAGCGACGCCCGGCCGATGGCGTCAACGGGGGATGGTATTCGAAAGGCCCAATGACGATGGGGAGAGAAAACGGTGTGTTATGGGGCCACGCGTACGAAATGGACGGCGTGTGTCCAGACCATGGCCTGCCAAAAAAAGAAGTGGGTGCAGTTTGCTCGTTTACCATCATACACAATAAAACAAAAAACACTTTAAATGTGTCGCGTGTTATTGATATTGCTCTATAAATCTATCGGGTTTTTAAACAATGTGTGAGCTGTTTTATCACCAAGAAGTAATGTAGCTGCAGTTTCTGACATAGCCACTGCCAAAGTTATTTTACGCTGTCTCCTCATTTTATACCTGTTTTTTTTTTTTTTTTTATTGGTGGGCTATGGGTGCGTCTCGCCCCGCCAAATCGGTCCGGGGTGACGGAGAAGGCGGCGCGTGACCCCATAGACCCACCGTAAAATCCTCTCTCTTCGCCGTGCGAGCGGACCACCGGTACCCGATCTTTGTCTTCGGTGGTCCGCTCGGCTCCTCATTTTATACCTGGGGTATCTAGGAAAAATGGCTTTCTATCATCTTAGCTTATATACGTCTCACTATTAGGCTCAAGCCTCGTCCGTAATGGGAGCGAAATTGACCTAATATACCACGCTGGTCAAATGTGTTGGTATAGGGTTTGGTTTCAATTTTGCCTTTTCTTCCATATGTGTAATATATATTTAGATCCCTTAGTCGTCTTGTGGGTGATCGACCCACGGGTAAGAAAGGGGGTGGTGAAATATATTCTAACTGCGTAACCGCATGGATAAATATATAATAAATTGCTTTCATTACGAAAGAATTAATAAAAATGAATTTCTTGATCCATGTCACGCTTTAGTAGCGTAGGATATCTTCAGATGGATATTTTTATTATAATGTCAAAGGATGTGAAAGACTGTAAAACAATAACATCATTAATATCAAAAGACTCAAACGAATGGGGGTAAGGCTGTTACAGGCCTCCTCAAGGGTGTCATCTCAGCACTGATCGCCTTCAACTGCTCTGCAAGCTGCTTGAAACGTACTCTATGCTATCAACAGTGTATAAAAATCTAAAAAAGTAGGCCCTCGTTGTGCGAGGCACAATATGTAGCAACAGGCGCGCTGTGTGGTAGCGGCTACGAATACTACCAACCCTCCAAGCCTTACTTTGCTCGTGGATGTCGTAAAAGACGACTTAGAGCCTTATAACGACCTGGGCTAACTACATCTGATGCCAATTGGTCAACTATTACATTCCCGAGAATGGTTGGCGTCTGGCAGGTGGCCGGTCATAAAACTATTGCTAATAAATTTTACAATATGTACTATGAAAGAAGAGTACATATTGTATCTACCCCAAGTAATTCGCATAAGTGTAGGAGAATGATGAGGCGGCAGTAATAGTATTCACTATTGCTAAGGTAACTGGTGTAGTGATGGGTCATGGTTGCTTCAGCATGTATCTGCTAAAGGTCGCAAGGAGGGAGAGCATACCATCCAACCACTACTGCGATTGAGAGGTGGACACGGCGCTGCATATGCTCAAAGTTTGTGTGGCCTGGGCAGATTAGCGCCTTGAACTCATCGCAATCATCGATGCCAAACTGGCACTGTCGACCATCGCTAAAACGATGTTCGATAGCGTCAGGAACTGGTACTCGGTTGCCACCGACAGTCGTCCCACAGAAGAAACAGCGGGGCGTGTCACAGAGGAGACTCTCCATGCTGACACACTTTACCTCGGCGCATCGGACGTTATAGGCGCGAGTACCTGCACCTGTTGCTATCCTAACTGAGATCGCGGGTATATGGACCATGAGAATTAATCTACCACTCGCAAAGACACTGACGACGTGAGAGCGATACAATGCTGTTGTTTGCTGGGGAGTCGACGGCGGCGATACCTGAAAGGTTAAACCCCGGACCGGCCACGGATGTCAAGTAAACGGTACCAGAGGCCAGCCTGATGGCGATGGGGAGAGAACGCGATCAGTTATGGAGCCACACCACGCCCTTCTGTTGCCCCGGAAGGAATGGCCAAACAATAACAAAAAGGGTGCACTTTGCATACTCGCCCCAAAGTAGCATCTTAACTAAGAATGTGCGTTTTGTACGCTCTATGATGTAGTAACTTTTGAAAATATAACGAAAGATTTAAACTTAATTTTCAGCGCCATCTATTGTTCATTTAATTAACTAAATGAATCATGCATTTTATTAATTTATAGCTAAATTATATACTATTAACTAATTAACACATTATTTTTCATCACAAATAGTTTTAATATTTATTTTGACTACTTGACCAACGTTATATAGTATGTCAACTT
Organism: Lymantria monacha; assembly: GCA_905163515.2. Classification (NCBI taxonomy): domain Eukaryota; kingdom Metazoa; phylum Arthropoda; class Insecta; order Lepidoptera; family Erebidae; genus Lymantria; species Lymantria monacha. Next base: position 23,997,874 of record LR991091.1, read on the forward strand.
CCGTTCAACACTGCAGGAGGTTTGAGCCCAGCAGTGGGATGTATATGAGCTGAATTCATGAAACTACTACATATTAAGTAATACAAATATTTTCCTTACGTTATAGATACATTAAATAATTATTTTGAATTGAACCTTCTAGTGACGTAAAAGGCGAGCGGTGATTTTAAAAACTTAAGTGACCATAACTTTTTTACAGACATCAGATTTCAATGAAACAAAGACTAAATGTTGCTCTGAATTGGGCTTAATCTTTTTATCAAACCTGCGAGACAATCCTTTCAGTAACTTCGGAGATTAGCGATTACAGACATACAGACAGACAAAAAATTCCAAAAAAATGGTTTTTGGTTTCTGTTAGTATTTTCTTATTGCCTAGATTCATTTTTTAATAAATTTATCAAATGTACAGACACGGGTTTTCTACTCATTTATTATATGTATAGATAATATATTTATCCGTTAATCGTCGTTTATGATACCCAGTATTAAGATGGAGTGGTGAATTGTGTTCTTAATCCAACACCATAGAGGATTTTTTTGTTGTTTGATGTTTATTTACGATTTTGTCTTCTTATAATTATATTGTATTCAACTAATTCTTTTCATTTTGTTAACTATTCTCGTAAAAACAACACAGCTTTAATAGTTTTATTACATTCCACGTTTATATATTCTTCTGTGTATTAAAAACAATAAAAATACTAAATCGTAACTTTTTGCTTTTATACTTAAAAATAAAACTAGAAATAATGATTTAGTTTTACGCGTTTTATTTATGCATGCTTAAATAAATAGAGGCGTTAAATTATCATAATTCGCCATGTATTTTACCAAATAGGGAGCGAGCCTATAACTGTCACCAATACTCTGTTCCTAATTTATGACGTACTTCAAGAATTCCTTACAAAAAGAAACTGTAGGAAATGTTTTGGATCCGAACTAATTTAAAATCCAAAATTTAATCACTGTGTTAATAAATCAGCAACATAATTGGTTGGATAATACTTACTGACTGTATAAACAATAATTACGTTATCTCTCGTTTGAATTAATAAGGTACGTTTTCATTAATTGCGTTTTTTACCTTTTAAAGCAATATTCATACTTATTGCTTGGATTATCGTAATCAGCTATTCTGAAATGTATATTATATCGAATACAGTACAAAATATTTTTTGTCTCAATTCGTTAAGGATTAATGTATTGATACGCCTCTTAGACGATACAAAACTTCTTCTTGTAAACTTATTCAAGTAAATGTGTTAATTTCCTGAGAGCTTGTCTTTGAGTAGTAAGTTTCTTGTCGTATATATTTTGAGAAGTCGGCTTTTATTGTCATTGGCTTAAATTTTGTTCGCGCTTTGCTTGTCTACGAACAATAATCTCTTATTATTTTGAATACGAAAATGTTCTTCAGTCATTTTGATGATTGATTTAATGATCAGACCACTTATCTATACATCTATACATATAATAAATCAGTAGAAATTCCGTGTCTGTACATTTGATAAATTTATTAAAAAATGAATCTAGGCAGTAAGAAAACACTAACAGAAAACAAAAAACATTTTTTGGAATTTCTTGTCTGTCTGTGTGTCTGTATGTCTGTATGTCTGTATGTCTGTAATCGCTAATCTCCGAAGTTACTGAACGGATTGTTTCGCAGTTTGGATAAAAAGATTAGGCCCAATTCAGAGCAACATTTAGTCTTTGTTTCATTGAAATCTGAGGTCTGTAAAAAAGTTATGGTCATTTAAGTTTTTAAAATCACCGCTCGCCTTTTATGTCACTAGAAGGTTCATTTCAAAATAATTATTTAATTTATCTATAGTGTAAGGAAAGTATTTGTATTACTTAATATATAGTAGTTTCATCAATTCAGCTCATATACATCCCACTGCTGGGCTCAAACCTCCTTCAAAGTTGAAGGGAAGTTGATATAATACATAACATTAGTCAGGTAGTCAAAATAAATATTAAAACTATTTGTGATAAAAAAGAATGTTTTGATTAGTTAATAATATATAATTTAGCTATAAATGAATAAAATGCATGATTTATTTAGTTTGTTAAATGAGCAATAGATGGCGCTATAATTTAATTTAAAACTTTAAATCATTTTTTGTTATAAAAAATATTATATTTCAAAAGCTACTACATTAACTTCTTGAACTTAGTAAAGGTACTTTGGGTGGAAAGCTCTCAGCACTCACCTAACAGTCCGAGTAAAGTTGTCATAGCCATCTGCGACTAACAACTAAGTCAAACACGAAAAAGAAAACTAAACTCCACATCATAGAGCGTACAAAAGGTACATTCTTAGTTAAGATGCTATTTTGGGGCGAGTATGCAAAGAAAATACACCCTTTTTTGTTTTTGTTTGGTAGGCTATGATCTGGAGATGGTCATTCCTTCCGGGGTAACAGAAGGGCGTCGTGTGGCCCCATAACTCATCAGGTTCTCTGCCCAAACCATCAGGCTGGCCTCTGGTACCGTTTACTTGACATCCATGGCGGGCCTGGGGGTTTACCCTTCCAGGTATCGTCTCCGTCTACACCCCGGAAAACAACAGTGTTGTATCGCCCTCAGGCGGTCGGTATCTCTGCGGGTGGTAGATTAATGCCCATGGTCCATCTACCCGCGACCTCAGTTAGGATGGCAACAGGTGCAGGCACCGCGCCTCTGACGTCCGATGCACCGACGGCAGAGTGTGTCAGCATGGAGAGTCTCTGTGACACGCTTTGCCGCCTTTTTCTGTGGGACGACTGTCTCTCAAAAGACCGAGTCCGAGTTCCTGACGCTATCGAGCATCGTCTTTGCGATAGTCGACAGTGTCAGTTTGGCACCGATGATTGCGATGAGTGCACGGCGCTGCATTGCCCAGGCCACGTAAACTTTAAAGCGTCTGCAGCGCCGTCCACCTCGCAATCGCAGTAGTGGTTAGACGGTGTGCTCTCCCTCCTTGCGACCGTGAGCAGGTACACGTCGAAGCAACCATATCCCATCACTACACCAATCACTTTAGCAATAGTGCTGTTACTGCCGCCTGTTGCTGCATATTGTGCGAGGGCCTACTTTTTACACTGTTGACAGCATAGAGTACGTCTCAAGCAGCTTGCAGAGCACTTGAAGGTGACCAGCGCTGAAATGACAACCTTGAGTAGGCCTATAACAGTCATAGGCTCATTCGTTTTAGACTTTTGCTGTTAATGATGTTATTGTTTTACAGTCTTTTAAATCCTTTGACATTATTATAAAATATAAAAGATATCCATCAGAAGATATTCTACGCTACTAAAACGCGACATGAACCAAGAAATTCATTTTTATTAATTGTTTCGTAATGAAAGCCATTTATTATATATTTATCCATACGGTTGCGCAGTTAGAATACAATTCACCAACCGCTTTCTTACCCGTGGGTCGATCACCTACGAGACGACTAAAGGACATCATACATCATACATCTATCCACCAAAATGAGGAGACAGCGTAAAATAATTTTGGAAGTAACTACGTCAGAAACCGCAGCTGCATTACTTCTTGGTGGTAAAAAAGCTTTATTTAAAAACCCGATAGATTTATGCACATTGTTTATAAAATCGATAGATTTATAAAGTAATGAAACACCGAGATGTTCAATAACACGAAACTGCGACACATTCAAAGTGTTTTTTGTTTTATTGTGTACGGTGGTAAACGAGCTAGCAGCATGCACTTATTTTGACCAAGACTAGCTGCAAGAGTTTCGCAGTACTCCCTTAGACATGATTTTACGATTTTCTTAGCAAAGAAAGGATTGTCAACATTTCGTATTCTTACGAGTAATACCAGTACACACGGAAGAATAATAGCCCCACTTCCGTTTAGTGGTATGTACCTAATTATTGATAGTTGTACAGTTACAGCCACTAGATGAATAGAATTTCATTAATTTAGTTGAATTTTAATGTCTATGGGGATTTTTTAATTCTATCAAAAAAAGTGACTTTGTATTATTCTAAAAGCAAAATTTGCAAGATATGCGAGCCTCCAAGAGTCTTGCATTTGGGCAACACTAATTCACATTCTTAAGAATTTGCCGATGTTTTAAAGAAAATTGGAGAAAGCGTCCTCCTTTATGAAAATGGTCAAGTGGCTGCCGGAAATACTTGGTCGAGTTTGAATTTTTAAGTTTCAAATAGGGGTGCGTAGTAAAATTGAATGTCACGCGGACGAAGTCGCGGGCATCAGCTAGTTATATAATAATCATGCCTATAAATGTCTATTAATAGATTTAAAAATAAAAAGGAATTTTACGTTCTTTAACTTAAGTGTTGTAAGATTAGAATACGGAATTCGTTTATGTAATATGGGTTTAGTATATGGAACACACCTGTCATTTTAAAGCTCGAAAATTTTCGTATGGTGATGGAGTAAGAATACAATTCACTATCTTAGCGGTGAGTATTGTAAAAGGTGACTAAGAGATATGATAAGCAGATAAAATACAAGACATACGTAAAAGAAGGAAAACTCGAAATAAAATCCTATACCAAAACATCTGATCAGCATAGTATAGTAGATGAATTTCCTTCCCATTGCGGAGGAGGCTCGAGCCCAGAAGAGGGACGTATATAACTTGAAATAAGGATGATGAATGCTTTAAAAGGTAAAATTAATCATAAAATATTGTATGTCATGAATGGAGTCGCGTGTACATTTAGTACTAAAAGTTATGAAGTTAGTTTTGTAAGTAACTTTTGATAGGTATATCAAAATTATAATTTTTAAATATATATGAAAGCCTGTTAGGTATTTAATACTTTATTACTGGATGAATTATTCAGAACTTTATATTGTCTAGAATATACCCAATTTTTTTCATATTAGTTGTTATCATCATCCTAGCTCATAACACCCCTTGATGGGCATAAGCTTTCTCCACAAAAGGAGGCAAAAATTTACTTACTATATGTAGTCCACGCTGGTCAAATGGGTTGTTATAGAGTTATCCTTCTCTTGCATATTATATGTGTATTATATCCCTTATAGTAATAATATAATAATAAAGCCTCTTTATTTCCCATAAACCTTATACATATTTAAAAAAAAAAAACTTTAAATCGTTATAATTTATGGGCCCCTTTGATAGAGTATAGGCCTCCTCTAAGTTCTTCCATTTTTGTCTATCATGTGCTTTTTCTATCCAGTTATTTCCTGCTGTATTTTTTATGTCGTCTGCCCATCGTTTTTGTGGTTGTCCAATATTTCTTTTTCCGCGTGGATTTTTCCATTTAGTACTCTTAAGAGTCTACACCGTTGATGAGTGTATCTCGCTACATGGCCAGCCCAGTTCCATTTTAGTTTCAATACTTGGTGAAGCGCATCTTTGAATGTTATCTTTTTCCTAATTACTTGGTTTCTTACTTTGTGAACTTTTCTTAGATTTAAGATGCTTCTTTTATAAAATATATAGCTTTTAACAGCAGTTTCTAAATATATTTAATTAACTCAAGGTGAAATCTAAATAGTTAAGCGACATCGTTGCCGTTGGTTTTATAAACTTAAAGAACATAGAACGAAAAATTTTAAACTAAATGTATAGAAAGATCATAGAAAGTAGCGAATACTTTCTGTACTATATATAGAACTAGCAAAAGTTGGCCTTGGCACTATTTGGTATTGTGCCAAGATATATAGTTCAAGAATAAGTCGGTCTTTATAATTTTATGCTAATTATTAGTTTCCATATATCAATAATAAAACATAATAAATATATTAATGCTATATAGCATTAATACCCACTATAGCATTAAAATCAAGAAGCCCCATAATTCCATTTGCACAAAAATTAATTGTAAACTGGATACTTGAAAAGATAGCTTTATTTTTCGCTATTATGTATTGTACTATCTTTTGTTTCTCACCTGGGCATTTCTTCAATATTGAGTTATTTAGATCACGGAGCAAATACAAAGTTGCTCCGTGATTTAGATGATCGGTCTGGACTTTTCAGCTACTGATATTTGATGACATTCACATATTTTTTATTCAAAAGAGATGCCTAAATATGTTTTATAAATAAGTTTAAGCCATATTTGTTGAATAAAAAATATGTGAATGTCATTAAATATCAGTATTTGAAAAGTCCAGAGCGATCAACTAAATAACTCAATATTGAAGAAATGCCCACCCCATCAATTATCATTTATATCATTAGCTATTTCAACATTAACCAGAGTTAACTTAATAAGATTGGACGCTTTCAAAACATTCGTGTCAGATTCATATCTCTAACACGTAAATATGATCTTGATTCCGATTATTATCGAAATAAGCCCCAATAACAAATAATCTATACCAAAACAATCTTTATTTTCCTTATTATATGTTTACATGTCTTCTCTATCTCTATTAACGTTTTCTTTTCTTATACAATATAGGTATATTGTCCGTGTGATGACGGAGTAAGAATACAATTTACTGCCTCCTATCTTCCTTGTGGGTGATCGTGAGAGACGACTGAGGGATATAAAATGCATCTTACATCTATGCATGAGAAGGAAAACTGGACTCTACACCCTATACCAAATATGATAGACCCACAATGTTGACAGTTTTCTCTCTACAGCCGTGGGCCGATCCGTCCAGGGTAGTACCACACTCTCGTAGAAGATCGACGTCTAAGTAATGGCAATGTGCTGTTACGCTTTGTTCAGTGAGCGAGAGAGCCGGAAGCCCAACTGGGTGGGTTTGGGGTTTATATTGGTAGGCAGCGGACTAGCTATACCCTTGTTATTGCAAAGGTCCATGGGTAGCAGTAACACTTATCATCGTGCTGCTTCCTCGTTTGCCACCAAAAGCAATAAAAAAAAGACCAACACGCCTGGCCAGCCTGATATAGTAGGTCAATTTCCCTACCACTATAGAGGATGCTTGAGCCCAAGAGACATATATATAAATGATGATGAATGATGATATATTTAAAAGTGATGAGCTCATTGGTAAGTTCTAATAATTGCTATAGTTACAGTTTATTTGATTCTTAAACTAAAAACTAAAAATAGCTGTTTCTGTCAAACTACGAGTATGTTAGATAACGTGGTTTAACTAATGGTGTTTTTTTTGCTTAGATGTAGTCTGATCACACTCTTTCCAACCATCTGGCATGATAGAAGGAACGTGAGGTTCCATAATCTGCATATTTCTTCTCTCCGTCTATAGAGCAAGCCTTTAAGGATCTACCGTATAATGTGTTCACTGCCGCACAGGATAATTCTATAGATTAGCTACACATGAAGAAAAATGTCGTATAACACTCTTGTGTTCTCTAAGTATCTTATACTTCTTCGTTTTGCTGGCACGTTATTAAAATATTAGTTTTTTTTTAAATCTATATATTATTCATATTTATTATGATAATAAAAATAAATAACTTAATAGTTTTGAATTAATCGAAATCTGCATCTAATTCATTAATTGTTAGGTGGAACGAAGTGTGCCGGGTTGGCTAGTATAAAATAAAACTCTAAGACTGGCGGACCTACGTGCGGCGTGCATTAGTGCCCGAAGGTCCTACATCCGCAGCCGGCAGCGTCGCCACGACGCTGAGCGGGAGGGCCAGCTGTACGAGGCGTACTGCAGGGGCAGACTGCCTTTCGGCTGGCCATCCGATTCGCAAAGGATACGAGTTGGCAGGAGATGCTGGACGGTCTCGACCGTGAGTCCTGGGGTCGCCCGTATCGCGTGTCACTGAACAAGTTTCGCGCGCAGCCCTTGGGGTGCCCTTGTACCTGGGGCGACTGGTGGCAGACTATTTGGAGGGGCGCAGTGTCCTCTGCGAGGGTCCCGCAGGGGACATTGTGCGGATGCCCATGTCGTGCGGTGTTTCACAGGGGTCGGTTCTGGGGCCGACTCTGTGGGACATCGGATACGACTGGGCACTGAGAGGGAGTCTCTCCTCTGGGTTGAGCTTGATATGCTATGCTGACGTTACGCTCGTCACAGCCCGGGGCAGGATACTCTAAGAGGTGGCGAGCCTGGCCACTCTCGGCACCGAGGAGATGGTCAGGCAAATCGAGGCGCTGGGGCTCAGGGTAGCCCTAAATAAGACGGAGGCCCTATTATTCCATGGGCCCCGCGTAAGGCTGCCTATTGGCGCCTCGTTAGTCGTCAACTCTATCCACATCAATTTCCAGGCCCATATGAAGTACTTGGGCCTGGTGGTCGTCGTCGTGGCTCATGCCAAACGTGGGCGAACCCAGCTTCGAGGGCCGACGGCTGTATGCGGGGGTGATCCGCTCAATGGCCATGTACGGCGCACCCGTGAGTGCGAGATCTCTGACCGTCCAGCTCAGGGCTTTTCTGTGGCGCCCACATAGAGCCATGGTGGCCAGAGCCACCCGTGGATACAGCACGGTATCGACCGAGGCGGCATGCGTGTTGGCCGAAACACCCCCGTGGGACCTAGAGACGGAGATGCTCTCCGACCTCTACCGGCGAGTTATCTCAGTGCGTGACGTGGGTGGCTCCCCATCGCTTAGCGAGATAGCCACGTGGCGCGAGGACGCCCGCCGAGACGTCATCGCCCGTTTTGGGTTATGCGACTGGAGAGTCCTAGGCACGGTGTTCTTACCGTTGAGGCCCTCCAGCCCGTACTGACAGAGTGGATGGAACGGCGGCACGGAGTCCTCTCTTTCCGGTTGGTGCAGGTGTTGTCGGGGCACGGCGTAGCATACGCTGGAGGTCTGCGTGATCTGGGCCCTGCAGCGCTGTCACGTCGTCGCTGTCATCGGTGCCGACCTGACACTGCCGGCTGTCGCGAAAGCGATGGTGGACAGCATCAGAAACTGGGACGCGGTCGCCGCCTTCTACGCCGCCGCCTGCTGTCATTTCGTAGAAGGAGGCGGCGGAACGAGCTCGGGAGGAGTCCCTCCATGCGGACTCGGGCGGCGCAGGCGCAAGTACCTGCGCCTGATGCTGCCCTAGCCGAGGCCTCGGGTGTTTGGACTGGGCAATAGTCCGGTCACCCGACGTGAGGCCACCGCGTGAGGAGGATGCCCCGACGGCGAAATCTGTCGGGGCGTCGACACGTGAGGAACCCGCAAGGATATACCGCCGGGCGGGCCACCGAAGACAAAGATCGGGTACCAGTGGCCCACTCGCACGGCGGAGAGAGGTGTTTGCAGCGTGGGTCCATGGGGTTGTGCGCCGCCTCTTCTGTCGCTCCGGACCGATTTGTTGGGGCGCGACAACATCCATGGTCCACTATGAAAAAAAAAAAGAAAGGAATATAATAAAATCAACACAATTATTAATTGGATAGCAAGGCAAAAGGTCGATGAGTTATTAATCGAGGCATCAACTAACAAAATTCCATTCTCGAGTTGAGATTGCTTCTTTAAAAAGAGGCTTAATAAGATTTTTCTGCTACTTTTGACCTTTTCTGTTTTGATTATGTAAATCTTAACATCGGCAACGGAATGATGATAGCCTTCTATTCTGTCTGGATCTTACAAACATTATTTGTTTGAAGGTTTTGTAGTAAATCCGAAGCAATCCAAATTATTCAAAGTAAAACAGTAAGCCTAAAAGCTTTTATACTATGTTGAACCTGTTAACCGTCTCTTTATATAACTCATAAAGGAACATTTAAAAAAAATAACTTTAAATATTTTTTATAAATGAATGGGTTTTTTTTCTATCAAGTTGTGAAGGTAGTTGGAGATTCAAAATATTTAAAAAAATAATTCATTACATCATAATCATCATAGCCCATATATGTCCTACTATTGGGCTCGGGCCTCCTCTGTAATGGGAGGGATATTAACCTACTACCTTTCCTTCTCTCGCATAGATGTTATATGCGTTTAATATCTCTTAGTCGTTTCGTACGATCAGCCACGGGTAACATATGACTTGTACCTATCTTTGTAAAGTTCTCCGTAATTCAAATATTATATTAGCACTGGGGGGTTATCTTAAAAAACATACATGAAGTTTAGTATTTTTTTATTGTGAGTAACGAAAACACTTCTAAAAAAATATAAGCCGTCTTCTAAATTCTCCTCTATTCTAGAGGAAGCTAATGCCCAGTACTGCTATGAGAATAGAGGACTAAAGACAAAGTAGAAGTTAAACAAAAAGATAATAAAACAGCAATCCAGGCAATATAAATAAAATCTTCTATATTCTATGTCTAGTATAAATATTAAATGGTATAGAAACCATTTCCCTTTCTGTGATAATAAAATTATATTGTTATTTTTGCCAAAAATATCTATTGTGTACAACGTAATATTGAGTAAATAATATATGTGATTGTTCCAGTTCCAATAATAAAAAACCTTGACTTAAATATATATACAATTTGTTACCATAACTCGTGTTAGACGTTTGGTCTTTCTTTTTTTTGGCAAGCCATGGTCTGGAGATACGCTGTCCGTTCCGTCCGGGCAACGAAAAAGAGGCGCGTGGCCCCATAAACTACAGCATTCTTTCTCCATTGCCATTGGGCCTGCTAATGGTAACGAATCCTTGACGTCAGTGACCCACCCGGGAACACAGATATTTAGTCTAAAAAAAATTATAAACATCATAAGCCATCAGTTTGGTGGCATCAGTATGCTACTGTGAAGCGAGGTTCTGGTTCGAACATTAGGTCGGGCAAATTACTTTAGTTGGGGGTTTCCGTAAATTACCTCGATATAATAAGAGTTAAAAATAAAATCATTAGCTCTTTCAATATTGCGTGTGACTAAGAATTGTGCAACTTTAATTATATTCACTTCTATAGTTTTGACTGAACAAAGAAATTCCTTACTAAATGAAAAATGATTGCAAATTTCAAAAATCAACAATTACTTAATTTTCAACGTGCATGAAGAAAAATGTCGTATAACATAAGGTACTTCTTTGTTTTGCTGGCACGTTATTAAAAACTTTTTTTTAATTTAAATATTATTCATATTTATTATCATAATAAAAAAAAATAACTTACCTAATAATTTTGAATTAATCGAAATCTGCTCTTCTCATTCATTAACTGTTAGGTAACTAAAAATTAGTACGTAACTTTATAAGTATTTTTCCACAGTGTTTTTTTAAATTGTATTCTTCTTCTTAAGGGTTCCTAAACTGTAAATATTTTCTTAATGTAGACCTCTTTAGTAGAACGTTGTTTCCTTAAAGGAAGTCGTTATATTACACGCCACATTAAGTCCTGCGAGTGTAAAACTTGGCATTTTCCTTATTGCCCTCTGTTCAACATATCTTTATTTTTTTTTTTTTTTTTTTTTTAAACACCACCCTGCACTAAGGAAATAATCCTTGTATTGCGGGGGACTTTACAAACATGCAATTAACGCAGACAAATTACACCCAGACTCAGAACAACACTTTGTGGATCACACAAAGTAATGTCCTGCGTGGGAATCGAACCCACGACACTGGCACGGAAGGTCGGTATCTTAACCACTACGCCATCTGTGCAGTCGAATTTGACAAATGTAGATTTTTTTTTATTTTAAAAGTAATATAGAATCAACAATAAGTTCCTTAACGATAAAAAAAAAATCTCATACTTATTCAGAAAAGCTGTTTAACCATCTAACGACGACGATAAATAATCTGATAGAATGTCAAAACGTGTCCTATAAAGGTGAACTCTTAGACTTCGTTGTTAGATTTAAGTACTAGATTACTACATGCTTGTTTATCGCAGTAATATTTTACATAAGTGGTATCATGGATCGGAGAACTTATAACGCTTTTGATTTCGTAGCTAAGAAACTACCTACTTCTTTAGTCAAATTCTTTAAACGTTATAGTATATTTATGGTCCGCATATATTCAAAACACCGCCCAAAATCTTGAAGAAACAAGTATTATGAAAATTACCTCCATCTTAAGTTCTTTTTAACACGCTTTTATTATTTTGGTATTTTTACTTATACATATATAAAGGATTATTAGAGTTTAATTTTCACTTCTTTCTAAGCGTCAGATTAATATGAAACTTTGCACAATTATCATGGACCAATGACAATGCAATAATTATTGGCGTTAGAGTGTATTTTTTTTAATATTACTTAATTATACGTAGTCTTTTGCTAGTGTGCTTAGTTCGGTAAGCAAGAGAGGCGGATGCACAAACGCTACGTTACAATAAGCAGCGACCAGCCTTTTTTTTTTTTTTTTTTTTTTTGCGGTGGGTTATGGACGTCGCACCCCGCCAAATCGGTCCGGGGTGACGGAAGAGGCGGCGCACAACCCCATTGACCCACCCTGCAAGCACCTCTTCTTCGCCGTGCGAGCGGGCCACCGGTACCCGATCTTTGTCTTCGGTGGCCCGCTCGGCGGTATGCCCTCTCGGGCTCCTCTCTTGTCGACGCCCCGACAGCTTTCGCCGTCGAGGCGTCGTCCTCACGCGGTGGCCTCACGTCGGGTGATCGGACAATTCCCCGGTCCGATCACCCGAAGCCTCGGTTAGGGCGGCATCAGGCGCAGGTACTCGCGCCTGCGCCGCCCCGGCCGCGGGCGGCGGCCCGGGTCACGGGAATCCTCCCGGGCCCGTTCCGCCGCCTCCTTCTGCGAGATGACAGCCTCGCAGAAGGCGGCGACCGCGTCCCAATTACTGACGCTGTTGACCATTGCTCGCACAACAGTCGGCAGCGTCAGGTCGGCACCGATGACAGCGACGAGGTCACGGCGCTGCCCGTCCCAGCCCGAACATACCTCGAGCGTATGTTGCGCCGTGTCCTCGTCGCTACTGCAATGGTGGCAGGACGGAGTCCACTCCCTCCGCACGACCGTGTGCAGGTACTTGCCGAAGCAACCATGCCCCGACAAGACCTGCACCAACCGGAAAGAGAGGACTCCGTGCCGCCGCTCCATCCACTCCATCAGTACGGGCCGGAGGGCCTCAACGGTAAAAACACCGTGTCTAGGCCTCTCCAGCCGCGTAGCCCAACGGGCGATGACTTCTCGGCGGGCGTCCTCGCGCCAGGTGGCTATCTCGTTGAACGATGGGGAGCCACCCTCTTCGCGCATTGAGGTAACCCGCCGGTAGAGATCGGAGAGCATCTCCGCCTCTAGGTCCCACGGGGGTGTCCCGGCCAATAGGCATGCCGCCTCGGTAGACACCGTGCGGTACCCGCGAATGGCTCTGACCGCCATGGCTCGCTGTGGCCTCCACAGCACCGCCCTGAGCTGGGCGTTCAGAGCCCTCGCCCACACGGGTGCGCCGTACATGGCCATTGAGCGGATCACCCCCGCATACAGCCGTCGGCCCTCGAAACTGGGTCCGCCCACGTTCGGCATGAGCCGAGAAAGGGCGGACGCCGCGCCGACCAGCCGGGGAGCAATTTGACGGAAATGCTCCCGGAACCACCATCGCCCGTCGAGCACCAGGCCCAAGTACCTCATATGGGCCTGGATACTGATGTGGATGGAGTTGACGACTAACGAGGCGCCGATGGGCAGCCTCACACGGGGCCCATGGAATAGTAGGGCCTCCGTCTTGTTTAGGGCCACCCTGAGCCCCAGCGCCTCAATTCGCCTGACCATCTCCTCGGTGCCGAGAGTGGCCAGGCTCGCCGCCTCTTCGAGTGTCCTGCCCCGGGCTGTGACGAGCGTGTCGTCAGCATAGCAAATAACGCTCAGCCCGGGGGGGAGACTCCCTCTTAACGCCCAGTCGTAACCGATGTCCCACAGAGTCGGCCCCAGAACTGACCCCTGCGGAACACCGCACGACATGGGCGTCCGCACAATGTCCCCTGCGGGGCTCGCGTAGAGGACACTGCGCCCCTCCAAATAGTCTGCCACCAGCCGCCTGAGGTACAGGGGCACTCCATGGAACCGGAGTGCCTCCCTGATGCAGCTGAATGGCAGACTATTGAAGGCGTTGGCGATGTCCAACGACACCGCCAACAGCACTCCTTTGCCGGCGACAGCCTCCGCGGTCGTCTGCCTCAGGCGTAGCAGGGCCCCGATGGTCGAACGCCCCCTCCGAAACCCAAACTGAGCGTCCGACAGATCGGGCCCCACCTCCTCCAGGTGCTGGACGATGCGGGCAGCGAGGACACGCTCCAGCAGCTTACCCACATCGTCCAGAAGCACAATGGGCCTGTAGGCCGACGGCGAATCCGGGGGCCGTCCCGGCTTTGGCAGGAGAACCAACCTCCCTTCCTTCCAGCACTCAGGAAACCGTCCAGACGTCAGACAGGCGTTGAACAGTCGCCTGAGGCGAGGTTCGAGATGCTCGAGGAGCAATGTCAACACCCGGACTGGGACTCCGTCCGGGCCGGGGGCCGTGGTGGCGGAACGAATCTTCGCCACGGCTGACCCCACTTCCGACTCCGTCACGGGCGGCACACTCTCGATGGCCTCCCGGTCGTGATCTGGCGAAGCCATGACCGGGGGCGTGTGCTCCGACTGCTGCGGGAACAGCTCCTCGACCACTCTACGAAGGAGGTCGGGCTGGAGGGTCTCGGTGAGGGGGGGGCCCTGCGCGCGAAGCTTATTCAGCGACGCGCGATACGGGCGACCCCAGGGGTCACGGTCGAGACCGTCCAGCATCTCCTGCCAACTCGCGTCCTTGGCGGACCGGATGGCCAGCCGAAAGGCGGTACGCGCACTGCGGTACGCCTCGTACAGCTGGCCCTCCCGCTCAACATCGCGGCGACGCCGCCGACTGCGGGTGTAGGACCTTCGGGCACTAATGCACGCCGCACGAAGGTCCGCCAGTCTTGGGGACCACCAGTAGACCCCCTGCCTCGGAGGTAGACGCCGCACCCTGGGCATGGCCGCATCGCAGACCTGCGTTAACGCACTGCGGATGCGGACAGCCTCGACGTCCACTCCGTCCGCTGGGGGGGGTGAGGACAGCCACGTGTTCACGATGGCCGCCTCCGCTAGTAGGTCCCTATCCAGCCGCCCCACAGCCCACCGCGGAAATGCGGGAGCTCGGTCCGCCCTGTGACCCCTGCTGGGGTCCCGGAGAGGGGAGACCTCCATCCGGATGTAACGGTGATCCGACAGGGTCTCCGCCTCCTCCAGGACACGCCAGTTCCTCACTCGTGGTGCGACAGAGGGGCTAGCGAACGACAAATCCACTATCGACCCACCCTGCTGTCGCACACACGTGTTCACTGAGCCTCTGTTTAGGACACAGAGGCCCAGTGACGCCGCCCACTCCACGATCGCCCGCCCGCGATCGTCCGTCATCGGGGACCCCCACGCCGTGGATTTGGCGTTGAAGTCCCCCAGGACCAGGACGAGGCCTGGTGCCAGTCGCCGTATCGAAGCCTCCAAGGTGGTGAGGGAGGCCCCGAAATCGTCCATTCTCCTGTTAGGGGAGAGGTAAACGCTGTACAGTGTGACCCCTCCCCAATCCGCCGCGACAAATTCCTCGCCCCTATCCAAGAGGGATAAGGACGGGAAGTGCCGCTGCGTGGAGGTGACGATTGCCGCGGTTCCGTTCCGGCTGACCACCCAATTGGGGCGATCAGGCACGACGTACGGTTCCGCGACTACGGCTGCACCGATCGACCACTCCGCCATGGATTGCAGGAGGAGATCCTGCGCACCGGCGGAGTGGTTGGTGTTGGCCTGCAGGAGGTGAGTGGACTGGGCAGCCATTAATGGGCCGTGTCCATTATCACCTCCTGGCTTGCGGCGGGCGATCGGGCCGCGCTAGGAGCTGAAGCGGCCGGAGTCGAAGGGCCGCTCCGCCCCTTTGGAGCCGAAGCCGGAGGTCTGCACGCCCCAGAGCCCATGCGGTGCTTGGCAGGCTTATTGCCCGCCGCACACGCGGGGCAGTGGGGCGGGGCGGCGCAAGATGCCGCCATGTGCCCAGTCTGACCGCAGCGGAAACAGAGTCCGCCGCAGTCAAAGCAATTAGTGCATGTTGGCCGGGTATGCCCGACCGCCATGCACTTGAAACACCTCGCAGGCCGGTGCTCCAGCACGGTGACTCGCGCTGAGCTCCAGCCCACAAGGAGCCTGCCTGAGCCGGCCAGTTGCCTGACCGACTCCACTGGGCACTGCACCCAGGCGGCACCTACGCCGCCCGGACCGGGTCGGATGGCACCAACTCGGACGGTGTCCAGGGGACACCCGGTTTTCGAGGCAATGGCCTCCCGGATGTCTTCCACCGTCACGGAGTCGTCCAGACCCGCGATGCGCATTTCGGCGCACTTCACGGGTCTGGCGATTTTCACGCCACCCTCCTCGGCGAACAAACCTCGCAGCTTCGACGCCACGCTATCGGCCGTCCTGGTGCCCTCGGCCCCAGGGAACTCCAGAATCCGAGCCCCTGTCCGGGCCTTGCGGGTCCTGGCTTCGACGCCTCCTATGTCGGAGACGTCAAGCTCCCGCCGGGCTTTCCGCAGGACGGCCTCATAGCTGAGGCCCCTTTCTGCCGCCTCAGGCAGCACAGTGATCACCACTGCGGCTGTCTTCGGCGGCCGGAGCCCCTTGCGCGGCCTCTTCCTCTTCCTCCCGCCTCCTTCGGCTCCTGCCTGGGGAGCGGAGACCTCAGCGGCGCGCTTGGCCACCGCTCTCCTCCTCTGGCCGCGACTCTTCTTGCCGCGCTCGGCCACCTGCCAACCCTGTTCGGGCGCAGCGGGCATGCCAGGCGCGGGAGGCGCGGTCGTGGGTGCGCTAGTCGTCGTCGGCGGTGTTGATGCGGGCGACGACTGCGGCACGGCAGGAGCCGGTGCCGACTTCTTTTTAGGGCTGGGCCCCTTTTGTTTGGGTCCAGCCGCGGCCGCGGCGTAGCTGCCCCCCACGCGGCCACCCTGACAAGGCAGCGGGGCGGGGGCTGGTGCCGCATATGGCCGCTTGTCCGCGGCGAGAGGCGGTCGAACACGTGGTTCTGGAGGCAGCCTTGCCTCCAGAACGGCCAAGCGCGCATTGACCATATTACCGATCGTGTCGATAATGGAGCAGCGACCAGCCTGGGCTCTTCGAATTGCAGACGTCTATATGCTATATTTACTTTTTACCTGGAAATTGGTTGCTATGTACACATATGTAACTTTAGGTAATAAAAAAAAACATCAGCCTAGTATTGACTAGCATAAAATACTTATCAGCTCACGCCAACTATTAACTAACCACTTATTCATATTTGTAATGATATGAATCAATACTTTATTTTTATTTATCTCAGAGCATATACGTCCCACTGCTAGACTGGAACCTGCTCCGCAATAACAGAAAATTGACCTACTAACCACGCCAGTCATACGGGTGGGTACATGGGGTTTTATTTCGAGTATTCCTTTTTTTATTGCTTATAGTGGTAAACCATCAAGCAGCACACCTGATGGTAAATGTCACTGCTGCCCATGGCCGCTGCCTACCATTACAATCCCAAACTTACCCAGATGGGATTCCGGCTCTCTCATTCACCGAACGAAGCGCAATAGCATATAGGCATTACTCAGACGTTGATCTTCTGCGAGAGTGTGGTACTACCCCGGACGGACCGGCGCGCGGCCTTAGACAGAAAAAACTGTCAACAGCATGGTCCTACCACTATAGAATACTTATCTTACATAGACATTATATGCAGATTATCTTAGTCGTTTTATATATAATCGAAATTTCTCAAGGAGGGTTGACGTCTGGCAGGCGGCTGGTCTTAAAACTATTGCCAATAACTTTTACAAATATGTTCTATGAGTAAAGAGTACATATTGTATCGACCACAATTAATTGGGATAAGAGTAGGAGAATGATGATGATTTACGACAGCTACGAGTAAGATAGGGAGTGGCGTTTTACGTCACCATACAGAAAAATTAGCATACATTTGCTTCTTAAAAAATGAGTTGTAATATTTGTAAGAAATTAATTGCTATTAAGATTCAAGCATAGAAATTGCTATGCCATATTTATCTATTAAGTACACCCAGTCATTATAATTTAGTAAGAATTTATGTAGCATAGAGTACGAATTTATAAGAATTAGTAAGAATTTATGTAGCATAGATTCTAGTCTTTTTTTTTTTTTTTTTTTTGGTGGACTATGGATTAGTCTCGCCCCGCCAAATCGGTCCGGGGTGACGGAAAAGGCGGCGCGTGACCCCATAGACCCACCGTAAAACTCCTCTCTCTTCGCCGTGCGAGCGGGTCACCGGAACCCGATTTTTAACTTCGGTGGCCCGCCCGGCGGTTCACCCTCGCGGGCTCCTCTCGTCGACGCCACGACAGATTTCGCCGTCGGGGCGTCGCCCTCACGCGGTGGCCTCACGTCGGGTGACCGGACAATTCCCCGGTCCGATCACCCGAAGCCTCGGTTAGGGCGGCATCAGGCGCAGGTATTCGCGCCTGCGCCGCCCCGGCCGCTGGCGGCGGCCCGGGGCGCGGGAATCCTCCCTTGCCCGTTCCGCCGCTTCCTTCTGCGAGATGACAGCCTCGCAGAAGGCGGCGACCGCGTCCCAGTTCCTGATGCTGTCGACCATCGCTCTCGCGACGGCCGGCAGCGTCAGGTCGGCACCGATGACAGCGACGAGGTCACGGCGCTGCCGCTCCCATCCCGGACACACCTCCAGCGTGTGTTGCGCCGTGTCCTCGCCACTCCTGCAGTGGTGGCAGGCCGGAGTCCACTCCCTATACACGACCCTGTGCAGGTACAACCCGAAACACCCGTGCCCCGTCAATACCTGCACCAGCCGAAAGGTGAGGACTCCGTGCCGCCGCTCCATCCACTCTATCAATACGGGCCGGAGGGCCTCAACGGTCTCCACACCGTGCCTAGGCCTCTCCAGCCGCGTAGCCCAACGGGCGATGACGTCTCGGCGGGCATCCACGCGCCAGGTGGCTATCTCGCTCAACGATGGGGAGCCACCTTCCTCGCGCGCTGTGATAACCCGCCGGTAGAGGTCGGAGAGCATCTCCGCCTCTAGGTCCCACGGGGGTGTCCCGGCCAACAGGCACGCCGCCTCTGTCGACACCGTGCGGTACCCGCGAATGGCTCTGACCGCCATGGCTCTCTGTGGCCTCCACAGAACCGCCCTGAGCTGGGCGTTCAGAGCCCTCGCCCACACGGGTGCGCCGTACATGGCCATCGAGCGGATGACCCCCGCATACAGCCGTCGGGCCTCAAAACTGGGTCCGCCCACATTCGGCATGAGTCGAGAAAGGGCGGACGCCGCGCCGACAAGCCGGGGAGCAATCTGTCGGAAATGCTCCCGGAACCACCATCGCCCGTCGAGCACCAGACCCAAGTACCTCATATGGGCCTGGATGCTGATGTGGATGGAGTTTACCACTATCGAGGCGCCGATGGGCAGCCTCACACGGGGCCCATGGAAAAGTAGGGCCTCCGTCTTGTTTAGGGCCACCCTGAGCCCCAGCGCCTCGATCCGCCTGACCATCTCCTCGGTGCCGAGAGTGGCCAGGCTCGCCGCCTCTTCGAGTGTCCTGCCCCGGGCTGTGACGAGCGTGTCGTCAGCATAGCACACCAAGCTCAGCCCAGGGGGGAGACTCCCTCTCAACGCCCAGTCGTACCCGATGTCCCACAGAGTCGGCCCCAGAACCGACCCCTGTGGAACGCCGCACGACATGGGCGTCCGCACAATGTCCCCTGCGGGACCCGCGCAGAGGATACTGCGGCCCTCCAAATAGTCTGCCACCAGCCGCCTGAGGTACAGGGGCACTCCATGGAACCGGAGCGCCTCCCTGATGCAGCCGAATGGCAGACTATTGAATGCGTTGGCGATGTCCAACGACACCGCCAACAGCACTCCCTTCCCGGCGACGGCCTCCGCGGCCGCCTGCCTCAGGCGTAATAGGGCCCCGATGGTCGAACGCCCCCTCCGAAACCCATACTGAGCGTCCGACAGATCGGGCCCCACCTCCTCCAGGTGTCGGACGATGCGGGCAGCGAGCACACGCTCCAGCAGCTTACCCACATCGTCGAGGAGCACGATGGGCCTGTAGGCCGACGGCAAATCCGGGGACCGTCCCGGCTTTGGCAGGAGAACCAACCTCCCTTCCTTCCACCACTCAGGGAACCGTCCAGACGTCAGACAGGCGTTGAACAGCTGCCTGAGGCGAGGCTCGAAGTGCTCGAGGAGCGACGTCAGCACCCGGACTGGAATTCCGTCCGGGCCGGGGGCCGTGGTGGCGGAACGAATCTTCGCCACGGCCGCCCCCACTTCCGACTCCGTCACGGGCGGAACACTCTCGTCGTCGTCGTCCTCCCGGTCCTGATCTGGCGGAGCCATGACCGGGGGCGTGTGTTCCGACTGCCGTGGAAACAGCTCCTCGACCACCCTACGAAGGAAGTCGGGCTGGAGGGTCTCGGTGAGGGGGGGGGCCCGCGCGCGAAGCTTGTTCAGCGCCGCGCGATATGGGCGACCCCAGGGGTCACGGTCGAGACCGTCCAGCATCTCCTGCCAACTCGCGCCCTTGGCGGCACGGATGGCCAGCCGAAAGGCAGTCCGCGCACTGCGGTACGCCTCGTACAGCTGGCCCTCCCGCTCGACGTCGCGGTGACGCCGCCGGCTGCGGGTGTAGGACCTTCGGGCACTGATACACGCCGCACGAAGGTCCGCCAGTCTTGGGGACCACCAGTAGACCCCCTGCCTCGGAGGTGGACGCCGCCGCACTCTGGGCATGGCCGCATCGCAGATCTGCGTTAACGCACTGCGAATGCGGACAGCCTCAGCGTCCACTCCGTCCGCTGGGGGTGGTGAGGACAGCCACGTGCTGACAATGGCCGCCTCCGCCAGTAGATCCCTGTCAAGACGACCCACAGCCCACCGCGGAAACGCGGGAGCTCCGTCCGCCCTGTGACCCCTACCGGGTTCCCGGGGGGAGACCTCCATCCGGATGTACCGGTGGTCCGACAGGGTCTCCGCCTCCTCCAGGACACTCCAGTTCCTCACCCGTGGCGCGACAGCGGGGCTAGCGAACGACAAGTCCACTATCGACCCGCCCTGCCGCCGCACACACGTGTTCACCGAGCCTCTGTTCAGAACACAGAGGCCCAGTGAAGCCGCCCACTCGTTGACCGCCCGCCCGCGGTCGTCCGTCGTAGGGGACCCCCACGCCGTGGATTTGGCGTTAAAGTCCCCCAGAACCAGGACGAGGCCCGGTGCCAGTCGCCGTATCGAGGCCTCCAAGGTGGTGAGTGAGGCCCCGAAATCGTCCATCCTCCTAGTGGGGGAGAGGTATACGCTGTAGAGCGTGACCCCTCCCCACTCCGCCGCGACAAATTCCTCACCCCTATCCAAAAGGGACAAGGACGGGAAGTGCCGCTGCGTTGAGACGACGATTGCCGCGGTACCGTTTCGACTGACCACCCAATTGGGGCGATCAGGCACGGCGTACGGTTCCGCGACTACGGCTGCACCAATCGACCACTCCGCCATGGATTGCAGGAGGAGATCCTGCGCTCCGGCGGAGTGGTTGGTGTTGGCCTGCAGGAGGAGGTGCATGGCTGGTGTACCCATTATCGGGTTATGTCCATGACCTCCTCGCCAGCGGGCGATCGGACCGCGCTAGGAGCGGGAGCGGCCGTGGTCGTAGGGCCGCCCCGCGCCTTTGGGGCCGAAGCTGGAGGTTTGCACGCCCCAGAGCCCATGCGGTGCTTGGCGGGCTTATTGCCCGCCGCACACGCGGGGCAGTGGGGCGGGGCGGCGCAAGATGCCGCCACGTGCCCGGTCTGACCGCAGCGGAAACACAATCCGCCGCAGTCGAAGCAATTAGTGCACGTCGGTCGAGTGTGTCCGACCGCCATGCACTTGTAGCACCTCGCAGGCCGGTGCTCAAGCACGGTTACCCGCGCCGAGCTCCAGCCCACGAGGAGCCTGCCTGAGCCGGCCAGTTGCCTGACCGACTCCACCGGGCACTGCGCCCAGGCAGCACCTACGCCACCCGGACCGGGACGAATGGCACCGACCCGGAGGGTGTCTATGGGACACCCGGTTTTCGAGGCAATAGCCTCCCGGATGTCTTCCACCGTCACTGAATCGTCCAAACCCGAAATGCGCATTTCGGCGCACTTGACGGGCCTGGCGATCTTGATGCCACCCTCCTCGGCGAACAAACCTCTCAGCTTCTCGGCCACGCTGTCGGCCGTCTTGGCGCCCTCGGCCCCTGGGAACTCGAGAATTCGAGCCCCCGTCCGGGCCTTGCGGGTCCTGGCTTCGACGCCTCCAATATCGGAGACGTCTAGCTCCCGCCGGGCCTTCCTCAAGACGGCCTCGTAGCTGAGGCCCTTCTCGGCCGCCTCGGGCAGCACAGTGATCACCACTGCGGCCGTCTTCGGCGACTTGAGCCCCTTGCGCGGTCTCTTCTTCTGTCCGGCTCCTGCCTGAGGAGCGGGGACCTCAGCGGCGCGCTTGGCCTCCGCTCTCCTCCTTTGGCCGCGACTCCTTCTGTCGCGTTCGGCTACCTGCCAACCCTGTTCGGGTACGGCAGTCGTGCCAGACGCGGAAGGTCTCGTCGCGGCCTCGCTGGTCGTCGCCGGCGGTGTTGTTGCGGGCGACTTCAGCGGTCCGGCAGGGGCCGGAGCCATCTTCCTCCTCAGGGCGGGTCCCTTCGGAGCTGGGCCGGGGCCTTTGGGCTTAGGCCCGGCCGCGGCCGCGGCGTAGCTCCCCACGCGGCCACCCTGACAAGGCAGCGGGGCGGGGGCTGGTGCCACATGCGGCCGCTTGTCCGCGGCGAGAGGTGGTCGGACACGTGGTTCTGGAGGCAACCTCGCCTCCAGAACGGCGAAGCGCGCATCGACGAGCTTGCCCACTGCGCCGATGATTTTGGCGAGGGCCTCGTCGGATATGCCTCCCACCTCAAACGGGGTCGGCTGAGCCTCCTTAGGGGCCCGTTCTACGGCGCCTAGCGGGTTTGGCGCCGCAGGGGCGCTAGCCGGCGGCAAGCGGTCCGCGGGGAGAGGCGTCAGCCTCACCACGGGAACAGGGAGTTTCACCGCGGTGACCGCGCCAGCGTCAGCCGGCGGCGCGCGCTTCGCGGCGGCAGGCGTCTTCCTCGCCGCGGGGACGGGTGTGACGCTGACGCCATCACCCAACGTCGTCGGCGCCGCAGCGCGAGGCGGCTTTGGCGCCGCAGCGGCCGCCGAGTATCCGGCCCTGGCCGATAGCGCGGCTGGCGCGGGTGACACGAACAGCGCCACCCGCGCCTTGAGGTCGGCCACGTCTATCAACAGCTGGCGGTTTGCGCGACGCATTTCCGCCAGCATGTCGCCCAGGTTCCGGTTTCGGGTCCGCAGGCCTGACATCTCGCCTCTAAGGCGGACATTTTCGGCCTGCAGATCCGTGGCCTCGCCGGCGCGGACAGCGACCGCCGCCGCCCTTTCCATGACCGAGGTCCCTCGCCCTCTTCGGGAGGCCTGGATCTTGGGTGGAGGCATGTTGGCCACGCTCCCCTCGGTTTCGGCGCTCGAGCTGCCTCCCTTGCTCAGGGGGCGCTTTCGCACCTGCGAGGGGAGGGCCTCCTCCTTCTTAGTCGCGGTCGCCGGCGGCGTCTTTGCTGCTAGACGCGCCGACGACCTAGTGGGGCCTTCACCAGCCGACCCACTGTCCTTTTTGGACGGCCCTGCGGGAATATCACCGCCCTCGTCCATTCTGACGGTAGATCCGCCGCCCTCGTCTTCGGACGGCTCTGCGACATCGCTGTCGCCCTCGTCCGTCGACGGCTCTGCTGCGAGTCTACCGTCCTTCCTCTCTTCAGCGGCGGCAGCCTCCCTGCGCGCTCGCCGCTCCTCCAGCCGCCTTTTATGGCTCAGGCCGTTGCCCCGAGACTTTCGAGGCGACCTCCTCTTCTTCTTCTGGGCCTCCACGATTTGTGCCGGGCCCTCGGCGGACGCCTCAAGTCCTGAGGACGAGGCGTCGTCTTGGTCAGTTTTGCGTTGGCATGACTGGGCCTTGGGGTGAGAATCGCTAGGATTCCCGTCGGTTTTTTTTAAATTTGCAGTATCCATTAGATTCCCACGAGAATGGGAGATACATTTCGTCGACCCGGGCAGAGATCCCTATACCCGGGCAAGCCTACATTTACCAACCAGGGGGTCAGCCGGTGCCCTGGCTGGAGCGTGCTAACGACAGAACAACCCATCTGCCATGCATCTTCTCGCCGCACGCCAGAACTTAAGATTCTGGGTGATTTCTGAGTCCGAATGTTACTTCGAACTCTTTATAGAGGTTGTCTTCCTCGCGGTCCGGGCGGTTAAGCCAAGACCCTCGCTCCTGATACTACGCCTCAAGACAACGTGTCTTGAAGCAAGATACCAGGTTTACGATGTGTGGGCGGTGGCATGTGCCTGCCCAGCCCTCAAATGAATGAGTGACTGAGCCCGTCCCAATATTTCGCGTCCTATACCCTCTACTACGACTGTAGTAGAGTAAGGAGCGAAATCGCGCAGATATTCGCTACGGACGACAGTACAACAGAAGAACTGGGGACCGCCGCCCGCACCCAGGGTACACCGCGTGGAGGTTTCTGGGATAGTACCCCAGCATAGATTCTAGTCTAATTTAGTGGACAAAAAATATTGTTGATTAAGAAAATTACTACATCTAAACATATTGTAGAGATGTACGTGAATTTTATTGTTTATGTTCTTCTTATAGACATATACATATCTTGCTCTTGGGTAAAGGAATGACGAATTGGTCTATAGTATGTATCCAGATGAGTTACTATAGGCTTTCATTTCGAGTTTTATTTCTGTTGTTGTAATATTATTTACGCCCAAGAGTAATTTCTTTCGACATCTATAGAATTGTAAGAAATAGTGATATTTATTTTTTCAATCAAATAATATGGATTTGTGGATTTAAAATACGGCGATTTTTAATTTATTTGTAATTTATTATAAATAAGAATACTATTTACCACCCCCTATCTTACCTGTGGGTGATCATAAGAGACGACTGAGGGATATAAAACGCATACAACATATATTCAAGAGAAGGAAAACTCGATACTAAACTCTATACCAACACGCCTGATCAGTGTAGTATAGTAGGTTAATTCTTTTTCCATTATGGAGGAAGCTGAGCCCACCAGTGATGAGTGATGATATATGAGCTGAGATGATGATTATGATATAATTTATGTAAATTTCTCAATCACTAGAGATTTCTATATCATTAGGCGCTTTAATATGACTTGTAATAACAAAATAAATAATGATTACTGTTACTACGGCAACAGTTTATAGCCCAGATTAAGATATAAGGTAAAACATTTGATTACAGAAAGATTTAGCCTTAGGTAGAGTAGTAAAAACATATAGAATTTCGCAACTGTTTTATTTAGAGCCTGTTGGGTTGGTGTAAAAGGCTTTAAATTTTCACTACAAGT
The DNA here is from genome assembly GCA_905163515.2 of Lymantria monacha. Taxonomy (NCBI): domain Eukaryota; kingdom Metazoa; phylum Arthropoda; class Insecta; order Lepidoptera; family Erebidae; genus Lymantria; species Lymantria monacha. Next base: position 24,023,197 of record LR991091.1, read on the forward strand.
GAACCATTAAGCACAAATTTCTACCGAACATCTCGAAGCATCTATTCAGAATCAACAAATGTTACAAAAATAAACTTTATTTTATTTATTAAAACGAACAAGAGTTATTTATTTAATTGAATAAAGTGTACAAAGTTATTTTTTTTTTCCATTTGATACAACAGTGAAGTTTTTAAAAACAAATACTTCTTAAGATAATTTATATTACGTAAAAGGAAATAACGGTAAACAACATCAATTTAATAACTAAGGTATTATGTCTCTGTGTTACTTTGCTTTTAATTAATTTTGCACTCGGTTATAAGGACAAAGGTTTACATTATTATAAGAGAATATTATCATCATCAGCATCTTCCTCTTGTTATACTTATTACTTGCGGACAATGCTATATGTATTCTGTTTTCATCGTACATATACAATAGTTTTGACAATCATTTTATAATCAGTCACCTGCCTGACATCATCCCTTCTTGAGAACGTAATTGACAATACGGCATCAGATGTAGTTGGCTCAAGTCGATTTAAAGCTGTTAGTCTAAGCTGTATGGTAGCGGCTACGAATACTACCAATCCTTACTTTGCTCGTGGATGTCGTAAAATACGACTAAAAACCTTATAGTGACCTAGGCTAATTCTATCTGATGCCATTTGGTCAACAATTACATTGCCAAGGAGGTTTGACGACTGGCAGGCGGCCGGTCATAAAACTATTGCCAATAACTTTTACAATATATACTATGAAAGAGGAGTACATATTGTATCGACCCCAAGTAATGGGGATAAGAGTAGACGAATGATGAGTCATCTTTTACGACGTTAATAAGTAATGTAAGAATTTGTAATATTTTTAGACGCTAACAAATAGCATTATAATACGATATTACCATATAATATAATTAATTGATAAGTAAATAATGTAATTTTCTTACTTATTATATATATATATATATATATATATATATATATATATATATATATATATATATATATATATATATATATATATATTTACCTATACTGTCCATATATATTGCAAATAACACTTGAAATAATAATCCATGTATCTCTTTAATATTTAAAATACTAATGCATTCTTACTGTTTTATTGTTCGATAAATAATTACATCCAGTTTAATATCCAGATAAATATCTTCAACGTTGAAAAATTCATGAGACAGTGTAATTTATTATCGATATTGCTTTTGCGTTGGCAATTTGTTTTGTAAATTTAACAATAGTATACAAATTTTTATAAAAAATAATGTTTTCTTCATGCTAATCTATAGTAATAATACCCTTGGGTGATCGTACGAGACGACTAAGGGATATAAAACGCGGATAACATCTATGCAAGAGAAGGAAAACTCGAAATAAAACCCTATACCAACACGTCTGACCAGCGCGGTATAGTCGGTTAATTTCCCTCCCATTACGGAGGAGGCTCGAGCCCAACAGTGGGACATTTATGGACTGTGATGATATATATATATATATATATAGTTTAGCGTAAAGATCATCATCATTTTACTACTCTTACCCCAATTGCTTGGGGTCGATACAATATGTACTCTTCTCTCATAGTACATACTGTAAAAGTTATCGGCAATAGTTTTACGACGGGCCACTTGCCAGACGTCAACCATCCTTGGGAATTCAATTATTGACCAAACGACATCAGATGGAGATTGTTCCAGGTCGTTATAAGGCTTTTAGTCATTTTTTACGACATCCATGAGCAAAGTTAATAATATTCGTAGCCGCTACCACACACCACTATAGTTTAGCATGAAGATATAAAAAGAATAAACGAAATAAAATTAAAGTTTGTATAAACTTTATTATAAAAAAAAAACAACAGGCACTCATGGGGACTGCCTATAGAAGTGAAAACTATTAACTTAAGACTAATTGAAATAATAATAATTTTCTAATTTTTATATAAAAGTAAAAACCTATAAGTTTTTCCCCTCCAAAAACGCTCAACGCGCCTAAAGAAGTTTTCATATAGCTATAGATATACTATTAGCATTAGCATGTCGGTGACGCGAACCTATAAGTTTTTCCCCTCCAAAAACGCTCAACGCGCCTAAAGAAGTTTTCACATAGCTATAGATATACTATTAGCATTAGCATGTCGGTGACGCGAACCTATAAGATTTTCCTCTCCAAAAACGCTCAACGCGCCTAAAGAAGTTTTCACTTCAAAAATGAGATCTCATTTAATCATCATTTGAGCTCATATTATCATATTCAGTAGTGGCCCAACTAAAAAAAAACAATGTTTTTATCTACAACCATGGGCTGGTCCTCCCGAGTAGTAATCATACTATGCATTAAATCGACGTCTTAGCAGTGGCAATATGCTGTTGCGCTTCGTTAGGTGAGTGAAAGATCCGGAAGCCGTATTTTCTGGGTGGGTTTTGGTTGTTAGGCAGTGGCCTAACCCCCCTGGTATTTCAAAGATCCATAAGCGACAGTAACACTTATCATTAGGTGTACTGATTGCTCACTTGCCACCATAAGCATTAAAAACCTTATTCATCTTTTACGACACCCACGGGCAAGATGTATTGTATTGTATTCTTACTCCATCAACACACGGAAAAAATGAGATTTAACCGTTACCAAGTTTACCAGTGTCGTGACGGGTAATGGATGCAATGTGTCACTAGCCCTTACTATCTCGTGTGGATAGTAAAACTGGCTGAGGTATCATCAGGAGAGTTGGCATCAGAACTCGCATGGGATTCTTATAACACCAACTACCATCGCTAACACGCTTCCTAAGCGAGGCGATTACGTCATTATCCATCCTTATAGGAAAGTTCATATCCTTTATAGAAAGGTAAATAAATAACAGTCGATGTTAATGGGATGAGGCAGGATATAGATGTTCCAAAGTCCCATACATGGGATTGGCTTATTATTGTATCTGTATGTACAATGTTTTATTTAATAGGATATTTATTAATGAATTTATTTAATATGATATTTCCATAATGATTTCTGATGTTTACACGAGTGCTACACATTTGAAATAAAACTGCTGAATTCTATCGCGTCACGGGAGGACTAGTCCTCTTTACTAGAATACACTCTCCTCGAGATATATATATATGTATATATATATATATATATATATATATATATATATATATATATATATATATATATATCTATCTTAATATATATAAATTACGTGTCACGCTGTTTGTCCGCGATGGACTCATAAAGTACTTAACTGATTTTAACCAAATTTGCACAGCAAGTGTAGTTTGATCCAACTTAAAAGATAGGATAGCTTAAATCTCAATTTATAGTAATATTATTTTATTGCAAATTATATGTCGTATGGATTCAGTAAGTATCTAATAGTATATATATATATATATATATATATATATATATATATATATATATATATATATATGTATATATATATATATATATCATGGTCGCAGGAATAGTCCTCCCGATCATGATCATTATCACTGTAAAGTCTTCGAAACGTTAGAAATAAAAAAAATCCAAATACAAACGCGATAGAATCCGTAAAAGCAGTTTTATTTCAAATGATATTTCCATCATTCATTTTATCATCTTATTTTAGTTCATATACACTATTAGACACAAACCTCTTCCAGAATAGGAAGAAATTTTACATACTATTACTACTCTGGTCAGTCGAATTTCATTTCGATTTTTTCATGCACAGATGTTAACTGCTAATAATATTAGCCGTCTTTACGATAACCGCAGTCAAGAAAGGTTGGTGACCTATATCATTACCCCAGTCACGACAGAATATTTACGTAATTTCTAATTCAAGAGAAATAACTTTAGCGTAATTAATCAATAATCACAATTTACTTGATATTTCGTAGAGGAATTATTTCTTAATCGTATTAAATTCATTGGTTCTTAGTTGAAATTTAACGGCATTCTTTAATAAAAGTGGAAGCTCTTAGGCTCGTCACGTCTCTGTGACCGACGTGTAAGTAATGGAATGCCAAGATGGCGTGTACCTTTAATTTACATTTTCTGAGACCGGCAGCGAATACTGATATACGAACAAATTGCACACAACATCGTTATACCCTTCGACTAAAAAGGCTTAGACGGCAGTTTTTCTGAAAAAACAATCTGCTACTAAAACATGTCTAAAAAAATTAAAAAGTCAATCAATTAAAATTGATTCAAAGAAAGAAAGATAGGTTTTCGTCTTTCTTTCAATTATAATTGGGAGTAATAGAATCTCGTAAAACGTGGATTGTATAGATGATGTTTTAGACTAACTACACAGATCATGTAGAGGATAAGATATCGACATCCCATTTCAAGGGTCGCCATTTCTTTTGTGCTGTATTTGTTTATACCATAGCTGCGATGAAGATGATACCCGAAAGGGTAATCTGCCGAGCCAGTCATGGTTGTCAAGAAATCGGTGCCGCTATGGAAAGGGAACACGGTGGGTTATGGGGTCGCATGCCGCCTTTTCCTTTCAAAAGATGGAATGGAAGGAGTGTGTTCAGATCATAACCGGCTAAAAAAAGGCGTCGCTACTTTTTAAATAGTGATCTCTTGAATTATGTCATGGTTTTACTTTCACGTTGGATAATTCTTTAAGTGATCGACAAATGATTGTCTTGAACCTAAGTTTATATTCTTCAATTATAAGTTAAAGTTACTCACAATAGACATGGATAACTGTGTTCCTTAGTCATCATTCTCCTACTCTTATCCCAATTACTTGAGGTCGATACAGTATGTGCTCTTCTTTCACAGTACTTATTGTAAAAGTAATTGGCAATAGTTTTATGATCGGCCGCCTGCCAGACGTCAACCATACTTAAGAATGTAATTGTTGACCAAACGGCATCAGATGGAGTTGGCCCAGATCATTATAAGGCTCTTAATCGTCTTTTACGATATCCACGAGCAAAGTAAGGGTTGGTAGTATTCGTAGCCGCTACCACACAGCTAGCTACTAACTGTGTTCCTTAGTGTTACTTTAAATTATTTTTGTATTAAATATGTTTTTAACGTTTAAATTCATCCTACACGATTAGCATAAGGCTAAAAATAGCAAACTATAATTCCAAGTGGTTGTGGATTTAATTCCCATACAGGATAATACTTTGGTGCGTTTCACAAACTGTTGTTTTGAACGTGGGTGTAGTTTGTGCTTACTAATTAAGTGTTTTCAATCATCATCATCATCATTATCATCACAGACCATAAACGTCCTACTGTTGAGCCCGGCCTCCTCCGTAATGGGAGGGAAATTAACTTACTATACCGCGCTGGTCACACGTATTGGTATAAGGTTTTGTTTCGAGTTTTCCTTCTCTCGCATAGGTGTTATATGCATTTTATATCCCTTAGTCGTCTCGTACGATCATCCACGGGTAAGATATGGGGTGGTGAATAGTATTCTCACTCCATCACCACACGGAAAAATGTTTGCAAAGTCCAACCAAATAGAAGGATTATTAACTGTAGTGCGATTTGCTATCTTTACCGGGCTGGCCACTGAAGTCAAGGAATTTACAGCATTGGCTAATCCAATACAATAAATACAGGTCCCCATGGTCCTAAAGTTTCCACCCAGCCTCAGCCGCCGCTTCAGCCTTTTTTGCAGTTCCTGGAAGATGTGACGGCGCTATGGCGTATCAACACAAGTTGCATCTTATACCAAAGGTCGACCCATCTTCCACGGAATTAATGTCATATCATCTTCATTTGAAGCGACACGTGACCAGAATGCTGGGCTTTACTTGGCACAGAGGTTGAGCATTGACATCCAACGTGGCAATGCTGCCAGGATTCTGGGCACGTTACCTACTAGCAGCGGTTTATTTGAATAAGTATTTAATTTGTTTTTTATTTTTTTTTTCTCTTTAGTAAACATTTAATTAGCCTTTTATATTCATAATTACTTAATTTAGACTTAATTTAAATTGAATTTTATTTAATTATTACAAGGGTTATCTTACTTCATTTGTCATACATATCTGGTGACTGGTAACTTTGCTAAGCTGTTGTAGCAACTGGTATTAAAGGTCCCATCTCGTTCTTCTAAATGAGCAATTATATGGTAACACTAGCTTTCGCCCGTGACTTCGTCCGCGTGGAATGGTTACTTTGGGCTAACGTTAACTTCAACTCGCGAATTCGTTTACGTAAAAGGTGGAAATATTTTTAAATAATACATACGTTAAAACTGTTTTAGGTACCTACATGACCCTTTTATTAGTAAGAGTAGAACATTAAACTTTAAGTAAAAGTATTGGGTCTTATCTATACTTTCTATAGATATACCATATACAATGTATGTATATTATACATATATACATACATACACTTACGCCTATTTACGATTACACATACTTTTAATGTGTATGAAATCGCTGTGTGGTAGCGGCTACGAATACTACCAATCCTCACTTTGCTTGTGGATGTCGTAAAAGACGACTAAGATCCTTATAACGACTTGGGCCAACTCCATCTGATGCCGTTTGGTCAACAATTACATTCCCATGGAGGGTTGACGTCTGGCAGGCGGCCGGTAATAAAACTATTGCCAATAACTTTTATAATATGTACTATGAATGAAGAGTACTTATTGTATCGACCCCAAGTAATTGGGATAAGAGTAGGAGAATGATGATGATGATGACCTCTCGTGAACAAATCTCCAATTTGGTCCAGAAAAGTATGACGTGGTCTTCCCCTTGTATTCGTCCCATTCACGATTGCTTTATATGTTTGCTTCGTCAACCTCTGCCCACTCATTATTTCTTCCACTTCGTGTCCAACCCACCTCAGCATACCAGCGGTCTTTTATAACATTATACCTAATTTTATCTTTCAGACTTACATCACAGACGTTACGAAGAGCTGTCAGCTCTACAGCATTTATTCTATTTTCATGTCTTCTCCGCCAAATCTAACTTTCACTGCCATACATGAGGGCAGGCACTAATACTTTCTATACTTATTATTATTATTTAGGATGTGTAAAGCCGACGGAAGGCCATGAGAAGAAAACAAAACTAAAAATGTAGTGTGTGCAGAAGTACTTTGAAATAACATTAGTTTGAGTTTTTTTTTAATATAAGATTATAAGACCCAGTATTTTTATCGTAAATGCGCGCCCAGCACTTGATCATTATTTTGCTGCGATGTTATTTTTAAACTGCGATATTTCCTAAGATATTCATTGAAATCAAATAATGTAAAGAGCAATTTTGTTTTAAATTAAATACTTGTGATGAATAACTCATTTATTTGGATAAGGATTAATATTATGTTTATAAAAACACCTTCGAAAATATCATATTATTTTAAAACAAATTTGATTAGCATAAAAAAGGTTATAGTGAGCCAATCTTAAAAGATAGACATATGCTGTCGCGGACTTTTATTTAGAACTTTGAAAGGGAAACAATTATATAGTATCCGATTACGAAATGAAAAATTGATGTCGCAAGCGGGATTCGAACCCGCGCCTATTGGGATTCCGGCCCAATCGTGCTGCCACTACACTACCGCGACCAATTGTAGGACATGCAAATTTTCATCTCGTATTGTATTTACGTCTTAAGGTGACGGTGTGCTATCTACCCGACAATGTTTACACAATGTTATAGGCTTAATACTTCAAACTTTACAGTTAGAATTGTATTAAACGATGACACAACCTTGTTATTTAAATTTTACTGAAATTTTAGCATTTAATATGCTTAATTTATAAAATCCGATTACGAAATGAAAAATTGATGTCGCAAGCGGGATTCGAACCCGCGCCTATTGGGATTCCGGCCCAATCGTGCTGCCACTACACTACCGCGACCAATTGTAGGACATGCAAATTTTCATCTCGTATTGTATTTACGTCTTAAGGTGACGGTGTGCTATCTACCCGACAATGTTTACACAATGTTATAGGCTTAATACTTCAAACTTTACAGTTAGAATTGTATTAAACGATGACACAACCTTGTTATTTAAATTTTACTGAAATTTTAGCATTTAATATGCTTAATTTATAAAATCCGATTACGAAATGAAAAATTGATGTCGCAAGCGGGATTCGAACCCGCGCCTATTGGGATTCCGGCCCAATCGTGCTGCCACTACACTACCGCGACCAATTGTAGGACATGCAAATTTTCATCTCGTATTGTATTTACGTCTTAAGGTGACGGTGTGCTATCTACCCGACAATGTTTACACAATGTTATAGGCTTAATACTTCAAACTTTACAGTTAGAATTGTATTAAACGATGACACAACCTTGTTATTTAAATTTTACTGAAATTTTAGCATTTAATATGCTTAATTTATAAAATCCGATTACGAAATGAAAAATTGATGTCGCAAGCGGGATTCGAACCCGCGCCTATTGGGATTCCGGCCCAATCGTGCTGCCACTACACTACCGCGACCAATTGTAGGACATGCAAATTTTCATCTCGTATTGTATTTACGTCTTAAGGTGACGGTGTGCTATCTACCCGACAATGTTTACACAATGTTATAGGCTTAATACTTCAAACTTTACAGTTAGAATTGTATTAAACGATGACACAACCTTGTTATTTAAATTTTACTGAAATTTTAGCATTTAATATGCTTAATTTATAAAATCCGATTACGAAATGAAAAATTGATGTCGCAAGCGGGATTCGAACCCGCGCCTATTGGGATTCCGGCCCAATCGTGCTGCCACTACACTACCGCGACCAATTGTAGGACATGCAAATTTTCATCTCGTATTGTATTTACGTCTTAAGGTGACGGTGTGCTATCTACCCGACAATGTTTACACAATGTTATAGGCTTAATACTTCAAACTTTACAGTTAGAATTGTATTAAACGATGACACAACCTTGTTATTTAAATTTTACTGAAATTTTAGCATTTAATATGCTTAATTTATAAAATCCGATTACGAAATGAAAAATTGATGTCGCAAGCGGGATTCGAACCCGCGCCTATTGGGATTCCGGCCCAATCGTGCTGCCACTACACTACCGCGACCAATTGTAGGACATGCAAATTTTCATCTCGTATTGTATTTACGTCTTAAGGTGACGGTGTGCTATCTACCCGACAATGTTTACACAATGTTATAGGCTTAATACTTCAAACTTTACAGTTAGAATTGTATTAAACGATGACACAACCTTGTTATTTAAATTTTACTGAAATTTTAGCATTTAATATGCTTAATTTATAAAATCCGATTACGAAATGAAAAATTGATGTCGCAAGCGGGATTCGAACCCGCGCCTATTGGGATTCCGGCCCAATCGTGCTGCCACTACACTACCGCGACCAATTGTAGGACATGCAAATTTTCATCTCGTATTGTATTTACGTCTTAAGGTGACGGTGTGCTATCTACCCGACAATGTTTACACAATGTTATAGGCTTAATACTTCAAACTTTACAGTTAGAATTGTATTAAACGATGACACAACCTTGTTATTTAAATTTTACTGAAATTTTAGCATTTAATATGCTAAATTTATAAAATCCGATTACGAAATGAAAAATTGATGTCGCAAGCGGGATTCGAACCCGCGCCTATTGGGATTCCGGCCCAATCGTGCTGCCACTACACTACCGCGACCAATTGTAGGACATGCAAATTTTCATCTCGTATTGTATTTACGTCTTAAGGTGACGGTGTGCTATCTACCCGACAATGTTTACACAATGTTATAGGCTTAATACTTCAAACTTTACAGTTAGAATTGTATTAAACGATGACACAACCTTGTTATTTAAATTTTACTGAAATTTTAGCATTTAATATGCTTAATTTATAAAATCCGATTACGAAATGAAAAATTGATGTCGCAAGCGGGATTCGAACCCGCGCCTATTGGGATTCCGGCCCAATCGTGCTGCCACTACACTACCGCGACTCAATTTTTCATTTCGTAATCGGATTTTATAAATTAAGCATATTAAATGCTAAAATTTCAGTAAAATTTAAATAACAAGGTTGTGTCATCGTTTAATACAATTCTAACTGTAAAGTTTGAAGTATTAAGCCTATAACATTGTGTAAACATTGTCGGGTAGATAGCACACCGTCACCTTAAGACGTAAATACAATACGAGATGAAAATTTGCATGTCCTACAATTGGTCGCGGTAGTGTAGTGGCAGCACGATTGGGCCGGAATCCCAATAGGCGCGGGTTCGAATCCCGCTTGCGACATCAATTTTTCATTTCGTAATCGGATTTTATAAATTAAGCATATTAAATGCTAAAATTTCAGTAAAATTTAAATTATATAGTACATAATTTTTGCGCAACTTTAACCGTTTACGCAGCGGAAGCTCTCAAAAGGAAACACAAACCCGATTTTTACACATTCATCATTGTTGCTCTGCTCCTATTGGTTGCAGCGTAATGTTGTATAGCCTAAAGCCTTCCTCTATAAATGGACTATCCAACAAAAAAAGAATTTTTCAAATCGAACCAGTAGTTCTTGAGATTAGCGCGTTTAAACAAACAAACTCTTCCGCTTTATAATTTTAGTATAGATTTGGTGAAATAAAAATTAGTAATAATGAATTGAAAAGTTTGTGTGTGATTATGTTTATGTGGGTGTGTGTGTAGAATGTGTGTCTGTGTGTGAGTGTTTGTGTTAGTCTTTATATTTTATGGTAACTTATTTCTTGAGAGAACCTTAGATTGTGAGCATATTTTCTGTTTTGTCGTAATCCAATTTTAAAACATAATTTGTGATTGTCGTCTGTTTTGAAATCGTATAATTTAAGTACCTATATACATATATGTTTAATGTCTTTGATATAATATTGTAAAGTTGAATGGGGAGGGAATGAATGTATTCTCTCCCCAATGGCAATGGGGAGAGAATACGGTAGGTTATAGATTCAAATGTTGCCCTTTCCTCACCTCGGATGAAATGGGTGGGCTGTATTCGACCATGAACTACGACAAAATTGCGCTGACTTTAAAATAAATTCGCTTATGACGAGTAGCGTGAGTAAAATTGCCAAACAACATGATGGATTACATAAAAATGCGTATTTTGTTTTTCGGCCAACCATATCTTGTTTCTAAATAAAATAAAACAATGTCCCTAAGATACAAGTACTACTTCAGTAAAAAAAAAATAACAGGAAGTCATGGGGACTGCCTATAGACGTGAAAACTATTTACTTAAGACTATTTGAAATAATAATAATTTTCTAATTTTTATATAAAAATAAAAACCTATAATTTTTCCCCTCCAAAAACGCTCAACGCGCCTAAAGAAGTTTTCATTTAGCTATAGATATATCTACTATTAGCATTAGCATGTCGGTGACGCGAACCTATAAGTTTTTCCCCTCCAAAAACGCTCAACGCGCCTAAAGAAGTTTTCACATAGCTATAGATATACTATTAGCATTAGCATGTCGGTGACGCGAACCTATAAGTTTTTCCCCTCCAAAAACGCTCGACGCGCCTAAAGAAGTTTTCACTTCAAAAATAATGTTATTGATACAAACTTTAAATAGATTTTATATTTTATTAATTTAAATTGCTGTGTGGTAGCGGCGACGAATACTATCAACCCTTACTTCGCTCGTGGACGTCGTAAAAGATGACTAAGAGCTTCATGGACCTGGGCCAACTCCACCTGATGCCATCAGGTCAACAATTACATTCCCAAGGAGGGTTGACGTCAGGCAAGCGGCCGGTCATAAAACTATTGCCAGTAACTTTTGCAATATTTACTATGGAAACAGAGCGCATATTGTGTCAACTCCAAGTAATTGGGATAAGTGCAGGAGAATGATGATGATGATTTTATTAATTTAAAACTACTATCATATTGATAGAATCATTTTTAAGTAGATTTTTTATTATTTACTGTAACTTTGCAGATAAGACCGTCACTTGGCGTAAAATTCTCAATTCAATCACATTACTTGGAACATATTTGGCGTCACGTACATATACTCTACATGTTGGCCACGTTTCACTCCTATTGGCATCGATTTTCGAAATAAACAATCGCCTAAAGTTACGATAAACGCGCCAACTCCTAATCCGTTTTTATTTTTATTTAATTTCTTAACAGTTTGTGCGATATTTTTTCTTTAAAAGGTGCTGTAAAAACTTTCAAACATAAATTGGTAATGCCCAAACGAAGCGTAAAATTTGTTAAGCCTTTTTTTTTTTTTTTTTTTTTTTTTGCGGTGGGTTATGGACGTCGCACCCCGCCAAATCGGTCCGGGGTGACGGAAGAGGCGGCGCACAACCCCATTGACCCACCCTGCAAGCACCTCTTCTTCGCCGTGCGAGCGGGCCACCGGTACCCGATCTTTGTCTTCGGTGGCCCGCTCGGCGGTATGCCCTCTCGGGCTCCTCTCTTGTCGACGCCCCGACAGCTTTCGCCGTCGAGGCGTCGTCCTCACGCGGTGGCCTCACGTCGGGTGATCGGACAATTCCCCGGTCCGATCACCCGAAGCCTCGGTTAGGGCGGCATCAGGCGCAGGTACTCGCGCCTGCGCCGCCCCGGCCGCGGGCGGCGGCCCGGGTCACGGGAATCCTCCCGGGCCCGTTCCGCCGCCTCCTTCTGCGAGATGACAGCCTCGCAGAAGGCGGCGACCGCGTCCCAATTACTGACGCTGTTGACCATTGCTCGCACAACAGTCGGCAGCGTCAGGTCGGCACCGATGACAGCGACGAGGTCACGGCGCTGCCCGTCCCAGCCCGAACATACCTCGAGCGTATGTTGCGCCGTGTCCTCGTCGCTACTGCAATGGTGGCAGGACGGAGTCCACTCCCTCCGCACGACCGTGTGCAGGTACTTGCCGAAGCAACCATGCCCCGACAAGACCTGCACCAACCGGAAAGAGAGGACTCCGTGCCGCCGCTCCATCCACTCCATCAGTACGGGCCGGAGGGCCTCAACGGTAAAAACACCGTGTCTAGGCCTCTCCAGCCGCGTAGCCCAACGGGCGATGACTTCTCGGCGGGCGTCCTCGCGCCAGGTGGCTATCTCGTTGAACGATGGGGAGCCACCCTCTTCGCGCATTGAGGTAACCCGCCGGTAGAGATCGGAGAGCATCTCCGCCTCTAGGTCCCACGGGGGTGTCCCGGCCAATAGGCATGCCGCCTCGGTAGACACCGTGCGGTACCCGCGAATGGCTCTGACCGCCATGGCTCGCTGTGGCCTCCACAGCACCGCCCTGAGCTGGGCGTTCAGAGCCCTCGCCCACACGGGTGCGCCGTACATGGCCATTGAGCGGATCACCCCCGCATACAGCCGTCGGCCCTCGAAACTGGGTCCGCCCACGTTCGGCATGAGCCGAGAAAGGGCGGACGCCGCGCCGACCAGCCGGGGAGCAATTTGACGGAAATGCTCCCGGAACCACCATCGCCCGTCGAGCACCAGGCCCAAGTACCTCATATGGGCCTGGATACTGATGTGGATGGAGTTGACGACTAACGAGGCGCCGATGGGCAGCCTCACACGGGGCCCATGGAATAGTAGGGCCTCCGTCTTGTTTAGGGCCACCCTGAGCCCCAGCGCCTCAATTCGCCTGACCATCTCCTCGGTGCCGAGAGTGGCCAGGCTCGCCGCCTCTTCGAGTGTCCTGCCCCGGGCTGTGACGAGCGTGTCGTCAGCATAGCAAATAACGCTCAGCCCGGGGGGGAGACTCCCTCTTAACGCCCAGTCGTAACCGATGTCCCACAGAGTCGGCCCCAGAACTGACCCCTGCGGAACACCGCACGACATGGGCGTCCGCACAATGTCCCCTGCGGGGCTCGCGTAGAGGACACTGCGCCCCTCCAAATAGTCTGCCACCAGCCGCCTGAGGTACAGGGGCACTCCATGGAACCGGAGTGCCTCCCTGATGCAGCTGAATGGCAGACTATTGAAGGCGTTGGCGATGTCCAACGACACCGCCAACAGCACTCCTTTGCCGGCGACAGCCTCCGCGGCCGTCTGCCTCAGGCGTAGCAGGGCCCCGATGGTCGAACGCCCCCTCCGAAACCCAAACTGAGCGTCCGACAGATCGGGCCCCACCTCCTCCAGGTGCTGGACGATGCGGGCAGCGAGGACACGCTCCAGCAGCTTACCCACATCGTCCAGAAGCACAATGGGCCTGTAGGCCGACGGCGAATCCGGGGGCCGTCCCGGCTTTGGCAGGAGAACCAACCTCCCTTCCTTCCAGCACTCAGGAAACCGTCCAGACGTCAGACAGGCGTTGAACAGTCGCCTGAGGCGAGGTTCGAGATGCTCGAGGAGCAATGTCAACACCCGGACTGGGACTCCGTCCGGGCCGGGGGCCGTGGTGGCGGAACGAATCTTCGCCACGGCTGACCCCACTTCCGACTCCGTCACGGGCGGCACACTCTCGATGGCCTCCCGGTCGTGATCTGGCGAAGCCATGACCGGGGGCGTGTGCTCCGACTGCTGCGGGAACAGCTCCTCGACCACTCTACGAAGGAGGTCGGGCTGGAGGGTCTCGGTGAGGGGGGGGCCCTGCGCGCGAAGCTTATTCAGCGACGCGCGATACGGGCGACCCCAGGGGTCACGGTCGAGACCGTCCAGCATCTCCTGCCAACTCGCGTCCTTGGCGGACCGGATGGCCAGCCGAAAGGCGGTACGCGCACTGCGGTACGCCTCGTACAGCTGGCCCTCCCGCTCAACATCGCGGCGACGCCGCCGACTGCGGGTGTAGGACCTTCGGGCACTAATGCACGCCGCACGAAGGTCCGCCAGTCTTGGGGACCACCAGTAGACCCCCTGCCTCGGAGGTAGACGCCGCACCCTGGGCATGGCCGCATCGCAGACCTGCGTTAACGCACTGCGGATGCGGACAGCCTCGACGTCCACTCCGTCCGCTGGGGGGGGTGAGGACAGCCACGTGTTCACGATGGCCGCCTCCGCTAGTAGGTCCCTATCCAGCCGCCCCACAGCCCACCGCGGAAATGCGGGAGCTCGGTCCGCCCTGTGACCCCTGCTGGGGTCCCGGAGAGGGGAGACCTCCATCCGGATGTAACGGTGATCCGACAGGGTCTCCGCCTCCTCCAGGACACGCCAGTTCCTCACTCGTGGTGCGACAGAGGGGCTAGCGAACGACAAATCCACTATCGACCCACCCTGCTGTCGCACACACGTGTTCACTGAGCCTCTGTTTAGGACACAGAGGCCCAGTGACGCCGCCCACTCCACGATCGCCCGCCCGCGATCGTCCGTCATCGGGGACCCCCACGCCGTGGATTTGGCGTTGAAGTCCCCCAGGACCAGGACGAGGCCTGGTGCCAGTCGCCGTATCGAAGCCTCCAAGGTGGTGAGGGAGGCCCCGAAATCGTCCATTCTCCTGTTAGGGGTGAGGTAAACGCTGTACAGTGTGACCCCTCCCCAATCCGCCGCGACAAATTCCTCGCCCCTATCCAAGAGGGATAAGGACGGGAAGTGCCGCTGCGTGGAGGTGACGATTGCCGCGGTTCCGTTCCGGCTGACCACCCAATTGGGGCGATCAGGCACGACGTACGGTTCCGCGACTACGGCTGCACCGATCGACCACTCCGCCATGGATTGCAGGAGGAGATCCTGCGCACCGGCGGAGTGGTTGGTGTTGGCCTGCAGGAGGTGAGTGGACTGGGCAGCCATTAATGGGCCGTGTCCATTATCACCTCCTGGCTTGCGGCGGGCGATCGGGCCGCGCTAGGAGCTGAAGCGGCCGGAGTCGAAGGGCCGCTCCGCCCCTTTGGAGCCGAAGCCGGAGGTCTGCACGCCCCAGAGCCCATGCGGTGCTTGGCAGGCTTATTGCCCGCCGCACACGCGGGGCAGTGGGGCGGGGCGGCGCAAGATGCCGCCATGTGCCCAGTCTGATCGCAGCGGAAACAGAGTCCGCCGCAGTCAAAGCAATTAGTGCATGTTGGCCGGGTATGCCCGACCGCCATGCACTTGAAACACCTCGCAGGCCGGTGCTCCAGCACGGTGACTCGCGCTGAGCTCCAGCCCACAAGGAGCCTGCCTGAGCCGGCCAGTTGCCTGACCGACTCCACTGGGCACTGCACCCAGGCGGCACCTACGCCGCCCGGACCGGGTCGGATGGCACCAACTCGGACGGTGTCCAGGGGACACCCGGTTTTCGAGGCAATGGCCTCCCGGATGTCTTCCACCGTCACGGAGTCGTCCAGACCCGCGATGCGCATTTCGGCGCACTTCACGGGTCTGGCGATTTTCACGCCACCCTCCTCGGCGAACAAACCTCGCAGCTTCGACGCCACGCTATCGGCCGTCCTGGTGCCCTCGGCCCCAGGGAACTCCAGAATCCGAGCCCCTGTCCGGGCCTTGCGGGTCCTGGCTTCGACGCCTCCTATGTCGGAGACGTCAAGCTCCCGCCGGGCTTTCCGCAGGACGGCCTCATAGCTGAGGCCCCTTTCTGCCGCCTCAGGCAGCACAGTGATCACCACTGCGGCTGTCTTCGGCGGCCGGAGCCCCTTGCGCGGCCTCTTCCTCTTCCTCCCGCCTCCTTCGGCTCCTGCCTGGGGAGCGGAGACCTCAGCGGCGCGCTTGGCCACCGCTCTCCTCCTCTGGCCGCGACTCTTCTTGCCGCGCTCGGCCACCTGCCAACCCTGTTCGGGCGCAGCGGGCATGCCAGGCGCGGGAGGCGCGGTCGTGGGTGCGCTAGTCGTCGTCGGCGGTGTTGATGCGGGCGACGACTGCGGCACGGCAGGAGCCGGTGCCGACTTCTTTTTAGGGCTGGGCCCCTTTTGTTTGGGTCCAGCCGCGGCCGCGGCGTAGCTGCCCCCCACGCGGCCACCCTGACAAGGCAGCGGGGCGGGGGCTGGTGCCGCATATGGCCGCTTGTCCGCGGCGAGAGGCGGTCGAACACGTGGTTCTGGAGGCAGCCTTGCCTCCAGAACGGCCAAGCGCGCATTGACCATATTACCGATCGTGTCGATAATGGCGCGCAAGGCCTCGTCCGACACGCCCCCCACCGCGGGCAACGGGATGAGCGTTACCGGCTGGACCTCTGCCGGGGCCTGCTCTACGACGGCGACATTTGGCGGGCTTGTGCTGGTCGGCGGCGTCTTCGGCGCGGCGGCAACCGATGGACGGCCAGCACCTCGAGGCGGCTTCGGGGTGGCGACGACGGCGACGGTTCCTTGGCGGCCAGCATTGACCGACGGCGCAGATGGCGCAGGCGGCACGAGCCGCGCCATTTGGGCCTTTAGGTCGGCCACGTCCTTAGTAAGGAGGCGGTTGGTCCTCCGTACCGCGGCCAACTCTGACTCCAAACGGCGGTTCTGGGCCCGCAGGCCTGACACCTCGCCACCAAGGCGGGCGTTTTCGGCCTGCAGGGCCTCCACGTTCGCGGCTGGGGCACTCGTGCGGGCACCAGCGGCCGCCACTTCGGTGGGAGGGATGCCGGACAACACCCCCAGCACCCTCGCGGCAGCCGCCTCGTTGTCGGCCCGCCTACCAGCCTCCGCCACTCTATGCATTCCGCCGGCCGGGGAATGAGTCGTCCTGCCCGTCGTCGCGGCTCCTCGCCCTCTGCGAGACGCCGGCACTTTAGGGGGAGGCATGATCACCACGCTCCCCTCAGAATCGGCGCCCGAGCTGCCCTCCTTGCTCAGGGGGCGCTTCCGCATTTTCGAGGGGAGGGCCTCCACCCTGACAGTCAGGACCGCCGCTGCAAGATGCGGTGATGACCTGGCGGGGGCGGTTTCCTCAACCGACCCGCTGACTTTCTTGGACGGCTCTGCGGAATCGCCCTCGTCCATTTTTTCGGCAGATCCACTGCCCTCATCTTTGGACGGCTCTGCGACACTACTGTCGCCCTCGTCCATTGACGGCCCTGCAGTAGATCCGCCGCCATCATCTTGGGGTCCAGCGGTGGTAGCCTCCCTGAGAGCCAGCCGCTCCTCCCGCTCCGCCTGTCGCTTTTTGGCGCCGGAAGCCTTCCCCCTATTCGGGGGCCTCCCACGCCTCTTCGTCTTTGGGGCCTCCTTGGTCTGTGCCGGGCCCTCGGCGGACGCCTCAAGTCCTGAGGACGAGGCGTCGTTGTCAGTTTTACGTTGGCTTGACAAGGCCGTGATGTGGGAATCCGCTGGATTCCCGTCTGGTAGAGAGTTTTTAGGCAAATCCATTTGATTCCCACGAGTATGGGAGAACTAACGGTCGACCCGGGCAGAGATCCCTGTACCCGGGCAAGCCTACATTTACCAACCAGGGGGTCGGCCGGTACCCTGGCTGGAGCGTGCTAGGAACAGAATACCCCATCTGCCATGCATCCTCTCGCCGCACGCCAGAACTTAGGATTCTGGGTAATTTCCGAATTCGAATGTCGAATTCTTTATAGAGGTTGTCTTCCTCGCGGTCCGGGCGGTTAAGCCAAGACCCTCGCTCCTGAAACTACGCCTCACGACAATATGTCTTGAAGCAAGATATCAGGTTTACGATATGTCGGCGGTGGCATAAGCCTGCCCAGCCCTCAAATTAATGAATGACCGGGCCCGTCCGAGATTTCGCGTCCTGTACCCTCTACAATTAGAGGGTCAGGAGCGAATTGGGGCTCAACCCATTGCTGGGGAACCCCCCCTCGCGCCAGAGATTCGCTACGGGCGACAATTCAACAGAGGGATCTGGGGGACTGTCGCCCGCACCCAGGGTACACCACGCGGAGGTTTCTGGCATCGTACCCCAAAATTTGTTAAGCCTGAGCCATTAGGATTCATTGTTTTGCTATCGAAAAATAAAATACCGTTAGTACAAAATACCTTTCTATAAAAACATAATTATTTTGATAATAATACGATTTAAATTAGAATACAACATAAACTCTTTAAACAGAGTAGAATAAAAAACGTGTTTTCATTACCATTATTCTGCTCTTATCCCAATTACTTGGGTTCGACGCAATATGTACTTCTCTTCCATCGTATATTTTGCAACATGATTGACAATAGTTTTATGACCAAATAACCGCCTGCTTGACGTCCACCCTCCTTAGAAATATAATTGTTGACCAAATAACATCTGACGGAGTAGGTTTAATTTGATAGAAAGCTCTTAGTCATTTTTTACGACATCTATGAGCAAAGTAACGGTAAGTAGTATTCGTAGCTACTACCATATATACCGCTCAGTAATACAACAGAATACATAACTGTGCAAATTTTTTTTAACAATGTATTATCTGGACAAACGCCGTCCGTTCCGTCCGGGGCGACGAAGGGGCAGTCACCGTATTCCTTCCACTGCCACTGGTACCAAATCCTTAACGTCCGTGGCCAGCCCGGGTGGTTACGCCGATGCCCGAGCTTGCCGCCGAGGCGTCGTCTTCACACCGTCAGCCACTCTGCAAATGACGGAGAATTCCCCAGTCTAGTCACCCGCCGAACAGTGTAAGCCTATGGAAATATATGACCAGTCGACCGTTAGTAGATACTCCCTTAATCATGAATGCTAAACAGTTTTCATCATAGATCAAGAAATTAAAAATAAATTACAAACTCGACAAGATCGGTAAAAACAGTTTTATTGCAATTTTGTAATACTCGCGTAAACATTAGAAATCATTAAGTATAAAATGGCGTGGGCGCTAGTTAATATAACCTATAACTCTCTCTTGTCGTAAAAATTTAAGTATTTTTGTCACCATTTACATGCAATGGAAGTTGAAAAATCGGGCTAAGAAATCACCAGGCGAATGGACTTTGTTGGGAGACTTGTAACAGCAACTACGGTCATTAAACCGCCTGTCAAGAGAACGATTATGGCACTATATATCTATGATAATTTATTGAAAGGGTAGGGAAAAAACGATAAAATATATTTCACGATGCAACTATCTAAAAATGAAATTACTTTTGTGAATTATTTTCTATTTCTAAGAATTTTTTCAGATGAGTAGACACGTTAAGTACGAGAAAGCTTCACACAATAAAAGGAAATCGGTTATGAATTCACCTGTCAAGTTGAATGGAATGTCGCAAAAGGTCCTATTGTCATCTTGAAACAGATTTATTATATTCTGATGGGAAAGTAGAAATCATTTTTAAATAAAATAAAAGATCTTGCAAAGTTTTGGCGACAGAAGTTTTATAAAAGTAATTATTTTATCCCTAAAATTAATTTTAATATTTTCTTTTTTTTTAATAAATTATGGTAATGAAAATGTTGGCTTTACAAATGTTGCTTTAAAATATTATCAAGATTAATAGTCAAGAGAATATTACCGTACACAAAATGGTGTTGACAGACAAGTGGCTAAAATTGAGCCTGAGTAAGTGACCGTACGTGCTCAAGCATTAATCTTAAAACTGATGAAGTTGAACGCTAACGTTAAAGAGAGCTTTCATCCTTGTTAGCACATGTACTCTACAATATGGCTTGTTATAAAATGTCTTTTAAGTTATTCGCAACTTAAAGAAGAATGTCCAGAAGCAGCCTAATTTTATTTCATTGCATATTTTAACAAATTATCTTCTCCTGCTACCTCTAATTATTCCGGATCGTAATAGGATTATCTTTAGTGAGTTTTCTTTTGACAATCTATGGTCCAGTGATACGCCGTCCACGTCCGGACTGATGGAAGGGCGACGGATGGCCCCATTAATTTTCTTGTTAGTTATCTCCTGATGATCCGACCGGTCGCTTACATTTTCAGGCAGCTACGTTACTGATACGTAGGCTCTAAATGTCAGCCTCGTAAAAAGGCTTGAAAGCGCCAAGCCTGCTATGGAGAGGCCCGTGCTCGGTATTTCTCTATGTGACAAAATCAAAAATACAGAAATCCGCAAAAGAACGAGTGTAACTGACATAACACAAAGAAATGGTAATAAGCTGGCTATATAGCTCGTTGAACTAATAACCGTTGGAGAAGAAAAGTTCTCGAGTAGCAACCACGAATCGGATGATGCAGAATAGGACGACCCACACTAGGTGGAATGTCAATATTTCGAAGTCGCAGGGAGACCACCTGCATATATCATGCAGTTAGCAAAGGACCATTCTAAGTTCTCATGGGGAGGCTTATATTCAACAGTGTACGTCTACTGGTTAATGGAATGTTAAAGACAAGGTTTCTTTGTCTGGCCTTGCGTTGGCACTAAATAAAATCAAAAATATATTATACATTTTCGTATGAACTGAAAACTCCTAAAGAAAGATAGTATAATATTCCATTTATATTTGGATATACTTTCCGTGTGGTGACGGAGTAAGAATACAATTCACGACTCCCTATCTTATCTGTGAGTGATCTTAAGAGACGACTAAGGGATATAAAACGCATTAATATCTATGTGAGAGAAGGAAAACTTGAAACAAAACCCTATACTAACACGTCTGACCAGCGTGGTGTAGTAGATCAATTACCTTTCCATTATGGAGGAGGCTCGAGTCCAACAGTGGGATATATAGGAGCTGAGATGAGATGATTTGGATATAAAAATGGTTATTTTTGTTAAAAATAAAATATGTAACCCAAGGTCCACCCAGAAATAAAGACTGATCTTATCACGGATTATGTGTTTTAGTTTGCTGTCATTCTAAATTTATGAATTAGTACCTAAGATTAGAGCTTGCCAGCAAAATAAACCTTGTAAATAATTCACCTTTTCGGCCTATATACATACGTGGCGCGAGCCTCCTCTATAAAGAGAGATAGATTGTTCTAATATATCATGTTGGTTAAATAGGTTGTAATTAAGTTTCTTTTGGAGTAGCTATTATTTGACCTTCTGTTTACATCTAGATATTATTAATATAGGTAAAATATTTTACAATAACTGCGGTAAAAAGATGTAATAGTGAATTGTATTACTGTACCGATTAAAATATTTTTTTATTTGTATACGATTGTAAATCAAATTAATTGAAATTAACATGAATATAAATTGTTATTAGATAGTGATTACTGATGTTAGAGTAACATTTCTTCAAGCGTAGTTTGCTCCGTTATTTTCAAATATATTAAAATTAAGTAATCTCTTGCTTTTAGAAAATAGATACTCTACAATAGCTAGCTATATATACTTATTTAATATGGACTTTCAATTAACTCAAGAACAGGTATAAGTTACCTTTAGAATCAGTAACAAATATGACTCACGCTCAAAATTCTACTGTCTAGGATTTGCAGTCAAGATAATCAACACGAAAGATCACAACTTTATTGAGTGGTAGGACAACGCTGTTGACAGTTATTTGTCTACAGCCGCGGGCCGGTCCGTCTGGGGTAGTACCACACTCTCGCAGAATATCGACGTATGAGTAATGGCAATATGCTAATGTGCTTCGTTCGGTGAGTGAGAGAGCCGGAAGGCCAACTGGGTGGGTTTGGGGTTCGTTTTAATAGACAGCACCCTAGCTATACCTTTGGTATTGCATAGGTTCATGAGCGGTAGTGACACTTACCATCAGGTGTGCTGCTTGTTCGTTTGCCACCATAAGCAATAAAAAAAAACCTTAAACCATTACATCATAATGACAATGCTTCTACTATTTCTCATTTTGCTTATTGGCTAAAGAAAATAATTGAATATTGTTATATAAAAAAGAAACGAATTTAATTTCGCAATTAAGCATTTCGTATTCATTACAATTAAAAAAATATTTTTATTTTTATTTTGCTTGTAAAATTGAAGGTTAAAGAAAAACCCTCTAAAATTCAAATTGTTTATATATTTTATTTTAATATTTTCGCTCTGTAACGCTTTGAGAAATAACATTTATTTTTATGCGTTTGAAGCGACAAAACACGTAGAATCTAAACTTTTAGGGTGTTAAGTCAAATATAATACAAACTCATAAAAAGCTTTGAACGAAATATAAAATTTTCTTGCCTGTGATTCTGATAACATTATTATAACGATATTTCGTTTATGTTATCTCAAAATGTTAAGTAAAATTATTTTATTTGCATTTTCTAGGTGGAAAAATAAGGTGAAGAGCAATATATACGATATCATACCTATACGTAATAACACTCTAATCTAAGAGTAAGCAATAACAATATTGATAAAAGTTTGAAGCGCTATAAATAAAATGTATGCATTACTGCATAGATGGCGTAGTGGTTAAGATACCAACCTTCCATGCTAGTGCTCTGGGTTCGATTTCTATGCAGGATTATCCTGCATATAAATCGACTTCGTGAGAGCCACTAACTATTGTCCCGAGTCTGGATGTAATTTGTCTGCGCTATTTCCTTAGTGCAGGATGGTGTTTTTAAAAAATAAATCGTTCATTCTAGACAACGTCTTTATTGATAAGATATCTTATCTACAGAACAAGTAAGCACAAAAAGTAAAAATAAAGTTTCTAATAACAGTGATAGGATATATGATTATCTATGAAAATGATCTATACTATTTTTATCATACGGCGAACGATTAACGAAATATTTAATGAAACATATTTTCTAAATGGCAGCTGAACTTCACACCTCTGCGTCCTGCCAATTTGGAATTACACTCTAGAGGTACCCCTGAACCTTTTCCAAAAAATAAATCATGTCTGTAGAAAATTACAGAACAAATACCCGGTACTACTCGACATCTTGGGTTTTTATCGCAATGAATAGATATAATATTCATGATGTGTTTGATATAGCTAGCAGTTCTATAACGATGACCGGTGTCTACTCTTATAAATAATTCAAAAATGCATATACATATATGTAAGCATGAATACGTAATCATGCAATCAAATATCCTTACTAATATTATAAATGCGAAAGTAACTATCTGTCTATTTGTCTGTCGCTCTTTCACGCCAAAACTACTGAACCGATCTAAATGAAATTTGGTTCACAGACAGTCTAGAACCTGACAAATGATATAGGTTACTTTTTAATGCAAAAAAGGGTTGTAAAGGGGGATGAAAAGTTGTAAGGAATTATCGTCATTTTTAAAGCCAGAAGCTTGAAACTTATTTTTAGGTCATTGGTTAGATATAAATAAATATGACATTAATTACCCTTAAGGGGTAAAATAAAAATAGGGGATGAAAAACTTTGGTAAAGCAACCTTTTACGTGGGCGAAGCCGCGGGCAGAAGCTAGTTATTTAAAATTTACTTTATCTTTATTTCTCTTGTAAATATATCATTTGACTGCAAATAGTAAAAAGGTGGCGTAGTCTAAGTAGTAACCTTTGCAAATAAAGATATATTCCTAAGTCTATTATCTTAAACATATAACTAAGTGAAAATAATAAAAAAGTATTTACGGTATAAAAGACTTCATTTAAACTGTGGTATACTCTGCTTCTGGACTGAAAACCTATAAGTTGCTCAATCTGTTATGAGAGATTACGGTTGGTAAGGAGAGAGAAATATTGCACTTAATTCATCCGCGGAAGCATCTTAACATAAGATAATGTACAACAACTAGTTTCGCTATAAGTCATAAAACAATTTTTTTTATTGCTTATGACGGCAAACGAGCAAGCAGCACGCCTGATCGTAAGGGTTACTGCCGTCCATGGACTTTTGCAATATCAAGGGTATAGCTAGGTAGCTGCCTACCAATACAAATCTCAAATCCACCCAGTTGGGCTCTCGGCTCCCGCTCACCGAATGAAGCACAATAACACAATGCCATTACTCAGACGTCGATCTTCTACGAAAGTGTGGTAATACCCCGAACGGACCGACCCACGGCTATAGATAGAATACTGTCAACAGCGTGGTCCTACCACTACATATTCGTACTGATTTCACAGAAGTTATTTCACAAGTTTTAGTTCACGAAATTGTATAGATTATTTTAACTATCTAAAATTGATTGATATATAACAAGCTGATGGATTAGTAATACTAATCTTTACATGATTAAAATAACTGAAAATATAATACTTTGTCCATATATCTGTTCAACGTGGTACAGTAGACTATTATTTTAATTTGAATAATATAAATGAGACTAACCTACCTAGACCAGATCGGTCATGTATTGAAGGAAGGTGGAGTCAAGAGTCTCCGAAACCGGCGAGCGTGTATAAAGAGAATTATGAATGTTGAGAAAGCGAGTGAAGTATGCAAAGATAGAGTTCTCTGGTACTCTGTTCTCTCATTCTCTCTGCCTACCCTGCACGGGATATGGCGTGATGATATGTATGTATGTATGTATGTAAATGAGACGTAATAATGGGATGTATTTAAGAAATAATAAATAAAAAGTAACGATAAAGAATATTAATATCTTCATTCTCCTACTCTTATTCCAATTACTCGGGGTCGATACAATATGTACTCTTCTTTCGTAGTACATATTGTAAAAGTTATTGGCAATAATTTTATGATCGGCCGCCTGCCAGGCGTCAACCCTTCTTGGAAATGTAATTATTGACCAAACGGCATCAGATGGAGTTGGCCTAGATCGTTATAAGGCTCTTAGTCGTCTTTTACGATATCCACGAGCAAAATAAGTGTTGGTATTCGTAGCCGCTACCACACAGCAAAAAAAAATATTAATTGAAAAAGAATATTAATAATTGAAGTAAATTTAGATTTATATTCTTAGATATAATTGGTTTTAGTGGAATTTATATTTACAGTCCATCAATTAATTTATGAACGAATTCGAAATATTTCAGTGATTTTTTTTGTTGGATGAATAAATGTTATTTCATTTATTCAACCTTAATGAGTTATTGTTTATTAATTCTCCTTAAATGAGAATATATTTCATAAGTAGTACTCCGTTATGAATAATATAAATAGAGCCTATTTAGTTTGAAATAATTTGCTAATGTGGTAATAATTGGGGCCGAGCATGTCTTTGAACTATGTTTAATTTAAACTTATTTAGTTAGTAATATAAAATATATATTTAAATTTGAAATAATATATTTTTAAGATGAAAAGAGATTTAAAAAACTAAATTTTAGATAAGATAAAAAGTCACAACATAACATTTTGTTGTAACCTTGTAACACTGCATTTTAATCGTCTTTGATACATTAAAGAGTACATGCATACTTAGAACAAAAAAACATAACATTGCGATAAAGACAGAATGTAACAAAAATTAAGTCTCTCTCTTGAGATACGCTTTGCTTCGAGGTAATAACAGTACGCCCTGGTTGCTAATACTCCCATATTTAGCCACCAGGACGTACCGTAGGAGACTAGTTATTACTGGTTGTCATAAAAAAAAAATTCGTCAGTGACGCATGCTTTTTGTTTCGCCGAGACGTCATTGCCCGTTAGGCAGTCCGGCCGGAGAGGCCTCGGTTCGGTGTGCGGACCGTGGAGGCCTTCGGGCCGGTGCTGATGCAGTGGCTAAAACGGCGGCACGGGGTGCTCTCCTTCCGACTGGTGCAGGTTTTGACGGGGCATGGATGCTTCGCCAAATACCTGCACATGGTCGTAAGGAGGGAGAGTACACCGTCCTACCACCACTGCGATTGCGACGAGGACACGGCGCAGCATACGCTCAAGGTTTGTGCCGCTTGGGCAGAGCAGCGTCGTGAACTCGTCGTAATCATCGGTGCCGACCTGACGCTGCCGACCATCACCAGGGCGATGCTCAACATCGTCATGAACTGGGATGCGGTCGCAATCTTCTGCGAGGCTACTGCCTCGCAGAAGGAGGCGGCGGAGTGCGTACGCAAGGAGCGTCTCCTAAACGACGCGAGCCGCCGCCGGCGACCGGGGCGGCGCAGGCGCGATTACCTGCGCCTGATGCCGCCCTAGCCGAGGCCGTGGGTGACTGGATCGGGGAATTAGTCCGTCACCCGCCGAGAGGCCAACCACGTGAGAAAAGACCGACATCCCACCTGAGGGGGGGGACGTCGGTTGAGGAGAGGGTACTCCTCAGGGGTATTCGGTCGGGCCGACCACTGACGTCAAGTCACTCTACTCCGGTGGTCGGCCCAACGACGACGGCGACGTCACGAGTGGGTTACGGGTGTGCGTGTTTACGCCCCTCTGTCACCCCGGACGGAGTGGTGCGAGGAGTGCGCCGACCGTAACCCAACCCAAAAAAAAATGTTTTTTTTTTCTCTATTTGTGATGAGATTTCTACTTTAAGTATGCTACTACTGACTCACTTCGTAGGCCACAGCCAGGAAAGCGTTGCAAGCTCATCTATATGTAAATGCGTTTTCTATGGGTGTCGAAAAAATAAGAGTTGTTAAAATAATGAAAAAATATTATAAAAAAAAACATTTAGTAATAATTTATACGTTGTTTTCTCGTTTTTATTTGCTTAACAATATTCTTTCTATTTAGACTGTCACCCTGCTACTGCTACTCGATTAGCGCAAACGTATCCGCTGGTACACTTTATTATCGAAAAGTTTTCTACGTGACTTTATCCAATCAAGATATCAATTTCTATCTTCGGTTTCACTCGACGTATCAAGATCAAATAAAGTAAGCTTACTTTATGTTATCCAAGAGGTTTGTTATCAGCCCACCGCACCCTATTTGAAGCTGGACAAAGCCTTTTAAAGTGAGCGTCATGAGCTATAGGAATGAATGCGTAGTACTTAACTTCAGCAGTAAGTAGACAGAAGAAGTATTGAATGCTTTTAGTATATATACATATATACTTGTATATATCAGCATTCTAGAAAAACGCTTACACGCATTGGGCGGCAGGCATCCGTCGAGGGTGTTCACATATAAGAAATCTAGCTTCTGCCCGCGGCTTCGTCCGCGTAAAAGGATACTTTTTTAAAGTTTTTCATTCCCTGTTTTTATTGTACCCCTTAAGGGTAATTTTTTTACGAAATTTAATTTCATATTTATTTATATCTAATTAATAGCCTAAAAATAAGTTTCAAGGTTCTGGCTTTAAAAATGACGATAATTCCACAAATTTTCATCCCCCTTTACAAACTTTTTTTGCATTAAAAAGTAGCCTATGTCCTTTATCAGGCTTTAAACTGTCTGTGTACCAAATTTCATTTAGATCGGTTCAGTAGTTTTGTCGTTAAAGAGCGACAGACAGACAGAGTTACTTTCGCATTATAAATGCGAAAGTAACTCTAATATTAGTAAGGATAATGCCTCTTATTATAATACCACATTCAAATGGTATCTGAAATCTGATATTTACCGCGGAGTATTATACATATAAATATATTATTGACATATAAAACAGTATTTTAAATTTATGTTAGCTTTAGCTAAATAAATTACAATATTTTTATAACTATAATTATAAGCGACCAAAGTAATTATAATTTACTTTTATTTATTTTTTACTTTCAATAAGTAATATGGTATTAAAAACGTGGGTTATATTAAATAATACTACAGTATTATTTAATGGGTAGAATAAAATACGTCTGTAATATATTATTATTATAACTTCAAATACTTAAGACCGCCCAAGACCAACAAGCAGAATAAAAAGATACGTTAAAATAATTCTATATCCTATGCAATATCTTCTTAGAGAGTTTTTCTTTTATGTATATACATATTTTATGAAACACAAGATAATAAAAATGATACAGAAAATATATTATCTAATTATATTTTCATTTATCTTTTATATTTTTCCTTTGATTCTGCGTCTTCGTTTAATCCGATGTTACGACAAAAGTAAGGAAGATAATCCATGATTCTCGAAGGATATTTTTTGAATTAATATGATGGATACGAATGCTTCCGACGACTCCGTTCAGCTAATAATTCTATTGTGATGCCACAAAATGTTATTTACGCAAAACGCTTGTGATATTACGATGAAAGTCTTACGGTAATAATTGATATGTTTTTATTTCGAAATTTATGCTAAAAATCATAAAGAGTTGAGCTTTTTTATATAGCTTTTATTGCTATTTAATGTTATTTAGTCAACTGAAAATTTTAATAATTATAATTTTCCTATTTTAATTTATAATTTCATGTAATTGAGAACAAAATAGTCATATTATAATTACATATGGCCATTGAATTTTAGTTCTTAATAGAAAACAGACCTCTTGCTGTCTATTGAGCGAGGGTCCTTACCTTCCAACTAGTGCGGATATTTTCGGACCATTCTTATTTTAGTAATTATCTGTAAATACTCACGAGGAAGGAGTTGATCCCGTGGTACTACCACCTGATTATACATGACAGGGCATATCCACAAAGTTTGCCTAACCTGGGTAGAGAAATTAATTACTACAAGTTACGTAGCAATACGCCACTCTTTCATCGTTATATACGGTTAGATCAACGGAATTGGCTCATATGAATACATAGACAATCCAAAATATAATGTTCTGGACCCAAATAATGAACAAAGCCAAGAAAGAAAAAAGAGAACAGTAAAAATAGAATTAAAATACGATAAAATATGTTCAAATATAGTTTTGTTGGTAAATTATGTTCCAATATGACTTGATATGAGATAAACATAAGTAATATACATAATAACATGTGCATTTAAACATCAAATTAGTAAGAAAATTTCTATGATAATATCTAAATGGTATCAATATTGAACTAAAACTATTTTCAGCGTTCATAATAACGGGAGGACTCACCTTAGAAACGTTATTTTTTTTTTGCTTATGGTGGCAAATGAGCTAGCAGCACACCCGATGGTGAGCGTTATTGCCACCATTGGACCTTTCCAATACCAAGAGTATAGCTAGGCTACCAATACAAATCCAAAACCCACCCAATTGGGTTTCCAGCTCTCTAGCTCACCGAACGAAGCGCAATATTACATTTCCATCGCTCAGACGTGGATCTTTTACGAGAGTACTTCACCACTAACGAAATAAAACTATTTTTAACCGACTTCAAAAAAGGAGGAGGTTCTATGTTTCATTGTATGTATTTTTTTTTTTATGTATGTTCAGCGATACTTTTGTCAAGTTTTGTTCAACTTTGTGGGCCGATTTTCAAAATTCTTTTTTTCTTTCTAAAGGGTATATTCCAGAGGTGGTCCCATTGTCACCAAGTCATGATCTGATGATGGGAAGTCATGGAAATCGAGGGCAACCCTCAAATTTTTAACCTCAAACTTAATTAATACATCTATTAATTCTTATTTCCTTTAATAATTTGATTTTATTAATTTTTCATACTGTGTGTATTAAACTTATTGTTTTTTGTTAATTTAAGCTTGGAACCGACTTCAAATCGTGTTAGTGGATTTCTAGCATACATTGTAATTATATTTTATAAAAATTAATACATAATTAGAATTAGACAAGAATGAAATAGTTCATCTTATTTTTTGGTTTTTAGTGTTTTAAGTATGGTTTTTGGCTGATCTTATTTTGAAGTCGGTTTACATTTTTTTTTAAAGTTTGATTATTACGTATTCCATTCCGCTTGTATTTGATTTTAATTTCTCGAAGTTTCGAACACTTTACAATGTTCATAATAACGGGAGGACTCTCTGGAAATGTGTAATACTCACGTAAACATCAGAAATCATTATGTTTAACATCAGATCCAACTTTAAAGGATTTATATTTACACTTATTGATATTTCCATACAATTGATGAGCTCGATCATGTTAGCGTTTAGTATATTTTGTTCCTCTATCAGCCGTCAAACAACAATATCACTAAAGCAAATAAAAAAATATACGAACACATTGTTTCAAGTTACGTTACCACAAATATACATACTATAATAGTACTTTATGAAATATTCAAATACAATCTTCTGACAAATATAAACCAGATTGTCACAACAACGCCAATATGCTATGAACAGCTATTTCAATGTAAAAATATACAGTCTTTTTAGACGTGCCTAAGAACATTGTCATGAATTTTAGAAATGAAACAAGATTTTGCGTTTTCTGGAAGCAATTGTCAATGTAGCTTTTGTTTGGTGTAATACATACATAACTATATTGCTGAATCCTTTCTTGACATATAATGCATATATGTTTAATATTAGCTCCAGTATAATGTCCTTGGAATCAGGTTATGTTTTTGAAGTTATACTTCTTTTGGCGCGTTAGGGAAAAATTATACATACATACATACATACATATCATCACGCCATATCCCTTGCAGGGTAGGCAGAGAGAACAGAGTGCCAGAGAACTCTGAGAAAAATTATGAGAGTAAATTTTTACGATGGGCGACGTGTGCGCACGTCACGAAAAACCGACAGCCTGAAGTTAGCTATATTCAAAATTTTAGTTTTTTAACTAGATAATGCGTTATAATAAAACTGTCAATGTATTAAATACCTTTTTTCTATTGTTAGTGTCGTTTTTTCTACAAACGTAGAATAAGGCGAAAAATAAAATTTTTGAAAAAAGTTTTTTATCTTGTTACGCCAAAGAAGTATAATTTCTAACGCGTGTACATAAGTACACACATACTTTCTTATGTTTTTCTAAAATGTAGTGCAAAAGAATAAGGCTGAACCAGTTGCCACAAGCGGCATCTGATCATGAGTTTAACTTAGAGCTTCTATCATTCAATCATTAATCTGCTCCACATAAATACAACTATTATTCAATGGACATTGGTGATTGGTTGCTTAATTACTAAAATGTAACATAAGTACTTTATTAAAGAAATAATAAAACAATAATTACTATATACATTTGCCGTGGACCTTTATAATATGATAACAAATAAAAACGGTACTGTATATGCTTATATTATACGTCAAAGTGTCAACCTACATCATAAAAGTCCATTACACTTTAGAAGTCAAGTACTTTTGTCCCATTGCATGTCAAAAATTTCTCTCATGAATATTCTTATCACAACAGATTATTAAACTTTATTAATTTTAAATATTCACAAGCAGAGCTTTATTAGATTTGAAAAAAAAACATGTAAATATTTACACAGGTCCACAAAAAAAAAGTGTTTGTGTGTTTTATTTTGCTCCGTTTTTTTTTTCAGATTGACCTCTAATTTTGACTTCAGATTCGAATTCAGCGGCAAAAAATACATCGGAAAATCTTTGTTAATCACCCAGCACGGAAATCTTTTTTTTGTGAACCTGTGTTATTATAGTCTGTCTAATCTAAGAAGTGCACTTTGACAGCTGTCTGAGTAAGTTGTTTAGGTATGTGAACCAAATAATCGCCATCGAAAATATCCGATTTTACTGAGAAATCGATATTGATTCTTTATAATTAATAATTGGTTTATTTTTTATTTTTCAAAAAGGTGATGAATAAATTAAGTGCTAAATTAGTACTAAACAAATTTAATTATTTCAGCATAGAATCTATTCATCATATTTAGTAGGATTAGGTTAATTAAAAACAAAAACTGGATTTGAAAATGGCTATTTATTTAGAATTACTACTATCACTTGAATTATCAGCGTCGCGAACATTAATAATTATTTCCTCATCAATCAAAGTGTCGAAATGTACATCTCTGTCAAAATCTCTATTCGATTAATTGTATTATTCTAATATTTTTACCGATTATTTGGATATTCGTGAATTGAAAGTTGTCAAGCACTACTGTATAGAACGTGATGAAGTGACATTGTTAGGTCGTGAACAACAATTACTATTTATCATGTTATTTTTATTTTAAATTATTTTTACGAGTTTCAACATTAGATTAATGGTCTTTGAAAGAGATGAAGCCAGATCAGATGTAAGAGTAACAATAGGTAATGATGTACTGGAGCAAGTGGATGAATTTGTATATATTGGATGTGGATTTAGCCGAGATGGAAGGTACACCACTGATATAGAGCGAAGAGTGAATGCGGGAAATAGAGTAAACGAAGCGTTGGGGCAACTTCTCGGTAGCCACTACCTCAGCCAGAAAGCACGTGTAGCAATATATAACGCTGTGCTTGTCCCAACATTACTGTATGGAAGCGAGAGTTGGGTATGCCGAAAAGAATATGAAAGTAAAATTAATGCGGTCGAAATGCGATCTCTACGGAAAATCTGTGGAGTTAGGCTGACCGATCGCATTCGTAACGACGACGTAAGAGAGCAAGTAGGTATGAAAGAGAGTATTGTGTAAAGATGCGAAAGGGAATGCTCCGATGGTTCGGACATGTGGAAAGAATGCCGAACGAACGTCTGGTTAAGAAGATATACAATGCGAAAGCGAAAGGATATATGGTACCGGGGGAGACCGAGACTAACCTACCTAGACCAGATCGGTCATGTACTGAAGGAAGGTGGTGTCAAGAGTCTCCGAAACCGGCGAGCGTGTATGAAGAGAATTATGAATGTTGAGGAAGCGAGTGAAGTATGCAAGGATAGAGTTCTCTGGCACTTTGTTCTCTCTGCCTACCCTGCAAGGACATGGTGTGATGGTATGTATGTATGTATTATTGTACAAGAAAGTCACCCGCAATGTTAATTATGTAAATAACTTAATAGTTGTTTAAAATTTCAGATTTCGTGTTTACAATCATGTGTATACGTTTGACCAAGGTTATTGTGTATTAAAAAATGCAAAACGTCAAAATGCACTTCTTAGATTAGATGAACTATAGGTATTAATTAAAATATGTGAAAAAAAAATAAGTGGTAAAGTTTACGTCCAACAAAAGTGTCTTCCATATATTCAGTAGAGTCTATATATAGATTTAGAAAGAGGGTGTTTGTGTATATGACATCGCTAAACTCAGAAACTATAATATTTGACCGTTCATATGAAAATTGGTATGTACATAATATATGTATTTTTTACGTAAAGGATTCATATGCTATGTAACTCGCCACCAGGTGGCGCTGCAATATATTGACTTTTATAAACAAACCAACGGACTGGGTCTGCTAGTATCTTTATAAAGGAAGACTATATTATTGTGGGATAGATAATTTATACACAATTTTAGGAATTCACCATTTCGAATTACAGTTAAGACAAATTTTATTTTATTGAGATAGACATAACATTTTAAAATCAAATTATCGTACTATACATTTCTTCTATATTACTCAAATACTGCAAATCTTATTTTTTTTTCCAAGTAATCATCGGTTCCAAAATAAAATCTACAAATGGAATTTTCAAAAATTTTTACCATTTTAAAGTATTTAACTTTCTTGATTTTTTATTTTTTATATGTAATTCATTCATATCGAAACTCTATCATCATCATCTCAGCTCATATATGTCCCATTATGGGACTCAAGTCTCCTCCATAATGGGAGAAAAATTGACCTACTATACTACGCTGGTCAGACGTGTTGGTATAGGGTTTTGTTTACAGTTTTCCTTCTCTTGCATAGATTTTACATGCGTTTTATATCCCTTAGTCGTCTCTTAGGATCACCCACGGGTAAGACAGTAGTAAATTGTATTCTTACTTCGTCACCACACGGAAAGTATATGGAGCCCGTAAATTTTGATGTTTTGTAATTAAGCCTAGAAAGTTATTTTATGATACTTATATGGTTTAAAACAATTAAATTAAAAGAAAAACTTAGTTCTTTTAAAATCATAAAGAAAACTGTCACGATAGTACCGTTTGAAAATAACTGACAAGAATAGCGTAGATATAAAGCCGAGCCACTGTATAAAAGGCAACCGCACTACGGATACTGTCGTAATTAGCAGAGACTTGTCTCTTTTATAAACATGTTTTTAATGCTTATGGTGGCAAACGAGCAAGCACACCTGATCGTAAGTGTCACTGTCGCCTATGGACCTTTGCAATACCAAGGGTATAGCTAGGCCGCTGCCTATCAATGCAAACCCCAAACCACCCAGTTGGGCTTCCTACTCTCTCGTTCACCGAACGAAGCGCAATAACACATTGCAACTACTCCGACGTCAATCTTGTGTGTGTGATGTGTGGTAGTGTGGTACTACCCCCGATGGACCGGCCCGCGGTTGTAGACAGAGAACTGTCAACGTGGTCCTACCACTATAATATATGTCAAAGTCATTATTCACTATTCTTATATTTCATTCTCAATACATTTTTGAAAGTCTTCATCGTAAGAATTCTCTACCCAAAGTTTCGCAATAGAACTCTTATTACTACGTCTTCGTTATTCAAATGTACCTCCGCTTATTTGCCAGAGGCTACATTTTTCAGGATACCCCTCAGGGTTTATTCCGTCGGGCCGGCCATTGACGACAAGTTCACGCTGCTCCGGTGGCCGGTCCAATGACGAAGGCGAGTTTCACGGGTGGGTTAGGGGTGATCGCGCTTACGCCCCTCTGTCGCCCCGGACGGAGTGGTGCGAGGAGTGCGCCGACCGTAGTCCACCCCTCAAAAATAAAACGAGGCTACATTTGATGCACAAAATAATTTTTAAACTGAATGTGCGTTTATATTGCTACTGTAACAATAATAATAAAAATAAAATAAAACTTAAAGGGTTTCTCATATAGCAATAGTTTTATAGTCCGTTTTTATTTTACTAATGTATTTAAAAAGTATATTACGAATTAAAACTATAACAGCAAACAGACCTCTCATGAGTATAAACTTTGTAAAGTGAAAACTCAGTTAACTAAAAATTAAATACAAACGCAATAAAATCCATAAAAAAAATATGTGTGTCAGCTCCGACGCACGACTGGAGTTTACTCCATAAGTACGATTATCAAAACTGGCGCAAAAAAGGCTCATTTGACTAAATATTAAAACTGTTCAGTGAAGTATTATCTCACGTCAGAAAGTGAAAGGTGCGCAGAATAGGTTGCGCACCAACAACGTAACGAGGTCATTCGAACACTAGATTTTACTCCTCAACTTTTCTCATACCGGGCGCCTTATATGAAAATCGATTCTTAAGGAGTAAACTCCAATAGGTTTATTTTAAATGTGTAATACTCGCACACACGTCGAAAATCGTTAAAGTATATTTTATCTTCTATGATGTTTTATTTTCCGGGATAATATATGGCCCAGTCACACCCTGCCCAAGCGGCCGTCGAGATGCAAGGGATGGCGTGCAAACCCAATTGGCCTATACGTCCTTTCAATCACTATTTATGCAGATCACCGGCATTGAATCCTTGTATTCGGTGGCGACCTTTATACAAAGTTGCAGAACACTCGCTCGTTAACTTTCTAAGTAATTTCCTCCGGTAGTTAGGTTAAAAGGACTTTTAAAACTATATGACTTAGGAATACATAATTATGTTTATATAGTTTTACTACTTTCATGTATCTTACAAAATTTATATTGCCTAAAATTAAAACTCCGTCACTTGGCATTAAGCTTCTCTGTAGTATATAACCGCTACGCCATCTTTACAGTAAAATTTATTCACTGTACAATTTTAACAGACGAGTATAGATAAGAATTGTTATTATTACAGAAGAAAATTACAGTATTAAGTATACGAATATATATATATATATATATATATATATATATATATATATATATATATATATATATATACTAGCAGATCCGGCTACGCGTTGCTGTGGCTAAGGTGGCCTCAGTAACACGTGGTGGTTATGCTAATAAATTGTAGCTTATATGAAACGTTTGTACGTTTAACATAGCGCCATCTATTAAATACTTACTCAATCCAGTCAACAGGTACCGCCATCTGTTAGAATCGTATGGAGATAACAGATAATCGTGAGTATCAAATAATAGACAAATAATATTGCGACTATAAATTGAGATGGAAGCTATCCTATCTTTTAAGTTGGATCAAACTACATATGTTGTGCAAATTTGATTAAAATCAGTTGAGTATTTTAGGAGTCCATCATGGGCAAACAACGTGACACGTAATTTATATATATATATATATATATATATATAACATGATAAATACTAAATAAATATACATATAATAAGCAAGATATATCCTTATACTTAAAGAAGGTCTAAAATGGCAAGGTCATATACATTTAAAGCTTTGTAATTAAACTTTATAAGACTAGGTATCTAAAGATAACTCCAGAAATAATCTCTTTGACACCGTAAGCCTTGCCAAGTTATAATGAATTAACTTCTCCACAGAGTTCGAAAACAGTAGCAAATACAATAGTGTTTCTTTCTAAATGAAATAATGGCTATCCAGATTTCATTATACTAAGGCTTATATTCCAATATATTAGCTATATATATTGCTGCTGTGTGGTTAGCAGTTATAAAAACCTCCAACCCTTGTTTTGCTCATGAATGTCGTAAAAGATAACTAAGAGTTTTATATTGACTTCGGCCACATTCACCTGATGCCGTCTAGTCATCAAGTAGACTCCCAAGTAGCGTTGATGCCAGGCCAGCGGCCGGTCGCCCGGACGTTATTGCCCGTTGGGTTACGTGGCTGGAGAGGCCTCGATACGGTGTTCATACCATTGAGGCCCTCCGGCCCGTATTGATAGAGTGGATGGAGCGGCAGCACGGAGTCCTCTCTTTACGGCTGAAGCAAGTCTTGTCGGGGCACGGTTGCATGGTCGTAAAAGCGATGGTCGACAGCGTCAGGAACTGGGACGCGATCGCCGCCTTTTGTGAGGCAGTCATGTTACAGAAGTAAGCGGCGGAACGAGTCCGGGAGGATTTCCTCCAAGGCAACTCGGGCCACCGCTGACGCCTTGAGCGGTGCAGGCGCGAGCATCTGCACTTTATGCCACCCCAGCTGAGGCATCGGGTGATCGGACCGGGGATTAGAGTGGCCGCCCGAAGTGAGGCCACCGCGAGAGGACAATGCCCCGACGGTGAAAGCTGTCGGGGCATCGACTAGAGAGAAACTCGTGAGGGTAAACTGCTGGGCGGGCCATCGAAGACAAAGATCGGGTTTCAGTGTCCCGCTCGCTCGGCGAAGAGAGGCGCATTGCGTGGCGGGTTTATGGAGTCGCACGCCGCTTCTTCTGTCACCTCAGATGGATCTGGCGGAGTGTGACTAGACCATAGCCCACCGCAAAAAAAAAAATAATGCAGGCGGCTGGTCATAAAACTATTGCCAATAACTTTTGTAATATAGAGTAGGAGAATGATGATGATGTAGCTGGTATACCAGCTATTCTGCTAATGGAGCTCGACGTTAGGAGATGAAATTCTAGATTGCATATTATGTACCAATTAAGCTGGAGCACATTAGATTGGTTTTAACTAGTTCAGTTTATTAGAGTTTCTCTTTTATGTAGGGAACTCAATTTCTATACGATGAGAGGCAGAAGCAAAATAATAAGAATTTGCATTATCACCGAACTTTATTTTCTTTATGGGAATAGTAAAAACGGACGGCGAGGTCATCATCGTCGTCAAGAAACAATGTTCTTCTGTAAATTTAGATCACCAACTACAATCGCTTTATCTTTTTTTTTATTTATTGCTTATAGTTGCAATAGAGCAAGCAAGCAGCCTACAAGCTAAAATTCACTTAGATATTTGGGCTTCCGGCTCTCTCACTTGCCAAATGAAGCGAAACAGTACATTACCACTGCTTAGACGTCGATTTTTTGCACCAGTATGAAATTATCGCGGACGCATCGGCCCCTAACATCGCCAGAAAATTGTCAGCAGTGTGGTTCTACCACTAGTTCAATCTGTTTGCTAAATGTGATTATAACATTTGATAATGTTAATGTGTAATTAATGGGGATGATTCCCTATTAAGGTGATGTTTTAAAAAATAGTACAAAGGCACAATCAACTTGATGGAATTTAATTTTACGTGTAAAATTCACTTGCACTCCAACCGCATTTAATTAATTTCTGCACAAAACAAAAACGTTATTAAGAAAACTCTAAGCTCGTTTATTGCCGGTTTTGTGGTAGTCCAATTATTAAGATGCCTTGTGACACGCCAGGGATATGAGCAAAGTCGTTTTCTGCGGATATGAAGTTTTGTTCGGTAGCTACTGTAAATTCGAAGCACTTTGCAGAATTGTTTTGTTGAATGTTTTGTTTCTTTTGTTTGTTTTGTTTTGTGCATTTTGTATTTATTTCAAGTATATTTAAACTTGTTCCGTGGTTTTTTTTAGTGTTTAGTCTTGTGTTAAATGGTTAGGCTTAGGTGTATTTATACTATACAGTACATTCGGCAAGTTAAAATGGTAGAGCCACTTTATGACAGTAGGCAGCGACCCGACTACGCATCTGGTATTACACAAGTCTATAGGCAGCAGTTACTATACACCATCAGTTGGGTTACTTTCTCATCTGCCACCTGAGGTACTAAAAGTGGGATATACCAGTTAACCATAAACATCACTGCTTTAATATGACGTTTAATACTTAGAAAATCCGATGAAGCGGGAACTAAAAAAAATGAGAGAAGCCTTACTCCTTTTTTATAGACGGAGTTTCACTTGTCCGAATGCAAAGTAGCTTGAGATCACAATATCGACATGCTCGCTGGTTTTTGCGAATCTTTTGAAAAGTGATCATGTGGCTTTCCCTATCAAATATTTACCCTTTGTGCGCTGTATTGATGTACTTCTACATGTTGTAACTTTGCGATAGGATTTATAGTGAGCTGTAAATTGTTTTCATTACTAGAACCCTGGTCGGTATAATATGGTATACTGTGGTTGGTATAGTATGGTATTCCAATATTCTCTTTCTTTACAGAGTCTCCTCTCCAAGCATCCATCCAGGGGTAAATATGTGACCAGTCAGGCAACTCAAAACAAAGACACTGGTGGCCTACCTAAATGGCGATACAGAGGTAATTTACAGCAGGTTTTGAGGTTGCAAGCCGTTACATCCACCACATCGGACGGCTTAGTTGGTTTATCACCGGGCTATAATCCGTTCTCAAAATAAAAAAAAGCGGTAAATATGTACTTTGACTGAAGAAGGTTAATCAATTAAAATATTTCTAATATTAGTTTGAAATCTAATCTTATTTATCACGAAACAGTTTGATTCTATACGTCAGTATCACTACTTTCGATTTAGCAGTCGACTTGGATTTCATCTTGGGAAATAAAAAGTAAACGCTGTGTACGGTTCGTTGACGATTTTCCGTGTCCTCTCGAGTAAAACTTGCTGAATTGAGGTAGACAAGATAAAAGTACTATATATTGTTATTTATATGTGTGACTTGTGTGTGTAAAGATATGAGATCGTTACGGAATTCATGCAACGATTACATTAAGTAGATATTTGAAATAAAATTATTTCTACGCATTTTATCGCGTCTGTATTTGATTTTTAATATCTTGTTTCGAATACTTTACAGTGTTGAAGGTCACAGAAGAGTTAAGGTGTCTCACGTCCAATAGGTTATTGTTATTGCAGAGATTTATATCTACTTGCTATAGTATCGGTTATTATAAAATGTTGACCTATTTTACATTTTTTTTATTATATTCATTTTTTTTTGGTTGTTATTAAACGTTGACACTTTCGGTGTGGTAACGGAATAAGAATACAATTCACCACCCGCTATCTTACCCGTGGGTGATCGTATGAGACGACTAAGACTGAAAACGAATATAACATCTATGCGAGAGAAGGAAAACTCGAAACAAAACCCTATACCACACGTCCGACCAGCGTGGTATAGTAGGTCAGTTACCCTCCCATTATGAGCTGAGATAATGATGATGATGATGATCCATTTAATCCGTAAAATAGTTTTATTTCAAATATGTAATATACGCATAAACATTAGATCATTAAGTAGATGTTTTTGAAATTAAGTCTATTAATTGCAATCAAATTTAATATTCTAATCACGTCTACTATAAGACAGAGTAAAGAGTAAGGAAATGCCATAATCGCCAACTTTGGAAGGCAGTTCGGCAATCGCAGTTGGTGTTTAAAAGGTAAGTGGGCACAAATGTTATTCTCAACCCACCATCATTTGATAGTGTTGAGAGTTTTCTGTCCCCAGCTACGGGACGGTCCGTCCAGGGTAGTAGTACCACACTCTCGCAGAAAATCGAAGTGTAAGCACTGGCAATGTGCCGTTGTTCTTCTTTTGGTGAGCGGGAGGGCTAGAAACCCATTTTTCTGGGTGGATTTTGTTTGGTAAGCAGCTACTTAGCTGTACGCCTGGTATTGTGAAGATTCACGAGCAGCAATAACGCTTACTATTAGGTGTGCTGCATGCTCGATTGCCATGATAATCAATAACAATATCTAATCTTAGGAAATAATACTTGTATTACGAGGGATTTTAGAAATAATTAATTTAACAGATACAAATTCCACTTACAACAATTTGTGGATCACACAAAGTGTTGTCCTACGTAGGAATTGAACCCACGATACTGGCAAGGTAAGTCAGTATCTTAACCACTACGCTATCTGTGCAGTTTAAATTACGCCAAATCTGGAACACAATGAGGAGTAATGTTGGTAAACGTGGGCTTTTCTCAATATTTAATTCATTCTCCTACTCTTATCCCAATTACTTGGGGTCGATACAATATGTACTCTTCTTTCATAGTACATATTGTAAAAGTTATTGACCAAACGGCATCAGATGGTGTTGGCTCAGGTCGATATAAGCCTCTTAGTCGTCTTTTACGACATCCATATTATCAAGGAAAGTATTTAATCTTGTGAAACCTACACAGAATATCGAGATTATAAATTTAATATACTATAAGAACCGTGCGAATATTTCGCACCGTTAGTAAAAGATATATTATAATATGTATTATAATTTTATGTAGGTATTATAAGTTTAATATTGTGACAAATATATTGAAAATATATTTAATAAGTGAAATGAGAAATGTTAATCAATGTATAATGTTTATTTTATATGGAGGTTATTGTATTTTTATTGTAAGGTTTTATTCTATTCTTCTAAATATTTGATTTCAAGTAAAACTATAGTGGTAGGGCCACACCGTTGGGCCACTGAAGACAAAGATTAGGTACCAGTGGCCCGCTCGCACAGCGAAGGGAGGTGCTTGCAGGGTGGGTCTATTAGGTTGCGCGCCGCCTCTTTCGTCGCTCCGGACTGATTTGGCGGGGCGCCACATCCATAGTCCACCGCAAGAAAAAAAAAAGGGCTACTCTGTTGACAGTTTTCTATCTACAGCTACTAGCTGGGAAATTCGCGATAGTACCACACTCGCACAGAAAATCGACGTCTGAGCAGTGACAATGTGTCCTTGCACTTCGTTCGTTGAGCATGAGAATCGATAGTCCAACTTTTTGGGTTGGTTTGGGGTATTCGTTGGTAGTTAATGACTTACTTGTACTCCTAGTATTGCAAAGGTTCATGGACGGCAGTGACACTTACCATTAGGTGTGCTGCTTGCTCATTTACCACTATCAGCAATAAAAAAATAAGCTAGAATGTTTATATTCAATAGGTTATAATTTATTTTACTTTGTGTAAATCATCATTCTCCTACTCTTATCTCAATTACTTGGGGTCGACACAATTTGTACTCTTCTTTCATAGTACATATTGCAAAAATTATTGGCAATAGTTTTATGACCAGCCGCCTGCCAGACGTTAACCCTCCTTGGGAATGTAACTGTTGACCAAACAGCTTCAGATGGAGTTGTCCCAGGTCGTTATAAGGCTCTTAGTCGTCTTTTACGACATCCACGAGCAAAGTAAGGGTTGGTAGTATTCGTAGCCGCTACCACACAGCTAATACTTTGTGTAAATATTTACTAAAAATGTATAGGTACGAAAAATAAAGAGAAAATAAAATTGTAAATTTACTTAAGAATGCTATACGTCATTCCAATAAATAAATATCAGAATTGTCAAGAGAACTTGATGGGCTGAAAAATAATATATATTTCATTATACTATAAATAATATTTTAGTCACATAAATCTGCTAAGAATTTATCTATCTTATACATATAAAAATAGCAAGTAATATAGTTATTACTTATATTGACACTTTTAAGTATAGTTCAATAATTATACTTTTGTTCTCAGTAGGCTATGGTCTGGACCACGGAGCAAATACAAAGAGGAGACGGCCTAAGTAACTGTGCACTGTGATTCTCAACTAGGCCGTGACGTCATCACGTTAACATCAATAGTAGGCGTGGCCTATTAGTCTTCTGTCGTCGCTGACGGTGTTCGTACGGTGCATAAAATTATATTTTTGGTGTATTTTTATGTTATTACGAAGAAAACCATGAAGTATTGTGTTTTATCATGTAAAAACTACTCCAATAAACGTACAGATGCTATGGAAAGAATCACATTCCATTTGTAAGTATTTTTATTCATAATTTATCAAAATAATTTCTAGAAAGTTCTTTTGACGGTATCATGTTCAGAAATAATTTTACTCAACGCTAGATGGCACCACTTTTCGTAATAGGACCCAGAACAATAAAAGCACATACAGTTCAAACTATTAAGATTATTGTAATAACTAATAACCATGAGTATTAAAATTTATACCCAAAGCCGTTCACCTCAACAAAAATATGAGTTTTATATGTAGTTAATAATTATTTTGTAAGCAATACGCCAGCTGTCGTTAACTATGAAGAACTATAAAAGTGTCAAAAATCCAGGGTCGTAATTAGAATATAATTATAACATTCGGATTTTTCATCAAAGAAAAATATTTTTTACACTACTTTAAATGAACCTATTATAATTAAACTGTAAATTTTGTATGTTTTAGAATACCGGTCAATGACGATGTTAGAAGCAATGGATTTCAAAAATTAATAGAAAAACTGGACTTCTACGAAATATACAAAGATTTGTTCTTCTCATTTTAACAATGAAGATATAAAGGACTGTAT
This sequence comes from Lymantria monacha, assembly GCA_905163515.2. Taxonomy (NCBI): domain Eukaryota; kingdom Metazoa; phylum Arthropoda; class Insecta; order Lepidoptera; family Erebidae; genus Lymantria; species Lymantria monacha. The sequence continues at coordinate 24,066,759 of LR991091.1, forward strand.
TGCAGCCAATAGTAACCACTCCGAACAAGCTTTTTATATTTTAAATTGTTTTATATTTATGTATTAAAAATCTAACACTGTAAAAGTCATAAATATTTTTTGCAATAGAAAAAGGCTCAAGAAATATATGATACCAAAGAGTATTTCATTTTTATTATTGGAACCAATGTCACCCTTTCTCCTTTATTTATTAATAATGTAATTGCACTCGCTGCAATTTCTTGATAAGATTAACGAGGTTGAGCACGTCACAAAAATATTCAAAATGGTGGTGGCGTCGAAGACCGGGTCTTCAAGTTACCTTTGGCATGGCTAAGTTTTATATGGCCCGTGCGTCAATCAAACGGTTGCTACCCAGGGGGGGCTGGTCTGCTCGCTTGAAATACTCTTTTATATGTCTTGGTCATTGACACCATTGTTGCATTATCAATTGTATAAAGCCTTATTTTAATAGAGTGGTTTGATTCTTTTTTTACATGGAAAAGACAAAAAGGAAGGAAATAATACCGTGTAACTAACATATTTACTAAAAGTTCAACTACTTTCATTCGACAATTTGTTAGAAACCCAAACAAATAATTGTATTATTTGGTCGTATGAAAAGGACACAAATATGAAGAAAAAAAAGGTTTCTAAACTTCTGAGTTTATCAGAATGACAGTTAAGAAAAGATGGATTTTTCATAAAATTATTAACAATGCTGACAAGCCTTATAAAGAAATTTGCGGTTAAAAACAGTAGTCATACACCTATTCGCTATGCAGAATTATTTGATTATAAACATTTGTATTTGAATAGAGCAAACAGCTAATAAGATTTGTTTGTATCTTCGAAATAAAAAAAAATTAGCACTCATTGATATAGGTAAATTCTGAGTACGTCCCTGTTATACTATACACTTACTGACATCTAATGCAAGATAGCTCAACTGCATACAATATACGAAATTAGTAGTTGTGCTAATAGCCGGCAGATGGACATAAAGGAGTGAGTGAGACAAGTGCTATTACTTGTCTCACTTTCTTCATTAGCAGCGACCCCCTCACCCCCTGTAAATGACACGCATTGTTTCATAGAAAATATTCATTACAACAGCTCCTCTTTGTATTTGCTCCGTGGTCTGGACATACCCCACCCATTCTGTCTAGGCCGACGGAAAGGGCGCCGTGCGATCCCATAATATACCATGTACCTCCATATTACCATTAGACCGACCACTGATAGGTACCGCTTCCTTGACATCCGTGACCGGCTGGTTACTCTTTTTGAACTTAAGAAAATATAAGAATAAATACGACATTTAAATAGAGAAAAAAAAACAAACAATTATTAAACAAAGCGATTAAATAAAAGTAATGAAATGAATTATATATATTAATTCATTTCATTACTTTTGTATAAAATTTTCCTCGCCATTGTCCCACAAAGATTTTTCTCAGCGTTTTACAGATAAAAACCAGGCGCTGATTTTCCAGCTTAAGCTTGATACAAACCACGGATGTAAAACCGATCACATTATGTTAACATTTAATGATATATTTATTATGACAAGGAATGGCAATAAATGAATTATGTCGTTTTCTTATAAACAATTTCTCCTAATTTTCACTAGTCTATTTCAGCTCTTCATTCATGTAAACCGTAATTGGTTGAACATTCACCAGGAAAATGGGCGATGTACTGGGCACTTACAACTCTATCTTCAATCTCCAAATACATTTATTAACTCAATTGGGAAGATATATTTGTAGCTCAAGCAAATAACTATAAATACTACGTAGTATTTGCACCCGAACTGCATGGAGCTTCAAGTTTACCCGCACATGTACTACTTACTAAACTACTTTATTTTTTCAGTCATAGAAAAGTACCTGTACACTTGATTTTAATATACAATTTGGATGAATAAAAATTCTTGAAAGTGAAGAAGTAAAGTGAAGTAAGAAAGTAAAGTGAAGTGAAGAAGTAAATTTCCATTAAAATAGATTATAGGTGGCTGGAATTATCAAATACTTATTAAGTGTGGTTGAGACTTAATAAGAAAACTTTGTATGGTCGGTTTCTGTGTTTATTTGATTTTTACCGAAATAAACAATGAAATTTTACTTCTTAACAATGAATCTGGTAAGCACATAACTTTACAGACTTTGAAATCAGGTCGAAGAACTTGTTTTCGTAAAAACAAATCTTATTTGTCAATGTTTCTAGATGGAAAACATTAAGATTGAGAGTCAGCCTTCGTCGGCTTCGGTATATTTTGTTAGCTCTATATTTATCAGATGATTGATATACGAAATCTAATAAGGATCTTCATCTTTGCTGTAAATTTAGTATCTTAATCTTATACATCAAGTGATATTTAGTTTATATTTTTTTCTTAAAATATGTAATATAAACTTTTTCTTTTTGTCAGCTTAATTTCAACATAGCAAACTTGCCAAACAATGGGCAGTTAATTTTATAACAGTAATTAGTTAGATCGACCTATGAAAACTATACTTGCTGCCGTCTAATCAACAATTACATCCCAAGGGGAGTTGACATCAGGCAAGCTGCCGGTAATAAAATTATTGCCGTTGTACATTTGCCATGTACGATAGCAGTGGAGTACATATAGCTTCGTCTCCAAGTAGTGGGATAAGTGCAGGCGAATGATTGTGATATTACTGTAATTATTTATACACATACATACATACATACATATCATCACGCCATATCCCTTGCAGGGTAGGCAGAGAGAACAGAGTGCCAGAGAACTCTATCTCTGCATACTTCACTCGCTTCCTCAACATTCATAGTTCTCTTCATACACGCTCGCCGGTTTCGGAGACTCTTGACTCCACCTTCCTTCAGTACATGACCGATCTGGTCTAGGTAGGTTAGTCTCGGTCTCCCTCGGTACCTACATCCTTCCACTTTCGCATTGTATATCTTCTTAACCAGGCGTTCGTTCGGCATTCTTTCCACATGTCCGAACCATCGGAGCATTCCCTTTCGCATCTTTACACCAATACTCTCTTTCATACCTACTCGCTCTCTTACGTCGTCGTTACGAATGCGGTCGGTCAGCCTAACTCCACAGATTTTCCGCAGAGATCGCATTTCGACCGCATTAATTTTACTATCATACTCTTTTCTGCATACCCAACTCTCGCTTCCATACAGTAATGTTGGGACAAGCACTGCGTTATGTATTGCTACACGTGCCTTCTGGCTGAGGTGGTGGCTGCCGAGAAGTTGCCCCAACGCTCCGTTCACTCTATTTCCCGCATTCACTCTTCGCTCTATATCAGTGGTATACCTTCCATCTCGGCTAAATCCACATCCAAGGTATACAAATTCATCCACTTGCTCTAGTACATCCTTACCTATTGTTACTCTTACATCTGTTCTGGTTTTATCTCTTTCAAAGACCATTATTTTGGTTTTGCTCACATTCACGCGTAGACCCCTTTTCTTACAATCTTCTGTTATTGTGTCGACTAGGGTCTGCAGGTCAGTCGCTGACTGTGCCAGCAGGACTGCATCATCTGCATAAAGCAGAGCAGTGACCACTGAGTCGCCCATCTGGACTCCCACATTCATATCGTTCAACCTTTGGAGACATTTATCCAGATATATGATAAACAGCCTGGCTGACAGAACGCACCCCTGCTTAACGCCGATATTGACGTCAAACCAAGGCGACATTCCATCATCCAGCCGCACACAGGCTCTACAGCCCATGTAACTGGACTGCACAGCCTGTAGCAGTTTACCACTAATACCATACTCCGGTAAAATGTCCCAAAGTTCCTTTCGTACAACCGTGTCAAATGCTCTCTCCAGATCCACAAAACTGCAGAAAACCCTCTGACCTAGAGCCAGATGCTTCTCCACAATGTTGCGCAGAGAGAAAACTTGATCCATGCATCCCCTTCCACTCTGAAACCTCCTTGTGTCTCACACAGTAAACCATCGGACACCATCCTCATTCTCCTTTCAATAATTTTACCATACACTTTGCTGCCAAACTGGTCAAGCTTATGGCTCTGTAATTTGCGCAGTCATAACGTGAACCCTTGTTTTTAAACAAAGGCACGATGACTGCGCTATTCCAGTCCCTGGGAACCATTCCCGAGCTCCAACATAAATTGAGGAGCAACAGGAACGCCTCCCAGACACAAGAGCCACCAAGCTTGATCATCTCGGCAGACACCATATCAATGCCCGCTGCCTTACCATTTTTCAAACTTCTTATCGCCCATTCAACTTCATCCATACTGATGCCATCGGAGGACGCCGCTGTCGAATGATGATCTACTAAACCACATCCAACACCGGCGCCAACCGTAGCATCTGCATACATATCGCCAAAATATTCACTCCATCGGCTTAACACGTCTTGTGTTTGTGTAAGAATGTCTCCACCTTTAGACCTTATTTTATTCATTCTGAAGGCTGACCAACCACCCCGAGACTTCTTCACCTCCCTCCAAAAGAGTTTGGTGTTACCTTCGAAGTTTTTAGTCAGCCTATCTTCTGCACTCATACTTGCTCTATCACGTTTCTCTTTCACTAAGGCCTTGGTGTCATTCTTACATTGCCGATATATTTCTTTCTTCTGTTCAGTCATACTGTCATTCAGATTCAAAGAAGAGACATAGTCCAGCCACGCTTTCTTCTTTTGCTCTACGGAAGCTGCCACTTCCGCATCCCACCATGCATCACCATTTGTTTTTCTATGCTTCTTTGAACTTTCACATACTTCTTTCGCTGTATCTACCATACTCTCTTTCAATACTCTTCAGCATTCTTCGATGTCCGATTGCGGCTGGCTTGCCATCGTCAGCCGTTCTCGGACACCCTCTGCATACTTTTCTCTTACACACTCTTCTTGCAACCTTTCAACCTTTATTCTGAAAGCTGTCTTCAAGATCTTAGTAACAGTAAAATGTGACAACCACACTTCCTTTCAAAGCTGCTCAGGCAAATAATTTTATTTATATTATTTAGGCTATTCATTTATTCTATTACTATTATTTCACAATTTTATATGCTAACACATACACAGATCAATACTCTTAATACAATACTTAATTACATATTCTCAATAAAAATAATTATAAATAGGCAAATTCTCTCTTACGATATCCGTTACTTTCTATTTATATTAATCTTCATAATACCAAGTAAAATAATGATTATTTCAAACCTGCTACTTAGTTTTTACTTCAAATATGCAGATCATTATATTTTTAATGGATCTAGACTTAGTACGCAGTATTCATTAACGCTTCGAATTAATTATTTTATTTTACCTTACTATATTTTACTAGTTTACTATCTCGTTTGTATCAAATTTAGAACTAATAATCGTACTTTAAATGACATTAGAATATACACAGCAAAAACCAGTGATGCAGTACTCTTTAATGCATTATTTCTTTTTGGTATTTTTGGTTTATTAACTTTAAACATAAATGGCTTCAACAAATTATTTTAACAATATATTGGACACCCTTCATATAGGTAACTCTTTCTCTTGCAACCCAGAGGAATGCAATAAATATATTAATGACTCTGAGAATAATATTAAAATACTACATATGAATATTCGAAGTATTAATAAGAACTACAATGATCTACTAGCGTTACTATGCTTAACTAAATCAGATTTTGACATTATCGCATTGACAGAATGTTGGTTGAGTAAAGTTTACACAGTACCAATTCTTAATGGTTACCAGTCGCACTTTACTAAAACTATATCAAATCAGAACGACGGTGTGATTATCTATACAAAAATAGGGCTAAATGTCGTGATTTATGAACCAAATATAACAAATGCAAACTGCCTTATTTGCCATGTTGACAATAAATTAGCAGTTGTGACGATTTATCGTTCTCCATCTTATAACACTACTGATCACTTTGATACTTTTTTTAATGATATAAATAATATTTTTCTTAACTCATCTGATTTTGCTAATATTGCAGTTGTAGGCGATTTTAACATAGATATCAAGCGAGGTAACAATGATTGCCACAACATTGATTATCTTATTATAAATGCATCTCATGGCTTATTTCCTACTCATTTTATCCCAACCAGATTAGATAAATGTATCGATCGTGTCATTTTAAAATCTAAATTAACCGCCACTACACTTATCCTTGAATCCTCTATCACTGATCATAAGCCCACCGTATTGGTGTTAGAGAATACTAACCTAAAATGTAATTATTATCGTTTAATTCCACGCATAAATCTCGAAGCTATTAACTTGGAATTAGAAAACACAACTTTTGATGAGATATATATGATAAAAGACACTAATATTGCTGTAAAAGCTTTTATAACTAAAATAAAAAAAATAATAGATAAACACTCAACTCGCTTTATAAGTACTCCCAGGAAAGAAAGAAATATTAAACCATGGATATGTGATGATCCAGTGTCCTCTATTAACAAAGTTTGTACCACTTTCAGCAGAGTTGGTCAGACTCTGGCTGCAGATATTCTATTACACCAAAACTCATTACAAAATGACCAAATTTATGTGCATAGAAATGGAAATCTTGTTGACTCTTTTGCCCTATTTGAAGTTCATGAACATGAAGTAGAAGCGATTATCTTACAATTACGTAATGACTGTGCTGTGGGTTGGGATGGTATATCTTCATCTCTGCTCAAATACTGTTATCTAACATTAGTAGCTCCGATAACTAATATCTGCAATCTTTGTATCCAATCCGGTGTTTTCCCAGCTGCATTCAAAAAAGCAATAATTCATCCAATTTTCAAAGGGGGGAACAGAGGGCACATAAATGACTACAGACCTATATCAGTCCTATCTTCCTTATCCAAAATTCTTGAAAAAATTCTAAGCAAAAGTCTTAGGTCCTACTTAGAGAAAAATAAAATTATAGCTGATAATCAATATGGATTTAAGGCTGGGGTATCAACAGAGGATGCTATAATAGACCTTACTCAATTCGTCGCCAAGAAACTAGACTGTAGAACTAAGTGTCTAGGTATATTTATGGACGTAACCAAAGCCTTTGATACCGTTTCTGTTCCTAAGCTAGTTTCTAAATTAGAGTTATTAGGTGTGCGTGGCCTAGCGCTAGAATTATTTAAAGATTACTTGACTAATCGTACTCAAAGAGTAAAAATTGACGTTCATCTTAGTGACGAAGAACAAGTGACGTACGGTGTCCCTCAAGGGAGCATATTAGGTCCAACACTCTTCCAGATCTATATTAATGACCTCTGTAATATGACACTTCCAAATTGTAAGATCTATACGTATGCTGATGATACCGCAATCCTTGTATATGGTCCGACTTGGGACGTGGTCAAGACGAAGACAGAATTCGCACTGTCAAAAGTTATGAGCTGGTTTCATGCTAATCTTTTGACACTTAACTTCTCTAAAACCTGCTATATTCCTTTTAGTATTAGGCATAATAACAAACCACCGCAAAATTGTTCAATTACTGCACATTGGTGCCTTAGTTCATTAACACCATGCTCTTGTTCAAATCTTGTGAGAGTTAATAAAATTAAGTATCTTGGAGTTGAAATAGATGAAGAGTTAAGGTGGGATAAGCAAATAGATTCTATTGCGTGCCGGATAATGAGAATTATCTATATCTTTAAGTCCTTAAGAGAATCAGCGGACTTTGACACCTTGAGAATGGTATTCTATGCTTTGTGCCAATCAGTTATTGGTTATTGTATAACTGTATGGGTCGGAGCTACTAAAACTCTTTTATTAAAATTAGAAAGAGCTCATAGGGCAGTTTTAAAGGTTATGACCCATAAACCATTCCGATATCCTACAGCTCAACTATACAATGACTGCAAGGTCTTAACCGTTCGACAGTTGTATGTACTCCGTTCAGTGCTTAGAATACATGGTTCTATGCCTCTTGCCGATCCCAACAAACGTAAAAATTATCCGTGAGGTCTTAAACATAAGACATGTTTTGCCAGACATCAGTATTACGTTATATCAATTCATATCTACCAAAAAATTCTCAAAGAACTGCATATACTTAATTTAAATAAACACAACCTAAAAAGTAAAGTAACTGATTGGCTTCTAAAACAGGATTACTCAAATACGGAATCATTACTCACATACACTGTGTAACATAAACATACAACCACTAATCACACAATACACACCAATACATACACACACACAGACACACACACACACACGCACACACACGCACAGACACACACACACGCACATACCCCGTGCACTCACTATATCTTTATTATTAACTAAATAATCTAAATATAACATTCATATTTTTCTTTTTTATTTTTATTCACTTTTCTTCAGTATACTATTGACTTTTTCCTTTTTAAATATATATTTATTAACTCCGTCTCGTATGATACAGGCTTGACCTAGTTTACGAGACTAAGTTATAATAGTGTTACACATACTGGAAATATCTTAAGTAAATTATTGTAAATTTGTAATGTTTTGACTAAATAAATTATTATTATTATTGTATCTCCTTTTAATTCACGGGATCTTCCATAGGGAAGATGCCCGGTCCTTTGGGAGGCTTACATGGGGATATGGATCCAACACGCAGAGGCCTTTGGAGAAATTTAATCTAAATATTGGGATGGGACACCTACCGATGACATTCCACGTCTGCACTTAACATACGTGGAATGCCAGCAGTAAGTGTAAAACTATTGTATGATGATGGTATCTAATATATGAAATATGGGAGTGGGTGTTTATTGGACTGGTTCATCTTAAATCTATGAATTTATATATATATTATAATTTATATATATATAACCTCTTACATTCTACGTGCCCACCCGGCACTCCGTTCTCCTCGACTCGCCTAACTGGGCAAGGCGTGATGGGTGGCGGCCCCCATCGCCGCTATTGGTGTAAAGATGCGAAAGGGAATGCTCCGATGGTTCGGACATGTGGAAAGAATGCCGAACGAACGCCTGGTTAAGAAGATATACAATGCGAAAGTGGAAGGATGTAGGTATCGAGGGAGACCGAGACTAACCTACCTAGACCAGATCGGTCATGTACTGAAGGAAGGTGAAGTCAAGAGTCTCCAAAACCGGCGAGCGTGTATGAAGAGAATTATGAATGTTGAGGAAGCGAGTGAAGTATGCAGAGATAGAGTTCTCTGGCACTCTGTTCTCTCTGCCTACCCTGCAAGGGATATGGCGTGATGATATGTATGTATGTGTATGTATGTATATATATATATTTTCCCCGTAATTATGCCCTTGAAAATGACACTTCCACCCCCGAGCATATAGCTCTGGCGACCCCTCTCTGATCAGCTGCTTAAGGCAAGCCAGAGCTGAGAGTCCTTCGGGCACTCTTCGGTTTCCACTCTAGCCAGCCAATGAAGGCCAGCTGGAGACGAGTCCCTGATCGACTCTCTGGAGTATTCAGGACCGCAGTGTCGCCACTCACATTCAGCTCGCCACAAGCTGCCCTGCGGTTTATTGGCTTTCCTGTAAATCTTGTGATACATTTTTTTTATACCAAAAGAACTTAAGGAGCCAAATAATGTTCCTCCGAGTTTTGCGTTAGCCTCATGGTGAAGTAACGACTGGCCCGGAGGTATTTATATTATTATATATATGTATATTATATATATGTATATTATATATATGTATATTATATATATGTATATTATTATTATCGTTTATTTCTTTATTTCATATTTATACATTTTTAAATAGATTAGAGGGATAAACAAACACGCACACATACATATACAGTAAAAAACAAAACCAAAAAAAAAAACTACAAACACACAATCTATTTAAAAGAGTAAAAATAGTATAGCACCGGCAGCGGGTGTAAGAACCAAACTACCGGTGGTTAGGGATCCAGAGAGAGAAACCTCCTCACAATTCGTGCCGTGTCGAGGAGAACTGCCTTCTGCATTTGACTCTTGACCCAACCACCTAACGCGAGCCTCGAGAGATGTTGGTCGAGGCTCTTAGCCATTAAGCCATTGACCGAAACAACTATCGGTACAATGATCGCCGAGTCCACATCCCACATATCGACAATCTCGTGAGCCAAGTCCAGATATTTAACTTGTTTATCTTTCTCAGCCTTCACGAGATTCTCGTCATGTGGAACGGTAACGTCGACTATCATTGCACGACGCTCTAGACGATCTATCACCACGATATCAGGCTTGTTGGCTACAACAGTCCTATCAGTGATGATAGATCGATCCCAGTACAAGGTGACATGACTATTTTCGAGAACTGCTTCTGGTACATACCTATAGTACGGCATTTCTACGTTGACAAGTTTGTACCGCAAAGCAAGTTGCTGGTGGATTATCCTGGCTACTTGATTATGTCTGTGCAAGTACTCGCCGTTAGAAAGACTAGAACAGCCGGAAACGATATGCCTGAGGGACTCACCTGGTCGGTGGCATGCACGACAGATGTCGGCTGTGCCATCCCTCAAGATATATTTCCGGTAGTTCTTGGTCATTATAACTTCGTCCGCAATTGCACAGACAAAACCCTCAGTCTCTCCGAAAAGATTGCCGAAACGTAGCCAGGCTACCGAGGCTAAACTGTCTACTTCGGGACCATTTAGGGCCCTGTAGAATCTGCCATGCAGCTCTCTTATTATTATTATGATTATTATTATTATATCCCCTTTTTTCACGGGATCTTCGGATTCGGGAAGATGCCCGGTCCTTTGGGAGGCTTACATGGGGATATGGATCCAACACGCAGAGGCCTTTGGAGAAATTTAATCTAAATATTGTGATGGGACATCTACCGATGACATTCCACGTCTGCACATAACATACGTGGACTGCCAGCGGTAAGTGTAAAACTATTGTGTGATTCTGGTGGCTAATATCTGATTATGGACGTGGGTGCTTAGTGGACTGGTTCATCTTAAATCTATGAAATTCTAACTGTCGTCTGCCTTCAAACCCATATATAGAGATGAACGGTGGCAGACGGTGACTCGCCAACTCACTGAATGGGCCCCCTAAACAGTCGCCACAGGCGCACAAGCCATACGGGCAACAGGGGGCAACATTGGTGCAAGTGGCTAGGGGTGTCGAGCGGTGCGGCGCCGGTTTCACCATTGAGTCTCCGAGAAACAGACCCATGGTTTCCCCGTAGTTATGCCCTTGAAAATGACACTTCCACCCCCGAGCATATAGCTCTGGCGACCCCTCTCTGACCAGCTGTTTAAGGCACGCCAGAGCCGAGAGTCCTTCGGGCACTCTTCGGTTTCCACTCTAGCCAGCCAATGAAGGCCAGCTGGAGACGAGTCCCTGATCGACTCTCTGGAGTATTCAGGACCGCAGTGTCGCCACTCACATTCAGCTCGCCACAAGCTGCCCTGCGGTTTATTGGCTTGCCTGTAAATCTTGTAATACATTTTTTTTTATATCAAAAGAACTTAGGGAGCCGTATAATATTCCTCCGAGTTTTGCGTTAGCCTCATGGTGAGGTAACGACTGGCCCGGAGGTTATTATTATTATTATTATTATTATTCTTTCAAGCCCTCCGAAGTGGACACGCTCTCGCCAGTGCCTCCACTTTCTGAACAGACCACTAAATCTCGCAGTAACGAAATAGTGGTCCGTATCGACTGTGGGACCTCTGTAGGCTCTTGCGTCCAATATTTTGCTTCGGAGGCAACTGTCTACCAAAATTAAATCTATTATGCTTTTCTGTTCATTCCTTCTCCATGTATACATATGGATGTCCTTATGTTGGAAAAATGTGTTTGACACAATAAGGTTTCTCTCCATGCATACATCCGCTATGAGCCTACCTGCGTCGTTCACTCTCCTATCACCAAATGGACCAAGTACGTCCTCATAGTCGGGACGCTTGGTCCCCACCCATCCGTTCAAATCTCCGCATACAATCACGCGTTCACTGGTTTCTGCCATATCCAGAACTTCCCTAACATTGTCCCAAAACTTCTCTAGGTCTGATGCCACCGAGGATCCTACGGGAACATATGCTACAACCATGAATACCTTGTTGACACCTAGTTTTATACGGACCCAGAGAAGTCTGGGATCATACATTCCGTAATCCTTCACACCTGAGGCCAAGCGAGAGGACAACAGCACTCCTACCCCCATGCTGGCTCGATCGCTCTGTGGTACACCAGACCACAGAGCCATCCCGCCACCAGGAAGATCGCAGGCGTCGCTGCCCCTTCGCTTGGTCTCTGTTACACAGAGCACGTCTAGCTGTTTGTCCGCCATGACGGATATCAGCTCGTGCAACTTACCTTCCACACAACCTCTTACATTCCACGTGCCCACCCGGCACTCTGCTCTCCTCGACTCGCCTGACTGGGCAAGGCGTGATGGGTGGCGGCCTCCATCGCCACAGCTGCCGATGTTTGTACTGACGGGGGCGCGGCGGGTCGGTACGCGTCGCCTCCGGGGGACGCCCTAACCCGCATTGCGGTACGCATATCGAGCCGGATTAGCAGTCTAATTAGACTGGCATGGGACGCGAACGAGCACGCTCCGGACTATGCCCCCTAATGCTAATTATTTATACATGCGTTATTTAGCTCTATAGTAGCGGCTTCGAATACTACTGTATTATATATAAGTGGCACTTCTAGTACTAGTTGGGTGTCTCCAGGTTTGTAATGATACTAAATCATTAAGACTTATTATAATTTTAATATTACCGAACTGACTTGATTATTAGACATGACATGTTAATATTGGATGTCTATGTTATATATGACAGATGACAGCGATTTTGGAGGGACGCTTAAGGGTGCGTTTACTTAGTTCTAATTATAACAAGCATATATCATAACAACTACCAACCCTAAATTTTCTCGTGGATGTCGTAAGAGACGACTAAGAGCCTTGTAATGATCTGGGCCAACTCCATCTGATGCCGTTTGGTCAACAATTACATTCCCAAAGCGAGTTGACGTCTGGAAGGCGTCCGGTCATAAAAGTATTGCCAATAACTTTTACAATACGTACTATGAATGAAGAGTACATATTTTATCAACCCCAAGTGTTAGCGACGCACATATGTTTATCTGTTAATAGTATTTAATTTATTAAATGTCCGCGGCTGAAATGTTGGCGTCACTCGATAGATGTCGCTATACCCATTTTCTGTATCGCACCCTTCTATTTTAATTGTATACTGAATCATATTTTTATTGTATTTAGTCTGTAGTCCGCATCGTGATTCGTGCCTTCAGCGCGACTCCACGTAATTTTAATACATGTTTGTAAAACGTAACTTGTGTTAATATAATAAAGGATTTACCTATAATTGCGTGTCACATTGCTCATGAAACCCCCATCAGTAACAAAGTGGTCATTCGAGCCAGATCGCATGTTCAACACACCTCCGCACAATATGGTTCAAACGCGGGGTATGCAGCGTAAGGAACAACAAAATGGCCGCTACGAAGTATTGAGCGAACTGTATGGTCCAGACACACTGCGAGATCCACCTCCATGTAGGAGTAGAAACACGCGCTGGAAGGCACAACAAAACGTGATGTGTTAATACGCGCGACATTGCTGGGTGGTAGCATAAAAACGGAACCTGCGTTGCAACCGCTATTACCGCGCGACATAGAAAAATCAAGAAGCGTAAAATCTTGCAAGCTATTGCCTTCTTCGATACGTGCAAGAAAAGCGCAAATGATTTTAGAAGCTGAAATGCTAAAGGCGAAGATCCAGATGGATTTGATCGATAAGAAGTTAGCCGCGGACTTAGCTAACTTACAAAATGAAGCCGAAGAAAAATACAGTCCACTATATGTAGAAGATTTGAACAAGAATGTTGAAAGGTGGGTAGACAGTAACCACCACGAAATCGAAGTCAGTGTACCAGATAAAAGCCATCCACCAAGGACTTCATCGATACTCGGTGAGAGAACGGCGAGAGAAATTCCTGACAAGATTAAACCAGAGCCACTAATGCACGTGGTAACTATAGTCACTGTGCCGCCGCCGCCGCGGTCACCATCCTTGCCGTCGCCGGCGCGGCTCAGGCCGCCGCAGCTCGAGCCGCCGACGTCGTCGCCGCGGCTTATGCAGCCGTTGTTGCCACCGCGGCTCCCGCCGCTGCCGTCGCCGCCGCTGCGCTCGCCACTGCTGCCGCTGCCATAAACGGGTGGTACCCCATCACTATCTAGTGTGCTATTTATGCTAACTGCTCAGAATAATGACAATACGCTAAACGCTTTAGCTAATGTGCTACCACAAATCCCCATCGCTGCTGTGAGTAATAAATCAAATTCAAAATTACTCAGTCGATTAAGCATCTCACAGAAAGTCGTTGAAGTTGTACGAGCAATGGGTCGTGAGGAGCACCTACAAGGTATGGATATATTTTCTATTATTCTCTCAAAGTTCTCCACTGCACTATTTTGCAAATGGCCAGATTGCATTTATTCATTGATAGTCGAACAAGATGTTAAAATAAAGAAATACATACAAGTTACTATACTACTAGTTCGATTTACTTCACGAATATATACAAAGATATTGTATCGTATAAAGAGAAGAGCTATAATGGTAGTATACAATGAACACAGGCAGTATTATTACAAACCGAAGATAAAATTCCTATGTGCACAACTCGTCAATCAGCTGTTCATATGTTAATCGAATGTAAACAATTTAAACGCGCATTGCTCAAAGTTAGATGGCAACACGTCACATTAAATAAGATTGACTACAAATGCTTAGTGGCACGTCACGATCACGCGGCATGCTCTGTACCCGTCTGCGATGAGGACAGCTGCGACCCCTACCATCGCCGGCTGCATTATCCTGTGCGTTCGAGCGCTTGTACAGAGCGCCAGGACCTCTGCCGTGGTTGGGCCGCAGCTCCCGTCACCCGCGAACAACACGGAAATAGTGATAAGTGATAACAAAGTGCTACTGAAAGTTGTGCCGATACGTATACGCGGTATGATCAATAGCTACTAGTGCATTGTGCGACAACATAAGTGCCGTTAGTTTGTTAAGCGTTGAGCCATCTACGAGGGTATGCGTGTTCCGTGAACGCACCGAGACTGTTTGTGCAAGGGACACGTTTGAACTGGTTTGTGATTATATTATTTTATTTTCTTTCTGTTTTTAACTATTGTGAAAATAGACCTTATATGTATAGAAATAAAGTATATTCTATTAGATTGTGTAATAATGAATGTACATGAATCTACCTTATAGCAATTGTTTTATCTCTTGCTCAGTATGAAAATTGTAAACATTTAAATAATTTAAAAGATAAGTTATGTATAAACGATTTAAAACCAGATATTCTTAGGTATTGTCGGTATAATTTGTACGTGTTGTTGTCTTTAGAAGTAAGAGTAGGTAAACCATATGAGCCGTGCGCTGCACTCACTCCTCTAGGCTGGTGTCTACCCGGTATTACCCGCGTACCGCCCCCCACGACCGGTCGCGCAGGAGCACTTCAATCGCTACGCACTCGATTGTGCATGTCGGCGACCGAAGATGGTTCAAATACGACCACGAGCTACGAGATCTGCACGATATGGTAAGATGTACATTTACTTTGGATTCCGTTGGGATATCCGGCAAGCCTCGCCAGAGCATAAATGACGTCAGAGCGATCTCATAACTAGAATAATCCAGCCACAATGCCATCCGCTGTGAACGCTGTAAATTACTCGCACTATATGGACGACTACATCGATAGTTTACTCGACCAAGCGAGTGCTACCGAAACAGTGAGTAATATTACACACATCCACAGGGACGGTGGTTTCGAAAGTAGGAACTGGACTAGTAACAGCATACAGGTGTTGGACAGCGTGTCAAAACAAAGTCAGGGCACTGCCGCTATGCAGATCAAGGCCGGGCAGTAGTATGGAGAAGGGGCGCTAGGTTTAGTACCCTTGAGAGGATGTGTTAGCCTTTGATCTATCACTTCTAACGTTATAGATAAAAATAGTAAATATTGGATGTTATTTATAATAAATGGATATTATGGATAGATTTTATTGCACTAGGTATTTAAACTTTCTATACCTACATAAGTTCCATATGTTTGCACGTGCGAGCGAGGCAGACAGCTGCGCCGTCGCTGAGACGGAAGCGGCGCGCGCGGTGCACGAGGAGGGTGATAAATCTCGCGCCAAGGTGGCCATCCCTTTCGCACCCGATGCTCACCCGCATCCCGCACGCGCATCGTCTACGCGGTGTTCGCTACGGCAATCGTAGCGCTTGTAACGAGTATTACGTCACTTTATAATAACCTACAGTTGTGTATCTGTTTGGCGATGCGTCGACAAAGGCAATGCGTGCCGTAGCTTATTATCGTTAGACACAGAATGGTAGTGTTTATTGCGCCTTTATAACTAGAAAGCGTCGCGTTATAGGTTCGAAGCCCGTAACGGTGTCGTGTAGCGTACTTCGAACAGCTGTATTATCTGTACGATTGGCTAAGAGTATTCTGAGGGAGCACAATAAGAAGGAGAACGTAGATTTTTCTGGTACGACTCCACGGTAGTACTACAATGGATAAGGAATAAAGCGCTTACGTATAAAACCTTTGAAGTCAATCGTCTAGGTGAAATAGATAAAATTACGCGTGCGCACGAATGGAGATGCGTGCCTACAAAGACGAACGTAGCTGACTTGGCTACACGAGAAGAGTTTTGATCGTTCACTCTTTCACGGTGACTGGATCATCGGACCTTGAGTTTGGTACAATCATGAATCATCATGGTCGATGGACATCTGTCATCAACAGGAGATAATCAAGACACCTACTGAACATATATTAAGTGCACGGGATTTATCTCTTAACTTAGGTAGATTTTACTACAAGGCTGCTGCAGGCCATTGTCAATGTTGTAAAATTTAAGAAAAATTAAAAGATGTAAGAAACTTAGCTGTGACGTAGATTGCGGTACAATGGAGAAGGCAGAGCATATATTGCTCAGACGAAGCCAGCACGACGCCTTTCCTGAAGACGTGAATGTATTGAAACATGGAAAAGGCAGCACGCGGCAGTAATTTGTCAACTTACCAGGACAAATTAGGTATTCTCTGTGCAGGTAGCCGTGCTGATGCTGCATTACAGATATCACAGGAAATGGTAAGGTCAATTATTCTGTATGGTTGGCACCCGGTATCCCGGCTTATTCTCCATCATTACCATGTCAACATGGCAATCAAAAGAACGTCGTAAACGAGTTGAAATAAAAATATTGGATGGTAAGACAGGCATGCAGTGAAGCATGTTACATCTAAGTGCACGTTTTATTGCATTACGAAGTCACAATCTGTTGTGTGAAGAATAGGTGACTTACCTGGGCACGTGTGGCCCATCATCAACGACTCTTCACAAACTGCGGCCTCGATCTATTTGATCTTGTAGAGGCAACTGTGGGCATGCGTATAGAGAGGCTATATGGTGTCCTGTTTACATGCCATACAGTTGGAATATGTACATATTGAACTGTTGTGGTGTCTCACCGTAGACTCCCTTATGATGGCTATGAAGTGGATGGCAGCCAGACGTGGTTGACCTTGCCGTCTATATTCCAATAACGGTACAACATGAGGTGTGTGTGTATCAGCACAGGGAGCCGCAGCAGTCCGTTCGAGAATCGAACACCAATTGCAATTTAACTTCATTTCACCAGGAAGCCCAAATTGGGGTGGGGCATAGTGACGGCTTACCCGCAGTGTTATAATGTCACCACGCGTTATACAAAAGAGCGCACTCAAGAGATGAAGTTCTATAAAATTCAAATTAGGTTCAGGTTGGTTGAAGTAAAGGCCAGGACTGGAACTTGGAGATGATCAGCGGCACGCCTCGCTCCCATATGTCGTAAGTAGTTGAGTGCTGATACAGCACTGGGGTGGGGAGTGTTAGCGACGCACATATGTTTATCTGTTAATAGTATTTAATTTATTAAATGTCCGCGGCTGAAATGTTGGCGTCACTCGATAGATGTCGCTATACCCATTTTCTGTATCGCACCCTTCTATTTTAATTGTATACTGAATCATATTTTTATTGTATTTAGTCTGTAGTCCGCATCGTGCCTTCAGCGCGACTCCACGTAATTTTAATACATGTTTGTAAAACGTAACTTGTGTTAATATAATAAAGGATTTACCTATAATTGCGTGTCACATTGCTCAAGAAACCCCCATCAGTAACACCCAAGTAATTAGAAAAAGAGTAGGAAAATGATGATGCGTTGTTTAATAGTTTTTATATATTATATTACGAGATATTATATTTTGAGAGACTCTTTTTTTAATACCTAGGTAATGTCATAGTTGTAAATTAGTTATCTTAATAGGGTCTCATTTTAAATTATGTCCACGAATTCATCCACTGCGTCTTTGCATTTTACTCGTTATAACTAAAATGATGAAATTTTCCGTGTGGCGGTGGTGTAAGAATACAATTCACCACCCCCTATCTTACCCGTGGGTGATCATACGAGGCGACTAAGGGATATAAAACGCATTAATATCTATGTAAGAGAAGGAGAACTCGGAATAAAACCTATACCAACACGTCTGACTAGCGTGGTGTAGTAGATCAATTACGATTATTATGGAGCAGCTCATATATGTGCCACTGTTTGGCTCGAGCCTCCGAGCCAAACAGTGGGACATATATGAACCGAGACGATGATATAATGAACTAAAATGATCCTATATATTACTGTAGAGTATATATTTTGTCATACCAAATTTCAAGAAATCTGTCCCATTAATTTTTTACTGATTCGCAAGTCAATCTATTCTATAAAGTATGTGGTGAGCTTCAATTCTGAAGACGTAGTATTAGACCTTATAGTTAGGACTTTTTTAATAGGTTCTGTCTATCATGATCTGGAGACAGCCCCTTCCAACCAACGGGGAGGATGCTGCTGTACGGCCTCATAACCTCTTATATAATATTTAACTTAAGTGGCTCCACATATTTATAGCTAAGGTACCTTCAGATGACATGCCATAGAAATCATTTTGCATTAAATTATAAATCAAAAAAAAAAACTCCACTAGATAAAAACATAACGGTAACTTTTAAAATAATAATTTCAAAGACCACTGAATAAACTCTTAAAAACAGTGCACATAATTTCAAAAACATTAGTGCTTCCATAAAAACTTTAGTTTTTAAAGAAATTGTCCGACAAAGTTGACAGTTTAATGTCTTTATGAAATGTTCAGTTGAAACGACTTACTCGGTGAAAGTTATTAAATTGTTCAGAAGGGATTAACACGATGAACTATCCAACTCTAAATTGTTTAAATAAGTTGGTCTTTTCATAACAACAGACAAGCATAGTTTTTTCTGTAATACTTATCTATATTAATACCTGATTCGTCTACGAATTTTAATAATTGTAGGATCACGCTGTTGACAGTTTTCTGTCTACAGCCGCGGGCTGGTCCGTCCAGGGTAGAACCACACTCTCGCTGAAGATCGACGTCTGAGTAATGGCAAAGTGTTATTGCGGTTTGTTCGGTGAGCGAGAGAGCCGGAAGCCAAACTGGGTGGGTTTGGGGATTTTATTGGTAGGCAACGGCTTAAGTTGTGCCCTTAGCATTGCAAAGGCGGTAATGAGACTTATCATTGCGGTAGTGAGACTTACCATCAGGTGTGCTGTTTGCTCATTTATCACCGTAAGCTATAAAAAATAAATTAAAACAAAAATTTCACAATGAAAATCATTAAAGTTGTATACAACCTTTACATTTTTTTTTCTGAACCTTGATAAACATATTGTGGGTAAATATATGCTGTGGAGAAAGTAGCCAATTAAGGACGTCAAAGTGGGGTGCATTAAAATTAGATTTAAAAAACTAAAAGTGAACTAAGTGAGACAAGGTATTGTCAGCGTAATTTGTGACTCTTAAATACTACCTACGTTATATCTGAACATGTAGTGGAGACGAAAATTTCATCATCATCATCATCTTAGCTTATATACGTCCTACTATTGAGCTCGAGCTTTTTCCGTAATAAGAGGAAAATTTACCTACTATATCACGCTGGTCAGACGTGTTGGTATAGCGTTTTGTTTCATATTTGCCTTCTCTTGCATAGATGTCATATGCGTTTTATATCCCTTAGTCATCTCTTCATCACGACGATCACCCACGGGTAAGATAAGGGGTGGTGAATTGTATTCATACTCCGTCAGCACACAGAATGAAATGAGAAGAAAGAAGAGATAAATGTATTTACTTTTATTTCTATAACATTCCAAGTGTAAAACATTTAAAATGTGATAAGTGAATCGTATTTTATAAGTACAATGAAATTTCTTAGCTTGTAATATACGAAATATTGTAAAAATTATACGCACCAAGTATTCTTAAATACGACTGAGTTGTCAACGAATTTAGGAGGCAAATATATAACAAGATGTATTGCTTATTCCTGTTTCATTTGGCGAGGCATTTCCAAAGTGAGATACCAACATATAAGTACCTATATAATGTATACTCTTTTTTGGTACAATTAATAACGGAACGAATTAATAAATACTAATATTTAATTTTGTAAGATATTGCAATGAACTATATTATTTACAAATTTACGAGTGTACTTCTTATTTGCTGTGTGAGAGGTCAATAAATACTATCAACCTTTATTCGCTAGTGAGTTTCGCAAAAGTATTCTATTAGCGGTAGGACCATGCTGCCGACAGTTCTCTGTCTACAGCTGCAGGCCGGTCCGCACAAGGTAGTACCACACTCAGCAGAAGATCGACGTCGAGTAAATGGCAATGTGCTGTTGCGCTTCGTTCATTGAGCGAAAGAGCCGGCAATCCAACTGGGTGGGTTTGGGAATTGTAATAGTAGGCAGCGGCCTAGCTATAGCCTTGGTTATAGCAAACATCAGGTGTGGTGCTTGCTCGTTTGCTACCATAAGCAATAAAAAAAAAGTAGATTAAAAAATTTCCATCGATCTAACTGCATCTATTTCTGTTTGGTGAACAATTACATTCCAAAGATAGTTGACATCAGGCAGGCGACGGTTATAAAAGTATCGTTAAAACTTTCGCAATATATGCGATGAAAGAAAAGTCGAAGATAGTTCCGTCGACACTAAGCAATTGGGATAAGAGAGAGATAATGATATTTACCTCTAATGTTATAAAGATCTGATTATATAGATAGCGTGTAGTCTAAATAATCAAACTTACCTAATTTAATCAGTCGTCATATCATTACACGAAAAAAGTATGACTATTACAAAATTTTAATATATCTTTTTCTGTCTATCCATATAATATAGGTTTAATATATGACAATGATTCTTATTGTAGCAAAAACATTCCATTTTAGCTTGATAGTTGAAAGATTATTTTAGCTGAGTATTTAGTACCACTAAATTAATGAAATAGACATATTTTAAATACATACAAATTGTTTTCATCTAAAAAATTGAAAAACTTCCAAAAAAAAGAAAATATTACATATCAATTTATCCGTGTGGTGACGGAGTAAGAATATAATTCGCCACCCCTTGTCTTACCCATGGGTAATCGTAAGAGACGACTAAGGGATATAAAACGCATATAACATCTATGCAAGAGAAAGAAAACTCGAAACAAAACCCTATACCAACACGTTTGACCAGCGCGGCATAGTAGGTTAATTTCCCTCCCGTTACGGAGGAGGCCCGAGCCCAACAGTGGGACATATATGGGCTGTGATGATGATGATGATGAGGATTATATTAAAAAAAACGATGATCTTTGCGATGTATTAGCACTGGTAATCGAAGTATTGACTTTCCTTACTAAGTGCCAAATATTTCCAGTTATATTATATATATTCACACCAGATAAATGCCACGAAATTCTACAAATGTTTGTTCTGAGTGGTTTTATGTGTCTGTTAATGAAATATTTGTAAAGGCAAAGTTTGTAAAAAAAAATCAGTGAGGTGACGGGATAAGAATACAGTTTACCACCCCCTATCTTACTCGTGGCTGATCGTAAGAGACTCTTTTTTTTTTGGGGTGGGCTATGATCCGGACACACGACCCTCGTTCAGTCCGGGGCAACAAAAAGGCAGCCTGTGGCCCCATAATCTAACGTATTCTTTTACCATCGCCAACCACTGTTACTGCTTCCTTGCCATCCGTGGCCAGCCCCGCGGCCAGAAACAACCATGCCCCGTGAATACCTGTACCAGTCGGAAGAAAAGCCTGACCCTGTGCTAGGGACCCAACCACTGCGTCAGCAGCGCCCGGAAGGCCTCGACAATCCGAACATCGAACCGAGGCCTCTCTAACCGGATTACCCAACGGGCAATGATGTCACAAAGTGCGTTGCCCTGCCAAGCGGCCATCTTACTGGGCGAGACGTTACCGCCCTCTGCCCGCGTCGCCGACATCTTCTGATACAGTCCGTTGAGCATCTCCGCCTTCAAGTCCCACGGCGGAGTTGCTGCCAACAGGCACGCTGCCTCCGTCATCACCATGTGGTATCCGCGTATAGCCCTGACCGCCATGGCCCTCTCTGATTGCTACAGGTAAAGTCAGACAGTCAGGGACCCCGTTCACACGAGTATCATAAGAGACTCGTATAGCCCTGACCGCCATGGCCCTCTCTGATCGCTACAGGTAAAGTCAGACGGTCAGGGACCCCGTCCACACGAGTATCGTAAGAGACTCGTATAGCCCTGACCGCCATGGCCCTCTGTGATCACTACAGGTAAAGTCAGACGGTCAGGGACCCCGTCCACACGAGTATCGTAAGAGACGACAACATATCTAACTAGTATGGTAGGGTAGGTCAATTTCCCTCACACTGTGGAGGAGGCTCATACCCAACAGTGGGATATATATGAGCTGAGATGATGATGTAAAAAATAACGAATGAAGAATAATTAATAAATTACAAAGAGATCGTTTAAAGAGTCCTTTAAGTCATCGTTACCCTGCTCTTATCCCAATTACTTGGAGTTAAAGAGTCAGTGAGTGGAGTTAAAGAGTCTTTTAACTATAAATTACAAATCAGTGTTCACTTATTTCGGTGCTGCCAGAAAGAAACCAAATTTAAAAACGTAAGTTTTGCTGTTCTAACGTATTATTACTACAAGAAACTTATAGGATTTTAATAAACCTATTACATATTCAATAACATCCATTCACACTTTTGTTAGAAAATCTATTGAAACAGATTTCTTTATTTTTACGAGTATAATCTAAATGGAAAGAATATAACCGCGGTGAGCACTTACCCTTACTATTGGATTACATTATAATACAAATATACCCTCCTCATTAAGCTTACTGGAGCTCTCGATGGGCTCTTTGCTCTTTAAGACTTAGAAAAGGGACAAAAGGGGTCTTTATAAATATTGCTAATATAATAAATTAATCCGATTTTGGTCGATACTGTATTCAAACATGGATGAATCAAACTTTGTATTATGCCTAGCTGTCTTTGTTTGATATAAGCATGTCATTATCAAATCAAATCATAGTTTGGTGATCGATTTGATGGATCTTCAAGTGCTATGCCTAATAAACTTCTCTAATATGATAGCGCGATCATGGTGCCACCGAAGACCAAGACCGGGTGCCGGTGGTCCGCTCGCTCGGCGAAGAGAGGTGCATTGCGGGGCCGGTCTATGGAGTCGCGCGCCATCTCTTCTATCGCACCGGATGGATTTCGCGGAGTGTAACCAGACCACAGTCCCTGCAAAAATAAAAAGCGCGATTATGGCATAAAAATCCAGATGTCGTAAAAAACAAAACGTGTAAGGGGTAGGACAGGTAACAATATGGGATGACAAGGAAAACTCGAAATCAATCCTATACCAACTTACCCGGTCAGTTTGGCATAATATCTCAATTTCACTTCTATAACGCAGGATACTCCTACATAATGTATAGGCTTAGAAAAATCTTTAAAATACTGAATGAAGTTAATTTGAAATATGTAATTTTAATACATATTAGTTTAAGTCGTCAAATATTTTTCTCTATTTCTAAGTCATAAAATTCTAATAAACTTAAAAGGTATAGAATCTAATACTGGATGTAGCACTATCTTTTATTTATTTTATATTAGCTTTCATCATAAATCATGATTAGAACTAGCCCGTAGCGTAGTGTTGATTGAACGTATCGACGAAATAATAAATTACGTCCTTCTTACCTCGGCAAAGAAGCTAAAGCCTTCGATATAAGTTTTATTACATGGAGTAATTTAGTTTTAATAAAACTCGATATAAGAGAAAGAAAACTAAATAAAACCCTATGCCTATACATATGACCAGCGCGGTATAGTATGTCAATTTCTCTAATATTTTGGAGGAGATGCGAACCCAGTGGGACGTATATGAGCTGAAATGATGATGATAACATTTTATAAAGAGAAAATCATTATATTTGATGGAATTTTGCAATATTATTATATCTGTATATTATTATATATATTATGAATATTATTATATATACATCATTCTTCTGCTCTTATCCCAATTACTTGGGGTCGACACAATAGGTACTCTGCTTCCATCATACATATTGTAAAAAGTCATTGGCTATAGTTTTATGGCCGGCCGCCTGCCTGACGTCAACCCTCCTTAGGAATGTAATTGTTGACCAAACGACATCAGGTGGAGTTGGCTCAGGTCGATATAAAGCTCTTAGTCGTCTTTTATGACATCCACGAGCAGAGCAAGAGTTGGTAGTATTCTTAATAGCTACCACACGGCAAAAATATATATATGTAAATGTATAATATAAAAATGTTATATACTTAGGAAAAAAATAACCAGTTGCGAGTCACATACAATAGTCGCGTGTGAGAATCGAATGCAATAAAGGTCGATAGTTAAACTCCTACTACATACCTACATGTAGTCAAAATTTAACTATTTAACAAGTTTTTTAACTAAGAAAAGTTGTAAATTATAAGGCATCTTTACTTTGTATTAAGATTGCACTATTTATTTTTTTAGTGGTCTGGAATCATAATTATCTTTGGACGCCGCGTTTTCAGCTTAGTGATTGGTTTTTGGTTAAGCAGTTCTTCTCTGAGCATCATTACTTTGTACATAAATGACTGTGAGGCAGAAACTGAATTCATGCTATTCAACTGACTTTTTTCTTATGGTATGGACTTTAAGTCTGCGGCAATTAAAGGGCAGTTCGTGGCCCCATCACCCGCTGTATTCTCTCCTCATCGCTATTGCCAGTCCTTCAGAGCCGTGGCCAACCCAGCGGTTTAACCTTTCGGTTACACCGGCTGACGAGGCGTTGTTCTCACGCGGTCAGTCTCTCTGGGGGCGACGGACTATTCCACGGTCCAGACACCCCCGGCCTCGGCTAGGGCGACATCAAGTGCAGGTACTCGCGTCTGTGGCGCCCCAATTGCCGGCTTTGGAGCGTATTACCGAAGAGGATCTCCTCTCGAACCCGCCCACCGGCTCCTTCCACGAGGCGACAGTCTCCCAGAAAGTTATCCCAACCCCTGCCCGCGTCGTCGACACCCGCTGGTAGAGACCACCGCGCATCTCCGCCTCCAAATTCCACGGGTAAGTAAGTACCAACCATCAGGCACGCTGCCTATGTCGCCCGTGTGGTATTCGCGTTTGGCCCTGACCACCATGATCCTTTGTGGTCGCCACAGAAGGGCCCAAAATCGGACGGTCAGGGACCCCGCCTACACGAGTATACAGAGCCATCGACCGGACCACCCCCGCATACAGCCGCTGGCGCGTAAGGCTGGAACAATCAATTTATTTAACGTAAATTCAAAATAATCCACTAAATAAGCAACTAGGGATTATCATGTTCCTTTATTATTAACTGGGTTATCTAATATTTCCTCTCAATTAAAATGTACTTATAATTAATATTATAAAATCTCTTAGTAATAAAGTGCTGTTTAAATATTAATTGCCATAATTAATTTTTGTTACTCATGCGGTAATTGAAAGGCTATGAGTATAAATAATAATAAATTATAATTTTCCGTGTGGTGACGGAGTAAGAATACAATTCACCACCCCCTATCTTATCCGTGGGTGATCGTACGAGACGACTAAGGGATATAAAACGCATATAACATCTATGCGAGAGAAGGAAAAAAGCTCGAAAAAAAACCCTACACCAATAGATCTAACCAGGGTGGTAATTACCCTTCCATTATGGAGGAGGCTCGAGCCCAACAGTAGGAAATATATGGGCTGAGATGATGATGATGAGAACAAATGAGTGAAAAGTTTTGTCGTAAATATATGCATCTCGCATAGTATATATTAAGAGTATTTGTTGTATGCATTACACATTAGCCGTTTACTAAAAAAGCATTAATAAAATAAGCATCAAGTGTCACCCTAACTCGCTTTTCTATTTGAGTCGTGAAAACTGTAGAAAAATCACCGACAAGGTTTGGCAACACCACTTTTTGGGGAGACTTCATGTCAGAAATGCCGGTTGCCGACTTGTGATGCAATTTTAGTACTATCATCTTTTGATTGGGATATATCTGACGATAGACGTCTGGATAGACTGATAAATGAAATTATAATATACTTGTAATCCCTTTCACACTATCAGATCTTATGCTTGTCAATTGTATCTAATTTTAACCATTAAAAATATTAACGCCAAATTAATTTAAATATTATATTATAACATATATAAATAAAATAAAAATTGTTTTGTGATTGTGCACTCACTCAAGACTTCACGACAGTAGTGAGAACTTCATCACGACAAGATTTATAATACGAAATAAAACAATATATTTTTTTATATTCAATTACATTATGTATCATTATAATAAATAGAAATAAAAGAAATAAAAAAACCTTATAATCTCAGCAAAATCATCATCATCATCATCATCTCAGCTCATATACGTCCCACTGTTGGGCTCGAGCCTCCTCCATAATATGAGGGAAATTAACCTACTAATAACACGCTGGTCAGACGTGTTGGTATAGGATTTTTTTTCGAGTTTTCCTTCTCTTGTATAGATGTTGTTATGCGTTTTATATCCCTTAGTCGTCTCTTATGATCACCCATGCGTAAGGAGGTGAAATGTATTCTTATTCCATCACCACACGAAAAGCCCCAACCACACCGTTACCCACGAAAAGTCCCAGCAAAATAATGACAATAAATGAAGAAAAATAATTTGGAAAATCCAAAAGTGCACGCCTCATATCATTTACTATTAGTCAATGCCAGAAATAAAAATAAAATTAAAGAAAAAAGCTTTTTTAAAAACAAAGTTTTATTATTTGCTAATAAAATAAAATAAAAAGTTAAAAATAAATGAACTCTAATAAGACATATAACACTTTATAAGTTCATTGTAACCTTTAACGACAATTAAGCTTCTTCGTCTACTATAAAATAATTACATATCGTACATAATTATATATATTTTAACACTAAAACTTTACACCATAATTATTAAATCTTCCCGTTTCTATCACAGTCCCAATTTTATAAATTAAACACGTGTTACATTATGGTATGATTAAGAACATTTAGCACCTTCTTTTTCCTATGGCCAGCTTCCAGGTCCAACATCAGACCCTGGTTACCATATAGTATCAAAGTACTCGTCAAGACGAATCAAACGAGTCCAAACTCGATGGAGTTGCGTCGTTTAATTACGGAGTTCCTATAGCCCGCTTCCAGGTCGATCGTCAGACCCTAGTTACCATATAGTATCAAAGTAACCAACAGGACAAATCAAACGAGCCTAAACTCGATAAGGTTGCGTCGTTTAATTACGGAGTTCCTATGGCTAGCTTCCAGGTCCATGATCAGACCCAGCCGGCACGGAACCGCGGCAATCGTCACTGGAGGTGACGATTGCCGCGGCGGCACTTCCCATCCTTATCCCTCTTGGATAGGTGCGAGGAATTTGTCGCGGCGGATTGGGGAGGGGTCACACTGTACAGCGTTTACCTCTCCCCTAACAGGAGAATGGACGATTTTGGGGCCTCCCTCACCACCTTGGAGGCTTCGATACGGCGACTGGCACCGGGCCTCGTCCTGGTCCTGGGGGACTTCAACGCCAAATCCACGGCGTGGGGGTCCGCGATGACGGACGATCGCGGGCGGGCGATCGTGGAGTGGACGGCGTCACTGGGCCTCTGTATCCTAAACAGAGGCTCAGTGAACACGTGTGTGCGACAGCAGGGTGGGTCGATAGTGGACTTGTCGTTCGTTAGCCCCGCTGTCGCACCACGAGTGAGGAACTGGCGTGTCCTGGGGGAGGCGGAGACCCTGTCGGATCACCGATACATCCGGATGGAGGTCTCCCCTCTCCGGGTCCCCAGCAGGGGTCACAGCGCGGACCGGGCTCCCGCATTTCCGCGGTGGGCTGTGGGGTGGCTGGATAGGGACCTACTGGCGGAGGCGGCCATCGTGAACACGTGGCTGTCCTCACCACCCCCAGCGGACGGAGTGGACGTTGAGGCTGTCCGCATCCGCAGTGCGCTAACGCAGGATTGCGATGCGGCCATGCCCAGGGTGCGGTGGCTACCTCCGAGGAAGGGGGTCTACTGGTGGCCCCAAGACTGGCGGACCTTCGTGCGGCGTGCATTAGTGCCCGAAGGTCCTACACCCGCAGTCGGCGGCGTCGCCGCGATGTTGAGCGGGAGGGCCAGCTGTACGAGGCGTACCGCAGTGCGCGTACCGCCTTTCGGCTGGCCATCCGGTCCGCCAAGGACGCAAGTTGGCAGGAGATGCTGGACGGTCTCGACCGTGACCCCTGGGGTCACCCGTATCGCGCGTAGCTGAATAAGCTTCGCGCGCAGGCCCCCCCCCTCACCGAGACCCTCCAGCCCGACCTCCTTCGTAGAGTGGTCGAGGAGCTGTTCCCGCGGCAGCCGGAGCACACGCCCCCGGTCATGGCTTCGCCAGATCACGACCGGGAGGCCGTCGAGAGTGTTCCGCCCGTGACGGAGTCGGAAGTGGGGGCAGCCGTGGCGAAGATTCGTTCCGCCACCACGGCCCCCGGCCCGGACGGAGCCCCAGTCCGGGTGTTGACGTTGCTCCTCGAGCATCTCGAACCTCGCCTCAGGCGACTGTTCAACGCCTGTCTGACGTCTGGACAGTTCCCTGAGTGCTGGAAGGAAGGGAGGTTGGTTCTCCTGCCAAAGCCGGGACGGCCCCCGGATTCGCCGTCGGCCTACAGGCCCATTGTGCTTCTGGACGATGTGGGAAAGCTGCTGGAGCGTGTCCTCGCTGCCCGCATCGTCCAGCACCTGGATGAGGTGGGGCCCGATCTGTCAGACGCTCAATTTGGGTTTCGGAGGGGGCGTTCGACCATCGGGGCCCTGCTACGCCTGAGGCAGACGGCCGCGGAGGCTGTCGGCAAAGGAGTGTTGTTGGCGGTGTCGTTGGACATCGCCAACGCCTTCAATAGTCTGCCATTCAGCTGCATCAGGGAGACGCTCCAGTTCCATGGAGTGCCCCTGTACCTCAGGCGGCTGGTGGCAGACTATTTGGAGGGGCGCAGTGTTCTCTACGTGAGCCCCGCAGGGGACATTGTGCGGACGCCCATGTCGTGCGGTGTTCCGCAGGGGTCGGTTCTGGGGCGGACTCTGTGGGACATCGGGTACGACTGGGCGTTGAGAGGGAGTCTCCCCCCCGGGCTGAGCATTATTTGCTATGCTGACGACACGCTCGTCACAGCCCGAGGCAGGACACTTGAAGAGGCGGCGAGCCTGGCCACTCTCGGCACCAAGGAGATGGTCAGGCGAATCGAGGCGCTGGGGCTCAGGGTGGCCCTAAACAAGACGGAGGCTCTACTATTGCATGGGCCCCGTGTGAGGCTGCCCATCGGCGCCTCGTTAGTCTCAACTCCATCCACATCAGTATCCAGGCCTATATGAGGTACTTGGGTCTGGTGCTCGACGGGCGATGGTGGTTCCGGGAGCATTTTCGCCAAATTGCTCCCCGGCTAGTCGGCGCGGCGTCCGCCCTTTCTCGGCTCATGCCGAATGTGGGCGGACCCAGTTTCGAGGGCCGACGGCTGTATGCAGGGGTGATCCGCTCAATGGCCATGTACGGCGCACCCGTGTGGGCGAGGGCTCTGAACGCCCAGCTCAGGGCGGTGCTGTGGAGGCCACAGCGAGCCATGGCGGTCAGAGCCATTCGCGGGTACCGCATGGTGTCGACAGAGACGGCTGGCCTATTGGCCGGGACACCCCCGTGGGACCTAGAGGCGGAGATGCTCTCCGACCTCTACCGGCGGGTTACCTCAGTGCACGACGAAGGTGGCTCCCCATCGTTGAGCGAGATAGCCACCTAGCGCGAGGACGCCCGCCGAGACGTCATCGCCCGTTGGGTTACGCGGCTGGAGAGGCCAAGACACGGTGTCATTACCGTCGAGGCCCTCCGGCCCGTACTGATGGAATGGATGGAGCGGCGGCACGGAGTCCTCTCTGGTGCAGGTATTGTCAGGGCACGGGTGTTTCGGTTTGTACCTGCACACGGTCGCGTATAGGGAGTGGACTCCGGCCTGCCACCATTGCAGCAGTGACGAGGACACGGCGAGACACACACTGGAGGTGTGTCCGAGTTAGGACGGGCAGCGCCGCGACCTTGTCGCTGTAATCGGTGCCGACCTGACGCTGCCGGCTGTCGCGAGGGCGATGGTCGACAGCGTCAGGAACTGGGACGCGGTCGCCGCCTTCTGCGAGGCTGTTATCTCGCAGAAGGATACGGCGGAACGAGTCCGGGAGGATTCCCGTGACCCGGGCCACCGTCAGCGGCCGGGGCGGCGCAGACGCGAATACCTGCGCCTGATGCCGCCCTAACGTAGGCTTCGGGTGATCGGACCGGGGAATTGTCCGGTCACCCGACGTGAAGCCACCGCGTGAGGACAGGAGAGGAGCCCGAGAGGGCATACCGCCGAGCGGGCCACCGAAGACAAAATTCAGGTACCGGTGGCCCGCTCGCACGGCGAAGAAGAGGTGCTTGCAGGGTGGGTCAATGGGGTTGCGCGACGCCTCTTCCATCACCCCGGACCGACTTGGCGGGGTGCGACGTCCATGGCCCACCGCAAAAAAAAAAAGGTCCATGGTCAGACCCTGGTTTCTATATAGTATCAAAGTACTCGCCAAGACGAATCAAATAAGCCCAATTTTGATGGAGTTGCGTCGTTTAATCACGGAGTTCCTATGGCCAGTTTCCAGGTCCATCGTCAGACCCTGGTTAGCATATAGTATCAAAGTAATCGTCAAGACAAATCAAATGAGCCCAAACTCGAAAGGGTTGCGTCGTTTAATTACGGAGTTCCTATGGCCAGCTTCCAGGTTCATCATCAGATCAGCTCCATGTCACAATAAAATTGCATTGTCATCCGATTTATATATGCATGCTAAATTTCAGCTCAATCGGAAACCAGGAAGAGGATCAAATTTAACTTGCAAGATTTTATTTTAGACAACGGGACAGGTGAAACTAAATATAAGCTTGTAATGAAAGAAAATAAATACTTTGGAAATTTCGTGCCATTCTCGACGTAGAGCTAAACATAGCTGTATAGGCTGAATGGGCTTTATTTCCTTTGCCTGTCCAAATGGATTAACAAAAAAATGTAAACGAACCCAATTTTCATAAGGTATACATACACTAAAGACCAAGCAGTTTAGTTTTTTATTAATTACAATTAAACGACAAAGAATTACCAAGCCATTTTCGAAAAGAAACAGCGCGTTGCGATTATAAAGCTTTTAATAAAAGAAAAACTTCGATACATTCATTTTTACGGTCGTAATCCTGCCAGATACAAAATATTTTCTCCGACGTCTTCGAATATTTTTTTTAATCAACTATTTTCTTACTTTAAACAAAATAATTGCTTTTTAAAAATATCAAATACGTTTAAACGAATGTTTTTTTCTTGACATATGTATTATAATATTATCCTATAAGTGCAATGTGAGAAAATTACAATCATTTTTATGTTTGAAAAGTGCTTGATTTTCATATGTCGAGAGTAGAGCAAGACCTCAACGCTTCGCTTATGAGGCGTGCAATAGGTAGTTAAATCAATTTACCTATATTTTTAAAATTTAACTATATTTTTCATACTGATTGTTGCTAGCTGTGATTATGGTACAATATAACTAACCTAATCTTTATTTTTTTAATTAATAAGAAATTTGCATTTATGTGTATGAATCCCTCCTCGAGTAAAGGCCTCCTACAAAGAAAGCTATTCGCTCCTATCCTTTGAAGGCAATTTAGGCCTACTTTCCTAATGACCTCATCTTACTATCTTATGTTGAGATACAGAAGAACCCTCCTTCCTCTGTTTCCACTATTAGTATTCCATGAAATGGTTATTTTGGTCCATCTTTCGTGTTACGGTTTCACTACATGACCCGTTCATACAGTTATTGTAGCAAATTTTATTATAACTGATCGTCATTGAAGAAGTGTACTTTAAGAATGCTCCCTTGGTCATCGAGATTTGACTTTATTTGAAGGAGCGTTACATAATTGTGCGTGATGGTTCAGGCTCATTCAAAACCCACAATATAACTCACAGCATGCCTAAAGAAGTTTGTACTTTAATAAATATAACAATTTAAAATAAATACTACTTATATTAATACGTATAATGTATGAAACGAGAATTATATATAAAATCGAATAAAATGTCTGTAATAATAAAACTCATGTCTTTCATTCTCAACATGTCTGATCATTACATTAAATAATTTGTATTCAAGTAATCGTACAACCATAGTTCGGAGAACAAAGCATACAAACTTTTCGTAACTGAGATAAATTTCTATAACGACCTTAAGAATAAAAATAATATGGAACATAATATAACATAGCAAGTATTGTAGTGAATTCTACAGATGTCTGTCTGACTTTGGAGAAAACATGAAGCATAATTGAGATTACTGTCAGCATTATATGTAGATTTAGATGTAAGTTAAATCTGTTTATAGATCATCATCATCATTCTCCTACTCTTATCTCAAATACTTGGGGTCGATACAATATGTACTCTTCTTTCATAGTACATACTGTAAAAGTTATTGGCAATAGTTTTATGACCGGCCACCGGCCAGACGTAAACCCTTTTTTTTTTTTTTTTTGCGGTGGGCTATGGATGTCGCACCCCGCCAAATCGGTCCGGGGTGACGGAAGAGGCGGCACGCAACGCCATTGACCCACCCTGCAAGCACCTCTTCTTCGCCGTGCGAGCGGGCCACCGGTACCCGATCTTTGTCTTCGGTGGCCCGCTCGGCGGTATGCCCTCTCGGGCTCCTCTCCTGTCGACGCCCCGACAGCTTTCGCCGTCGAGGCGTCGTCCTCACGCGGTGGCCTCACGTCGAGTGACCGGACAATTCCCCGGTCCGATCACCCGAAGCCTCGGTTAGGGCGGCATCAGGCGCAGGTACTCGCGCCTGCGCCGCCCCGGCCGCGGGCGGCGGCCCGGGTCACGGGAATCCTCGTAGCGACGAGGACACGGCGCAACATACGCTCGAGGTATGCTCGGGCTGGGACGGGCAACGCCGTGACCTCGTCGTTGTCATCGGTGCTGACCTGATGCTGCCGGCTGTTGCGCGAGCGATGGTCGACAGCATCAGGAACTGGGACGCGGTCGCCGCCTTCTGCGAGGCTGTCATCTCGCAGAAGGGGGCGGCGGAACGGGCCCGGGAGGATTCCCGTGACCCGGGCCGCCGCCCGTGGCCGGGGCGGCGCAGGCGCGAGTACCTGCGCCTGATGCCGCCCTAACCGAGGCTTCGGGTGATCGGACCGGGGAATTGTCCGGTCACCCGACGTGAGGCCGCCTCATGAGGACGACGCCTCGACGGCGAAAGCTGTCGGGGCGTCGACAGGAGAAGAGCCCGAGGGGGCATACGGCCGAGCGGGCCACCGAAGACAAAGATTGGGTACCGGTGGCCCGCTCGCACGGCGAAGAAGAGGTGCTTGCAGGGTGGGTCAAGTGGGTTATAGATCTGACAGCACAGTAGTAATTCCGGATTATTATCGCCCATAAATTGGTCTCTGGAGGGGAGTGTGTGGCACATTCATATATAAACTCTTCAGTAGAACGACCTAACATTTTTTAAATTTCGATTAACAATAAAAAATAAGAGCTGTCAAGATTGATATAAGAGAGGTTGAAAAATGTCATAGATGAGTCATATAAAAAATATATTTTTGTCTAATACATTAGATATCATCTATCTACAGCACTTCCACCCTAATAGCTTCAAAGCAGACCGTCACCTGTTTGCAGATCGTAGGAACGCTTATTTTTTCTTTTCTACTAACCCATAAGCAGATAACAGATAAGTGAAAAAAATATTAATATTTAAAATATACCAAAAATGATTGCAGAGATGGCGTAGTAGTTAAGATACCGACCTTTCGCGCCAGTTTCGTGGGTTCGATTCCTACGTAGGACAACACTTTGTGCAATTCACAAATTGTTGTTCTGAGTTTGAGTGTAATTTGACTGCGTTAATTACGTTTGGAAGTCCCCCGCAATACAAGGATTATTTCTTTAGTAAGGCAGTGTTTAAAAATAATAATAATAAGAAAATACGTCATATTACAATAAAAATCTAAACAAACTACAATATAACTCATACACATTCTAATGGAAACGAAGCGCTACTGAAACTTTTTGCATAAAATATTACGTGGACAAGAATAAGGGACGACATAGTATAAATCTTCGTTAACTTACACCCCACGTTTCTTCTGAAAATGGATATCATTACTCATACTCATATGTTAACTTTTGATAAATTTAAGCCATTTAGACCACTTTAGTAGTGCGCTCCTTATACCATTTATATGGAACGTGTATTCTCAAGAAGGCCGACAATTAGATTAGTTCGTATGACTATAATAACTGAGATAAGAAACCATCCCATATGGTAACCATACAATATCTCATATAGTAATCAAACTATAACTATAACTGACTCTAACTCCCATATCTCGCATCACTCTTACTCTTAAGATATCATCTTAGTATATCATCATTATCATCATTCTCCTACTCTTATCCCAACCACTTGGGGTCGATACAATATGTACTCTTCTTTCATAGTACATATTGCAAAAGTTATTGGTAATAGTTTTATGACCGGCCGACTGCCTGACGTCAACCGTTCTCGGGAACGCAATTATTGACCGAACGGCATCAGATGGAGTTGGCCCAGGTCTTTATATACTCGTCTTTTACGACATCCACGAGCAAAGTAAGGGTTGGAATATTCGTAGCCGCTACCACACAGCATGAATCTGTTTATATATATACTCTTTGATTTAAATAACTTCTAAAAGGCTTATACCAATTTCTATTTTATTTATTTTTATTTAATAAGACTGTT
Source organism: Lymantria monacha (assembly GCA_905163515.2). Taxonomy (NCBI): domain Eukaryota; kingdom Metazoa; phylum Arthropoda; class Insecta; order Lepidoptera; family Erebidae; genus Lymantria; species Lymantria monacha. Next base: position 24,102,148 of record LR991091.1, read on the forward strand.
GCTGCGAAAACAAGCTACGCATCAGGGAGACGAGGGGCGTGGGGCAAAGTTCGACACAGCGACATCGGTAAAACTGGTAAAAACTATGCCAGATACTTTCAAGCTATCATCGTGGTGACCATACGTGCTAACGATAGCGCCGTAGTAGGTACTTAATTATCCTTATCCTTACTAATATTATAAATGCGAAAGTAACTCTGTCTGTCAGTCTGTCGCTTTTTCACGCCAAAACTACTGGACGGATCTAAATGAAATTTAGTACACAGAAAGTCTAGAGCCTGATAAAGAACATAGGCTACTTTTTAATGCAAAAAAGGTTGTAAAGGGGGATGAAAAGTTGTAAGGAAATATCGTCATTTTTAAAGCCCGAACCTTGAAACTTATTTTTAGGCTATTGATTAGATATAAATAAATATAACATTAACATGTTGTAAAAATTTACTTTTAAGGGGGTAAAATAAAAATAGGGGATGAAAATCTTAAGGAAAGTAACTTTTTACGCGGCTTGTTTTACAATAAATCTTTTAATTATATAACAAGTTAGACAACAACCAAGCTCATATTTTATTGCACTGATTAATAATAATATGGGGTGTGACTTTAAAAAAAAATGCAAGTCAATATAAACCTTACCATTATCGTCATCATCGTCTTCTCAGCTCATATAAATCTCAACGCGAATTCTCAAAAAAAAAAAATATATAGAAACGTATTGATCTACTATACCACGTTGTTTAGACGGGTTTAAGTATATCCACGGAAAAGAAAAAGACTGTACTGTTTCTCCGTTAGCACATGGATAATATTATTAACGAACTCATATTACATAATACATTATTTTTCTCTTACAGTTGAGACGTTCTTTAAATAGCATTATACTGCTGTATCTTTAAATATGTATTTTATAGTATGTTATAGTCTTATTTTATAATTTTTAGACTCTTGTGGGATATGAAATAACAACTTTTCTCACTTTCTTTTAGCTGGACTAATAAAACAGTTTTTGGAAAAGCAAATTCATTATAAATTTTTACCAGTCTATTCAAATTACGGAAATTTAGCATTTAATATGCATGATTATTTATAAAAACGGAATTACGAGCGAAAATTTAGCACTATTTGAATAACAGGGTTGTATCATCGTTTAATATAATTCTAACTATTAAGTTTGATTATTAAGTCTGTATAATGTGTAAACAATGTCGGGTAGATGGCACACGTCTCCTTAAAGATGAAAATATAATACGATGCGACAATTGAATATCCTACAATAGTTCATGGTGGTATAATTGGCAGCACGATTGGAACGGATTTCCAATAGGTGTGGGTTCGAATCCCACTTGTGACAATCATTTTTCGCTCGTAATCGGGTTTTTACTAATCTATGTAAGCCAATATATAAAAATATCAAATAATAAATGTATCCTAATGTGAAATGTTTAATGTTTCCATAGAGAATGACGAATTGCATAACACCTTTTTATCCAGTCCTATTAACTTATTCAATGTAAAATACGCTTGACGCGTTAAAGAACAGAAAAAACCTTTGCTAAGGTGAAAAAAACTCTTGACAACTTTAAGGAAAAACGGTTGTATTTATTAAAGAATAAAATGTCTATTTTAGAAAAGATTAATATTAAATGAAGTATGTGTTAGGTAAAGGATGAAGAGAGTACTTTCCTTGACATTTTACTTATGAATTTTTCATCTTTGGCGAAATTGGTAGCTGGATTAATTTCGGAGCTGTAAATAAAATGTTGCTATATTTATATTAAATATGATATGGGGCTATTTATAGTGTTATAAATTTATTCTCGTAGGGATAGGCAGAAGTATAAAAAGTTGACCAGAACCTACGTCACTTTAAATCTCGCGTAATCGCAGACCACTTATCCTGTAAAAGTAGCTGAGCATATTATAGACCCGTTCAACAATGTACTTCTTGTCGCCGGCGAGTGGGTCACTGCAACTCAGTCTTTGTCGTCGGTGACCCACCCGATGGTCTAACCTCGCGGGTATCCTCTTGAGTCGACGCCCGGATAGCTCGAAAAATGTGTCGTCCTCGGGGCGGTGGCCTCACTCCGGGCAACTAGACTAATCACCGATCTGATCACTCGATGCCTCGGCTAAGCATACGGCACAGCCTAAAACACACTTTTTTGTCACATTATTAGGATATTTTTCATTCATTCCGCTTTTGAGTCCTATCTAGTGCTTTACTATAGTAGCCTAGGCCTCCTCCATAGAACATCAGAAGGCACCTACGACGCCTGCATCCAATGACCGTCGGTGGAAGGCCATCCCACACTCTATTGCTATCTTATACACGATCGTCACTCAAGAACCTTTTCTTCCCAGCAGTTGTAGATTTGTGACTCTCCACAAACATATGTGCCGTACCACATCTCTATGAGGTACGGCCATTGCTGCTAAAAATGCTATATCTTCGTGCTACGTATTGACATATTGTTATCGAACAAAGAGATTAAAATCTTTTGAAACTTTTTTATGTCTAAAAGCAACTCTTAAATTAGTTAATTTTTCTTTTTTTATCAAATTCGTTTAAAATTTATTTAAGCACACCTAATCTGATTAAGTTTTTAATATAATCATGTCATGCGAAATTGTCTCTGTGAGTGATTGGCAAAAATAAAGAAATGATATTTTTAAAAGTACGAAAATCGACAACAGTAGATATTAGCATTTATTCTTCTAACGTTAGAAATATAATTTTGTGGTATTATATTCATTAATGATGCTCCTGTTATTAGTTAGATGTAATTATATTTAAATTTAACTTTAATTAATATCATAAAGACACAAGATATCTTTGTTCCAGATTCAAGCAATGCGATACGGATCTTTTAAAATCTTGGAATGCAGAAATATTCACTTTGAAAATTAGAATATCTGGATCTTAAACACACAGACCTTAGCTGGGTAGTTTTTAGTAAATTTTGATTTTTGGTTTATAATATATTTATTGGTATCGGGATTGCGATCGATATCGGATCGGTCAGGTCAAAATTCTTCAAGGCCCGTCGCGCAACTAGAACAAATAAGCTTTCTGACCAGACTCTCAAACTCGTGGAGAGGAGAAAGGAAATGACGGTACAGTCCTCAGCTGATTGGTCCGAACTCAGGCACCGTAATATACAAATCTCCAAATCTATGCGACGCGACATCCACCGATTAAATACACAGTGTATTGAAGAGGCGATAGATAATCCAGGCTGCAGAGTATTTGCACGAGATTTGTCTATCGGGCAGAGCCAAATGACTAAGCTAAAGACCGATAACGGTACTGTCATTTCATCCCAGAGTAAGATCTTGGGAGAGATCGAAAGGTTCTATAGGCAGTTGTACAAATCATCCCTGATTCAATGTTGTCGGCTTAGTTCAAGACCCCAGATCCAAGTTAACTCGGCACTATACCGAAGAAATCGCGGATGTCAGCTTGTAAGAGATATTCCACGTCCCATATTCCGCACTGTCTGAAAACAAAGGTTTATAACCAGTGTGTGTTACCAGCGATGATTTACGGGACTGGAACGTGGTCTCTAAATGCCGGACTCGTAAAAAGGCTCAAAGTCGCTTAGCGTGCTATGGAGAGGGCTATTCTCGGTATTTTTCTAAGTGATAAAATTAAATTTAAAAATATTTGATGAAACAATGAAAATAAGAAAGGACAAACCAAGGCTTGAATAGAAGCTGTCTGAATAAAGCGATTGCAGAATTTCCCAACTGAGCTATTTCTATTCATAAAGACAGTGGTTAAATACCTATCTAGATCGATTTATAGACCTCGAAACCTCCTGCGTTCTATAATAAATGTCATGGAAATCCCTATAGCAATTTTTGCGATTCTATATATATGTATATATATATATATATATATATAGTTTTGTGGTAGGACCACGCTGTGGACAGTTCTCTGTCTACAGCCGCGGGCCGGTCCGTCCGGGGTAGTACCACACTCTCGCAGAAGATCGACGTCTGAGTAATAGCAATGTGCTATTGCGCTTCGTTCGGTGAGCGAGAGAGCCGGAAGCCTAACTGGGGTGGGTTCAGGGTTGTATTGGTAGGCAGCGGCCTAGCTATACCATTGGCAAAGGTCCATGGGCGGCAGTGACACTTACCATCAGGTGTGCTGTCTGCTCGTTTGCCGCCATAAGCAATAAGAAAAAAAAAAATATATATATATATATGTATACAAAAATATAAGATTTGCTTGATTAAAGATATTAGATAGACATATAAAAACGAAAACTCATATTGTAATAGTTGGTGATTTTAAGGTGTCGTTACACTATACTTTGCTATAAAAAGCCAGTGAAAAGTTCGAGCTAAAAGTACACTAAATGAGGGAATCATCAGTCGACGAGATATGAACTAAAGATGAAATCTTTTTTTAGGTTTATGCTTAAATATATATAAGTATATCAGTAAACTCAAATGTACTCGTATATATGAAAATTATAAGTTTATTGGGGTCATTTTCATTTAGATCGTTTTAAGTTTTTTTTTTACTTCTGGCTTTAGGCTAACTTTAGGTTGATAATAAAGAAAAAATGTTAATTATAATATAATGCATAATTAATTAGTAATAGTTATTATTTTTTAATAAGGTATTATAGTACTCGGTGACTTAAAATCATAATATTTAAGTTGCGCGGGACTTAACTAGCCGACTATCTCACACTCCGCTTAATTCACGCATTTACTTACTTCACGGAATCGTTATAATCTATGAAATTATTTTTTTTAAACATACAAATACGTAGAAAAAGTGTAATGTCATTTAATTAATTAAAGGATCACCAGAAAACATTATAATACTAATATTGTATCTTCATATTTATGGTTAAGTTAGTTTTCCCATTAAATTATTTATTTTTTATAATATAATAATATTATTTAATTATAAAATTATTATTTTTATATTATTCTTCTTTTTATTTTTTATGATAGGTATTTGTTTTTCACATTAAATATTTTATTTTATTTATTTTTTTATTATATATTTCACATGTTATTAGTTTTCACATTAATCAGTAATATATTAGAATATTTTAAATTATCAACAAAATATTAGATTTAAAAAAGTATCAAGAAAGCGAAATCACTCGTATTATAAAATAGTGTACGACACCCGGCATTTATGTAACTGAAATGTGTGACTTTATCTAACTAACTAACTTCACGCGCTATCGTATAAATATAGCTAACTTCGCACGCTGCCGTTATCGGCTACTTAAGTCCCTTGTATCGTAATGTACTATAAAACCCTTTAAATCTAGGTAAGCTATATGAGACACTTTGTTTTAAAGCAATTACGTTTAAACAACTATAAAATGTTACAACGAATACCCACTGCCTCTTACAAATGAAGCGGAAATAACACATTGCCACTGTTCAGATGTTGCTTTTCTGCAAGAGTGGGGTACTAGGCCCGACTGGAAGTCGGACCGGCCCGTGGCTGTAGAAAGAATACTATCAACTGTGGCTTTACCACTATTTGTGTTTTTATTAAGGATTGCTGTCTAATCGTTTGCGTTGATTGAACAATGATAAATAAAAAAAATCGTAGAGGCCCGTAGATCGAGCACTACAAGATCGTAATGAAAAGTCAATGGTGCTTTTCTTTGGAGATTTTCGGCAAATCCATCCTGTTAAAACTCGAGGAAATAGAACTGATGAGATCAATGCTTCACTGAAGTATTCTTATCTGTGGCCCCAAATAGGCAAGCTGACCCTAACCATCAAGATGCAAGCAAAGCCAAGGTCACCATTCACATGAGTGTTGCCCAAATGCAAGACTAAGACTTGCTGCAAGAGTTTTGCAGTGCTCCCTTAGACATGATTTTACGATTTTCTTAGCAATGAAAGGATTGTCAACATTTCGTATTCTTACAAGTAATACCAGTACATGGAAGAATTTATAGCCCCACTTCCGTTTAGTGGTATGTACCTAATTATTGATAGTTGTACAGTTACTGCCACTAGATGAATAGAATTTCATTAATTTAGTTGGATTTTTAATGTCTATAGGGATTTTTTATTTCTATCAAAACAAGTGACTTTGTGTTATTCTAAAATCAAAAGTTGCAAGATTTGCGAGCCTCGCAAGAGTCTTGCATTTGGGCAACACTAATTCACATGCTTAAGAATTTGCCGATGTTTTAAAGAAAATTGGAGAAAGCGTCCTCCTTGATGAAAATGGTCAAGTGGCTGCCGGAAATACTTGGTCGAGTTTGAATTTTTAAGTTTCAAATAGGGGTGCGTATTATAGTAAAACTGAATGTCACGCGGACGAAGTCGCGGGCATCAGCTAGTGTACTATAAAACCCTTTAAATCTAGGTAAGCTATATGAGACACTTTGTTTTAAAGCAATTACGTTTAAACAACTATAAAATGTTACAACGAATACAAATATATATGTGAATGCTGGTAATTATAAAAAAAATAAGGTCTTAAATTTTATTGCTGGATTGGACGGCTCTAAAACATATAAATTTAAACTAAGAAGTAATTTTAATGTGCATATATTCACATAAAAATAATTTCAATAACAAGAAAATAAACCTGAACAATCTCGTGCCAAATAAGAACAATACAAAACAAATAGTGCTATTAAAATTTAAAAACATTTTGTCTAGGAGATTCTTGTAAATTTACATACCCGTTTTTGGATGCTTTCTACGACACTGAACATCGTTTTATCGAAGAACTGGGCGTAGTGATGAATCATTCATTTAAAGGGCGGCTTCGAAGTGAAAACTTCTGTAAAACATTCAAAGAGATCGTGGGAGCAAACACTCTGAATAAGTTGTAAAATATTCAGTAGATGAAAAATTACTGTCTAATCATGTCTGCCTTATTAGAATTTTTTATTTGTCCTCTATTATGTGCTTATAGCAGACGAATTGAATGTTACCTAAATATATTAGCTAAGCTATGTCGAGTTTTCAAAATTCTCAGTTATGTCAAAAAAGCTATTCTAAATTTGTTCGGAATTGTTAACTTTTGTGGTAACTGCTCTATCTTTAAAGGTCGTAATTATATTTTTCTTCATTTACGTACTACCAACTTTAAAATAATTTTCAAATTTGACCGTCATATACCAAGTCGTAATTCATAATCTGCCTATATAGGTAGGCAGAGATTATAATATATATAGTATGTAGATGGGATCCAGATGGGAGATAATGTAAATATTTTTATTAATAATGATTATTAAAAAAATATTTAATGTTAGTAAATACATTTTACTGGCTTCTACTTTATATGAAATATAAATAACGTATAAGTAATTTTATATAACGTATAAGTAATACGTTATATAAAATCACTTATACGTTATATAAATTTACTATAAAATAACTAAATACTTATTTTAGATTTGTCTTCATAATGAGAGTTATGTAAGTAATTGATAAAGAAAACTTTAGTTATTTTGCAGAAATTTCCTAACATTTTAAAAATAAGAAGGTAATCAATAAATAAACTTATGAAGTCAACTGATCTATTTATAACTTAGAGGTTGTTCTATCAGAAGTATTAATCTCAGTTCTTCTATTATCTTTATAAGATACCTAGCAGGATAAAATCTGTACCTAATTTATTTTAAATTGACGTAAAGTAAGCCCGGTCTTATTAATTTTCTTGAGAAAACATTTTTTCGCATAACAATATTTATTTTCAATACACATTGTTTTCATGTAGCGTTTCTAATATTCCATGTAATTTATCAAACAGGATTCGATGAAATTATATATCATGAAGAATATTTTTACATAGTAACTTTATTATTTTATGTAAAAATACTCTTTTGAGTTAATATTTTTGACTTGTGTTTAACCTTAATAGGTACTTTTCTTTATACCAAAAAGTTATTCAACTACTAATAGTAGTAGGACCACGCTGTTGACAGTTCTCTCCCGCGGGCCAATCCGTCCGGGATAGTACCACACTCTCGCAGAAGATCGACGTCTGAGTAATGGTGTGCTATCGCACATTGTCGTGCTTCGCTCGCTTTCGGTGAGCGAGAGAGCCGGAAGCCCAACTGGGTAGGTTTGTATTGGTACGCAGCGGCCTAGCTATACTCTTGGTATTGCAAAGGTCCATGTGCGGCAGTAACACTTATCATCAGGTGAGCTGCTTGCTCGTTTGCCACCATAAACAATGAAAAAACTCATTAATAATAATTACTGATATAAATAGAATCGATTTTTGATGCTCTATCTAAATAATGACAATAAGCTTGTCATATATTAATCTACGATTTTTATGTGTAAGTATAGTGCGCTATTCTCTAATAGTAAATTTGTGAATATGTCACTATCTCTTACTTACCCATCTATAGTTTTAAAAATCAGTCAAAAGATTACCAGTTGAAAAGGCAGCGATATCCTCCTGGCAAACATACAATTTACGCTGATGAACTAATAGAATGGAATGCAAAAAGAATTGTTTACCAAAATAGATGTATTTTACATGTCTTTATCAGAATAAATATAATAGATTCATTGCTTATACCACTATGAATTTCAGATAAACCATATTAAATAAATGTTTGATAATTGAAAGTGGATGAAAGACGTTCTAGTTTATATGATAAAAAGCTTCAGATGCCACTGTAGTGTACACTAGAAATGACTTGTCTTAGATATCCTTACATTTTAACCTACAATAAAATCCTTTTTCATATTTATTTATAGAGTATAATAAGCAATAAAAAATAATAAGGTAAAATCTTTATTCAACAAACATGCCATTTCCAACAAGATAATGCAAAAGTTACTCAAAGCTTAAATGAAAACGAATAAAGTTGCAAAAGTTGGTAAACAAATAAAAGTTTCAATGCACGGCCATAAACTACATCTAGGCAATTTTAGTTGTTTTGCTCTCCTGATAACAAATAGAACTGAGATGAAAGATAAGAATAAAGTGTTTAAAAAAATAAGGGATCTTAAGGTTAAGGGACATTTTTTGTATAATATGTAAAGTTTTCCGTGTGGTGACGGAATAAGAATACAATTCACCGTCCCCTATTACCGCCCCTTACCCGTGGGTGATCGTAGACGACTATAAGATTTAAAATGCATATAACATCTATGCGAGAGAATGAAAACTCGAAACAAAATCCTATATTAACACGTCTGACCCACGCTGGTCAGTATAGTAGGTCACTTTCCCTCCCATTATGGAGGAGGCTCGAGCCCAACAGTGGGACATATATGAGCTGCAATGATGATGAATGATGCTGTAAAGTTGTGTCTAATATGTGTATATATGTATAGCTCTAATAGCTCTAACTTTTCAGATAGAATTATAATAAACGATAACACGGCCCTCATTATCTAGATTACTGAGATTTAACATACTAGGTTATTTTCATAAAACTTGTTTTGCAACCAAAAAATATTGTCATACGTGAGATTTGAACCCATGTCTACTGGAAATCTATTTTAATCATCTTAGCAATTAGACGAGCGTGGACTTACGTATAACAACCAAATTTTTAACCTGTACTATCGTCTTTCGGGAAATGTTATTCTACCTCTAACTTTTCAGTTAGAATTTTCTATAAAAATATATAATACAGGTGAAAAATGATTGTCGTGTGTGGAATTATAACCAACATCTAATGTAAATCAGTACCTCTTCTACCTAAATAGTCATTCAAACCGGGTAGGGTTTGAATTTTAATTCAATTTTTGCTTCTCTCGCAATGTTGTTATCTGCTTACATCCTCTAGTCATCTTCCCCTGGACGATGGAGGGTTGGTAAATTAGATATTATTATTGAAATAGCCTCTTAACAATTACATACATACATACATACATATCATCACGCCATGTCCCTTGCAGGGTAGGCAGAGAGAACAGAGTGCCAGAGAACTCTATCTCTGCATACTTCACTCGCTTCCTCAACATTCATAATTCTCTTCATACACGCTCGCCGGTTTCGGAGACTCTTGACTCCACCTTCCTTCAGTACATGACCGATCTGGTCTAGGTAGGTTAGTCTCGGTTTCCCTCGGTACCTACATCCTTCCACTTTCGCATTGTATATCTTCTTAACCAGACGTTCGTTCGGCATTCTTTCCACATGTCCGAACCATCGGAGCATTCCCTTTCGCATCTTTACACCAATACTCTCTTTCAGACCTACTCGCTCTCTTACGTCGTCGTTGCGAATGCGGTCGGTCAGCCTAACTCCACAGATTTTCCGAAGAGATCGCATTTCGACCGCATTAATTTTACTTTCATACTCTTTTCTGCATACCCAACTCTCGCTTCCATACAGTAATGTTGGGACAAGCACTGCGTTATGTATTGCTACACATGCCTTCTGGCTGAGGTGGTGGCTGCCGAGAAGTTGCCCCAACGCTCCGTTCACTCTATTTCCCGCATTCACTCTTCGCTCTATATCAGTGGTGTATCGTCCATCTCGGCTAAATCCACATCCAAGATATACAAATTCATCCACTTGCTCTAGTACATCATTACCTATTGTTACTCTTACATCTGTTCTGGCTTCATCTCTTTCAAAGACCATTATTTTGGTTTTGCTCACATTCACGCGTAGACCCCTTTTCTTACAATCTTCTGTCATTGTGTAGACTAGGGTCTGCAGGTCAGTCGCTGACTGTGCCAGCAGAACTGCATCATTTGCATAAAGCAGAGCAGAGACCACTGAGTCACCCATCTGGACTCCCACATTCATATCGTTCAACCTTTGGAGACATTTATCCAGATTAATGATAAACAGCCTGGCTGATAGAACGCAGCCCTGCTTAACGCCGATGTTGACGTCAAACCAAGGCGATATTCCATCATCCAGCCGCACACAGGCTCTACAGCCCATGTAACTGGATTGCACAGCCTGCAGCAGTTTACCGTTAATACCATACTCCGGTAAAATGTCCCAAAGTTCCTTCCGTACAACCGTGTCAAATGCTCTCTCCAGATCCACAAAACTGCAGAAAACCCTCTGACCTAGGGCCAGATGCTTCTCCACAATGTTGCGCAGAGAGAACACTTGATCCATGCATCCCCTTCCACTCCTGAAACCTCCTTGTGTCTCACACAGTAAACCATCGGACACCATCCTCATTCTCCTTTCAATAATTTTACCATACACTTTTGCTGCCAAACTGGTCAAGCTTACGGCTCTGTAATTTGCGCAGTCATAACGTACTTACTTACTTAACAATTACCTAAGTTAAAAATCCATCACCACCAGATATTTCATTAAACTTTGAGGAGAGAAAGAGCCAAATTAATTAGCCCTTCTAAACTTTGCAAAATATCGCAAAATTACCTTTAAATATTATGTATTTTAGTTCCAAATGTTAATAGAAGTAATCTTGCTTAATTATTTATAATACCAAGAACATTTTATAGGTAATATAAATTTTACTGCCTTTTATGATGAATTGGTAATAATTTGTGCGGCTTGCTATTTCTGAATTAAGGTATTATAAGATTTCTCAACAGGATTCTTGTTGTTTTATGAGGTAACTCGTCAGTTTTTCTCAGGACAAACATATAAGAAGAGGAATATGTATTCATGCCTTCGGAGATAAAGGATGAAAATTAAAGGTATCCTGGCCGGAATCACATATTTTATTAGTTGTAGGACCATGCTGCTGATAGTTCTGTGTCTATAGCCGCGGGCCGGTCCGTCCGGGGTAGTACCACACTCTCGCAGAAGATCGACGTTTGAGTAATGGCAATGTGCTATTGCGTTTCGTTCGGTGAGTGAGAGAGTCGGCAGCACAATTGGGTGGGTTTGGGGTTTTCATTGGTAGGTAGCGGCCTAGCTATAGGTACTCTTAGTATTGCAAACGCCCATGGACGGCTGTAACACATACCATCAGATTTGTTGCTTGCTCGTTTGCCATATGCAATATATAAAAAAAAGGTATGAAAATTAATAACCATTATTAGTTTTCATCGTTCACTGGACATAGGCTTCCCCAAGCAAGGGGATAACACTATAATCACCACGCTTAGCAAGTTGACAGTATTATCAGTTCACCAAGAGAGCGCTACTGCCAATTTTTTAGATTATCTCTGAGCCGATTTAGACGACTTCCACTGGTAAGAGACAGTCCCACATTATATTACTTATTCGTAACGTTCTCACCGAGGGGATAAATAAATTATAATTATGGAGTATAAACAATTTCATAGATTTTGTCATGTTTATTTTTGTTTATATTTGTCCACCTCATTGCAATTATGATTTATTTCGTTATACATACATATATATGAATAATCATAATTAAATCGTAATCGAAAAATTCGCTACAGTTTTTTTTTAGTTGAGTGTCTAATATAATTAAAGGCTATCATTCACATACATTCTTTAGGCTATCCTGAATACCTTTGTGTGACAAGGAGTAAAAATATAATTCACCACAACTTAGCGTTGGGTATCGTAAAAGACTATTAAGGGATAGAATATGCACATAATATTATTTTTCATAGTAGGAAATCTCGAAATAAATACCATAACCCATACTAAACTATCATTGTGGTAAAGTCATCTTCCTTCTCATTGTGGAGGTTTAATCTTAGTAATAGGATGCATATGAGCTGAGATGAGAAATATACTGTGTTGAAATAACACTATTGTTAATTTCCTGACGTTTCGAACACTTTACAGCGTTCTTGGTCACGGCAGGGATAAGGTGTCTCACGTCCAACAAGTCATCGTTATTACTTATTTGTTGGACGGGAGTAAAGCGTTCGAAACGTCGGGAAATTAAAAATTTAGTCCGCCTGTGACCAAGAATGCTGTAAAGTGTTCGAAACGTCAGAAAATTAAAAATAGTTTTATTTCAAATGTATTACTCGCATAAACATCAGAAATCCGTAGCTTTTTTTTTAATTAGAATTCGTTTATGTTGTTTGTTTACATAAAATAATCTGATCCTATGAAAACTGAGGCAAATAGTGGGTAATATATACTACTCTTAAGAGTAAGAGTGAGAGTAAGAGTAATGCGAGATATGGGAGTTAGAGTCAGTTATAGTTTGATTACTATATGAGATATTGTATGGTTACTATAGGGGATGGTTTTATCTCAGTTATTATAGTCATACGAACTAATCTAATTGTCGGCCTTCTCGAGAATACACGTTCCTTATAAATGGTATAAGGAGCGCACTACTAAAGTGGTCTAAATGGCTTAAATTTATCAAAAGTTAACATACGAGTATGAGTAATGATATCCATTTTCAGAAGAAACGTGGGGTGTAAGTTAACGAAGATTTATACTATGTCGTCCCTTATTCTTGTCCACGTAATATTTTATGCAAAAAGTTTCAGTAGCGCTTCGTTTCCATTAGAATGTGTATGAGTTATATTGTAGTTTGTTTAGATTTTTATTGTAATATGACGAATTTTCTTATTATTATTTTTTTTTAAACATCGCCTTGAACTAAGGAAATAATCCTTGTATTGCGGGGGACTTTACAAACAGTTTGTGAATCGCATAAAGTATTGTCCTGCGTAGGAATCGAACCTACGGCACTGGCACGGAAGGTATCGGTATCTTTACCACTACACTATATGCGCAATTACTTTTGGTATATTTTAAATATTTTAAAGCTAGTTAGCACTGGCAGTTATTATTTTATTCAAAAAGAGTTCTTATAGTCACACTCTTACCTGTTATTTAGGTATATATGTATGTAGAAAAGAAAAAAATAAGCGTTCCTACGATCTGTAAACTAGTGAAGGCCTGCTATGAAGCTATTAGGGTGGAGGAGGAAATGTGTATATTATCTAATAAAACTCTCCGGTTGCCTTCTACTTAAGCAGTTTTGGGGTTAGTCATTGCCTCACACACCCGCTTCGTGGCTTAATGTTACTGTCAAGAATTTTCGTAATAATGGCTAGTAACTATATATCTACTATTATCTCTGCCACCAGTTCAGAGTTCCGAAGCTTTCAAGTAAAGCATTCTTCTACAATGAGGCACATAGAAGAAATTAACATACCACGCGTGACAACAGGAGAGTGCCTCTTGCCTTTGGATAACTAATTAGTTACATCCCTGTTCACTCCAGGATGTTAAATCCACACGATTTGGTGGGATGAGGTTTAGTTATTCGTCCCTGTACTATTTAGTGCGCCGAAGATTGACTAGATTATTGTGATAATCTAACAACAAGGGAGTAAATTATTAAGAATAAAATATATTTGCAGCAACACTTAAAATTTTAACACCAACTGCAATTACCAAATCGCCTGAAGCGGCATTATGGCATTATATCCTCTGAAGGAGGCCTATTTCCAATCATCATCAGAGCTTATATATGTCCCACCGTTTGGCTCTCACCTTCTCCGTAATGGGAGGGAAATTAACCTACTATACCACGCTGGTCAGACGCGTTGGTATAGGATTTTGTTTCGAGATTTTCTTCTCTTGCATAGTTGTTATATGCGTTTTATATCCCTTAGTCGTCTCTTACGACGGGTAAGGGAGGGGGTGGTGAATTATTTTCTTACTCCGTTACCACACGAAACTTTCTAATAGCGGACATGCATAGGCTTTTTTGGCAGGCTATGGTTTAAATACACGCTGTCGGTTTCGTCTGGGGCGACGAAAGGGCAGCACGTGGCTCCATAACCCGCCATATTCCCTCCGCATCACCATTGATACCGAACTCTTGACATCCGTGGCTAACCCGAAGACATCTATAGGCTAATGGAATGGCAAACAAAAATTTTATTTTTATATTTAATCCAAGCTTTACTTAAAACTCAGATTACAAATAAAAATAAAACAAAAATAATACGAAACGACAATCATAAGAAGAATCAGTAACAAAATTTAATACATATGTACGACGTATTTTATTGTCGTCTCGTATCTCAATTCCTGATTAAATTACGTTCATTTCAATTTAATCATAAGATTAAGATAAGTGAACGACGGGTCTTTTTATTCTATCGGTAGTATAAATTTATGGCCTAATTTCTTTAGTATATTCTTGTATATGTATATCTTCTTAAGACTTTCTGTACCTTCTTCAATCTATTTCTGGGATGCAATCTGAAAAAAAAATGAAGCATCTTGTAATGGCAAATATAATAGATATTTGCTTATAAAGATGTTACTCGTGTAATTAATAATAGTGGTAGGACCACGCTGTTGACAGTTTTTTGTCTACAGCCGCGGGCCGGTCCGTCCGCGATAGTACCACACTCTCGCAGAAGATCGACGTCTGAGTAATGGTAATGTACTACTTCTCTTCGTTCAGTGAGCGAGAGAGCTGGAAGCCCAACTGAGTGGGTTTGGGTATTTGTTGGTAGGCAGTGGCCTAAGTTTTGGTATTGCAATGGTCCACGGGCGGCAGTGACACTTACCATCAAGTGTGCTGCTTGCTCGTTTGCCACCATAAGCAATAAAAAAAAAGAAATTCTTAAAAAACGATTATAGTTTGTAAGCCAACAGAATGAGAGTATAATTCAAAATAAAACCAGATACCAATCCATATGATTAGCGTGATATAGTTAGTTAAATTCCGCTCCAATACAACACGCACTCAGCAGGTATGTGCCTAATACTATAACGTATATGTATTTTTTTATTACCGATGGTAGCAAACAAGCAATCAGCACGCCTGATATGATACAGCCGCTCGTGGACCTTTGCAATATACCAGGCCATTGCTAGGCCGCTTCTCAAACCTCACATGTAATTTTTTTTTGTTAAAAAATGTATTTAAAAGAAAATAGGTACAATAAACCGGAAGATTATGACCAAGACCTCATAATGAGCAGTTACGTATGCCATTAGACCAAGAAATTATCTCTCTGTATTTGAAATAAGAGAGAGAGGAAGAGGAGAGAAGAGGAATAAGAGATTGGCATTCTGCGAGGGCGCTGCAGTGCCTCTGTTAACATCGGCTCCGCGTTTTTATAGTCAATTTATATCACAATATAACAAGTAATAGTACAACAAATACTTAAAATCGTGGTTAAGTGCTCAAAATATATGGACAAAGTGAAAACAAAAACAATAAACTAGTAAAACAGTGCATAAACAGTGGTAACAATATTCGCAAAGGACGAGTCATCTGTTTAAATGTTTCGAAACCATAGACTTTTTGTTGACTTTATGTATCAATGGAACAATAGTGATAACTAAATTAATAAACACAAGCTTTAGAACAACGTTAAAAAGAAAACTTAGTGAAAATACGGCCAACATAACCTATAACAGAATGAGTCATCGAATTCCGCATATTCTGTTCTAGTACTTTTTTTTTTTTTTTTTATTGGTGGGCTATGGGTGCGTCTCGCCCCGCTGAATCGGTCCGGGGTGACGGAAAGGCGGCGCGTGACCCCATAGACCCACCGTAAAACCTTCTCTCTTCGCCGTGCGAGCGGACCACCGGTACTCGATTTTAACTTCGGTGGCCCGCCCGGCGGTTTACCCTCGCGGGTTCCTCTCGTCGACGCCCCGACAGATTTCGCCGTCGGGGCGTCGCCCTCACGCGGTGGCCTCACGTCGGGTGACCGGACAATTCCCCGGTCCGATCACCCGAGGCCTCGGTTAGGGCGGCATCAGGCGCAGGTATTCGCGCCTGCGCCGCCCCGGCCGCTGACGGCGGCCCGGGTCGCGGAATTCCTTCCGGACTCGTTCCGCCGCCTCCTTCTGCGAGATGACAGCCTCGCAGAAGGCGGCGACCGCGTCCCAGTTCCTGACGCTGTCGACCATCGCTCTCGCGACAGCCGGCAGCGTCAGGTCGGCACCGATAACAGCGACGAGGTCACGGCGCTGCCGGTCAAAGCCCGGACACGCCTCCAGCGTGTGTTGCGCCGTGTCCTCGTCACTGCTGCAATGGTGGCAGAACGAAGTCCACTCCTTACACGCGACCGTGTGCAGGTAAAAGCCGAAGCATCCGTGCCCCGACAACACCTGCACCAGTCGAAAGGAGAGGACTCCGTGCCGCCGCTCCATCCACTCCATCAATACGGGCCGGAGAGCCTCGACGGTGACGACACCGTGTCTAGGCCTCTCCAGCCGCGTAGCCCAACGGGCGATAACGTCTCGGCGGGCGTCCTCGCGCCAGGTGGCTATCTCGCTCAGCGATGGGGAGCCACCTTCGTCGCGCAGTGAGGTCACCCGCCGGTAGAGGTCGGAGAGCATCTCCGCCTCTAGGTCCCACGGGGGTGTCCCGGCCAGTAGGCATGCCGCCTCGGTCGATACCGTGCGGTACCCGCGAATGGCTCTGACCGCCATGACTCTCTGGGGTCTCCACAGAACAGCCCTGAGCTGGACGTTCAGAGCCCTCGCCCACACGGGTGCGCCGTACATGGCCATAGAACGGATCACCCCCGCATACAGCCGTCGGCCCTCGAAGCTGGGTCCGCCCACGTTCGGCATGAGCCGCGAAAGGGCGGACGCCGCGCCGACCAGCCGGGGAGCAATTCGGCGAAAATGCTCCCGGAACCACCATCGCCCGTCGAGCACCAGACCCAAGTACTTCATATGGGCCTGGATGCTGATGTGGACGGAGTTGACGACTAGCGAGACGCCGATTGGCGGCCTTACGCGTGGCCCATGGAACAATAGGGCCTCCGTCTTATTTAGGGCCACCCTGAGCCCCAGCGCCTCGATTCGCCCGACCATCTCCTCGGTGCCGAGAGTGGCCAGGCTCGCCGCCTCTTCGAGTGTCCTGCCCCGGGCTGTGACGAGCGTATCGTCAGCGTAGCATATCACGCTCAGCCCGGGGGGGAGACTCCCTCTCAACGCCCAGTCGTACCCGATGTCCCACAGAGTCGGCCCCAGAACCGACCCCTGTGGAACGCCGCACGACATGGACGTCCGCACAATGTCCCCTGCGGGACTCACGCAGAGGACACTGCGCCCCTCCAAATAGTCCGCCACCAGCCGCCTCAGGTACAAGGGCACCCCATGAAATCGGAGCGCCTCCCTGATGCAGCTGAATGGCAGACTATTGAATGCGTTGGCGATGTCCAGCGACACCGCCAACAGCACTCCCCCGCCGGTGACAGCCTCCGCGGCCGTCTGCCTCAATCGTAGCAGGGCCCCGATGGTCGAACGCCCCCTTCTAAAACCGAATTGAGCGTCCGACAGATCGGGTCCCACCTCCTCCAGGTGCTGGACGATGCGGGCAGCGAGGATGCGCTCCAGCAGCTTACCCACATCGTCGAGGAGCACGATGGGCCTGTAGGCCGACGGCGAATCCGGGGGCCGTCCCGGCTTTGGCAGGAGAACCAACCTCCCCTCCTTCCAGCACTCAGGGAACCGTCCAGACGCCAAACAGGCGTTGTACAGCTGCCTGAGGCGAGGCTCGAGGTGCTCGAGGAGCGACGTCAGCACCCGGACTGGTATTCCGTCCGGGCCGGGGGCCGTGGTCGCGGAACGAATCCGCGCCACAGCTGCTCCCACTTCCGTCTCATTCTGTTCTAGTACTTGGGAGGTACTGTACACTAACTCCATCTATCAGAAAAGAACCTACACTCGAGTTACCGACCGTACTCCTAAATGGTTTTGATTTGAGAACGAAGTTCCGATTAACGCGAATAGAGGGCACTACCTGTAACAAAACAAACCAGCCAATACATTTAACTTTTATATAATTATTTTACACAATGGCGCAGGAAATGTCGGAAGTGATGGCAGCACTTCGCGCGATCCAAAAGGATCTAGATGAACAGAAAAAATTAATAAGCAAAACGGCTGAAGGGGTAACAGACAGGGTAACAGTCAATATAAACAAAATAATTGAAGAAAAAATTCAAATTTTAGAAGAAAAGCATGAAAACCTAAAGCTAAGAGTGGAAAACCAAGAAAGAAGATTATTCTACTTAGAGAAACATGCAAGGCAACGGAATATAGTATTCTTCGGGCTACAAGAAGACGAACATTCTTATCATAGTTTGGAAAATATGATAACAGGTTTCATAAATAAATATCTCCATATAATAATAGATTTTAGAGACTTGGAAGTTGTAAGAAGAATAGGAAAAAAGAGCGAACGACCAAGACCTATAGTAGTTACTTTTGCAACCTTGGGGAAGAAGATAAGTATTCTCAAAAACAAAAAAGCTATAAAAGAAACACCATACTATATAAAAGAGGACTTCCCCCCCTCTGTACAACAAATAAGGAAAGAGCTGCAAGAACGAGTAAGTATCGAAAGAGAGAAAGGTCACAAAGCTATAATTAAATATGACAAGCTTGTCATATTAGAGAGCACACCTAAAAATAATAAAAACAAAAAAGAAGCCTCCCAAACTCGCCGGAAATTGCCCTAAACAAGCCTGCCCAACAATTACCTCATGTAAACAAAAAAAAATAAAATCGCACCCGCCCTTACAAAGCAAAGGTCTTCGAGTTTGCCCGACAACATAATAAAACCAGGGATACTAAACTACGTGACAGTCAAGAACAATACAAACAATACAGACAAAGAATATAACGTCACCAAAGCATAGCAACGAGCACCTCGACCCCTTTCAAAAATTTCAAAAATCTCGAAGACCCACATAGAAGATCATGCAATAACACACAACACATATCTCCCAATCCGGCCGGTCACCGTGGGAGAAAAAGACCAAAACCTTCCAGAGACAAATACCTCGAACTTAGAACCTACCATAGACAACCTACTTTATATTGCAACATACAACGTAAAAACTTTATCGTCTCACGCACGCCTTTTAGAACTCACGGAAGCACTGAAAATTACAAAATTCGATATAATCGGTTTATCTGAAATTAGAAGGCGAGGACATTCAATTCATGAATATGAAAACGCTATCCTTTACTACATAGGAGAAACTCCAGGGCTTTATGGCGTGGGCTTTCTCGTAAAAAAGCACCTCAAAACCCACATAGCGAGTTTTGTTGGCCTGTCAGAACGAGTGGCTCTTATGACGCTACACTTTAAAAACTTCAAAATCAGTTTGATACAAGCGTATGCCCCTACAGATGCTGCAAAAGATGAAGAAATAGAGCGTTTCTACGATACCATTAACAAAGCCCTGAAAATATCAGAAAAGAACTTAATAGTCATGGGGGACTTTAATGCCAAGATTGGCCAACCAAAACCAGAAGAAAACATGATGATGAAAAACCATGGTTATGGCACAAGAAACAGCAGAGGGGAAAGACTAATAGAATTTGCGTACGAAAATAAACTGTCTATTATGAATACTTTTTATAAAAAGAAAAACAGCCAAAGATGGACTTGGCGCTCTCCAGGTGGCTCTATTAAAAATGAAATAGATTACATATTAACCAATTTAAAGAACAATGTGCAGAATATGCAAGTCATTAACCTGAACTACAATACAGACCACAGATTTTTAAGAGCAACATTCTGTATACAGAAATTTAAGGTAACTAGAACGAACTACGCTAGCAACTCAAGAAGCTCACTAAAAAATGAAGAAGAAATATCGTGGTTTAAACAGTCATTCAGCGAGTGTAACGAAGATCTTATGCACTGCCAACAAATCAACTCTGTACAAGAATGCTATGACAAAATAGTCAACATTTTAGATACTAGCCTGAAGAAAGCTCAGATATATAACAGAGATAAAGGGAGAAGCAGTGCGTTATCTGTCCAGACTACAGAGCTAATACAACGTAGGATGGTTCTACATAAAATTAAACCAAAGTCGCGAGCAATGAAAAATGAACTGAAAGCATTGTACAAATTAGTAAGTAAATACGTTCGAAGAGACTACGCGACTAAGCGTGAGACTACTATTGAAAAGCACATTAACTCTACAGGAAGCCTTAAAAAAGCTTACAAGGAGTTGCGGTCCCACAAAGTATGGATAGAAAGACTTCACGACGCTCAAAACTCAACACACAACCGTAAAGGTATACTAAACATAGCAACCAGCTTTTACGAAAACTTGTATAGCGCTCCAGCCAGTCAACATGTCGATCAAAACGAACTAAATATTGATGTTAACTTCATAGAGATAAAACCAGTGGACGAAACAGAAATTATAACGGGAATTAAAAGGCTAAAAACAGAGAAAAGCCCAGGACCTGATAGAATAACGAACGAGGCCATAAAACTGGCAGGTCCCTTCCTGGTAGACCCTTTAACCCATTTATTCAACTTAATACTAAGCTACTCTACAACACCTACACAGTGGTCAGAGTCCGACATAATATTGTTGTTTAAAAAGGGCGACCCACTAACCATAGGCAATTATCGGCTAATCAGCCTCCTTCCTTCTCTTTATAAGCTATTTGCTTCGACCATAGAGAAGAGAATCAGCTCTACTTTAGAGAAAAGCCAACCACTCGAACAAGCTGGATTTTGAAGGGGTTTCTCCACTATCGACCACATACACTCTTTGGAAATGATTGTGGAGAGGTACCAGGAGTTTCAACGTTCACTCTATATAGGATTTGTTGACTATCAGAAGGCTTTCGATACAGTACTCCATTCCGCGGTATGGAAGGCCTTAAGATCACAAAATGTGGAGGAAAGGTACATACAAGTCATAAAATACTTATATGAGCACAATACCAGTAGAGTCAAACTGGAGAGCACGGGACTACCTATCCACATTAGAAGAGGAGTAGGACAGGGTGACCCCCTCTCACCTCGAATATTTATTGCAGTACTGGAATCGATTATCGGTAAACTTGATTGGAAAAAAAACCGGTATCTGTATAAGAGGTAAATACATCAGCCACTTGTGGTTTGCCGATGATATTGTCCTACTATCAGAAAATAGCGCCGAGCTGCAGTTAATGTTAGAAACATTACAACAAACAAGCAGAGAGGTAGGACTAGAAATGAACCTATGCAAGACAAAACTCATGACAAATGCCGCACATACCCTATATGTCTAGACAGCACACCGGTGGAGTACGTTGAGAGCTATATCTACCTAGGGAAACATATTTCCTTCCAAAAACAAAACAATGATATCGAAGTAGATAGAAGAATAACAACGACATGGAAAAAGTTTTGGAGTCTGAAGGAAGTCTTAAAAAGCCAGATGCCTATGAAAATCAAAAGAAAGGTCATGAACACCTGTCTGTTGCCTACTCTAACCTATGTCTGTCAGACCTGGAAGTTCACCGCTAAGGTTAAAAATAAAGTAAGGTCCTGCCAACGAAGCATGGAGAGAAGTATCACAAAAATTAGAAAATGACAAAAAATTCGTCACACGATAATCAGACAAAAGAACCCCTGGTTACAGATGCTCTCACCTACGCTCTAAAGTTAAAATGGGGATGGGCAGGACACGTGGCGAGAATGAGTGACGATCGCTGGACAATCCGCACGACATCATGGCCAGGCCCAGCGGGTACCCGAAAAAGAGGAAGACCTATTACCAAATGGGCCGACGACATCACAAAAGTAGCAGGAAAAGACTGGCTAGCAAAAGCAAACGACCGAGACAACTGGCGTTCTCTGGAAGAGGCCTTCACCCTCACTACTTGAGGGGTTCATGCATGGTTTTATATAAATTTTTTCTTTGTTTTATAAATAATAATTATCTTAATGTAATTGAAATTTAACTACATATTACCTTTAATAATTAACTCTGTTATTATTATAAAGGCAATCATAATGGTCATTATTTTATTCAAAATCTATTTTAATTAATCAATTCAATTCAATAAATTTAATAAATTTATTCATAATTTATTCATAACAATTTAGCGCAATTCAATGTATTTAAATGTACTGTATTTAATTGACTGTACACAATCTAATCAATCGAATTATTATACAATAGCAAAATTAATCTAATTTAAACTGTTCAGTTGATGGCATTTATTATGTTACTATTACTGATATTATTAATAATTATTGTTACGATATTATATTAATATTATATTCAATATTATTAGGTATCACGATTGCAACCATATTCTTACCTAGGTAGATATTTAAGTAAGAAGTACCAGCATATGCAATTAACAAATGTGAAGTTTGCACGAAATACCATAAAAATATCTTATAAAATTAATTATTATAAGCGAATCGTATGTAGATATGCAAAACATACAACAAAAATGTTAATATTGTCAAATTTAATTTAATGCATGAAATAAAAGGCTTTTTATTTATTTTATTTAATATTATTATTATTTGAAATAAAACTATTTTTACGTATTCTATAGCGTTTGTATTTGCTCTTTAATTTCTCGACGTTAAAAATCAAATACAAATGGGAATAATAAAAAATAGTAAAAATAGTTTTTGGAGTTTACTCCTTAAGAATCGATTTTCATATAAGGCGCCCGGTACGAGAAAAATTTGCAAAAAAGCTCATTTAACTAAAAATAATATATATATATATATATATATATATATATATATATATATATATATATATATATATATATATATATATATATATATATACATATATATATATATATATATATATATATATATATATATATATATATATATATATATATATACATACATACATACATACATATCATCACGCCATATCCCTTGCAGGGTAGGCAGAGAGAACAGAGTGCCAGAGAACTCTATCTCTGCATACTTCACTCGCTTCCTCAACATTCATAATTCTCTTCATACACGCTCGCCGGTTTCGGAGACTCTTGACTCCACCTTCCTTCAGTACATGACCGATCTGGTCTAGGTAGGTTAGTCTCGGTCTCCCTCGGTACCTACATCCTTCCACTTTCGCATTGTATATCTTCTTAACCAGGCGTTCGTTCGGCATTCTTTCCACATGTCCGAACCATCGGAGCATTCCCTTTCGCATCTTTACACCAATACTCTCTTTCATACCTACTCGCTCTCTTACGTCGTCGTTACGAATGCGGTCGGTCAGCCTAACTCCACAGATTTTCCGCAGAGATCGCATTTCGACCGCATTAATTTTACTATCATACTCTTTTCTGCATACCCAACTCTCGCTTCCATACAGTAATGTTGGGACAAGCACTGCGTTATGTATTGCTACACGTGCCTTCTGGCTGAGGTGGTGGCTGCCGAGAAGTTGCCCCAACGCTCCGTTCACTCTATTTCCCGCATTCACTCTTCGCTCTATATCAGTGGTGTACCTTCCATCTCGGCTAAATCCACATCCAAGATATACAAATTCATCCACTTGCTCTAGTACATCATTACCTATTGTTACTCTTACATCTGTTCTGGTTTTATCTCTTTCAAAGACCATTATTTTGGTTTTGCTCACATTCACGCGTAGACCCCTTTATATATATATATATATATATATATATATATATATATATATATATATATATATATATATATATATATATATATATATATATATACATACATACATATCATCACGCCATATCCCTTGCAGGGTAGGCAGAGAGAACAGAGTGCCAGAGAACTCTATCTCTGCATACTTCACTCGCTTCCTCAACATTCATAATTCTCTTCATACACGCTCGCCGGTTTCGGAGACTCTTGACTCCACCTTCCTTCAGTACATGACCGATCTGGTCTAGGTAGGTTAGTCTCGGTCTCCCTCGGTACCTACATCCTTCCACTTTCGCATTGTATATCTTCTTAACCAGGCGTTCGTTCGGCATTCTTTCCACATGTCCGAACCATCGGAGCATTCCCTTTCGCATCTTTACACCAATACTCTCTTTCATACCTACTCGCTCTCTTACGTCGTCGTTACGAATGCGGTCGGTCAGCCTAACTCCACAGATTTGCCGCAGAGATCGCATTTCGACCGCATTAATTTTACTATCATACTCTTTTCTGCATACCCAACTCTCGCTTCCATACAGTAATGTTGGGACAAGCACTGCGTTATGTATTGCTACACGTGCCTTCTGGCTGAGGTGGTGGCTGCCGAGAAGTTGCCCCAACGCTCCGTTCACTCTATTTCCCGCATTCACTCTTCGTTCTATATCAGTGGTGTACCTTCCATCTCGGCTAAATCCACATCCAAGATATACAAATTCATCCACTTGCTCTAGTACATCATTACCTATTGTTACTCTTACATCTGTTCTGGTTTTATCTCTTTCAAAGACCATTATTTTGGTTTTGCTCACATTCACGCGTAGACCCCTTTTCTTACAATCTTCTGTCATTGTGTCGACTAGGGTCTGCAGGTCAGTCGCTGACTGTGCCAGCAGGACTGCATCATCTGCATAAAACAGAGCAGTGACCACTGAGTCGCCCATCTGGACTCCCACAT
This sequence comes from Lymantria monacha, assembly GCA_905163515.2. Classification (NCBI taxonomy): domain Eukaryota; kingdom Metazoa; phylum Arthropoda; class Insecta; order Lepidoptera; family Erebidae; genus Lymantria; species Lymantria monacha. Next base: position 24,127,366 of record LR991091.1, read on the forward strand.
TCATATCGTTCAACCTTTGGAGACATTTATCCAGTTATATGATAAACAGCCTGGCTGACAGAACGCACCCCTGCTTAACGCCGATATTGACGTCAAACCAAGGCGACATTCCATCATCCAGCCGCACACAGGGTCTACAGCCCATATCCACAATGTTGCGCAGAGAGAACACTTGATCCATGCATCCCCTTCCACTCCTGAAACCTCCTTGTGTCTCACACAGTAAACCATCGGACACCATCCTCATTCTCCTTTCAATAATTTTTCCATACAATTTTGCTGCCAAACTGGTCAAGCTTATGGCTCTGTAATTTGCGCAGTCATAACGTGAACCCTTGTTTTTAAACAAAGGCACGATGACTGCGCTATTCCAGTCCCTGGGAACCATTCCCGAGCTCCAACATAGATTGAGGAGCAACAGGAACGCCTCCCAGACACAAGAGCCACCAAGCTTGATCATCTCGGCAGACACCATATCAATGCCCGCTGCCTTACCATTTTTCAAACTTCTTATCGCCCATTCAACTTCATCCATACTGATGCCATCGGAGGACGCCGTTGTCGAATGTTGATCTACCAAACCACATCCAACACCGGCGCTATCCGTAGCATCCGCATACATATCGCCAAAATATTCACTCCATCGGCTTAACACGTCTTGTGTTTGTGTAAGAATGTCTCCACCTTTAGACCTTATTTTATTCATTCTGAAGGCTGACCAACCACCCCGAGACTTCTTCACCTCCCTCCAAAAGAGTTTGGTGTTACCCTCGAAGTTTTTAGTCAGCCTATCTTCTGCACTCATACTTGCTCTATCCCGTTTCTCTTTCACTAAGGCCTTGGTGTCATTCTTACATTGCCGATATATTTCTTTCTTCTGTTCAGTCATACTGTCATTCAGATTCAAAGAAGAGACATAGTCCAGCCACGCTTTCTTCTTTTGCTCTACGGAAGCTGCCACTTCCGCATCCCACCATGCATCACCATTTGTTTTTCTATGCTTCTTTGAACTTCCACATACTTCTTTCGCTGTATCTACCATACTCTCTTTCAATACTCTCCAGCATTCTTCAATGTCCGATTGCGGCTGGCTTGCCATCGTCAGCCGTTCTCGGACACCCTCTGCATACTTTTCTCTTACACACTCTTCTTGCAACCTTTCAACCTTTATTCTTTCAAGCCCTCCGAAGTGGATACGCTCTCGCCAGTGCCTCCACTTTCTGAACAGACCACTAAATCTCGCAATAACGAGATAGTGGTCCGTGTCGACTGTGGGGCCCCTGTAGGCTCTTGCGTCCAATATTTTGCTTCGGAGGCGACTGTCTACCAAAATTAAATCTATTATGCTTTTCTGTTCATTCCTTCTCCATGTATACATATGGATGTCCTTATGTTGGAAAAATGTGTTTGACACAATAAGGTTTCTCACCATGCATACATCCGCTATGAGCCTACCTGCGTCGTTCACTCTCTTATCACCAAATGGACCAAGTACGTCCTCATAGTCGGGACGCTTGGTCCCCACCCATCCGTTCAAATCTCCGCATACAATCACGCGTTCACTGGTTTCTGCCATATCCAGAACTTCCCTAACATTGTCCCAAAACTTCTCTAGGTCTGATGCCACCGAGGATCCTACGGGAGCATATGCTACAACCATGAATACCTTGGTGACACCTAGTTTTATACGGACCCAGAGAAGTCTGGGATCATACATTCCGTAATCCTTCACACCTGAGGCCAAGCGAGAGGACAACAGCACTCCTACCCCCATGCTGCCTCGATCGCTCTGTGGTACACCAGACCACAGAGCCATCCCGCCACCAGGAAGATCGCAGGCGTCGCTGCCCCTTCGCTTGGTCTCTGTTACACAGAGCACGTCTAGCTGTTTGTCCGCCATGACGGATATCAGCTCGTGCAACTTACCTTCCACACAACCTCTTACATTCCACGTGCCCACCCGGCACTCCGCTCTCCTCGACTCGCCTAACTGGGCAAGGCGTGATGGGTGGCGGCCCCCATCGCCGCAACTGCCGATGTTCGTACCGACGGGGGCGGGTCGGTACGTGTCGCCTCCGGGGGACGCCCCAACCCGCATTGCGGTACGCATATCGAGCCGGATTAGCAGTCTATATATAGTCAGCATATATATATATATATATATAATTTTTAGTCAAATGAGCTTTTTTTGCGCATGTTTTGATAATCGTACTTAAGGAGTAAACTCCAGTCGCGCGTCGGAGCTTCACACACACTTTTTTTTTCATTCATTTCATCATCATTTCAGCTCATATAGGTCCCACTACTGGGCTCGAGGCTTCTCCAAAATGGGAGGGAAATTGACCTACTACCCCACGCTGGTCAGACGTGTTGGTATAGGGTTTTGTTTCGAGTTTTCCTTCTCTTGCAAAAATTTTATATGCGTTTTAAAACTCTTAGTCGTCTCTTACGATCACCCACGGGTAAGATAGGGGTGGTGAAATGTACTCTTACTCCGTCACCACTCGGAAAGTTTTATTTCAAATGTGCAATACTCGCATAAACATCAGAAATCTCTTTGAATAGAAAGAAATTTGATATTATTGTGTACCTTTTTTATTTCCTGTAGTAGTAAATTCCAAAAAAATACCTAATATGCTAAGGGTATTATATATTTAATTAAAACGGTAAACGTTCAACGTATTCCCAATGCAGATCTCAACTGATATCAAGTGTACGCTTTAATATTAAGAATGTTGAAAGTAGAAAAGCTTCTAAGATTCCAATTAATATTTACGTAGTAAAATTTGCCTTATATTAATTTTGAATTATATTTTATTACAACTTTATTATTGTTAGAATATATAAATATATTAAATTGTTATTTTAATAGTATTGAAATTTATTTATTTCATACTAGCAGACCCGGCCACGCGTTGCTGTGGCTAAAGTAGCCCCAGCAACACGTGGTGGTTATGCTAATAAATTGTAGCTTATATGAAACGTTTTTACATTTAACATAGGGCCATCTATTAAATACTTACTCAATCCAGTCAATAGATACCACCATCTGTTAGAACCGTTCGGGGATAACAGATACATACTGACAAATAATTTGCAATAAAATAATACTGCGACTATAAATTGAGATGGAGCTTCCACCCTTCTTTCATTCCTTCTATGGCACTGGCACGGAAGGTTCGATATCTTAAACACTACGCCATCTGTGCAGTCAATTCTGTATGACCTGGGTCTATATCTAGCAGTGGATGATGCAAAGTTGGATAATAATGAAATTTATCTAAATATTATTCATATTTCAAACTCATAAAAGGCAAATAAATCATATAATACAAGAGTTGAATAAATAACATTAATTGATCCATAACAAGACTGTCATACAATACCCAGCACTTGTCATCCCAATCTTGTCGTTCATAATGCAAACAGGTTTCAATGTACAATTAGGGTTTCAGCCTAAGTGGATATTGTATTGCAAACAATTCAATGTTATAGAGATGTGATAGTATCCTATTGTATGGAATATAAAAGGTATTTTTGGAGTTATGCCTCTGTTATTTCTATTCACTTTTGCGAACAATACTATACTATAGGTAAAAGAGAAAAAAACCTTGAAAAATAGATATATATTTTTATAATCTGCATAATATATTTATGCCTTTAATGGAGTGCCGTAAATTTTTTGTTGTTTCGTTTCAGCTCATATATGTCCCACTGTTCAGGTCGAGCCTCCTCTATAATGGGAGGGGAATTGACCCACTATACCACGCTGATCAGGCGTGTTGATATAGGGTTTTGTTTTGAGTTTTTCTTCTCTTGCATTTTATAGATGTTATATGCGTTTTATGTTTCTTAGTCGTCTCTTACGATCACCCACGGGTAAGAAAGGAGATGGTGAATTGTATTCTTACTCAGTCACCGCACAAAAAATTTTTGGTAATCTCGAACTAATAGATTTACACATAAAATTTTATGAATAGCAGTAATGTGCTCAAAATAGTAACTTCTAGTAGGAAGTATCAGTGCCCACCGTTATCTATGGTAGTGAAAGCTGAATATGGTAGCGAAGATATTACAGTTGAATAAATGACGTAAATATGAGAGCTTGTCGAATTATTTTTAGTGTAAATTTAAAAAATGAAACTAGTAAAAGTATCAAAGGAAAGCGTTGTTGAATGAATGAAATAGTAGTGATTAAAATTAGAAGAGGTTTTTTGATATGGAGTGTATGCGTAGATAAAATAAGGGAAGAGAAAATGACTAAGTAAATATAAAAAACAAATGTGAGTGGGACGATTATAGTAAAAAGACCGATTCCGAAGTCCTACGATTCTGAATCAAATTGGTGACGTAATGTTAAAAGGTCACATTAAGAATACCCCTGAGATTAGTTAAACTTAGAGAACCCATGTTGTGACCATACAAAAAAAAAATAATAATGATTTTATTTCTACCGATTCTTTTGTTTCTGTCCATAAGTAAAGGCTACTTATACTTATACTTATATATTATACTTTAAAAGTTAACACATTCTATGCTCACCACTCGGATCCGAGTGGGGCGGGGCTATAGTAGCGGCGCCTCGCACTCGGATCCGAGCGAGCGTCCAGTTCATTTTGTAGTTGTAAGATCGGAATATTCAGCATCCAGCGTGCTGTGTGCCGACCACTCGGATCCAAAAAATGTGTTTTATATTGAAATAATAACAATATACATTCACCCATATTTTCAAACATTCATATCTACCTACTTAATCAAAATTCGCCTTAAAAAGTTTTGACACCCAGCTATTGTTTTTATTTATTTTGTAGGCGCTGAATGTTGCTGCCAAGCAAATTAATTATGATTCGTTTATATTTTTTATTGTATTAAAGTATTTAAGGAAGTAATTACTATAGTTATTTAATAAATAGCGTTAATCTAAACATTGACGTCTATATTGTTATACTTATATAAGGATGTCCTACATAAGTATAAAGTACAATAAAACTTGTAGCATTGAGACATCCAGTCAAGAAATTGATCAAGGTATAAGGCGAAGCAAGGGACCCATCCATCGAAAACTTTGTAGTTAGACAGTTTAACGTTACCGCAAACACTTTATTAACAAAAAAGCTTTTTTCTATATCTACATACGCTTACAATATAGGTATGTTAATGTTTGCGTAAATATTCATATTCATTTTTTTTTCTACATTTTAGCTCTTAGGTTTACATTTCGTTATTGTTTTAGAGCCTTCCACAAGACTAGGTTGAAGTTAACTTGCTATACTGCGCTGGTTATACTAATTGGCGGTTGAAATTCTTTTTTTGCAGGTATTTCTACACCGTTTGTTTACACGCTGTGTGGTACCGGCTTCGTATACTACCAATCCTTGCACTGCTTGTGGGTGTCGTAAAAGACGACTAAGAGCCTTAAAACGACCTGGGCCAACTCCATCTGATGCCGTTTGGTCAACAATTGCATTTCCAAGGAAGGTTGACTTCTGGCAGGTGGCCGGTCATAAAACTAATGCCAATAACTTCTACAATATGTACTATGAAAAAAGAGTACATATTGTATCGACCCCAAGTAATTGGAATATGAGAATGGATGGTCTAAACTCTTTGTTTTTTGTGTTTGACGACATTCACAATAAAATAATGTGTGATGAACTGTCAGACAGTCAGCCTTTCACTGTTTTCTGCTAGACGTAGCCCTCCCTCACAAATGGTGGGATTTCCGTGCTTGGCAGACGAGTTGACGATCGCAGTAAGGTAGATACGTATTATAGTAGAGACTTGTTGCCTTCTCGTCTAATGTAATTCTGAGCCGATATTTCTACTTACGGGCAAGTAAGGATCAATTTAACAGTATATTAGAGGCAAAAGGTCAATTTAACAGTATATTAGGGTCAGTTTAAAAGTGGCACCAGTGATAGAGAAGTGTAGGAGCGCGAGATTGTCATGGTATGGATATGCGATGAGGAGGGATGAAAGGCATGTGACAAGGAGGGTTACCAATATGCTTGTGGATGGGCGTAAGAGTCGTGGGCGACCCAAAAAAAGATGGATGGATTGTGTAAACGAGGATATGTGTATGAAAGTTGTGAGTGCAGATATGACGGCTGATAGAAGATTGTGGAAGGCAAGAACGTGTTGTGCCGATCCCACTTAGCGTGGGATGAGGGCAGGCAAATGATGATGGGCAAGTAAGGGTCAATTGTATTCTAAGCTCATCTCCACAAGGGGATAAGGGACTATTTAAGATTCCCTCGCAAAAATAAGGTTGTACCACATTTTATTATTTTATATATTATGCTTATATACTAAAGAGTATTATAAACTGTGAGTAGTTAGATATGCAGAAAAGAGCATGAAAGTAAAATTAATGCGGTCGAAATGCAAACTCTACGGAAAATCTGTGGAGTTAGGCTCACCGACCGCATTCGCAACAACGACGTAAGAGAGCGAGTACGTATGAAAGAGAGTATTGGTGTAAAGATGCGAAAGGGAATGCTCCGATGGTTCGGACATGTGGAGAGAATGCCGAACGAACGTCTGGTTTAGAAGATATACAATGCGAAAGTGGAAGTAGGTACCGGGAGAGACCGAGACTCACCTACCTAGACCAAATTGGTCACGTACTGAAGGAAGGTGGAGTCAAGAGTCTCCGAAACCGACGAGCGTGTATGAAGAGAATTATGAATGTTGAGGAAGCGAGTGAAGTATGCAAGGATAGAGTTCTCTGGCACTCTGTTCTCTCTGCCTACCCTGCAAGGGATATTGTGTGATGATATGTATGTATGTATGTAAATGTATGTATGTATATACTAAAACTTAAATTAAAAAAAAGTATCTTTCAGAAAGTATGAACAAATAAATGACTTAAATCTTTACACTCGTCTTCTTAAATCAAATACAGTTACGTAGATATCGCTCCAGCGAACACTCTCTTGGCTGTCAATAAAAGCTTTAAGCGTACATCTATGTATATTCGAGACATGAAGGGGTTGTGAACGTATGTACCCCACACTTGAAAGCGTAGGCATATGTATGTTTAAATACTCGAACTGGTTTTCGATTTTATTTGCATTTTCTATTTATTATTCAGTTGTACAAGTGCTTTGTATTCGTGTGATAATGGAGCAAGAATTTAAAGTGACATCTATTAAGAATATTATGTTTGAAAGCGATTGCTCTGTTTTGTAGATATCGTAAAAGGCTCTATGTAGAAAATTCTATAGAAAGTAGTACTATAGAAAGCCAAGGCGCTACATGTAGTGTCGAATGAGTCAGAATAAATATTGTTCTGATCTTCCCCGTAGAACTTGAGTGTGAAAATGCTTGCTGGAAACTACTGATTGGTCTCAGCGACGTAAAATGCCTCTAATTTGCCGAGTTGACATTAAGTGGCGACACGAGGTCGATGACGAGTATTGGCATACGTTATCTATTGAGACAAAAAATTAAAATTGAAACCATACCTTCACCATCAGGTATATACCATATACCTACCTGTCCTGGTCACGGTAAAGCTATTATAAAAACCTTTCATAATAGAATTAAAAAATGTATTTTTTGTCTCAATATGTAGCTTGAGGATGTGGTGTGTATTTTTAATGCCACTATATTAGAATATTCCAAAATGAAAAAGGATTTTATTTTCTAAATATTTACAAAAATTCATGTCTAAAAGATATTTTAATAATACATACATACATATCATCACGCCATATCCCTTGCAGGTTAGGCAGAGAGAACAGAGTGCCAGAGAACTCTATTCTTGCATACTTCACTCGCTTCATACTTCACTATTTTAATAATATTATTTTATTTTTATATCGAATATTTTTATTACCATTTATTTAGTTGTCTATTCGTCTATGTGATATGTTTGACGTAATCAAATAATAAATTAATTTATAAGCATCTCTTTGAAAAAAAAATATCACGTCCTTGATTTTTTATAGCAAACTCACCATCGTTTAAATATTTCATAAAATCGATATATCATATTTTTTCAAGTTTGTTCTCATCGTTGAAATCTTTTACTCTCAAATTCACAATACGTTTTCCATATACACAATTTTATACACTTAAGGTATTGTACACCTCATAACACAAAGCGTTTGGGTACGCCCTCCTCTCGAAATGCTGCCAAGCGAGCATTTGCCGTAACAAAAATGTTTTTTTTTTCACTCAATTATGTGTTTGGTGAGAACGAATTCAATTAAAAGACATGTGTGTGTTTATACATACCTACATAGTTATGTATACCTTTAAGATTTGCCAAATTATCGTTTATTATTTTTTCGTGTTGAGGTACTATAGCTTTTTACCAGCACTATCGAGCGGCGGTCGTATGCTGGACTTTATCTATGCTGAATGGCCGAATGGGTTGCGTATAAACCATGGCCCACCAATAATAATAGTAGTCGATTCTTTTTATATTAAAAAATATATAATAAGAAAATTGAATGTCATACTACAGGTCACGCTGGTGTAAGTGGTAGCATGATTGGAACGGATTTTCAATAGGCGTGGGTTCAAGTCCCATGCGTAACATAGATTTTTCACTCGTAATCAATTTTTTATAAATAATCAAGCATGTTAAATGATAAAATTTCAGTAATTTGAATAGCACATTGTATTAAAGGGCCATGTCCAATCATTGATACTGGTGCGTTATTAGAACTGTATATCCGAAAAATTTCTTTATCTCTTATTATGTTTAAATTTCATATATTTTACATTATCTAGAATGGATACCGATTTTTATTTTTTAGTTTAAGTATTTTAAAAAAGTTCTTAAGCTTTTTTAAAATACTTATAAAAAATAAAAATCGGTGCCAAAATTTGCCTTTCTTATCAATTAAAAATTTAACGTACGAAAAAATCCTATTTAGCACTTTTTGCGAATAACCACAATTGTTGCACTTAAAATAATGCTCTGAGCTTGACTACAGAATGATGCCTCTATCTTCTTCTTACCTTATATATGTCCCACTATTGCACATAAAACTGTTGTATACAGAAAGATAAACTGAGTTATAATCCACTTTTACTAGACGATTAAGAATAATATTTTAAGAGCTTAATTATGTCCCGCTTAATAGGTGAAGAGGTTTCCGCCGTGGTATGGGTCCCTACCTTATTCTTCCGCTACCTAAGAAGAAAGTAGGTATGTAAACAGGATGGGGTAGTACCTATTTAGTGAATCAATTTTTTTATAATATACATATGGCTTCGCCGATAAAAACGATCCACGTCTTTATCGCCAAAACGGCCAACTATGAAAAACTAAATATGAATTTTTAGCTATAAATATTTTGATGATCACTTTGACTTGATGTGTCTATAAAATCATAAGGGTATTAAACCTGAAGTTTGTAGGGTAAGTAATTTACTTGTTTGATGAATATCTCGTTTTAAGGCTAGTGGTGTCAATTCATGCATTTTAAAGTGAGCTCATCGCTAAAGTTTTTGTTTACTAATGCCTATCCAATGGTGGCAGTTTAATGGTATTTACTTATACTCTTATTTTTGAAGGAAAACTTTATTAGGCATGTGCTTGAATCTCTTTTAGATATGCGCTTGATGATGATGTACCGCTTATTTTGTGGGTATTGAATGAGATTGAGCCATCACGCTCAGCTAGGTAACGCTCCTTTGAGTACAGTTAGCTCACGTCCACTAAGAGAGTACTTTTAAAGTACAATATAAATGGCAAACAATGAAAGCAAAATTTATCAGAGTAATCTATTTACAACTGGCATTTACCCGCTGCTTCGGTCGAGTAATAAGTAACTTTCTCAAAGTTACTATTCTCCCAAGTGAACAAACAAATTACATAAACTGAAAAAAAAATTGCAAAAGTATCCAAGAAATGGTTTATCTATGTGCTTGTTTTCATCAAAATCTGTTCAACAGTTTTGTATGATTGAGTAAATAACATCTAAATAAACATCTTCACAAACTTTCACATTTATAATATTAGTAAGAATAAGAAGCGAGAGTTGGGTATGCAGAAAAGAGTATGAAAGTAAAATTAATGCGGTCGAAATGCGATCTCTACGGAAAATCTGTGGAGTAAGGCTGACCGACCGCATTCGTAACGACGACGTAAGAAAGCGAGTAAGTATGAAAGAGAGTATTGGTATAAAGATGCAAAAGGGAATGCTCCGATAGTTCGGACATGTGGAAAGAATGCCGAACGAACGTCTGGTTAAGAAGATATACAATGCGAAAGTGGAAGGATGTAGGTACCGAGGGAGACCGAGACTAACTTACCTAGACCAGATCGGTCATGTACTGTAGAAAGGTGGAGTCAAGAGTCTCCGAAACCGACGAGCGTGTATGATGAGAATTATGAATTTTGAGGAAGCAAGTGAAGTATGCAAAGATAGAGTTCTCTGGCACTCTGTTCTCTCTGCCTACCTTGCAAGGGATATGGCGTGATGATATGTATGTATGTAGTAAGAATATAATGATATAAATTGTAAATATTATTACTTTATAAATATAGAATAAAAAATATAGTTTTATTATATATTATTAACATTGCTTTGAAGTTTTTATTTCCGTTGTGTGATCTTAAAGCGCACACTAATCTTTGTTTTTTTTTTTTTTTTTTTTTTTTTTTTTTTTTTTTCGATTGTCTAGAACCTCTATAATTATTGCATGCATGTAATTATTAAAATTTATCATGTGACAGTGTGTAAAAGTCTGTATAAATAGGGATTAATTTTCAAGCTATTTATGAAATACGAACAACAGAAAAAGTTAAGTAAACTGATTGATTAGTCGTTTATGGTAACGACTTAAGAATACGAGGTGTCACTATCCCTTTACTTTCTGCAAGTTAGTTATTGAAATTGATATCCTATATGATTAAATTTTGTTGTATTTGTGTGTTTTTTATTTAAAATATATCTAAATATTAAAAAAAAACGAGCGAAAATATAAAAGGGTAAAACCAATGATCCGACGCTTTAGATTAGACTGCGCTATTTTTAACCTAAACCATGTCTATTCTCAATGACAGCAGCCTTCATATTCTAATAGATTTCACACAAGGAAAGGAATGACTGCACAGATGGCGTAGTGGTTATGATATCGACCTTCCGTGCCAGTGCCGTGGGTTCGATTCCCACGCAGGACATTACTTTGTGTGATCCACAAAGTGTTGTTCTGAGTCTGCGTGTAATTTGTCTGCGTTAATTGCATGTTTGTAAAGTCCCCCGCAATACAAGGTTTATTTCCTTAGTGCAGGGTGGTGTTTAAAAAAAAAAAAAAAAATCTTTGGTTGAAAACACTGACAAAACAATTTTTCTATGAATTAAACCTAGCTAGATTGATTTATCAACTTCGAAACTTCCAGGATAATAAATTTAATTGAAATCGTTGCTATTATTGTTGAGATTGAGATTGCTCGTTTAAATATATTAAATAGATAAATTTTGAATAGAGATTCTTATTATAGGTACAATATGTAATAACAATGACATATTGGACTTAAGACACCTACGGAGGAGTACCTCCCGCGACCATGATCACTGTAAAGTATTCGAAACGTCGGAAAATTAAAAATCAAATACAAGCGTGATAGAATCTATAAAAGTAGATTTATTTCACATGTGTAAACATCAGAAATCATTAGGTCAGTATTTAATTAATAATATAAGTTTTCATCTTTGATTTTTTTTTAAATTGCCTTAACACTAAAACTTATTTGGTGAATTGCCAACTAATGTTAATATAACGCTGATAATCTGTGCAAATATCTTCGTGATTATATTACGTCATGAATCTTTTGCTGAGATCAAGTAAATAGAGAAACTAGGAAATCTTGTTATCCGGTATATATGAATCATCTTGTATATAATTTTGATTAAAGTTACTAAGATTTGCTTTACAAACTTAGAAATTAGTTGATATACTTAGTTGAGAAATTAAATGTTTACCGTTATGGGAAGGTAACACATTCTTGAACACAGCTTTAATAGATAATTTAATTAAAGATGTAACGTTTTGAAGAGAATACTCATGTGCTGTGTGCTGGCAGCTACGAATACTACTAATCCTTACTATGCTCATTTATGTCGTAAAAGACGACTAAAGTATTATATCGACCTGGACCCACTCCATCTGATGCTCTTTGGTCAATAATTATATTCCCAAAGAGGGTTCATAAAACTATTGCCAATAAAATTTTCTTTTAATTAAAAATTAATCGTTGCTTCAAAAAAAAATCTAATATAGAAAAGCGTATATACATACATGTCATCACGCCATATCCCTTGTAGGGTAGGCAGAGAGAACAAAGTGCCAGATAACTCTATCTTTGCATACTTCACTCGCTTCCTCAACATTCATAATTCTCGTCATACACACTCGCCAGTTTCGGAGACTCTTGACTCTGCGCTATTTCAGTCCTTGGGAACCATTCCCGAGCTCCAACATAAATTGAGGAGCAACAAGAATGCCTCCCAGACACAGGAGCCGCCAAGCTTGACCATCTCAGCAGACACCATATCATTGCCCGCTGCCTCACCACTTTTCAAACTTCTTATCGCCCATTCAACTTCATGCATACTGATGCCATCGGAGGACGCTGGTGCTGAACGTTAATCTACTAGACTGCAACTTCCGCATCCCACCATGCATCACGATTTGTTTTTATATGCTTCTTTGAGCTTCCACATATTTTTTTCGCTGTATTCACCACATACTTCTTTCACTGTAGAAAAACGTAAAGGTATATTTTTAAGTAGGTACCTACATTCTTTCACTTATGATTAAAATAACTGCTATAAAACTTAGAACCCATTATATCTACTACTTATATTTTCTTATTAGATTTTTTTATAATTTTAATCAATAAAGACAGATGGTTTCTCATTTCACCAATTGAATACCAAGGTATTCAATTGGTAAAATTACTCAAACAACAAGTTGTTTGAGTTATATAGAAGAAGAAAGTAAGAAAGAAAATAATTTATTTCCTCACTCATGAAAAGAACACATTACAAGCTTAAATAGTAAACTATTATAAATAGGAAATATAATATAAAAAAAGCAGTGGCGCCCCCTCCACAATGAGGAAAAGGACGCAGCTCAGAATAATGTTCTGGTATCTAAAACAAAAATGATACCACAGTGCTGATATTTTGCAGCGTCCTGCTACGTCCGTCAGCAAAGCTAAAGTAGCAAAAAAAGTAAACTAAACGAGAAAAAAAATACACTAAAAATATATATAAAAGAAAATAAAAGCTAATATACATAATACAGCACAATTTGACACATCATCATCAACCTGCTCTTATCCCAATTTATTTGGGGTCGACGCAATATGTCTTCTCCTTCCATACAACTCTATCAGACGTCATCTCTGTGGTCACTCCTTGTCTATCCATATCATGTTTCACGCAGTTCATCCATCTTTTCTTCGGTCTTCCCTTACCCCTTAAGCCTTCAACATTCATACTTAAAGCTTTCCTCACAACATTACTTTCATCCCGTCTCATCACATGTCCATACCATGTCAATCTTTCACTTCTTAATTTTTCCGTCACTGGCGCAACTTTCAAACTTCCTCTTATATGTTCATTCCTTATTTTATCCAATTTCACACAATATTATAAAAAAGCTAATTAATATAAGTATGTTGTTATTATCAGATTTACTCAGGATTTATCTCGGTAACAAGCCTGGTAGCAAGCAAGGCTTCGATTGCTATGTGGTAAAATGTGGTCGTGATACACCTCTACTTACCCCTTTGATTAGAAAGCCAATACTTAAACATATTATAATAGGAACATGCAATGGTAATTATAGATTATAAACCACGATCAATAATCATAATGATCCACCTATTTATTAAACTATAATGTTAAAATGATAATTGTACGATGTAAATATAATACAACCAACGAATCGTAGCCACTAGTAAGTCAACTACAACCATCCTGGTCATCTGCTGTTGTTGTCTAAAAAATATAACTTGGTATTTCTCTTACGAATGCTAGGTTTCTAAGTGGCTTAAAGCACTAACTTAAGGTGTGAACTTTATTAAATATTAATCTAAAATACAGCTATTGTAATATGTATCAGCATTACTTTACTATTTACATGGAAATAATACAATAAATTCCTACTTAATTTGCTTAACTTCGGCCATTGTGCACTATAACCAATATAATATATTATTTATTAGCAAAAACCTGGTAAGCGAAAATATAATTTCTATCTTCTAAGAATAATTTATTATTATTAAGTAAGCTCAATATTTTATCGAAAGCAATAAATTCTTAGATGACATCTGTATTGGCGATGAGAAAGTAAATTGTAGACACAGTAACCCATATTAAATTATTCTTAGTACATTGTTTAGCGAATAAATAATATGAATAATTGTTTAACTAAAACATTAATTACAGTTTCTAATTAAATAAATGATACAAAATTAAAAGAAGTATTTGTATCCAAAATTAAAAAAGATAATCAAAAGAAAATTGTTTTCATGTGAATCACTAAGTTTGGAATTGTTTTGTTTGATAGAGTTGAGACAAGATTCGTTCCGCGAAAGGTTAAAATGTGACGTTTTCACTATAGGTATGCAGGTTCATCTTACATACATACATATCATCACGCCATATCCCTTGCAGGGTAGGCAGAGAGAACAGCATGCCAGAGAACTCTATCTCTGCATACTTCACTCGCTTCCTCAACATTCATAATTCTCTTCATACACGCTCGTCGGTTTCGGAGACTCTTGACTCCACCTTCCTTCAGTACCTGACCGATCTGGTCTAGGTAGGTTAGTCTCGGTCTCCCTCGGTACCTACATCCTTCCACTTTCGCATTGTATATCTTCTTAACCAGACGTTCGTTCGGCATTCTTTCCACATGTCCGAACCATCGGAGCATTCCCTTTCGCATCTTTACACCAATACTCTCTTTTATACCTACTCGCTCTCTTACGTCGTCGTTACGAATGCGGTCGGTCAGCCTAACTCCACAGATGTTCCGCAGAGATCGCATTTCGACCGCATTAATTTTACTTTCATACTCTTTTCTGCATACCCAACTCTCGCTTCCATACAGTAATGTTGGGACAAGCACTGCGTTATGTATTGCTACACGTGCCTTCTGGCTGAGGTGGTGGCTGCCGAGAAGTTGCCCCAACGCTCCGTTCACTCTATTTCCCGCATTCACTCTTCGCTCTATATCAGTGGTGTACCGTCCATCTCGGCTAAATCCACATCCAAGATATACAAATTCATCCACTTGCTCTAGTACATCATTACCTATTGTTACTCTTACATCTGTTCTGGCTTCATCTCTTTCAAAGACCATTATTTTGGTTTTGCTCACATTCACGCGTAGATCCCTTTCATCTTCGTAAGTCTCTTTAAAAATATACTCTTTATTATGTTATTCATTTAGTACTTGCCATAACCCTTACACAATCTTATGGATTATTTACATATATTGTCAGTGGGTTTTTGGAGTTTACTCATTAAGAATCGATTTTCATATAAGACGCCCGGTATGAGAAAAATTTGAGGAGTAAAATCTAGTGATCGAATGATCTCGTTACGTTTTTGGTGCGCAACCTATTCTGCGCACCTTTCACTTTCTGACGTGAGATAATACTTCACTGAACAGTTTTAATAAATGTAAATAAAAATATATATATTATTATTAGTCAAATGAGCTTTTTTTGCGCCTGTTTTGATAATCGTACTTAAGGAGTAAACTCCAGTCGTGCGTCGGAGCTGACACACACTTTTTTTTTCTTTTTTGTGTCTGACTTTTAGCTGTTAACCGCAGATGGCTGTCATAGCTTAACCCGGACTATGGGTGGGCGCTGAGGCTCAACCCGGTTTGTCAGTGGGATACATCATTATCTATTAATATTTCCTAATAGGGTCAGCTTCTAATGTATAACCATTTATTATTTCTAAATAAATAAATCGATTTGATATTTTTATAATTGTAAAGCATAATTATTGGTACTTTGTTATATCTATACTCTACTGTATATAAGCTTACTTCGGCACTGTATTTCATTAAGCTATGAAAACATGCTAAACTATTTCCAGCACTAGTAATTTAGCTAGTGATAAGACATCATCTTAGTTTAATATCATAGAGGTTGCTTATCCGATCACCGAACGGATCGGGAGGGATGTAACTATACGATAGCCTGCTACAAAATAAAAGGAGTGATAATGCCCATTTTTAAGGAAATAAAGTAAGGGTTGGTAACACTTTCTATTATTACTCGTCAGCACACTGAAAATAAATAATAACATTGATTCATTTCAGACAATGTTTCCACAATAATTTTAAAGTAATATTAAATAATAATAACAAAAAAAAAACATAGTCGAATTAGCTACTTAGGTATTCAAAAGATAGGCACAGTGTGACGTGGTATAAGACTATGTTTATTATTATTATTTATTTATTTATTTATATTTAATTTCATTATTGCTAACAGCGTGCCATACACAATAATAGACAATATTTTTATACAAACTGAGGAGAATAACATATTATAAAAAATGTATTGAATAATTACAATAAAGATAAAATATAATAAACTTGGATCAACATATACTACTGCTAATGGTCAGTGCCTCCACATACTTCTCGGCTACAGACATAAAACATCTCTCTGTACAAGAAAATAAGTCTAGTGAAGGTTCAGAGGCTAGTATCTCATTGATGTAGTGTAATGCGCGAGGAAGCGGTGCGAATTGACCAATGCTAGTGCGCGCCGTATGTGACGCCAGTAGAGGTCGCTGTCGCTCGCGCAATTTACCTACCACCTGGCGAGGCACATTGAATTTTATTTCTGCTAAAAGTAACGGATTGTGGGCAGAACCTCGTATTAGTCTGAAGAAATATTTTACTAATGCTGTGTTACGACGCGTCGCCAACATATGATGTTCTACCATACCTATTACATATAATGTGGGGTATAGATAGGGGTAATAAAAATAAATTCTTTTGTATAGGTAACGAATAAATGTTTTTTGTATTCTCTCAACTTTTTGAGTTAATTGTATTGTGTTGGGATTCCAAACAATAGCATTAGTTTCTAAAGTACTACGAACATATGCATTGTATAAAATATTAAATGTTAATTTATTATTAAAATTTTTTGACTGTCGCAGTACAAAACCTAAATTCCTCCTAGCTTGGTCACATATTTTAGAAATATGGTTTTTAAATGTACAGTTGCTAACCATGTACCTAGATCTTTTACGGTGTCAACTCGTTTCAGTTGTTTGCTGGCAATGTGATAGTTATAGTTTATTGGGGACCGAATACGACTATACGTTACTACAACACATTTATCAATGTTTAGGTTCAAACTGTTGAGTTTGCTCCATTCTTGAACGCTATTAATGTCCGCTTGTAATAGCGTGCAATCTGATGGTGAATCTATGGTCAATGCAAGTTTGACATCATCTGCAAACATTAGACAGAGACTATGCTTAATTTTGTATGGTAGATCATTAATTAGTATTAAAAACAGTAATGGGCCCAAACAGCTGCCCTGACCTATACCAGAATTTACACTATATGTGGAAGAATAGCATCTTTTGTACGCAACATATTGCTTACGGTCCGCCAAATAGTTGCAGAAAAAGAAAATAAGCTGTTCCGAGAATCCTATTGATGCCATTTTCGAATAATAGGTGGTCATTATCCACTAGATCAAACGCCTTCTGAAAATCAAGGTAAGCCACGTCCACTTGCTTTTTAGCATCTATTACATTTGATATCATGGATGATATGGTTAATAGATTAGTTGTAGTGGATCGGTTAGGTAAAAAGCCGTGCTGTTGATCACTAAACCATCCACGTAATTGCTTGTAGATCAGTGCATATAATACTGATTCTAGAATGTGTCCCTTCTATCACGACGGATGGATGGGGCGGACTGTGATCGAATATAAGCCTACCACAAAAAGAAAGAGTTATCTTGCCATGAAATCATGACTCACTCATATTTAAGATGAGTCTTACTAAAAATTATAAGATATCTCAACCATATTAACTACCTGGTCCGCTACTGCCAGTTGTTTGTACATTCTTCAGACTACTGAATCATCTAATTATACTGTTAAAGTCATTTCCGACTTACTTCCCATAACATCACGATTTTTGAACGCTCAATGAATTATGGTAGGTATAAAATTTATTACACTTGGCGTAAAGAGTCATTAGACTCGAAAGTCATCTGTGTAACAAAAATTGTGTTATTTTAATCTCTTCTCATAGCTGTGTCAATTAAATATATGAAACGGTGCTATTACGTAAATATAAAGGGCCAAAACAAAGCTTTTATATGATTAAAAATATTTTCTACTGTAACCGTGTATTATCCTTCCTTCTCTCGTCCATTAGAGTGGCATAAACAAAGATGAGGATTAAAAGGGACATTATGAAACGAATATTTTTATAAAAAGGTTGATGAAGCTGAAAAATATTTTCAAAGTTAAAATGTATTATGTGAATACAGGTTAAGAGTAAAATTTGTCACCACCGTTTACTTTCCCAACGAAGTCGTGTTCACGCCGTACTTATGTGTGTGTGTGTGTGTGTGTGTGTGTGTGTGTGTGTGTGTGTGTGTGTGTGTGTGTGTGTGTTGTGTGTGTGCGTGTGTGCGTGTGCGCGCGCGCGCGCGTACGTTTGTGTGCGTGTGCACGTGTGTGCGTGTGTGCTTGTGCGCGTTTGCGTGTGTGCGTGTGCGCGTGCGCCTATGTGTATGCGTGTGTGTGTGCGTTTGTGTGTGGGTGTGTGTGTGTGTGTGGGTGTGTGTGTGTGTGGGTGTGTGTGTGTGTGTGTTTATTTCGTGGGTATTGAATAAGACTGAGCCGTCAAGCTCGGCTCTGTAACGCTCGTTTGAGTAAAACCGGCTCTCATCGCTAAGGGAAGCATTTTGAGAGTACCATAAATAGCGATCGTTTACAGTAAAAAAATTGACGTGAGCTGAGATCATAATGATGACAGTAAAATTTACCACAGTAATTTATATATTTAATGTATATATAAGTAGTACAAAAAAAAGCTTGTATATTTCATATTAGTAGAATCGCTTTAATGAAGTATTCAGTTGTCGTATGGTCTTAAGGATACATTGTTGTTACAGGATGTTGTTTTTTTTTAAAGTAGTAGTTGAGTTTTACATACGACGTATTATAAAATTATAAAAAAAAAGTTAAATTTACAAAGAATAAATTACAAGTTATTACAAATTCTCACACAATTTTTGCTGCAATTTTGTATGTAAATATATGCAATTAGTAAAAGTTACATAGGTATTCAATTTTAGTTCATCATTAGTGTTGTTATAAATTTCAACAATATTGATTGCAGAAATTTTGCACTGGTAACACAAACTTGAAACAATAGAATGACAAGCCACTAGGAACTGAGTCAGACAGCGCATTGAAGATAAACGCTTGAACACGTACGAATGCCAACTGGGACTCAATTTTAGACACTCCTGTGCTACACTTTGGCTTGTAATCATCCATCTCTATGAAACTGAAGTTCAATCAACGTTTTGTAGATAATTGATCAAATATATCAAATATTTAGATATAAAATTCATTAATAATTGAATCAAAAAATAAGAAACCCCATTTAAATTCATTTAATATAATATCTTAAATATGTTTAATTTTATTGTTTTATATTTAACTATCTATCAATTAGACCTCGTATTGCTTCGATTTCGGACGATGACGAATGTGTCCCAGTTTCAGATGCACTAAGCATATTATCTTTTTAATAAGAGGGCCTTTACAAACAGAATTAATACAGATAAATTACAGCCAGAATCAGAACGTTAATTTGTGGATCGTACAAAGTATTGTCGTGCCTTTTTTTTTTGCGGCGAACTATGGACATGGTCGCGGCCCCCCTAATCGGTCCGGGGCGACGGAAGAAGCGGCGCGCAACCCCCATAGACCCCACCCCGCAAACACCTCTTTTCGCCGTGCTGTTATACTGGACCCTTTCAGAGGGTTTTTAAAAAAAGATTTCAATTATTTACGAGCATTTACTTAATAAGACTTAATGTTATAAAAGAACGTGTGTATTGGATGGATGCTCGGAGCGGACTGGCTTGGGAGTGAAGCGTGGAAGGGTCGCTGTGTATGGAATGCTGAGTCAGGAGAAGAGAGTGCCTTGTGGGCAGAAAGGCTTACAGGAGGAGAGTGTAACAGCCCCCCAGTTAAGAGGAAACTTACAGGTGAGAAGTAAGTTGACGAGGGAAAGTAGCAGTTTTAGGATATACGAAGACGAGGGACAGGGGCAGGAGTATCATCTTGAAGAGATGACATTTCTAGGGATTCTTCTGGAGGAGGATTACATCTAGAAATCTTAACTAACTTATAATAATGATACAATTTATAAGAAATAAATGATAGTAAAATTAAAACTAGTATAATAGTAGTATATGAATAATAATTGCCGTAAAGCATAATATGAGGTTTTTCAATAACTTCTTCGAGGTTTATTTTAATTTGATCGGTTATTTTATTGTATTTCGTGAAAAGAGTTTCTATGTTATCAATATGTTTCAGGTTAACAAAGGGCACCTTTGAACTATTTTTTAGATAAGTTTCAAAACTACAACAAGTATCATTAATTATCTCAAAGTGTAGTATGATAGGCTTTGTTGTGATTTTAATACATGTTTAGGTATAAGCTTATTGCCTTTGCAATATCCAGTACATTCGTTGGGTAGTGTCAGAATGCCAGTTCCAAAAATGGAGAATTCGGATGTCTCTCGATTATTGCATTCTATGGTTAATTTAGAATTTTGACTCATAATATATAACCATTGGTTATTATGTAATTTATGAAAGGTTTCAAAATCGCCATTTACGAATTTAGTATCGCAGAGTAATGGAACAGACGCCAAAGTTTTTGAAATAACCTCAGTTTCACAGATTGGCACGGCTAATGTAGAATAAACATTAGGAATTTCACAAATATAAAACTGTGTATTCATGACCTTACAATTACTTAACGTGCTTAGCTTACAATATAAAGAATTATCTCTAGTTATACCTAAATATTTAGTGGATGGAATAATTGTAGTATATACTGTCTCGTTTACAGATTAAAGCATAATAGGATAAGGTATAGTATGATATAAATCAAATTCTTTGGCGTTTACCAAAGGTATTTGTAAGACAAATATAATCTTGTTCCCTGTGTAATAACTAGATACATCAGATACATTTTCTAGAACGTGCATGTTTTCAAGCGTGAGAGGTACAGGTAGTTGTTTGGAGTCAGGCAAAAACCTATAATTGTCTACAAGATCGGAGAAAAGTTGTTTTGGCGTAATGATAGATGGGTACAGAATGTTTGATTTACTAAACATAATAGCGTTAACAATATCTTCTAATTTAAATGATAGGGTTAATAAACTACTTTCTAAAATATTTGATAATTCTAACACTTCTGATCTTAAAACTAATTTGTCATTCTTTATTGATAGATTATGTATGTTTTGACTTAAATCTTCAATAGCACAATTTAGAGTTGCTTCATTAGTATTGATTTTCTCGATTATTTCTTTAAGTGATGACAATGTTGATGTTGTAATCATTATGTTTTCTTTCATAGTACTTGCTAATTTAGTTTGATCATTTTCAATCATTTTTATTGCCTCACTGTATTTCACGGCATCGTTCTCATCCATATTGCCAAACAAGTGCTTAATGACGGTGCCAATTCCGCCAAACCAAGCTGATCTCTTAAGATTCTTTGAGATTAAGAAGGAAATAGAGTCAAAGTCTCTGACTACATCAGAGTAACGCGATGTCAGTGGTTGAAATATGTGATAGCATTCGTTGTTATTATATACACTACTTTGCTTACATAAGACGTTAGAGACTCTTAAGATTTCTTTGATATTTTCTAAGTGAGGTTGTACGAAAGACAAATCTACTGGTATAATTACATCTAGAGTGTCATCGGTTATTTTTACAGAACCAATGGGATCAAAGTATATACCAGCGTCGTTGGATGCAGATCGTATATAATCTTGATTGCCCAAAATCAGGACAGGATAAACGAAACCCGTTCTGGAATAGAAGGTAATATGAGTTAAATTCGCTATGCTAGGATTCGATGTTAGTGGCTAGTTTCATTTCGTCAAAATGGTGTTTGACGTGACGTCGATTTATTAAAAGTGAAGCAGTATTATTGCCATGGATCTTTACAATTTTATACGGGCCTTTCCATATTGGAGAAAGGGCTTTTCTAAGACGTAAGTGATTCTTTAGATAGACAAAGTCTCCGATTTATATTTAATTGGACGTGAGCGTTGATCATAGTGAGTTTTAGAGTTTGTTTTAGATTTTTGTATATGTTCTATTGCTTTTTGTCGAGAATATTTCAAATCGATTCTGTAGTGTGCGAACATATTCGGAATATGTGGCACCGGATGTTTCTTCGTAAATAGAGTTGGGTGTGTAGGGTTTGTGACCAAATAGAAGTTCGTATGGGGAATATTGAGTAGTCGAATGGATAGCTGTATTATACGCAAGCATGGCCGTATATACGAAACGAGGCCAGTTATTTTGTTCCGGGTTTACGTAGGACTTAAGGTATTCTTTCAAGGTGCTATGGCTTCTTTCAAGAGCACCCTGGGTCTGAGGATGGTATGGGCTAGACCATAATTGTTTGATTTTTAGCATATTGCGAGTCTGTTTAAAGAGCTCTGCTGTAAAGTTAGAACCCTGGTCCGTAAGTATCATTTTAGGGATACCAAATGAAGTAATGAAGTGGACTAAACATTCACACGTTTCTTCCACCGTTGTGTTAGTAATGGGGTAGGCTGCTGAGAATTTTGTAAGATCATCCTGAAGGGTTAATATGAATCTGTACTTGGCACTACCTGCTTCTGGTAGTGGTCCTACTATATCCAAGGCTACGCGTTCAAAAGGACGTGTGGAGAGGGACGTTATTTGCATAGGTGCACGATTAGTTTTTCTAAGTGCTTTGTTTGTCTGACATTGTAAGCATTTTTTTACATAGTGATCGACGTCCGTGCGCATACCTTTCCAGTAATACTTTTCTTGAATACGTTTTAGCATTCTAGACGATCCAAGATGACCAGCTGTAGGTATATCGTGATTTTCTTTCATAATTTTGGGTATCTCACTTAAAGTAGGATATATTATGTTATTTTTGTAAATATGAATAGTTATTTTAGAGTTGTGGAATAGATATAGTAACATATTATATAATTTGATATACTGATGTGTGTCAAACGGATTATTGAAGTCTGATATTGCTATCTCGGTAGGTGCCTGACCATCTGAATCGAGCATTAGTTCGTTTCTTATGGATTTAAGGCATTTATAGATGTCTTCATAGGTACATGTATCGAAGTGATTCTTTTTTGTAAAAAGAAAATAATATGTTCTGTCTAGGATTTTATATTTTAGAAAAGAATGTAATGATCTTTCTAGCAGATTGAATTCATTCTGGTCTTCGATATTTGATACGACTTCTCCTATGTATGGGATCGACTCGTCCATGTCTATAGAAGTTGGAATAACGATTTGTTTCTTATCGGTTTTAGATAGGCTTTCGTTATGTTCTATTATAATCGCGTTACTATCAAAATCTTTAGAAGTTTTCTTAAGGAAGTCGGAGTAATTACCGTCTAGAGTCTCTGAATTATTAGCATTTGGATCTTCAAGGAGTGGGATAGGATCTGAAGATTCGATGGAAGAAGGTAGATTTTCATTTACAATTATGTCTTCTAAATCATCGATATTTCCTAATTCTGGTAAATCTTCAGGTGGAACAAGGTCTTCGAGCTGTATTAAGTCATCAGGAGGAAGAGTAGGAGGTATATCTGGATTAAGTATTTCATCGGCATTCGGTGAGTATGGATTTTGCGAAGACGTACTGGGAATAGGTTCAATTGGATTCATTAATTCTATTGGAGGATACCGGGACAACGCATCTGCTGCATTGTTTAGCTTGCCTTTTCGGTAAACTATTTCGTATTCATATTCCTCTAGTTTCAATCTCCATCTCTGGAGTTTACTGCTAGGGTCAGTATGGTTGAAGAGCCATCGAAGGGGCCTGTGATCAGTGACGATAGTGAATTTTCGTCCATAGAGATATGGACGAAATGTTTTGCAGCCAAATATGATAGCGAGTAATTCTTTTTCCGTTGTGCTGTAGTTACATTCGTTTTTATTGAGAGTACGGGAAGCATAGGAGATTGGTTTGTCCTTGCCTATGTCCCCTTGAGAAAGAATAGCGCTGATTGCGTAGTTAGATGCATCGGTTGTCAGGAGGAAGGATTTAGAAAAATCGGGATAAACTAGTAAAGGTGCAGAGGTTAGTTTCGTTTTAAGGATTTCAAAAGATATTTGGTGTTCATTTAGCCATGTAAAGTCAACATTCTTCTTTAGTAGGTTTGTAAGAGGTTTTGCTATGCTTGAAAAATCGGGTATGAATCTACGGTAATAGGATACGAATCCCAGGAATGATTTTACATCTTTGGGTGATTTGGGTATGGGAAAATTATTTACTGCACGTAGTTTCTCAGGGTTTGGTTTGACTCCTTTGTCGGTGATGATGTGCCCTAAGTAAGAGACTTCTTTTCGAAGAAATTCACACTTATCGGGTTGTAGTTTTAATTTGAACTGTCGGAGTCTTTCGAAAATGTTGGTAAGGTTGTCTACGTGGCTGGGGATGTCGAAAGAGTATATGACTATGTCATCCAAGTATACGAAGCATTGGATGCCTTGTAGTCCGGATAGTGCAGAATTCATTAGCCTTTGGAATGTTGATGGTGCATTTTTCAATCCAAAAGGCATGCGTGTGAATTCGTAATGTCCTGTAGGAACTGAAAATGCGGTCTTAGGGGAGTCATTAGGAGACATATTGATCTGATGGAAACCGGAAGCGAGATCTAATGTACTAAAGTATTTACATTTGCCTAATTGATCGAGAATTTCTGATATATTGGGTATGGGATAGGAATCGCCTATAGTTATGTCGTTGAGTTTGCGGTAGTCTATCACTACTCGCCATTTCCTTTGCCCGGAGGCGTCTAGCTTTTTGGGTACTACCCATATCGGTGATAACCATGGAGACATTGAAGGTTTAATAATGCCTTGTTGCAGCATTTTATCGACTTGGGCTTTTACTTCGTATTTATGACATTCGGGAAATCTATAAGTTTTGACATGTATAGGATTGTCAGAAGTGGTTTTGATCTCGTGCTGAATAGCATCTGTGGAGGTTAACCTATCGTCGGGTAGATGGAAGATGTCTGAGAATTGAGAACACACCGAGTATAATGCATCGCATTCTTCCGGATTTAAATGGGATACTCTAAGTGATTTTAGAACCTCTTCTGTGCGTTTAAGGTTATTATTGAACTCGTTTGCAGTGGTTATCAGAGTTGAGGCATTTATTTGAAACGGTTCTAATCTTAGTTTGAGGTTAGAGTTGATAGTTTTAGATTCTTCAGTGGTATTGACGACAGATATATTTATACGATTGTTATCCTTAACTTGAACTATGCAGTTTGCTATCAATAGGTCTTCGGAAAGATGTTGATTGATTATTAATCCCTCTTTAATTTCGGGGTTAGCGACTGTACATTCAATGATAGCTTCGCTGCGTGGGGCAATATTGTATACTGGTTCATTAAAGTGCATTTTAAGTTTAAGGTTCTTTAAATTTAAAGTGTCATTAACATAGTCAATTTGACTATTTGTAGAGCTGAATATGTCGCTGCCTATTACTCCATCGTATGGGAGCTTAATATTGTCGACTACATTGAATGTATATGTTGGATGTTCATTTGGGATGTTTGCTTCATCGTGTGTCGAAAAAGATATGGCGATTTGTCCTAAAGTGCGTATAGGGTTGTCGTCATTAGTGTCTATACCCTTAATTCTATACCTAATGAATTCATTAATAGGGGTAGTGTTAATAATGACGGACTTTTTGATTACGGTTATGGATGCACCGGTGTCTACAAGGAGTGACAAGGTCTTGCAGGAGATTGGACTGGTTACCTTTACATACGGTAAGTATCTTTTTGATATATTAGTCGTTATTTCATAAATTTCGTAATTGATTATTGATTTTTCTTTTACGGATTGAGTGGTTAGAGTGTTGGATGAGTCTACGGTTTGGGGCTGATTACCCTGTTGCTTGACTTTAAGGTGGCCACGAGTTTCGGGCTGGTTACCGCGTCCATGGGCCGTTGAATGCAAGAGATGACCACGAGTTTCGGGCTGGTTACCGCGTCCATGGGCCATATGAGTAAGATGATGATGACCACGAGTTTCGGGCTGGTTACCGCGTCCATGGGCCATATGAGTAAGATGATGATGACCACGAGTTTCGGGCTGTTTACCGTGTCCATGGGCCGTTGAATGCAAGAGATGACCACGAGTTTCGGGCTGGTTACCGCGTCCATGGGCCATATGAGTAAGATGATGATGACCACGAGTTTCGGGCTGTTTACCGTGTCCATGGGCCATTGGGTTATTGGTGTCGTCTATAAAGTGGTAGGTTTGTCCCGTGCGACACCCGATCGGGACATTTTTCAGTTTAAATTATTGTCATCGTTATCATTATTGTCGACGGTATCGTAATCTTCTTCCTCGTTTAAGAAGTTAATTTGGGGTTTGAACTCTGTTCTTGGCTTGAAATTGGATGAGCTTGGTTGAGAGTTGGGATGGAAGGTTCGATTCCTATTTTCAAATTTTTTATTGTTGTATTCTCGTAATCTACAATTTTCAATAACATGGCCGTTCTTCTTACAATAGCGACAGAATGGAGAAGAAAAATCTCTGGGAGGAATAAATGGTTGGGTATTAGTCGGATTAGTTGATTGTACGCGTTTATTAACGTAAGTTTCTGGTTTTCTATTAAAATTATTTTTAAAGGAAAATTGCTGTATTTTCTCTTCTGATACTGCACAGTTTATGGCTTCGTTTAGGTTTTTAGGATCTTTGCATCTAACGAAGTTCGCAATTCTGGGGTTCAAACCTAACATAAAGGTATGGAGGGCGAGATCTTTCATCGCCGCTAGTCTGCCAACAAGTTCTGTTTTCTTTGAATTAGATACAGTGATTTCGGTTAGTAGCTTTTGTAGGCAGGTCTCCACCCGTAAGGAAAATTGGCTAACCGACTCTTGAGTCCCTTGTCTACATTCTTGTAATTCTGTAAGTAGGTGAGCGTAGTGTTTGCGCTCACCAAATTGAGTTTTAAGGAATTCTTTTAAGGATAACCAGCTCTCGAATTCTTTAATCGAGCATGCAGTTTCAGCTTTGCCTTCTAATTGGCTTAGGATATATTTGAAGACGACATGTTCTTGTGAATGGCTTGCGAGTGAAATAGCACTATCGCAGTTTCGTAAAAATGCTGTTAAATTGTCTCTATTACCATAAAACGGTTTTATAAACTTTAGTACCACTGGTAGTGGAATTTCTTCGTAAATATCTTTAGTTAATGGTTTAGACATGTTTTATGTATATATAAAAATGTGAAGATAGAAGGAGAACAAAAAAGAAACAAAGAGAATATAAAAAGTAACTATAAATTAAAACAAAATAATTTCAAGGTAGATCCACAGGTAAACACTTGTATGCAATACTGATAACGCTGGTGCCGGGAAATACGTGGGCGTAGTTATGATCTTGCGTTGTTCTAAGAAATGACTTATATCTATTATGTCTAACTATTTGAGATTAAACTATCTTTATGAATACTTCTATGATTATGGAAACTTAGTGTTAAATAATATTTATTCACTAGAAGTTTTTTGTTTGTTTGAATGTATATATGTAATTCGTCACTCACGCGATAAGGATGCACTTGTAATTCATGTTTATTTCTTTGTTCTGGGTGCAGGAACTCGTTTAGTACGCTGGTATCTGACGCTCTTGCGCCTCGGGGATGACGTCACGGCCTGGTCGGTGCTGGGTACTCTGCTGTTGACTCGTAGCAAAGGGTGCATAGGGTCTAGCAGCTTCTGACCACTTATTACACAGTGGACACAGGGGTGATGACTTCTTCAGGTCTCACTCGTGCACTGACGGTGATGATTTAGGGTTCATTCGCACACAGACGGTGATGTGTGGAATTCACTCGCGCACTGACGATGATGTATGGAATTCACTCGCGTACTGACGGTGATGTGTGGGATTCGAACCTGGGATTAAACAATCCCTTTCAGCTGCCACCAAATGTTATACTGGACCCTTTCAGAGGGTTTTTAAAAAAAGATTTCAATTATTTACGAGCATTTACTTAATAAGACTTAATGTTATAAAAGAACGTGTGTATTGGATGGATGCTCGGAGCGGACTGGCTTGGGAGTGAAGCGTGGAAGGGTCGCTGTGTATGGAATGCTGAGTCAGGAGAAGAGAGTGCCTTGTGGGCAGAAAGGCTTACAGGAGGAGAGTGTAACAGTGCGAGCGGGCCACCGGTACCCGATCTTTGTCATTTGTGAGTATTGTCGTACCTGGGAATCGAATATACACCACTGACATAGTAAGCTATTTTAACCACTATGCCCTTTGTGCGAGTTCATAATATAATAAAATTCAATACTATTCGAATATTTTTCATATTAAATTCATAAAATGTTCTTATATTCAACATGGAAACTTAACAACCTTATTGAAGCTTTGTGTAGCTTTGCCTTAAATCCGTATTTCACATATATGTACATATAAATTTATAATAAAATAAAAGGACTTTTCTAATGACGGCCTTGTAACAGAATAGCTCAGTTTTCTTTGAAACATTTACATAAAAGCAGAAAACAAATATTGGTACAAACCTAAAGTAATATCTTAGTCAACTATTTGTTAATGGAGTCTTTGATGCCCTATTTCTCTTTTGGGGTACGATTATATCAAAGGCAACTTGAATAAATATAGCGTATATGTTTGGTAAAATTAAAAAGATATTTTTTTGCCACGTGTAGTGACGGAGTAAAAATATAACAATCTAACCTCTACTAAGGATGATTGTAACAGACGGCTAAGGGAGACAAGCTGATAACATCACTGCCATTGAAGGAAAAGTTAAAATAAAACCTCATACCAACCCATCTAATTAGCGTGGTTTAAGTCAATTTCACTCCCAATTTGGAGGCATCCCACCAGACAATATTTCAACGATTAAATAAAGTATAGATGACATAATAAATGGGTGAAGTAAAATGCTTAGTTCACATAACTGTTCTTTATTTGTTTGAATATTGTCACTTTGAAGTAATAAGTCATCAACTAACAACATTGCTTACATACATATCATCACGCCATATCCCTTGCGGGGTAGGCAGAGAGAACAGAGTGCCAGAGAACTCTATCCTTGCATACTTCACTCGCTTCCTCAACATTCATAATTCTCTTCATACATGCTCGCCAGTTTCGCAGACACTTGATTCCACCTTCCTTCAGTACGTGACCAATCTGGTCTAGGTAGGTGAGTCTCGGTCTCTCCCGGTACCTACATCCTTCCACTAACAACATTAGCTTTGCCATTTTGTATTTTTGGCTTCAAAGAAAGAGTATTTACCTAAGTATCATCGCCCTTTGCTTAGTCGTGT
This sequence comes from Lymantria monacha, assembly GCA_905163515.2. Taxonomy (NCBI): domain Eukaryota; kingdom Metazoa; phylum Arthropoda; class Insecta; order Lepidoptera; family Erebidae; genus Lymantria; species Lymantria monacha. The sequence continues at coordinate 24,157,001 of LR991091.1, forward strand.
TACTAATTACTAGGGCTTTACTTAATTACTAGGGCCAACAAGATTTTATAAGAAGTATAAATAATATTTTTGAGTCTCAATGTTGTTTGTTTGATAATTTTATGTTTATAAAGTCTCTTCCTGGGATTCAATGTTATATTTCTTAGTGTGCAGGCGCGAGTACCCGCGTGTGAGGCCGCCTTAGCCGAAGAGATGGGTGGTTTGACTGAATATTAGTCCATCACCCGTAGTAAGGTTAACTGCATAACCCGTAACAGCGATGGCGAACACTAATGGAGCATCTACTCGAGACAATATCCGAAGGGGTAACGCGCCGGATGGACCACTGACTACAAAGACCGGGTTCCAGTAACACATCCTCGCGGCATAGAGGTATATGCAGGGCATATTATGTAGCTGCCCGCCGCCCCTTCCATCGCCCCGGACGAATCAGGCAAGATGAGAGTAAAACATAGCATATACCACCAAAAAAAAAAAAAAGTGTCGAATATCATCTCTATTAAACTCTTTAAGTATTAGAGTTTTATTATTATTATCATTAGTTAAATGGACTTTAATAAAAAAAATAAATAAAAAGAAAGCGTTACTTTGGATATTTTTTAATTACCGAATTAACAAATATTATTTTCGTTTTACATTTACTAAACATCTCGTATCAAAATATGTCGAATGTTTGATTGATTGAGAATTTTTAGGGACTGGACGAATTGATTTAGACAATAAGTGTCATTAAGTAAATTCTGAGACTAATTGCATGTAATCAAAGAGCTTTAAAATTTAAAAAAAAAAATTAAGTACTAGTGATTCGAAAATTAATATGTAATATTTAAAAACAGAATCTATATCTATAAAATCTATAGACGTTGCTTTACTCACTAAATAACACACATTATTTTTGGGTCTAGTGTCTGCGTAAAAAATAAGCTACCTAATAAATATAAAGAAGTGCTTGGCATTTTATGGTCATACCCATATTTTAGTCTACCTAAATAAAGCGACCATAAAACGAGCTTAAAAGGTTAAATAAAATATTCTCTTGCTATATCATGGGTAACAGTATTGTCTTCTTGAATTTTATAAATTATGTACCTAATATGATAACCGCTAACAAAGTTGTGTGGTAGCGGCTACGAATACTTTTTCTTTTTGTTCACGCTGTGGAAATGCATTTACGAACTAGCCGGTGATAGACGAGGGGGTGTGTAGGACTCGCCGGTCAGCTGGTTCGACCGAAATACCCACTAAAACCACAGCGGTCCCTTCCGCGCTTTTACGGGATACCGGAGAGATCGTCTATTGACATTCTATCCCTGACACCCCAACGCTAGGCCATCTGCCAGGCCAGTGGCCAGTCGGCAGTCAAGGCGGCGGGAGGAGATGCGCGTAACGGCGCCTCCCCCTTCCTGGCCGCCGCCTACGGAGCGAGTCTGCAGAAGCAAATGCCTCACGTACCCGCTCCGTGGCCTCCTTCGAAGAGATGACCTCCTCACAGAAGGAGGCCATCGACGAGCAGCACCTGTCGCTGTCAAACATCTTAGATATGATGTTCAACAACGACAGGTCTATTCCTATCACCGCCGACAGGTCGTGGCGCTGAGGCGCCCAGGCGGGACATACCTCCAGGGTGTGACGCGCAACTTCAGTTAGCGCGCCACACTCATGGCATCCAGGGGCCCCTTCCCGTCCGATCCTGTGCAGGTACCGAAGACCCCATGTCCGGTAAGTACCTGCGTTATCCTGAAGGAGTGGCTACGAATATTACCAACCCTTATTTTGCTCATGGATGACATAAAAGACGACTAAGAGCCTTATAATGACCTGGGCCAACGCCACTGGTGCCATTTGGTCAACAATTACATTCCCAAGGAGGGTTGACGTCTGGCAGGCGGCCGATCATAAAACTATTGCCAATAACTTTTACAATATGTACTATGAAAGAAGACTACATATTGTATCGACCCCAAGTAATTGGGATAAGAGTAGGAGAATGATGATGGTAACCGCTAACAGATACATTTATTTTAGGTAATACTAGTCTTTTCTTTTCCATGTGATCTTACTTTTCCGTGTGGTGATGGAGTAAGAATACAATTCACCACCCCCTATCTTACCCGTAGATGATCGTAAAAAACGACTAAGTAAAATATGCTTATAACATCTATCCGTATGGTGACAAAGTAAGAATACAATTCACCACTCCCTGTCTTACCCGTGGGTAATCTTAAGAGACGACTAAGGGATATAAAACGCATATAACATCTATGCAAGAGAAGGAAAACTTGAAACAAAACCCTACAACAACACGTCTGACCAGCGTGGTATAGTAGGTCAATTTCACTCCCATTACAGAGGAGGCTCGAGCCCAACAGTGGAACATATGTATATGAGCTGAGATGATGATGATGATTATCTATACAAGAGAAGGCAAACTCTAAATAAAACCCTATACTACACGTCTGACCAGCGTGATGTACTCATAGTAGGTGAATTTCCTTCCTAATATAGAGGAAGCTCGAGCCCAGCAATGGGAAATTTATGAGCTGAGATCATAATGAATACTAGTCTAATTTTTTTATAATATTATAAGTGTTATTTATCACAAAAAACCATATCTTAAGTGATAAATATCATAATAAAAATAGCTATGTAATAGAAATGCAATCAACGAATTATCATAAAATCTGGATTAATACGTTACAAGATGAAGAAATATAAATATATAAAAAAAAAAAAAAAACTCAAAAACCAGACTGCGTAAAAAGTGAACCAAAATACATACACAATAAAAAAAATATTAAAAGAAAAAACAACCACTTAGATGTCTGATAGTCTATAATTCTATAATATATATTGAATGAATACTATTGAAGAAAATAAAATATATTCTAATAATGGAACATAACAACTGAATAGTCGGAACCCATTATTCCACAGCTAATTTAATTTTTCAATTAATCCCGACTGTTCATATATACATACATACATACATAGACTGTTAAAAACATTACCACCATTCCTTTGCAACTCACAGTCGGGTAAAAATACATAATGAATACTAATTTTTTTTTGCTTTATTTCTTTTATAGTAACTGTAGATGGTTCTAGATACCCCAAAGACTTCGTCTGACTTTACTGTCTATAAATGTCTTGCTATTGGATACGAGTATTCTTCTTCTTCTTCTTATGTATTGGCAATCAGCTACATATACGAGCTATTGGTGCCAGTGTCAAGTTATAAATATTTTCACGTTTTTAGTCTTTCAAGTCAGTCGTTGTCTAAGTCAAATTATCACCATTAACAGTGCAATGGCCACACTGTTAATGGTATCTTGTGGGAATTTTGATGGAAAACGAAAACGTTGTAAAGCACTTTTATATGATATTCACTACATCCCAGTATTGCCGCACATCACATTACATAAAATGCCATCAAAATTATCTAATATAACACGTTAAAACACTAAGATATCGAATATAATACAAGAGCACCACATGACGTTTTCAAATTCCCGTCAAAAGTCCTACGAGTATTCTATATGCTGTTTCAAGTTGACAGAGTGTGTTGACAGAGTTTTACTTTAAGTTTTTCTCACATAAAAGAAAAAGGAGGTGAATTGAAGCTTGAACTAAGGTGAAATCCACTTGAGGAAAGTTTTGAAGTATTTCTTTAGACGCGCTATGAGAAGGAAAAAAAGGATTATCGTTACTATTTTACATATCCGTTAGTGTAGTGAGATTATAATGATAATATTTTATCACGCAAATATTGTATGGATGGATACCAATTGTTTCATGATATATTTAATATGTTTTAATAAGAATTTAAATAAATTTTCTATGTTAACAATATTTGAGAAATGTTCTAAAAGCCACTTGATACTACTGACACATCACACGGACTATCTTAGTTATTTCTTTCTAAAATTTACTAGATTGATAGATAAATTAATTACAATAATATATATGTCAGCGGGAACGACAGATATTCATTTTCTAGTTCGTCCACCTAACTTTAATCACAAGTTAAATTAGGAGGCTCACAATATTATCACCAACACCATATAAAATAATAACATGGAATGCAGTGAGGTTAGTTGTGACTCGATACAACCAATCGCTACTAACGCTCACAGATTAATGATTTGAAGGCACGTCTCACTTCGCAAGTAAACTATCTAACGGTTATTTATTTTCTAACTACTACTTCTATCGTGTTTAATCGTGTCACAACCAAACACACTCAAGCAAAAATCAAAATTAATAAACTAAACGGCTTTGACTATATATATATATATATATATTTTTACATTTGTTAACACTGTTCAGTGAAGTATTATCTCACGTCAGAAAGTGAAAGGTGCGCAGAATAGATTGCGCAACAAAAACGTAACGAGGTCAATCGATCACTAGATTTTACTCCTCAAAAACATGTATATGACTAATATACTTTAATCTATTTTATTTAGAACGTATATATGGTAACTGTATGTCATTATTCTAGATTAGGAAAATAGATTTGAAGCAATACATAAAAACGCAAATCCAACCCAGACCCTAAAATCGATTAATACAGTTTTAAAATACTGGCAACTATGCAGAACAATACATTAAAAAATGGCGCAAACGTAAAATACTTTTTTATTGTTTAGCATATTATATCCAGTATTATTATGACTTCATATTGTAAAGGGGGATATGATAATTGAAAACTTGATTTTTGATAATAATTTGGTTGATGTACTAAAGGAAACCATAAATAGGCATACCCCTTTGTTCGTAGTATTTTGTGAAAAAACCGATAGATGACCTAAAAGCGGATTTTTCATTAGACAAAGGAAACGTCAAATATTGTCACACTTGTCACTAATGTTGACATTATGTACGCTTTGATTGAAAATGTATAATTTTTCTGTTTTATTTTAGTTAAATGTTTAACCAATGTCTCCGCATATTGCATATACAATATGTCTCATAGCTAGCATCTCCACAAGATTTCTGAAATAAATAGTGGCTGCACTAATTATTTGATTTGTGTGTGTGTGTGTGTGTCTACTGTCTGTATAAAGGTATGTATATTTCAGTGTATATTCTCTATCCATTATCTTATAGAGCCTTCTCAATAATACAAATCCGCCGGACTAACGACTTTTTGGCAGAGTTACTGCCATCTGATCTCGAATAATCCTGAGTTGTATTGATAGAAAAAATCACAACACTATAGTTTCTTATAGTGCAGACAATCATACTGTACGTTATTAATATTCATGGCAGGCATTAACCTCTTGCTGAAGAACGGGGTTCAAATATAATTACATTCTTTCTTTTCAATTCTTATAGTACTACTGTTGATTACGGGCTTTTTTAATGAAGGAAATTAGTCTAATCCACTTCGCGGGTCAAAGTGATTGGTCTAGCGTAATACAAGATTTCTCTTGCTTAAGTTTTCTTCATATGTACATTGTATGTTTTCTACATATATATGTAAGCAAATATGCTTACATATCCTTCCTTACATATCCTTACATATCCTTTTTATTTAATTGCTTTATATAAACCTATGGTAATAACATATACCTAATATTGTCATCGCCTATGAGATGGACTGACCAGTTAAAGCGACAGTACACGGTTCATCATCGCTACATGAATGCACAAGGAAGGCGCCCATCAGAGAGGAGTGGCGGCGTGTTGTGAAGCGTAGCACTAATACCTGAAATGATGACCACGACCGCTCTGTCAAGAGTGATACCGACAAAGAAGAAGAATATTGTCATAAAACAGTTCTGCTGTATAATTGATTACTTAACATGCTTCTTTGCCTGTTTAATATACAATGAATAGTAGTGAATATTTACTAATAGATACAAATATGATTTCAGCTGTGATTGCGTACTGTTGGCTTATCATTAGATTTAAAGCTTTGCCTTCTATTGAATAGGCTTCAGGCACTACTATTATTGCTATAGCATTCTCATGCCTGCCTCAATATTTAATCATAAATCACTAAAGCAACTATGAAATTTAAAAAAATCGCCAGTTTGGTTAGAAATATGCAGTGGGCCATTATTCTGTCATAAAGAAAACAAATACACAGATGGATACAATATGGTAAGAGTTGAATGAATTTTATATTTAATACTTTTAGTTGATAATGTTAATTAATTATATGATTGTTATATTAGTAACTTAAATTTAAAGGGCAGATATATTACTGTTATAATGGTCTTTGAAAGAGATGAAGCCAGAACAGATGTAAGAGTAACAATAGGTAATGATGTACTGGAGCAAGTGGATGAATTTGTATATCTTGGATGTGGATTTAGCAGAGATGGAAGGTACACCACTGATATAGAGCGAAGAGTGAATGGGGGAAATAGAGTGAACGGAGCGTTGGAGCAATTTCTCGGTAACATCTATGCGAGAGAAGGAAAACTCGAAACAAACCCCTATATCAACACGTCTGACCAGTGCGGTATAGTAGGTTAATTTCCCTCTCATTACGGAGGAGGCCCGAACCCAACAGTGGGTCATTTATGGACTGTGATGATGATGAAACAAACCCCTATACCAACACGTCTGACCAGCGCGGTATAGTAGGTTAGTTTCCCTCTCATTACGGAGGAGGCCCGAACCCAACAGTGGGACATTTATGGACTGTGATGATGATGATGAATTATAATTACATAAGTTGATACAAAATGCTATGCAATAGCTATTTTTTAGTTTTACGGAACCCTTCGTGCGCGAGTACAACTCGCACTTGGCCGATTTTTTTTATATTAATCAGGTTTGATCTGTAAGTAACTTTCAGAAGGTTAAATAAATATCTCTATCCGTCTGTCTCGAAAACGTTACCTAATGCCTTTGACAATGATAACAAAACAGTTTGCGTGTTCCTAAGCCCAGAAGATTTAACTCTATTACAAAGTTAATATTGTTTCATTACTTTTGTATAATTAACAAATTTATTCCTTAGAGTTGTGAAGGCTGTCATGTATTTCAATGTCAAAATATGAAGTTGTTGTGAATAGAAGATATATTAAAACATTTTAGAGAAAGTTTAGTTGGCCGTATATAAATGGTTGACTCAATTATTTTAGACAAGTATAAAATACAGTATTTATCACGAATATACAGAGATATATTAAAGTACCCAGCTTTTGTATTTTAGATATTTAATAACTGAAAAATTTCTATAGAATTATTATTCTATTATGATTTTTAAAATTATACTTCTTTTGGCCCGTTAGGGAAAAAGGATAAGAGTAAATTTTTATGATGCGCGCGCATACCGTCGCGAAAAGCCGACACCCTGAAGTTAGCTATAGTTAACATTTTAGTTTTTTAACTAGATAATGAGTTATAATAAAAGTTTCAATGTATTAAATACCTTTTTTTTTCTATTGTTAGTGCGTTTTTTTCTACAAACGTAGAATAAGGCGAAAGGTAAAATTTTTGAAAAGATTTTTGACTTGTTACGCCAAAGAAGTACAACTTCTAACGCGTGTATAAGTACACACATACTTTTTTTTTATTTATAACGTATATTTGAATAAAGTTTCTCATATGTTTTTAAATAAAATGATGCAGTGCTTCCAGATAAATTATAAGACCTGTATATAAAGCGATATTCTAAATCACTTGCTTTATTATTAGCAATATGTATGTTAAAATACTTTTCGTAAAATACCTTTGTTTTACAGTACAAAATTTTCACGAACGCTACTTAACATAATAAGATTCGTCAGCTGACCTTCTTATCGAAATAAAATTAACCTAATCTTTCTTAAATTAACTTTAGTTTAAGACAGAAGAGATTTGCATTCTCATTCCCTGACATGGAAATAAATTAGTCATTAAACATGATTTTCATTTTATTCATGTTTATTTAAAAACCATAAGATAGATTAGAAATATCTGCTAAGTCTGGAATATGAAACCAAGGTTATTATTATATAAAACTATGACGAAGTATTCAGATTAAATTAAATTATGTATATATGATTATATACATACCATACCCTTACATAGAGATCATAATTCTCCTACTTTTATCCCATTTACTTGGGGTCGATGCAATATGTACTCTTCTTTTATAGGACATATTGCAAAAGTTATTGGAATAGTTTTATAACCAGCCACCAGCCAGACGTCAACCTTCCTTGGGAATGTAATTGTTGACCAATCGGCATCAGACGGAGTTGGCCCAGGTCGTTAAAAAGCTCTTAGTCGTCTTTTACGATATCTACAAGCAAAGTAAGGGTTGGTAGTATTCATAGCCGCTTTTTCTTTTTGGTTGAGCTACGGTCGGCGCTCTCCTCGCACCACTCCGTCCGGGGCGACGGAGGGGCGAAAGCACGTACATCCGCAACCCACCCGTGACACCTCGCCTTCGTCGTTGGACCGACCACCGGAGCAGCGTGAACTTGACGTCAGTGGCCGGCCCGACGGAACACCCCCTGAGGGGTACCCTCTCCTTGACCGACGTCCCCCCCCTCCTCGGGGAAGACGTCGCTCTTTCCTCACGCGATCAGCCTCTCGGCGGTTGACGAACTGATTCCCCGGTCCAGTCACCCGCTACCTCAGCTAGGGCGGCATCAGGCGCAGGTAATCGTGCCTGCGCCGCCCCAGTTGCCGGCGGCGGCTCACGTCACCAAGGAGACGTTCCTCGCACACGCGCTCCGCCGCCTCCTTCCACGAGACTACTGCCTCGCAGAAGGTTGAGACCGCGTCCCAGTTCCTGACGCTGTCGAGCATCGCCCTGGCGGCGGTCGGCAGCGTCAGGTCAATTCGTAGCCGCTACCACACAGCTTATACTCTTACATAGACATAATTTTAATAAATATATACATATAAGCAATCATAATTTATTAAATATTTTATTAGTTAAAAAAAGAACATTAGGTATAATCTAATATCCTTCCACAATTGAATAAAATAATATCTAACTAGGAATCATAATATTTATGATCTTTTTTTTAGTGAATCTTTAAAAAGAACGTGTAGATAATACGAGTGGATATCAAGCTAGCTATACCAATAGAAACGCTATATATTTTATATGCTTTTGAGTTTTTAAGTGTCAGTCAGTTCTTACAGTAAATGAGCCAAAAATTCTTACGGCAACAAAGAAAAATCAGTTTAACAACTCGATCGTAAACTTTCATTATCACTACCTGACTTAAAGACTGAGATCCACTTTGTCGAATAAATAGACTTATAAAGTTGCTAGTTTAATGTCTCTGTGAATTAGCGACTGAAAAGGAATTACTCTGGTGAAACACTAACCGACTGTTTAAGTGGGGATTTAGCTGTGCAAACAGCGTAGAATTGGATGGCATAATTAAGTAGTCAGTTCACAATTTTATTAGTTGTTAGTATTTTGTAAAGGACTGCTGTAAAATTGGGATTTGTTTGTTGTGGTTATTTGTTATCCATATGGTAGCGAAATAATTGCTGTGTGGTAGCGGCTACGAATACTACCAACCCTTACTTTGCTCGTGGATGGCGTAACAGGCGATTAAGAGCCTTATAATGACGTGGGCCAGCTCCATCTGATACCGTTTGGTCAACAATTACATTCCCAAGGAGGGTTGACGTCTGGCAGGCGGCTGGTCATAAAACTATTGCGAATAACTTTTACAATATGTACTATGAAAGAAGAGTACATATTGTATCGACCCCAAGTAATTGGGATAAGAGTAGGAAAATTATGATGATGATGGTAGCGAAATAAGAATCGAATGTATCTCCACTTAGCCGTCGGCTGTAGATTAGGACGCTTTCCACTATTATGGACGCCTATATATACCAGTATAGGTTAAATTGACGAATAACTAGAAAATATCATTAAACTATTTATTATAGCAAAATTTATATGATATAAATATGAACCTATCATAAACATGAATGATTACTCTTTTGAAATAAAATTATTTTTGCGGATTCTATCGCGTTTGTATATGATTTTATTATTTCCCGATGAATGGAATACTTTACAGCGATCATGGTTACGGAAGAATTAAGGTGTCTCACTTTCAATAACTCATCGTCATTACAGAGATTTATATCTACCCGATACAGAATCAGGTATTCAATTTTAATACAAAGTCATCGCCAGTACAAAAAGAAAATGTTTCCATATCCGGCTACGGATACTACCAACCCTTACTTTGCTCGTGGATGTCGTATAAGACGAGTAAGAGGCTTATGCAGACCTCAGCCAACACCACCTGATGCTGTTTGGTCAACAATTACATTCCCAACGAGGGATGACGTCAAGCAGGCGACTGGTCATAAAACTATTGCCAATAACTTTTGCAATATGTAGGACGAGGAGTACATATGCATCGATCCCAAGTAATTGGGATAAGAGAAGGAGAATGATGATGAATGATGATATAAAATTTTATATTGTTTATGATCAGTTATTATTAAACATTTATTAATACTTTTGTAAACATCAGAAATCATTATGAATAATTATTTTTAACTTTTCATTGATAACTAAAAACTATAAAAGTCGCACATTATAAAATGAAAATTTATCGAAATACTTATAGGTAATTTAATCGATTCTATTCAAATCTGCCACTTATTGAAATTGCGAAGAAATTAATCTCTCCCTTCTATAATATTAATTAGGCTAAATGTCGCAGCAATTTATGAGTATTCAATGGGATAATGGACGCAAAATTTTACAGCTTATTTTAAAAGTATTAGAGTTATGGAAAACCAATCAAATATTGGGAATAAATAAATAATCTGTATTTAACTTATTCTGGATAAAATATATTACACTTATTCGTTGGTCTTGTATCTTTGATAAAATGTTACTATTAAGATCATAAAATCCTGAGTTTTCATTTTCAATCAAAGATAGTAGTTTCAATAAAGAAGTATTGTAGTGTATGCGTGTAATATTATAATTACATGCTTAACTTCTAGAATACTTACACGACTGTTCTCTACGACCCGTAACGCACAAGTGACTCGCCATAAGTCTCTACCGAGACCTTAGACCCACATATTATTCGATCTACCCGCATTTATGAATTATATTAATTATGCATACACTACAAGTATTAAGATAATGTTAAAATACCTGCAATTTGTAAAGTTCATTGATTTTCAAGGATTTTGCGACAATTTTTATAGGGTTTAAAAATGCTTATACTTAAATATCCATCAGCATCATCGACTTCTTTGCCGTCTGCTACGGAACTTAGACCTCCACTACAAGTAAGAGATAGTGTCGTAATCGCCACGTTTGGTAACTAGGCTACTATATTTCTTTAGCCAAAATATATTTTTATGCACTAAATATAATTTTATGTTACGCAAGTCTTTTACAAATATACAAATAATGGATTTAAATAACACCTAGGTGTTAAAGCACAGTTCTCTGTTTGATCTATAAATGATTCTACGTCTAGACGTAGAATCATTTATAGATCAAACAGAGGACTGTGCTTTTTTTTAGTAACAGCTTACAGAGAACTGTTTTTGGTGGAAGTCGAACCATCGATATTCAGAATGCACCTGCTGCTATTCATTACTTATATCACTAATTTATTTATGCAATCCAATAGTGTGATTAGCGGCAATAAGTTTACCTCTTCATGGAACTAAATATGGCGTAATGGTGAAGATATCGACCATTCCTGCCAGCTTAATTCACACGTAGAACAATACTTTAATTGATCCACAATTTATTATTCCGAATCTGGATGTAATTTATGTTCATTAATTGTATGTTAAGTAAAGTCCCCCGCAGTACTTTTATAAAGAAAGAATTACTTAGAGAAATGTGGGTGTATTTGTACCTCTCTTTAACCTTACAGGTTTATTCCTGCCATAAATATAAAAGGTGAACGAAACATAAAACACAAATTCTAGTTTCTGAACAAATTCAATTCAGTTTTAGTTGTTTTGTTTTTTATATTACCGGTTTAGATAAACCTCGTATCATGTTCACAGTAATGAATAGGTTTCGATTTTTTTTTCATATAAAATAGATTGTTAAATAAGATAGATTGTTAAGTTGTGTGGTAGCGGCTAAGAAAACTACCAACCCTTACTTTGCGCGTGGATGTCGTAAAAGACGACTAAGAGCCTTATAACGACTTGGGCCAACTCCATCTGATGCTGTTTGGTCAACAATTACATTCCCAAAGAGGGTTGACGTCTGGCAGGCGGCCGGTCATAAAACTATTGTCAATAACTTTTACAATATGTACTATAAAAGAAAAGTACATATTGTATCGACCTCGGGTAATTAAGATAAGAGAAGGAGAAGGATAAGATAGATTGTTAAATAGCATGAAAGCTAACTCTCGGAGCTCGGGAATGGTTCTCGGGGACTGGAATAGCGCAGTCATCGTGCCTTTGTTTAAAAAAAAACAAGGGTTCAAGTTAGGACTGCGCAAATTACAGAGCCGTAAGCTTGACCAGTTTGGCAGCAAAAGTGTATGGTATAATTATTGAAAGGAGAATGAGGATAATGTCCGATGGTTTACTCTGTGAGACACAAGGAGGTTTCAGGAGTGGAAGGGGATGCATGGATCAAGTGTTCTCTCTGCGCAACATTGTGGAGAAGCATCTGGCTAGGTCAGAGGGTTTTCTGCAGCTTTGTGGATCTGGAGAGAGTTTTTGACACGGTTGTACGAAAGGAACTTTGGGACATTTTACCGGAGTATAATATTAACGGTAAACTGTTACAGGCTATGCAGTCCAGTTACATGGGCTGTAGAGCCTGTGTGCGGCTGGATGATGGAATTTCGCCTTGGTTTGACGTCAATATCAGGGTTAAGCAGGGGTGCGTTCTGTCAGCCAGGCTGTTTATCATATATCTGGATAAATATCTCCAAAGGTTGAACGATATGTATTTAGGAGTCCAGATGGGCGACTCAGTGGTCACTGCTCTGTTCTATGCAGATGATGCAGTCCTGCTGCCACAGTCAGCGACTGACCTGCAGACCCTAGTCGACACAATGACAGAAGATTGTAAGAAGTGGGGTATATGCCTGAATGTGAGCAAAAACAAAATAATGGTTTTTGAAAGAGATGAAGCCAGAACAGATGTAAGAATAAAAATAGGTATTGATGTACTAGAGCAAGTGGATGAATTTGTATATCTTGGATGTGGTTTTAGTCGTGATGGAAGGTACACCACTGATATAGAGCGAAGAGTAAATGCGGGAAATAGAACGAACGGAGCTTTGGGACAACTTCTCGGTAGCCACCACCTCAGCCAGAAAGCACGTGTAGCAATACATAACGCAGTGCTTGTCTCAACATTACTATATGGAAGCGAGAGTTGGGTATGCAGAAAAGAGCATGAAAGCAAAATTAATGCGGTCGAAATGCGATCTCTACGGAAAATCTGTGGAGTTAGGCTGACCGACCGCATTCACAACGACGACGTAAAAGAGCGAGTAGATATGAAAGAGAGTATTGGTATAAAGATGCGAAAGGGAATGCTCCGATGGTTCGGACATGTGGAAAGAATGCCGAACGAACGTCTGGTTAAGAAGATATACAATTCGAAAGTGGAAGGATGTAGGTACCGGGGGAGACCGAGACTCACCTACCTGATTGGTCACGTACTGAAAGAAGGTTGAGTCAAGAGTCCCCGAAACCGGCGAGCGTGTATGAAGAGAATTATGAATGTTGAAGAAGCGAGTGAAGTATGCAAGGATAGAGTTCTCTGGCACTCTGTTATCTCTGCCTACCTTGCAAGGGATATGGCGTGATGATATGTATGTATGTATGTATATAAACCTTCTCCATGAAAAAATACATATGACATACCAATTTTCATAATAATCGGTCAAATAGTTTCTGAGTCCAGCGATGTCAAATGTGCAATCATTCTCTTTTATAGATATACGAGTAGATTCCATTATGTCCAACTAGTAACATGAATAGTATTTTTTTTTAAATTCAACATAATCGAGTTAAAAAAAAATAAGAACAAAAACTTACGTTTGTATTCAAAGGAAGAGATTCATTGTTTAGAAAAATAAACATTTATTTTTTGTTATATCTCTTGTAGTCTCTTGTGCTGCTTGTTAAAATATCTCTTAATATTTATAATGTTGAATTTTTTGGAGTATAGTTTTATTTGCAAATGATATATTTCCAAGAACTGAATAAATATATTCGTTAAAGTTTCTCCTATTTACTAAACTTCGTATAAGAAGTTACTGGATTAATAATATAAAATTACTTTAATAAATCTTAACCTTTTTTATATTTATATACACAGTTCTACTTAATTTTAGTCTTAGAATTAATTAAATTACTTTAGTACTTTACTAAACTTAATTAGTAAAAATAAGATTTATTTTATCCCGTTAATGTAGGTAAATATACTTTGTAATTAACTTTTTTATTATTTTCAGATTATTTATTCTCGTCCTATAATTAGGTACGGGCCTCTTCAATATGAGAAAAAACATTGTTCTATATCACACTGATATCGGAATAGAATAGGACTTATTTATTTTTTACTCCCTTGTGATATCATCTGTATCTCTTAATCGATCCTTACAATTCCATACGAAATAAAGGGTGATGACCATTCTATTTTTATTCTATCACCATATAGAATGTAATTAGCTTTAATTCATTCATTCACGAGCCTCTTGATATTCAGTACAGACACAAATCTACCTCAGGGGGATATTGCCAAATTTACCATGCATAGCAGGCGGATTGACGACCGCAGTTAGTGTTAAGTTTCCCAAGGTAAGCACTGCTACTCATTCTTTTGGTGATCTCTCAAACGGTTTTTAAGACTTCCAATTAAAAGTAAGAGTTGTTGAGAAATTATATTTATAATTATCACACCACGGAGAGTTAGTGACTAATTTAAATTACTGAAATTTAGCATTTAATATGCTTAATTATTTATAATACCCGATTACGAAGTGAAAAATGATGTCACAAGCGGGATTCGAACCCTGTTGTGTAAAAATTGTCCGGTAGATGGATACCGTCACCTTAAGACGTAAATATGATACGAAGCGAAATTTGCATGTCCTACAATAAGTCACGGTGGTGTAGTGGCAGCACGATTGGTCTGGAATCCCAATAGGCGCGGGTTCAAATCCCGCTTGTGACATCATTTTTCGCTTCGTAATCGGGATTTATAAATAATTAAACATATTAAATGCTAAATTTCAGTAAATTAAATAACAAGGTTGTGTCATCGTTTAATACAATTCTAACTGCAAAGTTTGAAGTATTAAGCCTATAACAATCTGTAAACATTGACGGGTATATGACATACCGTCACCTTAAGACGCCAATATGATACGAAGTAAAATTTGAATGTCCTACAATAAGTCACGGTGGTGTAGTGGCAGCACTATTGGGCCGGAATCCCAATAGGCGCGGGTTCGAATCCCGCTTGTGACATCATTTTTCGCTTCGTAATCGGGTTTTATAGGTTAGTGACTAATTTATTAAAAAGAAACTTAGGTAATGAATAAGTATTATATTAATGATAATGGTTTAACCAAATATTATGATAATATATAATATTTTAATAGTGGTAGGACCACGCTGTTGACAGTTCTCTGTCTACAGCCGCGGGCCGGTCCGTCCGGAGTAGTACCACACTCTCGCAGAAGATCAACGTCTGAGTAATGGCAACGTGCTATTGTGCTTCGTTCGTTTAGCGAAAGAGCCGGACGCCCAATTGGGTGGGTTTGGGTTTTGTAATGGTAGGCAGCTGCCTAGCTTAAACCCTTAGTATTGCAAAGGTCCATGGGCAGCAGTGACACTTACCATCAGATGTGTTGCTCGTTTGCCACCATGAGCAAAAAAAAAATATATTGTACCAATTATTTACGAAATATTTCAAAACGTTAAAATTTTTCATTTATTCATTCATCAGCTGATGTATATTCCACTGCTGGATTTGGGATCAATAGTGCAACGTATATCGGGGAAGTGGCGGAGAGCCGAGCCTCCTCCCAAATAGCAGGCAAATTTAACTCGTATAACCACGCTGCTCAGTTATTACAGGGTTTTACATAGAACTCTCCTTCTATTGCATAGATGTTGTTATAATATAATAGTTGTCTTTTACGACACCCAAGGGCAAGAAATGAGGCGATGAATGATATTCTTATTTCATCACCACAAAAACTTTATATAATTAGTATTAAAATATTAAATATTGCGCTGTGGGTAGCTGCTACGATATGTAAGGGCCCTTAATTTGCTCGTGTATGTTGTAAAAGATGACTAACGATGGTTCGGACATGTAGAAAGAATGCCAAAAGAACGTCTGGTTAAGAAGATATACAATGCGAAAGTGGAAGGATGTAGATACCGGGGGAGACTGAGACTCAGCTACCTAGACCAGATTGATCACGTACTGAAGGAAGGTGGAGTCAAGAGTCTCCGAAACCGGCGAGCGTGTATGAAGAGAATTATAAATGTTGAGGAAGCGAATGAAGTATGCAAGGATAGAGTTCTCTGACACTCTGTTCCCTCTGCCTACCCTACAAGGGATATGGTGTGATGATATGTATGTATATATGTTATAAAACACGAATAAGAGCTCTATTGAAATATCGCCCTAGGCCAACACCAACTCAGTTCAATAATTATCTTTCCAAGGAGGATTGATGTCCGCCGACCGGCTATTAAACCTAGTCATAAAACTATTGTCTTTTTTTTATTAAAAAGTAGGCACTAAAACATAGAGACCAAAGGGTAATACAAGAGCTCGGATTGACATCACAATAAAGATCAAGAATTCATACATGAAGTATAAAAAGACATCATCACAAGTTCACAATAAACTAATAACACAGAATCTCTTTAAAATACATATAAACCATCATAAATGTATAATATCATAGCCACTTCAAGAAAAATTGAATTATGTAACTTCAACTTCAACATAATGACTAAAATATACAACATAAAAAAGGCACGGACAAAAGTTTGTGGACCAACAATTTATCTAAAAAAAAAAAAAAACTATTGTCAATACTTTTGCAGTGCGTACGTTAGCAGATGAGTACATATTACGTCGACCATCAGTAATTGGGATTAGATAGATAATGTTGATGACTAAAATGTCAAATAATGCAGAATCTATAAAAAGAATCCAAAGAAATTTCTTAGACAAATTAAGATTACCCATATGTAATTGAGCCGGAAGAGATTATTTGACGCTGATGAGCTCAGTAGGCCCGATATCGAAAAGTTGAAAAGCCGAAACGCAGGTGTTAATCGAATTTCGTTTTCCCTTACGTGGGATGTGAAATTAAAATTATTCTCAATATTTTTTTATTTCACGCTTTCTTTCATTCAATAAAGATTCATTATTTCCTTATATTGATAGAATTGAAATACAAACTGAGTGTAGATGCTATGGTAATTGAAAATTTAAATAAAATCTTATTTGTTTCATTATCATGAACATTTCCGTCTATGCCTTCTTCAGTTAGTTCGTTGCAGTTTTAAATCTCTTCCAAAATAAGAGAAAAATTACCTACTAGACCGCGCTGATCAGACACGTTGGTATAGGGTTTTATTTCGAGTATTGTTCTACCTTTTAAATTAATTTATTAAAATAATTCTTATTTATTTGAAAAAAGCGTACAGGATAGATTAGTATTTGAAAAATAACTCTATATTTGAGTAGGGGTTCTTAAAAAGTAATTAGAAAATAATACTCATAATCTTGACCTTCACTCGTTACCTCAATATAGATATTCCATTTTATTTATTAACTGCCTGGTAATAAATAATTGCCGTTTTAATAAAAAAAACGTGTGATTCTTTACTCTAAGGGTTAGCATTCTCAGTTAGAAGTTAGGTTTTTGCATCGAGAAGCTCATAATGTAAGCTATGACCAAATGGAGAAAATAGTATCACTATATAAACCCCGTTTTCCTTGTGGTAATCAAATAAAATTTCGATACACTTCTCCTTCCTTTTCTTCGTTAAAGACGAATAAGGAAGATAATATAAGATAATATAATATATAATACGAGAAAAATACTGGCAATTAAATATTATACCAAATCGTCTAACGAACATTACGATAGCTGAATCTTCATGAGTGTTAATGGGTCTTGTTATGAAATAGTCCAGTGCCTAAAAGTGAATGAACATATTCATTCATTTACACACACATCATCATTCACAGCGCCATAGCGCTGAAGAAAACTTCAGCGCATATATGTATATATGTACTACTATTTTAAAGGAAAGGAACCGCCTATTATTTTCACTCATAATACGAAATTAAAGATAAACATGGCTCTTGAAGATAAAGATGTATAATTGTTAAATAAATATCAATAAACCTTATTGCTATTACCGCTGTTATTTGATAATGGCAAATTGCTTAAAATATGTATTTGATTATTCGAACTAAATCTGAACTCAATGATTAAACGAGGGATTGTTAGGAGCTTTTGTTGAGTAAGAATTAATTAGAAATGGAAATGGCTAGAAGTCTCTTACGAAGCAATTAATACTGGATGAATACTTGTGAAGATTTATTAGGCATAGCTTCAATATAACGTCTTAAATGAATGAAACGTTTTTTAATACTAGGTGGGACTAAAATATTTTCTATTTAAAAAATCTCTCATTTATATTGGACAAAATTCTTACTTATTTTATTCAATGTTCAAATGATAGATTATAAGTCGGTTTTTTTCGATGTAAGAACGAAATTGCCTTTAATTTTCTAATAAGCTTATAGACTTAGCACATCATGCATGGTTTATATGGTGTACTACTTTGTGCGAGTACTCGCATAAAGTAGTATCATGCTATGCTATCTTTTTGAGAAATCAGTTGGCATTTTGCTTATACCTAGAACTTCGAAAAAATCATCTCAGTTTTATTTCAGACAATTATATAATTATGTAATGGTGGTATGTACATATGTACATACCACCTAATAATAATAATAAAGTCTCTGGGCTAGTAGTTTTTTTTACGATGAGACTAACGCAAACCTCGGCAGAATTTTAGATGGCTTCCTAAGTTCTTTTTTATATAAAAAAACTGTCACAAGATTTACAGGAATGCTAATAAAATGCAAGGCCACACTTGTATCATTCTGACATACCTTAAGCGGCTGGTCACAGAGGGTTCAACTGAGCTCTTTTGGAGGTGAAATTATCATTTTCAAGGGCATATATATAAATGTGCATATATATATATAAATATATAAATGTGATAAAGATCTTTCAATTTATATAAATATCTATATTTATATAAATTGAAAGATCTTTATCGCGGGTTCTTTATCTCCTGTTAATTTTCTTTTCTCTCTTAGATTATCTCCTATCCTAGACTATCTCCTGATAACGGGTGATATATTAATTATAGACTAAACAAACAAGAATCAATTAAATTTATGTATTAAAATTTATTATTTATTAATTATGTACAATTATTTCAGTGAAGTTAAATATATTGCTACATTTCAGGACATGAAACCATATTATTCGTAGCTGCCCTACTTCTGAGAATAAATGAAAAATAGCTCGAGCAAAACAATAAAAAAGGCATAAAAGCGGAAGCATTAATCCATTGTTCTTTATTTAATATCTTATTTCCTTACAATGCAAGAATTTAGACCATCGCAACACATGCGAGATGAAGAATTTCATTAATATACGTTAAAGCAATTTTAGTTGAATGAATATGGAAATTAACATACTAAATTTATTACTAAATACACACACACATGTGTGGTAGCGGCTACGAATACTACCAACCCTTACTTTGCTCGTGGATGTCGTAAAAGACGACTAAGAGCTTTAAATTGACTTAGGCCACCTCTGATGCCACCTGCTCAATAATTACATTCCCAAGAAGGTTTGACATAAGGCAGGCGGCCGGTCATAAATCCATTGCCAATAACTTTTGCAATATGTGATGAAATTAACAACGATTAATTGAGTTACTATAATAAACTTGAAGTTTATTTGTTTAATCTCTAGAGAATAGAAATTAAATAAGAAAACTTTTTCTTATTTAGTATTTTTAGAAAGGTTACACATAGTATAAAATATGACATTGTAAATTGAAGTAACTGAGCTGCAACTATAAAAATAAAACTGAAAAATAGTTATAAGGTAGATATATTTAATGAGTTCCTAGATTGGCGCTGTTCGGCTGGTGCAGGTGTTGTCGGGGCACAGTTGCTTCGGCAAGTACCTGTACACGTTCGTGTGGAGGGTGTGGACTCCGTCCTGCCACCATTGCGGTAGTGACGAGGACACGGCGCAACATACGCTCGAGGTATGTTCGAGCTGGGACGGGCAGCGCCGTGACCTCGTCGCTGTCATCGGTACCGATCTGACGCTACCGGCTGTCGTGAAAGCGACGATCGACAGCGTCAGGAACTGGGACGTGGTCGCCGCCTTCTGCGAAATCACAGCCACGGAGGATGCGGCGGAACGAGTCCGGGAGGATTCCCGTGACCCGGGCCGCCGCCAGCGGCCGGGGTAGCTCAGGCGCGAATATCTGCACCTGTTGCCGCCCTAACAGAAGCTTCGGGTGATCGGACCGGCGAATTGTCCGGTCACCCGACGTGAGACCACCGCGTGAGGGCGTCGACAAGAGAGGAACCCGCACGGCGAAGAGAGGTGTTTGTCGTGCCGCTTCTTCTGTCTCCCCGGACCGACCACATCCATGAGCCAGGGCGCGACCACATCCATGGTCCACCTTGCGAGGAAAAAAAAAAAGAAAGGTTGGCGCTGTTGCCTCGACAACTGTCGTTACAACAAGTTCATATTAAAATGCTATTGAATTATTATCTACTAATATTATTTTAAAATATATGATACACATACATAAATATCATTACGCCATATCCCTTGTAGGGTAGGCAGAGAGAACAGAGTGCCAGAGAACTCTATCCTTGCATACTTCACTCGCTTCCTCAACATTCATAATTCTCTTCATACACGCTCGCTGGTTTTGAAGACTCTTAACCCCACCTTTCTTCAGTACGTGACCAATCTGGTCTAGGTAGATTAGTCTCGGTCTCCCCCGGCACCTGCATCGTTCCACTTTCGCATTGTATATCTTCTTATCCAAACGTTCGTTCGGCATTCTTTCCACATGTCCGAACCATCGGAGCATTCTCTTTCGCATCTTTACACAAATACTCTTTTTCATACCTACTCGCTCTCTTACGTCGTCGTTACGAATGTAATTGATGAAAATATATGATAATAACCTAAAATCAAGACGTGGCTGCTAAATCAAGTCGATGAAATCAAGTGCGGGGTAGTTAATTATTACTTATTGTTTATTGCTATTAAATCCACAGATAGCGTGGTGGTTTACCAATCCAAGTACGTGTCACAGGTTCGATTCCCATGCATGAAATATTCATATATTGTGCGATCCACAAATTGTAGTCCTGAGTCTTCGTAATGACAAGTCGATGTAATTTGAGCACGTTAATCGTTTGTAAAGTTTCCCGCAAAACAAAGAATATTTCCTTAGTGCTGGATGTTATTTTAAAAAACAAATGAAAAAAAAATACTAAACATTATATATTATAGCCCCAAGTAACTAAATCAATATTAAAGCAAAATAAAGCATTGGTCATATTGTCATCTTAATCCTAGTCAAGACTGTAAGTCTTTTCGACTTTTTGACATAATAAATTACATTACAATATATTGTAAAAATGTTGTGTTGGTCCCACGGAGTTGGTCCTCATTACGTGTACAAATATATAAGTATAATAAAACAGATATAAATTTTGTACATTGAAAATATTTGACAATGATCATCAACTCAGCTCATGTATGTACCAATGTTGGCCTCCAGTCTCCTCCATAACGGGAGGGAAAATGACCTGCTATATATAGGGTTTTGTTTTGAATTTTTCTTCTCTTGTAAATATATTATATGCATTTTATATCCCTTACTCGTCTCGTACGATCATCCACGGGCAAGATAGGGGGTGGCGAATTGTATTCTTACTCTGTCACAACACTGATATTTGACAAATATAACGTTGTTGCGTTGAGTTATTGATAGAACGTTCCCATAATTTTTGTCATTTTAGTAGATCTGTTAATTCATTCGTGGAATGCAAAAACTATTTAATTTATTATATTTTCAAATTTGTTATGATAACGGTTTATACAATGAAATAATATTTGGAATCACTTTAATCATAATGAAATATAGGTAAAGTTCTTCGCTAATAGAGACGTGACCATAGCTAGTTATCAACATAATCAGACATCAGTCAAAAAAATATCACTGAACTAATTCACATAAAATCGGTGTATTAATAATGATTCTGGTACTTTTTTTAATATCTATGCCTGTTTCCATAAAAGCGTATGTAAAAATAATAAGCAGCATATACAAAATGAAGATGACAATAAGACAATAAATGAAAACACCGGCAATACTAGTGTATATGAGTATTTTGAAACTTAAAAGTCCTTACATACAAATTAAAAAAAAAATATTTTCGAACAAACTTTTTATCATAAATATTGAAACAAAATAGAACACCGTTTGTAAATATTAGTTCACTGACCTGTAATCCGACCGAGTAGGTACCCTTTCATTATTCCGCATGCATTAGGTATTTTTAATTGTCTTATCTAAGTCTGATGACACAGTTTATATGGATCTTATGGATCAAGAATAAGGTATAATATGCATTAATCTGTTGTTGCGAAGACTTGAGTGGTAAACTGGTGATATGTAGGTACCTACCTTCAATCGTCTTTGATCTCTTGGTGATAGCCTAATAATTTTAATTATTAATACAGAGTGTGTAAAATGTTAATAATGCAAAGTAATGTGCGGTGGCTAAACTATACGACTATTATATTCAAAGTTTGTATACAGGCTGGGCAAGTCATCAGATACACTAAATTAAGATTATTGTCATATGGTCGTCTCCACTCTGTATAATAACAAGTACCATGGCGTCTCTTCTCTTCTGGTTACGAGCGTCATTTTGCGTTACCGTTTGAAAAACATGTTTTTGTTGTATGTTTTGTATTTCTACTAGTAGGCATATCTAATTATCACAGCTGGTTTGATAAACATTAATGCTACTAAATATTTATTTTAACTTTTATTTGTTCAGAATCTGACGTCTATTTGACTAATTTATGAACAAATAATATACGGGCCTGGCTACTAGTACCTAGTTCAACCGTAAAACCAATTATTTAGAAAACTGTAATTTACAACGTTAGGATTAAAAACATTTATTTTATTAATATATGGCTATTTTCCGTGTGGTGACAGAGTAAGAATACTATTCACCACCCCTTATTTTACCCGTGGGTGATCGTACAAAACGACTAAGAGATATAAAACGCATATAACATCTATGTGAGAGAAGGAAAACTCGAAATAAAACCCTATACCAACACGTCTGACCAGCGCGGTATAGTAGGTTAATTTCCCTTCCATTACGGAAGAGGCATGAGCCCAGCAGTGGGATGGTGATGATGATGATGAATATATGGCTATTAGAAGAAAGTATTTAGTAAAAATTAGGCAATGCCAATTCTTAATTGAATCTCTTTCTTTTAGGTACATACCTATACGGCATGGATTAACTCCAGATGAGGTTAATTAACCTATTACTCAAAATATTGTAAACTCGTTACCATACGAGGAAATAGTTGTTCTCAGACGATGTAAATTATTAAAGACATAACATATATTTACTAGTTTTAATTATATTTTGTACTAATATTAGTTAAAGTAGATCAGCAAATTTCAAATTAATGCGACCCAGAAAACAATCCCTACTCGCATACCAAGCTGCACAGAAATTTCTCTTCAGGGAGCTATTCGTGAGCAAGGTTATTATAAAGTCTTCATTTAGAAAGTTCCAGCGACGTTGATACGTTAAGTAACTTCAAGAGCTTTTTAGCTTCGCTCATAATGAAAATAGTGTAAATATTAATAACACATAACTGATAGTGGAAGTGACATTTATAACTAACATATAAACGAATTGCAGTATTTATATGAATTTAACTATATATACCATAATATGCAAATTATTAGCAAACCCAACAGAGGTTCTATAAAAATTATAAATAAAAACAATATAATTCCCATAATTCAGTAGTGGTAGGACCACGTTGCTGACAGTTCTCTATCGACAGCCGCGGGTCGGTCCATCCGGGGTAGTACCACACTCTCGCAGAAGATCGACGTCTGAGTAATGGCAAGGTGCTATAGCGCTTGCGAGAGAGCCGGAAGCCCAACTGGGTGGGTTTGGGGTTGGTAATGGTAGGCAGTGGTCTAGCTATACCCTTGGTGTTGCAAAGGTCCATGGTTGGCAGTGACACTTACCATCAGGTATGCTGCTTGCTCAATTGCCACCATAAGTGATAAAAAAAATCAGCTACCGATAGGGTCGTTAGTAAAATACCATTTTCCATCCACCCATCAACCAATAAAAGTTGGCTCTTGGGTATGAACTCTTGCAAAGAGGTGATATGGTCTCTAGACCATATCGTTGTGATTACCGGGCCTAGCGATGGACAATTCATATGGTGACGATTACAGGTGATGTCAAAGTTTATATTTCCAGAAGCAGCTGCTTATTCTCGTGGTGAACCCTAATCTACGATTATAAATATAAACAAACAAAACATTTTGTATATAAAACCCGATTACGAAGCGAAAAATGATGTCACAAGCGGGATTCGAACCCGCGCCTATTGGGATTCCGGCTCAATCGTGCTGCCACTACACCTCCGTGACTTATTGTAGGACATGCAAATTTTGCTTCGTATCATATTTATGTCATAAGGTGACGGTATGCCATCTACCAGACAATGTTTACACATTGTTAAAGGCTTAATACTTCAAACTTTGCAGTTAGAATTGTATTAAACGATGACACAACCTTGTTATTTAAATTACTGAAATTTAGCATTTAATATGCTTAATTAATTATAAAACCCGATTACGAAGTGAAAAATGATGTCACAAGCGGGATTCAAACCCGTGCCTATTGGGATTCCGGCCCAATCGTGCTGCCACTACACCACCGTGAATTATTGTACATACATACATACATACATATCATCACGCCATATCCCTTGCAGGGTAGGCAGAGAGAACAGAGTGCCAGAGAACTCTATCTCTGCATAATTCACTCGCTTCCTCAACATTCATAATTCTCTTCATACACGCTCGCCGGTTTCGGAGACTCTTGACTCCACCTTCCTTCAGTACATGACCGATCTGGTCTAGGTAGGTTAGTCTCGGTCTCCCTCGGTACCTACATCCTTCCATTTTCGCATTGTATATCTTCTTAACCAGACGTTCGTTTGGCATTCTTTCCACATGTCCGAACCATTGGAGCATTCCCTTTCGCATCTTTACACCAATACTCTCTTTCATACCTACTCGCTCTCTTATTGTAGGACATGCAAATTTCGCTTCGTATCATATTTACTTCTTTAAGGTGACATGCGCCATCTACCCGACAATGTTTTCACATTGTTATAGGCTTAACACTTCAAACTTTGCAGTTTGAATTGTATTAAACGATGACACAACCTTGTTATTCAAATTATTGAAATTTAGCATTTAACATGCTTAATTATTTATAAAACCCGATAATGAAGCGAAAAATGATGTCACAAGTGGGATTCGAACCCGCGCCTATTGGGATTTCGGCCCAATCGTGCTGCCACTACACCACCGTGAACTATTGAATAACAAGGTTTTGTCATCGTTTAATACAATTCTAACCGCAAAGTTTAAAGTATTAAGCCTATAACAATGTGTAAACACTGTCGGGTAGATGGCGCATGTCACCTTAAAGACGTAAATATGATACGAAGCGAAATTTGCATGTCCTACAATAGTTCACGGTGGTGTAGTGGTAGCACGATTGGGCCGGAATCCCAATAGGCGCGGGTTCGAATCCCGCTTGTGACATCATTTTTCGCTTCGTGATCGGGTTTTATAAATAATTAAGCATATTAAATGCTAAATTTCAATAATTTAAACATTTTGTATATAATATTTTAAATATTATTCTTACATAGTCTCTGCCTACCTCTCTGAGAAACAGGCGTGAGGCTATGCATATATGTATATATTATACTTGTATTTAAATCTATATAGAATACTGTGTGGTAGCAGCAACGAATACTACCAACCCTTACTTTACTCGTGACTGTCGTAAAAGAGGACTAAGAGCCTCTTAACGACCTGGACCAACTCCATCTGATATCGTTTTGTCAACAATTGCATTCGCAAGGAGGATGGACGTCTGACAAGCGGCCGATCATAATACTATTGCCAATAACTTTTACAATATGTACTATGAAAGAAGAGTACATATTGTATCGACCCCAAGTAATTGGGATAAGAGTAGGAGAATTATAAATGATTTAAATGTATATAGAGTATACATTATATATGTATAGCGACCTATATTTTCTGATTTTATTAAATACCCTAGGCTGGCCGCAAATCTTGTGTTTCGGTAACTGGTGTGATAATTAATAGTAATTATGTAACTAAAAGCTCGATTATGATACTGCTTACATCTAAAATGTACAATGCGAAAGTGGAAGGATGTAGGTACCGGGGGAGACCGCAACTCACCTACCTAGACCTGATTGGTCACGTATTGAAGGAAAGTGGAGTCAAGAGTCTCCGAAACCGCCGAGCATGCATGAAGAGAATTATGAATGTTGAGGAAGCGAGTGAAGTATGCAAGGATAGAGTTCTCTGGCACTCTGTTCTCTCTGCCTAACCTGCAAGGGATATGGCGTGATGATATGTATGTATGTATTACATCTAAAATCAAATATTACATTACCATTTTCAATCTGAATAAATGCTGTCAATTAAACGCATTTTTATATTAAAATAAATATACTACATTCAAAACAAATTTTCAATGTTACAATGTCTTATTTAATCCTTTCTTTAACATAGGTATTCTTTGTACTAATGACTATTTCTGCGTTTTCTTGTAAAGCCGCAACAAAGCCCAAGCTTAGTAGACCGTGAGGAACGTAATTGAAGGTTATACGTGATTGGAATTCTTTCAGATCAGAAACCTTTTGCACGGCATCCTTTGGAATAAGGAAAGCCCTTCAAAAATTCATAGCAGTTCGCAAGTGTTTAAAAGACAGTAAATCTCTAGATTATAGTTACAAAGAATATTGAACTATAAGATTAATTATTTTCTGTGAGGATAGAAAAACTAAGAGATATCCTATCTCTTAGTTTTTCTGTCAAAGTGTCACTTCCACGAAGAATATAGCACTGATTCACTTAACAACTGAAACTGACAAACGGAAAATGGCAAAACACTAATTTTCGAAATGATAATAGTATTTTGCAAAAGAAATGTAATCTAATTTTTATCATTTTAAAAGAATATATATGAAATATAATCAAAATATTTTTAAACAGTTTTTTTTAATAGTAGAGGTTTCATTGTTACTTACATATATTTGGGTGAACCCTATGGCTTATGGAGGCTTCAATCCAGCAGTGGACGGTGAACGGCTGAGGGATGATGATGGTGATCCCTGGTATAACAGAGATCTATAAGTAGTAGTTAACACTTATCATCGAGTGCACAGATTTGCTAGCTATCTGTTTCAAATTTATAGATTATGGTGTGGTCATGCTCACTGAAAAGGTCTCTGCTTGCGGTAGCTACGTGAAGCGGGTCTCTCCCTTCCCTCCAATGTGGTTGAGGGGCGTGATGGCTGCTCTAATAGTTAACTCGTGATCGGGTGCCGCTTGTGGGATCTGGTCCAGCCATTTTTCTTTCTTTTTTGTTTTAAAAATATTCTTAGTTTAATTTTGTATTATATACAAAATTTTAAAAATTAATCTTTACTCGAAGGGCATATCACTGCAGCTAACATAAATTAAACATGTAACCAAACTCTTTTGAGAAAAAAAATAATAAAAAAAATGACGAGCCCACTGAGTTTCTTGTCGGATCTTCTCAGTATGTGGCTGCTTTCCGATCCGGTGGTAGATTAATTAAATTTAATTTAAAAAAAAAACAATATAAAATTGACAATATGTAAGTGCCCCTATGGGGCTTATGCAAAATAAATGATTTGATTTGATTTGCACGTCTATCACCAAAGACAAGCAATTAAAAAAAGTAAAATAATATATCGTTTATTTTACCGATTCTTCTTTTATCGAGTTTTAAAGTCAAGTCTTGATATAAAGACTTGATTTTTTTACAAAAGGAACAACCGTCTTAGAATGTCTCGTGTTCGATACTTTTTTTTTTTTACTTGACCCTTTCTAACGAGAAAAAGATAATTGGAGGACGGAATGACTGTGGAGTAAAAAGTCTTTAGATTTCCAAGGGTTGTTACTTATTTAATCTTTTGTGCTGTTAATTCTAAAATAATAAAAATATACTAGTAAAGTTTCTGTTCATAACGAGTTACGAAGATATTTTTTTAAAATTTCCTCGTTTAACTTTTACTTTATAGGTAAATGAATAACAACAAAATAATATCAGTGTATTTTTTTTTATATATACCTAACTAACTATACTATAAAAGATGTTCTTTTAAAGAAAAGTCTTTTAAAGTGTATGTAATATCTTTTAAATTAAGCAAAATCTTTTTAAAAGATTCTATAAATGTTGATATTTTTAGTGTACCTATACAATATGAACCTTTGCTGCCTCTAGATTCTAATTAGTCCCAGTAGTTGAAGTTTCGATAGACTTGTAGGATTTTGTTTTTATAGTTTTGTCGAAACATTTTCGCTTTCTTAAGATTTTTATTATCTGTAAGTTTTCTTTACTTCGTAGTTTTCTTCTTCATTTATATGGACAACGTCTATCCAGTTATTTCCATATAAAAATAATAAATATGCTTAGAATTTCAATTAATTTCATTAAATTAAAAAAAAAATTGTGCAAAATCCTTAATTAAAAAAATATTGCGTTACAAATCTATTTCTTTTTTGACTGTAATTGTGTGTATATATATGGTATAGTCATTTTTGATATTTATTTAAGTTTTAGACATGAATTCAAATTATTTTGATAGAGGATCTATCAAAATAATTTGACTTCATGTCTATTATATTAGACACTTTTTAATTTAGATTAATTTATCGTTGCAATTAATATATTTTTTGGGTGAAGACAAGTTAAGAATACGAATTGATATCAACCCTTCTTTGAATGTCTTAAAATATTTAATAAAAATATAAACAGCAAGAGAGTGAACAGAACACTTTCATATAATATTGTTAGCATGCTGGTTATATTACAACTACCCTCAAAAATAATAAGCAAGCCAGGGTATATAAAGCAGCGCTTTTTGATCGCTGACATAGTTCGCCGCCAACCACATTTCAGACATACGGATATAATATACGGTATATATATATTTAATATAATATACGGTCTATACGGTTATAATACACGATAAGAGTCATACTCGTTAGATTTAATTTAATTACTGTGTGATTTATTTCGTGTAATTGAATTATAGAAGTTAGTTTGTATTTGTGAGTGTTTTTTTTTAAAGTAAATAGTGTTCAATATTCTAGAATATATAAACACTGCTACGATTATCAAATTATATAGGTAGACAACCCCTACTTATTTATATAGGTGTATTATATGCCTGCCTATCTATATAGGTAGGCAATACTCATGAATGTGATATTCATCCTCATAATAAATGAAAAACGACGCTTATTCATGGCAGCTCTACTGATCTATACTATCTTATCTTATAAGGAGTACAGTAAAAGTATATCAAGATGTATTAATTACCACCGGTTGTAGTCTGGTTTCTATCAACGACGACTATAGGACCGCTATGTATCATTTTTTGGAATAGATCAACGTTCCACAATGGAGAGAGAAGTTTTTTTAATAGATAGATAATAGAATGATCATACTTAGTAACAAGTGAAACACCTTTAGGGTAAGGCCCAGCTTTACCGGCGACCCGCTCGCAAGGCGAAGAGAGGTGTTTGCAGAGTGGGTCCATGGGGTTGCCCGCCGCCTCTTCTGTCGCTCCGGACCGATTTGTAGGGGCACGACCACATCCATGGTCCACCTTGCGGAGAAAAAATAAAGGATAAGGCCCACCTTTGACATAATGAGTCTAACTCGTCAAATATTTATTCATTCCTCCATTAGCCCTTTGATATTCACTCCCAGCCTCTCCGTAAGGTAAATAAAGCTGTAATCGCAATGCTTGGCAAGCAGATCGGTGATCACTTTTGGTAATACAAGTTTTCCAGGAAAACACTGTGAAAGCCACTGCCAAAAAAACGGGTACTATATTTTTATCTCAAACAGATACAACAGAACAGTTTAATGTTTTTGTACATTTATGCTTAAAGATCAGATCTTCCGTGACCAAAGTTTGAAACAGTGCTGAAATATCGAATACTCGTAAATAATAAAATATATGGTACATGATCTCGTTAGCCATAATTTGGCGAGTATTAGTGGCCATGATAGTTTGAAATCCTAGATTCCATTTGTTTTTTTTTTTTAAATAATTGTTACTTATGTTTACCTTGGACAAACAGTCCAGTTAGGTAGATCCAATTTTGAGAAAGAGGTCAGCCAACGAATCCAACTTGGTTGGGCAGTGTTTGGGAAACTTAAGAGGATCTTCTCATCCAACATACCTCAGTGTCTGAAAACACAGGTCTATGACCAGTGTGGGTTACCAGTGATGACTTACGCCATGGAAACGTGATCCCTAAATGTAAGCCTCATAACCGGGCTCAAAGTCGATCAGCGTGCTATGGAGCGGGCTATGCTCAGGATTTCTCTGCGAGATAGAATCCGAAATACGGAAATCCGCAGAAGAACGGGTGTAACCAACATAGCACGAAGAATTAGCACGCTGAAGTGGCAATGGGCAGGCCACATAGTTCGAAGAACCGACAACCGCTGGGGAAGAAAGGTTCTAGAGTGGCAACCACGTACCGGACGGCGCAGTGTAGGACGCCCCTCCCACTAGGTAGACAGACGACCTGGTGAAGGTTGCTGCGCGTCGTTGGACACAGACGGCACAGGACCGCACTCTGTGGCGTAACATGAGGGAGGCCTACGTCCAGCAGTGGACGCCAATAGGCTCAAATGATGATGGTAATGAATTTTTACTTAATATCAATGAAATATTTTATTCTTCACATATTTGAAACTTCTTTAAACAACGAATTTGTGTAGCTAATATTCGAATTAATTGATAATAATTAGGAGCAAAAATACATCATCATTCTCCTACTCTTATCCCAATTACTTGGGTTCGATACAATATGTAGATATTCTTCTTTCGTAGTACATATTGTAAAAGTTATTGGCAATAGTTTTATGACCAGCCTGCCAGACGTCAACCGTTCTTGGGAATGTAACTGTTGATCAAACGGCGTCAGATGTAGTTGACCCAGGTCATTATAAGGCTCTTAGTCGTCATTTACGATATCCACGAGTAAAGTTAGTATTCGTAGCCGCTACCACACAGCAAGGATGCATAGATAGGAGAAAATATATATATATATATATATATATATATATACATATATATATACATATACATATATATATATATATATATATATATATATATATATATATATATATATATATATATATATATATATATATATATATATATGAAAGTATAGAGTATGAAAGTAAAATTAATGCGGTCGAAATGCGATCTCTTCGGAAAATCTGTGGAGTTAGGCTGACCGACCGCATTCGTAACGACGACGTAAGAGAGCGAGTAGGTATGAAAGAGAGTATTGGTGTAAAGATGCGAAAGGGAATGCTCCGATGGTTCGGACATGTGGAAAGAATGCCGAACGAACGTCTGGTTAAGAAGATATACAATGCGAAAGTGGAAGGATGTAGGTACCGAGGGAGACCGAGACTAACCTACCTAGACCAAATCGGTCAGATACTGAAGGAAGGTGGAGTCAAGAGTCTCCGAAACCGGCGAGCGTGTATGAAGAGAATTATGAATGTTGAGGAAGCGAGTGAAGTATGCAGAGATAGAGTTCTCTGGCACTCTGTTCTCTCTGCCTACCCTGCAAGGGATATGGCGTGATGATATGTATGTATATATATATATATATATATATATTATATTTATATGGATAACTCTTTTTTGTAATCTTATTTTCAAACAACAGCTTACAGGACCATTTACTCATATGACTGGTTCCAAATTTCATATAATTGAGGATATAGTACCTGTAAAAGCTATTTAATAGCTCTCGTTAAATACCAAATGCGAAAATGACTCGTTAAAAGTCAATTGACTTTCTTATTTTATCGTTTATTTGATGGTTTGCACTGTAATAAAGAGCGTATTTCCCCATTCTTTACTAAATCCGCCAGAATCTAATATAGATTAGTAGGCGTTATATCAAATCTCTTTCTAATGGTCAAGTAGTAGCTTTTCAATTCAACGTCTTATATTAAAAATGATTTATTTTACCAAGCTTAAAATACACTGATACCAATTTTTTATCATATAACATTTTTGTATTGTTAATAACGGACGAATTTAAAGAGATTATTTTCAAATTCTGGCCGCGGTTATCTATTTCCGCGGTTTGTGTTGTGTATCTGTTGGATTTCAAATGAGTTTTATAAAAATCAGGCAGGCAGGCAATAGTATATTAAGAAATAAAAAGTTATCAATAATATAATTTTTTAGTGCAAATACTATATAGTACAAATTTAAGCAGATATTGTTTTGCTACTTTATTCGTGTGGTGACAGAGTAAGAATATAATTCGCCACCGCCTATTTTACAAGTGGGTGATCATAAGAGACGACTAAGGGATATAAAACGCATATATCATCTATGCGAGAGAAGAAAAACTCGAAACAAAACCCTATACCAACAAACAACAACACGTCTGTCCAGCGCCGTATAGTAGATTAACTTCCCTCCCATTACGGAGAAGGCCCTAGTTTTGACTCGCAGTTGATGGTCCCATCAACTCCGAGTCAATGAGATTATTTATATACAATGATATAATTATTATTACTATGCATTGTTTACATATACTCTACTCTTTTTTATGTTTTTTTTATTTCTTATGGTGGCAAACGAGCAAGCAGCACACCTGATGCTAAGTGTCATTGCCGCCCATGGAGCTTTGCAATACCAAAGGTACAGTTTAGGCCGCTGCCTACCAATAAAATACCCAAACCCACCCAGTAGGGCTTCCGGCTCTCTCACTCACCCGACGAAGCGCAATAGCACATTCCCACTACTCAAACGTCGATCTTCTACGAGTATGGTACTACCCGGACGGACCGGCCTGCGGCTGTAGACAGAAAACTGTCAACAGCATAGTCCCACCACAATTAAAATTATATGTAATACATAACTAATATATAAAAATATAATGCATGAAAATTTACTAAAAAGATACAAATACTGCTCGCTCTGTATTATCTCTGTTAAAAAAACATTCCCGTTTGCATATTGTTTAACATCTTAATAAACTCGAAATGTACATACTTTGTTTCCTTTTTTCCTTCCTTACGTAAAATGTAATTTGAATTTGAACAGTGTTTATGAATGCCGCAATTTTCAACTGAAAATCATATTCAAGTTTCTGTGAAACGGTGTTTCCTTGGTACGATATTTTCGTTTATACATTTAGCTTTAAAAGCGAAAGATTTTCAGAATACAACTGGTATTATAAGTGTGTCTTAGCAAAAGCAAGACTTTATACCTTACAACGTATACATTTCAAATATTTGACATAATTATAACAAAGTGCCTCATAAATTACTGCAGCAAAAAGTTCAGACTTACGCCGTAACAAGGCTGAATGCAATTTATTGTATTTAATGATCGTTGTTGACTTCAGGTTTGAAATGAGAACTGTAACAAGGCTATTGTTTTATTCTCGCAATTGAAGTTTAAGCGCTGTTTTAAATCTAAAATGTATTAAAAGTTACAATGGAATTCTTTGATATAATATTTTATGCTATGCATATTCTGAGATGTAATTACTTGGGAAGTATAAATAATGTACTTTTACAGAATAGAGAAATTTACTTATTATTTTTTTTTAAACGCGCTAACCACAGGCACAAGCTAGTGGCTAAATTCGCTGTATGAAGGACACGGAGGATTATTTAAAACAAACCAAGCGATCATATATTGCACTGCAAAACTGCTCTGTAGAATTCATCGATAAAAACATCTCTAAAAATAACTTGAGTGGATCAAACTGCAAATAAAAACGTTGAGAGAGTGATGAACTTATAATCTGCCTCTCTAGGGAAGGCTATACATCGATAAAGACATCTCTACAAAATAACTTGAGTAGCTCTGATCAAACTTTAAATAAAAGAGTTGAGAGAGCGATGAACTATAATCTGCCCCACTAGGGAAGGCTATACATCGATAAAGACATCTCTAAAAAATAACTTGAGTAGCTCTGATCAAACTTTAAATAAAAGAGTTGAGAGAACGATGAACTATAGTCTACCCCACTAGAGCAGACTATACATCGATAAAGACATATCTAAAAAATAACTTGAGTAGCTCTGATCAATCTTTAAATTGAAGAGTTTATAGCCTAATCGCCTTCTATCATAGTTAATGAAGGCAACAAATGTGTACTATAAACAGGTTCTCATCACTCATGCTTTTGTCGGCCACTGTTGAAATAGTCAGCAGTAGACAATAGTCCACATAGGCCTCGCTAATAAAACTCCACTTGGTGCAGCTATTTTTTCTGAGAATTATCAATGCGGGAAGATGAGATATATGATCACTAGTCCCTCGAGTGGTTTCTCAGTCGACTTCTACAACTCCTACGGGCAACTAAATGGTTAAAACTATAATGTGTATCAATACAAATTTTCGCTTTTTATGGTGCGCCAAGGGAGTGTTAAATTTTGCTGTCCTAGGAAACACCTAACGGCGATCACTAACCTGTCGGCCAAACGTGGTCATTATCCCATTGTTTCCTCTTTCAATAGATTGTCACAAACAGTTGACATCGTTTTGCTAATAAAAATCTGATACATTATCAGCAATCCGTGTGGTGACGGAGTAAGAATACAATTCACCACCCCCTATCTTACCCATGGGTGATCATAAGAGACGACTAAGGGATATAAAACGCATATAACATCCTGTGCAAGAGAAGGAAAACTCGAAATAAAACCCTATACCAACACGCCTGACCAGCGTGGTATAGTAGGTTAATTTCCCTCCCATTACGGAAGAGGCCTGAGCCCAACAGTGGGACATATATGGGTTGTATTAATCATCAATCTTCTACCGGTTTTATTATTTTATTAAATATAAAAATTAAGCTTATTTGATACATTAATAAATTTACAAGCAAAACTCCCATGACGCTTGTTATTATTATCACAGTGTCATGTAACAGAAGTGCCGTACTGTGTTCCATATTAGACGTGATTTGATTGATGTTTTGGTTACGATTGCATGATGGGCATTGATTTATTAGGCGTCGTTTCATAATCTATCGTGCATTATAGATGTATCGCTAGCCTTTATTGACATCAAGTAATATATTCAGAGCGTGTTCCCAATTTATGTATAATAAAATTATAACGAAGTTGTGTAATTATGAAATTCTATTTTTGATTAACACCTTGCCTCGTATTACCTTCTATATTACCGTCCCAATTTCCTTTTGGGTTGATCACCGGTATCGATTCCGTGACATCGGTGGTTTCATCGGGTTTTTCGTTTTTAGTAAACCACAAACTATACATTTCTTCGAAACCAGCGAGCGTGTATGATGAGAATTATGAATGTTGAGGAAGCGAGTGAAGTATGCAAGGATAGAGTTCTCTGGCACTCTGTTCTCTCTGCCTACCCTGCAAGGGATATGGCGAGATGATATGTATGTATGTGTGTTTAAATATAAGGTCTCATATTCCTTCTGTATTACCGTCCCATTTTCCTTTCGGGTTATTCACCGGTATCGATTCCGTGACATCGGTGGTTTCATCGGGTTTTTCGTTTTAAGTAAACCACAAACTATAAAATAATTTTAACTGTTTTGCAATAAATGTAGGATAAAATGCTGATTTCTTTTCTTGTTTCATCTTTTTATAAATGTACAAAGGTTTCGGAGATCATCAAGCGTAAACGCATTAGTAGGTTTATTAGAAATCTTATAGATGTATAATTACATCTTATTAAATTATTAAAAATGGATAAACAAACGAATTTCGGTTTTAAGCTTTTTTTAAACAAAATATACTGCGGTAAAGAAATAATCCTTGAATTGCGGGGGACTTTACAGATATGCAATTAACAAATATAAACTAAGACATGGAATAATAATAGGAGGATTACTCAAAATATAGTCGTCTACGGAAATCAAACCTATGACACTGCATTTATTAAATGGTTACTTACAATTTTGTTGAAATTTTAATTCATTACTGTATGGCATCAGGATAAGAATATAATTGTCGCTACGCCTTGTATATGGGAATCCTAATAAGCGGCTAATAGCTTCACCAGAAGAGTGAGCAGGAATTTTCCCCTTGGATACTTATAATACCATATAATACTTTACTGCAATTGCCAATCTGTATAGGAAGCTTGGCTATTACTGCACTATATTCTCATTAGTGGAGGAAGTCTACGACAGCAAAGGGTTGAATGGCGATGACAGTGATAAATTGACATTAATCCTGTCAATATATTGAAATTAACATATTATATTTGCCATGTGGTGACGGAGTGAGAATACAATTCACCACCCCACACATCTTGCGGGAGACAATGCAATGTAATTAAAGCTGTAAGAGAAAATATATGTAATGAGATTTTTAAAAGCGTCTAAAACATATGGAGTAGAAGAAATATCTCAAAAAATGGAATATAATGAATAGTTTTCTGAAAGTTCTAATTAGAAGAATTATTTTGTTGATGTCAAATGTCATTCCACTGTGACAATGGAAATGCCGAATACCACCTATTGTCATGGCTTTTTCCTGTAGATATCCACCGAGAGAGACAGATCCAATTTGCTTCTTGCTGGCAATGATCTGAATGAGTTTGTTGGCATAGAAGAACCCGCAAGCTTGTATATTTGTGAGTGTTATACTAATGATTAAACTCAGGTCTTGCTCATTATTTCACCTACTAATTTAATCAAAATTCACTTTGTTTAATATTTAATATAATATATATGATCACTTTGAATAAGATCGTGAAAACAACAGACTTAAAAAAAGTGTTAATACATACATACATACATATCATCACGCCATATCCCTTGCAGGGTAGGCAGAGAGGACAGAGTGCCTGAGAACTCTATCTCTGCATACTTCACTCGCTTCCTCAATTCATTATTCTCTTCATACACGCTCGCCGGTTTCGGAGACTCTTGACTCCAAAAAGTGTTAATTATTTCTAATATCTTGATGTTTTTTGATTATAATTTAAATTTCTATAATATTAAAGCCAAATTATTATTAAATAGTTTTAAATTAATAAGGTTGATTATATTTTAAAAACAGAAGTTTTATTGAAGGAAATCCTTATGGTAGTCTATATATGGCGCATTTATCATATTATATTCTTAACACATCACCATAAAGTAATAGTGGTAGGACCACGCTATGTACAGTTTTATGTCTACAGCAGCGGACCAGTCCGTCCGGGGTAGTATCACACTCTCGTAGAAGATCGACGTCTGAGTAATAGCAATGTGCTTTTGCGCTTCGTTCGGTGAGCGAGAGAGCCGGAAGTCCAACAGGGGTGGGTTTGGGGTTTGTATCGGTAAGCAGCGGCCTAGCTAAACTCTTGGTATAGCAAAGGTCCATGGGTGGCAGTGACACTTACCATCAGGTGTGCTGTCGGCTCGTTTGCCATCATAAACAATAAAAAAATAAAGAATCATTACATGACTTAATTTCCCATTAATATAAAATTATTTATCTTAAAAATATATCTGCTCATTACTGGCATTTTATAAGGCCACTAAAAAATTAGAACTGTAAATTAGAAGTATTGTTCGAACGTTTCCAAGGATCCGTAATTTTCAAACCGCACATAAATTAAGAAGAGCGTAGGCTCGTTTGAATATTATTTAATTTCTTAAACTTTGAACATTCACTTTATATTTTTTATGTTTTAAATTTCAATTTCTCTCTTTTTTCTTTCTTTCTAGACAGTAGAAATTTACGATGAAAGACGAAAAATTCGTATGACTGTGCGTGTGAATGTGGATGGACATATACTAAAGTATCTAGTAGATATATTGGACTACCTAAAAAATCTAATATCTGACGCGGTCGCCCATCTCCAAGTTCTAACGATTTAATACTCAACTTCAGTCGAAAAACTATATGTAGAGGTACCTACTTATTAATAAATAAAATAACTATAGCCACCTAGGTATTTATAACTGAAAAGTATAAAATAAAAAAAATAAAAAGAAATCAAAAAACCCGACTGCGTAAAAAGTGAATGAAACCACGTAGGTACATAATAAAAAAACTGAAAAGAAAAAACAAGCACTTAGATGTCCGGTGGTCTAGAATTCTATAATATATTATTGAATGAATACTTATAATACACTTTTGCAATTATGATATACTACATCGATTTTCCCCCATTCTGAATGATAAATCCAATGAAGAGACATTTAAATTTATCAATACACAATATTTGAAATTTAATTATCTATCTATAAGTAAAATATAAAACAAATTATCTAATAAGACTGCACAGATGGCGTAATGGTTAATATACCAACCTTGTATACCAGTGCCGTGGTTCGATTCTTACGCAAGACAATACTTTGTGCGATCCAGGTGAAACTGTTGTTCTGAGTCGGAGTCTGCGTTAATTAGGCGTTTCTAAAGTCCCTCGCAATACCAAGATTATTTCCTCAGTGCAGCGAGGTGTCTTTTAAAAATAACAAATGATAACAAAAAAAAATGTATTCATGAAATATAACCAGACATAGAAGTTGGACACCTAACTAATATTAAGCTCCAAGCTTGCTAAGGAAGACTATTTCTATTATGACATGTAATAAGTGCTTGAAATCTTCTTAAGCCCGATATTGGGGGTATTTTATCCTATTGGACACAATACCACGCTTGACCTATTTTGAGTTGCTTGATCTATTATGTTTCATAATATTGTATTCTTGTAAAAGTAAATTACTGTCTCATGGATCGTTTGAATGCCAATCATTATATCGAAGTCTTGAGTTTGTATTCTGTGTGGAGCAAAAACAAGTAATGTTGACATGTAATGATAAGTATTACTACCGCCCATAGAACTACGAAATACCAGGGGTATAGCTAGACGCCACCGAAGACAAAGATCGTGTACCGGTGGTCCGCTCGCACAGCGAAGAGAGGTGCTTGCAGGGTGGATCTATGGGGTCTCGCGCCGCCTCTTTCGTCGCCCCAGACCGTTGTGGTGAAGCTTGGCCCACTCCATAGCCCACCGCAAAAAAAGGGGTACAGCTACAGCTAGACCACAACCTACTAATTCAAACCCCAAATTCACACAGAAAGTTGGACTGCCGGCTCTCTCGCTCAACGAACAAAATGCAACAGAAAAGTGCCACTACTCAGACGTCTGCATGATTGTGGTATTATCCTGGACGGACAGGTCCATGGCTAAAGATAGAATACTGTTAATCATGTGACTCTACCAACATACATACATACATTATAATTTGTTAAATTTTGACAAATTTAGCTCTAATTAATCATAATTTGTATCGTATTATAAAAATGCTTCCTTAGTCACCGAGAGCCCACTTTAGTAGAATAAGTATTACATAGCTTAA
The DNA here is from genome assembly GCA_905163515.2 of Lymantria monacha. Classification (NCBI taxonomy): domain Eukaryota; kingdom Metazoa; phylum Arthropoda; class Insecta; order Lepidoptera; family Erebidae; genus Lymantria; species Lymantria monacha. The sequence goes on from LR991091.1 coordinate 24,196,850, forward strand.
AGTAACAGGTAAATTCATTGAATACCCATAAAATATATTCCGTGTGGTGACGGTGTAAGAATACAATTCACCACCCCCTATCTTGCCCGTGGGTGATCGTAAAAGATGACTAAGGGATATAAAACGCATATCACATCTATGCAAGAGAAGAAAAACTCGAAACAAAACCAACACGTTTGACCAGCGTGGTATAGTAGGTAAATTTTTCTCCTATTATAAAGAACGTTCGAGCCCAACAGTAGGATATATATGAGCTGACCCATAAAATAAAGCGATGGGCTTAAAATAAAGTGCATATTGCGCCAAAGAACTGTTCAGTTTAATCATTAATTAATACTAATTACAGTAATATTTAAAATAATTATTTGTGAAACGGACTGAACGAAATTGTCTTTTGAAAGAATCGAATCCTTAACAAACTATAGGAGATCACCATTCAAATGATTACATTAACTATTTAAATAATTTGTATCAATAAATTGATACATGATTTCAAATAAACAAGTATCAATTATTGCATTACAAATCTCGATTTAAACATAAACAAATAATTATTATACCCGTGGAAAATGCCAAATATTTGATAAAGGCTAGAAACATTCAATTGAATCAATGTAACACGTTCAGCAAATAAACTGGCGTCTGAAGATGAATGTCGCAAACATTACCATTGCTACTGTTTCTTTGCACAGTTTGATGAAATCGATTCAACTATGGTATTATAGTTGGTAAACATACACATATAAGACTTTATTTGGTATAGAAATTTAATACTAAGCATTTATATATTTAATATTCCGCCTCACTAGTATGAATAAATGCGTTTATCATTATTGGAATGTAGTTTTTATTGTTATTTCGAGCTTATTAACTTTCTTTTTTGTATTTTGCTGGTTTAGTGGAATAAATTTAAAAATATAAACGATGAAACTTTAAACGGTTGTCGGAATAGAGAATTGAAGCTGTATATTAACAGTCAGGAGTCATACAGGCACAATCGTGTTCCATCAGTATAGTGAGTAAATCTTTTTCTTTGAATATGATGAATGTATACACTAAAATAAAACTACTTTTACGGATTGACTGTCAGTCCTCCCGTGACCATGATCACTGTAAAGTGTTCGAAACGTCGGGAAATAAAAAATCAAATATGAACACCATAGAATCCGTAAAAATAGTTTTATTTCAAATGTGTAATAATCGCGTAAACATTAGAAATCATTATAGTATACACTAACTTTGCTTTTAAGATTTTATTTTAGATAAATCTATAAAATCTCCTTTATTTATTAAAAGTTAAAATTTTAACATTCTCCATATTTGAGATTATCAACAGGCACTATTGAATTTCAATCACATGAGGCTCGAGAACAACTGCAAAAATAGTGTCTAAAATTTTTTGTGTTACCTATGACAAATTTATCTGCAAATTTGCTCAAAACCGACAGGTTTACTCGCATAAATCATCGTTATCTTGAAAAGATGAAGCGTTTTTCTACTCGGGTCATGGTCAGAGATGAGATGATAAAAAAGTGCACAAATGGACGATTTAATAAAATTTTAATATCTTATTTTACCTTTTTATTTTTAGCACCACGTCTGTTAATGATGGAAAGGTTCTTGAGCAAGAGTGACACTATATTTTAGTATATCCTTTATTATACGAACACAAGTTATATTTACAAACATGTATCAACATTAGGTGCAGTTGCGCTGAAGGCACGGTGCGGACTACAGATTAAATACAATAAAAATAAGGTTTCTGTAAATTATTAAAATAAAAGAGTGCGACACAGAAAATAAGTATAGTGACATCTATCGCGTCAAGCCAACGTTTCAACCGCGCCCATTTACTGAACTACGCACATTATTAAAAGATAGCACATGAGCGTCGCCAACACTCTCCACCCCAGTGCTGTATCAGTACTCAACTACTTAGACATATGGGAGCGACGCGTGCCGCTGATCGTCTCCAGATTACAGTCTTGGTCTTTACTTCGACCAAATTTATGCGACCATCCTTGCCTGGGAAAACCTGTTGGATGATACCTTTAGGCCATGAGTTTCTCGGAGGGTTAGGATCGACGATCAAAACCAGATCTCCCACTTGAAGAGGTTTTTGCTCCTCTGTCCATTTTTTTCGCGGCAGCAGGTCAGGAAAAACCTCCTTTAGCCACCTCTGCCAAAATATGTCTGCTAATCTTTGTGACTTACGCCAAAGGTTCCGCAGATACAGGTCAGAATCATCGAACATGCCTATAGTTGGTAAGTTAGAAGATGTACCTAAGAGAAAATGGTTTGGTGTTAGCGTCTCCACGCTACCAGCCTCCACAGATATATGCGACAATGGACGACTATTAACTATGTTTTCTATTTCGGTCAAAAGAGTGGATAAAACTTCATCTCTCGGGGCGCGTTCATTTAGAACAACTCGTAGTGCCGTTTTAACACTGCGAATAAGCCGTTCCCATGCCCCACCCCAATTTGGGCTCCCTGGTGGAATGAAGTTAAATTGCATTCCGTTATTTGCGCCTTCTATTTTAAGGGTCTCAAGTTCTCGAACAGACTGCTGAAGCTCCCTGTCAGTACACCTTATGTTTGTACCGTTGTCAGAATGTAGATGGTGAGGCCAACCAAACCTGGCTGCCATCCTCCTCATAGCCATTATGATAGAGTCTGCGGTGAGAGACGACACCAGTTCAATGTGTACAGCGCGGACTGTAAGACAGGTAAATAGGACTCCGTATCGCTTCTCTCTACGTCGGCCCACAGTTACCTCCATAGGGTCAAATAGATCGAGACCGCAGTATATGAAGGGCCGCTGATGATGGGCCACACGTGCCCCAGGTAAGTCACCCATTCTGGGTACTACAGGTTGTGACTTTCTAATGCGACAAAACATGCACTTAGACACAGCGTGTTTCACTGCAGGCCTCAATTTTATCATCCAATATCTTTGTTTCAACTCGTTTACGACGCTCTCTTGATTTCCGTGTGCCGCTTTAATATGGTAATGACGGATAATGAGCTGGGCCACCGGATGCCTACTATCTAGCATAATTGGCCCTTTCATTTCCAGTGGTATGTCTAATGCAGCATTAGCGCTACCACCTACACGGAGAATACCGAGCTCGTCCTGGTAAGGTGACAGATTGCGCAATTTATTGCCGCGTGCTATTCCTTTTCCATGTTTCAATACATTCACGTCTTCAGGAAATGCGTTGTACTGGCTTTGTCTAAGTAATATACGCTCTGCTCCCTCCATTGTAGCGCAATCTACGTCACAGCTGAGTTGCTTACATCTTTTAATAAATTTTAGAACATTGGCAGTGACGCGCAACAGCTTCAACCATGACGAAAATCACTAGGGATCTGGTACAGGTAAGTTGAGAGATACATCCTGTGCAACTAATATATGCTCGGTAGATGTCTCGACAGTCTCCCGTTGATGACAGACGTCCATCGGCCACGACGATTCATGACGCATTACGCAGTAAAATGCCGAATAAGGATGACAGTAAGTCCGGTCCTGTAATTAAATAACTGTTCAGACTTACGCCATTTACCACGCTAGCAGCGTCGAACACCAATCGAAGTTTCTTTTTGTTAGCGTTGTCAACCCCAAACTGTGGAGGGTACCAGGTCTTTTTCGTTGCCGTGGTATCGTGTAATTCTTGAGAGAAATCATTATCAAACAAATGCTGAATACGTTCCCTATAACGTTCAGCGAAACCCTTGTCCCTGCTCATTCTCCTTTCTATACTCTTCAGTCGTTTTAAATCGTTAGAACGTTGCGTTGAACTACGTACATTATTAAAAGATAACACATGAGCGTCGCCAACAACGTCCTTATCCCGAAAATATGTAAACAGTGATTATATAACTAAAGTTGGATATATAACTTTTTAAGTCCAGAGAGAAACAAATATTATTATTTAATATCTCTTTTCATTACATTTAATCGACAGTTTCTTTTTTGTGATATGAATGCTTAATATAATATAATATGGAGTTTATTTATCTATGATGATATAAAAGATTTAATGGCATTATTGTACATTAATATTGTACGTAATTACAAAGGCTATTAAATATTTACTAAACAAAAAACAAACAAATCTAAACAGTTATTAAACCGCTGCCAGTAGGTAACGTTCCCAGAATGCTGGCAGCATGGCCACGTTGGATGATGATGATGCTTAACCTATGTAAAAAAAATAATGTTAACTAAATTGTTTTTCTTTTTTTTTCAAATGTACTAAACTATGTTCATTACTAACTAGATAAAAGAACTCCTCGTTAATTGAGAGTAAAGGCAAGGCAAGTGTTTCTATTGATTGCTGTATCCATCTATTGATCGCCAGCCACTTATATAATGTCATTTGTCCTCCGGGCAGCTGGCCTGCCCCTAATTTTAGAGACTATTAGAAATATGTGAGTATAATTCACAAGTTCCTATCATTCTAATAAACTAAACTAGTCTGCCAAAGTACTTCGACGTTTCCCTTATATTTCCAATAGCAAAATAGTGCAGTATGCCTGTAGTAATTGGACATCGCGATAAATTTATACAGAATTGATACCGAATATAATATTTGGCGTCCTGTAATTAAAAGTTATAACTATTATTTATTCTGTTAAACTTACACCGCCATCATCATCATTATCTCAGCTTATACACCATCCACGGGTGACCTAAAGCTTAATTTGAAAAAAAAAAAATTGAGCTATAATATTATGCTGTTCAGAAGGTAAAAAGGTTTAATTTCGAGTTTTCCATCTCTTGCAAAGGTGTTATTTGCATAACATAATTCTTAGTCATCTTTTAAAATACGCACGGCCAGCAAAGGGGAAGGTAAATTACATTCTTACTCCTTTAAAACCACAAAAAAAAATATTATGAAATTATTTAAATGTGCTGAGGTTATCTTTCTATTAAGACATACTCGTATTTACTATGATTTCATCTAAGTCTCGTAAGATGATACTTTATTGTCTATGTACATATTGTATCACAGTAATATATGATCAAAACTGGAATCAGAACTATACAGCAAGCATATTTTTTTATAGCTTTTGGTGGCAAACGAGCAAGCAGCACCCCTGATGGTAAGTGTTACTGCCGCCCACAGACCTTTGCTATACCATGAGTATAGCTAGGCCGCTGCCTACCAATATATACCCCAAACCCATCCAGTTGGGCTTCCGGCTCTTTCGGTCACCTAACGAAGCGCAATGGCACATTGCCATTACTCAGACGTCGATCTTCTGCGAGAGTGTGGTACTACCCCGGACGGACCGGCCCGCAGCTGTCGACAGAAAACTGTCAACAGCGTGGTCCTACCACTATACGATTTTCACAAGGCACAACTATTTTAGACTTATATAATTCGAGAACAATGTCAATAAAAGTTGAATGATGATCTACAGCCAATAGAGTATCTGAAATATTATAAGTGTAGAAATAAATTGCTTACTCAAAATATCCGTCCGGTCTCAACTATCTCAAAGAACTCCAAGAAAATATCAGAGTAGCTAAATTGCCTCTTGAGATGGCACGTATATCTACAGCCCGTATCACGTAGGCGGTGCAACGATCGAGTTTTAGGAATTTTATTTTATTTTAACTGACTTCAAAAAAGGAGGAGGTTCTCAATTCGATTGTATTTTTTTGTTTTTTTACCTCAGAACTTTTGACTGGGCGAACGGATTCTGATGATTCTTCTTTTTTCTTTGGAAGCTGTTGCTTCCCATTTGTTCTCATTTCAATTTAATCCACTGGTTACTCGTTGAAGTCGGTTTTTTTTTGTTAAAATTTTGATTATTTATAGGTTTCTCGTCAAATAGTGAAATATATATTTTATTGTATAGCTTATATTTATATAAAACGAAAAGATATCTACTTAAATAATGCAAAGTAATATAAACCCAGCATATAAAATACTGTAAAATCGAGTATTTTTTTTTAAATAAATGTGCAGGTGGATTTGTTGTTCTTTCCATCAGAAAAGCACTGTATTGCCAAGGATACTTTAAATTTCCCCTTAATTTGTTTGAATAAATTGATATAAGGATAAACTGATATTTAATTCTGTGTTATTCTAAAGGACATTAAATAAAACCTTTTAATATCACTGGCCCACGATTAAATTGACACACTTTGAAAAAACTAAATTTTTAAGAGTGTCAAAATAAGAATTTACCTTTTTTCCGTTTTCTGAATATAAGATTCCAAATACACAAACGTCTATATAATTTCCGACCAAGAGTTGATAGGGAGAACTTATAATATTAACCACCACCAAAAGAATTTTATGTAAAATGAAACTTTAAAATTGTATCACTTTCCTTGTGGGGGTGCTATATGGTCATATATTTTATACAAAATGAAAGAAATATTAAAACTCTTCAGCCATTTTTATTTTTGAGGTTTGTGTATTTATTAAATAAATCATAAAATATAAATATAGTATCAACGTTTTGTTCAAAACATAAATAAAATCTTCAAAAAAGCGGGTTTGGATTGTTTTGAAATATATTTCAAAATTATTTATGAATTTCAAATAAATGTTTACATTTTGTAAAGCTTTGGGGTCTGTGGGTAAAATCTTATTAACATCATCTTATTAAAGTCATGAAAAGCTTGCTTTTACGTTTATTTAATTAAAACACTGATCTCGTAAGTTGTAAGTATCGATTTGAAATAGGTATATTATACTAAATATTGTTAAAGTAATTCGTGTGGTGATTGAGAAAGAATACAATTCACCATCACCTACCATAGGTGATCGTAAGAAATGACTAAGGGATATAAAATGCATATAATACCTATACAAGAGACGGAAAACTTGAAACAAAACCTTATGCCAATATGTCTGACCAGCTTGATACAGTAGGTTAATTTCCCTCCTATTATGAAGGAGACTTGAGCCCAACAGTGGGACATATATGAGCTGAAATGATCTTTGTTAAAATATATAGACTATAAAACATATCAAAGAATGGGGGCAACATCTACTTTAATAAATTTAGCAGACTAAAAAAATATGGATCAGAGTATATACTTGATGGTCTCTTACTCATAGTTAAATAAACCAATACCTAATGCCTTGACAGCTATTTATCACTACATAACTTCAATTATTATCACTAAAAAAACTTAAACTATTATGTGTGTTGCCTATTTGAATTCCATTGCTTCTTGTCACCTTCGTTATTATTCTAATAAACTGTTTTACAAAATAATATATATATTTCAAATTTATAGTACACTTTTCTAATAATTACCTTTGCCAATTTCGTTAAAAAAATCTACGAATCGTTAATTAATAAGATTACAAACAATTTTATGAATTCTTATTATGATAACGAAATAATAGCTATTGTATACGATCGTAAGTAGGAAAAATTGTTTTCTCAATCTAATTACGGTAACAGAAAAAAAAAACATAATTTCAAAAACAATAACTTCTTTTCTTTGAATTTAGGTTTATACTTGTCAAAGCCCCTCTCAAAAATAAATATTGACAAGGTAATATATTTGCTACAGAGTCAATATAACCAAATATTTCCTTAATAGTAATTCATAGTTACTCAATACCAAGATACATACCTACATATTGACATAAAATAATTTGCTATGGGAATATAACAGTAATTACGTATTTCTCATTTCGTTATTTATCCCTCAAGGGGCAATATGTTGATAGTTGTATCCTACTACTATCGTAAATGTGAAAATTTGTGAAGATTTTTGTATGTTTCATCATCATCATCATCTCAGCTTATGTGTCCCACTGTTGGACTCGAACCTCCTCCATAAACGAAGGGAAATTGACCTACTATACCACGCTGGTCAGACATGTTGTTATAAGGTTTTGTTTCCAGTTTTCCTTCTCTCGCATAGATGTTATATGCGTTTTATACCCCTTAGTCGTCTCGTACGATCACCCATGGGTAAGATACGGAGTGGTGAATTGTATTCTTACTCTGTCACCACAAGGCAATTTAAATTATATGTTTGGATGTTTGTTACTCAATCACGCGTAAAGCAATGAAAAGATTTGGATGAAAATTGGCATGCAGATGGATATTTTTTTGGATTAACACATAGAATAATTTTTTATCTGAGTAATGTGTTCCCTTAGAATAATTTAGGGATACAGTTTTATATTGTGAAAGTTACTTTTTACGCGACCAGAGCCGCGAGTAGAAGATATACACTATAACATCATACAAAAAAAAATATAAAATTTAAAACACCTTTTTATAATATACATAAATCTGTATAATCATGTTGTTAAAAGATGTTGCTGGTAAGAATGTGATACTTGCTGATTTAAGATTTTAATATGTACTGACTTCGGTAATTATGAAGATAAATTATAATATTATGTACCTATATCATCAGTGGATATCATCAGACAACCTTAACAATAACCTCATTTTGAAATATGTACGTAGAATCTTTCGTTCCTATATCAGCTTGATACATTAAAGTATTTGAGGAAGAAGTAATTACATCAATCACACAATACGTAACCACATACACTTGAAAATGAAAGCTGTGTGGTAGCAGCTAAGAATACTACCAACCCTAACTTCGCTCGTGGATGTCGTAAAAGACGACTAAAAGCCTTACCTGAGGCAACTCTATCCGATGCCGTTAGGTCAATGATTACATTCCCAAGAAGGATTGACATCTAGCAGGCGGCTGGTCATAAAACTATTGCCAATAACTTTTACAATATGTACTATGAAATAAAAGTAAATATAGTATTGACCCTAAGTAATTAGGATAAGAGTATAAGAATAAATGATACTCTTGAAAATATGATACTTACAAAATTAATTTTCGTCATGTCCATTGTATTGAGGGTGAAAAGTCAACTTTTCTTTTCGGGCAAACTACTGTCAATTTGACATCAACTTGTTCAATATAATTGCGTATTCTGTACGCAAAGTTAAATAATTAAGATGGTACTACAACGAAGTTACGCACAAAATCGTGACAAGTTTTAATGAGGTAACAATTCAGTTTATAAAGTAATATAGTTCTTTTTTCAAAACGAATCCACACGTCTTTTTATCTTTGTATTATATATTTGCATCATAAGTTGTATTATCTATATGTATCATATATTTTATAGATTAATTAGAGAGCCGGAAGTCTAACTGGGTGGCTTTGTATTGGTAGGCAGTGGCCTAGTTATACCCTTGGTATTGCAAAGGTCCAGGAACGATAGTGACACTTACCATCAGATGTGCTACTTGCCCGTTTGAAAACATACGCCATAAAAAAACCAATTAAGTCACATTTTTGCTGATTTATGTGGATTAATCGTAATCGTCGTAATCGTGTGGATAAAGTATTGCGGTTTGTCAAAACAGTTTGATATTAAGCCCACATTACAAGAAAAAATAGTAATGCTATACATACACTTTATAGGATAATTCAGAAAATTTACATTTTAGTTTAACTACTTTCTGATTTCAGTTACATTCTCATATTTAACTTATCTGAATTGCGAAAGTAAAGCACTTTGTTAAATTAAAATAATGTTAGTATGTATTTGTAACAAGTGTGTATGGTAAATTTTGGCTATATTTTTAAAAATATCATAAACATAAAAGTGGGTAATTTAGTATAGTTAACAAATCTGTGAGTTTACTTGTCATTAAATCAAGCTTTTTAAAAAAAGATGTAACTGACATAGCCCGAAGAATTAGTACACTGAAATGGCAATGGGTAGTTGACATCACATGTCAAATTGACAAGACTTACGTATATGTATTCAATGTCTACTTATTCCGCATAATGCAATAGCATTACTCTTACTCCAAATTGGTTTCAATTATGTATCTAAAGTCCCAACTCTGCAATGGTTTTATATCCTAATTTGGCGTATTGTATCTTAAAATATAGAAGAAAAGAAACTATAACAAGATGTAGTATACTAAAAAAGCTTAGTTTAAAATTATATTATAGCCATTCTTAATTAAAATACATGATCTACGATTAACCTCTGTCGTTGTTCAGATTTTAGTAATAAAATCAACTTTACGGGCTCACGCAGATGTCGCACAGTTATGAGTTTGCGTTATTACTTCCTTCGTGATTTCATTAATTTACAATAAATATGACTACTCGCAGATGTGAGCATGCTCTCATGCCTATGAAAATTTCGCTCTAATAAATTTTAATTATTAAACTGTATTTCATTCATTCGAGAATCTTATAAAGATCTAATACAATATTGCGCAGTAAATGAAAGACAACACTCAAAGGTAGAAATACGACAATCTATGATAATAATGTGTAACCACTCAGATTGATATGTCGTTCCTAAACGTTGGTTCATCAGAAGCCTTAGGAAAGTGTCGAATTGGCAATTAGCTGCAAAACTCACTCAATGAATTGACAATCGATGAGGAGGTAGTAGAAGTAAAAATTTCCTTGAATGGCAATCATGAAACAGACAACACAGAATGAAAGGATTCCAACAGATTGACTAACATAGTGCACATGACAGCCCTAATAGGAAGACCTACGTTCGGAAATGTACATCTATTAGATTGTGGAAGAATAGGATGATTGTGTTTTATGACTGCGTTCATTAAATAACCATAATATTGCTAATTCTGAATAATATCTAATATTGCTTCTTCGGGTCGAATTGAGAAATATATAATACAATAATACCAATATGACCTCAAGTGTCATTAAAGTCTAATACATACGATGGAAGTGCCTTTCTACAAAAACAGATAGTAGATGCTTCCATGCTGATCTAATGCCATCCTTATTGACTGAACCGTGGGACGTCAGCTTTTCCAAAAAAAAAGTAAAAATACAGGAAGTATGCTCAAAAAAAACAAAAATAAACTTATCCCATGTTATGTAAAACTGAAGTATAGCGAAAAATTTGGATGTATTTACACCTTGGCTATAGCTTTGAAAATCATTCTTCTTATAAGCAGGTCATATAAACCAATGTTAGAAGCGCTTTTCACAAATAGAGAGCAATCGTCCTAATAAATCATCTCGATAAAAAACAAGTAAACACCTGCAGTTGGAGTTAATCACCACCAACATACATAAAACAAGTGCCAACATCATCAACAAATTTACAATGAGGACAGTTAACGTTAGAAGACCAACATACAGAGGGGTTTTCACCATTAACATCAAACAAAGTAGAAAACCCCAAAGAAACATGCAGTCACACAACATCAAGGACACGTACGCGCAAGGGAAAAAAATAATATTTAAAGATTGCTTTCGATTTATTTTTCATTTTTTTTTTCATTATTTTCTACGTATAACAATAAAATTATTTTCTATTCATCCTTATATAGTAGGTATCTTGAATGCTTTTTGAATGATCTATAAAAGTAAAATACGAAGGGTCTCCATAAAAAATATGTTTACATACATAAACCGACCCTTTATTTTCTCGATTGGGTGTTCAACTTCAGATTATGATAATGCATTTACTATAGCAAAATCTGATCGGATGAAATTGTAAATTGTATACTTATATCTATCTATATATTTAGTTAAATAAATTATCAAATTTTAACTATCAAATTATAAATAATTTTATATATGACGTAGTCATAGTGTAATATGGTATTGCCCCATTTCTTTCTGGAGGAAAGGTAAGTAGAAAATACAGTGACTTGACCTGGTAACTTAGAACAGAAGAAATCTCGAGTTCCTCTGTGAACCTAACAAGTTATTTGATATATTGGATTTTTTTGGCCGGTTATGGTCTGGACATACGCTGTTCATTCAGTCCAAAGCGAGAAAAAGGTGGTGTATGGCCCCATAACCCGTTGCGTTCCCTCTTCGTCGTCATTGGGCCGGCCACTTGTACCGAATCCTTGACGTCGTGAAAAGATATTACCCAATATATGCATGATAATTTTTCAATATAGAACATTTTATAATAAGGAATAGGACGTGTCCTCGTCATCATCATCCTGCTCTTATTTCAATAAAACCTGCTTTTAACGGCTGTCTGCGACTTTCAAGATGTCGTCCACCTGTTGGGGGGTTATCCTACGCTGCGTCGTCCGTTTCATGGTCGCCAATCGAGAGGTTTTCTTCCCCAACGATTCGTTCGACGAGTGATGTGGCCTCCCCATTGCAATTTCAACGTGCTAATTCTTCGGTTTATGTCCTTTACACCCGTTCATCTACAGATTTCGTATCTGGATTTTATTACGTAGGAAAATATCAAGCATAGGCTTCTCCATAACATGCTAAGTGAGTTTGAGGCTTTTTATGAGGCCGACATTTAGAGACTACGATTCAGTGCCGTATGTCATCCCAAGTAACAGACACTGGTTAAAAACCTTTGTTTTAAGGCACTGCTAAATATTGAATGAGGAGATCCTCTTAAGTAGGACGTATAAATGTTGTTAAAAAACTAAAATTACAATATTAAATTAAATAAAATTTAAGTGTGCGTTTATAACTAAAATATACATACATACATATCATCACGCCATATCCCTTGCAGGGTAGGCAGAGAGAAAGAGAGAACAGAGTGCCAGAGAACTCTATCTTTGCATACTTCACTCGCTTCCTCAACATTCATAATTCTCTTCATACACGCTCGCCGGTTTCGGAGACTCTTGACTCCACCTTCCTTCAGTACATGACCGATCTGGTCTAGGTAGGTTAGTCTCGGTCTCCCTCGGTACCTACATCCTTCCACTTTCGCATTGTATATCTTCTTAACCAGACGTTCGTTCGGCATTCTTTCCACATGTCCGAACCATCGGAGCATTCCCTTTCGCATCTTTACACCAATACTCTCTTTCATACCTACTCGCTCTCTTATGTCGTCGTTACGAATGCGGTCGGTAAAAATATAAAGACAAAGAAATTTCAAGCTTTTCAAATTTGCATATCCTCTTCTTGCAGACGTATTTTTAGTGCAGACGCTTTATTATTATTTGTTTTTGCTGATAGTGGCAAACAAGCAAGGAGCACACCTGATTCTAATTGTTACGGTCTCTCAAGAACCTTGCAATAGAATTGCTATAGCTATGCAGCTGCCTACCAACCGAAATCCACCCAGAAAGTTGAGTTTTTGACTATCTAGATCACCGAATAAAGCTCAGTAGCGCATAGTCAATATTTAGTATCATCATCAATTTTCTGCGAGAATGTGGTATCCGTGATTGTAGATAGACACTGTCTATTGACAGTGTGGGCCTACCACTGCTACAATATTACTCTTTCTGTTTAATTAATATTTATTTTTATTAATGAAGCCAAAGACTGCTTTAATGTCCGTATTATATTGAGGTGTTCTATGATAAGAAAATGTATCATCATCATCACAGCCCATAAATGTCCTACTGTTGAGCTCGGGCCTCCTCCGTAATGGGAGGGAAATTAACCTACTATACCGCGCCGGTTAGACGTGTTGGTATAGGGTTTTGTTTCGAGTTTTCCTTCTCTCACATAGATGTTATAAGCATTTTATATCCCTTAGTCGTCTCGTACGATCACCCACGGTTAAGATATGGGGTGGTTATTAGTATTCTTACTCCGTCACCACACGAAAGAAAATTCAATCAAGAATAATTATTATTTGCTTTTTCTCTAGGTTAATTGTAGAAAGCCAACATGGTTATATGTGGGGTGAAGTTCACATCATTATCATATTATACACTTGATAAAGTTTATATATACTTACCGGTAGTGATGGAGTACTGACATAATTCATCACCTATGTCTTGCTGGAGATGTTTTAAAAGATGACTTATAGATATAATACGCATTTATATCTATTCCATATAGATAATAGTGGTAGGACCACGCTGTTGACAGTTTTCTGTGGACAGCGTGGTCCGTTCGGAGTAGTACCACACTCTCGCAGAAGATCGACGTCTGAGCAATGACAATGTGCTGTTGCCTTTCGTTCGGTGAGCGAGAGAGCCGGAAGCCCAACTGGGTGGGTTTTGTGGTTTATATTGGTAGGCAGCGGCCTAGCTATACTTCTGGTATAGCAAAGGTCCATGGGCAGCAGTAACACTTACCATCAGATGTGCTGCTTGCTCGTTTGTCACCAAAACAATAAATTAAAAAAATTAAAAAATAAATAAAATTTAATATAAAACATAGGGTCTTACCAAGTCTGACAAGCATGGTATAGTCAATTATTCACCTATTGTAGAAGAGACTCGAGTCCATCAGTAGATGTATATGAGCTGATAATTATGATAATGATACTTCGATAAGTATCAATAGCAATAGGTATGTAAAAATATAATCAATCGAATCTTCTTTTCTTATTATTTTCTTTTTAAAAGTCATAAGGGGGGCATAGTCGGGAGCGTGCTCGTTCGCGTCCCCTGCCAGTCTAATTAGACTGCTAATCCGGCTCGAAATGCGTACCGCAATGCGGGTTAGGGCGTCCCCCGGAGGCGACGCGTACCGACCCGCCCCCGTCGGTACGAACATCGGCAGTTGCGGCGATGGGGGCCGCCACCCATCACGCCTTGCCCAGTTAGGCGAGTCGAGGAGAACGGAGTGCCGGGTGGGCACGTGAAATGTAAGAGGTTGTGTGGAAGGTAAGTTGCACGAGCTAATATCCGTCATAGCGGACAAACAGCTAGATGTGCTCTGTGTAACAGAGACCAAGCGAAGGGGCAGTGACGCCTGCGATCTTCCTGGTGGCGGGATGGCTCTGTGGTCTGGTGTACCACAGAGCGATCGAGCCAGCATGGGGGTAGGAGTGCTGTTGTCCTCTCGCTTGGCCTCAGGTGTGAAGGATTACGGAATGTATGATCCCAGACTTCTCTGGGTCCGTATAAAACTAGGTGTCACCAAGGTATTCATGCTTGTAGCATATGCTCCCGTAGGATCCTCGGTGGCATCAGACCTAGAGAAGTTTTGGGACAATGTTAGGGAGGTTCTGGATATGGCAGAAACCAGTGAACGCGTGATTGTATGCGGAGATTTGAACGGATGGGTGGGGACCAAGCGTCCCGACTATGAGGACGTACTTGGTCCATTTGGTGATAAGAGAGTGAACGACGCAGGTAGGCTCATAGCGGATGTATGCATGGAGAGAAACCTTATTGTGTCAAACACATTTTTCCAACATAAGGACATCCATATGTATACATGGAGAAGGAATGAACAGAAAAGCATAATAGATTTAATTTTGGTAGACAGTCGCCTCCGAAGCAAAATGTTGGACGCAAGAGCCTACAGGGGCCCCACAGTCGACACGGATCACTATCTCGTTATTGCGAGATTTAGTGGTCTGTTCAGAAAGTGGAGGCACTGGCGAGAGCGTGTCCACTTCGGAGGGCTTGAAAGAATAAAGGTTGAAAGGTTGCAAGAAGAGTGTGTAAGAGAAAAGTATGCAGAGGGTGTCCGAGAACGGCTGACGATGGCAAGCCAGCCGCAATCGGACATTGAAGAATGCTGGAGAGTATTGAAAGTGAGTATGGTAGATACAGCGAAAGAAGTATGTGGAAGTTCAAAGAAGCATAGAAAAACAAATGGTGATGCATGGTGGGATGCGGAAGTGGCAGCTTCCGTAGAGCAAAAGAAGAAAGCGTGGCTGGACTATGTCTCTTCTTTGAATCTGAATGACAGTATGACTGAACAGAAGGAAGAAATATATCGGCAATGTAAGAATGACACCAAGGCCTTAGTGAAAGAGAAACGTGATAGAGCAAGTATGAGTGCAGAAGATAGGCTGACTAAAAACTTCGAGGGTAACACCAAACTCTTTTGGAGGGAGGTGAAGAAGTCTCGGGGTGGTTGGTCAGCCTTCAGAATGAATAAAATAAGGTCTAAAGGTGGAGACATTCTTACACAAACACAAGACGTGTTAAGCCGATGGAGTGAATATTTTGGCGATATGTATGCGGATGCTACGGTTGGCGCCGGTGTTGGATGTGGTTTAGTAGATCAACATTCGACAACGGCGTCCTCCGATGGCATCAGTATGGATGAAGTTGAATGGGCGATAAGAAGTTTGAAAAATGGTAAGGCAGCGGGCATTGATATGGTGTCTGCCGAGATGATCAAGCTTGGTGGCTCTTGTGTCTGGGAGGCGTTCCTGTTGCTCCTCAATTTATGTTGGAGCTCGGGAATGGTTCCCAGGGACTGGAATAGCGCAGTCATCGTGCCTTTGTTTAAAAACAAGGGTTCACGTTATGACTGCGCAAATTACAGAGCCATAAGCTTGACCAGTTTGGCAGCAAAAGTGTATGGAAAAATTATTGAAAGTAGAATAAGGATGGTGTCCGATGGTTTACTGTGTGAGACACAAGGAGGTTTCAGGAGAGGAAGGGGATGCATGGATCAAGTGTTCTCTCTGCGCAACATTGTGGAGAAGCATCTGGCTCTAGGTCAGAGGGTTTTCTGCAGTTTTGTGGATCTGGAGAGAGCATTTGACACGGTTGTACGAAAGGAACTTTGGGACATTTTACCGGAGTATGGTATTAACGGTAAACTGCTACAGGCTGTGCAGTCCAGTTACATGGGCTGTAGAGCCTGTGTGCGGCTGGATGATGGAATGTCGCCTTGGTTTGACGTCAATATTGGCGTTAAGCAGGGGTGCATTCTGTCAGCTAGGCTGTTTATCATATATCTGGATAAATGTCTCCAAAGGTTGAACGATATAAATGTGGGAGTCCAGATGGGCGACTCAGTGGTCACTGCTCTGCTTTATGCAGATGATGCAGTCCTGCTGGCACAGTCAGCGACTGACCTGCAGACCCTAGTCGACACAATGACAGAAGATTGTAAGAAAAGGGGTCTACGCCTGAATGTGAGCAAAACCAAAATAATGGTCTTTGAAAGAGATAAAACCAGAACAGATGTAAGAGTAACAATAGGTAATGATGTACTAGAGCAAGTGGATGAATTTGTATATCTTGGATGTGGATTTAGTCGAGATGGAAGGTACACCACTGATATAGAGCGAAGAGTGAATGCGGGAAATAGAGTGAACGGAGCGTTGGGGCAACTTCTCGGCAGCCACCACCTCAGCCAGAAGGCACGTGTAGCAATACATAACGCAGTGCTTGTCCCAACATTACTGTATGGAAGCGAGAGTTGGGTATGCAGAAAAGAGTATGATAGTAAAATTAATGCGGTCGAAATGCGATCTCTGCGGAAAATCTGTGGAGTTAGGCTGACCGACCGCATTCGTAACGACGACGTAAGAGAGCAAGTAGGTATGAAAGAGAGTATTGGTGCAAAGATGCGAAAGGGAATGCTCCGATGGTTTGGACATGTGGAAAGAATGCCGAACGAACGTCTGGTTAAGAAGATATACAATGCGAAAGTGGAAGGATGTAGGTACCGAGGGAGACCGAGACTAACCTACCTAGACCAGATCGGTCATGTACTGAAGGAAGGTGGAGTCAAGAGTCTCCGAAACCGGCGAGCGTGTATGAAGAGAATTATGAATGTTGAGGAAGCGAGTGAAGTATGCAGAGATAGAGTTCTCTGGCACTCTGTTCTCTCTGCCTACCCTGCAAGGGATATGGCGTGATGATATGTATGTATGTATGTAAAAGTTATCATATTGCGTGTGTCGATGAATGTCAATCACAACAAAATAATGACCCACCAAGTAAAAAAAGGTTTTAAGCTCTGTTTCATTTGAACGGTGTTTAATTATAAATAATTAAATTAAAAATATATAGTCATTTGGGTATACCACTAGTACTACAATTAGTTACTAGTTAATTAATATTGTCCGTGTATTGACGGAATAAGAATACAATTCACCACCCCATATCTTACCCGTGGGTGACCGTAAGAGACGACTAAGGAATATAAAACGCATATAACATCTATGCAAGAGAAGGAAAACTCAAAACAAAACCCTATACTAACACGTCTAACCAACGCGGTATAGTTATGTTAACATCCCTCCCATTACGAAGGAGGCCCGAGCCCAATAGTGGGACATATATGAGCTGAGATGATGATGAAGAGATGATAATTAATATGTGTTTTTAAATTGTAGAGCATATTGCCTTATTTAAACCATTAAAGTCTCGTTATCGACCAATGACCCTTTCAGATTGAACGTTGTTTAACTATAACGCTAAACTACGAGAAAACTACGGAACATTCCTAAAGATATCGGTACGTAAATATTTAACCATCAAATGGACCCCTTAAATCAAATCAACGTGGAGCCAATCAAGCGCTCCGAAAGTAGAAAGAAAGTTTAGATAGCCGATCGGAGTTCAGTTTAAACAGACAGTTCGTCAAGAAAGACTATAGCGAAATAAAAGTGAAGAGTTGACACACAACCGACTTGCTATGGGATTCTATGAGGCGTATTGAAGAGCATTGCGCGGATGAAATACTAATATTGCGCCCCACTGAACCATTGCATATTGATATATATCACGTACGGTCCAGTAAATATTTCGTGCATGCAAATATTATCATATAACTTTATTTATATTATTCAATTCTAGTATCGAAATTGTTATAATATAGCTGTAGTGTATGCATAACTAATATAATTCATAAATGCGGGTAGATTGTATAATATGTGGGTAGAGGAGCTCGGTAGAGACTTGTCACGAGGACTTGTGCGTTGCGGGTCGTAGAGAACAGTCATGTAAATATTCTAGAAGTTGAGCGTGTAATTATAATATTACACGCATACACTACAATAGCCCTATAATTAAAAAAATGTAAATATAGAATTTACATTTTTTTAAAGACAATCTACTGCACTAAGGAAATAATCCTTGTATTGCGGGTAACTTTACAAACATAAAATTTAAGGGACGCAAATTACACCCAGATTTAGAACAATTTGTGGAGCATACAAAATATAGTTTTGCGTGGGAATCTAACCCATGGTACTGGTACTGCATGTCGGTATTACAGTTTATATTTATATTTCCAGAGACACAATGTATAATTGTTGTTTGGTAGATGTCGCACGACTAAAATAAAGATGACAGAATAATACGAGTTCACACTTGCTTAAGTGGTAGGATGATGGGAACAGATTTCTAATAGGTGACAATAATTTTTCGTTCGTAATAAGTTTTTATAAATAACTTTTAATCGTTCATTCATTATATTACTTTTTTAATCGGAGACACACTATGGTGATTTCACGCCCAGGCCGATATATACGCGACAACGAAAGGGTCAGGTGCAACTTCATAACCTACCATGGTATGTGGGCGCTCCACTGATACCCAGTCCTAGTATTGATGACCCGACCGTCAGCATAACAATGCTAGCGATAAGACGGACGAAACTTCATCATCATCATCATCATCACAGCCCATAAAAGTACCACTGTTGGGCTCAGGCCTCCTCCGTAATGGGAGGGAAATTAACCTACTATACCACGCTGGTCGGACGTGTTGGTATAGGGTTTTGTTTCGAGTTTTCCTTCTCTTGCATAGATGTTATATGCGTTTTATATGCCTTAGTTGTCTCGTACGTTCACCCACGGGTAAGATATGGGGTGGTGAATAGTATTCTTACTCCGTCACCACACGGACGAAACTTATTTTAATATAAATAGGCTATGACAGATGTGACACGCAATTTGTCCATGCAGTTTTATGATCCATAAAATAAGGTTTATACACGCCCAGGTGATATAAAACAACGCATTACGGTGCGACTGTCAACTATGCACCTTTACCATTATTTTATTTTTATTTTATGTTATTTTTAAAGCTTATAGTGCCTGTGTACGATACACAGGAACTATCATCACACATCATCATTTCATCATTTCAGCCTATTGCCGTGTACTACTGGACGTAGGCCTCCCTCATATTACGATGCCCAGCAACCTTCACCAGGTCGTCTGTCCACCTAGTTCATCCTACACTGCGTCATCCGATGCGTGGCCACTCTAGAACCTTTCTTTCCTGTGTATAATAATCTCAAACTCAACACACCACAATGTGTTAAGAATAAATTGTGTTACTATAACTCATTTTCTACAGGAATAGTAAAAATGATCTGAGGAATCATCAAGGTTCTAAAATTTTCTGTCACTAATGCGAACTTCTGATACCAACTGCAATTACCACTAACACTTGCCGGTTTTGTTTTTGGTAGGCTATGGTCTGGACAGAAGCCGTCCGTTCCATTCGAGGCGACGGAAGGATAACGCATGGCCTCATAACCCACCGTTTTGCTTCCCCATCACCTTTAGGTCAGCCACTAGGACAGCTTCCTTGATATCCGCGGCTCAGCCCGGCGGGTAACCCTTTCGGGTACCATCCCCCGTCAACGCCTCGGCTAACTACCGGAGCATCATCCTCACGCGATCAACCTCTCTGCGAATGACGAACTATTCCCTTGCCTGCTAAATATAGCAATTGGTGTTATTATTACACAGGCCTATATGCAAAAGAGACTTTGATGGTGAACGCTAATGGATGCATAGGTCGAACTTAATATATCAATGATATGATCGATGGTAATTTTTGTCTACACAATTTTATATCACATCTTCTTCATTCGTTAAGATTCATTCATTTATAAAAGAAATAACTATTGACTTCTTTATCTTTAAATTTCCATCTAATGACAAAGTAAGAATACAATGCTCCTTTCTTTCTTAATATATGAAACACGACTAAGGCAAAGAAATAACGTCGTATTCAGAGAAGGAAGTCTTGAAATAAAATTCCATATGGTGGTGTCCATTAATCACGTGATCTTTTTTTAGCATTTTTAACCAATTGGCGATACGTGGTGAGGTTTAAGACACTATGACCCCCCCTCCCCCACCAGCATCACGTGACTTTTTAGTACCTACAAAGAAGTAACCCACAGCACATTATATTTTTTTGGTTTTTTGTACTTCGCAAAAAGATTTTTATACAGATCACCTACTTTAAACTTCGTTGCCTGGCAACGACAAGTCAAAGTCACACTACACGCCGCTTTACAGTTTAGAAATCGCAGTGTTTGACGAAAACATAAATACATGCGATATCTTACTACATCCCCCTCCCCCTTGTGATATTTCGTGATTTTTGTCAAAGCAGTCCGCCCCCCACCCTCCCTTTCAAACCGCACGTGATTAGTGGACGGCCCCTATCAACTATTCTGTATCTCTCTGACTACAATAAATAATTTTTGTTCTTTCTAAGAGATCAATATTTAGTAGTGGAATGTATATAAGCTAAAGAAAACAATAAAATAACAAGTATTGTTTAACTGACTTTTTCATTAAACTTTCTATCTCGATACAAATTAATTCAGTTGTTTGTATACAATTAGACCTATTTTGTTTCATATTCATTAAGTACCTTATTTATCACGTAATTCTAACTTTCGTAAAAGCAATTTACGTAGTATCAATATCAACGTAAAAGGATTTGTACGTGTAATAAAACTCTTAATTTCTCCATTCCCTTTCCGACGATTCAAGACCAGATGTACTGCGTGGGTAGGCTCTTTGAATTATATTAGTACCAAATTACTCGAATAAATTGTATGTCATCTTTTTTAATATCTATCTACAGTACAAAATGAATTTACGTAGCTAGCGTGGGAGGAATTGTATATAATATGAACTAGAAATGTAAGGCGGTAGTGAATTTGTTATTAATATAACAATGCACTTTATAATACAATATTACAATGACATATTATATTTTGTAATTTCATATTTGATTGGCTTCTAAAACAGGATTACTCAAATACGGAATCATTACTCACATACACTGTGTAACATAAACATACAACCACTAATCACACAATACACACCAATACATACACACACACAGACACACACACGCACACACATGCACAGACACACACACACGCACATACCCCGTGCACTCACTATATCCTTATTATTAACTATATAATCTAAATATAACATTTATATTTTTCTTTTTTATTTTTATTCACTTTTCTTCAGTATACTATTGACTTTTTCCTTTTTAAATATATATTTATTAACCTCGTCTCGTATGATACAGGCTTGACCTAGTTTACGAGACTAAGTTATAATAGTGTTACACATACTGGAAATATCTTAAGTAAATTATTGTAAATTTGTAATGTTTTGACTAAATAAATAATTATTATTATTATTATTGTATCTCCATTTATTCACGGGATCTTCCGTAGGGAAGATACCCGGTCCTTTGGTAGGCTTACATGGGGATATGGATCCAACACGCAGAGGCCTTTAGAGAAATTTAATCTAAATATTGGGATGGGACACCTACCGATGACATTCCACGTCTGTACATAACATACGTGGAATGCCAGCACTAAGTGTAAAACTATTGTGTGATGATGGTATCTAATATATGAATATGGGAGTGGGTGCTTAGTGGACTGGTTCATCTTATATCTATGAAATTATTATTATTATTATTTATATTATATTTGGTAGTTATATATTATTACTTGCTGTATGATAGCGGCTACGAATACTACGAACCGTTACTCTGCTCGTGGATGTCGTAAAAGACGACTAGAGGAGCCTTATAATAACCCGAGCGAATTCCATCTTTTTTTTTTTTTTTTTTGTTATCGCTGAGGAAATGCTTTTGCGCACATCCCCCGCCAGTGATAGACGGGGGGGTGTGTGGGACTCGCCGGCCATGAGATTGACGGCCGGAATACCCACTAAAACCTAACAGCGGTCCCTTCCGCGCTTTTACGGGATGCCGGAGAGATCGTCTATTGACATTCTATCCCCGACACCCCTACGCTTAGCCATCTGGCCACGACCAGTCAGCCGTCAAGGCGGTGGGAGAAGGTGCGCGTAGCGGCGCCTCCCTCTCCCTGGTCGCCGCCGGCGGAGCGAGTTCGCAGACGCGAGTGCTTCGCGTTCCCGCTCCGCGGCCTCCTTTGCAGAGATGACTTCCTCGCAAAAGGAGGCCATCGACGTCCAGTACCTGTCGCTGTCAAGCATCTTGTTGATGACGGTCGACAACGACAGGTCCGCTCCTATGACCGCCGACAGGTCGTGGCGCTGAGGCCCCCAGGCGGGACATACTTCCAGGGTGTGACGCGCGTCATCAATTTGCGCGCCACACTCATGGCATCCAGGGGCCTCTTCACGTCTAATTCGGTGCAGGTACTTACCGAAGACCCCG
The DNA here is from genome assembly GCA_905163515.2 of Lymantria monacha. NCBI lineage: Eukaryota > Metazoa > Arthropoda > Insecta > Lepidoptera > Erebidae > Lymantria > Lymantria monacha. The sequence continues at coordinate 24,219,968 of LR991091.1, forward strand.
TGTCCGGTAAGTACCTGCGTCATCCTGAATGACAGGTTGCCGTGCCCTCGTTTCATCCAGCGGTGAAGGTGGGGCGCTACCGCCTCAACGGTCCCCCGTCCTGCTACGGGGGACTCCAGTTCCTCCCTCCACCGCAGGACTACTGCCCTTCGAGCCGCTTCCTTCGCCCTACTCAGTCCCCTCGCGGTGACGCGTTCCCCATTCACCTGCGCCGCAGCGCGGAACTGGTAGACTTCCGCCTGTGCCCTGGCCTGAAGTGGCCAGGGTGGATCGCCCGCTAGCAGTGTGGCTGCAGTCCAGTATACTGTACGGTACCCCCTTATTGTCCTCACCGCCATGGCTCTCTGCGCCTTTCGCAATAAGGCCTTATTGGAGGCGGTGAGCGACTGCGTCCAAATCGGGGCACCGTACAGTGCCATAGACCGTAAAATGCCGGCGTAAAGCCGCCGGCAGGACGATCCAGGACCACCAGTATTGGGCAGAAGCCTACCCAGCGCCGCGGCCGACTTTGAAAGTCTAGGGACGAGCTGGGCAAAATGCGGCCCGAAGTTCCATTTACTATCCAGGTGCAGACCCAGGTACTTCATTCGGGTCTGCACCGGCACGGCAACCCCAGACACACTGAGTTGTGCCCCTCGGGGGAGACCTTGGCTGGGACCATAAAATAGGAGAGCCTCCGTCTTCTCCAACGAGACTCTCAGGCCCAACTTGCCAATCCGGTCAACGACGAGCGCTACTCCGACTCTTGCTAGTCGGGCGGCGTCACGGAAGTCAGCCCTCCTCACCGTGATGAGAGTGTCATCTGCGTAGCAAATTACCCCCATCCCGGGGAGAAGCTGGCCCCGCAACAACCAATCAAATCCGACGTTCCACAAGGTCGGACCGAGGACCGAACCCTGTGGAACGCCACACTCTACCCTATGACGATGTATGCGCCCATCGTCCCCCTCCCAGAGCACGTGCCTCCTCTCGAGGTATGCCTCCAATAGCCTCCGGAGATACGGAGGCACCCCGTGATATCGGAGCGCCTCCTTTAGAGTCTCATGTGGGAGACTATTGAAGGCGTTTTTAATATCGAGCGAGACTGCCAGAACTACATCCTTTTCAGCCACCGCTTCGGTGGCCAGGGTCTTCAGGGCGGCCAATGCATCGATTGTTGACCGGCCGCACCTGAACCCGAACTGATTTTCCGACAGTCCCGGCCCGATAGCCTCGAGGTGCCGGACGAGACGGTCCGCGAGGATTTTTTCAAACAATTTTGCCGTCTCGTCCAGCAGCACCAGTGGTCTATACGCAGAAGGAGAGTCGATTGGGCGACCCTCCTTCAGCAGCAAGCACAATTTTCCAGTCTTCCATTGTTCCGGGAACTGCCCGGACCTCAAACATTCATTGAGCAGTTCCCGGAGTACATCCATGCAATATTCTGCGACGACGCCGAGCACAAGCCCCGGGACACCGTCCGGGCCAGGCGCTTTTCTTTTTCCTTTAAGTCGGGAGAGGGCCACTTCCAGTTCATCATCAGTGATAGGGGGGATGGGTGTTTCCTCCTCCACCACCGACCGAGGAGCCATCCTGGGGGGAATATGTCCCGTAGAGTGTGGGAACAGTTCCCCAATTAGCCCCGACAGGAAATCCGCGTCCAGTGTTTCAATTATGGGAGCGCCGCAGGCACGGAGCTTGTTCCGTGCTCTCTGGTACGGGCGCCCCCAGGGATCCCTGTCGAGGCCCGCAAGAAGCTCCTCGCGGGCCCTCTCTTTCGCCTGGCTGATGGCCAGCTGCAGAGACTTCTTCCTTGTCTTGTATTCCATCCGCAGCTGGCTCTCGAGGACGTTGTCCCGGTCTCTCCTCTGTCGGCAACGGACATAGGCGCGCCGCGCTCGATTGGAGGCCACCCGAAGATTGGAGATTTCGGGCGACCACCAGTAAACTTGACGTCGCGGCGGCCTCCGCCGTGCCCTCGGCATCGCCGCATCACATGCATCCTGCAGGATATTTTTTAAATGGCCTGCGAGCCGCTCCACTCCCACGATGTGCTGTCCCGTGGAACCCCAGCGCTGTACAATGGCAGCCTCCCGGGCCATCTCTGGGTCGAATTGCCCAATGGCCCATTTGGGAAGGCAGCGTCTTCCTCCGCGCCGAGGTCCTAGTGGCCCCGGAGGGGAGGACACCTCGAATCGTATGTAACGATGGTCCGAGAGTGTCTCCACCTCTACCTCGACCCTCCAACCGCTCACCTCACGCGCGACACCGGGGGTGGCGAACGAAAGATCCACCACGGACCCTCCGCGATGTCGCACGCATGTGTGGACTGTCCCCCTGTTGAGAAGGGACAGGTCGGAGAGGTTGGACCACTCTTCGACGGCCCTACCCTTCGCATTCGTGGCGGGGTTCCCCCACGCCCGAGACTTCGCATTAAAGTCGCCGAGGACAACAATTCTCCTCGGCGACTGACGACGGACCGCGGCACTGACGGAGTCCAAGAAAAGTTCAAACTCCGCCAGCCCGCGATTGGGGGAAAAGTACAAACCGATTACAGCGAAGTCTCGCCACCCCGCCACAACAAAACCATTACCTCTCTCAAGAACGGAGAGAGGGGGGCCGTTACACCCTCTGGTCAGGACAGCAACATCATTATTCAGATCACCCGCCCAATTGGGTGAAGGAGGGATGAAGTATGGCTCGCAGGCCACCGCCAGGTCTGTATTCCACTCCGCCATGGACTGCAGTAGCAGGTCCTGAGCCCCGGCACAGTGGTTCAGATTAGCCTGAAGGAAGGCGACTTTGTCTCCCATTAGTGGGACATCGCAACTTCCTCCTGGGCCTGGCGGCTCGTACTGGCTATGGTGACCTGAGGTCCTTGGGTCACCTTACCTCTAGATGAGGGGGCTTTACACAATTTCCCCCCCATCTTGTGCCCCGAAGAGCGTCCGGCATCGGCGCAGACCGCGCATCGGTGCGCCGCCATGCAGTCGGCTGCCTTGTGCCCATTGCCACCGCACCGAAAGCAGAGTCCGGAGCGGTCGGTGGAAGATGGACATAGAGCGGTAGTGTGCCCCAGTTCCAGGCACCGGAAACATCTTAGAGGCAGGTTTTCTAGCACCTGGACACCTGCCGAACTCCAGCCGACGAGGAGTCTCCCCGCGTCAGCGAGCGTCTTGGCGGCGGTGACGGGGCACCTCACCTTGACCATGCCCATGCCGAGCGAATTCCATCTGATGCCGTTTGGTCAACAATTACATTCCCAAGGAGGGTTAACGTCTGGCAGGTGACCGGTCATAAAACTATTGTCAACAACTTTTACAATATTTACTATGAAAGAAGAGTACATATCGTATCAACCCCAAGTAATTGGGATAAGATTAGGAGAATCATGACGATGATAAAACAAAAAATCCGTGTAGTGACAGAGTAAAGAATACAATTCACCAGCCTCTATCTATCTGTGGGTAATCCTAAAAGACGACTATAAGGGATATAAAACGCATATAACATCTATGCAAGAGAAGGTAAACTCGAAACAAAACTCTATATCAACACGTGTGACCAGCGTAATATGGTTAGTCAACTTCCCTCTCGTTGTGGAGGAGGTTCGAGCCCAACAGCGGGACATGTGTGCTAAGATGATATAAAAATTATAAGATATATTTTAAACATAAACACGTTCTTAAATATGTTAAGAATATTCTAGAAATGTTAAAATAGAAATAATATTAAAAGTACATAAAGTTTTAAAAACTCGACAACCCAAGCACAACAGATAAACTTAATAATCCAGTACTAAATAACGTTGGAAATTTTCATAGAAAATTAGGTACATGGAATCGTATCATATAATTATGGAGTAAATTTTAAACTTTAATAAGGTTCTATAAGAATTCAAATAGATTTTATTTAAAGTAGAGATCAGATTAGGTTACGGTTATTTTTTTTAAAGTTTAAGAATCAGATTACTTTGGAAATTTATATTTGAACCAAGCCCAATTGTTGTTATTCAGAATTTAAATAATTGATATAGAACGATGACATTTTTAAACGGTCTTTACTTTTAAATATTATGAAATATTTTTAGGTGTTGTAGACACATGTTCATATGATGATCGAGTAAAAATACTCCCTATCTTTCCAATGAATTTTTTAGAAGGTGACTAAGGGATACAAAATGATCTTTCATATAAAATCTATACAAGACAGGAAAAACTAGAAATATAACCGTATATCAACCCGTCTAACTAGGATGATATAATAGGGTAGTATTCTGTTCTATTGCCCAGCACTGGGACGACGTATATGATTTTTCCAATATTGTTGGTGGCAAACGAGCAAGCAGCATACCTAATGGTAAGCGATAATCCCGCCCATGGACCTTTGCAATACCAGGGTATAGCTAGACCGCTGCTTGCCAATGAAAACCCCAAACCCACCCAGAAAGTTGGGCTTTCGCCTCTCTCATTCACTGAACTCATTGCCACTGCTCAGACATCGAGATTTTCTGCGAGAGTGTGGTACTGCCACGGACGGACCGGTTGTAAACAGAAAACGGTCAACACTGTAGCCCTTCCCCTATTATGAGCTGAAATAAATAAAAAACGAGTACAATTTAATTACCAAGATTCTGTATATATATTATTGGCACTATTTCTTCATCTATTAGCATATAAAAATCCACCGTTGTATATAGGCTTCCCTAATTGGAGATAATCTTATAACTGTTGTGCTTGGAAAGTGGGATCATTGTTGGTGTAATTAATTTTCCAGAAACCCATTTATCTGGTGACCTTTGCCGTGGTCTTTTACTAATTGTTATGACATTTGAAAAAGTTTCGGGTTATCTAATGTATGTTCTGTAAGGAACGACACATGAAGCTATTTATACAAAATCAAAACTATTGTACTTCATTGTTTAAAGATCTTTTATTTTTCAGAAATTATACCCATCTCTTTCAACTGTAGAGTCGAATTCGGTGCTCTATTATTTATAATTATGCTACTGAATCAAGGAAAGAAAACTTGATATAAACAAATAAGTAAAGCTAACAAAACCTATTTCAATGTATTTTTAATTTTCCAACATAATTTTATTCTGTTAGCTCAAATAGCACGACATTTAGTCCTGATTAACTTTATATTTTACGTGTGATGACAAAGTAAGAATACGGTTCACCACCCCTTCTTTCACCCGTGGGTATCGTAAAAGACGATTAAGGGATATAATATGCATATATCATCTGTGCAAGAGAAGGAAAGCTTGAAATAAAATCCTATACCAACACGTCTGACCAGCGCGGTATAGTAGGTCAATTTGCCTCCCATTATGGAGGAGGCCTAAGCCCAACAGTGGGACATATGTGGGCTGAGATGATGATTGATGATGATTCGTATCAATCCAGATTTGTAGACTACAAGTTAAATTTAATTCAAAGCCTTTACGAATACATAGATAGAATTACATTAAAATTTAAAAAATAAATCTTTCACTAACCACTTTGGCAATTCAGTGCTTCGCGTTATTCGTATGAAAATTGCTCTACACATTACATAGAAAGTATCTAAGTGGATCCATTCATTTATAAAAGGTTTTTCCATTTCATTTCATCTTATCCGTGCCGACCTGTGACGTAAAATTTTATCGATGTGGTATATATAATTCTTCGGTGGGGTAAAATAACGGCAATATATAGTAATATAAGTTTTAGGAAAAACTATCCCCAATATTAAAGGCACGATTGCAGCTAACAATATTTGTAAAACATGCTGTTAGAAGTGTCAGATAACATGATTTTGCATACTCTCACCTTTAACCTAAAAGGACAGGGTAAACATGTAAATTATTTATAACTCTGGATAAAAAATATTTTTTGTAGTTTAAGCGAAATCATATGATAAAAATATTATGAAATGATAAATCTACATTACATTGGTGAACTGTATTCTTACTAGTGATGTGCTGGATATCCGTATCCGTATCCGCGGATATCCGAGGCAAAAAAAGATCCGTATCCGTGTCCGTATCCGTTATTATTTGGCGGATCTTTTACGGATCTATTTACTTTATTAATATTAAATTTATAATTTCTTAAATTTTTTAAATTCTTTAAATAGGTAATTAAGTAGCAATAAAAATATTTTTTTATTACTTAATATCAAATATTTGGCTCCTTTATGTTGCAAACTTTACCGTAGTTAGTTATGGTAATGGTATGGTAACCTAAAGAAAGTTCCGCCGCGCAATACAAGACGAAACATGTGTCAAGGTCGCGCGTACCGACACTGACTGCGTAAGAAAGTTAAGATCCGTATCCGTATCCGCGGATCTTAACACCAAATATCCGTATTCAGATCCGTATCCGCGGATATATACTTTTAACGATTCGGCACATCATTAATTCTTACTCCGTCACCACACGGTATACGAGTAAAAGTAGATATTTAAAAAATGCATTGTGAATGCACTTCTTATATTTATACTACTGTGATGACTATTATTATATACATGAAATTGTAACTTGATATAATAAATATAACAATACATCTAATAATATAATTACGACATTTCAACTAATATTATAAATAAGATGTTATTGTTTATGTATTTCAAATTATTGTAACTCAAATAGTTACAATTGCTGTTTGTAACATGATTGAGTTTTTGACAAATTTGTAAAATATTTGCATGCTATTAGAATATGGCATAATATGTCTTATGCTTCTTTATCTATGTATACACGGTGACATTTATATCGTCTTACAAAAGCAGTTCAGTTAACGTATCCAGAATGTACTATTCATTCGTAAAATTAAAAGGTTAAAAAAAATATTTACTGGAATATTTTTTACTAAAAATTATTATAAATAATTACTAATTAAATAAAAAAATAATTTAAAAAATCAAAAGAACCAACTGCGTAAAAAGTGAACCAAATTACGTACACAATAAAAAAAACTGAAAAGAAAACAACAAGCACTTAGATGTCCGGTGGTCTAGAATTCTATAATATATTATTGAATGAATACTATTGCAGAAAATAATATATATTTTAATAATGGAACACAACAACTGAACAGTCGGAATCCATTATTCGACAGCAAATCTAATATTTCAATTGGGTTCTTTAGGTAGTCCAATATACCTACTAGATAATTTAGTATATGTCCATCCACATTCACACGCAGTCATACGATTTTTTCGTCTTTTCATCGTAAATTTCTACTGTCTAAAAACCTGTATGTGAAAAAGGTTACAATTCGGGTATCGTTATCGGGGTATCGTTGAATAGGTATTTAAAAATCATTTTTAGTTTTCTCTCAACATTTTTCGATTCGACTGACCGTTTAGGATCTATATTGATTTAAAGTTTCGTAACAAACTTTTTCACATACAGGTTTTTAGACAGTAGAAATTTACGATGAAAAGACGAAAAAATCGTATGACTGTGCGTGTGAATATGGATGGACATATACTAAAGTATCTAGTAGGTATATTGGACTACCTAAAGTATCTAATGTCTGACGCGGTCGCCCATATTCAATTTATAACGATTTAGTACTCAATTTCAGTAGAAAAACTAAAAATAGTTAGATACCTACTTATTAATAAATAAAATAACTATAGCCATCTAGGTATTCATAACTAAAAAGCATGAAATAAAAAAAATAATTAAAAAAATTAAAAACCCAACTGCGGAAAAAGTGAACCAAATTACGAACGCAATAAAAAAACTGAAAAGAAAAAAACAAGCACTTAGATGTCCGGTGGTCTAGAATTCTATAATATATTATTGAATGAATACTATTCCAGAAAATAATATATATTTTAATAATGGAACACAACAACTGAACAGTCGGGATCCATTATTCGATAGCTGAACAACTGAACAGTCGGATCCATTGAAAATTAGATTTGCTGTCGAATAATGGATCCGGACTGTTCAGTTGTTGTGTTCCATTATTAAAATATATATTATTTTCTGCAATAGTATTCATTCAATAATATATTATAGAATTCTAGACCACCGGACATCTAAGTGCTTGTTTTTTTCTTTTCAGTTTTTTTTATTGCGTGCGTAAATTGGTTCACTTTTTCCGCAGTTGGGTTTTTTAATTTTTTTAATTTTTTATTTTATTTTCTTAAACAATTTACCGGTGTACGCTTAACATACACAGTCCGTTTAAATGATTTTCGGTCATCGTAGACCTCAGCCGTTACGTTTTGACACGTCGCAGGATAGAAAAATACCTTTCTATATTACTTTTTGTACACGGTTGTACCAACGAAATAAGTATGGCTTTCTTGGTTGCCAGGAAGAAAGTGTCCGCCTCCTTTAATACTGATGTATTAAAAATTAGACTATACCGATGTATAGTCTAATTTTTCTAGACCTTGTCTTTCCATAACTTTATCCTTCAAAAGTTTAGACTATAATTCCGCTTCATGCACAAAAAGAGGAAGAACATAGTACTGGCAGAAATCTTGCGAGGATGAATGACGTGCGCAGCTACATCAGTTGCCTCCCATCTCACCCCATATCCCGCTCTGCTACTATCGTGAGGTATGAAGCTCGTGAGCATTAGCGACCGTTCTTCTAGGGGAGGCAGCTGCCCCTCCCTGCCCATACCTGGCTACGCCTTTGGCAGCAGATACAGCCTGATGACAGACAGACGGACGGACAGCGAAGTCTTAGTAACAGGTCCCGTTTTACCCTTTGGGTACGGAACCCTAAATAGGAAGCATATTGTTTGAGTGTATATGAACCAACACATTATGCCGAGAGACTGAAGAATAGTTTTAAACGACAATTGAACCCATTTAATTTAATAAAACTGTGAATAATATCTCAATTACAGTACAAGTGACACAATATTATCAAACTTGGAACAATTTCCAGTGAAGTAGTGTACAGAAAAAAAAGCCTATTTACAAGCAAAAGATAACCTTGAACGTTGGACACTTGCCAAACATCTCACAGATATAAAATGAAGGCCAAAAATCAGTCGCGTCATGCTGAATTAGAATTACTTTCTGACATTACGGCTTTGTTCGTCCACTGCCCGGAGATTGTTACGGTACATAATATTTCTGGCTTCTTCAACAATGAGCCAAGTTCAGCGATGGTTTTGGCAAACATACTTAATAGGAAATGTATTTCCTCAAAGTTACAAGGTTGCAAGTAGATGCTTAGAATTAAAGTGACAACAAAGCCATAAGGAATGTTGAATAGAATAAAGCCAAAAAGAATAGAGAACATAACCTTTCTTTTTTTAGATAGTTATGGTGTCAATTTAAGCGTACACTAAGCGTACCTCTGATACAGCTATGTTTTCAGTAGCCACGGTAATACTCTATTAAATACTTAATAATATAAAAAATCGACTGCAAAAACTGAAAAGGACAAAATAACTTAAAGTACTATCATTTGTATGTGCTATCTATTGATAGGTTTGAAATCGGTGCCAAGCCCTAAAGAAAATTATAAACAGCTTAGGTACTTACTGTAATAAAATTCCTACGCTAAAGATACCGATACCGGCACCAACTTCAAACCTATCAATAGATAGCACATACAAATGATAGTATTTTATGGTATATTGTACTTTTCAGTTTTTGAAGTCAGTTTTTCTAAACGTAGTTATTTTTTACTTTTTAGTGTTACACACACACATAAGTTGTTCTATTAGTAGCGGGGCTTGAGCTACTCGTTCATTTGTCGCACTCATACTTAATGCTAATTTTAGACTTATATGATTTTCTCATGGATGCCATTATCAGAACTGGACCAAATTGAAATAAGACCACACGGGAAGTACCAGCTTTCAAATAAAAAAAGAATCATTAAAATCGCTATGCCGAGTCGAAAGTTATGAGGTAACGAACATAAAAAAAATACAGGCGAATTGAGAACCTCCTCCTTTTTTTAAGTCGTTTAAAAAAGGACTAAAGGATATAACTGGCATACAACATTTATGCAAAAGAAGAAAAATTCTAAATAAAACCCTAAACATACGCTTGTTTTTAAATACCTACACACCACATCTAAAAATAGAGTCGAATTTTTAGTAGTAGGACCACGTTATTGATAAAAAAAATATTAAAAAAATCAAAAAACCCGACTGCGTAAAAAGTCACCAAAACTACGTACATAATAAAAAAACTAAAAAGAAACAAACAAGCTGTCCATTGAAAAATTAGATCATCCATTTAAAAATTAGATTTGCTGTCGAATAAAGGATCCCGACTGTTCAGTTGTCATGTTCTATTATTAAAATATATTTCGTTTTCTGCAATAGTATTTATTCAATAATATATTATGGAATTCTAGACCAACGGCCATCTAAGTGCTTGTTTTTTCTTTTCAGTTTTTTTATTATGTAGTTTTGGTGACTTTTTACGCAGTCGGGTTTTTTGATTTTTTTAATATTTTTTTTTATTTTACACTTTTTAGTTATAAATACCTAGGTAGCTATAGTTATCTTATTTATTAATAAGTAGGTAAGTACCTAACTATATATAGTTTTTCGACTGAAGTTGAGTACTAAATCGTTAGAAATTGGAGATGGGCGACCGCGTCAGACATTAGATACTTTAGGTAGGACTACCTATGGTATATTGGACAATATACCTACTAGATACTTCAGTATATCTCCATCCACATCCAGTTATATGAATTTTTCGTCTTTTCATCGTAAATTTCTACTGTCTAAAAAACCTATATGTGAGAAAGTTTGTTACGAAACTTTAAATCGATATAGATCCTAAACGGCCAGTCAAATCGAAAAATGTTGAGAAAAACTAAAAATAATTTTTAAATACCTATTTAGCGATACCCCACTCGATATAGTTTGTTGACTTTAATTTTTTTTTTCACAATATGGCGTCCGGTAGTCCCCATATTGAATTTTCAATAACGTCATATCTTTAGTGACACTCGCCGGATTAAGAGAAATCGATTGACGTGCGAATCATAAAAATCGGCCCAGGTGTTTGGTATATATAGTGATTCAAAGCAGTATACAAACATACATACATACATACATAGACTGTTAAACACAATACCACTCCTTTGCAGTCGGGTAAAAATAGATGTAACGCTTGTTTCCACATCAAAATTTTAAGTAATACGTAATCTAAGTCACTTATGGCATCAAATACGGACTGATGTTACGTGTTATTCAACACTTAATATTCACGACACTAACATTGCCTTAAGCGTTTCTTAAATTTAAATATTATTAGTGAAAATGCCAAAAAATATTTTTAAAATACTAAAATATAAGGTTGATTTTATCGAACATAACATTGGGATTTGTTTGAATCATGCTCTTTAAAGAGTCACGTTTCAAAGAAGTATCACGACTAAAAATCTTTTGCTACGAACGCGTTTTAGATCAACAAAATATTGAATATATATATATATATATATATATATATATATATATATATATATATATATATATATACATATATATATATATATATATATATATATATATATACATTTGAAAACGCCGAACTGATAAAAAGCTTCAAAGTAGGCGGCTGAATTTGAAAATACTTAGATTGAGTATAAATTGTGTCAAGGAATCTTTTATAGAAAAAGTTTTTCATCATTCCGTAGAAATTTTTGATTCGTATCAATCTTGGTATTTGTCGAACGTACTTGATGAAATATATTTACATTTTAATAAATAAAAATACGTTATTATAACTAACTACTTAACAAAATATGTAAAATACGACATTAGTGATAGGTTAAAAATATAATGTGTCAATACTTCTTAGATTTGGAAGTGGAAGTCGTAAAAATATACCTGTTGAATGTGAAATGGCTTTATCCTCGGCAACTTAGTAAATCATCTGTGGTCGCCAAACCGTCAACTATTTACTTTCATTAGGAAGCCTAAATCTAACAATGGAAAAGCTGATGATCATGATCATCATTCTCTTACTCTTATCCCAATCACTTGGGGTCGATACAATATGTACTCTTCTTTCATAGTACATATTGTAAAAGTTATTGGCAATAGTTTTATAACCAGACGCCTGCCAGACGTCAACCCTCCTTGGGAATGTAATTGTTGACCAAACGGCATCGGATAGAGTTGGCCCAGGTCATTATAAAGCTCTTAGTCGTCTTTTACGACACCCACGAGCAAAGCAAGGGTTGGTAGTATTCGAAGCCGCTACCACACAGACATCATAATCACAGATCTAAAGATCATGATATTGAATTAAAAAATATATATTTAGCACACTGTCAAAAATAAAAAAAAAAATAAAAAGAAAAAGTAATAATAAAAAAAACCACGCCCTCACACTACAAACAGTCTATTTGATTTTATGAAAATACTGATATAATGTGAAACAATTTTTTTTTTTTTTTTTTTTATTACGGATTCCATCGACCCTATATTCGATCTTCAATTGTTCGATGTTTACGAAAACTTTACAGCGCTCATGGTCACGGTAGGACTTTATTTCAAATGTGTAATACTCGAGTAAACATTAGAATTTAATATTCTAATATAAACTAATTCTATTATGTATTTGAAGAGCTTACTAATTGACAGCTTCTGAAATACGTTCAATCGCTGCCTTCATATTTTGGAAATATTATATTCACCTGTTGCCGCTAATTAAGTCACGATAGAGATGAGTGGTTTTATAGTCTTACATTAATATAACTGATATAGAGAACGATCTCTTTACTCACATACTTTTGTAAAGCAAATATTTTGCTATCTAGAAGAAAGAGAAAATGCCATAAGAAAAGAGAAACTCGCAATAAAACTCTATACCTCTTAAACTCCTACATTCGTCAGCGTTGTATATTAATTATCATTACATGGAGAAAATAGCTAATAAGCAGCGCGTCTGCGTAATATGTCTATATTACACCCAGATTAAGAACTCTTTGTGAATCACACAAAATATTGAGATAAAATAATAAGAGAAATGGATATATCCACCAAGATAATGGTACTCCAAGCACGTTCGCGTGAGCATACACTTGGTTTGATCTTGAAGTATACGTTTAACTTTTAAAACAACTTCAAAAGGCAATCGTGCTAAAGTAATGGAAATACATTAAGAATATGATAAAAGTCGACAAAGTATTTTCCCTGGAAAATTGACGTTGTTATTGAATTCTTATTAAAAAAGTTTTATACAATTTTGTCAAAGTCTTCCTCTATGATTCCTTAGATATTTAAATATGTTAATGTCGTTTGTTAAAGTAAAACAAAGATGTTATGACTGATAAAATTGTTATAATAAAAAAAATGAAATTATTTTTTGTTTGTTTGAATTTTTCATTTATTTATTAAGAAGCAATTACAGAATTTCACTTAATACGCTATTATAAGTAATAATATGAATTATAAAGTTACTAATAATATGTTAAAATAAATAAAAATAACAATAAATTAAAACAATTAAACGTAATATCAAAATATATTATTAATATTAAATAATTAGTCCGTGTGGTGACGGAGTAAAAATACAATTCATCACCCCATATCTTACCCGTGGGTGATCGTACGGGACGACTAAGGGATAGAAAACACAATATCACATCTATGCAAGAGAAGAAAAACTCGAAACAAAACCCTATACCAACATATCTGACCAGTGTGGTATAGTAGGTCAATTTCCCTCGCATTATGGAGGAGGCTCGAACCCAACAGTGGGTCATATATGGGCTGAGATGATGATGATGATGAAAAATTAAATATATATTTTTAACTAATTATATGCAATGCACTTGCGTGGAAGGTCTGTGAATTCTCGCAAGCTGTAGTGGAAAATATCTAAGATGTAATTGACTATATTTATTAATTTAATAGCACATGTCAGTGGGAGTAATTCGTAAACATGCATAGGAAATCGTTGTTTTTTGAAGTGAAACTGCGCGCATGAGGGTACAATTTTGAGAGCTAACGAGAAAGATTGAGAGATAGTAAGATAGGGCGAACGTCGTATAACGCACATAGCCATGGAGCGAGAGGTGGGCGAGAGCAAGCGAGAAAGGGAGATCGAGAAAAAATACACGCTAGGTTGATGTATGTTTACTTTGTACGCACGCACTTTTAATTTATTAGTTGAAGCAATTTAGTAGTATCCAGTTAATTTTGTATATCTAATCCATTATGAATCCATCTAAAAACCTATTATGAATAATCTTCTCTTGATCTTTCTCGTAACATTTGAACCAATTAAAGAACTTTGTGCGTAACGGGAGTAATGATTTAAGGAACAAAAATAGATTTTCAATTAGATCTCACTATCTTCATTAATGTAACGTGCGCGAATTTGACAATTTTACAAACATTTTAATACTTTTTATAGAGAATAAGTATTTGTTTCTTTTTTTACTTATTCATTTTTAATATAAAATTAAATCATTGTCAGACATTTTTCCTGCGTGTATCTAAATGTTTTTTTTTTTAGCCTGTGAAGCGGTTATTCTATCCAAAAAATATAGTAAAAGCGAAAACTACCCAGCTCCGGCACGGGAAATTAAACATTAATATTTTTTACAAACCGTAATTAAAAATTTGCTGCTTACATAGTTTTACTTTTGTATTCGCAAAATTATCGAGCCGGTTATTTTGTATTCACCAACGATCTTAGTCATAGGAAAGAAGACAAACACTTTGATAAGTAAGTCAGTCAGTGGTAAAAATAGGGATACTCGAACGTCAAAATTTCGTGATCCGTAAAACATTTTTGAATAATTTAGTATGTGATAATTAAAAGATAGTATAATACTCATTAACGCACAAGTATGTAGTGTAGTTAATCTACATATATGGAAATTTTCCCCACGACCAATGTGTCGCCTTCCTAATTTGCAAACTTGGCAGACCCACTGCCATGTCTATATTAAGTTCAAGCTACACATTTGTAAGTGAAATCTGTAGGGACTAAAAAGGAAAAGAATAATGCAATAATAGTTATGTGATGTTCACGCGAGTATAATTATAATAATATATATTTGAAATAAATTATTTTTACGAATTCTATTCCATTTGTATTTGATTTTTAATCTGCCGACGTGTCGAGGACTAAGTTGTCTTATGTTCAACAGGACTTGTTTGACCGTTGTAAAGATGACTTGATGAACGTGAAACACCTTAATCCTCTCGTTACCATGAATGCTGTAAAGTGTTCGAAACTTCTGCAAATTAAAAATCACATATAAATGCCATAGAATCCTTAAAAATTATTTTATTTCAAATAAAAATCCAATATCACTTTTAATCACAGATTAAAAATTTCTCAGAATTTATTGAAAGTAATATCTAAGTAATATCTTACTTAAAAGATTTTTATATATATGTATATTCCATTAGTCCTAAGAGATATTAAACTAGGTATATCAAATATTATAAAAGTTTTAAAGCTTTTAGTACTCTTTTGAATTTAAGCTTTGCTTTACATATCAACATTAGATAAAGGGTTACAAAATGATAAATTGTACACATAAAGGGTCTAGCAGGATAGGGTCAGTGGCCCCAGAAATATAATTTGAAAATAACTTTTGTGGTAATATTAGCGAGGTACAAACTTACTGTTTTTCTGAAAGAATCCGCCACACTAATTCTAGTCGAGATATTGTATTAGTGGGGCTATAGAAATGACACGTAAACAAAGTAATAGACATTACGCACACGCGATTAGCTGGGTAACGATAAGTTTCGACTAGTTCATCAAAAACATTACTGTTGTCAAAATCAAGGTCAAGGCTTACATTTTTGAAGACTACCTAATTTATTTTGCAAGAAAACTCATATTATAATAGTGTATAAATAAGTCATTAGAGTACCCTTGACTGTCATAAGAGGTTTTAATTTTTTTTTAAAGTGTTGCACCTATATCATGTTTTTGTACTCTTTGGTAATAATAATAAACATAATAAGCTACATTATATATATTTTTTTATCATTATATATTTTTTATGCGGGAACTTTAAATAAAACCAAGAAAAAAATATTTTATGTGGAAAGAATGCCGAACGAACGTCTGGTTAAGAAGATATACAATGCGAAAGTGGAAGGATGTAGGTACCGAGGGAGACCATGACTAACCTACCTAGACCAGATCGGTCATGTACTGAAGGAAGGTGGAGTCAAGAGTCTCCGAAACCGGCGAGCGTGTATGAAGAGAATTATGAATGTTGTGGAAGCGAGTGAAGTGTGCAAAGATAGAGTTCTCTGGCACTCTGTTCTCTCTGCCTACCCTGCAAGGGATATGGCGTGATGATATGTATGTATGTAAATTTTTTTTTTTTTTTGTAATTACCACATGAAAATTATATAAAAAATATATAATGTAGACTAATATTTCTTCTAATGAATAATTTTTATTTAATTAGTGCAGCTGCAATAGTTTCTGAAAAAATAAGTTTTAAAAAATACCCCTTTTAGCGTCTATTTGATCAAATATCTCCAGAACGCAACGAAATAAGAGGCTGAAATTGTGCTAACAGTAAGTTTGTACCTTGCCAATGTTACCACAAAAGTTATTTCCAAATTATTTTTCTTAGGCCGCTGACGCTATTTTATCCTGCTAGACCATTTAAAAACAAAACATTTAATGTAACCCTTACATTCAACCAATCATTAATATTATTAGTAGTATACATTATTGCAAGAACTTAGCTGATATTATCAATAATTTCAACAGCCTTGATAGTGGTATGAATTTACGAAATATATTCTATTATCATATAAAGAAGTATATTAAATAACCTAACACTTTTATTCCCAAAGGTAGAAGATTTAATATCCTTTACCCGCATCTGTTTTTTATAATATGTAAGAGACATTTTGGCGTAGATGTAGTGTTAAAATATCTCTAATCTATCCAAACCATTTGAGATCAGGGCTGGATCCAGTTTTCCAGACAATTAATACTGAAAAAAAAGAACACCAAGTTTTTTGAGGGCGAATACACATTATTCTCAATAATTTTACTTACTAATATACTTCAGTGATAGAGTAAGAGTACAATTGTCACCATCCATTCATTTTTCGTGGATGAAACAGATTGTACAAGAAAGATCACTAAGGAATGCAAGTAGATAACATCAATTCAAGGTAAATTCAAAATAAACCACTAAACCAATCAATTTGACCAGTAAGGCAATTATACTGCCTCAATTGTCCTCCGTGATTCCTCTCGAGTTCATCAATGGTACATTATAAGGTGAAATGATAATGATGATGATGACACTAAGATCTAAATACATCTAGTAAAAACTCTCCAATTACGTGACCAATAGATAGTATAGTATAGTGCTGCGGGAATGATACTTCCAACTAAATTTGCTATAGGCCTTAAAATATAGCTTGATCTCTGTGACAGATAGCTACAAAACCGATGAAGTAATTTTGAATACGCGTTATTTTCATTCCTTTCGTGCCAGTTATATCTTATGAATTATGAATATAAAAATATGAATATTTACACCAAAACTGGTACCTCATGTGGTTTAAAATACTTAGTAACCATTTTAAAAAAATATGATGCTTACGCAAGTACAAGGTTATACTGGACTGAGAATAAAATAGAGATGGAACAATCGATAAACGTAAAACGATAACATACTTATTAATTATTAATAAAACAAGTAAAACCAATATATTATATATATATATATATATATATATAATATAAGAGATTTCCACCTATGTAAGAGATTTCCACCTATGTATTGACTCATCACGATATCTCTGAAACCATAAGGACTACAAACCTTAAATTTGGTAGGAATGTTTCTTTCGCCGAGTTGAGGTCAGCTAAGAACGGACTTTACGAAATTATATCCCTAAGGGGGTGAAAAAGCAGGGCAAATTTTGTATGTGACAACGTGATTCCTTGGTCCAATCTATTTCAAATTTTGCATAAACATTCTTTAACAGAATTGATGAAAGACGTGATTCATATTCTATTGAGATTTATCTCCTAACTGGGTTAAAAAGAGGTGGAAAGTTATTTTAGGGGTGATTTGCTTTAAAGTTGATATCAATACTTCTTAGTGATTTTGATTTAAAAGACATTTTATTTTGACACCTGTTTGAAAACTCAATTCGATTATATTCAAAAAACCGGCCAAGAGCGATTCGGAGTCACGCACGAAGGGTTCACCGTTGTCTATAAATGGCAAAATAATCATGTATGTTGTATGGGAGCCCCTCTTAAACTCTCTATCTGTTTTATTTTAATTTAATTATTTATTTCTAAAGTGAATATATTACCAAATATTTTTTGAATATTTCAAACGTCTACCTATTTTTGTTATTAATATCGAGCAAAAACGAGCAAAAAGATTACCTTTATTGTGTGGGAGCCCCCTTAGATATTTATTTTATTGTTTTTTAGTATTTGTCGTTGTAGCGGCAAAAGAAATTCATCATCTGTGAAAATTTCAACTGTCCAACTATCACGGTTCATGAGAGCAACCTGGTGACAGACAGGTGAAGTAACGGACGGACAGCAGAGCCTTAGTAATAGGGTCCTATTTTATTTTTTGGGTATGGAACTCTAAAAAGATTGATGTCACATAATCGTTGGGTACAATGCAAATACTTTTTAAAATTGAAATGTCTCGATTGTCACCGCACTATATTTTAGTACGGTGTTTATGGGTTTCTAAGCTTAAGGAGGTCATGTACTTTTAGGACATGGCCTCATATGAACGTAGACTTTGAAATTTGAAATGATTGGACGGTAATTTTCTAAGCAGTATATTGTAATTAAAAAGCCATGGTAATACCTTGCATCGAATAATTGAAATCCATCGCTTGCACGATGCATTACAGCTTGTGTGACAATATGCCTTTGTGTCGTGCTTCGGCGTGGGTCGATACTCTATTTCAGCAGTTGTTTGGTTTTTTAATTGTGCTAGGATATAGCCATTGCAATACTAAAACCACTAACACCTCTTTATAAAATTATATCTAATGCAACTTTTTATTTTACCCTATAATAATTAGGAAAGGGGTATAAGATCGTATGCTAGATTTTCGTTCGCTGTTTAGCCAGTTTTTAATCAACATGTTTGCAAAAATCGAGACAGAAAGGATGAGTTATAATAGGAATAATCAGTATATATAGCGATATGAAGACAGGACGTTGACGCTGACCAGCTGGGTCTCAAGACGCTATGACGTTTGTGCGCTACTACGGTCGTTCTTTTCTCTTTATACCATTTACTTGCAAATATTTGAGATCATTCGAAGGGGTTAAATCTATATATATATAAAAGAAAGTTGTGTTAGTTATAACACTTATAACTCGAGAACGGCAGGACCAATTTTTATGATTTTTATGTTTTAGAGTTTGTCTTCGTCGGGAATAGGATATTAAAATATGATATTAATCAACAAATAAAAAAACATTAAAAACATCAGTCTAAACGTTTATTTGTTCTCGGAATAATAATCTGCAATTGAAAGCTCATTTAATGTAGTCTATGGTTTGAAAATGGCACAAAACGTTGAAATTAAAGGTGACCGGTCGATGTGTTTGTGAGTGCGAGTTGTGAGCGCTACGAGTTTTTACGAGCATTATTGTAATAAATTTAATTGCGTCGAAATTATTATTAACAAAGTTTTGACCAAGAAAACCTAATATTTTCTGACAAAGCCATAATGCAATTAGGATTCTAAACATCGCGTATGAATCCACTGAAGAAGAACGATATGTAAAGAGCGCTGCGTTAGTATGGTCCGACTTCATGCTTTTCAATCACAAGAACAAAGTGAGGCAGCCCCTGAAGTGCTTGGTTGAGACTATATGAAATCGTAGAGCAAATCTTAGAGATCAAAAATTAGATAATTTTCAACCCGCAAGAAGAAAAATGTCGTATATCACAAAGAATTTCTTCATCTCCCTGGCACGTCATTAAAAATATAGATTTTTAAATTTATGGATTGCATTTATATAACTTTAAAAAATAAAGTATTATATGGACAAAAATACGGACTGCATCGTAAGTGTGCGGCACTATAGTCTATAAAATATAGAATGATCTCTGTGACAGTTCTCACTGGTCCCGCACGCTTACGATGCAGTCCGTATTTTTGTCGATATAATTCCTTATTTTTTAAAGTTATTTGCTACTGCAATTGAAAAATAGTACATGAAAATCTTATTGAACTTCCAATTAAATGGATGGATGAATCGATTATAAATTTAAAACAATTTATAAAAATCTTATTGAATTTAAATTAATGGATTTTATTTAATTTAAACTAAAGCTGTTAATTAATTCTTTTATTATTCGAAAGGAATACATCCAAGTTCATCGTCACTATTATCATCATTGCTGGAGCATTCCTGTAGGTTGACGATGAGTTCTTGGTCACAGATTATTTCATGAATAATCATGTTTATTTTATAAAAGAAATTATCTTTTTAATATAATAGAAATGGTCTTATTAAAATTATAACTGACGTCTGAATACTAAATTAACACAATTTACTTATTTTATAGAGTAACCATGTGGTTTATATAGGTAATGTATTGGTTTTACTTGTTTTATAAATAATTAATAAGAATGTTATCGATTTACGTTTATCGATTGCCCCATCTCTATCTTATTCTCAGTTCAGTATGATCTTGTACTTGCGTAAGCACCATACTTTTATAAAATGGTTACTAAGTATTTTAAAACATATGAGGTTACCAGTTATGGTGTAAATATTCATATTTTTATATTCATAATTCAGTTGAGATAAAACTGGCACCTAAAGAATGAAAATTGTGGTAGGACCACGCTGTTGACAGTTCCCTGTCTACAGCCGGGGGCTGGTCCGTCCGGGGTGGTACCACACTCTTGCAGAAGATCGACGTCTGAGTAATGGCAATGTGCTATTGCGCGTCTTTCGGTGAGCGAGAGAGCTGGAAGCCCAACTGGTTGGGCTTGGGGATTTTATTGGTAGGCAGCGGCCCAAGCTATACCCTTGGTATTGCAAAGGTTCATCGGCGGTAGTAACACTTACCATCAGGTGTGCTGCTTGCTCATTTGCTACCATAAGCAATAAGAAAAATACAAATTAAAATTGTAATAATGACGCGTATTCATAATTACTTCATCGGTTATGTCGCTATCTGTCACAGAGATCAAGCTATATTTTAAGGACTATAGTGAGAACTATCACAGAGATCATGCTTTATTTTATAGACTACTAGCAGACCCGGCCACGCGTTACTGTGGCTAACGTAGCCTCAGTAACACGTGGTGGTTGTGCTAATAAATTGTAGCTTATATAAAACGTTTCCACTTTTAACACAGCGCCATCTATTAAATACTTACTCAATCCATACCGCCATTTGTTAGAATCGTTTGGAGATAATAAATAATTGTGACTGTCGAATAATAGAAAAATAATTTGCAATAAAATAGTATTGTGACTATAAATTGAGATGGAAGATATCCTATCTTTTAAGTTGGATCAAACTACACATACTATGCAAATTTGATTAAAAACGGTTAAGTACTTTAAGAGTGCATGACGAACAAACAACGTGACGCGTAATTTATATATATTAAGATTGTTCCTATCCATCATTCATCCTTTCTGTCTCGATTTTTGCAAACATGTTGATTAAAAACTGGCTAAACAGCGAATAAAAATATAGCAGATGATCTTAATCTCCTTTCCTAATCATTATAGGGTAAAATAAAAAGTTGCAGTAGATATAATTTAATAAAGCGGTGTTTGTGGTTTGGTATCGCAGTGGCTATATCCTAGCATAATTCAAAATACCATGGCTTGGAATTACAATATTCTGCTTAGAAAATTACCATTCAATATAATTAACCTGTCTAGCATACTAAATATGTCATTTTCCCTTCTCCTGTCCAATATTACACGTTATCATAAGCCGAATTAGTGAATTATTTAGAATTCTAATTATTTCTTCTAGAAGAAATTGAAAAAATAAATCTATGATCATAAAAACAAACCTCTCTACATATTTATACTAGTACACCACACTCTAATACAAAAGCCGTTTACTTGGACACTATTGCATAATGTAAATCATATTTATTGCCTATGTGCGTATCTTGTTTCGCAGTTAATATTCTTGGCGATGGACCAGCTAAGGACATTATAATTTTATGAAACTATAAACTTTATAATTTCATGACACTATAATTTATGTTAAGTAAATTATAAGGCTTAAGTTAGAGTTAAGATTTAGATCATAATGCTAAGTAATAATAATGGATCTTTATAGTTCACATATGACCCATGGCAGTATAAAAACCGTCATCACAGTGACAGGGATATTGGCTAACTTTACCACTTTGGCCGTTTGAGTTGGCATATTGCTTTGAGTTATCTTTCTTGCAACGAAGTTGTCTGCGTATATTTTTTAGTTATTTTATGGATAGAAAGGAAATTCTACTGAGATATTGTATTACCATTTTGACTTTTTTTTGAGATTTTCATATACTACTACTTAAATAATTTTTATGATATTGGTTTGTAAATCAATAATTAACCTATTAAATGCCATATTTATGCTGATAAAAATGTCATTCACGTAATTTGTGGAAGATCCATCATAAATGATGACGATTTGAATGTATGTAAATAAAAAAATATATAATAATTAATGCTGAAAAAATAAAGAAAGTATGACAACATTGAAAATACAATAAATAATTTTAATGGACTTATAGAAATCATCGTTAGCAATGGCAATAATGTGTTTAAGAAAGCGGGCTTATAAGAGAGGTAATAAATCAAATATAGTATAAACGCTATAGAGATGAGAGATCTACAAATCGAAATCGAAAAAAAAAAAGTAAAGAAGTTTAAAACGTAAATAAAAGAAAAGTTTTAAAGCAAGTGAAGTAAAGAATAAAAGTAAAGAAAATCTTGTAACAACCTATGGAATAAAAGAAGAAAGAGAAACAATTCTGCAAAAAGTAAAATTTAAAATGAATAAATTAAGTGAAAGGAGAACTAAGCGTAAGGTGATTTAAAAACTTATATGTTCAATTCAACTTAAATTCACTTTTATGAAAATGGATAACAAATTATTGCCAAAGGAAAATATAGCAAAGGTAAATGGGAAGATAATAAGAAGAACGCCCAGAATGTACTCGAATCTATCGATGATATTTCTTTTCTTTTTAAAGTTTCCCCCATGCTCTATGAAAATAATCCTTGTATTGCAACTTTACAAACATATAATTAACGCAGACAAATTTCACCCAGACTCAGAACAACACTTTGTGGATCGCACATAGTATTATCCTGCATAGGAATCGAACTCATAGCATTGGCTTAGAAGGTTTCGAAATTTCGACTAAAAACGGACTAAAACTGAGGACAAGGGTCCTCAGTACCTAAAATCATGAATGAATTGGGTTATTACGTTACAGACCAATGTCATTAATTTCACTATACGGAAAATCGAACTTCTACTAAGAGTAAGTACGATCTTCTGAAAATGTCACGTAGCTTAGGAGCTTTGGGAGTGAAAAATGCGGATTCAGCTTTTAAATAATAGGGTTGTCAGCAAGGATTATTTATTACTACCCTCGGCAAAAAAATCATTTGAAACTATCGAAACACATGCAATTTGGCAATATATGTATGTTTTATTAGTATATATAAAATAATTCAATATTTAAATTAGCTATTTCACACATCCAACATTATCGACATAAATCTTTGAAACCTAGCACTATCGTAACTGCAAATAAGTATTATGAATCATCATCATCATCATCCTCATCCTCCTACTCTTGTCCCAATTACTTGGGGTCGATACAATATGTACTCTTCTTCAAATTGTAAAAGTTATTAGCTAGTTTTATGACCGGCCGCCTGCCAGACGTCAACCCTCCTCGGGAATGTTTTTATTGACCAGAAGGCATCAGATGAATTTGGCTTAGATTGTTATAAGCCTCTTAGTCGTCTTTTACGACATCCACGATCAAAGTAAGGGTTGGTAGTATTCTTAGCCGCTACCACACAGCTTCGTATTATGAATGATACAGAATAATATTTGTAATACTTACTAAGTATGTAATACTAGATTTTTTAAATGCTCTTAACTACCCTTTATTTACGACACTAATATTTTACTTGCCATATTGTAATATAACAGGAGTTATTGCAATGTGATCGATGCTTCGCTGATGCTTACAAATTCACTAGACCTTGTTTAAAGAGCTTTTTATTATTTCTTTATTATTTAGAGTTATAATAATAAAATAAAAAAATAAAAAGCCTTTTATTTCCTTATCCTTAAATTTACATTTCAAATGTTGTTAGTATTTGGTTGTTAGTATTACGTTTGTTAATTTAATGTTAGTACGGGTTAGTTCATTTGTTGGATATGGACCCCTCCTCGGGTGAAGGCCTCCTCCAGTCTTTTCCACTCGTCTCTGTCCCTACTAATAGTTTGCCATTCATCTCCTGCTATGTCTATTATATCGTTAGCCCATCTTCTTTTCGGCCTGCCTACTCTTCTTTTTCCCATTGGCCCTTTCCACCCTGTAGTTTTAATTGTCCACCTGTGGTCTATAAGTCGTGATACATGGCCAGCCCATTGCCATTTTAATTTTAGGGCTTGTGTGAGGGCATCCGTTACCTTTGTTTTGTGTCTAATAATTTCACTTCTGACTTTGTTTATTTTTCTTATGTTAAGAATACTTCTCTCCATGGCTCTTTGTGTTACTCTGATCTTTTGTTTTGTTCTTGTCGTGAATATCCACGTTTGACAACCATACAGAAGGCAGGGCAATATACAAGTCTCTAATATAATTTTTTTCAGGTTTATCGAGTAGTCTCCTTTTAGGGTTTCTTTGAGTGACCAAAATTTCTTCCAGGTTATAATCGTTCTTCTTTCAACTTCATCTTCGTTGTGTGTTTTCATAAACGACACTTGTTTACCTAGGTAGACATAGCTGTTGACATATTCTATTGAATTTTCTTTTACGTTGATGGGCCTCTTGATGCTGTTTGTCATTAATTTAGTTTTTGTAGCATTCATTTCTAATCCTACTTTCGAGCTTGCTTGATCAAGTGAGCAGAGCATGTCTTGTAGATCTTTTGCTGTTTCAGATAATATAACTATGTCATCAGCGAATCTGAGATGACTTAAATAGCTATTGTTTATTTTTATGCCTCTAGTTTGCCAGTCTATGTTTTGAAATATATTTTCCAATACAGCAATAAACAATTTAGGTGACAGGGGGTCACCTTGTCTGACTCCTCTTTCAATATTTATTGCGTCGCCTCTGGATTCCAATCTGATATTACTTGTGCTGTGGTTATATATATATTTTATGATATTTATATATTTTGAGTTGATTTTTAGATTTTTTAATGATGTCCATATGTAACTGTGGCTTATGCTGTCAAATGCTTTGCTGTAATCAATAAAACCTAAATACAGTGGCTTGTTAAACTCTTCATATTTTTCTATGACTTGCTCCAGTGCCTGTATATGGTCTATTGTACTAAAGCCAGAGCGAAAACCGGCTTGTTCTATTGGTTGTGCATTATCAATCTCCTGTGTTATATGTTTTAGAATTAAAGATGAGAAAACTTTGTATATATTTGCCAGTAGACTAATTGGTCTGTAGTTGTTGATGTCCAGTGGGTTTCCTTTTTTATATAGTAGAATGATATCTGACGTACACCATTGAATTGGTACGATTTCTGTTTCTAGTATTAGGTTGAATAATTCTGTGAAAGGACCAAGTAAAACTGGTGCACCTAATTGCAAGGCTTCATTGGTAATTCCATCATGACCTGGGCTTTTGTCAGATTTTAATTGTTTCAACTGTACATATACATCTTTCTCATCTATAGGTCTGATTGTTCCTGTGCTATTAGAATAGTATATATCTTTGACTTCCTTGGTGCTGTCTTCTTCTTCTTCCAGCACATCATAATAAGATTGTACGCTTCTGATACCTACTAGTCTGTTTTCGATGCACAATTTGAGACTATTTGTGTAATGTTTTACTTCTTCTTCAGTTATAGGAATTTTTGGAAGTAATTTGAAGTGTTTTCTACCTTTTTTGGATGGACTCAATAGAAATGTTGCTCTTAGCATTCTATGGTCTGTTCGGTACTTCACGTTATTAAGAACTTCATAATTCTGAATTAGCTTTGGAACATTTGTCATGATGTAGTCGATTTCATTTTTGATACTTTCATTTGGTGACTTCCAAGTCCATCTTCTGCAGGGCCTTTTTTTAAAGTAAGTATTGATTATTGCTAGTCTATATTCAAATGCATATTCTATTAGTCGTTCTCCTCTTTCGTTTCTTTGACCTAGGCCATAATTTCCCATGATAAGTTTTTCTTCTTTTCTGGGTTGCCCTATTTTGGCATTAAAATCCCCTAATACTATGATGATTATTTAGAGTTATGGACTCTAAATTATTATAGCTATTCGCTCGCTTATATATGGCAAACACAAAACAAGTATACCAACTCGTCAGACTAGCATTGTATACTAAGTCAATTACCCTCCTATTTTGGAGTAAATTTAAACGTAATAGTAGACCATATACGTGATTTACTGATATGTACGTTGCTAAAAGTTCTTGAATAAAAGCAGTAATGGGTTTTTATAAAAAATTCTTAATATGCATCGATTATAATTACCGTTATTTTTTTTTTTTAAATATTGTTTTTTTTTTTAAATTCAGCAATATAATATTATTTGGTTATATAATGATATAATCCAAATTATAAAATATGATATTATAATAAGTTAAAATACCTAATACCATTTGATGGTGAACTAAAAATAGAACCAGTCAACACTTATCCTCCACCCGCATTGTTAGGAGATAACTAAGGAGTCCTTAATAAGAAATGAATGAGTTCTCATAAAGGCAATCCTCCCGTGCTGGCTCCACCGCTACCTTCTACGAGATGATGATCTCGTAGAAGGCGGCGACCGCCTCCCAATTTCTCTCGCTGTCGAACATCGTTTTTACGACGGCCGGCAGCGAGAGGTCGGCACCGATAGTAGCAATGAGGGCAAAGCGCTGCCGAATCCAGGTTGTACAAATCTCGAACGTATGCTGCGCCGTGTCCTCGTCGCTGCTGCACTGTTGACAGGACATAGTCAACTCTCTACTTGTGACCGTGTACAAGTACTTGTCGAAGCATCCATGCCCCAACAGGACCTTCACCAGCCTGAAAGAGAGGACTCCGTGTCGCCGGGCGTAAGGTATTATTTCGAGATATCCTTTCTTCCATAGGTATTAACTCCATATTATAATTTCTTAGTCTTATTAAGACACCCACGGGCAACATAGGGATAGAATTGTATTCTTATACCGTCACCATACGGATATAAAAACTACCTATAAAAATAAAAAATATATATCTTATACGCTATATAAAAATATCCATTAATAAAACTTTAATAATTTCCAACTAATAATAGAAAATAAAATGTCACAATATTATACAATTATTCTAATGTTAATAAAGGAATAATTCTATATAATTGTAGGAAATTGTGCTAGTACAATATGATATTACGAAACATTATACAGAACACAGAACGGTGGCTTTTAGTTCCAATTAAAACGGAACGACGAAACTACTATTGCGGCTCAAATATGCTGTTCTATTTAGGATAGCAAAGTGAACTGTTGGCCAATTAAATAAGATTTTCCCGGGCAAATTACTATATTAATAATATTTTGAAACGAAAATGCATCAGATATCTTTAATTACGCTAATGATTTCTGATGTTTACTCGAAATAAATACATATCATCATTCTCCTCACTCTTATTCCAATTACTTGGGGTCGATACAATATGTACTCTTCTTTCATAGCACATATTGTAAAAGTTATTGCGAATAGTTTTATGACCGGCCGCCTGCCAGACTTCAACCCTCCTTCGGAATGTAATTGTTGACCAAACGGCATCAGATGGAATTGGCGCATATATCCACGAGCAAAGTAAGGGTTGATAGTATTCGTAGCCGCTACCACACAGCTAAATATCATCATCATCGAAATAAATACATATGTGAGGTAATAATATATGAATTTTATTTTTAGGGTTCATGACACTTAAAACTTTTCAATATATCGCGAAAGTTAAAATCAAATACGATAAAATTCATAAAAAATAGTTTTATTTCTTATTTAAATTTGTCGGCCGTTGATCGGCCTCTCTGAGGGTGACCGACTATTCCCCAATCTAGTCTCACGATTCTGTAATAGTCCTGACTATGTTTCTATTTTCAACGTCTCCTTTGCTACCGTCATACGAATATTACCAGTTTAAATAAATTTTGTAAAAGTAAAACGTACTTAAATATTTTATTTATTGTGATTTGAGTATAACAAATAAAATATTTGAAATCCTTTCGGAATGGTCTCGACGAACGATATTTAAAAAAAAAGATGCTTCACATTTACGGTGACTGTTATACGAGTCCGTAAAAATTAAACGAACTCAAAAATATGAGCCATATAAAATAAATAGGTCGTTATATTATGAAACAATGAAGGTCGCAGACCGTCATTATTAAAAGGTTATTTGATATAATGTAGGATTTATGTTGAAGTAAATAATGACTAAATTTCTGGAAAATCAAAATAATTTTATCTTTATGTGTAAGCTGTGGAATAATGTATAATTAATATAAACTTTTGATGTCAAATATCTTTCATATACCTTTAATTTGTATACACCCTTAATTTCTAACTTAAGCTTGAAGATAATTACTTAGAGAAATCGTTGTGTAACCTTTTTATTAATTGTTATTTTTGTTTTAATAATTATATAAAATAAGCTGTCTTGCAGAAAATAGACTATGTAAATAGAATTAGGTGCGTTTGTAGTAGACAGCGGCTCAGCTATATTCTCGGTATAGCAAAGGTTCATAGGCAGCAGTAATCGTTACCATCAATTTTCGGATCTCTGTCACATGGAGTTGTTTTTCATCCATTACTTTTGCACAAGTCGATTTACTTATACTTTTGTACGAATGAACTTATTATATATACATACATACATACATATCATCACGCCATATCCCTTGCAGGATAGGCAGAGAGAAATGAGTGCCAGAGAACTCTATCTTTGCATACTTCACTCGCTTCCTCAACATTCATAATTCTCTTCATACACGCTCGCCGGTTTCGGAAACTCTTGACTCCACCTTCCTTCAGTACATGACCGATCTGGTCTAGGTAGGTTAGTCTCGGTCTCTCCCGGTACCTACATCCTTCCACTTTTGCATTGTATATCTTCTTAACCAGACGTTCGTTCGGCATTCTTTCCACATGTCCGAACCATCGGAGCATTCCCTTTCACATCTTTACACGAATACTCTCTTTCATACCTACTCGCTCTATTACGTCGTCGTTACGAATGCGGTCGGTCAGCCTTACTCCACAGATTTTCCACAGAGATCGCATTTCGACCGCATTAATTTTACTTTCATACTCTTTTCTGCATACCCAACTCTCGCTTCCATACAGTAATGTTGGGACAAGCACTGCCTTATGTATTGCTACACGAGCCTTCTGGCTGAGGTGATGGCTACCGAGAAGTTGCCCCAACGCTCCGTTCACTCTATTTCCCGCATCCACTCTTCGCTCTATATCAGTGGTGTACTCGTCATCTCGGCTAAAACCTCATCCAAGATATACAAATTCATCCACTTGCTCTAGTACATCATTACCTATTGTTACTCTTACATCTGTTCTGACTTCATCTCTTTCAAAGACCATTATTTTGGTTTTGTTCACATTCACGTGATAATATATAACTAAACAATTTTAACATAAGGCAATTGTTTTTTTTTGTATATACAAAACAGTTAATATTATAACAATTAAAATTTAAATTTCACTGTATACATTGTAATTTAAATTTTAACTTGTGGAGATTAATATCTTCCATTTCACAAAAAATGCGCTGAGTGCTGGACAACGGAGCATGAGTCCTTTTTTTATTTTGCATTGGGCTATGGAGGTAGTCACGCCCCACCAAATCGGTCCGGGGACCCAACCTGCAAAGTGCCTATCTTCGCCGTGCAAGCGGGCCACCGGTACCCGATCTTTGTCTTCAGTGGCCAACGGAGCATGAGCACACGAAATGATACAGACATCGGACATTATATTTTTAGGGATACCTATTACAAGAATATATTAAAAGAAGTATGTATTGCATTTATACTCTTTAATTAAAATTTAAAAAATATATATACAAAGAATAATCTTAAAGATATTGCATACAACAACCCAGACTATATAATTATCGATATTTGTAGAATATTTGTATAATATTTTTTAAAGTATTATATGAATATATTATATAGGCATTAGAAGTTTCAGAAATATCTTTTAAAATTCCATCAGTGACCAACCTACCTTCGGAATGCTTATTTATAAACATTTTTGGGTTCATTCATAACCTATGCGAATAGAATAAATTACGAAAAACTCGTAAATTTTCAGTGTAAAGCTATAATTTCTGTTTGTTTCAGTATAGAAATTGCTTTATTATAACTCAAGAGGGTTTTCGGTATGTCAAAGAGATTATTTTTGGAGTTATCTTCTTGCGCTTCGGCTTAAGAAGTTCAATTACGGGGCTTGTATAAACCACAATATTCGATTTCCTGAATCCTGAAATATTGTATTAAATATTTTTTTTAGATTTTTTTTTTTTTTAAGACACCACCCTGCACTAAGGAAATAAACCTTGTATTGCGGGGGACTTCACAAACATGCAATTAACGCAGACAAATTACACCCAGACTCAGAACAACACTTTGTGGATCACACAAAGTAATGTCCTGCGTGGGAATCGAACCCACGGCACTGGCACGGAATGTCGGTATCTTAACCACTACGCCATCTGTGCAGTCAATATTAAAAGTAATTGTATTCTGTTTTTATTTGCAGACCCCGTCTTAGTCCTGAGGGTTAGGGGACAACGCCAAAAACCTCGCGTGCTCGATCACTGCTTACAGCCATTGGGCCGGTGTACTCTGGGCACGAGCGAATGTCCCCTGGATTCTTATGAAGAATTGTCACTCGTGGCTAATATCTGGCCAGAGGGGGGGGTCCCCATTTATAAGATGTGTCCCAAATTCGCTCCTGGCCCTTTAGTTCAAGAGAGTACAGGACGCGAAATTCGACGGGCCCAGTCACTTGTTAATTTGAGGACTGGGCAGGTTCCTACACTAAAGCCTCGCCAAGCTATTGCAAAATTGGCACAGGAGACGCCTCGTCCTCAGGACTTTTGCGGCGACCAGTGCGCCTGTGACCGCACCGCCCGCACCCAGCATGCCTGCCGTGCCCGAACAGCCCGCCATAAAAAGAGTCCTGAGGATTAAGCAAAGTTATAAATATACATGTATTGTGCTTAAAACTTTTAGAAAAAAAATAATACTATTTTTCGCGTTTTGCTTTCCCCCGAATATTATAAAATCCAACTAAATGATTGATGAAGGGAAAAATCTGAAAATAAAACCATATACATACCAATAATTTTAATTCTTTCATTAATTCATTTCAATAATTTCAATAATTTTAACTAGTATAGTATCTATTATAGTCTTCCCGTCCTTTGTAGATGTAATTTGACTTGAGTAATGAAATGTATACGTATTCAAGAAAATAGGATATAAACATATTAAGTGGCTACATTTCCAAAATGTGAGCAAAATATTGAGAATTATTCATGAAAATTATTCATTAAATCGTATAAATTTTGTTTTTACTATACCGGCGTTTTGAATATTATAAGCCATTTAAATGATACGATAGGATGAACAGGCGTATAACATTGTTTTTACTAAGGTTTCCATCTACATTATATAGACTTAGTTACTATTTTTTCACCCATAGTGTTACATACATACATCTGTAAACATTTTTTTTAATGATACATCATCATTACCTTAATCTTATCCCAATTAATTGAAGACGCAAGACTTCATCTTTATCCTCACAATATTTTATGACCACGCAATCTATGCATCTTTTCTTTAGTCTCCCTACCTTTAAAGGCTTCAAAATTTATACTTTAAAATTTCCTCATACGAATTGTTAAAAATACATATACAATCAATATAATTATAAAATTTCTTTAAAAGTACTGTAAATAGTTTACCTAGTAATCGTTAACTGGATATAATTTCATTTACATAACGCAAGTTAAAAATTACATCACAAAATGTAACTGTATTTGACACAGCTCTGCTTAATCCTTCCTGGATAGGTGCGACAGTTCATTATAGTTTAGTTTAATCAGCATTTACATTGAAAAGCAGATTTCTAGGCCGTGAAGTATCTGACACTCAGTCATGATTAATGACCATCTTAATTAAAAACTTAGCTAAATCATCGTATTATATGTTCTTGAAAATACATACTTCAAAATATAATTTAAGGTCTTGCTTTTAATGAAAATTATTAAAGATTTCTCTAAGCCCTTTAAAATGCTTATATCAACAAAGGTGTCGAAACTACGAGATATCTTGTTCTAGTTAAACGTATACGGTAGCCAATAGAGTGTATGGTCTACAAAAATCAAACGAATGACTTTCGTAATATTGTCAACCTTCAATTTAATCAAAATGCCTACACACTTGGCTTGCCATGGAATTTGTTAGTACATTGAAATTATACTGACCGGCAGGGTCAAAGTTAGAATATAAATTGCTGTGATATTCAAAAGGCTCTCTGGTAAAAGTGCTTTGACCCCTAATACAAATTAATTAATTAAGGATTATTTGAATTTTTATTTGTACTTATATTATAATAGCAGGTTATGAAAAATTATCTACATTCAAAATCATTACTAGATCGCAGTTTAAATCTTTTCAGAATTAAAGAAAATAAACCACACTTTGCATATAGAGTGAAGTGCTTAAAAGATATAGTAAACAATGTCGGATAGATGGTACACGTCTCCTTAAAGAGGAAAATATAATACGATGCGAGAATTGAATGTCATACAATAGTTAACGTTGTGGAAGTGGCTGCACGATTCGAACGGATAGGTGTAGGTTCGAATCCTACTTGTGACAATCATTTTTCGCTCGTAATTGGGTTTTTATAAATTATATGAGCAATTAAAAATGACTTCGTGATCTGGGCCAGTTTTTGAGAACAGGAATGAATTCTGATACTATTCTAGATATCAACAGTATCATAATCCTTTTCTTATCCCAATTACCTGCGTTTGACGTATGTTCTCTTCTTCCGTCGTACATATTGCAAAATTTTTATTATTAGTTTTATGACTGACCTGCCTGACGTCAACACTCCTTACGAATATAATTATTAACCAGACGGCATTAGGTGGAATTGGTCGAAGACTTACAAATATTCTAAGTCATCTTGTATGATACCCACGAGTAATATAAGGGTTGGCAGTATTCGTAGCAGCCTCTAAACAGCGCGAGTTCTTTTCTAGATAGATAATAATAAATTAGATATCTATTACGAATGTAAAAGTGATGAATATTGTACCTCTGTCTAGTTAGAATACAATATGTCACCATCCCTTACTTTCCTGTGAGTGATAAAATTAATTAAATCAGTAGCAGTTGATCTATGATAATCGTTCTGTGAAATAAGGGTATTATCTCCATCAATCCGATACAATTATGAAGAATTAAACCGCATAACGGTATATTTGTTAGTGATAGTTTTTATTTTTTGTAAATATATTTAAAAATAATTGATGAAATATAAAGATTGAAAAAAAATATAAAAAAATAACAATAATAAAAAGGTAAAACCAAGAGTTAAACCGGGACTATCTAAATTAGACTGCTTAATTTGCCAACTAAACCAAATTACATAGGCCAAATTTACTTTCATATTCTAAGTATATATTTTTATTTTCTGAAAACACTGACATAATAATATTTTCTGTAACAACCTGGTTATGGCCTGAACCTGGTTAGATCGGTTTTACTGCTCTGAAACCTCTTGCATACTTTTTCAAGGAAATTACTAGTGCAGTTTTTAAGATTGGTCCGTGGCCGCTTGGGGCGACAGCAGCGCAGAGTCCAAACCAAATACTTTAACTAAGCGGATGATAGGACCATAGCGTAAGCTTTTATTTTTTGGCGGCGGGCTATGATTGGTCACGCCCCGCTAATCCGTCCATGTGACAGAAGAAGTGGCTCGTGACCCCATAGACCCATCCTACATGTACTTCTCTACACCGAGCGAGTGCGCCACCGGAACCCGGTCTTTGCCTTCGGTGGCCAAATAGCGTAAGCTAAAGTGACATCACAAGTATTTGCCCTTGTATTTCATTATGGACCCTGCAAACACTTTGCTGGTTTAAATGAATGCAGAAGTGTTTTTGAATACTTTGTATAAAATTTTATAAAATCTAGAGATAAAAGTCAAAAAGCAGTAGTGTGAATAATTAAAAAAATTCACACCTACTTTTTCCAAAACGCAAACAATGAAGTGAGAATTACTTTAATAATCTTTGACCATGCGAATAATGAAGTATTATTTTAATAATATTTGACCATATGATCAATATGATTGGTATTATAACACTTATAATTAAACCAATATTCAAAAGCATTTTGTTGTGGATTGTCAATCAGCTTTGGATGAAAATCGAGCTAAAAAAATCACAATGGGATTACTAGCCGAATGAGATGGTTGCAAGCTTTTATATCCGTCACATTAATTTGGACAAATATCCGTCGGGACATTTATTATTTCTTCCTTCCGTCTACTGAGAGACGTCAAACGAATATAAGGAATCAAGGAAAAGTTGTTAGTAGAATAAATAGCTTTTTTTTTTTTTGATTAACATTTAGTCTTATTGTTAGAAGAAGGCGCCATCTTTAATAATTTTACAATCGATTTAGTAGTGCTTTGGTCACACTGGGTGATAGCTTTCCGTCAGGGTAGTACGTCGTACGTCGTCTTTTACGACGTCCACGAGTAATGTAATGGTTGGTAGTATTCGTAGCCGCTACCACACAGCACATTATGTCACACACATAATCATGCCATGTCTGCAAAAGTAATTATCTCTCTAAAATCTTCTTGGGCACATATGTTTTCTTATTGGCACAATGTTACGTTATGCTCAGCCCAATGTTATTCCAATTTGGCCTTTATCGTAAATTTGATATTCTTACCAATTTACAGAAGATGATGTTATGAATTTCATCTATCCTTTCCCAAATAATATTATTAAGATTATATAATATATTATATATTTTAGATATATAATATAATTTCTTATTTTATTGCTCATTTGATCACGACTTAAGCATTGATTTACAAATCAATACCAATATTGAGTGGTTTTACTGTTAGAAACTTGTCAGAACTAATTTCATAACACGACATAGACTGGTAGACAAAATTTGCGACTCGGTAGATGAGAATAAAATTACTTTCAATTTTAGATTGATTGCACAGATGGTGTAATGGTTAAGATATCGACCTCCCATGGAAGTATGGGTTCATTTTCTACGCAGTTGTTGTTCTGAGTATGGGTGTAATTTGTCTGCGTTAATTGTGTGACTCTTAGTTTTGAGGTCATTGTATGTCAGTAACTTTTGTTCTTGCCTTTAATTAAGAGTTCGCAATCCAAATAAATGCTCCTCACAAAATTTTTCGTGAACATAAAACACTTGAAGCACGATTACTCTTTCTTTGTTAAATACAAACATTACATACAGTATTAACAAAATCAATTAATATTATATCATAAAATCCTAAAATATTGAATAGGAATAACTTAAGTACTATTTGATATTTTTACTTGTCTGTAAAAATGATCATACTGGTGACTTTTAATCTATAAGTGAAATGCAACGATAGGTGACACTACAAATCCATTAAGCTGCACTACGGCTTTATTGCAAATATTAACATTGACTCTAACTATGAATGCTTTATCATTTCATCCTATCGCTGTCCACTGCTGGACGTAGGCCTCCCTTATAGTAGGCCGCCACAGAGTTCGGTACTATGCCACTTGCATCCAACGATGCCCAGCAACCTTCACCAGGCCGTCTGTCCACCTGGTGGTGAGGCGTCTTATAGGACGCAGTATACTGCGTTGTCCGGTACGTGGTCGCCGTCGTATACTAGAACCATTCATCCCCAGTGGTTGTCGGTTCTTCGAGCAATGTGGCCTGCCCATTGCCACTTCAGCGTGCTAATTCGTGCTATGTCGGTTACACCCGTTCTTCTACGGATTTTCGTATTTCGGATTCTATCTCGCAAAGAAATCCCGCTCGCTCCATTGTACACTGAGCGACTTTGAGCTTGGTTATAAGGCTTTTATTTAAGGGAAATCCTTGTATTAATTATATGGGCAACCCTTACTGGCAAATTTATTTAGAAGCAAAACTCAGAACTTTTAAAATATAATATAATACCAGCTGCCATATGCTAATCTCTACATTATTCATCAAAACAGGAAATATTTTTTTTTGTATCAAATAAACAAAAAGAAAGCCACATTTTGTATTCCCTTCACAGTTAACACTTTTATGATATACAAATTGCTACACTAAAATTTTAAACACGCGTACTTGAATTCCAACCATATACGAGTAGGACCCGCTGAAGTTTTAGGTGCCACATTTATTTGTCGTTTCAAAAATATAAAAAGAAATATACTTTGTTACAGAGTCAGTAGTTCAGTTTCATCTTTCTTATACTAGTAATTATTAGTTAATCTAGTAATCAAGTATCATCTCAGCTCATACA
This sequence comes from Lymantria monacha, assembly GCA_905163515.2. Lineage (NCBI taxonomy): Eukaryota > Metazoa > Arthropoda > Insecta > Lepidoptera > Erebidae > Lymantria > Lymantria monacha. The sequence goes on from LR991091.1 coordinate 24,256,710, forward strand.
CGTCCCACTATTGGGCTCGAGCCTCCTCTATAATGGGAGGGCAATTGACCTACTATACCACGCTGATCAGACGTGTTGCTATTAACCGCAGCGTAGCCTACCGCCAAAAAAAAAAGACGTGTTGGTATAGGGTTTTATTTCGAATTTTACTTCTCTCGTATAGATGTTATATGCGTTTTATATCCCTTAGTCGTCTCGTACGATCATCCACGGGTAAGACAGGGGGTGGTCAATTTTATTCTGACTCCGTCACCACACGGAAAAGTATAGTTCTTGGGATCTGATAAGCTATAATCTTCTGTAGTAGGTACATTTTAAAAATAAATTCTAGTTTCTAAGGGTATACAAATTTCAGACAAAAAAGTTCTAATATATAAGACAAACCCGTTGATTGCTTAAATGCGGCTGTGTTCCGGATCCGTAGAGCATTAATTGAATTAATGATGTTTTCTTTTTATTACTTGTGGTGGCAATCGATCAAGTCACACACCTGATGGTAAATGTTACTGCCACCCATGGACCTTTGCAATACCTTGCCCACTAATGAAAACCCCAAACCCACCCCGAAAGTTGGGCTTTCGGCTCTCTCACTCACCGAATGAAGCGCAAGAGAACTTTGCCATTGCTCAGACGTTGATTTCCTACGAGAGTGTCGTACTACCTCAGATAGGCCGACCTGCAACTGTAGACAGAAAACTATCAACAGTTAAGGCCCCTAAACATAATTCTAATTTCAGACCAAATGAAAAACTAACAATATGTGAATGCGTTCACAGAATTAATACATAAGAAATGTGAACCACAAAAGAGAGTCATAAACAAAATATGTAAGACGATAACAGATTATGAGTACACAGATAACGTAGTAGTTAAGATCGTGACCAGCCTATAGTGCCAATATCTTGGTTTCGATTCCCAAATTCACAAATGTTTGTTCTGAGTCTGGTTATATTTTTAATCGGTTAATTGTATGTTTGTAAAGTTCCCTACAATACAAGCACTAATTCCTTAGTGCATTTTCTTTTATCAGTCTCCGATGTTGTACATACATTAGTCATAGGATTCTCCATGAAAGTAACAATGACATAATCGCCACCCTTAATGATAAATATTCCGTTCGTATAAAAGTGAAGCTACACACATTATATTCTTATTTTTATGCGTAGATACTACCGAGTACTCATTTGGTATCGATACTCTCCAATCAATACTGCTATTTGTAGTACATAACACTAACATTCGATACTGAGTACTGATATCGAATGAAAACAATGGTATCATATAGGCAGTGACCGGGTGGGTCCGGTGTTCAGAGTTATGTTGTAGGGCGGGTCTTGTGACACTTTTTCTGACGCCCTGGACGAATCAGCGGAACGAACCGTACCGTAGCCTGCAAAAAAAAAAACGTCCGCGAGGTGCTCGTGCCTCTACCCCGCTGCGGGGTGCACGGCAGGAGCATAGTATTTCTCCGTTGTAAACATGCCTCCATTGTCTAAAGTGTGGCAATACTCTCTTGTCTCTTTGTGTATGAAAAAATAATGAGTACTCAAAAGTATCGATACTTTAATATAGTATCGACTATGGTATCGATACTACTATCGAGTACTAGTATCGAAGAGAGAATAGTATCATTTCATCCCTAATAAAAATACAATTCAACCTTCTTTCTTACCAGTGGGTGTCGGCACAGACAACTAAAAGATACTATATCTATTTTAAACTGGACAGCTACTGTTATCTATATCTATTATTGTGTAATGTAGCTTGTACTATTGTGTCCCGTGATAAACATTAATCTGGTTACAAGGATCATAAACAGAAACAAATAAAATACCCAATATTGGCATATACTTTTTTTTTTGGAGAGATTTAATGATACCTCACTTTATGATGCCTAATGATACTGTCCGTGTGGTGACGGTAGTAAGAATACAATTCACCACCCCATATCTTATCCGTGGGTGATCGTACGAGATGACTAAGGGATAAAAAACGCATATAACATCTATGCGAGAGAAGGAAAACTCGAAACAAAATCCTATAACAACACGTCTGATCAACGTGGTATAGTAGGTCAATGGCCCTCTCATTACGGAGGAGACTAGTGCCCAACAGTGGGACGTGTACGAGCTGACATGATGAGATGAGATGATAATGATACCTCACAGAGAGGTAATATGAAATAGAAATTATTTAGCAGGTTATTTAATATTTATCCCTATTCTGGTTAATTAGCTGTCAAGTTTTATATATTTTTATTAAATTAAATGTATATATTTAAAATATTGGTTATATTAAGATTTTAATTGGATTTTCTTTAAGATACACAGAAAGGTGAGTGGGCTATGAAGCAAATAAAAGATCGGTTACGCGCAGGTGATCAATAATATTGCACACACATGATCCGGTTATAAGCAGATATAACCGGTTTCTTGGTGCCCAGTGTTGTCCAGCGAAGCAAATGTATATTGTAGCACTCTGAAAAACTACTAACAACAAGCAGATATCGAAGTCCGTGTATAGAATAATATGAATCATTATAATGTAATTTTAAATAACTGAGATTATTGCATTTATTATGCTAGGTTATTTATAAAAACTTCTTTACAAGCGATAACTGTTCGCCGGTAGATGGCACACGTCTCCCATAAAGACAACAAAATAGTACGAGTCACAATTTGATGGTCATACGATAACTCATACTTGTCTAACTGGTGTTCTACCATAGGATTGGAACAGATTTTAAACAAGTGTGGATTCGAGTGCCATTTTGACAATCATTTTTCTTATTAAGCAAATTTTTATAGTATAAGTTTAATATAACGATTGATAATTGTATAGAAGAAAGTTTAATATAACAGTTCGTAAAATTGAAGGTAAGGAAGGGGTTATTTAAATAATAACGGCCTGGGTTTAAGATTTTTTCCACAACGACCGCGCTGCGAGGCGGCGAATGAACGATCCAGCGTATGCCATGGGAGTAAAGGGAGCGTTGTTAAATCTATAAAACTATCCAGTGCCAGCAATCGGATTTTTATTTGTTTATAACTTGTGATGTAGTAACTGTTGGACTCAAATTCACACGCAAAGTAAATATGAAGTTCACTATTAGCGGAAATACTTTATTTACTGTTTTACTAGAAAGTCAGTTGTTATTTATTAGTATTTTTAATCTTAAATCATTTTTCAGTATTACGCTCGCAATATGCTCGCGTTTATCGCTATGCCTAAAGTCAAAGCAAAGCTTAGTAAGAGGATTGTGATAGGAACCGGTAAAAGACTGGTGTGATTGACAGGTAACCATTTCATATAAAAAGAAATTTCATTTTCGTTCAACGCTGAAATACAGTTCTAAGAATTTGGTTGCTATTATTAACTCATATTTTGTATGTGGAATAGAAGCTTATAATTTAAATTAAAGCTTTGATGTTGATTACGATATTTAAAAAGAAATACTATGCCTGGCGGTCATTTTTGTGCTTTTTAGGGTTCCGTACCTCAAAAGGAAAAACGGAACCTTTATAGGATCACTTTGTTGTCCGTCCGTCCGTCTATCTGTCTGTCAGTCAAGACCCTTTTTCTCAGGAATGCGTGGATGTATCAAGCTGAAATTTATATCAAATACTCAAGTCTACTTACTGCCCTTAAAGCTGTGAAAAAATTAAACTTCTAAGCCAATGCAATCAAAAGATACAGGCGTTTATGCCGCAAATTTCCGCAAATTTTGGACACTCGCAAGGGAATCAAAACCTACAGGATACTTCCCGTGAACTCAGAATCTTAAAATTTAGTACAAAGTAACATCTTATAGCACAGATAAAGGAATATAATCAATGTGAGTATCTGTATACTCATCTGCCAATAATCATCAGACAATACAGTAACACTTTAAAAACGTGTATATTATTAAAAATATATTAGTAGTGTAATTATTGAAAAATATATAAATTGATGTCTACTTATTTTACTGTAATATAATTTTTTTTTGTGTGTATCTTAGTTGTTAGCCTCAGATGGCTTGAGATTTGACCTTTTGAGAGCTTGGACCTTTGCAATACCACACGTATAGCTTAGGCCACGTATTTGATTTTTTAATTTCCCAGCGTTTCGAACACTTTAAAGTATGCTGGCAGACCATGCTGGTCAGACGTGTTGGTATAGGGTTTTGTTTCGACTTTCCCTTCTCTTGAATAGATGTTATATGCATTTTATATCCCTTAGTCGTCTCTTACGATCACTCATAGATAAGATAGGGGGTGGTGAATTGTATTCTTACTCCGTCACCACACGGATAAACTTATATACTAGTAAAAATTAAAATAAATATGAACATGAACAATCAAGTTTAATATTTATTTTAATTTTTACCAGTAAGTCCCGTGCGCCTTGTATATTTCGCTACTTACTTATTATCTAAGATTAGTGTTTTAAGTAATTAACGAGCGTTGTAAAATTAATTCATTATTTAATTAAAATCTTAAATTTAATGTTAACTGAGACCTTTTGAGGTATCTTCTTATTAGTTAGGGAGATACGTTAAATTTTTAATGATACTTGAGAAAACATACACATACATACATACATACATATCATTACGCCATATCCCTTGCAGGGTAGGCAGAGAGAACATCGAAAAAAAAACATGAGAAAACATCGTTTGCAAATACGTTTTTCTTTTAAATTATACTTATATTATATGTTTAATTTATTAATAAAATATGAGGCCTCTTATTTTAATTCTTCTTTTATTGTAGCTTGTGATAGGCATGCTATTAATATTTTTTCCTTGTGGTGACGAAGTAAGACTACAATTCACCATTCACATTCTTGCCCGTGGATATCATAAACAACGACTAAGACATACGCATATATCATTAAAGCAAAAGAGAGAAAAGTCGAAATAAAACCTTATATCAAAACGTCTGACTAGCGTGGTATATTAGGTCAATTTCTCTCCTACTGCAAAGGAGGCTCAGGTCTCCAGCACTGGAACCTGTATAAGCTTAGACGATGTGTTAATTAGTAGAAACGATTTGCGTAAAAATTAAATTTTTCTTTTAATATTTAATCGCATCTTTTATTCTGTTTATAGTTTGATTCGTGTGGTGACGGAGTAAGAATACAATTCACCACCCCCTATCTTACCCATGGGTGATCGTAAAAGACGACTAAGGGATGTAAAACGCATATAATATCTATGCAAGAGAAGAAAAACTCGAAACAAAACGCTATACCAACATATCTGACCAGCGTGGTATCGTAGGTTAATTTTCCTCTCATTACAGAGGAGGCCCGAGGCCAACAGTGGGCACATATATGGGCTCTCTATGTTTCTATATGTTTCAAAAATTCCTCCCTTTTTTTTATCAAATAAAGTTTCATTATAATCTCTGTAGTAACTTTATGTAATATTAGAAATTTGACTTTTTACATAATCTGCCAAATTTGAATTTTTACTTAAACACTGTCTGTTATTACTCGTGCGTTAAATTTCCCATTAACTATTCCATAAATAGAGTACACGATGTCGTTATCCAGGCGTTATTGAAAGTTTTATCAGATTTGTTGACGTTTAAAGTAATTTCTCCGTTGTTACGACGTACGCTGTTATATTTTAAAGCCTATAAATTTTCTTAATAAATCGTTGTTTTTTAAACACTAAACAGCTAACTATATTAGCGCTCTCTTAATTAATGCTATCAAATTAACAAACTATCCAGCTGTCTTAATAGATAAAAAGACAAAACATTGAGATTTATAATTTTCTTCAAAGTTTGTTATTTTAAGATTCACCATTTAAGTTAATTAATTTACTATTATTTTTAAATTTCCATAAAATAAAACGAAATTACTTCTTGCAAATAAATGTTTAAAAAAAATCTTATCACAATTTGGATAATAAGCCTGAAGGCCTATCTTCCTTGTATCTATGTTATTTGCCTGGAGCCCGAGTAGTACTAATAGTATATGGTAGTGGCTACGAATACTACCAAACATTACATTGCTCGAGATTGTCGTAAAAAAGAACTAAAAGCTTTATATTGACCTGGGCCAGTTCTATCTAACGGCGTCTGGTAAACAATTACATTCCCAAAAAGGGTTATTGTGAGACAAATGGCTAGTTATAAAACTTTTGCCAATAAATATTTACAATATATACGCAGAAAGAATAGTAAGTATTACGTCAACTTGAAATAATTATGATAAGAGCAAAATGTTCTCTCTATATTGATAGAAGATTGACACTTTAATTTTATAAATGGAGACTTTGTAAATTACTTTTTAGCTCTATCAATCCCCTGTGGACTTTATTGAAAGGTATAACATGGAATTTGAGTTCGGCAAAATTGTCTATCACTTTTAATATTGTCAGTAAAGTTAGAAATTCAGGTTAACTATACAAAAGTTTAATAATATAGAGCGAATTTACATTAAAAGCAATTAACGAAAATGATATTTTTTGTTTATTATAGGTATCAAAAATACAAACTTTCCTTTACTTAATTACATTCTTTAATTATGTGTGATGTGTGCTGTGATGCTGTGTGGTTGCGGTTACGAATACTACCAACCCTTACTTTGCTCGTAGATGTCGTAATAGATGACTAAGAGCCTTACGATGACCTGGGTCAACTCCATCTGATGCCGTTTGATCAACAACTACATTCCCAAGGAGGGTTGACGTCTGGCAGACAGCCAGTCATAAAAATATTGCCAATAACTTTTACAATATGTACTATGAAAGAAGAGTACATATTGTATCGACCCCAAGTAATTGGGATAAGAGTAAGAAATTGATGAATTATGTGTGATGTGTGTAGGTGGATTCAGGAATAGTTTATATTTATTTGGTTATCAATAATAATAATTATTACTATAGTTTATTGCCTTATTAAAATTAAAACTATATACAAGACAAGAAAGTGTTTTATGTAATGTGTCTATTGTATTGCTAATACTGTTACATTTATATGTATGGGTGTATAAACACTTATATACACGCACACGCACACGCGTGAGCGTGCATATAAGCGTATATGCGTGTCAGTTTGTGCGTGTGTGCGTGTAAAACTGTGTTATGGATTATATTTTGGATTATTGAAATAAAATATAATTGTAATTTTAAAGTTTTTAAATGAGCAAGTGCCAGATATTGAGCAAGTTGTTCTCAAATAATTGAACCTGTAGGTGGCAGTGCAATCGATTTCAACGAATTCATTTTTTTTTAATTTGCAGTAAATTTATAATTACTTTTGCGCATTTAAAATAGAGGTTAATAAAAACATTAACATTTTTTTTTAATTCAAGATGAATATATAAACGAAAATCATATTCAATTCCGAATCTTTGTTTCTCAATATAGATTATTCTTTAAATAACGTAGTTAGTAGTTTATAAAATTAAAATTTTCCGAACAAAAAAAAGGAGTTGTTTACTTAGAAATGTCAAAAACAGTCTGCTAAAAGAGTAAACAAATTTGGACAAACATCACTAAAATCAACATAAAATGCACATGACCGGACTGAGAATATATTTATGGACGGGTCAGTATGTCAATAGTGTCTGAAAATCGAAGCAACAAAACATCAAAAGAAAGTTTTGTTTGCGACAAAATGTATTCCTGTCGTAATGGGCTTACGTACGGTTGTTTTTCAATATAAAATTCTTAAGGTACTTTTCCGGTTTATTATATTATATAAAGTACTTTATTTATATGAAATAGAATACATTTATTATAGAAAAAGGACATTAAGTAATCAGATCATAGGTTTAGAATTAATTACTAAAATAATACATGATATGTATTGTGTCTATTTTTGCCTCAATCCGGCACTAACTTGGAAATATGTTAGCTATAGGTAACCAACGCTGATCTTTCCTTAGTTATATACGCTAAACAACGATTTAGTTGTGTTCCTAGTATTACTGAAGTCTATAAGTAGCATTTATTATCAGGTGTTACTTGCTCATTTGCCACTAAGAGCAATAAAATAAGAACACATAAAAGTACATAAAAACCTAGATGCACATTATTACATAACATTTAAAGAGAAAAATATAATTATTTTTTTACAATATATGGATGTATAATCAACTGGCCTAACTAGGTGGGTTTGAGATTTTTATTGGCAGGCAGAGCATCGTAGCTATAACCTTGGTATTACAAAGGTCCATGGGCGGCATTAATACTTACCGTCAGGTATGCTGCGTGCTCGTTTGCCACCAAAAGTTATAAAAAAAAAAAAAAAAAACATCCGTTACTCATATTAAAAGATTATAAGAATTGGAAATGATAGGAATAAATCTTGATAACTTAATTTCTAATACAAATCAACACCTAATTCAAGAATTGGATGAGATTGCAATTGCTGAACATAGGGCTCCCATATAAATGAAAAGATAACGACCTAACCGCCACGTTTGGCTGGTGGCCATTTTATAGAACTCATACGGCTAAATAAAGAGTGGCGACAATCGTATTATTATCCTGTCGCCATACAGAGAGTACATAAGTACGTAGTTATATATTTATATAGAATGAAATTAACGTAATTTTACTAAACTTGTTTTTTTTTTAAAATAAATGTTCTTTTTAATAAACGTTCTTTAAAAATGTGTTTCTAGTGGTTTTTGTGTTTAAAATGTTGGTCAATTATAATTTAAGAATAATTATTGTAACTTGTAGCTCAGTTTGCGCGGATTAAAAAAATAAAATACGCAAAAAAATATATACTCGCGTGCGAAGGTTCCGTACCATTATATATAAACAACCTCTTTTATTGTATAGGAGCCCCCTTAATTATTTATTTTATTTTAAAGAGAACATAAAACTAAATATCTTGTGAATAGTTAAAGCGTCTACCGTTATTAGTATCGAGCAAGAAAAAGTAAAAAAATCAAATTTGTTGTGTGGGAGCCCCCCTTTAATATTTATTTTATTTTATTTTTAGTATTTTTTGTTATAGCGGCAATAGAAATAATAATCTGTCAAAATTTCAACTGTCTAGCAATCACTGTTCTTGAGATACAGCCTGGTGACAAACGGACGGACGGACAGCGAAGTCTCAGTAATAGGGTCCCGTTTTTACCCTTTGGGTACGGAACCCTAAAACTTATATTTTTTAAATAATTAAGTTTGTAAGTTGTTTCGCTATTTAAGCGAGCCTCAAAAGCGACATTAAGCAGCTATATTGCTGTACTTATTTATAGTGCTATTTTATTTAAATTCTAGTTAGTGTATTTAAATCATTACTTTACTAAAAATTAATGACATTTTTGATATCAAATACCACGATCAGTACAACCCGTACGAAATTCATAATATTCTTAAGCTGGAAAATACTCAAAACCGTTGTCATATCCAAAGTCATCAAATACAATATCAATTATATCGTTAGGTTTTGCGTTATCTTAACTAACTATATAGTGCTCCTCATTCTGACTAGAAACAAATTAGAAACGACACAGTACTCGTAGACATGGATTGAGTAGCGATGTAGAAGTTCAAGCTCGCAGGAAATTAACAGATTCGATTGAGCAAGTTCGATAACAAGTTGCCGGTTTCCTAATGGGCACCGACGACACTTTGAGCTTTAATGAAGATTGGCAAAAATGTAGTTATCCTTGTATCGATGCTGAATTAGATATAGTACAAGGAATTCTTGTTTGAAGAGTGAACTCGAGATTATTGTATGAATGAAAATGCAACGTAAAAATATTGAGATTATTTGAAAAAAAAAAAAAAAAAAAAAATGTTTAATAACTATATTCTGTATAATGGTAAGGCCATAATGATGACAATCTTCTGTCTACAGGCGCTGGCCGTTCGTCCAGGGTAGCATCACTACAGCAAACAGTCGTCTAAGCAGTGGTGATGTGCTGTTGTACTTCATTCGGTGAGTTTGAGTGGGTAGGCAACAGCCTAGCTGTCCCGTTGGTATTGCAAAAGTCTATGAGCGACAGTAACACTTACCAGGTATGCTGCTTGCTCGTTTGCCACTATAAGCAATAAAAAAGTTTTTTTTTTCAAAAGACTACTACTACGTCCAGAGCAAAAAAACTCCTTGTGTTGTGGGGGACTTATGATATATTAATATAGGAATATATTTGTAATATATAATTTGAGGAACATAAATTATACCCAAACTCAGAACAACAATGTATGGTCTAATAAAAAAATACACAAAAAGTATTATCCTGCAATGGAATCAAACCCTGGTCACTGACATAGTAGGGCGCATATTAACCACGCCGCTCTCTGTGCAGTCAGTTTAATCTCATCATGGTCATTACAATCAGACATTGACCTGGGCATCGAGGTTTGACTCCCAGAAAGCGTCGGGTAATGCCTATAATTATCTTGAGAAGAGCAAAAAATTAAATTTAACTAGAAAATAAAAACAGGATGTGTTGGAAAATTCCACTACAATGCACCGCGGAAGACATGAAGCAAATGGACTAGTAAGCCAATAGAGAATATGATGTACTAATACGTGAAGCGCAGTACGGTACCTATATGATATGTCCACGTTCAGCAATCGATGGCAAAAGTCTAAATGATAATAATAATTACGACGACGAGTTATATATGTATGTAGATATATTTATATATAAAAAAATAGTCATTATAAATCTTAAACACAGCTACACTATTTTTTTTTTTTTTTTTTTCAGATCGTTATGATACATTAGTAAACAGATAAATAAATAGAAGAAACTCCATAAAAGCAGCGTGATCAGTCGAGAAATTAATATATAAACTCCAAAAAGACAGCTTTAAAAGAAAAAAAATGAATATCTCTACTCGCTACGTTACTACTTTGGGGTACTTTGAATAGATAGCGTTTATGGCGGAGTTTTCTAACTAACTGGCGTACTAAATAAAACTAGTTTGAAAATATTTTTATGAAAACAACATAGTGGATTTTGAACAAGAAAATTGATTAAAATAAATGTGGGCGTAATTTGTGACTATTTATTTTGATTCTGCCTTTTTACTTATAGTTTATTTACTTATAAGTTCATTTACAATCTGAAAAATATAAATGATATGAAGTTAACTTAGTCATCTAGGTTGTCTAATATAATAATACTATACTAGCTTCTGCCCGCGGCTTCGCCCGCGTAAAAGGTTACTTTCCTAAAGTTTTTCATCACCAATTTTTATTTTACCCCTCAAGGGTAATTTTTTTACGAAATTTGAATGCCGTATTTATTTATATCTAATCAATAGCCTAAAAATAAGTTTCAAGCTTCTGGCTTTAAAAATGGCGATAATTCCTTACAACTATTCATCCCCCTTTCCGTGTGGTGACGGAGTAAGAATACTATTCACCACCCCGTATCTTGCCCGTGGGTGATCGTACGAGACGACTAAGGGACATAAAACGCATATAACATCTGTGCGAGAGAAGGAAAACTCGAAACAAAACCCTATACCAATACGCCTGACCAGCGCGATATAGTAGGTTAATTGCCCTCCTATTGCGGAGGAGACCCGAGCCCAACAGTGGGACATTTATGGGCTGTGATGATGATGATGATTCATCCCCCTTTACAACCCTTATTTTGCATTAAAAAGTAGCCTATGCCCTTTATCAGGCTCTAAACTATCTGTGTACCAAATTTCATTTAGATAGGTTCAGTAGTTTTAGCGTGAAAGAGCGACAGACAGACAGAGTTACTTTCGCATTTATAATATTAGTAAGGATTCTAATGGAGAGTTTACGTATCTCTCTCTTTGATAATGAATGATTTCTAATGTTTAATACTCATATAAACACATTAGAAATAAAACTATTTTACGGATTCTATCGCGTTTGTATTTAATTTTTAATTTACCCATGTTTTGAATATTTTACAGCGTTCATAGTCACGCGAGCACTGAGTCCTCCCGTTTTATTTCAAATATCTGATATTATTTAGGCAGCATAATTTATGAAACAAGGCAATTTACTGTGTATAAAAGGGCAAGGAGAAATTTGCTGTTGTTTGATGCAAGAAAAACCGTGAGCAGAGAAAGTGATAAGTTTAAATTACGTTTACAAATCAAAATTGATTCGAGATGAAACAATTCCAATTATTTTATTTGTGTGGTATTTGAAAGAAGAGGTCATCGGCACTCTTCTAGAAAACTTAACAATAACACAAATTTCTCGTCAAAACTGAAGCAGATGGCAGTATCCTCTTGTAGAGGTAATATCTAATAGCAGTTGTTGATAAACTGGATGGATCGAAATCCATATACTTGAGTTAAAATATAATACTTAATTAATACTTTACCGTACATTCACTAAAATAACGAACGAAGTAGTTACTTCTTATTATTCAAAGCGTAACACAACTCAGTACTAAAGCTTTGTCAGTCCCAATTGAAACTTGAAGTGTTAACTTGTCTATTAGGTGTCTACAAACTTCTTGTCCAAGTGAATCTCTTAATTAATTACCTAAATCAAAGGATTTCAATTTCATTGGTTTTCAAAACAGTTTAAGCATGTATTCCATTAAAATTTCTAAGAATGTGATACATTGAATGCTCATAATTATTTTCAATTAGGTCTTTATATTTTATTGGTGATGTCCTCATTTTCGAGAGATCACTACAGCTTGCACTCCTCACAATCGTGATTAAGATGTGTGTAGATTGTAGAGTTACAATCAGCTTTAGAATCATTATCATCATCATTCTCCGGCTCTTATACTAATATATAATAGTACATAGCGCAAAAGTTATTAACAATAGTTTTATGACCGGCCACCTGCCTCACGTTAATTCTCCTAGGGAGTGTAATTATTGACCAAACAGTATCAGATGGGGTTGACCTAGGTCGATATAAGGCTCGTAGTCGTCTTTTATGGCATTTATGAGCAAAGTAAGAGATGGTAGTATTCGTAGCCACACAATCAGCACCAATCAGCTTCAGAATCATATAATAGCTATCATCTGAACGTCCAAAGGCCCTTACCTATATATGGAAATACAATTATTAGAAAACTTTACAATATTTTATCATACATACATACAAACAAATAATCACGCCATATCCCTTGCAGGGTAGGCAGAGAGAACAGAGTGGCAGAGAACTCTATCCTTGCATACTTCACTCGCTTCCTCAATATTCATAATTCTCCGCTCGCCGGTTTCGGAGACTCTTGAATCCAACTTCCTTCAGTACGTGACCAATCTGGTTTAGGTAGGTTAGTCTTGGTCTCCCCCGGTACCTACATCCTTCCACTTTCGCATTGTATATCTTCTTAACCAGACGTTCGTTCGGCATTATTTCCACACGTCCGAACCATTGGAGCATTCCCTTTTGCATCTTTACACCAATACTCTCTTTCATATCTACTCGCTCTACACGACGCTCTCTTACGTCGTCGTTACGAATGCGATCGGTCAGCCTAACTCCACAGATTTTCCGTAGAGATCGCATTTCGACCGCATTAATTTTACTTTCATGCTCTTTTCTGCATACCCAACTCTCGCTTCCATATAGTAGTATATATGGAAATACAATTATTACAAAACTTTGCAATATTTTGTCATAAGATAATATTAATTAATTAGTAGATATAGTTAGTCAACATTACAACAGAGATAAACTTCAATATTGGACCCCTTTTATCAAGATTACTTTAAAACCTTTAAAGTCAGCTTATATTTCTTACTTCAAAAACGTTATCGTACTAAAATAAATTAATTGGGCAAAGTACAAGATATTATTTAATTCAGTTCCCTAAGAAATTACTTCTTTTAAGAAATTAAACCACAGCTATTATATTTTATCATGTAATTAGAGAGTACAAGATATTTATTTTTTGATTATTTAATAGTCATCATTACAGCCCATAAATATCCCACTGTTGGACTCGGGCCTCCTCCGTAATGGGAGGGAAATTAACCTACTATACCGCGCTGGTCAAACGTGTTGGTATAGGGTTTTGTTTCGAGTTTTCCTTCTCTCGCATAGATGTTATATGCGTTTTATATCCCTTAGTCGTCTCATATGATCACCCACGGGTAAAATATGGGGTGGTGAATAGTATTCTTACTCCGTCACCACACGAAATATTTAATAGTACATATTGTAAAAGTTATTGGCAATAGTTTTATGAACGGCCACCATTTTTTTTTTTTTTTTTTTATTAGTGGGCTATGGATGCGTCTCGCTCCGCCAAATAGGTCCGGGGTGACGGAGAAGGCGGCGCGTGACCCCATAGACCCACCGTAAAATCCTCTCTCTTCGCCGTGCGAGCGGACTACCGGTACCCGATCTTTGTCTTCGTTGGTCCGCTCGACAGTTTACCCTCGCGGGTTCTTCTCGTCGACGCCCCGACATATTTCGCCGTCGGGGCGTCGCCCTCACGCGGTGGCCTCGCGTCGGGTGACCGGACAATTACCCAGTCCGATCACCCGGGGCCTGGGTTAGGGCGGCATCAGGCGCAGGTATTCGCGCCTGCGCCGCCCCGGCAGCTGGCGGCGGCCCAGGTCGCGGGAGTCCTCCCTGACTCGTTCCGCCGCCTCCTTCCGCGAGATGACAGCCTCGCAGAAGGCGGTGACCGCGTCCCAATTCCTGACGCTGTCGACCATCGCCCTCGCGACAGCCGGCAGCGTCAGGTCGGCACCGATAATAGCGACGAGGTCGCGGCGCTGCCCGTCCCAGCCCGAGCATTCCTCGAGCGTATGTTGCGCCGTGTCCTCGTCACTACTGCAATGATGGTAGCCCGGAGTCCACTCCCTGTATACGACCGTGTGCAGGTATTTCCCGAAGCACCCGTGCCCCGTCAACACCTGCACCAGTCGGAAGGTGAGGACCCCGTGCCGCCGCTCCATCCATTTCATCAATACGGGCCGGAAGGCCTCGACGGTCACGATACCGTGTCTAGGCCTCTCCAGCCGCGTAACCCAACGGGCGATGACGTCTCGGCGGGCGTCCTCGCGCCAGGTGGCTATCTCGCTCAACGATGGGGAGCCACCCTCCTCGCGCACTGAGGTAACCTGCCGGTCGGACCAACCTAGAGGTCGGAGAGCATCTCCGCCTCTAGGTCCCACGGGGGTGTCCCGGCCAATAGGCATGCCGCCTCTGTCGACACCGTGCGGTACCCGCGAATGGCTCTGACCACCATGGCTCTCTGTGGCCTCCACAGAAGCGCCCTGAGCTGGGCGTTCAGAGCCCTCGCCCACACGGGTGCGCCGTACATGGCCATCGAGCGGATGACCCCCGCATACAGCCGTCGGACCTTGAAACTGGGTCCGCCCACATGAGGCGAGAAAGAGCGGACGCCACGCCGACCAGCCGGGGAGCAATCTGTCGGAAATGCTTCCGGAACCACCATCGCCCGTCGAGCACCAGACCCAAGTACTTCATATGGGCCTGGATGTTGATCTGGATGGAGTTGACGACTAACGAGGCGCCGGTTGGCTGCCTTACGCGTGGCCCATGGAATAATAGGGCCTCCGTCTTATTTAAGGCCACCCTGAGCCCCAGCGCCTCGATTCGCCTGACCATCTCCTCGGTGCCGAGAGAGGCCAGGCTTGCCACCTCTTCGAGTGTCCTGCCCCGGGCTGTGATGAGCGTGTCGTCAGCATAGCGCACCAAGCTCAGCCCGGGGGGGAGACTCCCTCTCAACGCCCAGTCGTACCCGATGTCCCACAGAGTCGGCCCCAGAACCGACCCCTGTGGAACACCGCACGACATGGGCGTCCGCACAATGTCCCCTGCGGGACCCGCGCAGGGGATACCACGCCCATCCAAATAGTCTGCCACCAGCCGCCTGAGGTACAGGGGCACTCCATGGAACCGGAGCGCCTCCCTGATGCAGCTGAATGGCAGACTATTGAATGCGTTGGCGATGTCCAGCGACACCGCCAACAGCACTCCCTTGCCGGCGACAGCCTCCGCGGCCGTCTACCTCAGGCGTAGCAGGGCCCCGATGGTCGAACGCCCCCTCCTAAACCCATATTGAGCGTCCGACAGATCAGGCCCCACCTCCTCCAACTGTCGGAATGAACGGCCGCCTGCCAGATGTCAACCATCCTTGGGAATGTAATTGTTAACCAAACGGCATCAGATGGAGTTGGCCTAGGTCGTTATAAGGCTCTTAGTCGTCTTTTACGATATCCTCGAGCAAAGTAAAGGTTGTTAGTATTCGTAGTCGCTACTACACAGCCTATATACAGAAAATACCTATTATATATGTCATAATATATTACCAAACTTTAGAATTGTCATTAAAAATGTTATACAAATAAAATAAGTAGTATACCGAATACAAGCTTTGTAAATATTAGACATAATAAATTTTAAACTTTTTACTTTTTAAATATATATTACTCAAAAAAAATAAAATACATTAGAATGTAAATCCTGTTCACTTTAATATGTGGCCTTTATATCCACAAATCCTGTGGTAATGGATATCATAACTTACATTCTAACTTTTGAACAATTTTCGAGTATTATAGTTAATTATTTGTTTTCCGTTCTTTTAGAGAAATTTATATATCCAAATAAATTAGTAATATGAAAGTAGTATATATTTGTGTACGTATCTTTTTGTGTGGCGACGGAGTAAAAATACAATTCACCACCCCCTATCTCACCTGTGGGTGGTCGCACGAGACGACTAAGGGATATAAAATGCATGTAACATCTATGCGAGAGAAGGAAACCTCAAAACCCTATACAAACACGTCCGACCAGCGTGGTATAGTAGGTTTACCCTCCCATTATGGAAGAGGCTCGAGCCCAACAGTGGGACATATATGAGCTGAGATGATGATATATTTGTGAATCGTATATATATTTATAATTTTAATGTATTTAATAATAGTAAGTATTAAATTTTAAACATTAAACTACAAAGCCGCTAATACTTCACTAATTTTAAAGGAGCAATAAAATTTCACGTCACAGAACTTTAAATGAAGCAATGAAAATTTTAAAGGAAATTAGCGGTGCTCGGTAAATTTAGCTTACCATAATTAAGTTAACATTTTCTGTAGTGTCTTGAACGTTTAATGGGATGCCTTACATTTCTAACATTTAACAATATCACCTTTTACTTTCTTGTTTTTAAATATAGGCAGTCCTCGTACTTACGGTATGTTACGTTCTCGAAATGCGCGACGTAAATCGAAACGACGCAAGCTGAGACATATTATTTCATATATTTACATGTAAAATTCATGGGTTAGGATCCACACGGACTCAAAATTAAAAAGAACAACTGCATTTATTACAAAGGATGGATAGGTACATACTTTATTATCAAAAGTAAGTTCTTAAAATAATTATATATGTACTAATGAGATTGCTAGTTATTTTTGGTATTTGTGTGTTATTAATTTTAATAATAATAAAACTTTAATATCTAATCATATATATATACCCCTCGAGGGGTACCCTCTTCTTGAGCGACATCCCCTCCCTCGGGGAGGACGTCGGTCTTTTCCTCGCGGTCAGCCTCTCGGCGGGTGACGGTCTATTTGTTTTTAATTCCCCGGTCCAGTCACCCGCGGCCTCGGCTAGGGCGGCATAAGGCGCAGGTAATCGCGCCTACGTCGCCCCAGTCGCCGGCGACGGCTCGCGTCGTCGAGGAGACGCTCCTCGCGCACGCGCTCCGCCGACTCCTTCTGCGAGACTACTGCCTATGTCTTGATTATCCGTTGTCCCTAAAGTCGCTAAACAAAATCAGCAACATGTGCGGGGTAATCCCCGCACGCCAACACCGCGCCCCGTCGGCCCACGGACTTTGACCTCGCGACAAGTGAATTCTCCTATGCCGGAAATCGAAACAAGTGACGTATGCTTGAGGAATAGTGTCAAAACATTGTTCGACGTAACTTGAATCGACGTAAATCGAAACGACGTAAGTCGAGGACTGCCTGTATTGTAAAGGGCTGTTATTTGTAAACTTTATTTGAATGGCTACGAATGGCTTTAGCAGAATTATGAGTACATGTCAGCAATACGAGAAACTATATTAAAAAAAAAAAACTTTAAAATCTATACATATTCTCGAGAGGAACCCGTGAGGGTAAACCGACGGGCGGGCCACCGAAGACAAAGATGTGGAATGATGTGATGTGTGAAAAGGGTACCGATGGCACGCTCACACGGCGAAGAGAGGTGCTTGCAGGGTGGGTCTATGGGGTTGCGCGTCGCATCATCCGTCGCCCCGGACCGATTTGGCGG
Organism: Lymantria monacha; assembly: GCA_905163515.2. Taxonomy (NCBI): domain Eukaryota; kingdom Metazoa; phylum Arthropoda; class Insecta; order Lepidoptera; family Erebidae; genus Lymantria; species Lymantria monacha. The sequence goes on from LR991091.1 coordinate 24,274,907, forward strand.
GGCGCGACCACGTCCTTAGTCCACCGCAAGAAAAAAAAAATGGATCTATATATATTATAGTACATTCCAATTTTCTATTTATATTTAACAAAAAAAAAATACTTCATAATACTTCATCTGATCACAAGTAACAATAAAGTAGTACATTCGATATTCAAAATAATATTATTTTCTTTAAGATTAACGTAAGGTAATCCTTAGTATTTAAAACAGCGTTCTCAAATTTTCGCTAATACCGCATTGGATATCTAATATCTCTTCTTTAATATGGCTCCTCTTGTTGTAGGTTCAACAGCTTTGAAAAAGATATATCATGTACGCCCCATTTAGCGTAGAATGACTTTTAGTTTGCCAACGTTACAAAGCTCTTACAAAATGGTAATGTATAAAAAATAGTATTCAATATTTTTTAACAACAAAATAACAAAGTTATTGTAAATACTAAAGTTTATAAATATAAAATGAAGACAAACATTTTTGCCCTCGGTGAAATATTTAAAAAAAAATACAGGCCACTGTTGTGTTAATTTTTAATGTTGCAAAAATGTTACACTATTAGAAAAATACGTAGAGCTAGAAAAAAAATCCACATTCATAATTGCATTCTTTCTTTTCAGTTAATTGTATACAATAATATTTAGTGTTTAAAGCTCTTTATTGTTACTTTCACGCTTAAAAAATATTTTTCAAGCTTGTGTACAATAGAAATATTTTCTGAACAATAATTTCAATCTTTATTTTGTGCCATAATTATTATAAAAAAAAATAACAAGAAAAATATGATATCATAGATTTCTATATGTTAACGGTTCAGTTCGGAATATAAACACTTTATATTCCACCCATAGGAGATATAAAAGTTGAGATATCACCAGGAGAATGGAGAGCAACATTCCTGTGTGGAAACTTATTTGTAATATCCACTGCGATGGTAAACTTCATTATCAAGTAATTATAGTATTATTATTGGTCCTTTATAAATTTCCCTATGTTCAATACTGTAAGTCGATAGGCTCATGGATGGATGACTATCACATAATAATATTTTTATAAACTCTTAATGATTAATAGCTGTTCTTATTTATAGTACCTTTTTCAGTCCTTAAACCACCTACGCTAGTGTTAATGAACATTCCATTAACACAAACCTCCTTCACAATGAAAGAGAAATCAACTAAGGCGTAATTTCACAATTTTTACGAGAATAGGTAATTAATTAAATATTGTAAACATATTCGTAACGACGACGTAAGAGAGCGAGTAGGTATGAAAAAGAGTATTGCTGTAAAGATGCGAAAGGGAATGCTCCGATGGTTCGGACATGTGGAAAGAATGCCGAACGAACGTCTGGTTAAGAAGATATACAATGCGAAAGTGGAAGGATGTAGGTACCGGGGGAGACCGAGACTAACCTACCTAGACCAGATCGGTGATGTACTGAAGGAAGGTGGAGTCAAGAGTCTCCGAAACCGGCGAGCGTGTATGAAGAGAATTATGAATGTTGAGGAAGCGAGTGAAGTATGCAAGGAAAGAGTTCTCTGGCACTCTGTTCCTTCTGCCTACCCTGCAAGGGATATGGTGTGATGATATGTATGCATTGTAAACATTACGAAAACGGCTATATCTTCTTACCTAATTATAAATTATCTGAAACAATCGGATATCTGTCGTGTGCTATTTACGCTATAAAGTAATAATAAATCTTAATTTCTAAATTGTGTTAATTTTTAGCATGGAAGCAGTTGAAAATTGTCTTCATATAAGGACTGAATATGCCTAATATATCGTTTTAGTGGCCTAAAACCATCTTTGTATTATTTACTTTCTAATGAAAATAGTTCGAGGCATATATTGGATGATTTCCAAGTCTATATGCCTATATCCGATACATAGAAAGAAACAATTCTAGTGGATATATAACAGAAAATTGTCGACATATTGTACTAGTATTTAACAAAATTGATTATTAGCAAAAATAAATAAAATCTCAGTTGGCATATATCTACTTGCCTATTCTATTCTGTTGTAATATATCTTGATCATCATTATCCGTGTGGTTACACCACCACCACCACCCCCTATCTTACCCATGGGCGATCGTAAGAGTCGACTAAGGGATATAAAATGCATATAACATCTATGCGAGAGAAGGAAATCTCGAAACAAAACCCTATACCAACACGTCTGACTAGCGTGGTATATCAGGTTAATTTCCCTCCCATTAAGGATGAGGCCCGAGTCTAACAGTGGGACATATATGGGCTGTGATGATGATAATGATGATGATTTTTATTATTATTAGAATAGGCTATTGTGTAGATGTAATTAATACTGTGTTATAATTATTAACCCGTTAATCCTTCACTCTATGGATAGACCACTGCTGTATATATTATAAATATTACAGTATATCATATATCAGTTGAAATGATGATGATAATGATATTAAATCTTTACTTCATTTAATTGATTTTACTTTCCAAAAATAAAAAGGTTTTATCGAGTTATAAATCACTCATCATCGTCATCATCACAGCCCATATATGTCCCACTGTTGGGCTTGGGCCTCCTCCATAATAGGAGGGAAATTAACCTACTATACCACGCTGGTCAGACGTGTTGGTATAGGATTTTTTTTTAGTTTTCCTTCTTTCGCATAGGTTTTATATGCTTTTATATCCCTTAGTCGTCTCTTACGATCGCCCATGGGTAAGATGGCTTTTTTGTAAGCGCTTGTGTCCTTCAGACGTTGATCTTTTGTGAGAATGTGGTACTACCCCGGATGGACCGACCCGCAACTGTAGACAATGAACTGTTAACAGCGTGGTCTTACCACTAAAAGATTATATATGATAATGATTATATCGCTTAAGAGAATATATTCCTATAAGAGAAGGAAAGCACGAAATAAAACCCTGTACCAACACGTCTGACCAGCGTGGTATAGTCGGTCAATTTCCCTCCCATTAGGGAAGAGGCCCGAGCCTAACAGTGGGACATATGTGGGCTGAGTTGATGATGATATCCCTTAGTCGTTTTTACAACGGTTGCGAATATGATAGAATATAATACATTGTATACTTAATGACTGCTAATGTTTACGCGAGTATTACACATTTGAAATAAAACTACTTTTACGGATTCTATCGCGTTTGTATTTGATTTATAATTGCCCGACGTTTCGAACACTTTACAGTGATCATGGTCACGGGAGGACTGAGGTGTCGTGCGTCCAATATGTCATTGTTATTACAGAAATTTATTTATATCTACCCTATAAGATATTAAATTTTGACCCACATTTTTATACAAAATTAATACAATTCATTGCCAGTACAAAAATAGAATGATTCTATATATAAAATTTATGTTGTTTATGATTTGTTATTATTAAGGTATTTAATTTATGATAATTATTATTGTGGCAATTTTACAATTTTTACAAAACTAACAAAAACTATTCAGCTACTACCGGATCGGAACGCGGCCACTCTGAGAAAGATCCGGCGAGAAAACTCAGGAGGCATGATACTAATTTTATTATTGAATTTTTGAGTGGCGGCCTACTTTATCTTACTAAAATTAATTAAATTAAAATTTAACTATTATTGTGGGTCAAATCTATACAATAAGTGCTCACAGTGTCTTGCAGTCTTGTGGTGGTTTTCTTAGTTTTATTTTTAATTAAGTGAATGACAGGATCCCAGCTTGATGATAATACCCAGCCATCCTCCCTATTGAAATTTTTATGTTTTTTGATTTCAATAGCCTCGCGAACCATTCTAGGCAGGTATCGGTGTTCTTTTGCGAGGATTTGTGGTTTGTCAAACCTGATATAATGGCGGGCGCGGTCCTGACTATGCTCACAGACTGCAGACTTAGTGTGACGGCGGTGTTTCACATCAGCTATGTGTTCCTTGATCCGAGTTCTTACAGATCTCTTTGTTTGGCTTATATAAGAGAGACCACAGTCACAGTTTAATTTATAAACTCCTGCATCCTGTAGAGGGATCTGGCACTTGACAGGTGGTAAGAACTGACTAATCCTCTTCAGTGGCTTAAAATAGGTTTTTATAGAAGCATGTTTTAGGATATAGCCAATCTTGTCAGTGACTCCTTTTACATAAGGTAGGACTGCAGGGAGACGTTCAACTGTTGCTGGTTTCACACGGTCTCCGTGACGGGGGCGAGGAACTTGCAGCTTGTTTGCACGTAGACCCTGCTTGACATGCTGCAGCTCCCCAGCCAGGTGTTCATCGTCACAGATTCCTCGTGCTCTCTGTAACAAAGATTTTGAAACGGTAGCTAACTGTGAAGGGGGGTGGTGAGAATCACCATTCAAGTATTTGTCTGTATGGGTTGCTTTGCGATACACTGTATGACTCAAGGTGTTGTTGGGTTTACGGATAACCAAAATATCTAAGAAAGCTAAAGAGTTATTTGACTCCAGTTCCATAGTGAATTGAATTTTTGGATTAATGGAGTTAAGATGGTTAAGGAATATGGTTACTTTGTCTGATGGTAATATTGTGAATGTGTCATCTACGTACCGCTTATAGAACCTGGGTGTGACAGGCGAGCTTCTTAGGGCAGTCTCCTCGAAGTCCTCCATAAATATATCGGCAACAACGGGAGAGACTGGCGAGCCCATGGCCACTCCATCTATTTGCTTGTAGAATTCATCATTCCACAATAAATAGCCAGTTGTTAGGCATTGACGTAACAGTTCAGCATATTCCAAGGGCATATTATTGTCAGATAGCTTCTTAGTTACAGTTTTGATGCAATCCTCAACAGGTAAGCAAGTGAAAAGTGATGTGACATCAAAACTGACCATAGATTCATTATCAGCGAGATGTAGATCTTTAATTTCGCTAACAAAATGGTAAGAGTCTTTAACAAATGCACCAGTGTGTCCTCGAAGTTGTGAGAGGACCTTTGCAACCATCTGAGCTAATTTGTAAGTCGGTGTGTCGATCTGACTTACTATAGGTCGCAGTGGAACATTTGGTTTGTGTATCTTCGGCAATCCATACAGTTTGGGCGGTTTTGCACACGATGGTATAAGGTTTTTGACGTCTAGATGTAATGCATCGGAGTGTTTTTTAATTAACTTATTTGTATTGTTTACAATAGTATTGGTCGGGTCTGTTTTGACCTTTTTATACGTAGTTTCATCCGACAAAAGTTGGTTAATTTTTACATTATAATCCGACGTGTCCATTACCACGGTAGCATTACCCTTATCTGCGCGCAGGATGACGATATCTGGTTTATTTCGCAAGTTTTTAAGCGCTAAATATTGTTTTTTAGGTAGGTTAGGTGTAGGCAGTTTACTTCGACGTAGTAACGACGAGACGTCTTGTCGAATAGCTTCCATATCCTCCTTTTGCACAGTATTTTTAACCAGTACATCTTCAGTACATTTGCGCTGTCGAAGAACCTACCTAAAAAACAATATTTAGCGCTTAAAAACTTGCGAAATAAACCAGATATTGTCATCCTGCGTGCAGATAAGGGTAATGCTACCGTGCTATAATGGACACGTCGGATTATAATGTAAAAATTAACCAACTTTTGTCGGATGAAACTACGTATAAAAAGGTCAAAACAGACCCGACCAATACTATTGTGAACAATACAAATAAGTTAATTAAAAAACACTCCGATGCATTACATCTAGACGTCAAAAACCTTATACCATCGTGTGCAAAACCGCCCAAACTGTATGGATTGCCGAAGATACACAAACCAAATGTTCCACTGCGACCTATAGTAAGTCAGATCGACACACCGACTTACAAATTAGCTCAGATGGTTGCAAAGGTCCTCTCACAACTTCGAGGACACACTGGTGCATTTGTTAAAGACTCTTACCATTTTGTTAGAGAAATTAAAGATCTACATCTCGCTGATAATGAATCTATGGTCAGTTTTGATGTCACATCACTTTTCACTTGCTTACCTGTTGAGGATTGCATCAAAACTGTAACTAAGAAGCTATCTGACAATAATATGCCCTTGGAATATGCTGAACTGTTACGTCAATGCCTAACAACTGGCTATTTATTGTGGAATGATGAATTCTACAAGCAAATAGATGGAGTGGCCATGGGCTCGCCAGTCTCTCCCGTTGTTGCCGATATATTTATGGAGGACTTCGAGGAGACTGCCCTAAGAAGCTCGCCTGTCACACCCAGGTTCTATAAGCGGTACGTAGATGACACATTCACAATATTACCATCAGACAAAGTAACCATATTCCTTAACCATCTTAACTCCATTAATCCAAAAATTCAATTCACTATGGAACTGGAGTCAAATAACTCTTTAGCTTTCTTAGATATTTTGGTTATCCGTAAACCCAACAACACCTTGAGTCATACAGTGTATCGCAAAGCAACCCATACAGACAAATACTTGAATGGTGATTCTCACCACCCCCCTTCACAGTTAGCTACCGTTTCAAAATCTTTGTTATAGAGAGCACGAGGAATCTGTGACGATGAACACCTGGCTGGGGAGCTGCAGCATGTCAAGCAGGTTCTACGTGCAAACAAGCTGCAAGTTCCTCGCCCCCGTCACGGAGACCGTGTGAAACCACCAACAGTTGAACGTCTCCCTGCAGTCCTACCTTATGTAAAAGGAGTCACTGACAAGATTGGCTATATCCTAAAACATGCTTCTATAAAAACCTATTTTAAGCCACTGAAGAGGATTAGTCAGTTCTTACCACCTGTCAAGTGCCAGAGCCCTCTACAGGATGCAGGAGTTTATAAATTAGACTGTGACTGTGGTCTCTCTTATATAGGCCAAACAAAGAGATCTGTAAGAACTCGGATCAAGGAACACATAGCTGATGTGAAACACCGCCGTCACACTAAGTCTGCAGTCTGTGAGCATAGTCAGGACCGCGCCCGCCATTATATCAGGTTTGACAAACCACAAATCCTCGCAAAAGAACACCGATACCTGCCTAGAATGGTTCGCGAGGCTATTGAAATCAAAAAACATAAAAATTTCAATAGGGAGGATGGCTGGGTATTATCATCAAGCTGGGATCCTGTCATTCACTTAATTAAAAATAAAACTAAGAAAACCACCACAAGACTGCAAGACACTGTGAGCACTTATTGTATAGATTTGACCCACAATAATAGTTAAATTTTAATTTAATTAATTTTAGTAAGATAAAGTAGGCCGCCACTCAAAAATTCAATAATAAAATTAGTATCATGCCTCCTGAGTTTTCTCGCCGGATCTTTCTCAGAGTGGCCGCGTTCCGATCCGGTAGTAGCTGAATAGTTTTTGTTAGTTTTGTAAAAATTGTAAAATTGCCACAATAATAATTATCATAAATTAAATACCTTAATAATAACAAATCATAAACAACATAAATTTTATATATAGAATCATTCTATTTTTGTACTGGCAATGAATTGTATTAATTTTGTATAAAATGTGGGTCAAAATTTAATATCTTATAGGGTAGATATAAATAAATTTCTGTAATAACAATGACATATTGGACGCACGACACCTCAGTCCTCCCGTGACCATGATCACTGTAAAGTGTTCGAAACTTCGGAAAATTATAAATCAAATACAAACGCGATAGAATCCGTAAAAGTAGTTTTATTTCAAACATTGTATACTTACTTTCTAACTTCATAAAAAAAGTTTATGGTATAAAGAAAAAGTTTAATAATGATTGGATCATACTGTTGACAGCTTTCCCTTTAAAACCGAGGGCCGGTTCGGCCGGGATATTATCACACTCTTGCAGAAAATCGTCGTCTAAGTAGTGGCAATATGCTGCTGCGCTTCATCCGGTGAGTGAAAGAACCGGTAGTCCAACTCTCTGGATGGGTTTGGGGTTTTCACTTCCTTCCTTCGTAGGCAGCGGCTGCAGCTGTACCCCTGGTATAGCAAAGGTCCATGGGCGGTAGTAACACCATCAGGTGTGCTACTTGCTCGTTTGCCACTATAAATAATAAAAAATGTTTATAAATACCCGATTACGAAACGAAAAATGATGTCACAAGCGGTGTTCGAATCCGCACCTATTGGGAATCTGGACCAACCGTGCTGCCACTTACACCATCGTGAACTATTTTAGGACATGCAAATTTCGCTTCATATTATATCTTACGTCTTAAAGGTGACATATGCCATCTATCGGACAATATTTACACATTGTATAGGCTTAATACTTCAAACTTTACATTTAGAATTGTATTAAACGATGACACAACCTTGTTATTCGGGTATTTATATTCGTAATCGGGTATTTATAAATAATTAAGCATATTAAATGCTAAAAATTTCAGTAATTTGAATAAAAAATGTTATTAATTACTTAGTTTATATTTCCAGTAGTGTTAGTATGTGACAACACTATAACAGTATAAAGTTGCAAATTATTTTGAAATTAATTACAATGGTTTCAATACCATTATCAAAGAGACCAATTTCAATTATTATGTTAAAGATCAATTATTGTGTTAAAGGTCAATTATTATGCTAAAATTAACCTTTAACGTCGTTGATGTTTAATAACGGAAGTTTTTGATCGGCTTAATTATTTTGAAAATGGTTGTCAGAGCTGTCGTTTACCACAATATCCCACATAACAGCGACTCCCAAATATGAATATTGTTTTGCAATACTTTGGTTGTTGAAAGAAACTTATTCAATTAAAATATAGATTTATATATATATGTATGTATGTATATATATATATAGATATATGTATATATATATATATATATACATAGGGGGGCATAGTCCGGAGCGTGCTCGTCGCGTCCCTTGGCAGTCTAGTTAGACTGCTAATCCGGATCGAATGCGTACCGCAGTGCGGGTTAGGGCGTCCCCCGGAGGCGACGCGTACCGACCCGCCCCCGTCGGTACGAACATCGGCAGATGCGGCGATGGGGGCCGCCACCCATCACGTCTTGCCCAGTCAGGCGAGTCGAAGAGAGTAGAGTGCCGGGTGGGCATGTGGAATGTAACATTATCGTTACCAGTCACTGTCCTAATATGACCGTGTGTGAAAAACTTCCAAAAAATGTATTTTTTTTTTTTATCCGATCGAATTTTTTTCTAGCCTATTATTACCAGTAGGACTAGTAGGGTTATGTGTATGGACTATGGATGCGTCTCGCCCCGCCGAATCGGTCCGGGGTGACGGAAAGGCGGCGCGTGACCCCATAGACCCACCGTAAAATTCCTCTCCCTTCGCCGTGCGAGCGGACCACCGGTACTCAATTTTTAACTTCGGTATCCAATAATCTACCATCAGATAGGACAGTTGCTGTCAATGAAAAGATCTGGCAAGAAACTTAGCGTGTTTGTCTTTTGTTTGTGTGCTGGTCCCATGCATCCATGAAACAGCTTATTCACATCCACTAGTAGTCACAGACCTTATTAAAGGCTAAAATATCGTAGTCAAATATGTTCTTCCTAAGTTTCTTAGAAGTGTGCTGGGAATCCTTCTAGCGATACCTTTTTTTTTTGTTGCGGTGGACTTTGAATGTGGTCTCGCCTTGCCAAGCCGGTCTGGGGTGACTGAAGAGGCGGCGCATGACCCCATAGACCAACCATGCAACTCTCCTCTCGAGCGGGCCATCCGTACCCGATCTTTGTAATCGGTGGCCATCCTTCTAGCGATCTCTCAGCTGGTTACATCCTCCTTAGGGCGTATTGGACTACGAATTGCAGTGCCAAGTGTCGAGGATTCGACTTCTATATAGGACAAAATTTTTGCGCAATCTATAAATTATTATTCTTATTTTGGGTTTAATTTGTATGCAATATAAAGATTATTTCCTTAGTTGTGTAGTTACGAAATGTCTATTTAATAAGGTGTACTTAAAATCATTAAATTATTACTTTACTGATTGCCAGCTAAAGCAAATAACTGCGATCTAGGTTGGATTTGGAATCAATATGACAAGGCAACCTAGTTTGGATATCAGTCTCCCGCAAAGGATAGTTCTAGTATAAATATGTAACATTAATAATAAGATGCCTTTGTGGAAGAAAACAATACAAGTTATAATTATTTATTAATTATACTTTTATCATCATCCTAAAATCAAAATCATTTTAAATAAAACTTAAAAAAAAAAAAAATATCTATCGCGTTTGTATTTGATTTTTAATTTTGCTATGTTTCGTACACTTTACAGCATCCATGGTCCCGGGAGGGCTGTAAGGAATATAATAGACGCGTAAATATCAGAAAACATAAACATATTAATAATTTTTGATAGAAAAGTTATAAAACAATATATTTGTACGAAAAGACTCACTCTTCCTTATCGCAATAGCTTAGTACAAGCTAAACACAAACGTCCTTTTAGTGTAACATTATTCCCGGCAGCATCTTCGTCACTTTGAGAGAAAAGTTATAAGACAACATTTTGTACATAATAACATTCTCCCTTACTTAACGCATTGTTATCTGATACATTGTGTGTCTGATATGATTTCTCCTTCGTTATTACGGTCCTATGTCATCTAAAAAGTTGTAATGCATTTAGATTTTTTAAGATTATTATATTTATTGTTTCATTATTCGCTACGACTATATATTTTTTATTACCAACATCAATGCTGTTAGACTAATAAAATAGCTAACAATTTAATTGACGGGTTAAATTAGTCTTTTAAGTACTCTAACGCACTTCACGCATATTAATATTCACTATTGAACAATTTTTTTTTGTGGCTGGCTATGGTCTGAACACATGCTGACTATTCCATCCGGGGTGATGGAAGCGGCGAATGGCCCCATAACCCACCCTATTCGCTCCCTATCGCTTCGCTAATGGGCCGGCCACTGACACCGAATCCTTGACATTGGTGGCTAGCCCGATCTATCGGACATAGAATTAAGTCAGCAATTTTGTACATATGAACTGTTTTATTACAAACCTAATGAGGTGGAGAAATTATTTAAGAACCAATAAATTAAATGTTACATTAGTATTTCATATATACATATGTGTGTGTATGTTCATGTACATATGTGTGTGTGTATATACATATGTGTGTGTATGTGTATGTATGTTCATTTCGTAACCACACAACTAAGGAAATAATCTTTATATTGCGGGGGACTATAAAATTTAACAATTAACGGATACAAATTATATCCAAAATAAAAATAATAATTTATAGATTGCGCAAAACTTTTGTCCTATATAGAAATCAAATCCCCGATACTTGGCACTGCAATTCGTAGTCTAATACACCATCATTAAGAACTAAGGAGAAAGTAACCAGCTGAGGGATCGCTAGAAGGATTCCCAGCACACTTCTCCTAAAAAACTTAGAAAGAACAACTGTATTTATTTGGCTACGATATTTTAGCCTTTAATAAGGTCTATGACTACTAGTGGATGTGAATAAGCTGTTTCATGGATAATGGAACTAGCACACAAACAAAAGACAAGCACGCTAAGTTTCTTGCCAGATCTTTTCATTGACAGCAATTGTCCGATCTGATGGTAGATTATTGGATTAATTTATAGTGAAATTTAAAATTGCCAATATGTTTATGAATTTTAAATAAGAAGGTCATATTAACAAATAATGTACTACATAATTAACATATTAAAAAAAATATTAAATTTCTTAAATAACTGTTGGGTCTAAAGACAGTATCTACCACTTGATGGTAAGTGTTTTCTACCACTTATTTAACATATCCATACAAGACTAAATCCTAGTAGCTACTTAACGAAATAAATATCTTTTGATTAAAGAAACATTTCTTGTCTCGATTTAGATTAGAGAGAGATTAATATAGGACAACGTCATTAGAGAAATAAATTATGCAGCAGTAAACATGATATCCCCAGTCCTCAAGTGTCAGTGGATTTATTTTTATTTAATTATAACAATAATGTTTCACAACTACTTATGTTAATACAAAATATGTTTTAAAAACAAAAAAAAATCAATGTATAGAAATTCATGAAGAGAGAGAAAACATATAATAACATGATAGAATAAAATAAAATATAAAGAACTCCATAGAATAAAATAAATATTCATCATCATCATCATCACAGCTCATATATGTCCCACTGTTGGGCTCAGGCCTCCTCCGTAATGGGAGGAAAATTAACCTACTATACCATGCTGGTCAGACGTGTTGGTATAGGGTTTTGTTTCGAGTTTTTCTTCTCCTGCATAGATGTTTTATGTATTTTATATTCTGTAGTCGTCTCTTATGATCACCCACGAGTAAGATAGTGGGTGGTGAATTGTATTCTTACTCCGTCACCACACGGAAAAATATATATTAGAACAAAGTCAATATATGGCGTATCAATTTATTCAAACTTATCATTTGCCTGCCCTCATCCCACACTAAGTGGGGTCGGCACAACATGTTCTTGCCTTCCACAATCTTCTATCAGCCGTCATATCTGCACTCACAACTTTCATATACATATCCTGATTTACAAAATCCATCCATCTCTTCTTGGGTCGCCCACGCTTCTTACGCCTATCCACAAGCATATTGATAACCCTCCTTGACACATATCTTTCATCCCTTCCTCATCACATGTCCATACCAAGACAATCTCGCGCTCCTAAACTTCTCTATCACTGGTGCTACTTTCACAAAATCATTTATTCAAACTGTTATAAAGAAATTTTACTACAAGTCTAAGATTAAAAAGAAATATTCCAAATGAATACTGGTATTATTTTACTTAAAGCAATTTTCAGTTTATTATTTATAGAAATTGAGAAATTGTCTGTAACATAAACTGTATTTCTCATTTGTGTGTTTCTGATTCAAGACATTAGAAGCTGAAGTTACTTCTATTAAATTATTTTATTTGTATAAGTACTAGAATGTCGACGAAGGAAACATAGAATTTATAGAATAGACAAAAACTAAATTAGAAGCCAGACTATAAATACATACCGATAGTTTTACGAGCTTTTATTTAAATTGCGATGTTTTTAGTTTGTTTAGGTCAAACCTTCCTTTCTGAATTAGAATTAGTTCTTTTAATTTTGCTCGCCTGTTTAGTAGGTACTGAGTCATCATTCTCCTACTCTTATCCCAATTACTTGCGTCGATACAATATCTAATCTTCTTTTATAGTACATATTGTAAAAGTGGCAATAGTTTTATGACCGGCCGCTTGCCAGACGTCAACCCTCCTTGGGAATATAATTGTTGACCAAACGTCCACAAGGATCATAGTCGTCCTTTACGACATCCACGAGCAAAGTAAGGGTTGGTAGTATTCGTAGCCGCTACCACACGCCTGTGTAGTACTGAGTATAGTATATAAAAATGAAATAAATTTCAAGATCGCTATTTTGAGTTATATAATTATACTATCGCTATAGGCGATCGTAGTATTAAGAGTTTCCCGGAAGTATGCTGCTGCCTATTAAATTTTTTTGGCTGAGTGCTATGGCTATGACTGGTTATATCACGTTAAATTCATCCGGGGCGACAGATTAAAGCGGCAGACGACCCCATACACCAGCCCTTCAATGTACGACGCCGTGCGAGTGATTCGCCGAAACCCGGTGTTTGTCGTCGGTGACCCACGCGGCGGTCTACCCTCACGGGTATCCTCTCGAGTGCCTATCCCATGCTAGTTTATTTAATTTATCGATTTTAATGAAAAAATAAAGGGCGAGGGCTACATTATATTTTTATATATTTCAAAAAATACGAAATAATGCAGAGACGGTGCAGTGGTTAAAATACTGAGCTACCGTTCCAGTGCCGGGGTTCGATTCCCATATAGGACAATAATTTGTGTGATCCACATTGTAGTCCTGAGTCTGAATGTAATTTGTGTCCGTTAAATTATGTGTTTGTAAAGTCTCTCGTAATACAAGGGTTACTTATTTCCTTAGTGCCGAGTGTCAAAAAAAAAAAAAAAAAAAAAAAAAAAAGAAATAAATAATCGTATGTAATACTTCGACTGCATAAATGACGGAGTGTTCGAAATGTTGATCTCTCCTGTCGAATGTCATGAATTCGATCTTTATGTTGGATAATTCTTAGACAAAATATTATTTACAATGCCTGTTAGTTTTATATTTAAAATGTCCCACACATTTAGAAAAAAATATCAAAAATTTTGAACAACTAGTGCAATATTAATAAAACAGTCAATAAACGCTGACACAAAGCATTAACAACGAACGTTCGGGTGTAGCAAGTCAAATAGCCGTAGCCGTTATGACAAATTGAAGGCGAATCCAAGGATTAACTTGGAGCTTCGGTCGAGGATTGAAGAGGTGTGCCAACACGTATTTCTTAGCCTTTGTTATTTTACGTTCGTTATTTTATAAAAAGGTTTTTGAGTCAGTGTAAAATAGTTTTAAGGTATCGTAAAACTGTCTCTGATACTCGATATAATATATTTTTATATAAAACTTTTGTGTATTCAATAAATTCTGAATGCCCATTACAAGAATACAGTGTCCTTATTCCCACGCCTATCGTAAGAAGTGACTTAGATTCCTAATCACGTGCTATCACTGTTAGAGTATTTTTTTGGTGGTTGAAGTCATCACACCCCCTAAATATCGCTATTAGAATACGAATACTCAAAATTTAATAGTAGTAGGACCACGCTGTTGACAGTTTTCTGTATACAGCCGCGGGTAGTACCATAATTTCGCGAATATCGACGTCTGAGTAATGGCAATGTTCTATTGCGCTTCGTTCGATGAGCGAGAGAGCTGAAAGCCCAACTCAGTGGGTTTGGGGTTTATATTGGTAGGCAGCGGCCTAGCTATAACCTTGGTATAGCAAAAGTCCATTGCATATTGTGGTAAATGAGCAAGTCCACTGCTTGCTCGTTTACCATAATATGCAATAAAAAAAACCTTGTGTAAACTGGAATATTAAAGCAAATTCCCTTTTACTAATGAAAAAGCTCATAACGACCAATGAGAAATGTGGGCAAACTACTAGAACCCAGTATTTGTCATCGGTAAACCGTTTGGCAGATTATCCTTTTAGATTTCATCCCAATTAATATTTCTGTGTGGTAGACTAATCCACTAAGACTCGGCTAGGATATCATTTGCAGAATTCCCAATTACACAGTTTATCTGATTCATGATTCAAAATTACCGTTTAATATTCAGCAGTTATTAATAAATCAAAAAGCAATCATTTGTTATGAGCAAAATTCAAAATTACAAGTATTACGCTTAAGTATCTATTATGAGCGTAATTCCCAAAAGCACTGAAATATGACAGACAACCTAAAATTCAATATCTATGACATAAACCTGCTTCAAATTTAATGCTACATCTGAGATTCAAACTTCGGTTATTTAATCAGCGAATATAATATTAAATAGTTTTTATTATCCTACGTAGTTTAATTTGTGTAACCTTTTATTTGACTTGTAAATGGTAGAAGCTAAATTACTACCCACATATCTTATGTGGGTAGTTCGTGGGTAGTAATTTAGCGTTACCCATATAAGATATGTGGGTAGTTCCTGTGATGACTTTCTAAGAGTACAGTAAAATAATTAAGAAACGTAAGTAAATAGGATCAATATATTATACGACAAATAACCACTTGGACTGCCGATATCGTGAAATTCTGAAACTGTTGAATATAGAAAATGCATGATTGTTCTACGTGTTATTTCAGAAGAGACCTGTGGCAGATAGTGAATATCGATTAATTGCTCGATAGTGAATTGGAAATCTTAGAACGTAGACTTCTTTGGTTATATTAAAATAACTGCTAAAAAGGAGTCTTATATTTGCTTTAATTCTAATGACTACTAAGAAGTAATAAGACTTACTTCTACCGCTAAATTTATTGGACTAAATTTTATTGAGTTAAATACGGCAATCATATGATCTGAAAAAAAGTATTAAAAAAGTTCTTTTACAAGCAGCACACCTCGTCATCATCATTATCATCATCTCAGCTCATATATGTCGCACTGCTGGGCTCGAACCTCCTCCATAATGGGAGGGTAGTTGATCTACTATACCACGCTGGTCAGACGTATTGGTATAGGGTTTAGTTTCGAGCTTTCCTTCTCTTGCATAGATATTATATGCGTTTTATATCCCTTAGTCGTCTCGTACGATCACCCATAGGTAAGATATGGGGTGATGAATTGTATTCTTACTCCATCACCACACGGAAGAAAAAGTATTACTGCCACTCATTAACTTTTGAAATATTAAGCTATATAAGCTAGATCGTTGCCTACCAACCCTTACCCAAACAGAAAGTTGGGTTTCTAGCTCTTTTGCTCACTGAACGAAGCGCAACAGCCTATAAACCCATTGCTCATTGATTTTCTGTGTGAATGTAGTACTACCTCGGATGAACAGGCCCGCGGCTGTAGACAGAAAACTGTCAACACACTAGCCCTACCACTACTGAGACACACCTGTAAAACTGTAATGCTCGAAATAGGTACATACGAGTACTATTAATTTAACCCCCACATAGATACTGCCTATGATAATATTACTTAAAACTAAGAATATATATACAAATCAGTTAATAGAGAATAATAGATTAGTAGAACCACCACCAAACCATCATAAATGTATTAAAGCCACTTCATGAAACCTTGAATTATATAACATCAATATAATAATTAAAATACAAAATATAAAAAAGGTACGGACAAAAGTCTGTGGACCAAAACTTTATTATAAAAAAAAAATTGATTAGTAGAAAAATTATATCTGTTGCTCATATAATCACGCTACTATGACTAATTGATTTTCGCAATACGAACTTATAACTATAGTTCGTCTAATCTAAGAAGTGCATTTTGACGTTTTGCATTTTTTAATACACAATAACCTCGGTCAAACGTATACACATGATTGTAAATACTAAATCTGAAATTTTAAACAACTATTAAGTTATTTACATAATTAACATTGCGGGTGACTTTCTTGTACAATAATCTAATGTCGAAACTCGTAAAACTAATTTATAATAGAAATAACATGGTAAATAGTAATTGTTAGTGACGACCTAACAATGTCACGTCATCACGATCTATACAATACTGCTTGACAACTTCCAATTCATGAATATTCAAATAATCGGTAAAAATATTAGAAAAATACAATTAATCGAATAGAGATTTTGACAGAGATGTACATTTTGACACTTTGATTGATGAGGAAATAATTATTAATGTTCGCGACGCTGATAATTCAAGTAATAGTAGTAATTCTTAATAAATAGCTATTTTCAAATCCATTTTTTGTTTTTAATTAACCTAATCCTACTAAATATGATGAGTAGATTCTATGCTGAAATAATTAAATTTGTTTAGTACTAATTTAGCACTTAATTTATTCATCACCTTTTTGAAAAATAAAAAATAAACCGATTATTAATTATAAGGAATCAATATCGATTTCTCAGTAAAATCGGATATTTTCGATAGCGATTATTTGGTTCACATACCTAGACAACTTACTCAGACAGCTGTCAAAGTGCACTTCTTAGATTAGACAGACTATAATTAACCACAGCAGGTCCATTATAGTACATTACTGCAGCGGCCAGCAAAACAGGAATTGATGGACGAACGTGTAAATGTGTGTGTCACATATACGTAAGTCCATCAATTCTTAGTTTTGGCCAAGGCTTGTATAGTGCTTTTCTCAAATAATGCGCGGAAATTAAAACTAAATAGGACTATATACATGACGAACAACGAACAACATTTTTCACGTGCTAAAGGGTTATTTTTTTTATCATTATCAAACAGCTTTCTTTTTCAAGCCATTCCGAAATTTAAATAAAACTCTGATAAGAGGTCTCCTCGGTGGCTATTTTTTAAAGTAAGAAATCGTTCCATTTTTAAAATACATGATAGATATGAATTTACATATATTTATTTTATCTTGAAGAAGGTTGTCAAAATAATGCTCTAATTTCCAAGCATGTTTGAGAAATAGCACATTACTGCATCGGCCTGCAAAAGAGGTATTGATGGACGAACGTGTTAATGTGGGCCGAGGCGGAGCCGAGGCACGCATACGTAAGTCCATCAATTCCTAGTTGTGGCCAAGGCTTGTATAGTGCTTTTCTCAAATAATGCGCGGAAATTAAAGCTACGTAATATTAAGTAGAACTGTATACATGACGAACAACATTTTTCACGTGCTACGGGGTTCATTTGTTTTATTTTTCATTATTATACAGCTTTCTTTTTCAAGCCAGTTCGAAATTTAAATAAAACTCTGATAGGTTGCCTATATGGTTACTAGGATTAGAAGTAACAAATCGTTCCATTTTTAAAATACACGATAAATATAAATTTACATATATATTTAGTTGGGCGCTAAAACACGATAGATATGGATTTTCATACATTTTTTGCCGGTCGCTGTCCGCTCAATACAGCAATTTCGATTTATCTCGAAGAAGGTTGTCATAATAATGCTCAAATTTCCAAGCATGTTTGAGAAAAAATATATAATACTATTTTATATGTTATTCACATTTAGAAATACAATACTGTTATTTAGTACATTTTTAGCTTGTAGCGTTTTACAATTACATGTTTGCTAATACTTCTATTTCTTTGTACACATTTGTTTGGTTTTTTGAGAGTAAAATTGTATACGTTTTCGCCTGTATCGCAATCTTGTTTTTGCTCGAGGCCTTGGCTTTGAATGTGAAGTTTTCTGTGTTCAGTATATTGGTTGAAGTATATCCTATATTTGTCGTTTTTTTTTTCAAAGAACCAATTCAATATGTATTATTACTTAAATTGCTACATTTATAAAATACTAAATAGCTTATTTGTGTAAGGTAACTTGTTTTCAGAACTCTAAGCATTAGGAAATATGTTTAATTATATTAATATATAATTAAACATATTTCCTAATGCTATACTTCATTTTAATTATTTTTTAATTGTCTGTAAATTACTGAAATTTAACATGATTGATTATTTATAAAAACTTGATTACGAGGGAAAAATGATTGTCACATATGGAATACGAACCCACACCTATTGCAAATCTGTTCCAATCGTGCTACCATTTACACCAACGTGAACTGTTCTATGACATTCAATCTTCGCCTCGTATTATGTTTTTTTTCTTTAAAGGAGACGTGTGCCATCTACCCTATATTGATTACACATTGTACAGATACACTGTATTGTACATAGGTACCTCTAACTTTGCAGTTAGAATTGTATTAAACAATGACACGACTTTGTTATTCAAATTACTGAAATTTAGCATTTAACATGCTTTATTATTTATGAAAACTTGATTACAGGCAAAATATGATTGTCGCATATAGGATTCCATATGTGACAATCATTTTTCGCTCCTAATCAAGTTTTTATAAATGCAATGAATGTATTCGTACCTCTTATTTTGTTGGATATATCGTAAAAACCGTCTAAGCGATCAGTAGGAGAATAGGCAGCAGTGTTCTTCTGGAAAAGTTTTAGTACCAAGTGCGATAGGTAACCCGACTGCCAAGAGTGGCGATTTTGTAATTATTCCCTCTTAGGAAGACCTGAGCGTGTATGAAGAGAATTATAAATGTTGAGAAAGCAAGTGAAGTATGCAAGGATAGAGTTCTCTGGCACTCTGTTCTCTCTGGCTACCCTGCAAGGGATATGCCGTGATGATATGTACGCATGTATGTAGGAAGACCAAATTTCAATAGTGAATATTCAAAGGGCGCGGAATTGAAATTTTATGGTATTATTTTGTAGTTTCAAGATTTTATTAATGACAGCAAAGCTATAATGCAGCATTCATTACTATTGAAAGCTGGACAATATATTACTACAGAGAATTTCTTACTTACATTTTACAACTGAATATTGTCTTCAATTTTTTTTCAAAAATCTCTTGTGGTGACGGAATACGAATAAAATTCATCAGCCTTTAACTATCCATGGTTGACAGTAAGAGATGACTGGGGGCTATAAACAGCATATAACATATATGCACTAGAAGGAAAACTCGAAACAAAACTCTATGCCAACATGACTGACCAGCGTGGTATAGTAGGTCAACTTTTCTCTCATTCTAGAGGAGACTTGAGCCCAACAGTGGGACATAAATGAGCTGTTGATGATGATGATAAAGTAATAACCACGTGAATTCAATTTTACCATAATTTTCCAAAAGCAATAAATTTCATCATCTAGGAAATTCGAGATAAAAAGCTCTTTCGAAATAATTAAATTCCAAAAAAGGCACAAGTAGTTACGATTAACAATTAGTGTCTATCATTCAGTCATTAACCTACTCTTATTTCAATTACTTGATATCAATACAATATACTCTTCTCCTTAGTACATATTGCAAAAGTTTTGGTAATTAGTGTGTATAATATATAGTGTATATATCAAATAGTGTATTAATATAACAAATAATGAACAAACTATTTTATACACAAAATACAGAATAAATGTGGAGGTAGCTGAATGGTGTCGTTAGTTTTTCTAAAATTGTAAATTGCCACAATAATAACTATCATAAATTAAATGCTTTAATAATAATATAATTATATAATAATAATATAATATAATAATTAAATAATAATTTAATAATAATAAAATTTTATATATAGAATCATTTTCTATTTGTACTGGCAATTAATTTGTATTAAAAATGTGGGTCAAAAATTTAATATCTTATAGGGTAGATATAAATAAATTTCTGTAATAACAATTACATATTGGACGTAAGACACCTCAGTCCTCTCGTGACCATGATCACTGTAAAGTGTTCGAAACGTCGGGCAATTAAAAATCAAATACAAACGCGATAGAATCCGTAAAAGTAGTTTTATTTCATATGAAATAAATACCCCGAAATAAATGGCCGCGACTTCACCCGCGTAAAAGGTGACTTTCCTAAAGTGATTCAATCCCTATTTTTATTTTACCCCTTAAGGGTAATTTTTTTACGTAATTTTAATGTCATATTTATTTACAATTTATTTATTTACATATTTACATATTGGACGTAAAACACCTAAGTTCCCCCGTGACCATGATCACTGTAAAGTGTTCGAAACGTCGTGAAATTAAAAATCAAATACAAACGCCATAGAATCCGTAAAAGTAGTTTTATTTCATACGAAATAAATAGTTTAGCGTGAACCAATATTGCTTATTGCCAAAGATAGCAATTGATGACTAGAATATTTACTTTTATAACTCGAGATACACTTAGGGTGCTGCGTAATCTTTTGTCAAAAAAAAAACAAATAATGGAGAAAAACAAGAACATTTAGATGCAGTATAGGAATGTTTTGTTAAGTAAGGGAATTATTTATTTACGCAAACGATGGAGTTACACCATTACTTATTTGTATACTCTGTGTAATAGAGGGCAATTTAACTTGATACTATATTTAGTTTCTTTGCTGTGTAGTGGCGGCTACGAATAATACGTTGGTACTTACTTTTATTGGATGTCGTAAAAGATAACTAAGAACTTTATATTAAACTGAGCCTAAAGCTGTTTGATCAATAATTAGATTTCCAAGGAAGGTTGACGTCAATTAGACAGCCGGTCATAAAATTATTACAAATAACTTTTGCTATACACTAACTATGACTAGGAATAGTCATGCCATAAATACTGTAACAAAGAAAAAGTTTATTTCTATTGCAAATACCATTTATTACTTCTACAGTGTGTTAGTTTAATACAAAAATATAAAACAATTTAAAATATAAAATCTTATTGGAAGTGGTTTCCATTAGCTGCAAATCAGTCCTTTAAACGTTGAGACCAGTTGTCAGTAGAATCATGCACTCTTTCCATAGAAAAATTCTTCACTGCCAATTGTATGGATTGTTTTAGGGAATCCAAATTATTATGGAGTAAAGTGCAAGCCGTACTCTCTAAAACTGACCATAAATTATAATCCAGCGAATTAAGATCGGGACTAGACAACGGCCAGTCTTCAGCTCTGATGAAGTCCGAAACGTTCATTTCCAACCAAGACTACGTAGATCAAGCTTTATAGCCCGGTGCCCAGTCTTGCTAGAAGACCATTCTTGATTATTGAACATGGCGTTGTTGAGAGTCTTCACTACCTTCTCAAGAATGGTATCTTGTTCAACTTGTGCCGATGTTTTGATACCTTTTTCACAAAAGTATGGCCAAGTTACTCCTTCATAGCCAATACCCCACCAAACCATCACTGAAGTCGAATAATGCCCACGTTGCACTCTGTCGACTAATTGGGAAGTTTTTTTAGAGCTTAAGGCATTAATAAGGTCGGTTTTGTTTGTCAAAATGTTGCTCAATTGTAATAATTTTTTCATACGTAAACAAAATTTTGTTTTTACCTTCCTTTGCCTACTTTAGCAGTTGTTTCGATTTTGACACCTTATTCCTTTTTAAGTTATCAGTTATTCAGTTAACAAATGACCAGTACGTCTCTTATAGGCTGCAAGTCATCTTTTAAAATACGCGACATGGTTCTAGGAGCTATCTTCATCTCCCGAGATAAAATCTTTTGCTTTCGGACAGAATTTCTTTGAATTCTATCCCTTACTGCTTTGACCACCTTTTTCGTACGAACACTACGTGGACAGCCAGATCTCTTCCTATCACAAACATAGGAGGTATCATTGTACCTATTAATACATAAATATTTTACTAATACCAAGCAAAGCATGGAGAGAATTAAAAATTGCATTTGGCTCAATACCTATTTTGTGTAATGCAATCACAGCGATTCGGTTTGCTTTATCACCCTACTCCATTTTAATATTGCAAAATATTGTACAATGTATTGGCGCCAAAATAAGAACATACAATGAACAATCATATATAAATGACAGTTTCCAAATTCAAATGTAATATTTAGTTTATTTTTAATTGTAACAGTATTTATGGCCAGACTAAGTACACAATGGTAGAGAAGTACATAATGCGTTGAACCAAGTAACTAATATAAGATCAGGAGAATAATGAATGATAATAATATTTAGTTTCTATATCATTCTAACATTTGTACTGCACAGATGGCGTAGTGGTTAAAATACCGATCTATCGTGCTAATGTCGGTAGTGTGATTCCTAATTAAAACAACGTTTTGTGTGATACAAAAACTGTTATTCTAAGTTTGGGTGTATTTATTTCCCTTTAAATTAAATGGTTTTTTTTTATATTGCTTTTTGTGGCAAACAAACAAACAGTACACCTGACGGAAAAGTGTTACTGCCGCCCATGGACCTGTAGGGCCGCTGCCTACCAATATAAACCCCAAACCCACCCATTTGGAGTGCCGTCTCTCTCGCTCATCTAACGAAACACAACAGCACACTACCTCTTTACACCATTACTCAGACGTTGATCTTGATCTACGTCTGAGTAATATCATACTATAGATAATAGATATAATAATAGAGATCAACGTCACCACGGAGGGACCGGCCCGCGGCTGTAGACAGAGAACTATCAGCAGTGTGGTCCATCAAAAGAAACAGAACAAAATAACACATCCATACACTTACACATCGCATCATTACACCACCACATTGTGTTAGGATAAGTTAGGTCTTATTTACAGATGGCACTAGTATAAAAAAGTTGTAAACTTTCTATCACTTCTTTATTTTCTTCTATTTCTACCTCATATCTTTAGTCTTATTTCTTTTTGCTTTCTTTACTTTTAATAAAAAACTCTCTGTTTTATTTTTCTAACTTCAAATTTATATTATTCCTTATTATGAAGTTCTTGTTTTCTGCGTACGTATGTGTTTGTACTTTCTGTTCTTTATTTATTACTTTAAATAACACTATTTATAAATTCTTCATATATTATTATTAAAAAAAAAAAAACAATAAAAAAAATGTATATAATAAAAATAAAAAAAACAAGAAATATATATATATATATATAAATAGTAATAATAATAGTTAATATTACTCCCTCATTATCTAGTTTTAATTTCCTGTATTCTACTTAACCTTAATCTAATATTTATGTTCTGTATGTACTTTAGTGTTTGTACTTTCTGTTCTTTTTTCACTTTGTAAATCTAATATAACACTCTAAACAAGGTCCCTGATCATGTCAGGGGAGATAGTAGCCCAAACATACGAGTGTTTGGAAAAAAAAAAAAAAAAAAAAAACAGTGTGGTCCTACCACTATTGTTAACATACCACTAGTGTTTTTAAAGTTTACGGTTTTAGGGTTATTTTCTTGGTGCCTTTAAAAAAAAAGTCATATGATAAATATTTGCGGAGTCTTAATACATATACATTTCGTGTGTAATACTTACATGAATTATATTATTCTCCTACTCTTATCCTAATTACCTCGGGTTGATACAATATGTACTTTTTTTTCCTAGTACATATTGTCAAAGTTATTGGCAATAGTTGTATGACCGGCCGCCTGTCAGATGGCATTCCTCCTTGGGAATGTAATTATTGATTAAACGGCATCAGATGGAGTTGGCCCAGGTCGTTATAAGGGTCTTAATCGTCTTTTATGACATCCACGAGCAAAGTAAGGGTTGGTAGTATTCATAGCCGCTACCACACAGCATTAATACGTGTCTGTCTGTGTATATCTCATATATTTTAAGATTGGTGCAAAATAAAAAGTAATAAGATGAAAGTCCATATGGTGACGAATAAAAAATAGAATATACAATTATTCCTTCGTCCTTCGTACACTATGTATCTTGTAAAATTTTTATAAACGGCGCAAGTAGATAAGTTCACTGTAAGAAAGATAAAACAGAATATGGCTTATAGTTTTTAAGAAACTAGTAGTCTATATATCATCATCATCATTCTCCTACTCTTATCCCAATTACTTGGGGTCAATACAGTATGTACTCTTCTTTCATAGTACATATTGTAAAAGTTATTGGCAATAGTTTTATGACCGGCCGCCTACCAGACGTCAACCCTCCTTGGGAATGTAATTGTTGACCAAACGGCATCAGATGGTATAGACATAGACTATATGGATATAGACTACTATATATATAGTCCCTTTCATATTCAACTAGCTTCTGCCGGCGGCTTCGCCCGCGTAAAAGGTTACTTTGCTAAAGTTTTCATCCCCTATGTTTATTTTACCCCTTAACGGTATTTTTTTAATTACTTATATATTTGTCATAACTATTTATATCTCGATTATCCTAAAAATAAGTTTCAAGTCTCTGGCTTTGAAAATAAAATGTCAATACTGCCTTACAACTTTTCATCCCCCTTCACAACCTTTTTTTGCATTAAAAGTAGCCTATGTCCTTTGTCAGGCTCTAGACCATCTGTGTACCAGATTCCATTTAGATCGTTTCAGTAGTTTTAGCGTGAAAGAGTGACAGACAGAGAGACAGACATAGTTACTTTCAGATTTATAATATTAGTAAGAATTTAAGTCATTTTCTGTATATCTTCTCACACTCTTAACAAAAACTATATGTATCGTCATCGATACGTTTAAACGTAGATGAATGTCGATGGTGAGTTAATTTATACTTAGAATAATTTACAAAACTCACAAGCTCAGAGCTTTTTACATCATAAATAGTAATTAAAATTACAACGTTAACATATTACGGTACGAAAATATTGTTCGTGCGGTTTTAAAATATGCTTCGCCCCATAATTCTTTGTTACCACACATTTTATGTCATGTTTTAAAGTAGCGGAATGGATATGTCCATAATTTTATTAATGTTTATGACCGCCAGTTATCTCCAGATGGACTTAAGTACATCTACGAAGAAGAAAGGTTTTCTAGTTATGTGGCAATTACAAATAAAAAGAGCTATGTAGAAAGGCTTTGAAACAGATAGACTCATGTAGTTAAAATCGTAAACAGTCGTTAAATGCAGGCACCACATGATACATTGCGATTTTCTCTTGTGAATGCTCTGCGGTTTCAAAGCTATAAAGTGTAAAAAATATTAAAATTATTAAGGTATATGACTATATTGCTAAATAATATAAGATGGAGTGGTCACGCCCCGCTATTCCATCCGGGGCGACAGAAGAAGCGGTGCGCGAACCCAAAGACCCGCCCTACATGTACCTCTCTAGGGCGAGTGAGCGGGCCACCGGACTGCGGATAGGAAATATTATTCAGTGAAGGGACGGAGTAAGAATACAGTTCACCATTCCCTATTTTGCCCACGGGTGTCGTAAAATACGATTAAGGCATAGGTATAAGAAAAAGATTGTCTGTTATGACAGTTTAATCACTTTAAGGCTATAATTGAATTAAAAGTGTTGGATGTGTATTTCCGTGTAATTACGCTTTAAAAACATAATGAGGGATCATCTTGGGGCAATTATTGGGTTATCTTGGGTTATAATTGCCAGCAACAGGAATTGATTTTACAACTTTATCATAGACTGCAGTCCATTTTACGAGTGATCCCTTAGTTCGTTATTGCATCTCATTTACATAGTACGGAAAGAGTCTAATGACGTTTCATTTTCATATAAATTAAAATAATATTAAATAAAACGAGTATTATTCATTAGTCAGCATTATTAAACAATTAAAGAATTATAATTTCAAATATGCAAATAGCTTTAACTTTTGACGTTATTATTGTTGACTTTAGTAAGATCAAACTCAAAGAAACTTGTTTGCAGAGGGTGAACGATGATAGATGAGTATAATAACAATTTGTCAAAACGCAAAGAAATGGAATTTGTAATTAAGCTGGCGTGCCATCATTCAAAACGTCAAAAATTATGACAAGAAAGTGAAACAAAACTGCAGCCGTTACTCAAATATATTGAAATTATTATTGTTAATTTAATTGTACTTTCATTTACTGCAGATGACTATATATATATATATATATATATATACAAAAATATTTTTGTCTGTCTTTGAAACTTTTCCCCAATCGGTTTCATTGGAATGGCAATAACGAGATGATTTTTAAAATCAAACCAAGTAAACGCAGTAGCAAAGTTTGGTTGAGAAAAAAAACTTTATTTAATGCAAATACTTTACATATAAATTTTGAAGTCTGACTCTTAATTTGTTTCTTATATAAATAAAAACACACATCACAAATAATACTAGACAGCGTCTTATTTTTGTGACATAGACAGGTATTTTCTAAATTGCCGGGGATTTTCTAATAATAATTATATCTAAACTCGCACACTCACTCAGAACAACAATTTGTAGGTTTCATAAAATACTGTCTTGCGTGAGACCCGAACCCGCTACATTCAGCAAGGTGCATCGGTAACCACTGCGCCATTTGTTAAGTCGCAAATTAAATATGTATTACATATTTATAAAATATATAGAGAGAAATCCCGACAACAATGTTCTTATTTAAAAAAAAAAATATACATCACAATATGCATTTATATTGGCTAGGCGACAATTTTGCTACCACAAAAGCATTTCTCAACGAACGTCCGTATATGCATGAATTGCCACTGTATAGCCGGATAAAGCCTATTGTTTTATCGAGCAACAAAGTTTATAGATCAGCTTAGTTTAGTGTTCTACAGTATTTGGATTTAAAATCGATATTTCCTTTGTATTTGAAACTAATCATTGGGTTTATGTCCAAAAATAGAAAGGTAATTATTAGAATTAACTATCTGAAATAAGAAGGGTACTTTGGGATTTAGTAGTTATTATCTACGATATCAAATAAGGAAAGTTTATCTATTTAGTCTCCTCTATCTTATAGACGCAACGTATAAATAAGGTGTCACCACGAAGTTTCCTAAGTATTACAGCCAGTTTTTGTAAATATTTCTTTATTTTGTATATTTTTCCTCATTTTAATTTTAAATATTTCTATATTTATTAATCGATATTTATTTAGAATAGTTCATTCTAATATTATAAACATATTTAGTAAAACAATCAGATATAATTTTTTTTAGTAGACTATGATCCGGTTATTCGCCAACCATTCCGTCCGGGGCGACGGATGGGCGGCGCGTGGTGTGATAACCCATCAGTATTCCCTCCTCATTGCCATTGGGCTGGCGACTGATACCGCTTCCTTGTCATCCATGGCTAGCCCAGAGATATACAACATTATAACTTTTATTTTATCTAGCGACCATCTGTTGTTTGATTATAACTATAGTGTATGCGTGTATTATTAGAATTACACGCTTAACTTCTAGACACGTTTCACACTATTACACAACCGTACTTAACGATCCGCAACGCACAAATGCCCCCGCGACAAGTCTCTACAGAGCTCTTATACCCATATTATTCGATCTACCCGCATTTACGAATTATATTAAATGTGCATACACTACATCTCCCCCTTGTTTTAATTTGTTTTTGTTATGTTAGTCGAAGTTATTAATTACCGTTTAAGGAAGCAGACATCCCATTTAAATACATTTTACTTTTTCCAATATTACTTTTGTTTAAAATCTACATTTACTATTTGATTTTAAATTTAAATGAATATTCTATTTAAAATTAAATTTGCTAAGAAAGAACTTGAATCTTCTCCGATGGTTGCAATATCTGTACTACGGTTACTAGACTAGTTTACTACGATTACTAGATTGACAGATACAGCTCTTTAGAGAGAATTACCACATCATGAAACTAAATACTGTAAAGACGTACGATGCCAGCTCTGGTTCACTATCCTCTATTTTACGACATAGCCCTCTCCCTTTAGTTTACTCTTAAAGAAGTTTGTGTGAGAGATACATACCACATTTGAACAATACATTAAATAATACAAAACCTCAAATTAAGAATCAAATAGATTGTTTCTGGAAGACCACTCGCAGGTATCGAATCCAGGACCTTCTAGACTGTACACCAGCGCTGTGAAATCTGTTCGGTCTTATAATTAGATGCAAAAGTAGATTAAATCTAGAATCTAACGCTGCTCTGCAGTATCTAGATGGTCTTATAATTTGTAGTCTCAATTATCTTTTTGATTTAACAGAAGACTTACAGATCACCGACTCATCTAAAACGTCATCTACGCATATTGTAACCACACACATCACAATCATTTTTAAAGAAACCTTCAAATCGCTAGGCTTTGTAATGACAACGTGGATTCAGTTTCTTTAATTTCTAGATTAGAGGTGTACTTTTAGCGCGTTGTACTCCTCCTCCATTCGCCTTATTATGGAATGATGTATTTTATAACCTGGGACTCTCACGTGATGAAGTATAACGCAAGGGCAGAACGTGTGCCGAACCATAGCACCAGTCAACTGTTGTGCAAAGACAACTTGATATACGACTAGATATAATCAATAATAAAATAGGGCAATTTCAATAAATATGTATACACAATGTGCATAATACATCATGCTCCACACCTCTGGCCAATTGAACATAGTTCACAAAGTTGGGAAAACGTGAAACAATATTATGAAGTCTCACCAACCGAAGACTGCAGCATCTGCATACCAATAACCCCGAATCTGCACTTATCAGGAAAACTAAAAAATAGAATTGACCTCGCCTATTAATGCAAGGAATTAGAAATTATTATTTAAACATTCTTTTTTCAGGTTTCTTTTTCTATTCTACATTCTTTCAAAGAATTATTAGGCTCTTCCTCCGTTTACTGCTATACACAAAATATGGTAGCTAAATTTCATACAAATTACAGCTTCATCATTTAAGTCTTATTTTTTCAACCACCATGCCGCTGTAGAATTTTAACGTGTTTACTTCTAAGGATGAGGGCGTATTAATTATATTTTTCTAATTATATACTCTTGGCACTATATATCTGAAAGTGCGGCTGTGGAACTTTGCTACTATCTTAGAATGTAACGAAAATCGGTGGACGAATAAGAAGATATAAGAAGAAGAGATTAACAATTCATAAGCAATACTTTCTTCAAAGAATTTGGGATTTCGCAATATACATCGCATGCTTATTTTTCTTTTGAAAGTTGTAAAGACAAAACTCGTATAGAGGAGGTTGTACAAAATTTTAATATGCTGTGCATTTGAACTTTGACTTATTATAAAACGATCTACAATTAGATATATTGGTTGCATTAGAGTTCTTACATATATTGGCCTCAACATACTGCAACAATATATAGTCAGCAATTAATTGAAACAATACACTGTCCGTAGTGTGAACGAATCACACTGTTGACATGGTCAACAATCTGCTATATTTTTTTTTCGGTGTAGTTCAGTTTGTTGCCATGAATATAACTGGCTCAACCCTTACAGTTTTAAGTAAATTTATATTTGGGACTATCCATAAACAACTAAATTGATAGTTTTGTAAGTAACGTTCTAGTATTCATAGAGTCACTTAATGAAATTTTATATGTATAGTTTCGATTATTATCGAACTACTCGTTTGTCATGGTTTTAATTTTGCTTTTATTAGTGTTATACAAATGGTCATCCAAGTAATATTTGGCGAGCCAAACTGCCCGTCAACTTTCAACATCAACCTTATTTTTTGTCAAAATAATAGAGAGTTATTATTTTTATATTGTTAAATCTCTATGTCACATAACGGCTTTTTTTATCGAATACATTTATATTCAAATCATAGTTATTTATTTATTAATTTCTCAATCAATTTTCTTATTGATAACAGCGTAGCAATAAGAAAAGCAACGTATTAACCTACAACCCGATTTTAAGCTTATTTGAACTTTAAACAATCAAGACATAGGTATAAAAATTGTACAGAGTAATGATACTTTATGCCAGAAATTTAGAAATATATATATATTTATTTTTCCATGTAAAATAATGTTCATATCCAACGACAACCTGTCTACAACTGTAAACACGTGCGCGTCATTGTCGATCGACCACAGTATAAAACCACTGTTTTAGGAGTCCGTACTCATATCTTGGCTTTAGCTACAGAAATATGTGCAATTAATTACCACCTAAATCGTTCTTTCTTTATGGCATTCTGGCCGACCAGCACAACAGAAACTGAATTCCAACGGATTGTTTGTATTTATTCATTTCAATACTTATTATTGTTATTTTAAAAAACTTTAACCAATAAAATTATAACCGTTGTTCTTAGTTTAACATACAGAGACTACATATTATTTAGGTATTTGTGCGCATGCGAGTTTCATGTGTAATTTATTTTATTCTGTTTAATACATTCAAATATTGATTTAACTGCTCTAAATTCTACACTCGCATCTGCCAGTAAACGTTTTTACATCATATTTCGATATTTTATTCCTGGCTATTAGTTGGTAAATATGAATGATACTAAAATCAAATATATTGACTTGTTTGCGTGGCTTTTACTGAAAATAAGTAACAGTATTACAACAGCATAGCACTAATTTTATATTTTGGTAATTTGACATAGTTTTTTACTGAAAATTAATAATACTTTTATAAAATGAACGAGTCAAATATATTGTCTCATATTTTTGAATGACTTTTACCGAATATCAACAACAGTATTTTAACTGCAAAGCCATATTATATTTTTATAATGCGTAAGTCGAATATATAGACTCTTATTCTTGCGTGGCTTTTACTTGAAATCAATAATATTATTTTAACTGCATAGCCATATTATATGTTTAATACGTGAGTCAAATATATAGACTCTTATTCTTGCGTGGCTTTTTATTTAAAATCAATAATATTATTTTAACTGCATAGCCATATTATATGTTTAATGCGTGAGTCAAATATATAGACTCTTATTCTTGCGTGGCATTTACTTAAAATAAATAATATTATTTTAAATGCATAGCCATATTATATGTTTATAATGAGTGAGTCAAATATATATAGACTCTTATTCTTGCGTGGCTTTTTACTTAAAATCAATAATATTATTTTAAATGCATAGCCATATTACATGTTTATAATGCGCGAGTCAAATATATAGACTCTTATTCTTGCGTGGCTTTTTAACTTAAAATCAATAAGTATGTAGCGGGTACTTAGATTAATTAAGCACAATATCCATGTAAAGTAGTTCACACTTTCCTGATAGCGAAATTAAACGAAACACAACAATAATAGCCGCCATTATACTTGTTGACATTATAACCAACGCTATGAACGCTATGACGCTACACCATAGACAAAACGCTGACCATAGACGAGTAGTGAATATTATAGTTATTTGATTCCAACAAAATAAATTAGACAATGTTTTAAAGTTATTGTTTATTTACTACATACATAGTTTTATATATATTGTTATATTAATATTAATAGTTTTATATAAATTATCAATATACAAAAATTGTAATTTCAACAAAGTGCAAGATAAAATGTTAAGCAAAAATCGAACATGTTGATCACAAGGAACGGATCGTAACCTCGGCTCTGCCCGTTAGTCTTCGAGACAATTCGTGAACAAATGATCGGCATAAAAATTGATTTTTAAGTTAACGATTTCACTCACCTTGTCAGTACACCTTTTCGATTTTGCTCACAGCCTCTCGCTTGATTTTTCTAGTTGCTCTTATATTTATTAGTGTGTATCGGATTTAAAATTAATTGTAAAGCGTACCCTAGCCATAAAATAATAATTTACATAATTAGAAATACCAATTGTAAGAAGTTGTTCGATAAATATATACAATTAGTGAAGTATCCTTCGCGCGCATTTTCATTTGCCTGAACAACTTCATTGGTGACCCCGAGAACGAGCAGCAGCCAAGATGTCCACTGGAGGAGATCAGAATTCAAAGGCAAGCGGAAGACAAGCAGCCGGCGAGCCATACGACGTATTCCGGGTCGGCATGAAGCTACCACCCTTCTGGCCTGAAGAACCGTCGCTGTGGTTCGCACAAGTAGAAGCGCAATTCGCCCTGGCAGGTATCACGGTAGACGCCACAAAATTCCACACGGTCGTAGGCCAGTTAGACCACCGCTATATGCTAGAGGCTAGGGATATTATAGAGCATCCTCCAGCTACTGATAAATACCCTAAATTGAAGGACGAACTAATACGACGACTCTCAGACTCTCGCGAAAAGCGTATTCAACAAATTCTCACTCACGAGGAGCTGGGAGACTGCAAGCCATCGCAATTTTTGAGGCACTTACAAACTCTGGCCGGTTCTAACGTCCCTGAATCTTTTATGGCCACATTGTGGTCGAGTAGATTACCGACCAACATTCAAACCGTAATAGCTTCCCAGCCCAACCTCCCCCTCCAGTCTGTTGCAGACCTAGCCGATCGTGTACACGAAATTGCACCGACGCCAGCACCCACGCTCTCAGCCCCCACCGCAGTAGCCAGCACAAGCACCAACAGCAGCGAGCTCAGCGAACTAAAACAATGCATATCGGAATTAACCTTACAAGTAGCAGCCCTACGACAAGGTCAGGTATATAATCGTTCACGCTCTAGGGAAAAATTTCGTGGTAACCGACGCAGCCGTTCACGTTCACAGTCACAACGCTCATGGAATGACACCTACTGCTGGTATCACAATAATTTCGGTGATAAAGCCAGGCGATGTGATTCACCATGTACATATGCGGGAAAAGCCGTCGGCAGCCGGAAATAGCGGCTAACGTCTGCCCCAACAAACCACGCCGCTTATTCATTACAGACCGAACCACCAAAACTACATACCTAGTTGATACAGGTTCAGACCTTTGTGTCTATCCACGGACAGCATTACAACAGCGGCGTAGTAAATCAAACTACCAACTTTTCGCAGCCAATGGCACTAACATTGATACGTATGGATGGATTGATTTACAGTTAAACCTAGGTCTCCGTCGGGTTTACACGTGGAAGTTTGTTGTAGCGGATGTCACAAAGCCCATCATAGGAGCAGACTTCCTAGCATACTATAACATACTGATTGATTTAAAAAATTACCGCCTCATCGACGAACTTACTCAGGTGTCAACAATAGCATCAGTAGTACCAAGTACGGAGAGCATTGCCTCAGTTAAGTCCATAGGAGGCAGTACGGAGTACCACGAACTCCTCAAAAACTATCCCACAATCACCAGACCTGCAGGCAAACAACGACATATCAATCACAACACTGTGCATCACATACGTACTACTGCAGGCCCACCCGTAGCTTGCCATCCCCGCCGCCTACCACCTGACAAGCTCAAAGTCGCACAGAAGGAACTGGAGGAGATGCTAGCGAATGGTACGGCGCGTACATCAGAAAGCCCATGGTCTTCCGCCCTTCATCTAGCCCCCAAAAAGGACAACAGTTGGCGTCCCTGTGGGGACTACAGAGCTCTTAATACCCGCACCATCCCAGACCGATACC
Source organism: Lymantria monacha (assembly GCA_905163515.2). NCBI lineage: Eukaryota > Metazoa > Arthropoda > Insecta > Lepidoptera > Erebidae > Lymantria > Lymantria monacha. Next base: position 24,309,154 of record LR991091.1, read on the forward strand.
CAATTCCGCACATTCAGGACTTTGCTCATCAGTTGGCTGGTAGTAAATTTTACAGCAAAGTGGATCTAATTAAGGCCTATAATCAAATTCCGGTCCATTCAAATGACATTCAAAAAACAGCCATCACAAATCCATTTGGGTTATTTGAATTCCCATTCATGACATTTGGTCTCAGGAATGCTGCACAGACGTTCCAACGCTTCATGGATGAAGTGCTGCGTAGTCTCTCGTTCTGTTACTGTTATTTAGACGATATTTTCATTTTCTCAGAGACAGCAAAGCAGCACACAGAACATCTAAAGCTACTCTTCCAGCGGCTATCCGAGTATGGTATTTTAATCAACCCATCAATGTGTGAATTTGGCCAAACAAGCATTACCTTCCTAGGGCATGAAGTTTCTGCAGAAGGTATCCGTCCTTTACTAGAGAAGGTGCTAGCGATCCAGGACTACCCAGCTCCAAAGACTGTCAAGGGCATGCGTCGTTTCCTGGGTATGTTTAATTTTTACAGGCGCTTTGTGCCAGATGCAGCCCGCTTGCAATCGCCTCTCAACATTGTTCTAACAGGTCCTAAAACAAAAGGATCACAATCTATAATAATGTCACCAGAAATGTTAGAAGCTTTTAAGGCATGCAAAGATGGATTGTCTAAGGTAGCCTTGCTGGCACACCCCGATCCTAAGGCTGAAAGAGCCATTTTTACTGATGCTTCTGACTCATCAATTGGCGCAGTACTGCAACAAAGGGCAAAGAATACATGGAGACCCCTGGCATTTTTCTCTAGACGTTTATCCGCAGCTCAAAAGAAGTATAGTCCATATGACAGGGAACTCTTGGCAATCTATGAAGCAGTTAAGTACTTCCGGCACATGGTGGAAGGCAAACCCTTCACTATTTATACAGACCACAAACCACTGTCATACGTATATGAACACAATCGTGACAAGTGTTCTCCAAGACAGTTTAGATACCTGGATTATATTGCTCAATTCACTACGGATATCCAATATGTAAAAGGTAATGATAATGTAGTTGCAGACGCATTGTCACGGGTGGAGTCAGTGGCAATTAATCTAGACTACAAAGAGATTCTCAGGACAACGACTCTGAGCTCCAAGAACTCCTGACTAGTAATAAGTCATCTCTTCAGATTAGGAGAGTCCGGTTTCAAGACTCAGAGACAGAGCTTTACTGCGACATTTCCACTGCTAACACTCGCCCTTATGTAACAGAACCATTTAGAAAACAAATTTTCAATAAGTATCACCAGCTGAGCCATCCTGGCAGGCAAGCCACTGTCAAATTAATTTCTACTCGCTTTGTTTGGCCGGGCTTAAAGAAAAATTGTAGGGATTGGGCCAGAGAATGTGTTGAGTGCCAGAAGAACAAAGTCATGCGGCACACTTCTTCCCCCATCTCACAATTTCCTGTTCCGTCTCAACGTTTTTCCCATGTTCATATGGACATTATAGGGCCTTTACCAACTTCAAACAATTATAGATATTGTCTTACCATTATTGATCGCTTCACTCGCTGGCCAGAGGCATATCCCCTCATGGATATCTCGGCAGAGACTTGTGCTCGCACATTCATCAGTGGCTGGGTGTCCCGCTTTGGTTGCCCCCATCGCATTACCACTGATAGAGGGAAGCAGTTTGAGAGCAAGCTTTTCCACTCCATCTCAGAAATCCTCGGCTGCCAGCATCGGCCCACCACATCATACCACCCAATCTGCAACGGTATGGTGGAACGCCTACATCGTCAACTGAAGGCAGCCATCAGATGCCACACCAACACAAACTGGGCAGAAGTCCTACCACTGGTCTTACTGGGTATTCGAAGCGCCTGGAAGGAAGATATAAAATCTTCAGCAGCTGAATTAGTATATGGCGAACCATTACGTCTACCTGGACAGTTCATAGCTCCTCCACTTACCAACACAGTCGACTATACAGATTTTGCATCGAGACTTCAGCATCATATGGCGAAGTTATCACCTGAACCAGCAAGTCGACATGGAGATAAAATTTTCTATGTGCCTGATAGCCTTTTCTCATGTTCACATGTCTTTCTACGATGTGACGCAGTACGCCGTCCTCTCGAGCCACCCTATACTGGACCGCATAGGGTACTGAAAAGAGGCGACAAAACTTTCAGGATAGAAGTACAAGGTAGAGAGGTTACAGTTACTATTGACAGACTCAAACCAGCTTACCTGACTATAGACGACAGTACTCAGAGCTGCAAGGACACAAACGCACCACCTTACGAACAACCACAGCCCGTTAAGACCGAGAGAACGCGTTCTGGCCGTGTAGTACGTTGCCCAGATTACTATCGCCCGTAGCCACCAGCTACGGTCTCAGGGGGAAAGTTGTGTAGCGGGTACTTAGATTAATTAAGCACAATATCCATGTAAAGTAGTTCACACTTTCCTGATAGCGAAATTAAACGAAACACAACAATAATAGCCGCCATTATACTTGTTGACATTATAACCAACGCTATGAACGCTATGACGCTACACCACAGACAAAACGCTGACCATAGACGAGTAGTGAATATTATAGTTATTTGATTCCAACAAAATAAATTAGACAATGTTTTAAAGTTATTGTTTATTTACTACATACATAGTTTTATATATATTGTTATATTAATATTAATAGTTTTATATAAATTATCAATATACAAAAATTGTAATTTCAACAAAGTGCAAGATAAAATGTTAAGCAAAAATCGAACATGTAGATCACAAGGAACGGATCGTAACCTCGGCTCTGCCCGGTAGTCTTCGAGACAATTCGTGAACAGATGATCGGCATAAAAATTGATTTTTAAGTTAACGATTTCACTCACCTTGTCAGTACACCTTTTCGATTTTGCTCACAGCCTCTCGCTTGATTTTTCTAGTTGCTCTTATATTTATTAGTGTGTATCGGATTTAAAATTAATTGTAAAGCGTACCCTAGCCATAAAATAATAATTTACATAATTAGAAATAGCTATTGTAAGAAGTTGTTCGATAAATATATACAATTAGTGAAGTATCCTTCGCGCGCATTTTCATTTGCCTGAACAACTTCAAGTATATTAACTGCATAGCTATATTATATTTTTATAATACCGGATTTAAATATATTGACTTTATTTTCCAGCTTTCACGTGACTATTGTCAAAGAACGAAACCAACAATGGTCTTACAATTGCATTATATTTATGTGTTTATAAGTACTCATTACGTGGACTTAATTATAATTTTGTGTTTATGTTAGATAAACGTCTTATTTAATGAATTATAAAAATTAATGTGCGAGCATAGTTCTTAACATAGTCAATTGATCTACGTGGCTTTTATTGAAATTTGACCGTCTTACATTTCGGTAAGCAAATATTTATGGGGTAGACCTAATATAATTTGGTAATTATGTTAAACGTATATAGTCCTTAAAATTGTCACTTAATTGACTTTGCGTGACTTATTATAATTCGTCGCTCTTATAATTTAAAAGTGCTTATGCCGTGGACTTGTATATAATACAGTCCCTTAAGGTTATTGATTGATATGCGTGGCCCTTTTTTTTTTACACATTGGATATTTTTTAAGTAAAGCTATTTTGATTCACTTAAATTGAGCTAACATGCGAATAGAATTGTATTCGCGTCTAGACAAAATTGAATAATAATTCAATAATAATTTAACTGTCATTATCTAAAGACGCGTTTAATAATAGAATAATAAATATGGCATTAAAATAAAATTTAAAATGTAGGTGCTCAATATGCCAACTATTACGTATACAACGACAACATATTGCGTTGGTATTTTTCTTTTTTTTTTAATTTCTTATGGGTAGTTAAACAACCATAGTTTTACATGACCTTATTTTTGATACAAAGCATGGCCCTTAGTAAGAAAGGATAGTAGTAAGAATTTGCTTGTCAGAAACAATTGTTTACGTATCATCTTTGTGTCAAAAGCTATTTATAATTCATTGTATAATGAGCATTCATTAATTTTAAATCAATATTTATTTTATTATAATACCACAATTTCTAATACGCTATTAGAAACGTGGCTATACGTAAACCACCGACAGGCAATCATTACCTATTCCTTCCTTAATTTTAATATTTTTTACAGTTTACTCACGTTTATCCTCGTCGCCATTTGTAGTGTATGCGTGTAATATTAGAATTACACGCTTAACTTCTAGACACGTTTCACACTATTACACAACCGTACTTAACGATCCGCAACGCACAAATGCCCCCGCGACAAGTCTCTACAGAGCTCTTATACCCATATTATTCGATCTACCCGCATTTACGAATTATATTAAATGTGCATACACTACAATAACCATATCCTATCGACGTACAGTGCTCCACATTAGGTCTCGTCACAAAAAGAAAGAAGTATATTTATTCTTCTCTCATTTTATAATTTAACAAATTTTACGTTTAAAAAAATATAATTTAAAACAAACATAGCTAAACAAAATAACTGCCGAGATAAAAATAATTTAATTTTAACGAGAGTAAAAAAGGCTGTTGTTTCAACTTAAGCCACTGCGTTCTAATGAAATAGCGCTAATATTTTGCTGACACATTGAAATATATTTTATTAAAATTTAACAAAATTGTCTGTACGTGTGCTCGTGTGTATGCCTATGCGCGTGTGTGAATGTGTACGCATACATATTTGTCTGTACGTGCGTGCGTACGTGCACGGTTAAGGAAGGCTTAGCTGATGTATATCTACTATTACTATCAATAGACAGCAAATACAAATAAAAGTATTTTATTATAAATATTAAAGGTTTGGATAAGAGGTTATAATAAATTAAATCTTTATTAAGTTATTTTATACTTTTAAGTTTTTGAAGTCGATTTTTTAAACATAGTTTTTTATTTTTTTTAACTGATGTATTCGGTTTCTTAAATGTTTTATTATTTTTAACAGATTTGTCTATTTATTTATAAAATATTGTGTATTAGTGTATATTTACAACATAATTTACTTTTGCCTTATCTAAGTGAACTTAAATAAGTGTAAAAAATTATGACAATTACTATTACTTCTCGTTATCTTGATCTCAATTGTCTTGCCCGTGGGTATTGTAAAAGACGATTACGGGATATATTATGCAGATAATATCTTTGCAATTGACACAGAACTCAAAATAAAACTCTACGCCAATTTGTCTAACCAACGTGGTATAGTATCGTTTTTCCTTCGTGAAGGAGGCCTGCCATGATCAGATCAATTTCTCTCTTATTATATCCTTAATAGGAGACTATTAAGGATATATTAAAACGATATAATAGAAATAGTAATTAGGAGATAAATAGTTATAATTTTCCGTGTGGTGACGGAGTAAGAATACAATTCACCACCCCCTATGTTACCCGTGGGTGATCGTACGAGACGACTAGGGGATATAAGACGTAAATAATATCTATGCGAGAGAAGGAAAACTCGAAACAAAACCCTATACTAACACGTCTGACCAGCATGGTATAGTAGGTCAATTACACTCCCATTATGGAGGAGGCTCGCGCCCAATAGTGGGAAATATATGAGCTGAGATCAGATCGTTAAGAGAGAAATAGACCAATGCGAAATCAGAAATGCATATAGGAGCTGTGATGGATGCATTATTTCCTATAACTCTCCAATTCCAATTTTGACAAAAATGTATAAAGAACTACTAGAGAAACTCCTTTTATGACATAGTAAAATTACTTTACTCCAAAATTAATTTACTTAGTTAACATACATAATAATAAAACATTCACTTTGATGACTAATAAATTAATTTTAATTATAAAGGGAATTTGAGTGTGTTTAAATTAGCACTTTGAATGTGTAGCTACTGGGTTTATGCGACTACTTTTGTGTAATAACAGTTTATGGATATCGTCCTCATGCGGTTGTTCAAATTACTTTGCGTGATATGAAACAGCCAGTTATGGTGAGCTTACAGTGATATTAAAGTCCTGAATAAACTTAATTTTGAAAACTGATCACGATATTTTAAATTGGAGTATAAACTGCCCGTGTGATGCTGAATTGGTAATTTAATGTGTTGCTGTTGACCGTGGAAGCCGTAAAAGCATACTAAAGTAGCATTAGGTGAGTGTGTTTTGGCTTTCTACTTGGAAACATCAACCCAGCTGCCAAGCATATAATACAGTATCAAAATTTATATTTGATATGTCATTTTAAATATTATATTGTCCTCTAATGACAAAAAATTCGTAAATATATAAAAAAAAAATATTTTTCTTTTATTAGTAATATAAAATAATATTGAGAAAAATAAAATTAGCCATCTGCTGGCAAATCCTAAGCAACATTTTGATTTTTACAAAAACCTTACGTAGTTATTGTAAAGTTAGCCAATATCTATGATTACGATACATGGAATAACGTTAAAAAATATTCGCACTGGTTTTCTAATCTTATTCAAATATGATACATTATATAGCAATTACTATTAATGATACAGCATTCAATTTAATCACAATTCTCGTGCCATCTGTTGGTAAATCCTAAAAAACATTATGATTTTCACAAAAAACTTTCGTATTGTAAAACAAATATCTATGATTAAGACGCATGTCGTAATGGCACAAAGTTTTTGTTCTGGTATTCTAATCTTATTTTAATATGATACATTATACAGCAATTGCTATTAATGACACAACATTAAAGATAGTCATAATGTTCATATAGACAGTATCTAAACTATCGTCGACTAGAGTAGAGCCCTTGTAGTCCTTCAAACTTTAGCTATTTATTATATGACTAGCAAAAACGCTGACCTTTACTTTCTCATACATATGCGTAATAAATGTAGTACTTATTTCTTAAGTTGCTCGTAACCATAATGGTTATATGATATGCTAAATATATTTTTATTTTCTTTAAATTATTTAATAATATATATGTTTATAGAACATATGAAAGTAATTCATATGAAATATATTTTCTATTATTAATTTTTTATTTTATTATCCTGACTTTTCTTATAGCGATTATGATTACAAAAGTCATAAATAAACATTAAAATAGTAAAAAAAATATACGTTATAAGTGAGTTGCGTCAGTAATGGAAAATTTAAAGAGTGAACATTTGACGTGATATGAACAACTAATGAGACGTAATGAAACTAATGTTGCGGGGAAAGTTTTAAATATGGATGTTGAAGACAAGGTAAGGGAAGACCAAAGAAAAGATGGGTAGACAACGTGAAGCATGACATGGTGTGATTACAATGAAGACTGACTGGTAGAGTTGTGTAGAAGGAGATGACATATTGTGTCGATTCTAAATAAGTGGGATAAGAGCAAGATGATGATTATGAGTAAATATAAATTATATATAAATGATCCGCAATAGATAGCTATATGCTATGCATTTAATATTTTATTAGACGTCAAAATAGATGGAAAAAAAAAAAAATTATGTAATTTTCAAGGCTTTTTTTATGTTATAACTATCTATCTGTATCTGCTACTTTGATGACGATTATTACTTTATTATTATTTTTTTATCCTAGATGACACCATGTTTTAAGTTAGACCTCTGGGTGTGCATAAAGTTTAACTAAATAAAGTTGAAATTGATTAGATGCAGTAATATTTACGTAGTGCGTGTACAGACGGAAATACAAAAAGAGAAAAACTCTATAAAAAAATTTGTTTTGATATCTGTTGCTCTAATAAAGTCCGCCTATTTGATTTTCTTCAATGTCTATAATGGTAAATTTATGATACACATCATAATATCGTCGGTTAAAGAATGAGGTTTCTCAAAAATTTTAAAAGTAGATATTATACGTTAAATATGTTTGTTATCATTTGTATTTTAATATAGAAAAATAATACATCACCAAATTAAACTACAAAAACTCTGTGCTGTCACAAATGTCATTTTGATATTCTTATTTTTTCTTGGCGGCAGTCTGTGGTATACTCACTCTCCGTTTATTTTATCCGGGTGACAGAAGGCACGGCTCGCGATCCCATAACCTATAAGCACTTATCAAAGTCGTGCATACGGTCTATTGGTTACTAGTCCCTTGTCTTCGGTGATTATATATTAAACCATCATTGTGATTGTTGAAATAAATCTTTAAATCCATCACCATTCTCTTGCTCTTATTTAATTTTTCTATTCTAATTTTATTTAATTCCATGTACTGTAAAATTTGGTATTTTTTATTAATGTCACTTTTGTATTTAACCAACGATATGTATCATTATAGATATTGAAGAATATAGGATATATTCCTCCTTCCTTCTACCAGACATGATAAAGATCGACCTGCTATAATTTTATTATATGTATATATAAAATTCAACCAAATAGTAATCCTAAAAGATTATGACACTAGTACGTTATTCGAGCGTGCACTCAAATGAATATAAGCTCGCAGCTTTATTGTAGTAATATACACAATAGCTATGCATATACGTATACATATATGATATGAATAATATGGACAATAGTTATACAAGTATTAAACTCCATCAATATATTATACAAGTATTAAACTCCATCTAATGCCGTTTGGTCAACAATTACATTACCAAGGAGGGTGTGCGTCAGGCAAGCGGTCGGTCATAAAACTATTACCAATATTTTTTTCTTTATGTATGATGGAAGTAAAGAACATATTGCGTCCACCCCAATAAATTGGGATAAGAGCAGATTGCTGGTGATATAGTATTAATATGTATTATATTATAGTTACTATCTATATTAATATAAAAGCTAATGTTTATTTGATTGCATTTCTCATGTTGAACACGCCTTGCCAGGCTGGCTACGGATGTCAAGGAAGCGGTCCCAGTGACCGGCCTAATGGCGATGGGGAGGGAATACGGTGTGTTATGGGGCTACACGCTGCCCTGCGATGGCCCCGGAAGGAACGGACGGCGTGCGTCCGGACCATAGCCTACTCCAAAAAAGAACTTCGAATACGCCAACCTAAGAAAATATGGAATTAGGATATAATACCTACATATCACTTCAACAAATAAAAGCAGAGCAGTTATCAATAAATGTGACTGCACAGATGGCGTAGTGGTTAAGATACCAACCTTCCGTGCTAGTGGCGTGGGTTCGATTCCCACGCAGGACAATACTTTGTGCGATCTACAAAGTTTTGTTATGACTCTGGGTGTAATTTGTCTGCGTTAATTGCATGTTTGTAAAGTCCTCCGCTATACAAGGATTATAACCTTAGTGCAGGGAAAAAGAAAAAAGAAAATGTTAAAAAATCAAACTGAAAATTAATAAGAAATAGTATCAGGCCCACGTATTTGCTACTGTCAATTTTATCATGGCATAGATGGCCTAGTAGGAGCTAACTAGTTACTTCCCATACCTAGAGTTGTAGGTTCGTCTGTGCGATAGTTCTTTGGACGATCAAAAAATGATTATTCTAAGTTTTATTTCTGGCTGTTAATTGTATGTTTATAAAGTGCTTTGTGACAATGAATTATTGGTTAATATGAGATATTGATTTTAATATAAAACATCATGATCATCATTCTCCTGCTTTTATCCTAATTACTTGGCGTCGGCGCAATATGTACTCCTCTTCCATTGTACATATTGTAAAAGGTAATAGAATAGTTTTATGACCGTTCGCCAGCATGACGTCAACCCTCCTTAGTAAAGTAATTGTAGACCAAATGGCGTAAGGTGGAGTTGGCCCAGGTCTATTAATCGTCCGACGTCCTCCCCGAGGAGGAGGTACCCTCAGGGAGGTATTCCGTCGGGCCAGCCACTGACGTCAAGTTCACGCTGCTCCGGTGGTCGGTCCAACGACGAAGGCGAGGTATCATGGGTGGGTTACGGGTGTACGTGCTTACGCCCCTCTGTCGTCCCGGACGGATTGGTGCGAGGAGTGCGCCGATCGTAGCCCACCCCAAAAAAAAAAAAAGGTCTATTAATCGTCTTTTACGACATTTACGAGCGAAGTAAGGATTGGTAGTATTCGTAGCCGCTACCACATAGCAAATTGTCTTTAATATTAAATAAACAGACAGAAAATTGTAATGAAATTGCCATTAAGTTAATTTGTTTTCTGATATAAAAGTCGTTTGCAGGAATACGTGGGTGTCTAATATAATAGCGACTAAAATTAATGCGTATATTAATATTTATTCGAACAAGAAATATTCGTTCTGAAGATTGACTTTATTGAATGGTGTAGCGGTTAAGATACCGGACTTTTCCTTCCGTTTTTTTATTTTCCTTGCGGTGGACTATGGATGTGGTTGCGCTCCGACAAATCGGTCCGGGACGACGGAAGAAACGGCGCGCAACCCCATAGACCCACCGTGCAAGGACTCCTCTCTTCGTCGTGCGAGCTGGCCACCGATACCCGATCTTTATCTTCGGTGGCCTTAAGATACCGGCCTTACATGTCGGTGTCGTGGTTTCAATTCCCACGCAGGACAATACTTTGCGTAAAGATTATTATTATTATTACTTGCCATAAAATATCTTTCATCGCAATCGCTGCGGAAACTATGAATGTTAGAACAAAAGAATGTTGTACAATAAATAAAAAAAAAAAAAAAAAAACAATCCACAAAGCATTGTTCTGAGTCTGGATGTAATTTGTCTGCGTTAATTGCGTGTTTGTAAAGTCCCTCGTAATACAAGGATTATTTCCTTAGTGCAAGGTGGTGTCTTTATTCAAAAAAGAAAAGAAAATGTTGTTCTGTTCTCTCTGCCTACCCTGCAAGGGATATGGCGTGATGATATGTATGTATGTATGTAAAAGAAAATGTTAAAAAATTATCATTATCATTTCAACCTATCACTGTCCACTGCTGAACGTAGGTCTTCCTCGTGTTACGTCCCCGATTCTTCCCCAACTTTTAACAGGTCGTCAGTGCTTGTAAAATATTGTATATTAGTTAAGTTGGCCGAGTTAACTTTTCCATTTAGTGACAGTGAGCTGTCGGAAAAGACTTATAATATGTATGTTACAACTAACATAAAGATTTATCTTTAAATATTGTAAAACAAAGTCCCCGGCCGCCTCTGTCTGTCTGTCTGTCTGAACGCGATGAACACAAAACTACGGTACAGATTTTTATGTGGTTTTCACCAAATGACGAAGTGGTTCATGTGGAAGGTTTCTATGTATAATATATCAATGTTTTGTGTATATTGGTTGAAATATGACGATAATGGTCGAAGAGGTCGGCAAAAATCAAGCCGCCCGGGAGCTTTTATCGAAAACGCTGTCTGATCCGTTGGAGATATATCAAAACAAAGTATGGTGGAGTTGTGTACCTTTTATAGGTCTATAAAAAAGTCCACAATAGCATATGTCTATCATTTACGGATAACGTACAATACCCATTTTAATGTTTAAGAAAATGGCCACATTATAACGTGATAATTTGAAAGTTATTTAGACGCATAGGATATTAATCATTTCAAATAAAATACGTTAGTTACTTTAAGTATTTAACGCACTACATAATTGTCATACAATTTTAACTAATATCTTAGGAGTTATCGCAAATCGGCGCGGCGTCCGCCCTTTCTCGGCTCATGCCGAACGTGGGCGGACCCAGTTTCGAGGGCCGACGGCTGTATGCGGGGGTGATCCGCTCAATGGCCATGTACGGCGCACCCGTGTGGGCGAGGGCTCTGAACGCCCAGCTCAGGGCGGTGCTGTGGAGGCCACAGCGAGCCATGGCGGTCAGAGCCATTCGCGGGTACCGCACGGTGTCTACCGAGGCGGCATGCCTATTGGCCGGGACACCCCCGTGGGACCTAGAGGCGGAGATGCTCTCCGACCTCTACCGGCGGGTTACCTCAGTGCGCGAAGAGGGTGGCTCCCCATCGTTCAACGAGATAGCCACCTGGCGCGAGGACGCCCGCCGAGAAGTCATCGCCCGTTGGGCTACGCGGCTGGAGAGGCCTAGACACGGTGTTTTTACCGTTGAGGCCCTCCGGCCCGTACTGATGGAGTGGATGGAGCGGCGGCACGGAGTCCTCTCTTTCCGGTTGGTGCAGGTCTTGTCGGGGCATGGTTGCTTCGGCAAGTACCTGCACACGGTCGTGCGGAGGGAGTGGACTCCGTCCTGCCACCATTGCAGTAGCGACGAGGACACGGCGCAACATACGCTCGAGGTATGTTCGGGCTGGGACGGGCAGCGCCGTGACCTCGTCGCTGTCATCGGTGCCGACCTGACGCTGCCGACTGTTGCGCGAGCGATGGTCGACAGCGTCAGGAATTGGGACGCGGTCGCCGCCTTCTGCGAGGCTGTCATCTCGCAGAAGGAGGCGGCGGAACGGGCCCGGGAGGATGCCCGTGACCCGGGCCGCCGCCCGCGACCGGGGCGGCGCAGGCGCGAGTACCTGCGCCTGATGCCGCCCTAACCGAGGCTTCGGGTGATCGGACCGGGGAATTGTTCGGTCACCCGACGTGAGGCCACCGCGTGAGGACGACGCCTCGACGGCGAAAGCTGTCGGGGCGTCGACAAGAGAGGAGCCCGAGAGGGCATACCGCCGAGCGGGCCACCGAAGACAAAGATCGGGTACCGGTGGCCCGCTCGCACGGCGAAGAAGAGGTGCTTGCAGGGTGGGTCAATGGGGTTGTGCGCCGCCTCTTCCGTCACCCCGGACCGATTTGGCGGGGTGCGACGTCCATAACCCACCGCATAAAAAAAAAAAAAAAAAAAAAGGAGTTATCGCAAAATTAAAATACCGTGCGACGAAATAAATTCAAGCACCGCGCCCGTTCAGTCCCACACAGATGTGTCATCAAGCACGTCTCACACCCGCAACCCGCAGTTGCCCACTGCTATATAAGCTGAGCGGTGAACTCTTTACCATCTCGGGTTGAGAGCCCTTAGCGCTCACCCACAGTCCGAGTAAAGTTGTAACAGCCATCTGAGGCTAAGAACTAAGTCACACAAAAAAAAACGCGCATGTACACGGGTGAAGAGCCCTCAGCGTTCACCCACAGTTCGGGTAAAGTTGTCATAGCCATCTTCTGAGGCTAACAACTAAGTCACACAAAAAAAAAAACCGGAGGTGTCAAGGGACACCCGGATGGAACGAAGTTCTATTTTAATTATATAATTTTTTTCTGCCTTGAGCGATTTTTATAGTTATATTTTAGCCAATTTGCAAAATATCTTTATAAATTATAGCCTATGTGTTAATCTGATGTGCAAGCTATATTACTATAAATTTCATCAAAATCCATTCAGTAGTTTTTACGTGAAAGAGCAACAAACATGTTCACATCCATACATTATTACATACTTTCACGTTTATAATATTAATAATAGGATATACAATTCCACTAGACTACCAAAACTTTTCGGCCCCGAGCTCGAACGCGAGCCGGCCACGCAGCCCGGTCACGGGCGAAAATAATTTCGTTGCGCATTATTTTGATTTTGTTATATCTCTTAAGGTATTGATTTAATTTGCATGGTCTGAAGGAAAAAAAATATCTTCATGAAATGCTCAAGCCAACTAATGTATTTAAAATGATAAGGATTAATACAGTATTTGTGTAAATAGCTTTTCAATTACCGTTTTATAATAGAACATTTTTTAAAGTATTAAAATGGATATAGTATGTTATCCTTAAGAGATAGATATATACCATCGCGGACTTTTTTGTAGGCCTTTTTAAGCTGTATAATACTGTAGTACTTTATTTTGATCTATTTCGTAGGGTACAGCCAGCGTTTGCAATGTAAGCGCAAAATAATGTGTTTATTTACGACATCACATTAGAAACCTCTAAAATTATCAGTGTTTCTCTAGTACATTATGCATATATTATACATATAAACCTTCCTCTTGAATCACTCTATCTATAAAAAAAATCGTCGCGACACCACACTGTTCAATGCGAAATAGAAATGAAAATATCTGGCTTGCTTTCTATAAGAGAGCCGACGAGCGACGCCGCACAGCTTACAATAGCTTACTATAGCAAAAAGTGTCGTGACAACTTTTCGTAAGAATTTTTTCCGTCTAGCCCCCTTTCACAACGCGCGATAAGGAACTTCGTTCCAAAAAACGCGCTTTTACTCTGCCATGACACACCCAACCTCTTAGTGGTTAGAGCGGCTAACTACGTCCCATCAAAAATATCCGCGATCCGACGTCCTCGACATGAACTGACCGACGCTGACGATGCTATTATAATCGCACATAAAAGAGCCTACACAGCCCGCGCGGTCATAACACATAAATAAATAACACATAAACCGCGCTTCCGCCCCGCCACCGGGGACGAACGACGCGACGCGTAATAGTCAGTAATTCAAACGTGGGCACGCCCACTTTGCTATCAGCGATGCCCCGAGCCGAGGTCCGTTCTCCACAGGGAGAGCCCTCGGCCGATATCATTTAAAATTTTTACCGGGTTGAGAGCTCTCAGCGCTCACCCATAGTCCGGGTTAAGCTGTGACAGCCATCTGCGGCTAATAACTAAAAGACAGACAAAAAAACGCGCGTTTCTTACCGGGTTGAGAGACCTCAGCGCTCACCCATAGTCCGGGTTAAGCTGTGACAGCCATCTGTAGCTAACAGCTAAAAGACAGACACAAAAAAAACGCGCGTTTCCCTATAGGAAACAGATTTTCAAAGCGATAGGTTGTCTCCGAGTGGTATAGGTATTTCTTTTAATTTAAGTTTTTTTTTTTTTTTTTGGGGGCGGGTTACGGTCGGTACACTCCTCGCACCACTCCGTCCGGGGTGACAGAGGGGCGTAAGCATGCACACCCGTAACCCACCCGTGACGTCGCCTTCGTCGTTGGGCCAACCACCGGAGCAGAGTGACTTGACGTCAGTGGTTGGCCCGACGGAATACCCCTGAGGAGTACCCTCTCCTCGACCGACGTCCCCCCCTCGGGTAGGATGTCGGTCTTTCCTCACGCGGTCGGCCTCTCGGCGGGTGACGGACTAAATCCCCGATCCAGTTACCCGCGGCCTCGGCTAAGGCGGCATCAGGCGCAGGTAATCGCGCCTACGCCGCCCCAGTCGCCGGCGGCGGCTCGCGTCGTCGAGGAGACGCTCCTCGCGCACGCGCTCCGCCGCCTCCTTCCGCGAGACTACTGCCTCGCAGAAGGATGCGACCGCGTCCCAGTTCCTGACGCTGTCGAGCATCGCCCTGGCGATGGTCGGCAGCGTCAGGTCAGCACCGATGATTGTGACGAGTTCACGACGCTGCTCTGCCCAAGCGGCACAAACCTCGAGCGTATGCTGCGCCGTGTCCTCGTCGCAATCGCAGTGGTGGCAGGACGGTGTACTCTCCCTCCTTACGACCGTGTGCAGGTATTTAGCGAAGCATCCATGCCCCGTCAAAACCTGCACCAGTCGGAAGGAGAGCACCCCGTGCGGCCGATTTAACCACTGCATCAGCACCGGCCGGAGGGCCTCCACGGTCCGCACACCGAACCGAGGCCTCTCCAGCCGGACTGCCCAACGGACAATGATGTCGCGGCGGGCGTCGACGCGCCAGGCGGTGTGCTCCCTCAACGAGACCACACCACCCTCCGCTCGCACCCCCAACATCCGCCGATACAAACCGGCGAGCATTTCCGCTTCCAGGTCCCATGGAGGGGTCCCGGCCAATAGACACGCTGCCTCCGTCGACACCGTGCGGTACCCGCGTATGGCCCTGATCGCCATGGCCCTCTGTGGTCGCCACAGAAGAGCCCTGAGTCGGACGGTCAGGGATCCCGCCCACACCGGTGCGCCGTACAGGGCCATCGACCGGATGACCCCTGCGTACAGCTGTCGGCAGGTAGCGCTCGGTCCGCCCACATTCGGCATAAGCCATGATAGGGCGGACGCCGCGCCGACGAGCCGTGGAGCGAGTCTGCGGCAATGCTCCCGGAACCACCATCGCCCGTCGAGCACCAGGCCCAAATACCTCATATGGGCCCGGATGCTGATATCAACCGAATTGACGGTGATCGAGACGCCGATGGGAGGGCCCATGCGGGGCCCATGGAACAAGAGGGCCTCCGTCTTGTCCAGGGCCACCCTCAACCCCAGCGCCCTGATCCGCCTGACGATCTCCTCGGTGCCGAGAGTCGCCAGGCTTGCCGCCTCCTCCAGCGTCCCACCACGGGCTGTGACGAGCGTGTCGTCAGCGTAACATATCACGCCCAGCCCGGGCGGGAGGCTCCCCCTCAACGCCCAGTCGTAGCCGATGTTCCACAGGGTGGGTCCGAGGACCGACCCCTGCGGAACACCGCACGTCATGGGCGTTCGCACAACGTCCCCTACTCGGTTGGTGTAGAGGACGCTGCGCCCCTCCAAATAGTCTGCCACTAGCCGCCTCAGGTAAACTGGCACTCCGTGATATCGGAGCGCCTCCCTGACGCAGCTAAATGGCAGACTATTGAATGCGTTGGCGATGTCCAGGGACACCACCAACAGCACTCCCCCGCCGGTGACGGCCTCAGTCGCCACGGCCCTCAGGCGCAACAGAGCCGCGATCGTCGAACGACCCCTCCTAAACCCAAACTGGGCATCCGACAGATCGGGCCCCGTGCCGACGAAGTGCCGCTCGATGCGGGCAGCCAGCACCCTCTCCAATAGCTTGCCCGCATCGTCGAGCAGCACGATGGGCCTGTAGGCCGAGGCCGACTTTGGAGACCGTCCCGGCTTCGGCAGGAGCACCAGCCTCCCCTCCTTCCAACACCCAGGGAACCGCCCCGACGCTAAGCACGCGTCGAACAGCCCCCTGAGGCGGAGACACAGGTGGTCGAGGACCAGGGCCAGCACGCAGTTGGGAACACCGTCGGGCCCGGGGGCGGTGGATTTACCGCGCATGCGCGCCACCGCCGCCCCCATCTCGGGTTCCGTGATGGGCGGAATACTGTCATCGTCGGCCTCCCGGTCGGTGTCTGGCGGAGCCATGACCGGGGGCGTGTGTTCCGCCCGTCGCGAGAACAGATCCTCGACGACCCTGGTGAGGAGGCCGGGCTGGAGAGTCTCGGTGAGGGGAGGACCCCGCGCGCGGAGCTTACTCAGCGCTGCGCGATAGGGGCGACCCCAGGGGTCACGATCGAGACCATCCAACATCTCCTGCCGACTGACGTCCTTGGCGGTACGGACGGCCAGCCTGAAGGCCGACCGCGCATTGCGGTAGCCCTCGTAAAGCCGGCTCTCCCGCTCCCGATGGTGCCGCCGGCTGCGGGTGTAGGCCCTTAGGGCGCGTATACACGCGACCCGAAGATCCGCCAGCTCCCGGGACCACCAGTGGACAGCCCTCTTCGGGGGCAGACACCGCACACGGGGCATGGCCGCATCGCAAATCTGCATCAAAGCATTGCGGATGCGGCCAGCCTCGGCGTCCACCCCGTCCAACTGGTGGGCAGAGGACAGCCACGAGTGAACGATGGCTGCCTCCGCCAGCTTTAATTTAAGTTTGCAATTGCGTTGGTTAAGTTTTTGTTTTTTCTTTTTTAATTGTTTTCAATAATCATGACACAACGAAGATCAAATATAGGACGCAGTACGTCGACTGCCAACAGACTTTGTTTAAGTCGAAGTAACGAAAATGGTGAAGAGAGAGAAATTGTGTATTTCGTAGACCGTGCACGACATGTATCGGAACGCGCGACGTCCGCGGAACGCGATGTCCGTTTATCATTAGACCGAGAGCGACACGTTACTCATAGATCTCAAGAGTCATCTACACAAAGTGACGTCCGTTTATCTTTAGACCGTGATAGGCATAATGCTCAAAGGGAAAAAGAAACGTCTGAAGATAGACAACTCCCTTTACATAACGACCGTATTCGGCACAGAAATTTAACTAATATTAGTAGAACACAAAATACTAATAGATTGTCTAATAAAGAATATTCTGCAATGAATTACGTATCAATAATTGATTACAGATATCTATAGGCTCTCCTTCTGTTGTTTGTCAATACTGCTCAGCTCTGAGATGGAAAGATAAGTCCAAAGGTTTATGTTGTTCTAATGGTAAGATTAAACTAGGCGACAAAGTTTCACCACCAGATCCTTTCAATTCTCTCCTTAACGGAAGTCATCAAAAACATACAGAATTTACACGTAATATTCGTCGGTATAATAATGCTTTTCAGATGACGTCATTCAAGAGCCAATGGGTAGTTAAACACGGCTTTATTCAAACATTTAAAGTCCAGGGACAGGTTTACCACCTTGTAGGTAGTCTTCTTCCGCATCGACCTGATGATCATATGATATATGATGATAAGTTCTTGCAGATTTATTTTATTGCTGATCCAGAAAATCACACAGCTACGCGATGTAATACAATCAACGCAACCAGCTAATACGACTATATGACAAAATAAACATTAGGCATGTATACTCTGCTCCCCGTGCGAAGCCGGGGAGGGTCGCTAGTATATATATATATATATATATATATATATATATATATATATATATATATATATATATATATATATATATATATATATATATATACATATATATATATATATATTCATTTATTCATTCATTCATATAAACAATATAAGCTTACAGTATAACCAAAACGCTTATAATGCTATGCTACTTAGTTCTACTTATATAACTATAAAAATTAAGAAACGTAAAAAACAGTAATAAATCAAAAATAAATTCTAACACAAAAACAAAACAATAACTATAAATTATATAACATAGGATACAACAATTCCAATTAAGCACTATTCAAATACGATAGGATTCTATTAGCCATTTTATTCACGTCATCAATGAATATATCAGCATCAGGATCAGCCTGTAGAAAACTGTTTATAAGATCGACAGCGCTTCCCGTAGGACTACTCGCGGCCTGAGGCAAGGACCATGATGGCGGACAAACAAGAAGACGATGTTGTCGTCGTCCTATACCACGCACATATTGGTCTGGCACGTAGAAATATATACACTCTCGTACCGAAGGGTTATCCACTCTGTTAACTAGCAGCAGATAGTAATGCATAATGTGCATAAACTTTCGTCTAACTTCTAGGGTATCTAGACCAACCATCCCGGACACAAACATTGATGGATAGAGAAAAGGATAATATCCGTATATGCGTTTGTACAGATATCGGGCAAATTTGCGTTGTATTCTCTCTATCATAAGTGTATACAATTTTTCATGCGGATTCCATACTAATGCGTTATATTCTAACTTACTACGTACATATGCGTTGTAAAGGAGTTTTACAACGTGGACATTGTTAAATTGAGAACCAGTCCTAATTATGAATCCTAGAGATTTATTTGCAATTTTGCTTGTACCTATAATGTGTTCACGAAAATTTAATTTTGAGTCCATTGTTAAGCCTAAATCACGTATTGTGAACACACGCTCAAGAAGTATTCCTGCTAGCTCGTAGGACGCTATGATTGGAGAGCGGGATCTAGAAAAGGTAATTGTCTTACATTTGGAAACATTGAAAGACAATTTATTCTCCATGCTCCATTCAACAACCGCATTAATATCTTGCTGTAATATTTCACAGTCTCGCGCCCCCCTAACACAGGTAAATAACTTCAGGTCGTCAGCGAACATGAGACATTTTACCCTAGAAAGTACTTTCGGTAAGTCGTTTATCATAATAAGGAACAAGGTCGGCCCTAAGGTACTACCCTGACTTATGCCAGACCGAGTATAATAGTCTTGTGATTTACAGTTCCCTACTTTTACATATTGGCTTCGGTCTTTAAGGTAGTCCGCCATGAACCTTACGAGATGTATACCAAATCCTAGCGACGCAAGCTTGGTTAGAAGAACATCATTATCTACCAAATCAAACGCCTTAGTAAAATCAAAATATGCTGCATCTACTTGACAACCTGCCCTCATATTAGTTTTAACATAGTCAACAAACCTTACGTGGTTTGTTAGGGTAGAGCGTGCGGGACGAAAACCATGTTGTGAGTTGTCAAGAAGTCTGTCAAGTTGAATGGAAATATAATTGTTCAAAATAGACTCGAATAACTTTCCGAACACCGAAAGCACTGCGATAGGCCTGTAATTAGTGATATCGGTCGACGATCCAGTTTTAGGCACTGGCGTTACCCTTGACACCTTCCACTTACTTGGATAGGAACAGTGCTGAATAGAAAGATTGTAAATATGTAAGAGGGGATCCTCAAGAGCTGTGGAACAGTCTTTTACTAAGAAAGCCGGTATATTGTCTGGGCCATATGCAGATGTTAATTTAAGACGTCTTACTGCTTGCCGCAAATCCATAGGTTTAATATGTTCTAAAGTTATTTGGATTAAATAACCTTCGTCATGTGCATTACGACTAGCCATCTCCGGGTCCAATCTCGGACTGGTTTTATGAAAAACAGAACTGAAATAGTTGGCAAATGCATCGACGGCTTCCTGCCCTTCAATAATTTTATCTTTATGTATGAATTCCCTATTTTGTTGTCTATTTGTACGTTTCTCCCTAACATATTTCCAAAATGTTGAGGGATCATGTATTATATTATTTCCAACCGTGCTCAAGTAATTTTTAAAAGCATTATTTATTAGTCCTTTAACTCTAGTCCTGTAATATCTAAAAAGTTCTCTATTAAATTGGAGACCCTGAATTTTGAACATTTTAAAATTGAAGTATTTTAATTTTATAAAATGTATTATTTCTCCAGTGTACCATGACGGATAAACGTATCTGTGAGCGGGAATAATTTTTTTCACAGGGACTCGGTTTCTAATTGCCTTGGTTAACCTATTATAGAGAATATCCACGGCCTCCCCAACATCCTGTTCCTGCAAAAGGTCCGACCAGTCTATATTAGCTATGTCAGTATATAAACCATGGAAATCCGCTTTACGGAAATTCCACTCAGGGAATTCATTTTGTTCAATACTTTGCCTTTGAGACGGTAGGGTTTTTATTACCGTAGCTCTAGGCAGAGTGACAAATACTTCTAGGGCGGGATGGTAAGCATCTAACGGTACGAGCTCTTCAGTATCGGATATTACGTTAATGGTCGTAGGGTCGAGGTTCGTTAGAACTAAATCCAAAATGCTTCCATATTTATTGTGGATAGTATTACATTGTTGCAACTTGCAATAGTTCAAAAACACGTCAAACTGTGTCTTAGTAGAGGCGTTACATGATTTAAGATTAAAATCTCCAATTATTACAAACTGATAATCTGAATATAAATTAATGACATTCTCAATACAGTTTAATACATCAATATATTGCTTTGTGTTATAATTTGGAGGTAGGTACACAACAGTTATAAATAATTTGACATTCCTCCATGTTAAAATAGCAAATAACAATTCTTTATCCTCGGTTAGGCCATCTATATCTATGATCCTTTTGACTGTATAACAGTCTTTTACTGCTAGTAATACACCACCCCACCCAACATCGCCAACTCGATCCTTACGTAACACTATATAATTTGGCGGAAACAATTCTGCATCGTTGATAGAACTGTTAAGGAACGTTTCTGTGAGAGCAATACAGTCACAGGAAACTGACATGACATTGTTGGAGAATATGGCCGTCTTTGAACGAAGACCTCTTACATTTTGATAATATATGACAATTTTTTTGTTACTTACTTTAATTCTTGAGTTTTTCCTTTTTCTACGTTTAGTTACAACTTTTCTATTTTTTACTTTACAATTATCATTATTTAAGAAAAAACTTAGCGCTTTCATTGCATGTCGTATCATTTTTTGTTACACTAGGGAGAAAATAATAATTGTATAAATCTATTTTTATATTAGCCATTATCGTATTATATATAGTTTTAATTCCTTTTTTGTTTAGTATACCCGAACTATACGAGAACATGTCAAATGAGAGATAAGTGTTTGTATCAAAATAGTATGCATAAGTATTGTTTTGTAAATCCTGACATAAGAGGTTATTAAAAATTTCAATTCTATAATTATATATTGGAGCCCCACAGATAAACGTAGGAGTACATATTACAATATTGGTGTGGGTTACATGTTCCAAAGATTCCTTCATAGTTTTTAACAATCCTGTGTAATCGCGTGGTCTTGTAAGGTCATTACCCCCCAACATAATAATGCAGTAATCGGTCATGGTAAAGCCTAGTAACTTATTACTGATATTACTAAGAAGTTGTTTTATGTTGCAATTTGGTAAAATATAGCTGCAATATTTGAAGTGATCACCAAACGCGTCTTCAACCATTCTTAGCGCACCATAAGAGCTGGAGTTGGTCAGGATGCACAGTTTTTTCTGTGCGTGTTTTGGTAGGTCAACCAACGACTTGATCTTGGTGTCTACAGTACTTTTAAACGATATGACAAACTCTCTATCCTTTGCCTCGAGTGACTGTTGTAGTACGCAGATTTGTGCATTAAGGCTATCTATTTCGCCTCTAGCTTCCATCAATTGTTGTTCTAAGTTAATAAGATTTTCTTGCACTGTCAGCATAGTTTCTTTTGTGTTTGGTGTCGACGTTTTAATACTCTGATTAAATATGTTTTTGTCATTTAAATCTTGAACTGTATCTTTAAGGATAGTATTCTCTGTAGATAAAGAGGATATTTTCTCCTGTGCCACGATTAACTCCATTTGTAACTTAGTCACTTGTTGTTTTAATCTTTGTATTTCGTCGTCATTATATGAAATGTTATTCATGTTGTTGCCGCCATCTAGTGAGGAATTATTAGACTCATTCTCCGTTGTACGTTGTGTCTGTGTTCTTCGAAGAGTAATATTCTCGAAGAAATTCATATTTTTGTAGTTTTAATTGTACAATTTCTTCTAAATAAATATTATGTCTTTGCAAACAAATTTCTAAAAATTACGTTGTCTCATTGTCAGAGAGCCAGGATTCGAAACCATGACCATTCACTTTAACGGGTGATCAAAATTAGATTTGTCTACCCCAACGCCACAGGAACATTAAGTAAGAAAACGAAATTGGTGACTATTTGATGCAAATTAATTTTTAGTATAAAGTGAGTAAAATGTTATTGTTTTGACTGTTATGTATTTGAATTTGGTTGGCATCACTTTTTCACTTTATTATTTTGTTGTACAGAAATATTGATGAATTATGTCTATATTTTAACTGTTTAAGATTGTTTCACTGGTTTTATTTGTTATTTCATTGTATACGTTAAGTTATATTGTTTATACGTAGTTTTTAATTGTCACGGAACATTCACTCAGATTTTCTTTTCAAACTAACTTGTTTCATTATCTATTGTTTAGATAACACTGTCACAGATTTATTACACTATCTTTGCACTTTTTCAATACTTTCTATTACTAAATAATTGATAACTTATTTTAAAATTAATTTAAATACGGAGCTTGTGTTTACGTGTCGCACAGCGCCATCTCTCTTATATATATATATCATATATATATATATCATATTATATATATATATCTCTTATATTATATATATATATATATACATATATATATATATATATACATATATATATATATATATATATATATATACTAGCGACCCTCCCCGCTAAATTTTGTTAATAGAAAAATGTATTAGTATATATATATATATATATATATATATATATACTAATACATTTTTCTCTTAACAGAATTTTGTTATTATAAGGTTAAAGACCAACGTAACTGTTTATTATTATTTCGTTACAAATATAAAAGCGAATCATATTTTTTTACTCATAGCCTAAATAAATAAGGTTGATTTTAAAACGTCAAGAAGCTATACAAGATAAACATAGCTAGTCTATTATATACAGAGATGAAGGATCAAGTTGTTACGTGTACGGGATCTTGGAACTTAAAGTTGTTATCACTGCTGTGAGGGATGAATAATCACTAAGGCTTTCTAATACCTTTATATAAGCGAAGTAGCCTGAGAAGCTTTGCACCTGTCTCAGATTTACATTAAGGATTACAGTATAATAGTTAATATTAAATACTAAGGAAGTCTATTATGTTCTCTATACTCTCTGGCACTCTGTTCTCTCTGCCTACCCTGCAAGGGATATGGTGTGATGATATGTATGTATGTCTATTATGTCCTTTACAAACTTCGAAAGAATTTAAGCAAATAATACCACTATAATAGATGGAAATTTGAAAAATCGCTGTGAGGTAGCGGCTACGAATACTACCAACCCTTACTTTGCTCGTGGTTATCGTAAAAGACGACTAAGACATATCGACATGGGCCAACAACACCTGATGCCGTTTCATCAATAATTATATTCTCAAGGTGGGTGAAGGTCAGACAGGCGGCTGGTCATAAAACTATTGCCAATAACTTTTGCAATACGTAGGAAGAGGAGTACATATTGTGACGACCCCAAGTAATATCAATGGGATCGGAGCAGGAATGATGATAAGATGGAAATCTCGTAACCAAATACTATGCCTATTCGTAAGTGCAGAATAGTAGACCATTTTCCTAATATGTAGTAAGCATTATCCATTTTCACACACGCTCATGCACACACACACACTTAAAACACATAAACACACACACATACACACACACGCAGGCACACACAAACATAAACATACACAATACAATATATTCACCGGGATGGCTGAAAATCAGCGCTGTTTTGCCTACTAGATTTAATTTTGTTTATTATAATTGTTAGTTTTTAGTTTAAGTTCTGAAAAGGCAATAAATTATTATTATTATTATTATCCAATAGAGGAATGTGGACTAAAGAAAATGACGAATGAGAAGATAAACATATGTGTTGCCATTGAATAGAAATCTCTTTGATAATGAAAATAAATGACGTCATTGTACAAGACCCTTCAAATAGTTTCATTTAGAGTTTTGTTTCTATATTTCCATCCTTTGAGGTGGTGTTATCTGTTTTTAATATCAGCCTCATAAAAAAGTTCAAAGTTGCTTAACGTGTTATGGATCAGGCTACGACTAGATGCAAGAAATCGATAGAAGAACGAGGGTGTAACAGACATAGCCCGAAGAATTGATACCTAGAAGTGGCAATGGCTGAGCGAGATAGCCACCTGGCGCGAGGACGCCCGCCGAGACGTCATCGCCCGTTGGGTTACGCGGCTGGAGAGGCCAAGACACGGTGTCGTTACCGTCGAGGCCCTCCGGCCCGTACTGATGGAATGGATGGAGCGGCGGCACGGAGTCCTCTCCTTTCGGCTGGTGCAGGTATTATCGGGGCACGGGTGTTTCGGTTTGTACCTGCACACGGTCGCGTATAGGAAGTGGACTCTGGCCTGCCACCATTGCAGCAGTGACGAGGACACGGCGCAACACACGCTGGAGGTGTGTCCGAGTTGGGACGGGCAGCGCCGTGACCTCGTCGCTGTTATCGGTGCCGACCTGACGCTGCCGGCTGTCGCGAGGGCGATGGTCGACAGCGTCAGGAACTGGGACGCGGTCGCCGCCTTCTGCGAGGCTGTCATCTCGCAGAAGGAGACGGCGGAACGAGTCCGGGAGGATTCCCGTGACCCGGGCCGCCGTCAGCGGCCGGGGCGGCGCAGGCGCGAATACCTGCGCCTGATGCCGCCCTAACCGAGGCTTCGGGTGATCGGACCGGGGAATTGTCCGGTCACCCGACGTGAGGCCACCGCGTGAGGACGACGCCTCGACGGCGAACGCTGTCGGGGCATCGACAGGAGAGGAGCCCGAGAGGGCATACCGCCGAGCGGGCCACCGAAGACAAAAATCGGGTACCGGTGGCCCGCTCGCACGGCGAAGAAGAGGTGCTTGGAGGGTGGGTCAATGGGGTTGCGCGCCGCCTCTTCCGTCACCCCGGACCGACTTGGCGGGGTGCAACGTCCATGGCCCACCGCAAAAAAAAAAAAAAAAAAAAAAAAAAGAAGTGGCAATGGCAGGCCACATCGCTCGTCAAAAAATCGTAAGCAAATAACATCTTTGCAACAGAAAGTAACACGAATTAAAAGCATATACTGATCGTATGGTCCGGATAGAGTAGTAAGCTAATTTCATTCATTTAGAGCTAGCCCGTACCCTGCTGTAAAACATAATAATGGCCAAGATAAATAAGATTTTTTTTTTTGTTTTTAGCTTCTTATATTATACGTTTTTGTATACACAACACCCAGTGCTAAAGAATTAATCCTTGCATTGCGTAATCTTTACAAACGTTTAAATTCACGAACACGAATTACACCTAAACTTAAAAAAACAATTTCTTGATCCCACAAAATATCGTCCTACATAGGCATCGAATCCATGACACTGGCATAATAAGTCGATATCGTAATCACTATCCATCTATGAAGTCCCTTAGGTATGAGAGTTTTTAGAGTGAAAAGTTTGGCCACCGAAGACAAAGATCGGGTACCGGTGGCCAGCTCGCACGGCGAAGAGAGGTGTTTGCAGGGTGGGTCCAAGGGGTTGCGTGCCGCCTCTTCCGTCGCCCCGGGCCGATTTGCCGGGGCGCGACCACATCAATGGCCCCACCTTACGAAAAAAAAAAAAAAGAGTGAAAAGTTTATAGATTAAAATACACTGTTCTTAAGGAGAGAATATTTACGCTAATCAGATGCTTCATATAGGGTATTATTTCTCAAAAATATATACATTTTTTATTTTTTATTTGACTTTTTAAATACCCATAGGCAAAATAGGGTAGATAAGGTGGTACTTTGTAATATAAGACACTTCAAAGATTATAATAGAAAACTGAATAAGAGCTCTGTAAGATTTCATTAATGGTAAGTATATTTTAAACGCAGATTAATATTTTACTAAATTAAACATTGTTTCTAATAAATACTATGAACGAATAGATATAAATGATCTCGACAATCAATAGACCTACAAAATATAATTCATTCCTTTCATCTAACGAAATCAAATTGAATGGAAAATCATAATTGAATCGGAACCTCTGAGAGAACTGTAATAAGAAATAATGAAATAGAATTTGAACAATTAAAAGCGTCATCAGAGATACGTAACAATTGTCTTTTCTTTTCTTAAATGCTTTCTTGATTACAAGCATCTGAAGGTATATGTTATTTCTCAAAAATGTTCTATAATCATTATCAAATACAGCACATACTATTTTAATGTTCGATAGTCTATTTTGAAGATTATAGTTTAATGTAAAGATAAAAATAGAAAAATATCTAACAATTACCTACTGTTCATATTTAAAAAAAATAATTGTGTCACTCGGGGACTGGCGCGGTAAAGCTATTGCATAGCATTTTTAACAATTTATGCAATTATAATTATTTATTTATTTTTTATTTATGCAATATTTTTTAATTTTTGATATTAATTCAAGTCTTTTTTTCTTTGATATTAATTCTAGTTACAACTATTTATTAAAACTACTAATTTATTAAAACATTTAAAGTAGACGTTTTTAAACTGTTTTATTTATAATATTATTAAATAATATTATTAAAAGGTCAGCCGACGAATCCAACTCGGCTGGGCAGCGTTCGGGAAACTTAGGAGGATCTTCTCGTCCAACATACCTCAGTGTCTGAAAACACAAGTCTACGACCAGTGTGTGTTACCAGTGATGACTTACAGCACGGAAACGTGGTCCCTAAATGTAGGCCTCATAACCAAGCTCAAAGTCACTCAGCGTGCTATGGAGCCAGCTATGCTCGGGATTTCTCTGCGTGATAGAATCCGTAATACGGAAATCCGCAGAAGAACGGGTGTAACCGACATAGCACGAAGAATTAGCACGCTGAAGTGGCAATGGGCAGGCCACATCGCTCGAAGAACCGACAACCACTGGGTAAAAAAGGTTCTAGAGTGGCGACCACATACCGGACGACACAGTGTAGAACGCCCCCCCACTAGGTGGACAGACGACCTGGTGAAAGTTGCTGGGCGTCGATGGATGCGGACGGCACAGGACCGCGCTCTGTGGCGTACTATGAGGGAGGCCTACGTCCAGCAGTGGACGGCGATGGGCTGAAATGATGATGATGATTATTAAATTATGATAAATAAGTTTTGCAAAAAAATATTTGCAAAAAGAGTTTGATGGCGGTGAGATTCGAACCCACGCCTACGGTGCCTAAAACCAGCGCCTTAGACCACTCGGTCACGCTGCCTGCGTATAGTCAGTGCAAAATTAACTGCTGCTTTTCAACCATATAATCTTAGGTTTTATGTTCGTTACGGAATTTCTTGATTCGGTCTTTGATGATGATTGATGTTGGTTCTTGATTCCGCGCTTAAAGCCTGCGATAAAAGCTATGCAATAGCTTAAAAATCTGTTGATTCTTTCATATAGAACGTATGTTTATCAAAGTGTACGAGCATGAATATGTCATTACCATGCTACAATAATTTAAGTAATAAAGCCGTTATTAATATTACGAAGTACATACAGGAGCCTTCCAGTTTTGTACCACATTTTAACATTAACACTAGATGTATGCCATCAACGCTATAAAGTGTTCAAAATTTAATGCAATTAAAAATCAAATAAATCCGTAAGAATCCGTAAAAATATTTTATTGCAAGTATTTAATACTCGCGTTATTACGCGAATCAGAACGAACGCGTTCGCATAAATATTAAAAAATACGAACTTTTTTCATCTTTGAGTGTGAGGTGAGTATAATTTAGTCTAGTATCTACCCATGTCATTAGTATAGATTATTTATATAAGACAACAAATTATTTTAAACAATTAAAGAACATTATAGGTACCTATATGATAATAGCAATGATCACAGAAGCTTTAGAAGAATTTTGTTTTCAGCTAGATCTTACTTTCTTTATTAACGAATCTATTTACGAACTTGTCTTATTATCACATTTATATCTTTAATGAGCATTCTTGTAGAAAGTAGAATACAACATGATTCATTTCTGATAAAGTAAGAAATATTTTAAAATTATACAATTAATGTTTCTTATAATTTCCAATTTGCAAGGTAATTGACTAGCTAAAAATATAATACGACGTCAACTCTTACTTTTCTGACGATTACAGCATTATCTCTTTTGGGAAATTTGATGCCTAATACATAATATACATTATATAACACTTCAACCATTTAGAAAGAATTAATTAATACTGGTTAAAATCCTACGAATAAAAAGGAATGTGCACTTAAGAAATATTTAACATAGTATCTTATTTAACTTATTTACGTTTGGCAACATAACTGAGGATATACTAAATTACCAAATTGTGTTTCATCATCACAGTCCATATATGTCCCACTGTTGGGCTCGGGCCTCCTCCGTAATTGGAGGGAAATTAACCTACTATACCACTCTGGTTAGACGTGTTGGTATAGGGTTTTATTTCGAGATTTCCTTCTCTTGCATAGATGTTGTATGCGTTTTATATCCCTTTCTCCGTCACCACACAGAAAAATTGTGTTTACTGTAACAGAAAATAATTTGATTTGGAACGTTATTTTTAGAATTATCAACATCATTCTCCTGCTCTTATCCTAATTACTTGGGGTCGACGTAATTTGTAGTCGTACATATTGCAAAAGTTATTGGTAATAGTTTTATGACCGGCCACCTACCTGACATCAACCCTCCTTGGGAATGTAACTATTGACCAAACGGCATCCAGTAATGGCATTATTAGAATATTTGCAACAATAACTCTAAATGTTTGTATACAAATATCTTCCATTTTTGCTGAACGATGTGAATGCAAACCAACAATAGCCTTATGAATACTTGGTTTTTAATTTTCTTTTTTATGCTCCATCTTTTCAAATGCAAATAAGTTGAACAATGGCAGAGGAAAATCTTTAATTTTTCCGTAATTTTTTTTTTATTTTTGCCATATTTTTTATTGTAAAGAAACATATTATTATGACTTATCGGCAACAATACCAATAAAATCTTGATTGGTTATTTCATTATGTTTAGTGATGTTTATGCGAATATTCATCATCTTAGCTCATATATGTCCCACTGTTGGGCTCAAGCCTCCTCCATAATGGGAGGGAAATTAACATACTATACCACGCTGGTCAGACGTGTTGATATAGGGTTTTTTGTTTCGAGTTTTCCTTCTCTTGCACAGATGTTATATGCTTTTTATATCCCTTAGTCGTCTCGTACGATCACCCATGGGCAAGATATGGGGTGGTGAATTGTATTCTTACTCCGTCACCACACGGTAAATATAAATATATGCGAGTATTACACGTTTGATATAAAACTATTTTTGCGGAGTTTATCGTGTTTCCATTTGATTTTCGATTTCCGAATACTACAGAGATCACGGTCAGGGAAGACACCCGTGATCATGAACTCTGCAAAGTATTATTATTATAAGAAACGTCGAGTAATTAAAAAAAAAATATGCAAACGCAATAGAATCCGTAAAAATAGATATACTATAGTATATACCTATATACTATACTAAAAATAGATATACTATATATGTATATATAATATATCTATTTTTTGGCAGCCAAAGTGTATGGTAAAATTATTGAAAGGAGAATGAGGATGGTGTCCGATGGTTTACCGTGTGAGACACAAGGAGGTTTCAGGAGTGGAAGGGGATGCATGGATCAAGTGTTCTCTCTGCGCAACATTGTGGAGAAGCATCTGGCTCTAGGTCATAGGGTTTTCTGCAGTTTTGTGGATCTGGAGAGAGCATTTGACACGGTTGTACGAAAGGAACTTTGGGACATTTTACCGGAGTATGGTATTAGCGGTAAACTGCTACAGGCTGTGCAGTCCAGTTACATGGGCTGTAGAGCCTGTGTGCAGCTGGATGATGGAATTTCGCCTTGGTTTGACGTCAATATCGGCGTTAAGCAGGGTTGCGTTCTGTCAGCCAGGCTGTTTATCATATATCTGGATAAATGTCTCCAAAGGTTGAACGATATGAATGTGGGAGTCCAGATGGGCGACTCAGTGGTCACTGCTCTGCTTTATGCAGATGATGCAGTCCTGCTGGCACAGTCAGCGACTGACCTGCAGACCCTAGTCGACACAATGGCAGAAGATTGTAAGAAAAGGGGTCTACGCGTGAATGGGAGCAAAACCAAAATAATGGTCTTTGAAAGAGATAAAACCAGAACAGATGTAAGAGTAACAATAGGTAATGATGTATTAGAGCAAGTGGATGAATTTGTATATCTTGGATGTGGATTTAGCCGAGATGGAAGGTACACCACTGATATAGAGCGAAGAGTGAATGCGGGAAATAGAGTGAACGGAGTGTTGGGGTAATTTCTCGGCAGCCACCACCTCAGCCAGAAGGCACGTGTAGCAATACATAACGCAGTGCTTGTCCCAAGATTACTGTATGGAAGCGAGAGTTGGGTATGCAGAAAAGAGTATGATAGTAAAATTAATGCGGTCGAAATGGGATCTCTGCGGAAAATCTGTGGAGTTAGGCTGACCGACCGCATTCGTAACGACGACGTAAGAGAGCGAGTAGGTATGAAAGAGAGTATTGGTGTAAAGATGCGAAAGGGAATGCTCCGATGGTTCGGACATGTGGAAAGAATGCCGAACGAACGCCTGGTTAAGAAGATATACAATGCGAAAGTGGAAGGATGTAGGTACCGAGGGAGACCGAGACTAACCTACCTAGACCAGATCGGTCATGTACTGAAGGAAGGTGGTGTCAAGAGTCTCCGAAACCGGCGAGCGTGTATGAAGAGAATTATAAATGTTGAGGAAGCGAGTGAAGTATGCAGAGATAGAGTTCTCTGGCACTCTGTTCTCTCTGCCTACCCTGCAAGGGATATGGCGTGATGATATGTATATATGTATAAAGTAGCTAAATATAGTAGCTTGTTGTTTCAATTATACTATCAATTTCAATATATATTTAATTTATTCGTAAAAAATAATTATGGTAGTCACATATAGCGTTAAAATAAAATAAAAAAAAATAAAAAAACTACAGCTTATGTGGTATGGTTTTTTATATTAAAATAATTTAATTCAATCTTAATGTTTAAATATTCCAATAGTGATTGCAATAAGTATTTTAATAATTCATCCATTCATCAGCTTAACGACGCTTTCTGTTAAAAGTAAATTCACTCACAAGATGAGATAATTTTAAAAATGCCACAATTGGCAAGAGCTTTGATGAATCTAACTTGTATTATCCAGAAAAGTGCTATCATCTATTTTACTAAGTGCTTTATTTAATTTGTCCCCAATATGAAATATTATGATCTTAGCTCATCATCATCATTCACCTACTCGTATTCCAATCACTTGGGGTCGATACAATATATACTCTTCTTTCATAGTACAAATTATAAATGTTATTGGCAATAATTTTATGACCAGCCGCCTGCCAGACGTCAACTCTCCTTGGGAATGTAATTGTTGACCAAACGGAATTAGATGCAGTTGGCCCAAACTCATTATAAGGCTGTTAGTCGTCTTTTACGACATCCACAAAGTAAGAGTTGGTAGTATTCGTAGCCGCCATACAACCATAAATATATTATAATCTTAGATTAACATAACTTTATTAAAATTAGTCATTTTGAGTGATTTAAATTAGCTTATTTTTTTTAAGACCCTGCACTAAGGAAATAATTCTTGTATTATGGTGAACTTTATAAGTACGCTATTAAAGCAGACAAATGAGACCCAGACTCAGAATAACACTTTGTTGACCGCACAAAGTGTTGTCGTGCGTGGGAATTGAACCCAGGACACTAGCACAGAAAGTCGATATCTGAAACATTACACCATCTGTGCAGTCAAATCATTTTAATGAAATTATTCATAAGTTTAGCCTCGTATGGCTTTTATAGAATTATAATATTATCGGAGAATATTCATTTCATCATCATTATCTCAGTTTATATAGGGCCTATTGCTAAGCGTGAGCTATCCTCCATAATAGGAGGGAAAATGACCATATATGTCACACCAGCCAAATGGGTTGGTATGGAATTTTATTTTAAGTTTTCCTTCTCTTGCATATATATTAGATGCATATTATATTCATTAATCGTCTTTTACGATATCCACTGCCGTGCGTCGATACGTCATCTTCATTCATATAGGCATGTTAAGATTACATTATTTATTTTCCTTCTTTCTTTTCAGCCTCTATACATTCTGTTGTCAGGCTTGGGTGTCCTCCATAATGTAACAAAAATTAATTTATAGTAGATAAATGTCCAATAATGCTGTTCTGATGAGTTATCATGGTGTTTTTTGTCGAGTTATGCTTCTTTTGCCTCGATGTTAGGTATACCGTTCATATCTCTTAGTTATCTTTTACAATATACCCGGGCAAGTAAGGTGGTATTGACGTGCTTCACACTTTTCCTTCTTCTTCACATTACTTTTTACTCCGGCACTACACTGATAAAGACTATGTATTATTTATAAATACCCGATACGAAACGAAAAATGATGTCACAAGCGGGGTTCGAACCCGCACCTATTGGGAATCCGGCCCAACCGTGCTGCCACTTACACCATGGTGAACTATTTTAGGACATGCAAATTTCGAATCATATTATATCTTACGTCTTCAAGGTGACGTATGCCTATGTATATAATATGATTCGAAATTTGCATGTCCTAAAATAGTTCACGATGGTGTAAGTGGCAGCACGGTTGGGCCGGATTCCCAATAGGTGCGGGTTCGAACCCCGCTTGTGACATCATTTTTCGTTTCGTATCGGGTATTTATAAATAATTAAGCATATTAAATGCTAAAAATTTCAGTAATTTGACTATGTATTACTTATAATAAATCATATTTAAGGAAATCAAACTAAAAATCACATAAAAGTTGCCAAGTCAGTATGAATCCCGGAATATCGTGTTTTATGTGTTATATAATTCACATGGTACTTGTAACTCTTACTTTATGGCTCTCGTAAAAAGGGTACATGAGAAAATGTCTTGTTATAAAACTACCTTCCTACTAACATTATCTACTATTAATATTTATTTGACGTTCTATTGTGTACCAAAAGGCAAAGTTTGTTAAAGGTTGAAATTTCTGTTTTCAAACACTTTTAAGTTTAGAGGGGTCCAATCTCGTCAATAAATCTAATAATGAAGAGGTGAAAGATTAAGATTTACGGCAACTATTTCTTGTGATCATCATTCTCCTACTCTTATCCCATTTACTTGGGGTCGATACAATATGTACTCTTCTTTCATAGTATATATTGTAAACATTATTGGCAATAGTTTTATGATCGGCCGCCTGCCAGACATCAAATCTCCTTGGGAATGTAATTGTTGACCAAATGGCATTAGATGGAGTTGGCCCAGGTCATTATAAGGCTCTTAGTCGTCTTTTACGACATCCACAAGCTAAGTAAGGGTTAGTGGTATTCGTAGCTGTTACCACATAGCTCTTTCTATTCAGCTATTTTATGTGTAAAGGTAATTTAAATTATTTTGCCCGCTTTTGTGGTAAAAAAATATTATCAACTAAACAATGGACATAAAATATGTTACACCATTTTATTGTTATTTTATTTAAATTATAGGTATTTTGTTTGAGTTATCTATTATTGCTTGCGTAGATTTGGCTTATCTTTTCTATAAGAATCATAATTTAGTCAATATTTTATATACATCATATTGTTCGTTTTAATACCAATATCTGGCAGACCGAGCTTAGCTTGGTATTTTTTTTTAAATATGTATTTAGACATAAAAATCAAATGATAAAATAATAATAAAAAAAACTATGAAAATTACAAAAGGGCAAAATAATAAAAAAGGGAAAACTAAGGAAAGAATCGTGGCTGTGTAGATTAGATTGTTCGATTTCCCAACGGAGCTTTGTCTATCCTGTCCCTGTTGACATTTACCTTTATATTCTAAAATGCCAACTTTACCTTCATATACTAATTATTTTTTTTATTATTACGCTCGTATTTTGCTACTGATCCTTCAGGTTTATGTGGTCGTATATTTTTTGTTGAACTATTGCTATTGTTAACCTGATCACTGTTTCCTTTATATTTCTTTGTGTGTTTTTTTTTATAATTTTTATTGTATTTTTCTTTTATATGAAGTATTGAACTTTCATCTTGTTCACTATATAGCCGACCGCTTGAGGAAAGACCGACATCTACCCGAGGGGTGGACGTCGGTCGAGGAGAGGGTACTCCTCAGGGGTATTCCGTTGGGCCGACCACTGACGTCTAGTCACTCTGCTCCGGTGGTCGCCCCAACGACGAAGGCGACGTCACGGGTGGGTTACCGGTGTGCGTGCTTACGCCCCTCTGTCGCCCCGGACGGAGTGGTGCGAGGAGTGCGCTGACTGTAACCCACCCCAAAAAAAAAATGGGTTCGATTTCCATGCAAGACAATATTTGGTAGAAATATTGTTGCTTTGAATCTAAATATGATTTGCATGCATTAATTGTACATACATACATACATATCATCACGCCATATCCCTTGCAGGGTAGGCAGAGAGAACAGAGTGCTAGAGAACTCTATCCTTGCATACTTCACTCGCTTCTTCAACATTCATAATTCTCTTCATACACGCTCGCCGGTTTCGGAGACTCTTGACTCCACCGTCTTTCAGCACGTGACCAATCTGGTCTAGGTAGGTGAGTCTCGGTCTCCCCCGGTACCTACATCCTTCCACTTTCGCATTGTATATCTTCTTAACCAGACGTTCGTTCGGCATTCTTTCCACATGTCCGAACCATCGGAGCATTCCCTTTCGCATCTTTACACCAATACTCTCTTTCATACCTACTCGCTCTCTTACGTCGTCGTTGCGAATGCGGTCGGTCAGCCTAACTCCACAGATTTTCCGTAGAGATCGCATTTCGACCGCATTAATTTTGCTTTCATGCTCTTTTCTGCATACCCAACTCTCGCTTCCAAATAGTAATGTTGGGACAAGCACAGCGTTATGTATTGCTACACGTGCCTTCTGGCTGAGGTGGTGGCTACCGAGAAGTTGTCCCAACGCTCCGTTCACTCTATTTCCCGCATTCACTCTTTCGCATTAATTGTATTTTTGTAAAATCATCCGCAGTACATTATTTCATCTGCATAGGTTTTTTTTTTTAATTAAAGGTAATAATATTATTAAATCAATTTGCTAGTTTCTCAGATTATGGTATAATAATAAATACCTAATGAAGCTCTTTAGATTTTTTTTATTGCTTATGGTGGCAAACAAGCAAGCAGCACACCTGATGGTAAGTATTACCGCCGCCCATGGACTTTTACAATACCAAGGGTATATATACTAGGACGCTATCTACCAATAAAAACCCCAAACCCACCCACCTGGGCTTCCGACTCTCTCGCTCACCAAACGAAGCGTTATAGCACATTGCCATTAACTCAGATGTCGATTATCAGCGAGAGTGTGGTACCACCCCGAACGGACCGGCCCGCAACTGCAAACAGTTGTCAACAGCGTGCTCCTATCACTAAACAAAAAAAAAGAGATAAGATTTGAAAATATTAATTTAATAAAATATTTCATCTTTGTTAGCAACCTAATCTATAAATAGCAAAAATAGTATAGCAAGGTATTGTTATAAATTCAGGACACATATTTCAAGAGAGCAAGCGTCTATTTATGGAATGTCCATTAATAAAGTTTTCGGATTTCTCTCTTATGCGATAAGAATAAATAACTCTGATACTAATGCGATATTTGCGATACCAAGTTATGATAAACCGCTTTGTAATCATTATTTTATTAGTATTTCATAAACATCGGTCTATTTTTTTTTAATATTCTTGTTCTCATGATATTCTTGGCGTGATGACACGATGATGCACCATCCTGTGGATGCCTCATTTAGAGGCGAAACACGTGACGAATCTTTATTCAAAGTTCTGCGGAAATTTCAAGTTGAAGTTCTGGAGGGTGCTCATCACAGGAGTGAGATTTCCTTATATCCTATTCCACCCTGATCCCATCACATATTCCTTTCTTTCTTGAGGTGTACGGTATATTGATAAACCGTGGGAAAGTGGTAAGTCTTCCTTCCTTGCCTCCATTTTAAGAAATCGTATTTTTATTGCTAGATTTTTTATAGCTTATAGTGATAAACAAGCAAACAGCACACCTGATGATAATTGTTACTGCCGCTTATGGATCTTACTATACCAGGATTAGACCGCTGTCTACCAGCCAAAATCCATCCTAGTTGGTCGCCTGTCTCTCGATCACCGAACGAACCGCAAACGCACTTTACTATTGCTCTGACATCGATTTTCTGCAAGAATGTGGTACTTCTTCAGATAAATCGGCCCGTGCCTGTGGACAGAAAACTGTCAACAGTGTAGCCCTAAAACTACAAAAAAAAATACGTACTTATTATTTTTTGTAAAAAGATACCACTAAGGAAATATTTTTTGTATTCGCCGGACTTTATAAACGTATAATTAACGCAGACAAATTACACCCAGATTTGGAACACTTCGTAGATTGCTCAAAGTATTGCCTTGCGTAGGAATCGAACCCACGGCACTGGCGCAGAAGGTCTTAACCACTTCATCTATCATCCATCTATCATCTATTATTTATATATAAAGGTTATATTAACAAAAACTTGTAAGTATTTAATCAAAAATACAAATGTTAACACTTATTATATTTTCAAAGAAAATATTAACTGAACCTTAACGTACATAATATAAAAAAATATTATTTGCCGATGGAAATGTGAATACATGGCAAACTATTAATTAATGAGTTATATAATGATAGGTACTAAAGATAAAAGACCTATACACAAAGTATGTAGAGGTAAAATCATATCATGTTGCGAGGTAAATAAGAATTTGAATATCTGGATGACCGAGCTTTCGCTCGGTATTATCATTTTATTGTGTTTTGAAGATATTTAAATATAATACAAATAATTAATTAAATACCTAATAATAAAAAAATAAAAAAGTCAAAGTAACAAAAAAGAGAAACAGAAACTGAACCGGCCTTGATTAGACTGCTCGACTATCCAACTGAAGTGTCTTAATGACAGCGTCAATTTTTTTTTTTTTTTTTTTTTTTTTTTTTTTTTTTTTTTTTTTTTTTTTTTTTTGGTAACGCAGTGGTTAACCGCCCCGGGCGGGGTATGTGGGACTCACAGGCCCTGAAGGGGACACTGAATACCCACTAAAACATACCAACTGCGAGCTGTTAGCCGAAGGGGCTTTTACAGCTTAACCGGACTGCGGGCGAGCCCGAAGGCTCTCAACCCGATGACAGCGTCAAAATTTGCCTTCATGTTTTAATAGTAGGTTCTCGAGTGGCGACCATGAATCGGACGACGCAGCGTAGGACGACCCCCCACTCGGTGGACTGATGACCTCATCAAGGTCGCAGGAAACCGTTGGATGCAGGTGGCACAGGACCGTTATAGATGGCATTCTCGTGGGGAGGCCTATGTCCAACAATGGACGTTTACGGGCTGATGGATGGATGGATGGATTTTAATAGTTGTCAGCCAACGCAAAATTATATATATTAGGGTGGGTCGAAAAAAAAACACATTTTTCTCTTAGCCCCCATGGCAGGATTTGTTCATTATAAAAACAGAAAATTTTTGAAAATAGAAAAAAATTTTGCTGAATATTTTGAGGTAGCCCACTCGACTTTTAAACAAATAATCATTATAAAATATAAAATTATAAATAATTTTTAATATCCAAAATTACGTTTATCAGTAATTAAGTTGAATGCAACTACAGAAAAGAAAAAAATCAGACGAGATCTATGAGGAAAAAAAATTATTACAAATAATTCAAATATTTTCCTACCAATAACTTGAGAACAGATGGTTGTAAAAAATATATTAAAGGTGTTTTAGAATCCATAGGGTGCCTACTCGAAAGCCAATTGAAAGTCAGAAGTCAAAAAAATTTTCTCATATTATTTATATAGTTTAGTGAAAAATCAAAAAATGAAATGCATTTTCTTTTGTATTAGAATGAAAGAGGATTAAAAAAGATTATATTCATCAATTTTTGGATGTTTGTTACGACGAAAAAAAGGTTATTTATCATTCTGGTATATAAGAAATTGATTCTGCTATATATAGGGGTAATATAATTACCAATATCCTAACTAATATTATAAATGCGAAAGTAACTCTGTCTGTCTGTCGCTCTTTCACGCCAAAACTACTGAACTGATCTAAATGAAATTTGGTACACAGATAGTCTAGAGCCTGATAAAGGACATAGGCTACTTTTAAATGCAAATAATGGTTGTAAAGAGGGATGAAAAGTTGTAAGGAAGTATCGTCATTTTTAAAGCCAGAAGTTTGAAACTTATTTTTAGGCTACTGACTAGATGTAAATAAATATAACAATAAATTTTGTAAAAAAAAAAATACCCTTAAGAGGTAAAATAAAAAAGGAAATGAAAAACTTTAGGAAAGTAACCTTTTTCGCGGGCGAAGTCGCGGGCAGAACCTAGTATACAATATATGAATAAAATAAAATATATCAAGCAATTTTTGCAAATTCTTGAAAATATTTTATACCAAGCCACTATATATCATCTAAACCCTATACCAACACGTCTGACCAGCGTGGTATATATAGTAGGTCAATTTCCCTACCATTATGGAGGAGGCTCGAGCCCAAGAGTGGGACATACATTTATGAGCTGAAATGAGATGATGATATTCATCATCGCTATTATCTCGAAGAGAAATTGATTTAATATACCAATATAGTCAGACGTGTTGGTATAAAGTTTTATTACGAGATTTCCTTGTCTTGCATAGATATTATATGCGTACTTGTTTATCTTTCATAACAACCACTGACAAGAAAAAAGGCAGTGATTTGTACTCTTCTCTGTTCTCTTATTTTCCGTGTGGTGACGGAGTAAAATCACTATTCACCACCCCATATCTTACTCGCGGGTGATCGTACGAAACGACTAAAGGATATAAAATGCATATAACATCTATGCGAGAGAAGGAAAACTCGAAACAAAACCCTATACCAACACATCTGACCAGCGTGGTATATATAGTAGGTCAATTTCCCTCTCATTACGGAATAGGTCCGAGCCCAACCGTGGGACATTTATGGGCTGTGATGATGATGACGATGATAATGATTAGTATTCATACTCCGTGACCACATAGAAAACTGTTCATATTTTAACAAAGAAAATGCTTTTCAGAATACATTAAAAATTTACTTGTCTAAATTTGAGAACATATATATATTATTATATGTTCTAACGTTGTATTTACAATGTAAAATGATAAACCTGCATATGCAACGACAGAAGGTATCGGTATCAAATTACATTGACTTGATGAATATTTCATATAGTACCGTTTGAAACTAGCAACATACAACATTTGTCTTACAAGCAAACAAAATGTTAATCGAAAAGGCATACAATACGATTATTTAAAAGAAAGAATTTATTATAGACTAGCTTGCCCGCGGCTTCACCCGCTTATAAGGGTTACGTTTTTTCAAAAAAGTTTTTCATCCCTTATTTTTATTTTACCCCTTTTTTACAACTTGTTCATGTCATATTTATTTATATCTAATCAATAGCGTAAAAATAAGTTTCAAGCTTCTGGCTTTAAAAGTGACGATACTTCCTTACAAATTTTCATCCCCCCTTTACAACTCTTTTTTTGCATTAAAAAGTAGCCTATGTCCTTTGTCAGGTTCTAGACTATCTGTGTACCAAATTTCATTTAGATCGGTCCAGTAGTTTTGGCGTGAAAGAGTGACAGACAGACAGACAGAGTTACTTTTGCATTTATAATATTAGTAAGGACAAAATTTATTTCAGCTATTAATATTAATTTACTATTAATATAATAGTAGTGTATCGTATTCATTGTCCGACAAATGGCACACCTCTCCCCTTAAGTGGACAAAATAATCATCATCTATCACAGCCCATATATGTCCCAATATTGTGCTCGGGCCTCCTCCGTAATGGTAGGGCAATTAACCTACTATACCATGCTGGTCAGATGTGTTGATATTGGGTTTTGTTTCGAGTTTTCCTTCTCTTGCATAGATGTTATATGCGTTTTATATCCTTTAGTCGTCTCTTATGATAATCTACGAGTAAGATAGAGGGTAGTGAATTGTATTCTTACTCCGTCACCACACAGATAAGGTCAAACTAATACGAGTCGCAAATTGAATGTCATACGACAGCTCCTATTTGTCCAAGTAGTAGAACGATTGGAACGAATTTGGTGCAAGTTCAAATCCCACATGTGATAAACATTTTTCGCTGTTAAACATATTTTTATAAATAATAATAAATTTCGGTAATTTGAATAAAAAGGTCATGTCATCGTTTAATACAATTGTAACTGCAAAGTTCGGTACAATGTGTAATCATTGTCCGGTAAATGGAACAAGTCTCCCATAAAGACGACAAAATAATACGAGCCGCAAATTGAATGTCACACAACAGCTTACACTTATATAATTGATAGGGCTACACTGTTTATAGTCTTCTATCTGAAGCCGCGGGCCGGTCCGTACAGGGTAGTACTACACTCTCGCAGAAGGAGGCGGCGGAACGAGCCCGGAAGGAGTCCCTCTATACGAACTCAGGCCGCTGCTGGAGCCTCGGGCGGTGTAGGCGCGAATACCTGCGCCTGATGCCGCCCTAGCCGAGGCCTCAGGTGATCGGATCGGGGAATAGTCTGGTCACCCGACGTGAGGCCACCGCGTGAGGACGACGCCCCGACGGCGAAAGCTGTCGGAGCGTCGACTCGAAAAGAACCCGCGAGGGTAAACCGCCTGGCGGGCCACCGAAGACAAAGATCGGGTACTGGTGGCCCGCTCGCACGGCGAAGAGAGGTGTTTGTAGGGTGGATCTATGAGGATGCTCGTCGCCTCTTCCGTCGCCCCGGACCGATTTGGCGAGGCACGACCATGTCCATAGCCCACCGCCAAAAAAAAGTAAAAACAAAAGGGTAGTGCTACACTCGACATCTGAGAATTGGCAGTGCTGTTGCACTTTGTTTGGTGAGTGACAGAGCCACGCCCAATTTTCTGGGATTTGGAGTTTTCTTAGGTAGGCAACCTAGTTCTATCCCTGGTATATCAAAGTTCCATAAGCAACAGTAACACTTACCATAAGGAATGCTGCTCGTTCATTTGCTAACACGATCAATAAGAAAAGAACAATTAGAATGGATTTCCAATAGACGTGGGTTCGACTCCCACGTGTGACAATTACTCTTCACTAGTAAACAACTTTTTATGTTTTCTTTTACAAAAGTATTTAGAAACTATACTGCATTGCTGCATTGTGGCGAGCGAGCAACTTTTTAAATAGTCAAACAAAAACACTAAACTTTGATATATTTGTAACTAAGGTGGAACCGGTAAGACGGATGCTTAGTCTAGACTTCTTTAAAAAATATTTATAACTTTACTTTCATTTTTATTATTGTTTAATTAATAACTACATTTTACTTATTTATTTTTAAGCTTTCATGTATTCAGATCATTTGTTTGTGTACTGTTACATAAGCGTGGAGACCTATTATTGGCTTCAAAAATCTAATTATTTCACTTATATTGTTGCTATTAGCTGTCGGTCTCCCAAAAAAAAAAAAAAAAAAAATTAAATCTAGAGCGATTCTTGAGTAAAGACGCTTCACAGTCGCCTGTTTTTTTATTTATATTATTATCCTAACATACCTTACATTTATTTCTACTTTGTAGAGATTTTGTCTTCGAAGCATTTATTTCGTTTCATATTTTCACGGTCATATCTTTTATTTTTATACTTTTATAGTTGGTACCTACGCTCCATCATGTAATAGCAGGAGTGTTTCTAGATACAAGTGCTGCTCATAAAGGCGTATAATATGGCTTCATTTTATTACAGCATTTATTTCTCAATATTGCACGCCTCATAAGCGAAGCGTTGAGGTCTTGCTCTACTCTCGACATATGAAAATCAAGCACTTTTCAAACATAAAGATGATTGTAATTTTCTCACATTGCACTTATAGGATAATATTATAATATATATGTCAAGATAAAACCTTCGTTTAAACGTATTTGATATTTTTAAAAAGCAATTATTTTGTTTAAAGTAAGAAAATAGTTGATTAAAAAAAATATTCGAAGACGTCGGAGAAAATATTTTGTATCTAGCAGGATCACGACCTTAAAAAAGAATGTATCGAAGTTTTTCTTTTATTAAAAGCTTCATAATCGCAACGCGCTGTTTCCTTTCGAAAATGGCTTGGTAATTCATTGTCGTTTAATTGCAATTAATAAAAAACTAAACTGCTTAGTCTTTAGTGTATGTATACCTTATGAAAATTGCGTTCGTTTACATTTTTTGTTCGTCCATTCGGACAGGCAAAGGAAATAAATCCCATTCAGCTTATACAGCTATGTTTAGCACTACGTCGAGAATGGTACGAAATATCAAAAGTATTTCTTTTCTTTCATTACAAGCTTATATTTAGTTTTACCTGTCCCGTTGTCTGTAATCAAATCTTGCAAGTTAAATTTGATCCACTTTCTGGTTTCCGATTGAGCTGAAATTTAGCATGCATATATAAATCGGATGGCAATGCAATACTATTGTGACATAGAGCTGATCTGATGATAGACCTGGACGCTGGCCATACTTATCGAGTTTAGGCTCCTTTGATTTGTCTAGTCCAGTATTTTGATACTATATGGTAACTAGGGTCTGATGATCGACCTGGAAGCGGGCCATAGGAACTCCGTAATTAAACGACGC
The DNA here is from genome assembly GCA_905163515.2 of Lymantria monacha. Classification (NCBI taxonomy): domain Eukaryota; kingdom Metazoa; phylum Arthropoda; class Insecta; order Lepidoptera; family Erebidae; genus Lymantria; species Lymantria monacha. Next base: position 24,352,846 of record LR991091.1, read on the forward strand.
AACTCCATCGAGTTTGGACTCATTTGATTCGTCTTGACGAGTACTTTGATACTATATGGTAACCAGGGTCTGATGTTGGACCTGGAAGCTGGCCATAGGAAAAAGAAGGTGCTAAATGTTCTTAATCATACTATCAAAATGTAACACGCTTTTATTTATAAAATTGAGACTGTGATAGAAACGGGAAGATTTAATAATTATGTTGTAAAGTTTTCGTGTTAAAAATATATAATTATGTATGATATGGAATTATTTTGTAGTAGACGAAGAAGCTTAATTATCGTTAAAGGTTACAATGAACTTATAAAGTGTTGTATGTCTTATTAGAGTTAATTTATTTTTAACTTTTTATTTTATTTTATTAGCAAATAATAAAAGCCTGTTTTTAAAAAAGGCTTTTTCTTTAATTTTATTTCTGGCATTGACTAATAGTAAATGATAAATAATATAAAAATTATGAGGCATGCACTTTTGGATTTTCCAAATTATTTTTATTCTTTCTACCATCTTTTGTTAATATCATCATCATTATCCTGCTCTTATCTTAATTACTTGAAGTCGGCACAATATCTATTTCTCTTCCATTGTATATATTGTAAATAGTAATTGTCAATAGTTTTATGACAAGTTGCCTGTCTGACGTAAAGCCTCCTTGGGAACGTAATTGTTGACCGGATAGCATAAGGTGAAGTTGTCTCAGAACGATATAGAGCTGTCAATCGTCTCTTACGATATCCACGAAGAAAGTAAGTTGGTAGTATTCGTAGCCGCTATCATACAGTTATTTTATTAACAACCTAAGTAAATATATAAAATCGAGAACGTTAGTTATAGGCAATTTTGTGGTTTGTGGAACGTCGGTCCGGTACAAAATTGTCTTATGCAAAACAAAAAAGTACGTATCTGTTTCTATGGGTAGTAGAGTATACACTCTAAAACAAACAGCTTAAATTATTTAACAATTATTCTAATTGACTAATAAAATATTTTTTTAGGGTTCCGTACCTCAAAAGGAAAAAACGGAACCCTTATAGGATCACTTTGTTGTCCGTCCGTCCGTCTGTCCGTCTGTCCGCCTGTCTGTCTGTCAAGACCCTTTTTCTCAGGAACGCGTGGAGGTATCAAGCTAAAATTTATAACAAATACTCAAATCTACTGTCCCTTAAGGCTGTAAAAAAATTAAACTTCTAAGCCAACGCAATCAAAAAATACAGGCGTTTATGCCGCAAATTGCCGCAAATTTTCGACTCTCGCAGAGGAATCAAAACCTACAGGGTACTTCCTGTACTCAGAATCTTGAAATTTGGTACAAAGTAACGTCATATAGCACCGATAAAGGAAAAATTGCGAAAACAGTAAATTTTTAATTACATCATATGATAAAAATATTTTTAATAATTTTTTTATAAACGTCTTTATTTTTAAACACCAACCTGCACTACGGAAATAATCCTCGTTTTGCGGTGAATAATTATGCCGTTAACGCAGACAAATTACATTAAGATTCAACACTTGTTTTTTTTTAATATTACTTATGGTGGCAAACGGCAAGCAGCACACCTGATGGTTGGTGTCACTGCCGCCCATGAAGCTTTGCTATAAACAAGGCTATAGCTAGGCCGCTGCCTACTATTACAATCCCGTTGCCGGCTCTCTTGCTCACCGAACGAAGCGCAAGAGCACATTGCCATTATTCAGACGTCGATCTTCTGCGAGAGTGTGGTACTACCCCAGACGGACCAGCCCGCGGCTGTAGACAGCGAACTGTTAACAGCGTGATCCTACCACTATTATGTGGATCGCACAAAATAATGTCCTGCGTGCGAATCGAACCCACGTCAACGGCACGGATGATCAGTTTCGTAACCGCTACACTATTCGTGCAGTGCAATGTGATGTTTATAACTAAAAAATTTATGTCTATTATCTCCGTTTGTATTGTATTTGAGTCCGTCACTAACAGTATTCTTAAACATTCACACGGGGCTGTTTAATATTAGAACTGTATATAGCTATTTTCTAGTATGCTTCCGCAATCAACAGTTATCTTTATTTGAGTCGGTTACTAACAGTATTCTTAAACTTTCATACGGGGATTGTTTAATATTAGAGTTTGGTATAGAGCTGTGTATTTTCTAGTTTGCTTCCACAATCAACAGTTCTCAAAGACCTGAACACAATAATATTAAATTAAAAAGGAAGTTGTTTCAAGTTTTCATTAATGTTAATGAAATTAACGTGTTTATATTTAGCCCTGACGGTTACTCGTGCCAAAGTTCGTTAATTTATGTTGAGTAGATTATTGTGAAGGACCTCTATTTAGGACCTTCAAACAAAGGAATAGACTGTTTTTGTTACTGCAATCTGATTCGCAAAATTTCTTTGCAGTAGCTTATAGTAACATTGAATTTGTATTATATGAATGGATGCAAATTGACTTACTATACCACGCTGGTCAGACGTGTTGATCTAAGTGTTGGTTTTGAGTTTTCTTTGCATACATGTTATATGCATTTTATACCCCTTAGTCATCTTTTACCATCATTGACGGGTAATACAGAAGCTGGTGAATTATATTCTTACTTCGTCACTGTACGGAATACACTATAATAAATAATTTTTAGTAAATACGTAGTGTATGCGTAGTATATGCATGTCATATTATAATTACACGCTTAACTTCTAGAATATCTGTCTAGGGTCTACGCGTGAATATGAACAAAACCAAAATAATGGTCTTTGAAAGATATGAAGCCAGAACAGATGTAAGAGTAACAATAGGTAATGATGTACTAGAGCAAGTGGATGAATTTGTATATCTTGGATGTGGATTTAGCCGAGATGGAAGGTACACCACTGATATAGAGCGAAGAGTGAATGCGGGAAATAGAGTGAATGGAGCGTTGGGATAACTTCTCGGTAGCCACCACCTCAGGCAGAAGGCCCATGTAGTAATACATAACGCAGTGCTTGTCCCAACATTACTGTATGGAAGCAAGAGTTGGGTATGCAGAAAAGAGTATGAAAGTAAAATTAATGCGGTCGAAATGCGATCTCTATGAAAAATCTGTGGAGTTAGGCTGACCGACCGTATTTGTAACGACGACGTAAGAGAGCGAGTAGGTATGAAAGAGAGTATTGGTGTAAAGATGCGAAAGGGAATGCTGCGATGGTTCGGACATGTGGAAAGAATGCCGAACGAACGTCTGGTTAAGAAGATATACAATGCGAAAGTGGAAGGATGTAGGTACCGGGCGAGACCGAGACTCACCTACCTAGACCAGATCGGTCATGTACTGAAGGAAGGTGGAGTCAAGAGTCTCCGAAACCGGCGAGCGTGTATGAAGAGAATTATGAATGTTGAGGAAGCGAGTGAAGTATGCAAGGATAGAGTTCTCTGGCAATCTGTTCTCTCTGCCTACCCTGCAAGGGATATGGCGTGATGATATGTATGTATGTAACTTCTAGAATAGTTACAAAACTGCTCTCTACGACTCGTAACGCACAAGCGCCTCGCAAAAAGTCTCTACTGAGCTCTTATACCCACATATTATTCAATCTACCCGCATTTACGAATTATATCAATTATGCATACACTACAAGGTACTCGTATATAAACATAAAATGACAATGTCTTCAAATAACACAATAATAAATTCATCATCATCTTGCTCTTATCCCAATCATTTGGGTCGACGCAATATGTCATCCTTTTCCATACGATCCTCTCAGACGTCATCTCTGCCGTTACTCCTAGACTATCCATGTCACGCCTCACGCAGTCCATCCATCTTTACTTTGGTCTTCCTTTACCCCTTAAGCCTTCAACATTCATACCTAAAACTTTTCTCACAACATTTCTTTCATCCCGCCTCTGCACATGTCCATACCATGTCAGCCGTTCACTCCTTAACTTTTCCGTCACTGGCGCAACTTTCAAACTTCCTCTAATGTATTCATTTCTTACTTTATCCATTCTTGTCACACCACACATCCATCTCAACATTCGCATCTCCGCTACATGCAGTCATAAAATACAATAATAAATTATTGAGTGTAATATAATTTAGGTTATAAAGTAAATAGCTAAATCAGATAGTCACAAAGGATTTAATGTAACGCAAATAACAGAAGATCATAGAAACAGACATAGAAACTATTTGTCAAATATATTGAAACAAACGACAGTATTTATTTGTTCTAAATAAATAAAAGAATGCATTTTTAAGGTTTTTTTCATTTATGTGAAAGTTTATTGACTACGTTAGATGATTCACAGATCTGGTACCCAGTTATGAAAAAGTATATGATGGCAAATTATCATCACCTAATTGCTGCGTTTAAAAATTGAAAAGAAGTGCAATACTATAGTTCTTAGCTTTTAAAACTAATATTGGTATTGTATCCTCTTTTAATATTAATGAATATATCCATAATATTTATTAATATATATTTTTTTTATAGTAGTTAAATTTACATCATCATCATCATCAGCTCAGCTCATATATGTCCCACTGTTGGGCTCAAGCCTCCATAATGGGAGGATAATTGACCTACGATATCACTCTGGTCAGACGTGTTGATATAGGGTATCGTTTTGAATTTTCCGTCTCTTGCATAGATGTTATATGCATTTTATATCCCTTAGTTGTCTTGTACGATCATCCACAGGTAATGTATGAGAGTAGTGAATTGTATTCTTACTCCGTCACCACACGGAAAATTTACATATTTTTTAAAAAAATAAATTAAGGGAACATTTAGCGGCAAAACTATACTGGTAGTTATTTAAAAACCATTTACTTTAATTTAAAAAAAAAGCCTATATTAACTACTGAAATACTTGAAGAATTTAAAAAATTACCATGTACTACCGGGTACCGGGGGAGACCGAGACTAACCTACTTAGACTACATTGGTCACGTACTGAAGGAAGGTGAAGTCAAAAGTCTCCGAAACCGACGAGTGTGTATGAAAAGAATTATGAATGAAGTATGCAGGGATAGAGTTCTCTGGCACTCTGGTCTCTCTCTGCCTACCCTGCAGATACGGCGTGATGATATGTATGTATGTAAGCTACAAATATAGTGGCAATATCATTAAACTTAGAGACTTTTAATTGATAATCTATATAGCACTACAGCTATCATTATCAAATAAATATTAGTAAATTGTTTTAAAAATAAAAGCTCGTCTACAAATGAACATGTATGAAAGCTTTAGTTAGAATCTAAATTATCTTTAGACACAGTTGAATTTTATAAAATAAATGTATCTAACTTAAAATAAATGTACTTTATTAAATATATCTAAGTACAACTTAAATGTTAAACTTAACTTAAACTTTTAATATTGGTAGGACCATGCTGTTGACAGTTTTCTCTCTACAGCCGCGGGCTGGTTCTTCCGGGGTAGTACCACACTCTTGCAGAAGATTGACGTCTGAGTAATGGCAATGTGCGACTGCGCTTCGTTCAGTGAGTGAGAGAGCCGGAAGCCCAACTGGGTCGGTTTAGAGATTTTATTGGTAGGCAGCGCCCTAAGCTATACCACTGGTATTGCAAAGGTCCATGGGCGGCAGTGACACTTGCCATCAGGTGTGCTGTATGCTCGTTTGCCACCATAAGCAATAAAAAAAAGGTTAACAATGTTTCGTAAAAAGTACAAACAATAAAATAGTATAGGTTTATCTTTGATTTGATTTGATTGATTAGATAAAAAGAACCTCAAACAATACTAATTACATTAAATTATCAGAAAATAATCCAGCAGAACTAATTGTAAATGACAAACTTACCTAATACATAAAGAGAATAATAACTTAACACAAAGAAAAGCAAATATTTACAACGTCAAAGTATGTTATTTCAAAATGGTATATGTTTTAAACATATTTTGTGGGTACTCATTCCTTTGTAGAACGATGCTTTTCCTTGTACAAATTAAAATTATCTTACACTCGTACACTCATAGAAATATATAAAAAAAACATCGCCTTTAAAATAGCATCTAAGAAATTACAATAACCAAAATTGGAGATAATCTATATTATATAGTTATATATATATAAAGCGTTTCACGTGAAAGCGGCCAACCGGCCCGGCCAGAATTAGTTGGGACCAAATGGGCCCTATGCGAGCTCAAAATGTTCGTAATAACATGAACTTTCGAAATCTGAGTAGGGTTTTTAAAAAAAAAGATGCCCAATCCAATATGGCGGCCGGAAGTGACCACCGTCGAGGGTCGTTTTCACCAATTTCTCTGCAAAATGGCTAAAACGACTAGGATTGGCTCGCCCGGGGGTACTCGGGAGTTTTCGGGGTCGCTGAACAAGAATCCGTCCTTAGATTTTCGAAATCCAAGATGGCGGACCAGATATGGGTCACGTGACGGGCCAGATTTCTGGAATCTGGCTAAAACGACTAGGATCGGCTCGCCCGTGGGTACTCGTGGGTTTTCAGGGTTGCTGAACCAATAAAACTTAAAAAAAAATATTATTGATAATAATTTTCATAATATTCTAAAGTATAAAAAAAATTAAAATTATTGAAATTTTTCTGCTGACTTTTCTTGCTCGCTGCTAACTTTTTTTGCCCGCTGCCGGCACTCTTTGGTCGTCGGAAAAAAATTGGTTAACTCATCACGATATCTCTGGAACCATAAGGCCTACATACTTAAAATTTGGTAGGGATACAACTTTCGCTGAGTAAAGGTCAGCTAAGAACAGATTTTACGAGATTTCACCCGCAAGGAGGTTGCTGGGGTGTAAAAATCACATTTTTTAAATATAGCTCCTACAGACTTGAAATTTGGTATGAACATTTTTTCTGCCCTGTAGAGGTCAGATAATTAGATATTTTACAAAATTCCAAATTATGTTAACCTAAAAAATGCACATTTTCAAATACTGCCTCTACAGTCTTGGCATTTAGCGTGGACTTTTTTTGTGCCCTATAAAGGTCAGATGAAGTAGGATATTAAGAAATTCCTTCGCCGAAAGGCGATTTTATGTAGTGAAAGTAAACTACACAACTGAACTCACGTAACAAAAGCGAAGCGAGGGCGGGTCGCTATTTAATTATAAAACTATAACAAGTGATAATAAATCTTTAACAATAAGGTAATAATAGAACTCCTTCAACGGTAATTTAATAACTGTCTTCGACACATTATAGTCATTTATTACATATTCTAAGTATAACACAGACCTTCATACATATGTATCGATTTGCCGAAGTTAGAACTGGCAAAGCAATGAGGTAACTTTATCAGTTGGCTTGCTATAAACGATACATTGTATTTAACAGTACTACGTTTAAATTTATATATACGATACGCTTCGCTTTTAAAGTTTAAAATATCTTGAATTTAAATAAAATTGTAAATATGAGCTCTGTAATATCAGCGAAAAATTTAGATAACAAAATTTACATTGTTTTGTTAGCTTAAAACTAACAATGATTATATTATATGTTAGACTCATCACACACATCATTCTCCTACTCTTGTGCCAATTATTTGCGCAACGCAATATATACGAGTATATATTACAAAAGCTAGTGGCAATAGTTATATGACCGGCCACCTGCCTGATGACAACCCTCCTTGAGCATTGTTGACCAAACGGTATCAGGTGGAGTTTGCCCAGATCTGTATGAAGCTCTTAGTCATTTTTACTACATCCACGAGCAAAGTAAAGTGTGGTAGTATTCGTAGCCACTACCACACAGCCAGTTCATGTTCTATGTTAGACTATAGGTAACACATATTTGGTTTTTTATAATATTCGTCGATTTCTTTCATGTTAATATTCTTTCATAATAGATTTGATAGATAGAGATGATAGATTTTAAAATCTCGTTAAGTATCTTTCACCTTCATCTCAGCTCATATACTTCTAACTACTCGGCTCAAGCTTGCTCCACAAAGGATGGAAATTACCACATAGATCAAACGGGTTAGTAAAGGGTATTATTTTGAGTTATTCTTCTCTAGACGCAATATCATCTACGTTTTATACCTCTAATTATCTTTTACGACACCCACAAGCAAAATAGAGGGTGGTGAAGTCCATTCATTTTTTCTGTGTGGTGACGGAGTAAGAGTAATATTCACCACCCCATATCTTACCCGTGGGTGATCGTACGAGACGACTAAGGGATATAAAACGCATATAACATCTATGCGAGAGAAGGAAAACTCGAAACAAAACCCTATACCAACACGTCTGACCAGCGCGGTATAAAAGGTTAATTTCCCTCCCATTACGGAGCAGGTCCGAGTCCAACAGTGGGACATATATGGATTGTGATGATAAAACACAATTTGGTAATTTAGTATACCCTAAGTTATGTTGCCTAACGTAAATAAGTTAAATAAGAAACTATGTTATGTTTTTTTTTTTTTCTTTTTTTTTCTGCGTTGGAGACTCGTGGCGTATGGACCACCCACTGGTAAGACCACCCACTGGTAAGACCACCCACTGGTAAGATAGGGGTGGTGAATTGTATTCTTACGTCGCCATTACATAGGTAACTAAAATTATAAAATAAATAAACTTTAACTGCACATAAACACTGCGTCCTTTTGTGCACTTCAGAGCCGTGAAAATCGTCTGAATAGGTACTAGGACAATAAGCGGACTAGGACAATAAGCGGACGTGAAAATTGTGGTATTATTCAGTGGACGCCGATAGACTAATGGATAGCAAACGGGAGATGAAATGAAACATAATATTCGATATGAATTAGATTCAAGCAGAATTTTGGTAACTAAACCAGCTCTATCATGTTAGAAGGTTTTAGAATTAGGTAATCTAAAATTACACCTATAAAAGTGAAGTTAAATAGTTGTGAGAATATTATATATCTAAGAATACCGTAAAATGAATCTTGAAGATATGTGAAAATCGTCCCTCCTAGAGTTTATAGATTATGGCCTCCCCAATATTTATACATACATACCATCACGCCATGTCCTTTGCAGGGTAGGCAGAGATAACAGAGTGCCAGAGAACTCTATCCTTGTGTATTTGTGTGTATATCTATGTTGAGGAAGCGAGTGAAGTATTCACTCGCTTCCTCAACATTCATAATTCTCTTCATACACGCTCGGCGGTTTCGGAGACTCTTGACTCCATCTTCCTTCAGTACATGACCGATCTGGTCTAAGTAGGTTAGTCTCGGTCTCCCTCGGTACCTACATCTTTCCACTTTCGCATTGTAAATCTTCTTAACCAGACGATCATTCAGCATTCTTTCCACATGTCCGAACCATCGGAGCATTCCCTTTGGCATCTTTACACCAATACTCTCTTTCATACCTACTCGCTCTCTTACGTCGTTGTTACGAATACGATCGATCAGCCTAACTCCACAGAATTTCCGTAGAGATCGCATTTCGACCGCATTAATTTTACTTTCATACTCTTTTCTGCATACCCAACTCTCGCTTCCATACAGTAATGTTGGGACAAGCAATGCGTTATATATTGCTACACGTGCCTTCTGGCTGAGGTGGTGGCTACGGAGAAGTTGCCCCAATGCTCCGTTCACTCTATTTCCCGCATTCACTCTTCGCTCTATATCAGTGGTGTACCTTCCATCTCGGCTGAGAACCACATCCAAGATATACAAATTCATCCACTTGCTCTAGTACATCATTACCTATTGTTATTCTTACATCTGTTCTGGCTTCATCTCTTTCAAAGACCATTATTTATTGCAATTAATAAGGACATTTACTTTAATCCGGATACTCAAATCAAAGATTATTTCATTGTTTGCAATTGCTATGATATTATTTTGTCACATTCATCTCTTTGGCTAAGCGGCGCATATTTCCGTATCAATCAGCCTTTTCTTTCACGCTGTGGAAACGCATTTACGCGCTATCCCGGTGATAGACGAGGGAGAGTGTGGGGCTCACCGGCCAGCTGTCCGACCAGAAAATCCACTAAAATCACAGCGGCCCCTTCCGTGCTCTTACAGGATGCTGGGGAGATCGTCTCGATCCCCAACACCACAACGCTGGCCGTCAGGACACATCCTGTTGTCATTAGAGGCGGTGGGAGGAGGTGCGCATATTGACGCCTCCTCGTCCCTGGCCACCGCCGGCGGAGCGAGTCTGCGGACGCAATTGCCTCGCGTTCTTGCTCCGCGGCCTCTCCTTTAGAGATAACCTACTCACAGAAGAAGGCCATCGACGACCAGCACCTGTCACTGTCGAACATTTTCGGGATGATGCTTGACAGTGACATGTCTCTTCCAATGACCGTCGACAGGACGTGGTGTTGGGCCCCCCCAGGCGGAACATACCTCCAGTCTATGGCGTGCATCACCCAGTGCCGCACCACACTCATGGCACCCTTTTTTTTTTTTTTTTTTGTTTTTTTTTTTTTTTTTTTTTTTTTTGCGGTGGGCTATGGACGTCGCACCCCGCCAAATCGGTCCGGGGTGACGGAAGAGGCGGCGCGCGACCCCATTGACCCACCCTGCAAGCACCTCTTCTTCGCCGTACGAGCGGGCCACCGGTACCCGATCTTTGTCTTCGGTGGCCCGCTCGGCGGTATGCCCTCTTGGGCTCCTCTCCTGTCGACGCCCCGACAGCTTTCGCCGTCGAGGCGTCGTCCTCACGCGGTGGCCTCACGTCGGGTAACCGGACAATTCCCCGGTCCGATCACCCGAAGCCTCGGTTAGGGCGGCATCAGGCGCAGGTACTCGCGCCTGCGCCGCCCCGGCCGCGGGCGGCGGCCCGGGTCACGGGAATCCTCCCGGGCCCGTTCCGCCGCCTCCTTCTGCGAGATGACAGCCTCGCAGAAGGCGGCGACCGCGTCCCAATTCCTGACGCTGTCGACCATCGCTCGCGCAACAGCCGGCAGCGTCAGGTCGGCACCGATGACAGCGACGAGGTCACGGCGCTGCCCGTCCCAGCCCGAACATACCTCGAGCATATGTTGCGCCGTGTCCTCGTCGCTACTGCAATGGTGGCAGGACGGAGTCCACTCCCTCCGCATGACCGTGTGCAGGTACTTGCCGAAGCAACCATGCCCCGACAAGACCTGCACCAACCGGAAAGAGAGGACTCCGTGCCGCACACTCATGGCACCCTAGGACCCCTTCTCTCGCAATTCTGTGCAAGTACTTACCGAAGACCCCGTGTCCGGTATGAACCTGCACCAGTCTGAAGCTTGGGCTGCCGTGCCTTATAAATCAGCCTAACCTAACTGTCTAACAGTCTCGCTTAACCAACGTTTGAGATCGAGAGTGATTCATTGTTCAGATATGTCTAGAGGTCTTTATTAAACACGTCCGTTTCCACTGTGCTTAAATTTTAGTAAAATACATCCATACATTACATATCATCACGCCATATCCCTTGCAGGGTATACAGAGAGAACAGAGTACCAGAGAACTCTATCCTTGCATACTTCACTCGCTTCTACTACATCCTTCCACTTTCGCATTGTATATCTTCTTAACCAGACATTCGTTCGGCATTCTTTCCACATGTCCGAACCATCGGAGCATTCCCTTTCGCATCTTTACACCAATACTCTCTTTCATACCTACTCGCTCTCTTACGTCGTCATTACGAATGCGATCGGTCAGCCTAACTCCACAGATTTGCCGTAGAGATCGCATTTCGACCGCATTAATTTATTTAGTGAAATACCTCAAAAAATATATTTGAATGTGTATATAATGTATATAATTAAATGTACGAAGTAATTCAAAATATTTCTCATATAAAAAAAAAATATCTTTCAGTCGACTTAAGTAGATATTCCCGTAGTGTATTATTCCGATTATACGACACCCAGAAATAGTGTCTAGGTAATTAATATTTGAACAACCACATACCAGATGAAACATACATATTAAGCTACTATTTTTAATCATTAACATTTAAGCCATTGAACGAAAAAATTAATTGATTCTGTTTGAGGGATCGCTAATGGGAACTTTGCATGATTTATTCTTATTAATAATATATAAATAGTAGTTCATTAAATATAGACATGCAAGATAGAGATTAATGGGGAGATTATGCTCATTATACTTTGTTTTTCAAGAGATTTTTTTATTATTTATGATGGCAAATGAGTAAACACTGCAACTAAGGTTAAAAGATGTCTTAAATATTATGCAAACAGACATAAAATAATAATGATAATAAAAAAATAATATTGCATATGGTGATCCAATAAGACAATCTACACTTATAACCGCTCTTGCCATTTATAATTATTATATCCTTTTCCGGGAATCAAATAGAAATGATACCGAGCAAACGTCTGGTTAAGAAGATATACAATGCGAAAGTGGAAGGATGTAGGTACCGGGGGAGACCAAGACTCACCTACCTAGACCAGATTGGTCATATATTGAAGGAAGGTGGAGTCAAGAGTCTCCGAAACCGGCGAGCGTGTATGAAGAGAATTATGAATGTTGAGAAAGCGAGTGTGTATGCAAGGATAGAGTTCTCTGGCACTCTGTTCTCTCTGCCTACGTAGGAAAGTCAAAGTAGGAAAGTTGAAAATCAAACTGTAATCTCGTAAATCGTCTGGAGACTGGTATATTAGAAAAATTATCCTTTCCTTGTGGATATTTTTGATGCTTCACAGTGCAATTCTCTTGAGTCATAGAAAAGTTAATATGCTCTTGTATATGACAAAATCTGCTTACTGTATAGTAGCGGTAAGAGTACATATTGTATCAACCCCAAGTAATTGGGATAAGAGCAAGAGAATGATGATGATATGACAAAAACTGCGTGAATTACGTATTTATTATTATTATTTAATTCAACAAATAACATTATCTCACAATTTTACAATATAAAGCGATAAACAAAAAAATACTGCCACAACTAATAATATCCACTATTAACGTTTGGGCTACCGAAGACAAAGATCGGATTCCGGTGGCCCGTTTGCACGGCGAAGAGAGGCGAATTGCAGGGTGAGTCTATGAGGTCGCGCGCCGTCTCTTCCATCGCCCCGGACTGATTTGGTGGTGCGTGACCATAGCAAACCGCAAAAAAATCTATTAATACTTTAATGACAATTTCATTCGAATTTGTTATCTTAATAGTTGTTCGATAATATCAATTGCGCTTGTCCTATTATATTTTTTTTCGGATTTGCTAAAATGTATAGATACTGGTGAGCTTTTGTATGTTGCAATGATATATATTATACGCTAATAAACCACTAAATATAGTCAATATTGTCATCATCATCATCACAGCCCATAAATGTCCCACTGTTGGGCTCGGGCCTCCTCCGTAATGGGAGGGAAATTAACCTACTATACCGCGTTGGTCAGATGTGTTGATATAGGGTTTTGCTTCGAGTTTTTTTTTTCTTCTCTCGCATAGATGTTATATGCATTTTATATCCCTTAGTCGTCTCGTACGATCACCCACGGGTAAGATATGGGGTGGTGAATTGTATTCTTACTCCGTCACCACACGGAAAAAATAATAATAGTTAATATAATAGTCAATAAATTATCAGACAATGACCATAATTAAAACAACTATAGACATAACATTTTCGTATTAAATTTCCATTGTAATTGAGATACCAATACTGGTATTTTATCCACAGCAGCGATTCTACGGGTTAGTTACTATAGTAGTTGGTCATAGGTTTTATCTAAAAAAATATATAATTTGATAAAATATTATCTATTCTATACATATAATAAAAATATCGCGGTCGGTCGGTCGCGGTCTGTACATGGAAGATATATGAAAAAAAAATATTACCGAGACCTTTATCAACAAAACAATAATTTTTTAAAATTTTTGTCTGTTTATCTGTTTGTCTGTTGGGCTGTGTGTTTGTGCACGCTAATCTCAGAAACGGCTTATCCGATTTAGACGCGGTTTTTTTTTTTTTTCACTAATATATTGTGGTAAGCTTCACTTAGGCTTTATTTTATGTCAATTGGTTTATAAAAAAAAAGTTATGTCAATTTAAAAAATGTTCAGAGAAAAAAATCTTTATCGATTTTTTTTTTTTCAAATTACGTACAAATTATCTTCATTAAAAATAAATAAACACGTGTTTCAGCATTTATTGATTTTAACCCTCTGGGGGTGTAAATTAGGCCTGCAAAGCGGGTTGGACGTCTCATTAAATCATTAGCACCAAGCCGATATTATTGAAGCTGGCAACTTGAAATGTTGACTGTGGTTTCTTTATATGAGGTAGAGATTCACTAAGAAAGGATTTTACGAAATTATACCCCTAAGAGCCAGCAGAGTGGCAAAGTTTGTATGAAGAGAAAAAAAAATCTTTATTGATTCTTTTTAAATTACGAGTCGAATCAAATATTCTAGGGTAATATCCGGCTGGGGTACGACGCCAGAAACCTCCGCGTGGTGTACCCTGGGTGCGGGCGACAGTCCCCCAGATCCCTCTGTCGAATTGTCGCCCGTAGCGAATCTCTGGCGCGAGGGGGGGTTCCCCAGCGATGGGTTGAGCCCCAATTCGCTCCTGACCCTCTATTTGTAGAGGGTTCAGGAGGCGAAATTTCGGACGGGCCCGGTCACTCATTCATTTGAGGGCTGGGCAGGCTTATGCCACCGCCGACATATCGTAAACCTGATATCTTGCTTCAAGACAAGTTGTCGTGAGGCGTAGTATCAGGAACGAGGGTCTTGGCTTAACCGCCCGGACCGCGAGGAAGACAACCTCTATAAAGAGTTCGAATTAACATTCGAATTCGGAAATTACCCAGAATCCTAAGTTCTGGCGTGCGGCGAGAGGATGCATGGCAGATGGGCTGTTCTGTTCCTAGCACGCTCCAGCCAGGGTACCAGCCGACCCCCTGGTTGGTAAATGTAGGCTTGCCCGGGTACAGGGATCTCTGCCCGGGTCGACCGTTTATTTCTCCCATAATCGTGGGAACAAAATGGAATTGCCTACAGAAAACAATAAAGACGGGGAAGCTTCGGATTCCCAACTGACGGCCTTGCTAAGCCAACAGAAAACTGGCACAAACGACGCCTCGTCCTCAGGACTCGAGGCGTCCGCCGAGGGCCCGGCACCATCACAGGAGGCCCCAAAGACGAAGAGGCGTGGGAGACCCCCGAATAGGGGGAAGGCTTCCGGCGCCAAAAAGCGACAGGCGGAGCGGGAGGAGCGGCGGGCTCTCAGGGAGGCTGCCACCGCTGGACCCCAAGATGATGGCGGCGGATCTACTGCAGGGCCGTCAATGGACGAGGGCGACAGTAGTGTCGCAGAGCCGTCCAAAGATGAGGGCAGTGGATCTGCCGATAAAATGGACGAGTGCGGTAATTCCGCGGAGCCGTCCAAGGAGGTCGGTGAGATACTGACGGCAAGGGAGGAGGCCCTCCCCTCGAAGGTGCGAAAGCGCCCCCTGAACAGGGATGGCAGCTCGGGCGCCGATTCCGAGGGGAGTGTTGTCATCATGCCTCCTCCCAAGGTTCCGGCCTCTCGCAGAGGGCGAGGGGCCGTGGCGTCGGGTCGGGCGACCCACTCCCCAGCCGGCAGAGCAAGTGGAGGGGCGGAGGCTCGTAAGCGGGCCGACGACGAGGCGGCCGCCGCGAGGGTGCTGGAGGTGTTGTCCGGCATCCCTCCCACAGAAGTGGCGACCGCTGGCGCCCGCGCGAGCTGTGACGCCCTGGACATGGAGGCCCTGCAGGCCGAAAACGCCCGCCTAGGTGGCGAGGTGTCAGGCCTGCGGGCCCAGAATCGCCGCCTAGAATCGGAGCTGGGCGCGGTGAGGAGGGAAAACCGGATCCTCACCAAGGACGTGGCCGACCTAAAGGCGCAAATGGCGCGGCTCATGCCGCCTGCGCCACCTGCGTCGTCGGCCAATGCCGGCCGCCGAGACGTCGCCGCAGCCAAGCCGCCCCGAGGAGCTGGCAGGCCAGTGGTTCCCACCGCGCCGAAGAAGCCTCCGACCGCGGAGCGTGCGCCGCCGACCAACACCAGTGCCAGCACGCCAAATGTCGCCGTCGTGGAGCAGGCCCCGGCAGAGGTCCAGCCGGCAACACCGATCCCACTGCCTGCAATGGGGGGCGTGTCGGACGAGGCCTTGCGCGCCATTATCGACACCGTCGGTAATATGGTCAATGCGCGCTTGGCCGTTCTGGAGGCAAGGCTGCCTCCGGAACCACGTGTTCGGCCGCCTCTCGCCGCGGACAAGCGGCCATATGCGGCACCAACCCCCGCCCCGCTACCCTGTCAGGGTGGCCGCGTGGGGGTTAGCTACGCCGCAGCCGCGGCTGGGCCCAAGCCCAAGGGGCCCGCTCCAAAGAGGAAGACGGCACCGGCTCCTGCCGGACCGCAGTCGTCGCCCGCACCGACACCGCCGGCGACGACCCGCGGGCAGAGGAGGAGAGCGGCGGCCAAGCGCGTCGCTGAGGTCGTCGCCCCCCAGGCAGGAGCCGGAGGAGGCAGCAGCAGGTCGAAGAGGAAGAGGCCGCGCAAGGGGCTCCGGCCGCCGAAGACAGCCGCAGTGGTGATCACTGTGCTGCCTGAGGCGGCAGAAAGGGGCCTCAGCTATGAGGCCGTTCTGAGGAAAGCCCGGCAGGAGCTCGACGTCTCCGACATAGGAGGCGTCGAAGCCCGGACCCGCAAGGCCCGGACAGGGGCTCGGATTTTGGAGTTCCCTGGGGCCGAGGGCACCAGAACGGCCGATAGCGTGGCGTCGAAGCTGCGAGGTCTGTTCGCCGAGGAGGGTGGCGTCAAAATCGCCAGACCCGTAAAGTGCGCCGAAATGCGCATCGCGGGTTTGGATGACTCCGTGACGGTGGAAGACATCCGGGAGGCCATTGCCTCGAAAACCGGGTGTCCCATAGACACCGTCCGGGTTGGCGCCATCCGGCCCGGTCCGGGCGGCGTAGGTGCCGCCTGGGTGCAGTGTCCAGTGGAGTCGGTCAGGCAACTGGCCGACTCAGGCAGGCTCCTCGTGGGCTGGAGCTCAGCGCGAGTCACCGTGCTGGAGCACCGGCCTGCGAGGTGTTTCAAGTGCATGGCGGTCGGGCACACCCGGCCAACATGCACTAATTGCTTTGACTGCGGCGGACTCTGTTTCCGCTGCGGTCAGACTGGGCATATGGCGGCATCTTGCGCCGCCCCGCCCCACTGCCCCGCGTGTGCGGCGGGCAATAAGCCTGCCAAGCACCGCATGGGCTCTGGGGCATGCAGACCTCCGGCTTCGGCTCCAAAGGGGCGGAGCGGCCCTTCGACTCCGGCCGCTCCCGCTCCTAGCGCGGCCCGATCGCCCGCCGCAAGCCAGGAGGTGATAATGGACACAGCCCATTAATGGCTGCCCAGTCCACTCACCTCCTGCAGGCCAACACCAACCACTCCGCCGGTGCGCAGGATCTCCTCCTGCAATCCATGGCGGAGTGGTCGATCGGTGCAGCCGTAGTCGCGGAACCGTACGTCGTGCCTGATCGCCCCAATTGGGTGGTCAGCCGGAACGGAACCGCGGCAATCGTCACCTCCACGCAGCGGCACTTCCCGTCCTTATCCCTCTTGGATAGGGGCGAGGAATTTGTCGCGGCGGATTGGGGAGGGGTCACACTGTACAGCGTTTACCTCTCCCCTAACAGGAGAATGGACGATTTCGGGGCCTCCCTCACCACCTTGGAGGCTTCGATACGGCGACTGGCACCGGGCCTCGTCCTGGTCCTGGGGGACTTCAACGCCAAATCCACGGCGTGGGGGTCCCCGATGACGGACGATCGCGGGCGGGCGATCGTGGAGTGGGCGGCGTCACTGGGCCTCTGTGTCCTAAACAGAGGCTCAGTGAACACGTGTGTGCGACAGCAGGGTGGGTCGATAGTGGACTTGTCGTTCGCTAGCCCCGCTGTCGCACCACGAGTGAGGAACTGGCGTGTCCTGGAGGAGGCGGAGACCCTGTCGGATCACCGTTACATCCGGATGGAGGTCTCCCCTCTCCGGGACCCCAGCAGGGGTCACAGGGCGGACCGAGCGCCCGCATTTCCGCGGTGGGCTGTGGGGCGGCTGGATAGGGACCTACTGGCGGAGGCGGCCATCGTGAACACGTGGCTGTCCTCACCACCCCTAGCGGACGGAGTGGACGTTGAGGCTGTCCGCATCCGCAGTGCGTTAACGCAGGTCTGCGATGCGGCCATGCCCAGGGTGCGGCGTCTACCTCCGAGGCAGGGGGTCTACTGGTGGTCCCCAAGACTGGCGGACCTTCGTGCGGCGTGCATTAGTGCCCGAAGGTCCTACACCCGCAGTCGGCGGCGTCGCCGCGATGTTGAGCGGGAGGGCCAGCTGTACGAGGCGTACCGCAGTGCGCGTACCGCCTTTCGGCTGGCCATCCGGTCCGCCAAGGACGCGAGTTGGCAGGAGATGCTGGACGGTCTTGACCGTGACCCCTGGGGTCGCCCGTATCGCGCGTCGCTGAATAAGCTTCGCGCGCAGGGCCCCCCCCTCACCGAGACCCTCCAGCCCGACCTCCTTCGTAGAGTGGTCGAGGAGCTGTTCCCGCGGCAGTCGGAGCACACGCCCCCGGTCATGGCTTCGCCAGATCACGACCGGGAGGCCGTCGAGAGTGTTCCGCCCGTGACGGAGTCGGAAGTAGGGGCAGCCGTGGCGAAGATTCGTTCCGCCACCACGGCCCCCGGCCCGGACGGAATCCCAGTCCGGGTGTTGACGTTGCTCCTCGAGCATCTCGAACCTCGCCTCAGGCGACTGTTCAACGCCTGTCTGACGTTTGGACAGTTCCCTGAGTGCTGGAAGGAAGGAAGGTTGGTTCTCCTGCCAAAGCCGGGACGGCCCCCGGATTCGCCGTCGGCCTACAGGCCCATTGTGCTTCTGGACGATGTGGGTAAGTTGCTGGAGCGTGTCCTCGCTGCCCGCATCGTCCAACACCTGGAAGATCAATTTGGGTTTCGAAGGGGGCGTTCGACCATCGGGGCCCTGCTACGCCTGAGGCAGACGGCCGCGGAGGCTGTCGCCGGCAAAGGAGTGCTGTTGGCGGTGTCGTTGGACATCGCCAACGCCTTCAATAGTCTGCCATTCAGCTGCATCAGGGAGGCGCTCCGGTTCCATGGAGTGCCCCTGTACCTCAGGCGGCTGGTGGCAGACTATTTGGAGGGGCGCAGTGTTCTCTACGCGAGCCCCGCAGGGGACATTGTGCGGACGCCCATGTCGTGCGGTGTTCCGCAGGGGTCGGTTCTGGGGCCGACTCTGTGGGACATCGGTTTTTTTTTTTTTTTTTTTTTTTTTTTTTAAGTTGTCCGGACACTTGAGGTCTGAACTGCGGGTCCTCTAACGTAATCAGAGATTTCATAGCGTTATGAGTGCCAATTTTAATAAATTTTTTATGCCTATGTTTGGATTTCAAGTTTGAATGTAATTTGGTCTGTTTATTTATTCATCTATATTTAATTATTTTTATATTTGATGCTTTGCAGTTATAGTTATTACATTTTATTGTTTTTAATTTACTTATTATTCATTCCGTGGCATTCCGTGCCTTTTGCTATTACTGGTGTGTTGGTTTTTTCTTTGGGCTACTGGTTACATTACTATGTGTTCATGTGTTTGTGTATATAGTGTGTGCGTGTGTGTGCATGGTTTATTTCTATGTTGTCATTTATTGTGTGGCTACTGTAAATATGCTATACTATGATAGCTCTATTTACTTTATATTGTACATGTTTAGTGTATTTATTATTTATTGTCATATGGTTTTAATTATTATTATGCTATATTTTATTGTATCCTAATTTATTGCCAAACATATTCCGTGGCTCAATAGAATCTTGCGATCTCACCAATGATCACACAGTACTCTATTAGGTGTTTGCAATGATTACGAATATATGATTGTATTAATATTTAAATATTTTGGGTATATAAGTTGTATCTTGTTATATGTGGATTGCGTAATGTTTGTGTTTTCTGTGTTGTTTGTAGTTTTGTATTTGTTGTAGTACGTTTTAGTTTAATGTGTATGTATAATTTAATGTGCATGCGCTTGGTTGCGTGCTCACCACGCTCATGTGCATGTCATGTGTATATATACTTAGATATAATTATAATTGTGTTAATGTGTAAATTGGTTTGTGTTTGAATTAGTGTGTCTGAAGTGTAGTGTGGTGTTGATTTGTTAGATGGTATCAACTGTAAGCCAGTGCTTCTCTAGCCAGCTTGTCGGCTCTTTGCCTAACCAGACACTGGGGGTCAAACACCGAGTGCCCCGCTGCCATTCCAGCCTTCTCACAATTGACACAGTGTGGAATAGTCGTCTCACACTGGTCTTTTGTGTGCCCTGGCTTGCAGCATTTGATGCACAGATCGTCCCCCTCTGTGATGCAAGTCTTGCGCCCATGCCCGTATCCAAGGCATTTCATGCATTGAACCAGGGGAGTCTGGTCCTCGACCCTCACCCTTTGGAGGTCCACGTAGAGCCTGCCAGCCGAGGTGAGCCTCTGCCAGAGTTTAGGCACCACTTGAAGGACGACGTGGCAATCCTCAGGATTCCTCGTTCTCCTTCGGTACCTCTCCTCGACTGCGGTCTCCTCGGCTGACAAGCCCTCCAATAGATCTCCATTTTGTTTGGTTAATGCTTCCTTGATGTCCTGTACGGTGCATGTTCTTGCTAGGTTTTTAATAATCACTAGGGGGTTTCGGTGTTTGGCCTCTTCCACTTTTAATTTCTTATTGACCTTGAGGTGTTTTGCCACGGTCTCAATGTCCTCTTTTCTGGCACAGCTGATTAAGATTTTAGGCCCCCTCACAATCCTTGAGCGCTCGATTTTTAAGCCCAGTTTTCTGGCATTTAATGTGCTTTTGACCCCTTCTTTGAGGTCCGTACTGCTCACAATCTCGTCCGAGGTTATGAGGACCGCATAGTCCTTGGGAGCGTTTGCCGGGGGTTTCGGGTTCGCGAGAATTTCCGCGTATGATGGCGCTGTTTCTCTGTTCTCGCTTACCCGTCTACCCAGCTCCTGTGTGGTGTTCTTGAGATCTCGGACTTCTTGCAGCAGTTCGGTACCTATTGCCGTGGTTGCCTTCTCGTTGATGGTAATTTTATATGTTTCCATATACTGCTGGTGATTTTTAAGCATGTCTCCTAAGAGAGCAACTTCCTTGATGGTGTTTTGCAGCTTGTTTGTGTGTTCGGCTATCACGGCTTTAAAGGGCTCCATGTCTGGCACATTGGCGCTGGTGGTGACGCTGGGATTTATTGTGTCGCTTGAGTTACCAGCTCTCGCGTCCTTGAGTTGTATTTTTGTGACTTTATAGTCAGCCTCACAATTCTTTACGATGTCTAGTAGTTTCGTTAGACTTTCCGTAATGCCGCTTTTGATATCTATCCTTAAGTTCTTATTTGTGTTCATGAGGTCTTTCGAGTCTTTAACGATCTTTTTTGCTTCATTATATTTTATCAGCCATCCCTCCCGGACACCCGAAGAACTCCTCCTTACTGTTTGGGTTTGGTTGAGTGCGGGAGAAATGGTGGTAGTCAAACTTGTTGCTCGCGGCTGAGGTAGTGAGGTCGTTTGATTGAGGGGGACTTTAGTGTTTGGTGGAGAGCGGTACATATTCTCTCCTTTAGGGACTCGCGTTCAATTGATTAAAATCTAAAAAGGTTTGTATAAGTTGTATATAGCTTGTAAAAATGTAAAGTGTATAATGGTGTATGTGTGTCTTACTGATATAATTTTGATTTACAGGTTACTGCAGTGCAGCGGACCCCGACGGAGCACCCACCCGACTGCGACGCAAGATGGTTAGTTATAAGTATAACACCCAGTTGCTATCGCCGGTCGGAGAGTGATGCGGCGAGGGACACTAGGTGAGTGCAGTACTTGTCTAGGTAAGACTTTTATTGTAACTATTTAATTTATTATTAACTACGTTAATGCGTCTTATAGTTTGGGTTGTATAGGGACCCGCGTTGTAATAATGTCAGTATTTTAATGAGCACCTGCTCGTTCGTGAACTGTGTAAATACAGCGTCAAATGTATATAAACTTTATTTCCTTTTAAGAGCAAGGTCCTGCTTTTTTACAGTCTATTTAATTTAGTTTTAAAGTATAAATATAGTATAATTCTTATTTTAGAATTTCGTTAGTAATTTCTTATACCAAGGGTTGTAAAGAGACCCGTTGAACAGTTGAGTCAGAACGTCAGTATAAATGTGTGGGACATCGGTTACGACTGGGCGTTGAGAGGGAGTCTCCCCCCCGGGCTGAGCGTTATTTGCTATGCTGACGACACGCTCGTCACAGCCCGGGGCAGGACATTCGAAGAGGCGGCGAGCCTGGCCGCTCTCGACACCGAGGAGATGGTCAGGCGAATCGAGGCGCTGGGGCTCAGGGTGGCCCTAAACAAGACGGAGGCCCTTTTATTCCATGGGCCCCGTGTGAGGCTGCCCATCGGCGCCTCGTTAGTCGTCAACTCCATCCACATCAGTATCCAGGCCCATATGAGGTACTTGGGTCTGGTGCTCGACGGGCGATGGTGGTTCCGGGAGCATTTTCGTCAAATTGCTCCCCGGCTGGTCGGCGCGGCGTCCGCCCTTTCTCGGCTCATGCCGAACGTGGGCGGACCCAGTTTTCAGGGCCGACGGCTGTATGCGGGGGTGATCCGCTCAATGGCCATGTACGGCGCACCCGTGTGGGCGAGGGCTCTGAACGCCCAACTCAGGGCGGTTCTGTGGAGGCCACAGAGAGTCATGGCGGTCAGAGCCATTCGCGGGTACCGCACGGTGTCGACAGAGGCGGCGTGCCTATTGGCCGGGACACCCCCGTGGGACCTAGAGGCGGAGATGCTCTCCGACCTCTACCGGCGGGTTACCTCAATGCGCGAAGAGGGTGGCTCCCCATCGTTCAACGAGATAGCCACCTGGCGCGAGGACGCCCGCCGAGAAGTCATCGCCCGTTGGGCTACGCGGCTGGAGAGGCCTAGATACGGTGTTATTACCGCTGAGGCCCTCCGGCCCGTACTGATGGAGTGGATGGAGCGGCAGCACGGAGTCCTCTCTTTCCGGTTGGTGCAGGTCTTGTCGGGGCATGGTTGCTTCGGCAAGTACCTGCACACGGTCGTGCGGAGGGAGTGGACTCCGTCCTGCCACCATTGCAGTAGCGACGAGGACACGGCGCAACATACGCTCGAGGTATGTTCGGGCTGGGACGGGCAGCGCCGTGACCTCGTCGCTGTCATCGGTGCCGACCTGACGCTGCCGGCTGTTGCGCGAGCGATGGTCGACAGCGTCAGGAATTGGGACGCGGTCGCCGCCTTCTGCGAGGCTGTCATCTCGCAGAAGGAGGCGGCGGAACGGGCCCGGGAGGATTCCCGTGACCCGGGCCGCCGCCCGCGGCCGGGGCGGCGCAGGCGCGAGTACCTGCGCCTGATGCCGCCCTAACCGAGGCTTCGGGTGATCGGACCGGGGAATTGTCCGGTTACCCGACGTGAGGCCACCGCGTGAGGACGACGCCTCGACGGCGAAAGCTGTCGGGGCGTCGACAGGAGAGGAGCCCAAGAGAGCATACCGCCGAGCGGGCCACCGAAGACAAAGATCGGGTACCGGTGGCCCGCTCGTACGGCGAAGAAGAGGTGCTTGCAGGGTGGGTCAATGGGGTTGCGCGCCGCCTCTTCCGTCACCCCGGACCGATTTGGCGGGGTGCGACGTCCATAGCCCACCGCAAAAAAAAAAAAAAAAAAAAAAAAAAAGGGTAATATCCGGCTGGCCACCGAAGACAAAGATCGGGTACCGGTGGTCCGCTCGCACGGCGAAGAGAGGTGTTTGCAGGGTGGGTCCATAGGGTTGCGCGCCGCCTCTTCCGTCGCCCCGGGCCGATTTGACGAGGCGCGACCACATCCATGGTCCCACCTTGCGGAAAAAAAAAAAAAAAAAAAAAAAAAAAAAAGGATAATATCCGGCTGGGGGCAGCCGTGGCGAAGATTCGTCCCGCCACCACGGCCCCCGGCCCAGACGGAATCCCAGTCCGGGTGTTGACGTTGCTCCTCGAGCATCTCGACCCTCGCCTCAGGCGACTGTTCAACGCCTGTCTGACGTCTGGACAGTTCCCTGTGTGCTGGAAGGAAGGGAGGTTGGTTCTCCTGCCAAAGCCGGGACGGCCCCCGTATTCGCCGTCGGCCTACAGGCCCATTGTGCTTCTGGACGATGTGGGTAAGCTGCTGGAGCGTGTCCTCGCTGCTTGCATCGTCCAGCACCTGGAAGAGGTGGGGCCCGATCTGTCGGACGCTCAATTTGGGTTTCGAAGGGGGCGTTCGACCATCGGGGCCCTGCTACGCCTGAGGCAGACGGCCGCGGAGGCTGTCGCCGACAAAGGAGTGCTGTTGGCGGTGTCGTTGGACATCGCCAACGCCTTCAATAGTCTGCCATTCAGCTGCATCAGGGAGGCGCTCCGGTTCCATGGAGTGCCCCTGTACCTCAGGCGGCTGGTGGCAGACTATTTGGAGGGGCGCAGTGTTCTCTACGCGAGCCCCGCAGGGGACATTGTGCGAACGCCCATGTCGTGCGGTGTTCCGCAGGGGTCGGTTCTGGGGCCGACTCTGTGGGACATCGGTTACGACTGGGCGTTGAGAGGGAGTCTCCCCCCCGGGCTGAGCGTGTTATTTGCTACGCTGACGACACGCTCGTCACAGCCCGGGGCAGGACATTCGAAGAGGCGGTGAGCCTGGCCACTCTCGGCACCGAGGAGATGGTCAGGCGAATCGAGGCGCTGGGGCTCAGGGTGGCCCTAAACAAGACGGAGGCCCTTTTATTCCATGGGCCCCGTGTGAGGCTGCCCATCGGCGCCTCGTTAGTCGTCAACTCCATCCACATCAGTATCCAGGCCCATATGAGGTACTTGGGTCTGGTGCTCGACGGGCGATGGTGGTTCCGGGAGCATTTTCGTCAAATTGCTCCCCGGCTGGTCGGCGCGGCGTCCGCCTTTTCTCGGCTCATGCCGAACGTGGGCGGACCCAGTTTTCAGGGCCGACGGCTGTATGCGGGGGTGATCCGCTCAATGGCCATGTACGGCGCACCCGTGTGGGCGAGGGCTCTGAACGCCCAACTCAGGGCGGTTCTGTGGAGGCCACAGAGAGTCATGGCGGTCAGAGCCATTCGCGGGTACCACACGGTGTCGACAGAGGCGGCGTGCCTATTGGCCGGGACACCCCCGTGGGACCTAGAGGCGGAGATGCTCTCCGACCTCTACCGGCTGGTTACCTCAATGCGCGAAGAGGGTGGCTCCCCATCGTTCAACGAGATAACCACCTGGCGCGAGGACGCCCGCCGAGAAGTCATCGCCCGTTGGGCTACGTGGCTGGAGAGGCCTAGATACGGTGTTATTACCGTTGAGGCCCTCCGGCCCGTACTGATGGAGTGGATGGAGCGGCGGCACGGATTCCTCTCTTTCCGGTTGGTGCAGGTCTTGTCGGGGCATGGTTGCTTCGGCAAGTACCTGCACACGGTCGTGCGGAGGGAGTGGACTCCGTCCTGCCACCATTGCAGTAGCGACGAGGACACGGCGCAACATACGCTCGAGGTATGTTCGGGCTGGGACGGGCAGCGCCGTGACCTCGTCGCTGTCATCGGTGCCGACCTGACGCTGCCGGCTGTTGCGCGAGCGATGGTCGACAGCGTCAGGAATTGGGACGCGGTCGCCGACTTCTGCGAGGCTGTCATCTCGCAGAAGGAGGTGGTGGAACGGGCCCGGGAGGATTCCCGTGACCCGGGCCGCCGCCCGCGGCCGGGGCGGCGCAGGCGCGAGTACCTGCGCCTGATGCCGCCCTAACCGAGGCTTCGGGTGATCGGACCGGGGAATTGTCCGGTTACCCGACGTGAGGCCACCGCGTGAGGACGACGCCTCGACGGTGAAAGCTGTCGGGGCGTCGACAGGAGAGGAGCCCAAGAGGGCATACCGCCAAGCGGGCCACCGAAGACAAAGATCGGGTACCGGTGGCCCGCTCGTACGGCGAAGAAGAGGTGCTTGCAGGGTGGGTCAATGGGGTTGCGCGCCGCCTCTTCCGTCACCCCGGACCGATTTGGCGGGGTGCGAGGTCCATAGCCCACCGCAAAAAAAAAAAAGGGTAATATCTGGCATTTGTCAATTTTCACCCTCTGGTTAGGTAAATTAGGCCTGTGAAGCGGGTTGAATGACTCATGGTAATGAGTCGTTCAAACGTTTGGCGGTAGCCTAGCCGAAACTATTAAAGCTAGAAACATTAAATTTTGAAGCACGTTTTTATTTATGACATAGAGATTCAATATGAAAGGATTTTATGAATGCCGCCCCTAAGGGGGTGTAACAAAGCGGCAAAGTGTGTATGGGGACAAAATTTCTTTATCGATTCTTTTCAAATTACGTACAAATATTCTTCGGTAAAAATATATAAACACGTGTTTCTCTCTCCCTCTCCATCAACCCCGCACCAGTGCCGTTGTGGCGACCAGTTCCGGCGCGAGAGCTCACACGATACACATAGTAGACGACAATAGGTTCTTGCCTAATAGTTTAAGATACAGGTTAAGATTAGCTTCAAGAATGTTCACTCTATAACTCAAATAATAAATCATATCTAACGAGGTCGCAACTCTGCTGGTGAAACAAAACAGTCAAATAAAGGGTGGCGATAATTATATTTTTATCCCATGGTCATACCGTAAATAGTATATTAATGGCAATATAATTTGTAGAATTAATAGAACTTTGAACGACCTTTTTCTTTAGTGACCGGCTATGTTATATAGACACACGCGCGCCGTACACGTACATCTACGTTGAGCGGGCGGGCCACCGCAACCGGGTATCATCTCGAGTCAAAGCCCTCATGCAGTGAACCTAAATACAGCTACTCACACTTGCGCCGCCCAAAGCACCGACGGTAGAGCGTGTCAACGTAGAGTATTTTCTCTCGGACCCACCCTATTGCCTAATTCCGTTAGACAACTAACTCGCAGAATCAACACCTCAACGCATCCTAGTTTCTGACGCTGTTGATTATTATCCTAGCGATAAACCTTCAACACCTTGCATTGCTTTTTCTATTTAACTCTGTCAGAGATGACTTCTGCGTGGACGAAGTCGCGGCCAAAAGCTAGTTCAACAATAAATTACAACCCAATCATATGGAATACTAACTTCGAATTACAAGACTTTGCGAAAAACTCTTGAAAATTGGCAAGTGTTGCAAGAAACGTCATTTGAAGATATGGACCAACTTGTTAGGCAGTTGAAATAAAAGCGTGACTAAAGGTTCTTTGTCAGCCACTAACTACACATGGACGAATTTAAAAAATCGTTCTTTTAATAAAAATATGATCAAAAATAAATTGTGTGCCCACGTCAAATGAGATGGTTATTTGCATTTTATTCCTATTATTAGATATTTTTTTTAATATTTTACATGCAGAGTATTTAAAATTCAATAATTTGGGCTTTTATTTGTCCCCCAGTTCCCTCCTTTTACGGATAAGTAAATCAACAACATGTTATATATTAAAACCTTCTCCAAAACACTCTGCCTCTTATAGTATAAGTAGAGTTCCGATCGGTTCAGTAGTTTTTGCAGTATAACCGAACAAAAAAAAACGGCCGTCTATTTATTAGTATAGTTATTATAAAAGCTATTTAGAATTTCTAATAAATATTTCCTACTAAATATTGAACATTCACAAGGGCGCTTTAATAATCTACTAGTTTAGTAAACGTGCAAATAAGTTGCAACTTTAATGGTATTTAGCTAAGTATTTTCATGCTTGTTTATGAATGACCATAAAATTGTCAGTTTCACACCTGATATCGCTCGATTTGTATCAGATTGCAATTTCATTAGAATATGTGAAAGAGAAAATATAAGCTAACGAGCATTTTTTTATGAGAGAATGTTCACCATAATTAAAAATATCAGTCACTAACATTGGATGTTAGTATAGACGTCTCCATAGAAGGACAATGCCATTCACCAACTTTGGTGGGTGGATTGGATTTTGCAGTTAGAGGTATGTCTTTTTTCAGGAGAGCTACTCCTGTTCTTCTGACGCTTCCTTGCCTGATGTTCTGAGGTTCATAGCAAGAACTAGCGACGCATTTAATTTTTTAACAATCACTATAAGTATTTAGTGCAAGTATCGCGTATATAATACTAATAACAGGATATTCTAACATATGGAAACTTTCTTATCTTAGATATGTTACATAATGCGATACTAAACACTTTAATTATTTTACCGTCTTATAATAATTTTACTGGTATTTTTTTATGCCATAATATTAGACAAAAACAATTTCTGCAATGCGAAAGAAACTAGGTTTCTTATAAAAACCCGATTACGAAGCGAAATTGATGTCACAAGTGGGATTCGAACCCACACCTATTGGGAATCCGGCCCAATCGTGTTACCACTTACACCACCGTGAACTATTCTAGGACATTCAAATCTCGATTCGTATCATATTTACGTCTTTAAGGAGACGTGTGTCATCTACCCTACAATGTTTACACATTATATGGTAAGTATTAAGTCCATAGGTCCATAGATGTGGGTTCCAATCCCACTTGTGACATCATTTTTCGCTTCGTATCGGGTTTTTATAAATAATTAAGCATATTAAATGCTAAATTTCAGTAATTTGAACTAAGTTTCTTTCCATACTACTCATAGTATGGTAGGTTTCTTAGTTTCTTTCGCTCTCTTTCTTAGCCCTCAGGCTATATGCTTTTAAGATAGTTAAGTTTCCAGTTTCCCTTTTCTTTGCAGTAACATTACATTCTTATATCTCTAACTACACTTACATGATGAAATAAAAAAGGCCTCCCCTAAATAGAAACACTCCGAAAATGTCAGAAAATCATTAGATAAATAGAATCAGGTATTAAAATTCAACATACATACATACATATCATCACGCCATATCCCTTGCAGGGTAGGCAGAGAGAACAGAGTGCCAGAGAACTCTATCTCTGCATACTTCACTCGCTTCCTCAACATTCATAATTCTCTTCATACACGCTCGCCGGTTTCGGAGACTCTTGACTCCACCTTCCTTCAGTACATGACCGATCTGGTCTAGGTAGGTTAGTCTCGATCTCCCTCGGTACCTATATCCTTCCACTTTCGCATTGTATATCTTCTTAACCAGGCGTTCGTTCGGCATTCTTTCCACATGTCCGAACCATCGGAGCATTCCCTTTCGCATCTTTACACCAATACTCTTTATTTATTATCAATTAAAATTCAATTTTAATTTAAATCCATTTTATTTGACAACTCTTGATATTTTTTATTTATCAAAAGTAAACCTTTTAACATGCTACGTTAAATACCAAGGCTTAATTGGAGCCCACTCGTTTTCAAATAAAAATACCTCATATCAGTAATCTCCTATAAGCAATTTATCAATGTCAATAATCTTCTAAGGACCACACATTATAATGCGTTGATATTCTCGGTGAAATGACAGCATTTTTATTATACAATCTTTTGATTGTTCAGTTAATACTTCAAATATCTATCTATATTTGCCATAAATACTGTAACAAAGATTTTTTTTCTATTGCAAATAACATTTATTACTTTTACAGTGTGTTAGTTTAAGACATAAATATAAAACAATTTAAAATACAAAAAACTTATTCGAAGTGATCTCCATTGACTGCAATACAGTACTTTAAACATGGAGACCAGTTATCAACAGAACCAAACACTCTTTCCATGTGAAATTTTTTCACTGCCAACGTATACTCCATACGATTGGCAGTGCGTCTCTTATAGGCTGCAGGTCCTTTATCTTTTAAAGTACGTGACATGGTTCTACGTGCTATCTTCATCTACCGAGATAAAATCTTTTGCTTTCGGACAGGATTTCTTCGAATTCTTTCCCTTATTGCTTTGACCACCTTTTTCGTACGAACACTACGTGGACGGCCAGATCTTTTTCTGTCACAAACAGAGGAGGTCTCATTGTACCTATTAATAGCCCGCTACACAAACATTTTACTAATACCAAGCGCATGGAAAGCTTTAAATATAAATATTGCTTTTGGCTCCATACCTTCGCCGGGAGGTTCTTTCCCGTTGGGCAACGCGGCTGGAGCGGCCTCGATTCGGATTACGAGTCATCGAGGCCGTCCGGCCCGTACTGATGGAGTGGCTGGAGAGGCGGCACGGAGTCCTCTCTTTCCGGCTGGTGCAGGTCTTGACGGGGCACGGTTGCTTCGGCAAGTACCTGTACACAGTCGCAAGGGTGGAGACGACTCCGTCCTGCCAACAGTACGGCAGCGACCGAGACACGGCGCAGCATACGCTCGAGGTCTGCGTGATCTGGGCTCAGCAGCGCCGTGCCCTTGTCGCTGCTATCGGTGCCGACCTCTCGCTGCCGGCCGTCGTGAAAGCGATGGTCGACAGCGAGAGGAATTGGGACGCGGTCGCCTCCTTCTTCGAGGACGTCATCTCGCAGAAGGAAGTGGCGGAGCGAATCCGAGAGGAACTTCTCTTCGAGGATTCGCGCCGCCACCCGGCGACTGGGGCGGCGGAGGCGTGAATACCTCCGCCTCATGCCGCCCTAGCCGAGGCAGCGGGTGACCGCACCGGGGATTAGTCTGGTCGCCCTGGGAGCGAGGCCACCGCGTGAGGACGACGCCCCGACGGTACAAACTGTCCGGACGTCGACATTATACAGCGAGGATACCCGTGAGGGTAGACCGCTGGGTGGGCCACTGAAGAAAAAGACCGCGTAACAGTGACCCACCCGCACGGCGTCGAGAGGTATATTGTAGGGTGGGTCTACGGGGTCTTGCGCCGCTTTTCCTGTCGCCCCGGATGGATTAGCGGGGTTTGACGTACCGTAGCCCGCCGCCAAAAAAAAAAAAAATACCTACTTTGTGTAATGCAATCACAGCGAATCAGTTCTCTTTATTACCTCACTCAATTTTAATATCGTAAAATATTGTACAATGTATTGGCACCAAAACGAGAAAACACAATGAACAATCATATAAAAATGACAGATTCCAAATTCAAATGTAATATTTTGTTTATTTTTAATTGTAGCAGTATTTATGGCCAGACTAAAATTTTAGACAGCCTATTTTAGACAGAATCCTCCTCCATATTAGCGGATAAAACTGACCTATTATACCATAGTAGCTGTACATATCATAGATTTATATTATTAGCTTGCCTTCCGGCATAGTTATATTATCTGATTATCCACAGACATTTCTTACAACATTCACGGGACAGGCAGAAGTGATGATAACATGATGTTTTTATTCCATTAGCATATGGATCGTATAACGTTTTAGCTCCTTGTAATTTTATACTGAGACAGAGCAGGTATAAATAGTAACGCAGTTATGTAGCTCACACAAAAGTATCAGTGTAGATGAAATGCTTTAGTTTCTTTACAGTGCAGTAACTACACAACGAACGCACTGATGTATGGGCCAAGAGCTGGGTACTTTATTCTACAATTCTCTACAGGTGTTTTTTTTTTCTTTTAGAAAGGATTCGAAAATTTCATCTTCTAGAAATTTGGTTAGAATATTTTTTTTTATTGTTGATGGTGGCAAACGAGTAAGCAGCACACCTGATGGTAGGTGTCACTGCCACCCATGGACCTTTGCAATACCAATGGTACAGTTAGGCGGCTGCCAACCAATAAAAACCCCAAACCCACCCAGAAAGTTGGGCTGCCCGCTCTCTCGCTCACCGAACGAAGCACAATAGCATTTTGGCGTTGTTCGGACGTCGATTTTCTGCAAGAGTGTGGTACTACTCCGGATGGACCGGCCCACGACTGTAGACAGAAAACTGTTATAAATGTGGTCCTACCACAAATTTTAATGTAAAATTGTCCGATTATTATATATTTATTAATAAATAAATGGAACGCTATGAATAAGAACGTGTGCATTATACAGAAAAGAGTTTTGAAATGAAGAACAACATTTTTTTTTTATTGCTTATGGTGGCAAACGAACATGCAGCACAC
Source organism: Lymantria monacha (assembly GCA_905163515.2). Taxonomy (NCBI): domain Eukaryota; kingdom Metazoa; phylum Arthropoda; class Insecta; order Lepidoptera; family Erebidae; genus Lymantria; species Lymantria monacha. Next base: position 24,384,827 of record LR991091.1, read on the forward strand.
CTGATGGTAAGTGTCACTGCCGCCCACGGACCTTTGCTATACCAAAGTTATAGCTAGGCTGCTGCATGACCTCCTGCTTCGGCCCCAAAGGGGCGGGGCGGCGTTTCGACCACGGCCGCTCCCGCTCCTAGCGCGGCCCGATCGCCCACTGGCGAGGCGGAGGTGATGGATACGGCCCACTAATGGCTGCAGAATCCATTCACCTCCTGCAGGCCAACACCAACCACTCCGCCGGAGCGCAGGATCTCCTCCTGCAATCCATGGCGGAGTGGTCGATTGGTGCAGCCGTAGTCGCGGAACCGTACGTCGTGCCTGATCGCCCCAATTGGGTGGTCAGCCGAAACGGAACTGCGGCAATCGTCGTCTCAACGCAGCGGCACTTCCCGTCCTTATCCCTTTTGGATAGGGGCGAAGAATTTGTCGCTGCGGAATGGGGAGGGGTCACACTCTACAGCGTTTACCTCTCCCCTAACAGGAGAATGGACGATTTCAGGGCCTCCCTCACCACCTTGGAGGCTTCGATACGGCGACTGGCACCGGGTCTCGTCCTGGTCCTGGGGGACTTCAACGCAAAATCCACGGCATGGGGGTCCCCTATGACGGACGACCGCGGACGGGCGGTCGTTGAGTGGGCGGCTTCACTGGGCCTCTGTGTTGTTAACAGAGGCTCAGTGAACACGTGTGTGCGGCAGCAGGGCGGGTCGATAGTGGACTTGTCGTTCGCTAGCCCCGCTGTCGCGCCACGGGTGAGGAACTGGAGTGTCCTGGAGGAGGCGGAGACCCTGTCGGACCACCGGTACATCCGGATGGAGGTCTCCCCCCGGGAACCCGGTAGGGGTCACAGGGCGGACGGAGCTCCCGCGTTTCCGCGGTGGGCTGTGGGTCGTCTTGATAGGGACCTACTGGCGGAGGCGGCCATCGTTCACACGTGGCTGTTCTCACCGCCCCCAGCGGACGGAGTGGACGCTGAGGCTGTCCGCATCCGCAGTGCGTTAACGCAGATCTGCGATGCGGCCATGCCCAGAGTGCGGCGTCTACCTCCGAGGCAGGGGGTCTACTGGTGGTCCCCAAGACTGGCGGACCTTCGCGCGGCGTGTATCAGTGCCCGAAGGTCCCACACCTGCAGCCGGCGGCGTCACCGCGACGCTGAGCGGGAGGGCCAGCTGTACGAGGCGTACCGCAGTGCGCGTACTGCCTTTCGGCTGGCCATCCGAGCCGCCAAGGATGCGAGTTGGCAGGAGATGTTGGACGGTCTCGACCGTGACCCCTGGGGTCGCCCGTATCGCGCGTCGCTGAACAAGCTTCGCGCGCAGGGCCTCCCCCTCACCGAGACCCTCCAGCCCGACTTCCTTTGTAGGGTGATCGAGGAGCTATTTCCACGGCAGTCGGGACACACGCCCCCGGTCATGGCTTCGCCAGATCAAGACCGGGAGGCCGACGACGAGAGTGTTCCACCCGTGACGGAGTCGGAAGTGGGGGCGGCAGTGGCGCGGATTCGCTCCGCCACCACGGCCCCCGGCCCGGACGGAATACCAGTCCGGGCGTTGACGTCGCTCCTCGAGCACTTCGAGCCTCACCTCAGGCAACTGTTCAACGCCTGTCTGACGTCTGGACGGTTCCCTGAGTGCTGGAAGGAGGGGAGGTTGGTTCTCCTGCCAAAGCCGGGACGGCCCCCGGATTTGCCGTCGGCCTACAGGCCCATCGTGCTTCTCGACGATGTGGGTAAGTTGCTGGAGCGTGTCCTCGCTGCCCGCATCGTCCGACACTTGGAGGAGGTGGAGCCCGATCTGTCGGACGCTCAATATGGGTTTAGGAGGGGGCGTTCGACCATCGGGGCCCTGCTACGCCTGAGGCAGACGGCTGCGGAGGCTGTCGCCGGCAAGGGAGTGCTGTTGGCGGTGTCGCTGGACATCGCCAACGCATTCAATAGTCTGCCATTCAGCTGCATCAAGGAGGCGCTCCGGTTCCATGGAGTGCCCCTGTACCTCAGGCGGCTGGTGGCAGACTATTTGGAGGGGCGCAGTATCCTCTGCGCGGGTCCCGCAGGGGACATTGTGCGGACGCCCATGTCGTGCGGTGTTCCACAGGGGTCGGTTCTGGGGCCGACTCTGTGGGACATCGGGTACGACTGGGCGTTGAGAGGGAGTCTCCCCCCCGGGCTGAGCTTGGTGTGCTATGCTGACGACACGCTCGTCACAGCCCGGGGCAGGACACTCGAAGAGGCGGCGAGCCTGGCCACTCTCGGCACCGAGGAGATGGTCAGGCGAATCGAGGCGCTGGGGCTCAGGGTGGCCTTAAATAAGACGGAGGCCCTATTATTCCATGGGCCACGCGTAAGGCTGCCAACCGGCGCCTCGTTAGTCGTCAACTCCATCCAGATCAACATCCAGGCCCATATGAAGCACTTGGGTCTGGTGCTCGACGGGCGATGGTGGTTCCGGGAGCATTTCCGACAGATTGCTCCCCGGCTGGTTGGCGCGGCGTCCGCCCTTTCTCGGCTCATGCCGAATGTGGGCGGACCCAGTTTCGAGGGCCGACGGCTGTATGCGGGGGTCATCCGCTCGATGGCCATGTACGGCGCACCCGTGTGGGCGAGGGCTCTGAACGCCCAGCTCAGGGCGGTTCTGTGGAGGCCACAGCGAGCCATGGCGGTCAGAGCCATTCGCAGGTACCGCACGGTGTCGACAGAGGCGGCGTGCCTATTGGCCGGGACACCCCCGTGGGACCTAGAGGCGGAGATGCTCTCCGACCTCTACCGGCGGGTTACCTCAGTGCGCGAGGAGGGTGGCTCCCCATCGTTGAGCGAGATAGCCACCTGGCGCGAGGACGCCCGCCGAGACGTCATCGCCCGTTGGGTTACGCGGCTGGAGAGGCCTAGACACGGTATCGTGACCGTCGAAGCCTTCCGGCCCGTATTGATGAAATGGATGGAGCGGCGGCACGGGGTCCTCACCTTCCGACTGGTGCAGGTGTTGACGGGGCACGGGTGCTTCGGGAAATACCTGCACACGGTCGTGTACAGGGAGTGGACTCCGGGCTGCCATCATTGCAGTAGTGACGAGGACACGGCGCAACATACGCTCGAGGAATGCTCGGGCTGGGACGGGCAGCGCCGCGACCTCGTCGCTATTATCGGTGCCGACCTGGCACTGCCGGCTGTCGCGAGGGCGATGGTCGACAGCGTCAGGAATTGGGACGCGGTCGCCGCCTTCTGCGAGGCTGTCATCTCGCGGAAGGAGGCGGCGGAACGAGTCAGGGAGGACTCCCGCGACCCGGGCCGCCGCCAGCGGCCGGGGCGGCGCAGGCGCGAATACCTGCGCCTGATGCCGCCCTAACCCAGGCCTCGGGTGATCGGACCGGGGAATTGTCCGGTCACCCGACGCGAGGCCACCGCGTGAGGGCGACGCCCCGACGGCGAAATCTGTCGGGGCGTCGACGAGAGGAACCCGCGAGGGTAAACCGCCGAGCGGACCACCGAAGACAAAAATCGGGTACCGGTGGTCCGCTCGCACGGCGAAGAGAGAGGATTTTACGGTGGGTCTATGGGATCACGCGCCGCCTTCTCCGTCACCCCGGACCGATTTGGCGGGGCGAGACGCACCCATAGCCCACCAATAAAAAAAAAAAAAAAAAAAAAAAGGCTGCTGCATACCAATAACCCCAAACCTACCCAGTTGGGCTTCTGGCTCTTTCGCTCACCGAACGAAACGCAATAGCAAATCGCCATTACTCAGACATCGATTTTCTGTGAGAGTGTGGTACTACCCCGGACAGACCGGCCCGTGGCTGTAGATAGAGAACTGTCGGCAGCGAAGTCCTACTAAAGCGTTTGAGTCGTTGTAATTATGGCATGGCTTACCTATGAGAAAATTAAATACTAGATTTAGATTATCACAAATTGGATTGACCTACGTGAAATTCGAAACCCCGAGACTGACATGGTATATGTGGTTAAGATAACCACTACGTCATCGTCAGTAAATACAAAACTTTATATTATATTTCATTAGTTAAAAAATAACATACACGAAAAATTCTAAATGAGAGAGAGTCCTATTATCTGTGTTTGTAAAAGTCTTAATTAATTATGTTCAATTTAACCCGCTGTTGCTCATCAAGAATTCTAGTCGTTACCGTCAAAACTCAGATCTCAAATCACAATATATAAATAACGAAGGTTAAATTTCACAATTGCTTGTTTGAATTCAACATGTTACGTGGAAAGAATAAATACTCGTATTACGTATAAGTCAATTTTCAATGAAAATATTAATAGAGCAATTTTTATTCTCGTGTTGATTGCGCTTGTTATAATTTTGGGAATGTAGTATTACTCTTACTATGCGTGTGCTAAATGATATGTAAGATTTTTTTTATTGTTTATGATGGCAAACGAGCATGCAGCACATCTGATGGTAAGTGTCACTGCCGCCCATGGACCTTTGCAATACCAAGAGCATAACTAGGCCTTTTTTTTTTTTTTTTGTGGTGGGCCATGGACGTCGCACCCCGCCAAGTCGGTCCGGGGTGACGGAAGAGGCGGCACGCAACCCCATTGACCCACCCTGCAAGCACCTCTTCTTCGCCGTGCGAGCGGGCCACCGTTACCCGATTTTTGTCTTCGGTGGCCCGCTCAGCATAACTAGACCTACCAATATACCCCAAACCTATCCAATTGGGCTTCTTTCTCTCTCGCTCACCGAACGAAGCACACACAACAGCACATTGCCATTGCTCAGACGACGATCTTCTACGAGAGTGTGGTACCTCGGACGGACCGGCCCGCGGCTGTAGACAGAAAACTGTCAACAGCGTAATCCTACCACTACTAAATAACAAAAAGCCTATTATCTAGGAAAGTAAGTAGAAATTCAGAATCAGAATATTACAAAGATTTAGTTCCTCAAAATTTTTATTCATCAACACGTTCTCAGGTAAAGGTTTTAAAATAGAATTGATGTCACTTCTCTGACTTCATTAACCGAAGTTAATCCAGACTTAATTGCAAAATCTGCTATATTACTGGAAATCGCCTTAACGATTTAAATGGCTACCAATTACAAAGCCGCTTTAATAATTCGAGGATAAACATTGTTATTTAGGAACTGAGAACTACTTTATATGCTTCTCCTCATTTTTGAATGAAAACAACGTACTAATATGATTATTGAACAGTTCTTAGTTACTTAATAACGTTGTTTTATGCAAGTAATATGCCTAGCCTGCCTAATTTCCGTATGGTGACGGAGTAAGAATACAATTCACCAATCCCTATCTTACCTGTGGGTGATCGTAAGAAACGACTAAGGGATATAAAACGCATATAACATCTATGCCACAGAAGGAAATCTCGAAACAAAACCCTATATCAACGTCACGTCACGTCTGACCAGCGTGGTATAGTAGGTCAATTTCTCTTCCATTATGGAGGAGGCTCGAGCCTAACAATGGAACGTATTGGAGCTGAGATGATGATGATGATGCCTAGAAAATTTAATTTCGTCTAAATTACTTAAAATTGCAAGCTAACCCAAATGCAATTAAGAGTAATGAATAATAAGAGACTGATGTGATTTATCAGAAATCTAATTAAATATGAAGAAATCCAGTAAAAATGTAGTTCAAACACTATTGCTGAAGTATCCACGTAAATATTTCCATTATATAATATAATAAAATATGAATATTTCTATTTTGTTAAGAATCGAATGTAAATATTTTTTATAAACAACTAAGACACGACATAATTTTTTTAAAGGTCCCACCCTGAACTAAGTAACTAATCCTTGTATTGCAGGGGACTTTACAAAAATATAATTAAAGCAAACAAATTACAACCAGACTTAGAACAACAGTCTGTTGATCTCACAAAATATTGTCCTGTATAGGAATCGAACCCACGGCACTGGCACGGAAGGTCTGTATCTTAACCACTACGCCATGAGTACATTCAGATATACATAGATGCAGTCAGACATATTAATAACATAACAAAAAGAAAATGTTAAATATAAACTTCCACTACAATTTTATGGAACTGATTTCAAAGTTATTACTAATAGGTAGTAATATTCCAAACGACATCAGCCATTATACGAATCTGTCATAAAATGTCAAGAGAAAATAAACGGGCAATAACCATTTATACCTTGTAACTTTTGTTTTTACAGCTTGTTACGCTTAAGGGTTCCATTTTATTTTGCAGTCTATATTTGTTCAGCTATTATATTTAAATTAACAAGAATGTAATAAAAATTACTGAAATTTTTAGCATTTAATATGCTTAATTATTTATAAATACCCGATACGAAACGAAAAATGATGTCACAAGCGGGGTTCGAACCCGCACCTATTGGGAATCCGGCCCAACCGTGCTGCCACTTACACCATCGTGAAGAAGTTAAGAATGTAATAATATAATCACCACTTTTGGCATTCAGGTTGGCGAAAGCAGTTGATGTTATAAGTTTTTGAGGACAGTCTTACTGCCTATTCTAATAATCGCTGAGCTAATTTTCACGACTATCGCAGGAAAGCGAAGGTTGCGACAATTTATATCATTGACTCGTATTATTAATTTATGAAAACAAATAAAATCTGTAAATTTGGAATTTTGAAATTTATTCTTTCATTATGAATAATAGTAATAATTCATAAAGAAAGAATAAATTTCAAAATTCCAAAATCTGAAATATTTATTCCAGATTTACTTACTTAGTAGATAAAGATGTGCGAATATATAAATATTAACGTACTTATTAACGTACTTATATAATCAATTATCAGATTTTGGATTTAATGTATAAACAAAATTATAGATAAAGCAATTTGCTACAAATTATATCTTTACATTTTTTTTATCAGATTAATAGTTTCAAAGATATGGCGAAAAAGGCGTATGCACTACTTCTTCCAATATGGCGGCCGCGGGACAAGGGTTGCAACTCCACAAACTTGAGATTAAGAAAAAACTAACCCCGCCCACACATCTTACCAATAAAATTGCGTACTTTGAAAAACATTTAACATTTTAATTGACAATCTATAGGTTATAACAATAACTATTTTAAATTTATTAACCATACTTAAAGAAAATATGCTCAAGAAAATAGTCGATTTAAATTTAAAATATATAGTTTTCAAAACATTCTTCTGTTACAAATCTCCTTACCTTGTACAAACTCTGATATAACCATAAAACAATGTTTGTTAAGACATATTGAAATCGCAAGCTCTGGAAATCATTATATATATCATAATAAGGTGTATATCTCAATTATCACCGCTATGAAAGATTATCTCAGTTGAACATATAATCCCATATATATTTTTATTTTCACCAAACACAACAAATATGCATCATTGAGCATTCTTTTCACATAAAGAATTAAAGATTAAGGCGTAAACCCGCTACATCTGATGGAAATAACCAGCCGCATATTTACGATAATCTCCCGGGCGTCTTGGATTCCACAAGGAATTTATGTAATCAGGATCTGAAATACGAGCCACAATAAAAATACGTCATTCATACGTGTTGGGATTCAGTAGTGTTATGTTATCCATTGAATAAGATTCTACTCTACTCCATGTGAGTTGAAATGAAAAGAAATGACTAATTTATTATTGAAATATTATTGAAGTTCAAATTTGGTAATACTATATAAGTAAATTATCTTTAAACTGTTTCTCGTTTTGTGTATATCTATATTATCCGTGTGTTGACGGAGTAAGAATACAATTCATCACCCCCTATCATACTCGTGAGCAATCGTGACGACTAAAGGATATAAAACGCATATAACATCTATGCAAGAAAAGAAAAACTTGAAACTAAACCCTATACTAACGCGTTTGAGTAGTGTGGTATAGTAGGTTATTTTCACTCCTGTTATGTAGGAGGCTCGACCCCAACAGTGGTAAATATATGAGCTGAGATGATGATAATGATTATGATGTATACCTGTAATGGCTCTGATAATTTTATTATAATGTCTATTCTTATATACATATTAGATATAACTACGTTATAAACATAAAAAATATTATTATAATTATTTTTGATCATTAAAATCATGGCCATTTTAAAAAGCAGCGTAGATGATGAGAATTTGTTGACACATTTTATAGTACAGTCTTTATTTTTTTTGAATATTTTTTTATAGTACAAAGACTTACATTAATTATTTTTTTATAGTACAAAGACTTTTATGGTTGTAATCAAATTTCAATTTTGGACCAATAATTTGATCTCTTCACTGCTTTTGTGTAAATCTTTACATTTTTATACCAATTTCCTTTTTTTTCTTTCTTTATTCATTTTAGCATGATGTGACTTAACATATTGAATTTTTCCCACATATACCTGGATAAAGAATTATATATAAAACAATGATGTCGTAATGGAACAAAAAAAAAATCATCATCATCGTTTTAAGCCCTACTTTACCGCCAAGGATTTTTCTTGCAATAAAATTGATTTCTCTCATCATTCTCTTACTCTTGTTCCAATTGCTTGGGGTCGATACAATATGTACTCTTCTTTCATTGTACATATTGTAAAAGTTATTGGCAATATTTGTATGACCGGCCGCCTGCCAGACGTCAACCCTCCTAAATTCGTATAATATATTTGAGATATAATAAGGGAATAAATCTGAGTATTAGTCTATGCCTATATTGATAACATTTATTCCATAAGTGAATCAACGGTCAAAAGAACAATTTGATTCTTTTAACTATACCTCATAGATCAATTGCACGTAATACTTAAAACTTATAAGTACAGCATGAAAAATATTTCTTATTTCGCTTAATTTTTCTTATAATAATATAGTTAGTCTTATAAAACACAGTATTGGGTTGTTATGAGCTATCTTTCTCTTGAGTGATGTTATCAGCTAGACATTTTTCTAAGATCGTAAAATGCTCCCGTATATATATTTTAGTGGTTCAAATGTTTACGTTAACTATTGGACGTAGAGCTTCCCTAAAATGAGGGGATAGTGAACCAAAGTCTACGCTTGATAGACGAGTGAGGAGTGGCTATCATAGTTAGATTTTACAGATATTCCAGGAGAAAGCTTACTCGATTTTTAGGTTAAGACAAATAGGGTGTGCGACAATTGCATTCTTATTCACCGTAAGTAAAAAAAAAAGATTAAGTGGCAGTTATAAGCATTAAAAAACTAGAGGTATGTATGTTATTAAATGAAATATTGTAGTTATAGGGCCCCATTGTTGACAGTTTACTGTCTCTAGCCGCGAGGCGCTCCATCCAGAGTAATATCACACTCTCGCAGAAAATCGACGTCTGAGCAACGGCAATATGCTCTTGCACTTTGTTCGGTGAGCGTGAGAGGCGAAAGCCCAACTTGGTTTGGTTTTGGTCGGTAGGCAGCGGCCTTGCTTGTGCCTTCTAGTATTGCAAAAGGCCATGGGCGGCAATAACACTATTCATCAAGACCGCTGCTTGCTCATTTGCCACCATAAATAATTATAAAAAATATAATAATTAACTCTGATCTAACTAATACAATATTAGCATTTATAATAATGCTAAGCATTAACCTAATTGATATATGTTTGGACTGACATTGATTTACTCAGAATAAAAATTCACAGAATTTGTACAGTTTTCTAATATCATAAGCAAGCCTTTTTCGTAAACTTGAAGCGCCTCGATTCTTTCTTTCTTGCTACCTGGTTTCTTTCTTTAATATAGCATACAACACATCTGCAATATTAAATTCCATGTCACAAGTTTATGTAATACCAAATGCACACTGACACACACACACAGAAATTGACTTCCTCTCGCACCTTACATACATACATACATATCATCACGCCATATCCCTTGCAGGGTAGGCAGAGAGAACAGAGTGCCAGAGAACTCTATCTCTGCATACTTCACTCGCTTCCTCAACATTCATAATTCTCTTCATACACGCTCGCCAGTTTCGGAGACTCTTGACTCCTTCCGTATCCTTCCTTCAGTATCTGACCGATCTGATCTAGGTAGGTTAGTCTCGGTCTCCCTCGTTACCTACATCCTTCCACTTTCGCATTGTATATCTTCTTAACCAGACGTTCGTTCGGCATTCTTTCCACATGACCGAACCATCGGAGCATTCCCTTTCGCATCTTTACACCAATACTCTCTTTCATACCTACTCGCTCTCTTACGTCGTCGTTACGAATGCGGTCGGTCAGCCTAACTCCACAGATTTTCCGAAGAGATCGCATTTCGACCGCATTAATTTTACTTTCATACTCTTTTCTGCATACCCAACTCTCGCTTCCATACAGTAATGTTGGGACAAGTACTGCGTTATGTATTGCTACACGTGCCTTCTGGCTGAGGTGGTGGCTGCCGAGAAGTTGCCCCAACGCTCCGTTCACTCTATTTCCCGCATTTACTCTTCGCTCTATATCAGTGGTGTACCTTCCATCTCGGCTAAATCCACATTCAAGATATACAAATTCATGATCATTTTTGCACCTTACATGCTATAGAAATACCATAATAACGAGTTATTTTTCACTAGAGTATTTCATATTACCTATATATCACATAATCTTTCAGATCATGATTTATTTTGCCACGGACTAAATTATTTTATTTTATCACATTGTTAATTTCTTTACTGGTATTTTATCTCCTGCGATTTTAAAACATTTGCTCGTACCTGCCACGTTGTTCTTTTAAAGTGGAATTCTCTTGCGGACGCCTATATCTGGCAATTTACTTTAATGAGCTGATGAATGAATGATTTTGGCGATATTTCATGTCAAAATCTATATACACTGCCTCTAGTCAACTTAATCATGTTTATAGAATAATATCTTTTCTTGATATAAGTAACTATTTATGTTATTTGCTTTCAAAGGGAAGGGCGAGAGCAAGTTTTTTATCTTAGATTTCTGAAATAAAGTTTTAGTAATGATAATAATCAGCTATCTTTTTCCAGGTATATACTGATAAGTATTACAGAATAGATAAATATTTGGTAGATCTTTTACTTAACGGCTAGTGGTAAGTTAATAATATTAATTTTTATTTAAATTACCGTTCATTTACATTCCAGTCCTATTAGTATGATAGTAATCCTAACAACTTTTAATGTCATGTCATATAATATTAAATAACTACCTACTTATTCTTTCGATTATATCGTAAACCACTTAAAAACTACACAAATGCATGAACGCATGACTTTGTACATATATTAAACAATCAGGTAATTAATACAATAATATCATATCTTGGTTTGTGATCTCTTCCGCGATATAATACTACTTTTATACTTCAAGCATCAACTAATCGTTGTTTTTGAAAGGCATTCTGAGCCTGAGCCGTAATGCAGTCCTATTACGGACACCAACCCCTTTTTTTTTGTTGCGGTAGACTATGGACGTGTTCTCGCCCCACCAAGTCAGTCCGGGGTGACCGAAAAGGCAGTGCGTGACCTCATAGACTCACCATGCAACTCTCCTCTCTTCGCCGTGCGAGCGGGTCACCGGTACCCGATCTATGTCTTCGGTGACACCCCTGACAGTTACAAAGTATTGTAAACATATATTAATCGTAGTAGAACTACATATATATTTTGTAATCCTTTGTTAAGAGAAATAGTTATTACTACAATTTTCTGTGTGGTGACGGAGTAAGAACACAATTCTTCACCCCTTATCTTACCTGTGGGTGATCGTAAGAGACGACTAAGGAATATAAAACACATAAAATATCTATGCGAGAGCAGGAAAACGCGAAACAAAACCCTATACCTATACCAACACGTTTGATCAGCGCAGTACAGTAGGTCAACCTCCCTCCCATTATGGAAGAGGCTTGAGTCCAACAATAGGCCATATATGAGCTGAGATGATGATTATTTTCGTGAACCTATGTATATGTATGTAATTGCTGAAGCACATGAGGGCTAATTGTCATATTTATCGATTACTCATGGCGAAGATATATACAATGGTTAAGAAAATATACAATGCGAAAGTGGAAGGATGTAGGTACCGAGTGAGACCGAGACTAACCTACCTAGACCAGATTGGTCACGTACTAAAAGAAGGTGGAGTCAAGAGTCTCTGAAACCGGCGAGCGTGTATGACGAGAATTATGAATATTGAGGAAGCGAGTGAAGTATGCAAGGATAGAGTTCTCTGGCACTCTGTTCTCTCTGCCTACCCTGTAAGGGATATGGCGTAATGATATGTATGTATGTATATGTATGTAAGATATATACATAAAAAGTATCCCCGGGATGCCTTAGGCCAACTTCTAATCCCGTCTGGTCAACTAATTGTCAAGGACTCGTCAAGCCAGGGGCCGGAAACTAATGCAATTATGAAACTAATGCAAATACATTTTTCAATATGTACGAAGGCTGAATAGTATACTGTGTCAATCCCAAGTAATTGGGATAAAAGCATGATAATATTCAGTAAAAAAAATTAAGGCACAGAATATATGAAATGAAACGGAATATTACATTCCATGCTTCAACAGTTCATCCTTAAAAGAACGTAAAGATAATATAAAGATAATATGCATATAGAAACATATTGAAGCTAGTCATCGCTACGGGACCGTTTAACTACAAACACAGTACCTACTCTTTGTCTAGACGAGCTAGTCCAAATACTTGGAAACTTGTGATAACATGGCTAGACACAAACAATAGTTTTACTAATTTAGCTATATTGGAGCTGGGTTATATGAATTTGCCTCAGTTATTATTAAAAAAATAATAATCGTACTATACTCTCTAGTTTAATTTAGATCCCGGGGATACTTTTTATGTATATATCTTACATACATATACATACATACATATCATTACGCCATATCCCTTACAGGGTAGGCAGAGAGAACAGAGTGCCAGAGAACTCTATCCTTGCATACTTCACTCGCTTCCTCAATATTCATAATTCTCGTCATACACGCTCGCCGGTTTCAGAGACTCTTGACTCCACCTTCTTTTAGTACGTGACCAATCTGGTCTAGGTAGGTTAGTCTCGGTCTCACTCGGTACCTACATCCTTCCACTTTCGCATTGTATATTTTCTTAACCATTGTATATATCTTCGCCATGAGTAATCGATAAATATGACAATTAGCCCTCATGTGCTTCAGCAATTACATACATATATAGGTTCACGAAAATAATCATCATCTCAGCTCATATATGGCCTATTGTTGGACTCAAGCCTCTTCCATAATGGGAGGGAAGTTGACCTACTATACTGCGCTGATCAAACGTGTTGGTATAGGTATAGGGTTTTGTTTCGCATTTTCCTGCTCTCGCATAGATATTTTATGTGTTTTATATTCCTTAGTCGTCTCTTACGATCACCCACAGGTAAGATAAGGGGTGAAGAATTGTGTTCTTACTCCGTCACCACACAGAAAATTGTAGTAATAACTATTTCTCTTAACAAAGGATTACAAAATATATATGTAGTTCTACTACGATTAATACATGTTTACAATACTTTGTAACTGTCAGGGGTGTCACCGAAGACATAGATCGGGTACCGGTGACCCGCTCGCACGGCGAAGAGAGGAGAGTTGCATGGTGAGTCTATGAGGTCACGCACTGCCTTTTCGGTCACCCCGGACTGACTTGGTGGGGCGAGAACACGTCCATAGTCTACCGCAACAAAAAAAAAGGGGTTGGTGTCCGTAATAGGACTGCATTACGGCTCAGGCTCAGAATGCCTTTCAAAAACAACGATTAGTTGATGCTTGAAGTATAAAAGTAGTATTATATCGCGGAAGAGATCACAAACCAAGATATGATATTATTGTATTAATTACCTGATTGTTTAATATATGTACAAAGTCATGCGTTCATGCATTGGTGTAGTTTTTAAGTGGTTTACGATATAATCGAAAGAATAAGTAGGTAGTTATTTAATATTATATGACATGACATTAAAAGTTGTTAGGATTACTATCATACTAATAGGACTGGAATGTAAATGAACGGTAATTTAAATAAAAATTAATATTATTAACTTACCACTAGCCATTAAGTAAAAGATCTACCAAATATTTATCTATTCTGTAATACTTATCAGTATATACCTGGAAAAAGATAGCTGATTATTATCATTACTAAAACTTTATTTCAGAAATCTAAGATAAAAAACTTGCTCTCGCCCTTCCTTTTGAAAGCAAATAACATAAATAGTTACTTATATCAAGGAAAGATATTATTCTATAAACATGATTAAGTTGACTAGAGGCTGTGTATATAGATTTTGATATGAAATATCGCCAAAATCATTCATTCATCAGCTCATTAAAGTAAATTGCCAGATATAGGCGTCCGCAAGAGAATTCCACTTTAAAAGAACAACGTGGCAGGTACGAGCAAATGTTTTAAAATCGCAGGAGATAAAATAGCAGTAAAGAAATTAACAATGTGATAAAATAAAATAATTTAGTCCGTGGCAAAATAAATCATGATCTGAAAGATTATGTGATATATAGGTAATATGAAATACTATAGTGAAAAATAACTCGTTATTATGGTATTTCTATAGCATGTAAGGTGCAAAAATGATCATGAATTTGTATATCTTGGATGTGGATTTAGCCGAGATGGAAGGTACACACCACTGATATAGAGCGAAGAGTGAATGCGGGAAATAGAGTGAACGGAGCGTTGGGGCAACTTCTCGGCAGCCACCACCTCAGCCAGAAGGCACGTGTAGCAATACATAACGCAGTACTTGTCCCAACATTACTGTATGGAAGCGAGAGTTGGGTATGCAGAAAAGAGTATGAAAGTAAAATTAATGCGGTCGAAATGCGATCTCTTCGGAAAATCTGTGGAGTTAGGCTGACCGACCGCATTCGTAACGACGACGCAAGAGAGCGAGTAGGTATGAAAGAGAGTATTGGTGTAAAGATGCGAAAGGGAATGCTCCGATGGTTCGGTCATGAGGAAAGAATGCCGAAAGAACGTCTGGTTAAGAAGATATACAATGCGAAAGTGGAAGGATGTAGGTACCGAGGGAGATCGAAACTAACCTACCTAGATCAGATCGGTCAGATACTGAAGGAAGGTGGAGTCAAGAGTCTCCGAAACTGGCGAACGTGTATGAAGAGAATTATGAATGTTGAGGAAGCGAGTGAAGTATGCAGAGATAGAGTTCTCTGGCACTCTGTTCTCTCTGCCTACCCTGCAAGGGATATGGCGTGATGATATGTATGTATGTATGTAAGGTGCGAGAGGAAGTCAATTTCTGTGTGTGTGTCAGTGTGCATTTGGTATTACATAAACTTGTGACATGGAATTTAATATTGCAGATGTGTTGTATGCTATATTAAAGAAAGAAACCAGGTAGCAAGAAAGAAAGAATCGAGGCGCTTCAAGTTTACGAAAAAGGCTTGCTTATGATATTAGAAAACTGTACAAATTCTGCGAATTTTTATTCTGAGTAAATCAATGTCAGTCCAAACATATATCAATTAGGTTAATGCTTAGCATTATTATAAATGCTAATATTGTATTAGTTAGATCAGAGTTAATTATTATATTTTTTATAATTATTTATGGTGGCAAATGAGCAAGCAGCGGTCTTGATGAATAGTGTTATTGCCGCCCATGGCCTTTTGCAATACTAGAAGGTACAAGCAAGGCCGCTGCCTGCCGACCAAAACCAAACCAAGTTGGGCTTTCGGCTCTCACGCTCACCGAACAAAGTGCAAGAGCATATTGCCGTTGCTAAGACGTCGATTTTCTGCGAGAGTGTGATATTACTCTGGATGGAGCGCCTCGCGGCTAGAGACAGTAAACTGTCAACAATGGGGCCCTATAACTACAATATTTCATTTAATAACATACATACCTCTAGTTTTTTAATGCTTATAACTTCCACTTAATCTTTTTTTTTTTTTACTTACGGTGAATAAGAATGCAATTGTCGCACACCCTATTTGTGCTATACTTTGAAAAGTATAAATATCCCAGTTCGAAAGGCATCACACTGGAGCCAAATATTAAACTTGTTGTATACAATTTTATTTAAAAGAATTAACTAAAGATGACAAGCTCGCTCAGTTGCCTGACGGAACTTCTCAGCTTGCGGCCGTTAAAAAGAAAAGAAAAGATAATACAAGAAAGTTCATTTACCACAAGCCAGGGCTGCAGTCTTTGCTCGAGTAATATTATAATATATCAAGCAAGTAACCAAAACGTAGTATATATGCTATGTGCGTCAAATGCCATCCAAACCCTTTCAGCCGTTCTGGCATGATTGAGTAACAAACTTCCATTCATCTGAATTTTGACTTTATATATATATATATATATAAATAAGAAAAGATATGGGTTGTACGGATCAAGTCTTCTCCTTAACATGCATGACGCAGAAATTTTTGGCTAAAGGTCAGAAAATCTTTTGCGCATTTATTAATTTGGAGAAGGCTTATGACAAAGTGAGGAGGAATGAACTGTGGTCGGTACTGTCTATGTATGGGGTGGACAGCCATCTTATTCACGCTCTGAAATCCATTTATAAGGACTCCAGGGCGTGCGTAAGAATAAACGGATCCTACACAGAATGGTTTAATATTGATCAAGGTGTTAGACAGGGATGTGTAGCATCACCGTGGCTGTTTAACCTATTCATGGATAGTTGTCTGAAAGATCTGAAAGATAATGATTGTGGTTTAAAAATGAATGAGTTACTTATCAAATGTCTTCTTTATGCCGATGATCAGGTATTACTTGCATCGTCGGCTGAGGGTTTACAGGCGATGGTAACTACTATGCATGAAGCTTTTGAAAGAAAAGGCATGAAAGTAAATGTACGTAAGACGAAAATAATGGTTTTTGAAAAGGATAAATGTATGACGGAATGTAACATTAGTATAAATGGTGAGGAATTGGAACAGGTGAAAGAATTTTTGTATTTGGCTATATTATTTACTCGAGATGGTAAAAATGATAATGATGTTGAAAGAAGAGTAAATGCTGGTAATAGGGTGAATGGGGCACTGTACACCTTTATGAGAAGCAGAAATGTGTCCAAAAACACACGTCTAGATGTGCATAAGGGAGTATTAGTACCTACCCTCATGCATGGTAGTGAAAGTTGGATTTGGCAGAGAAGACATGAAAGTAGAATAAATGCTGTAGAGATGAGAGCTCTTCGTAGTATGTGTGATGTGAGCCTGAAAGATAAAATTAGGAATAGTGTTATAAGAGAGCGCTGTGGTGTGAATGAAGAAGTAGTGACAAAGATCAAAAAGAGTATGCTGAGGTGGTTTGGACACTTAGAAAGAATGAGTGAAGAGAGGTTGACGAAGAAAATATATAAAGCAAGCGTGAGTGGGACGAATACAAGGGGAAGACCTCGTCATAATTTTCTGGATCAAATTAGCGATGTATTGACGAGAGGTCATATTAAGAGTATGCGTAATCGTAGAGTATGCATGAAGACTGTTATGAGTGTGAATGAAGCGATGGAAGTATGCCAGGATTTCAGAGCGTGAATAAGATGGCTGTCCACCCCATACATAGACAGTACCGACCACAGTTCATTCCTCCTCACTTTGTCATAAGCCTTCTCCAAATTAATAAATGCGCAAAAGATTTTCTGACCTTTAGCCAAAAATTTCTGCGTCATGCATGTTAAGGAGAAGACTTGATCCGTACAACCCATATCTTTTCTTATTTATATATATATATATATATATATATATATATATATATATATATATATATATATATATATATATATATATATATATATATATAAAGTCAAAATTCAGATGAATGGAAGTTTGTTACTCAATCATGCCAGAACGGCTGAAAGGGTTTGGATGGCATTTGACGCACATAGCATATATACTACGTTTTGGTTACTTGCTTGATATATTATAATATTACTCGAGCAAAGACTGCAGCCCTGGCTTGTGGTAAATGAACTTTCTTGTATTATCTTTTCTTTTCTTTTTAACGGCCGCAAGCTGAGAAGTTCCGTCAGGCAACTGAGCGAGCTCGTCATCTTTAGTTAATTCTTTTAAATAAAATTGTATACAACAAGTTTAATATTTGGCTCCAGTGTGATGCCTTTCGAACTGGGATATTTATATTTTTCAAAGTATAGCACAAAAAAAAACATAATATAAAGAAAATGGCTTAATCAAATCCAATTTCCCCCGGTTACGAGGTAACTACGAAAGCAGCCATCACTACGCAGAGCACACATCATAGAAATCATTACGTAGAACTAAAGTTATGTGGCGAAATGCCAATATTTGTGACACCTCTAGCCCTCTTGCGGTAAGGCGCAGGTTATGATAAAATTTATATGTACATTTACACATACATACATTACATACAATTTTTTTTTATTATAAAAAAAATATATGTTTTTTTTTAAGCTGTGTGGTAGTGGCTACGAATACGACCAACCCTTACTTTGCTCGTGGATGTCATAAAAGACAACTAAGCGCCTTATAACGACCTGGGCCAACTCCATCTGCTACTGTTTGGTCAACAATTACATTCCTAAGGAGGGTTGACGTCTGGCAGGCGGCCGGTCGTAAAACTATTGCTAATAACTTTTTCAGTATGTATTATGAAAGAAGAGTACATATTGTATTGACCGCAAGTTATTGGGATAAAAGTAGGAGAATGATATACTAATAGATTTTGTGTTTATTTTATTATTACTATTTTATTTAACTCTATGTTATTGTGGTAAGATTAGGGTACTGATGAGTCACCCTGTTCTGTTCTGAGGAAACACGGTGGGATCGCTCTTTCACCGAAAACAAAGACCGGGTTCCGGTGGCCTGCTTGCTTGGCGAAGAGACGTACATTGCCGGACGGTTCTATGGGGTCGCGCACCACTTCTTCTGTCGCCCCGGACGGAATTAGCGAGGTGTGACAAATCTATAGCCAGCCGCTGGGATCATTAGTTAGAGTATGTCCAGACCATATCCTGCTACAAAAAGAAGAATAGTGGTAATGAGACATATCGCCGTACGTCGTCATTGTTTCTTTGCAGAATATTTTCTTAGCATACAATTTCTACTAAAACTATTAAGTAAACTTCATCATATAAATTCTAATAGCGGTACTAAAATAATGAATAAAATACTATTTTTAACATCATGTATTTACAATTTTTATTTCATCAATAAGTAAAACCAATAAATCATTACGCAACCGGAAAAAAAAATTGAGTGATCCAATTATTTATTTGAAAGAATTATTGATGAGTTCACACGCGGCTATGGATGTAATTCAATAAAATAATATTTGTTTTGGAGTACATGGGAATTGAAATATTAATGCATATGTTTTAATTATTTAGAGTATAGTTCCGCTATTTTATATCTCATTCTATTTCGAGATATTAATTATGTTTTATTGTAATTATAGAATGTTGATTGATTTTATGGAATGACATAGAATAAATATTTTTGTTGAAATTTAAAAAAAATGTTTTTTTTTTATTAATTTAATTGAATAATAGTTTTTAAAGTTAAAAATTGCTGAAATTTATTTGCACATCGTTGTAAATTTATCGTGAAATATTTTATAGATGAAATGTAATTTACTTCCAATCACTGGCGTAAAAATACATACAATGAAGCATAGAACCTCCTCCTTTTTTGAAGTCGGTTAAAAAGGTGTTATAAGTTTGATGTGCCTGTAGTATCATAGCCCCCTAATGAATAAACGGCTTATTTTTTGTTTGAAAGCAGACATTATTGAGTCAATGCCCAAAGAGATACGATTAAAATAAGGAGCGTTTCAAGGTTATCAGCTAGTTTTATTAAATTAATTTATTTTTTACATAATGGGTATTTACTTTACTTTTATACTTATCTGTTAATTAACATTTGAAACACCAGATCCCTATATATACGTACCACTAAGCTAAGCTGATTATGCAGCTGCGAGTAAGTAAGAGACAAAATTCTGGATTGCCCATTAGTAAACCAATATAGTTTAAGCTCATTGGATCGGCCCTGTTTAATTATGTTTATTAAAGTAAATACGTTAAAGAAAATTCTTTATGCCTGTTCTGTTTAAAATTTTGGATTTTATGTTGGTATACTTTTCGATCGGAATATTTAGTTAGTTTTAGAATGGAAATGGGCCTAATGTACTATCCTAGCTAGATAGGTTGAAATACAGTTTTATTTAAAGTATTTTTCCATCTTTTTTGTGATTTATACCTAACTTAGTTATTTCATCCGAGATTCGCAGGGCCTTGTGAAGAAACGGCAGTGAAATTTTACTACCAAGTGAAAATGTGATATTTTATCATTACTTCATGCCCAGGTCAAGACTTAGATATTTGTCAAGAATTAGATTCGATACTGATCCAATTTGAAAATTAAGCACACATCAAAATGTTCATCGAAATCTATCCAGCCGTTTAAGAGAAATTCAGTCACGTGCCTACGTATAAAAGTAATACAAAAAGCTGCAGCGCGCTTAACCATGTGACTCGAAAATATTACGAAGACTGTTTTACGCCATTACGTATTCGCAATCCATCGTCGCACAGATAAAAACTCTCAAACTCTGATGCCAGATTCACCATTAATCCAACGGAAAAAAAGCCTTGAATGAATAAATAAATTTGATGAATGATTCCATTTCCTTTATTTTATATTTCGTTGCGAATTGTTTTCTCATCTTATCGTTACAATATCAGATTACTAGTCGGCTTTCAATAATTTAAAGTGCGAGCACGACGTTCAATAATTACTCTCGTTTTATAAATGGGTATAGTATTACAGGCAATAAATTTGTACGTTCAAGTAAATCACCCCTATAAAATATATCATTTTCAATACTTGCAGGCTTCGTGAATTGCTTATGCATATGCATAGTCAAGCATCAATATTTTATTTATAAGCAATAAGGAAACAGTATAATATATATGATGAGCTAATGATTGAACTTGGTCTGTCTAGATTGGATGTCCTACCCTATAAACTATTAATATTTCACTAAGTTGAGATCAGCAATAAGCATCAGTATGAGTTGCATTAAATATAGCACTAATTTTTTTATTGCATTTGATGGCAGACAAACAAGCAGCCTTTCCGTGTGGTGACGGAGTAAGAATACTATTCACCACCCCATATCTTTCCCGTGGGTGATCGTACGAGACGACTAAGGGATATAAAACGCATATAACATCTATGCGAGAGAAGGAAAACTCGAAACAAAACCCTATACCAACACGTCTGAGCAGCGCGGTACAGTAGGTTAATTGCCCTCCCATTACGGAGGAGGCCCGAGCTCAAGAGTGGGATATTTATGGGCTGTGATGATGATGATGATGAAACAAGCAGCCTACCTGATGATAAGTAGTAAATGACTCCCGTAAGAAGCAATTATACAGGATTGGGCGATTAAAATTTGGAACAAGAAGTAAGGAATGGGGTAACCGTCTTTCCCGTTTGACGATATATTTAGTCCTCAAGTGCGTGTCAAGATAATTGAAAACAAAGCGCCAAAACCAAATAGCTGTTAATTTAATTATCAACGATAGGCATTATCTCTTTTAAGAGAGTTATGTTTTTTTTTTTTTTTTTTTTTTTTTATTGCTTATGGCGGCAAACGAGCAGACAGCACACCTGATGGTAAGTGTCACTGCCGCCCATGGACCTTTGCCAATGGTATAGCTAGGCCGCTGCCTACCAATACAACCCTGAACCCACCCCAGTTAGGCTTCCGGCTCTCTCGCTCACCGAACGAAGCGCAATAGCACATTGCTATTACTCAGACGTCGATCTTCTGCGAGAGTGTGGTACTACCCCGGACGGACCGGCCCGCGGCTGTAGACAGAGAACTGTCCACAGCGTGGTCCTACCACAATAGTGTTATGTTGAGTGTTATTAAACGTTTCAATATGCCCATGTTTAAAAGAATATGTATTGATAGCAAGCTCTTTTATAAGAACGTGAATATTATGGATATGCACTTTGTTTTGTACCTTGATCACTGTAAAGTGTCCGAAACGTCGAGAAATCAAAAATCAAATACAAACGCGATAAAATCCGTAAAAGTAGTTTTGTTTCAAATGTATAATACTCGCGTAAACATTAGAATTCATTACATATTAAGAATTCATATGATTAAGTTTAAATCCTAGATATCATTTAGGTATATCAAATTTATTATTACAATTATATATTATAGATATTTTTCATTGATATTTAGGAACCCATTGTGGGTTCCTAAAAATCTTGAATAACATTTAGGTTTATCAAACTTATTAACTAATATCTAACAAATCCGAATCCGTTTGGTACGAGAGCAAATGTAATTCACCGGACCTTTATTTCCCATAGGTATTAAACAGACAAAAACAAAATATAATACCAATGTAAGAGAAAGAAAATTAAAAATGAAAACCTATATTCCTGTACTGTTTAATTTGTCCCATAATTATAACCTATCTATAGGCATGAAAGTGGTGCCACCGAAAACAAAGATCGGGTACCGGTGGACGCACTCGCACGGCGAAGAGAGGTGTTCTTGCAGGGTGGGTCTATGGGGTTGCGCGCCGCCTCTTCCGTCGCCCTGGATCGATTTGGCGGAGCGCGACCCTATTCATGTGGTCACGCCACCGCAAGAAAAAAAATGGCCCTAAAATGGTCGTCACAGATTATATTCTAATTTTGACACTAAATGGCAAAAGTATAAATATTAAACTTTAATTTTATAGTTACTTCGAATTGGCCTTAGAAATATCTCAGACTCAGTGATGTTATTTAGTAAGACATCATAAATAACTTTACTAAAAAAACTTTCTAATTACAAAGTGGCTTTAACAATTCTGGGATTAAGATTGTTTCTCAACAGTTTAACAAATTGCTCGGTAAAATCATTTGCATAACAATTATAAATTATCTCATTTAAATTAAGAAGTTGAATCCTGATTGCGATTTCGTGTCAGCTTTAAAATCTTTGAAAACACATATATATATTTAATTCCAACACACAACAAGTTTAATAAGCGACCAATCATAAAACTTCATCCACCAATGTCAAAGAAAGAATACATACTGTACCAACTTCTTATGAACTAGGTTAAATACGAATATGAAGGCGTCTTTGTGAGTTCCGTGACGCGATTAATGAGTTTAACGAGAGTTAGCAAAGTAGTGATACTTTTATTGTTTAATGATCCACCTACGCTAACTAGTACACTTATAATAGAAAAAAACAAATGAATTGTAACTTACTACCTATATAAAAAATTTGCCGTATTGAAGAAGAATGAGTGAAATATCTTTTATAGAGAATAGATAATAAAATTGATACTAACTCATCGTCATCAATCATCATCATCATCATCTTGCTCTTATCCCAATTACTTGGGGTCGACGCAATATGTCATCTTTTTCCATACGATCCTATCAGACGTCATCTTTGCAGGCACTCCTAAACTATCCATGTCATGCCTCACGCAGTCCATCCATTTTTCTTTGGTCTTCCTTTACCCCTTAAGCCTTCATACCTAAAACTTTTCTCACACCATTACTTTCATCCCTAATATGCCCAATAATAAACTATATATTTTATTTTTTAATTTATGCTATTCCAAAGACTTTTTGTCCGTGCTCTTTTTATGTTTAATTTAATTGTTATGGTGGTTTGTTTACAAAATTAATTTTCTTGAAGTAGCTTTATTACAGTTGGTTAAAGTTTTAAGAGCGCAATTCATGCGTCATAGATGTTAAGTGACAATATGTCTTTTTGGGGTTTCTTCTTGGCGCTGGCTCTCTTGTTATTAGTGAAACCCTTCTACTTGTAGATGTTGTTGTCCTCTGTGATTATATTTTATTTTAACTTAAACAAGGAGAAACTTCTCATCTAATATGTCGCAGTTTCTAAAAAAACAAAGATGTATGTTATTTATGATCACTTATGACAGTCAAACATGGTTTCTAAATGTATTTTTAAGAATTTTAAAGTCACTTTGCGTGCTATAGAGAGAGCTAGGCTAGGACTTTCTACGTGATAAACTCTGAAATACGGCAATTCGTAGAAGAGAGTATGTAACTGATATAGCCTGAAGTTTGATTGCAAGGTGTACAGGATCATTTTGAATGGCATTCTTATGGAGAGGTCTATGTCCAATACTGGACAGGAGTGATGGATGCAGGATGTAATTTAAACTAATAGATTTTTTTATATAGCTTTTGGTGGCAAACGAGCAAGCAGCACACCTGATGGTAAGTGTTACTATCGCCCATGGACCTTTGCTATACCAGGAAAATAGCTAGGCCGCTACCTACCAATAGAAACCCCAAATCCTCCCAGTTAGGCTTCCGCTTACTCGCTCACCGAACGAAGCGCAACAGCACATTGCCATTGCTCAGACGTCGATCTTCTGCAAGAGTGTGGTACTGCTCCGAACGGACCGGCCCGCAGCTGTCGACAGAAAATTGTCAACAGCGTGGTCCTACCACTATTAATAAGAATAAATGTTCTATATATTGTATATTAAATGAGCAACAGAGCTAGTACTTGGAGCACTATTCACATTTCTTGGCAGCCGCACCTAGATACCAGCTAGACTCACTTGACTCACTACAGAGACGTTGCTGATCGAATCTTCAACATCTATATATCTATCTATACATATAATAAATCACTAGAAATCCCGTGTCTGTACATTTGATAAATTTATTAAAAAATTAATCTAGGCAGTAAGAAAACATTAACAGAAAACAAAAAACATTTTTTGGAATTGCTTGTCTGTTTGTATGTCTGTGTGTCTGTATGTCTCTAATCGCTTATCACCGAAGTTACTGAACGGATTGTTTCGCAGTTTTGTTAAAAAGATTAAGCCCAATTCAGAGCAACATTTAGTCTTTGTTTCATTGAAAACTGATGTCTGTAAAAAAAGTTATGGCCATTTAAGTTTTTACCGCTCGCCTTTTATGTCACTTGAAGGTTCAATTTAAAATAATTATTTAATTTATCTATAGTGTAAGGAAAGTATTTGTATTACTTAATATATAGTAATTTCATCAATTTAGCAAATATACATCCCACTGCTGGGCACAAACCTCCTTCAAAGTTGAAGGGAAGTTGACATTGTATTATTATGTAACATTAGTCAGGTATTTATAAAACCCGATTACGAAATGACAAATGATGTCACAAGCGGGATTTGAACCTGCGCCTATTGGGATTCCGGCCCAATCGTGCTGCCACTACACCACTGTGACTAATTGTAGGACATGAAAATTTCACTTCGTATCATATTTACGTCTTAAGGTGACGGTATGCTATCTACCCGACAATGTTTACACATTGTTATAGGCTTAATACTTAAAACTTTACAGTTAGAATTGTATTAAACGATGACACAACCTTGTTATTGAAATTACTGAAATTTAGCGTTTAATATGCTTAATTATTTATAAAACCCGATTACGAAATTAGTCAGGTAGTCAAAATAACTATTAAAACTATTTGTGATAAAAAAGAATGTTTTAATTAGTTAATAATATATTATATAATTTAGCTATAAATTAATAAAATGCATGATTTATTTAGTTTGTAAAATGAGCAATAGATGGCGCCATAATTTAGTTTAAAACTAAATCATCTTTTCGTTACATTTTCAAAAGCTACTACATTAACTTCTTGAACTTAGTAAAGGTACTTTGGGTGGAAAGCTCTCAGCACATACCAAACAGTCCAAGTAAAGTTGTCATAGCCATCTGCGACTAACAACTAAGTCAAACAGGAAAGAGAAAAATAAAGTCCACATTATAGAGCGCACAAAACGTACATTCTTAGTTAAGATGCTACTTTGGGGCGAGTGTGCAAAGTGCACCCTTTTTTGTTTTTGTTTGGTAGGCTATGGTCTGGACACGGCCATTACTTCCGGGGTAACAGAAGGGCGTCGTATGGCCCCATAACTCATCGTGTTCTCTGCCCAAACCATCAGGCTGGCCTCTGGTACCGCTTACTTGACATCAGTGGCCGGTCCGGAGGTTTGCCCTTCCAGGTATCGTCTCCGTCTACACCCCGGCAAACAACATTGTTGTATCGCCCTCACGCGGTCGGTGTCTCTGCGGGTGGTAGATTAATTCCCATGGTCCATCTACCCGCGACCTCAGTTAGGATGGCAACAGGTGCAGGTATCGCGCCTGTGACGTCCGATGCGCCGGCAGCAGAGTGTGTCAGCACGGAGAGTCTCCTCTGTAACACGCTCCGCCGCCTTTTTCTGTGGGACGACTGTCTCACAAAAGGCGGCGACCGAGTCCGAGTTCCTGACGCTATCGAGCATCGTCTTTGAGATAGTCAACAGTGCCAGTTTGGCACCGATGATTGCGATGAGTGCACGACGCTGCTTTGCCCAGGCCACGCAAACTTTATGCGTCTGCAGCGCCGTGTCCAACTCGCAGTCGCAGTAGTGGTTAGATGGTGTGCTCTCCCTCCTTGCGACCGTGAGCAGAGATACACGCCGAAGCAACCATGCCCCATCACTACACCAGTCACTTTAGCAATAGAGCTGTTACTGCCGCCTGTTGCTGCATATTGTGCGAGGGCCTACTTTTTTACATTTTTATATACTGTCGATAGCATAGAGTACGTTTCAAGCAGCTTACAGAGCACTTGAAGGTGATCAGCGCTGAGATGACACCCTTCAGTAGGCCCTGTAACAGTCATAGCCCTACTCGTTTGAATCTTTTGCTTTTAATGATGTTATTGTTTTACAGTCTTTCAAATCCTTTGACATTATTATAAAATATAAGAGATATCCCTCTGAAAATATTCTACGCTACTAAAACGCGACATGAACCAAGAAATTCATTTTTATTATTTCTTTCGTAATGAAAGCCATTTATGATATATTTATCCGTGCGGTTGCGCAGTTAGAATACAATTCACCAACGGCTTTCTTACCCGTGGGTCGATCACCCACGAGACGACTAAAGGACATCATACATATCATACATCTATGGAAGAAAAGGAAAACTCGAAACAAAACCCTATACCAACAGCTTGATATACTAGATCAATTTGCCTCCCATTACGGACGAGGCTTGATCCCAATAGTGGGACGTATATAAGCTGAGATGATAGATGTCCACATCCCCAGGTAGCCCTGAAAATACTTATCTGAGTAGAGCAATCTCACCAAAATGAGGAGACAGCGCAAAATAACTTTGGAAGTTACTACGTCAGAAACTGCAGCTGCAATACTTCTTGGTGGTAAAAGAGCTTTGTTTAAAAATTCGATAGATTTATACACATTGTTTATAAACTCGATAGATTTATAAAGCAATGAAACACAGAGATGTTCAATAACACGAAACTGCGACACATTCAAAGTGTTTTTTGTTTTATTGTGTACGGTGGTAAACGAGCAAGCAGCATGCACTTCTTTTTTTGGCAGGCCATGGTCTGGACACACGCCTTGCATTCCATCCGCGTGGCCCCATAACCCACCGTTTTCCCTCCCCATCACCATTGGGCCTTTCGAGTACCATCCCCGATGACGCCCGGGGCCATCGGGCTTCACCCTCACGTGGTCAGGCTCTCCGTGGGTGACAGACTATTCCCCGTTCCAGTTACATGCGGCTTCGGCTAAGGCAAGTAGACGCAGGTAATCGCACCCGCACCGCCCCGCCGCCTCTTACAAATGAAGCGGAAATAACACATTGCCACTATTCAGACGTTGCTTTTCTGCAAGAGTGGGGTACTAGGTCCGACTGAGGGGTCGGACCGGCCCGTGGCTGTAGAAAGAATACTATCAACTGTGGCTTTACCACTATTAGTGTTTTTATTAAGGATTGCTGTCTAATCGTTTGCGTTGATTAGACAATGATAAATAAAAAAAAATCGTAGGGAGATCGTAATGAAAAGTCTATGGTGCTTTTCTTTGGAGATTTTCGACAAATCCTTCCTGTTAAAATTCGAGGAGATAGAACTGATGAGATCAATGTTTCACTGAAGTATTCTTATCTGTGGCCCCAAGTAGGAAAGCTGACCCTAACCATCAACATGCAAGCAAAGCCAAGATCACCATTCACATTAGTGTTGCCCAAATGCAAGACCAAGACTTGCTGCAAGAGTTTCGCAGTGCTCTCTTAGGCATGATTTTACGATTTTCTTAGCAAAGAAAGGATTGTCAACATTTCGTATTCTTACGAGTAATACCAGTACACGGAAGAATAATAGCCCCACTTCCGTTTAGTGGTATGTACCTAATTATTGATAGTTGTATAGTTACTGAGACTGAATAGAATTTCATTAATTTAGTTGGATTTTTAATGTCTATGGGGATTTTTTATTTCTATCAAAACAAGTGACTTTGCGTTATTCTAAAAGCAAAAGTTGCAAGATTTGCGAGCCTCGCAAGTGTCTTGCATTTGGGCAAAACTAATTCACATGCTTAAAAATTTGCCGATGCTTTAAAGAAAATTGGAGAAAGCATCCTCCTTGATGAAAATGGTCAAGTGGTTGCCGGCAATACTTGGCCGAGTTTGAATTTTTAAGTTTCAAAGAGGGGTGCGTAATAAAACTGAATGTCACGCGGACGAAGTCGCGGGCATTAGCTAGTTCTCAATATACGAACGGGCTAGAGTCACTAGAGCGGTGGCAAGATTTGGGTCACTCTGTGTACTCTACCAGCTCTTTTACAGAGAGTGTTCTGAGGAACTGTTTTTCTTGGTATCATTATCACCTTTTTACCACCGTCCCATCTATTTCATCTGGAAACGTTATGGTCGTTAAAAACCTATAATTAACCTTTACGTTAAACGAGGTTTAAGAAGAGCACTTTTTTACTGCAGGTAGCGGTCTGGCTGTACTAATGCTAATATCTATGAGAGGCAGTATCGCTTACTATATAGTGTTCTGTTTGTTCTTTTGCCACCATAAGCAATAACAAAAAAACTTCACCTATTATAGTAAAAACGTACTGTAACAATTTTTATGTTATTTTATGTATAGACCGAGGCCATTGCTCTTAGCTCAGGGATTATTCCACCACCATGAGGAAGACCGAACAGCGAGAACGACGTCCTGGGGTGAAAGTGTTTTGCTTTCGAGGTGTGAATGGGGCTGGGTACTGATAAGAGTAACCTTCGAGAGGACTCATCTTATATTACTCTTAATAGCTTAAACAGCGTAAGAAAATAAATTTTTCTTTTGGTCCTGACCATTGCATATCAAAGGAAAAAGTTATTTTCATGTAATACTTATAGAACTGACATAATGCAAACTATGAACTCTGAATATGATAACAAATTACTAAAAACTTTGAAATGAAAATAATATTTTCTCTATAGGAATAAGTTGGTTATAAGGCATAGTAGTTTGAAATATTCAACTCACGGTTTTAATAAAGGCCAGCTTTGTATTTGTAGCGTACGCAATTTATATGCTGCGTTCTTCGTTCAAGTTTCTAGTAAAAACTTTTACTTTGGCTGAGAACTTATATGCAATACCTACTTCGTACGTGCAGTTTCTAACGTAGAACGGATAATCTTACACAGTTCGAATGTACTTTATTGAATATATACATATAAATGTAGGTACTACTAACATACCCAATAATTAGGTATATTTTATTTTAACTTAAACTAGGAGATTTTTTTTTTTTTATAATACCCGATTAAATGGGTAATTTATAAAAATTAAGGAGAAACTTCTCAACCAATATTCCGCAGGTTCTGAAAACAAAGATGTATATTATCTATGATAACTTATGACAGTCAAACATGGTTTCTAAATGTCGGTCGCATTTTCATGATGTTGAAAGTCGCTTAGCTTGCTATACAGAAGGCTATGCTAGGACTTTCTAAGTGATAAACTTTGAAATACAGCAATTCGTAGAAGAATGTATATCACTGATATAGTTACATTACTATGTATTTTAAAATTATATAATAATCTCAATATCAAAATATTAAAATAAAATATCAAATTTGTAAGTAGTATAGATTCTACTTTAAAAATAAAAATATATTATATTTAATTGCCTTGTGGTTAAGTGGTATTCATTTTATATTTCGAATATGAAATCATTGCTCTAAATTCTGGGGAAAAAAAGTATTTTCTGCAATAATTTAGAAAAGATTTTCTAGGATTTTCTTATGATAATTCTCATCTGTGCATTAGGAGTTCATTTAACGGCAGTAGAATTAAATTATTTATATGAAATCAAGAGTGAACCAACAAATATAAACCCAAAAATAGTTTTAAAATCTAACCCTTGTTCACGGCCATGCTAGTTATAAATACTCGAGTAATATTATATTAATATACGTCACGAACGAACGTCTGGTTAAGAAGATATACAATGCGAAAGTGGAAGTCTGTAGGTACCGGGAGAGACCGAGACTAACCTACCTAGACCAGATTGGTCACGTACTAAAGGAAGGTGGAGTCAACAGTCTCCGAACTCGGCGAGCGTGTATGAAGAGAATTATGAATGTCGAGTGAAGTATGCAAGGACAGAGTTCTCTGGCACTCTGTTCTCTCTGCATACCCTGCAAGGGATATGGCGTAATGATATGTATGTATGTAATATACGTCATGTAAGCCTTGTAAACTAACAATACAGTTTACTGTAAATGGTTCAATGTGAGGCTTAGTAATTATATTTCATTGAATTTTGTATAATATATACATAGTACATAACTTACAGCCACCGACATATTCGACACATTCAAATGAAATACCCTTTTGCTGGCCGCTTTATTACTTAAGCTCTAAACATTTCAACCCCAACAGAGAATAATTCAACAAATAAAATATTAAATCTGTAAATGTTAAAGAGCATTGACGCAAACGTTTCGAGCGGAAATTGAGGTCGCATTATTTATTTCCGGGTTACCTAAAAGTGGGAATTTTGTGATACTTTATTGAAATCTGATTTAGTTCAATTGAAGTTCATATTTCTATTAATTAATGGAAGAAATATTCCGAAGAATATATAATATACAATTTTTTTTTTTTAATCTCATATGATGGCTCGGATTCAATGCTGTATCTACTATACTATTCAACTCATAACTGCATAAATATTGAAGTTTTAAATGAAAGTTTAAAGTTCAGGTCAGTAGACAAGGTCAGATCTAAGCCCCGAGCTCCCTTGTAGTTATGTTCGATCTCCACTTCGGGCAATTCTTTATGTGATGTCTAAACTATTGTACTCAGTCTGAATTTGATTTTATATCTCTTAATTTTATATTTCGTAGGTTTGCATCATAAGTATTTCTGCCTTAGCTTGGATTTTTATTTTTATAAAAATATTTAATGTAATTTATTAGTCATACGATGCACGAATTTATTGCAACCAACATTAATATCAGTTTTCAAAAATTATAAAGGTTACCTTTAAAATTCTGATAAATACTCTTTCTGATTGGAATTGTAATAGGATAGATCTAACTATGCACCCAATTTCACCAAAAAGTTGTAATCGATAATCATAATGAAAAGATAGGCGAATAATCACAGTTGACACGACGTTGCCTTTTTTTTTGGATAAGCTATGGTCTGGACAAACCCTGCCCATTCCGTTCCCCCCGAACGGAATGTGCAGGGTCGGAAGATGTCATGTGGCCCCATAACCAACGTATTCTCTCCCCGGTCGGCTCGGCTTGTAAGCCAATTGGGTATCGTCCCAGCGGCTCCCCAGCAACAAACAACAGTATTGCCAGGCATCATCTTTATGCGATCGGTATCTCTGCGAATGGTGGACTAATTCCCGGCCCAACCACACGCCATGACATTGCCTACCCTTTTGTTTCTGATAATATTTTACAATATGCATGCTTAACTAATAACTGAGGTAGATTGCTAGAGATAAGACTTCCATAAAAATGTCATGTTTATATCTATCACTTTTTGGTATTTAACTTGCCTCTACTGATGACTCTATACATTTTATCTAGACGAATCTATCCGTGTGGTGACGGAGTAAGAATATAATTCACCACCCCTATCTTATCCGTGGGTGATCGTAAAAGACGACTAAGGCATATAAAATGCACATAACATCTATATAAGAGAAGGAAAAGTCGAAATAAAACCCAATACCAACACGTCTGACCAGCGTGGTATAATAGATCAATTTCTCTCGCATTTTGGAGAAGGCTCGAGCCCAACAGTGGGACATAAATGAGCTGCGGTGAGACGATTCTTAGTCCTTGTACTCCTTAAAAAATACAACGTGCCAGTGACCTACCCGCACGGCGTCGAGACGTATATTGTAGCGCGGGTCTACGGAGTCGTCTCGCATGGCGAAGAAGAGGTGCTTGCAGGGTGGGTCAATGGGGTTGCGCGCCGCCTCTTCCGTCACCCCGGACCGATTTGGCGGGGTGCGACGTCCATGGCCCACCACAAAAAAAAAAAAATATTTTATGAATTATAAACTCATTTGCAAAAAAAACGGGCGGTTTTGATTTTCATTCATATTTAAAAAGATACAATACCAAAAAGGTTTCAATCGTTTGTACACGTTACTGGCCGGTTTTAAAAATGCTGTGGTATTTAAAAAAGTACGTTCTAAATTCAATTTTTCATTTGATGTTCATTTTTACAGAAAACCCCTTTTTATCCTACATTTTTGGCGCGAAGTTCCAGAAGTTAACATCGACTTTCATAACTTTTATTCAATTTTTATCGATTAATTTCATATCCTTGACTGTCAAAGCTTTATTTAATGCTGTTTGGCTGTATCAAAAATGGTAGATAAAGTGGTAAAAGCTACCAAAATTATCGCGCTGCTTGAAGAGGGTTGCAGCCAATGTTTCGTGGCTAGGAGGCTAAATGTTAGTCGCTCGACAGTCCAAAGGACCTGGCAGCGATATCAGGAGACTGGTTCCGTCGAGAGAAGGCCTGGTTCTGGAAGAAAACCATGTACCCAACCACGGGATGATCGTTTTCTTGTGAGTCGCGCATTGAGAAATCGCAAATCTTCGTATGTGGATCTTAAGAACAACCTCCAAGAAGTAAGAAATGTGCATATTAGTCTATGGACGGTCAGGAGGAGGCTTCTCGCTGCCAATATACGCAGTCACCGCCCGGCCCGCGGCCCCAAATTACTCCGTGAGCACAGAGTTCACAGGCTTAGGTTCGCTAGAAATTGTGAATCATGGACTCAAGACGATTGGAATAGGGTCTTGTTCTCTGATGAAGCCAGGATATCTCTGTTCGGTGAAGATCGACGTCGGCGAGTGCTAAGAAGACAAGGAGAACGCTTTGCAGAGGCATGTTTCGAAGAAATCACACCTTATGGTGGGGGCTCTGTTATGTTTTGGGCAGGAATAAATTCAATGGATCGTACAGAGTTAGTCTTCATTGAAAACGGCTCACTGACTGGGCATCGATACATAACGGAAGTTCTAATTTCTCATGCACAACCCGCATTGGCCGCTCTAGGTGAAGACTCGATTTTTATGGACGACAATGCTCGCGCCCATCGATCCCGCGATGTTAATGCGTATGTGCAAGAGGTCGGCATTCGTCGTTTGGATTGGCCAGCTCGAAGTCCCGACCTAAATCCCATAGAGCATGTCTGGGACGTTCTGAAACGGCGTGTGAGATCAGTACACCCGGCTCCGCAGACCATCAGAGAGCTGAAGAATGTGATTACTGCGGAGTGGGAACGTATTCCGCAAGCAAGTATCCGGGATATACTCGCTAGCATGCCCAGACGAATTCAAGCTGTGATTTTAGCTAGAGGGGGTCACACTCGATACTAAACATTTATCTACTTTTACTTTATTAAAGAAAAACAAACAAAAAAACTTTTTTATTTTTACTTCATGAGCATATGCACTACTAGCGAATATACACTACTAGCGAGGTTTAGCATTATTTCCCATAAATTGTATCTAAATTTTATGAAATACTGATGAAAACGATTATTTTCTTATTAATTTACCAAATTGTGTGGATAAAACTACCTATAATTATCAAACAAAGAAATATTAACATTTGAAATGGTTCATTGCTTAGGTGCCCGTTTTTTTGCAAATGAGTGTATATCTTTTTATATCTCTATCTTTTCATATAACGTTGTCCAATAATAAATGTGTTGATATTATTTTAGTTACGCCAACAATCTCATGTATATTGACAGGCAATCTAATAATATACTATAATATATAATAAATACCAAACTAAACGAATGTCACCCACATGATATGAGTAGTAATTAGGGATGATATTACGTGCTATTTGTCTCGTCATATAAATAATAGTGCCTGATTCGAGATAAAATTTGGTGAAATATCACGTATAATTAATTAGGTGATACGTGGCAGCAATTCATTATTATTTTAGAATTTAGGAAATAAAGGTATATCCACCACTTTTTCATGGTGAATCAATATACTGCATACTTAAAAATACGAGAAGGGATACGGGATAAGATCAAGGGGGAATAGGATATAAGGAAATCTTACTCCTATAATGAGCAGCCTCTAGAAATGCAACACAATTTTCCTCAGAAATTCGAATAATGATTCGATACGTGTTTCGTCTCTAAACGAGATATCCTCAGTACGGTTCTACATTTATTTGATGCTGCGCTCTGATGACACCGTCGAATCACAAGAGTAAGATTCTCTTATATCTATCCTATCCTTTCTTGAATCGTACAGTATATTGATTAACTGTTGCTGAAGGTAGGTAAACTTTCATCTATTTAAAAAAAAATATCGCGTATTATATATTTTCTTCAATAACATTCATCATCATTCTCCTACTCTTATCCCAATTACTTGGGGTCGCTACAATATGTACTCTTCTTTCATAGTACATATTGTAAAAGTTATTAGCAAGTTTTATGACCGGCCGCCTGCCAGACAACCCTTTTTTTCTCCTTGAGGTGGACTATGGAGGCGGTCCCGCCGAATCGATCCGGGGCGACAGAAGAGGCGGCGCGTGATCCCATAGACCCACCCAACAAGCATCTCTCTTCACCGTGCGAGCGGGCCACCGGTACCCGATCTTTGTCTTCGGTGGCCAAAAGTCAACCCTCCTTGGGAATCATCAAATTTCTTCAATCACATTATACTTATCATATACATTAACGGTTGGCAAAAGATTACGTATCACCTTACGATCTTGTGATTTCAAAAGCAAAGAGTTTGACGTGCTGATAACCTTAATTGAGTTGATGTCAAAAGTCGTGAATTTCATAGATGTTAATTGAATTTTGTTTCTGACAGCCGACAGCCATCATTGGCAGTAAGTTCGAAAATCGTTTGCACTTTAATTTCCTGCGTTTTTCTTGATTCAATTAGTAGGCACCTCTGTTTGAAACGCTACGTTGCTAATTAAATTAACTAAATTGAAATAACTGTTTTTAGCATTAAAGAAATATATTTTAAAATCATTCCTTTCTTCTTTTTTTATAGAACACTATACACGTCTCACTGTTAGACATGATGGGCTTTATAATTTGAAAAAAAACTGGCCTTTTAAGAGTTATTTTTGGATTTTATTTTAGGTTTTCCTCGTGTTGAAGTATTATTTTCCGTGTGGTGACGGAATAAGAATACCATTCACCACCCCCTGTCTTACTCGTGGGTGATTGTAAGTGACGACTAAGGAATATAAAATGCATATAACATCTATACAAAAGAAGGAAAACTCGAAACAAAACTCTATACCAACACGCCTGACCAACGTGATATAGTTGGTCAATTTTCATCCCGTTATGGAGAAGGCTCGAGCGCAACAGTGGGACATATTCGAGCTGAGATGGATGTAGTAATATTATCTACTCAAATCCCGAATGATAGCCGAGGGTAAGAAATAGAACGTTGTAAAACACCCGAATCGTCGACTTAGTTAAAGTAATTTAAATATAATTATAATAATAAAAATAACCTAAAATATTTGTACGTGAAATGCTGCCAAGGCGAGGTTATATGGACCTCTGACACTATCAAAATATTATCAGATTTCGTGTAGAGTCAGCATTCTAACTCTATACGGCCTAACTCTGCAAACTTTATCTTCACAAACTCTACACCTTAGTCAAAATATAAGCACCTAGTAGTAGGACATACAAAAACTCCTACTGTTGGTTATCTAACTCATAAAAGTGTATTAAAATTTATAAAGCTATAATGGTACGGTCACACTTACCGGTGGCCCGCTCGCACGGCGAAGAGAGGTGTTTGCAGGGTGGGTTCATGGGGTTGCGCGCCGTCTCTTCTGTCGCCCCGGGCCGATTTGCCAGGGCGCGACCACATCCGTGATCCACCTTGCGAAAAAAAAAAATAGAGTCACACTGTTGACAGTTTTATGTCTACAGTCGCAGGCCAGTCCGTCCGGTATAGTGCCACATTCTAGCAGTAGATCAACATCTGAACAGTGGCAATATTCGATTGCGCTTCAGTCGGTGAGTGTGAAAGCTGACAGCCTAACTTCCTCAGCGGGTTTGGGATTTTCATTGGTAGACAGCAGCGTAGTTGTAGCGTTGATATTGTAAAGATCTATGTGGTAGTAACATTTACCATCAGATGTGCTGCTTACTCGTTTGCCACCTTAAGTAATAAAAATAAAAACACAAAGCAGCCATGAGGACTGCGAACAGAAGTGAAAAAATGAAATCTATCAAAAAATAATACCCTGTTTCTAACTAGATGTCGCTGTTAGAAATCACGGTATGTTTTCGATGCAGTAAATGACAACGCCACTCGTTGCTAACGCTCGCGCTGGCTAGAAACAGGTATACTGTGCGCATGCGTTCGTGTGCCAATGCCATTGCGTTAAACGTTTAACGCAAGTCACATTAGAAGTTTCACTTCAAAAATAATATCAAAATATAATCTTAAAATAAATTATACCTTAAGCTAGTTTTTACCTGCTAATCAAATATTTAGAACAATAGAAGAGTGCAATCTAAAATAATTACTTTCATATAACATAAAACAAACCTATATTATTTATTTTCCATGTGGTGACGGAGTAAGAATACAATCCACCACCCCCTATCTTACCCGTGGATGATCGTACGAGACGACTAAGAGATATGAAAGGCATATAATATCTGTGCAAGAGAAGGAAACCTCAAAATAAAACCCTATACGAACACGTCTGACCAGCGTGGTACAGTAGGTCAATTATCCACGTATTATGAACGAGGCTCGAGCCCAACAGTCCCACATATATAAGCCGAGATGATATTCTTTGATTCACAAATTATAAATTAACTAGTATCTTAAAAATAATCAAGTTGTCATCAAATGTTAAGGTGCAATAAAACATAAGTACAAATTACTGAAATTTAGCATTTAACATATTTAGTATATTTATAAAAACCTTGTTCACGAGCGAAAAATTATTGTGACACTTGGGACTCAAACGCACACGTATTGGAAACCGTTCCAATCATCCTACTACTTAGAAAAGTGTGCGCTGTCGTATGACAATCAAATTGTAGCTCGTATTGTTTTGTCGCCATTAGGGAAGTTTTTATGGTAATTTATTAATTTATTGTTGTATCTAGGAGATAAAATTGTTCTAACTATTCAAGTTTTTCACTGTAAATTTCTTCAGAAAATCTAGAAAGAACACTTTTACTTGATCTAAGATTCGAACATGAGTACTCCATAATGGGCATGTGCTTATTTATACTATAAATGTAATAAGGCAGTATTAATATTTTAGTATCTTATTATAATAAAAGTAATATAAATGCAATTTTAAGTTATATTCCATACAAAATCGAAAACGATAAAAAATCAAAGAGCATAAAATAGAAAGTAAATAACTTTTACACAAAAATGCAGTTAAAGTAATACAACGTGGAGATTGCACTCTTTATATATACGACTTTGCCCAAAGAGCTTTGAAAAGTTTCATACGTACACATACATTCGACGTCTAACTCAGTGGAAAGTAGTTTGAACTGTAGCGAGCTTCTAGTAAGTTCTATTGGTATTCGGGAGACAAAATACAGCGTAATCTCTACGAATTGTAGACTTTAACTACTATGAATTTCAAACACATGGACAAAAGACTGCTGAATTATATTGAACTGTATAGGGAACTCCCATGCTCGGTAGTTCAATCCCCATGACAGTTTTTTGGGTGTTCCACAATATATTGACCTAAGCCCTATAGGCATATACTTTTAAAGTTTTCAGTGATACAAGGAATTATTCGCTAGTCACACACTAGTATTGAAAAATATAACATATATATTTTGAGAATAGCTGTGTGGTAGCGGCTACGAATACTACTAACCCTTACTTTGCTCGTGGATGTCGTAAAAGACGA
The DNA here is from genome assembly GCA_905163515.2 of Lymantria monacha. Lineage (NCBI taxonomy): Eukaryota > Metazoa > Arthropoda > Insecta > Lepidoptera > Erebidae > Lymantria > Lymantria monacha. The sequence continues at coordinate 24,423,124 of LR991091.1, forward strand.
CTAAGAGCCTATAACGACCTGGGCCAACTCCATCTGAAGCCGTTTCGTCAACAATTACATTCCCAAGGAGAGTTGACGTCTGGCAAGCGGCCGGTCATAAAACCATTGCCAATAAATTTTACAATATGTACTATAAAAGAAGAGTACATATTGTATCGACCGCAAGTAATTGGGATAAGAGTAGGAGAATGATGATGACTAGATTTTCGAGAACTGATTTTATTTCACTAAATTTTACCACAGCAATCCATTTAAACAATCTATGCTAATCCCAACCCACTAATCTCCTAATCTAAAAAAATGGAAAAGCACTATTTTAAATAGTTATAACATATAATTATATGTAAAGTGTTTAATGGCTATGATCTTAATGTGTGTTGAACTACCTCCGATTCAACCGTCGGTAGACTTTAGTGACTACATAAAATACAGATAAAAAAAAAAAAAAAAAAAGAAATTAGAAAATATTTTTAAAATATCTTATTAATATTATACTAATATTATCAATGTGGTGACGGTGTAAGAATACAATTCATCACCCCTTTAATACCCATCTTTGTTCCTATCTTGGTCCGTGAGTGATCGTAAGAGACGACTAAGGGATATAAAACGCATATAACATCTATGCAAGAGAAAGAAACCTCGAAAAAGAACCCTATACCAACACGTCTGACCAGCGCGGTATAGTAGGTTAACTTTCCTCCCATTGCGGAGGAGGCCCGAGCCCAACAGTGGGACTTATATGGGTTGTGATGTTGAAGATTATTATCAATGTGTAAGTTTGAGAAGATATTTGAATGTTTGTTTCCCAATAACATAAAAACTTTTAAAGAGATTTCAATGAAAATTAGCACAGAAACAAACCATTTCTTAGATTAGCACATAGGATAATTGAGACAATAGTTGAAATTACGGCAAGTTACTTTTTACGCGGGCAAAGACGCCATAAGAAGTTAATAAATTAATGAAGAGTTCTTTGTTGATCTCCATCCTCAATAAAAGTCTATATCAGAAAAAAATTCGTGGACCGGATCAGTTCTAGTGCCCGGACAAAAAATAAGAATAAAACGCTGAGCGCCTCGCCTAAGGCGGTGTCAGCTGCACATATTTTATATCAGGTGTTATTTTCTTAGCTAACTTTTTTCTGACACTGTTTGTTGTAGTTAAAGTTATGGTTAAAACATACTGTATTCTTACTCCATCATTTTCTTAGAAGTATACATGCTTCATTATCTCTCATGATTATTATCTTTAACAAAACATTTTAGTCGATTTCTTGCTTTAAGCTTACTTTAAAAGTACCCTCTGATTCTACTAGCGACAAATTTTCCTACTTTTAGCTGGATATAATAGTTACATATCTGCAAACAATACTGGGAACCATGAAGATAAGTTCCTTAACAACAGAGCCTCCAAGTTTCTCGTTCAACGAACTAAGTTTATTTAGGACACGACACATTGAGCTTAGTAAGCTCAAATTTAAACACTAGCCAACTTTGAACGAGCTCGGCAAGAAACTCATTATTTTGTATGCGTTAGACTATATGGAGCTAAAAAGGTGTGTAATATTCATAAACTGTGACATAAAGACAATCTAAGTTGAGAAAATTTTGCAAAACAAAATGTGCTACAATTCTTCACTAGTACTGTAATTGTATTAAAGCAGAATTGAATAAAGAAAATTTTATTTCTTACCAGTATTGTATTCAAGTTAAATAGAATAAAGAAAATTTTAGTTATTTTAGTTTTGATTACGTAGTTTACAAGACTATAATTTTTTTAATAGACTATGATTCGACTAGATAGTATCAATCTTTCGAGGTGGTCATAGTTTGACTTGAGATCTCATAACAGATTGTATCTTCACTAATCTGGGCATCAATGTTGATGAAATTGCATGTATCCAATTTTCTTTCGATTTCGATTCTTCCTATTGGGAAAGAGATCTGTCTCCAATTAGATATTTCTATGTTTTTTTTGTTGGGACTAATCCCACCACACATTCCCACCATTGTAACGCCTGTAAGCCAGGATCCACAATGGTCACTATAAATGACACCAAGGTTTGACCCTCAGGCAGTCCCGGGATATGATTTTAATTGTCTTGGGACCCGCAACAAATTTAATTAGAAAAGGTTTAACCTTTTCTAATTAAATTAATTAAAGAGTTGGAAAGAGTGATTCCACTTCCCTCCTAGGCAAAGCGGGAGACAGGAAAACAAAATGACTAGTCAGCCAATAATTAAAGAGGTGTACGGCTACGATAAGCGCAGCCGTACGGCACCACGGATACGGAAGAGCTTAACGGGGCCTATATGTGAGCGTTAAGATTGATTGCTACAGTAGGTATGGCAGAAACGCATGAACGCACGGAAATTTTCTCGAGTTGCCACAAGGTCCGTATAGTATACTACTCCACAGGTAACTTGCAAACTATTTAACATAAGGTTACGCTCGTTTCGCCAGAGATCGCACTCCCAGAGAATGTGATGTGCTGATTGTTCATACTCATGGTCAGCTGTGGAACATTGACATAGTGGTGAAGGTACGAGTTTAAAAGAAAATAATTTACTTTTAAAGTTGCCATGTCCAGTTAAAAATTGGGCCACAAAATGGTCAACCTCTAGCCACACTTTCTCCAGGTGCTTTCGGATGCATGGAAAAAATTGATAAAGATGACGGCCTTTCGATGATGAATCCCATCTTTCTTGCCATTCAGTTAAAAGCTCTTCATAGACATTGGATTGTGGCGCAAACAATCTAGCAATTTTAATTCGGTCGCGCGGTAGAAGGAAATCGGTATTTATAGTTTCCCTTGTGGTGTAATACATTGACGCTCGTCTCTGAATCTCCAAATCAACCGGAAGCACACCCGCTAGCACTGGCAAGGCCTCGGTACTAACCGTTCTATAGGCTTTACATAAGAATATTAGGGCCAATCGTTGGCTCTGTAGTAATTTAAGGCGAGCCGCCCCTATGGTGGCCCTATCGGCCCATACAGGTGCAGCGTAACAAATACACCCCAAATATGTGGCCATATATATGGTTTTAAGTGTATTAAAGCGAAGGCCCCAAGTAGATGTGGATATTCTAGTAAGCGCGTAGAAGTTGCGTTTCGCTTTTTCACCTACAGTTTTAATATGCTGAATAAATGAAAATTTTTTTTCTAAGACTAGTCCGAGATAGCAAACTGATTCTTTCTTTTTGACAGTCATATTATTGAATTTTACACGCGGCGCCGATTGTAAATTTCCTTTCAATAAAATATATTTCTATGTTTAGAAAAAATAATATCATTGAAGTTTTAATACAATATAAGTTTTCCTTTTATCCGTGTGGTGACGAAGTAAGACTACAATTCACCATCCCCTATCTTACCCGTGGGTGATCGTAAGAGACGACTAAGGCATATAAAAAGCATATAACATCTATGCAAGAGAAGGAAAATTCGAAACAAAACCCTATACCAATACGTCTGACCAGCGTGTGTAATAGGTTACTTTCCCTCCCATTACGGAGGAGGCCCGAGCCCAACAGTGGGACACATATGGGCTGTAATGATGATGATGATGAAGTTTTTTTTTACTAGTATATAATTTGTGTATCTTAAGCTTTATCTTAATAAATATATGGGGAAAATGTTTCTAATTAGTAGTTAGTATTACTAGGGCGTATGATTTTTTTTAACACGTTTGTTCTTGCCGTTTCGAAGACCTTTTAGCATTCAATTCGTCGTTAATACAGAGTATTTTTTTATCTTATCATTATCATCATCATCTCAGCTCATACACGTCCCACTGTTGGGCTCGAGCCTCCTCCATAATGGAAGGGTAATTGACCTACTATACCACGCTGGTCAGACGTGTTGGTATAGGGTTTTGTTTCGAGTTTTCCTTATCTCGCATAGATGTTATATGCCTTTCATATCCCTTAGTCGTCACGTAGGATCACCCACGGGTAAGATAGGGGGTGGTGAATTGTATTCTTACTCCGCCACCACACAGACAGACAGTCGGACATTTTTTATCTAATCATTAGTATTGGTTATTACAATTTAACCCACAATTTGATACAAATTAATTTCCAGCATAAAATTAAAACTAATTCTTAAAAAAAAATGTTTCATATCGGTTATTATCTATTAAATATATTTTTTTTAGTAATTATTATTCTATGACAAAAGCCAACTAGAAAACTCAGAGGTTATAAGTACTATATTATTAACTTTTACACGGAAATTTGCTTGAATAAAGCATTTGAATAAAAATAAACTTACTTGAATAAAACAGTTGAATGAAAAAACCTTTAACGTTGTTATTCTATTATTATGATTCAAAGCTATTCAACAAGTACCTACTTAGTTTATTGCAGTCTTGTGGTGGTCTTCTAGGTTTTGTATTTCAATATGCTTATAATACCTGTGTGGTAGCGGCTACGAATACTACCAACCCTTACTTTGCTCGCGGATGTCGTAAAAGACAACTAAGAGCCTTATAACGAGCTGGGCCAACTCCATTTTATGCCGTTTGGTTAACAAATACATTCCCAAGGAGGGTTGACGTCTGGCAAGCGGCCAGTCATAAAACTATTGCCAATAACTTTTACGATATGTACTATGAAAGAAGAGTACATATTGTATCGACCCTAAACAATTGGGATAAGAGTAGGAGAATGATGATGTTTATAATAGGATCCCAACTTGGTATTAATATTCAGCCATGTTCCACATTGAAATTTTGTTCCTTTAAAATTTTAATATACTTACTAATCTTTACATAGTATTAAAGAAAAACGCTTCCGTTGCCTGTCAGATCTTTTATAATACACAAGGGATTTTATTGTGGTTTTCGTCAATATACAGAGTAATTCAAAAAGAAGATTTACATATATAATACATGAATATTATAGTAAAGTAAAGCCGAGAGTTTCAAAGATTTGTTATATGATGTAATGAAAATATTATTATGTGCGCTTTACATTCCAAACGCTGGCTAAACCTTACAGATATATGACTGCACAGATGGCGTAGTGGTTAAGATACCGACCTTCCGTGCCAGTGCCGCGGGTTCGATTCCCACGCAGGACAATACTTTGTGCGATCCACAAAGTGTTGTTCTGAGTCTGGGTGTAATTTGTCTGCGTTAATTGCATGTTTGTAAAGTCCCCCGCGATACAAGGATTATTTTCCTTAGTGCAGGGAGGTGTTAAAAAAAAAACAAAAAAAAAAAAGATATATTAAAATAATGATGAAATTTTATTTTTATTTTTCAGACCGACCGCATTCGTAACGACGACGTAAGAGAGCGAGTAGGTATGAAAGAGAGTATTGGTGTAAAGATGCGAAAGGGAATGCTCCGGTGGTTCGGACATGTGGAAAGAATGTCGAACGAACGTCTGGTTAAGAAGATATACAATACGAAAGTGGAAGGATGTAGGTACCGAGGGAGACCGAGACTAACCTACCTAGACCAGATCGGTCATGTATTGAAGGAAGGTGGAGTCAAGAGTCTCCGAAACCGGCGAGCGTGTATGAAGAGAATTATGAATGTTGAGGAGGTGAGTGAAGTATGCAGAGATAGAGTTCTCTGGCACTCTGTTCTCTCTGCCTACCCTGCAAGGGATATGGCGTGATGATATGTATGTGTGTATGAAATTTTATAACATGCAAAAAAAAAATATAACAAAATATATGTCCTGGATGGTATATCTTGACTGCACAGATGGTGTTAGTGGTTAAAATAACGACCTATCGTGACAGTGTTGTGTTTTCTATTCCTACGTAGAACAATATATTGTGCAATCCACAAACTGTTGTTCTCAGTCTGAATGTAATATCATCATCATCATCTAAGCCCACATATGTCCCACTGTTGGGCTCAGGCTCCTCCATAATGGGAGGGAAATTGACTATACTACGCTGATAATACGTATTAGTATAGGGTTTTATTTCGAGTTTTCCTTCTCTTGCACAGATGCCATATGCATATCATATCCCTTAATCGTCTTTTATGATACCCACGGGTAAGATAGGGTGTGGTGAATTGTATTCTTAATCCGTCACCACACGGATAGGATGTAATATATGTCCATTAAATTAATTGTTTGTAAAATCCCTTGCAATACAAAGATTATTTCCTTAGCACCGGGCGTTGCATTTAAAATTTAAAAAAAAAATCTATCTCCTATGGATAACCTAATATTTTTATTTTACATATTACATAAAGAAATATGAATTATTTACGAAGCTATTTGAAGCAATAGAATATTATTCCTTATTCAATTAAATATATTAGATTCGTTCGGAATTTTATTTAGAATAAAATTACTCTTTACAGATATATCACAATAATGAATATCTTAGATGTTATGAGAGATTAAGAATGTGGGGGTAGGACTACCAGAACCGAAATGAAGCCACAGCGGATCGTTAGTACTAGATATATACATACATATCACCACGCCATATCCCTTGCAGGGTAGGCAGAGAGAACAGAGTGCCAGAGAACTCTATCCTTGCATACTTCACTCGCTTCCTCAAAATTCATAATTCTCTTCATACACGCTCGCCGGTTTCGGAGACTCTTGGCTCCATCTTCCTTCAGTACGTGACCAATCTGGTCTAGGTAGGTGAGTCTCGGTCTCCCGCGATACCTACATCCTTCCACATTCTAACTAGACATTCGTTCGGCATTTTTTCCACATGTCCAAACTTGTATTTCGCCTGCTCTCCGACCTCTACCGGCGGGTTATCACAGCGCGCGAGGAAGGTGGCTCCCCATCGTTGAGCGAGATAGCCACCTGGCGCGTGGATGCCCGCCGAGACGTCATCGCCCGTTGGGTTACGCGGCTGGAGAGGCCTAGGCACGGTGTGGAGACCGTTGAGGCCCTCCGGCCCGTATTGATAGAGTGGATGGAGCGGCGGCACGGAGTCCTCACCTTTCGGCTGGTGCAGGTATTGACGGGGCACGGGTGTTTCGGGTTGTACCTGCACAGGGTCGTGTATAGGGAGTGGACTCCGGCCTGCCACCACTGCAGGAGTGACGAGGACACGGCGCAACACACGCTGGAAGTGTGTCCGGGATGGGAGCGGCAGCGCCGTGACCTCGTCGCTGTCATCGGTGCCGACCTGACGCTGCCGGCCGTCGCGAGAGCGATGGTCGACAGCATCAGGAATTGGGACGCGGTCGCCGCCTTCTGCGAGGCTGTCATCTCGCAGAAGGAAGCGGCGGAACGGGCAAGGGAGGATTCCCGCGCCCCGGGCCGCCGCCAGCGGCCGGGGCGGCGCAGGCGCGAATACCTGCGCCTGATGCCGCCCTAACCGAGGCTTCGGGTGATCGGACCGGGGAATTGTCCGGTCACCCGACGTGAGGCCACCGCGTGAGGGCGACGCCCCGACGGCGAAATCTGTTGGGGCGTCGACGAGAGGAACCCGCGAGGGTGAACCGCCGGGCGGGCCACCGAAGTTAAAAATCGGGTCCCGGTGACCCGCTCGCACGGCGAAGAGAGAGGAGTTTTACGGTGGGTCTATGGGGTCACGCGCCGCCTTTTCCGTCACCCCGGACCGATTTGGCGGGGCGAGACTAATCCATAGTCCACCAAAAAAAAAAAAAAAAAAAAAAAAAACTTGTATTTCGCATCTTTACACCAATACTCTCTTTCATACCTACTCGCTCTCTTACGTCTAGATTAGTACTAGATACTTATCTCAATATCATTCTGTAAGAATTTGTGTTTCATTAAACCTGATGTAATGTGGTGGTGGTCTTGACTGACAGCTGTGCTTCATATTAGCAACGTGTTCTTTTTTTTATTGCTCTTGGTGGCAAACGAACAAGTAGCACACCTGATGGCAAGTGTTAACTGCCGCGTATGGACCTTTATAATACAGTATAGGTAGGCTGTTGCCTACCATTGAAATCTCTTAACCCCGCCCAGTAAGTTGAGCTGCCGGCGTTCTCGCTCACCAAACAAAGTACAGCAATACATTGCATTGCCACTGCTCAGACGTCGATTTTCTACGAGAGTATGATACTAACCCTTTTCCGTGTGATGGCGGAGTAAGAATATAGTTCACCACCGCCTCTTTTACCCGTGGGTATCGTAAAAGACGATTAAGGCATATAATGTGCATATATCATCTGTGTAAAAGAAGGAAAACTTGAAATAAAATTATCTACCAACACGTCTGACCAGCGCGGTATAGTAGCTCAATTTCCCTCCTATTATGGAGGAGGCTTGAGCACAACAGTGTGACATATGTGGGCTGAAATGATGATGATGATAATCATGGTAGGTACTCATCCGGACGGACCGGCCCGCAGCCGTAGGCAAAAAACTGTCAACCGTATGGTCCTTTTTTTTTTTATTGCGGTGGACTATGGACGTGGTCGCGCCCCGCCAAATCGGTCCGGAGCGACGGAAGAGGCGGCGCGCAACCCCATAGACCCACCCTGGAAACCGTATGTCAACCGTATAGTCCTACCACCATTAAAGTTCTTTAATCTGAGTTCCTGTTGACCTCTTATAATTTAACATATAAGTATGTAAAAATCAGAAATCATTTTTATTAAGTCGTTTCAAAATATAATGATTTTTATGGTAATAACATTTTTAAAATTATGGAGCGCCTACAAGTGATATCTTAAATCTTATTAAGCAACTATAAATGCATGATTTATTTGGCCAGCTTTAATAAAATAACTACAATAGAGTTTAAAGGAATAATCTTCTACATAGATCAGCAAAATGTAACACCATTATCCGTGTGGTGACGGAGTAAGAATACAGTTCACCACCCCATATCTTACCCGTGGGTGATGGTACGAGACGACTAAGGGATATATAAAGCATGTAACATCTATGCTAGAGAAGGAAAGCTCGAAACAAAACTCTATACCAACACGTCTGACCAGCCTGGTATAGTAGGTCAATTTTCCTCCTATTATGGAGGAGGCTCGAGTCCAACAATGGGACATACATGAGCTGATATGATGATGATGATGATTGATCAGCAAATAATATTATATCCCTGATTCAATGAATAACAATATCCCTACACATATATAAATCACTACTGAATAATTTTGTACCTAACATCTAATTTTCTCGCTAGGTCTATTTGAAGGGAAAATATTTGAAGACCGCACCCGATAACACTCTAAAAAGATCCTATAAGGTTAAGACAATATTTTTCGGTTGAAAAAGTGTCAACATAATGAGATGAAATTGTCTCAAGATACCCCTTTTATACTGAATGTTATAAAATGGTTTGAGAGTTTAACAAAAGAAAGAACATGTGTGTTTTTCATCTTAATAAAATGAAAAACTGGATAAGATGGAAAACTTGGATTTTTTTTTTGAGGAAAGTTCCATTTAGTGTTCTGTTAAAAAAGTGAAAAAAACAACGTGGATTATGGAGTACCAGGTTGTTAATTGTCAACTCGGACAACCGGAGAGACGCAGTGCAGATACTTTTCAACGAATGTCTTAAAAATAAATAGCATTTAAACGCCAAAAGCAGTGAAATTTACGAAAAGAGAAGAAATTAAAAAATAATTTTGCTGTCCGACCTAATAAATTATGTATATGATGCGTGCGTGCATGTTTACGTGCATACATGTGTGCGTACATGTGTGCATTATTTGTTTCTTAACAATTTAAAAATTGAAGCCATTTCATAACAGTACTTTTGCGTTTATTTTTGTTAGTTATATTGATAGAATTGATAATCTACCGCCGTAGTTATTTTGAATTGTGTAGTTTTATTATATTATTGATCTAACTTAAGTAGGGATATGTTATGTGTTATATTTATGTATCAATGGACTAAGACTATAATATTTTACCATCCCTTTCCTTCCGTTAACAAATTACGTCTTTGCAACAAAAGAAAAGTTCTAATAAATCTTATAACCAAAAACTGAATTACCTACAGTTATGCAGTAGTGTTAAGATAAATGTTTAAATTAGGCGATACGTGGTAGAAATCAATTATTATTTTTAAATTTAGGAAAGATAGACCTTCACTTTGTCACGATTAATCAATACGCCGAATACCTCAAGAAAAGATTCCTTCCTTTCTTGAGGTATTCGGGATCAAGGTGGAATAGAATATAAGAAAGTCTTCTTACTCCTATGTGATGAGCAACCTCCATAACTTCAACTTGCAACTTGTTCTTTTATCGATTAACCGTGGGAAAGTGGTGCATCTGTCTTTGTTTCCTCCATGTAAAAAAAGGAATCTTAAGGCCAAAACTAGTTACTATATGGTCTATGAAAAAAAAATTAATAAGTTTTTAATTTTTATCGTATTGCAATATTTATACTATTATATTGAATAATACAAAATACTTTCCAAATGAATAATATGAAAAAATATATACAGTTGTACAGTTTAATTTTCTAAGTAACAACAAAACTTTTCAAGTAAGGAATACATGCAACCAAAGTGTCGCTGTGAATAACTAGATGGTATCAGTTACCTAATATTGGACAGTTGCCAAAAGTCAGATACGAAAAGGAAACGACCAAAGGATGCTTAGATGTATATTGCCTACTTTTCTAGTATATGTATTGGAGTTATAGGGTTAAGTATTCTTAAATATCTTTTGCTCGATTCTCTTTTAAATGTATAATAAAAAAATAGTTTTTATTTCGCCTACATAAAATACCAATTTTTTTTTATTGCGTTTCGAGGCAAACGAGCAAGCAAAAGCAAGTAAGTGGTACTGCCGCCCAGACCTTTGCAATGACAGGAGTACAGCGAGGCCGCTGCCTATCAATAAAAACCCCAAAACCCACCTAGAAAGTTGGGCTGTCAGCTCTCTCGCTCACAACAGCACATTGATACTGTTCTGACGTTGATTTTTTGTTAATGTGATCCTACCGCGAACGTAGACAGAAAACGGTCAACAGTACGGTTCTACTACTATTGTTTTTGGTGTTTTTTGTATGAATCTATATATATATATATATATATATGATGGAGAAGCGTCGGTTCCGTTGATGTCATCATTAGCGGTTGCAGACTTAGTGGGCGTCATCAGGGTAAAATGCGAGCACAAAACAACGATCGATGTTTGTATCGTTTTAATCTAATCTTTAACAACGTTTTATCACTATGCAATAATATCGAAATCAAAAATAAGCCGTTAAGACCGAGCAGCGAGTTCGTGGCACCGATCTTACTTTAACCACAAATACACTCTCAACAACGATCCAACTCGACTCGTTGCTACAATTCAAATGTATCGCCCATACGTCGGCCTGTATAAAGTAAAGTAGAGATGGCGCCTCGACCACGCTCGAGGTACGTGCTCTGCTCTGATTGGTCATTACGTAAATTACATTATTCATTACTTATAATAGATTTAAGAAGATATTTAAATTATAGAAAATCGTGTTAATGTAATAAATATTAAGTTAAGAATTTAGAAGTTAATTAGAATGTAAACTAATAATATTATGCATGCAAACAACAATCAACTCGACTCAATAGCTCTCTGCTTTATCTATGGCTCTCCGACACGGCCGCCCTGACGTATTACACGTCCTCGTGTGATGTTGAAGGCTGCGCATTATCGTTATGTGCAAATAAGAAAACCGATTTTTTTATACAGTTCGGCCACTCCTGACTAAAGGAATCTTATTACACCTTAACTTGTGAATAGCAACTTCATTTAAATTATTGTCCTATAATAACAAGCTTTTCTCTTTCGAATTTCAATTCTAATAGACACCATGTTGCATTAGACCATAGTATTGAAACAGCCACCTCGCCGTTTATCGCTTTACACGTTTTAGATGATTACCAACATATCTAACTGGCCACCTCGCCTTTTGCTATACTGATTTCACTTTTCAATGGCCACCTCGCCTTTTAGTGGCCACCTCGCCCTTTTCACTGGCCACCTCGCCAAAGCTCAATTATAATTAAACTACACATTCTTAGGATATATATATAAGCACATTATAACATACACCACATACATATAGTATAATAACTAATAATTTTAAACGAAATAAATTTAGTGCACAAATCTTATCGTCACTGTCACTCGATAGACACGGATCTAGCTCGATTGGGACATAGGATCGGGGGAGTGGACGTAAGCGGTCTCTCGCGTACTTGTATACACGATTACAGTTCAAACTTTTGAGATGATACCTGTCACCGTCCAGTATTTCAATGACCTCATAAGGTCCTTTGTATTTAGGATCTAATTTTGTTTGATTCCGTTCGTGAGTTTCAATTTTTTTTTTTTTTTTAAATCAAGACAGGCGTTGTTTTTCATCAGCCTATTCGCTTGTTCTCTAATCTCTTCTACATCTACCTCAATTTCGTGATCGTCTACAGTTAATAAATTTAAGGGTCTAGCTACTCTACCTATTAACAATTCAAGGGGGCTTGCTTTGGTTACTCTATGAATTGTGCTATTTATAGACAGTTGGACGTCATTTAATGCATCTTGCCAGGATCTATTGGGACTTGTTTATACGACAGTTAACATGTTGTTGAGTGTACTCATTATACGCTCAATTTGACCGTTAGCACGACATGAGCCGGTTGCTATTAAATGTAGTTGGATATTATGACCGGTACAAAAATCTTTAAAATCTTTGTTGGCAAAACATCTACCTTGATCTGCGATAACAGACACGGGGGTCCCGAAAAGAGATATGGATACTTTGAGAGCGTTGATCGCACTATCAGTATTAATTCTCGTAGAATGCCTGAGTAACACATACTTGGTAAAAGCATCTACTAGAACAAAAACGTATTCCTTTTGATTATTTTTGCCACTGAGCTTACCCGAAACGTCAAGGTGTATTGTATGCCACGGAATATTAATTTTCGGTATGGGGTGTAACTCTATCTGTTGATTACCACTTCGCGATTTAGCTATTTTACATGTTATGCAATTTTCAACAAATTTTCTGACGTATTTTGACATATTAGGAAACCAATAATGTTGATATGTCTTTTCTAAAGTTTTATCCCATCCTAAATGGAGAATCGACTCATGAATATGATTTATGACCGACCAACGAAAAGCTCTAAGAACAATCGGTAGCCAAATATTGCGATTGTGCCTTTGAATTTTTCTGTATAGCACATTAGATCGCAATTCATAGATTCGACAACTCTCCAAGTCCAGATCATCGTTTTCAAGTTTACTAATAATTTCGTTATAGTCGGGATCTCGTCTTTGTTCTGCTTGTAACCAATTTGAAGATAACTCGGCTATATTGACACGCTTTTCTACTACGTATTTTTCTCTATATAAGCTATGAGTACGAGGAGCGGTGGTACTGTTTGTTTCAGGCAAGTGATTTCTTGAGAGAAAGTCAACGTGGGCCATTCTCCTACCCTCCCTGTACTGGATGTCAAAGTCGAAAGCCTGGAGGAAAGCCCACCACCGGTGAACTCTAGGGGTTAAATCTAATTTAGTCCTCGAGGCCTTCAAAGAATTGCAGTCAGTAACGACTGTGAAACTCCTACCAAGCAAATAATGGCGGAAATGCTTAACTGAGTTAACAACTGCTAGAGTCTCTAACTCATAAGAGTAATATCGAGACTCCGCATGTGTAGTGCGTTTACTGTAGTATTCTACGGGATGTAATTTTGTATCAGCTTTTTGGAAGAGAATTGCGCCGTAACCTTCACTACTAGCATCCGTATGTAATTCTATAGGTAATTCTGGGTCGAAAAGCATCAAGACCGGAGATGAAGTCAATAGCGATATTATGTCTTGTCTAATTGTTTCGTATTCTGTGCTCCAAATAATTTTTGAATTATTGTTAGCTAGCAGACGGTAGAGTGGTGCCATTTTAAGCGAAAAGTTATTGACAAACTGCCTAAAGTATGATGCTAAACCTAAAAATTGTCTAAGCTGAGTGATGGTCTGCGGTGGTAGTGAGCTAGTTAAGGCGATTATTTTACGGGGATTAGGTCTGATTTCACCCTCTGAAATTTCATACCCTAAAAAGTAGACGCGTTTCTTCAGAAAGGCACATTTTTTCGTATTGAAAGAAAATCCAGCATCGCTAAGAGATTTCAGTACTACGTGTAGCCGTTCCAGACCTTGCTCTACATTATTGGCAGGTATAACTAGATCATCCATATAGACAACTGCATATGAGTGAGCTAGATCACCCAAAGCTGTATTAATGGCTCTTTGATACACTGCGGGAACATTTCGCAAGCCAAACGGCATGACAGTAAACTCATAATGAGCTTCCGGGGTTATAAATGCGGTTTTCTCTATCGAATTCGACTCTACATTTATAGGAACTTGATAAAATCCACTAGCCATATCAAGACAGGTATAAAATCGCGCGCCCGATAAACTTTGAACTTGATCACCGATTAGGGGTAAGGGGTATCGGTCAGGTACTGTATTAGAATTTAATTCTCGGTAATCTACGCATATTCGGTCCGTGCCATCACGTTTTTTCACCAGAAGTATTGGGCTAGAAAATGGCGATTTGCTTGGTCTGATAACTCCAGCACATAATAGCTCACTACACTTACTACGTACTATCACTCGCTCTTCAGGACTTAAGTGATAAGGCCGCCGTTGCACGATTTTAGTAGGATCAACTAAATTAATTTCTAATTCACCTGTCCTTACTCTACTAGTAGGCGTGCCTTCAACAAAAGAGTCCTTAAAACGCCTAAGAAGTTCTATTAATCGTGGCTTAAGGCTATCAGGTATATCGGTATTCACGTCGCGAAATTCAGCCACCACGTCACCTACATTGCAAATATTAACTAGAGAGGGCTTCTCAACGATAGTAAGTTTATCACTCGATATGTGCACTGACAACCCTAAGTTCAACAAATCGCGTCCAATCAAAATATCATTATTTAGGTAATCATCATGTATAATGTGAAATAGAATTTGTACATCATGACCACTAAGAGTGACTCTAGATAGTATTTGTGAGTCACATAGCACGCTAGATTTTCCTAAACCAGTCAAAGTAACAATCGCATTCTGTAACGAGCCAACAAGCTTACGAGAGATGCTCTCTTTAATTAAAGAACAATCAGCACCGGAATCAAAACAAAATGAGAACTGCTCACCAAACTGTGTAATTATTCCAGTGACAGGTTTCATATCACACACGTCCACTCGCTTTACAACACTGGACGCGGCTGTGGGCTGTGTGCTGCTTGCAACTGGCCATGTCTTTGAGCATCGCGACGCCACATGACCCTCAACACCACACTTGTAGCAAGTTACAGTGGCCCGCGTAGCAAGGGCCATACTGGGACGTTCGGAGGTCGTAGTTGTTTGTTGTATATCATGCGATCGACTGAAACATTCAAAAGATTTGTGACCAAGCTTTCCACAAGCGTAACATTTTGTCGAAACAGAACTTAACCTAGGACGTTTACTATCTTGCGCAGCGCCTACAGCAACCTTTGTTATGTCTTGATAACTCCGCTTGCGATAAGAAAATGCCATTAATTCACGTTGCATTTTACAGCGGGTAGTTATTTCTTCAGAAAAAATATTGCGTTGTAATCGTGGCTCGATTTGCCCCATGTGTGCAAGTATCAAGGACACCGCCATTTCTTCTTTACCTAAATTACCCCATCGTGACATGAGTAAAGTGAATAAACGGCTTGCGTATGAAGCAAGACATTCACCTTCCTGCGGTTTACCAGTAAGCATGTTTAATATCGTTGCTGCACGCGTTTCTAACGTATCAAAACGAGAAAGAAAAATCTCCTTAAATTCTGCCCATTTCATATTAGGAAAAGCTACTTGTGAAAACCATGTTGTGGCCGAACCTCTCATGGCCTTACTAAGTATAAGAATTAATCTACTTCCCTGTATATCACGATCCGATAAGCAGATGTCCACCGTTGCCAGCCAAGCCCGTGCATCAGTCTCTGCATCCTCCGGTTGAAATTTAGGTAGCGTTATGCTCTTATCCTCGACATTCGGCGGGTTGGTTAGCGCCTCCATGAGTAGCCTCATGCTGGTTTGCTGCGCTTCGAATAAGGCGCGCCATCCGTCACTCGCTGACGTCTGTTCGCTCACGCTTTGTGCCTGCACCGATCCCACTTCTGATGATGGAGAAGCGTCGGTTCCGTTGATGTCATCATTAGCGGTTGCAGACTTAGTGGGCGTCATCAGGGTAAAATGCGAGCACAAAACAACGATCGATGTTTGTATCGTTTTAATCTAATCTTTAACAACGTTTTATCACTATGCAATAATATCGAAATCAAAAATAAGCCGTTAAGACCGAGCAGCGAGTTCGTGGCACCGATCTTACTTTAACCACAAATACACTCTCAACAACGATCCAACTCGACCCGTTGCTACAATTCAAATGTATCGCCCATACGTCGGCCTGTATAAAGTAAAGTAGCGATGACGCCTCGACCACGCTCGAGGTACGTGCACTGCTCTGATTGGTCATTACGTAAATTACATTATTCATTACTTATAATAGATTTAAGAAGATATTTAAATTATAGAAAATCGTGTTAATGTAATAAATATTAAGTTAAGAATTTAGAAGTTAATTAGAATGTCAACTAATAATATTATGCATGCAAACAACAATCAACTCGACTCAATAGCTCTCTGCTTTATCTATGGCTCTCCGACATATATATATATATATATATATATATATATATATCATCATTCTTCTACTCTTATCCCAACTACTAGGGGTCGATACAATATGTACTCTTCTTTCATAGTACATATCGTAAAAGTTATTGGCAATAATTTTATGACCGGCCGCCTGCCAGACGTCAACCCTCCTTGAGAATATATATATATAGACTTATACTACTAACTACTAATACTACCAACCCTTGCTTTACTCGTGGATGTCATAAAAGACGACTAAGAGACTTATAACGACCTGGGCCAACTCCATCTGATGCCGTTTAGTCAACAATTATATTCCCAAGGAGGGTTGACGTCTAGCAGGCGGCCAGTCATAAAACTATTGCCAATAACTTTTACGATGTGTACTATGAAAGAAGAATACATATTGTATCGACCCCAAGTAATTGGGATAAGAGTAGGAGAATGATGATGATGATATATATAAGTTAGTCAGCATGCTTCCCCAAAGGTTGTGATGATCTAGCCCTACCAAAACCTTTTAGCGTATTAAGCTTTCTGACTATACTGGTCGGTCTTTACCTGTTCTTCTAGAGATTTCTATTTTTAATGTCTAGTAGGGAAAACCTGCGCATAGTTATTTTCGTAGCACAATGAGGAAGTATAAGGCATTGCTTTATTTTATATCAAATATAAAAAGAACTTTCTCAGCAGCCCGAACTTTACCCAGCTGAGTGGGAATGAATCCCACATCTCATGATTTCGTTGTAGGAATTGGAATAATTGAGTAGATTCAATAGACCCGTTCAATCAGAGAATACCTCGTTTGTCTTGAGTACACGTAATAATCTCAACTAATCTAATTTAGTATTAAATACCATAAAAATACTATCATCATCATTATCACAGCTACACAGCATATATGTCCCACTGTTGGGCTCAAGCCTCCTCCATAATGGGAGGGTAATTGACCTACTATACCACGCTGGACAGACGTATTGGTATAGGGTTTTGTTTAGAGTTTTCCATCTCTCGCATAGATGTTATATGCGTTTTATATCCCTTAATCGTCTCGTACGATCACCCACGGTTAAGATAGGGGGTGATGAATCATATTTTTACTCCATCACCACACGGAAAATACTATAAATTACTACAATTAAAAATTTATGAAATTCGGGTCAGATGACTAGAGGCAGTTTAACTTTATGTATGCTCATTTTACTTTTACTTCCTCGTCATTAGGCGCTAATGACATGTAAATACAAACCTTAACGAAACAAGACGCTCTTTATTCTTATTGAGCAATTTTGAGACCCATTATCTACCTATTTACTTAAGCTGTTCTTTAGAGTAACATGAAACCTCTTAAGATCAATTTATTTTTCATAAATTCTTCACATTATATTTCTTCGGGTTTGATATTCGAGTCGTTAAGGAACATTCGGGTTGTTTTACTTCGAATTTCAATCACAAAGATTTTGTTTAATCTATGTCCACTTATAAAATATCAATATTTTTTTACATATGGTATACCGTGTTAGTCTGATCAGCGTGGTATGGACGGATACTAGGTTAATTTCCCTCCTTTTATGGAGGAGGCTCGAGCCCAGAACTGGAACATATGTTCCAGTTCTGGGCTCTATCAATCAATCTACAGACCAGACCTCCGAGAAGCCGGATTACAGGAGACGCCACGCTCCCAGTCTCGGCTCATATATATGAGCCGAGATAAAATCTAAGCTAATTTAATGAGGTTCATTTAATTTTATCATAAACAATGTAATATAGTAATAATAATGATGACATATTAATCCACCCTCTCCAAAATACTTTAAATTTTGCATAAGAGATCTTGGTTGTGTTTGTTGTGAGTGTTTTAACCATATGTAATCTGGCGAGCGTGGTAAAGCAGCTCAATTTCTCTCCTATTTTGGAAGAGGCTCTAATCCAATAGACGGAGTTATATGAATTGAAATAACTGATATCAATTCAAAAGAAAAAAGGAATTAGATGAAAACTTTTTTATTTTAGATAAATTTCAACAAAATATTGGATCATGAAGCCAATTCAATTTGTTTGTTTAGTGGTAAAACCACACTGTTTACAGTTTTAAGTCTACAGCTGCGGGCCGACCTGTCTGAGGTAGTACCACATTCTCGCAGAAAATCGACGTCTAAGGAGTGGCAATGTGCTGTTGCACTTCGTTCGGTGAACGAGAGAGCCGGAAGCCCCACTAGGTGCGTTTTGGGGTTTGTATTATTAGGTAGCAGCCTTTTTTTTTTTTTTTTTTTTTTTTTTCTTTTTGGTGGGCTGTGGGTGCGTCTAGCTATGCTCTTGGTATTGCAAAGGTCCATGGGCGGCAGTAACACTTACCATCAGGTATGCTGATTTCTCGTTTGCCACCATAAGCGATAAAAAAAATCATCTTGCGGATATTAAAATATATCTATAATTTTTTGAATTTATTATGAAATTACCATAATTAATTATGAAAGTTGCCTCTTTCCTACTTAAATTTAATATATTTTATAAGGCCTATTCAAACTCGTATAATTCAATTATAAAAGTATTCTCAATACTAATTAAGAAAAGCTTATGTTGGATATAAATTTACGGCTCACATTAGACTATACAAATCTGTAAATAAATTTAAATTTTAATAGGTATAAGGTAAACATTGGATATTTTATTATCCCTACATTATTAAGGTGAGTTTACCTCATCAAATGTGAATGTTGATATATTTTTTTTTTAATTTACGGAATATGTATTGTAATTTTTGGCCTTACTGAATAACATATAAAGTATACCTTTTTAAAGATTATTAAATTATTTATTAAATCTACCATTTTATCCAGTAAACATTCATTCTTTAGTTAGCTTTGCAAAAAAAGTTTTGCTTAGTTGGTACTAACAATAAACTTCGCTTGCGTGGTTTATTGATACGCTCACTCGGTCTCACTCGGCGTGGGTCTCTATTTTTCTAAATTAAAATTAGCCTTCCTCCCTATAATATCAGCTACCTCCCAGTGAAACTGCCGTTAAAATCAATCTAGCTGTTTTAGGGATCAGCTGGAACAAACAGACAGACAGATAAAGAAAAAAAATAAAAATAGATTTTTTTATATAATTAGCGTATATACTTTCATATGCATTTACTGAAAAGCTGTTAATTTGGAATTACAAATAGAGTGTCTGTTTCTATTTTTTTAAATTTTATTTTTATGTATAGATTAGATGTATTTCATCAAAAATATACGTAAATATATAATATATACGTCCTACTATTAGGCTCAAGCTTCCTCCACAATAAAAGAAAAATCCATTCACTATACCTACCATGTTGGTTGAGGGAGTTCCAATAAAATTTTATGTCGAGTTCTTACATTGATGTTCTCTGCATATCATATAATATCTTAATTGCCTCGCCCATAATAAATGCGGAAGGCGGTGGTGAATTGTATTCTTACTCTAAAATATATGAAAAATATTATATTAATCCAATTGTACGTAAAAGTCAATTGGAATACGTCGTTTACGATAACAAAGAATATACAATATCGTTAATAATCTAAGTTTATGTGATCCGCTCTGGTATTCTAGTATTCGGAGATAAAGGAATATAAGTCTTTGAATAGTCTTGCACAGATAATAAAATATGTTCAGAAATATCATCTATGTTTTGTAACACAAAAAATAAAACTGATTTTATCTTTGGCGCCCAACAAATATATAATTTTAATTTTAATTTTATCTGTGTATGTTTATTACGTAATTACATTTTTTTTTTCAATTTTAAAAGACTTGTGTTTGTAAATAAAATAAGAGAAAAAAAATAATATTAATGAAAGAAATATTGTTACGTACACTGAGTTATTTCTGCCCGAAACATATAGATAGTAATCTCAGAGAAAGTAAGTCCAAATGAATAAACCAAACTCATCACACTCCTGCTCTTATCCCAATTACTTGAGTTCGATACAATATGTACTCTTCTTTCATAGAACAATTATTGTAAAATTTATTGGCAATAGTTTTATGACCAGCCGCCTGCCAGACGTCAACCCTCCATAGGAATGTAATTGTTGACCAAACGGCATCAAATGGAGTTGGCCAAGGTCGTTATAAGTCTCTTAGTCGTCTTTTACGACATCCACTAGCCAGAGTAAGCGTTGGTAGTATTCGTAGCCGCTACCACACAACAATGTTCATTCATTTATTTATTTATTTAAATGAATAAACGAAACTATAAAAATATAATTTAAGGCCCCATTTCAAAATTAATTTATAATTTATACATACAAAATGATTTTTTAGAATACAAAAATCTTTTCTCTTCGAGTCTTTATTTTTTAATATTTATAGGAGATATATTTTTATTGCTTATGGTGGCAATAGAACATCGCTGTCTCGTAGCGGCTATGAATACTACCAATCCTTACTTCGCTCGTGGATGTCGTAAAAGACTACTAATAGCTTAATATCGATCTGGTCCAATAACACTTAATACCGTTCCGTCAATAATTACATTCTCAAGGAAGGTTGACGTCGACGGTCATTAAGCTATTATAACTCTTGCAATATGTAGGAAGAGGAGTACATATTGCGTCAACCCCAAGTAATTGGAATAAGAGCAGGAGAATGAAATGTTAGTAGCAAGAAAACAAGCGGCACAACTATTGGTTTGTTTACTACCGCCTATAGAACTTTCTAATACACAGCTAGACCGCTGCCTGCCAATGAAAACCTCAGGCCTATCTAGAAAGTTGAACTCTCGCTCACTGAAAAAAGTGCAATAACATATTGCCACTACGGAGTCGTCGATTTTCTGAGAGAGTGCGGTACTAGCCCGGACGGCAATAAATGGCTCTTGGCTGTAGACAGAAAATTATCAACAGTTTGGCTCTACCACTATTCTGCATGTAAATATTAAAAATGTAAATTTATTAACAAAATTTGTTGTTTATAAATTTATTAAAATATTTATGAACCTTATTTACAACGGTTACAAACGTATTATAATAGACGATATAATAAAAAGACTTGTAAGAGATTTGATTACGTTTTTGATTCGAGTCATGTGTTATGGATTGATCTAATACATAACCGTTTATTTTTATTGGGCGAATATATTGGAGTAAAATTTTTATTTGAATATATTTTCAGTTTTCACTCTTTAGAAATTTCGCTTGAAAGCCAATCCTTATAACTCCAAGGGGCACTTGAATAAAAACAATTTCGTCTGTACATAATCACATTCAGTGGGTTGCAAAATAACTAAACTTGTTGTGTATTACTTCCACTTTATGCTAGGAGTATACATTTAGAGTAAGAATACGAGATACTAAAAATAGGTACCGTCATTTCACAGTTGGTTTATTACGACTATGAAAGTTCTACGATTTACTAAAGTAAAATTGTAGGATCTGCAACCGTATATTAGAATAAAAAATTTCAAGAGCAAGTATAATAAATATTAAACTATTAGGCTGCCAATGCCCACAGCTGGACTCAGGTCAACTAAGTAAGGCGGATAAGGCATCTCACGGCGATTATATAATGCTTGGCAAGCGACTTGATATTCGCAAATGGTGTTGTAAGTTTTCCAGGCGAGTTCTACTGCCCATTTTTCTGTATAAATAGCGTAATACTATAGATACTGACCTGTTGTGTCAAACTTCGCGGGTTAGATTCCCATTTAGTATGATATATTGTTTGATCAAAAATTTGGTGTAGTGAATCTAGATGTAATTTGTGATCATTAAATTATATGTTCGTAAATTCCCCCGGCAATACAAAGATTATTTAATTATAATTAATACAAGTCTTTAAAAAAAAATTGACGAAAAAAAATTAAGCCATATTTTACACGGGCAACATTCAGTAATAAAAATAAGGTAATAAAAAAATATGTACTATAGCATACCTGGCCACGCGTTGCTGTGGCTAAGGTAGCCTCAGTAACACGTGGTGGTTAATAAATTGTAGCTTATATGAAACGTTTGTACGTTTAATATAGCGCCATCTATTAAATACTCACCGCCATCGGTTAGAATCGTTTGGAGATATCAGATAATTGTGACTGTCAAATAATAGACAAATAATTTGCAATAAAATAATGTTGCGACTATACATTGAGATGGAAGCTATCCTATCTTTTAAGTTGGATCAAACTACACATGCTGTGCAAATTTGATTAAAACCGGTTAAGTACTTTAGGAGTCCATCGGGGACAAACAACGTGACGAGTAATTTATATATATTAAGATATCAGATAATAGGTACCTATATGAGACACACTGCATAATTTTGCGTATTTACTTAAGTCCAATAAAGATAAAACTATGTTCTAGACCCACATTTTTACTCTTAATTTTTCTATAATTTTTTATTGACATAATAATGTTTAATATAGATAAATAGTGAGTATTACATATAAAATAGAACTACACTTTTCAATGTTGCCAACATAAACGCTAGAACGTGTTCGAAACGTCAGAAAAGTATAAACCAAATATCAACGTTATAAAATCCGTGAAAATACTCTCATTTTATATATTTGTCTTATATAAACCTGCTCGGTAATATTTTTATAAAATTTTAAAAATTTTTAAGTAAATAATATTTTATATAGTCTTAAAATTATAGAAGATGTTATGAGACCCCAGTGATAAGTTTTGAATACGGTGATTCGCTGTGGGAGTCGTAAAAATCAACTGAAATTATCAAAATAATAGCCAACATTACTGTTCTCGGGAACCTAATATTGACTGCTGTCTAACCCACCTAACATTTTGACGTTATAGCCCCTTGGGAAGATCTAAGTTCAACAACATCTATAGTCTGATGATTGGAAGGATGGATTTAGAAAACCTAAATAAGAGCATAATTATGCAACCTTTGTTTGATTTAATTTATAGTTTCATCATTTATGCTCATATATATCTCACTGTTAGACTTGAGTCTCCTCCATAATGGGAGGGAAATTAATATTTTGTAGCGATGACTTGGTGGTTGAAATACCAAACCATCGTCTCAAGTAAAATTCCCATGCAAGATAATTCTTTGTACGATCTACAAATAATTGTTATGAATCTTGGTGTGATTTGTAACAGATATTAATTATGTTTGTAAAGTTAATTAAAAAATTACAAAAAAAATAAACAATAATTTACATTAATAACATTTCAAGCTAGATGAATAAAGATAAAATTAATTCAAAATTATACATAAATTAATTTTAAAAAAAAATCTGCATTTCTCGTCCAACAAGTTTTTCAATACATATATAACATAATATATTAACACAAGACCATATTTTCTCACACAAAAAATTTCAAATTGGCACAAAATAATTTAAAAAAGGAACGTAAAATAAAGAAATTGTAATTTAAATCACCAACTGGATCTAACAATAATATAAAGTGAAATGCTATCAACGACTGAAAGGCAAGAAGTACAGCGGTTTCCCAATGCGAACGCCACAACAATAGTTGCTGACAAAGGACAAGCTGAAATAGTTTGTATTGTACAAGTTGGACTGTGAAGTTTGGTCCACTTGTGTTTACATGAATTGCAAACAAGTTGACTTATGAATTGATATAGGGATGTACTATTTATTTATATAGAGTCGAGCAATCATTGAAATTATATTTTTAGAAAAACTTTTTAGTAAATCGTTAAGAAACTAATTGATATCTCGCCTGATCAGACTCAGATTGAGTTATATATTACACAAACGATTAGCATTACTCTTCAACGAGGTAATGCTTTTTTTTATGGCAGGCATGGTACAGTCACAATCCGGGCCATTGAAGGAACGGCGAGTGATCCTATAACCTGTCGGCCGTTACCCGGTACTTACCATCGCTGATCCATGTGGTGAGCAACATGTATTTTTTGATACCTGTAAACCCGTTTTTTCATTACCTATTTAGTAATTATTATTATTATATTTTGAAACTGTTTCTTTTATAAAGTAATTATAATTTTTAATAAATAATATCTGCTTCAACTCATAACAATAATAGTTATTAGCTACGTGTCTCTAGCCACTGCATTATAGCAGATTATGAGCCCTCATTCCGCCTTTTTGTCACTATATGTGCTGAATGATAAAAAAAGTATTTTATTTCATACGCAATCATCGTTATAAAAGAAAATTATGCGTGTGTACAAAGTACACATATTAGAAGTGAAACTTTAGCAAACTATTTTTTTAAATCTATTTTACATACATCAACCAATAGCGTGTACTCTTTCTCTCTCTCTCTCTCTCCCTCGCGTCGCGTAAAAATTTTAACCTCATGCGCGTGTTAGATTAATAATAGAAGAACACGCGCAAAAAGTTTCCCTTCAAAAAAAGATGGCGCGTACGGAAAAATGTGACGCGTAACCGAAAAATGTGACGGTAAATTTTTCCAACGCCGATAAAGAAGTATCTATTACTTCAAAAATGATGTAACTAGTACAATTTGTTATTACGTTTATTATATGAGTACATATGTATACAACTTACCAAAAGCAATTCATAAACATTATTCTAACATAATCCATCACAGAAGTTGCCATAATACAAGCCTTATGGTATTGTATAAACAACAATCCATCGTAATTATCACTGCCTTATAACATTGATAATTAAGGCCCAAGTTGTTAAGACAGATGATACCAATCACTTGACAAGAATAATTTCGCGAAAGGGTAATTAAAATACGAACACTGACATCGAAGATACTTTAATCAATCAATATCGTGTTTGATTTCGTAAACTACTTTTTTTTTAGAAACACTGTTTTTATAATCCCTAACGCGTAATAAACACAATTTTTATTGGTTTAGGGATTATAAAAATAGTATTTTTTTAATGTTATATTTAACCTACTTTATGGGGTTCCATTTTTGCCCATAGCTTTCCCATGAAGGATGTTAAAGGCATAATAACTACGTTTGGTAGCTAAATTGGCAATCACTGTAGGTATTGATAGTTTCTCAGAAGAGTTTTGGTGCCAATTCTCTTTGCTTCAAAACCGACTAAAATATGACTCCGTAGTCGATTTTTCAGACTCCCATGGCAATGTAAAGATAGTGACATAAATCGTATTTTTAACCTAACATCCATACGAGTTTTTATGGTATAATTATCATTACCAAATACACTATATTCTGTAAATATATTTGTTTTTGTAATAAAATAATTAAGATATATATGACGGCTCTACATCCATTGCAATTACTTATCGAAAATCACACTGCTATATCTAAATCATTATTAATTTGAAAATAAAGATTACTTATTTTATATATTACTTATTACGTAATAAAGACTAATAAATAAGTAAGAAGGTGACAAAAATAAAATGAAATAAACATTTTAAATAAATTTAATTTAGTAGTTTACAGCAACAACTATATATTTTTTTTGTGAAATAAAGCAAAGCGACTGCACAGATGGCGTAGTGGTTAAGATACCGACCTTCCGTGCCAGTGCCGTTTCGATTGCCACTCAGGACAATACTTTGTGTGATCCACAAAGTGTTGTTCTGAGTCTGGGTGTAATTTGTCTGCGTTAATTGCATGTTTGTAAAGTCCCCCGCAATACAAGGTTTATTTCCTTAGTGCTGGGTGGTGTGTAAAAAAAAAAAAAAAAAAAAAAGCTCAAATAATACTTTATATTAGGTAAGTGAGTAACTGCTACTTATGCTGAAAGAACTCATTAATCTTTAAATCCACTCTGCCATTATTCTCACGGGATGCCTGATTTTAATTTTGTCTTTTTCTTTGCTCAACGTGTTTGTTATTCGTAGAACAATTACATTTTTCAGATCTTTCACCACACTCTTCGTATCTATGTAGTATGTATTGACTTTTCTTTTATTGCTTATGGTGGCAAATGAGTAAGCAGCACACCTTATGGTAAGTGTCACTGCCGCACATAGACCTTTGCAATACTAATGTTATAACTCGGCCGCTGCCTACCAATGAACCCCAAACCCACACAGCGAACTAAGCGCAATAACTCATTGCCATTACTCAGGCGTTGATATTCTGCGAGAGTATGGTACTATCCCAGACGGACCTGCTTGCGGCTGTAGACAGAAAATTGTATACAGCGTGGTTCTACCACTAAAATACTTACTTATATATCTAGTAGATTAAGAATTTGAAAATTGCCGTGCATTTAGGCGTTTCTGCTATACCTACTACTGCAATCAATCTTAAGGCTCACATATATAGGCCCCGTTAAGTTATCCCGTATCCGTGGTGCCGTACTGCTGCGCTTATCGTAGCTGAACAACCCTTTACTTATTGGCTGACTAGTCAATATTGCTTTCTGTCTCCCGCTTTGTTTTTGGGAGGGAAGTGGAATCACACTTTTCCAACTTTAACTTTTCTAATTATATTTGTTGCGGGTTCCAAGACAATTAAAATCATTTTCCGGGACTGCCTGAGGGTCAAAACCTCGTTGTTATTTAAGGTGACCATTGTGGATCCTGGCTTACAGGAGTTTGGAATGCTATTAACGATAGACAAATGAAAAGGTATAGAATTTTATTTGGAACTTGACCTCCCTAACAATGAAAATATCTTGCGTCTATTAATAGTCTTTTACGACAGCCACGAGAAGGGAAAATTTTGTGAATTATATTCTTATCCGATTAACATACGGAAAAACATACAACTATATCCTTGACCTTTGCCGTATGGTGTATGAATAAGAATACAATTGACCAACCACTTTCTGACGCGTGGTTATTGTAAAAGGTGGGTAAGGGATATAAAATGTATTTAAGGTCTATGAAAGAAAAAGAAAACTTGAAATAAACCGTATACCAATCCGTTTGACTAGTATAGTAGGTCAATTTTCCTATCATTGTAAAAGAGGTCCGAGCCATGCAGTGGAACTTATAGGAGTAGTAATATGACGATGATAATATCCTTTGCTTCAATATAAAAACAAGGGCCTATAAATAACTAGACATTTAATATTTCATTCTCTATTTTTTAAGAATTATTATTAAAAATATTAATTTATTCATCCTTTTAAATATGATGTTTTAATATTACCTAGTTTGTTATTTTTTATACAAAACTTGACTTTTTTATAATTAATTAAAAGGGGCACTACTTGTCTTGAATAATCTATTCGAGGAAACTGTGCTATGAAGTTTCAGTGATAAAAATCCATTAAATATAACCAACACATAAATATAACCCATTAAAATTGTTCTTAAAATTAAAAAAAAGATTAAAAGTACTTAAAAACTATATACCTAGTCTTGCCATAAATACCGTAACAAAGAAAAATATTTCAATTCCATATAACATTTATTACTTTTATAGTGTGTTAGTTTAATATATAAATATAAAACAATTTAGAATATAAAATACTTATTCGAAGTGGTCTCAATTGGCTGCAATACAGTCCTTTAAACGTTGAGGCCAGTTGTCAATAGAAGCACGCATTCTTTCCATGGGAAAATTCTTCACTGCCAATCGAATGGATTGTTTTAGGGACTCCAAATTATCATGGCGTTTAGTGCAAGTAGTACTCTCTAAAACTGACCATAAATCATAATCCAGCGGATTAAGATCGGAACTAGACGACGGCCAGTCTTCAGCTCTGATGATGTCCCAAATATTTGTTTCCAACCAAGACTGCGTAGACTAAGCTTTATGATCCGGCGCCGAGTCTTGCTGGAAGAACCATTTTTGGTTATTGAATATGATGTTGTTAAAGGGCTTCACTACCTTCTCAAGAATAGTATCTTGATACACTTGTTTGAACACATGTTTTGATACTTTTTTCACAAAAGTATGGCTTAGACACTCCTTCATAGCTAATACCCCACCAAACCATCAGTGAAGTCGGATATTGCCCACGTTGCACTCTGTCGACTAATTATGAAGCTTCCTTTGGGCATAAATACGGTCATTTTAAAAATGTTTGTAAAAATGTTTATCAATCATAAAAATTTTCTCATCCGTAAACAAAAAATTTCTGTGACCTCCCTTTGCGTACCACTTCAGTAGTTATTTCGATTTTACCATCCTATTCTTTTTTAAACCCCACACTTGCTCAATATAGATACCAACTTTGCCAGGTAAAATGTAAAACATATTTGATGCAGAATAGCTTCTTTGGTGTTCAAAGAAGCTATTCTGCATCAAATATGTTTTACATTTTACAACCAAGTTCAAGCATATATAACCAAATACCAGTTAATATAAAAAAAAACTGCCTTTTATAAAATTTAAAAATGTACATAATAAATTACTAATTGTGAAATGTTATTATTCTATAGATGAATTTTTAAATGACAAATTGTAACTTATAATGATATTAATTAATCAATGTGTTAAATGTTGTAATACTATCAAGAACTTTATAATATAGATTTTTCATATTTAATTTAATTGCATGAACACTAAAAATATAACTCAACATTCAAAATGTATAACACTGTACTATTGCATGCCCAATATAGGTATACTGTTCAATACTAAATATATAATTGTAATAACATCTGCACAAAATGTAACAATGTAACAGTAGAGCAATAAATGATTATGATTATTATGGTTAAATTATCGGTTAAGAAATGACCAGTAACGTCTCTTATAGGCTGCAAGTCCTGTGTCATCTTTTAAAATACTCGATATGATTTTAGGTGCATCTCCCGAGATAAAATCTTTTGCTTTCGGATAGGATTTCTCGGATACTTTCCTCTTACTGATTTGACCACCTGTTTCGTACGAACACTAAGTGAACGGCCAGATCTTTTTGTGTCACAGACAGATTGTGATTTGTAACACTCCCGTAAACATTAAAAACGTAACACTTATGCTATATTAAAATAAATAAAACTGTTTAATACACAATAAGGCTTATTTCAGAATAATCATGTAAAAGTTTCGACCGTAACTAATCTGCTCTGTGTGAACTTGAGCTCAAAAATATTATTTACCTTATGAAACAGAAGTCGAGTTCATATCATTGAACCCGTAAAATCGAAAATTGTTAACCGCGTAATTTAATAAGCATTGAAGTATGAATACAGTAGACAGATTTGATTATGGCACGTTGAAATTTAATGTAAATTGACAATGCATTAAATGAGGTGTAACGAAGGGGGTTGAAAGACCTTTTGTAAGGTTATATATTCAAAGCCTGTCCACGGAATATTATTACTAAGCTTTCTATCAGCGGTCAGTATCTCATAAACAGTAATAGGTAGACAGTTGAAATTCTCATCAACTATGTATTGTATATAGCTATTTCATAACAATCAATACTGATAACTGTTAGATATTTAAACGCTTTAAAAATCGTATTATTACAATATTTTCAGTATGAGAATTGAAGCTGCTAGAGCCAGAGTGGTCTAACTGTATTTTTGCAACTTTTAACATAATTGTAATTTCGTCATCAAAAAATTTTAATCTACAAAACTACAGCGGCCTAAAATTGTTTACAAGCTCTTAACAATAGATGGCAGTACAAGTAAATTTTCGGCTTATGTTCAAATCGATTAAATTGTATTTAATTTAATTTTAATACCCTCCATATTGTAAACCATTGTTCTTGTGGTTAGGCCGCTTTGGTTCTAACAGCCTCAATTTATTCTTCAATACTACTGTAAGATTGACAATAGATGATTATCGCTAGAAATAAATAATATATTATAAAACCATTTATTTAATTAATATAATCCTAAATTAGCCTTAATTCCCTCCATATTGTAAACCATTGTTCTTGTGGTTAGGCCGCTTTGGTTCTAACAGCCTCAATTTATTCTTCAATACTACTGTAAGATTGACAATAGATGATTATCGTTAGAAATAAATAATATATTATAAAACCATTTATTTAATTAATATTATCCTAAATTATCCTTAATTCCCTCCATATTGTAAACCATTGTTCTTGTGGTTAGGTCGCTTTGGTTCTAACAGCCTCAATTTATTCTTCAATACTACTGTAAGATTGACAATAGATGATTATCGCTAGAAATAAATAATATATTATAAAACCATTTATTTAATTAATATAATCCTAAATTAGCCTTAATTCCCTCCATATTGTAAACCATTGTTCTTGTGGTTAGGCCGCTTTGGTTCTAACAGCCTCAATTTATTCTTCAATACTACTGTAAGATTGACAATAGATGATTATCGTTAGAAATAAATAATATATTATAAAACCATTTATTTAATTAATATTATCCTAAATTATCCTTAATTCCCTCCATATTGTAAACCATTGTTCTTGTGGTTAGGTCGCTTTGGTTCTAACAGCCTCAATTTATTCTTCAATACTACTGTATGATTGAGAATAGATGATTATCGCTAGAAATAAATAATATATTATAAAACCATTTATTTAATTAATATTATCCTAAATTATCCTTGGGTGCTTGATAACTTGTCAATTGAAACTATCCTTATTGTCATTTTAATAGAGGCGATTCGATTCGAGCAATTTATTTATAAATTTTCTATTCAAATATCCATCAATCAGTTTATCGATTTAAATAGGCTATGGCCAATATATGGCTAATATATCCCAATGCTGGACTCGAGCCTTCGCCACAGTAGAAAAGACCTTACATACATACATACATATCATCACGCCATATCCCTTGCAGGGTAGGCAGAGAGAACAGAGTGCCAGAGAACTCTATCTCTGCATACTTCACCCGCTTCCTCAACATTCATAATTCTCTACATACACGCTCGCCGGTTTCGGAGACTCTTGACTCCACCTTCCTTCAGTACATGACCGATCTGGTCTAGGTAGGTTAGTCTCGGTCTCCCTCGGTACCTACATCCTTTCACTTTCGCATTGTATATCTTCTTAACCAGACGTTCGTTCGGCATTCTTTCCACATGTCCGAACCATCGGAGCATGCCCTTTCGCATCTTTACACCAATACTCTTATTCATACCTACTCGCTCTCTTACGTCGTCGTTACGAATGCGGTCGGTCAGCCTAACTCCACAGATTTTCCGCATAGATCGCATTTCGACCGCATTAATTTTACTTTCATACTCTTTTCTGCATACCCAACTCTCGCTTCCATACAGTAATGTTGGAACAAGCACTGCGTTATGTATTGCTAAACGTGCCAAAGACATTAACCATACGATATAACGCAGGTTAGTCAATAACCGCGCTTAGAAGGTTACAATTACAGTTGGCGGCATGAGTTTTCTAGGAGATCGTTGCTACCCACTTCGCTGTTGTTCCTTTACTTGTTTTATTCGGCAACTAAAATGTTAGGTATGTTCTTTTATTAACTCGTTACTAATAGTGATTATGTAAATCTAACTATAATTAGATTATTCCCCTTTTACAAATTATCATTGATATCGATAATCGTGCTAATGATAATCATGATTAGTTTAATGACTTCTAATGTTTACGCGAGTATTACACATTTGAAATAAAACTACTTTTACGGATTCTATCGCGTTTGTATTTGATTTATAATTTCCCGACGTTTCGAACACTTTACAGTGATCATGGTCACGGGAGGACTGAGGTGTCTTACGTCCAATATGTCATTGTTATTACAGAAATTTATTTATATCTACCCTATAAGATATTAAATTTTGACCCACATTTTTATACAAAATCATGATTAGTTATCTATCTACAATATAAAATAAGTTATTGAAAAACATTTTTAAGGCAAATGCTGATTAGTATAGATATACAAAATATGACGTCATTTTTGAATACAATTATTAAAATGCTTAAAATTAACTCAATCATCATTCTCCTACTCTAATCCCAATTACTTGGGGTCAATACAATACGTACTCTTCTTTCATAGTACATATTGTAAAAGTTATTGGCAATAGTTTTATGACCGGCCACCTGCCAGACGTCAACCCTCCTTGGGAATGTAATTGTTGACCAAACGGCATCAAATGGAGTTGGCCCATGTCATTATAAGGCTCTTAGTCATTTTTTACGACATCCACGAGCAAAATAATGGTTGGTAATATTCGTAGCCGCTACCAAACAGCTTAAAATGAACTCAATGTGAAAATAAACTCTATACTATATGCCGAAATCGATAAACTTTTTAGTCTTTTTATCTAAACGCCACAAGAAAATAAGTCAACATCTCCATTACATTTGAAATAAAATTTTAGAGGGTGTAAAGGAAGTGAACGTATAATATCGGAAATTATTTTTAAGTGTGGTGAGGATATAAAATAATAAAATCTAAATCGGCTATGTATTCATTAAAGATATTTTATCATAGCGCGCATATGGATGAGTGATCTAAGTACCAAACTACCGTATACAACTTGATTCCTCATGCAGTACATATTTAGGCAGTTCATAAATGTTTGTTATGAATTTAGCTTTTAGTTAGGTTCGTGAATTGTATGTTTATAAAGTCTCCATATAAGGATTTTTAGCTGAGTGATTTTTACCTTAGCAGAGTTTTGCATTCTAGGACTTTTATCAAAAATGTTACGTAAACTATCTAGGTATATAGAAATACTGAAACTAAGACAACAAAATTCTGGAACTAAGACGGAAAACAAATACCTATTTATAAGTAAAAACATTTTCTCTTCGGTAGAGAAAACGGTATATAGTGCCTTCCGTAAAATTGTAAATTGGCAACTTAGTCATTGTGCGCTGTTTTAAGCGCTTAACCTCTGAGAAACACTCGTTCACTGTTTCACCTAAGTAAGTCATTTCCAGTCAAGACTTCACCGAGATATTAAGCCACCAACTTTCTTCGACAATTTTCTTGAAAACAAAAGTTTTTATAGCAGCATTAATTCTTTGAAGTGTGCTGAACTTTATTAAGAGTTTGACCTCTGTGTAAAAATATTCCTTTAAAGTGCAGAGATAGTTTTGAAATAGTAAATTCAATTCTTTGTATCTTTCTTTGTTTATGATTCATATATGTTGGCAGGGTATGAATCGGGTCCCACTGGTCCATCCGCACGTAGGTAGGAGAAGCTGCAGGGCAGGTTTTGGGGTTGCTGATTGTTCCCTCCAGCACCCCGCCGATCTGTGAGGCCACGCACCATCTTTCCATTGCCTCGGTCGGAACGGACGGTGTGCATCATAGCCTACTAAAAAAAACTATGGAAATAATCCTTGTATTGCCGGGCACTTTACAAACATGTAATTCATCATCATTCTCCTACTCTTATTCCAATTACTTGGGGTTGATATAATATGTAGTCTTCTTGTCTAATAGTTTTATGATCGGCTGCCTGCCAGACGTCAACTCTCCTTGGGAATGTAATTGTTAACCACACAGCATTAGATGGAGTTGGCCCAGGTCGTTATAAGGCTCTTAGTCGTCTTTTACGACATCTACGAGCAAAGTAAGGGTTTGTAGTATTCGTAGCCGCTACCACACAGCTAACTTTACAAACATGTAATTAATGGACACAAATTATATTCAGACTCAGAACAACAAATTGTTGCGCATAGTAATGTTCTGCAGTGGTCAAACCCATAACACTTTCCACGCTAGGTTAGTATTTCAACCACTATGCCATCTATGTAGATAATTTTATACAATATTTACAAACATATGAGTATATTCCTTTACGGACATCAAACAGATTAATTTCAGTGATAAGCCGTATATTACTGATACCGAATGAAGTATGGGTTGATATGGAATGATATATTCATATCATAATCCTATCCCAAAGTTCATTCAAGCTTATCGTACTGTTCTTATAATAACGTAGCACTAGTATTAATAATCATTCATCTTTATTTTTATATACCTCCCAACCCTGGCATCGATTTTGTAGAACGCAATAGTAGAGAAATTGACCTACTAAGCTGTTTTGTGGGTTAGTATAGCGTGTTATTTAGTTAGGGTTAGCCTACTCCTGCATAAAAATGCTGCATTTTATTAATGCTTTTTTGGCAAGCTATGGTATAGTCACACCCCGCCTGATCCATTCGCGGTGACGGAACAGACGGCGAGCGACCTCATAAACTGGCCTGCACGTACCTCTTTTCGCCGTTCGGGCAGGCCACTGGAACCCGGCTTTTATCGTCAGTGATCCGTTCGGTGAGGTACCCTTTTGATTTAATTATCGCCTAAATCGTCTTTTCAAACGAAGTAAGTGGAGAATTATTTTCTTACTCCATTACTGTACAGAAAATTAATGAGTTATAGAGTTCACGCTATGGAAGTCATAATAAAGCAAGTCGTAGCAACCTCCTATGAGACTTATGACACTAAATACGATCACCAATTTGCGAATCGAGGCGATTATTGAATTTTCTCCTCTTGAGCAACTTGCATTGAACAGTAGACATTGATATGATGGAATAAATAAATTCGTTTGACTAGTACCCAATAGATGTTCAAATTCAATACATATGAAAATATTAATAATATTCATTTGAATTTTGCACAATTAAGTGTGATCCCTACCAATTAACGAAGATTGAAGTTAGGTCATTGGTGACCAATCCTGATGTATTAATTTGGAATTTGCACATATTTTATTAACGAATTTTATGACTAACTACAGATTTTTTTTTTTTAGATTCCTCGTAAACTCTCGTAACTCATCAAGAATTAGGATTAGAAATGTGGAGACTTCTTTTTTCTTTGGGAGTTATAAAAACTACCCCAGGTTACATCTATCTTTCAGGTAATTGGACCGGGGAATTGTACGGTCACCCGACGTGAGGCCACCGCGTGAGGGCGACGCCTCGAGGGTAAAGCTGTCGGGGCGTCGACGAGAGAGGAACCCGAGAAGGCATACTGCCGGGTGGGCCACCGAAGACAAAGATCGGTGGTCCGCTCGCAAGGCGAAGAAGAGGTGCTTGCAGGGTGGGTTAATGGGGTTGCGCGCCGCCTCTTCCTCACCCCGGACCGATTTGGCGGAGTGCGACGTCCATAGCCCACTGGAAAAAAAAGGTTACATCTATCTTATCTATCTTCAGAAAATTGTAATACTAACATTGATTTCTTAACTGCTATTGTTTATGGAGATCTATGTTCTATATAAGCTTATGATGATAGGCCAAATAATGGAATTTTAAAATTATTAATTATTATTTAATGCTAAATATCAGCCAATTGTAGTTCAGCTTCATTAAGGACGAATTCAATACAATCACACAATATTTAACAGAAATTAAGAAAAAAAAGCCTTTGTAAAAGAAATAACACAAAACACCTTTCATATGTGGCTTTTTTTTTTTAATTTTGAATTTTATTTTATTTATCTTATTTCATGTCATCATCGTTTCAGCTCATTTATATCCCATTGTTGGGCTCGAGCCTCCTCCATAATGTGAGGTAAATTAACCTACTAGACCTCGCTGGTCAGACGTGTTGGCATAGGGTATTGTTTCGAGTTTTCCTTCTCTCGCATAGAAGTTGTTTGCGTTTCTCACATCCCTTTGTCGTCTTTAACGATCACCCACTGATAAGGTGGTGAATTGTACACATGGAAAAAAATCTTATTTGCAAACGAAAAATTATTTGTTACCATACGTGAAACTTGAGTTCACATCTATTGGAAATACATTTCAACTTTACCGATTAAATCAGTGTGGGTAGATACTTATGATAACCAAATAATTACTCGCATTCTCGTCATTACGATACATATTTTGTTATTGGATAATATACAACATAGAAAATTCCAAGTGTATAATAAACTATGTACGTTTATTAGAACAGTGTGGTAACGGAGTAAGAATACAACTCACCACCCCCTGTCTTACCCGTGGGTAATCGTAAGAGACGACTAAGGGATACAAACAGCATATAACATCTGTGCGAGAGATGGAAAACTCGAAACAAAACCCTATACCAACACGCCTGACGAGCGTGGTTTAATACGTCATTTGCCCTCCCATTATGGAGGAGGCTCGAGCCCAACAGTGGGACGTATATGAGCTGAGATGATGATGATGAGATGATTAGAACAGTGTGGGAAGATATTTATTTTAACCAAATTATTACTCGCATTCTCATCATTTCAATTGTATAATATTTAGTAAATCATGTACCTACGTTTGAGTTTTAATGTATATTCAGAACCACATCTACATTTTAAACTTGCGACAAAAAAGTAAACGATGTTAAATACATTACGAAAAAAGGGTCGACGCATTTAAATTTTGTACTCAGCAACCGAACTGGTAGTTCGTTAGCGTTTGGTTTCAAACAGCTTCATGTAGTGCGCTAGCCAACCGAACCGAACGGTACATTTCGCTTTGTATTTAATTGATGGGTTTGATACAATGGCTGAATCACTATCGTGGTTAGAAACACTTAGAGCGATAGTTGTCTAATTAATTTTATTCAATAACACAGTTTCGTTAGTGATATAAGTTTATTGGGTTGTGTAAATTTTTTTTTTTAATTATAATGAGGGAATTCTCTGCTGAAAATATGGTTGAGATAAAGTATAATGATTGAATATAAAATCATATGTTTCTTGGTGGTTTTAAAAGTCAATTATGAAGTAGTAACCAGATAGCGTTGGTATAGAAAATACACATACATACATACATATCATCACGCCATATCCCTTGCAGGGTAGGTAGACAGAACAGAGTGCCAGAGAACTCTATCCTTGCATAGGTACTTCACTCGCTTCCTCAACATTCATAATTCTTTTCATACACGCTCACCGGTTTCGGAGACTCTTGACTCCAGAAGATATAGAATAGACTCCAGAAAATATAAAACTCCAAAATAAAACCCTTGCCTATTCATCTGGCCAGCGTGTTATTATAGACTATTATTCCAATCGTTGTGGCCAACGCTCGTACTTAATAATTGGATGAGAACTGAACAAAAAAATTATTCAGAATAAAAATAAATAAAATAAAAATAAAGACAGAAATGAAATCCAGCATTAAACTGGTCCTCAGTTACGTGAATCTATAAATTATAGTAAAAATTACATCTTTTGGTGAACCATTGAGGTTAAAATTCTCACCACTCCTTTATATTTGTAGTTGAAAATTTTAGTGATGAAAGCGGCAACCCTCTCCTACAAAATATATCAGCAATTACGGTGGGCCAATGACAGTCGACAACCCGTCTAATACGCATGGTGATTATGTATTAATATCCCCTTAGAAGAAATCATCATTATCATCATAGCCCATAAATGTCCCACTGTTGGGCTCGGGCCTCCTCCGTAATGGGAGGGAAATTAACCTACTATACCGCGCTGGTCAGACGTATTGGTGTAGGGTTTTGTTTCGAGTTTTCCTTCTCTCGCATAGATGTTATATGCGTCTTATATCCCTTAGTCGTGTCATACGATCACCCACGGGTAAGATATGGGGTGGTGAATAGTATTCTTACTCCGTCACCACACGGAATTAGAAGAAATATTATATCC
The DNA here is from genome assembly GCA_905163515.2 of Lymantria monacha. Lineage (NCBI taxonomy): Eukaryota > Metazoa > Arthropoda > Insecta > Lepidoptera > Erebidae > Lymantria > Lymantria monacha. Next base: position 24,461,115 of record LR991091.1, read on the forward strand.
AATACTAGACATAACTGATGAGTAGATTGATGGAAAAATATATAAAAAATATACACATTTGCTTACCTTTTCAAGAGGCGACAAAGTAATGAGGGTATAAAAAAAATACATGAAATTATTTGATACCAAAGAACTAATCAAACTCTACGAGAGTTTAAGTTGATATATGTTTACTTAAGTACGACATTAACTAGATCTAATTCACAGTGGCACTAATGCATTAATTAAATTGTATTATAGTATTACCTTAACTAGTGTAACTAACTACAATATGTTAAGTAAATTGAAAATAGAGTTAGGGAAATGACATATGCATTTCAAATACAAATTTCGAAGGTAGTGTTATTTTATTAGCACTGATGAGTATATTATGTTAATTCTATTCACCAAGGCTGCTTATTTCCTCTGCAGTTTAGAGTAAGTTGTTTTATATTATTTCTTTAATTATTCTTTGTTTATACAAACCCGATTGCATATATATAAAATAATATACCTGCCGCCTATGGACCTTTGCCATACCAGAAGTAGAGCTAGGCCGATGCCAACCAATATAAACCCCAAACCCTCCCACTTGGGCTGCCGGCTCTCTCACTCACCAAACGAAGCGCAACAGCACATTTTCATTGCTCAGGCGTCGATCTTTTGCGAGAGTGTGGTACTACCCCAAGGCTGTAGACAGAAAACTGTCAACAGCGTGGTCCTACCACTGCAAACGTGGTCCTACCACTGCAGCGTGGTCCTACCACTATAGCACAGTAATAACGAAACAATTTTTAAATATAAAATGTTAAAAATACCCGTTATTTTTCTGAGCAGCTTTATTGCGTCATAGAAAACCATTGTCATCGTACAATAAATGCTGATAAATTAAGGATACATATACTGGAATAAAAGGTATTTCAGTTAGTAATAATGGCACTTTTTATTATTGGAAGAAACCCATTACATCCTTTCAAGATATTTGATGGCAAAATGGTATTACAAGTCAAGCAGTCAAAACAATCATACCGTTAGTAATATTCTATTTTATAATACATTGTTTTGTTTGCTTCCTGTTTTTTTTTAAAGACACCTTGCATAAGGTAAATAATCCTTGTATTGCGGGGGACTTTACAAATATAACTTACGCCGATAAATTACACCCAGACTCAGAACAACACTGAGGATCGCATAAAGCATTATTCTGTGTAGGAAACAATCCTTTGTACTGGTACGAAAGATCGGTATCTTTACCACTACGCCATCTGTGCGTTCATCAAATATCTACCATCACAGTTCTTCAAAGAACATATGTTTTGTTATTCGAAACAATTGAAGGGACTTTCCAATGGTACTACGTCACACTGATCAGATTCGAGGTTTGTCGAAGATTTTATTTAAAATTTTATAATGATTGAAATCATAATGATGAAGGTACACCACTGATATAGAGCGAAGAGTGAATGCGGGAAATAGAGTGAACGGAGCGTTGGGACAACTTCTCGGTAGCCACCACCTCAGCCAGAAGGCACGTGTAGCAGTACATAACGCAGTGCTTGTCCCAACATTACTGTATGGAAGCGAGAGTTGGGTATGCAGAAAAGAGTATGAAAGTAAAATTAATGCGGTCGAAATGCGATCTCTACGGAAAATCTGTGGAGTTAGGCTGACCGACCGCATTCGTAACGACGACGTAAGAGCGAGTAGGTATGAAAGAGAGTATTGGTGTAAAGATGCGAAAGGGAATGCTCCGATGGTTCGGACATGTGGAAAGAATGCCGAATGAACGTCTGGTTAAGAAGATATACAATGCGAAAGTGGAATGTAGGTACCGGGGGAGACCGAGACTCACCTACCTAGACCAAATCGGTCATGTACTGAAGGAAGGTGGAGTCAAGAGTCTCCGAAACCGGCGAGCGTGTATGAAGAGAATTATGAATGTTGAGGAAGCGAGTGAAGTATGCAAGGATAGAGTTCTCTGGCACTCTGTTCTCTCTGCCTACCCTGCAAGGGATATGGCGTGATAATATGTATGTGTATGTATGTCATAATGATTATGTTTCACACGCCTTTATTATCAACTATCATGTTGAAAGCCCATTGTTTTATTATGGGATTTCCTGGTTGATTTCTTGATGTTTACAGCCAACTAGTCTGATTGTAAAAATTATATAGTTATATTTTATAAGCTATATATACTTTTTTTACAATAACGGTATTACAAGTAAGATTTTTTCCAATTGTAATTATAGTTTCAGGAACTAATGCAAAACAAAAAGAAAGTTTTTAAGGCTATTATTGAATAAGCATATATGTATTGTTATGTAGTATTGGCTACGAAAATTATCGACCTTTACTTCGCTCCTAGATGTCGTAAATATCGACTAAGAGCTTTACATCCACTTGAACCTACTTCATATAATGCCGTTTGATCAACAAATATATTCCCAAGGAGGTTTGGTCAGGTAGGCGACCGGTAATTTCCAATAACTTTTGTAATATATACCATGGAAGAGGAGTACATATTGCGTCCACCCCAAATAATTGGAATAAAATCAGGATAATGATAATATGTGTTGCAATTTTTTTTTCATCAAACTATTAATTATACGCTTAAATTAAAAGAGGTCTACTGGATATAAATACTTGGTATCGGTGGCCCGCCTAAATGGAGATTGATAAGCACAGTAGATTATGGATAGCATGCCGTCTATTTCGAAGTCTCAGGCCATTCGGGCGACGTGTGACTGCATAAGAGCCTATAAATAAATAAAAAAAATAAAAAAACGCAGTAACTTAATCTATTTTAGATCATCATTACGTAAAATCACATACTTCATATAATTTGTAGCATTTCTTTTAAAATAAAAACAGTGAACTTATTAATATTTAAAGATATAACGGAGAGAACTTTGAAATTCTTAACACAACTGCGTTCTTATTCACTAACTGAGTCCTACATTTAAATATGAAATGAATGCAGAGTTCCCGTTCAAATAATTTATTTATAACGAGGTGACCCCTCAGGTCTGTTTGCGTGGACTACGTAACTAATCGAAGCAATTTCCACTTGATACGTGACGTGATCTAAGAACATTAAAATTAATCACAAAAATGTTCAAAAATTCTGAATACATAGTTATTTAAATGTTGCCTTACATATATATTTTATCTAAGTGTATTGATGGAAATAAAAACACAAATCATCACCTTTTTTTCCTCTAAAGATTCTCCAGAGAATGAATACTTGAAAAAAAATTCTCTATGACTAGCGTGGCATAGTAAGTCATCCATCCTTTCCTCTGACCTATCTCTATCAATGAGCTGTAAATATGCTGACCAAGGAGTTGTTAGTACGCTTTTATGACACCTGTGCATATTAGAAAGACGATAAAAAAACAAAAAGCTTTTATTACTTAGATCTATTCCGTGCGGAAAGCCTTTATGGTTACCCTTCCGTCGGTTCGGTAATAAAGTTATGCTAAAAACTCGCGGAACTCTTTCGCTTACCTTTTGCTGGGATTATGATCATCACTTCCTTGCCTTCAGCAAGTATTGACGCCATTTATGATGACGCTGTCTCATTTCTGAGGGGCTTTATACTCCCACTACTAGAGACGGTGTCTCACTAAAGGAAACGTGCCAAATACGTACATACTTAGTATCTTGGATCTAATTTGCTATCGTGGTGGACTGCTCTAGGTTCACCACCCTCAAGTAAACGCTCATGGAGGCCGAAGATCAATCATTTTATCATTTGCCAGGCGGATCACCGAGCCGGGCGGGCCACCGAAGACAAATACCGGGTTCCGGTGACCCGCTAGCTCGGCGAAGAGAGGTATATATAGGGCGGGTCTATGGGGTCGCGCGCCACTTCTGTCACCCCGGACGGATTTAGCGGGATGTGACCACTCCATAGTCCGCCGCCAATAATGTTAAAAAAGGGTATAAAGTCATTAGTCCGCTTTTACGGCACACGTGACTTAAGTATAGAAAGAAAGGCAGAAACTTTTTTTACTTACATTTGCAATGGTTACCAAGCAATTAAAATAATAAAAAACACAAAGCAATCACGAGAACTGCCGACAGAAGTAAAAACTTAAACCTATGAAAAAAAAACAAATACAATATAACAAAAAGCGTGCCCCAGGCAGTATGTATGGGTCTGACCATACAATAAATACACATATTATATTATTACTTCCTCTCCTATGGTCTACTCTCCCTCCGACTTACGAATTTTCGATCAGGTCACGTCTCCTGACGATTAACATTTTTGACCCATCTCAAAAAGTGCACAATGCCGCTAAAGAAATTTCACTTCAAAAAAAAAATACAAAAAAAGAAAAGCGTGCCCCCAAAGAGAATGAATGGGTGTAGCCATCGCATAGGCATTTGTCAAAAAAAAAATTTTGGAATGTTTAGGCAATAATTTCACACGAATTGCTTTATTTACCAGTATAAAAGTACTATCATTTATGCGGTTAAATACAATATTCTCCTACGGTCTACTCTCCTTCCGTCTTACGAATTTTCGATCACGTCACGTGTCCTGACGCGAGTTTAACATTTTTACCTATTTAAAGAAGTTTTCACTTCAATAATAATAAACTATTAAAAATGCACAGATGGCGTAGTAGTTAAGATAGACCTTCCGTGCCAGTGTCATGGGTTCAGTTCTTACACTTCCTACGCAGGACAATACTTTATGCTATCCACAAGTTTGGGTGTTGATCCATAAGTTTCGGTGCAATTTATCTGCGTTAATTATACGCAAGTAATACAATTTACATACATACATTACAACAATTTACTCCTTGTGGCGACGGAGTAAGAATACCTGTCATCACCCCCTATCTTACCCAGGAGTGATCGTAAGAGACGACTAAGGGATATAGAACGCATATAATATCTATGCAAGAGAAGGAAAACTTGAAACAAAACCCTATTCCAACACGTCTGACCAGCGCGGTACAGTAGGTTAATTTCCCTCCGATTACGGAGGAGGCCCGAGCCCAACAGTGGGACATGGGCTGTGATGATGATGATGATGAATACAATTTACATAGATTAGTATTTTGCAATATTTATGAATACTAACACAAAGCGTATTTTCTTTATTCTCATACTTATTAACAGAGCAAGATAAGTAAAATGTATAAAATATAGAGGTATATCTACCTTTATTTTTTCGTTCGCAGCCTCAAACTACTCTTTCCTTACACTAACAAATGTTCTGTTTGTTTACTAACATAAGGTAATGTTTACGGAACTTATGTTAGATAACTTTATTATATGAGCACTCGTATGCTGACTGAGACTCGATGTTTGCGAATATGTAGTTTATTTATCTAACCATTCACGCAGATTGATAAGGTAAGAATATTGAGAGATGTATGTACATGAAAATTATTTTATAGGTTATAGCAAATGTGCAGTATAATCACGTTTGACTAAAATACAGTCATCATCATCATCACAGCCCATAAATGTCCCACTATTGGGCTCGGGTCTCCTCCGTAATGGGAGGGAAATTAACCTACTATACCGCGCTGGTCAGACGAGATTGTATAGGTTGGTTGTATAGGGGTGACGGAGTAGGAATACAATTCACCACCCCCTATCTTACCCGTGGGTGATCGTAAGAGACGACTAAGGGATATAAAACGCATATAACATTTATACAAGAGAAGGAAAACTCGAAACAAAACCTTATACCAACACGTCTGACCAGCGTGGTAAAGTAGGTCAATTACCCTCTCATTATGGAGGAGGCCCGAGCCCAACAGTGGGATATATACATGGGCTGAGATGATGATGATAATAATAAAAGTACATTGAAATTAGAAGGCAAAAGCAATTTGCTGGTTCTGCTTCTGCTCTCACCAAATACAGCGCTGATTTTCAGCCATTCCTGTGTAATTATTGTAGTGTGGGTATGTGTGTGTGCGTATATAATATGGTACGATCGTTTTTCCGCGGCTTTCTAAATGTTACTTAGAGAAGTAGGCAGACAATATTTTAGTAAGAACGGAATAACATGAAATATCTTATGACAATCTGACTTTAATAATGAGATGTATATAAGACAAAAATACATTTTTAAGTCTTTTTTTTTTTGGCGACGGGCTACGGTACCTCTCGCCCCGCTAATTCCTCCAGGACGACAGGAAAAGCGGCGCACGACCCCGTACACACCCGCTCCACAACATACCTCTCGACACCGTACGGGTGAGTCACTGGAACACGGACATTTTCTTCAGTGGCCAAGGCTTAAAAAAGTTATATATTCTTTTTTTTTTTCTTTTATTGCATATGGTGGCAAACGAGCTAGCAGCACACGCTACCTATCAGGCCACTGAAGACAAAGATCGAGTAACAGTGGCCCGCTCGCACGGCGAAGAGAGGCGTATTGTAGAGTATATCTATGGGGTCGTGCGCCACCTCTTCAGTCGCCCCGATTCGATTTGGCGGGGCGTGACCACCTCCATAGTCCACTGCCAAAAAAAAAAAACATTCTGCGAGTGTGGTACTACCTCAGATGAAACGGCCTGATATTGTACACGGAAAACTGTTAATAGTGTAGTCCTATGACTATTGTAATATTCTAAATTACTATTTCCATGTCAGAAGTCTAAGTTTAATAGCGGTAGGACCACGCTGTTGACAGTTCTCTGTCTGCAGCTGCGGGCCGGTCCGTCCGGGCTAGTACCACACTCTCGCAGAAGATCGACGTATGAGTAATGGCAATGTGCTATTACGCTTCATTCGGTGAGCGACAGAGCCGGAAGCCCAATTGAGTGGGTTTGGGGTTTATATTGGTAGGTAGCGGCCTAGCTATACCCATGGTATAGCAAAGGTTCATAGGCGGCAGTGATACTTACCATCGGGTGTGTTGCTTGCTCGTTTGCCACCACTAGCAATAAAAAAAATTAACAAAATCCTTCCTGTGGTCACAGATTAAGAGTAAAATGTATCGCCATCTTTTACTTTCTTATGATAAAAGTAAAAATCAACTGAGGGATCACAAAAAGCTGGAGCACCATTCTTATAGGCAACTTATCACAATTGTTATTACCAACTCACCTGCCTATCGTAGCGACTTGTTATTACCAGTTCCTGAAATTATACCACATATTCATACCCCCATAAGGGGACGTTCATTAATCATGTGAGGTTTGATTGGGGGGGGGGGGGGGTTGTTGGGCAGTGGTTTGACAAAAATCACGAAGTCCTAAACCTTCATAGTCTTAAACCTCACTACGTATCACCAAGGGGGTGGGGGGGTTCAATAATGCTAAAAAAAAGATCACGTGATTAATGGACGTCTCCTAACAGCATTAAAATGATAAATAGAAAATCTAACCATTATTGAGAACATTATGCCCAATAAAACCTCTAAATGATTTAATACCTATTTTTATTTACTTCTAAAACATATACACACACAGATTCAGAAACATACACATGCACAAACACACGCATATACAAGTGCAAGCACATGCATACATTTTTATTTAATTTTTATTTTTCTTCTTTCTCTTATTCTTTTATTTGAAATTAAACTAGTTTTACGGATTCTATAGCGTTAAAAATCAAATACAAACGCGGTAGAATCCGTAAAGCTAGTTTTATTTCAAATGTATAATACTTGCGTAAATATTAGAGGTCATTATTATTTTATTTCAATCTGTTTTCATTTTTTTTACTTATTATTATATATTTTTTAACCACCACTATAAATAAAATAAAAAAAATAAAAAAAGCCTTTTATTTCTCGCTTTCCATAGTCAGTTCAGTTGCATGCAATAAATACAATGACAATTTTTAATCTTAAACCTTTATATTACCTATCCAATTTAATTTAATATAATTTAGAAACAAATGATACTAATACAAAATCTTAGTTTTTATACATCATGCAAAATGATTCTAATTCATTTTAATAAATCAATATAAATCTAAAAAATAACAATAAAAAAATAAATAATAAAATTAAGAACATGCTTAAACAAATCTATAATCATAATTTTAATTGAATTGTAATAGTTGTTGTAACCACCACTATCTAGTTGTTAATAATAAACATGTCATCAAATAGGTGATGATACTGGTTTCTGCAACACAGTATGCAACTAGCATCCGACTGGACGTGGCCAAAAGGCCAAACCTTGGGGCGTCGGGGATCGAATGTCAGTAGACGATCTCTCTGGCGTCCCGTAAAAGCGCGGCAGGGGGCCGTTGTGGTTTTAGTGGGTATTCCGGTGGAACAGCCTAACCGGCGAGTCCCACACTCCCTCCCGTCCACCAGCAGGTCGGGGGGGGGGGGGTTAGCGCGTAAACGCGTTTCGACAGCGTCAAAAAAAAAAAAAAAAAAAAAAAAGTATGCAACTAGCATAGGAACCAGGAAACTCGAAATATCTTTATATATATAATTCTTATGTACGTGTGAATGTCACTGAACTCCTAAACGGCTGGACGGTATTTGTTGATATTTTTGTGTATATTCAAGTAGATTCGAGAATGCTTCGAGATTCGCAATTGGACCCGGTAAGTGGCACTGTGATCGAATTGTGGGATTTTACATTGACTGTTAGGCGGAACGAAGTCAGGTCGGGGATGCCGTATCCGCAAATTTCGTATAAAATCTTACGTCGAATAAAGAATTATTATTATTATTATATTTTCATTATAATTTCAGCTAAATTACATCAAAATTATCCAAATTTCGATATGATTTATTATATTAAATGTAAATGCAACAATATAGGATAGGCAAATAACTCACGCAATAGGCCCACATAAGGATTTCCAATATCTCTGAAATACCTTCATTCCTTTAGACCCCTCTGTCATTAAGTGCTATGTGTAGGAATTTATCACCATGTGCCTCGATTTCGTATTCTCGCATTATTCTCATTAAGCGTGCCTGCTTTCCAATATCCCTTTGACAAATGCCTCGTTCTTGGGTAAGCGCTATTTATTTTGGGCCCTTAATATATATTCCTGTTTGTTATGATTATTTAACAAATGCCTATCTTAATTTATATTAGTAGATATAATTATATAAACAAATACCTAACGTAATGGGCGTTCTGTAGGCTATGGTCGATAGTGAGTCCAGAACGAAGCTCACTACATCCTTGGTTATACAGGTTTTTACGAATCTCATATAAAAGTACGAGAAGATGACTCATTATGTCAGTCAATTTGCTTTCCTTTTAGAAAAGGCTCTTGCCCATTAGACTCTGGATTTATTTGACAAAATTAATATTGTCAACACCGCATTCGCAACGACGACGTAAGAGAGCGAGTAGGTATGAAAGAGAGTATTGGTGTAAAGATGCGAAAGGGAATGCTCCGATGGTTCGGACATGTGGAAAGAATGCCGAACGAACGTCTGGTTAAGAAGATATACAATGCAAAAGTGGAAGGATGTAGGTACCGGGGGAGACCGAGACTTACCTACCTAGACCAGATTGGTCACGTGCTGAAAGAAGGTGGAGTCAAGAGTCTCCGAAACCGGCGAGCGTGTATGAAGAGAATTATGAATTTTGAAGAAGCGAGTGAAGTTTGCAAGGATAGAGTTCTCTGGCACTCTGTTCTCTGTGCCTACCCTGCAAGGGATATGGCGTGATGATATGTATATATGTATGTAATATTGTCAAGAGTATTTATGCGAATGAATAAATTAAGATTGATATAATAAAAAACATAAGTAAACGTTACAGTAATAAGACTTGTACAATACATCAATACATCTGGCTTTAGGTCAAAGGGTTGCATGCAGTTTTTTGGATCTGGAAGAGCATTTGACACAGTTGTACGAAAGGAACTTTGGGACATTTTACCGGAGTATGGTATTAACGGTAAACTACTGCAAGCTGTGCAGTCCAGTTACATGGGCTGTAGAGCTTGTGTGCAGCTGTATGATGGCATGTCGCCTTAGTTTGACGTCAATATCGACGTTAAGCAGAGGTGCATTCTATCAGCCAGGATGTTTATCATATATCTAGATAAATGTCTCCAAAGTTTGAACGAAATGAATGTGGAAGTCCAGATGGGCGACTCAGTAGTCAGTGCTCTGCTCTATGCAGATAATGCAGTCCTGTTGGCGCAGTCAGCGACTGACCTGCAGACCCTAGTCGACACAATGATAGAAGATTCTAAGAAAATAGATCTACACGTGAATGTGAGCAGAATCAAAACAATGGTCTTCGAAAGAGATGAAGCCAGAACAGATGTAAGAGTAACAATAGGTAATGATGTACTAAACCAAGTGGATGAAATAGTATATCTTGGATGTGGATTTAGCCAAGATGATAGTTCGGACATGTGGAAAGAATGCCGAACGAACGTCTGGTTAAGAAGATATACAATGCGAAAGTGGAAGGATGTAGATGTAGGTACCGGGGGAGACCGAGACTAACCTACCTAGACCAGATTGGTCTTCGAAAGAGATGAAGCCAGAACAGATGTAAGAGTAACAATAGGTAATGATGTACTAAACCAAGTGGATGAAATAGTATATCTTGAATGTGGATTTAGCCGAGATGATGGTTCGGACATGTGGAAAGAATGCCGGACGTACGTCTGGTTAAGAAGATATACAATGCGAAAGTGGAAGGATGTAGATGTAGGTACCGGGGGAGATCGAGACTAACCTACCTAGACCAGATTGGTTACGTACTGAAGGAAGGTGGAGTCAAGAGTCTCCGAAACCGGCAAGCGTGTATGAAGAGAATTATGAATGTTGAGGAAGCGAGTGAAGTATGCAAGGATAGAGTTTTCTGGAACTGTTGTCTCTGCCTACCCTACAAGGGATATGGCTTGATGATATGTATGTATGTATTTGTACAATTATTATTAACTTTTGCAGCTTCTTTTTTTGAGGGCAGACTACGGTTCCCCACGCCCCGCTAATCACAACCCCGTAGGAAGAGCGGTGCATAACCTCGTAGACTTGCTCTACAATATACGTCTCGACGCCGTGCGGGTGGCTCACTGGAACTCGGTCTTTTTCTTCAGTGACCTTTGCAGCTAACCATCACTTTTATAAACGCAGGCATATTGTGTAGCGTATGCGTAATACTAGTAGATACTGCTCGTTAAAATATAGAATAACACGTATACTAGTTAAATAATTATAGCAGAAGTAACTAGCTACTAGAACTTGGCTACGTGGCTTGGCTGCTAATATAAAATTTTCTAACAATGATTATACTGACATTTTAGCTTAAGATTCTTAATAAACAACGTCCTTCTATTTGACGGGCTGTGGGCCAGTCACATAAACTATATAGGGCAATAGAAGGTGAGGCAATTAGCCTTATAATCTGCCATATTACCTTTCTCTGTCGCTATTTGAACTAACCACTAGCACACAGTTCTTGTCCTTGATGAACATAACGCCTAAAGATTTATTTGAGAATGTATATATACATACATTAATCTTGAAAACCTAGTTATTATGAACTAACTACTAGTACACAGTTCTTGTCATCGATGGACATAACGCCTAAAGGTTTATTTGAGAATGTATATATACATTAATCTAGAAAACCTAGATACATAAATAGCTAGGTCATATCACATGCTATAGCATCTGATATGACCTAGCTATTATGAACTAACTACTAGTACACAGTTCTTGTCATCGATGGACATAACGCCTAAAGGTTTATTTGAGAATGTATATATACATTAATCTAGAAAACCTAGATACATAAATAGCTAGGTCATATCACATGCTATAGCATCTGATATGACCTAGCTATTATGAACTAACTACTAGTACACAGTTCTTATCATCGATGGACATAACGCCTAAAGGTTTATTTGAGAATGTATATATACATTAATCTAGAAAACCTAGATACATAAATAGCTAGGTCATATCACATGCTATAGCATCTGATATGACCTAGCTATTATGAACTAACTACTAGTACACAGTTCTTATCATCGAGGGACATAACGCCTAAAGGTTTATTTGAGAATGTATATATACATTAATCTAGAAAACCTAGATACATAAATAGCTAGGTCATATCATATGCTATAACATCTGATATGACCTAGCTACTATGAACTAACTACTAGCACACAGTTCTTGTCATCGATGGACATAACGCCTAAAGGTTTATTTGAGAATGTATATATACATTAATATAGAAAACCTAGATACATAAATAGCTAGGTCATATCAGATGCTATAGCATCTAATATGACCTAGCTATTGCCTTTATGCCTATCTATACGAGGTCTGTGACCATCGAGATATCGATAGCCCAATAAATAGGCGAATACGTAAAACAAAAGCATGAAATTATACTTCAAATAGAAGAAACTTTAGACATGTGTAAACATCTGAATAAGTTTTAATTTCAATTTCAACAAATTTTAACTATTTTAAAGTTAAAGCGAGTTTTTGTGTTTCTTGCATTATTTATTAAAGTTTCAAAGTTCAGTTAGTTTTTGTAGACCTCTTTGGTTTTCTATTATAAGTTGGTTAACACGAATGCGTGGACATATACATAATTAAATACAAACTTTTATATGGTTTTACTACGTATATGTTTGTAATGATAAACATAGTTGTCATTACGGACAATCTCATTTTCCATTCGAACCATAATCTAAATATAAAATTATTATCCCAACAAATTGGCAAAACACAAAGATTCGAATATAAAAATAGCACTCTTAAAGTACTTTGTGCTGAAAATAATAATGTTTTATTTATTTTTTATTAGTATATTTACTATATGTAAACACAATTGGGTTGAGACTCGGATCATGACGATGATGAAGTAAATACTACGAGAGTACTTACATATTTTCAATTTTACATTTTGTCTAAAATTAATCTAATAATACTTTTATTACATTGTGAAAATTATAAATCTAATTACTTCTTTGTAATATAATTACAATAATTGCTCAATAACCTCAATTCGTTGCAAAACTGTATTACTAAGTAAAACAATACTTGGTACATAGCCATAGGTTTAGCATTGTTTAATCAATATTAATTCTTCACATGGCGGTAAGATTAGAGTATAATTACCACTATTCTTTATGTGTACGTGGGACTAGAAAAAATCAAGCAGAATTGCTAGAAGAAGAGGAAGCAACGCTATCAGTCCACATGGACAGATGAAACACCATATTATGGTGATGGAGTAAGAATACAATTCACCATCACTTTGTTACCCATAGATAGCGTTAATGGCGACTAAGAGTTATAATATGCATATAACTATGACATCATCATCATTCTCTTACTCTTATTCCAATTATTTGAGGTCGATACAATATGTGTACTTTAGTGTACTTTTCTTTCATAGTACATATTGTAAAAGTTATTGGCAATAGTTTTACGACCGGCCGCCTGCCAGACATCAACCCTCCTTGGGAATGTAATTGTTGACCAAACGGCATCAGATAGATTTGGCCCAGGTCATTATAACGCTCTTAGTCGTCTTTTATGACATCCACAAGCAAAGTAAGGGTTGGTAGTATTCTTAGGCGCCACACAGCAAAAAATATGCATATATTATATAACATATAGTTATATAACTATGTATGGGATATAAAACTGGAAACAAAACTCTATATGAACCAGTTGGACCAGCGTATACCAGCGTTTGGATCGAGCTCAGCAGCGGTACGCATATGATCTGAGATAATGATATTAAGAAGCTTCTAACTCAATTTAATATCAACTTGATATTTGCTCAAACTAACGTCTTCTCATCCACAAGTAAAGATTATTGACGAATGACAGAAGATATTTATATTTTAAAGCGTCCTATACATTACGTAAGCAACTACGCCGCTAGGTATCCGTAAATTCAATCTATATTTAGTCAATACATCTCTATTTAAATTACTATTCGTAGCCACTATAGAGATTAATTTTAAATCTACCGCCTACTTACAAGTACCCTCAACCCTTTTCAAAAATAAAGTTAATGTAAAATTTAGTATCATATAAAGTATTAATATATATTATGAATAGAATATTAAATATGTTATGTAATATACGTGAAGGCTTCAATGCTGACATGATATTCTATTTATTTCACATCCTTCAGAATTCCCTCAGAATTGTTCAATATTTAATATGTAATGTGCTCTATTAAATATCCTCTTATTTTCTTTTATAGGCTACGAGCTTCTGCCCGCAGCTTCGCCCACGTAAAAGGTTACTTTCCTAAAGTTTTTCATCTTACCCTTATCTATACTTTATTTTTATTTTACCCCTTAGGGGTAAATTTTTACAGGATGTTAATGTCATATTTACTTATATCTAATCAATAGCCTAAAAATAAGTTTCAAGCTTCTGGCTTTAAAAATGACTATACTTTCTTACAACTATTCATCCCCCTTTACAAACTTTTTTGCATTAAAAAGTAGCCTATGTCCTTTACCAGGCTCTAGACTATACGTCTACCGAATTTCATTTAGATTGGTTCAGTAGTTTTGGCGTGAAAGAGTGACAGACAGACAGACAGAGTTACTTTCGCATTTATAATATTAGTAAGGATTATGTTTCTAAACGCTATCTATTCGAGTTAATTAGTAGATTAATCGTCATCATCCTACTCTAATTCTAATTATTTGAGCTTGTCGCAATATGTACACATATAAGAAATGTTTTGGCAGTAGTATTATAACCAGCCGCCTGCCTGATGCTAACCCGTATTAGAAATAATTATTGACATTAAATAAGTTGACCCAGGTCGATGTAGAAATATCAGTGTGGTGACGGAGTAAGAATACAATTCATCACCACCTATCTTACTCGTGGGTGATCGCAAGATACGTCTAAGAGATATAAAACGCATATAAGATCAATGCAAGAGAAAGAAAACCTGAAACAAAACCCTATACCAACACGTCTGACCAGCATGGCATAGTAGGTCAATTTCTCTCCTATTATGGAGCAGGTTTGAACCCAACAGTAGGGCATATGTGAGTTGAGATGATAATACCGAGAACTGGCGACTTCATTTCTACGTAGTCTTTTTCTATCACTTGCTTCAAGGTTGAAGGAAATATTATAAAATTTTTTCTTCTCAAGACATTCAGTATTTTTTTAGTGGCAAAAGGAGAAGGAATCGACTTGATGGCAAGTAGTGACTGCTCTTGGACTTTAAAAACGTCAGGCAGGTAGGTTATGTGCCATCCTGGCTGCTGGCTTTGAGGGATTGTAATACAAATAGGAACGACAGGGTAAGAGTTTGGACTTTCGATTCCCTTAATTCTCCAGATAAGCTCAATCAATATCGAAATCGAAATCAATACTGACATTCGATCCCCGACGCCCCAACGCCTGGCCTTCTGGCCACGCCCTGTCACCATTCAAGGCGGCGGGAGGAGGTGCGCATACCGGGGCCTCCTCCTCCCTGGCCGCCGCCGGCAGAGCGAGTCTGCGGACGCGATTGCCTCGCGTGCCCGCTCCGCGGCCTCCTTTTTAGAGATGACCTTTTCACAGAAGGAGGCCATCGACGACTAGCATCTGTCGCTGCCAAGCATCTTCGAGATGATGGTCGGCAGCGACAGGTCTCCCCCAATGACCGCCGACAGGACGTGGCGCTGGGGCCCCCAGGCGGGGCATGTCTCCAGAGTGTGACCCGCATCGTCTACTTGCGCGCCACACTCGTGACATCCTGGGGCCCCTTCTCTTCCAATTCTGTGCAGGTACTTACCGAAGACCGTGTCCGGTAAGTACCTGCACCATCCTAAAGCTTAGGCTGCCGTGCCTTCTATTAATCCAGCGGTGGAGATGCGGCGCAACCACCTCCACAGTCCCCCGCCCTGCTACGGGGGCTCCAGTTCTTCTCTCCGCCACCGGATGAGTTCCCTTTGGGCCACTTCCAGTGCTCTGCCTAGTCCCCTTACGGAGACTTGCTCGTCGTCAGCCCGCGCCGCGGCGCGGAGCCGGTAGGCCTCAGCCAAAGCCTCAGCCACAAGTGGCCAAGGCGGATCGCCCGCCAACAATATTGACGCGATCCACGACACCGTACGATAGCCCCTGATAACTCTCACCGCCATGGCCCTCTCATGGATCTTTCTAATCCTCATATTTTTAGCATGGGAGTTCATAGCCTCAAACCGTTCTTAAAGATTATATTATATATATTCATGATTAATGTTAGCAGATAGTACACACTATTACGCTATTATCAAGCTTGAATGCGAAATGACAGTATGATGTCCTATTGATATGATATTCTACTATATTTATATATATGTATATATATATATATATATATATATATATATATATATATATATATATATATATATATATATATATATATATATATATATATATAACAGATAACCACCTATGTAATGATTCATCACGATATCTCTAGAACCATAAGGCCTACAGACTTTTAATTTGGTAGGAATATTCCTTTCGCTGAGTAAATGTCAGCTAAGAACAAATTTTACGAAATTCGACCTGCAAGGGGAGTTGTTATGGTGTAAAAATCAGATTTTTCAAATATAGCTACCATAGACTTGAAATTTGGTATGAACATTTTTTCAGCCCTGTAAAGCCCTGAAGTAGGATTTTAAGAAATTCCTTTCCCGAAAGGAATTCTATGATGCGAAAGCAAACTACACAAATCTGGCTAGTATTCTATAAGTTCGAGGACATGTCAATTATAGTATTTGTATATACCACTTTTCACGCTTTACATTCTACGTTAGCTTGAAAAAGATCTGTCATATTATTTACTCAAAGCTTATCACGTGTATGTGAGCTAGCCTTGCAGTGATATATAATTTAAAAGGTTTGATAATAATACTACATATCATCATCATCTCAGCTCATATAGGTCCCACTGTTGGCTTCGAGTCTCTTTCGTAATAAGAGGGAAATTGACCTGCTATACTACGCTGGTCAGACGTGTTGGTATAGGGTTTTGTTTAAAGTTTTCTTTCTCTTGCATAGATGTTAAATGCGTTTTATATTTCTTATTTGTCTCTTACTATCATCCACGGGTAAGACAGAGGGGTGGTGAATTGTATTCTTACTCCGTAACCACACGGATATAGATACTACTACATATATTACTCTAAAAAGTGGTGTGGTAGCGGCGACGAATACTACCAACCCTTAATTTGCACGTTGAATTCGTAAAAAACGACTAAGAGTCTTATAACGACCTGAGCTAACTCCATCTGATGCTGTTTGGTCAACAACTACATTCTCAAGGAGGGTTGATGCTGGCAGGCGGCCAGTCATAAAACTATGGCCAATAACTTTTACAATATGTAGATACTATGAAAAAGTAGTTCATATTGTATCGAACCCAAGTAATTGAGATAAGAGTAGGAGAATGATGAATGATGAGGATAACATCCTGATCCTCATGAGAATGATGATATACTACTCTAAAAACAATTGTAAATTGATTGGAACATCAAAACTCATTTAATACAACAGATAAGATAAGAAAAGTATCCGGTTTTGCGTAACGAGCTCCAAGGATCGTTAACATTTAATTGAGAGCCATTGTCAGACCCACATGGCTTTGTTTTCGCGAAGATAATGTCTATTTCATAACTGTAAGGGAACGATAACATTGAAAGAACCTGTAATTTACAACGATTTCATATTTATTGCTTTTAAATTAATCTTTTGTGCACTCATTTGTTTTAAATCGTTAATATATATACTGACTATACTGACAACTTCGTTTGCGTTAAAGCATTTTTTTTTTATTTTCACAAAGTAGATTTTGAATATCAAAACTTCTCCTTGAATCGTACATTTCTTTGGAGAGATATATATATATATATATATATATATATATATATATATATATATATATATAGTCCCCTGCCATAAAAAAGGTATTATAGCCTTATAACATTATAACTTATTTAATCAATAGGGTTTTTGGGGTTAACCTGTATTAACGACAAATACTTGAGCTATATTATATCAATAATAAATAATATATAATTAAATAAACAAAGAAATAAAAAAGAAATTACACAATATCATAAAATAATAACTAGCTAATAAATTTAAATAATTAATTTTAGTTGTATATATACGAGCACATTTTGTAGATACATACATACATACATATCATCACGCCATATCCCTTGCAGGGTAGGCAGAGAGAACAGAGTGCCAGAGAACTCTATCTCTGCATACTTCACTCGCTTCCTCAACATTCATAATTCTCTTCATACACGCTCGCCGGTTTCGGAGACTCTTGACTCCACCTTCCTTCAGTACATGACCGATCTGGTCTAGGTAGGTTAGTCTCGGTCTCCCTCGGTACCTACATCCTTCCACTTTCGCATTGTATATCTTCTTAACCAGGCGTTCGTTCGGCATTCTTTCCACATGTCCGAACCATCGGAGCATTCCCTTTCGCATCTTTACACCAATACTCTCTTTCATACCTACTCGCTCTCTTACGTCGTCGTTACGAATGCGGTCGGTCAGCCTAACTCCACAGATTTTCCGCAGAGATCGCATTTCGACCGCATTAATTTTACTATCATACTCTTTTCTGCATACCCAACTCTCGCTTCCATACAGTAATGTTGGGACAAGCACTGCGTTATGTATTGCTACACGTGCCTTCTGGCTGAGGTGGTGGCTGCCGAGAAGTTGCCCCAACGCTCCGTTCACTCTATTTCCCGCATTCACTCTTCGCTCTATATCAGTGGTGTACCTTCCATCTCGGCTAAATCCACATCCAAGATATACAAATTCATCCACTTGCTCTAGTACATCATTACCTATTGTTACTCTTACATCTGTTCTGGTTTTATCTCTTTCAAAGACCATTATTTTGGTTTTGCTCACATTCACGCGTAGACCCCTTTTCTTACAATCTTCTGTCATTGTGTCGACTAGGGTCTGCAGGTCAATCGCTGACTGTGCCAGCAGGACTGCATCATCTGCATAAAGCAGAGAAGTGACCACTGAGTCACCCATCTGGACTCCCACATTCATATCGTTCAACCTTTGGAGACATTTATCCAGATATATGATAAACAGCCTGGCTGACAGAACGCACCCCTGCTTAACGCCGATATTGACGTCAAACCAAGGCGACATTCCATCATCCAGCCGCACACAGGCTCTACAGCCCATGTAACTGGACTGCACAGCCTGTAGCAGTTTACCGTTAATACCATACTCCGGTAAAATGTCCCAAAGTTCCTTTCGTACAACCGTGTCAAATGCTCTCTCCAGATCCACAAAACTGCAGAAAACCCTCTGACCTAGAGCCAGATGCTTCTCCACAATGTTGCGCAGAGAGAACACTTGATCCATGCATCCCCTTCCACTCCTGAAACCTCCTTGTGTCTCACACAGTAAACCATCGGACACCATCCTCATTCTGCTTTCAATAATTTTTCCATACACTTTTGCTGCCAAACTGGTCAAGCCTATGGCTCTGTAATTTGCGCAGTCATAACGTGAACCCTTGTTTTTAAACAAAGGCACGATGACTGCGCTATTCCAGTCCCTGGGAACCATTCCCGAGCTCCAACATAAATTGAGGAGCAACAGGAACGCCTCCCAGACACAAGAGCCACCAAGCTTGATCATCTCGGCAGACACCATATCAATGCCCGCTGCCTTACCATTTTTCAAACTTCTTATCGCCCATTCAACTTCATCCATACTGATGCCATCGGAGGACGCCGTTGTCGAATGTTGATCTACTAAACCACATCCAACACCGGCGCCAACCGTAGCATCCGCATACATATCGCCAAAATATTCACTCCATCGGCTTAACATGTCTTGTGTTTGTGTAAGAATGTCTCCACCTTTAGACCTTATTTTATTCATTCTGAAGGCTGACCAACCACCCCGAGACTTCTTCACCTCCCTCCAAAAGAGTTTGGTGTTACCCTCGAAGTTTTTAGTCAGCCTATCTTCTGCACTCATACTTGCTCTATCACGTTTCTCTTTCACTAAGGCCTTGGTGTCATTCTTACATTGCCGATATATTTCTTTCTTCTGTTCAGTCATACTGTCATTCAGATTCAAAGAAGAGAGATAGTCCAGCCACGCTTTCTTCTTTTGCTCTACGGAAGCTGCCACTTCCGCATCCCACCATGCATCACCATTTGTTTTTCTATGCTTCTTTGAACTTCCACATACTTCTTTCGCTGTATCTACCATACTCTCTTTCAATACTCTCCAGCATTCTTCAATGTCCGATTGCGGCTGGCTTGCCATCGTCAGCCGTTCTCGGACACCCTCTGCATACTTTTCTCTTACACACTCTTCTTGCAACCTTTCAACCTTTATTCTTTCAAGCCCTCCGAAGTGGACACGCTCTCGCCAGTGCCTCCACTTTCTGAACAGACCACTAAATCTCGCAATAACGAGATAGTGGTCCGTGTCGACTGTGGGGCCCCTGTAGGCTCTTGCGTCCAATATTTTGCTTCGGAGGCGACTGTCTACCAAAATTAAATCTATTATGCTTTTCTGTTCATTCCTTCTCCATGTATACATATGGATGTCCTTATGTTGGAAAAATGTGTTTGACACAATAAGGTTTTTCTCCATGCATAAATCCGCTATGAGCCTACCTGCGTCGTTCACTCTCTTATCACCAAATGGACCAAGTACGTCCTCATAGTCGGGACGCTTGGTCCCCACCCATCCGTTCAAATCTCCGCATACAATCACGTGTTCACTGGTTTCTGCCATATCCAGAACTTCCCTAACATTGTCCCAAAACTTCTCTAGGTCTGATGCCACCGAGGATCCTACGGGAGCATATGCTACAACCATGAATACCTTGGTGACACCTAGTTTTATACGGACCCAGAGAAGTCTGGGATCATACATTCCGTAATCCTTCACACCTGAGGCCAAGCGAGAGGACAACAGCACTCCTACCCCCATGCTGGCTCGATCGCTCTGTGGTACACCAGACCACAGAGCCATCCCGCCACCAGAAAGATCGCAGGCGTCGCTGCCCCTTCGCTTGGTCTCTGTTACACAGAGCACGTCTAGCTGTTTGTCCGCCATGACGGATATCAGCTCGTGCAACTTACCTTCCACACAACCTCTTACATTCCACGTGCCCACCCGGCACTCCGTTCTCCTCGACTCGCCTAACTGGGCAAGGCGTGATGGGTGGCGGCCCCCATCGCCGCAACTGCCGATGTTCGTACCGACGGGGGCGGGTCGGTACGCGTCGCCTCCGGGGGACGCCCTAACCCGCATTGCGGTACGCATTTCGAGCCGGATTAGCAGTCTAATTAGACTGGCAGGGGACGCGAACGAGCACGCTCCGGACTATGCCCCCCTACATTTTGTAGATCATATCGCGATTTGGTCCTATTTAAAATTTTTTGTAATCTTAATGAAAATTCAAATTAAGGACAGCAGAGCAAAGTTTGTTTAACCTGTTACATAAGCAATAATATTAAAAGAATCGTATAATACTAAGTGAGTGCTTCAAGAGTATAATTATATTGATATAGTAACTTTAATATTTAACTTGAAAAGATGAAACGCTAATGAATTAAATATTTATACATTTGGGAATTATTTTACAAGATCTTCTATACATATAGTCAACATACGCTGAGACTGAATCATTCCCTATAAGTTTAAAAGATAAATATATACATACACAAGTAACTGTTTCTATGGGGTAAGTGTATTTATTCAATCTAAAGTCGAGTGCACTCCGAAACGGGCATCAGAATGGGGTGAAAATAGCGTGATTCAATACTGAGCCACAACGCCACAAGTTTGTGTGATCACTGCAAAAATATACTTCAGTTATAAGAAATAAACTAAACCGCATAAATCAAATTCCTCTCCTCCTCAGGTACAAGAATTAAGAGATTATTGTTCCGAATTTAAATGTAATTTATATCCGTTAATTGTGTGTTTGTAAAGTTACCAGAAATACTGAGATTATTTTTAAAGCTCAAGGTCTTCTTTTTACGAGTAAATGATCCGGGGATTATTGCGCCACATACAGATACCGATTTTTGATGCCGTCAAATGGGATGGTACACGAAAGGGTAAACCACCTGGTTCATCAGCGAGGCCAAGAAATCCACTAGTGACCAGTCCAAAGGTGATGGGGAGGTAATATGGTGGCTTATCACACTTCTCACTTTCACCGAAAGAGCGAAATGTTTTCAGACTACAGCCTACAACAAAAAAAAAGTTCAAGGTTTACTTCTAGCCTAAAATCGAATCGAGGTATGAGTCTTCTCAAGCATTAATATCATCCCCGTGGAACCTGGAGGCGGAAATGCTCGCCGATTTGTGTCGGCGGGTGTCGAGGGTGCACGCGGAGGGCGGTGTGGTCTCTTTGAGGGAACTCACCGCCTAGCGCGGCGACCGCCTAGATGTCATTGCCCGTTGGGCACTCCGGCTGGAGAGGCCTCGGTTCGGTGTACGGACCGTGGAAGCCTTCCGGCCGGGGCTGATACAGTGGTTGGAACATGGGTTGCTCTCCTTCCGACTGGTGCAGGTTTTGACGGGGCATAGACGCTTCGCCAAATACCTGCACAAGGTCGTCAGGAGGGAGAGTACACCGTCCTGCCACCACTGCGATTGCGATGAAGACACGGCGCAGCATACGCTCGAGGTTTGTGCCGCTTGGGCAGAGCAGCGTCGTGAACTCGTCGCAAACATCGGTGCTGACCTGACGCTGCCGACCATCGCCAGGGCGATGCTCGACGGAGGAACTGGGACGCGGTCGCAACCTTCTGCGAGGCAGTAGTCTCGCGGAAGGAGGTGGCGGAGCGCGTGCGTGAAGAGCGTCTCCTCGACGACGCGAGCCGCCGCCGGCCACTGGGCCGGCGCAGGCGCGATTACCTGCGCCTGATGCCGCCCTAGCCGAGGCCGCGGGTGGCTGGATCGGGGAATTAGTCCGTCACCCGCCGAGAGGCCGACCGCGTGAGGAAAGACCGACATCCTACCCGAGGGGGGGGCGTCAGTCGAAGAGAGGGTACTCCTCAGGGGTATTCCGTCGGGCCGACCACTGACGTCAAGTCACTCTGCTCTGGTGGTCGGCCCAACGACGAAAGCGACGTCACGGGTGGGTTACGGGTGTGCGTGCTTACGCCCCTCTGTCACCCCGGATGGAGTGGTGCGAGGAGTGCGCCGACCGTAGCCCACGCCAAAAAAAATGTATTAATATCATTCATATTAATATTAATATACTATACTTTTAGATCACTTGATATACAATATCAATTTGATGAGACGGATGCTGGGTGTGATATATACATATATATTGAGCCATACAATACTTTACGCTGCAAGAATATCTTGTACAGTTTACTGAAATTTAGCATTTAGCATGCTAGGTTATTTATAAAAACTTGATTACGAACGAAAAATGAATGTGTGATTTCGAAATGAACGTGTGATTATGAGCGAAAAATGAATGTCCCACGTTTGATATTCATTTTTCGCACGTTATCAAGTTTTTAGAATATCTTGTGATATTTAAGATGTAGATAGGGTACCTACTTATATTTATGATTAAGTGTCGAATTAATGTCCACCATCTCATCTATTCATTTGGATACGGTGGAGAGACTTTGGGATTCTCTGAATATTTTGTTTTTAAATGGAACTAAACCCACCACACGTTTCTATCATTGTAACTTCTAAGTGAGTCCTACCTGTAGAGTAGAATCCAGAATGGTCTCCGTAGATGTCGCCGATGTTTTGATCCTCAGGCAGTTCTGTGAAATGCTTTTAACTGTCTAGGGACACAGCAATTAATTTAATTTGAACATAAGGAGTTAGTAAAGATTGATTCCACTTGCCTCCTATGTCATGCAGGAATTAGGAAGCAAAATTGACTAATCAGTCAATAAAAAGAGGATGTAGAGCTATTAGATTTGTATATGTTATCTGCTTCTTATTATGAAAAAGTTTTTTCTGTGAAACCGTTGACAGGTTTTACTACCTTGCCATCATGGTAATAGTGTTCTTAAATATAATCGAGAAATGATATTTATTTTTGCAGAACGATTCTAATTTTCTTTTGCTAATGAAAGTATTGGCTCTAAAATATCTGTTCAAGTATTTTGTATGACTTATGATATTTTCATTTTAAAATGAAGCTATATAATATAATCTTTATTCTTGTTTTGAGTTGAGACCCAACTCTAAATTAAGGGAGTCGTAATAACAATTTACCGTGAAGTGGGTGACACGTTTTTCCCACTATCTTGGTTAAAAGAAAAGTCTTTTGTTCAGTGCCGCTCCGGAAGCCTTAATTCTACAATGAAAATTTAATCATTGAATTTTTACAGGACTTTTTAAGAAAATGTATTCGGAAAATAGTATATTCATTTGTAATCTATATTTGTACATGAAAGCTATCAACAGAATAGTTTCATTAAACTTTGTTTTATATCATGCAGATAAAAAAATGAAAATAAAATTACAACTTTCGCCTGCGGTACAGTACGTATAGATCATGCACCAATTTATTTTTGTTATTTTTAATGTATTTTTCTTGTATTGGCGTGACAACGTCAACAAGTAATAGATAGACACGATTGGCCTAAGCGTTTATACATTTTAAGAATTTGACGTAATTGTTTATAAAGTGAAGTGAAAAGTTAATGTGAAGTGAAAAGTTAATATGGTTTCCATTGTTTATGTTTGTTCAACATATAAAAGTATGCAAGTTTTCATCAATGCTTGCTTATAAAGCTATCGCGTAAAATTATCGACCGTAAACCGGCTTTACAAAATGCCCTTTTTTATAACGTTTCAATTTATATAAATTACGAATATACACGCTTCAAAACCAGTTCAGATTGGAAAATAGATATTTTTATTTTGCGAAACATTTGGCTTTCAGAACACATATAAAAAAAAATAAGATTTCGTTGACTCAATAAAGAGGCGAGCGTTTTTTTAAGACCACAATATTCCACCTACTTTATATTCTGAACGATTTCATTGATACGATTCCTTATGAATAATAACAGACAATGTAACCTTATCTCAAATATCATCTGAGTAATGTAAAAAATCTGCCAGATTTTAAACGCTGAAGCTTCAGCTTTACCATAAATGTTATATATTTTCAATATTTATTAATTAATTAAATCATGCTTGTGCATGCTATAGTAATAATATTAATATGACGCTATTATACAATTAGGCTTTTTTTTATAATATTCTCCGGTCTGACCTTGTCGTTCGCCGTTCGCCGTTCGTCGTTCACCCTAACCGCTAATTAAGCGAGAGATCAATTTCTTGATTTTAGTGGCGCAGACAACAATTAACGTTGATGTCTTTAGCAATAAAGTACCAAGATATCATGGATTAATCCACGAACACGCTGCTATAGGGTGCCGACAATTAAAATAAGAAATCGCCAATTCGCAATTCATTTCAATTCGCAATCGCCAATTCATTTACGGCACGGCCACGAGGTAAATCCAACGGCAAGCTTCGGTTAGGTCTGCGAGCAGAACGACGACCATGCCACATACATCTGGCGCATCTAAGTAGCGGTTAGTGACTGCGACTGAGGTTGTACACCTCGTACATATTCAAATATGATATCATCTAAAGTGGCTCTAATTGGCTTGAAAGAAGTACCTATTTTAAGCTGTTTTGAGTATAATTATTCTGAATAACTCTGGTTTATGTTTTTCTATGACATTTATGTTATATATTTTTAAAGATATATATATATATATACAAAAGACAGGGGTGGGTTAATGGGCAGGCTGTTAGGAATATAAAAGGCGCTAGCGGTAAAACGGTAAAACAGCATAGCGTAGCGTGAATATTTTCCTCCCTGACCTACTCGGCTACGTGATTCCTTTTCGATTTTCGATTAAATAATCCTAAAATATTATTAAATTTTGTTTCATGAAAAACCAAAAACACAATTTATCTGATATAGTATTCGAATCCGACTCCCTAAGCTCATTGACACATCAATAGCGCAAAACCAACAAGCTATAATTCAAATGTTACATTTATATTTAAGTCCCGTGTAATATTCTAAGACACGAAAATTATTTTCAACTCGCATACTAAGGTAAAATCCATGACAATAGAATCGGAATCCTATTGTGACTGGCTTCAAACTTTTCTAAAGAAAGATCAAGTGCCTTTTTGTTGTTCAAATATGAATAATACAACTCAGTTCTGCCTGGTTATATTCAATGGATTTTGTGGTACAAAAAGTACTCGAAATACGTACTTAGGACGTACTTTAATCTACGTTTATACCTGTGACTATATTTGTACTGAATAAGCACTTATCAATAAATTTAAATAATCTTTGAATTAATCAGCGTGGTGATGGGCTAAGAATAAAATTTGTGTCCCACCCTTTACTTTGCCATAGGAAATCAGTGATCGCCAACCTACCAACCATGAGGTGATTATGGCATTATATATATATATAAATGGAGCGGCCTAATTTTTTTTTTTTATAATAATATTAATGGTCCAAGAGCCAGGTGAAAATTTGGTTAATTATTTCTTCTCGAGAGATAATTGGTGATACGCAACAGACAATAGTATCATGAAGCCTTATGACCGTCAGCTGCGGCACGGTGGGTGGGATGAGCAGTTGTAACCTCCCACGCTCGAAGAAAAAAAAAATACATTCACTCATTTCCTCTCGGCTAAAAATTTATCAAATTATAGCTAACCCAAAATCTCAACAAAAATAAAAAGTCAGCTGGCTATAACATAGTGTATTGTACGTCAGCTGATGTCTTGATCATGGGAAAAAAAACTTCACTTTCAGTGATATCCTCTCAAATAAAAATTTACCTGATGATAGCTTATATGTAACTATTGATAAATATATACGTCAGCTGGCTGTATCTCGGTGGAAAAATCGTCAGCTGATAATTTGAAGGTCGTTACGTAGAAGTTAGCCAGAAGCATTTACTGACTATTTAAATGCATCAGCTGACTAAGTTTCCCTCGGCTTACTGCTAGCTGATTTTTTTTATTTATCACAGAAATATATTTAAAATCAGCTCACAAATTTTCATGTGAGAGGAAATGACGTCTTTTTAATTATTCTTGTTATTTTTAAAGATTCAAACAATACACGCTAGCATAGCATAGACAGTATTAAGGTACGCTTGGAGGGGGTTAGTTGTACGCATGCTCGGGGTACCCTTTTGTTGAGGCCACTGGAAAACATTTTTAGAGGTAGAAAAGAAGGGTACTAATCATAGAGTAATATAATACATTGGAAATAGAGAGGCCACTCTCGATTTTTTTTGTCGCCACTAATGTCAATGAAAGCGCCATCTATTACGCGACTCAATAATTATTTCCTACCCACGCATGCGCAATCCGGACACACACACACATACTTCTCACACACACATAGATACTTCTCACACACAGATACACTTAATTTATTGTTTTAAATAAGGTAATTTCTGCCATCTAGTTTTAGTTATTAACATTATTAGTGTCAAAGCAAACAAAACACTCAGAAACGTGATCTAGATAGCGCTATATTAAAAAACGAATGTGTCCCCTGGTACTATGTACGTTTAGAATAGACGAGCAAACGTAGTCAGACGAAAAGAATATTCTAGAAATATTGTTGTAGTATCTGTGAAAAATCTATAAAAATGTCTAATGTAACGCCTTTTTGCGTTTTTTGCAAAAAAACAAAATCTATTTCTAATTTAAAATCGTTCAGTGAAGAAAATCTCATTAAGTGCAGTGCTATATTGAGTGTAAGAAAAAATAAGATGGCAGAAATTACCTTATTTAAAACAATAAATTGTGTGTGTGTGTGTGAGAGAGATGTATCTGTGTGTGAGAAGTATCTATGTGTGTGTGAGAAGTATGTGTGTGTGTGTCCGGATTGCGCACCCCCTCCAAGCGTACCTTAATACTGTCTATGCTATGCTAGCGTGTATTGTTTGAATCTTTAAAAATAACAAGAATAATTAAAAAGACGTCATTTCCTCTCACATGAAAATTTGTGAGCTGATTTTAAATATATTTCTGTGATAAATAAAAAAAATCAGCTAGCAGTAAGTCGAGGGAAACTTAGTCAGCTGATGCATTTAAATAGTCAGTAAATGCTTCTGGCTAACTTCTACGTAACGACCTTCAAATTATCAGCTGACGATTATTCCACCGAGATACAGCCAGCTGACGTATATATTTATCAATAGTTACATATAAGCTATCATCAGGTAAATTTTTATTTGAGAGGATATCACTGAAAGTGAAGTTTTTTTTTCCATGATCAAGACATCAGCTGACGTACAATACACTATGTTATAGCCAGCTGATTTTTTATTTTTGTTGAGATATTGGGTTAGCTATAATTTGATAAATTTTTAGCCGAGAGGAAATGAGTGAATGTATTTTTTTTTTCTTCGTGCGTGGGAGGTTACAACTGCTCATCCCACCCACCGAGCCGCAGCTGACGTTCACGAGACTTTATGGTTCGATTATCTGATGCATTTTACTAATTATCACTTGAGAGGAACTTGGTCATATATATCTGTTACTGGCTCTCGGACTATAAGAATTATTTCAAATTATTAATTTATTTTTCCACATTTCATTGTCATGCTTTTATGCTGTAGGTTATTGCTAATACTACACACTCTTCATAGCTTTAAGACACTGAAAAATGTTAGATATGATCATATTTATAAAGGCACTCAGGAAATGATCCTACTATTTCAGGGGACTATACATACATGTCATTAACGGGTCCAAATTACACCCGCACCTGCTGCTCACTTACCTTTGCATTACTAGGGGTATGGCTAGGTTGCTACCATTAATTAAAACTCTAAACTCACCCATAAAGTTCAGCTGCTGGCTCTATCGCTCACCTAATGAAGCGCAACAGCATATTGCTACAGTTCAAACATCGATTTTCAGCGAGAGTTTGGTACTACCCTGAGCGGACCGGTCCGCGGCTGTAAATAGAAAACTGTCAACAGTGTAGCCCCTACCATTATTACTACTATAAGGATTTATTGATTTTTCTTTCCATATCGTTAATGTATGTTGCCTAAGGGTTCCCAACTAAGAATTAGATATCTATCAATATCTCATATACCAAAATAGGCAAATTATATGTTTGTTGGGCAGTCCGGCTGGAGAGGCCTCGGTTCGGTGCGCGGACCGTGGAGGCCTTCCGGCCAGTGCTGATGCAGTGGTTGGAACGGCGGCACGGGGTGCTCTCCTTCCGACTGGTGCAGGTTTTGACGGAGCATGGATGCTTCGCTAAATACCTGCACACGGTCGTCAGGAAGGAGAGTACACCGTCCTGCCAACACTGCGATTGTGACAAGGATACGGCGCAGCATACGCTCGAGGCTTGTGCCGCTTGGGCAGAGCAGCGCCGTGAACTCATCGCAATCATCGGTGCCGACTTGACGGTGCCGACCATCACCAGGGTGATGCTCGACAGCGTCAGGAACTGGGACGCGGTCGCAGCCTGCTTCCGAGGCAGTAGTCTTGCGGAAGGAGCGCGTACGCTAGGAGCGTCTCCTCGACGACGCGAGCCACCGCCGGCGACTGGGGCGGCGTAGGTGCGATTACCTGCGCCTGATGCCGCTCTAGCCGAGGCTGCGGGCGACTGGACCGGGAAATTAGCTCGTCACCCGCGAAGAGGCTGACCACGAGGAAAAGACCGACGTCTTTCCCGAAGGAGGGGGGGTACGTCGCTCAAGGAGAGGCTACGCGAAGTTCACGGGTGGGTTACGGGTGTGCGCGCTTACGCCCCTCTGTCACTCCGAACGGAGTGGCGCGAGGAGTGCGCCGACTGTAGCCCACCCCCAAAAAAAAACTATATAAATTGCCGTGCAGTGGTTACTTTAACTGCATAAATGGTAACGACTTACCATGACAAGTGTCGTGGGTTCGGTTCCTAAGCAAGACAATACTACAAGTGATGAGTGCAATTTTTATCCATTATTTGTATATTTATAAAGTCTAATACAATACAAAAATTACTGCCTTACTGCCTGGTGTCGTACACTTGTAGTCGTATTTTACGACACCCATGGGTAAGAGAGGGGTTTATTGTAAAACAATTGTTTTAAGAACAATTTCCTAAAACAATTGTTTTACAATAAACCCCAATAAAAATAGACTTAAAGTTCGGTGTCCTAAAATGATTCTAAATGTGAGAATCGATAAAATTACAAATCAAAATACAGATTAACTACTACTTTTAAACTTTAAAAGAGTCTGTATATAAAATTATAATTTAATAAAGTAATATACCCGTATTTATGGTAAAGAGTACAGTCCATAACACAGTTCAGATTCATAAATGAATTTATGGATAAGTTAGTGGCGTGGTTGGGCTATAGATTGTGATATTGCCTGAATAATTTGCATACACATAAGATAAATTATACAATATATAGTAAAATATTAGTATTCCATGAATAACAATAAAATATTGAACGCGTTTATAGTATTATATTATAATTTATATATCTGTGTTGTATATTAGAATATATTAGGGGAACTTTGAAAGTAGCACCAGTGATAGAGAAGATTAGAAGTGTCAGATTGTCTTGGTATGGACATGTGATGAGAAGGGAGGACATGCATGTGAAAAGGAAGGTTATCAATATGTTTGTGGATGGGCGTAAGAATCGTGGGAGACCTAAAAAGAGATGGATGGAATGTATAAAATAAAAGAGGATATGTGTATGAAAATTGTGAGTACAGATATGACGGCTGATAAAAGTTTGTAGAAGGCAAGAACGTGTGGTGCCGACCCCACTTAGCTTGGGATGAAAGCAGGCAAATGATGATGAATGATGAATTTATATATTTATGTGTATTAAATGGTAACGGGATAAGAATTTAATGTATTAACTTTTACAGTAGGAATGGTAAAAACAGTTTGGGGGATTAGGAGAATGTGCAGCTGCAATCTCCTGCGAAACTCATAATATAAATCGCGGTTGCCAAATCCACACACCAAGCGTGGCGATTGCGGCTTTATTACCTCTTTGGAAGATCTATGTCTAATATTAGACTTCGATGGCTCATAAAATATTGATTTTTAATTACAATAAAATATTTTAAACACTATCAAATACAAGCGTTAACTCCTAATATTAATTGAAATTTATTACTTACTGTGTATTCTTAATTTTATCGTAGCACCGAATATAATCTACGATTCCGCTCAATTTAAAAATCCATGTATGTACTCTCTACTCTACTCTAGTCTAAAAGAGGTCTACGCGTGAATGTGAGCAAAACCAAAATAATGGTCTTTGAAAGAGATGAAACCAGAACAGATGTAAGATTAACAATAGGTAATGATGTACTAGAGCAAGTGGATGAATTTGTATATCTTGGATGTGGATTTAGCTGAGATGGAAGGTACACCACTGATATAGAGCGAAGAGTGAATGCGGGCATTAGAGTGAATGGAGCGTTGGGGCAACTTCTCGGTAGCCACTACCTCAGGCAGAAGGCACGTGTAGCAATAAATAACGCAGTGCTTGTCCCAAAATTACTGTATGGAAGCGAGAGTTGGGGATGCAGAAAAGAGTATAAAAGTAAAATTAATGTGGTCGAAATGCGATATTTACGGAAAATCTGTGGAGTTAGGCTGATCGATCGCATTCGTAACGACGACGTAAGAGGGCGAGTAGGTATGAAACAGAGTATCGGTGTAAAGATGCGAAAGGGAATGCTCCAATGGTTCGGATATGTGGAAAGAATGCCGAACGAACGAATAAGATGCGCGCACATCACTATAATACAAAAGTGAAACAGGTTGAAGTTGGCCATAAAACCGCTCATCAAGTCTCGAAAAAAAAAGCTACCAACAAAATTGAAATAAATCATCTTTCTAGCTTCTACATTCACAACACGTGTTTTAGTTTCATACATATTGATAAAATATAAAAAATATTTCTATGACCTTCCGATGCCCCTAAACGGATTTATTACAAGGGCAATAATACGAGAAGGGTTTTTACTACTGAAAAAATGCAATAAGACATGGTAGGTGGCGCTATGTTCAATTTCAAGGTACTCTATTTTTTATTATTTTTTGTTTTTGTCTGTTGAGTCATTTATAAAACAGTTATACCATTTCAAGTACATCGAAATTTATTAAACTATCTATTACATAGTACTATTACACAGTCCTAGAATGGAATGTAAATGTAAAATTCTTGACATATTTTCATTAGGCAACAAAGCATCATTCAATTCTTTCTGACAAAGAAATATGCTTTTGCACTAATGACAATTTCCCCCTTTTGATAAGCGGGAACAAAGCTTGAGCTCAGTAGACCACGACGAAAGTAATTGAACATCATACGTGATTGGAATGCCTTTATGACGAGAGATGAAAAGAACAGGAATCCTTTACGTGGTAATATTACGAACTCACTTAGTGAAAGTTTATTCTTAGAAAAAAAAAAGTAGGCTGTTGAAAGTATGTAAATGACAGAGAGCTTACAATTTCATGGTATCAAGGAAAAGTATTTTAATGTATAAAAGATAAGGGTAGATTTATACACATAAATGAATAAGTATTTTAAAAGGACTCTTTCTTAAATAAGGCAAGGAAGTAGGTAATGAAGACAAATGTGTGAGTGTGTGTGTTATATGTACATACTAGCTTCTGCTCGCGGCTTCGCCCGCGTAAAGGTTACTTTCCTAAAGATTTTCATCCCCTATTTTTATTTTACTCCTTAAAAGTAATTTTATACAACATGTCAATGTCATATTTATTTATATCCAATCAATAGCCCAAAAATAAGTTTCAAGCTTCTGGCTTTAAAAATGACGATACTTCCTTACAACTTTTCATTCCCTTTTACAATCGTTTTTTTTTTCATTAAAAAGTAGCCTATGTCCTTTGTCAGGCTCTAGACTATCCGTGTACCAAATTTCATTTAGATCGGTTCAGTAGTTTTGGCGTGAAAGAGCGACAGACAGACAGAGTTACTTTCGCATTTATAATATTAGTAAGGATTATCATTAATTAAAACTATTATAATACCACTTTAAGGTAGTAAAAGGTACTATTAACAACACAAGTTCTTATGCACATATTCACACAGTTAATATTCAAATTTTAAGCAACATAAAATGAAATAAACATAGGAAATATATAAAGTTATTTTTTTTACGTAATTAAAATGAAAAGGAATGCCAAGTACTTTTAATAATTAAGGACGTATTTCGGTTATAGTATTCATATTTTTTTTTCAAATATAAATATATTCCACAAGTGCTCTAATATCATTTCTACATCACCAAAGAGTGATTAGCCTTAGAACTGTCATCCTTGCGTAATCAATTCATCATTTTTAGGGTTGCGTACCTCAAAAGGAAAAAACGGAACCCTTATAGGATCACTTTGCTGTCCGTCCGTCCGTCTGTCCGTCTGTCTGTCTGTCAAGACCCTTTTTCTCAGGAACGCGTGGAGGTATCAAGATAAAATTTATAATAAATACTCAAGTCTACTGTCCCTTAAGGCTGTAAAAAAAATTAAACTTCTAAGCCAACGCAATCAAAAGATACAGGCGTTTATGCCGCAAATTGGCGCAAATTTTCGACTCTCGCAGAGGAATCAAAACCTACAGGGTACTTCCCGTGAACTCAGAATCTTGAAATTTGGTACAAAGCAACGTCTTATAGCACCGATAAAGGAAAAATTGCGAAAACCGTAAATTTTTAATTACATCATATAATAAAAATATATTTAATAATTTTAAACTTACATTATTTTTTTCACATTAAAGGGTATGAGAATTTACGGTTTTATTTAGAACATCAAGCAAATTATTATCAAAAATCAAGTTTTCAATTATCATGTCCCCCTTTATAATATGAAGTCATAATAACGCCGGATATAGGTAATATGCTAAATAATTAAAAAGATGTTTTACGTTTGCACCATTTTTTAATGCAGGTATGTATTGTTCTGCATAGTTGTCAGCATTTTAAAACTGTATTAATCGATTTTACGATTTTGGTTGGTTTTACGTTTTTATTTATTGATACAAATCTATTTTTCTAACCTTAGAATAATGACATACAGTTACCATAAATAGCTTCTAAATAAAATAGATTATAGCATGTTAATCATAAACATGTTTTTTAAACATGAAGTTTTTTTGCCAAGCAATATTTTTGGATGCAAGATATATTGTTATTGGAGATACCATTCTATGGCTACAAGATTTTTAAATGATACTGAACAACCAAATTAAAAAAAAACGATCAAGTCGGCAAACTGTAGATAATAAGCTAAGGGATTCCCCTTAGATTATGGTTATGGGCATTCGCCCATTGCACTATGGAGTACAGCTTCGCGTTGTGCATTAATCAAAAAGTTACCTTGATTTGTTGAGCTTTAAATGTATACTCTATATTTAAAGGCTCTATACTGCACAAAAGACCTATAAAACTCATTAAATTAGGTTATTTTTTCACATTAAATTAGGTTATTATTTATAGTTTGCCGACTTGGACGTTTTTATTTTGGTTGATCAGTATCATTTAAAAATCTTGTAGCCATAAAATGGTATCTCCAATAGCAATATATCATCCAAAAATATTGCTTGGAAAAAACTTAATGTTTAAAAAAAGTGTGTGTGTCAGCTCCGACGCACGACTGGAGTTTACTCCTTAAGTACGATTATCAAGATAGGCGCAAAAAAGCTCATTTGACTAAAAATAATATATATATTTTTATTTACATTTATTAAAACTGTTCAGTGAAGTATTATCTCACGTCAGAAAGTGAAAGGTGCACAAAATAGGTTGCGCACCAAAAACGTTACGAGGTCATTCGATCACTAGATTTTACTCCTCAAATTTTTCTCATACCGGGCGCCTTATATGAAAATCGATTCTTAAGGAGTAAACTCCAAAAACATGCATATGACTAAATATACTTTAATCTATTTTATTTAGAACGTATATATGGTAACTGTATGTCATTATTCTAGATTAGGAAAATAGATTTGAAGCAATACATAAAAACGCAAAACCAACCCAGACCCTAAAATCGATTAATACAGTTTTAAAATACTGGCAACTATGCAGAACAATACATTAAAAAATGGCGCAAACGTAAAATACTTTTTTATTGTTTAGCATATTATATCCGGTACTATTATGACTTCATATTGTAAAGGGGAATATGATAATTGAAAACTTGATTTTTGATAATAATTTGGTTGATGTACTAAACGAAACCATAAATGGGCATACCTCTTTGATCATAGTATTTTGTGTAAAAAACCGATAGAAAAATCCGCTTTTAGGTCAAAAGCGGATTTTTCATTAGACAAACGAAACGTCAAATGTTGACAAAATTTGACGTTTCGTTTGTTGACATTTTGTACGTTTTGATTGAAAATGTATAATTTTTCTGTTTTATTTTAATTAAATGTTTAACCAATGTCTCCGCATATATATATATATATATATATATATATATATCTCATAGCTAGCATCTCCATAAGATTTCTGAAATAAATAGTGGCAGCATTAATTATTTGATTTGTGTGTGTGTCTACTGTCTGTATAAAGGTATGTATATTTCAGTGTATATTCTCTATCCATTATCTTATAGAGCCTTCCCAATAATACAAATCCGCCGGAGTAACGACTTTTCTGCAGAGTTACTGCCATCTGATCTCGAATAATCCTGAGTTGTATTGACAGAAAAATTCGCAACACTATAGTTTCTTATAGTGCAGACAATCATACTGTACGTTATTAATATTCATGGCAGACATTAACCTCTTGCTGAAGAACGGGGTTCAAATATAATTACATTCTTTCTTTTCAATTCTTATAGTACTACTTTTGATTACAGGCTTTTTTAATGAAGGAAATTAGTCTAATCCCCTTCGCGGGTCAAGCTGATTGGTATAGCGTAATACAAGATTTCTCTTGCTTAAGTTTTCTTTATATGTACATTGTATGTTTTCTACATATGTATGTAAGCAAATATGCTTACATCCTTTTTACTTAATTGCTTTATATAAACCTATGGTAATAACATATACATAATATTGTCATAAAACAGTTCTGCTGTATAATTGGTTACTTAACATGCTTCTTTGCCTGTTTAATATACAATGAATAGTAGTGAATATTTACTAATAGATACAAATATGATTTCAGATGTGATTGCGTACTGTTGGCTTATCATTAGATTTAAAGCTTTGCCTTCTATTGAAAAGGCTTCAGGCACCACTGTTATTGCTATAGCATGCTCATGCCTGCCTCAATATTTAATCATGAATCACTAAAGCTACTATGAAATTTAAACAATCGCCAGTTTGGTTAGAAATATGCAGTGGTCCATTATTCTGTCATAAAGAAAACAAATACACAGATGGATACAATATGGTAAGAGTTGAATGAATTTTATATTTAATACTTTTGGTTGATAATGTTAATTAATTATATGATTGTTATATTAGTAACTTAAATTTTTAATTTTAAATTATAATTCCATTGTAATAAAATATTTAGTTTATTTTAATTTGTGAGCCCATATATAATCTTTGTAAAGTTATTTTATATGTTTATCATGTTTCAGGAAAGGCATAATTTTCTACCCTTTGAATACTCTTTGGAATATTATTTTACGATGGATATGTGATTTAAATATTATAAATTTATTTACAATAACTTGCATGTGTGGGATATTTTGAAGAGCTTGGTAAATATTTTACCAAAATTGCTGTTAAAATATTGAATATTGGTAAATAACTATATAACAGGAAAGCAATACAGCACGACTGCAACTTTCAAGTTTATTGTTGAGTATTCATATCATTATTTTATACAAATATCAGTAGTGTTAAGATATTATAATATCCCTATACAACAATAAAATATCAACGGCAACATTAAAAATATTCAATATATATTACAATTGTTAACATTTCTTACTTTATGGTAATGTACATATGTCTGTTCAATCTATAACATATAACTTGCAAACAGGTAATAGATATATTATATTTTTGCAATATGGGATTTTCCTCTGAAAAGACCATTGCATTCAGACTTGGAGCAACGATTTATGGTTTGCATAAATATTTTCCTGCATAGGAAACCAGCACAAAATAATTGCACTACTACACTAGCTTAGGTCTTCTGTGTGGTCATATAAATAAAAACATAAAGTTATATTAATAAAAATTTAATTAAGCATAATTATTGTTATTTCATATATATTTACCGGAGTTTTTAAAATTTTATTACTTAGCCAATATTTTATTACTTAACTATATTCATTCGGGGCATATCATGTTAATGATAAGAAGACAAACACTAATAAGTTACAAAGAAAATAGGAATGCAATCTACCACGTCTAGTTTGTGTTATTGTAGATTCTGTAATTAATAGACTCAAGCAGAGATGCGTGAGAGATTAAAAGGCAGATATATTACTGTTATAATGGTCTTTGAAAGAGATGAAGCCAGAACAGATGTAAGAGTAACAATAGGTTATGATGTACTAGAGCAAGTGGATGAATTTGTATATCTTGGATGTGGATTTAGCCGAGATGGAAGGTACACCACTGATATAGAGCGAAGAATGAATGCGGGCAATAGAGTGAACGGAGCGGTGGAGCAACTTCTCGGTAACATCTATGTGAGAGAAGGAAAACTCGAAACAAACCCCTATACCAACACGTCTGACCAGCGCGGTATAGTAGGTTAATTTCACTCTCATTACGGAGGAGGCCCGAGCCCAACAGTGGGACATTTATGGACTGTGATGATGATGATGAATTATAATTACATAAGTTGATACAAAATGCTATGCAATAGCTTTTTTTTTTAGTCTTACGGAACCCTTCGTGCGCGAGTACAACTCTCACTTGGCCGATTTTTTCTACACTTATCCCAATTACTTGGGGTCGATACAATATGTACTCTTCTTTCATAGTAAATATCGTGAAAGTTATGGTATTGGCAATAGTTGTATGACCGGATGCTTTCCAGACGTCAACCCTCCTTTTTTTTTACATTTTTTTTAATAATAATTTATTTATTACCATGTGAATATTACAAAAGAAATATGGGAATCTCTGGCTCCTACGCTAGTTGCAAACTGTGTTGCAGGAACCAGTGTAATTGATTTGTCTCGCCTCGCCAAATCGGTCCGGGGTGACGGAAGAGGCGGCGTGTGACCCCATAGACCCACCATGCATCTCCTCTCTTCCCCGTGCGAGCGGGCCACTGGTCCCCGATCTTTGTCTTCGGTGGCCAGACGTCAACCCTCCTTGGGAATGTAATTGTTGACCAAACGGCATCAGATGGAGTTGGCTCAGTTCATTATAAGGCTCTTAGTCGTCTTTTAAGACATTCACGAGCAAAGTAAGGAAGGAAGATGGTAGTATTCGTAGCCGCTACCACACAGCTTCCTTGCGTAACCAAATATTATCTAAAAGTGTGGACTCTGGTTTTAGAACTCAGAGACATTTGTATTAACAGTCCTCATTTTTGATCGCAATCCCTATATTGGTAAAAAGATTCTTTTAAATATAATAAAAGCTATTTGTATCAATCAAAAGACAATCTCAATACAATACATTATGGAATTCGTTTGGAATCGTATAAATAGGATAAACATAAAATAGATTTGACTGACAAATGTACAGGTAATGTGAAGAAAGAGATTTACTTTGTAGTATAATATATCTTTGAAAACAATTGCGAAATTCTCTTTTACTAGTCTATATATACGTAATGATTGAGTATAAGCGTCAGAATAAAGGCGAAGACTTTGAATGCATAGATGGCGTAGTGGTTAAGATACTGACCTTATGTGCCAGTGCCGTAGGTTCGATTCCTACGCACGACAATACTTTGCGCGATCCACAGTGTTGTTCTGAGTGTGGGTGTAATTTGTCTGCGTTAATTGCATGTTTGTAAAGTCCCGCGCAATATAAGGATTATTTCCTTAGTGCAGGGTGTTCCTTAGTGCGGTGTAGTTCCGGCTCTCGGTCACCGAACGAAGCGCAACAGCACATCGCCACTGCTCATACGTTGATCTTCTGCGAGAGTATGATACTATCCCGGTCGGACTGGTCCACGGATGTACCTAAGTAGAAAACTGTCAACGGCGTGGTCCTACCAGAATATTACATTAATACCGAACCTTCCGTTACATTGATTATAATAGATGGTGGAAGGTTTTTAGTAGGAAAAGAACGCTGATTGGGGAAAATTTTAGGCTCAATGTTTCGAGCCGAGTGGGCCACTAAAAAAATGAAAAAAAAAAAAAAAATCCCGCGTTCCAGTGACGCACCTGCACGGCGTCGAGACGTATATTGTAGGACGGGTCTACGGAGTCATGCGTTGCTTCTCTGTCGCCCCGGACGGATTAGCGGGGCGTGAAGTACCGTAGCCCGCCTTAAAAAAAAAAAAACAAAAAAAAAAAGAGGCTCAATGTTTAGAGTCTTAAGTTTCCTCCTGTATGTAAGATTCACAAGCTTAAAGATAGTATTGAATCCTGCACTCGTGAGGGCTTCATATATTAACGTATATTTTTATCAATTTTATGATTACTAAACCATTCCTCCTCTGTTTTATTGCCTGTAGTTGAATACTCGTTCGATCAACATGCCAGTATTGTTAGTATAGCTCTTCCGTTTTTAACCTTTTATCAAGTAATACTCAAATAGCCAATGTAAATAAATAAATTCTCTTATAATATGAACAAGTAATTTAAATTTATTTATTACTATTTTTAACATAAAATACTTAAGAATTTTCTAATAGCATGTGATTGTAACAATATAACTATGCTTAATATATCATCATTCATCATTCTCCTACTCTTATTCCAACTGCTTGGGGTCGATACAATATGTACTCTTCTTTCATATTACATATTGTAAAAGTTATTGGCAATAGTTTTATGACCGGCCGCCTGCCAGACGTCAACCAACCTTGGGAATGTAATTGTTGACCAAACGGCATCAGATGAAGTTGGCCCAGGTCGTTATAAGGCTCTTAGTCGTCTTTTACGACATCCACGAGCAAAGTAAGGGTTCGTAGTATTCGTAGCCGCTACCACACAGCAAATGCTTAATATCCAACATGTATAACTAAAGAGTTATTCAAAAATATAAATAAAATAAAGAAACACTTTCAATTGGACCATTTATAAGGATTATATATTCAAGTTAGGACGACCTTCAAGACCCTTTCTAATTAATACTGACAAGTTTCAAGAGATTAAATACAACGCAGAAACCTTACAAGTTAATTTGTTAGCAATCCATGTAAACAACTGGAACAAACTCAACGTTCAAAGCGGTATATAATAGAAACTTCTATTATTCAGCTGCTCAGACGACGTAGAATAGATTCTTGTATTTTTTTTTGGTCGCCATATATTTTTATTATGCTTAGTAGGTAGAAGAAGGGCGGTCGCATTTGGTGTTTTAGATTTCTCAAATAAGTGATTCTACTCATTAGCCCATTTTTTGGCAGGTTATGGTCTGGACATACGCCATCCAATTCGTTCAGGGTACGCGCCTAGCCCCATAACCCACTGTAATTCCACACCATCGCCTTTGGGCCGGTTACCGCTTCATTGATATCTGTGGCTAGCACGGCGGGTTACCCTTCCGGGTACCATCCCCCGTCGACGCCCCGGCCGGCCAGCCTCTACGGTACGGGTGACGGACTATTCCCCGGACCAGTCACCCGTTTTCATTACCACTGATGATCCCTCAGCAGACGAGAAAGTAAGTAAGGTTTGTGATAAATTGTATTCTTATAGCATCACCACAAAAATAATGAAATTTGTTTTTTTTTAATTATTTTTAATGAATAAAGAGAGCACTTTAGAGACTGCAATGACCTTAAAGAAATTTAAACATACACCAGACTGTTGGATTAAAGAAAAAGTAATGAAAATTTTATACAATTTCTGAGATTAAAGCTAAGAAATTTTTCATTTATAGCTTTGATAGATCAAACGCCTGAAGTTTTGCGACTAAATTGACGTAAAATATTATCATATTTAGAATTTCAAATAACACGTAGACAGATATTTTGAATAATACAATTGTTTTTAGACAACAAAAGAACTAACCCTTATTTTATAGACGATTTTTAACATACAATCAATGGATACACATATCTACCATCTAGAATCAGAATAATACATTTTTGTTAATCGCATACAGAACTATAATGCTGGCATCAAATCCAAGACAATCATAAAAGGTCACTATTTAAAATTACTATACCATCTTTGTTTTATTTTTTTTGGGTGGGCTACGGTCGGCGCACTCCGTCGTTGGAACTTGTCGTCAGGGTACCCTCTCCCTATGCGATGTGACCCCTCCCCAACGGGGAGGACGTCGGTCCTTCCTCGCGCGGTCAGCCTCTCGGCTGGTGACGGACTAATTCCCCGGTCCAACTAATATAATATATATATATATATATATATA
Source organism: Lymantria monacha (assembly GCA_905163515.2). Taxonomy (NCBI): domain Eukaryota; kingdom Metazoa; phylum Arthropoda; class Insecta; order Lepidoptera; family Erebidae; genus Lymantria; species Lymantria monacha. The sequence goes on from LR991091.1 coordinate 24,502,572, forward strand.
CATATTAATATACTATACCATTTGTACTGTACCCTCACCGCAATATACCTCCGCGCCGTCCGAGTGGGTCTTTGTCGTCGGTGGCACAATACCACGCTGAATAGAAGTTTTTTTAACAGACTTTGTCCTTCAAATTTTCCTTCTCTAACATAGATGTCATCTGGGTATTATATCCCTTAGTTGTCTTTTACACCATCTATGGGCAAGAAAGGGCTTTTATTCTTACTCAGTTACCACACGGCAAACATGCTTAAATATTGTCTCATATTTTTTTTAAATACACTACTCTACACTAAGGCAATAAACCTTGTATTTCGAGGGACTTCATAAACAAATAATTCATCATCATCATCATCATCACAGCCTATAAATGTCCCACTGTTAGGCTCGGGCCTCCTCCGTAATGGGAGGGAAATTAACTTACTATAACGCGCTGGTCAGACGTATTGGTATAAGGTTTTGTTTCGAGTTTTCCTTCTCTCACATAGATGATATATGCGTTTTATATCCCTTAGTCGTCTCGTACGATCACCCATGGGTAAGATATGGGGTGATGAATAGTATTCTTACTCCGTCACCACACGGAAAAACAAATAATTGACGTAGACAAATTACACCCAGACTTAGAACAACACTTTGTAAATCGCATAAAGTATTATCTTACATAGGAATCGAACCTACGGCACTGGCACAGAAGATCGGTATCTTAACTACTACGCCATCTTTGTAGTCAAAATTAAAAGACATATAATTACAGGCGTGCAATTTTATGCCTGGATTATGATATTTACTTACTATAAAGGTCTTACTGGAAAGAATGCCGAACGAACGTTTGGTTAAGAAGATATACAATGCGAAAGTGGAAGGATGTAGGTACCGGGGGAGACCGAAACTAACCTACCTAGACCAGATCGGTCATGTACTGAAGGAAGGTGGAGTCAAGAGTCGCCGAAACCGGCGAGCGTGTATGAAGAGAATTATGAATGTTGAGGAAGCGAGTGAAGTATGCAAGGATAGGGTTCTCTGGCACTCTGTTCTCTCTGCCTACCCTGGCAAGGGATATGGCGTGATGATATATATGTATGTATGTATAAAGGTCTCAAAAATTTCTCACGCGATATTTTCTCATTATTCATTCATTTATTCTTCTAACCATAACATAATACATATGAACTTGATAAAGTTTGTCTTATTATTTTAGATACAAACACAGGTGACGAGAAACAAGTTGCAAACAATAACTAGCTTGTAGTTAGTGCCACTTGAGAATACTAATGTGTGTGGTAATAATTCCCGCCTACAATTTCTCTATATAATAATATTATTATCAAAATCTCATTTCATCATCATCATCACAGCCCATATATTTTTAATTTTTTTGAAGTTTGATCATAAACATTAGAATTTATGAGGTAATTAGTTTAAATCATTTATTACGACAAAAAAAACTAACAATTTATAAATAAATTCTAGAAATGGACATGACACGGTACTGACATTTAAGTGATATATTGTAAGTTTCCTGTAAGTGGCAAGTTATATTATATGAAAATAATGTTGAAATATGTTCATAATTTTCCAATAAGCACAAAAATTTCGTAAATTGATTATTAATTAATGACCTATGAGAACAAACAATACAGGACATTGAATATCACAGTTAGAACGGAATCACCCATATGCGTTTTGTATCCCTTAGTCGTATCTTACGATCACCCACGGGTAAGATAGGGGGTGGTGAATTATATTCTTACTCCGTTACCATACAGATAAAAATCTCATTTGCGAAGTTTAAATTCTAACACTCATAAATATTCACCTAATTAGCCATTGTATATTAAATATAAAGCTATAAAATTTATTAATTAATGTCTTTAAAGTTCAAAATACATTGTATTTCTCTTTAAAAATTTATTAACACATAAAAGAAATTTGTTCGACAAATAAAATCATTAACTTTTTAATAGCTTTTGTGATCAAAAGCAAATTTGGTGACTAGAAATAGAATTGTAAATGGAATTATCGAACTGACTTTGAATGGCTTCGTTTTATGTAAACTTTAATTTTATTTTCATTTGTAGACTTATTTTTATTAATATATGAATAAGATGAAATATTTTTCTCTTTTAGTTACGGACTAGTTAAGAATAGAATGTATCGCTATCCATTACTTTACCGTGGACTCAAGGACTATTAAGAGCATTTGCAATATTATTTTAATAAAAAAATTATAACGCCAACTGCTACTCGATACACCTATCAAGCGCGGTGGCTATGCTACTACATATATCCTTTTGGGGTAGGTCTATGTTCCATCCAACAGCCCCTAAACGTCCACTATTGGATGTAAGCCTCCCCACGAGGTCCATGTTATACGGTGGATATGTAAAACAGTGGATACGGATAGACTGATGGAAAGAAAGTATTTTTTTTTAAATAAAACATATTACAGTACCCAGTAAATATTGCACATCAAACCTTAGAAAGAGACAATAAACTAATTTCGGTTTCGTAGAGCATTGTCGTTATCGTACACTACATATATGACGTCGCACGAAACAAAGATAATGTATGATAGAGAAAGCGCTCTACAAAGCAGAAATTAACCGATTACCTCTTTCCAAAGATAGATATGCCATATTTATTGCTGAGTACTAGTTAAACTTTATCCTTCATCTACTTCTTTTGGCTTTGTTTCATTACACCGCTGCTATAAATTATTTTATTTCCAGACCTAACTTATATGGCCACCGAAGACAAAGATCAGGTTCCGGTTCTCGCTCGGCGAAGAGAGGCGCATTGCCAGGTGGGTCTATGCACGCCGTCTCTTCTGTTTCTCCGGATGGATCTGATGGGGTGAGACCAGACCATAGCCCGCGGCAAAAAAAAATACCTTACTTATATCATACATACATACCATCACGCCATGTCCCTTGCAGGGTAGGCAGAGAGAACAGAGTACCAGAGAACTCTATCCTTGCATACTTCACTCGCTTCCTCAACATTCATAATTCTCTTCATACACGCTCGCCGGTTTCGGAGACTCTTGATTCCACCTTCCTTCAGTACATGACCAATCTGGTCTAGGTAGGTTAGTCTCGGTCTCCCCCGGTACCTACATCCTTCCACTTTCGCATTGTATATCTTCTTAACCAGACGTTCGTTCGGCATTCTTTCCACATGTCCGAACCATCGGAGCATTCCCTTTCGCATCTTTACACCAATACACTCTTTCATACCTACTCGCTCTCTTACGTCGTCGTTACGAATGCGATCGATCAGCCTAACTCCACAGATTTTCCGTAAAGATCGCATTTCGACTGCATTAATTTTACTTTCATACTCTTTTCTGCATACCCAACTCTCGCTTCCATACAGTAATGTTGGGACAAGCACTGCGTTATGTATTGCTACACGTGCCTTCTGGCTGAGATGGTGGCTACCGAGAAGTTGCCCCAACGCTCCGTTCACTCTATTTCCCGCATTCACTCTTCGCTCTATATCAGTGGTGTACCTTCCATCTCGGCTAAATCCACATCCAAGATATACAAATACATCCACTTGTAGTCCAGTACATCATTACCTATTGTTACTCTTAAATCTGTTCTAGCTTCATCTCTTTCAAAGCCCATTATTTTGGTTTTGCTCACATTCACGACATTCATTTTTCATTTAATTATATCAATTATGAAATATTTCATAACTACTAAAAGTACAAAGTAATAATAATATTGAAGACAAGACAATCAAATAAAATTAAATCAAATAATCGCAGTTGGTGGAGTCGTTGAAAACAAGATAATTTTCGGGTAAAAGACGGGCTATATATTTATTGGAAGAAAGAAAAATAAATAAAAATATATACTATTTTCACAGGAGATAAACTAACATTTCTACGGGCTAAACACTTATTGTAACAAAAATACAATATTATTAGAGTACAAAATAAGTAAAAATATAGGATCGTCCATTTGTACAAACTAAATATTTTCTATTATCTTTCCCTATATGCTCAGGATATAGATGAGAATTGTTTCATAGAATCAGTATTACTGCTCGTTTAAAATTAATACTTTATAGAATTAGTACTAGTTAATATATTTTTTTATAAAATTTGTATATTAGTTATTTGTTTTTTGTTTCTCATTAATGTCATTTTATACTAGAAGTTGTTTTCTTTAGTTATGTTTATTTTCATTAGTTTTTAACGAGAACAAAATAAATGTTTTTCTTTCTTTCTTTTCTATTTATATTATAATGTTTTGTGCTATGCTTTATTATAATTAATGAAACTCAGGCGAACTCAAAAGGAACTCTCTAGATGCACGGTAATTCACTGTCGTAAAAGTTTCATTACATAAATACAGTAACAATAAACTAAGCAAACCAAATTTTCTTGAGCATTAAATTTGCAAAACGATGTATACTAAATTATATATATTCTATAAAAGTTTAAGGAAATAAAAATAAATTTCCTTGAAATCGATCGTATTGCCTATCGTACAATCTAAAATATTTTGAATCCACTCGAACACATAAAAAATTTCATCAATTTCAGATCAGTCTAGGAGAAATTCAGTCATATAGAAGAATTATATATAAAATAATAAAATATAGAACTAAATGATAGATAATAGTTTCGATTTGTATTTGACGGTATTTTGACCTTAATATTAGATAATGATCATATGAATAACATATTGTATAATTCTAATTAAAAAAAGACTTACATAATTAAGAAATTTATTATTTATACACATGAGTTGGAAAGGTAAGCGCGCTTTGACATTTGAACTCGAGACCTTTACGTAGTAGTTTATTAGTCTCAAATACGCTATCACTGATTTTCACATAATCGACTTATGAGTGATAATTAGTACATTAGCGAGAAATGGGTGTGTTATGTGTACGGATGTAAAGTCGTCAAAATAAATAGAAAAATAAAATGTCAACGGCGAACTTTGATAAACATTCCTATTTTTATTTTTATAACTGGCACATGTATAACATTTTAGCTGTCTGAATACTTGCCAAATAGGTCAATGACATGCTAAACAAATATCTAAAACTCTGACATAGTATTGAGAGTTTTTATCGCGAATTTCTTTCATTTCCGTATGTAATTATACAAATCAATAGCTGTGCTTCGCTGCTTTACGTTGATTATATTTTTATTAAAAGCAAGCAAAATATCTGTTGGTTAGTGTTACTGCCGCCCTGACAGTGAAACCTGCCGAGGCATCGACTCGAGAGGATACCCGCGAGGATAAACCGTCGAGCGGGCCACTGAAGATAAAGACCGTGTTTCGGTGGCCCGCTCGCTCGACGTAGAGAAGTACATGTAGGGCGGGTCTATGGGGTCGCGCGCCGCTTCTTCTGTCGTCCCGGAAGAATCTAACGGGATCTAATCACTCCATAGCCTGCTGCCAAAAAAAAACGAGTTACTGCCGCTCATAGACATTTGCAATACCAGGGGTACAGAAAGCCCGTTGCTTACTAACCAAAACCCAACTAGAATGTTGAGCTTTCGGTTATCTCGCTCACCGAATGAAACGCTACAGCGAGACTTCACTGTGCAGACATCGATTTTTGTGAAAGTATATACTATATTATAGTGACTATTAAATACTTATAACCAATCACCACACGAGAAGATTTTTTAAAAATGTTTATTTTATTACGTTACTTTTCCGCCATACTTTAATTAATATTCCATATTTTTCGTATCGTAGGTATTAATATATAGGGGTACTATCCCAGAAACCTCCACGCGGTGTACCCTGGGTGCGGGCGGCGGTCTCCAGTTCTTCTGTTGTACTGTCGTCCGTAGCGAATATCTGCGCGATTTCGCTCCTTACTCTACTACAGTCGTAGTAGAGGTTATAGGACGCGAAATATCGGGACGGGCTCAGTCACTCATTCATTTGAGGGCTGGGCAGGCACTTGCCACCGCCCACACATCGTAAACCTGATTCTTTGCTTGTCTTAGTTTCAGGAGCGAGGGTCTTGGCTTAACCGCCTGGACCGCGAGGAAGACAACCTCTATAAAGAGTTCGAAGTAACATTCGGACTCGGAAATCACCCAGAATCTTAAGTTCTGGCGTGCGGCGAGAAGATGCATGGCAGATGGGTTGTTCTGTCGTTAGCACGCTCCAGCCAGGGCACCGGCTGCCCCCCTGGTTGGTAAATGTCGGCTTGCCCGGGTAAAGGGATCTCTGCTCGGGTTGACGTAGTGTATCTCCCCTACTCGTGGGAATCATATGGATACCAACTAAAAAAAAACCTTTTTCACCGACGATCTGTGTGATTCTCACACCACGGCCTTGTCAAGCCAAAGAAAAACTGACAACGACGCCTCGTCCTCAGGACTTGAGGCGTCCGCCAAGGGCCCGGCACAAATCGTGGAGGCCCAAAATGTGAAGCGGAAGTCGCCCAGGAAGAGCCGGGGGCAGGCTTCCAGCTACAAGAGGAGGATGGAGGAGCGGCGTGCGCGGAGAGAGGCTGCCGCCGCTGAAAAGGAGGACGGTAGCAGAAATGCTGCAGAGCCGTCTACGGACGAGGGCGACAGTGACGTCGCAGAGCCGTCCGTGGATGAGGGCAGCAGATCTGCCGCTAAGATGGACGAGGGCGGTATATCCGCAGGGCCGTCCAGAGGAGATAGCGGGTCGGACGCTAAAGCCCCCGCTAAGTCGTCGCCGCGTCCTGTGGCGGCGGCTGAGAAGACCAGGGAGGAGGCCCTCCCCTCGCAGGTGCGAAAGCGCCCCCTGAGTAAGGGAGGCAGCTCGGGCGCCGACTCCGAGGGGAGCGGGACCATCATGCCTCCACCGAAGGTGCCGGCTTCTCGCAGGGGACGAGGGGCCGCAGTAGCAGGAAGAAGGTCGGTGACTCCTCGGCGTGAGGCGGCGCCTGCTGCGAGCGACGGCCCCCTGGACCTGCAGGCTGAAAATGCCCGCCTTAGTGGTGAGGTCTCAGGCCTGCGGGACCTGAACCGCCAGCTGGGGTCCGAGCTGGAGTCGCTGCGTCAGGTAAACCGCATGTTGGCCAAAGACATGGCCGACCTGCGGGCCCAGATGGCGCAGTTCCTACCGCCTGCGCCAAAGCCGTCGGCCAAGGCGCGCAAAACAGCTGCCGCGGTGAAACCCGTCCCTGCGGCGAGGAGGACGCCCCCCGCTGCGGAGGGCACGCTGCCGGCTGAAGCCGTCACGGCCACCGAGCCGACACCTGTCCCGGTAGCGAGGAGGACGACTCGCGCCGCGGCGAAGAAGTCGCCAAGCGTCTCGGAGCGGGCCCCGGTGGAGGCTCAACCGGAGGCGCCGACCCCGCTGCCGACCCCAATGCCAACCCCGCTGCCAACCCCGCTGCCTGCGGTGGGGGGATTGCCGGATGAGTCCCTGCGCGCGATAATCGACGCAGTGGGCAAAATTGTCGATGCGCGCTTCGCTTCGCGTTCTGGAGGCAAGGCTGCCTCCAGAACCACGTGTCCGGCCGCCTCTTGCCGCAGATAAGCGGCCACATACGGCACCAGCCCCCGCCCCGCTGCCTTGTCAGGGTGGCCGCGTGGGGAGCTACGCTGCGGCCGCGGCCGGGCCTAAGCCCAAAGGCCCCGGCCCCGCTCCGAAGGGACCTGCCCTGAGGAGGAAGACGGCGCTGGCTCCTGCCGGACCGCTGAAGCCGCCCGCAACGAAACCGCCGGCGACGACCAGCGAGGCTGCGACAAGGCCTTCCGCGTCTGGCACGACTGCCGTACCCGAAGAGGGTTGGCAGGTGGCCGAGCGCGATAGAAGGAGTCGCGGCCAAAGAAGGAGAGCGGAGGCCAAGCGCGCCGCTGAGGTCTCCGCTCCCAAGGTAGGAGCTGGCGACAAGAAGAAGAGGTCGCGCAAGGGGCTCAAGCCGCCAAAGACAGCCGCAGTGGTGATCACTGTGCTGCCTGAGGCGACCGAGAAGGGCCTCAGCTAAGAGGCCGTCTTGAGGAAGGCCCGGAGGGAGCTAGACGTCTCCGATATTGGAGGCGTCGAAGCCAGGACCCGCAAGGCCCGGACGGGGGCTCGAATCCTCGAGTTCCCAGGGGCCGAGGGCGGCAAGACGGCTGACAGCGTAGCTGAGAAGCTGCGAGGTCTGTTCGCCGAGGAGGGTGGCATCAGGATCGCCAGGCCCGTCAAGTGCGCCGAAATGCGCATTTCGGGTCTGGACGACTCCGTGACGGTGGAAGACATCCGGGAGGCTATTGCCTCGAAAACCGGGTGTCCCATAGACACCGTCCGGGTCGGTGCCATTCGTCCCGGTCCGGGTGGCGTAGGTGCTGCCTGGGCGCAGTGCCCGGTGGAGTCGGTCAGGCAACTGGCCGGCTCAGGCAGGCTCCTCGTGGGCTGGAGCTCGGCGCGGGTAACCGTGCTTGAGCACCGGCCTGCGAGGTGCTATAAGTGCATGGCGGTCGGACACACTCGACCGACGTGCACCAATTGCTTCGACGGCGGATTGTGTTTCCGCTGCGGTCAGACCGGGCACGTGGCGGCATCTTGCGCCGCCCCGCCCCACTGCCCCGCGTGTGCGGCGGGCAATAAGCCCGCCAAGCACCGCATGGGTTCTGGGGCGTGCAGACCTCCTGATTCGGCCCCAAAGGGGCGGGGCGGCCTTTCGACCACGGCCGCTCCCGCTCCTAGCGCGGCCCGATCGCCCACTGGCGAGGCGGAGGTGATGGATACGGCCCACTAATGGCTGCAGAATCCATTCACCTCCTGCAGGCCAACACCAACCACTCCGCCGGAGCGCAGGATCTCCTCCTGCAATCCATGGCGGAGTGGTCGATTGGTGCAGCCGTAGTCGCGGAACCGTGCGTCGTGCCTGATCGCCCCAATTGGGTGGTCAGCCGAAACGGAACTGCGGCAATCGTCGTCTCAACGCAGCGCACTTCCCGTCCTTATCCCTTTTGGATAGGGGCGAAGAATTTGTCGCTGCGGAATGGGGAGGGGTCACACTCTACAGCGTTTACCTCTCCCCTAACAGGAGAATGGACGATTTCAGGGCCTCCCTCACCACCTTGGAGGCTTCGATACGGTGACTGGCACCGGGCCTCGTCCTGGTCCTGGGGGACTTCAACGCCAAATCCACGGCATGGGGGTCCCCTATGACGGACGACCGCGGACGGGCGGTCGTTGAGTGGGCGGCTTCACTGGGCCTCTGTATTGTTAACAGGGGCTCAGTGAACACGTGTGTGCGGCAGCAGGGCGGGTCGATAGTGGACTTGTCGTTCGCTAGCCCCGCTGTCGCGCCACGGGTGAGGAACTGGAGTGTCCTGGAGGAGGCGGAGACCCTGTTGGACCACCGGTACATCCGGATGGAGGTCTCCCCCCGGGAACCCGGTAGGGGTCACAGGGCGGACGGAGCTCCCGCGTTTCCGCGGTGGGCTGTGGGTCGTCTTGATAGGGACCTACTGGCGGAGGCGGCCATCGTTCACACGTGGCTGTCCTCACCGCCCCCAGCGGACGGAGTAGACGCTGAGGCTGTCCGCATCCGCAGTGCGTTAACGCAGATCTGCGATGCGGCCATGCCCAGGGTGCGGCGTCTACCTCCGAGGCAGGGGGTCTACTGGTGGTCCCCAAGACTGGCGGACCTTTGCGCGGCGTGTATCAGTGCCCGAAGGTCCTACACCCGCAGCCGGCGGCGTCACCGCGACGCTGAGCGGGACGGCCAGCTGTACGAGGCGTACCGCAGTGCGCGTACTGCCTTTCGGCTGGCCATCCGAGCCGCCAAGGATGCGAGTTGGCAGGAGATGTTGGACGGTCTCGACCGTGACCCCTGGGGTCACCCGTATCGCGCGTCGCTGAACAAGCTTCGCGCGCAGGGCCCCCCCCTCACCGAGACCCTCCAGCCCGACTTCCTCTGTAGGTTGATCGAGGAGCTATTTCCACGGCAGTCGGGACACACGCCCCCGGTCATAGCTTCGCCAGATCAAGACCGGGAGGCCGACGACGAGAGTGTTCCACCCGTGACGGAGTCGGAAGTGGGGGCGGCAGTGGCGCGGATTCGCTCCGCCACCACAGCCCCCGGCCCGGACGGAATACCAGTCCGGGTGTTGAGGTCGCTCCTCGAGCACTTCGAGCCTCGCCTAAGGCAACTGTTCAACGCCTGTCTGACGTCTGGACGGTTCCCTGAGTGCTGGAAGGAGGGGAGGTTGGTTCTCCTGCCAAAGCCGGGACGGCCCCCGGATTTGCCGTCGGCCTACAGGCCCATCGTGCTTCTCGACGATGTGGGTAAGTTGCTGGAGCGTGTCCTCGCTGCCCGCATCGTCCGACACTTGGAGGAGGTGGGGCCCGATCTGTCGGGCCCTCAATATGGGTTTAGGAGGGGGCGTTCGACCATCGGGGCCTTGCTACGCCTGAGGCAGACGGCCGCGGAGGCTGTCGCCGGCAAGGGAGTGCTGTTGGCGGTGTCGCTGGACATCGCCAACGCATTCAATAGTCTGCCATTCAGCTGCATATGGAGGCGCCTCCGGTTCCATGGAGTGCCCCTGTACCTCAGGCGGCTGGTGGCAGACTATTTGGAGGGGCGCAGTATCCTCTGCGCGGGTCCCGCAGGGGACATTATGCGGACGCCCATGTCGTGCGGTGTTCCACAGGGGTCGGTTCTGGGGCCGACTCTGTGGGACATCGGGTACGACTGGGCGTTGAGAGGGAGTCTCCCCCCCGGGCTGAGCTTGGTGTGCTATGCTGACGACACGCTCGTCACAGCCCGTTGCAGGACACTCGAAGAGGCGGCGAGCCTGGCCACTCTCGGCACCGAGGAGATGGTCAGGCGAATCGAGGCGCTGGGGCTCAGGGTGGCCTTAAATAAGACGGAGGCTCTATTATTCCATGGGCCACGCGTAAGGCTGCCAACCGGCGCCTCGTTAGTCGTCAACTCCATCCAGATCAACATCCAGGCCCATATAAAGTACTTGGGTCTGGTGCTCGACGGGCGATGGTGGTTCCGGGAGCATTGCCGACAGATTGCTCCCCGGCTGGTCGGCGCGGCGTCCGCCCTTTCTCGGCTCATGCCGAATGTGGGCGGACCCAGTTTCGAGGGCCGACGGCTGTATGCGGGGGTCATCCGCTCGATGGCCATGTACGGCGCACCCGTGTGGGCGAGGGCTCTGAACGCCCAGCTCAGGGCGGTTCTGTGGAGGCCACAGCGAGCCATGGCGGTCAGAGCCATTCGCGGGTACCGCACGGTGTCGACAGAGGCGACGTGCCTATTGGCCGGGACACCCCCGTGGGACCTAGAGGCGGAGATGCTCTCCGACCTCTACCGGCGGGTTACCTCAGTGCGCGAGGAGGGTGGCTCCCCATCGTTGAGCGAGATAGCCACCTGGCGCGAGGACGCCCGCCGAGACGTCATCGCCCGTTGGGTTACGCGGCTGGAGAGGCCTAGACACGGTATCGTGACCGTCGAAGCCTTCCGGCCCGTATTGATGAAATGGATGGAGCGGCGGCACGGGGTCCTCACCTTCCGACTGGTGCAGGTGTTGACGGGGCACGGGTGCTTCGGGAAATACCTGCACACGGTCGTGTACAGGGAGTGGACTCCGGGCTGCCATCATTGCAGTAGTGATGAGGACACGGCGCAACATACGCTCGAGGAATGCTCGGGCTGGGACGGGCAGCGCCGCGACCTCGTCGCTATTATCGGTGCCGACCTGTCACTGCCGGCTGTCGCGAGGGCGATGGTCGACAGCGTCAGGAATTGGGACGCGGTCGCCGCCTTCTGCGAGGCTGTCATCTCGCGGAAGGAGGCGGCGGAACGAGTCAGGGAGGACTCCCGCGACCCGGGCCGCCGCCAGCGGCCGGGGCGGCGCAGGCGCAAATACCTGCGCCTGATGCCGCCCTAACCCAGGCCTCGGGTGATTGGACCGGGGAATTGTCCGGTCACCCGACGCGAGGCCACCGCGTGAGGGCGACGCCCCGACGGCGAAATCTGTCGGGGCGTCGACGAGAGGAACCCGCGAGGGTAAACCGCTGAGCGGACCACCGAAGACAAAGATCGGGTACCGGTGGTCCGCTCGCACGGCGAAGAGAGAGGATTTTACGGTGGGTCTATGGGATCACGCGCCGCCTTCTCCGTCACCCCGGACCGATTTGGCGGGGCGAGACGCACCCATAGCCCACCAATAAAAAAAAAAAAAAAAAAAAAAAGGTATTAATATATAACTTATCACTCTCCATTCGTTTCAGAATATACACTGATAACATTATTTCAAGAAAACGTAAACTTGAAATTTAAACAATGTGTTAACAATCTAACCAGCTCGATATAGCTCGCATATGTATATATAGTCTGAAATTGAATGACTCATCTATTTACTACTAGATTTCTTTTAAAACAGCTGCAGGTAGTATGAAGGATTCGTCATCATCATCTCAGCTCATACAAGTCCCGCTGTTGGCCTCAAGCCTCCTCTAAACAGCAGGAAAATTAACCTACTACACCACGCTGGTCAGACGTGTTGGTATAGGGTTCCGTTTCAAGTTTTCCTTCTCTTGCATGGATTTTATATGCATTTTATATCTTTTCCAGATATACAATGCGAAAGTGGAAAGTTGTAGGTACCGGGGGAGACCGAAACTAACCTACCTAGACCAGATTGGTCACGTACTGAAGGAAGATGGAGTCAAGAGTCTCCGAAACCGGCGAGCGTGTATGAAGAGAATTATGAATGTTGAGGAAGCGAGCGAAGTATGCAAGGATAGAGTTTATTATTTAAGTTTAAGTATGCAAGGATAGAGTTTATTATATAAGGATAGAGTTTATATTATAAGGATAGAGTTAAGGATACAGACAAAGTTTATATTCAAGATTGAACCAGGGAAAGTTATTATTGGTGTACTTTTACATTTATGTTTTTGATGAACCGCTAAAAGCGTTCCCTGGATTACTGACTTATTGAACAAGACCTTTGAATTATATAGTCTTAATAAATACGAAGTATAGAAAAGTTTTAGGAATTTTAAATACACCCAAACTTTTGTAATATTTAAAAATCTTTTCGCTGAATCGTCGCTATTCGTTCATGGACGTAAAATAATTAAACAGATTTATGGCGGTCAAAAACCATTTTCTGTCTGTGATTTTTTTTTTAAATAAAACCTAGTAATTTTACTATTTTTACTCAAAGAAATCTGTAAATTAAGAAAGTAAAGTTGGTTTATAAAAAAACGGTACCTGTCGTAAGCGGAAGCCGTTTGATAAGGGTTCTTAAATCTAAGTTTTTTTTTATTAAATTACTGCCTTTGTTTTATTAAAATAATTTAAACTTGATTTTTTTAATTGGATTATATTATTTTATATCTAATTTAAGATTAGAAACATCCTCTCATCCTTAACATCTCAGCTCATATACAAACCTACTATTCGGCTCGTTTCTCCTCTACTGCGAGAGTCGTCTCTTCCGTCATCCCGGACGAATTAAGCGGGTGTGACTATACCATAGCCTGTCATCACAAAAAAAAAATCAATAAAAAAAAGAAAAATATATTAGTATGATAAAAGTGTGTAGGATTTGTATTATTTGCATAACGAAACTGGTATTCCAAAGAGAAAATACTTCTATGCTTATATCTTGCCTACATTTTTGAAATCAAATTCACTGTCTTCACAATAATTTTATAACAAAATGATTGGTGAGTCACTTTAAGATACTACTCAAAAGTAATTACATTTATCAAATTCCAAACAAACCGTCAATGGTCGCTAAATCGAGGTAAACATATTTCGTAAAAGGTAATTACGAGAATCAATCATATTTTCAGTAATATGTTAATCGAGGCTCATCAAGCTATAATAACCATGACCGGGAATTAAAAGTTTGTTTATTGACTTTATAATATATGTAATGTTTAATTAATAATTAGTATGACCTATGGCAATGAATATCTGTGTGGTGACGGAGTAAGAATACTTTTCACCACCCCCTATCTTACCCGTGGGTGACCGTACGAGACAACTAAGGGATATAAAACGCATATAACATCTATGCGAGAGAAAGAAAACTCGAAACAAAACCCTATATCAACACGTCTGACTAGCGCGGTATAGTAGGTTAATTTCCCTCCCATTACGGAGGAGGCCCGAGCCCAACAGTGGGATATTTATGGGCTGTGATGATGATGGCAATGAAATATATTCTTTAAATTTTTGCCTCATATTTTATAAGGCTCAAAATCGCTCAAGGTGTTGACTTTATAATAATTGCAAGGTTTAATTAATAATTAGTATGACCTATGGCACTGAAATGTAGTCTTTAAATTTTTGCCTCATATTTTATAAGATTTAAAATCACTCAAGGTGTTGACTTTATAAAAATTGCAAGGTTTAATTAATAATTAGTATGACCTATGGCACTGAAATGTAGTCTTTAAATTTTTGCCTCATATTTTATAAGATTTAAAATCACTCAAGGTGTTGATTTTATAATAATTGCAAGGTTTAAATAATAATTAGTATGACCTATGGCACTGAAATGTAGTCTTTAAATTTTTGCTTCTTATTTTATAGGGTTTAAAATCGCTCAAGGTGTTGATTTTATAATAATTGCAAGGTTTAATTAATAATTAGTATGACCTATGGAACTGAAATGTACTCTTTAAATTTCGGCCTCATTAAAAAGCCTAAAATCGTTCAAGATGTTTGCTATAGAGAGAACTATGATCAATATTTTTCTGCGTAATAAAATTTGGAGTACGAAAATTCGTAAAAGAATAACTACGGAAATTCGTAACTTATGAAACATTTCCATAATTTTACCCGTACTCAAGATTCGAAAGGTAGTACATACATACATACATATCATCACGCCATATCCCTTGCAGGGTAGGCAGAGAGAACAGAGTGCCAAAGAACTTTATCTCTGCATACTTCACTCGCTTCCTCAACATTCATAATTCTCTTCATACACGCTCGCCGGTTTCGGAGACTCTTGACTCCACCTTCCTTCAGTACATGACCGATCTGGTCTAGGTAGGTTAGTCTCGGTCTCCCTCGGTACCTACATCCTTCCACTTTCGCATTGTGTATCTTCTTAACCAGACGTTCGTTCGGCATTCTTTCCACATGTCCGAACCATCGGGCATTCCCTTTCGCATCTTTACACCAATACTCTCTTTCATACCTACTCGCTCTCTTACGTCATCGTTACAAATGCGGTCGATCAGCCTAACTCCACAGATTTTCCGCAGAGATCGCATTTCGACCGCATTAATTTTACTTTCATACTCTTTTCTGCATACCCAACTCTCGCTTCCATACAGTAATGTTGGGACAAGCACTGCGTTATGTATTGCTACACGTGCCTTCTGGCTGAGGTGGTGGCTGCCGAGAAGTTGCCCCAACGCTCCGTTCACTCTATTTCCCGCATTCACTCTTCGCTCTATATCAGTGGTGTATCTTCCATCTCGACTAAATCCACATCCAAGATATACAAATTCATCCACTTGCTCTAGTACATCATTAGCTATTGTTACTCTTACATCTGTTCTGGTTTCATCTCTTTCAAAGACCATTATTTTAGTTTTGCTCACATTCACGCGTAGACCCCTTTTCTTACAATCTTTTGTCATTGTGTCGACTAGGGTCTGCAGGTCAGTCGCTGACTGTGCCAGCAGGACTGCATCATCTGCATAAAGCAGAGCAGTGACCACTGAGTCGCCCATCTGGACTCCCACATTCATATCATTCAACCTTTGGAGACATTTATCCAGATATATGATAAACAGCCTGGCTGACAGAACGCACCCCTGCTTAACGCCGATATTAACGTCAAACCAAGGCGACATTCCATCATCCAGCCGCACACAGGCTCTACAGCCCATGTAACTAGACTGCACAGCCTGTAGCAGTTTACCGTTAATACCATACTCCGGTAAAATGTCCCAAAGTTCCTTTCGTACAACCGTGTCAAATGCTCTCTCCAGATCCACAAAACTGCAGAAAACCCTCTGACCTAGAGCCAGATGCTTCTCCACAATGTTGCGCAGAGAGAACACTTGGTCCATGCATCCCCTTCCACTCCTGAAACCTCCTTGTGTCTCACACAGTAAACCATCGGACACCATCCTCATTCTCCTTTCAATAATTTTACCATATACTTTTGCTGCCAAACTGGTCAAGCTTATGGCTCTGTAATTTGCACAGTCATAACGTGAACCCTTGTTTTAAACAAAGGCACGATGACTGCGCTATTCCAGTCCCCGGGAACCATTGCCGAGCTCCAACATAAATTGAGGAGCAACAGGAACGCCACGCAGACACAGGAGCCACCAAGCTTGATCATCTCGGCAGACACCATATCAATGCCCGCTGCTTTACCATTTTTCAAACTTCGCCCATTCAACTTCATCCATACTGATGCCATCGTAGGACGCCGTTGTCGAATGTTGATCTACTAAACCACATACAACACCGGCGCCAACCGTAGCATCCGCATACATATCGCCAAAATATTCACTCCATCGGCTTAACACGTCTTGTGTTTGTGTAAGAATGTCTCCACCTTTAGACCTTATTTTATTCATTCTGAAGGTCTTATTATCTATTCGTCTAGTCTTCAAAATAAAGCAATATTTATTATATTACTGAATGAATAGAGAGATTCAATATTTAATATTTTAGTTAAGGTTTATAAAAACCACTCATAATTTTCTAAAGAACGTCATAAACGCCATATTTGGCATTTCAGTTTATGATCGCAATTGATACTATAAGTTTTTTAAAAGAACTCTGCAGCTTCACTGCCTTGATCAGACTTCAGAAGTCTGACAGTAAAGTGTAGAAACATTGTATTCTAAACCCGCAACCATTGGATAATATAGAAAATAACATATAAATTAAAATACCTATATAACTACTTCAGAAATAGAAGTTAAAATATACGTGTTTCCGCAAATAATCAGGTCAATGTATGCGATTCGCATTCTTGCGAATAAACGGGAACACATCTCGCTAATGTGTATTCCGGTCACGTTAGTTGTGCACTCGTTTTCATATCACACTAATATATTTCTTCTATCTTGAGCTTTCGTTTTTAAACGTAACCCATCTAATAGCAATAATCTAATTTAGTGGTAATAGACCCATACTGTTGACAGTTTTCTGTCTACAGCCCGGACGGTCCATCCAAGGCCATTAAACACTCTTGCAAAAAATTCATGTTTAAGCAATAGCAGTGTGGGAACCGCAAGCCCAAAGAATGGGTGTATTTTACTTGGTAGCCAGCAAACTACCTGCAAGGCCAACGACTGCCAGCTCTCTCACACAGCCATCGAAGCGCAACAACAGATTGTCACTGCTCTGATGTCGATTTTTTGCGAGTGCTCTTCTTCCCCGGGCGACCGGCCCGTGGCTGTAAATAGAAAACTGTCAATATTGTGGCTCTACCACTAAAATTTCTTAGCTATTAAATCCATATTAAAAGGGCACTATTCTATCTCTGCTCTAAATAGTGACTTTACATGCCAATTGTGTGGGTTCAAACCCCATGCGGCACAGTTCTTGGTGTGATTCACGAATTTTGTTCTTTCTAGATATTATTTTGTTATTGAAGAAACCATTACTTGTAACTTTACGAAGTCCCTCTTGGCACAAAGGCTTTTTCCTTAGTACGGTATGTTATCTAATTAAAAAAATAGTGAAATGCAATAATTTTAACTCTGCGTTAGTGTAATATTTGCCAAATGTGATTGGTTTTTAATAGTAGTAGGGCCACGCTGTTGACAGTTTTCTGTCTGCAGCCGCGGGCCGGTCCGTCCGGGGTAGTACCACACTCTCGCAGAAGATCGACGTCTGAGCAATGGCAATGTGCTGTTGCACTCCGTTCGGTGAGTGAGAGAACCGGAAGCCCAAATGAGTGGGTTTGGTGTTTGTATTGGTAGGCAGTGGCCTAGCTATACTCCTGGTATAGCAAGGTCCATGGGCGGCAGTAACACTTACCAACAGGTATGCTGCTTGCTCGTTTGCCACCAAAAGCAATAAATAAATAAAAAATGTCAGTGATAACCCAATAAATTCAATTATAAAAATTAAAATATAATCTACGGGGTTGTAAAGGTTTATTGCCTTGTGTGTTTGAGGTTAAAAGAACATAGTTACATGTGTAACCGTTAAATAAGTGGATAATAATATAATTTTTAACATATCATCGTATTTTGACAGCATGGTCTGAGTTAAATGGTTAGTACCGCTATTACGTATCAGGTAGTAGGTTTAATCTCTATTTTGGTCACCGAAGGCAAAGATCAGGTACCGGTGGCCCGCTCGCACGGCGAAGAGAGGAGTTTGCATGGTGGGTCTATGAGGTGACGTGTCGCCTCTTCCGTCACCCCGGACCGATTTGGCGGGGCGCGATCGCATTTTTTTGTGTCAGCTCCGACGCACGATTGGAGTTTACTCCTTAAGTACGATTATAAAAACAGGCGCAAAAAAGCTCATTTGACTAAAAATAATCTATATATTTTTATTAACATTTATTAAAACTGTTCAGTGAAATATTATCTCACGTCAGAAAGTGAAAGGTGCGCAGAATAGGTTGCGCACCAAAAACGTAACGAGGTCATTCGATCACTAGATTTTACTCCTCAATTTTTTCTCATACCGGGCGCCTTATATGAAAATCGATTCTTAAGGAGTAAACTCCAAAAAAGGCTGGACAATTTTCTATATAATTCACAATTGTTCTGAATCGGGGTGTAATTCCGTTAATTATATACGAATATCTTCCGCGATTCTTTACCGCAATACCTAAATTTATATCTATAATAATAAATTACCGTAGCATTAAATTTATTGGCTCTACAATGGCTTATATGCTAAAAATTTTATTACTATATAAAATATATATTTAAATTTCTACTTTATTACGTTTAGTGTGTCATCTATTATAGTAAAATATAAAAGATTAAAATTTTATTCCCGTACCAATTTATCTTTATATTACATTAAATTTTGACATTAAATATTATTTTTAATAGCAACACAAAATTGCATGCTCTATTAGAAAAAAACAATTACTTAGTTTCAATCTCCAGTATTAAGTTGTTATTAAAACTATTTCCAACGAAATGGGCAATTCTAAAGGTAAAATAAATGGTTTAAAGAACATTTTTCGTATGGTGACAGCACGTCTTTTACCGGTGGGTGTCGTACAAGTCGACTGAGGAATATAATTAGCATGTATAATCTATACAAAAGAAGGGGAACTGTAAATAAAAACTTAAACTAACTCGCCTAACCAATGTGGTATAGCAGGTCAATTTTCCTCCTGTTTTGGAGATAACTCTAGTTGGAGCTAGGAATACTCACGACTTTCAGCACTAAAAGTCGTACTTAGTAAGTGCACTCAAAGTTGCAAAGTGCTATTGCTGTTCATTGGGTTATATGGAAATTCTATTAACCAAGATTAACTCATCCTTCATTCCAGTACGTGGTTGTATATGACTAGCGATTAAACGACCAATTATAAGGTGCCTTCTAACAATTTACGGATTAACATTGTTTTGGAATTGTTCTGGCGTTCAAGTTGTTCACGAGTTTGAAGATTGTTTCTTGTTTAATTTATATAGAACAGTTGTGTTTAATAATATTTATAGTAATAAAATTATACATTGAAATTTGTTATGCTTTGATTTTCTATGAATAATTGTATAGATGGCACTATAGATTTATTTCGGTCATATAAGTCCCACTGCTAGTATCAAGCCTCCTCTATAATAGAAGGGAAATTGACTCACCACAATCACACAGTCCGACGTTTTGATATAAAGGTTTTATTTTAGTATAGATGTTGTATACATATTCTATTACTTAATCATCTCTTCCGACCCTCAAATACAAAATATGGAGCGGTGAATTGTATTCTTATTCTAAACATAGAAAGCACTATTAATACTTAAGAAATAATACAAATTACTGAAAATTAGCATTTAACATGCTTGATTATTTATAAAAACTTAATTACGTGCGAAAAATGATTGTCAATAATTGTTATTCTGTATAATGTGTAAACATTGTCAGGTAGATGGCACACGTCTCCTTTAAAGACGAAAATATAATACGAGCCGAAAATTACAGCTCAACAGCTCCCGCTGGTGTAAGTAGTAGCACGATTGGGACGGATTTCCAATAAGTGTGGGTTCGTAGCCCATGTGTGATAATCATTTTTTACTTGTAAAAAAGTTTTTACTCAGAAATATTAATCAACTAATAGGAATCGTTTACACGTGGTGATGGAATAAAAACACGATTACTGCTACCCCTTGTTTTGGCAGTAGTTATCTTAAAAGATAAAAAAATAATATAATTGATCATAGTTTATAATCATATTATGTATATCGTTTCATATAATTAATAGAATAGACAATGGATGATATTTAAAAAAAAAATGTGTTTCACTCACAAACAAATAATTAAATTGAAAAGTATTTTCTGAAATTAGAATATGCAGAAGCATGAATACACAAATGGCGTAGTGATTCAGATTGCCAATCTGTCGTACCAATATCGTGGGTTCAATTAGCATAAGAACCACGTAAAATAATACTTTATGCGTTTGAAATAATACTACTTTTACGGATTCTATCACGTTTGTATTTGATTTTTAATTTCCCGACGTTTCGAACACTTTACAGCGTTCATTCCTCCCGTGACTACCAACTAATTTTATTTCATATGTGTAATATTCGCGTAAATATCAGAAATCATTATAATACTTTATGTGATCTACAAATTGTTGATCTAAGTTTGGGTGTAATTTGTGTCCTTTAAATTGAATGTATATAAAGTCCCCGCAATACAAGGACTATCTCCTTAATGCGGTGTTGTCATTTAAAAAAAATGCATGTATGTACACAGACACACACATACACATTTCAGCTTTGTAATAGTAACATAGATATAGTTTGTTATTTTTTTTTTTTGCTATAATAAAAACAATTTATTCGTGATATAATACGATTGAGTACAACATGCGATCATTTGTATTCAAGGACGAATTTCGACGAAGAGACAGCGTTAACTTTGTCTAACTAAACCAAATTTCCATAACAATGTCGAGAATATAAATAAGAAAAATGATTACGCTACCAAAGGTCATTGCTGAAATAGTAGTAGCCACGCTTTTCTATTCTCATGAAAAATATAGTGTACATTATTATTATTTTTTTGTCTATTTTTCGTTATTACTTTTGTCTAATATTATAAAAATAATATTATATTATTTTTATGTAATAACAGCGTCATTACTTATTTTACTATGGAAGTTATGAAAACTGGTTCACCAGGAAAACACCAATATTTTTTTGGTAATCTTATACAACTAATTGTGATTATCTACCCACCCTATTTTTGGCGACGTGCTATGTTGTGGTGACACCTCGTTAAATCCGTCCGACAGAAGAAACGACCCGCTCTACATGTACCTATCTACATCGGGCGAGCGGACCACTGGAACTCGGTCTTCTCTTTTTGTGGCCCGCCCGGTGGTTTACCCTCACGAGTATCCTCGCCAGTTGATGCCTCGATAACTTTCACCGATGGGGTTACCAACCCTCCTGCTGAGCAATTATTCATTAATTGTTAATTGTCATCATCGTCGTCCTGCTCTTACCTTAATTACTTCGGTTTAACGTAATATGTACTTTTCTTCCATCGTACATATTGGAAAAGTTTTAATAATAGTTGTAAGATCGGACGCCCGCCTGCCGGCAACGTTGAGGCTCTAGTTTTTGACCAAACGTCACCAGATGAAGTTGACTGAGATCGATGTAAACTCTTAACCGTTTTTACAACACCCACCAGTGATATAAGGGCTGGTAGTATTCGTCGATGACACCACACAGTAAAATTAATATTATAATTTATTTCTTTAACGAATTTGTCATGTCATTGCTTTTATTTTTGTGAATATGTTTATTGTTGCTTGATATCCACGATTTCATTCTATGGGGCCGCTACAATATCACCAACAACGTTAAATTGCATGTTGTCAAACTGCATCATAAGCTAAGATGAGCACCATATATAAGCCTAGCACATTAAGTTGTCAGCGAGTGTTTATTTCTTTTGTAATATACAAAATTAATGTGTGATATTTATAAAATGTCTTACTTATATTCTTTATTTCTTCTTTCTTTCTTTCTTTCTTTGAAGGTATTATCTATCTTCGTGAAGAGACCTATGTTCAATTAACAAACAAATAACGGGTGGTAATACATTGTATTCTTAACATGTCACCACCACCTCTTGTACTGCTTAGTCTGTATACTTACTTATGTAGATGCACTTCTTAATCGCTTCATATAGCACAAAATAGAAAAAAATACATTATTTTTATACTTTGTCACTGCTGTTCGTGTTTTTACTATCGAAATAGAATTTATAAAGGCTTTATTATGTTTAGATTGAATGAGATTACGTTATAGTAAAACATCCGCATTACAAGATTTATATTTTGTGTTTGCCAAAGCAAACCGGAATATATTTTATTTCACGAGGGGCCGTAAAATGTTTGGTGAGCTCGATGACCCGTGCTGTGGCGAAATGCCAACATAATAGTAAGTTTTCAAACGGTTTTGTTTGAGTTTCAGGCATTCAAAAGCTAAATAGTTTATCTATGGGCATAATATAATTTTATAGTTTATCTTTCCTGAAGAAAAATGCGATAACAGTATTTATAGTTTTAAATCTCTTCTCAGCCCATATAAGTTCCCTTGTTGTGCTCGGATGTGCATAAGGTGCTATATCAAATTTTTGATCTGTTTAGTGTTGCCCAAATGCAAGACCAAGACTCGCTGCAAGAGTCTCGCAGTGCTCCCTTAGACAGCATTTTACGATTCCTTTGACAAATAAAGAATGTCAACATTTTGTATTCTTAATACCAGTACACGGGGAAATAAATTGATGTTATTTTAAACAGCCTCATGATAGATAGGTGTGATTATAGCCCCACTCCCGTTAAGTGGTATGTACCTAATTATTGATAATTGTACAGTTAGTGCCACTAGATGAATGGAATTTCATTAATATATTTGGAATTTTCATTTCTATGCGGTTTTTCATTACTATCAGAACACGTGACTCTATTTTATTCTAACAGCGAGAGTTGCAAGACTTGTGAGACTCGCAAGTCTTGCATTTGGGCAACACTAGATCTGTTACATCTATCTTCAAATCATGTTCCCCGTCGTCATCAGCTATGGGCAATAAAAAGTGTAAAAAATAAAAATTAATTGTGTGTGGATTTTTCTGTAGATCATTTAAAGATATACAAACTAATAATGTATCATTTAATATTGTAAGGTTGAGTCAGCGTTTGCAATGTGTAAAGCGCATAAAAATATGTTATTTACGAAATCGCGTTAAAAATCTTTTAAATTTTCGGCTTTTTCTGCTATTAATATAGTTTTTCTCAAACATGCTTGGAAATTTGAGCATTATTTTGACAACCTTCTTCGAGATAAATCGAAATTGCTGTACTGACCGAATACTTGCGAGCAGCGGCCGGCAAAAAATGTATGAAAATCCGTATCTGTCGTGTTTTAGCGGCCAAATAGATATATATGTAAATTCATATCTATCCTGTATTTTAAAAATGTAACGATTTGTTACTTCAAATTCTAGTAACCATATAGGCAACTACTATCAGAGTATTATTTAAATTTCGAACTAGCTTGAAAAAGAAAGCTGTTTAATAATGGAAAAAAAAAACAAATGAACCCGGTAGCACGTGAAAAATGTTGTTCGTTGTTCGTCATGTATACAGTTCTACTTAATACTACTACTCAGTTTTAATTTCCGCGCATTATTTGAGAAAAGCACTATACAATCCTTGGCCACAACTAGGAATTGATGGAGTTACGTATATGTGCCTCGGCTACGCCTCGGCCCACATTTACACGTTCGTCCATCAACACCTCTTTTGCTGGCCGCTGCAGTAATGCACTATTATCTTTATCTTTAAATATTATAAAATAAAGTCCCCGGTCGCCTCTGTCTGTCTGTCTGAACGCGATGAACACAAAAACTACAGTACAGATATTTAAGCGGTTTTAACCAAATGATGGAGTGGTTCATGGGGAAGGTTTCTATGTATAATACATCAATGTTTTGTGTATATTGGTTGAAATAAGACGATAATTGTCGAAGAGGTCGGCAAAAATCAAGCTGCCGGGGAGCTTTTATCGAAAACGCTGTCTGATCCGTTGGAGATATATCAAAACAATGTATTGTGGAATTATGTATATTTTATAGGTCTATAAAAAAGTTCGCGATAGCATATGTCTATATTTTACGGATTACGTACAATACCCATTTTAATGTCTAAGAAAATGGCCACATTATAACGTGATAATTTGAAAGTTATTTAGACGCATAGGATCATTATCAAATAAAATACATTAGTTACTTTAAGCAATTAATTAATGCACTATATAATTGTCCCTTATACCATACAATTTTAACTAATATCTTAAGAGTTATCGCAAAATTAAAATACCGTGCGACTAAATAAATGTGTCATCAAGCACGTCTCACACCCGCAGTTGCCCACTACTATATAAGCTGAGCGGTGAACTCTCTGCCATGACCCACAGTCCGGGTAAAGTTGTCATAGCCATCTGAGGCTAAAAACTAAATGACAAAAAAAAAATTCTCTACCATGACACACCCCAACCAATTAGTGGTTGGGGCGGCTAACTACGTCCCATCAAAAATATCCGCGATCCAACGTCCTCGACATGTACTGACCGACTCTGACGATTCGATAACGATTGCTCAAGAAAGAGCATACACTGCCCGCGCGGTCATAAACATAAATATCCGCTTTCGCCCCCGCCGCCGGGGATATAAGACGCGACGCGTAATAGTCAATAACTCAAACATGGGCACGCGCACTTTGCTATCAGCGACGCCCCGAGCCGAGATCCGATCCCCACAGGAGGAGCCCTCGGGCGTTGTCGCATAAAATTTTTACCGGGTTGAGAGCCCTCAGCGCTCACCCATAGTCCGGGTTAAGCTGTGACAACTATATGCGACTAACAGCTAAACGATAGACACAAAAAAAAGCGCGCGTTTAACTCGGGTTGGGAGCCCTCAGTGCTCACCCACAGTCTGGGTAAAGTTGTCATAGCCATCTGAGGCTAACAACAAAGTCACACAAAAAAAAAACGCGCGTTTACTCTGCCATGACACACTCCAACCCCTTAGTGTTTGCGGCGGCTAACTACATCCCATCAAAAATATCCGCGATCCGACGTCCTCGACATCTACTGACCGACGCTGACGATGCTATTACAATCGCTCAAGAAAGAGCTTACACGGCTGGCGCGGCCATAACATATAAATATAGGCGCTTTTTTTTGGGACTTGGTTACGGTCGGCGCACTCCTCGCACCACTCCGTCCGGGGCGACAGAGGGGCGTAAGCACGCACACCCGTAAAAATATCCGCGCTTCCGCCACGCCGCCGGGGACGAAAGACGCGACGCGTCAGTAATTCAAACGTGGGCACGCCCACTTTGCTATCAGCGACGCCTCGAGCCGAGGTCCGTTCTCCACAGGAAGAGCCCTCGGATGATGTCGCTTAAAATTTTTACCGGGTTGAGAGCCCTCAGCGCTCACCCATAGTCCGGGTTAAGCTGTGACAGCCATCTGCGGCTAATAGTTAAAAGATAGATAAAAAAAACGCGCGTTTCTTACCGGGTTGAGAGCCATCAACGCTCACCCATAATCCGGGTTAATCTGTGATAGCTATCTGCGGCTAACAGCTAAAAGAAAGACAAAAATAACGCGCGTTTCCTCTGCCATGACACAGCGCAACCCCTTAGTGGTTGGGGCGGCTAACTACGTCCCATCTAAAATATCCGCGATCCGACGTCCTCGACATATACTGACGGACTCCGATGGGTCGATTACTATCACACAAAAAAGAGCATACACGGCCGGTGCGGGCATAACACATAAATATCCGCGCTTTCACCCTCGCCGCCGGGGACGAAAGACGCGACGCGTAATAGTCAGTAATTCAAACGTGGGCACGCCCACTTTGCTATCAGCGACGCCCCGAGTCGAGGACCGTTCTCCACAAAGAGAGCCCTCGGGCGATGTCGCTTAAAATTTTTACCGGGTTGAGAGCCCTTAGCGCTCACCCATAGTCCAGGTTAAGCTGTGACAGCCATCTATGGCTAACAGCTAAAAGACAGACACAAAAAAAAAACGCGCGTTTTCCTATAGGAAACAGATTTTCAAAGGGATAGGTTGTCTCCGAGTGGCATAAGTATTTCTTTCAATTTAAGTTTGCAATTGCGTTGGTTAAGTTTTTGTTTTTCTTTTTTAATTGCTTTCAATAATCATGACACGACGAAGATCAAATACAGGACGTAGTACGTCGACTGTCAAATGGAGAGATGAGTCCAAAGGTTTATGTTGTTCTAATGGTAAGATTAAACTAGACGACATAGTTTCACCACCAGATCCTTTCGATTCTCTCCTTAACGGAAGTCATTTAAAACATAAAGAATTTACACGTAATATTCGTCGGTACAATAATGCTTTTCAGATGACGTCATTCAAGAGCCAACGGGTAGTTAAACACGGCTTTATTCAAACATTTAAAGTACAGGGACAGATTTACCACCTTGCAGGTAGTCTTCTTCCGCATCGATTTGATGACCATTGCAGATTTATTTTATTGCTGATCTATAAATTCAAACAGCTGCGCGATGTAATACAATCGACGCAACCAGCGAATATGACTATATCACAAAATAAACATTAGGCATGCATACTCCGCTCCCCGTGCGAAGCCGGGGCGGGTCGCTAGTTACATATATATAAACGTTCCATATGAATCACTCTATCTATTGATGGAACCCGTATTAAAATTTGTTGCGTAGTTTAAAAGAGCTAAGCGCAGAGATAACGACACGGACTTTGTTTTGTACTATATGTAGATCGAGATAAAGAAAAAGAAGATTAAATAAATATAGATATAACATTATGAATAGGATGGTTCTTAGAGACAATATAAGTGGGAGGTTTTCAGCCTAAATTGTTGAATTTATGCCGGTGAACCAGTGACGGAAGCACCTTAAGGCATTTTGTATCCTCCCCTGACGTCGCTCAAGGAGAGAGTACCCCTCAGGGGGTATATTATTCCATCGGACGGGCCACTGACGACAAGTTCACGCTGCTCCGGTGGCCGGTCCAACGACGAAGGCAAAGTTCACGGGTGGGTTACGGGTGTGCGTGCTTACACCCCTCTGTCCCCCGGACGGAGTGGTGCGAGGAGTGCGTCGACCGTAGCCCACCCCCCAAAAAAAAAAGAAAAAAATGCCATTTTGTATATAGAAAAAATAGGATGTGTGTAAATTTATTGAAAATGTACGCGTCACTATTTACAGTCTACAGCTCCAGAGTTAAAAAAAATGTTTGTTCTATTGAGGATGTTAAGTTTTTGTTCTATTGAGGATGTTAAGTTTTATTTACAGTCTACAGTTCAAGAGTTTATGATTTTCTAGTGGTATGTAATATATTCAAGAGGAAAATTTAATACAAATAGTACCGCTATGAGTCGATGGCCCAGGAATTATTCGCTAGCATCGGTAACTACCTCCGTGACGAGATGTTTCCATTAAAGTTGAAAGAATAAGCTGTTGACAGATTAACTAAAATTGTAATCACGAGCATTAAAAGGTAGAGAGCGGGAGTATGGTGGGTTATGAGGGACGTCCGACGCAATCCTAATTGGAATGTGCAAGTGATATGCGGTCAAACAACATATCAGTTTTTTTATAATCACTTATGCTTTGAGCGTGAGCGTTTTTATCCGTGTGGTGACGGAGTAAGAATACAATTCACCACCCCCTATCTTACCCGTGGGTGATCGTACGAGACGACTAAAGGATATAAAACGCATATAACATCTTTGCAAGAAAAGGAAAACTCGAAACAAAACCCTATACCAACACGTCTGACCAGCGTGGTGTAGTAGATCTATTACTCTCCCATTATGGAGGAGGCTCGAGCCCAACAATGGGACATAATATGAGCTGAGATGATGAGATGATGATGATGCTTTGAGCGTACGTGGGCGAAACTAAGGTAACAGAAGGGAGTAGTGGTATCTTATTTTTCCATGTACCTTCTTATCGTCTTTTAAGCCTGCCACTGATATCAGTTTCCAATTGCAGAAAAGATCCATCACACTAAAAAATAATTCGTGCCTAGATCCTTTTGGCCGATATTACATATACCAATTATTTTAACTACCCTCTTTAAAAGAAAATGAAAATATACGTACTATTATTAAGATACGTGTTTCTTACTTTGTCTCGATTGTCAAATAAGTTATATGTATTTGTATATTGTAATGTAAGTACCTATCATAAGACTCATTTATTGGCCTAGCTGTTTGAATGTGAGTACCTATACAAACTTAAAAAAGTTTAAAGGTAGAATAATAATTAATATGTATTTTCTTTTATGAATTAAATAAATTGAAAAAAAAAAAGTACCTATTTTGACCGCATTTATTCGGCTCAATAACTTACATACACGTAAAGTGTTTTGAGAAATACCAGACCCTTGACCAAACACCTTTATCTGACATACTCACAGTAATGGTTCGCGTCTGTTGATAAGCGTGTACTATTTTGTACATCTGGTGAGCGATGATTGACATAAGAACTCAATCTAATTCAGAACACCGTTTATTACTAAAACAGAAATCTGTCGTAATCTTGCGTTTTATTTGAATTGGGTTAGTAGGAATATTATGAATTCATTAACCAGTTGGTCACCAACTATCATAAAATAATAACAAAAATCCTATTGAAAATCTTGTGATGATAAAGCATTAATTTCGTAAGATCAAGTTATTCTTTAATATATTCAACTGCCTATCGCTTCAGCTGTGTGGTAGCGGCTACGAATATTATCAACCCTTACTTTGCCGTGGATGTCGTAAAAGACGACTAAGAGCCTTATGATGACCTGGGCCAACTCCATCTGATGCCATTTGGTCATGAATTACATTCCCAAGGATAGTTGGCGTCTGGCAGGCGCCCGGTCATAAAACTATTGCCAATAACTCTTACAATATGTACTATGAAACAAGAGTACATATTATATCGACCCCAAGTAATTGGGATAAGAATAGGAGAATGAAGATGATGATCAATGTCCATTGTTGAACAATGGCCTCTGTAATGAGAGGTAAATCGATACAGTTGGCAGGCGAGTTGGCGACCACTTTGGTGTACTTCGGTGTTATATATTATTGGCTAAAAGAGTGCTACTGCCTAATCTCTTGGAGGTGTTTCAATTGGTTTTGAGATTCCCTCGGAAACGTAATGGGGTTGGTAACCCATTATAATTTTAAATTATTACATATGTTCTATAATAGCTGTGCAGTAATATCATCATCAAAGAATGTTGTTTGATGATTTGATGGTGATAATAATCATCGTTCTATTGCTTTTATCCTATACTTAGTGTCGACACATTATATATTCCTTTTCCATTCTACACATTGCAAAAGTTATTGGAAATAGTTTTATGGCCACTTACCTTACGTCAACCCTCTTTGGGAATGTAATTGTGAAACAAACGGCATCAGCTGAAGATGGGCCAGATCGATATAAAGGTCTTAGTCGGTTTTTCTGACATCCACGAGCAAAGTAAGGGTTGCTAGTATTCATAGTCGCTACCACACGGTTGAATTTTTGAAACCTATTAATAACATACTATTAGCAGATAAAGGATTTTTAATATAAAGAGGAAACAATTAAATAGTTTCTAATGTATAACACTGAAATATTAATTATCGCAATCACTTTCATTTTCACCAAACCAACCAATAAGCAAATTATAAGCACTCCTTAAACTAATTCCTAATTCTAACACTTCAAAGACATAAATATAAATTGTAATCCGTACACAAGCAAGCAGAGCTTCCGCGCGCTAGATAAGTCGGATGTATAATGCCGTCTCTAGTCTTTTTTTTTTTTTTGGTAACGCAGTGGTTAAAAATGCATTTGTCGCATACCCGCCCCGGGCGGGGTATGTGGGACTCACAGGCCCTGAAGGGGACACTGAATACCCACTAAAACATACCAACTGCGAGCTGTTAGCCGAAGGGGCTTTTACAGCTTAACCGGACTGCGGGCGAGCCCGAAGGCTCTCAAACCGATAGTCTCTAGTCTCCGTAACTGCACTTTATATAGTTTGCGCTACCCGCTTTTCGTTAATATTAATTTGACACCTAACAATACTTATTCCCTAACCTATCATTAATATTTTTAATCCTTTCTACTTACTACCTCGCAGTTTTAAAATGGAAAATATAGTATAGATTATATTTGCTATCTAATGATATAATAATGATACAAATTTGATGACAATGATTGTATTGTGAGTAAATTTGAGTCATCATTCTCTTGCTCTTATCTCAATTAATTAGGTTCGACGCAATATGTCGTTTTTTTCCATACAACCCTATCAGACGTCATCTCTGTAGTCACTCCTTGTCTATCCATATCATTCTTCACGCAGTCCAGCCATTTTTTTTTTGAGATTTGAGTATTAAAAAAAAATCCTCTGATGTTTAGCAATAAAGGACTGGCCTAAATGATTATGCAGTATGATAAATTTAAAAAGTCATACAAGCATATTTCATTAATGAATGAATATAGTTAAAAGTAATACTTAAAAAGTCAAGCCTCGATAAAGCCTAGGAAATTTAATTCATTCAAAATTTTCTCTAAATAAGTTTTCTCCATATTAACTTGAATGTGTCCCGTAATTAAATTCTACTACAAACATGAATATGTAACGAGTTACACGTACTCATAACTCTCTTACATACAAGTTGCCTCGCTCTGGGGACAAGTATAAGTTTTTTATTATTCATATTTGCCATTTTAGGAGTGTTTTGGGACTCATGATTAAGCCAAGTGCCCAGACACTCTGGTAGAGAAGATAAACTCTTAATATACGTGTATTTATGAATACCTAATATATTTTTAGTTTGATAGGAAGCATAAATATTTCTTTTTATCGAATATTTTTTATTTCGATGGACTCATAAAGTACTTAACCGATTTTAACCAAATTTGCACAGCAAGTGTAGTTTGATCCAACTTAAAAGATAGGATAGCTGAAATCTCAATTTATAGTAATATTATTTTATTGCAAATTATATGTCTAATATTTGACAGTCAAAATCATATGTTATATCAAAAGGATTTTAAAAGATGACGGAATCTGTTGACTGGATTCAGTAAGTATTTAATAGATGGCGCTATGTTAAATGTACAAACGCTTCATATAAGCTAAAATTTGTTAGAATAAACAAAAAGTGTTACTGAGGCTAACCTAAGCCACAGAAACGCGTGGCCTGGTCTGCTAGTCTTAATATATATAAATTACGCGTCACGTTGTTTGTCCACGATGGACTCCTAAAGTACTTAACCGATTTTAACCAAATTTGCACAGCAAGTGTAGTTTGATCCAACTTAAAAGATAGGATAGCTTAAATCTTAATTTATAGTAATATTATTTTATTGCAAATTATATGTCTAATATTTGACAGTCAAAATCATATGTTATATCAAAAGGATTTTAAAAGATGGCGGAATCTGTTGACTGGATTCAGTAAGTATTTAATAGATGGCGCTATGTTAAATGTACAAACGCTTCATATAAGCTAAAATTTGTTAGAATAAACAAAAAGTGTTACTGAGGCTAACCTAAGCCACAGAAACGCGTGGCCTGGTCTGCTAGTCTTAATATATATAAATTACGCGTCACGTTGTTTGTCCACGATGGACTCCTAAAGTACTTAACCGATTTTAATCATGTGTAGTTTGATCCAACTTAAAAGATAGGAAGCTATCCTCCATCTCAATTTATAGTCGCAATATTATTTTATTGCAAATTATTTGTCTATTATTCGACAGTCACAATTATCTGCTATCTACAAACGATTCTTACAGATGGCGGTATCTGGTGACTGGATTGAGTAAGTATTTAATGGATGCCGCTATGTTAACGTACAAACGTTTCATATAAGCTACAATTTGTTACCATAACCACCACGTGTTACTGAGGCTACCTTAGCCACAGCAACGCGTGGCCAGGCCTGCTACTTTATATATATGTAAAGATATGAATAAATTATAATCAGGTAAAGCTAATTTATCCGTGTGGTGACGGAGTAAGAATACAATTTACCACCCCCTATCTTATCCGAGGGGATCTTTAGGGACTACTAAGGGATACAAAAAGCATATAAAATCTATCCAAGAGAAGGAAAACTTGAAACAAAATGCTATACCAACACGTCTAAGCAGCGTGATATAGTAGGGCAATTTCCCTTCAGTTATGAATGAGGCTCGAACCCAACAGTGAGATATATATGAATTTTTTTTTTTTTTTTTTGGGGGCGGGTTACGGTCGGCACACTCCTCGCACCACTCCGTCCGGGGTGACAGAGGGGCGTAAGCATGCACACCCGTAACCCACCCGTGACGTCGCCTTCGTCGTTGGGCCAACCACCGGAGCAGAGTGACTTGACGTCAGTGGCTGGCCCGACGGAATACCCCTGAGGAGTACCCTCTCCTCGACCGACGTCCCCCCCTCGGGTAGGATGTCGGCCTTTCCTCACGCGGTCGGCCTCTCGGCGGGTGACGGACTAAATCCCCGATCCAGTCACCCGAGATATATATGAACTGAGTTATTTCATATAACAGTTAACTGTCCCATGCATAAAAAACAGAAAATTGTATTAAATTATTTAGCTCTCATTATAGTACTATAAAGTAATGACTCTTAATGTATAGTGGGAAAATATTTAAGGGTCGTAGGCTAGATAAAAAAAAATCTGTTATATAGCTCACCAGCTTAACCATTAAATGCATTTTTATTTATCAAACTCAATAAAACATACATACATACATATCATCACGCCATATCCCTTGCAGGGTAGGCAGAGAGAACAGAGTGCCAGAGAACTCTATCTCTGCATACTTCACTCGCTTCCTCAACATTCATAATTCTCTTCATACACGCTCGCCGGTTTCGGAGACTCTTGACTCCACTTTCCTTCAGTACATGACCGATCTGGTCTAGGTAGGTCTCCCTCGGTACCTACATCCTTCCACTCACTCAACTCAATAAAAAATTGACACAAATTTAATTTTATAGTAGGTATCACACTTTTTCATCAAAAGAATAGATGCTGATACATTACAAACTGTTTAGCGCTTACAAACATACTATTAGGTTCACGTAATTCGGTAAGAGAACGTACATTCATATCCATATATAAAATGTCTAGCAAACCTTCCAATATCACCTGATAAAGATATACAGACAATCGTAGTGCTTCGCATATTTAGCGTATCAAATAATGAAAGTAAATAATGATATATATAATTATAAATGTGAATGTAAGTTTGTTTGTTACGCTTTTACGTCAAAACTACTTAAACGATTATCATGAAACTTTGTACACATAGTCTTCGAGGTATTAGAAAGGACATAGGATACTTATTTTTTTTAAGGAGGATAAAAATAATTATTTTAGCAGGCATGTTAGCTGAGGGCCACCGAAGACAAAGATCGGGTACCGCTGGCCCGCTCGCACGGCGAAGAAGGGCGTTTGCATGGTAGGTCTATGGGAACACGCGCCGCCTCTTCCGTCACCCGGGACCGATTTGGCGGGGCGAGACGCATCTATAGTCCACCGCAAAAAAAGGCATGATAGCTGAAGCTATAGTCAATAAGATATTAATTTGACCGTCGGTAAAACAGCACCTAGGGTTTGCACTTTATTGGCGTTGTAGTCAAATTTTTGACAAACAATTATGTCCGGCAAAATATTTTTTTTGCAGGGCTTCAACGCGAGCGAAGCCGCGGGTAAAAGCTAGTAATGATATATGTTAGACATACATTGTACCTAAGGCTTGAGAGCCCTATTTACTAAACCTGTTAAACTAAAACTTAGAAGCATTAGATATTTTATAATTTACTTGTCAGTACAATTTAACTCTGAATACTTATGAAATAAAGTTACTTACGGATTCTAATCACTATTTGATTTTTATGACATTCGCAGGTAACAGTCACTTGACCACCGAAGACAAAGATAGGGTACCGATGGCCCGCTCGCACGGCGAAGAGAGGCGCTTTGCTGGTCGGATCTATGGGGTAGCGTGCCGCCTCTTTCATTGCCCCGGACCGATTTGTCGGAACAAGACCACATCCATAGTCCACCGCAAGAAAAAAAAGGTTTCAGACACTTAGGCACTCTATCATATATGATATGACGATAACCCTTTTTATATAATAGTACACATCACAGTATTGTTACTATATACATTATATTTAACTAAAAAAAACCGCCTTCATAAAACACCGAAGCACTAAAAAGCAAAATATAATACGATTTTCTACCAAGTGTCAAACTTATAAATTAATTTTATCATACAATTCCTTTTGATATTTTTTATTTTATTTTTTTTAAATCGATGGCTTCTATGGACTACTACTAAGCCTTAAATGACTAGCTATGTAATCTTAATTAAATAATAATTTAACTAAAGTATCAAACAACTATTATAATCCTATTTATAAACTTCTACTTTTTTTGGTGACAGGCTATGGTATAGTTTCACTACGGCGTATCCGTCCAGGGCGACGGAGGGGGCGGCGAGCGACCCCGTAACCTGCCCTTCAACATACCTCCCTGTATCACTGTTTACAAAATTCTACGTAAGGCAATTATATGCGATAATACCAGTTATTAATTTTGAATCACATTTTAAAATAAATATTAATTTCATGCAAGCAAGCGAAATGGAAAGATCCCAAATAAATATTATATTTTTTGATTACTTATTATTACCATCAATAAACATTATTAAACCTTTTATGTGATTAGAATCATTTTAATGTTCAAACAAAATAATGTTCAAGTAAATTAAAACATATTTTCTCTTCATTATTATTATTTTATTTTGTATTGCAATTAATTTCATAATAGACAAGAAAACTCATTCGAATACTTTGCAGCGTGTTTATAGACGATGTAGGACCTCTATGTGCTAATGGATGGATAGCTGATCTTAACACTCACATAATAATCATTTTCTTTTTCTTCGAGCAATTAGTAGTGTATCAATAATACGAGATTGGTATTAACGGTATATGAATAGCGTAAATAAAAAATAACTCTGTAATAACTTTGACATATTAGACGTTATGTAGGTACGTTTTTCGTATAGTGACGGAGTAAGAATACAATTCACCACCCCTTCCATCTTACCCGTGGGTGATCGTACGAGACGACTCAGGCATATAAAACGCATATAACATCTATGCGAGAGTAGAAAAACTCAAAACAAAACCAACGCGTCTGTCTAGCGTGGTATAATAGGTCAATTTCCCTTCCATTATGGAGGAGTCTCGAGCCCAACAGTGGGACGTATATGAGCCGAGATGATGATGATTCTTTTGGTGCTAGCAATGAATTAGTTTCATAAATGTGGGTCATCATTTTATAACTAATACTGTAGCGAGTATAAATAAATTTCTGTAGTAACGATGACTCATTGGACGTGAGACCCCTTAGTTTAAAACCTCGGGAAATTTAAAAGGTTTGTACTTGACAAACAAATAAAATAGTTTAATTTTAAATGGTTGATATTACTAAATTATAGAAGAAATCATCTATTTTACTATGCTATGTAGTTACCGATATATAATAGTATATATTACCACATTATTCAATGGGAATCTAAACATTTACAGAAAAATAGGCAACCAACATGGTTGAAAACTTCTCTTTAGAACTCTTGAAAACTTTAACATCAATTACTATTGCTAACCTTGACTTGAAAGTCATCGTGGACATCAATAAGCTCATGAATGTATTTAATATAACATCATCTTAGTTATAAAAAATCAATTAAATTAAAAGATATTTTCGTAATATCAATTCCATTTTTGTCGAAAAATATATGGCACATCAATTTTTTTTTTCCATTACGAGAAGGACTATTATTATTATAGAATACTCTACTGCAC
Organism: Lymantria monacha; assembly: GCA_905163515.2. Taxonomy (NCBI): domain Eukaryota; kingdom Metazoa; phylum Arthropoda; class Insecta; order Lepidoptera; family Erebidae; genus Lymantria; species Lymantria monacha. Next base: position 24,538,673 of record LR991091.1, read on the forward strand.
TTACAAAATAACATACACAATAATAAAAAAGGTTAACCTTTCCTTTATTTTTAAGTACACCCTTATTCTATATATTTCTGCAGAAATTCAAGCAACAATAATAAAAGGAATCGTGTTTTTTCACGGTGAAGAAGAATCATAGACTTGAGGATATGTTTATGTACGCGACAATCCAACCGTGACATTTACAAATTGCGCTATATCTCTGGAGTAACAATATCTAATTTTGCTCAAATCATACATATCTACTACTCCTGAGGTCCGTTGAATTTGATAACTATTACTTCTGAATTTATCGGTGCTGTGAACTACTTTTAAGTACTTACAATCTGAATTCTGATTTTTACTTGAGTATTACACTAGCTGTGTGCTAGCGGCTACGAATACTACCAACCCTTACTTTGCTCGTGGATGTCGTAAAAGACGACTAAGAGCCTTACCTGGGCCAACTCCATCTGATGCCGTTTTGTCAACAATTACATTCCCAAGTAGGGTTGACGTCTGGCAGGCGGCCGGTCATAAAATGATTGCCAATAACTTCTACAATATGCACTATGAAAGAAGAGTACATATTGTATCGACCCCAAGTAATTAGGATACGAGTAGGACAATGATGATGATGCGATTATTACACATTTGAAATAAAACTATATCCTCCCATGACCATGAACTCTGTAAAGTGTTCAAAACCTCAGGCAATTAAAAATCAAATATAAACGCGATAGAATCCGTAGAAATTATTTTATTTCAAATACTTCTCGTCTCCTAAAGTTAAAGTAAAAGCTGCTTCTTCCATTAAAATATAATCTACTTGTGTTATCTTTTACAATGCCCACAGGATAGGATAAAATGGTAAAAAAAATATAACACTAAATGTAATTGCCAATTCACGTGCCAGACGTGCCAATTATTGGCCACCGAAGACAAAGATCGGGTACCGGTGGCCCGCTCGCACGACGAAGAGAGGAGTTTGCATGGTGGGTCTATGAGGTCACGCGCCGCCTCTTCCATCACCCCGGACCGATTTGGTGGGGCGAGACGTATCCATAGCCCACCAGAAAAAAAAAGGCGTGTCAATTATGGCATTACTCTCATATGACATGACTTATGTTTAATAGTTTACGTCGATTAGTTGACAGAAGGTGCTTAGAGATCTCATCCATAACAAATTGATGATTTCCTGTGGATTATATAAATACTGATATTTGAAATTGGACTCAAGCGTTAAACGTTTCAGTTTCAGTAAGTCAAAGTATGTAATAGTAGGGTTCTAAAGAAACCATTTTTGGATGAATAAAATTTATTTAGTTCTTGTAATAAAATTTACCAATTATATTTTTAAATCAAATTTGTATTAAGATTCATAACGTGTTTTAATCTAATCTTCAAGTTTTAATTGAATCTTGTGAAAATTTTTACTGTGATTGAATAAAAAATGAAAAATTGTAGCGGAGTAGTGTCCATAATAGTCAGAACCTTTAATTTCTCTCAAACCTTAGTTTAAACAAATTAACTTAATATAGATTAGCATAAATTCACAGAACCATCTAGTTATATAATATCTGTAGACAAAAACAGAGATGGTTATAGCATAACGCCACTCGGATATTTATCTCTCATTCATCATCATCATCATCTCAGCTCATATATGTCCCACTGTTGGGCTCGAGCCTCCTCCATAATGAGAAGGAAATTGATCTACTATACCACGCTGGTCAGACGTGTTGGTAATGGGTTCTGTTTCGAGTTTTCTATCTTTTCGTAGATGTTATATGCGTTTTATATTCCTTAGTCGTCTCTTATGATCACATAGGGGGGTGGTGAATTGTATTCTTACTCCGTCACCACATGGATAAATATCTCGTTAAGATATTAAAATTAATAATACGACATTAATAATACAAATTATTTTCAATAATTTTTTTTTTTAATAATTTTAATTAGAACAAGTTTGTGATTGTAATTTCAACACTTTTAGGGTTCTATACCCAAAGGGTAAAAATGGGACCCTATTACTGAGACTTCGCTGTCCGTCCGTCTGTCACCAGGCTGTATCTCGAGAACGGCGATAGCTAGACAATTGAAATTTGTGATAATTTCAACTGTCTAGCTATCACCGTTCTCTTATTCGATTCGATTATGTATTTCTATTGCCGCTATAACAACAATTACTAAAAATAAAATAAATATTTAAGGGGGGCTCCCATACAACAACATTGTTTTTTTTTAGTTTTACGGAACCCTTCGTGCGCCAGTACAACTCGAACTTGTTTGTATTTAAAAAAGATATAAAACCTTATTGAAATGCTTGGAAAAAAAATGGATTTTAACCGGACAGCGTCATAACTATAATTTCGTTAATATAAACAAACACAAATAAACTCTTCATTTAGTATAAATGATATTATTTTTTCTGCGAATACTAGAAACTATTCATGCTTAGTGAGAATAATATTAGAAGGTATATCAATCAGGCGGGCCTACATAGTGATAAATTTCTACGCATTGAGATGAAATGATTCATTAGTCTACTTATATAATGAGTTATTTTACCTTCAATATATTTGCCTCAAACAGTTTCTATTAAATAAAAATAAAATAAATTGTACCTTTGTACAAAGGGAAAGGTTCGCAGCAAGATTGTAGGAACTACAGGGGCATAAGCCTCCTTAGCATAGTCGGCAAACTGTATGCGAAAGTATTGATTGAAAGAGTAGTGAAAGTAACCGACAAGAAAATATGGGATGCACAAGCAGGTTTCCGAAAAGGTATGGGTTGTACGGATCAAGTCTTCTCCTTACAATGCATGACGCAGAAATTTTTGGCTAAAGGTCAGAAAATCTTTTGTGCATTCATTGATTTGGAGAAAGCTTATGACAAAGTGAGGAGGAATGAACTGTGGTCGGTACTGTCTATGTATGGGGTGGACAGCCATCTTATTCACGCGCTGAAATCCATCTATAAGGATTCCAGGGCGTGCGTAAGAATAAACGGAGCCTACACGGAGTGGTTTAATATCGATAAAGGTGTTAGACAGGGATGTGTAGCGTCCCCGTGGCTGTTTAACCTATTCATGGATAGCTGTTTGAAAGAGCTGAAAAATAATGATTGTGGTTTACGAATGAATGAGTTACTTATCAAATGTCTTCTTTATGCCGATGATCAGGTATTACTTGCATCATCGGCAGAAGATTTGCAGGCGATGGTAACTACTATGCATGAAGCTTTTGAAAGAAAAGGTATGAAAGTAAATGTAAGTAAGACGAAAATTATGGTTTTTGAAAAGGATAAATGTATGACGGAATGTAACATTTTTATAAATGGTGAGGAACTGGAACAGGTGAAAGAATTTTTATATTTGGGTGTTTTGTTTACTGGAGATGGTAAAAATGATAATAATGTTGAAAGAAGAGTAAATGCTGGTAATAGAGTGAATGGGGCACTATACACCTTTATGAAAAGCAGAAACGTGTCCAAAAAGGCACGTTTAGCTGTACATAAGGGAGTATTAGTACCTACTCTCATGTATGGTAGTGAAAGTTGGATTTGGCAGAGAAGACATGAAAGTAGAATAAATGCTGTAGAGATGAGAGCTCTTCGTAGTATGTGTGATGTAAGTATGAAAGATAAGATTAGGAATAGTGTTATAAGAGATCGCTGTGGTGTGAATGAAGAAGTAGTGACAAAGATCAAAAAGAGTATGCTGAGGTGGTTTGGACATTTAGAAAGAATGAGTGACGAGAGGTTGACGAAGCAAATATATAAAGCAAGCGTGAATGGGACGAATACAAGGGGAAGACCACGTCATACTTTTCTGCACCAAGTTGGAGATGTGTTGACGAGAGGTCTTATTAAGAGTATGCGTAATCGTAGAGCATGCATGAAGACTATTATGAGTGTGAATGAAGCGATGGAAGTATGCCAGGATCGTGGTTTGTGGCAATCCGTAGTCTCTGCCTACCCCTCTGGGAAACAGGCGTGAGGCTATGTATGTATGTATGTAGTTTCTATTAAAGTAATTTGAGAATAACTTTTTTTTATTGCTTATGGTGGCAAACGAGTAGGCAGCATACCTGATAGTAAGTGTCACTGCCTCCCATGGACCTTTGTTAGGCCGCTGCCTACCAAAACAAACCCCAAACCGACCCTAGTTGGACTTCCGGCTCTCTCGCTCACCGCACGAAGCGCAATAGCACATTGCTATTACTCAGACGTCGATCTTCTGCGAGAGTGTGGTACTACCCCGGATGAACCGGCCCGCGGCTGTAGACAGAGAATTATCAACAGCGTGGTCCTGCCACTAAAGATAATATTTGAAAAAATATTATAACTACTAATAATATATAAAGAAATAATTTTATGAAAATTATTAATGTAGTTACTCGTAATATTAAATGTTGATCAGACATCTGTGTTCTCTAAACGGTCAACATATGGTACATTAAAATTTGATCAAATATCTGTATTATCTAAGTGGTCAAAATGTGGAACATTTTTAAGTATTAGGTCGAATCGAAATCGAAATAATTATCCTTTTTACTCTGTGTTTCTCTAGTAGGTTGCTAACCTATTTTATACAGAACTAGCTGTCCCGGTAGACGTCGTTCTGCCTGGACAAACTTTAAGCGATATGCTGACAGCAGCGCCACCTACTGGGTCTAATTGTGTTTTGAAATCATCTAGGGACCCATTGGAATATACATAGAAAATTTCACCCCAATCGTCCAGCCCTTTGACATACCTACCGACAACGGCGCCAAATACCGGGTCCAATTGCGAATCTAAACCATTCTCGAATCTACTCGAATATACACAAAAATTTCAAGAAAATCCGTCCAGTCAAACGACTTCACTGGTAACAGGAAGAGTTCACTGTCAACACACGTACAGAAGAATTATATACGATTATATACAGAATAATACTACAAATGCTAACATTTCTCGCCGTTTTGTGGAATTCAATTAAAAGTTCTATACCGACCTGGTTATTGCCACCTTTATTTTATTTAATAGGCAGTGCCTGGCAGTGACGTGACAGTGTTGTTGCTGTGTGGTAGTAGCTATGAATATTACCAATCCTTACTTTGCTCGTGGATGTCGTAAAAGTCGACTAAGAGTTTTATGTAGACTTCGTATTGGCCGGAATGCCCCCTTGGGACTTGGAGGCGGAAATGCTCTTCGGAATATATCGGCGTATGTCTTCCACTCGCGAGGAAGGTGGCGAGGTTTCGCCTAGCGAATTGGCCACCTGGCGCGAAGACGCCCGCCGGGAAGTCCTTGCCTGTTGGGCGACGCGGCTGGAGAGGCCTCGATTCGGATTTCTTGTCATCGAGGCCGTCCGGTCCGTACTGATGGATTGGCTGGAGAGGCGGCACGGAGTCCTCTCTTTCCGGCTGATGCAGGTCTTGTCGGGGCATGGTTGCTTCGGCGGGGGTGCGGCGTCAGTAACCTCCCCGTGGTGCACCCTGGGCCCAGCGATCGCACCTGGACCAATTGCTTCGGGAGCGTTCGATGGTGGCAGATAACTGACATGGAGTTAGGGTCTACGAGTGTCATTTGACAGAAGCCGTAGGCATAGAGAAGGAGCCAGAAATGGCGGTAGGGCCTGGTCGGCATCTTGGACTTATTCCGAGTAGTGGCGACGCAGGTCTCAGGCGGCGGGGACGACTGTTCGTGGAGACACGTCCAGTCGGCCAGGCTTCGGCCACCGTCGGCGAACTCGCCGGAAGGTGAGGGGCTTGCCTTAATTGGCCGGCCCGGGTGGAATACACCACTCTAAAAAAACCTCAAAGTCCCAAGGCGTTGACCAACCGCCTTGGGGCGCCCCCCTGTGGGTGGTTGGGGAGTTACTCAACCCGCTAGAGGTCAAACCACGGATACCTCCCGACCTTCGTGGTATACTAAATCGGGTTACCTGGGCAAAGGGGTACTTACTCAGGTGGACTTTTATTTACCCCGTACTCGTGGGATCTCTTATGGAATCTTTAAACTTAAAACATTAATAAAAAAGACGTGAAGGAGGCGCTTAGCGCGGATGTGAATGAGGCGCTTAGCGCGGATGCGAAGGAGGCGCTTAGCGCGGAGTCGAGGCCGATAGGGAGTGAAAGTGAGGCATCTGGTGTGATTATGGCCCCGCCCACACACCATCTGCGTGAGAATAGTCGTGTCTTACGCTCCGGAAAAAGAACTGGCAGTTCTCTGAGTCTGCAGTTTTTTAGGTTTGTCTCCGATGGTCATTCGGAGCCCAGACCAAAAATAAGCACGGCACAGAGAGGAAAAGGGAAGGCCAAGGGCCATGAAGCTGGCCTCTCCCGGGCCCGTAAGAAGTTAGCCCGTAAAGATCAGGCAGCGGAGGACGGTGATGATAGCCACTCCGATACTGGTAGTGTCTGCTCAATGGTCTCAGCAACTGGTGGCAATTTTAAGGAAGATGAGCTGGCCACGCTGGAGCCGGCAGCCATCCAGGGCTACGGATACGGCAAGATAGCCGAAATACAACGGGCAGTTAGAAGTTCTGGGCATCTCAAAGGGGTGCACCAAAAAATTCTGAAAGAGAGCGCGGAGGCCATGATGGCCTGTATCAATGCCCTCTTGATGCGTCCCGGAGCAGACGACTTGCTCGCGCTCCGCAAGGATGTCACCCGGCTTCGGAAGGAGAACGAGTCTCTAAAGTCGGAGATCAAGGCCCATAGAAGGCAGTTTGAAGAGATACGGGCCTCGAAGCCGGTGAAATCTGCACCTTTGTTCGCGCCAGAGGTGGACGTGATAGAGGACTTAAAGTCCTCTCTAATTAAGTCCCTCGGGGAAATGATGGCGGCACGATTTGCGGGCATTGAGGACCGCCTTCTCCCGGCCAAGTCTGTACGTCCGCCGCTGGCTGCGGACAAGAAGAAAACTACGGAGTCCGCGAAGAATACTGCCACTATTCGTACAGCGGCACCGGCGCCCCTTGTTGAGCCGGTCCCTGGCCCCTCAGGGGTGGCTCCGTTGGCCCAGCCTGCACTCGCAGACAGCTGGGTTACAGTAGTCAAAAAGGGAAAGGGGAAGAAGTCTACCCCTCCTGCAGTGCCCTCGGCGGCTGCTGCGTCCTCCACGGCTCCCAATCTGGTTGCTATGGCGCAAAGGAAGCTGAAGTCGGCGCTCACACCTCCGCGCTCACCGGTTGTAATTCTAAAACTACAGCCGGAAGCGGAAAAGAAGGGAGTGACATACGCCGACGCGATGCTTCGCGCCGAGCAAGGAGTAGATCTCCAGGGGATGGGGATCAAGGAGGGCCTCAAGGTAAGGCGCTCGGTGACTGGGGCTAGAGTCCTTCAGTTGCCCAAGTCCCAGTCAGCGGAGGTTGCGGACAAGCTGGCGGAAAATCTCCGCACGGCACTTGCGGGTGTGGCGGATGTCGTCCGCCCTATCAAACGGACTGATATCCGGGTGACCGGAATGGACGACTCCGCCACTGAGGAGAAAATCCGTGCAGCGGTTGTTCGCGCATGTGGTTGTGATGCCGCGGAGGTCCAAGTCAGACCAGTCCAGCGTGGGCCCCGCGGCATGGGCATGGCAAAGGTGCGATGCCCCGTCGCTGCTGCGAAGGTGCTCGCCGACACCGGGAGACTGCTGGTCGGCTGGAGCTCGGCTGGCGTCCAGGTGCTGGAGACCCTCCCACTGAGGTGTTACCGGTGCCTGGAGTTGGGGCATACGGCACCGCTGTGTTTGTCTGCTGTTGACCGCTCTGCACTTTGTTACAGGTGCGGCGGCAACGGGCACAAATCGGCCGCATGCATGGCCACACCGCGTTGCGCGGTGTGCTCAACCGCTGGAAAACCAGAGGAGCACACGATAGGGGGAGACTCTGTCGAGCCCGCCCAACGAAAAGTAAAGGAAAGGTGGCCCATGGACCTCAGGCCACCACATCAGTGAATAGCCGTAAAGGCCAGGAAGAAGCCGAAATGTCAACCTAAATGGGAGACAGAGTACGCTTCCTCCAGGTGAATTTGAACCACTGCGCCGGGGCTCAGGACCTGCTACTGCAGTTCATGGCGGAGTAGGATATAGACTTGTGTGTGGCCAGTGAGCCCTACTTTGTCCCCCACTCACCCAATTGGGTGGGGGATAATATGGAAGTTGTAGCAGTCCTGTCGTGAGGAGGTGCCGGCCCTCCCCTCTCTACACTCGAGAGGGGCAATGGTTATGTCGTGGTGGGGCGGCGAGACTTTGCTCTTATTGGCGTTTACTTTTCCCCCAACCGCGGACTGGCGGAGTTCCAGATATTCTTGGATTCCGTCAGTTCCGCGGTTCGTCGTCAGTTGCCGAGGAGAATTATTGTCCTCGGTGACTTCAACGCGAAGTCTCATGCGTGGGGGAACCCCGCCACAAACGTCAAGGGCACGGCCGTTGAGAGGTGGTCCCTGCTCTCCAACCTGTCTCTCCTTAATAGAGGGACGGTTCACACTTGCATGCGACACCAGGGTGGGTCCGTGGTGGACCTATCTTTCGCCTCTCCTGGTGTCGCTCGTGAGGTGAGTGACTGGAGAGTGGAAGAAGGGGTGGAGACTCTCTCGGACCATCGTTACATACGGTTCGAGATCTCCACTCCCAGGGGACCCCAAGGGCCCCGGCGCGGAAGAAGAGGCGGACTCCCAAAATGGGCTATAGGCCAGCTCGACATGGATATGGCCCGGGAGTCTGCCATAGTACAGCGCTGGGGCATGACATGACGACTGCTCACGAACGTAGAGGGGCTCGCAAGCCAGTTCAGAAACGCCCTCGAGGCAGTATGTGATGCGGCAATGCCGAGGGCACGGCGGAGGCCGCCGCGTCGACAGGTGTATTGGTGGTCACCCGAGATTGCCAATCTCCGGGTGGCCTCCAATCGGGCGCGGTGTGCTTACGTCCGGTGTCGTCAACGGGCCAGCCGGGATGACGTCCTAGAGCGTCAGCTGCGGACGGAATATAAGTCAAGGAAGAAGACTCTGCAGCTGGCCATCAGCCGGGCGATGGAGAGGGCCCGTGAGAAGATGCTCGCGGACCTCGACGGGGATCCGTGGGGGCGCCCATACCAACAGGCTCGGAACAAGCTCCGACCCTGTGGCGCCCCCATCTTCGAGACGATGGACTCGGATCTTCTGCCGGGGCTAATGGGGGAACTGTTCCCGCGGTCTATGGGACATGTTCCTCCTAGAATGGCTCCTCGGTCGGTGGTGGAAGTGGAGACTTCCATTCCGCACATCACCGACCGAGAAATGGAAGTGGCCCTCTCTCGACTCCGCGGAAAGCGGAAATTGCCCGGTCCAGATGGCGTCACGGGACTTGTGCTTGGCATCGCCGCGGAGTACCTCGGGGGCGGACTCCGGGAGCTGCTCAATGTATGTTTCAGGTCCGGGCAGTTCCCGGAGCGGTGGAAGTGTTGAAGGTTATGTTTGCTGCGGAAGGAGGGTCGCCCAATCGACTCCCCTTCCGCATATAGGCCACTGGTGCTGCTGGACGAGACGGCCAAATTGTTCAAGAAGGTGCTCGCGGACCGTCTCGTCCAGCACCTCGAGGAAGTCGGGCCGGGACTGTCGGCAAGTCAGTACGGATTCAGGAGCGGCCGGTCAACAATTGACGCACTAGCCGCCCTGAAGTCCCTGGCCACCGAAGCGGTGGCCCAAAAGGAAATACTTCTGGCGGTCTCGCTCGACATCAAGAACGCCTTTAACAGTCTCCCGCACGAGACGTTGAAGGAGGCGCTTCGCTATCATGGAGTGCCTCCGTATCTCCGCAGGCTGTTGGAGGCGTACCTCGAGGGAAGGCACGTGCTCTGGGAGAGAGGCGACGGGCGCATATATCGCCATCGGGTGGAGTGCGGCGTTCCACAGGGATCGGTCCTCGGTCCGGTTCTGTGGAACGTCGGATTCGACTGGCTCCTACGGGGTCGACTTCTTTCTGGGATGGGGGTCATCTGCTACGCGGATGATACCCTCATCACGGCGAGGAGGCCCGACTTCCAGGGGGCTGCCCGATTGGCACGCGAGGGACTCGCGCTCGTCGTAGGCCGGATCGGTATGTTGGGCCTGAGGGTCTCAGTGGAGAAAACCGAGGCCCTCCTATTTCATGGCCCGCGTCGAGGTCCCCCCCGAGGAGCACAAATCAGTGTGTCGGGGGTTGCCGTGCCGGTGCGGCCCCAGATGAAATATCTGGGTCTGCACCTAGACCCTACATGGAATTTTGGGCCACACTTCGCCCAGCTCGTCCCGCGGCTCGTGAAGGCGGCCGCGGCTCTAGGTAGGCTTCTGCCGATCACTGGCGGTCCAGGATCGTCCTGCCGGCGACTGTACGCCGGAATTGTGCGGTCTATGGCACTCTATGGTGCCCCTATTTGGTCGGAGTCTCTCACTGCCCGCAATAGAGCCCTCCTGCGACGTCCGCAGAGGGTCATGGCGGTGAGAGGAATTAGGGGCTACCGTACGGTGTCTTGGACTGCAGCGACACTGTTGGCGGGCGACCCGCCTTGGCCGCATATGGCTAAGGCCTTGGCGGAGGCCTACCGGCTGCGCGTTGTGGCGCGCGCCGGCGGCGAGCAAGTCTCCGCTAGGAGACTGGGCAGAGCTTTGGAAGTGGCCCGAAGGGGAGTCATCCGGCAGTGGTGGGAGGATCTGGAGTCCCCCGTAGCAGGGCGGGGGACTGTGGAGGCGGTCGCGCCGCATCTCCACCGCTGGATTTGTAGAGGGCACGGCAGCCTAACCTTCAAGGTGGTGCAGGTGCTTACCGGACACGGGGTCTTCGGTAAGTACCTGCATAAAATTGGAAGAGAAGGGGCCCCAGGATGTCACGAGTGTGGCGCGCCAGTAGATGATGCGCGTCACACTCTGGAGGTATGCCCCGCCTAGGGGCCCCAGCGCCACGTCCTGACGTCGGTCGTTGGAGGAGACCTGTCCCTGTCGACCATCATCTCAAAGATGCTCGACAACGACAGGTGCTGCGAGTCGATGGCCTCCTTCTGTGAGGCCGTCATGGAGATAAAGGAGGCTGCGGAGCGGGAACGCGAGAGGCTTGCGCCCGCTGAATCGCTCCGCCGCCGGCGGCTGGGTAGGGGGAGGCGCCGTTATGCGCATCTCCTCCCACCGCCTTGAGGACCGACTGGGCGTGGCCAGAAGGCCAAGCGTTGGAGCGTCGGGGATCGAATGTCAGTAGACGATCTCTCCGGCGTCCCGTAAAAGCGCGGAAGGGGGCCGCTGTGGTTTTAGTGGGTATTCCGATTGGACTAGCCGGCCGGCGAGTCCCACACTCCCTCCCGTCACGACATCGGCGGGAAGGGGTTAGCGCGCAAATGCGTTTCCGCAGCGTAAAAAAAAAAAAATGGTTGCTTCGGCAAGTACCTGTATACGGTCGCAAGGAGGGAAACGACTCCATCCTGCCAACAGTGCGGCGACGACGAGGATACAGCGCAGCATACGCTCGAGGTCTGCGTGACCTGGGCTTCGCAGCGCTCTGCCATCGTCGCCGCCATCGCATCGGTGCCGACCTCTCGCTGCCGGCCGTCGTGAAAGCGATGGTCGACAGTGAGAGGAATTGGGACGCGGTCCGCGGGCCGCCTTCTGCGAGAGCGTCATCTTGCAGAAGGAAGCGGCGGAGCGAATCCGGGAGGATCTCCTCTTCGAGGATTCGCGCCGCCGCCGGCGACTGGGGCGGCGAAGGCGAGAATACCTCCGCCTTATGCCGCCCTAGCCGAGGCAGCGGGTGACTGGACCGGGGATTAGTCTGGTCACCCTTGGAGAGAGGCCACCGCGTGAAGACGACGCCCTGACATCGAGACATAATATTAGTTGAGATGACAGGGCGTCGACCCGAGAGGATACCCGTGAGGGTAGACCGGATGGGCCACTGAAGAAAAGAACGCGTACCAGTGGCCCACCCGCAAGGCGTAGAGAGGTACATTGTAGGGCGGGTCTACGGGGTCGTGCGCCGCTTCTCCCGTCGCCGCGGACGGATTAGCGGGGCGTGACAGATCTGTAGCCCGCCGCCAAAAAAAAAACAAAGACTTGGACTAACTCCAACAGATGCCGTTTAGTCAACAATTACATTCTCAAAGAGGGTTAGCACCTTGCAAGCGGCCGGTCATAAAACTATTGCCAATAACTTTTGCAATATGACGAGTACATGTTGCATCGACACCAAGTAATTAGGATAAGAGCAGGAGAATGATGATGAGGTGATTGTCTGATTAACCATCTCCCTCCTCGTAACCTATTACATGTTTCCACCTATTGAACATGTCTTTGTGTCTTTTTATTAATATCTATAAAAAAAGTAGAGGAATACATATTATAAAACTTATATTGGGATAAGAATGGGAGTGATAAAGTATAAAGTGAAAGCAGTGAATATAAATTATCAATTTATAGTAACTATAATAATTATTCGAACGAAAATAATAACCTATCATCAAAATACGATAAATTTACGGAATGAGTACATTTGGTTAAACGTTTATAAATAAGTTTTTCGGTATCATTTTTATTTATCACAACAATTGCCATCATTACTGGGACTTTTTGGTAGAAATTATTTTGATTTAATGATTTTTTATTGATATAATAAACTATAGTGTAAGCAAGAGACTATCATATATATGTCTGGATAACTGTGTGGACCAATTTATAATGGTAGTTCAAGATAGAAGGGAGGAACAAAGCTCGTTGTCATATATATATATATATATATATATATATATATTTATTTGCAGCTCATCAATCATCATCTCAGTTCATATACGTCCTACTGCTGGACATTTTTTTTGCGACAGGCTATGAACTACTATGAAGTGGTCGCACCCTGCTAAGTCCGTCCGGGCCGACAAGAGAAGTGGCGTGCGACCCCATAGACCCGCCCTATATGTACCTATCTTTTTACCGTATGAGTGAGCCATTAGAGCCCGGGCCTTGACTTTGGTGGCTCACCCGGCGGTTTACCCTCGCGGGTATCCTCTCGTGTGCCCAGATCGTCCAGTTGGGCTAGAACCACCTCCACAATATGAGGAAAATTAATCTACCACCACGCCGTCAAATGGATTAATATAGGGATCTATTTATATTTTCTGTATCTCGCATAGATATTATATGCGCAGTATATCCATTTTTTTTACGTCGTATTTTACGACAATTACAGCCAAGAAAGAAAAAGATGAATTATGTACCTACTCTGTCACTACACGAAGAGGCCCACTTATAATTAGTGACATTTGCCCCTCATGTGCATGAGACTATCAAACTGTAAGAAATAGGCCTCTTCAAAAGGGGAACAATGCTTTAATCGCCATACTTGGAAGATGGATTGGTGATCACAGTTAATGTTATAAAGTTTTATAGATGTCTGCTACTGCTCATTCTGCTGGTCATCGCTCAGCCTAGCTTTGCTACTGTCACGGTTAAGTAAGAGGGTAATCATATATTGTATTTTATACCCGTTATCCTACATAGATATTCTACTACTCATGTACTTTATGTACTACCAATATACCACGCATACAACCGAGCCAGCAAGTAACGTATCTTTACGTTTTGCAACATATAGAGAATATCCTTTTTATTTTATTTTTTACGGTGGACTATGGATGTGATCGCGACCCGCCAAATTGATCCGGGGCGACAGGAGAGGCGGCGCGCATCCCCATAGACCCACCCTGCAAACACCTCTCTTCGCCGTGCGAGCGGGCCACCGGTACCCGATCTTTGATATAGAGAATATCCTAAGGAGCAATTCATAAATTATGTGAGGCATTTTTTTTTTGTTGACTGAATATTATAACTTCTTACTATAGACGGGGAGGGGGTAGTGAACCTGACATTACGTAAGATATTAAATTAAAATTACAAATTTTGGTTAAAATTGTGATAGATTAATAAGATTAATGTTATTGCAGTAAGTTAATGATACCTACTTATAGTAAGAAGATTGTAATAAAATATATTTTCAGAATAAACGCAGTTATATTTGATCAATAGGGTCTTTTCTTACAAAAAATATTATTAAGGGGCAGGGGAGAGTAGTTGCAATCTTATGGTGTGTTATGGTAGAAGTGAGGGAGCCAGATCATTGTTCAAAATCCCTTGGGTATTTTATGAACGGCCCCTAAGTGCGATTTGTATCCTTACGACAGTAATTATACCATCCAAAAATAAAAAACGATAATCGTTCCAATTATTCTATGCTGCTTATTAATCAGAATACGAGATGACAGCCTTGCAGAAGGCGGCGACCGCGTCCTAGTTCCTGATGCTGTCGACCATCGCTTTCGGGATAACCGGCACCGTCTGCGTCACAGCACTGCTGGGCCCAGGTCACGCAGACCTCCAGCGTGTGCTGCGCCGTGTCCTTGTCACTGCCGCACCCGTGGCAGGATGGAGTCAACTCCCTCCTCGCGACCATGTGCAGGTACTTGCCGAAGCAACCGTGCCCCGACAACACCTGCACCAGCCGGAAGGAGAGGACTCCGTTCCGCCGCTCCATCCATTCCATCAGTACGGGCTGCAGGGCCTCAACGGTAACAACATCGTGCCTAGGCCTCTCCAACCGCGTAACCCAACGGGCGATGACGTCTGGGCGGGCGTCCTCGCGCCAGGTGGCTATCTCCCTAGGTGATGGGTAGCCAGCCTCATTGCGCACTGAGGTAACCCGCCGATAGAGGTCGGAGAGCATCTCCGCCTCTAGGTCCCACGGGGGTGTCCCGACCAATAGGCATGTCGCCTCGGTCGACACCGTGCGGTACCCGCGAATGGCTCTCCACAGTACAGCCCTGAGCTGGGCGTTCAGAGCTCTCTCCCACACGGGTGCGCCATACATGGCCATTGAGCGGATCACCCCCGCGTACAGCCGTCGGCCCTCGAAGCTGGGTCCACCCACGTTCGGCATGAGCCGTGATAGGTCGGACGCCGCGCCAACCAGCCGGGGAGCAATTCCGTGGAAATGCTCCCGGAACCACCATCGCCCGTCGAGCACCAGGGCCAAGTACTTCATATGAGCCGCGATACTGATCTAGATGGAGTTGACGACTAACGAGGCGCTGATAGGCAGCCTTACGTAGGACCCATGGAATAAAAGAGCCTCCGCCTTATTTAGGGCCACCCTGAGCCCCAGCGCCTCGATTCGCCTTACCATCTCTTCGGTGCCGAGAGTAGCCAGGCTCGCCGCCTCTTCCAGTGTCCTGCCCCAGGCTGTGACGAGCGTATCGTCAGCATAGCCTATCAAGCTCAGCCCGGCGGGGAGACTCCCTCTCAGTGCCCAGTCGTACCCAATGTCCCACAGAGTCGGCCCATGGAAGGGCACCCCATGAAATCGGAGCGCCTCCCTGATGCAGCTGAATGGCAGACTATTGAATGCGATGGCGATGTCCAACGACACCGCCAACAGCACTCCTCCACCGGCGACAGCCTCCGCGGCCGTCTGCCTCAGCCGTAGCAGAACGCCGATGTTCGAATGCCCTCTTCGAAAGCCGAATTGAGCGTCCGACAGATAAATGGTCTTACCTTACCGCTTCTTCCAGACGATTAGTTATGGATTTCTATTTCGAGCTACCTTCTCTTGCAATTATATTACCTGAATTTATTCCTTAATCATCTCCTACGGGGGGGACATTATGAAAAGAAAAAATACACCACTTACATTTTGAAAAGAAATAATCCTTGTATTACGGAGGACTTTAGAAACATATGATTAACTCAGACAAATTACACCCAGACTCCGAACAACAATTTGTAGATCACACAAAGTATTGTCCTGCGTAGGAATCGAACCCTCGGCACTAGCATGGAACGTCGTAATCTTAACCACTAAGCCATTTGTGCAGTCAATTTTACTCTTAATATGTCTCCAGATATGTAAACATGTCTTAAAGAGAAATTCGTTTAGTTATTAACAAACTGTTTTTAATATTATAAAGTAAAACTTTAGTAGTTTAGTTGTTAAATTTGGGTTAACTGGTTGTTTTTAATACTGAATATTGGTTAACTCTTGCGAATTCTTAATTGCATTTTGGAATATTGTGGCGAGTAATTTAAGACAACAATTTTGTAAAGGAAATTCAAGTAAATTACTTAATTTAGTTGAATTTTCTTCCGCAAAAGCTATTTTGGTAGGTACTTGAAATATTTCATATTTATCATTATCATCTCAACCCTATAAATCTCTCACTGTTGTAGTGGAGCTTCCTCCACAATATGGAGTGACATTGTCTTACTACACCACGCTGATCAAATGAGTTGGCACACGACTTTACGTCCCGTGACGTCGTTACTCGTTGGACAATCCGGCTGGAGAGGCCTCGGTTCGGTGTTAGGATCCTCGAGACCTTCCAGCGGGTGCTGGTAGAGTAGTTGGGTCGGCGATATAAGGTACTTTCCTCCTGGACTGGTGCAGGTCTTGACGGGGCATGGTTGCTTCAATGCAATTACCTGCACACAGTCGTGATGAGGGAGAGGACACCGTCCTGCCACCACTGTGACTGTGACGATGATGTGTCTGTGGAGCTTGAGCAGAGCAGTGCCGTGAGCTCGTCGCAATCATCGGCGCCGACCTGACGCTACTGGCCATCGTTAAGGTGATGTTCAACAGCGTCAGGAACTGGGATGCGGTCGCCGTCTTCTGCAGAGAGCATGCCGTCGCATGAGGTAGCGCAGGCGCGAGTACCTACGCCTGATTGCATCCTAGTCGAGGCTTGACTGGACCGAGGAATAGTCTATCACCCATAGAGAGGCTAACCGCGTGAGGCAGACGCTCGGCAGTAAGTCGGGGCATCCGGGGCGGATGGCGCCCGAAAGGATAACTCACCGGGCTGGCCACAGATGTCAAGGATTCGATGCCAGTGGCCAGCCCAATGGTGATGGGGAGGGCATACGGCTGGTTCTGGAGCCACGCGCCGTCCTTTCATCGTCCCGGACGGAACGGATGGCGTGTGTCCAGATCATGCCTGCCAAACAAATAAGAAAGGGTTTTACTTCGAGTTTATTTCTTTTATATAAAGTTATTTGCTTGCGTCCCTTAGTCCTCTTTTACAATTACGAGAGTAGATATTGTTTCGACTCCAAATAATTGGCTAAGAGCTGAATAATGATACTTCAAAATAAAATTTCCAATTTGGATACTTATATTACTTATTTGTTTGAACATACGTATAACGGATTTGCAACATTCTTTTTTGTTTGAAAAAAGTTTATTTCGAATAATATCATTAAAATTTCGTAAAGATTTTATTATGAGTTTTGGAGATATATAACGTAACTCTAAATGCCCTCAAATCAACCTCAACTACAGCTATAACATAATTACTGTCGTCAGTTTTTTATTAAAAAAAAAATAAGTTACAAAGAATAAAAATGAGAATTTGCTACGTATGGTTTTCTTAAATCTTACTGTGTGGTAGTGGCTACGAATATTACCAATACTTACTTTGCTGGTGAGTATCGTAAAAGATATAAAAGAAGAGGCAACTCCATCTGATACCGCTTAGTCAACGATATGACTGCACTGTAGTGGTTAAGATACCGATCTTCCGTGCCAGTGCCGTGGGCTCGACTCTCACGTGGGACAATACTTTGTACGATCCAAGTGTTATTCTGAGTCTGGGTGTAATTTTTCTGCGTTAATTGCATGTTTGTAAAGTCCATACATACATATCATCACGCTATATCCCTTGCAGGGTAGGCAGAGAGAACAGAGTGCCAGGGAACTCTATACTTGCATACTTCACTCGCTTCCTCAACATTCATAATTATCTTCATACACACTCGCCGGTTTCGGAGACTCTTGACTCCACCTTCCTGCAGTACGTGACCAATCTGGTCTAGGTAGGTTAGTCTCGGTCTCCCCCGGTACCTACATCCTTCCACTTTCGCATTGTATATCTTTTTAACCAGACGTTCGTTCGGCATTCTGTCTACATGTCCGAACCATCAGAGCATTCCCTTTCGTATCTTTACACCAATACTCTCTTACATACCTACTCGCTCTCTTACATCATCGTTACAAATGCGATCGGTCAGCCTAACACCACAGATTTTCCGTAAAGTTTGCATTTTGACCGCATTAATTTTACTTTCATGCTCTATTCTGCATCCCAACTCTCGCTTCCATATAGTAATGTTGGGACAACCACTACGTTATGTATAGCTACGTGCCTTTTAGCTGAGGTGTTGGCAACCGAGAAGTTGTCCCAACGCTCCGTTCACTCTATTTCCCACATTCACTCTTTGCTCTATATCAGTAGTGTACCTTCCATCTCGGCTAAAACCACATCCAAGATATACAAATTCATCCACTTACTTTAGTACATCATTACCTATTTTTACTCTTTTATCTGTTCTGGATTCTTTTCTTTCGAAGACCATTATATGGGTTTTGCTCACATTCACGCTTAGAACCCTTTTCTTACAATCTTCTGTCATTGTGTCGACTAGGGTTTGCAGGTCAGTCGCTGACTGCTCCATCAGGACTGCATCATCTGCATAGAGCAGAGCAGTGACCACTGAGTTGCCCATCTGGGCTCCCACATTCATATCGTTCAACCTTTGGAGACATTTATCCAGATATATGATAAACAGCCTGGCTGATAGAACGCACCCCTGCTTAATGCCGATATTGACGTCAAACCAAGGCGACATTCCATCATCCAGCCCCACACAAGCTCTACAGCCCATGTAAGTGGACTGCACAGCCTGCAGCAGTTTACCGTTAATACCATACTCCGGTAAAATGTCCCAAAGTTCCTTTCGTACAACCGTGTCAAATGCTCTCTCCAAGTCTACAAAACTGCAAAAAACCATCTGACCTAGAGCCAAATACTTCTCCACAATGTTGCGCAGAGAGAACACTTGATCCATACTTCCCCTTCCACTCCTGAAACCTCCTTGTGCCTCACACAGTAAACCATCGGACACCATCGGATATCATCCTCACTCTCCTTCTCTTTGTTTGTAAAGTCCCCTATAATATAAGGATTATTTCCTTAGTGCAGGGTGGTGTCTTTAAAAAATAAATTGCATTAGGTACCAAGGAATACTGATATCAAGCAGACGGCTGGTCATAAAACTAAAGCTTTTGCAATATGTACTATGGAAGTAGAGTATATATTGAGTCAATTCCAAGTAATGGCAGTGATAATAGTGAGATGATGATGACGTTGATTATGCTTTTCAATATCACATATTCGATTGCGATGAAACGTATAATGTTTTTCTGAATATAAAAGTACTTTTATGTCATAAAACGAAGGTCAAAGCAACAGCAGACAGCTGGCTCTAAATAAAATAGTCCTAATATAATCTTAATAATTGAACAAACATATTTTATATACTATAATATTATAAGAGCCAATAACTCGATAAAACAGAGCCGTGTTATAACAGTAAAATGATAAGCAATCGACTAATTTAGTATCTGTTTTGGGAGCAATGACAACGTTGAATCCAAATAGCTCTATAAATAAATAATATCAGAATCGATCACTTTATAATAATGCGATATTGAACTTTTGGGACTTGGAAACAGTTTTGTTTTATTTAACTAAAACTAATGTGGTCAATAAGTAAACTAATATGGTGGTTCAATTTGAACTGATACTCATTTCTAAAGTTTGAAACTTAATCGTATGTGAACTAATAAAATATAGTATGATAACCAAGTATCTTCCGTGTAGTGACGAAGTAGTACAATTCACCACCCCCTGTCTTACCCGTGGGTATCGTAAAAGGCGATCAAGGGATACAATATGTACATGGTATTTGTGCAAGAGAAGGAAACCTCGAAATAAAACCCTATACCAACACGTCTGACCAGCGTGGTATAGTAGGTCAATTTCCCTTCCATGGTGGAGGAGGCCCGAGCCTAGCAGTGGGACATATGTGGGCTGAGGTGAGATGATGAGAACCAAGTATTGCTAACTATTATTCAAATTACTGAAATTTAGCACTTAATATGCTTGAATATATAAATAATAAAAACTTGATTACGAGTGAAAAATGATTGTCACACATGATTCGAACCCACATCCATTGGAAATCCGTCCCAATCGTGCTACCACTTACACCAACGTGAACTGTTGTATGACATTCAATTTTCGCATCGTATTATATTTTCGCATTTTTGCGTGACGTGTGCGATCTACCCGACTATACAATGTGTAAACAATGTCGGTAATCAGTTTTTATTGCTACCTAACTAAAAGTTTCAGTGGATTGATTCACTTGTGTGCTTTTTTATCCCATTATCCTTGTCTTGCAGTGATGGTATCTGCTTAAATATTTAAGTCGCTTTTATGATATCTACTAAAAGTAAACAGAAGTGATATAATTCGTACTTATGCTACTAGATCATTATCTCAGCTCATATATGAGCCCTCCTTCATAATAGAAAGGATAATGACCTATTGTACCACGCTGGTCATATGATTTAGCGTAGGGTTTTATTTCCAATTCTTTTACCCTAATATTATATGCATATTCCTTAGTCGTCTTTTAACATTGGTGATTTCTATTCTCACATTACACAGAAAATCTAAAAAAACCAAGAAGGTTTAAAATAAAAGTACTTAGAGTGCTTACTTGCCATCATAATTAGGACCGATATTACAGGCCACTGTTGGGCTTAAACCTTCTCCAAAATGGAAGAGAAATTAGTCTACTATGCCACGCTGGTCAGATGGATTGTCAAATTTCATGAATGCGTAAAAATAATTTTATTTCAAATGTGTAATACTTACTCGCATAAACATCAGAATACAATTCACCACCCCCTATCTTCCCTGTGAGTGATCGTACAAGACGACTAAGGGATATAAAACGCATATAACATCTATGTGAGAGGAGGAAAACTCGAAACAAAACCCTATACTAACACGTCTGACCAGCGTGGTACAGTGGGTGGATTACCCTCCCATTATGGAGGAGGCCCGAGCCGAACAGTAGGACATATATGGGCTGAGATGATGATGATTAAAAGTTAATGCTAGATTTCTTTTTTCATGTGATATTTATTCCTTGTTTATATTATAAATATCCTCTTACTTTAATGAAAGTGTATACATTGAAGGTTATTGCATTATGAAGTAATTTTCCTTATAAACACATTGAACTAAATTTATATTATTATGGCATTGAGGATAAAAAAGCTTAAACGTTCAAATATAAACAATGTTTACGTCATATTTCATTCAACATTATATTATTAAAGTTCTTATAACTTTGTATGTCACCTTACCACAAGTAAACATGTTTTTACTATGAAATATGTCTGTATTACTTTTTATCTTATTCTCAATTACTCAGAATAACATTCATTTTCAATTTTAGTTCAGTATTCAGAATAACGACAATGTTTACGTCATTAATAGTAATTTTGTATAATTAAATTTTTCCTTATATATTTATGACCTATCTAGTTTTAATAAGATGGTCATGATGGATAATACAGGTAAATTTAATTGATGCTAGTCTTCGATAAATCGAAAAATAAAATAATTTTAATAAATAAATATTAATAAATTAATGTTATTCAATAAATATTATTAATAAATAAATATTATTAATACTTTTTTTTCGTCTTTGATAAATCGAAGAAATTTTTTTCAAGTATCCTTTAGATGGTTTGATTTCTTAACGCTATTATAAATGCAAATGTGATTTTTTTCGTATATTAACGAAGTAAGAATACTATTCGCCATCCTCTATCAGACCTTTTTTTTTTTTTTTTTTTTTTTTTTTTATTGGTGGGCTTTTTTTTTTTTTTTTTTTTTTTTTGGGGGGTGGGCTACGGTCGGCGCACTCCTCGCACCACTCCATCCGGGGTGACAGAGGGGCGTAAGCGCGCACACCCGTAACCCACCCGTGACGTCGCCTTCGTCGTTGGGCCGACCACCGGAGCAGAGTGACTTGACGTCAGTGGTCGGCCCGACGGAATACCCCTGAGGAGTACCCTCTCCTCGACCGACATCCCCCCCTCGGGTAGGATGTCGGTCTTTCCTCACGCGGTCGGCCTCTCGGCGGGTGACGGACTAATTCCCCGATCCAGTCACCCGCGGCCTCGGCTAGGGCGGCATCAGGCGCAGGTAATCGCGCCTGCGCCGCCCCAGTCGCCGGCGGCGGGTCGCGCCGTCGAGGAGACGCTCCTCGCGCACGCGCTCCGCCGCCTCCTTCCGCGAGACTACTGCCTCGCAGAAGGTTGCGACCGCGTCCCAGTTCCTGACGCTGTCGAGCATCGCCCTGGCGATGGTCGGCAGCGTCAGGTCGGCACCGATGATTGCGACGAGTTCACGACGCTGCTCTGCCCAAGCGGCACAAACCTCGAGCGTATGCTGCGCCGTGTCTTCGTCGCAATCGCAGTGGTGGCAGGACGGTGTACTCTCCCTCCTGACGACCTTGTGCAGGTATTTGGCGAAGCATCCATGCCCCGTCAAAACCTGCACCAGTCGGAAGGAGAGCACCCCGTGCCGCCGTTCCAACCACTGCATCAGCACCGGCCGGAAGGCCTCTACGGTCCGCACACCGAACCGAGGCCTCTCCAGCCGGACTGCCCAACGGGCAATGACATCTAGGCGGGCGTCAACGCGCCAGGCGGTGAGTTCCCTCAAAGAGACCACACCGCCCTCCGCGCGCACCCCCGACACCCGCCGATACAAATCGGCGAGCATTTCCGCCTCCAGGTCCCACGGGGGACTCCCGGCCAACAGGCACGCTGCCTCCGTCGCCACCGTGCGGTACCCGCGTACAGCCCTGACCGCCATGGCCCTCTGTGGTCGCCACAGAAGAGCCCTGAGTCGGACGGTCAGGGACCCCGCCCACACCGGTGCGCCGTACAGGGCCATCGACCGGACGACCCCCGTGTACAGCTGTCGGCACGTAGCGCTCGGTTCGCCCACATTCGGCATTAGCCATGAAAGGGCGGACGCCGCGCCGACGAGCCGCGGAGCGAGCCTGCGGAAATGCTCCCGAAACCACCAATGCCCGTCGAGCACCAGGCCCAAATACCTCATATGGGCCCGGATGCTGATGTCAACCGAATTGACGGTGATCGAAACGCCGATGGGAGGGCCCATGCGGGGCCCATGGAACAAGAGGGCCTCCGTCTTGTCCAGGGCCACCCTCAACCCCAGCGCCTCGATCCGCCTGACGATCTCTTCGGTGCCGAGAGTCGCCAGGCCTGCCGCCTCCTCCAGCGTCCCACCGCGGGCTGTGACGAGCGTGTCGTCGGCGTAACAGATCACGCCCAGCCCGGGTGGGAGGCTCCCTCTCAACGCCCAGTCGTAGCCGATGTTCCACAGGGTGGGTCCAAGGACCGACCCCTGTGGGACACCGCACGTCATGGGCGTTCGCACAACGTCCCCTACTCGGTTGGTGTAGAGGACGCTGCGCCCCTCCAGATAGTCTGCCACTAGCCGCCTCAGGTAAACTGGCACTCCGTGGTATCGGAGCGCCTCCCTGATGCAGCTAAATGGCAGACTATTGAATGCGTTGGCGATGTCCAGGGACACCACCAACAGCACTCCTCCGCCGGCGACGGCCTCAGTCGCCACGGCCCTCAGGCGCAGCAGAGCCGCGATCGTCGAACGACCCCTCCTGAACCCAAACTGGGCGTCCGACAGATCGGGCCCCGTGCCAACGAGGTGCCGCTCGATGCGGGCAGCCAGCACCCTCTCCAATAGCTTGCCCGCATCGTCGAGCAGCACGATAGGCCTGTAGGCCGAGGCCAACTCTGGAGACCGTCCCGGCTTCGGCAGGAGCACCAGCCTCCCCTCCTTCCAGCACCCAGGGAACCGCCCGGACGCTAAACACGCGTCGAACAGCCCCCTGAGGCGGGGACACAGGTGGTCGAGGACCAGGGCCAGCACGCGGTTGGGAACACCGTCGGGCCCGGGGGCAGTGGATTTGCTGCGCATGCGCGCCACCGCCACCCCCATCTCGGTTGCCGTGATGGGCGGAACACTGTCATCGTCGGCCTCCCGGTCAGTGTCTGGCGAAGCCATGACCGGGGGCGTGTGCTCCGCCCGTCGCGGGAACAGGTCCTCGATGACCCTGGTGAGGAGGCCGGGCTGGAGGGTCTCGGTGAGGGGGGGGCCCCGCGCGCGGAGCTTACTCAGCGCCGCGCGATAGGGGCGACCCCAGGGGTCTCGATCGAGACCGTCCAGCATCTCCTGCCGACTGACGTCCTTGGCGGTACGGACGGCCAGCCTGAAGGCCGACCGCGCATTGCGGTAGCCCTCATAAAGCCGGCCCTCCCGCTCCTCATCACGATGGTGCCGCCGGCTGCGGGTGTAAGCCCTCCGGGCGCATATACATGCGGCCCGAAGATCCGCCAGCTCCCGGGACCACCAGTGGACAGCCCTTTTCGGGGGCAGACACCGTACACGGGGCATGGCCGCATCGCAGATCTGCGTCAACGCATTGCGGATGCGGCCAGCCTCGGCGTCCACCCCGTCCAACTGGTGGGCAGAGGACAGCCACGAGTGAACGATGGCTGCCTCCGCCAGCAGGTCCCGGTCCAAACGACCCACAGCCCATCGCGGGAACGCGGGACGTCCGTCCGCCTGATGACCCCTGCCGGGCGTCGGGAGGGTCCGGGAGACCTCCATCCGGATATACCGGTGGTCCGATAGGGTCTCAACCTCCTCCGCGACGCACCAGCTCCTCACGCGTGCGGCGACAATGGGGCTAGCGAACGACAAGTCCACTATCGACCCGCCCCGCTGCCGCACGCACGTATGCACCGAGCCCCTGTTCAACAAACAGAGGCCCAGTGCCGCCGCCCACTCCTCGACCGCCCGTCCTCGGTCGTCCGTCCTGGGGGACCCCCACGCCATGGACTTGGCGTTGAAGTCCCCCAGAACGAAGACTTGGCGCGGTGCCAGTCGCCGTAACGAGGCCCCTAAGATGGTCAGGGAGGCCCCAAAATCAGTCACGCTCCTGTTAGGGGAGAGATAGACTCCGAAAAGCGTAATCTCTCCCCAGTCCGCCGCGACGTATCCGACGCCCCTATCCCTAAGGGTCAGGGACGACGAGGGCCACGACGTGGAGGCG
Organism: Lymantria monacha; assembly: GCA_905163515.2. NCBI lineage: Eukaryota > Metazoa > Arthropoda > Insecta > Lepidoptera > Erebidae > Lymantria > Lymantria monacha. The sequence goes on from LR991091.1 coordinate 24,563,704, forward strand.
ACGATTGCCACAGTGCCGTCGGTGCTACCCAGCCAGTTAGGTCGGTCGGGCACCACGTACGGCTCTGCGGCTACGGCTACTGCTATCAACCACTCCGCCATGGCTTGCAGGAAAACGTCCTGCGCACCGGCGGAGTGGTTGAGATTGGCTTGGAGGAGACGGATGGCTTCGTGGTCCATTAACGGGCCGTATCCATCGTCTCCTCCTCCGCGCTAACGGGCGATCGGGTCGCGATCGGAGCGGGAGCGGGCCCGGTCGATGAGCCGCCCCGCCCCTTTGGGGCCGATGCCGGGGGTCTGCAGTCCCCAGAGCCCATGCGGTGCTTGGCAGGCCTATTGCCCGCCGCACACGCGGGGCAGTGGGGCACCGCAGAGCACGATGCTGCCTGGTGCCCAGCCTGACCGCAGCGGAAGCATAGCCCGCTGCAGTCAAAGCAGTTGCGACACGTCGGTCGGGTATGCCCGACCGCCATGCATTTGTAACACCTCGCGGGCCGGGGCTCCAGCACAGTTACCCGCGCCGAACTCCAGCCCACGAGGAGCCTGCCTGAGTCGGCCAATTTCTTGACCGACTCCACCGGGCACTGCACCCAGACAGCACCGACGCCGCCCGGACCAGGACGGATGGTGCCAATCCGGACGGTGTCCGAGGCACATCCGGTACGCACCATAATGGCCTCCCGGACGTCCTCCACCGTCACGGAATCGTCCAGACCCGTGAGGCGCATCTCTGCGCACTTGACGGGCCTGGCGATTCGGACTCCATCCTCCGGCCCGAACAGCCCCCTCAGCTTCGAGGCCACACTATCAGCCGCCTTGGCGCCCTCGGCCCCAGGGAACTCGAGAATTCGAGCCCCTGTCCGGGCCTTGCGGGTCCTCGCCTCGACGCCCCCGATGTCGGAGACGTCCAGCTCCCGCCGGGCGCGTCTTAGGACAGCCTCATAGTTGAGGCCCCTCTCGGCCGCCTCAGGCAGCACGGTGATAATGACCGCAGCTGTCTTCGGCGACTTGAGGCCCCTGCGCGACCTCTTTCCCCCTTTGTCGGCGCCCGCCTGTGGAGCAGCAGCCACAGCGGCACTCTTGGCTGCCGCTCTCCGTTTCTGTTTATTGGTGGGCTATGGGTGCGTCTCGCCCCGCCGAATCGGTCCGGGGTGACGGAAAGGACCCCATAGACCCACCGTAAAACCTGCTCTCTTCGCCGTGCGAGCGGACCACCGGTACTCGATTTTAACTTCGGTGGCATCCTCTATCTGACCTGTGGTGGTCATAAAAGACGACTAAAGGATATTATATGAATATTATATCTGTGCAAGCGAAGAAAATCACGAAATAAAAAAAAAAAATATCTAAAGCCCTATGCCAAGGTATAGTAGGTCTTCTCAAGCCATTGTAATTTTTCTAAAAATCTTGTGAAAATTATCAGTGATACGAAAAGGACTATAATGTTCCTATCATCGAGGTAAAAGTATTATTTTTGAGGAATACTATGTAACAAACATTCGGCTAAGTAATTAAGCCACGTATTAGAAGCAAGCCTACAGTAGATAAGTCAACACATTCTCTCACTCTCAATTCATTTTAATTATTAATTCAAAAATTATTGAATTATTTTAAATAAAACTACTTTTTTTTTTATAAAAGCCGATTACGAAGCGAAAAATGATGTCACAAGCGGGATTCGAACCCGCGCCTATTGGGATTCCGGCCCAATCGTGCTGCCACTACACCACCGTGACTTATTGTAAGACACAAATTTCGCTTCGTATCATATTTACATCTTAAGGTAACGGTATGACATCTACCGGACAATGTTTACACATTGTTATAGGCTTAATACTTCAAACTTTGCAGTTAGAATTGTATTAAACGATGACACAACGAATAGCAATTATTAAAGCATTTTCATTTTTAACTTCGTTTCCGTAACCTTGCTCGGTAAAATATTTTAATTTTATATACCTTTGATTAATATTGTTTTGGCATTGAAAGCCAGTTTACGTAGTACAAATATACTCGTAAATTATACTAAAGTTATTGAACAACGGCAACTTAATAATTGAGTTAGTCCTACGGTTCACACCTAAATAAACTGTTTTGTTATAATTGTTCAAAGCTTTATTTACATCTTATATAAAGAGAAGGCCATTTCTCGGAATACAACAGCTATGTAAGCTCAAATAACATTGGTTTAGTTACTCATTAATGATTTTTTTTTATTTTGTTGTAACTCAAAGCAATTCAAAAAATATCTAATTTATCAATATTTGTGATGATTTATGTTAATTTTTTTCCGTGTGGTGACGGAGTAAGAATACAATTCACCATCCCCTATCTTACCCGTGGGTGATCGTAAGAGACGACTAAGGGATATAAAACGCATATAAAATCTATGCAAGAGAAGGAATACTCGAAACAAAACCCTATACCAACACGTCTGACCAGCGTGGTATAGTATGTTAACTTCCCACCCATTACGGAGGAGGCCCGAGCTCAACAATGGGACATATTTGGGCTGTGATGATGATGATGATGATGATAATGATGATGATGTTTAATTTTTATAGTTTATTATTAACGACTGATGTAATTAAAGATGCTTTCCTAAATTCTAAGCTATCTAAATGAAAACTACTTGTTTTTATTAATTTGAATTAGTTATTATTATTAATTAATTATTCAAATATATAATTATATATTAAATAAAATTGTCTTCATCCTGTTCTTATACCAATTACATGGGGTCGACATTATATCTATCTCCTGTTATTTTTTTATTCCCAATGGAAAACGAGCAACCTATTTTTTTTTGGGGGTGGGTTACGGTCGGCGCACTCCTAGCACCACTCCGTCCGGGGCGACAGAGGGGCGTAAGCACGCACACCCGTAACCCACCCGTGACGTCGCCTCGTCGTTGGGCCGACCACCGGAGCAGAGTGACTTGACGTCAGTGGTCGGCCCGACGGAATACCCCTGAGGAGTACCCTCTCTTCGACCGACGTCCCCCCCTCTCGGGTAGGATGTCGGTCTTTCCTCACGCGGTCGGCCTCTCGGCGGGTGACGGACTAATTCCCCGATCCAGTCACCCGCGGCCTCGGCTAGGGCGGCATCAGGCGCAGGTAATCGCGCCTGCGCCGCCCCAGTCGCCGGCAGCGGCTCGCGTCGTCGTGGAGACACTCCTCGCGCACGCACTCCGCCACCTCCTTCCGCGAGACTACTGCCTCGCAGAAGGTTGCGACCGCGTCCCAGTTCCTGACACTGTCGAGCATCGCCCTGGCGATGGTCGGCAGCGTCAGGTCGGCACCGATGATTGCGACGAGTTCACGACGCTGCTCTGCCCAAGCGGCGCAAACCTCGAGCGTATGCTGCGCCGTGTCCTCATCGCAATCGCAGTGGTGGCATGACGGTGTACTCTCACTCCTGACGACCGTGTGCAGGTATTTGGCGAAGCATCCATGCCCGTCAAAACCTGCACCAGTCGGAAGGAGAGCACCCCGTGCTGCCGTTTCAGCAACTGCATTAGCACCGCCCGGAAGGCCTCCACGGTTCGCACACCGAACCGAGGCCTCTCCAGCCGGACTGCCCAACGGGCAATGACGTCGGCGGGCGTCGACGCGCCAGGCGGTGTGCTCCCTCAACGAGACCACACCGCCCTCCGCTCGCACCCCCAACATCCGCCGATACAAACCGGCGAGCATTTCCGCTTCCAAAACGAGCAACCTAATGGAAAGTGTTACTGTCGCTCATGGGCCTTCGCTTTATAAGGGTACAGATAGATCACTGCCTACTTACCAAAACCCACTCATAAAGTTATGCTTTCGGCTGTCACGTTCACCGAACGAAGCGCAATAGCATATTTCCACTGCTTAGATGACCATTTTCAGCGAGAGTCTGGTACTACCCCGAAAGACCGATCCGCAGCTGTAGACAGAAATCAATCAACAATTTGGCCTTACCAATACTAAACGTGCGCTCTTCCGTCATACATATTGCAAAAGTTTTGGCAATATAATAAATAAAATATTTACTTTATTTACTGCTTGATATATAAGATGCTTTGTACTTATTAATAAATTTTGCTATTTATCAAAGATTTTTTATTCTAAGTTACTACGGAATACTACCTTTTTATTCTAAGTTACTACGGAATAATACCTAATGGAGCCTGGTGCCATTATATCTAACACACTTGACTTTCACAGTGATCATTAGTCTTTTATGAATTCAAAAGATAACCAAGTAGTCTTTAACCTAAATACTCAACTGAGAGTTTATTCATACTCAGATCGTCTTTTCGTAAGCAATATTGAAAAGTTATAGTGTTGCTTTAAAATCTTTCTTTCAATTCAGGTATCCTATGAAGTATTATATTTTTTTCTTTGCTATTCATATAGATCACTGCTATGTTATGCTAATACATTCATACAATATTACCTTAAAATTTTGGTATCTTTTTTTATTGCTTATGGTGGCAAACGAGCAAGCAGCACTCCTGATGGTAAGTGTCACTGCTGCCCATGGACCTTGAGCTATACCAAGTGTATGGCTAGGCCGCTGCCTACCATTACAAACCCCAAACCCACCCGGTTGGGCTTCCGGCTCTCTCGCTCACCAAACGAAGCGCAATAGCACGTTGCTATTACTCAGACGTCGGTCTTCTGCGAGAGTGTGGTACTACTCCGAACGGACCAGCCCTTGGCTGTAGACAGAGAACTGTCAAGAGCGTGGTCCTACCACTACTATAGTTTTTCGAGCAAAGAAATTTTCTAGATGTTATCTGCAAATTTCTTGATTTTAAAAACACTCTGAGACAATTCAGAATTGCAAATTTGAAGTTTGGAGATATGACACACGTAACAGGCTTACATCATATTATGAGAGTCAAAGGAAATTAACATTTACTTTACTATTTAACTTTGTAGTGATAAAAGCGTGAAACTATGTATAAAAATAAAACTAGTTTATAAAATAAATCTGGGTATACTCAATTATTTGTATAATAAATATACTCATAGGTTCGATATCTGCACTCGAAATACATTTTCGTTTCCTCACAAAAAGGATATCTCTTAAATGGGAACAATCTTATATCTCAGTATTCGTATTTCATCGTCCTTTCCCGAAAAGGTCTTTCTTGAGAAATGGTATCATCTGCTCTGAATGGATTACGGGACTCCACCATTAATTAACAATATCTATCTATGTTATATTCCATGTCTATATTTGAGGAAATTACATTAAATACAAGCTAAAATCAAACCGGCGTTCTAATTTATCAAAATACTTTATATTTATTTCAAAAATAGGTAAAAAAATGTTTTTCTATTCAAAAATTTAGTATACAAAAAATACATGAATATATTAATTGTGCCAGCTGAGAGAAGGAAAACTCGAAACAAAACCTCGGCCGAGGCTCGAGCCTCCTCCATAATGGGAGGGAAATTGATCTACTATACCACGCTGGTCAGACGTGTTGGTTATAGGGTTTTGTTACGAGTTTTCCGTCTCTTGCATAGATGTTATATGCGTTTTATATCCCTTAGTCGTCTTTTATGATCGCCCACGGGTAAACTAGGGGATGGAGAATTATATTCTTACTCCGTCACCAGACGGACAAGCACAGCTAGTTAAATATAAATATGGTCACAACACGGACGAAGAAATGTAGTTAAATAAGGACTTCGGGTGATCGGATCGGGGAATAGTCGGGTCATCCGACGTGAGGCCACCGCGCGACGGCGAAAGCTCTCCGCTTTCGCCGTCGGGGCGTCAACTCGAGAGGAACCCGCAAGGGTAAACCGCCGGGCGGGCCACCGAAGATAAAGATGAAAAAGAAGAGAGGTGTTTGCAGGGTGGGTCTACGGGGTTGCGCACCGCCTCTTCCGTCACCCCGGACCGATATGGCGGGGCGCGACCACGTCCATAACCCACCGCAAAAAAAAAAATATTACTAGTTAAATATAAATAATGAATAAAACAAACAAACCTTTCAACGTTCAATAGTAATATAGATGACATCTTATCCTCATATGCCCCAATAAATTCTCTTTAGATAAACAAATTCTATACAGTGTAACTTAATGGAAATTATTTCAACTATTGTTTGCTCAGGAGAAAATTTATCGTACAGAAACTTAGTTCATGTTAAGAGCATAGCAGCCTTTGGGAGTTATAGTAAACATTGAGCTGTGTAGAACTATTTCAGGAATGATATTAGGCTGCAAAAGACAAATATTCACTAGAATATTGAATAGACTAAAACGGTATATAACACTTGCTGTTTCAGGAGCATTGCTTGCGAATTACTTGATTATTTATATATTTATAGCGATTGTTTTATTTAATTACGTACAAAAAAGTATGTTTGTGTACTTATGTACACGCGTTAAAAGTTATTTCCTTAGTGCGAGGAGGTGATTTAGAAAAAAAAACATCTTTGGCGTAACAAGATAAAAATCTTTTCAAAAATTTTATCTTTCGCCTTATTCTACGTTTGTAGAAAAAACGACACTAACAATAGAAAAAAAGGTATTTAACACATTGAAAGTTTTATTATAACGCATTATCTAGTTAAATAAAGTTTATTTAAATACCACAAAAAAAACTAAAATGTTGACTCTAGCTAACTTCAGGGTGTCGGTTTTAAGTGACGGTGTGCACGCGCGCCGTAAAAAATTATTCTCGTCATTTTTCCCTAACGCGCCAAAAGAAGTATAACTTCAAAATGTAATTTGCACCATAGAGAAAAAAAAATTCTGAACATTAAAATATTTGCAATATGTCGGTGACAGTTTCATACGAATTTGTTATCTCGGTTGTTGTTATGACAACGGTGATTACATACAATGTTATACATCATAGTTAGTAAATTTTGTCAAATTTGCTAACACGCTGTTATATCAAAACGTTATGTATTACATTCTAATTTTGTTATATTATAAATACAAAAGTTTGGATGAATATTTGTCACTCAAACATACCGGAACGGCTGAACAGCTCTGGACAAAATTTCTCATAAAGATATATTAGAAGCTGTAATGGCACTAGCCTAGCTTTTAACCTGGTCAAATTTATGGTTGCCGTAACACAGATGAACAAAATCAATACTTCAGACGGTTTCGCATATTTTTTTTTAAAGGTTGTACTTAAGTAGTGATGTTATCTACTTATTCCTTATAGATCTTTTGCACCTTCTCCAGGAAAACAAGAGGTAAATTGTCTTCTTAATTAATCATCACACGTATAACTTTTTCACGAGAAAATATTCCCATGATTTTTAAAATTTATTTTTGGTCAAAAAAAAAGATTGTTTAAGTTAATTCTATTTATTTTGAATCTTTAAACATTATTTTTGAACATTCCACTGATATCACGTAATTAAACTAACAATTCTAAAACATTCAATATCTGTACATTTTGCGAATGGAAAGCAAATAAAATATTTTATTATGAAATGGAACAAACACAAGTTGGCAACAAATAGTCTTGTACAACTTAATACACTTACGGGACTCTCTTGATACTTCAAATCTTCCTAAGTCCACAAAGGTTTGCAATACCCAGTATGACTTACTTTGGCTTGTTTGGAAAATCCATTTCGCAAATGTGTTACAGAGTAGAAACTCCTACATACCGACTACAAATATATTCACGGAAGTGTATATAATATCAAATAAAAATAGAAAAAATATGTTACACAAAATGTATTAGTATCCTTACTAATATTATAAATGCGAAAGTAACTCTGTCTGTCTGTCGCTCTTACACGCCAGAACTACTAAACCGATCTGAATGAAATTTGGTACACAGATAGTCTAGAACCTGACAAAGGACATAGGCTAGTTTTTAATGCAAAAAAGAGTTGTAAAGGGGCATGAAACGTTGTAAGGAATTATCGTTATTTTTAAAGCCAGAAGCTTGAAACTTATTTTTAGGTTATTGATTAGATATAAATATATAGAACATTAAAATTTCGTAAAAATGTTACCCTTAAGGGGTAAAATAAAAATAGGGGATGAAAAACTTGAGGAAAGTAACCTTTTACGCGGGCGAAGCCGCGGGCAGAAGCTAGTATAGAATAAAATTGTTACTGCATTAGTAGCGTAGCGATTTAAGTACCAACCTGCCGTACTATGTGTTATGAATTCGTTTTCCATGTTGTGGGTTTCTTCTTTATGCACAAGGTTTGCTCTAAGTATAAATTTATCTGTATTTTTTAATAACATTTTTATAAAACCATCATAGAATGATGATTTTCTTATTTAATGATTTATTTATTTATGACAGACACAAGCATTTATGCTTTTCTATTCATCTTGTTTACAAGATGAATAGGTGATAAATGATGAATTATTAACAAAATTATCTAGTACTAGCTTCTGCCCGCGACTTCGTCGCGTGGAATGGTTACTTTGGTCTAACGTTAACTTCAACTCGCGAATTCGTTTACGTAAAAGGTGGACATATTTTTAAATAATACATACGTTAAAGCTGTTTTAGGTACCTACATGACCCTTTTATTAGTAAGAGTAGAACATTTAACCTTAAGTAAAATAATAATAATAATCTTTATTGAAAACTAAATACATATGACAGTTGACATAGATGTCTTTGCCTCTTGAATTAGGTAATACCTGTGTTTCAAGAGACAGTTCCTTCCCGAAATACATAAATCTTGAACATCAAATTATTTTACAGTAACATACATTTATAAATAATGAATATATATATCTTACGTAATAAAGACTAATGATAAAGAAATCTATAATAAATGAATGAGTGAGAATTAACGTGTTAGTGAGCGCGCTCACACGTTGTGTGTGTGTGTGCGTGTGACGTGTGTGTTGTGCGTTTGTTTGTGTGTGTGTGTGTGTGTGGCGTGTGTGTGTGGCGTGTGTGTGGTGTGCGTGTGTTTGTGTGTGTGTGCATGCGCGTATGTGTGTATGTGTGTGTGTGGTGTGCGTGTGTTTGTGATGTAGTGTGCGTGCATGTATGTGTTTCTTTTTTTTTTGTGTGTATTTGTAGTTACGCGAAATAAGTATTTAAAAGTGATTCAAGTTTGACGTAATCCATATAATGCAATGTAGTACCATATAAAGTAATGCAAGTAAAAGTATTAGGTCTTATCTATACTTTCTATAGATATATACAATGTATGTATATTATACATACATACATACACTTACGCCTATTTACGATTACACATACTTTTAATGTGTATGAAATCGCTGTGTGGTAGCGGCTATGAATACTACCAATCCTCACTTTGCTTGTGGATGTCGTAAAAGACGACTAAGAGCCTTATAACGACTTGGGCCAACTCCAGCTGATGCCGTTTGGTCAACAATTACATTCCCAATTAGGGTTGACGTCTGGCAGGCGGCCGGTCATAAAACTATTGCCAATAACTTTTACAATATGTACTTTATTGTATCGACCCCAAGTAATTGGAATAAGAGTAGGAGAATGATGATGATGATGACCTCTCGTGAACAAATCGCCAATTTGGTCCAGAAAAGGTCTTCCCCTTGTATTCGTCCCATTCACGATTGCTTTATATGTTTGCTTCGTCAACCTCTGCCCACTCATTATTTCTTCCACTTCGTGTCCAACCCACCTCAGCATACCAGCGCTCTTTTATAACATTATACCTAATTTTATCTTTCAGACTTACATCACACACGTTACGAAGAGCTGTCAGCTCTACAGCATTTATTCTATTTTCATGTCTTCCCCGCCAAATCTAACTTTCACTGCCATACATGAGGGCAGGCACTAATACTTCCTATACTTATTATTATTATTTAGGATGTGTAAAGCCGACGGAAGGTCATGAGAAGAAAACAAAACTAAAAATGTAGTGTGTGCAGAAGTACTTTGAAATAACATTAGTTTGAGTTTTTTTTTAATATAAAATTATAAGATCCAGTATTTTTATCGTAAATGCGCGCCGAGTACTTGATCATTATTTTGCTGCGATGTTATTTTTAAACTGCGATATTTCCTAAGATATTCATTGAAATCAAATAATGTAAAGAGCAATTTTGTTTTAAATTAAATACTTGTGATGAATAACTCATTTATTTGGATAAGGATTAATATTATGTTAATAAAAACACCTTCGAAAATATCACATTATTTTAAAACAAATTTGATTAGCATAAAAAAGGTTATAGTAAGCCAATCTTAAAAGATAGACATATGCTGTCGCGGACTTTTATTTAGAACTTTGAAAGGGGAACAATTATGTAGTACATAATTTTTGCGCAACTTTAACCGTTTACGCAGCGGAAGCTCTCAAAAGGAAACATAAACCCGATTTTTACACATTCATCATTGTTGCTCTGCTCCTATTGGTCGCAGCGTAATGTTATATAGCCTAAAGCCTTCCTCTATAAATGGACTATCCAACAAAAAAAGAATTTTTCAAATCGGACCAGTAGTTCCTGAGATTAGCGCGTTTAAACAAACAAACAAACAAACAAACAAACAAACTTTTCCGCTTTATAATATTAGTATAGATTTGCCCCAATCAAATCTCATCTCATCATAACGCTAGACGCAGACGACCAGCACTGATCTTCTCTTATTAAAGGGAGAAGATATCACGCACATGCTCTCAATTTAACCTAATACTAATTAATACCTACATTATTTAGTATAACTCTACATTTTATATAACAAAAACAGCAAATTAAAACGATATAGATCCTAAACGGTCACTCAAATCGAAAAATGTTGAGAGAAAACTAAAAATGATTATTAAATAGCTATTCAACGATACCCCACTTGACATAGTTTGCTGACTTTATTTCTTTTTCACTTTCACAATATGGCGTCCAGTAGTCGCCATATTGAATTTTCACTAACGTCATATCTTTAGTGACACTCGCCGGCCTAAGAGGAATCGATTGACGTGTGAATCATAAAAATCGGTCCAGGCGCTTGATCTATATAGTGCTCAAAGGAACATACATACATAGACTGTTAAACCACTCCTTTGCGTCGCGCAGTCGGGTAAAAAGAACAAGCCAAATGAGCTAGGGTAATGTTATAATATTGATAATTTATTATAACATTACCCTAGTTTAAATGTTTATTTCGCAGTGTTACGCGTTAAAAGTTAGTAGATGATGATCTTATCGGACTTGATTCTACTGCTTTTGAACTAATTATTTAGAACGTTATAAAAGAAATTTAGAATTACAAAAGTACGACTATATATACTCGAACAAGATCACACAGCCCGTATGCAAGTTTAGACGTCTAATACGTACCATAAAGCGCCGTATTAAGCATCCGTTTACATTTGACTATAGCCACTGGCGGTGCTTCTTGCATTGCAGCCGGTGTTTCAATGAGCATCAAGTGACAAAATCAAATGTACGAAACTGCATGAACCACAGCTACTCGTACGCAGTGGAGCACATTATAATTCCGCCTGCGGCGTGGCGAGCTTTACACGGTACAGGATGCCTGTATGCAGATAGCGAGATCGGTATATGTTTATACAGACCATCCAATGCTGCAATTAGTCGAGACGTAGCGTATCACCGCAGGCTACAGTGTATAGTACCATAAATCACATAGTAACACACAACTTTAAAGCTATGACTGAGTTCTTCACGCGAAGTTTGTTATGATATTTTGAGAGAGATTTTGAGAGGTTTTGCCTCGTAATTGCGAATACTAATATAAGGCTGTCAATATTAGTTCATTCAATTTCAGTTGGGTGTTTATTATGGTTACATAGCCCGAAGAATTAGCATGTTGTAGTAGCGATGGGCAGGCCACATCGCTCCTCGAATCAACAACCGTTGGGGATGAAAAGTTCTCGACTGGCGACTACGAAACAAACGACGCAGCGTATAGAGATCATTCACTAGGTGGAGTTCACGATATCTTGAAAGTCAAAGGAATCCGTTGGATACAAGTAGCACATGATCATACTGTATGGTATTGTCGTGAGAAGGCTTATGTCTAACAGTGGACGTCTACGGGCGGATGGACGGATGTAGTGCTGAAAACACGCTATTGGCCATTTTCCATTTACAAGCATAAATGGCACTGCTTGTTCGGGATAATACCGCACTCTTGCATAAAACGGCGTTTGAGTAGTTGCAATTTGTGTTGTTTGATGGGCGAGAGACCTAAAGATCTAATAAGACCCTTTTGGTGTTACGGAGATCTATCAGTGGCATTTACCACAAAAAAAAATTCACTACGTTATAAGTTCAGACTTGATATCTATATATTGATATTTTGCAATATATCATTCTCCTACTCTTATCCCAATTACTTGGGGTCGCTACAATATGTACTCTTGTTTCATAGTACATATTGTAAAAGTTATTGGCAATAGTTTTATGACCGACCGCCTGCCAGACGCCAACCCTCCTTGGAAATGTAATTGTTGACCAAACAGCATCAGATGGAGTGGGCCCAGGTTTTCATTATAAGGCTCTTAGTCGTCTTTTACGACATCCACGAGTAAAGTAAGGGTTGGTAGTATTCGTAGCCGTTACCACACAGCATTATTATATATATATTTTGCAATACATGATACTTTTAATAAAAAACCATCTGTAAGTCCATATAAATCTTCACCGTATATGAATCTACAAAAATATTATATCGTATTTATCTCTAAGCAACTGAATATATTACTTGTACTTTATTAATAATTTCTTAAATTCCTCTTTACAAATTCTAATATAATATCGAAGGAAACATGTTTTCCTCTTATGTTATTGTGTCGTGATATTAAAAATGTTATTAATGTTTTTTTTTTTAATCTGAAAGTTAGGAAAATAAACGCTTATATTAACGCGACTAGGGAGAAAATTAAGGTTTTTAATAATTTTATCTTATTGAGAGAATTGCTTGAGTGACTTGTGACTCGTGAAAAGATTAAGTTAATATTGTACAATATGTACATAATAAATTTTGTAGAGGAAAAGAAAATCTTGCTCGGTTCATCAAATTTTCCAATAATAATAAACATCGTGGAGAAAGTACTTTTTATTTTGACTGAGCACTAGATAGGTTCGATCGCTGTTAAGATTCACATTGTCATCAAGACATCGTAAAATTTGTAGCATATTATATGAAACTATGTTTATTGAAAATTAATAGGTTCGCAAGATAAAAAGTTCAAAAGCATAAATGTGCTCAATCATTGTCTGTTAAAAAAGTAACCATCATTGATCTAAAACATTTTCTCACATTAAGAATCTATTTTCCATATTTATATTTACAAAAAGATATAATACAAAGTACTCAAAAAGCCTCATAACAAAATAGAAGTTAAAAATGTGAAACAATATATTTTTTAATATTTGAAGTCGTTCTAAACTCCACTCAAAATGACCTGATGACATAAAATTATATTTATGATAAAATCTGGAATGTTTTAACGACAGATAAATAAACTTCTTTGAACGTTTTACTTTAAGATTTTTTTTTTTAAAGTCCAAAGGGAATTGATTACTTCGTGTTCACTTACATACATATTTTTATGATTATATAACTTAAATAAATTAGTTTTGGACGTGGTACACATTTCTAGAGTGTAATTTAGGCAATTAATTAAATATTTATAAAGTGACAATTCAAATGAAAGGGGTTGCTGTGTGTAAATGTTCTAATACTTACAACCCTTTACTTAAAGATTACAGGCAAACGTATATAAGTTTATTGCCTAAACCTAAACTAGTTCATCTGGTAATAATATATTTCACGTATTATTCCAATAAGTTATTATATATTTAATTGTAAGTGAGAAAATTCATATGTGTTTATTCATATTTTTAACAAGCTCACGCATTGACAACATAAACGAATGTCTTTTTTTTTGCGGTTTTCTATGGATGCGTCTCGCCCCGCCAAATTGGTGACGGAAGAGGCGGCGCGTGACCCCATAGACCCATCGTGCAACTCCTCTCTTCGCCGTGCGAACGGGCCACCGGTACCTGATCTTTGTCTTCGGTGGCCCGCCCGGCGGTTTACACTCGCGGGTCCCTCTCGTCGACGCCCCGACGGCTGTCGGAGTGTCGTCCTCACGCGGTGGCCTCACGTCGGGTGACTGGACTATTCCCCGGTTCGATCACCCGAGGCCTCTGCTAGGGCGGCATCAGGCGCAGGTATTCACGCTTGCGCCGCCCGAGGCGCCGGCGGCGGTGGCGGCCCGAGTCCGCATGGAAGGAATCCTCCCGGGCTCGTTCCGCCGCCTCAATATAAACGGATGTCTAGGAAATATTTTTACTATTCAGTTACGTAAACTCCTAAATTTATTTTTTTATTTTATTTATTAGCGACATAAAATATTTACATATTACAGTATTACAATAAAAATCTTATTAAATAGTTATAATTTACATATAAGCCACAGAAATGTTCATATATTTGCAGAAAAGTAAAAGAAGTTACAGGCATACATAAGAAATTACAATTTAATATATCTGAACGGATGTTAAGGGAATATTTTAATATTTAGATACGTAACTTACTACTTTTATATTTAAGTTATTCAATCTCAAACTCTACGATATTAAAATTGATATGTTAAACTAACTTAATAACTTTTGTAGATCTAGAAATCAGACTTAGGATTTTGCGATCAACAATTAACGCATAGGTATGTGACTAAACTAACAAACTGTTTCGAGTTTTCCATATGGTGACGTAGTAAGAATACATTCATTCCCCTTATCTTGTCCATGCATGATGGCAAGAGATGACTAAGGGATATAAAATGCATATAACATCTATGCAAGAGAAGGAAAACTCGAAACAAAATCCTATACCTACACGTCTGACTAGCGTGATATAGTAGGTCAATTTCTCTCTCACTTTAAAGGAGGCTCGAGCCCAATAGTGGGACATTTACGAGCTGATATGATGTTGATGATGAAACAGATAAGTGTATAATAAATTTCATATTTATCAACTTTGTTTACCTAAAAACAATAACCATTATTGTTCAAGATGAAATCGTTATGAGAGCTTCAGATAACCGCACAATATATTTTATGGATAAGACGTCTCGAACGCTATAAATAAAGTCAAAGATTTATTTCCAATTACTTCAGCTATATCACGCAATAAATATAATCAAACTGATTTATCATCTAAGGTGTAACTGTAGATACTTCTTATGTAATAATTTAAGGTATGATATCTATCTAAAATGAAAGAGTTAGAATCTCTTCCCTTCTTTTTCATAAAAATCTTGAGTGATTGATTTTCTAGATGACCTATAATCATTTCCATCAAAATGGAGACTCCATTTTAATGGAAACAATCGCAGTCTAAATACATGTTGTGGGTATACTCGAGTCTCGAAACCAAAAAATTAGCAATGATAGATTTATAACGCATGAATACACATATAATATTTTAAGAAGAATACTTGTTTATGATGGTTGATCGATGGTACGATGGATAAATTATGATGATTCAAAGAAAATATTTACATCATATTTGACATTTACTACGATAAAAACTAAACATTATGTGTGTTTAGTTCTTAACGATATAAATGACTCTCTCGACAAACATTATTTTTTAATCAACAATCTAATTTCTAGAAATTTGAAGTATTATTACAACAACGAACTTTCATAGTCACGATAAGAGAAGTTTTGAACTATAAACATCCTATTCCACAAAGTAGCCAGTCTTAACAGCCTTATCTGAGCCCCCAGAGCTGTAATGATTGTGGTTCACAAATGTCCCTAAATAAAACAAATTACTAATTTGTAAATGGATCTTGCAAAACGTAGTACAGTAATTCCCGTTTATGAAAACGTTCACCTTATTTGGCAAACATTTCAGAGTAATAACTCAATTTCTCGGGGTTCATTCTGCTTGAATACTGATGTCAAATAGGGTAACGTCACCGATTTTCTATATAATTTACTTATTATACGTCATGTCAAATTGTAATCGAAAGGATGTGTATTATTAGAATGTGTGTAGCGGATACGAAAGCATAGATGAACATTTAATACAAAACAAATTTAGGCTAAACTTCATTTGAGTATATAGCATCGCATCTAAATCGCAATTATGAACACAACACAAAGGCTCCTCGATAATTATCCGTGCGACGACTAGAGTTTCTACTACTCGGTTGATGATTTGAGAGTATGACGCATTGGGACCGTATGATTGTTCTAATTCATCATCTCAGCTCATATATGTCCCACTGTTGGGCTCGAGCTTCCTCCATAATGAGAGGGTAATTGACCTACTACACCACGCTGGTCAGACGTGTTGGTATAGGGTTTTGTTTCGAGTTTTTCTTCACTCACATAGATGATATATGCGTTTTATATCCCTTAGTAGCCTCTTACGATCACCCACGGGTAAGATAAGGGGTGGTGAATTGTATTCTTACTCCGTCACCACACGGATAGATTTAGATTGCTCTAATTACCCTCCTCTTAAATACTTCTGATACTTAAATGATTATTATACATCATTCTCCTGCTCTTATCCCAATTACTCGTGGTCGACGCAATATGTACTCCTGTTCCATCATACATATTGCAAAAGTTATTGACAATTGTTTTTTAATGGACCGCCTGTTTGACGTCAACCCTCCTTGGAAATATAATTGCATAGCGTGCGTATGGAGTTAGCTCAGATCGATATCAGGCTCATAATCGTCTTTTACGACATCCACGAGCAAAGTAAAGTTTGGTAGTTTTCGTAGATTGGCGGCTATGAAAACGGATTTTTGTCAATATCAAATATTTTTACTTTGTCAATATTTCGAACACCTTTCATTATTCATTTCGCCTATGTTTACTGAAAAGTCGAATAGGTACCATTAAATTCCATAAAAAAAGTTGCGTTTTATATTCCCTTCTTTTCTTGCATCACTCTACAAATATAAGCAAATGAAATAATAAAGTTATTGATTGCTGTAAGAAGTGTAAAATCAAAAAAGCTTATAACCTTTTCTTTTGTTTTTGGAGTTTACTCCTTAAGAATCGATTTTCATATAAGGCGCCCGGTATGAGAAAAACTTGAGGAGTAAAATCTAGTGATCGAATGAACTCGTTTCGTTTTTGGTGCGCAACCTATTCTGCGCACCTTTCACTTTCTGACGTGAGATAATACTTCAGTGAACAGTTTTAATAAATGTAAATAAAAACATATATATTATTTTTAGTCAATTGAGCTTTTTTTGCGCCTGTTTTGATAATCGTACTTAAGGAGTAAAGTCCAGTGGTGCATCGGAGCTGACACACACACTTTTTTTTTTATTGCTGATGGTGGCTAATGAGCAACCAGCATACCTGATAATAAGTGTTACTGTAATTTAATGACCGTTTCAATACCAGGAATACAGCAAGGTTGTTTTCCAATAAAAATCCCAAACCCACTCAGAAAGTTAGCCTGCTGGCTCTCTGGCTCATCGAACCAAGAGCAACAACACATTGCCATTACTCAGACGTTGATTTTCTATGTATTTAATCTACGTGTGGTTCTAGCCAGACTAACAGTGGCTGTAGACAGAAACCTGTCAAAAGTGTGATCCTACCACTATAAAACTTTCAATTACTTAAATATACATTATGTCGACCGCATTCGCAACGACGACGTAAGAGAGCGAGTAGGTATGAAAGAGAGTATTGGTGTAAAGATGCGAAACGGAATGCTCCAATGGTTCGGACATGTGAAAAGAATGCTGAACGAATGTCTGGTTAAGAAGATATACAATGCGAAAGTGGAAGGATGTAGGTACCGCGGGAGACCGAGACTCACCTACCTAGACCAGATTGGTCACGTACTGAAAGAAGGTGGAGTTAAGAATCCCCGAAACCGGCAAGCGTGTATTAAGAGAATTATGAATGTTGAAGAAGCGAGTGAAGTATGCAAGGATAGAGTTCTCTGGCACTCTGTTCTCTCAGCCTACCCTGCAAGGGATATGGCGTGATGATATGTATGTATGTACATTATGTCTGACTGATTCTTTGTTAAATATACAAATAAAAGCGATACTTCTAAATACATTGATATGTCAGATAAAAACATATTATAAGATATGTAAGCAAACGCAAGATCTTATCAGAAACAAGTACCGAAATTCGCATGTAACTGGTAACTTTCATTGGAGCCAACTTTCATTTGAACAGAGTTATCGCACCGCATACATTTTCGGTAACGAGTTCAGAATTTACTTGCGATGCTTATTTACCAACTTCTCGGAACAAACACTGATGATCAAATGTTGAATACAATTTTTTTTAAATTTGTTTACGAACTCGATAGGTATGGGTTTTTCAAAAAAACTACAAAAATATTTCTTGCCAATGTTTGAGAAAATTAATAATTAGTAGGTAATTATTAATTTGTAAGTTCGTATTTTATAAAAACAAAATATCATTTATCTTAATAATAAATGTAAAATAATTTAATAACGTTCAAATGTAAAGGGGAGGCAGAAATAACAGTAATTAATTTATACTTAGAACCACTAAGCAGCAATACTAGGTATATTTATCATATAGAATAATTGTATATGGAAAATAACGCTCCGCCTCAATTTTAATATAATAAACTATCAAATTACTGAAATTTTGAAATTTAGTAAGTTTATTTGTAAAAACTTGTTTAGGGGCAAAAAATGAATATCACAAATGGAAGTCTAACCCACGCCTATTGGATATCCGTTCCATTCATCCTACCACTGACTTGAATGAGCTATCGTATGACATTCAAATTGCGGCCCGTATTATATAGTCTTCTTTATAAGAGACATGCCATCTACCTGATCATCATCATCTCAGCTCATATATGTCCCACTGTTGGGCTCGAGCTTCCTCCATAATGGGACGGCAATTGAACTACTATACCACGCTGGTCAGACGTGTTGGTATAGGGTTATGTTTCGAGGTTTCCTTCTCTCACATAGATGTTATATGCGTTTTATATCCCTTAGCCGTCTCGTACGATCACCCACGGGTAAGGTGAATTGTATTCTTACTCCGTCACCACACGAAAAATCTACCTAGTACTGTTTAAATATTATACAGATTTTATAAAAAAAAACTTTTAACAACCTTAACATCATTTCTACAAAAATTACCAACGTCTATTTCAACTATAATGTTCAATTTATACAGAAATCGTTTATATAAACGGTGCACGAGATGGAAATTCGAAAAAATTAAACTACGAAACTACGGCACCGATTTACTTCATTGTATTCTTAAAATTCAAATAAAAATTGGTTGCATAAATATTTAAATTATCTGATAACGGGTAGTCGGGTCAACGCAATTTCAAATGTAAACTTTACATCTACATTATATTAACATCTACATTATATTCATGAATAAAACAGAATAACGGAAAAGTTACACAAAAAAAAATATTCATTGCCATTTATTTATATTCACAAATCTTATTTATTATTCTGAGTCGTGAAAGACAATTTATGTTGTAAGCTATTCAGACAAAAAATATTTCGTATTTCTCAGAAACTTCGTCATTGTCGAAAAAAAAACCAGCATCACTTAGTAGTAAAATTAAAACATAGATATGCTAAGTTCTAGAATTCAATTTCCATAACAGCTATTATTTAAGTATGTTTTAAATTCTTCATTAGTGGTAGGACCACGCTGTTGACAGTTCTCTGTCTACAGCCGCGGGCGGTCCGTCCGGGGTAGTACCACACTCTCGCAGAAGATCGACGTCTGAGTAATGTCAATGTGCTATTGCGCTTCGTTCCATGACGAGAGAGCCGGCAGCCCAGTTGGGCACCCAGTTGGGTGAGTTTGGGGATTGTAATGGTAGGCAGCAGCCTGTCAAGCCTTGTTTATAGCAAAAGTCCATGGGCGGCAGTGACACTTACCAGCAGGTGTGCTGCTTGCTCGTTTGCCACCATAAGCAATAAAAAAAAATCTTATTACTCATCATCAAGATATTCATAACATATTACTTCATCGAAATTTATTACGTTCTAGATGAAGATATATCTTACAGAAAATTCGTAATGGTCTTTCTGTCCAGGCGTAATTTGTATCCGGTCATTGTGGATTTGTAATTATCTTCGTCATAAAATGATTTATTCCCTAATGCATGTTACTTCATCATTTCATAACAGTTCATATACTGTTCCATTGATGGGCTTCAGCCTCTTCCAAAATGGGAGTAAAATTGGCCCACTATACCACGGCTTTGGATTGGTGGATCACTACTAACTGTACAATTTGTATTTTAAAATTCCATGAGTGGAAGTAACACTTACCATCACTGTGTGTACTTGCTCTTTTAACACCATCATCATCCTGCTCTTTATCCCAATTACCTACTTGGGGTCGATGCAATATGTACTCTACTTCTATCGAACATATTGCAAAAATTACTGGTAATAGTTTTATGATCAGCCGCTTGCCTGACGTCAACCCTACTTAGGAATATAATTGTTGATTAGTTGACAAAACATTTTTTTTTGCGGTGGGCTATGGACGTGATCGCGCCCCACCAAATAAATCGGTCCGGGGCGATGAAAGAGGCGGCGCGCAATCCCATAGCCCCAACCTGCAAACACCTCTCTTCACTGTGCGAGCGGGCCACCGGTACCCGATCTTTGTCATCGGTGGCCTAGTTGACGACACCTAGGGTGGAGTTGGCCCAGATCTCAGATTAAAAGCTCTTAGTCGTCTTTTACGATATCCAAGAGCGAAGTAATGGTTGGTGGAATTCGTCGTCATATCGGACGACGCAGTGTAGGACGGCCAACCCCCCCATCTAGTTGGACAGATGACCTGGTGAAAGTTGCTTGGCATCGTTAGATGCAGGCGGCACAGGACTGCCCTCTATGGCATAACATGAGGGAGGCCTACGTCCAGCAGGGGCGGCGATAGACTAAAATGATGATGATGATGGTGATTCATCATTGCTACCACACAGCAATATAATATACCATAAGCGATAAAAAAGAACTATCGTTGAGAGTAACACTTCTAAAGTTATAAATCTGAATTTTATTTTATCATCAGCCTATTAAACGTCCTTTGCTAGCAAAGAGACTTAGTCTAGTAAGCCTCGCTTCGAAGGAGGGCAATGATATTATATATATGAGATCATTTATAGTCTTACAAGAAATCTTATGAAGTCATATTTAGAAGGGCATGTATACAGAAAACCAGTGTACACGTTGCACGATTCGTATATGATTTTCCTTTAAATTACTAATTTCGAAATTGTTACCATGTCATCAGTTATTCAACGTCTAATGTGTCATCGAGTATTGCAAAGGTTTTTATTTAACCACTACAACTTTAGTTACTATTTTCTGAATACCAGTTCTAATATGTTGAATGCACAAAAAGAACAAAAGGTCCACATTAATTGTTCTACATCGTCTCCTCCTCTTCCTCGTCTAGTTCTTCTCCCTCTTCGCCCATTCATGTTCCATTGTTAGGCTCAGAGTTCCTCTACGATGGGAAAGAAATTGACATACTATACCACGCTGATCACAGTGATTGATATAAGGTTTTCTCTTGAGTTTTTCTTCTCTTGCATAGACGTTATCTGCCGTCTTTTATGACACTTACGTAAAGGCAAGAAATGGAGTGGTGAATTGTACTCTTACTCCATTACCATATAGACTATTATTATTAATAATAAATTCAAATATCAAAGCTATTAATTAGGCCAATCCAGATTCGTTTACTCACATAACTTAAAAGATTTTATTTTTGATTTTATTGACTGTCAGATTTCATTGATGATTTAATCAATATAATGAAAATTGTCGATGCAAAAAATTGCGGTCGTATAACATTTCATGCTTAACTAGCATAAATAAAAATAAGTACATTTACAAAGGTGATATTAGTTAACATACTTAAAAATACAACATTTAAAAGAGAAAGAACCAAAGTCTTCCTTGAAACTAATTCCTTTGACTTACACCTTTGAAATAAATACGATATCAAGTTTTATACAGTCTGATTTCTAATGTTTACGCGAGTATTGCACGCTTATTAAACACGATAGAATCTGTAAAAGAAGTTTTATTTAAAATTTTATACATTTATTAAAATTCAGATAGCCATTTTATCCTGTTGAGGTAACAAATAGGTAATAATAAATACAGACTTGTCTTACATCCAATAGTAATTAGCCAATTTTCATAACAAGCTACACAACACCTGTAAAAGAGCAAGAATGAGAACAAACTCCCGTTGGAGTTTTCACACGTGCCACCTATACTTTCAAGACAGGTTATAAATCAAATCATTAATTAAACTTTAGCATCTTTTAATTTGACATGCACATTAATAGGTTGTTTTAAAATTCAAATTGCTCTCACGATCGTCTCAGACGTTTTGCCACCTGCAGGATTTGGACTCGATATCGTACATAATGATTAGATGTTGATTGCATGCCATATTTAAATATTCTAATATTATAATACTTTGCATTATAAAAATTGCCACTTATTGGCTGTCAATATATTTAATAAAATACCAAAAAAATATAGAGAATTGCCACTTAAATTACTCAAAACTAAATTTAAAAAATAGCTACTAGACAAATGCTTCTATTCGGTTGGCGAATTTTTAAATAATAAATAATCACAAGATTAAATTAAATATTTAAAATTATATTCTTGGCTAATATTTATGGAGTATGAGAGGACCTTTTTGACATGTAGTTAATTACTCATATAGATAATAATGTAAAATGTACTTTCATAAATTTAATATTTAATTTAAATCTAAATGTAATTATTTAATATCTAAAAAAAATTGTGTGCCTTAAAAATGGCTGAACATGTTGGATAATTTGTATACACTATCAACTGTAATGTACCATGACAAAGCAAATAAATAAATATATCATTATATTATTATTAAAAGAATTTAAATTTTATAAATATTATAATATTCGTAGATTATTGGTTTGGCTCGCCACGTCTTCCATTCCCGTGGATTGCCATGCTGTGTGATAGTAGCTATGAATACTATCAACTGTTATTTAACTATTTGTTAAACTATATTCGCTTGTGCATGTATAGATAGAACTGAGCCAACTCGATCTGATGTCTGGTCAACAATAACTTTAAATTAAAAAGTAACGGGTATTTTTTTTATTGCTTATGGTGGCAAACGAACAAGCAGTACACCTGATGTAAGTTTACTGTTGTCCATGGACCTTTGCTATACCAAGGGTATATATAGCTAGGCCGCTGCCTACCATTACAATCCCCAAACCCACCCAGCTGGGCTGCCGGCTCTCTCGCTCACCGAACGAAGCGCAATAGCACATTGCTATTACTCAGACGTCGATCTTCTGCGAGAGTGTGGTATTACCCCGGACGGACCAGCCCGCGTCTATAGGTTGTAGACTGTCAACAGCGTGGTCCTACCACTATTAGAATTAAGAATACAATCCCTCACTCATTCCTTTCCCGCTTATTTCGTAAAGAATGAACGTAAAGAATGCAAACTCCTCGCTCATTCTTTGCTCGCCTGTTGCATGAAAAAATTGAAATACAAATTATAATTATCAATTAAAGTAACGAATCAGTTTGCAAAGGTTGAATTTGTAAGATGTTGACTAGATATGCATATAAAATAGATTAAAAACTATATCAATTTGTTGAATCAATATAACATTTATTTTCATTTAGAGCAACAAGAAATTTAATTTTATTAATTAGTCAGAGTCGCAATGCAAAGACAATTTCGCAATCTCTATAGTAATCTGCGTCTGGCCCTAAAGAAATATCGTTGTGCGAGAAATAGATAGAATATATGACCCCAACCACCCTAATAACTTCAAAAGCTTGTAACTTCTTTAATTGTAAATACTTTTTTTAAATTATTATTGCCCTAACATTTTTCTCTTTCAATGTTTTATTATTATAATAACAAAAAATATTAGTAATAATTCAATATTTTGATAATAATCAAATATCCAATTGTAGTTAAAGAAAATATTATTAATTTAGTTTATATTTCTATTCACCTTGAAACTAAGAATTAAGTGAATTATTTATTAGAATTGAAATTCTAGAATAATTAGTGTACGCGCCGTAAGTACTTATTAAATCAATATTGTTCGTAAAGTGTAATTTGTGATGAACTTTGTGTGGGAACATTACGAACAGCGAGCCGATGGAAATTATGAATTGCTGCGACCAGTGAGTTATCGAACAACATTACAGGTACCCAGCGTTTCCTACCTAGAATAAGCCCATACAATTAGTGTAGGTTCAGAATAGCTAATTAAATAGTTTATCATCTCAGTTTATCTACGTCTCACTGCTGGTCGCGAGCCTCCTTCCTACTGTACCAAGTTGATCAAAAGGGTTGGTATAAGGGGTTTTTTTAAAGATTTCCTTCTCCTGTAATCTTACGTCCCTTGTTTCTGACGATCACCCACTGGTGAATTATATTATGACTTCATCACCACACATGTAATTTAAATAGCTTATCATCATTATATTTCAATATCATATATTGTATTTTTATATCTAGGTGCTTACCGTACAAGGAATGGACTTCAGAATGAAATGTCAAACTAATTGAAATCTAGCAGATTTCAGTTATTTTATACAAAGTTATAATTTGTTTAAAAGAAGCATCTTTTAATCAAATTATAGCTTTGTATATGTAAAATGTTATTAAAAGGGTAACATGAAGAATACAATTAAAATAAAACTATTTTTACGGATTCTATCGCGTTTGTATTTCATTCATAATTCTCTTCATACACGCTCGCCGGTTTCGGAGACTCTTGACTACCACCTTCCTTCAGTACCTGACCGATCTGGTCTAGGTAGGTTAGTCTCGGTCTCCCTCGGTACCTACATCCTTCCACTTTCGCATTGTATATCTTTTTAACCAGACGTTCGTTCGGCATTCTTTCCACATGTCCGAACCATCGGAGCATTCCCTTTCGCATCTTTACACTAATACTCTCTTTCATACCTACTCGCTCTCTTACGTCGTCGTTACGAATGCGGTCGGTCAGCCTAACTCCACAGAGGAAGCGAGTGAAGTATGCAGAGATAGAGTTCTCTGGCACTCTGTTCTCTCTGCCTACCCTGCAAGGGATATGGCGTGATGATATGTATGTATGTGTGTTGTATTTAATTCCTGCCGGGACTCAGGGCAATCGTTTATGGATCGCACAATGAACTACCCTTTATAGTGATAGGACCGATGACATTGAACATAGGAGATTTCTAATACGCTAATAACAATGCAAATTATCATGTTCAGATTTATTTTATACTCATATTGGCTCATACATATCCCACTGCTGGAATCGAACCACAGTAGAAGGGCAATTGATCAACTATGCTAGTGAGATGGGCTGGTATATACGGGGTGTAACAGAGAATGGAGCAGCTGGTCAGAATGGTGTTAGGTAATGATGGTAGGAACCCATAACAGAAATTTTAAGGAAAAATGTCGATTCGTTAATGAATTAGAAGCATTTAAAAATTTTAATTTTGTCAACGCTTTTTCTTTGAAACTGAATGAAATGTACCAAGTAAATGATAAATAAACTGCTATATACTCATAAATAAATCAAATATTACGTTTGCTACAGTAATATAAACGCCTTTACAAACAGCTGACGAGTCAATGACCTTGACATTTGCCCATCAAATTTTTGTTATGGGTTCCTACCATCATTACCTATCACCCTTCTGACCAGCTGTTCCATTCTCGGTTACATCCGGTATATATGGTTTTGTATCGAGATTTCCTTCTCTTCCCTTCTTGCAAGATATGGATGAGTTTTTATACGCTACTAAATTGTAATCAACTTACTTTACAGTAATGAAAATGTTTAACATAGTCCCTTTTTTGGTCGTACCCCAAAAATGATTCGCAAAAAGCCAGATTAAATAATACAACAGCTTTAAATAAATAAGGATCGTTGGTGACCCAACGCTATTGCTTCATAACATAATGACTCGTTTCTTTTATACTGCGCATATTTTTGGTGTTTTATTTTTTATAGTCAACACTCGTAAAATATTTAGGGTAGGTAGGTGTATTTTTATGAAGTAGTTACTTAAATTATGACGTGGCGTATTGTTGGTTAATTTCGAGCGAAAAATTAATCTCGATCATGAGTCTATTCATCAGCGGCAACTGTTGGGTATACATAGGTATCTCTTCACCGAAGATAAAAACCGGGTTCCATTGGCTCGCTCACTTAGTGTAAAAAGGTACTTATAGGGCGCGTCTATGGTCGCGCGCCGTTCTTTAATTTTTTCCATAACCCGCCGCAAAAAAAATAATACGTAAGTATCTCTAAAGGAGAGTGGAATACCATAATTATCATGCTTGACATATGATTTGGCCGTTGCAATTGATTTTATGAGATTGTAGTAACTGTCACGGCAAAATAAGTAATTGGAAACACATTTATTTTTATTCAAACCATTAACCCCGTTGTAAAAGATTACCATATAGTAGTTTTATATCTTTCTTGTTTTAGAAGCAGCTAGTGCTCAATAATAAGATGTCTTATTACAATTGCAATAAGGAAGAAAACTCTAAAACAAAATGGATTATACGCTTAGATTAACTTAGTTTTGCCTGGTACCGTCAGATGTCAGTCAAGATAAAAGATGTCTGAACATTAAATGTAAACTGAATACGTCTTACGTCAGTTCTAAATATTTAATTAAATCATGAGTACTTATAGAATATTACAAGACATCATCATTAAGTACATTTTATTTTTGTTGATAATTTTCATTATTACAAATGAAAAATAAACTCAGATTTTTTTTTAATAATAATAGACTTTTATTAAAAACAAAAGACATTACTCTGCACTGAGGAAATAATCCTTGTATTGCTGGGGCCTTTACAAACATGCAATTAACGCAGGCAAGTTACACCCAGACTCAAAACAACACTTTGTGGAGCGCATAAAGTATTGTCCTGCATGGAAATCGAACCCAGGGCACTGTCACGTAAGGTCAATATCTTTTATCCGGAAGCATTTCCGTCAAATTGCTCCCCGGCTGGTCGGCGCGGCGTCCGCCCTTTCTCGGCTCATGCCGAACGTGGGCGGACCCAGTTTCGAGGGCCGGCTGTATGCGGGGGTGATCCGCTCAATGGCCATGTACGGCGCACCCGTGTGGGCGAGGGCTCTGAACGCCCAGCTCAGGGCGGTGCTGTGGAGGCCACAGCGAGCCATGGCGGTCAGAGCCATTCGCGGGTACCGCACGGTATCTACCGAGGCGGCATGCCTATTGGCCGGGACACCCCCGTGGGACCTAGAGGCGGAGATGCTCTCCGACCTCTACCGGCGGGTTACCTCAATGCGCGAAGAGGGTGGCTCCCCATCGTTCAACGAGATAGCCACCTGACGCGAGGACGCCCGCCGAGAAGTCATCGCCCGTTGGGCTACGCGGCTGGAGAGGCCTAGACACGGTGTTTTTACCGTTGAGGCCCTCCGGCCCGTACTGATGGAGTGGATGGAGCGGTGGCACGGAGTCCTCTCTTTCCGGTTGGTGCAGGTCTTGTCGGGGCATGGTTGCTTCGGCAAGTACCTGCACACGGTCGTGCGGAGGGAGTGGACTCCGTCCTGCCACCATTGCAGTAGCGACGAGGACACGGCGCAACATACGCTCGAGGTATGTTCGGGCTGGGACGGGCAGCGCCGTGACCTCGTCGCTGTCATCGGTGCTGACCTGACGCTGCCGGCTGTTGCGCGAGCGATGGTCGACAGCGTCAGGAATTGGGACGCAGTCGCCGCCTTCTGCGAGGCTGTCATCTGGCAGAAGTAGGCGGCTGAACGGGCCCGGGAGGATTCCCGTGACCCGGGCCGCCGCCCACGGCCGGGGCGGCTCAGGCGCGAGTACCTGCGCCTGATGCCGCCCTAACCGAGGCTTCAGGTGATCGGACCGGGGAATTGTCCGGTCACCCGACGTGAGGCCACCGCGTGAGGACGACGCCTCGACGGCGAAAGCTGTCAGGGCGTCGACGGGAGAGGAGCCCGAGAGGGCATACCGCCGAGCGGGCCATCGAAGACAAAGATCGGGTACCGGTGGCCCGCTCGCACGGCGAAGAAGAGATACTTGCAGGGTGGGTCAATGGGGTTGCGCGCCGCCTCTTCCTTCACCCCGGACTGATTTGGTGGGGTGAGACGTCCATAACCCACCGCAAAAAAAAAAAAAAAAAAGGTCAATATCTTAACCGCTACGCCATCTGTGCAGTCAATACGCAAATTGTGTAACTTTTGTACGAATTATATATAGATATATTAAGAGGTTGCTTACGCTAATAAATTTTTATTTGGATGAACTATAGTTATATCCATCCATACCGTGTGTGCGATGTAAAAACGGCGTGGGGTCTCCACTAAACCTTATATATATTCTTCGCCGATTTCATAACTTCGTTTGCATATCAATTTAATAACTTATTTACTTTAATATCCATGCCCTTCAGGCACATTTTAAGATACACTTGGAAAAGTAAAAGGTGGTGACACATATAATTCTTAACGCGTCACCACAAAGATATTATACTCACGAGTAATGTTAATATTTAAAAAAAAAAACATAACAGAAATAATTCTTGTATGGCAGAGAATTATATAAACATATAATTAAATTCAAGTTAAACTCAGATTGAGGACAATTTGTGGATCACTAAAGTATTGTTTTGCATGGGAATTAAACCTAGAATACTCAGTATAGTAAGTCGGTAAGTTAATCGCTACACTAACTATGCAGTCAAATACTTTTAAATATATATTTATTATACAATGCGAAAATGGAAGGATGTGGGTACCGGGGGGGACCGAGACTAACCTAGCTAGACCAGATCGGTCATGTACTGAAGGAAGGTGGAGTCATGAGTCTCCGAAACCGGCGAGCGTGTATGAAGAGAATTATGAATGTTGTGGAAGCGAGTGAAGTATGCAAAGATAGAGTTCTCTGTCACTCTGTTCTCTCTGCCTACCCTGCAAGGGATATGGCGTGATGATATGTATGTATGTAATATGTATGCATATTTATTATGTAAATTTCTTGTTTTCCTAGGTTATTTTAAAGAAAAAGTTCTAAGAGCTATATACTGCAACCAGTCGAATTAATATAATATGATTTGAACTTAAAGAAGCTGTATGGTAGCGCCTAGGAATACCCTTGCTCGCAGATGTCGTAAAAGATGATTAAGAGCTTTACATCGACCTGGACCAACTCCATTTCTGCTGTCTGCTAAACAATTACATTCCCATACAGAGCGTGACGTCACGCAGGCGATCTGTCATAAAACTAAAGCTTATACATACATACATATCATCACGCCATATCCCTTGCAGGGTAGGCAGAGAGAACAGAGTGCCAGAGAACTCTAACCCTTACATACTTCACTCGCTTCCTCAACATTCATAATCCTCTAAATACATGCTCGCCGGTTTCGGAGACTCTGATTCCACCTTCCTTCAGTACGTGACCAATCTGGTCTAGGTAGGTGAGTCTCGGTCTCCCCCGGTACCTACATCCTTCCACTTTCGCGTTGTATATCTTCTTAACCAGACGTTCATTTGGCATTCTTTCCACATGTCCGACCCATCGGAGCATTCCCTTTCGCATCTTTACACCAATACTCTCTTTCATACCTACTCGCTCTCTTACGTCGTCGTTGCGAATGCGGTCGGTCAGCCTAAATCCACAGATTTTCCCTAGAGATCGCATTTCGCACTAAAGCTTATAACTTTTGCAATATGTACGACGCCAGTAATATTTATATCGTGTTGACCCCAATTAATTAATATAGTAGCAGTCTGATGACTTATGTATCTCATCTTTTTTCACTTACATTGAAAAAATATAGTTACAGACTTTAACGCAATGGAAACTGTCGTCATACGCATATATTTTCCATATATATCAAAAATGAATAACATTTTATTTTTGCATTTTTACATATAAATATAATATATCTTATTTGCAATGATTTCTATGAGATACCGTGCCGCTATCCCTCTTTCAATCTCAAATCAGCTATACGGTATTGCTGACTTATCACAAGCATGAATTGAGGTAAATGAATTAAGGTTATTTCAATCAATAAAGATATAAACATTCGTATTTGGAAATTTCAGTTTCATTTTCATAATGTTAGTATATAATTTACATGTATCATCTCAGATCATACACGTCCCACTATTGGACTCCCTCCCTCCTCCATAATGGGATGGCAATTGACCTACTATACCACGCTGGTCAGATGTGTTGTTTGTTTCGAGTTTTCCTTCTCTCGCATAGATGTTATATGCATTTTATATCCCTTAGTCGTTTCGTACGATCACCCACGGGTAAGATAGGGGTGGTGAATTGTATTCTTACTCCGTCACCACACTGCAAACTGATATGTATAGGTTAACTTAAACTAATAAATTTATTTTGAGTTAATAATAAAAATAAATTATAATTATAATATGGAAAATTGCTTAAATGCATAATGAGTCATTAAAACTTTAAAATAATATTATATATGCCAAGATTTGATTCACCATTTTTGTTGATTCAATATTTCAAATTGATTTTTTATTACTTATGGTATATTATTATGCGCACGAACAAGCAGCACATCTGAAAAGTACTAACTGCCATTAATGGACATTTGCAATACCAAGGGTATAAGCTAGGCCACTGCCTACTAGCCAAAATCCACCCGAGTTCGGCTATTGAGTCTTTCGCTCACCGAAGGACGCGCGACAGCATCAATTTTCTGCGAGAGTGTGGTACTATGCGCCGGTCTGCAACTGTAGAAAGAAAATTGTCAACATTGTGGTCCTACCACTACTCAACTCACTAACATAAGTTTTAAGCTAATGTAACAACTATGTGTAAATAAAAGCTATACTCTGGGGCTCTAGCTTCCTCAAGGCGATCAATTGACCCATAATAGCATTCTGGTCAGACAGATTACTATAAACTTTGAATTCTAGTTTCCTTTCTTTTACTGTCTTCTGCATATTATATTATTTCATCATCATCATTTCTTTTTTTTTTTTTTTATGGCTTATGGTGGCAAACGAGGATGGCCACCGAAGTCAAAGATCGGGTGGGTGGTGGGTCTATGGGGTCACGCGCCGCCTTTCCGTCACCCCGGACCGATTTGGCGGGGCGAGACGCATCCATAGACCACCAAAAAAAAAAAATGGTGGCAAACGAGGAAGCAGCACACTTGATGGTAAGTGTCACTGCCGCCCATGAACCTTTGCTATAACAAAGGCTATAGTTAGGCCGCTGCCTACCATTACAATCTCCAAACCCACCCAGTTGGGCTTCCGGCTCTCTCGCTCACCGAACGAAGCGCAATAGCAAATTGCCTTTTTTTTATTGCTTATGGTGGCAAACGAGCAAGCATTACACCTGATGGTAAGTGTCATTGCTGCCCATGGAGCCATGCTATACCAGGGTATAGCTAGGCCGCTGCCTACCATTACAATCCCCAAACCCACCCAGTTGGGCTGCCGGCAAAATTATTCAATGCCATTACTCAGACGTCGATATTCTGCGAGAATGTGGTACTACCCCGGACGGACTGGTCCGCGGTTGCAGACAGAGAACTGTCCACAGCGTGGTCCTACCACTATTATCTTCAGCCTCTTCCACGATGTGATGGAAATTGAACCACTATATCTTTCTTTTTGCATAAACCCTACGAGAGTACTTACATATTGTCATGTTTTATATTTTAAGTTAATCTAATAAACCCGCTACTGAGAAAAGTCGGCAAGAAACTCAGCGGGTTTGTCTATTATGTTATATCTATGATATTTTTTTTCTGATTTTTTATAAAGAAATAGTACAACATGCTTAGTAAGAATTAGTTCCAGTGTCCTTCGAACCCAATAGTTCAAATACAATATAAAAAACCATGGCAGGACCGGATCCCACGAGCGGCGCCTCGATC
This sequence comes from Lymantria monacha, assembly GCA_905163515.2. Lineage (NCBI taxonomy): Eukaryota > Metazoa > Arthropoda > Insecta > Lepidoptera > Erebidae > Lymantria > Lymantria monacha. Next base: position 24,595,640 of record LR991091.1, read on the forward strand.
ACGAGTTAACTACTAGAGCAGCCATCACTCCCCTCAACCACCTTGGAGGGAAGGGAGAGATCCGCTCCACGCAACTACCCCAAGTCTCCTTTCAGTGAACATGACCAATAACCATGTACTACAAATGCCAAAAAGTCATTTGTTAGGCAAAACGCGCTAGCTACGCTTTACATTATGTAAAATTATTACATCGATGCGATCTCTACGGAAAATTTGTGGAGTTAGGCTGACCGATCGCATTCGTAACGACGACGTAAGAGAGCGAGTAGTTATATAAGAAAGTATTGGTGTAAAGATGCGAAAGGGAATGCTCCAATGGTTCGGACATGTGGAAAGAATGCCGAACGAACGTCTAGTTAAGAAGATATACAATGCGAAAGTGGAAGGATGTAGGTACCGGGGGAGATCGAGACTGACTTACCTAGACCAGATTGGTCACGTACTGAAGGAAGGTGGAGTCAAGAGTCTCCGAAACCGGCGAGCGTGTATGAAGAATTATGAATGTTGAGGAAGCGAGTGAAGTATGTAAGGATAGAGTTCTCTGGCACTCTGCTTTCTCTGCCTACCCTGCAAGGGATATGGTGTGATGTTATGTATGTATGTAAAATTATTACAAAAAAATAATAATAATGAAACAGTTTAGCTGAGCTGCTTGTAGCCAGTCTGTACTATCGCTTAGATATCTCGCTGGTCAGACGGGTCCGTATATGATTTTATTTTGAGATTTCCTTCTCTGGCATATATGTTATCTTACCCAATAGTCTTTTAGGACATCCACGGATAAAGAGAGAGAGAGGGGGTTAATGAATTATGTTCTCATTCCGTCACCGCAAAGAAAAATTACATCCTTCAGCCGTCATGTCATCTTTTTATAATATACACAGGCAGGCAAATTGTTAGTGAATTCCATCGTTATGCCGTCGCCATATAGAAAATAATTGCAATAGCTACTGTTTACCCATCAAGTACGGGATTAGTACATAATAATACCTAGTATACTATTAAACATAACACACAGTCGAAAATCACGTACATTTGGACGTGCTAATTGGAGAGAAATACTCTTATAACAATAATTGTAACCAAAATAAGCTTGGCACGTGGCCTTACTAATTTCACATGCTGATTGTCAATATGAAGCATACTAAGTCGCCTTTTACTTTACTCATTTCCGACTTAATGTATCACGTTTCATAACTTTCGGAGCGGAACGTTAATACCGTTTCATATCATAGGAATTTTAATGAATTCATGAAATTCAATTTGCAGATATTCAGTATACTTAAGTCATATTTTAAAATTAGTATTGATTGCTTTAGTTTTAAAGTATACTTATTAAATTATCTAATTAACTAAAATACTAATGATTCTCTTGTCCTTATCCTAAATCGTAGTATTAGTGCTCGATATCGTACGACGTTAATCAATTCTACGTAACATAATAACCATTAAAATATAAGGCAGCGGCCGAGCTACGGCCGAGCTACGGCCAGACTAGGCCATTTTTAACTAACTTCTAAAAGAAGGAGGTTCTTAATTTGATTGTTATATGTTTTTTGTGTATGTACACCGATTACGCTGAGATTTATAATCCGATTTACGTGATTCTTTTTTACCTGATGAAATCTAGAAAATTCTTACTTTAGTTTAGTCTAGAAAAGTCTACAGACACTAAAAAGTTAATTATAAAAAAAAACTTCGTTTAAAAAACCGACTTCAAAAACTAACAAGTATAAAATAAATTAATATATCTATTGATAAGTTTGAAGTCGGTGCCGGTGTCGGTATTTTAGCGTAGGAATTTCATTACTGTAAGTAAGCTGTTTATATTTTTGTTTAGGGCCTGGTACCGATTTCAAACCTATCAATAGATATATTAAGTTATTTTATACTTTTTAGTTTTTGAAATCAATTTTTTTTAAAAGAAGTTTTTTTTTATTTTTTTAAATAACATTTTGTACACTAGTAGTGGTAGGGCCACACTATTGACAGTTTTCGGTCTATGACCGCGGGTCAGTCCGTCTGGGATAATACCACACTCGCAGAAAATCGACGTCTGAGAAGTGGCAATTTGCTATTGCGTTTTGTTCGGCGAGCGAGAGAGCCGGCAGCCCAAGTTTTTGGGTGAATCTTGGTTCATAGGCAACAATTTAATTGTAAACCTGGTATTACAAAAATCTATGACCGACGGTAGCACTTACCATCTGGTGTGCTGCTTGCTCATTTGTCACCATATGTAATAAAAAAAATTATATGTCTTGATACAATACCAGGTTGGCATTTTTGTATAAGTTTTTCTGCCGAAAATTATAGTGTATTTAAGTATCAAGTCAAGTTTCACTAAGTTTAACCGTTCAAGTTAACGATGACCGATGGTTTGGTCTCCAGCGTAACATTACAATGCCATTTATTTACATTATCCTTGACATTTTTCTAAATTATATACGGTATTTCTACCAAGATTGGCATTTTGTAGATATAGGAAACTATTTTATAAATAAAACTAGCTTATTTATAAGAAATGTAATAATGTATTGAATGATAATAATCCGTGTGGTAATGGAGTAAGAATACAATTCACCACCCTCTATCTTACCCATGGGTGATCATAAGAGACGACTAAGGGATATAAAATCCATATAACATCTATGCAAGAGAAGGAAAACTCGAATCAAAACCCTATACCGTACCCTATACGTCTGACCAGCGCGGTATAGTAGGTTAATTTCCTGCCCATTACGGAGGAGGCCCGAGCCCAACAGTGGGAAATATATGGGCTGAGATGATGATGATTTAATTATAGGTTAATAACCTAGTCAATTATCTTCATGAAAATCAAACCCATTGCCTTTAATAGTTAAAGTAGAAAAAGAAATCTAAACACAAACATAATGCATACTGTTTCAATGCGATCTTAATTTATACACCATCATTCATCATTCTCCTACTCTTATCCCAATTACTTGGGGTCGATACAATATGTACTCTTCTTTCATAGTATATATTGTAAAAGTTATTCTCAATAGTATTATGACCGGCGCCTGCCAGACGTCAGCCCTCCTTAGGAATGTAATCGTTGACCAAAAGGCATCAGGTAGAGTTGGCCCAGGTTATAAGGCTCGTAGTCGTCTTTTACGAGATCCACGATCATAGTAAGGGTTGGTAGTATTCGTAGCCACTACCACACAGCTAATTAATACTTACTAAATATAATAAATACTTAATTTATACATAGTATTAAAAAGCCACTACTCTCGTCTGTATGCTTAAACCTTTTAAACTTCGCAACCGACTTTAGTGCGGTTGTCATCTGTAGACAGAGTGATACAAGAGAAAAGTTTATGTATACATTAGTGATAAGCCGAGATTTTAAAAGATTTCTGATGTCATTATCATTCTCTATAATGCATATGTTTCTCGATTATATAGTGCTTTGAATAATGTCCGTATCTTGTTAAAGGACTTCTTCTTTCATGCTTAATATAGTTTTAGGAACACATAGCTGACAGTTTTTTGTCTACAACCGCGAGCCGGTCCGTCCAAGGTAGTTACCACACTCTCACAGAAAATGGAACGGTGTGCATAGTGGCAATATGTTGTTGCACTTCATTTGGTGAGTGAGAGCCGGAATCCCAAGCTTTAGATAGGTTTTGGTTAGTAGATAGCGGACTAGACGTGTATTGCAAAGGTCAATGAGTAAGAGAGGTAATAACACTTACTATCTGGCGTGGTGCTTGCCCATTTACCACCACAAGCAATAAAAAATCTCTATTAAATGACGTAACAATCACTTCCTTATTGCTAATAGTTAATGAGATATCTTTTTATCAGGTAAATGAATGAATACGTTTAACTGTTCTGGACTGGTCTGGACACAAGTCTTCACCAGGAAAAGGATGATAGCCTATTATACCACAATAGCTATCCAAGTTGGCATAGGGATTTTAAGTGCTACCACCGAAGACAAAGATCGGGTACCGGTGGTTTGCTCGCACGGCGAAGAGAGAGGAGTTTTACGGTGGGTCTATGGGGTCACGCGCCGCCTTTCCGTCCGTAAAAAAATGGATTTTAAGTGCTACTAGTTTAGTACTATACAATTAGTTACCTAACAGCATGTACTAATAGTTTAATGTTTCGCGGAAGGAGGCGGTGGGACGGCTCCGAAAAGAAATCTTCTTCGGTGACACGCTCCGCCGCTGGCGCCTGGGGCGGCACAGGCGCGAGTACATGTGCCTGCGCCTAACCTAACCTGCCGGGCTGGCCACGGGCGGAAAGGAAGTGGTACCGGTGACTGCCTCAATGGTGATGGAGAGGGAATACGGTGGGTTATGGGGGCACGCGCTGCTCTTCCGTCGCCCCGGGCGGAACGGGCGGCGTGTGTCTAGACCATAGCTTACCAAAAAAACAAATGTACTAATAGATTTTGCTATTCACATGTTGAAGATTTACGCCGACACAATTTTAAAAATATGTCACCTCAAAGGATTAACGAAAAAGAACGAGTAGTATGTGTTAAGACGTATACTACGACATTAAATCCCAAACCTCCATAATCCGTAAATTGCTTTTAAACCTAAGTTCTTAAGTCTTGTAAATATAGTGGAAAATATTCTGTTTACTCTAATCCATAACTTTTATTCTTTGGTAAATAATTTAGTAGGGAGTATTAGAACTAAGTAAGTAACAAGCTTAAGTCCGTCCATCAATCTTTATAAATATAAAGGTTATAGAATTTACAGTGATTTGAGGCTTATTTTAGCGCTAGTTTTCCAAAGTTTTAACTCACGCGATCTATAGTATTTTATATCAAGACATCACAAACCTTTGCATTTTCTCTACACCAATACCACAAAATACAGATGCAATTTATAAATACCCGATACGAAACGAAAAATGATGTCACAAGCGGGGTTCGAACCCGCACCTATTGGGAATCCGGCCCAACCGTGCTGCCACTTACACCATCGTGAACTATTTTAGGACATGCAAATTTCGAATCATATTATATCTTACGTCTTCAAGGTGACGTATTATAATAATTAAGCATATTAAATGCTAAAAATTTCAGTAACAGCAATAATTAAGCATATTAAATGCTAAAAATTTCAGTAACAGATGCAATTTATTTATATTCATCGTCACCATCTCAGCTCATATATGTCCCACTGTAGGGCTCGAGCCTCCTCCATAATAGGAGGGAAATTGACCTACTATACCACGCTGGACAGACGTGTTGGTATAGGGTTTTGTTTCGAGTTTTACGTCTCTTGCATATATGTTATATGCGTTTTATATCCCTTAATCGTCTCGTACGATCACCCACGGGTAAGATAGGGGGTGGTGAATTGTATTCTTACTCCGTCACCACACAGATGTTATTTATATTAATAGGGAAAAATTTACGACTAATAATGATAATACACTAATGGAACACTTAATAGCTATTCCTCTATTCCTCGGGAACAGTGCTTTTCCTTTGGAGACAAGTTACCTTATGTTCTTTTCTGTAAGCTTGGCAACGTAAATACATAGTATGTAGTTAGTTGCGTGGTTTAAACGTGAATATGAAAGATACAAATTCACTGCCGCATTTCGAATATCATTTACGATAAATTGCTGGTATGTTAACTTAAAATTTGAGACGTATAAGGTCCGAAAGGTACTCAGATTACACGGTTAAAATTCTCACTTATAAGAATACCCATTCGTATAAATCTAGACATTATCATTTTTCATCGCCTAGTGTAGGTATGCCTCAAATAAATATATATCACATAGTTATTTTTTTGTAATGATATATTGTATCGCAACGTTTTATTTTCGAAAATGCATTATTAATTTAGCTTTGGATATAAATTTCCAGCTTTATCGCCATATTTTAGCCACCATATAGCCATAATATTTCTCAGGACAACTTCAATGAAATTAAACAAAGTAAATAAACACGGTACCATGTATCTAATTTAGTTTAGAGGTCACTATGGCCAATCTATATTTCCCATTAGGTTGTTCAACATTCACATTAAATCTTTGTTTATTGTTATATTAATCGTAGTTTGTTAACTACGATTAAATAAAAAAAACATTAACAATTTGACTAATGACTTTATAATTGAATAATGATTCATGTCTACGATAACGTTATTCTGATATTTGTATCTTCATATTACGAATTGTTAATCGGCCTCCCGGGCTCCGTAATGGGAGGGAAATTAACCTACTATACCGCGCTGGTCAGACGTGTTGGTATAGGGTTTTGTTTCGAGTTTTCCTTCTCTCGCATAGATGTTATATGCATTTTATATCCCTTAGTCGTCTCGTACGATCACCCACGGGTAAGATATGGGGTGGTGAATAGTATTCTTACTCCATCACCACACGGAAATGTTAATAACCACCTCTTATTAAGCTTCGATAATGATTAACTGAAAATATATTTATCTTGATTGTATTTATCAAAAACATAATTAATACTACTACAAGATGATTAAATATTCAAATTTAAAACAAAACTATTTTTACGGATTTTCTAGCATTTATATTTGATTTATAATTATTTACATATTGTTCATGGTCCTCCCATAACCATGAACGCTGTAAAGTGTTCGAAACGTCGAGAAATTAACAATCTAATACAAACTCGATAAAATCGTAAAAATAGTTTTATTTTAAATGTGTAATATTCGCGTAAACATCAGCAATTATTATTTAAATTAAACTTACGATAATAACAAAATGTATGTAAGTATTTACATTAATCAATAACCTTAGGTTTCAGACACTGGTTCTGCGGTTCTGTTGCGGGAATGCAGTCAGAAAAAATAATAGAGATCATAAAAATGCCAGGTAATGCGAAAATAACCAAATATTAATTGCTGGAGTCATCATATCTTGAGCTCTCGTTATCTGATCTCTTAGTCGTCTCTTACAATCACTCACGGGTAAGATAGGGGGTGGTGAATTGTATTCTTACTGCGTCACCACACGGAAAGATATTGTATTCCATAGGAAACTGGTAAGTGATTATGTACTAGTAAATTTTAAATCTTTAAAGTTTAGTTAGAGTTAAGTTTATTCAACTGATATCGAGAAAGAGCTCAGCCGAAAAATTCCAACATGATTGAGTACCGTTCGAGAAAACGCAATCTCTGATTGATAGCATTCAAGCAACTAAGACTAAAACTCGCGCCTCTATTTATTTTTTATTTCAAAGCTCAAGCCAAGCTAGGCTTGCTACTGACGGGGCTATACTCAAGCTTTTTATAAGGAACCCAGGGCGTTGGTTTGTTTGTATAAGTCGATATATCGCAGTGCCACCTGGTGGCGAATTACATCAATGAGGTAGCATATATATCTTCTTCGTGAAAAAATACATATACATACCAATTTTCATTATGATCTGTCAAATAGTATCTACGATTAACGATGTCATATATATAAACATCCTCTTTTATAGCTATAGATAAAATTTGGTATACACAATTTATAATTTTACAACTTTATCTTTAAACTTGACGGCTGAAATGTAAAACACTAAAATTATTCAAACAAGATTTAAATCCAAGTAATGAAGCCTGTATACAGCGCACACTGAATAAGTAATGTATATAATTGTTTAGTTATACGTCTTGATTAATGAGGAAGATTGATTAATGACTGCACAGATGGCGTAGTGGTTAAGATACCGACCTTCCGTGCCAGTGGCGTGGGTTCGATTCCCACGTAGGACAATACTTTGTGTGATCCACAAAGTGTTGTTCTGAGTCTGGGTGTAATTTGTCTGCGTTAGTTGCATGTTTGTAAAGTCCCCCGCGATACAAGGATTATTTCCTTAGTGCAGGGAGGTGTCTTTAAAAAAAAAAAAAAAGTAATGATATTACTAATCACATAAAAGCATCGACAGAGGAACTATTTTGTTATAATGGTAGCTTTCCATTTAGTTAACACAGAGGAACTCTGCGTTACATTATGAAACACTGCCAAACACTGTGTAAAAGTTTAAATTAAACAGCTAGTTATCTCAAAATAACACTAGAGTGCATCAATATAGCAAAATTATGGGCGTTGTATACCTAAATGCAAGTTCCTTGACAAATTCTTGGCTCAATAATTTATAAACATAACTTTCCAATACGTTAAAGAACTTTGACAATTTGTGGGCAAATAAATAAGTTTGTGTCGTAGAAGAAATTGTTATCATCATCTATGAATATATCACTTTTATTTATAAAGCAACCGTGTTCCGCGACATTATCAGGGCTCGCTTCAATAGTGCAATATTTACATTTGAACATTTTTATTAAATTTTAATTAGCAGTAAGAGACAAGCTGAATGTAATAATGTCAAATAATACTACTAGAATATGTCGTAAATAAATTGCGAGGTTAAGTAATGATACTTTATTAAGCAAAGTAAGCAAGCAAAGTAGGTAAGCATCTGTCAAACACCACTTTTTCGAGTTTCGAACAGTGTACGGTTCAGCAGTGTCGTTGATGGAAAGCGCTTTATCGAGCACTGCGTTACACTGCGTTACTTTTTGTATTAATTGGAAAGCACACAATAATATATGATGTTTAAGCGAGTATTACATATGTGAAATAAATGTAATTTTACGGATTTTATAGAGTTTGTCGGGATGTCCTCCCGTGACCATGATTACTGTAACGTATTCGAAACGTCGGGAAATTAAAAATAAAATCCACAATAATTAGATAGTTTTATTTCAAACTATATTGTTTATTATACACCGTGACATTTATATCGTCTTACAAAAGAAGTGCCATAAAAGTATCCGACCAAAGAAACATATCTAACATATTTAATCGTTCAATAGTGGTAGTAATAAAAAAATAACAAAATGAAATAAATTAAAGTTAATATTTTGTAACAACCTGGTTATAATGTTTATATTTTAAACAAAAGAAATCATACGGCATTCCGCATGATAATGATTGGCTAACGTAATTACGTTAGCCAATCACAACTACGAAGTCCACGTGGACTGCTATTCCAAAGTGTAGCTACGCCTAGGTAGTACCTACACAGTATGTAGGTTATGTCGAGTAGATAGCCTACCGCTCGCTACATGCTGTTCTCTTACTATTTTAATTAGTAATTATTTATAATAATTTTTAGTAAAAAATATTCCAGTAACTATTGTTTTAACCTTTTAATTGTACTAATGAATAGTAGATACTGGATACGTTAACTGAACTGCTTTTGTAAGACGATATAAATGTCACCATGCATAATTTATAGAGCTAGGAGCTCCATAGCTCTATTCCATATAAAGATGTATACTTTATATAACTAATATAGATTAAAAGAAGAGTAGGTAACTTCGTAAATAGGTATAAGGAATTATTTACACCGTAACTCTTATCTAGCCGCATGAAGCCACTTAACTTTATGGCGGAACGCAAATGAGTTCTTAATGCAATCTATAAAAACTTAGGTATACTTCCCTGTAGACGGTATTCGCCAGTAACTATACTATTAGCTGTTATGCGTGTAAATAGGCATAGGCAATGAGATTGTAATGCGTTGACGAAAAAGGAAGTAATAGAATTACATTTAGGCTAACACGTATTTGGGACTTTGATCCATTTTGGAAACTTAGCGCCGTATTGAATAGCAATGATCTGATGAATATTTGATCTTATGTTGCTACTGATTGTATTTTTATTGATTTTTCTAGTTACTGTTATTAATACCAACATTTTTAATAGTTTTCTATATAATACTTCCTGTAATTATAATAAACATTTGTACCAAAGGTATAAAAGCTTTATAAGAGTTAGTTATGTCACTTTATACTATGTATAACATCGTTATTTATTAAATCGTACTGACGGAAGGTGGAGTCAAGAGTCTCCGAAACCGGCGAGCGTGTATGAAGAGAATTATGAATGTTGAGGAAGCGAGTGAAGTATGCAAGTATAGAGTTCTCTGGCACTCTGTTCTCTCTGCCTACCCTGCAAGGGATATGGCGTGATGATATGTGTGTGTATGTATGTATAAAATCGATTGTCAGTATGATAATCGTCCATAATATTGTGTCAATATTAATAATAAAAGTGGAGCGAGCTATGTTCGGGATTTCTCTGCGAGATAGGATCCGAGATATGGAAATCCGTAGAAGACCGCGGGTAACCCTATATGGGTTTTGGGACTGAATTGAAAATGGGCAGGTCACATCGCTGTGCGAAACGATAACCACTAGGAAGAAAATTTCTCGAATGGCTACCACGTATCAGACGACGCAGTGTAGGACACCCTTCGATCAGATGGACCGACGACTTGGTGAAAGTTGCTGGGAGTTGTTGGATGCTATGTTCAGTGGACGACAAAAAGCTGAATGATAATGATGATTAATATTTGAGGCTCCATTTTCAAAAATTGTTTTCTTTTCTACTAACGAAAAATAAATAGATATTTTAAAATGCATTTTTTTGATAATTTGTCGATTCTTTTACTAGTATCTTTAAGAATATATACATATCAAAGCATAAGAATATTCCTTTATCAGATTACAGTTACATACATAATAAATTCTACATAGAAGCCACGATTTGAGTTCGTCCTATAGTGCTCAGATTGAACTTTTCAAAGTAATGATTTTATATATTATATTAATTCGTAAATTATTAATTATCGCTTATAGGTATATCTAAAGTAAAATATCGTTACAAAATCGCATGAAAACTTATCAAAGTTGTATGAAATTAACTTCTCAAAGTTGTGTGAAATTCATAATTCTATAAGTGCGATAATTTCATAAAAATATTAGAACTTTTCTATTAAGCTAACAATTCCTTTCGGTGGGCGTCACACCATGTTAGCTTCCAGTCGTTGTTAGGAATAATATTATTAAATATTAAGGTATTTGAAAATAAAAGTTACTTGCTTAGTTGAAAATAATATTATGCTAAAAGTGGTTTGGTCAAACAAGTCGCATCGCAAATCGCGCAATCGCAATATAAAATGTGGAAATTTTGTGGATTTATTCCATCCGTAATTATAGATCGCACAAAGTTGGTCCAAATTATATATCTTGAAATGTTGTTTCTACCTTTGTTTGATAGGCTATGGTCTGGTCGCACCCAGCCCAAATCGTCCAGGACACCGGTAAGCATGGTGTATAGCCGTATACCCTGCCTTGTATTGTAGGTTAAATGTTTGGATGGATTCAATGTTCAATATATACAAGGTGGAGACGACCATACGACAATAATTTTAATCTAGTGTATCTGATGACTTGCCCAGCCTATATACAAACTATGAATACCATATGTCGTATAGTTTAGCCGCAGCACATTACTTTGTATTATTAACAATTTCCACACTCTGTATAAAAATTAAAATTATTCGCCTATCAATGAGCTCCCGCGCCGCATCGGTATAAACTAATATGAAACTAGTACCTACATATCGCCATGTTTACCAGTTCAAGTCTTCCCCAAACGTAATACAAATCAATGCATATTATACCTTATTCCTAAATCTTAAGATCCATACATATAAACTGTGTCATCAGACTTAGATGAGAAATTTAAAACTACCTAATGCGGCTTAATGAAAGAAGACCTCGGTCTCATGTTCAAAACTATTATAATAGGTCTGTAGGTCAGTGTGCCATCGTGATCCTGTGACGTGAATGTGCGTAATTAGACGCTTACTTTGTGTTAGAATAGTATTTCTTTCTCATTTACAATGCCTCGTTATAATTACACAGCTTCGGGTATACAGATATGATTTTAATTTATGGAGAATATCACGGAAATGCAGCTTTAACCATACGTACGTACCGAAAGAGATATGGAAACCCACGTGTTTGTACTACCAATGGCCGGACTATTGTGCAAGCTGTCCAGAGGTTACGGGATAATCAATCCTTACTGCCTCATATGGATAGTGCTCCTTCGCGTGTAAGAGTCACCCTAGATGAACAAATTTTAAATTATTTTTCTCGCAAATTTGACAGAGGTTGATAATATGGAGAACTTAAAAAAAGGAATTGTACGATCTTTCGACAAGTTAAATTACATCGTCGTCAATGGCGACCTGTTAACAAGAGTTCGAAATAATATTTTAAGACGATATAATTTGTGCGTTCGGGTCCATGGCGCACATATCTAAAATTTAAAAGTTTAACGACCAAGTGAATTATTAAAGTTATCGTGATTATTTTAATAAAATAATCAAGTGAGAATGAATAGCGCCCAAACATTAAGTGTATGTATGTATTTACCTACGTTTCGAAGTTGTAACATATGATACCACAAGGTCACTCGCCGCTTGCCGACCACAGGTTAGTGAACTAATATTTACAAACGGTGTTCTATTTCGTTTCAATATTTATGATAAAAAGTTTGTTTGAAAAAATTGTTTTTTAAATATGCATGCGAGGACTTTTTTAATAGTTTCAAAATACTCCTATACACTAGTATTGATGGTGTTTTCATTTATTGTCGTATTGACGTCTCCACTCTGTATATATATATATATATTGAATCCATCCAAACATTTCCTCACATAAGACAAGGATTTCGTACAGGCGATCAGTTCCAATGGTGACCGTTACCATTGGAACTAATCGCCAGTATGGAATCCTTGTCTTCGGTAAGGAAATGTTTGCAAATATTGCCTTTACCTTAAGTTTTGTTAACTAATTGAACATAAGGTTAAAGGAAAATAAACTGTTATAACATTTATGCATAATGCACGCAATTTTATTTAAGTAATAACTTAAAAATATCAAAATATGTCTAACGCATTCCCTAACAACGTAAAGAACTTTTAGATTTATGAAAATAATGATGCTTTTACGTCGAACATCACTCCTTGCCTCATTTATTCTATTTTTATATGAAAGAGGTCTAAGAATTGTAAAAAAAAAATATACTTCATAAAACGTCTGTTGATTCAACCACTGTAATAAATTAATTACGGTAAAATGTTAATAAAATTTTCATATTGCAATGGTTTAATTAAAGTAGATTGTAATATTTACAAGGGTTAACCAAATAAGGCTTGAAATGTATTAATTTAATACTATCCCTATTTAGAATCATTAACGATTCTTGTATATTTAAGTTGGGACTTCAGTCGATATTATATACAATATCATATAATTATTAAGGTTCCGATACAAAGTTTAAATGAATACCGATCGTAATTACAAATTTACCATACTCTATTAAGGAATACAGTTATAGCAGTATTATTAAAACTAGCTTGTTTGCAATCGCGTAATAGTTTGAAAATTGGCCGATCCCAAAACATTTATTAGATATTTAAACATATAAAAGATATCATACGTTGAAAACCTTCATGATTTTGCCGTCAAACTATTTCCTTTATAATATAAGAAATTATAAGGAAGATGTGGTAGAGGCTATGAATACTACCAACCCTTACTTTGCTCATAGATGTCGTAACAGACGACTAGCTTAATGGATCTGGACCAACTTTACCTGATTTGGTCAACAATTACATTCCGAAGGAGGGCGGCGGTGGTGGTGGGTGACGTCAGTCATAAAATTATTGCCAATAACTTTTGCAGTATATATGCTGAAAGAGGAGTACATATTACGTCAACCCTAAGAAATTGGGATAAGAGCAGAGGGATGATGAGTTACAAGAAATAATTTATGTTATAACGTTTCTTGCAATAAAAAATATTAATAATATAATCATTCGACTAAAACACATATAGGTAAATAAAAAGCAAGTTTTTGTACACTGATAATTTTTGTTTTAAGAGATATAAATTACGAATTCAAATTTATAGTTTATTTTTTTCTTATTCAAATCATATGCTCATTACACCATCATGTTCTTATCTCAATTACTTGTGGTCGACGTAATACGTACTCTTTTCCCATCGTACATATTTCAATATGTACATATTGCAAAAATTTGGACAATTTAATACTTTTATGACGGCCTGCATGACGTTAACCTTATTTAGGAATGTAATTGTTGACCAATCGCTTACAGACGGAATTCGCCCAAAACGATGTAAAGCTCTTCGTTGGTCTTTTATCATCATCATTTCAGCTCATATATGTCCCAATGGCTCAAGCCTCCTCCATAATGGGAGGGAAATTGACCTACTATACCATGCTGGTCAGACGTGTTGGTATAAGGTTTTGTTTCGAGTTTTCCTTCTCTTGCATAGATGTTATATGCGTTTTATATCCCTTAGTCGTCTCTTACGATCACCCACGGGTAAGATAGGGGGTGGTGAATTGCATTCTTACTCCGTCACCACACGGAAAATTATTTTACTATAGGTACTCACGCACAATTAGAGGTAGTATTCGCAGCCGCCATCACAGAGTAAACTTCTTCAGTAATATACTTTTTACTACTAAGCGCGCCCATCACATATACACAATAGGATCCAAAGTCGGTATAATACTTATTTTTCTAATGATTCTTCAGCAGGTTCTTAAGACTGCCACGGGAAATTAAGGGGAGATGATACATGGTATTCTCAACTCTCGCGGAATGTTTGGTAGGTTCTTGATAATAAATAAGACATAATTCAAATTATTAACGAACAAACTTATCAATTTAAGTTAGATAAACCGCCACTTTAAACTTATAAGAACTTAAACCCCCTCACGGCGTACTTGTTATGATAATAATACCTTTGAATATTAAATCTCCTTTTGTTTATATAGTTGGGTTTGTTTTATGGTGGCAGAGAGGCAAGCAACCCACATGATTGTAAATAGCAACTTATTAAGAGCACAGCGAAACTTATAGTAGAGAATAATTTTGTTCCTTTTTATTTCATGCCTAATATAGATTAAGATTCTTCTAATTACTGAAATTTAGCCTTTAATATGCTTAATTATTTATAAAAACCCGATTACGGGCGAAAAATTATTGCCACAAGTGGGATTCGAACCCACGCTCAAATCCGTTCCAATCGTGCTGCCACTTACAGCACCGTGAACTATGCAATTCTCGCATCATATTATATTTACGTCTTTTAAGATTCTTCTATTGGTAAAATTATGACATTTATCTGTTTCTCCTTCAAATCCCTTAAAGTTTTCATGCTTAACTGTTAAAATCATTTTAATCTTGCCTTTAGCAAGCACGTCATCAATTTAATACGATAATGTTATATAGCATTTCATCTCTCTTATAATCCCTTTGTAAACTTTACAAATTTTAAAATTAATTTACCAAAGTTGTCTCAAAATTGATACAGATAATTATGTTAAATTTGTATAAACCTCAGGCAATAACAGTTAAACAGTTAAATCAGTTATAATTTAACCTGAATTTAAGTCATACCGTAACCTAGTTTGATACGGATAATGTGGTTTACGACGGGACAGTCACTTTTAGATATTATTAGTGATTGTCTGTTATTTTTTTTTAACAGGCTATGGTCTGGTCTCACACAAATATGTATTTATATGACAAATACTGACATTGTATGATAACAATAGTATTAGATTAGAAAACATAGGTAATTAACTCATCATCATTCTTCTACTCTTATCCCAATTACTTAGGGTCGATACAATATGTACTCTTCTTTACATATTGTAAAATTTATTGGCAATAGTTTTATGACCGGCCGCCTGCCAGACGTCAACGCCCGATTAGGAATGTAATAATTGACCAAAAGTCATCAGATAGAGTTGGCCCACGTCGTTATAAAGCTCTTAGTCGTCTTTTACGACATCCACGAGCATAGTAAGGGTTGGTAGTATTCGTAACCGCTACCCATATATATATATATATATATATATATATATATATATATATATATATATATATATATATATATATATATATATATATATATATATATATATATATGGGTAGCGGTTACGAATATATATATATATCCTATAATATATATATCCTTACTAATATTATAAATGCGAAAGTAACTCTGTCTGTCTGTCGCTCTTTCACGCCAAAACTACTGAACCGATCTAAATGAAATTTAGTACACAGATAGTCCTGGCAAAGGACATAGGCTACTTTTTAATGCAAAAAAAAGGTTGTAAAGGGGGATGAAAAGTTGTAAGGAAGCATCGTCACTTTTAAAGCCAGAAGCTTGAAACTTATTTTTAGGATATTGATTAGATATAAATAAATATGACATTAACATGTTGTAAAGATGTACCCTTAAGGAGTAAAATAAAACAAATAGGGGATGAAAAACTTTAGGCAAGAAACCTTTTACGCGGGCGAAGCCGCGAGCAGAAGCTAATATTATATGTATAAATATATATATTTATATATATACAAGAATTGTTCGTTTAAAGAAATTAGATAGATTAGATTAGATACATATATATTAAAAATAAAAAATAAACTTAACTTATTATGAGATCATCACTACATAGTATAAAACAAAGTCGCTTTTTCTGTCTTCTTGTCCCCTTGTATGCTTATATCTTTAAAACTACGCAACGGATTTTGATGCGGTTTTTTTTAATAAATAGAATGATTGAAGAGGAAGGTTTATATGTATAATAACATCCATTAAATAGTGGAGAAATACTGTTAGTTTTGAGGTTTCTAATGTGATGTCGTAAATAAACACATTATTTTGCGCTTACATTGCAAACGCTCGCTGAACCCTACGAAATAGATCAAAATAATGTACAACAGTATTGTACAGCTTAAAAGGGCCTACAAAAAAATCCGCGATGGTATATGCTTATCTCTGAAGGATAACATACTATATCCATTTTAATACTTTAAAAAATGGTCTATTATAAAACGATAATTGAAAAGCAATTTACATAATTACTGTATTAATCCTTATCATTTTAAATACATTAGTTGGCTTGAGCATTTCACGAAGATATTTTTTTTCCTTCAGACCATGCAAATTAAATCAATACCTTTTTTTTTTTTTTTTTTTTTTTTGTGGTGGGCCATGGACGTCGCACCCCGCCAAATCGGTCCGGGGTGACGGAAGAGGCGGCGCGCAACCCCATTGACCCACCCTGCAAGCACCTCTTCTTCGCCATGCGAGCGGGCCACCGGTACCCGATCTTTGTCTTCGGTGGCCCGCTCGGCGGTATGCCCTCTCGGGCTCCTCTCCTGTTGACGCCCCGACAGATTTCGCCGTCGAGGCGTCGTCCTCACGCGGTGGCCTCGCGTCGGGTGACCGGACAATTCCCCGGTCCGATCACCCGAAGCCTCGGTTAGGGCGGCATCAGGCGCAGGTATTCGCGCCTGCGCCGCCCCGGCCGCGGGCGGCGGCCCGGGTCACGGGAATCCTCCCGGTCCCGTTCCGCCGCCTCCTTCTGCGAGATGACAGCCTCGCAGAAGGCGGCGACCGCGTCCCAATTCCTGACGCTGTCGACCATCGCCCTCGCGACAGCCGGCAGCGTCAGGTCGGCACCGATAATAGCGACGAGGTCGCGGCGCTGCCCGTCCCAGCCCGAGCATTCCTCGAGCGTATGTTGCGCCGTGTCCTCGTCACTACTGCAATGATGGCAGCCCGGAGTCCATTCCCTGTGCACGACCGTGTGCAGGTATTTCCCGAAACACCCGTGCCCCGTTAACACCTGCACCAGTCGGAAGGTGAGGACCCCGTGCCGCCGCTCCATCCATTCCATCAGTACGGGCCGGAGGGCCTCAACGGTAATGAAACCGTGTCTAGGCCTCTCCAGCTGCGTAGCCCAACGGGCGATGACTTCTCGGCGGGCGTCCTCGCGCCAGGTGGCTATCTCGTTAAACGATGGGGAGCCACCCTCTTCGCGCATTGAGGTAACCCGCCGGTAGAGGTCGGAGAGCATCTCCGCCTCTAGGTCCCACGGGGGTGTCCCGGCCAATAGGCACGCCGCCTCTGTCGACACCGTGCGGTACCCGCGAATGGCTCTGACCGCCATGGCTCGCTGTGGCCTCCACAGCACCGCCCTGAGCTGGGCGTTCAGAGCCCTCGCCCACACGGGTGCGCCGTACATGGCCATTGAGCGGATCACCCCCGCATACAGCCGTCGGCCCTCGAAACTGGGTCCGCCCACATTCGGCATGAGCCGAGAAAGGGCGGACGCCGCGCCGACCAGCCGGGGAGCAATTTGGCGAAAATGCTCCCGGAACCACCATCGCCCGTCGAGCACCAGACCCAAGTACCTCATATGGGCCTGGATACTGATGTGGAAAATTAAATCAATACCTTAGGAAATATAGCAAAATTAAAATAATGCGCAACGAAATTATTTTCGTGTCGCCGCGCCGCCTGTGATTCAATCGGGCCGCGCGGCCGCCTCGCGTTTGAGCTCGGGATCCAAAAGTTTTGGTAATGTAGAGGAATTGTACGAGTATATCTTATATATGCCGACAAAAAAGTCCGCCATGGCATAAATATCTATATGCTCAAGATGGGCGGGCCACCGAAGACAAAGATCGGGTACCGGTGGCCCGCTCGCACGGCGAAGAGAGAAGCAAAAAATCCACATTTCCATATACTAGCCCTACAGCCTTCGAATTTGGTGTGGACTTTCTTTTTGGCTTATAAAGGTCAGATGAAGTAGGGTTTTAAGAAATTCCTTCTTCGAAAGGAATTCTATGTAGGAAAAGTAAACAACACAACTGAATTAACGTAACCGAAGCGAAGCGAGGGCGGTTCGCTAGTTAAGCTATAAAACAAGAGTATTTGTAAGCATATAAATATATTATAGGAACGTGTATTTCATTCAACAAAGTTAATTACGATCAGATAACAATCGATATTATAGTAGCCTTAATACCAAACGGAAATTATATGAAAACCCAACAACGTGCGCGATTTAATCAGTTTTTTTTAAAGCTGTATAGATTTTACCACAAAATGTAATACATATCATGGATTTTGATTGTAATCCCTAAGTGTAGGAGCTAAAACCGAATTTGATTACGATTATAATAAATAGTTTTATTAGTTATTATTATTCATAAGCTTCTTGCTCGTGGCTTCGATTACGAAAAAGTGATTTTCACTAAATAAAATCTTGTCTTTAAATTATCCCAAGGGCAAATATTACTGGGATAAAAATTATTCTATATGTTAATCAATTACATTCCCAGTAATTATTACATTCCCACGGAGGGTTTGACGTCAGGCAGGAGGCCGATCATAAAAATATTGGCAATAACTTTTGCTATATTTACGATGGAAGATGAGTAGGTGCATAAAGAGTCGACCCCAAATAATTGGGATAAGAACAGGAGAATGATAATGAATGATGAAATTATGTTATTTTAAAGTAGGTAGGTACTCGGATACACAAAAATTAACACCCTAGTCAAAAAATCGAAAAAGTATTGATCGCAATGTGTCACAAAGAAAAAGAAAATCGTTCTTTTTTTGCAGTGGGCTATGGAGTGGCCACGCCCCGCCAAATCGGTCCGGGGCGATGGAAGAGGCGGCGCGCAACTCCATAGACCCACCCTGCAAAGCGCCTCTCTTCGCCGTGCGAGCGAGCCACCGGTACCCGATCTTTGTCTTCGGTGGTCAAGAAAATCGTTCTAATAAAATTATTACCGACTGCACAGATGGCTTAGTGGTCGAGGCACTGACCTCCGGAATCGATTTGTGGGATCAATCCCCGAGAGTGACAGTCCTGTGTGCGATACACTGATTATTCTGAATCCGAATATAATTTTTGTGTGTTAATTATATTTGTAAATTCCCTCCACGATACAAAGATTTATTTCTAAGACAAGGCATCGTCTTTAAAAACAAATATATTCCTTCTAAATCCCTTCAGATGTTGTGTTGTGATCTATTAACCTATATTTGTTTAACTTCTTTCTATGTAATGACGAACATTTAACCAATCCCTTTCTTGGCCGTGGATTTCATAAAAGACGACTACGGGCTATCATATGTAGATTACAACATTGCAAAAGAAAGAAAAGTCGATATGAAGCCCTATGCCAACTTGTCTGACAAGCGTGGTATAGTAGATCAATTTCGTTTCCTTTTTGGCTTGAGTCTCAAGCCAAAAAGTAAGACGTGAATAAGGTGAAATTATGATAATGATGAGTTTAATCTCCGCACTGATCCACGAACTGTAAAATAAAAAAACTAGCATAATCAATTTCATAATACATATAATCAATTTCATAATACTTTTCTCTTTTTTCTTTATTATATTCATGGTCTTTAATATCCGAAACGATATAAGATGAATACAAAATTAAAATTGATAAAAAAAACAATACATTATTTAATGTGCATAAACAACGCAGCAGTTTGCATTTGGTGATGATTTAACTAAACATGTCTGGGGCATGATCTCAGAATTCTCAGTAGTTATTTACGACTAAGCACATGACTCCATGGAATATTTCATTATATTCCTCATACTTAAGTATGAGAACAGTTTGAATTTATAAGTCTTTGCTATATTTATCTTGATATCAGATTTAGCCAAGACAAGATTCATATATTTTAGGATTCTGTACAATATTTATTACATTTTCAGCTTTGGCCGTGACCCAGCTTGTGACCTCTTTATTACTGAAGCCCTCTTTTGCATCAGTTGTAGTCTAAATGCCTAAGGACCGTAAGACAATAAAATCATTGTAAGAAAAGGAGCAATGTACTGCTGTGCTTCGTTCGGTGAGCGATAGAGCCGGCAGCTCAACTTTCTGGGTGAGTTTTAGGGTTTAGATTGGTAGGCAGTGGCTTAGCTGGTATTCTAAAGGTCTATGGGCGGCAGTGAAACTTACTATCAGGTGTGCTGCTTGCTCGTTTGCCACCAAAAGTAATAAGAAAATAGCTATGCCATAAATAAAAAAGATATATCTATATATACTACAGCAGTATTTTGCGTGTGGTGACGGAGTAAGAATACAATTCACCACCCCATATCTTACCCGTGGGTGATCGTACGAGACGACTAAGGGATATAAAATGTATATAACATCTTTGCTAGAGAACGTAAACTCGAAACAAAACCCTATACCAACACGTCTGACCAGCGTGGTATAGTAGGTCCATATCCCTCCCATTATGGAGGAGGCTCGAGCCCAACAGTGGGACGGACATTTATGAGCTGAGATGAGATGATATGATATACTACAGCATTCCTGCCTAATTTAGGATTGAAAACAGGGATATTACAATCAGTAGTTTTATTATATTACAATCAGTAGTTTCATCAGTCATTCATATTCTACAAAGAATTATACATTAGTGTATTTCTTACTATCGAATTGATCAAGGATGATTCTTAATAATACTTCTCTCTGTAACTAATTTTAGTTACCAGATCGGTAGGTAATATATAGGTAGGACGCCATTATCATGTCGCAAATACAACGTAACATGTAATGTTGAAGCTTGTTATTACCCTTGTAAACCTCATAAATAGGACTCTTAATAGATCCATTAATAGGTTAGTGTACAATATACATACGGTGTAATGCTCTTTATAACGTCCATTAAATCCCATTCTGCTCTTCTAATCTAACCTTACATCAGAGGTACTAAAAACAAGAACTACGTTACTATTAATTAACTGTAAAATGTCCGATTATTAACAAAAGCTTAGTTTAACTATAAAAAAAAATAAGTTCGCCCATGACCATGAACGATGTAAAGCGTTCGAAACGTCGAAAAATTAAAAATCAAATACAAACGCGATAGAATCCGTAAAAATGGTTTTATTAAAAAAAATACTATGCTTAATTTTACGTAAAGTAAGGAGGTGATTAGTCACGTTTGAAATTAAGGTCACAAATATAATATATATAAAACAAAAGTCTTTGAAAAAGCTGAATATATTATGAAATATAATATAGTATATTGCAAATGATGAGAGAGTACTTCAAGTGAAAAAAAAATGTTTATTTTATTATTTTGATTATTAAGAATTGTAAGACAATGATTATTTTTTATTATTTATATAGCAAACAAATAAGCACACCTAGTGGTACGAGTTACTTCCGCTAAAACATCTTTATAAAAACAGCGATACAGCTAGACCGCTGCCTACCAATTAAAATCTACCCTGACTTGCCCAACTTAGACTTGCGGCTCCCTCGTTTACCGAACGCAACGCAACACCATATTGCCACTGCTAAGATGTCAATCTTTTGCTAGAATGTAGTACTTATTACCTCGGCCGGACCACCCGCGACTGTAGACAGAAAATTATTAACAGTGTAGCAATTATATTAAAAGATTTATAAGAAATAAGGATGGGTCCTAAAAGTAATAACTGGTTATACCTACATTAAGAAGTTTTATTACTTATTTTTATTATCAAATAACATTTACATCATATATATATAGCGAAGTTAAGTCAGATAAAATTTGAAAGTAAAAAATGTGTAGAATTGAGCGCTGTGCAAAGTATGTGTGGTATGGTATATATTTGACGAATTATATAAGAAATGGTATTATAAATCATCGTTATGGAGTGAAATGAGTTGTAAGAATGATGGCAAAAGTGTTTTGAAGCGGCTTAGATATATTTATTACCTACGTAAAGAATGAATAGCTGAAGAAAGATTAATGAAGCAAATATAGGTATAAAGGAAATGTGAATGACATGGTTGCGAATTAGGCGGAGACTACGCCAGATTACAGTTACAATTCGTTACCAGGAGTTATAATTACTACTTAATACATACATACATATCATCACGCCATTGCAGGGTAGGTAGAGAGAACAGAGTGCCAGAGAACTCTATCCTTGCATACTTCACTCGCTTCCTCAACATTCATAATTCTCTTCATACACGCTCGCCGGTTTCGGAGACTCTTGACTCCACCTTCCTTCAGTACATGACCGATCTGGTCTAGGTAGGTGAGTCTCGGTCTCCCCGGTACCTACATCCTTCCACTTTCGCATTGTATATCTTCTTAACCAGACGTTCGTTCGGCATTTTTTTTCGGATTTTACATGAGTCATAGAACATAGCAGAGTAATAATTTTGAAACATGATAATTACCCACACAGAGTTAAATCAAATATAATTATGTGTAAATAATAATTAACAGAACAGCTAAAGCTATCTAAATTATTAATGATCCTCAGGAAGATTAAGTTCTAATGAATCAATTAGTAGGTTTGTTGGGTAAACTTTGTTAAGGTACTCCAAATAATCTGTTTATTAATAAATAATAACAAATAGTACTGAAGGAAGGTGGAGTCAAGAGTCTCCGAAACCGGCGAGCGTGTATGAAGAGAATTATGAATGTTGAGGAAGCGAGTGAAGTATGCAGAGATAGAGTTCTCTGGCACTCTGTTCTCTCTGCCTACCCTGCAAGGGATATGGCGTGATAATATGTATGTATGTAATAACAAATAGCTGTGCGGTAGCGGCTAAGAATACTACCAACCCTTACTTTGCTCGTGAATGTCGTAAAACACGACTAAGAGCCTTATAACGACCTGAGCCAACTCCATCTGATGCCGTGTGGTCAACAATTACATTCCCAAGGAGGGTTGACGTCTGGCAGGCGGCCGGTCATAAAACTATTGCCAATAACTTTTGCAATATGTACTATGAAAGAAGAGTACATATTATATCGACCCCAAGTAGTTGGGATAAGAGTAGGAATGATGATGAATGATGATATTAGTAAATTTAGTGTTTCGTGTGGTGACGGAGTAAAAATACAATTCACCAATCTCTTTCTTAACGATGGGAGTCGTAAAAGACGACTAAGGAATATAATATGCGTATATCATCTACCTACATAATAAGGGAAGAAAAACTAGTACTAAACAGCCATATAAAATAATACCCAATAACAATTAATTATGCACATTATTTTCAATATTATTTGTATTAAACTATATAGTTTAATAAATCTGTTGATTTCTGATGTTTACGCGAGTATTACACATTTGAAATAAAAATATTTTACTTTACAGCGTTCAAGGTCACGGGAACTACTCGGGAGATGTGAAGAGTCTTCCCGTGACCATGAACGCTGTAGTTTTCGAAACGTCGGGTAATTAAAAAAATAAAAATCAAATACAAACGCGATAGAATCGGTAAAAATAGTTTTATTTCAAATATATAAATCTGTTGTTAAAAATTTATATATATTTCAGTAGGTATATGCCACTTACAATTTGGAATTATCAGTTACTATGTCAAATGCCGAGTGTCATTTGGCACGGTAAGTCAGTACCTCAACCTCTACGGCAGTATTCTCACTGATGCTTTGCCACACGAAAAAAAAATCACAAATTCTTAGCAATTGATATATGTATGCAGTTTAATATAAAAAGTCTTTGAAATTAATGTTCATAATTAAATTTTATTGGGCATTATTTTATTACTATAGTCATTGGCAGCGTTCTTATAATTTATAACTCAATTATGACTCTCAACCAGATGGCCTGAAAATCTAGTGAAACTTGGAACAGTTACATGTTGTGGCGTTTTTATAGGAAGAGCTACGTCAAACAGTGGCCATGAAGACGCTGGAAAATGGATGGCTATCTAACCGTGACTTATCGTTAATATGGCTTACATGCCAGTATTCACATTATATAAGACAAGTACTATAATTATATAAGTATAATATTTTTTAACTAATTCTCAATTACAAATGGATTCTTTGAAACTATTACACGAGACTAAAAATACAGTTATGTTTTAATATGTACTAAATACATATTTTATTATGTAATACTTAATTCCCTTTTTTTATTATTGTTTTTATTATTCTAAGTCATCATGAAATTAGTCTAAGTTACCGCTGACTTGATCAGGGACCTAAATTAGTTGCGAAAATTTAATACCAGTTACAATAACATTAGTGACGTGGTAGTATATAAAATTAGATATTAAGAGATGAAAGAAATAACAAAGGTAGAGTCCCATTTTATTTAAAAGTTATGCCTACCAACAAATGAAAAAATAATCGTATTTTTTGTAGAAATTTTGTTAAGTAGTTCCTTTTTATTTAATATAAATTGCATTTGCTTCTGCACACAATAATCTAAAATTAGAAAATAATCTGTGATAATAATTAATTAAATACATTTTCGACATTATCAGCTTCTAAATCGTAATTTCTTCAACGCGTAGTATCAATGAGCAAATAGGCTGAAGTCATGATTAAAAAATAATGAAATGGAAAAAAGCGAGTGAGGTATTGCGATATTTTTTTAATAAATAACAGAGTAATTTTGTCTTTTGTAGTACAGATTACACAGTAAATTCTAGCGAACATCATTCAGACCGAACAAAGAGTACAACATCCTAAAAGATCGTTTTGTTGCGTGTATTTAGGTTATATAACTAGTACTCGTTTGATTAGATATAACTAGCTTTATTCGCGGCTTTTTGCCCGTTATTGTATTAAAAAAACATTTTGAAAATCATATTTATAATCACTCGGGAGCACTTTTTTTCTGAAGTTATTCTGCACTTCTGATAATTATATTAGATGTAGATGACTTGTTCAAACTATTAAAATCACATTCGCATTTATAAATATGGGTTAGGAAATTAGAATGACAGATCATCCATCGGCAGACCATACGTTAACCAGCATTTTGGCACGACGACAGGATGATAACGTGAGGCGCTAAGACCCGCAGTATTGCTACTCTCAACATGTCGAGTTGATAATTGGTAATTAGTATCACGTTCATAGTAAACAATAACCTAATAAGTAAACAATAAACTATCATAGAGTACACTTATAAAGTTAAAAAACAGTACGTATTCATATTTAAAGGTCTCTTCTCAAAAATCCAAATTTTAGTGTAGTAGGACCACGCTGTTGACAGTCGTCTGTCTACAGCCGCGGGCCGGTTCGTCCGGGGTAGTACCACACTCTCGCAGAAGATCAACGCCTGAGTAATGGCAATGTGCTATTGCACTTCTTTCGGTGAGCGAGAGAGCCGGGAGCCCATCTGGGTGGGTTTGGGGATTTTATTGATAGGCAGCGGCCTAGTGATGCCCTTGGTATTGCAAAGATCCTTGGGTGGTAGTAATACTTTCCACCAGGTGTGCTTCTTGCTCGTTAATAAAAAAACTTTACCTTTTAAATACTTACAAGTCTCTTCTTAAAAATCCGGCATGAAAATGAGTATTTCTATGAAAACTGCTGTGAAATTTATGTAATCAGTCATTACTGACTTCGTGAAATTAGGCCTACTTTGTATTTAATTATATTAAGTTTTTATTAGGTGGCAGTTAAAATGTAGTACAGTTTATTCAAGTATTAAATCTTCAGACGTCATAAAATAAAGAGATGAAGAAACTAAGTACGAACGTTATATGAACTTTGGTCGTAAGCCAAGACCTAAATTTTGCAATTCACTATGCCGCCCACGGTGTGGGTACTATATGGCTTCGTGACGTCATCGCTCCGCCTCCACATGGTCACTATGACGTCGAAATGAGTCACCCTCTTTCATATCGCGGAATTTAACTTATAATAATCCTAATTGATTAAAAACAGAAATAGTGAGTTTATTCGTTATTCATACATCTTAACTACTAGACCGATCATCATAAAATTTTACATTTAAAGTAGAGAAAATAGAGAACAATGTTGAGAAATTGATTGTGCAGCCTTAACCTAAATAGAGACAGGGTTTAATCATCAGATCACAAATGATGATATCTACAAAGCGATATTACCTATTTCGAGAGTATTAAGAAACGATAATTTCGAGATAAGATATTAAGGAAAAGCCTCTCGGATAAACTCTAAGATCGTAGAATAGAAGTGCCAGTAATGTCCCTTTAGAAGGGCGACTAAATCGTCTTAAAGAATTATAGACTGATTTCGTACCTGCTCGAAGCATATTAAAATTCATCAGAGTCATCAATAATTTACTTGCGTAATGCCTCGATGAGTTGAGTATCTTTTAGATTATTAGAACGTATCGTTTAATAAGAAAAGTATATATCTTAATATATATAAATTACGCGTCACGTTGTTTGTCCGCGATGGACTCTTAAAGTACTTAACCAATTTTAATCAAATTTGCACAGCATGTGTAGTTTGATCCAACTTAAAAGATAGGATAGCTTCCATCTCAATTTATAGTCACAATATTATTTTATTGCAAATTATTTGTCTATTATTTGTCAGTCACAATTATCTGTTATCTCCTAAGGATTCTAACAGATGGCGGTATCTGTTGACTGGATTGAGTAAGTATTTAATAGATGGTGCTATGTTAAATGTACAAACATTTCATATAATCTACAATTTATTAGCACAACCACCACGTGTTACTGAGGCTATCTTAGCCACAGCAACGCGTGGCCGAGTCTGCTAGTATATATATATATATATATATATATATATATATATATATATATATATATAACATTAGCTATTCCACCATCAAATTACAAACTAATAATGAATGATTTTTACTGCAGAAAATATCTCCATTTTTACTGCAGAATTCCTGTGACAAAAATATTTTTGGCCATTGTCTATGTAATTAAACAAATAAAGTTATTTTATTGTTCAGAATATGACTATCAAACTTCTCATTTTTGTTTTATGAGATAACTATTTTATTAGTATTCTTGTGTTCACAAGAAAGTTGTTTTAAAGTAGATGTGGGTATTTCGTGATCCAGTTGCTATAACATTTAGCAAGATATGGCATATTTATTTTATCTTTATTTTTTAAAGCAATCTTCACGAATTATAACTGATATTAATAAAACCTATCTACATATGTTACAAAACCTATTTACATATCGCTTGCCCAAAAGAATAGTGACACAATTAAAAAAAGCAAAATTTTTCAGGAGGGTCATAATAAGTATTGCCTTGCTTTCAGCTCGGTTCAGCAGCGATTCCAAATGCACGAACGTCAGCATAATATTCTTAAGAATGACGACGAAGAGTTACTACGGAGAACTTATAATATTAACACCCCTCCACCATCAAAAATTGAAATATAATGAAAATTGAAATTTTTAGACTTGTGACACTATTATTCCGGGCAAGTCATATGTTACCAGTTAATCCTTTTTTAAACACAACGCCCTGCACTACGGATAATAATTCTTGTATTGCGGACAACTTTACAAATTTATAATTTAAAAGATACAAATTACATTCAGACTCAGAACAAATATTTGAGGATCATACAAAGTATTGTCCTACGTGGGAATCGAACCCACGACGCTATTACGTCGATACTTTAACCGTAGCGCCAGCTGTGCAGTTGCTTTTTGCGCAGCGACTTCTTATGCTGTGATTCCACAATCACTTAATGTTATTATTTTGCTTGTTTACCCAATTGTTATCTCGTACATACACACATACATATCATCACGCCATATCCCTTGCAGGGTAGGCAGAGAGAACAGAGTGCCAGAGAACTCTATCCTTGCATACTTCACTCGCTGCCTCAACATTCATAATTCTCTCCATACACGCTCGCCGGTTTCGGAGACTCTTGACTCCACCTTCCTTCAGTACGTGACCAATCTGGTCTAGGTAGGTGAGTCTCGGTCTCCCCCGGTACCTACATCCTTCCACTTTCGCATTGTATATCTTCTTAACCAGACGTTCATTGGGAATTTTTTCCACATGTCCGTTATCTCGTGACATTATTAATAATATACACATACATACATACATACATATCATCACGCCATATCCCTTGCAGGGTAGGCAGAGAGAACAGAGTGCCAGAGAACTCTATCTCTGCATACTTCATTCGCTTCCTCAACATTCATAATTCTCTTCATCCGCCGGTTTCGGAGATATTTATATTATAATTAATATTATCCGTTATATATTTTGTTATCTCAGCAGATGTGATGACGACATATGCGCAAAACGTTAACTGTGCGATGTCCAACGATTACCAAATTTTATCCGATTTGCTAATATTTATAAAAACTATTTCGTTATTTCATTGTTGCAGTGTTATGTATAAAACCAGCCTAGATAAACAAGTTATTTTTTTTATTGCTTATGGTGGCAAACAAGCAAACAACACACCTGATGGTAAGTGTCACTGCCGCCCATGGACCTTTGCAATAACCAAGGTTATAGCTAGGCCGCTGCCTACCATTATCTTATACAAACGATTTTTGGTATTTTGGTAATGGTTCTTGAAATTAGCACGTTCAATAACATAAATAAACAAGTATTATAATAATAATTTAGCATTATAATAATAACGCAGATTTTTTTTTAGATAAAAAACACCACCCTGCACTAAGGAAATAATCCTTGTATTGTGGGGGACTTTACAAACATACAATTAACGCAAACAAATTACACCCAAACTCAGAAGAACACTTTGTGGTTCGCACAAAGTATTTTACTGCTTGGGAATCGAACCCAGTGTATAACTTTAGTATCATCATCATTCGCCTGTTCTTATACCAGTTACTTGAGGTTGATGCGATATGTACTCGTACATATTGCAAAAGTTATTGGCAATAGTTTTATGACCACCTAACTGGATGACGTCAATCCTTCTTGTGAATGTAATTATTGATCAAATATCATCAGGTGAAATTGGCCCAGGTATATATAAAGCTCTTATTTATCTTTTACGACATCCACAAAGTACGGGATGGCAGTTTTCATAGAGCTACTACACGGAAATTAGTATACAGGGTGGAAGTCGACCGCTCCTGAAAACAAAGACAGGTGACCCTACTAGTCCTACTTGTAATGATAGGCTAGCAAAAAAACG
The DNA here is from genome assembly GCA_905163515.2 of Lymantria monacha. Taxonomy (NCBI): domain Eukaryota; kingdom Metazoa; phylum Arthropoda; class Insecta; order Lepidoptera; family Erebidae; genus Lymantria; species Lymantria monacha. The sequence goes on from LR991091.1 coordinate 24,625,291, forward strand.
ATTACGATGAAAAAAAAAATATTATTTTCACAACGAATTTTAATTTTTTTCACATTCCATCGTATAAGGACAGTGCTATGTAACGATAATTCCATAAAAAATACGTCACTTTACTCAGACGAGATAAGACGCAAGCTATTTAAAACTCACGATCATATGTTCAAGAGTTTAACGACCTTGCGTGGTAAAAAAAAAGGTTTTCGGGAGCGCTCTACTTCCACCCTGTATAGATACTACAAAAAAACAAGATGAGATAAACAATGAGTATACTAGGGAAAGTCTAAAAGTAGCACCTGAGAAAAGATTATGAGTACAAGATTATCTTGGTATGGGCATGTGATGAGAAGGTATGAAAGTCATGTGACAAGAAGGGTCATCAATATGGATGGACGTAAGAATCGTGAGAGATCCAAAAAGAGATAGATAGATTCTGCGAATGAGGATATGTGCATAAAAATAATAAATGCAGATAAGACTGCTGACCGGGGTCTATGGAAGGGAAGGACATGTTGTGCCAACGCCACTTAGTATTTTGTTTTTTATTCAAATGGTGGCAAACGAGCAAGCAGCACACCTAATGGTAAGTGTTACTGCCGCTCATGGATCTTTGCAATACCAAGGGTATAGCTAGGCCGCTGCCTACCAATACAAACCCTATAGCCACCCAGCTGGGCTGCCGGCTCTTTCGCTCACCGAACGAAGCGCAATAGCATATAGCCATTACTCGGACGTCGATCTTCTGCGAGAGTGTGTAGACAGAGCACTGTCAACAGCGTGGTCCTACCATTAAAAAGAGAGAAAGTGGGATGAGGAAAGGCTTATTGAGAATGACAATAAACAAAATAAAAATGAATAATACCAATGAGTATATTACACATACTCTGTACTTTTAACCTTCAAATTAAATTACTCTATAAATTACTTGATAATGAGTATTGTTTAAAGAATCAAATTTTACGGATATTACTGTTTAAATTAGATTTTTTTTTATCCAAACTGATTCGGATACTTTATAGCATTCATAGTTATCAGATAACTGATATTTATAATATATGTTTATAAGATACAAGCTATATCCGCGTTCTACACATATGGATTTGTAATATCGAGACTTGAGCCTTTTTGGGATTTAAGTTTACACGAACAAATTTACACGATCATTAAATTGTGTTATTTTACAAGACATAACGACGAACGATGAGGATGGTGTCCGATGGTTTACTGTGTGAGACACAAGGAGGTTTCAGGAGTGGAAGGGGATGCATGGATCAAGTGTTCTCTCTGCGCAACATTGTGGAGAAGCATCTGGCTCTAGGTCAGAAGGTTTTCTGCAGTTTTGTGGATCTGGAGAGAGCATTTGGCACAGTTGTACGAAAGGAACTTTGGGACATTTTACCAGAGTATGGTATTAACGGTAAACTGCTTCAGGCTGTGCAGTCCAGTTACATGGGCTGTAGAGCCTGCGGCTGGATGATGGAATGTCGCCTTGGTTTGACGTCAATATCGGCGTTAAGCAGGGGTGCGTTCTGTCAGCCAGGCTGTTTATCATATATTTGGAAGGTTGAACGATATGAATGTGGGAGTCCAGATGGGTGACTCAGTGGTCTCTGCTCTGCTTTATGCAGATGATGCAGTCCTGCTGGTACAGTCAGCGACTGACCTGCAGACTCTAGTCGACACAATGACAGAAGATTGTAAGAAAAGGGGTTTACGCGTGAATGTGAGCAAAACCAAAATAATGGTCTTTGAAAGAGATGAAGCTAGAACAGATGTAAGAGTAACAATAGGTAATGATGTACTAGAGCAAGTGGATGAATTTGTATATCTTGGATGTGGATTTAGCTGAGATGGAAGGTACACCACTGATATAGAGCGAAGAGTGAATGCGGGAAATAGAGCGTTGGGGCAACTTCTCGGCAGCCACCACCTCAGCCAGAAGGCACGTGTAGCAATACATAACGCAGTGCTTGTCCCAATATTACTGTATGGAAGCGAGAGTTGGGTATGCAGAAAAGAGTATGAAAGTAAAATTAATGCGGTCGAAATGCGATCTCTTCGGAAAATCTGTGGAGTTAGGCTGACCGACCGCATTCGTAATGATGACGTAAGAGAGCGAGTAGGTATGAAAGAGAGTATTGGTGTAAAGATGCGAAAGGGAATGCTCCGATGGTTCGGACATGTGGAAAGAATGCCGAACGAACGTCTGGTTAAGAAGATATACAATGCGAAAGTGGAAGGATGTAGTTACCGAGGGAGACCGAGACTAACCTACCTAGACCAGATCGGTCATGTACTGAAGGAGGGTGAAGTCAAGAGTCTCCGAAACCGGCGAGCGTGTATGAAGAGAATTATGAATGTTGAGGAAGCGAGTGAAGTATGTAGAGATAGAGTTCTCTGGCACTCTGTTCTCTCTGCCTACCCTGCAAGGGATATGGCATGATGATATGTATGTATGTATGTAACGACTCTAGCGAAACGCGTTGTGTCATAATGATACATAATTTATATTAGCATCATCATCTCAGCTCATATATGTCCCACTGTTGGGTTCGAGCCTCCTTCATAATGGGAGTGAGATTGAGCTACTATACTTTGCTGGTCAGACGTGTTGGTATAGGGTTTTTTCAGAGATTTCCTTCTCTTGCCTAAGAGACGATTACGGGATATAAAACGCATATAACATCTATATGTTATATGCGTTTTATATCCCGTAATCGTCTCTTATGATTATGCACGGGTAAGATAGGGGATGGTGAATTGTGTTCATACTCCGTCACCATACCACTACGGCAATTAGCGTATATTAGGATATACATAGTATATTTCTCGTAAATACAAAAAAAGAAACAATATATAAATGCAATGTAATGGTAATATCCACTTCCGAAAATTGGCCTCCACAATGGCTGTCAATGTTATAATTATCATGCTTGGCGGGCAGATTAGCAACTGCGGTTGCTCATTCTCCTGGCATGCCCTCAACTTAATTTTCGAGTCCTATCATGAGACGACTTCCGCGAGTAAATAATTGACACATTCTTTTGTTGACCCGTCACGGTACTAGTATAAAATATATATTTCAATTTTAAATTGAATCACTTATTTATTTTAACTGTAATTTAAAATTAAGTAAAGGCTTAGTTCTGAAAAATCTTACACTACATCCAAACGACTAAAATATAAATAAGATCATATATATTATCTGACATTTAAATAGAAAATACATAGTTGCAGATTATATTTGAATAAAATTACCGTTATCATTTCAAGTCATGTTCCATTAAACATAGGTCATACAATTTATTGTATTAAATGAATACATAACTTTGTTATTAATGTAAATTGGCATGGCATAATAATCATATTATATGAACACTAAGTCTATATAATATTATGACATATGAGAGCAAAGTTTTAATTATTGACAAACATTAGACAATCAAGGGGAAGGGAATACCGAAGAAAAGATGAATGGATTGCGGTTTGATATGCGTAGAATGGGAGTGAAAACAGAGACGACATCGGATAGTGTGGAAGGAAAAGGACATATTGCATCGATTCTAACTAGGGATAAGAGATAATGATGATTAGACAACCAAATATTAGTTATTATTTGTCATGTAATTTATTATTTGATTAAGGCATAATCAAGAAGCTATATGTTGTGAAAATTCATTACGCTCACTTTTCTCGTGTGCTTCAACTATCCAGGACATCAAATGCCATTTAAGCCACCTATCCACCATTTGAGCGGATTTCTAGCATATGTTTTTAAATTGATAAAGATATATTTGCTGAGACTCCTATTAATCACATTGGATGGGCTTTGAGAATGATTTATGTCATCACACCAAAATACTTCACCAACATTCAAAAAAGACTACTAAGGAACCAAGTTCCATTGCATCTTTATGTTTAAATTTTCTTGCCTTAATATGTGCCTGTAGTTATTTTATGTTAGTGTTTTTCTACAATAATCCCATCACTATATGGATTTTTTGGAGTAGATGTAATAAAGAACAAGATAAACTCGGCAATAAGTTTGGAATTAAAACATTCTTTTTTGGACTAGATGTAATAAAGAACAAGATAAACATATACTCGGCAATAATTTTGGAATTAAAACATTATTTTTTTGTCTAGATGTAATAAAAAAACATGATAAACATATACTCGGCAATAAGTTTGGAATTAAAACATTATTTTTAAGTTATTAAGTATTTATAGTGAATATCCTCCAATCCTCCAAAGGTTGAACGATATGAATGTGGGAGTCCAGATGGGCGACTCAGTGGTCACTGCTTTGCTTTATGCAGATGATGCAGTCCTGCTGGCACAGTCAGCGACTGACCTGCAGACCCTAGTCGACACAATGACAGAAGATTGTAAGAAAAGGGGTCTACACGTGAATGTGAGCAAAACCAAAATAATGGTCTTTGAAAGAGACAAAGCCAGAACAGATGTAAGAGTAACAATAGGTAATGATATACTAGAGCAAGTGGATGACTTTGTATATCTTGGATGTGGATTTAGCCGAGATGGAAGGTACACCACTGATATAGAGCGAAGAGTGAATGCGGGAAATAGAGTGAACGGTGCGTTGGGGCAACTTCTCGGCAGCCACCACCTCAGCCAGAAGGCACGTGTAGCAATACATAACGCAGTGCTTGTCCCAACATTACTGTATGGAAGCGAGAGTTGGGTATGCAGAAAAGAGTATGAAAGTAAAATTATTGCGGTCGAAATGCGATCTCTGCGGAAAATCTGTGGAGTTAGGCTGACCGACCGCTTCATTTCCATTCGTAACGACGACGTAAGAGAACGAGTAGGTATGAAAGAGACTATTGGTGTAAAGATGCGAAAGGGCATGCTCCGATGGTTCGGACATGTGGAAAGAATGCCGAACGAACGTCTGGTTAAGAAGATATACTATGCGAAAGTGGAAGGATGTAGGTACCGAGGGAGACCGAGACTAACCTACCTAGACCAGATCGGTCATGTACTAAAGGAAGGTGGAGTCAAGAGTCTCCGAAACCGGCGAGCGTGTATGAAGAGAATTATGAATGTTGAGGAAGCGAGTGAAGTATGCAGAGATAGAGTTCTCTGGCACTCTGTTCTCTCTGCCTACCCTGCAAGGGATATGGCGTGATGATATGTATGTATGTATGTATAGTGAATAAGTTGATAGTTTAACAAAAAAAGATGTCGATAATAGGTAACCTAATCTTTATTTTAATTGACTTGGTCCATAGATGGAATGTTTTCTTAATAATTACAAGAAAGGGTCCAAACGAATTAACCCCAATGCCTTGCCTTTACGTTTGGGATCCGATTAATTTCATATATATACTACAGACTGAGAATAATCATTGTTCCTTTCCTATCCTATCCTATATAACTTGATGTCATGATTGTGATCATGGTTTATTAGATGGAAAAAAGAATTGCACGGGTCTTTGATATGACTGTATTAGTATCTATTATATTAAACTATTTTATATAACTGGCCCTTATATATAACTTTGTTATATATGAACGTTTCTATAATGGTAGAGATATTAGCCACGCTGACGAGTTATTTATTTATTTACATCATTTAATCATCTTATTTAAAGGAAAGAGAGAGAAAGCCTGTGGACATGTAATAACCTAGATTGAAAGTTATGTTGTGAATGTGATGTATTTTTTTTTAATGTAAAGTCAAGATAGCAACTAGGTGGACAGCCGACCTAGTGAAAGTTGCTGGGCGTCGTTGGATACAGGCGGCACAGGACCGCACTTTGTGGCGTAATATGAGGGAGGCCTACGTTCAGCAGTGAATGGCAATAGGCTGAAATGATGAATGATGATGATGAAAGGCAAGGTAAAAACGAGAAAGATGGATGGAGGGCAGAGATTATATCTGACTGAGTTGTGTGAAAAAAGACGATATATTGCATCGATTCCAAGTAATTATGATAGAAGCAAGATGAAAATGATGCTCCCTATGAAATTAATTAAAAAAGAAAGTACACATTATATTCTTAATTCATTATCGCAAAAAGAGACATAAAGAAGTTATTCAGGTCAATTCCTAGATTGGCGAGTTTTTTGTAATTTTTGTTTTCTATTTATTACATTATCCATGTGGAGACGGAGTAAGAATACAAATCACCACTCCCTATCTTGCCCGTGGGTAGAGGATCGATCCCGGATCTCGGGATCACGGGATCAAGGTAATATTTTAGTCCCGAAATTTTCGGGATCAAATTTAATGAATCCCGGGATTTTCGGGATTGATAATTTTTTTTAACTTAGTCAATAAAAATGTGCGTGAGACGAAACGCACTTACCTTGATTTGACGTTTTAACAGCCACCTTGTTTACACGGCTAAGTATCACTTAGAATACACATATTATTAATTGATACATACTAAGTAATTTCATTTCTTTTTATTAACGACCGGGTTATGCGTAAAAGTGTGTAAAAATTTCCGCTTCACTTCGTGTAAGTATTGATATTTATTTGTTAATTGGTGATAATCAAATTATTAAAAAGCAAAAATGCATTAATGATTTAATTTTCGTGGTTTAAATAAGTAATCTATAAAGTTTCTGGTCAATTTAATTTAAAATATAATTACTCATAAACATAAGTAGAAAGAAGTTGATTTTTTGAAGTTTATTGTTGGTTTCATAAATTATTTACAGAAGTGCCTAGTTTGTTTATTTTATAAGAAGAAAGTTTATAAAAAAAAAGTATAGTTTTGTTTAACCGCCATTGGAGATTTAAAATTTAAATATTCAATGTCCTCAAAAATTTATTTTGAAATGTTTACTGACTTTTTGTTACCATTTTCTATTACCAATACAATCCCGGGACTATTCCGGGACTATGCCGGGATTAGAAAAATCGACCGGGATCGAATCCTCTACTCGTGGGTGATCGTAGAAGGCGACTAAGGTATATAAAATGCATATAACATCTATACATGAGAAGGAAAACTAAACAAAATCCTATACCGACACGCCTGACCAGCGTGGTTTAGTAGGTCAATTTCCCTCTCATTATGAAGGAGGCTTGAGTCCAACAGTGAAAATAGGTATATAGTATAGTCGTTCTGACTATATATCAATGAGACTTCAAATTCAGCCAATTTAGTGGACAATTTGTTAATAAGGGAACCTACCGATCCGGTACGAACATACCTGTACGGTTCGGGCCGCTGTCAGGTCGATGCCTACCGAGAAGAAAGAGCTCTTCTTAAACCTCGTTTGAAATAGGACATGTCATAGCGCTGGAGAAACACAGCAGCAGATAGTTCATTCCAGATCTTGAATTTACGTGGGAGAAATGATCGCTGAAAACGTACAGTCGAGGACCGTATCGTTTCCAGGTGAAATGAATTAACCCTGCTACGGTGTCGAGTGGTATGGTACCAAATCAAACAGTTCCTCAGAGCACTCCCCGTGACAGAGCCGGTAGAGTACACAGAGTGACCCAAAGTCTCTCCGCCCCTCCAGCGACTATGGTCATGGTCTCGAAGTAGAAGCTGTCGACGACTATTTTTATACTCCGACCATCCAGAAAGCTGGAGATCCAGTTACAGAGTCCCTCGGGGATTCCATATGATGGTAGCTTCGATATAAGGCCCCCGTGCCAGACCTTGTCGAACGCCTTTGCGATATCTATGCTGAACGCTAGCGTCTCACCCTTGCCCTCCAAGGTTTCACCCCAACGGTGCGTGAGGTACACATAAAGATCACCAGCTGACCGGCCATGACGAAAGTCATATTGGCGGTTACTGATCAGTTGATGATCCTCAAGTTACTGCAGAAGCAGGACGCTATCGCAATCGTCCTGTAATGCGACGGGTCCGACTGGTATCCATTTTTCGAGATCAGATGGACATGGGTTACCTTCCACGAAGATGGAACCCTATTAGTATCATAGGAAGGTTGGTATAAGCGCATGAGGACGGGGGTCAACTCGAGGCGCACCTTTTCAGGACCCCTGCAGGGATGCCATCCGGCCTTAGTACCATACTTTTTCTGTTTCACTGTTTTGTTTAGTGAGCAAGAGAGCCGCCAGCCCAATTGTCTGGGTAGGTTAGGGGTTCTCATTGATAGGCAACGGCTTAGCTCTATCCCTGATACTACAAAGGTCCATGGGTGGCAGTGAAATTTGTCATCAGGTGTGCTACTTGCTCATCTGCCATCATAGGCAATAAAAAAATATAATAAATAAACATAACTAATAATTTGAAATAAAACTATTTTTATCGCGTTGTATTTTCAATTGCCAGAAGTTCATAATCACAGCCCATATATGTCCCATTGTTGGGCTCGGGCCTCCTCCGTGACGGGAGGGAGTTACCCTACTATATCACGCTGGTCAGACGTGTTGGTACAGGGTTTTGTTCCGAGTTTTCCTTCTCTTGCATAGATGTTATATGCGTTTTATATCCCTTACTTGTCTCGTACGATCACGCACGGGTAAGACAGGGGGTGGTGAATTGTATTCTTACTCCGTCATCACACGGAAGATAATAATAAGAAGTTGCCAGAAGTTATGAACACATAAATCCGTTAGCATAAATATAAAATCCGTAAAAATAGTTTTATTTCAAATTTCTAATACGAGTAAATATCAGAAATGATTATAACTAATAATATTCTTTACCATTTTTTCGAAACCATAACTTCCCAAACAGCAAGTTACATGCAAAATTCCCCGGACCAATATGGCAGTTATACTTTTAAAATACAATACACGCCCTACATTTGTCTTCATAACTTGTATTATATTACAATGCTGTGGCTGTTTATTTCTTTGCTATTGAAAGAACTAAATCAAATTTATTGGTCACATGCGTAAACTTCTTGTTCTTAATTTTTTGGCATTGAACCAAAATTAAAATATGTAACTTAAAATACTATCTAAGAATAAATTAATACGGTTTTTATTGCAAATCATCATCTCAGCTAATATAAGTCTCACTATCAGTAGTAGACCTCCTCCACAATAGGAGGGCAATTGACAATATTATATATATATATATATATATATATATATACATATATAATAGATAGAATAGATAAATTAGTGGTGATATCGAGATATATTCGAGGAAAATTGACCTACTATACCACGCTGGTCAAACGTATTGGTGTAGGGTTTTGTTTCGAGTTTTCCTGCTCTTGCATATTCTCTACGATTATGGATTATAAAAATAAATTATATGAAGAAATGTGAATATATACCACATTTGTCAAACATTTTAAAGTATCTAAGAACGTGAATTAAAAAAAAATTCAAGGTCACATAAATGTTAACGACTACTTAGCAGTACATTTAGTTTGTAATTTACAGATATTATTTTTTTCAATAACTTGTTATCATTTTCTTTACGATGATAACCATCATTACTGGCGTTATTTACTTAACTTTTTTCTTTTATTTTATTTATTTAGTTTTAATAACGTTTGATGTTGAACTACAAATAAGTTAAGGCTATATTTAAAATGTCTTGTAAAGACATCTTTACTATTTCTATTAAAATATTTCATTTTTATTTGTAAAAAAAGGTCGATCGACGAATTCAATTCGACTGGGCAGCGTTCAGGGAACTTATAGGGCTTCTCTTCGTCCAATATTCCAGTATAATCGTTAGAGAAACTTCTTTTCTACACTGGAACTGTCTTTAAATGTCCATCTCATAGTAATATAACGATATAAAATCCGAAATACGAAAGTAGATACATAGAAGACGACGAAGGTAACTGACCTAGGCCGAAGTAATGGGTGGTGTCATCCCATCATACCAATAAATGAGGCTCAAGTCCCATGTATGTTAATCGTTTTGCGAATACATCATCTCATCTCGTCTCAGCTCACATACTCCCCACTGCTGGGCTCGAGCCTACTCCATAATGGGAGGGAAATTAACCTACTATACCACACTGGTCAGGCGTGTTGGTATAGGGTTTGTTTCGAGTTTTCCTTCTCTTGTATAGGTGGTATATCAAATTGAAATTCATTTATTATGCATAGATCCTGCGGGGGTACTTACATATTGTCAGTTTTAAAATATTAAATTAATAGAATAAACTACCACCGGATGGGAAGTAGACCACTACTGAGAAGATCCGGCAAGAAACTCAGCGGGTTACTCTATTATTGTTATTTCTATGCAATTTTTTTTTTTTTCAATGTTACAATATGTTTAATAAGAAATAGCTCCAGTGTGATACCCTTCGAACCCAATAGTTCAAATAGAATGTAAAATAACCACGGCTGGAACAGATCCCGCAGGTGTCACCCGATCACGAGTTAACTACTAGGGCAGCCATCACTCCCCTCAACACCTTGGAGGGAAGGGAGAAGCCCGCACCACGCAGCTACCACAAGAAGACCTTTCAGTGAGCATGACCGATACCATGAGCTACAAACGCTAACCAAAGTCAAAATTCGTTGGGCAAAACACGCTACGCTTTACAAGTATGTAAAATATTATAAAATAAAAACGAACAGTTTACAAAGATATAGTAATTGCTGAATGAGTAGCTGCTCATAGCCAGTCTGTAGTATCGCTTAGATAATCCGCGATTTTATAATAACCTCTTTTACAGAGTCTGTTTTTGACAACCCTTTTAAATTTATTCACGGGCATGTCTCGGATATCTCTTGGTAATTTATTATAAAAGCGTATACATTGCCCCATGAATGACCTAATAATTCTTTCAAGACGAGTACTGTGTACAACTAATTTGTCTTTATTCCGAGTATTAACACAATGAATGTCACAATATCTTTCAAGAATGTATATATGCATTTTATATCCCTTAGTCGTCTCTTACAATCACCTACGGGTTAGACAGGGGTGGTGAATTATATTCTTACTCCGTCACCACACGGACAGATTAGATTTTCGAATACAACTCAATAATTTTAATAATTTTTCAAGTTTATATAAATAGTCAATCACGTCTGTTGCTAAATTTTAATATTCGAAAAGGTTTTTAAAAGTGATGACATCGTATTTTAAATTTTAATACATACGAGTACGTAATTATACAATCCCAAAGTTATCTTATGTGCTCAAGTATGGAAACCATTAATAACGATAATGTCCTTTGCACATATTTCATCAACCGGATGAACCTGTCCAAACTGGGTTATCTGATTGCGAGAAGATGTGAACCACATAATAATCCATTAAGTTTCCATTATACTTCATTTAATCAATGGAAAGATATATTTGTTATTTGGATAAGTTGTATCAGTAATAGTGATTTGTGAATTGAGTAAACCACATGTAGAACTTGAAGCTAGTTGAAAGCACTTGAAATAGATTTCAAAGAAATATAGTTTCATCATTTTCCGTGTGGTGACGGAGTAAGAATCCAATTCACTACCCCCCTATCTTACCCATGGGTGATCGTAAAAGACGACTAAGGGATATAAAACGCATATAACATCCATGCAAGAGAAGGTAATCTCGATATAAAACTATACCAACTTACCCTATACCAACAGGTCTGAACAGCGTGGTATAGTAGATCGATTTCCCTCCTATTGTGGAGGAGACTCGAACCCAACAGTGGGACATATATGCGCTGAGATGATGATGATGATAATGGTGAGATAGTTTCATCAAGGCATATTTCTAATAGATTATGATCTTGTCACAGCCTTCCCAAACCCCTTTTTGATAATTAAACGGACCACTGGAACTGACTCATTAAATATCACTTGTGATATTTTCGCTCAGCTTGTTTTAACATAAATTATAAATGGTCAAGTATAACTCTTTACGTGATGATTAAAACTTAAATGAATAAAAAAATCATCTTAAACTCATAAGCACTATTTACTTAAATCCTATTATATGCTTTCATTAACGTTACGGACTAAAAATAAAAAGTACGAGTTTTGAGAGAGAGTTTTAGAGCCTTTATTTCTGTGTGTATTGTAATTGTAAGATGAATAACAGATATACGCAGGTAATATCACTGCAAGTGTGGGTAAACTCAAAACAAAACCCTATAACAATTATTCTGGCCAAAATAGTAAATTCTATTCTATGGTAGTCTCCTATTCGATAGAGTGAAACATGTACGTAAGCAGTGTAAAAATAAAATGTGATCCTTTGATAATGCCAGGTCAGTAATCCCTTCAGAATGAATAGGTTTTTCCAGTATACATCTCTAGCCCTTCTACATGGAAGTCATAAAAACCTTTCCGTATAGTATTTTTTAATCTGAGGCGTGTGTAATTATGTAGACATAGATTTTTAAAACCATTGTGACTTTTGATGCTCGAATAAAGTCCAACCAAATTAGTTTTTTATCAATATCTATAATTTACAAATCAACCTTTTACAATTTTATTCATTAATATGATTCAGTCTTTTGTCGTCCACCTTTTAAGGAAGACTTCCTTCATAGAAAATTATACGATAATAACTTACAATATGTACTATGAAAGAAGATTACATATTGTATCGACCCCAAGTAATTGGGATAAGAGTAAGAGAATGATGATGATATGTATAGATAGAAATATATAAAATATATACGCTTTTCTGGAAACATTCTATAATTAAGTCGACCATGTAATCGTCGCATCAATTTATTTTCGCTACGGATTAGTTAACAAAATTGGCTACGATATTCTTATTATACATTCAAAATTTTAATATTAGAAATGCTACCCATGGGAGCAGTTTCTGCAATAAAGTCTGTGTCCCAAATTTTACGACGGTCGATGTACGCGTTGGCGCGTGTTGCCAAGATAAACTAACAAAGAAACAAATAAGTTTGGTAAGCAAATTTGCGCTTCTGATATCAATCATGATTAAATCGGTAACTCAAATCCGGTAATAACAACGTTGATGGAGATATTATTATTAGCTTATTTGATGGAAAATTTAGATAAAGTTGTCGATTTATTAGTCACTAATTCACTACATTTTAGTGACTAAACATATCAACTGTGATAAATTTTGATTCCGCTGTCGTCTTTTCATATGACCATCAGCCTATCAATGTTGATCACAGACATTAAGAATTTGGTACCAGGGCGGCCCAATGGCGATGTATGAAGGGAATACGGCGGGTAATTTGGCTACGCGCCGTCATTTCATCGCCCCGGACGGAACGGACGGTGTGTGTCCACCATGCCTGCCAAAAAAGTTAATATCCTATGCGGAATAAGATTTTATCAAGTAGTAATTAATGGCATAATTACGACGCTTGGTAGGGTAGTTGCCGACCACAGTTGCTGTTGTATCATCGCCAAGAGAGTGCTGCTCTCCATTCGACCGATGAGAAAACAAGGGGTGGTAGCAATGTATCTAATGTAAGATATATGGCAATACAAATACAAATAGTAAATCATACCAGCTTCATATGTAAATTTCAGCGAGTATCATGCCGAAACTGAGTTACATCATTTTATTAGGTGGTTGACAAATAGGCATCGGTTCTGATCGTTCTACAGCAACAGGTTCCTTACATATGCACGAAGTCCATTCTCTCTTATAGACATTGACAAGACATGTTTACAAAAATAGATTTATATTGATTTTAAGTCTAATTTCTAAATTGAAAATAAATAAAAAAAAAAAATTTAAAGAGATTAAAGTTTAATTTGTTATCCATTACTTTTGCATTTATTTCAGTTTACATATACCTACGACAAAAATCATTACTGAACTTAATAATCTTAATCCGCAACCTTGTAATTTTTATATATAATAATGAAAAAAATAATAATAATAATAACAATAAATAAAAGCTTTTAAGAGGAGGAGGAGTCTCGGACACAGCAGTAGAACGTATATGATCTGAAATAAAGAGATCTTAAGTATATATTATTTACTAAATAAATATTCTTTAGCGATCTCCATGTAGGCCATTTTTCTTTTTTAACAGGCGCAGGTCTGGATACACGCTGTCTGAAAGGCAGCGCGTAGCCCCATAACCCACCGTATTCCCTCCTTATCGCCATTGGGCCGGCCACTCTCCATATAGTCATAAGATAAGAATACAATTATCGTCTTTTTATGACACGATCCTGGTACGCCAGTAATGCGAACAGTAAAGCTTTAAGAGACCACGGACCCGGTTTCCAAGCATGGCGATCACGGCCCTAACCCTTCCTTTATGAAGGCGTACCTCCAGTAATAAACTACGAAACGCTAAACGATGATAACATTGACATATTTATATTATCTCTTTTAATAAAATTCCCTTAACGAAACCACTGTCTCCTGATTGTTCTGTAATATTTTATATTTCAAACGACATCAGAATTCATAAAACGGAACTTTGTCCTCGACAAGAGGAAACTCTACGCATATTAAATATTATTATGCATTGCCACGACCCCTAAAATTCATCCTCACCCGTTTACAGGGTAAATTTATCAGGCATAAGTCCAAATGAAAATTGCATGTACCAACGTTGTTGGGATAAATTTATGTGTTGAATTAGGAGTTAACGAGTATGTAACACTAGGAGTAATTTATGAAATAGTATGCCTAAGGGATTTAATTCTTGTTACATCATTTCTACCAGATTTAATAATGACTGATAAGAAATCTAGAGTAAAATAAAGACTAGGCTAGATTAAAAAGCTCTTACACAAAGACGACTTAATTCTACTCCCACTAGTCCAAAGAGATCCTCACTGTCTTTCATAATTATGAAATAATTATTACGCTAATTACAATTAGTTATACCACATGTCTTTTCTACTATAAAATATCCTTTATAGACATAAAAATGAGTAAATTTAAATAAGTAAATTTCTTAAAAAAAAAGGAAATTTCGACGTAAAATGCTAAGCGAGACGCTCAGCATTTTAGATCGAAATTTGCTTCTTTTCTCTTTATTCATCAAAGTTATGGTTTGATCACAAAGCAATCGTGTCACTTTTGTTAAGCATTGCAACATACATACATACATACATATCATCACGCCATATCCCTTGCAGGGTAGGCAGAGAGAATAGAGTGCCAGAGAACTCTATCTTTGCATACTTCACTCGCTTCCTCAACATTCATAATTCTCTTCATACACGCTCGCCGGTTTCGGAGACTCTTGACTCCACCTTCCTTCAGTACCTGACCGATCTGGTCTAGGTAGCTTAGTCTCGGTCTCCCTCGGTACCTACATCCTTCCACTTTCCCATTGTATGTCTTCTTAAGCATTACAAATTAATAATTAAAATTAAAATCTAGTTATTTATACGTTCTAACCCTATGTTTACTATATTATATAACAATATTGACTCTTCAGATAAAGGCGAAGATAGAATACTGTTAAAGGCTCCAATCATTCGTAGACAAATATTTGGCTGATGCTCAAACTGTTTTATTTCAACTTCATGCCGTACACACTCCATCAGGATGTGGTGTCTACCCTAACTGTGCACATAGTACAGTTAGGTGAAGAACCCCTATTCATGTGGATAAAGCTGTTCGAGGAACTATACTTATCTCTTACGACATGCGAAAGAGTGACTAGGGATGCTTAATATCTCAAATCAATATATTATTCATCATCATCATCATTCTTCTACTCTTATCCCAATTACTTGGGGCGATACAATATGTACTCTTCTTTCATAGTAAATATTGTGAAAGTTATTGGCAATAGCTTTATGACCGACCGCTTGCCAGACGTCAACCCACCTTGGGAATTGTTGACCAAAAAGCATAAGAAGGAATTGGCCTAGATCGTTATAAGGCTCTTAGTCGTCTTTTACGACATCCACGAGCAAAGTAAGGGTTGATAGTATTCGTAGTCGCTACCACACATTTTCACAAAGTAATATATTATTATCACAGTATAAAATAAATGGTATTATTATATATATAATGGTATCATTAGTAAAATCAATGATCTAACAATTAAACAATCTCTTAATTATAGATCAAATCAAATCAAATCATTTATTAATTTGTATAACATAGGTAATATAAGATGTCAGGTGATAAAATTTTATGATGGAGATCACTATGTCATGCCAATAGTCGTACAAATTTTGTTAATAATTAGTATTTATACATTAAAATTCAAATAACAATCAAATTAATTTTCCACTCACTCTATGATCACTATGCTAATAACCATAACTATCGCGCATATTAATTTTACATCTTAAAGATATATTGACATGAACGATGTACTCGTACGGTTAAGTATGAATACGAGAGAGAATATAAATTGGCAGCAAATTACATATTCTAAAACTATTTATGTTATTTGCCCGCAAGAACACTTATTTTGATGTTTCTTTATTATTTTGTCAATAGACCAACCTTCCTACCGTATAGGCAAATGGGCTTCATAATGATCTGTGTCATTTGTCCTATGAAATGGTGCTATAAATTATATAAATATGTGTATATGTATTCATTATGTTACTCTTGTATACAGGGTGGAAGTGGACCGCTCCCGAAAACAAAGACAGGAGACCCTACTAGTCCTACTTGTAATGATAGGCTAGAAAAAAAATAGACCAGGATGAAAAAAATTTTTTTTTTCACAATTATTTTTAAGTTTTCTTCACATTCCATCGTATTAGGACAGTGCCATCTAACGATAACTTGATAAAAAATACGTAACTATACTCAGATGAGAAAAGACGCAATCTACTCAAAACTCACGATCATATGTTCAAGAGTTCAACGACCTCGCGTGGTGAAAAAAAATTTTTTTTTTCATCCGATTCGATTTTTTTCTAGCCTATCATTACAAGTAGGACTAGTAGGGTTACCTGTCTTTGTTTTCGGGTGCGGTCCCCTTACCCCCTGTATATATTTTACCTTTACAACGGTAGGACTTGACCTATTAAAGCAAATTTCTTAGCCAGCTTGACAGGTCATTCTGAAGTTCATTGTTGACACACAAATCCCTGGATATAATCTACAAAGTAAGTAATGACGATAATGATAGGACGATTCGAAAAAATGTTTACACAACGCTTAGATGGATATAAATATACTTTTTTTTTAAGTAACCTTGTTATTTACAAGGTTACTTAAAAAAAAAGTGTGATTTCGATTGGTCACTAAATTTTCCATTAATTATGCTATAGGTACGTACATACTTCCGTAATAGTTACTATTTATTTTGATTTTATTTTTAATATAAGCGAGCGTTTATAGAGTTTAGCTACTAACTACCATGATATCACTTGTGATTTTTTTTTCAAAAGCCTATGCCCTACATAAAGTGATGGGACAAATTATATCTAGACACAGACCAACAATTTGTGAGAACAAGAACTGGGTACCAGTGACTCGCCCACAAGCCGTTGAGAAGTATGTATATGGCAGACTATGGGATTGGGGCCGTCCTTTTATCGCGCTAGACGGATCGGGCGGTGTGCGAGTATATCATAGCTTGCCACAAAAATAGGTGAATACCTATTCATGGTAGAAAAAAAATATATATGCTAAAACAATATTAAGGTATATAATACGTTTTTTCAACATATGTTGTATATTCCTCGGAATTTTACGGCCAATAAAATCGTGTTTTAATGTCAAACTAGACGTTAATGCGGCGACAAGGACAAACGCTAATACGACATTATATAGCTTGTACTATTGCGATTTCTCTGCCAAATTCTCTATCAAAAAGGAAAAACTTTACAGTGATATTTTATTAATCGTTAAAATATTTTTTTACGATAGAAATCTAAATAAGTTTACTAGTCATAATTTAATAATATACTTAACTTAATAGTGATAGGGGCAAACTGATGACAGTTTTCTATCTACAGCCGTGGGCTAGTCCGTCCGGAACACTACCACACTCTCGTAGAAAATCGACGTCGGAGCAGTGGTAATGTGCTGTTGCGCTTCATTTGGTAAGCGAGAGCCGATAGCCCAACTTTCTGGATGGGTTTGGTTTTCAGTGGTAGACAGCGGCCTAGCTGTACTACTGGTATTGCATAGGTCCATGGACAGTAGTAACACTTACGCGGCTTGCTCGTTTGCAAGCAGGAATAAAAAAAATTAGTACGATATTTTGAACTGTACAAAATTTTACGAAAATATACTTAGGACAGCAAAAATACTTGGAATGTGACTCAATAGCCAATTTTAATTCAATTAAATTCCTTTTCTAAGCTACATTATTTTAGAAATGGAAGGATGTAGGTACCGGGTGAGATCGAGACTAACCTACCTTGACCAGATTGGTCACGTACTGAAAGAAGGTGGAGTCAAGAGTCTCCGAAACCGGCAAGCGTGTATGAAGAGAATTATGAATGTTGAGGAAGCGAGTGAAGTATGCAAGGATAGAGTTCTCTGGCACTCTGTTCTCTCTGCCTAACCTGCAAAGGATATGGCGTGATCATATATATGTATGTATTATTTTAGAACATTACCACCTTCACGAATAAGTATCTACCTACTTCTTTTAAACTACATACCTATTTCGTAAGCAACGACTTATACTTATTTAGGAAATCCATTTAGCGGTCTCAAAGCTGAAACCATTCGTCTAATTCTACTATTAACTACGTTGATATACAAATAAGATTTGGATCAAACGTTGTAATACAGCTGTAGTAATTGCGACATATACCTAATATATTATGAATGTTAATACACTTGTGCTAATGCACGAGTACCTATTAATCACATTAATTAACTAGATAAATATACGCCCACTACATATTAAGTGACATTCTAAATAAATACCTATATATGCTCTCTCTCTCTCTCTCTCTCTGGGTGACGGAGTAAGAATACTATTCACCACCCCATATCTTACCCGTGGGTGATCGTACGAGACGACTAAGGGATATAAAACGCATAATAACATCTATGCGAGAGAAGGAAATCTCGAAACAAAACCCTATACCAATACGTCTGACCTTTTTTTTTTTTTTTTTTGTTTTTTTTTTTTTTTTTTTTTTGTGGTGGGCCATGGACGTCGCACCCCGCCAAATCGGTCCGGGGTGACGGAAGAGGCGGCGTGCAACCCCATTGACCCACCCTGCAAGCACCTCTTCTTCGCCGTGCGAGCGGGCCACCGGTAATCTGACCTGCGTGGTATAGTAGGTTAATTTCCCTCCCATTACGGAGAAGGCCCGAGCCCAACAGTGGGACATATGTTGGTTGTGATGATGATGATGATATGCTCTTAAATTTCGTTTGTTACATGTGATTCTTTTAAAGTTGACACGTTACGTAAATCATAGAAATCTTATCACTGTCATCATAGCAGTTCGTATTGAATAGGTTGGTGTAGGGATCTATTATATTTAATTTTCTTTCCATCGCAAAGATGATATAAATTTTAAAATCGGTTTAGTAGTTTAGGCATGAAAGCGTTACAAACAAATAATCTTACATTGGCATTTATAATACTAGGATAATATTCACATAATACATACATATCATCACGCCATATCCCTTGCAGGGTAGGCAGAGAGAACAGAGTGCCAGGGAACTCTATCCTTGCATACTTCACTCGCTTCCTCAACATTCATAATTCTCTTCATACACGCTCACCGGTTTCGGAGACTCTTGACTCCACCTTCCTTCAGTACGTGACCAATCTGGTCTAGGTAGGTGAGTCTCGGTCTCCCCCGGTACCTACATCCGTCCACTTTCGCATTGTATATTTTCTTAACCAGACGTTCGTTCGGCATTCTTTCCACATGTCCGAACCATCGGAGCATTCCCTTTCGCATCTTTACACCAATACTCTCTTTCATACCTACTCGCTCTCGTCTCGTCGTCGTTGCGAATGCGGTCGGTCAGCCTAACTCCACAGATTTTCCGTAGAGATCGCATTTCGACCGCATTAATTTTGCTTTCATGCTCTCTCTTTCTTTCAGCCGCGGGCCGGTCCGTCCGTGGTAGTACCACACTGTCGCAGAAGATCGACGTCCGAGTAATGGCAATGTGCTATTGCGCTTCGTTCGGCGAACGAGAGAGCCGTAAGCCCAACTGGGTGGGTTTGGGGATTGTAATAGCAGCCTAGCTATAGCCCTAGTTATAGCAAAGGTCCATGGCCGGCAGTGACACTTACTACCAGGTGTGCTGCAACGTCACAGACATCATTATCATCATCACAACATCACAGAGGACAGAAACATCTACAAGTAGAAGGGTTTCACCAACAACAAGACCACCAGCGCCAAGAAGAAACCCCAAAAGACATGTTGTCGCTCAACATCTATGACACATGAATTGCGCTCTTAAAGCTTTAACCAAATGTAATAACGCCACTTCAAGAACATTAATTTTATAAACAAACCACCATAACAATTAAATTAAACATAAAAAGAGCACGGACAAAAAGTCTGTGGAATAACATACTCATAATAAAAAAAAATCCTGCCACAAAAAAAAAGTTTTCGGGTTCGAACCCGAAAAATGATGTCACAAGCGACGTCAATTTTCGTTTCGTAATCGGGTATTTATAAATAATTAAGCATATTAAATGCTAAATAAACATTTCAGTAATTTGAATAACAAGGTTGTGTCATCGTTTAATACAATTCTAGCTGTAGAGTTTGAAGTATTAAGCCTATACAATGTATAAACATTGTCCGGTAGATGGCACACGTCACCTTGAAGACGTAAATATGATACGAAGCGAGATTTGCATGTCCTACAGTAGTTCACGTGGTGTAAGTGGCAGCACGATTGGGCCGGACTCCCAATAGGTGCGGGTTCGAACCCCGCTTGTGACATCATTTTTCGTTTCGTAATCGGGTATTTATAAATATGCTTAAAAGTATATGTCGAACTGAATATTAAAAAAGTATATAAATAAAAAATCGCATAGAAAAGGTAAGTTATCTAAGTATCTGAAGTGAACAAAATACAAACTTTATTATTATTAAAACTGTTGGTAAGAAATACTAAAGTTTTCCTTTGTAATTAACAAATTAAAATAAACGATAGTTATATAAATCTTAGTTCTAACAATCAGTGACTACAAAGGCAGTGTAATTATGCAATGTAAGCACACATCATTGAAATTCGTACAGTCCAGTAAGGCTAGCATGTTGTGTAAAATGACACACTTCACTCGAGTAAGCAAATAAACAAAATTACTCGCCTTTGTCGCGTGCGGCTGTAGTATGTAAAATACAGCTGTCAATCTAGATTCTCTCAGACTAGTATCGCGTTTGATATAGGTACAGTTGACATTACCTATACATAATCCATTTCTGGTGTTTACGCTTTTACGGATTCTATAGCGTTTGTATTTCAGTGTTAATTTCGCGGTGTTTCGAACACTTTACAACATTCACGTCACGCACAAACGCGATAGAATCCGTAAAAAAATGTTTTATTTCAAATGTGTAATAATCGCGTAAACATCAGAAATCATTGTGCACAGTAATGGTTAAGATACCGACATATTATGATAAGTGTCGAGGGTTCAATTCCCACTCAGGTTAATACTTTGCGCGATCTACAAATTGTTATTCTGAGTCTGGGTGTAATTTTGTGACCGTTACCGTTGTTCTTTGTTTGTTGAGTCACCTGCAATACGAGGATTATTATTTACAGGGAGTGGGCTTAAAAAATAAAATATATTAATAATTCTTATTTGTGTTGTAAACAATGTTATAAGTCCAATTATGGCATAGAGAAAACTCGTTCACTTATTCTCACAATATTATAAAAAATATATTACACGTAGAGAAATTTCATATATGAAAAGCACTTACAATTCTAACATACATATATCTCCAAAGAGAATAACATACATTCATACATAGCCTCACGACTGTTTCCTAGAGAGGTAGGCAGAGACTACGAATTGGCACAAACCACGATCCTGGCATACTTCCATCGCTTCATTCATACTCCCCCCTCCCCCATCCTCTTGTATTCGTCACATTCACGCTTGCTTTATGTATTTGCTTCGTCAATGTCTCGTCACTCATTCTTTCTAATGTCCAAACCACCTGAGCATACCCTTTTCGATCTTTGTCACTATTTCTTCATTCACACCACAGCGCTCTCTTATAACATTATTCCTAATTTAGTCCTTCATACTTACATCACACATACTATAAAAAGCTCTCATCTCTACAGCATTTATTCTACTTTTATGTCTTCCCAGCGAAATCCAACTTTCACTACCATACATGAGAGTAGGTACTAATACTCTCTTATGTACAGCTAAACGTGCCTTTTTGGACATGTTTCTGCTTTTCATAAAGGTTCATAAAGGTGCCCTATTCACTCTATTACCAGCATTTACTCTTTTTTCAACATTATCATCATTTTTACTGTCTCTAGAAAACAAAAATCCCAAATATAAAAATTCTTTTACCTGTTCCCGTTCCTCACCATTTATAAAAATATTACATTCCGTCACACATTTATCCTTTTCAAAAACCATTAATTTCGTCTTAGTTACATTTACTTTCATGACTTTTCTTTCAAAGTTTCATGCTACTATAGTTACCATCGCCTGCAAATCTTAAGCGGATGATGCAAGTAATATCTGATCATCGGCATAAAGAAGACATTTAATAAGTAACTCATTCATTTGTAAACCACAATCATTATTTTTCAGATCTTTCAAACAGCTATCCATGAATAGGTTAAACAGCCACGGTGACGCTACACATCCCTGTCTAACACCTTTATCAATATTAAACCATTCCGTGTAGGATCAGTTTATTCTTACGTATGCCCTGGAATCAATATAGATGGATTTCAGCGCGTGAATAATATGGCTGTCCACCCCATACATAGATAGTACCGACCACAGTTCATTCCTCCTCACTTTGTCATAAGCCTTCTCCAAATCAATGAATGCGCAAAAGATTTTCTGACCTTTAACCAAAAATTTCTGCGTCATGCATCGTAAGGAGAAGACTTGATTCGTACAGCACATAAGAGAATAAATATAAAAAATAACCCTTATAACTCGTACACAAAAATTGACACGCTGTCAATCAATCAACCTATTGATGTTAGAAATAGTTCTCTCCAGAGGAGAATTATCACATAATCGCTACGTTTGACAACCAATTCGTGGTTCGCAGTTGGTGTTATGAATTTATTAGAAAAGGGCTACTGAACGGTGTCAAGAAATAGGGTTTAGTAGCTCACTCAATAGGCAGGATGTATACAGCCATAAACAAAAGTTAAAAAAGATTTTACTTTCAAAGGAAGGTAAGGATTGGCGATACATTTTATAACACCCTAATCGCCCCACGGGAGTATATTATATTTCAAGAGTATGCTCAATACAGAGGGTACTATTCTCCATGAAATAGGAATTAGTTGGAACAGGATTTTGTTTCCAGTTCTCGTTCTCTTACGAGTCGTGTTATCTGCTTACGTCCCCTTAGGACGTAACGTAAGTAAGGACGGTAGAAAGTTACGACACCCACTGTGCTGTGCAGTAGCGGCTGCGAATATTAGGTACCAACGATTACATTGCCCGTGGATTGCGTAAAAAACGACTAAGAGGTTTTATTTTACGTCGACCTGGCCAACTCCGTCTGATACTATCTAATCAACAACTACATTTCCAACTAGTATTGACGTCAGACAGGCGACAGGTCATAAAATTATTGTCAAAACTTTTGCAATATATAAGATGGAATAAGCGTAGATATAGTATCCCAAGTAATTTGGATAAAAGCAGGACAATGATGATTCTTAGTCCTTCATCATCGCCTCCATATATATCTCAAACCATTTATCTGACCAATGTATAATAGCATTCCATTTTCCCTCCTATCATAAAGACGGTTCGTGCCCAATAATGGTATAAATAGTTCTCATGCATATATATGTATGTCTTAAGAATGATTCCCTCGTCACAATTATAAAGGCAAAACTATTATAATTTCAGTCGTGTTATAATTCTAGGCGACCAACAGTTTTCTACAAGAAATAAAAATGAAAATATGAAACGCTAGTTACTCGTTTACTAAGCTAAAAAGTTCTAAGTCTAGTAAGCTGCTATTGTGTTCCAGCAACTTAATTATGCTATCCACCACAACGACGTTCGCATTGCTGCAAAGCCCCTTTTAAGTCGCTTACTGTTTCACCTTGGTGAATCGTTTAACGTCTAAAATTAACCAAGACATTAAACCCAAAAGTTTCTTAGATAAAATACTTTAGTATGACAAGAATTTACGGTTTTATGGCAGGGGCTAATGATGGATGGATGGAATGATGGATTGTACTGGTATGGAAGTTTATTGAGTTATAGTAAACATCTTTTATTTTAGAGACATTTCCTAAAATAGAAACCTGCTAATGGAATTAAGCTTTACTTATTTTTCAAAAGAGTACTGAGGGGTAAGTCCTTGTCACGCATTGGATTTTAAAAATTACAATAACTGAACAAAATTACCACTAAAAATACAAATTACCCTACTATGAACAAACGTTTCTGGATCGTACAAAGGCTTATTTTACATGAGAATTCAAGCCACGGCAATCGGAGGACACTACTTATACTAGATGTAGTATGAACCACAGAAGATGTTCTGTGGTGTCATTAGATCAAATTACGCTTAATAATAAGACAGCTGTAATACTCTGAGGGTCAATGAAAACCACAGCCTGAATGGAAGTTTTAGTGGGGAAGGAAAATTATCATGCGGTGCTCTTGTATTATATTTTAACATGTTATATTATAGTACATTATTGCAGCGGCCAGCAAAAGAGGTATTGATGGACGAACTTGTAAATGTGGGCCGAGGCGTAGCCGAGGCACACATACGTAAGTCATCAATTCATCAAAGTAATCAATTCCTAGTTGTGGCCAAGGCTTGTATAGTGCTTTTCTCAAATAATGCGCGGAAATTAAAACCAAGTAGTATTAAGTAGAACTGTATACATGACGAATAACGAAAAACATTTTTCACGTGCTAAAGGTTTCATTTGTTTTTTTTTTCATTATTAAACAGCTTTCTTTTTCAAACCAGTTCGAAATTTAAATAAAACTCTGATAAGTTGCCTATATGGTTACTAGAATTTGAAGTAACAAGTCATTCCATTTTAAAAAAATTTGGAAAATCCAAAAGTGCACGCCTCATAATTTTTATATTATTTATCATTTACTATTAGTCAATGCCAGAAATAAAAATAAAATTAAAGAAAAAAGCCTTTTTTAAAAACAAGCTTTTATTATTTGCTAATAAAATAAAATAAAAAGTTAAAAATAAATGAACTCTAATAAGACATATAACACTTTATAAGTTCATTGTAACCTTTAACGATAATTAAGCTTCTTCGTCTACTACAAAATAATTCCAAATCGTACATAATTATATATTTTTAACACTAAAACTTTACACCATAATTATTAAATCTTCCCGTTTCTATCACAGTTCCAATTTTATAAATAAAAGCGTGTTACATTTTGATGGTATGATTAAGAACATTTAGCACCTTCTTTTTGCTATGGCCAGCTTCCAGGTCCAACATCAGACCCTGGTTACCATATAGTATCAAAGTACTCGTCAAGACGAATCAAACGAGTCCAAACTCGATGGAGTTGCGTCGTTTAATTACGGAGTTCCTATGGCCCGCTTCCAGGTCGATCGTCAGACCCTAGTTACCATATAGTATCAAAGTAACCGACAAGACAAATCAAACGAGCCTAAACTCGATAAGGTTGCGTCGTTTAATTACGGAGTTCCTATGGCTAGCTTCCAGGTCCATGATCAGACCCTGGTTTCCATATAGTATTAAAGTACTCGCCAAGACGAATCAAATAAACCCAATTTCGATGGGGTTGCGTCGTTTAATTACGGAGTTCCTATGGCCAGCTTCTAGGTCCATTGTCAGACCCTAGTTACCATATGGTATCAAAGTACTCGACAAGACAAATCAAACGAGTCTAAACTTGATGAGGTTGCGTCGTTTAATTACGGAGTTCCTATGGATAGCTACCAGGTCCATGGTCAGGCCCTGGTTTACATATAGTATCAATGTACCCGCCAAGACGAATCAAATAAGCCCAATTTCGATGGAGTTGCGTCGTTTAATCACGGAGTTCCTATGGCCAGCTTCCAGGTCCATGGTCAGACCCTGGTTTCCATATAGTATCAAAGTACTCGCCAAGACGAATCAAATAAGCCCAATTTCGATGGAGTTGCGTCGTTTAATCACGGAGTTCCTATGGCCAGCTTCCAGGTCCATCGTCAGACCCTGGTTAGCATATAGTATCAAAGTACTCGTCAAGACAAATCAAATGAGCCCAAACTCGAAAGGGTTGCGTCTTTTAATTACGGAGTTCCTATGGCCAGCTTCCAGGTTCATCATCAGATCAGCTCTATGTCACAATAAAATTGCATTGTCATCCGATTTATATATGCATGCTAAATTTCAGCTCAATCGGAAACCAGGAAGAGGATCAAATTTAACTTTGATTATAGACAACGGGACAGGTGAAACTAAATATAAGCTTGTAATGAAAGAAAAGAAATACTTTTGAAATTTCGTGCCATTCTCGACGTAGAGCTAAACATAGCTGTATAGGCTGAATGGGATTTATTTCCTTTGCCTGTCCGAATGGACGAACAAAAACTGTAAACGAACCCAATTTTCAAAAGATATACATACACTAAAACCTAACCAGTTTAGTTTTTTATTAATTGCAATTAAACGACAAAGAATTACCAAGCCATTTTCGAAAGGAAACAGCGCGTTGCGATTATGAAGCTTTTAATAAAAGAAAAACTTCGATAAATTCATTTTTACGGTCGTAATCCTGCCAGATACAAAATATTTTCTCCGACGTCTTCGAATATTTTTTTTAATCAACTATTTTCTTACTTGAAACAAAATAATTGCTTTATAAAAATATCAAATACGTTTAAACGAATGTTTTTTCTTGACATATGTATTATAATATTATCCTATAAGTGCAATATGAGAAAATTACAATCATTTTTATGTTTGAAAAGTGCTTGATTTTCATATGTCGAGAGTAGAGCAAGACCTCAACGCTCCGCTTATGAGGCGTGCAATACACGATAGATATGAATTTACTTATATATTTATTTAGCCGCTAAAATACGACAGATATGGATTTTCATACATTTTTTACCGGCCGCCGCTGCTCGCATGTATTTGGTCAGCCCAGCAATATCGATTTATCTCGAAGAAGGTTGTCAAAATAATGCTCAAAATTCCAAGCATGTTTGAGAAAAGTTTTGATGGCATTTTATGTAATTTGACGCGCAGAAAGTAATGAGATGTAGTGAATATGATAGTTTTAAAGGTCTTAGTAAGCAAGCCATAAACTCCAGAAACAAAACTGCCTAATAGAAGATTTTTAAATGTGACTTTGTGATTAACATTTTACGATTACAGTAACAGCAAAATAGATAAAGTCATGCCTAAAGTTGTGAAATGTATATCGAAGCAAACACCTGGGAAAGGCTAATTAAAGCCAAAGAAATACAAGGACTATATTTAAAACATTTAATATTTCCTTCTTTTAACTGTTGACACAAGTAACTGTAGCTTTACTTCTGTAAAACACAAACAACATATAAATTACGAGCAACATCAAATTAAAATAGATTTCATTTTTGTGATGACAGTATACAGACATAATCATTTATAATATAATAACTAAGATATAGAATTTATAAATACATATTAAAATTCAACAAAATTCATCAAGAAATTGGTCGGAAAAATCTTCATAATTTGTATTAGATAAATAGATTTTACAAAATTAGAATTGTTTTATACAAATTGATAAACCCTATCATATCTTACGCATCTTACCTTAATTAGAAATTGAGACGCTTAAGGCACAGCAAAATTACATCTAACTAGAATATACAACTATATAGACACTCTTGGTAACAATTTTCCTTTTATTTCGCAAATTGTGATATGTACAAAAATATTTATTTCATCTTTACTATCTAGCGTATTTCTTACAAATTTATTATAAATAAATAATCTGGATATTAATTGTGTACAAGATAAAATGGTTTGTGATGATAAAATAAATAATACATGCATTTTTAAATAATTACTGATAAACACAAAAAAATGTTCCCAGACAAAAGCAATATATTATGAAAAGACTTATACACCAAACTAAAAAAATATCTTTTGAACTCTGCACAATTGTTTGGCACAATTTCACTATATTTTAGTCTCTGCTTCTGTAAACATCGGTCCCAATTCTAGAACCGATATTCTTCAAATCAAGCACGAGAATGATTTCTTTTCTGTTTCTCAAGCTGTTTTCTATGATTGTGTCGCTTTCGTGCAACTATTGCTATTAGTATTACAATGACAGCTAGGGCCACAACTATACCTATCCACCAATAAGTGTTGTACGACGCTTCTTTAGTATTCGCTTCATCCTTTTGGTCCCCAGGTGCTACTGCATTTTTTATCTCCAACACTCCCACAGTAGACGTTTCGATATTAAATTTAAAATTCGGTTCTCCACCTGTATCAATTACGTTGTCTTCAATATTTTCGTGTGATTTAACTTGATCTTGTTTCTTTACCTCGCCCTTTTCTACAGATGAAGGTACCTCATAATCATCAGGTGTGGGCTCAATAATGATAGGTTCAACGTAATCATCTGTATCTTCACTGTCGGGTGATGGATCTAGTTGACTATCTAAATATTCATCCAGAAATTTATAATAATCTGTAAGTCCCGTATATTCTAATCCATATTCTCGCTTCGCCAAAAGATCGCTAACCATTTCAGGCCAGACTGTACCGTAGCCCTGCATCATTGCTTCTCTGTAATAAAATTATTTACAATATTAATTATAAGAAATAGTAATATTTTTATTTCTATTAGGTACTTAATTAATTACTCACACTAGGCGATCATTGGTTTCTGCAACATGTTTAATTAAATCCGACTCATCCAAAATAAGTTCTTCTGCAAAAGACTGATAGATTTGATATTTCAAAATCATGCCCATGAATTTGCTGAAAAAAAATTAAAATATGTTATTTTATTTTTGTTTAATTGCTGTGATCGTTGCCACGAAGAATCCCAACCCAAACATTGCTCGTAGGTGCAGTAACAGCCAGGTAAGGGCACTAACTCAAGAAATTTAATTTAGGACCACGTTGTCAACAATCACGTTCCCAGGTCGAGTAATGACCGAATTTAAAACTAGCTGAATCTCTAAACAACAGCTTTGTTTTTCTTCGGCCCCTATATTAGAGAAAGACCACATGCTATGTCAACTTCAAATATATTAGTATATGAGCAAGAGAATGATGACTACATTTTCTTAATTTTTTAGCACAAAATTGTGTAATAACTGTAATAAGCAAATTATGAATATTATATATTCATATAAGCAATTTTGCTTATTTTCAATATTGTTGAATTAGATGTAAAATGGTAAGTAGAGAAAATATCCACATGGATTAATTAGCACTTTTAGACATATTAATGACAATTGTATTTTAATATACAATATTAAAATTACTTACCCTATAAAAGGTTTATTCAAAAGCATGTATGGCTCTCCAAGGAAATCACCATCAGATGCCTCTATGTGAGAGAAATTTTTACGGAAATCACTCCAACTGCTTGGTATTTTAGCATATGGGATAGCGCCCATTAGTACCTTTATTCTCCATTCATCAGCAGCCAAATAGAAGTTAAGTCTATAAACAAAAATTGAAAATGATTGAATGTTTATATTGATGACAACTATATAATCTAAAATAAAGTATATAAAACTCACTTTGGTAAATCTCTCAAAGCCATTATAAGTTGTAGAATAAGGCGATTATGATTTGGATTATAGTTAAAAGTTTCCAACGGAAATAGGCCAGCTCTATTCAAAGCGTAAGGATTCAAGGAAAGTAGGGCTACAAATCCAGGAATAGCTTCGTAAACAGCTGAAACAAATAACATTATAAATTTCTTGGGAGTTCAAGTTTGGTGAATAATTATGTCTATGAAATTTTACCTGAATAACGAGAAGCTTCCCTTAAAATGTAAGTGTTATTGCTGTGTAAATTAATATTTTGTTTATAAACAATCTTCATAACAGCTTCATGTGCTTCTATATAGTTAGCTATGCTTACATCTTTACATGTTATTACTCGGACTTTATTTGGTTTGCACCAGTCAACCAGTACAGGAGGACAAGTACTGTTAAATACGGATTCAGTCAAAATTTCTTGCTCTGCATCCCCTAAATTGAGCGCCTTGATTAGCTTAACTGCTTGATTGAAGGCTTTGGATCCTCCTAAATCCTATAAATTATAATCTAGTTATAATTCAGTATTGAAATTAATTATCGAAAAATCCGAAATAGAATCATTTATGAAAGTTAAATAATGATTTCTGATGTTTACGCGAGTATTACACATTTGAAATGAAACTATTTTTACGGATTCTATTGCATTTACATTTAATGTTTAATTGTCCGATGTTTCGAACACTTTACAGCGTTCGTGGTCACGATAGGACTGACCATGAACGGTCATGAATGTCCTCCCTTTACCGTGAGCACCTTAAATTTTCGAAACGTAAAAAATTTAAAATCAATTACAAACACGATAGAATCCGTAAAAATAGTTTTATTAAGTTAAATTTATTCTACACAGTAAATATTATAGTGCAATATATATATATTACTGTATATTTTTTTTCTAATTTACCTTTAATTGTAAATTCGCGTGTATTTTTTGATAAATACCCGCATGTTTTGGCAGTAAACTTTCTATGACGTTAGACCAGTCGTCTCCCGTTAAAGATCCTGCAATTATAAACGTAATGTAATTATGCGTATATTAGCGAACAACTTTTCATAAATTTATCATCATTTTCTTCATTGCGTATTTTTGTTTTAATAGCAGCGTCTGTAACTATATTTGATAATATAAATCCCAAACATTACATAATGAAAATTACCACAGCCTTGTCCCACACAAGCCGTATCTTAATTTTTTCAAATGCATTTTGATCTAAAATATTCGTAAGAAGTACTTACTAAATAAATGTACTGGTAGAGGCTTGCCAATAGCTTCAGAGCCTTTTAACTTCATAGCTATATATTTGTGGAGTTTTATATACAAAGGTTTGACATGTTGCCACAGTTCGCGTGCTTTTAAGAGCGCACCTTCATACTCGCCCAAAGCATCCCAATAATCTTCCAAAGAATTATAACCTGTTAAAAATATAAATTATATAGTAAACAATAATTTGTAAGTAATTTTATTTCAACGATACATTCAAAATCTGTATTGTACTGTTACTAAAACTGCAAACTGCATGGTGGTGCAGATCTGGCAGTCTTTGTTTGCAATAGTCTGGGAACCGACGTCCTTGCTTAATACCCTGAGTATGAAATCCACACAGGATAATTCCTTGTGCAATACTTGAATGATTTTGACGACTTTAGCTGTTTGTGAATGAAGTGGGTTGTAGTTAAAAATATGAATATTTGATTATCAGTCATTCATATAATAATAGACAACGTAAAAGCTATGTTGCCCGTTACGATAAATAATTCTCGCATAAAATTAGAGATCTCTGTAGAAATATGTTGTTCTTACGACCTCACCGACCTAAATGTAAATTTAAAAGAGTTTTCAATTTCATGGTTTTTTGAGGTAAAATATATAAATGTTAAAATTTAAATGGTTGCCGTAGTATCGAAAAATGGATTCAAGCATACTTCATCGCAAGTAGTAAAAGCTTTATCGTGTACATAAAAGACAATGATTACATTTTACATTACCATAATGAACCTCAATAGATTTTCTCAGATTTACAAGTAATTTCAGGGCATTAACTTTAACTGTACTTACGATTGCAAAATTATCCAGTCTTTCTTTAAAGACAAAGCAAATCTTACTTTGAGGAATATTAAAATAAAAACCAAATCATTTTCTAAAATCATTCTATTGCATTGTACGGAGAAATAAAAAAAAGCGTTGAAAAGAATATAAAGATCCCTGATGAAGTAAGCAGAAGCTTATATATTCAACACCTGTACCTAATTTTCTGCCCTGCCTAACATGATCGAATCTATTAAGTAATTAGATTTTTAGTCATTACGTAGTTAGATTTCGTTTTGGAAATATATTGTTTTCCAGATGCCAGACAGACTTCTTTCATATATTGGTATACCATGAATAACAAGTTTTGTTTGAAAGGAAATCGTACAAAAATAAAGAAAGTACTTACCGTTTTGTTTGGTAGCATTCCGTAATAATGGTAGTATGTGATGAAGGTAATCATTCATATCAGGTAGATTGCTGTCCCACGATTTCTTCATTCTTTTTAAAGTTTCCTCGTCTTGTTGTCTTGCCAAATTATAATGAAGCTCTGTTGGTAATATATAATAATATTAATGTAACAATCTTTACCATATACCTGTAACAATACCAACTAGTCAACCCATGCTCACAAAGTCATTAAAAAAACTGTCTTTCAAATTAAAACCCACTTTAATCGATCACAGAATATTATTGAATTCGGTTAGACAGATTTGGAGATTCGGGTGAACGAATATTGTCATTTGATTTTTATGTTTTATCAGCTTCCCGGTCCGATTACTATGGTACGGTACGGTCGCTAAGTATAAAATTTAGTTAACGTCCTTGTAGCCTTATTTGTCTTATATGTTCTTAAGGGTACCCACCATTTATCGAAATGAATTAATCCTCTGTCAAGTTCTAAAAAGCAGAACGTGGTTTTGGCAATTAGTATGAATGAATATGTAAAAGACTACCTATGCCTGCGCCTTCGCCTGCGTTTTTATAGATTTTGTAAATCAATTAATATTTCTATTTTTTTCTAGATGAAAGGTACCATGTACTTTCAATGATCCTTTGTTGAATAGTTAAGGCATGAAAACATAAAAACAAAACAAAATCACATTTGTATTTTTAATATTAGTTAGAATTATTTTAATTTTCTGAATAATTTTGAAAACAGTTTTCATCAAATCAATACGAACTGATTTCAACTGAATCACAATGAAATATACAGTCAGCAATTTGCAACGTGATCTATCCATTTGATACACCAGTAACAGAGATACTACGTGTAATACTTCAATATTATAATAATTGTTATAACATTTCGCTTGATTAGATTAGTTTAAATTTACGAGTTGATAGCAAATATAACAAAATGACAACAAGCACTATCCATATAGCTTCTAATTATATTACTGTCCATAACAGCTCGGTGCTCATTATGGATTTAAACTGGTATATGATAGAGATAGTGGACTCTAGGCAGGCAGCATGTTACAGAACTGCTCATATGGCGTAGTGGTCTAAATAGCGACTCCCCGTGATGAGTATCGTGGGTTGGACGTGGTATGCAGAACAATTATTTGTGCTATACATAAAAATTTGTTCCCAGTCTAGATGTGATTTGTATCCATTAATTATATATCAGTATATACAATGCAAGTGGCCAGTGCCTTCCAGGGTGAAAAACAATTAAGGGGTCTCATCTTACCATGTGCTTGTTTCCCTTTTCGTGGATACCTTTAAAGTATTTTACTGTTCATAATATTATAAGGACGAATAGCTGTGTGGTAGCGGCTACGAATACTACCAACCCTTACTTTGCTCGTGGATGTCGTAAAAGACAACTAAGAGCCTTATAACGACCTGGGCCAACTCCATTTGATGCCGTTTGGTCACCAATTACATTCCCAAGGAGGTTTAACGTCTGGCAGGCGGCCGGTCATAAAACTATTGCCAATAATTTTTACAAGATGTACTATGAAAGAAAAGTACATATTGTATCGACCCCAAGTAATTGGGATAAGAGTAGGAGAATGATGATGACTATTATAAGGACGAAGACAACGCCAATTATACGTAGCGATAGGAAAGAATATAATACATTTTATCTTACAAAATCATTTCAGAGTTAGCACTTATTTTCAACCAAGAAAACGCTTCAACAGATTGCAAAGTACTTCAAATGGTATTACCTCTTAACGTGCAATTGCCCGTGGTGCCGCAATCATAGTTGGTAGCAAATCTTATTCTATGCAAAGCATTGTCGCCAAACGTAACGAGCTGCAAAATAAATGTTATTATTGTATAAATTGTATTTCGATGCCGGAAAAAATCTTCACTATGTAAATTTGTTAGTAAATATCCGTGAAATAATGTGGACTAAAATAGTGTCCGACTAAACCTTACTTTCCAAGTGGTGATGGAGTAAGGATACAATTCACCAACCCTTTTCTTACCCGTGGATATCTCGTAAAACACGACAAAGAGGTACAATATGCAGATTACATACATATATGCAAAAGACATAGAAAGGCATATTCGAAATAAAACTATAACAATCCATCTGATTGGCGTGGTATAGTAAGTCAATTTTTCTCCTAATGTAGAAGATGGTCGACCCCAGGGGGTGAATGTATAGGGTATACCACCGGGCCACCGAAGACAAAGATCGGGTACCGGTGGCCCGCTCATACGGCAAAGAGAGGTGCTTGCAGGGTGGGTCCATGGGGTTGCGCGCCGCCTTTTTTGTCACCCCGGATCGATTTTTCGGGGCGCGACCACATCCATGGTCCACCCTGCAAAGACAAAGAAAAAAAAAAGAAAGGGGTTGAATGTATATGAGCTAAGATGATTATAATAATGACGATGAAACCTCACTCTCCTGCGGGTATCGTAATATCAACTAGGTAAGGCAATGTTAAAAGTAAAGTATTAAATGCTTATAAAATATGGGGTAAAGAAAATATATAAAATTATTCATTCTCTTACTCTTATCCACTGATCTGTTTCTAATAGAGTATCACCCGGCTGCAGCAGTAATTTCACTTTACGACGGAGCACATTATCCTCCGGTGACAGCGCGTGTGCAGTAAGAGCACTCTTTATATCAGTAGTTTGTTGACAGACGAACATACCGTAGGATTTGTCACGTTCCAACTGTTAAAAGCATAATAAATTCAAATGAAAAATCTATTATATATAAAACCCGCGGGGCACTTGGCAATTTCAACGTTTTATCCTAAATTAATCCAATAAATTACCAGCGGAACGCGACCGCCACTGAGATCTGGCAAAAAAGTCAGCGAGTTTATCTATTATTACCATTTTTTTACTGATTTCTTTTATATGAAAATGTATAGATGAGTAGTAAATATTAATTCCAGTACGATTTGATATGATTCTCAAACATAATACAAAAAATAATATGGCTGGACCAGATTCCACAAGATTTCCAGATTCCGCAACAGATCGCGTATTATACCTAGTATATAATAGTATATACAAGGGCGGGTCAATAAGTCCGTGACTTTTTGAACTGCCCGCATCTTAAATGAAATGGCAATACTGCTCCTGTTAACAGGCAACTGTCTGTTGACTCCTGTCAAAATTTGAACAAGTTGCGTCATTTAGTTTGTGTTTGGCAGCCGTTGATAGCAAACTACCGCGCGTTTTCAGAAGAAAATGGTAAAAATGAATTTCGTGTGCTCATTAAGCATTATTTTTTGCGGAAAAAAAGCACCACTCAAACTAAAGCTAAGCTTGAAAAATATTATGGGGACTCTGCACTATCCATTTCTATGGTAACGAAGTCGTTTACTGAATTTCGATGTGGCTGTGCAAGCACGGAAGATGCCGAACGTACTGAACGCCCAGTTGAGGTCTCTACATCCGAAACAATTTAAAAAATTCACGATATGGTTTTAGCCGATCGGAGAATGAAAGTGAGGTAGATTGTAGAAGCCATAGGCATCTCACATAGCTCAGTGGTTTTAATTCTGAATGATCACTTGCGTATGAGAAAGCTTTCCGAAGGATGGGTACCGCATTTGCTCACAACCGACCACAAGCGCAACAGTGTGACAATTTCACAGCAAGGTTTGGCGTTGTTCAACCGTAATGTGGACGAGTTTTTACGCCGTTTCGTAACCGTGGACGAAACGTGGATCCACCTGTTGAGGTGGATCCACGTTTCGTCCAGAGATCTTTTTTCTATTCTCTTTTCGTCTACAATAGTTCACGGTGGTGTAGTGGCAGCACGTTTGGGCCGGAATCCCAATAGGCGCGGGTTCGAATCCCGCTTGTGACATCATTTTTCGCTTCGTAATCGGGTTTTATAAATAATTAAGCATATTAAATGCTAAACTTCAGTAATTTGAACATTCGAGTTTATTTTCTTTCCAGATACTATTACCAGATTCTTTCCAGTTTAATTTCCAATGTAGATTTTCATAGAAGTATTAAAAGACGATTCTTTTCATTGTTGTGAAAAAGTAGAGTACTATAAACTTGTTCAACGAAGAAATATACTCGGCTAATAAGAGCCTGCTGCTGATAAACAAAATATTTCGTGCACGAATGCTTTTAAAATAAATCAATTGACTGATTTAAAACAATTCCAAGATTTATAATTTATTATTAATTATGAAATTCAACGGTGTAAATAATTTAATAATTGATTAGCGTTAATTAACATTTCTTTTGAATTCAATGCTATACTTATTGAATTTTCACAAATAGAAAGAGACATAATTGCCGCATATTATTTGTTGTTTGTATTTTGTCTGAGCTCTTATATCGTCCTGAGAAATGTCTCTTTCATTAATGAATAATATTATCAGCTTAATTATTAGGCAACATTATTTTTTTTTCTTTTTAATTTTTTTTATTGCTTTTAGTGGCAAACGAGCAAGCAGCACACCTGATGGTAAGTGTTACTGCCGCCCATGGATCTTTGCTATACCAGGAGTATAGCTAGGCCGTTGCCTACCAATATAAACCCCAAACCCACCCAGTTCGGTTTCCGGCTCTCTCACTCACCGAACGAAGCGCAACAGCATATTGCCATTGCTCAGACGTCGATCTTCTGCGAGAGTGTAGTACTACGCCGGACGGACCGGCCCGCGGCTGTCGACAGAAAGCTGTCAACAGCGTGGTCCTACCACTATTTATTTAGTTATATTATTTAGCCAATAGTACAGTAATAAGTCAATCATAATGTCATAAGAACTTATTATCTCAGCAGTTGTTATGACAACCTGTGATTTCGTAGAACGCTTGATGCGCAATGTCCCATTGTTGATAAATTTTACTTAATTAGCTAACATTTATTTTACTGCTCTGCTCATAGATATTCTCATATGCTTAGATGTGTTAATTATGATCATTCTCGATAAAGTCTATCGGACACAAATAACTGATATTTCCTGTTATTGCTATGTTTACATAAATAAACAAGTATAACAAACTCTCCTGGTCTGTAATAATTAGAATTAAAATTTAATTAGAATATAGATGAATTCAGAATCTTTTTCTTATTTTTAGATGATGGCATTTCCAAAAGAAAAAATAAATATTCTAAATTATAAATTACGCACTAACCTTCGTAGCCAAAGCTTTATTGTTTCCAATAAACTCGAGCCACGCAGCGTTCGCCCTTTGCTCGCAGTGATCCACATAGTCCAACTCGACCAAATCTACTAATGACACTAACCATCGCCTGTCATCTGCTGCACTAGAAGAAGTGCCACATTGAAGAGGAGATGTGAGAGAGTAAAAGCAGATGTAGAGAAGAGTTAGCGTAGGCCGCATTATTGATCTGTAAAAGAAAATAATCATATTTATACGAGTATTATATTTATCTATAAAATATAGTACATTACTGCAGCGGCCAGCAAAAGAGGCATTAACGGACGAACGTGTAAATGTAGGCCGAGGCGTAACCGAGGCACACATACGTCTATCAATTCCTAGTTGGGCCAAGGCTTGTATAGTACTTTTCTCAAATAATGCGCGGAAATTAAAACTAAGTAGTACTAAGTAGAACTCTATACATGACGAACAACGAACAACATTTTCACATGCTAAAGGGTTCATTTGTTTTTTTTTATTACCAAACAAGTTTCTTTTTCAAGCCAGTTCGAAATTTAAATAAAACTCTGATAAGTTCCCTATTTAGTTACCATATTTTGAAGTAACAAATCGTTCCATTATTAAAATACACGACAGATATGAATTTCCATATATATTTTTTTGGCCGCTAAAACACCACAGATATGAAAACCCGATTACGATGCTAAAATGATGTCACAAGCGGGGTTCGAACCCGCACCTATTGGGTGTCCGGCCCAATCGTGCTGCCACTTACACCACCGTGAACTATTATTTATCTATTGTCTGGTAGATGACACACGTCACCTTAAAGACAACTTAGATAAATAAGACGTAAATATGATAGGAAGCGTGATTTGAATGTCCTACAATAGTTCACGGTGGTGTAAGTGGCAGCACGATTGGGCCGGACTCCCAATAGTTGCGGGTTCGAACCCCGCTTGTGACATCATTTTTCGCTTCATAATCGGGTTTTTATAAATAATTAAGCATATTAAATGCTAAAATTCAGTAATTTGAACGACAGATATGGATTTTCATATATTTTTTGCCGGCCGCTGCTCGCATATATTTGGTCAGTACAGTAATTTGGATTAATCTCGAAGAAGGTTGTCAAAATAATGCTCAAATTTCCAAGCATGTTTGAGAAAAAACTATTTTTACGGATTTTACTGTGTTTTAATTTTATTTTCACGTTCCCTACGTATCGAATACTTTTTAACACCATTCCTCTAAGCATTACCACAAACAAAATGAACTGATTAATATGACTACACAAAGAGTATTCAGTTTTGAGTTTCGTTTCCCAATCAGAGTAATTTTTTGCGCAAATAATTGCTCTAAGTTCAAAGCGAGAAATAAATTTTCGTTTATTATTGCCGTAGCAATTTTTGAGATTGAAATATAATTGAATATAGTTTTAGACTCCTTAAGTTCGTTATAGTATAATAAAAGAACTAATTTTTGCTGTGAAATGATTTATAATGATTCCACAAAACTTTTCTCATCCACCGCGCAATAACTTCTCAAAGACAGTAAAAACTTCATTCCCTCAAGTCACACGTCTTAAGGAGATTTTCTCATTTAGTCAACGAGGGTTCCTAATGAATCCTCGTACAATATGTACCTAAACAAAGCAAAGTAATAATTTGTGAATTTTGATGGAGATTAATTCGGTGAACCCAGAACAATCCTCGTTTATGTGAACGTCCTTTCGCTTTATTTGGCAAGCATTTCGGGAGTAATAACTCAATTTCCCGCCGGACTCGTTCCGCTTGAATGCCGATGTCAAGTGGGGTTACCTTACCGACATTCAATGAAATTTGTCCATTATACGCCACGTCAAGTTTCCAATGAGACGTTGATTAGATGTATAAATTTGGGGTAACCTTACTTTATTGTACAATAAATTATAACTGGGGCAATCCGACCGTCCTCCAAAACATTGGAGAAAACGAAACAATGCAATGTGAATCACAAAAGATATGGTTTTTATAATTGTTTGCTTAATGGACCTCAATGGTACGTTTGTGCATATGTAAAGACCGATTATGAGTGATAAGGTTTGAATTCTAATTTTTTTTTTGTTGGTTTTGGGTAGTAGATTAGCAAACAGCCTCCATGATGGTAAGTGATAACTGCTACTCATGTACGGAATGCAGTAAGGACAGGAAAGAAAGGGTCTTTGTCACTATGATTTTAGCGAAATATATGCATTGCCGCTAAAAATCATAATGGATGCATTCCATTCTAAGTCTAGAATTGTGTTCGAAAAAATGCAATCAGTTCGCTGTGGTTTTCTGTGTTATTTCACTATACAAGTATATTAGACTGCACAGATGCACAAAGAGCGTAGTCAAGCCCCATAATGGGCAAAGCTTTATGCGAATTCTTGTACATTTCTAAAGCTTCAGTACCTCGCCAACTGCCCCAGCGAATTTTATGTAATTTTGTATGCAGGTGGACAGCGCCTGTTCGATCCTAGGTTTTCCCTTTTTTTATTATTTATCTTCCTTTTTTAATTTTTTGTATGCAGGAGAACGGCCCCGTTTTAGGCCTTAGTTGCCCTTTTTTTATAAATATTCTTTTTTTTTTTAATTTTTGTATGCAGGAGAACAGCCCCAGTTTGATACATGGTTTTCCATTTATTATCAATTTTCTTTTTTTCTTTATGTAATATAATGAAAGAAAGAAAATCAATTATTTTTCGATATCTAGATATATTTTAAAACACACTAAAAATATCGAGCTAAGCTCGGTCCATATCATATATCAAAACATACTATATTATGTAGATTATTACACGTAAATCCACTTTACTTACACTTTGGCTTTGTTATCTGTTTTAAGACACGTGAGGGTCAAAGGTAGAATGGCAATAGGATGACGTCTAGTGATAACGGTCATATACTGATGGGAGGTTGTGTTACTTTAAGGATAAACAACTAACCCTATACTTTGTTAAACAAATTTAATTTGCTTAATACAAACTTACGTAAACCAGTACCTAATATTATTTCAGTAATATTATACATGATTATTCATGAAAATATTTCCTATTTGGGCCGACGGTGTAGTATACGAAGGCTGACGTCATCCTGAGGTAGGAGAAAATGTTATCCTACTTACTGAGACTTCTCAAACTATTTACTCTCTCACTTTTATTGGTGATATGTCTCCGTGTCGTAACGGAGTAAGAATACAATTCCCTATCTGCTCTTTTACTCATGGGGGTCGTAAAAGATGACTAAAGAAAATGTTACGCAGATAACATAGGTAGAAGAGAAGGAAAACTTGATATATAACCCCATGCCAACACGTCTGACCAGCGTGGTATAGTAGGTTCATTTACCTCCTAGAAGGAATTGTGGAGGACGCCTGAGACCAATAGTGTGACTTCTGTAGGCTGAGATGAAAAGAGCAGTCTGTCATAACCCGTGAAAAAAGAAAAAAATATTGTCAAAAAATAAAAAAAAATCGGCCAAGTGCGAGTTGTACTCGCGCACGAAGGGTTCCGTAAAACTAAAAATCTCGTTTGGTCAACAATTACATTCTCAAGGAGGGTTGACGTCTGGCAGGGGGCCGGTCATAAAACTATTGCCAATAACTTTTACATTATGTACTATGAAAGAAGAGTACATATTGTATCGATCCCAAGTAATTGGGTTTTTTTTTTAGGGGTCTGTTATGGTCGGCGTTCTTCTCGCACCACTCCGTCCGGGTCGACAGAGGGGCGTACGCACGCATACCCGTAACCCACCCACGAACCTCGTCTACGTCGTTGGACCGGCCACTGGAGCAGCGTGAACTTGTCGTCAGTGGCCGGCCCGACGGAATACCCCCTGAGAGGTACCCTCTCCTTGAGCGACGTAGCATGGGGGCGGACGTCGAAAGTAATTGGGATAAGAGTAAGAGAATGATGATGATGAATTCAAGTTTCTTTTTTCTTTGATATTAATTCAAGTTACACCTAAATTAGTAGTAAATAAAAATTAGTAGTTTTAATAAACATTAAAACTACTAATTTTTAAAACATTTAATGAACACGTTTTTAATCTATTTTATTTATAATATTATATTATTAAATTATTATAAATAAATTTTGCAAAAATAAATAGCAAAAAGAGCTCGGCGGCGGTGAGATTCAAACTCGTGCCTACGGTGTCTTAAACCAGCGCCTTAGACCACTCGGTCACGCTGCCTGTTCATTGTCAGTGTAAAATTAACTGCTGCTTGTTAACCATACACGTTCAGGTGAAAAGGGGTAGTGAGTTTAAAATGATTAAAAATATTTTTTTTATATGATGTAATCAAAAATTTACAG
This sequence comes from Lymantria monacha, assembly GCA_905163515.2. NCBI lineage: Eukaryota > Metazoa > Arthropoda > Insecta > Lepidoptera > Erebidae > Lymantria > Lymantria monacha. The sequence continues at coordinate 24,666,964 of LR991091.1, forward strand.
TTTTCACAATTTTTCCTTAATCTGTGCTATAAGACGTTGCTTCGTTCCAAATTTCAAGATGCTGAGTTCACGGGAAGTACCCTGTAGGTTTTGATTCCCGTGCGAGTGTCGAAAATTTGCAGAAATTTGCGACATAAATAGCTATATCTTTTGATTGCATTAGCTTAAAAGTTTGATTTTTTCACAGCTCTAAGGGACAGTAGACCTGAGGATTTGATATAAATTTCAGCTTGATACCTCCACGCGTTCCTGAGAAAAAGAGTCTTGACAGACAGACAGACAGACGGACAGACGAACAGACGGACAGACGGACGGACGGACAACAAAGTGATCCTATAAGGGTTCCGTTTTTTCCTTTCGAGGTACGGAACCCTAATAAAGAGTGAAATATGATAAATTCTTAATTTTCTTTAGATTTTATGTGTGAACTAAACTATTATGCATACAATAATGATACAGTACAAGATAATATACCTATAATTCGACGTACATGTATTATTTTAGACTTCAAAACGGTTGAAGTAATTTTGATAATTTTTGTAGATTTAGATTAGCACATCCAAGTGCTGGGCTAATCTTCTTCTTTAATCATAGGCGTGTTGACAGTTATTGGATCAACAGAAATTTTAATATAACTATATATTAATTGACATTAACTTAAGCAAAAACTGAGTGAGTTACTAGTAATAAATAATAAAAAATAGGAATACGTGATTTAAATAATAAAGCGTCAGTTTAAAAATACAATACAAAAACATTTATTCTTTCTATCCTAATGTATATGTTAAGTAAAGGGCTACCACCTTAAGAATCATGTCTGAACATACATATCGACGTATAACTCACGTATAAATCATGCATAACTTACGCAATAGATGCGGTGAGATACGGCTTTATTTAAAGTATTCCTTTCAAACAAAAGAATACGTTAAAAAAAATCACTGATACTTAAAAAATTAAAATAACGTTGTAGATTTTAATTACTTCCTTGTATCAGAATTCGTAACAAATGATTAACTTAATTTAATCAATTGAAATAAAATGCTCGTGCACTTTTCTTGACAAGTGAAGGTCTGATACGACCCAAATCAATCATGATAAGGACTGTAATCAAATTACAACTCCAGAAAATGTCAAGGACGTATGTAATGAAAAAAAAAAGAAAATTTAATACATTGACAACTTTCTAAGAGCGAAAAGGAAAAATCGGTTAATGATGAAATTAAATATAATTTAGAAGCCCTCCCGATATGTAAGATTTTATACCCCATTAAAAGAATTAAATAAAAAAACTAAAATATTTTTTACGGATTCTATCGCTTTTGTATTTGATTTTAATTGCCCGATGTTTGTTACACTTTACAGTGCTCATGGTTACGGGAGGACTGTATTCTCATGAACTTCTCATGAGCACTAGAATAGTTTTATTTCAAATGTATCATAATCATAAAAATCGGGAATCATAAGTAACACAATATAAAAATAGTTTGGTTGCAGTAAATCATCATCATCATTCTCCTACTCTCATCCCAATTGCTTGGGGTCGATACAATATGTACTATTCTTTCATAGTACATATTGTAAAAGTTATTGACAATAGTCTTATGACCGGCCGCTTGCCAGACGTCAACCCTCCTTGGGAATGTAATTGTTGACCAAACGGCATTAGAATTAGATAGAGTTAGCTCACGTCGTTATAAGGCTCTTAGTCGTCTTTTACGACATCCACGAGCAAAGTAAGGGTTGGTTGTATTGGTAGCCGCTACCACACAGCGCTTTGGATGCAGTAAATATTACTGAAAATTAAGCGTAAAAACTCGGATTAAGATATATTCTACTTGCTTAAAAATTATTTATATTGGCATAAAAATTGAATATGAGAAACTATCACATTTATGGATAAATAAAAACAGTTTATTTAAATATTATCGATGCTCAAGTTTTTTTTTTAATTAAGAGCTAAATTAAGAAATTTTTAATATATTAAGACGTTTAAAAATAATCTTTTTACAGTCTTAAACGGTTGTCGACGTTTTTAACGACTATTAAGAAAGCTTTGTGAGTAAGATCTCTGAAAAGCCTATTTAGTATAGCCTAGCATTACCGAGACTAAGCGCTGCTTTCAAAACAGTCTAAAAGAAGCTTGTGGATAAAATAGTTATAGCCCCCACGGAGAACATACCAATTGTTAACACTAGAATCAACATTGGAGTACTTATTATATGGCAGAAAATATAAGAAAAATGAAATACATTTCTAAAATCAACATAAACATTTTCATTTTCTGAAATAAATATATTAATTTTATTGTCGAAATAATCTGAAATTCGTTTAACGATACATAAGCGTGCAAATAATTGTATATTTTGCCTAAAGCACAAATGGTTAATAAAATACGACGGTAATGTTTTGTCACTTTTATGAAAATACATCACAGGCGTTTCATTTTAATAGCTGATGATATTATTGTGAGAAGATATTGTTTTTATAAAATAACAACAAACTGTTTTGCTCCTTCATTTTGAGTATTTTAAATTACCATATAAACGTTTTTATCAAAACCATTTGTTTTAAAATAATGTTTTGTAATCTAAATGAGAATGGGTTATAATTAAAAAAGAAAAAGCCTCTAAAGCTAATTATTTATTTTAAACCTGAGTAGGTAGGTTATTTATTAACGACTTTTACGACAATCACGGGATGAGAAGAGATTACCCTTCTCATCCCGTGTAAAAGTCGCGCAAAACGTAAACATCACTGCACGAACGCAAGAAGGCAAAAACCTCAAATAAAATACTATGCCGACCCATTTCACCAGTGTAGTATGGTAGGTCAATTACTATCCTATTTTTGAAGTAAACGCACAACAATTAGACTTCATCATCATCATAGCCCATATATGTCCCACGGTTGGGCTCGGGCCTCCTCCGTAATGGGAGGGTAATTAACCTACTATATCACGCTGGTCAGACGTGTTGGTATAAGGTTTTGTTTCGAGTTTTCATTCTCTTGCATGATGATACATGCGTTTTATATCCCTTTGTCGTCAGTCGGTGGTAAATTGTATTCTTACGCCGTCACCACAAGGAAGTTTGGATTTGCAACACAATTGGACTTACATTGCATATATATTTTAAAACTTTGTTGATTTAGTGTCATAAGATTACAAAAATTATGAACTTCAAATTATGAGTTCAAACAAATGGATGAATGTAGAAGTTTGATGTAATGTTTCTATGTAGAAGATTCCATTGTGATGCTTCATACTTCACAGCTACACTATTAAAAATACTATTGTATTGCAAGACAAGTTCGTAACATCTACATTTTTTATTACCACGAACAATACAGCAGTAACGTTTTCATAATATGGAACGAGAAGGCACAGTTGGTATAGCTTTTATATTTTAACAGAATCTACGCTGAAGCGGGATAAGATTGGTAGCAATTTATTTTCACTTAAACCCATAAACTGGAAAATGTCGTCTTAACGAATGCTCTTCAAAAATTATTAATTTTTATTTATACATTTGAAAGAGAATGTCTTCGGACCTAAAATTTAACTGGTCTAGATTTGAGAATGATTCCCAAAAAAGTATACACAATTGTGTTAAGTATTTATTGCTTGTGGTGGCAAACGAGCAAGCAGCACACCTAATGGTGAGTGTTAATGCCGCTCATGGACCTTTTTAATTCCAGGCGTACAGCTAGGGTGTAGTGTGTACGCAGTGGCGTACTAACCAAAAGCCACCCAGAAAGTTGGACTTACGACTCTCTTGCTCACCAAACGAAGCGCAAAAGCACATTGCCTCTGCTCAAATGTCGACTTTCTGCGAGATTGTGGTACTATCTCGGACCGATTGGTCCGCGGCTGTAGACAGAAAACTGTCAATAGTGTAGACTTACCACTACTAGACTTCTTGCCTAGTGGTGGCGAAGTAATTCAATTGACCATCCCTTTCTGGCCTGTGAGTATCATAAAAAACAAGTAAAGGACAACATCAATATAAAAGAAGGAAATTTCGAAAGGAAACCCTATACCGAGATAATGGTAATGATCACATAAAACCTCAACAAGACTTCATTGTGGCCGACCCTAGGATATCGAGGTCAACAGTCGTATACTAAGCTACTATAAGTGATATGCAATCATACTCTTGCTTTCCCGTGAAGGTCACCAAGAAAATGAGGAAACAGCATTTCATAGATATCAACTGTGATTACCAATCCGTCAAGCGTAATCGTTTATGGTCTAATTCCCTCTTAGAGAGGCCTATGTCCAAGAGTGGACATCATTAAACTGATGAATAACGGACAGACAACCAGTCAATTATGCAATAATAAATAGTACTCGTTATTACTTTACATATTTTACTAAATGGTTTTTTTTAAATTGTAAACATAAGGCTCATAAGGTTGTAAATTTTACTGTCTCATTCTTGAAAACGGAATATTTTTTTACTGTCTCATTCTTAAAAACGAATTCTCCATTCAGGAAGGGTTTTAAACCAGCTCATCACGTTAACTTAATGCGCATTAGTAGACTTTAGAAACCTCGACTATACATTTTCAGCAATTATTTCTTCAATATGCGTGCAGGCTCGACGATGAACCTCCTTCTGCGGTGTTTCTCGAGTGCCATGGCATGGACATATTCTTCTCTAAAGGAGATTTAAGAAAAGAGCACTTATTTCACGGAAGATAGCGACTTCGCTGTACACTTGCTATAGCTAAGTTCCCATCGGCATATATTTATATTAATGGATAACTATTTTCGATTTGCAAACTAAAGCAAAAGCATTTTTGAAATCAGACTCCCGAGGTAGTTCTTAAGTGTAATCAAACAATATATATATATATATATATATATATATATATATATATATATATATATATATATATATATATATATATATATTTCACAACTTTAAAATAGTTTATAAAACCCGATTACGAAATGAAAAATGATGTCACAAGCGGGATTCGAACCCGCGCCTATTGGGATTCCGGCCCAATCGTGCTGCCACTACACCACCGTGACTAATTGTAGGACATGCAAATTTCACTTCGTATCATATTTACGTCTTAAGGTGACGGTATGCTATCTACCCGACAATGTTTACACATTGTTATAGGCTTAATACTTAAAACTTTACACTTAGAATTGTATTAAACGATGACACAACCTTGTTATTTAAATTATTGAAATTTAGGATTTAATATGCTTAATTATTTATAAAACCCGATTACGAAAAATTATGTCACAAGCGGGTTCGAACCCGCGCCTATTGGGATGCCGGCCCAATCGTGCTGCCACTACACTCAAAAAAACTCTGTAAACTCATCATTCATATCCATAACTTTATGCATATAGCAGCTGATTTTCGCAATTTCGCTCGTGTCAAAAAAATAATTTATAAAGATAATCTGCATTGCATGTGAAGTCATACCAAAATTATACTTTTTACATTAGTTGACCCAATTTTTTACCTTATAGGAAATTTAAAAATCATGTTTAATTGGTTGTCTGAGCTATTCATAAAAATTAATTGCGTCCATATTCGCTCACGTATTCAATCACTGGAATAAAATGTAACGAATAAGAAATCAAAAGCATTTATTTGTAACATACATTATATTTCAATTTCTATGTTCAATAAATATAATATGTTTATCATAATCTGTACTAACATATTTATGATAAATCTATACTAATACTATAAAACTAGAGTTTGTTAGCTTAAACGCACTAATCTCAGGAACTACTAGTCCGATTTGAAAAAGAAATCAGTGTTAGCTAGCTCATTTATCGAGACAGGCTATAGGCTATATATCATTACGCTACGACCAATAGGAGCAGAGCACCGATTAACAATATTTCAAAATAGTTTTTTTTTTTCTTTTAAGACCATCCGCTGCGTAAATGGTTAAAGTTTCGCGAAGATCATTTATGACAGAATTGTTCCCCTTTAAACGTTTTAAATTATAGCCCGCGACGTTTTATTATTCCACTCTTACTAATGAAATCGTCTTATAGGTAACCTAACACAGCTCCTTAACGTGTATTATTTAAAAATATTTCCATCTTTTACGTAAACGAATGCGCAAGCTAAAAAGTCGCGGGCAGAAGGTTATAAATAATAATATTGTATAACTTTTGGCCGTTTGAGTCCATAATTTGTTTGTCAATTGAAAATTAAATTCATTTTGTTTATATTGTGTTACATAGGAGTACCTGCAGAATATACGAGAACCTGGATAATAAAGTTTAGCTCGGCATTTTATTCATTTAGGTAAATATATTTAGATATTAAAGGACTGTATGTGCTTTTCGGAGTATATTATGCAATATGAATATTTTTATACCCTATAGACATAATAATAATATGAACAAGTTTTTAAAAGAATAATATAAATACAATTTTTAAATTAACTTTTTTAGAGTTTGCCAATCAATAAATGTAAGTTTTTTTTATCATCACAGTTCTAATGATGCAATCGGTATTTTTGAAAGAAGAACTTTTAACTCAGTTGGTCGCTTAAGTTTAGAAAATGCTTAAAAAATATTAAAAAGAATAAAAAAGATTAGAAAAACGAAATAATTTTAGATTATCAATTTGCCTGACAAAAAAGTGGGAAAACCAAGAATGGATCGAATCTATTTCTCAACTCTGCTATTTTATTCTTAATGGCATTGGCTAAATTAACCTAATTATAATTGACTGAAAATATTGACAAAGATTTTCTAAAATTGTAACCTATCTAGAATGTTTGAAATAAAACTACTTTTACAGATTCTATCGCGTTTGTATTTGATTTTTAATTTCCCGACGTTTCTAACACTTTAAAGTGATCATGGTCACGGGAGGACACCCGTCCATCATCCTCCAAATACAAACGCGATAGAATCCGTAAAAGTAGTTTTATTTCAAATGCGTAATACTCGCATAAGCATTAGAAATCACTATCTAGAATTATTTATCGTCCCAAAATCTACATACTAAATTTCATGGAAATCGTTAGTCATTTCCAAGACAGCAAAATTAATGCGGTCGAAATTCGATCTCTACGGAAAATCTGTGGAGTTAGGCTGACCGACCGCATTCGCAACGACGACGTAAGAGAGCGAGTAGGTATGAAAGAGAGTATTGGTGTAAAGATGCGAAAGGGAATGCTCCGATGGTTCGGACATGTGGAAAGAATGACAAACGAACGTCTGGTTAAGAAGATATACAATGCGAAAGTGGAAGGATGTAGGTACAGGGGAAGACCGAGACTCAACTACCTAGACCAGATTGGTCACGTGCTGAAAGAAGGTGGAGTCAAGAGTCTCCGAAACCGGCGAGCGTGTATGAAGAGAATTATGAATGTTGAAGAAGCGAGTGAAGTATGCAAGGATAGAGTTCTCTGGCACTCTGTTCTCTCTGCCTACCCTGCAAGGGATATGGCGTGATGATATGTATGTATGTATTTCCAAGACTAGTAATATACAAAAATTGACCGCTTAATTACGTAGCTACCTATTTTAGTTAAGTAATTTATTACCTTCAAAATAAGATTCTTATCAACGTTAGTTTAAATAAGTTACAATCTTCAAGTACCTACTTTAAAACTTTGCAGCACAGAAATGAAGAAAGTTACAAGGAGTATTAATTTCACTTTGACCGCAAAGTTGCAGCAAAAACATAATCCCTATTTTCTTCGGTACACGGAAGGCATTCATACGGTATCACTAAGGCGTCACGAAGAATTTGCTACAACGAGACTCTATAGTAATAAGACACCTATTTGCCTTGATAAGGTTTCACTTAATTTAGCAAAAATTCATTTGTAGCAAGCTATGTTATAAGATTACTGGGCATTCAGTCAGAGCATGAAATAAGAAATAATATTTGGTTTTCTAAAATATGATTTTAATGACAACTTATGTATAATCCTAATTAATATTATAAATGCGTAATAAAATACGGATGTAATTTTCTTTTTTTTTTGTTTGTCACTCTTTCACGCCTAAACCACTAAGCTGATTTTAAAAATTCTTTCACCTATGGAAAGCTATTATACATTATTAGCGATTAACATAGACTATATTTTAGTTTACCCACGGTAACAGGAACGGGAACTACACGGGTGAAACTGCAGACATTTTTATTGTACTAATAATTAAAAAAAAAATTGTGAGCTAGAAAGCAATCGTATTGCAAAACAAATATATTCTCAATCGAATTGCTATGATTTTTAAAATAAATTTGACTGTATTGATAAGCGTAGTGGTCTTTATCTCTAAATAAAGATATGCAGTGCTGAGTGTTGTGACTTTCAATGTTATGACAGGACTGTTCTTTGTATGATTCTCAAATGATTATGTCGATAATTGGTGTTATTTGTATCTCATAACTTTTGACTGCACAGATGGCGTAATGGTTAAGATACGGACCTTCCGTGCCAGTGCCGTGGATTCGATTCCCACGCGGGACAATACTTTGTGCGATCCACAATGTATTGCCCTGAATCTGGGTGTAATTTGTCTGCGTTAATTGCATGTTTGTAAAGTTCCCCGCGATACAAAGATTCTTAGTGCAGGGTGGTGCTTAAAAAAAACTATGTAAAATCCCTAGTCACATATCGCTTTATTTCTTAGTGTGGCGTCTATATGGCTATCGAAGACAAAGAACGGGTTCCGGTGGCCCGTTCGCTCGGCGAAGAGAGGTACATGTAGGGCAGGTCTATGGGGTTGCGCGCTACTTCTTCTGTTGCCCCGGACGAATGTGACCGCTCCATAGCCAAAAATAAAAAAAAATAACTGCGGCGCCTATATAACAAAAAAAAAAGAAAGAAGTCATTATAAAAGAAGAAAATAAAAGGCAATGTACAAATCTTAACATATAGATAACATGAGAACTACAGATAGTGTAATAATATAATTGGCGATCTCTCGCGCCGAGCAGCGGGTGTCTACTCCTATACAAAAAAAAAATCAGAGTGCGATTCACAAATAACAATATCCACAAGACTGTACAGATAACTTAGCGGTTAAGATATTGGTCTAATATGCCAAGTGTTCGATTCCCACGCAAAACAATACTATGTGCGAGCCAAGAGTTATTGTCCTGAATGGATGCAATTAGTGTCCTCTCATCTTTATATATATTATAATCCTACTGTACGTGTGTATGTCACTGATCTCCTTCTAAACGGCTGGACGGATTTTGTTGATATTTTTTGTTCAAGTGGATTCGAGAATGGTTTCGATTCGTAATTGGACCCGATAGGTGGATGGCACCGCGATCGAGTTGTGGGATTTTCACTTTTCTTACATTGACTGTTAGGCGGAACAAAGTTTGTCGGGTCCGCTAGCTATATTTGTAAAATCACGGTTACACAACAATCAATTTCTTAGTAGAAGATGTTCACCTAAGAACCCGTTTACGTTACAAAAATGGTTGTACCTTGAATGATAAATATTCTCACGTCAAAAATTGTGAATAAATCGAATTTGAAAGTTCATCAACAAATTGTTACACAAAAAAAAATATTGGAACGAACGAATGATGTTTAAATAACAAACTGGTGGTATTTGCAAAGCTTAACCTGGATACACAAGCTGCGGCAACAATTAATCGGTTGTATAATCCAAACAAATTTGAGTTTTAAAGCTGTTATGGAAGGTAGTCCAGCATTGTCTTCTTATAGAGAAGCTACAATATATATTAACATATAGAAAATACGTATTAAATTCTACCCCAACGGGTCTTAGTGGTTTATACATACCCTTTCACCTTGAATAATGTTTGTTCCTAAATCAGTATAGTCATTTTATTAATTTATAAGGACTTAATGATTTCTTTTGCAATAAAACTACTTTTACGGATTCTGTCGCGTTTGTATTTGATTTTTAATTTCCCGACGTTTCGAACACTTTACAGTTATGTTTTTTGATTTCAATAGCCTCGCGAACCATCCTAGGCAGTTTCTATTCTAGTTCCGATCCGGTGGTAGCTGAATAGTTTTGTTAGTTTTGTAAAATTGTAAAAATTGCCACAATAATAATTATCATAAATTAAATACTTTAATAATATCAAATCATAAACAATATAAATTTTATATATAGAATCATTCTCTTTTTGTACTGGCAATGAATTTGTATTAATTTTGTATAAAAATGTGGGTCAAAATTTTATATCTTATAGGGTAGATATAAATAAATTTCTGTAATAACAATGACATTATTAGACGTAAGACACCTCAGTCCTCCCGTGACCATGATCACTGTAAAGTGTTCGAAACGTCGGGAAATTAAAAATCAAATACAAACGCGATAGAATTCGTAAAAGTAGTTTTATGTCAAATGTTTAATACTCACGTAAACATCAGAAGTCCTTAATGATTTCTGTTGTGTTATTTACTATTATATTTTTTGAAATAAAACTATTTTTAAGGATTCTATTGCATTTTCATTTTATTTTTAATTTCTTGACATTTCGAACACTTTACAGCGTTCGCAGTCACGAGAGGATTAAGATGTGTCTACCTCCTACCGATCTGTCTACCTCCTACCTTAAGATGTGTCTACCTCCTACAGTATCAGTTATTAAATGTAATAACTAGTAATTTATATCTACCCGCTACAGTATTAGTTATTAGATTTAATAACTAGTTATTATATATAATACTGCAGCGGATATATGTAAATCTCTGCAATAACGATGACTTGTTCGACGTGAGATCTTTCACCATAGTTGTCACGGACAATAAACGCTAGTGTTCGAGACGTCAGGAATTTAAAAATCAAATATAAATGCGATAGCATCCATAAAAATAGTTTTATAAGGACTTATTTCAAATTACGATAACGTTCTCATAATTTTCGCAATGAAATATGATTATTATCAGAAATATTATGACGCCCTGATATGTCCTTTGCTAGTTGTATAATAAATAAAACTTCTTTTTTTTTTTTTAAATACACTACACTGTGCACTAAGGAAATAATCCTTGTATTACGCGGGACTTTACAAATATGCAATTAACGCAGACAAATTACACCTCAAAACAACACTTGTGGATCGCACAAAGTATTATCCAGCGTGGGAATCGAACCCACGGCACTTGCACGTAAGGTCGGTATCTGAATCACTACTCCATATGTGCAGTCAACTATATTTACGAATTTTGTAGCGTAGTTGATTTTTAATTTACCTAAAAGAGACCCGTGGAGTTCTTTAAAGACTGTACCTACGTTGAAGTTTTCAAAGCATCGTGTATTCAAAAATCAAATAGCGATGAAAGCTATAAAAATTATTTTCTTTCATACGTATATTACCTACTTGTGGAAACATCAGTGATCATCAACTTCTTATACGACCGAAATTATAATAATTTCAGAAGTAATTATTTAAGCTATTTTTTTACATAATTTACAACTAAGTCGCTTGTTGCCTTTATCTGTAAAAACTTACGAGATATTTTGTATCTAAAAATATTTTTTATGGATATTTGAATAAAATTAGGCACAGATATATGTTATTGTATAATATGTTAATGTTGGATGTTTTGACCATTTTTTTTTTAATTATATTTACCTCAGAATAAAAGACATTAGAAATGAACTACTAAAATATTGAAATTCAATATTGATAATAAATGATTATTTACTAATGTTCTTCTTACTTAATTTCACAATACTTACTTCAAAGCAGGCGGAAGGAATTGAAGGAGGCAATTTGAGTAACGCAAAGTATTAATTACAACTGATGCTCTATTAGTTAACGCAAGTAGGGTAAATGCTTAATTTCGATTTACAATTAGGTCACGGCCGATGTATTGTTCTTCGTACTATCAATTAAACGACATTGATAGAGGTATTGCGTGACTTACTGATATTGACTTCTTTACAAAATAGTGAAATTTACATATAAAGATAAATAATTAAAAAGTAAGTTTTAATTTTATAGAACGACATTTTGTAGATATTTTTATTTATGAATCCTGACTATAAATTTCAAGCCGTGTATAAAATATTGAAAAACTATTTAACCGCAGTTAGAACGATAACGAAGTTAGAATATAGAACTTACAAAAAAAAAAATATTTAATACTAGCTTTTGCCCGCGACTTCGTCCACACAGAAGTCATCTCTGACAGAGTTAAATAGAAAAAGCAATGCAAGGTGTTGAAGGTTTATCGCTAGGATAATAATCAACAGCGTCAGAAACTGGGATGCGTTGAGGTGTTGATTCTGCGAGTTAGTTGTCTAACGGGATTAGGCAATAGGGTGGGTCCGAGAGAAAATACTCTACGTTGACACGCTCTACAGTCGGTGCTTTGGGCGGCGCAAGCGTGAGTACCTGTATTTAGGTTCACTGCATGAGGGCTTTGACTCGAGATGATACCCGGTTGCGGTAGCCCGCCCTCACAACGTAGATGTACGTGTACGGCGCGCGTGTGTCTATATACCATAGCCGGTCACTAAAGAAAAAGGTGGTTCAAAGTTCTATTCATTCTACAAATTATATTGCCATTAATATACTATTTACGGTATGACCATGGGATAAAAATATAATTATCGCCACCCTTTATTTGACTGTTTTGTTTCACCAGCAGAGTTGCGACCTCGTTAAATATGATTTATTATTTATTTTTTTAGTGAACATTTTTGAAGCTAAACTTAACCTGTATCTTAAACTATTAGGCGAGAACCTATTGTCGTCTACTATGTGTATCATGTGAGCTCTCACGCCGGAACTGGTCGCCACAACGGCACTGGTGCGGGGTTGATGGAGATGGAGAGAGAAACACGTGTTTATTTATTTTTACCGAAGAATATTTGTACGTAATTTGAAAATAATCGATAAAGAAATTTTCTCCCCTTACAAACTTTGTCGCTTTGTTACACTCCCTTAGGGGCAGAATTCATAAAATCCTTTCATATTGAATCTCTATGTCATAAATAAAAACGTGCTTCAAAATTTAATGTTTCTAGCTCTAATAGTTTCGGATTGGCTACCGCCAAACGTTTGAACGACTCATTACCATGAGTCGTTCAACCCGCTTCACAGGCCTAATTTACACAACCAGAGTGTGAAAATTGACAAATGCCGGATATTACCCTACAATATTTGATTCGACTCGTAATTTGAAAAGAATCAATAAAGATTTTTTTCTCTTCATACAAACTTTGCCACTCAATCAATACGAAATATAACTATTTATTTATTCTATATCATTAATAGTGGCAGGACCACGCTATTGACAGTTTTGGGTCTACAGCCACAGGCCGGTCCGTTCGGGGTAGTACAACACTCTCGCAGAAGATCGACGTTTGAGTAGTGGCATTAGTGGCAATGTGCTATTGCGCTTAGTTCGGTGAGCGAGAGAGCCGGAAGGCCAACTGGGTGGGTTTGGGGATTTTATTGGTAGGCAGCGGCTCAACCTATACCCTTGGTGTTGCAAAGGTCCATGGGCGGCAGTGACACTTACCATCAGGTGTGCTGCTTGCTCGTTTGCCACCATAAGCAATAAAAAAAACTTTATTAGTCATTGATAATATATATACCTAATTATAATTGCGTTAAAAATATCTTAGTAATTTTACTCCTAACTCTGTATCGTAATTAAACGATACTCACGATCGTTGTCGATGTCATCACATTCAATACCCACAAAATACACAACTATTTTAAAGAAGTTTTCATTTCAAAAAATTGGACATTCATGAGGTCCTTTACTAAAATACAAGTTCTAATGAAAATGAATGACTCTGAATCAAAATAAATCCGTAAATTATAGATTTGTTTTCGTTTAATGCAAATGACGCCAGAAATATGACGTAAAAATAATTTATATAAGTAATCGAATTTTCAAAGAATTCCCTCTGAACAAGTTATTGCCATAAATTCTATAACCGCAATAACTTATTTATTGATTTATAAATAAAAGTGATGCATTAGGGATGAAAAATTGTTATCCGAGTAAAATGTATATTTGAACTGCGTACAGGTGAAAACAGTTTAGTGGAAACTTTTAGGAAGCAGGCTCGAATGGATGATGTAAAACAGATTTGTAAAAGATTAAAATTGCTGCCATTTCTGTTGAACTTAATTACTAAAGTTATCTGATTAATATTTAGAGTTTTAAGTTACGCTATTCTTTAATATCATTAAAGTCTAATTACGTAGAAGCTGTTTCTTAAAGTTCCTAATCTACAGAGACGTAGTTTGACAGAGGAAAACTTAATATCAATTGTTTTTAATGAAGAAAATTAAAAAATAGAATAATATTTTACTGAAATAGATAATTATGTACGTTAACAATATGTCAATATTTTCAAAGTAAGTAATAATAACTGTAGGAGTAAAAGCAGTCATATTGAGTTTTAAACATCGGCACAGCGCTGTCTATTACTAGACTAGTCTAAATCATTTAAACTCACTATGATGTATCAATTAATGAAACGACTAATCATCATCATCGTCATCATTTCAACTCATATATGTGCCATTCTTGGACCCGAACCTACTTCGCATTGGGAGGGGAATTGATCCACAATACCACGCTGATTCTCTGTAACTCTGTTCTCTCTGCCTACCCTGCAAGGAATATGGCGTGATGATATGTATGTGTATATGAGTATACCACGCTGATCAGGCGTGTTGGTATAGGATTTTTCCCAGGAATTTCTTCTCTTACATTGATGTTACGATTAACCATGGGTAACAAAGGGGGTGGTAAATTGTATTCTTAATATGTCACCACAAAGAGAAAACGACCAATACCTGTCTCCAAGTTAGAGTTTTAAACCAAATTACTAAGCTCTTCAAAAATGGATATTATCTTAAAAATACATCATTTACCCTTTCAATTACGCTTGTTGTTTACAATGAAATATAACTAAACAGGAAAACCGAAAGTAAATTAAACTTGGCTCCAACATTTTCATACTGAGGAGTTTTCTTTTGATTCCAATAAAACCAGTTTTTATTTTATTTTGCTTGCCATTTATTTTCAAAAGCATTTTCTCACAAAGTTATTTGTGCCGCGAGCGATAAGCTTACACAGCTTCTTATTTTTTTGCTTAGCACCTTAGGATTCTTGAGAAAACTGTATACAAAGTGGTAATTGAAACGTGTGTGACAGAATAATTAAGCGGATTTTTGAAAATCCCGGCGGTATTAAGTTGTGGGATGCATGAGACAGATTTTTATCCATAGGTTTAATGTAAATACATACGGGATGAGCCTTATTCGTACGCTAAAAACCAAGCTATGAGATTAGCCAAACTACTGATAAATTTATTCAATACTAGCTTCTGCCCGCGACTTCGTCCGCGTGGAATGGTTACTTTGGGCTAACGTTAACTTCAACTCGCGAATTCATTTACGTAAAAGGTGGAAATATTTTTAAATAATACATACGTTAAAGCTGTTTTAGGTACCTACATGACCCTTTTATTATTAAGAGTAGAACATTTAACCTTAAGTAAAATAATAATAATAATCTTTAATGAAAACTAAATACATATTGACAGTTGACATAGATGTCTTTGCCTCTTGAATTAGGTAATACCTGTGTTTCAAGAGACAGTTCCTTCCCGAAATACATAAATCTTGAACATCAAATTATTTTACAGTAACATACATTATAAATAATGAATATATATATCTTACGTAATAAAGACTAATGATAAAGAAATCTATAATAAATGAATGAGTGAGAATTAACGTGTTAGTGAGCGCGCTCACACGTTCTGTGTGTGTGTGTGTGTGTGCGTGTGTATGGGTGTGTTGTGCGTTTGTTTGTGTGTGTGTTTGTGTGGTGTGCGTGTGTTTGTGTGTGTGTGCGTGTGTGTGTGGTGTGCGTGTGTTTGTGATGTAGTGTGCGTGCATGTATGTGTTTCTTTTTTTTTGTATGTATTTGTAGTTACGCGAAATAAGTATTTAAAAGTGATTCAAGTTTGACGTAATCCATATAATGCAATGTAGTACCATATAAAGTAATGCAAGTAAAAGTATTGGGTCTTACCTATACTTTCTATAGATATATTCAATGTATGTATATTATACATACATACATACACTTACGCCTATTTACGATTACACATACTTTTAATGTGTATGAAATCGCTGTGTGGTAGCGGCTATGAATACTACCAATCCTCACTTTGCTTGTGGATGTCGTAAAAGACGACTAAGAGCCTTATAACGACTTGGGCCAACTCCATCTGATGCCGTTTGGTCAACAATTACATTCCCAATTAGGGTTGACGTCTGGCAGGCGGCCGGTCATAAAACTATTGCCAATAACTTTTATAATATGTACTATGAATGAAGAGTACTTATTGTATCGACCCCAAGTAATTGGGATAAGAGTAGGAGAATGATGATGATGATGACCTCTCGTGAACAAATCGCCAATTTGGTCCAGAAAAGGTCTTCCCCTTCTATTCGTCCCATTCACGATTGCTTTATATGTTTGCTTCGTCAACCTCTGCCCACTCATTATTTCTTCCACTTCGTGTCTAACCCACCTCAGCATACCAGCGCTCTTTTATAACATTATACCTAATTTTATCTTTCATACTTACATCACACACAGCTTACGAAGAGCTGTCAGCTCTACAGCATTTATTCTATTTTCATGTCTTCCCCGCCAAATCTAACTTACGCTGCCATACATGAGGGCAGGCACTAATACTTCCTATACTTATTATTATTTAGGATGTGTAAAGCCGACGGAAGGTCATGAGAAGAAAACAAAACTAAAAATGTAGTGTGTACAGAAGTACTTTGAAATAACATTAGTTTGAGTTTTTTTTTAATATAAGATTATAAGATCCAGTATTTTTATCGTAAATGCGCGCCCAGTACTTGATCATTATTTTGCTGCGATGTTATTTTTAAACTGCGATATTTCCTAAGATATTCATTGAAATCAAATAATGTAAAGAGCAATTTTGTTTTAAATTAAATACTTGTGATGAATAACTCATTTATTTGGATAAGGATTAATATTATGTTTATAAAAACACCTTCGAAAATATCACATTATTTTAAAACAAATTTGATTAGCATAAAAAAGGTTATAGTGAGCCAATCTTAAAAGATAGACATATGCTGTCGTGGACTTTTATTTAGAACTTTGAAAGGGAAACAATTATGTAGTACATAATTTTTGCGCAACTTTAACCGTTTACGCAGCGGAAGCTCTCAAAAGGAAACATAAACCCGATTTTTACACATTCATCATTGTTGCTCTGCTCCTATTGGTCGCAGCGTAATGTTATATAGCCTAAAGCCTTCCTCTATAAATGGACTATCCAACAAAAAAAGAATTTTTCAAATCGGACCAGTAGTTCCTGAGATTAGCGCGTTTAAACAAACAAACAAACAAACAAACAAACAAACAAACAAACAAACTCTTCCGCTTTATAATATTAGTATAGATTTCCAATATTAGCAACTAGTTTGTTTATATTAGGATCATGATAATGGATTTTAACGCAAAGATGTAGGCATGATACAAAATATACTGTGAATAATATAATACTATGATAAAGTGCTTCATTCTACTTCTTCATGACTTCGTGACTCGCACATTTGGTTATTTGCTCTGTCATAGTTTTCATGAAAAATGCGATGCATAAAAACTAAGAATGCCTCACACAGTTTGTTTCTTAGGCTGTAAGTGAGGCTGATCCGTCACGCTCTGAAAGTGAAATGCTCGATCGGGTGAACTCGGGACTATTGGTGTAAAGATGCGAAAGGGAATGCTCCGATGGTTCAGACATGTGGAAAGAATGCCGAACGAACGTCTGGTTAAGAAGATATACAATGCGAAAGTGGAAGGATGTAGGTACCGGGGGAGACCGAGACTCACCTACCTAGACCAGATTGGTCACGTGCTGAAAGAAGGTGGAGTCAAGAGTCACCGAAACCGGCGAGCGTGTATGAAGAGAATTATGAATGTTGAAGAAGCGAGTGAAGTATGCAAGAATAGAGTTCTCTGGCACTCTGTTCTCTCTGCCTACCCTGCAAGGGATATGGCGTGATGATATGTATGTATGTATGTATGCATGTAATGTCGAAGGCTTCGGGACTAAAGTAAGCGCAAAGAAAATTTGAATGAATTGACTGGAGCATGACATAAATAGAAAGAGAGTACAAACAGAGATGATATCTGGTAAGGTTTTATGGAAAATGGAGACGCGCGTCGACCCCAAGTGACTGGTATAAGAGTAGGATAATGATGAATTTTTTGGAGTCATTGTAGAAGGTTGCAGAAACACTATTTTTCAGAAGTCAGTCAATCCCCACGTGGACAGGATAATAATAAAGTTGTCGCTAACCCTCATTGGCTATGGATGTCTTAAGAATCGTCTGATGGTTAGGAGAATGAGCAGCAGTATTCTCCTGGAAAATTAAAACCAAATTTTGATTGTTATTCCACTCACCAAATTACAAGATTATCGCGATAACCTACAACTACCAACATCCATTCCTTTTTTTTTTTGCGGTGGGCTACGGTGCGTCACGCCCCGCTAATCCGTCCGGAGCGACAGGAAAAGAGACGCAAGACCCCATAGAGCCGCCCTACATAAACGTCTCGACGCCGTGCGAATGGGTCACTGGAACGCGGTCTTTTATCAACGTCCACTCCATGTGACATTCTATGAAGGAGGTCTACGTTCAGCAGTAAATAGCGAAAGGCTGAATGACGATGACAAAAGAGTCAATCGAATAGGTAGGTAGAAGCATTATATAAACCTATAATGGCCTTTTACGATTTCCGATTATCTAATTTAACTACAGTTTTGTCAGTTCTTAAATTATTGCAACAAAGATCTATAGATTCAATGCAATGAAACTTAAATTTCGTAATGCAGATTATAGCCAGATAAAATTGAAACTACTGCACTATTAACTTTTATAGAAGAACAATTTAAATTAATATTTAAAATTCTACATCTACCCTCAATCCAGTGTCGTATTATAATGTAGGTCAACCATAATTTATTATGGTAAAGGGGTCATTCATAGATTAATTCTTACTAGTTTCTCAATTTTTGTTGTGACACTAGGAAATAAGTCGCTATCGCGTAAGATAAGACTTACGCTTAATAGAACCATTTCGTGAACTAGTTTCGTCATATATGAGCTTCTGGCTCATGTGTGACGACCATATCACGCTATCACTAAAGTAACGTAATCATAATTACAAGAATATAAAAAAAGTTTCGTAGCACGCATGTTAGATGTGAAAGATTTATTTTGTATAGAATATATAAAATCAATTATATATAAATAGACATTGATATAGCATCAAAATAAAATGCATATTATT
Organism: Lymantria monacha; assembly: GCA_905163515.2. Taxonomy (NCBI): domain Eukaryota; kingdom Metazoa; phylum Arthropoda; class Insecta; order Lepidoptera; family Erebidae; genus Lymantria; species Lymantria monacha. The sequence goes on from LR991091.1 coordinate 24,686,302, forward strand.
TAAAATTAAATGTTTTTCAACTATATGTACATTACTTTTAACTTTTTAAATAAACATAATAATAAGAAAGATGCAACCTATTCGGAAGAAATACACAAAACTGTATACTGAATTTCTTATTGCATAGCGCAGTGCGACAGCAATCCCCGCATTAGAACCATCAACAACGAAAAAATCTTCTAAAATGTGTAGGTATATTCTATATACTGTTCTAAATCCGAAGAGTTTTTTTGTTTGAACGCGTTAATTAGGTACTACAACTTGAATGCTAAAATTTCTTTAAATTCTTATTGTGTTAGTCTATTTATCGCGAAAAGTTTTAGGTTATAAAACATAACTCTATTATACATTGGAACGGCGTTGTCTCTATAAATGTTCGAAAAATTAGGGAACTTGATATCAATTGAGAAATTTTCTGTGCCGTCACCGTTACATAACAACTGTTGGCATAACAAAAATGGTGATTGATGTATTAAGAACGTTATAAATATTGATATTACTATTAATGCTACGGAACTACTACTTTCATCTGGTTAAGAAGATATACAATGCGAAAGTGGAAGGATGTAGGTACCGGGGGAGACCGAGACTAACCTACCTAGACCAGATTGGTCACGTACTGAAGGAAGGTGGAATCAAGAGTCTCCGAAACCGGCGAGCGTGTATGAAGAGAATTATGAATGTTGAGAAAGCGAGTTAAGTGCAAGGATCTATCAGTTACAGTTCTCTGGTACTCTGTTCTCTCTGCCTACCCTGCAAGGGATATGGCGTGATGATATGTATGCAATGCTACGGAAAAAAATAAATGTTCAAACAGCAGCGTTCAAAAGCTTATCGATGTCCACTGTTGGTTAAAGACTACCAGGAGAAATAATACCACACTCTGCACGCTTAGCATGCTTCGCAGCTTATATAGTAAATTATTCAAAGTGCTATTGCTCAATTTCTGCCGGCTCTTATTTGTCCACAGAGGAAAGTAAGAGATAGTTATACATTTTTTTGTTGGTTATTTTTTTTTGTTTGATTATACATTTTTGGATTGTATTCGTACTTTCATAGGAAAGACAAGCACATTACTGTAATATTGCAAAACTATTAAACACGTACAGCCTAGTGTTTACACACGATTACAGCGGCTTATCTTTGCCCGCATGACCTGTAGGTACTTAAATTTATCAAACTGTTATCTTGATATCAACAATCTTAACTGTCCCATTTGTTGCGTGATGAAATAATGTTCCGGTTTTCTATCATATAGACTGAGCAAATGTTTTACAACACCCGTATATAGAGCAAATTGCCACATACTAACAGATAGAGCACTGATATAAACACACTATTTAGTTTATTTATTTGTTAAGCGTTGTGTTTTTAATATGTAAGAAAAGGAAACTATAGAAACGCTATCTTAAGCTGTCAGACTAAGGTGTATAATAGGCAAATTTACCATCTAATATCGCAATATGTCATTATCTTCCACAGCCCTATCAGACGTCATATCTGTAGTCACTCCCTGTCTATCCATGTCATGCTTCACGCCGTCCATCTACCTTTTATTTGGTCATCCTTTACCTTTAAAGTCTTGGCCGGGCGGACCACCGAAGACAACAGCTTGTATGTATTGAATTTTAGGCCGTATATGGATTGTAAAGAAGAAAACGGATGATGTGTCGATAGTATCGGCCTACAAGATAACTAATGAAATAGCAATAATAATAAATAGTCTTATACCGCATGGAACTTTACAAAAATAATGTAACTACATAAATTACATCCAAATTCGCAATATCTACTAACAACTCCTACCAACAATAGGACGACGCAGCGTAGGATGACCTCCTACTAGGTGGACTGATGATATTATGAAGGTTACACGAAACCGTTAGATGCAGGTGGCACATGACCGTTTTGCATGACATTCTCATGAGGAGGCCCCATGTCTAACGCCACCGAAGACAAAGATCGGGTACAGGTGGTCCCCTCGCACAGCGAAGAGAGGTATTTGCATGGTGGGATTGGTGGGTCTATGGGGTTGCGCGCCGCCTCATCCGTCGCTCCGGACCGATTTGGCGGGACGCGACCGCCTCCATAGTCCACCGCAAAATAAAATAGGCCCATGTCCAACAGTAGACGTTTACGGACTGATGGATGGATGAATGGGTGACTAACAAGTCCTGAATGTTATACAAGCCGATTAATAAATCTAATTCGACCTGGAGCAACGTGTGGACAACGATTGCGTTCCATCAAACAGGTGCACGTCGTAAATTTTATACAAACTCTAAACAAATTAACAACATATTCTAATTATCTTTCACTCAGGTTAGCATATGAATATATAATGCGTCGACCCCATATAAATTAGGATAGTGGCTGAACCATTATATATGCGACATTTAACATGAAGCGGACAGGGTAAAATAACACTGCTTACTTATTACTCAATCCATCTCGTAAACTTCATTAATAGCTAACGAAAAATCGTTTCCTCAAATTTTGATGATTCTTTGAAGACGTATAAATTCCTAAATAGGCAAAAATGTGTACATTTTATTCAGGTCCTATGGTAGTATATCCGTGTGGTGACGGAGTAAGAATACCATTCACCACCCCCTATCTTACCCGTGGGTGATCGTAAGAGACGACTAAGGGATATATAAAACGCATATAACATCTACGCAAAAGATGGAAAACTCGAAAGAAAACCTTACACCATCACGTCTGACCAGCGCGGTATAGCAGGTTAAGTTCTCTCCCGTTACGGAGAAGGCCCGAGCCTAACAGTGGGACATATATGGGCTGTGATGATGATGATGATGGAAGTATAATTGATATAATTACAAAGAACATTTTTTTCCTGTCTTGTTAAATAATAATAATAATAATTTATTTACGTCCTCATGTGTAAATGCTCCATATGTAGACATCGAACAACTCACCACAGGCGGTTAGTTCTTAAACTACTACCCAACTCATGACATCAAAGTGGAAACTTAATATGCTAGACACGGCCGTGTGCGTTAATTCGTGTGTAGTTAAAAAATCGTAATACAAATATATTAATACAGAAATAGTGATCATGAAACAACTGTAATCCATATAACAAACCAAACAGCTTCATAAACGGTGTCTTACTACCGAAATAAGTAATAAAGTTACATAATAGTTGGTCGTGTACACATAATTAGCACCGTAAACTCACGAATTAGTTCACGTTTATAGTCTTGGTAGATAAATGAAAAAAAAATAATAAGTTGAAAACGCAGGTGTTTTATTGATATTTAAAACTTATGCTGTTTATTATTTTATTATGATTATATGGTCATACTAACACATTTTATTAGCTTCGCCTATATGAAGATTCATTCATCATAGATATGGATGTACGAGCCTTTAAATTCGACTATTCATCTTCGTCATCTCAGCTCATAGAAGTTCCACTGCTGGACTCCATCCATCTGAAATAGAGCAGTAACTATTTGCTGCTATGCTTCGTTTAGTGGGCGAGAGAGTCTAAGGCCGACTTTCTAGGTGTTTTTTTATAAGTCCAGGCCTATGTTTGACCCGGTTCGTGATCACTTCTGATATTGATTCAGAGACCTTATTTGTTCTTATTATTGCAGGTTCAATTATTTTCTTATAACGACATGGGCCAACTCCACCTGATGCATTTTAGTCAACAATTACATTCTCAAGGAGGGTTGACGTCTTTCCACCGAAGACAAAAATCGGGTACCGGTGGTCCGCTCGCACGGCGAAGAGAGAGGAGTTTTACGGTGGGTCTATGAGGTCACGCGCCGCCTTTCCGTCACCCCGGACCGATTTGACGGGGCGAGACGCATCCATAGTCCACAAAAAAAAAAGGAGGGTTGACTTCTGGCAGGCGGCCGGTCGTAAAATTATTTCAATAACTTTTACAATATGTACTATGAAGCAGGAGTATATATTGTATCGACCCAAGTAATTGGGATAAGAGTAGGAGAATGATGATGATATTGTAGGTTGAATTATTTCTTATTTTTGTTCAGTTGGCTATTCAGCTATTTATTGTCTATATTTATTATTACTCTAAGTGTTTGCGTATGGTGCTTTCTAATGATACTTTAAACTTGCAGTGGTGCTCCGTACATTAAGCGTGAGGAGCTGATATGGTCGACAGAGAAACGCAGTGGAAAAGGTCACCACCAGCCATCTATAGGTCAGCACTTCAGCAGAAGACCCGAATCCAAAACAGATGTGATATACATTTGTCATATATCCTGAATCAATATTATAATTTAAAATAATGCTTTCTATAACATTTATTTTTGCATATTCTTTGCAGTAATGGTAGGGCATTTCGGTTAGCCCCCATTGTAGTGAAATCGAACACCCAAGCTAAGCTTCAGATTACCATACAGATACAGAACTACGCAATGTAAAGGAAATGAGATTGGAGATACGAAAAAAAAATCTTATTTTATCCAAATCTTATCTGCATCCTTCAATCAATACAAAGACTGCTAATAATGGTATAGTATATGGCATATAATCATGGCATAGCACGTGTATGCGGGCGTTCAAATTATCCGAGACAAATTCCCCTTATAACGACGTATGAAGGCTATTTGAGTTATTTCAAACGAATGCTTGAAGTAAATACTTCCTGTCATCACCTAGCAATTGTTCTATCTGCCGATCATACTTCATACAACGTGCGTTAGAATAGTTTCATTGTAAGACGTATGACATTGGTGATCAAGTTTACGAATAAATAATTCCTACTATCCCTACTAATATGTAAATGCGAATGTAAGTTTGTTTGTTACGCTTTCACGCTAAAACTACTCAACCAATCATCATGAAACATTGTACACATATTCTTGGAGGCATTAAAAGTAACATAGGATACTTTTTATTAAAAAAAAAATCAAAATTTTTATATGAAAAATAAAAAAATTGTTTGTCAAAAAATCTCAAAATCTAGCTTCTTCAACGCCATCTAGCAGTCCAGTAATGAAGTTCCAACCCTGAGTATTGTAATACCGTTGCACTGTATTACCGACGGTCAAAAATAAAAATAGGGGATCAACTTTAGGAAAGTAACCTTTTACGCGGGCGAAGCCGCGGGCAGAAGCTAGTATATAGATATAGGGGAGCGATGGTCGCTCTAGTAGTCAACTCGTAATCAGGTGCCGCTTGCGGGATTCAAAGGACCTCATACTGGAGTTAGTATTAACTAAATATGTTATATATACTATAAACAATAAATAAATAAAATAACAATAAAATAAATAACAAATAATAATAACATAATATGAAAGAGAGTATTGGTGTAAAGATGCGAAAAGGAATGCTCCGATGGTTCGGACATGTAGAAAGAATGCCGAACGAACGTCTGGTTAAGAAGATATACAATGCGAAAGTGGAAGGATGTAGGTACCGAGGGAGACCGAGACTAACCTACCTAGACCAGATCGGACAGGGAAGGTGGAGTCAAGAGTCTCCGAAACCGGCGAGCGTGTATGAAGAGAATTATGAATGTTGAGGAAGCGAGTGAAGTATGCAGAGATAGAGTTCTCTGGCACTCTGTTCTCTCTGCCTACCCTGCAAGGGATATGGCGTGATGATATGTATGTATGTATACTATAAACAAACTCATTTTAAAGAAATAAATTTAAAAAAATACGAGCCTGTCGAGTTTCTATTGGACCGTGTCAGCTTGCGGGCGAATCTTTTCACCTACCGACCCAGTGGTATATTAAATTAATTTTAAAAATGTAAAATTGACAACATGTAGTGCCCTTATAGGGCTTATACATAATAAATGATTTGATTTCATCATCATCATCATCATTTCAGCCAATACATGTCCCACTGTTGGGCTCAGGCCTCCTCCATAATGGAAGGATAATTGACCTACTATACCACGCTGGTCAGACGTGTTGGTATAGGGTTTTATCTCGAGTTTTCCTTCTCTCGCATAGATGTTATATGCGTTTTATATCCCTTAGTCGTTTCGTACGATCACCCACGGGTAAGATAGGGGGTGGTGAATTGTATTCTTACTCCGTCACCACACGGAAAAAAATATTTGATTTAATTTGCCTTAATATGTCTATCTATCTCTGAGTGGTGACGAATCCTATTTTACACAGTTATTACAAAAATCGATTAAAAGATGTAAGCAGATAAGATTATTGCATGAAATCGAAATAAAACTCTACGATCACTCGTTTGGTCTAAATGGCCGAGATTTATGTGTAGAGATTGCGCTCTAGACATGTAGGCAGTAAAAAATTAGCTTTCTTTATGAGACAATACCTAATTGTGAATATTGTGAGATTCTTGAAAATGTACAACATCTATTGATAGAATATGTACAGAGTGACAATATTAGATGCCAAATAATTATGTTACACAATTTCAAAGTATTGTATGTAGAGTAGTTGCCGTCATTATTAGCATTCCAGCTGCGAGTAATACTGATGCAACAAGAATGTTATACTCATTTATGTGAATTAATCTGAATTCAAATCTAGTTTGTATGTAATTGGTAAAAGAGAAATAATCTATGACGTAGAATCAATAGTTCAAATAAAACAAAAGTGTCAACACACATGTCAATGTTATAAATAATAGCACGTGATAAGTAAGCTACATATGGTAAGCGGCCTGAGTTATGACATGTAGCGGGTGACTAACATTTAAAGGTAAATAAAATACAATTATTTGTTAAAAAATTAACTCATTAAGACATATACGAGTCTATATGATAAAACTCAGAAGAAGAATATAGATAGTTGATGATTATACATACATACATACATATCATCACGCCATATCCCTTGCAGGGTAGGCAGAGAGAACAGAGTGCCAGAGAACTCTATCCTTGCATACTTCACTCGCTTCCTCAACATTCATAATTCTCTTCATACACGCTCGCCGGTTTTGGAGACTCTTGACTCCACCTTCCTTCAGTACATGACCGATCTGGTCTAGGTAGGTTAGTCTCGGTCTCCCCCGGTACCTACATCCTTCCTCTTTCGCATTGTATATCTTCTTAACCAGACATTCGTTCGGCATTCTTTCCACATGTCCGAACCATCGGAGCATTCCCTTTCGCATCTTTACACCAATAGTCTCTTTCATACCTACTCGCTCTCTTACGTCGTCGTTACGAATGCGATCGGTCAGCCTAACTCCACAGATTTTGATTTCCATGATTATATAGAACATATATATATCATGATAGCTCATATACGTCTCACTGATGGGCTCAAGCCTTCCTAAAAATGGAAAAAAATAACGAACTATTAGACTTATCCGTGTGGTGACGGAGTAAGAATACAGTTTACCACTCCCTATCTTACCCGTGGGTGATCGTAAGAGACGACTAAGGGAAACGCATATAACGCATATAACATCTATGCAAGAGAAGGAAAACTCGAAATAATATATATGAGCTGAGATGATGATGATGATGATGAACCAACTATACCACGCTGATCAGACGGTTTGGTATAGGGTTTTGCAGATTTTTTTATCTTACGCAAATGTTATCTACTTATCATATCCCCTAGTCACCTTTTATGACACCCATTGTCAAGACACACCACGAGCATATCACCATTCCCTTGGTGGTGATTTTTTTTCTTACTTCGTCACTTCTCGGAGAGATAACTTACTACCGCTTGATATTCATATGATGTACCCAATTATCCAGCGTCACATAGATCTACAAAATACGTTTTTATAATAACACTTCTATATTTCAAACGAGTGGACAGAAGAGTCTCATTATAGCACACAATTTGTAAACAATACAATTAATTAAAACAGCAAGGGGTTTTTTTTTTTTCGCGGGTGACTAGATCTGGGAATTAGTCCGTCACCCGCCGAGAGGCCGACCGCGTGAGGAAAGACCGACATTCTACCCGAGGGGGGGATGTCGATCGAGGAGAGGGTACTCCTCAGGGGTATTCCGTCGGGCCGACCACTGACGTGAAGTCACTCTGCTCCGGTGGTCGGCCCAACGACGAAGGCGACGTCACGGGTGGGTTACGGGTGTGCGCGCTTACGCCCCTCTGTCACCCCGGATGGAGTGGTGCGAGGAGTGCGCCGAACGTGGCCCACCCCAAAAAAAAAAAAAAAGCAAGGGGTTTTTGTTAATCCTTGTATTGCGTTGAACTTTACAAACATTCAATTTAACGGACACAATACACCCTGACTTACAATAATTTGTGGGGGAAAAAAAGTATGGTCCTAAGAATCGAACCCATAGCACTGGCACAGTAGGTCGGTATCTTAGCCACAACGCCATCTGTGCAATCTAATGCTACCCTATAATTTGCTAGGGAGGACTTGGAAACTATAACTTTACTATTATTATACGGGCATCGGGTCGTGGAGCGACAATGTTGACAGTTTTCTGTTTACAGCCGCGAGTCGATCCGACCAAGACAGTACCACACTCACAGAAAATCGACTGCTGAGCAATGGCTGTTGCACTTTATTCAGTGAGCAAAAACCAGCAGCCCAACTTTCAAGGAGTTTGGGGTATACCGGGTTATCTGTGTGGTGACGGAGTAAGAATACAAATCACCATGAATAAGGGATATAAAACGTATATAACATCCAACACGTCTGAACAGAATGGTATAGTAGGTAAATTTCCCTCCCATTGTGGAAGAGGTTCGATCCCAACAATGGGAAATATATGAGTTGAGTTGATGATTAGGGTTTTCATTGGCAGACAGTGGTCTAGCTGTACCAATAGTGGTAGGGCCACGCTGCTGAAGGTTTTTTGTCTACAGCCGCGGGCCGGTCCGTCCGAGGTAGTACCACACTCTCGCAGAATATCGACGTCTGAGTGATGGCAATGTGCTATTGCGCTTCGTTCGGTGAGCGAGAGAGCCGGAAGCCCAACTGGGTGGGTTTGGGGATTTTATTGGTAGGCAGCGGCTTAAGCTATACGCTTGGTATTGCAAAGGTCCATGGGCGGCAGTGACACTTACCATCAGGTGTGCTGTTTGCTAGCTTGCTTAAAAGTATATCCATACTTATTTATAATGTAATACTATAAAAATAAAACTATGACGTATCCGTGTTAGTCATTAAACATTATATACATACATACATACCATCACGCCATGTCCTTTGCAGGGTAGGCAGAGAGAACAGAGTGCCAGAGAACTCTATCCTTGCATACTTCACTTGCTTCCTCAACATTCATAATTCTCTTCATACACGCTCGCCGGTTTCGGAGACTCTTGACTCCACCTTCCTTCAGTACATGACCAATCTGGTCTAGGTAGGTTAGTCTCGACTCCCCCGGTACCTACATCCTTCCACTTTCGCATTGTATATCTTCTATTCTATCTTCGTTCATATATTACTTTACACGTGAAAATGATGTAACCTGTTCCAATGACATTTAATAAACATGAATCCGTTATTACTAAGATTTAACATTTAATATGCTAGTGCCAAGATATTTAAAAACCTGTTTTTTGAGCGAACAATGATTGGGATTTGAATCCACATGTACTAAAAATTCGTGCCAAATCATGTGTCACCTTTTAATGCAATTCTAACTGATAATATAGAGTATTAAATCGATACAATGTGTAAACGTTCTCCGATAGACGGCGTGTGGGACGTCTGCACAAAAGATGACAATACAGATGAAATTTTGGTCCTTATACATAGGTCCATGTTCGTCTAAGTAATAAGACTAATGGAATGGATTTTCAGTAACGTGAGTTCAAATATTTATTTATGTATTTATTAGATTGATTTATTGTTAACAATTACAGCTATTATTACAGGTTTCCCCGGTGCGTTAGTGTAAGTCATCATAGACAATTTACAAAAATGTGTGTTCATCATGTCAACATATAATTACAAATAAATTATAAATAATTTTTCGTTACATTATAAATAATTTTTACATACATATCATCACGCCATATCCCTTGCAGGATAGGCAGATAGAACAGAGTGCCAGAGAACTCTATCTTTGCATACTTCACTCGCTTCCTCAACATCCATAATTCTCTTCATACACGCTCGCCGATTTCGGAGACTCTTGACTCCACCTTCCTTCAGTACATGACCGATCTGGTCTAGGTAGGTTAGTCTCGGTCTCCCCCGGTACCTACATCCTTCTACTTTCGCTTTCGCATTGTATATCTTCTAACTAAAACGAACGACTAAAACGAACGATAATATATTTTTAGATATTTCTTATGCTTTGTACTACAATCAACTGAACTAGTTATTGGTTTCATGTGATCGACAATGGAGCCGCCAATTGAGATGGCTGACGCAGTTTGTTAAGATCGTAAATTTTGTAATATAAAATTTGTTTCAGAGATCATCGCCCTCAGATAGTAATGGAGTAAGCAGACATAGCCAAAGTAGTACGGCATCGTATATATAACGTTCCATGCATTTATTTTGGCATTTTGCCATATAATATAGTTTTCTTGCGAAATTATTTTAATCTTATTAAATTAAACTGTCTTTACATGATTGTTTGTTTTTGTCGCTTTAATCATAGAACAAGTCTTCAAACAACGACTTCAAAAAATTTCTTTGTTTATTAAAAACGGTTGAAAACCGCAAATCCCTACATATTACGAGCAAGCAGTGACTATATAGACTAGTAAATCGTGTAAATTTAGTAATGTTTTGTTGTCATAAAAACTACTAAGATAATGAATTCCCACGAAATTATCATTGATATATTATGTATGTTATTATTTTATTCATAATTTCCTTGGTCTAAGTTGTTTAGCATGATAACATAAAGCTCGTTCTCGGAACGACGTGGGCGTTCATACAATATAATGGCAATAAATATGTAAGTAAATCTACGCGGCGATGGGGGCCGCCACCCATCACGCCTTGCCCAGTTAGGCGAGTCGAGGAGAACGGAGTGCCGGGTGGGCACGTGGAATGTAAGAGGTTGTGTGGAAGGTAAGTTGCACGAGCTGATATCCGTCATGGCGGACAAACAGCTAGACGTGCTCTGTGTAACAGAGACCAAGCGAAGGGGCAGCGACGCCTGCGATCTTCCTGGTGGCGGGATGGCTCTGTGGTCTGGTGTACCACAGAGCGATCGAGCCAGCATGGGGGTAGGAGTGCTGTTGTCCTCTCGCTTGGCCTCAGGTGTGAAGGATTACGGAATGTATGATCCCAGACTTCTCTGGGTCCGTATAAAACTAGGTGTCACCAAGGTATTCATGGTTGTAGCATATGCTCCCGTAGGATCCTCGGTGGCATCAGACCTAGAGAAGTTTTGGGATAATGTTAGGGAAGTTCTGGATATGGCAGAAACCAGTGAACGCGTGATTGTATGCGGAGATTTGAACGGATGGGTGGGGACCAAGCGTCCCGACTATGAGGACGTACTTGGTCCATTTGGTGATAAGAGAGTGAACGACGCAGGTAGGCTCATAGCGGATGTATGCATGGAGAGAAACCTTATTGTGTCAAACACATTTTTCCAATATAAGGACATCCATATGTATACATGGAGAAGGAATGAACAGAAAAGCATAATAGATTTGATTTTGGTAGACAGTCGCCTCCGAAGCAAAATATTGGACGCAAGAGCCTACAGGGGCCCCACAGTCGACACGGACCACTATCTCGTTATTGCGAGATTTAGTGGTCTGTTCAGAAAGTGGAGGCACTGGCGAGAGCGTGTCCACTTCGGAGGGCTTGAAAGAATAAAGGTTGAAAGGTTGCAAGAAGAGTGTGTAAGAGAAAAGTATGCAGAGGGTGTCCGAGAACGGCTGACGATGGCAAGCCAGCCGCAATCGGACATTGAAGAATGCTGGAGAGTATTGAAAGAGAGTATGGTAGATACAGCGAAAGAAGTATGTGGAAGTTCAAAGAAGCATAGAAAAACAAATGGTGATGCATGGTGGGATGCGGAAGTGGCAGCTTCCGTAGAGCAAAAGAAGAAAGCGTGGCTGGACTATGTCTCTTCTTTGAATCTGAATGACAGTATGACTGAACAGAAGAAAGAAATATATCGGCAATGTAAGAATGACACCAAGGCCTTAGTGAAAGAGAAACGTGATAGAGCAAGTATGAGTGCAGAAGATAGGCTGACTAAAAACTTCGAGGGTAACACCAAACTCTTTTGGAGGGAGGTGAAGAAGTCTCGGGGTGGTTGGTCAGCCTTCAGAATGAATAAAATAAGGTCTAAAGGTGGAGAAATTCTTACACAAACACAAGACGTGTTAAGCCGATGGAGTGAATATTTTGGCGATATGTATGCGGATGCTACGGTTGGCGCCGGTGTTGGATGTGGTTTAGTAGATCAACATTCGACAACGGCGTCCTCCGATGGCATCAGTATGGATGAAGTTGAATGGGCGGTAAGAAGTTTGAAAAATGGTAAGGCAGCGGGCATTGATATGGTGTCTGCCGAGATGATCAAGCTCGGTGGCTCTTGTGTCTGGGAGGCGTTCCTGTTGCTCCTCAATTTATGTTGGAGCTCGGGAATGGTTCCCAGGGACTGGAATAGCGCAGTCATCGTGCCTTTGTTTAAAAACAAGGGTTCACGTTATGACTGCGCAAATTACAGAGCCATAAGCTTGACCAGTTTGGCAGCAAAAGTGTATGGAAAAATTATTGAAAGGAGAATGAGGATGGTGTCCGATGGTTTACTGTGTGAGACACAAGGAGGTTTCAGGAGTGGAAGGGGATGCATGGATCAAGTGTTCTCTCTGCGCAACATTGTGAAAAAGCATCTGGCTCTAGGTCAGAGGGTTTTCTGCAGTTTTGTGGATCTGGAGAGAGCATTTGACACGGTTGTACGAAAGGAACTTTGGGACATTTTACCGGAGTATGGTATTAACGGTAAACTGCTACAGGCTGTGCAGTCCAGTTACATGGGCTGTAGAGCCTGTGTGCGGCTGGATGATGGAATGGCGCCTTGGTTTGACGACAATATCGGCGTTAAGCAGGGGTGCGTTCTGTCAGCCAGGCTGTTTATCATATATCTGGATAAATGTCTCCAAAGGTTGAACGATATGAATGTGGGAGTCCAGATGGGCGACTCAGTGGTCACTGCTCTGCTTTATGCAGATGATGCAGTCCTGCTGGCACAGTCAGCGACTGACCTGCAGACCCTAGTCGACACAATGAGGGAAGATTGTAAGAAAAGGGTTGGGAGTAAATGTGAGCAAAACCAAAATAATGGTCTTTGAAAGAGATGAAGCCAGAACAGATGTAAGAGTAACAATAGGTAATGATGTACTAGAGCAAGTGGATGAATTTGTATATCTTGGGTGTGGATTTAGCCAAGATGGAAGGTACACCACTGATATAGAGCGAAGAGTGAATGCGGGAAATAGAGTGAACGGAGCGTTGGGGCAACTTCTCGGCAGCCACCACCTCAGCCAGAAGGCACGTGTAGCAATACATAACGCAGTGCTTGTCCCAACATTATTGTATGGAAGCGAGAGTTGGGTATGCAGAAAAGAGTATGATAGTAAAATTAATGCGGTCGAAATGCGATCTCTGCGGAAAATCTGTGGAGTTAGGCTGACCGACCGCATTCGTAACGACGACGTAAGAGAGCGAGTAGGTATGAAAGAGAGTATTGGTGTAAAGATGCGAAAGGGAATGCTCCGATGGTTCGGACATGTGGAAAGAATGCCGAACGAACGCCTGGTTAAGAAGATATACAATGCGAAAGTGGAAGGATGTAGGTACCGAGGGAGACCGAGACTAACCTACCTAGACCAGATCGGTCATGTACTGAAGGAAGGTGGAGTCAAGAGTCTCCGAAACCGGCGAGCGTGTATGAAGAGAATTATGAATGTTGAGGAAGCGAGTGAAGTATGCAGAGATAGAGTTCTCTGGCACTCTGTTCTCTCTGCCTACCCTGCAAGGGATATGGCGTGATGATATGTATGTATGTATGTAAATCTCGCCAACGCAGGTGCCAAGTATTCCCTTAACATACCTACAAACGTAATCAGATACTCATATGATAAACTATTGTATATAAAAATGTGTTGGCTGACTTGTTGATCCAGTAGTATGAGGATAAGCAAGTAACCGTCGATCGTACGGGTTGAGTGAAAGCCCTTAGCGCTCACCCACAGTCCAGGTAAAGTTGTCATAGCCATCTGAGGCTAACAACTAAGACACAAAAATAAAAAAAATAAAACCGTCGATCGTGAGGATTTGAGTTAGAAAGTTTAATCGAGTAACAATTGTATTCTGCTTTTCTGTTGATTTTCAAGGATTCGTTATGAAAATTGTACAAATTAGCAAATTTTCAAAAAGCAGCCCCTGGTTGCAACAGTTGTTCACCGTCTATTATGTAGATTTGGACATAAAACAGATATATATAGACATTGCACAGTGTAAAAATGGCATAGTGGTTAAGATAGGCGGCCTTCCGTGCCGATGTTATTGGTACGATCCCACGCAGCGCAATAATTTGAACGATCCAAAAAGTGTTGTTCTGAAACTGGGTGTAATTTTGTCTGCGTTTAAAGTCGCCGTCGATACGAGGATTATTTACTTAACGAACGTGGTGTTTAAAAAAAAAAGAATCACTCATATATAAAGTAAACAAAAATAAATTACTTTTGGCCTACTACAAACTCTAATTTCCAGGCTATATAAATTGTAAAATGAACTGCCTTGTATTATTATATAATAAATTCCTAAATACCAGTTAGTCAGCGATCATGTGATTGCTAACCTTATATTGGCTGGCAACTTGAAACCGTAAGAACTTTCATGTGACATTTCTTTAAGTAGACGCATTATAACGATATATCTAACAACACTATATGTATGGTGACAGAGTAAAAATACAATTCGCCACCCCATCTTATCCTTGGGTGGACTTAAGAGAAAACTAGGGGATATCAAACGCATATAACATCTATACGAGAGAAATAAACATACATACATATCATCACGCCATATCCCTTGCAGGGTAGGCAGAGAGAACAGAGTGCCAGAGAACTCTATCTCTGCATACTTCACTCGCTTCCTCAACATTCATAATTCTCTTCATACACGCTCGCCGGTTTCGGAGACTCTTGCCTCCACCTTCCTTCAGTACATGACCGATCTGGTCTAGTTAGGTTAGTCTCGGTCTCCCTCGGTACCTACATCCTTCCACTTTCGCATTGTATATCTTCCTAACCAGAAGTTCTTTCGGCATTCTTTCCACATGTCCGAACCATCGGAGCATGCCCTTTCGCATCTTTACACCAATACTCTCTTTCATACCTACTCGCTCTCTTACGTCGTCGTTACGAATGCGGTCGGTCAGCCTAACTCCAAAGATTTTCCGCAGAGATCGCATTTCGACCGCATTAATTTTACTTTCATACTCTTTTCTGAGAAATAAATATGAAACAAAACCCTATACCAACACGTCTGACCAGCGTGGGTATAGTAGGTCAATTTTCCTCCCATTATAGAGTAAGCTCGAGCCCAACAGTGGGACATATATTAGCTGAGATGATGATGATTTAACAACGCGTAATTGGCATAGTTTTCCCAGAGCCCTCAGCGCTCACCCACAGTCCGGGTACAGTTGTCATATATCAAAATGAGTTCTGTTCCTGTTTATATACCCATTTATGTAAAAACTTCATTGGGTGAAATATAATTCTGTACCTGTTTGTACCTGAAATAGAAAATAATGTATTAGTACAAAGGCAATTAATTAATGGACAGAGTAATTAAGGTCTAGTAATTAAGGTCTTTAACAAAAACAAATTTTAACGGTTCGTGCTCCGAAGCAATAAATCTGTTCTATTGCTTGCGTGAGCATTTACAATGAAACTTATGTTGTGATAGATTTTAATTTACCAAATTGTCAGAAACATCAATGTTTTGCCGCCATATCTATTTACATTTTTAATAACCTTCCGCTGTAATTATAAACTTCATCTGTTTTTGTTTTAAAGTCTTACGCTTTTATCCGCCGGAGGATTAAACAGAAAATACTTTACCCTTTATAACTCTAATTTCTATGTAATAAGCTGACAAATCAATTAACTGTTGAAATAACAATCACGCCTGATGTAAGATACTATTGCTCTTTTAACTGTTAGTGGCAACCAAGCAAGGGGACGTCCATTAACATTAATCACGTGAGGTTTGAGGGGTGGGGGGAAGGTGTTTGACAAAAATCACGAAGTCCTAAACCTCACCACGTATCACCAAGGGGGAGGGGGGTTAAAAAATACTAAAAAAAAAAGAACACGTGATCAATGGACGTCCCCCAAGCAGCACACCTGATGGTAAGAGTTACCTCCCATGAACTTTAGGCCGCTACCTAGCAACCAAAACCCACCCATGTTGCGCTTCCGGCTCGCTCACCAAACGAAGCGCAACACATTGCCACTGCTCAGACTTCGATTTTCTGTGCCCACGGCTGTAGACAGAAAACTGTCGAGAGTGCAGCCCCACCACTACTAGACTCAGCACCGCAAGGGGAAGAATATTCCCACATAAATATATAACATTAAGTGTTACTATACAACGCCCACATAATGGTTAGCCCGTTTCTCGATACAATCACATTCAATTAATTTTTGATTTGATTCAACATGTCCGGCTTCAAGACTACATATCATCATGTATTATCCTTCTATTATAAATGTGTGATAAGTTATTGGGAACAGTTTATTTATATATTACTTTTGTATTCGTATGCCTGTTGGTAGTTAGTAAACAAACTGTACAAAAAAATATTGGCAAGCGGACATACTTATACTAATTGATCCATTATTATAATTTTTTAACACCGAAATGTAAGAGTTTATTTAAGACTGACCAGCCTTAAGGAAATGAACTTTAAACTGTGCGGGAGTTTACAAAAATACAATAAACGGACGCAAATACAGAACAACAATTAGAAGATTGCACAAAAATATTGATCTGAGAGGGAATCGAAGTCATGACACTAGCACGGTAGTTCAATATTATCATATTATTATTGTTACTATTTGACATTTCTTTTTTATTTTTTTAATATAACTAACATTTTTAATTTGATATACCGAAATGATATTAATTATATTTATGAAATCTAAAAATGACATGTAAGAAAAATGAGTTATCTTAATCATTACGTCATATGTGTACTGTGTAGTCAAATTTAAAAGTTATCGTCATCATGATTATCATCACGTTCATGGTAGCAAAGTCAGGGCCGACCACTTAACGTGTTCACCTAGACACAGATGTCGTACAACTTCGAAAACATTTAAAAAAAAAACACCTAGCAGTCACGCGGACTGCCGACAGAAGTGAAAACTTAAACCTACGAAAAAAAAGACAAATACAAAAAAAAAGGGTTTTATGTTGAAGTTTATGTTTGGGTGTGACATATAATAAATACACATATTAAATATATTATATTATACACATATTCTATTACAACTTCCTCTTCTACGGTCTACTCTCCATCTGTCTTACGAATTTTCGATCAGGTCACATGTCTTGACGCGAATTTAAATTTTTTTACCCATCCCAAAAAAGTGCAGAACACCGCTAAAGAAGTTTTCACTTCAAAAAACTCTCAAAAACAATTTCATCTCACGATATTTTCCTTCACAATTAAGGAAGCAATAATTAACAATTTATCACGCACATAAAATTTATATGGTACGTAGTCCATTCGAATTTATCTGGGAATCGATCTCCCCGTTATTTTTCTGATATTTGTCAATAAAACGTTAGTTTATACGTATAAATAATACCAATACATATAATATATACACGATTCAATAATAAAATTTAAATGTGCATTATGTACACTGAATTATTTAGAGTGGAACTTTTAATATTTGTTTCGTTTACACTGTTTGCAATAACTACACGTTTCAATTTGTTATGGTTTTCTTTTGGGAACTAATCCCATGACACATTCCCGTCATTGTTACTCCTATGGACAAAAAAAATCGGCGAAGTGCGAATTGTACTCGCGCACGAAGGTTTCCGTAAAACAAATAAAAAATATGTGATAAGTAACTAAAAATTTAAGGTTTTTGGCATTTTTCCCTTATATATATATGCTATAAATCGTTACTTCATGCGAAATTTCAAGATTCTATGTCGACTGGAAGTACCATTTAGGTTTTGATTCCCTTGCGAATAGTTGCGTGTTTGAAAATATGCGGCTTAAATTGCTGTTTCTTTTGATTGCGTGGTCATAGAAGTTTGATTTTGTTACAGCTTAAAGGTCTTATAGATCTGAGTATTTGATACGAATTTCAATTTAATACCTCTACGCGTTCATAAGGAAAAGGGTAGTTAAGTTTAAAATTATTAAAAATATTTTTATTATATAATGTAAGTAATTAAAAATATACGGTTTTCGCAATTTTTTCTTTATCTATGCTATAAGACGTTGCTTCGTACCAAATTTCAAGATTCTGAGTTCACGGGACGTACCCTGTAGGTTTTGATTCCCTTGCGAGTGTCGAAAACTTGCGACATAAACGCCTGTATCTTTTGATTGCATTGGCTTAGAAGTTTAATTTTTCACAGCTGGGGACAGTAGACTTGAGTATTTGATATAAATTTTAGCTTGATACCTCCACGCGTTCCTGAGAAAAAGGGTCTTGACAGACAGGCAGACGGACGGACGGACGGACAACAAAGTGATCCTATAAGGGTTCCGTTTTTTCCTTTTGAGGTACGGAACCCTAAAAATTACCAATGTTCTACATAAATGACAACGAGATTTGATGCTCGAGCAGTCCCAGAAAAAGCTTTCCATTTTCTTGACATCAGAAACATCATCATCATCATTATTCTGCTCTTATTCCAATTTTTGCAGTCACCGCAATATGTAGGTATTCTTCCATCGTATTGCAAAAGCTATTGGCAATAGTTTCATAAACGGCCAACTGCATAACGTCAATTCTCCTTGGGTATCTGTTTTTTATATATTTAATAATTCTTGTATTGCGGGGGACTTTACAAACATATATAATTAACGGACACAAACTACACCCATATTCAGAACAACAATGTGTGTATCATACAAAGTATTGTCCTGCGTGGGAATCGAACCCAAGGCACTGGAGATGTATACCTATTAAATACATTACAGATATACAACTGTATCCAATGATACAGAACCTAAAAGCGACCTATGATTGGTTAGTTTTAATATGTACCTAGTTGTCATTTAATGATCATTAACTGTAAGTTTAAGATTAGATACAAATCCTACAAAACTTATTATTGCCTGAAGCTTATAACAATATTTAGTTATAAACGGAAAGAAAGATTGCTATACAACATTCACTATATCTACAAAGGATATGATTATTTTTAAACAAAAGCACTGTAGCAGTCCAGTACAAGCGGTTATATGGACTAAAATTCACAAACTGTCTACAGGCGTGTCCGCCATTTTGTCCAGCGAAAATACCTATTATTGCTCTCTGTTAATACTTTTAATTAAAACTGTGACAAATACAATTACTGGACAAATAAAAGGAGCCGACTAGACGACTTCAATTTAAGCAATTTGGTAAAGAGGAATGGTATTATGAACAAAATGGCGTAACAGAGACGTCTTCGAGGTCAACGTTTATTTGAGAGTTAAATGAAATGTACCAAAATACGGTATAAATCCTTACTATTCAGACTAATATTACCTATTAATATGAATGCGACTTTATTTGGTTGCTTATTGCGCTTTCAAACCGACACCCATAGACCCACCCTGCAAACACGTCTCTTTGCCGTGCGAGCGGGCCACCGGCCCTTCAAACTGACCTATGGTCTTTCGAACTGACCTACGTTACAGAATGTCTTGAAATCACTGGCTGAATGATGATGACAATGTTTAACGCGTTAAAACTGTTTGCTTTGAATAAAACATTTTATTTTTTGTTATATAATATGTTCGTAGTGGAAATGTGATTTTCAAGGGCATAATTACGTGTAAACCATTACGGGTCTCCGTTTATCAGTGATGGTAAAACCGGCGCCACACCGCTCGACACCTCTAGTCACTTTCACCAACGTTTTCCCGCTGTCGCGCTTACCATTGGTAGTTAACGAATGTTATGTGCAGACGTGGATTGTCATCGGTAGATGTCGTATCCAAGTTTATACTAGTTTCTCCAAAGGCCTCTGTTGGACCTGTGTCCCCTTGTAAGCCTTCCAAAGGACCGAGTGTCTTCCCAATTTAAATATCCCAGGAACAGAAGCGGAGATAAAAATAATAGTAAAAAAAACTAAATGCGAGCGGCCTATAATTGTTCATGCGTATTTTCGTCATGCGGCAGCATTTATAGATAAAGTTAAAAAAAGCACTCTTATTATATCAAATTTACTGACTACATATTCTGCTTCTCAGTTAAAGTTCTTGGCACAGAACCAGGATGCAAAATTATAAGTCGGTATAATATATTAGGCCGAGCTAACATGGTTTTCTTGTCATAATATGGTTAACATTGTGTCCGTATATAAATAATATATAGGGGTGAAGCCGCGGGCAGAAGCTAGTTTTATATATATAAAACTAGCTTCTGCCCGCGGCTTCACCCGCGTAAAAGGCCCCTAAAGTTTTTCATCCCCTATTTTTTTATTTTACCCCTTAAGGATATTTTTTTTTTTTCAAATATTTTAATGTCATATTTATATCTAATCAATAGCCTAAAAATAAGTTTCAAGCCTCTGCCTTTAAAAATGACGATACTTTCTTACAACTTTTCATCCTCCTTTACAACCCTTTTTTGCATTAAAAAGTAGCCTATGTCCTTTATCAGGCTCTAGACTATCTGTGTACCAAATTTCATTTAGATCGATTCAGTAGTTTTGGCGTGAAAGAGCGAAAGACCGACAGAGTTACTTTCGCATTTATAATATTAGTAAGGATTAGAAAAATTACTCTAGGTATAAAATGTGAGTACCAATTAACATTTCACAACATTAAAACACACATATTCCAAACTGATTGTATAGTTATGAATAAACATCATAATTAAAAATTCTAAACAGACTGTATGGCTATGAATAAGCACCATAATTAAGAATTCTGAACAAGCTGTATGGCTAAGAATAAGCACCATAATTAAAAATTCTAAACAGACTGTATGGCTCTGAATAAGCTGTATGGTGACGGAGTAAGAATACAATTCACCACCCTATATCTTGCCCGTGGGTGATCGTACGAGACGACTAAGGGATATAAAACGCATATAACATCTATGCGAGAGAAGGAAAACTCGAAACAAAACCCTATACCAACACGGTCTGACCAGCGCGATATAGTAGGTTAATTTCCCTCCCATTACGGAGGAGGCCCGAGCCCAACAGTGGAACATTATGAGCTGTGATGATGATGAAACAGACTGTATGGCTATGAATAAGCACCAAAATTAAAAATTCTAAAGAGACTGCAGGTATAGCTATGAATAAGCACGACAATTAAAAATTCCGATTGTTCTGATTATAATCTCGGGGAGTTTAAATCTTTCAAGAACTCGCAAACCTGGTTCAGTACTTGTAGTGCAGGTTATTTAAGTCGTCCAGTATTGTAAGAAAATAAAACTAAGCTCTGTGCCGTTTCACGCCGAATCAAAACCGAGCGCTCTACTCATAGTCGAATACACAATAACATTAATAAAAAGTAGTCATTAAATCACTCTAATACACGAGATTGTTTATTGCCTAAAATAACTGACACGCAAGCAGTCCACTTGATAGTAAATGGTAATGCTGGTTATGGATCACAGTCAATCTATATTTATCATCATCTTAGTCTTATCCCAATTACAAAGTTTATTAAAGTTTGTATGGGAGATTGATGTGATTCCAACATTCGATGGAAGACATGTTTGGTATTTTATTGAAATTTATCTCCTACATACATATCATCACGCCATATCCCTTGCAGGGTAGGCAGAGAGAACAGAGTGCCAGAGAACTCTATCTCTGCATACTTCACTCGCTTCCTCAACATTCATAATTCTCTTCATACACGCTCGTCGGTTTCGGAGACTCTTGACTCCACCTTCCTTCAGTACATGACCGATCTGGTCTAGGTAGGTTAGTCTCGGTCTCCCTCGGTACCTACATCCTTCCACTTTCGCATTGTATATCTTCTTAACCAGACGTTCGTTCGGCATTCTTTCCACATGTCCGAACCATTTTTTTTATCTCCTAACGGGGTTAAAAAGGTGAAAGTTACTTTGTCGGTGCTTTCTTTTAATGTTGATTTCAATACTACTTAATCCTTTTGATTTAAATTATATTTTATATGTTTGAAAACTTAATCCGATAAGGCAGAGCTTCGTGTACATAAAATATAACAATAATACCTATGTTTTATTTTCAATTTTTCCTTTCAATTTCTACAATATAATAGAGATTGTTATATTTTATAAGTTATCAAATCCTTAAACATAATAATTTATTTATTATAACAAATTTAATAACGTAAAAAAACAATTAAAAATCCTATTAGAACCATTTTGGCCATCTACGCGGACGAAGTCGCGAATAAAAGCTAATACATCTACAATATTTATAATCATTTTTTCACGAATTGTTTACACAAGACACGATATGGATCTGAACGCTAGACAGTACTGAGAATTCACATACCTATATAAAGTTGATTGACTTTTAAATATCTGTTTTATGGCACTTTAGCCATAGCAGTGAGAGTTAGGCCAGGCCTACGTCACTCCATATACTTACGCGCTATAATTGCCTACCACCCGGCCAAGTGGTTGCGAGCCGTTTGCGGACCAAATTCAGTGCGGTTTTCGCAAGCGAAGCGTATGCTCGTTGTTAAATTTTATTCGTTCTATTCGTTTGTACGTGTACCTACGATGGCGTCTGGTGCCTTATATGCAGTAAATGGGTGCAAATCAAGTAAAAATGGGGGTAAAAAAAATTACTACATATTCGAAGTCCCACATTTAATTAAATGTATCAAGAATAACTTACCTACTGGCAAATAATTTTGTACACAATGAAGAAAAAATATCTGGGGAACTAATCGAACTAATCAGGCTATGCAAGGATTTGAAGAAAGAAGGCATTAATTTTATGTTTACGAGACGCTTAAATCAGGATTGCCTAGACAAAAATTTTGGCACCGCCCTCAACAGGGTGGTAATTGTCGAGACCCTACACCGATACAGTTAATGAGGACATTCTCAAAATTATTCCTTTGAAATATGCTTGCTTTTTGTGACTTAGTTGTTAGCCTCAGATGGCTATGACAACTTTAGCCGGACTGTGGGAGAGCGCTGAGGGCTCTCAACCCGGAAGAACTCATGAATTTTATCGAAGAGGCAGCCCTGTGATTGCTGTGGGATCGCGAGGTGCGAAGCAATTACAATTGTACGCTTGAGCATTTAGGCGCATTTTAGCATGCAGCAGTTGCTGACGCGACAGAGTAGGCTATTATAGCAGTAGGTATTGGTAATTTTCTACCGAGTGAAGTATCTGTTATTTAGTAATCTGTGGTTAGGCGGTGTAGAATTACAACAAGCAGTCCGCAATCCCATACTTACGTCACGAGATCAACAACAAAGAACATTGCCAAGCACACTCAATACAAGTCAT
Organism: Lymantria monacha; assembly: GCA_905163515.2. NCBI lineage: Eukaryota > Metazoa > Arthropoda > Insecta > Lepidoptera > Erebidae > Lymantria > Lymantria monacha. The sequence goes on from LR991091.1 coordinate 24,709,888, forward strand.
AAATAATTGAAAAATTAAGTTATTTATAAAAATTTACAGACATTCCATTATTATTATTATAATAAAAAAATAAACTCCGAAATTAAAAAAACGCTAATGAATAGAACTAGTTAAAACAAATCCAATGAGATTAAACTTGATTGATTTGCTAATAAAAAACCCAGGATTTTGTCGCCTGCCTTCGAGCTCCACCGAGTAGCTCAGTGGTCCCATCATACATATTCAAAATTTCAAAAAACGTCAAACCTTGACATTGGTCAAAATTATGTCAAAAGATTATATTACGTAAATCCGTACACGTTATGTTAATAAAATTGTGTTATGTAGTAAATTTATGAAGAATTAACGGAATAATCTAGTTTAATCTATCAAGATTAGAATTTTTGGACTAACTCGTCATCATCGCACACTTGCAAATAGATATAGGTACCATGTACGCATAACTTTGCAAATATTTATACCTTATCTGTATCCGTATAGCTGATAATGTTATCTAATGTTGACCACAAGTCTATTTACTTTTTTTTTCCTTTATAAAGACAACATCCTACACTAAAGTAATAATCCTTGTATTGAGGAATAATCAACAAATATACAATTAACGGGCATAAACTACAACTAGAATCAGAATAATTATTGGATCGCACAATGTTTTGTTCTGCGTAGGAATCGATTCTACAATTGTATGTGGGTATCTTAACCACCAGTCAAATTATGACTTATAAACATAACTCTCATTAAGATCAAAATCGCAATGGGGCCCGTTCATAAATTACGTAAGGGATTTTGAAGAATGATTTGGACACCCCATGAAGACATCATAAGATTGCAACTACTCCTAAGAAAGTAGAGTAAGAAAAGGCCCTATTGATTAAATATAACTCCGTTTATTCTGAAAATATCTTTTATTACAATCTTCTTACTACAAGTAGGTATCATTAATTTTATTAATCTATCACAGTTTTGACCTAAATAAATAATTTTCATTTCATTTAATATATTTTACATAATGTCAGGTTCACTACACCGCCACCCCGATATAGTAAGTTATAATATTCAATCAACATCCAATAAACGTCTTACATAATTTATGAATGGCCCCAATATATTGTGACAATTTCTGTAAAATAGATTATAATAAAAAATATAGGTATTGTGATCTTCTCAGTGCCTATATATCCCTTTGTTGGGTATTAGAATTTTTAACGATAAGGGAATAATTAAGCTTCCTCAACAAGCTAGTAGATGCTAAAGAAAAGCAACTACTACAAACTATGCTATATACTTTAGTTGTAGGATCACGCTGTTAATAGTGTTTTGTCTACAGCCGCGGACCGGTCCGTCCGGGGCAGTACTACACTCTCGCAGAAGATCGACCTCTGAGTAATGGCCATGCGCTATTGCGCTTCGTTCGGTGAGCGAGAGAGCTGGCAGTCCAACTGGGTGGGTTTGAGGTTTGTATTGGTAGGCAGCGGCCTAGCTATACCCTTGGTATTGCAAAGGTCTATGGGCGGCAGTAACACTTACCATCAGGTGTACTGCATGCTCGTTTGCCACCATAAGCAATAAAAAAATGCTATCCAGTCTAGACAGCTTCATACACTAGGCTACATTCCTTAATTAGAGAGGACCGGACTAACAAAGTGATGTATATTGGGTGAGAACAGAAGATTATGTACGACACCTCCTTGTTTAACCCTAGAACACTAAGCTTCGTCGAATCGACGACGCGAATTCGAAAAAAGTGCCGTAAATTTTGAGTGCGCGATCGCACCTATTCAGCTCCTGTGTAATCTCAGTTGACCCCTTGCCCCCTCGACAGACGGTAGCTTTTCTTGTGCCAGGCCTGTGAACGCCGGACCAACGACCATGACTCGTCGCATCGACGAAGGTTAGTGTTAACGTTATATTTTGTACTATTATGTTTCTCTATATTTTGTAATATTTTAAGTTTATTTTTTAGGTTTTACAGCAAAAAGGTGATGTATATTATTTTTTTTGATTCTGCATGCATCTCCATCAATTGAAGATCAGATACCTGGCACTTCGGCACAGGAGCGTAACGAATTGATTATTATACCATCGCGTAACATATTTCGCGGAAAAGATAAGCGCAAAGGGTCATCGCTAAAGCCAAGGACTGAAGAAAGAGAAGCGGCAGGTCTATCGCAAAATACAAGAAAAGTTTGTGCTATATGCCCGTCAGCAAAACGAAGAATGACGAAATCTAGTTGCTACAAGTGCAAAAAATCTTCTTCTTCTTAACGAATGGCCTCTGTGAGTGATTAACCACAACATCGCCAATGTCAAGTAAAATAAGTTTAAAAAATTATAATAGATTTATATTTTAGTCATCAAGTCATGTCGGTTCATTGTCTAAGTCCAGTCAAAAATCGTGCAAAAAATCATTGTGTGGCGAACACAAACTTGATGTGTGTCACAAATGTCTTAGTTTGTAGTTTTTTTACCAAAATGTTATTTTTTTTGTTGATTCTATATGTTAATTTTGATTATTTAAATTTTTTTCAAAGTACTGTGTTCTAGTTTTTAATAGGTAAGCATTTAAAAAAAAACAAATATCTTTATTTGGAGCGATAAATATGGTCCCAGTAAAAAGGCTGATTAAGTAATAAATATGATATTTAAATAAATAAAAATGTTATATTTTTCTTAATAAATGATTATAATAAAAAAAAATAATGTAAAAGAAATAAATATTTTATTAAATAAAACCTTATAAACCTACTTTTTTGACAGCGTAGTCGAAACGACGAAAGTTAGTAATAAGCGTAGAAAAATAAGGTTAGTGATCTAGGGTTAAGGAGCAACACTGTAAAGACGACAAGACATTGCTCATATCAAATTTATCTACATATTTTACACACCGAAACATGATTGACATTATCATTTGACGGTAGGATTCTCTAAAACACTATTAGCCCTCTTCATGATTGTCCCATTTTTCTCTAAATCAGCCAAGCCATAGATATTCGTATATTCTTTACTCTCAAAATATTATTTAGGCCTTAAAAGTCTTGTAGAGTACCTGTTTTAATAATAACTGAACAAAGATTTTAGAACTTTATACTTCCTTCCAATACAGAAAAGATCAATGTATCATATATATTTATAGTAACTAGATAATAATGTTTATTTGCTTGATGTCAGAGTGCCAGTTATTCCCTGATAAGGAAACTTACATCAAGCTAAGAGTGCAAGCAAAACAATGATACAAGTAGAACTGAATATTATATCCGCATAGTGGTTTTTCATGTGGTGACGGAGTAAGAATACAATTCACCACCCACTATCTTACCTGTGGGTGATCGTACGAGACGACCAAGGGATATAAAACGCATATAACATCTATGCGAGAGAAGGAAAACGCGAAACAAAACCCAACACGTCTGACCAGCGTGGTATAATAGGTCAATTATCCTCCCATTACGGAGGAATCTCGAGCCCAACAGTGGGACATATATGAGCTGTGATAATAGTGAGTACATGGTAGTATTACTTAACGGGGAGACCACGTAAAGTTTGTGAAAGTTGCCCGTGTCGTGACGAATTAAGAAAACAATGTATAGCCATCCCTTGTCTGTACGAATCGTAAAAACCGCATAAAGACCAGGTAGTGGACAGCAATGCTCTACTCGGCAATTTAACATCAACTACCATCGTTAATCCGTTTGCCAATCGTGGCGATTACGGTTCCCCTTCACGGTTAGGCAGAGTTCAAGAGCTGACGTACATTAACAGATTGATGGATGGGTGGATGGTAAAATCCGAACCATGCATTTAATCGTAAACCGTCCAGTTAATTATTCTTTCGGATATCTCCTCCGTCAATATATCGGCAGTAAAATACCGTGACACCGAAAACACGTTATGGAACACCATACGTTTGATGAACTAATCCCTGGTCTAACCAGCGGCGGCCTCGCCAAGCAGCATCTGACCCAGGTACGCGCCTGCGCCGTCGTTCACGCCGGCTGCGCGAGTTATTAAAGAACCCTTCAGGTCTGCGAGTTCCATTAAATGTTTCGAAACTGTATGATGCCGTGCCTCGCGAATACGCTAGCCCGTCGTTTTTCGACCCAACTGTAATGAACACTTGTTAGGGTGGATATGGGCATTAACACTTTCGTACCTCTAGTCTAGAATACCCACACCACATTACACCAAATAGAATTTCTCATAATGAAATAGGGACTAAATTTCAAGAGCGCTTTAAAATGTCCTTCTTTAAATGAGATTTAAGAATAGCTAATTTCTTGGTCGACAGGTCTTTTCAGCAGCTGTCTCTAGTATTGCCGAGGTTGTTGTTAAGGAGTTGTAATATACCATCAGATGAGCTGCTTATTAATTTGTCACCAAAAGGCAAAAATATTAAGTTATTTTCTAAAACTATGAAGTGATGTATTAGGTAGGTATATATTTTAATATTTTCTAATACACAAGTAGAACAGAATTGCACTACGCATTGATAATGTAAATTATGGCCTGCTCTCGAGTAGGTACCAAGTACATTAATAACGAGACACCTTTGCACAGTCTGTCATCTACCGAATGACTCCCTCAGATACGAGGCTCCTATTACTGAATGTAAGATGTCAACTTGATGCTACTCAGTGCTCTATGATTATTTAATAATATGACGAATATAACGATGACGGTTTTATTTACGAATTTATACATTATTTTTTTAAGGATGTAAATATCAATAATTAGGTATTTATTTAATAGGCAACCATGTAAGGGCGTCATGGGACACAATACCGCCATAAATCCTGTCCACCTTTTGAGCGTAAATTTCTCATTTTAAGCGTGCTATCATACTGCTGCTTTTCAGTAATAAAAAAAAAAAGAAATAAGTAAATAAAAATAGAAGTAGAAAACAAGTTTCTGCATATCTGCCGAGTGGTTTCTTTTATTCACTATGTGATAAATCCTTGTATCCCGAGGGACTTCACAAACATACGAAATATCGGGCAGTATTTACACCCAGTTTCTGAACAATCATTTGCGTATGGCACAAAGAATGATCTTAAGTTGGAAACAAATTCACGACACTGGGCACAAGAGTTCGTCACTTAGCCAACTTCACCACTCTATGCAGTATTATAAACTCGTGCAGCATTAAATCTTTTTTTTTTTCAATTGCATCTGTAACATGTTTCTTTTAATATTAACTAATACAAACTAATTTAGAAGTTCTTGCTAATGAAACAAATTGGTATAGGGTTTTAATGCCGAGTTTTCCTTCTCTTGGATGTTATCTGCATTATAATCTTTTAGTCGTATTTGCCCAAAACCGCAGACAGGCAAATGATTAGTAAATTCAATTTTAAATTACTGAAATTTAGCATTTAATATGCTTAATTAATAATCGGGTTTTATAAATTCAATTTTTTTTTTAAATAACATTACATCGCACTAAGAATTAACATTTTTTTATTGCATATGGTGGCAAACAAGCAATAAGCACATCTGATGGTATGTGTTACTGCCGTGTGTCGCTTTGCCAATACAAACGGTATAACAGACCCATTGCCTACCAACCCAAATCCACCCAGAAAGTTAGGATTCCGGCTCTTACGCTCACCAAACTAAGCGCAACAGTACATGGCTACTGTACAGACGTTGATTTTCTGGTAGAGCGTGGTACTACCCCGGACGAGCTGGCCCTCGGCTGTATACAGAAAACTATCAGCAGTATAACCCTACTATTAAGTACCAGTATTTAAAATTAATGCTACGTGCTAATGTTGTGTGTTAACGGCTACGAATACTACCAACCCTTACTTTGCTCGTGGATGTCGTAAAAGACGACTAAGAGCCATATAACGACCTGGGCCAACTCCATCTGATGCCGTTTCGTCAACAATTACATTCCCAAGGAGGGTTGACGTCTGGCAGGCGACCAGTTATAAAACTATTGCCAATAGCTTTTACAATACTTACTATGAAAGAAGAGTACATATTGTATCGACACCAAAATTAATTAAATTAGAGTAAGAGAATGATGATTTAAATTTTATGCTGCGTGTATTTTATAATTAATACACACATGACATTTTAGACTTAATTTGTAAGGGCATTACAACGAATATTTAAAGTGGGGTCATTGTCCCTCCCAATTCTCAATTGATGAATAGTCTATTAACATCGATACACACTTGCTGGTATTGTGCAACACATAATTCACGGCTGCGTAAAATTGTTTGCTAACAACGCAACTGCACTAACATTTTTCATTGCTTGGTTTAAAGTCAATACTATAAGCAAATATTCACATAAGGACGTAATAATTGGAATCACATTGGAATTTGTTTTTATTTACTTGAAAACTCATATTTTGACGGGAGAATACAATTAGTCGCCAGTTCTTCTTTATAAAGATATCCATGATTGAGGTAGGGAAACGATTGCCACTCTAAAAAATAAGAATGACTCGAAAAAACGCAGTAAGTATATATGTATATCATGCTGGCCCAATGGCGATGGGGAGGGTATATGGTGGGTAATGGGGCCACGCGCTGCTCTTCCGTCGCCCCGGACGGAACGGGCGGCTTGTGTCCGGACCATAGACTACCCCAAAAATAAAAAAGGTATATATAAAATATATCGTCGACTAAAGAGAAAAATGACATTTCCAAAAATTGTGAAAACTGATATTATTCGTGAAAACGTTTTGTTATCGTGTGTATTTTAATAAAAAAAAATGACACATCATCCAATTAAATGTCGAAAACTCTATGCTGTCACAAGTGTCATTTTGATATTTATGTTAAACCGCCGTTTTAATTGTTGGGAAAAAACTTCAAATGCATACATTGTATAATTTAGTTTTTTTTTTATAGCTTATGGTGGCAAACGAGCAAGCAGCACACCTGATGGTAAGTGTTACTGCCGCCTACGGACCTTTGCAATACCAATAGTATAGCTAGGCCGCTGCCTACCAATACAAACCCCGAACCCACCCAGTTGGGCTTCCGGCTCTCTCGCTCACTGAACAAAGCGCAATAGCACATTGCCATTACTCAGACATCGATCTTCTGTGAGAGTGTGGTACTACCTCGGACTGACCGGCCCGCGGCTGTAGACAGAACTATCAACAGCGTGGTCCTACTGCTAATAAATGCCTACTTTATCTAGGCAAACTTCACAAACACACAATTAACGGAGACAAATAGCACCCAAACTCAATCATCACATTCTAAATCGAACCCACAACACTCGGCACGGAAGTTCGATTCTTAGACCAAAACGCCATCTCGTAATATAATAGGCCAATTTCTTTTTTTAACCGACTTCTAAAAAGAGGAGGGCAAGCCCTAAACAAAATTATAAACAGCTTACTGTAAAGAAATTCATACAATAAAGATACCCACACCGGCACCGACTTCAAGCCTATCAATAGGTAGCACATACAAATAATAAGTATTTTATTATAAATATTAAAGGTAGGTTTGGATAGGAGGTATATTAAATTAAATCTTTATTAAGTTATTTTATACTTCTTAGTTTTTGAAGTCGATTTTTTTAAACGTATTTTATTATATAGTTATTGGGGATATAGCCAACAGTACTCATCTGGGCTGTAAAGAAAAGAGGAAAAAAGACACATAAGCAGCCACGAGGACTGGCGACAGAAGAGAAAATTGAAACTATAAAAAAAATTCAAAAAAATAAAAAGCATGCCCTAGGGCAGGGTAGGCGAACCTTTATGCATCAATGTGCCATTTTTTTCTAAAAAATGTTTAATGGGGTCATTGCTGTGCCATCAAATAATTTTGACTTTCAGATTATTTGGAAAATACCTACTTAACACATTTTTTACACATGTTTTATGATCGGCGACGTGCCTAAAATATTGTGTCGCGTGCCATTGGTTCGCCTACCCTGCCCTAGGGAGTATGTATGGGTGTTACCATACAATAAGTACACATATTAAATATATTATATTGCATTATATTATATACCTACATATAATACATCCTCTCCTACGGTCTACTCTCTCCATCTTACAAATGTTCGATCAGGTCACGTGTCCTGACGCGAGTTTAACATTTCTTAACCATCCCAAAAAAGTGCACAATATCGCTAAAGAAGTTTTCACTTCAAAAAACACGTACTGCTTATCAAATAAGAGGAAGCATAATACATCTTAAGTCTATGTTATTATGTTAATGTACTAGTTTTATAACCATTTCCTTACCACGTGAACTTTCTAAGTAAATAAGTATGTCTTCCATAATTTTACGACGCTTAACGAGTTTCATACGTATGGCATAAAATAATAAAAAGAATTCATAATATTTAACAGAAAGATGTATAGTATATTTCGCCGAAACGAAACCAATAAGCGAATTCATTAGTTCTAAGAAAAACAACAGTAGGCAGGCAATGAATATAAGCTTAAAAACAGAGTAATAAAATTATTGATTAGTATTTGTTGATTTTGCATTTGATATGCTAGGGTTATAAAAAATAAAAAACTTTTAGAGTAACTAAAAATATTAGTTAATAATTCTTCTAGTTTTACTGCTGTTATAAATGAGAAACTTTGAACAGACGGCGTTTGTTACTCAATCGACCTAATACAGCAGAAAGGATCTAAATGAAATTTAGCAACGTCATAGATTAAAGTCTGGAATAGCACATAGACTACTTGTACGAATAGAAATGGGCATAAACACGAGAGCATAGCTGTGAGCACAACTTAAGATATAAAAAGGTATAAGGATTAAATTAATGGCTTGAATTATCTAGTTTTTTTATAAGAATATAAAGTACATTCCAAGCACTAAATTACACTGACTGGACATATGGCGTAGTAGTTAACCAACTCCCTACGCCAGGGCAATATATTCGATTCCCACGCAATTTTGTGCGATCCACAAAATGTTGTTTTGTGTCGGAATGGGCTTTGTGTCTGATAAATTATATGTTTGTAAAGACTCCCGTAATACAAGGATTAGGTCTTTAAAAAACATGAACACCGTACTTTCATTCTACCAAGAGGTCGCATGGTGTATCATGGAGCTTTACACTACCCCGCTATTAATCCGGACTAAAGGCGTGGTTCTAACACCATTGACACTGATTCACCGGTCCGTTATTGTTCTGCTGTTACATTTGATAAACGAGTGGAGTATGATCAACAGGCCACAGACTTTATTATAATCTTTTAAAAAGAACATCCTTCTTTAAGAATAAATCCTTGTTACCGTATACTATAGAAATACGTACAATTAATTTGGAAGAAATAGAAATGTACAATTAATGTTATTTTATAGTAGGACCACATTGTAGAATTTTCCGTCTGAAGCCACGGGCCGGTCCGGCCGGCTCGTCCAGGGTAGTACCACAATCTCGCAGAAAATCGACGTCCAAACAATGGCAATGTGTTCTTGTGCTTCATTCGGTGAGAGAAATAGCTGGCAGCTCAACGTTTTAGGTGGGTTTGGAGTTGTCATTGGTAGGCAGCGGCCTAGCTGCACCATTGATATTGCAAAAGTCCATGGGCGGCAATAACACTTACCATTAGATGTGCTGCTTGCTCATTTGCCACCATCAGCAATAAAAATAAAAAAATAGTGCTAAGTAATAATTAGTGGGTTGTCTAATTAATAATATTGCTTAAAAAGCAAGCCCGATATATATATTATATGTACGAGTATTCGCGTAAAAAGCAAGTCAACGTATTATTTATTTTTTTATCCACAGAATGATCCCAAACTATGAGTATCAAACAAAATTGCGTCGGAAGGAAAAATATTTTTCACAAACGTATCACAAGGCTCAAATATAAAATATTCCACAAGGGACCTCCTAAAATCATTTAATATTTAATGTCACGCTTGTTTCACTTTGTGTTAAAATAATAACACAAGAGTAGGTGCCTACTCTTGTATTAATAATTAAAGCTATGCAGGTTCAAGGTTCTTATAGCACATTTTGAATAATAATATTACTAAGTAAAATAATATATTTTGAATATGATTCATATAAAAATAAATCTATTTATAATACAAAAGAAATAAAATTTAATTTCAATATAGTTTTATTGTTAAACTCTTGGTGTAGTAAAACAAAATTAAAACGCAATAAAATGAGCAAAAATAGTTTTTTTTTTTAATTTATCTTATTATTTCTCTTTATTGTTTCAATACATATTTGGGAAGTACTCTGAACAGCCAATCAGAAACTTCGCAAATCACTGAGAAGAAGTCATCATCGCGCCCGTGATTCACTCCTAAGACGAAAAGAGATGCGAACTGTTATAATATACCATGCCACTTTAATCACTCTTCAGACGTCTGGACGAAATAACGTTTGTGTTGATGCTTCAAATCATTTCTGAGTTCTCCATCCCTAAATATCCAACACCTACATGCATTATATGCAAACATTCAGACATTGAAATCGGATGTGGCACCATCTATACAAGTTTCGGCATAACGTGGCCGGGTGGTCTCTGACAAGTCTGTGTAAAAAATTAAAAAGAAAACGCGAACTGAAGAAGTAGTAGGTACCCAAATGTATAAATAATTATTTCAAGTCCGTATGTACATTCATCGATTTATCGAACTCCATATGAAATATATTAACATACTGTTTGAATTCATTGCTTTGTTACACAACTGTCTCCATAACGTTAATTGTTTTGTATTGTATTTGAAATGCTCATAAATAGGCCAGAGTAAAGTGTGGTTAAGCAAGCTTGGCGTGGTCAGAACGTAGACTAATAAATAATTAAGTGGGCGTTGCTGTATTTCAAAGGGCACGTCAAGCCCACTATTTTTCGTTTAATCTCATTCCAGTTTTATCCAATTGCTACCTTACCGAAATATTAAAAAGAATGGCAATACAAAGTATACCTGTGCCGGGTTTGAACTCAAAAATGACAAATAAGTATTTGATTAATGTTTAAAGGAAACCAAGAGCTATAAACTTTATTGAATCAGTGTGATAAGTGAAAAAGTTACAAAATCAAACCCATACATACATATTAAAACAATAAAACGACAAGTATTGAACACTCAAAGAAATAAAACATCATATTTAAGCTATATTATAAGCTGTGTGGTAGCGGCTTCGAATACTACCAACCCTTGCTTTGCTTGTGGGTGTCGTAAAAGACGACTAAGAGCCTTATGACGACCTAGGCCAATTCCATCTGATACCGTTTAGTCAACAATTACATTCCCAAGGAGGGTTGACGTCTGGCAGGCGGCCGGTCATAAAACTATTGCCAATTACTTCTACAATATGTTCTATGAAATAATAGTACATATTGTATCGACCTCAAGTATTTGGGATAAGAGTAGGAGAATGATGATGAATGATGATGATTTAATCATGGATTTTAGCTAAAATTTTAAGATATTTTTAAAAATAAATTAAAATAAAATATTCCTATTAAAGTTTCTCCCAAAATTTAAATATGAACTAACGAACTAATCACTTAGAATAATTTTGTGTCACAAGTTCTAATAACAATTAATTTTTTTAGCTTTATTAAAGTAAAAGACTTAATTTTATTTTTGTTTGGCTAAAGTGTTAACGGTTAACTATTATGTAAAATTATTATATTTATACTATAAATACTATAAATTATATAATATAGATATACTATAAACACTTTGTGATTATGATGACAGCAACTGCATGTTAAAATTTAATTTGATGTTAATTATAGTTTATTTATTGTAGAAGTATTTGTAGATTATTATTTTAGCTTCACTGCCCAAAGTAAAATAAATAAATGATACCAAATGATAAAGAGAAGACTGATAACGTGATTACGAGGTTAAGTTAATTTTTATTGCATTAAAAACATAAGAAATTAATAGAATTGGATTTTCTTATATTAACCAACTTTTTACCTACTTAAAAAAATTATACACACAAAAATATTCGCAATAATTTCGCGAATGCGAATATTCATTACATCACTAGTCTGGAGTTAGATCCCCGCTTAGAGTCACCGGGGATATACCTGGACCAGGTAGACCGCCAAGACGGCGTGCTAGGCGAAGAATTCCGTGGGACCTACCATTAAAGAAAACTGCCCCCCAAAGACCCGATGATATTAAGCATCGGCGCAGATACCACGGGCAGAGAGGGCTCACACCCTAGAACCATTTCTCCCATCCCCAGCGAGATGGAGAGCATAATTGAATGATTTCAAAGGCTGCTTCAAATATAGTGCATCAAAAATATGGAATAATATTTCACCTCCTGTGAGGCAAAAGATAAGTTCCGGGCCTCTTTAAAAAACAAATATAAATCACTACTATTAGTACATACTAAAACCATATTTGATTCCAACATTTATAACGAACTAGCAAATAGTATTAAATATATATATCGCGTTGAACAGCTATAAATTTATCTATACTACCCACCAACAACCACTACCCGCCCACACACAATCCACCTGAAAACACATTAACACGCTTATACACCCATCCAAATACGCACGCACAATAATCATACAAGCGCATACGCAAAAGAATTTCATGTAAAGACACACCCACGCATCATATTTTTTTTATTGCTTGTGATGGCAAACGAGCAATAGACCAGTCTAGGTAGGTGAGTCTTGGTCTCCCCCGGTACCTACATCCTACCTGAATACTGATCGGTATAACAAAAAGCAAAACTTAATTGTATAGAATTATAAATTATTTGTGTTTATGGTAATTTAGAACTACCAAATTCAACTATCCGCCAGGAAGCGTGACAACGTCTAAAAAGCCGTCTCGCCGTAGCTGATGCAGTATTAATTACATTTGATTGATTCGTTCTTAATAGGACATTAGCATACAATGATGCGTCTGTCAGACCAGGCGGTCCCGGTCGTGTAGACTGCAATTAATGTGAATGAATGGAAACGAGATATCCGAAGATAGAGTTTCTTAAAGGAAGTTGTAAAGGCAAATTCTATATATGCTATATACATAACGTGACCAGACGTCCCGTTTTGAACGGGACTGTCCCTTTTTTATAATAACGAGTTCCGGTGTCCCCGAAAGGAACTCTGGGATGAAACATTGTCCCGTTTTCGGAAAGCGCGCAAAAATTTGTGTAGTCAAGCCGGCCGACCAGCCACGGGCGGTGTACATGAGCGTTGTCGGTCGACGCGAAGATAGGTGAGAGTGCCCGAGTCTTCACCCGCGCTTTGTTAACTATTTGTTTGACAGATTTTTCGTTCTCTCATTTCACGATATTTGTTTTGTTGTATTTTCTATAAGGAATAAATTATGGACATACGAGAAAACCCAATTACAAATTTCAGTTCCCAAGGCCATATTGATAATTAATTAAGGTAAATATAAAAAAAAACGTGTCAAGAGTTTCATTCCTACTTAGTAACTTCACATCTATTGATTTTAAAGTAAATTTGTTCCTCTGATAAATGTAAGTAAAACTAAACATTTCGGATATTTTTAAAATGTCCCTTTTTGAGTAAAAAGAATAAAATGGTGACGTTATCCCTACTAATATATAAATGTGAATGTAAGTTTGTTTGTTACGCTTTCACGCTAAAACTACTACTCAACCGATCATCATGAAACATTGTACACATATTCTTGGAGGTATTAAAAATAACATAGGATACTTTTTATTTAAAAAAAAAATCAAAATTTTTATATGAAAAATAAAAAAATTGTTTGTCAAAAAATCTCAAAATCTAGCTTCTTCAACGCCATCTAGCAGTCCAGTAATGAAGTTCCAACCCTGTGTATTGTTATACCGTTGCACTGTATTACCGACGGTCAAAAATAAAAATAGGGCATCAAAAACTTTAGGAAAGTAAAAAAAGTAACTACCAATGTATATTATAGTAATGTAAAAGGATTTATAAATACTGTACTAATATAGTAGGAGTAGAGCCACACTGTTAGATAGACACACACTGACAGATAGATAACTACAGCCGTGGGCCAATTCGTCCGGGGTAGTACCAAATTCTCGCAAATAATCGACGTCTGAGCAGTGGCTAAGTGCTGTTGCGCTTCGTTTAGTGAGCGAGAGAGCTGGTACCCCAACTTAGTTCGGTTTTGATTGGTAGGCAGCGGTTTACCTGTATAGCCCTGATATTGGACACAGTTCCATGAGCACCAGTAACACTTACCAGCACGTGTGCTGCTTGTTCGTTCGCCACCATCATCATCAACCTGCTCTTATCCCAATTTATTTGGGGGTCGACGCAATATGTCTTCTCCTTCCATACAACTCTATCAGACGTCATCTCTGTGGTCACTCCTTGTCTATCCATGTCATGTTTCACGCAGTTCATCCATCCAGCTTGTTCGTTCGCCACCATAAGCAATAAAAATAAACTTATATTTATACTTTTATTATTAGATAAATAAAACTATTGTACAATACTAAATGTGTTGGAGATATAATATAGCAAAAAAAAAGTATGTCACACGTATTACACGTGCGTAAACATCAGAAATCATAATAGATATTTTTTGTGAATAATAATTTTATAATAATAAACCTATGTAAACTATTATATGTGTTGAATAAGATGGTAAATTTAAACGATTTTAGCGATCCATGTCCTCATTCTTTTCTTTCACCAACTTCTTATCCTATTAAACGGTTGTACAAATTTTGATGAACACTTTTGCACTTGTGTGGTTGCCTTTTTTTTTTATTTTTTTTTATTGGTAGGCTATGGGTGCGTCTCGCCCCGCCGAATCGGTCCGGGGTGACGGAGAAGGCGGCGCGTGACCCCATAGACCCACCGTAAAATCCTCTCTCTTCGCCGTGCGAGCGGACCACCGGTACCCGATCTTTGTCTTCGGTGACTTGTGTGGTTGCCTGGATGGTTTAAATTCATGATTGGAGTCGATTAGTGGCAAAATTAACAATATCAAATGTAATAATAATATCAAGGTCTATTTGATAACTTATTTACATGTGTATTTTAGTAATAGGTACATAAAATACGCTATCGTACAATGTAGGGGTCAAAAAAATTTTATATGCTATCATCAAAAAGCCGATAACAAAAAAATCCCAAACATGTGCGTCTTTGGACGCCCGACAGAAGTGATAACTTTAAGTTAAATTTTATGTAGGTATATTAATATGATAAGGATTAATGATATGGTAAGGATGAATAAATAACCTTTATTTATTTATAAAATCTTATAACATCACATCTAATAATACGGCTAGCACTATCGGTTAGCGCGAGAGAGGAGGAGCCTGCTTACCGCTGCCGTATGTGTGAGAGAAAGCGAAGCTAGACTGCCGGCGTTACGCGTTACGTAACGAAGCGGTTTACCCTCCCATAAGAAGTTATCACAACAAAAACTCTATTTTGTATTGTTACTCGTAGTCAAAATAATTTTATTCATCATCCATCACACTACATAACAATAGAAAGTTTTACTGATTGTGTTAATATTGTCTGCCATTATTACTTACTTAATTTTTTTTTGTCAGGTCATATTTGGGTAGGATGCTACCCAATCCGCCTGGGTGGATGGAACGGTGACGTGGGAATCATAATATGCGTCATCATGTTCGCCGATTGAGCACTATTAAATAAACCTAGTTGTATTTTATGTGCAAAAATTTAAAATAAACAATTCTTATATGACTCCAATTTATTTGCAATTCGCAAACATTCGCTTACCTATCGTTTCAAGTTCATATGCAGTCTGAATCTATTAATTATACATACACATACATACATATCATCACGCCATATCCCTTGCAGGGTAGGCAGAGAGAACAGAGTGCCAGAGAACTCTATCTCTGCATACTTCACTCGCTTTCTCAACATTCATAATTCTCTTCATACACGCTCGCCGGTTTCGGAGACTCTTGACTCCACCTTCCTTCAGTACATGACCGATCTGGTCTAGGTAGGTTAGTCTCGGTCTCCCTCGGTACCTACATCCTTCCACTTTCGCATTGTATATCTTCTTAACCAGACGTTCGTTCGGCATATTAATTATACGTATGCTATATGCCCTCTTACATTGTAATATTTATTTAATATGAAAATATTTATCCGTGTAGGTACAGTAACAGCGATGATAATAACAATAATATATGTAGCTCTCGAAACGTTGAACTCGTCGTGTGAAAAGAAGAAGATATTTTCAAGGCACGAAGCAATCTTCGCCACCAGATTGCATATGAATAAAAATAAGGATTGCACGCCGCTTTTATAACTACTGATTTTCAGTCGGTATACTTTTGGCAGAGTGCTCCTAATCCTCATGTAAGTCATGTAGAACCCTGATACTACGTATCAGAGAGTGCACTTCACGATGTCTCGCCATTTTTTCTTATTCAAGGTAATCCTACTATATCAAATTACTCCTTCCCTTAAACAACGAAACGCTCTATGGACTGGCTAGTACACCGAGAAACATCTCTAAATAATTAAAAAAATCAAAAATCCCGACTGAACCACAATAAAAAAACTGAAAAGGAAAAACAAGCACTTAGATGTCCGGTGGTCTATAATTCTATAATATATTATTAAATGAATACTATTGAAGATGAAGTCGGTTAAAAATAAAATATATTCTAATAATGGAACATAACAACTGAACAGTTGGGATCCATTATTCGACAGCAAATCAAACTTTTCAATGTATTAATCATTATTCGACAGCAAATCTAATTTTTCAATGGATCCCGACCGTTCAGTTGTTATGTTCCATTATTAGAATATATTTAATTTTCTTAAATAGTATTCATTTTAGAATTATAGACCACCGGACATCTAAGTGCTTGTTTTTTCCTTTTCAGTTTTTTTATTGTGTATTGTTGTATGCGAAACTTTTATAATTGTGTCAAATATTTTGAGTTATTAAAAGCTGTGGGGTATCGGCTACGAATACTACCAACCCTTACTCTGCTTGTGGATGTCGTAAAAGACGACTGAGAGCCTTATAACTACCTGGGCCAACTCCATCTGATGCCGTTTGGTCAACAATTACATATCCAAGGAGGGTTGACGTCTGGCAGGCGGCCGGTCATAAAACTATTGCCAATAACTTTTACTAATATGTATGTACTATGAAAGACGAATACATATTGTATCGACTCCAAGTAATTGGGATAAGAGTAGGAGAATGATGATGATTTTGAGTTATTCAATTATACTATTATTTCTATTTTTTTTAAAGACAACCCTGCTCTAAAATAATAATAATTCTTGTATTACGGGGGACTTTACAAACATGCAATTAACGCAGACAAATTACACCCTAACTCAGAACAATACTTTGTGGATAGCAAAAAGAACCTACGGCACTGGCACGAAAGGTCGGTATCATAACTACTACGCCAACTGTGCAAATTCTATGTAATCTATTGTTTTCAAATTACATTACAAAGATTTAGTTTCGTTTAACAATGGCACGAATTTAAGGCTAATGGGAAACTGGCGCCGGCGGCGTAAGCGGTGGTAATAAATTCATTTTTGGCGATATAACTGAAAGTATGTCTTGTTATATTTGACTCATAGAGTAACCGTCGATGTATATTCATAGCATGATGCTATTTTATGACTAAATTTATTTAGGAAACGGATATCCTTTATGACGTAACTACATAGTGTGTACGAATGTAAAACCTAGCGTTTGATTTGACCGACATAGATTCTGAATATAGCAGCAGCTTTAGTGGCAGTTTAGACGCATTGGTTCAGTGATATAGGCAGATTGTTGCCGAGACTAGAGTTTCAAATCTTTTTTTTTATTTATTTTTTTTCCGCAGGGAGGACCATGGATGTGGTCGCGCCCCGACAAATCGATCCGGAGCGACAAAAGAGGCGGCACGCAACCCCATGGACCCACCCTGCAAACACCTCTCTTCGCCGTGCGAGCGGACCACCGGTACCCGATCTTTGTCTTTGGTTGCCCGCTCGGCGGTTTACCCTTACGGGTTCCTCTCGTGTCGACGTCGCCCTTATGCGGTGGCCTCGCGTCGGGCGACCGGACAATTCCCCGGTCCGATCACCCGAAGCCTCGGTTAGGGCGGCATCAGGCGCAGATTTTCGCACCTGCACCGCCCCGGCCGCTGACGGCGGCCCGGGTCACGGGAATCCTCCCGGACTTGTTCCGCCGCTTCCTTCTACGAGATGACAGCCTCGCAGAAGGCAGCGACCACGTCCCAGTTCCTGACGCTGTCGACCATCGCTTTCGCGACAGCCGGCAGCGGTAGGTCGGCACCGATAACAACGACGAGGTCACGGCGCTGCCCGTCCCAGCTCGGACATATCTCGAGCGTATGTTGCGCCGTGTCCTCGTCACTACTGCAATGATGGTAGGACGGAGTCCACTCCCTCCATACGACCGTGTGCAGGTACAAGCCGAAGCAACCGTGCCCCGACAATACCTGCACCAGCCGGAAGGAGAGGACTCCGTGCCGCCGCTCCATCCACTCCATCAGTACGGGCCGGAGGGCCTCAACGTTAACAACACCGTGTCTAGGCCTCTCCAGCCGCGTAACCCAACGGGTGATGACGTCTCGGCGGGCGTCTTCGCGCCAGGTGGTTATCTCGTTTGACGATGGGGAGCCACTCTCGTCGCCCACTGAGGTTACACGCCGGTAGAGGTCGGAGAGCATCTCCGTCTCTAGGTCCCAGAGGGGTGTCCCGGCCAATAGGCATGCCGCCTCGGTGCGGTACCCGCGAATGGCTCTGACTGCCATGACCCTCTGTGGCCTCCACAGAACAGCCCTGGGCTGGGTGTTCAAAGCCTTCGCCCATACAGGTGCGCCGTACATGGCCATTGAGCGGATCACCCCCGCATACAGCCGTCGGCCCTCGAAACTGGGTCCGCCCACATTCGGCATGAGCCGCGATAGGGCGGACACCGCGCCGACCAGCCGGGGAGCAATCCTGCAGAAATGCCCCCGGAAGACCCAAATACTTCATATGGGCCTGGATACTGATGTGGATGGAGTTGACGACTAACGAAGTGCCGATAGGCACCCTTATGCGAGGCCCATGGAAAAGAAGGGCCTTCGTCTTGTTTAGGGCCACCCTGAGCCCCAGCGCTTCGATTCGCCTGACCATCTCCTCGGTGCCGAGAGTGGCCAGGCTCGCCGCCTCTTCGAGTGTCCTGCCCCGGGCTGTGACGAGCGTGTCATCAGCATAGCATATCAAGCTCAGCCCGAGGAAGACTCCCTCTCAACGCCCAGTCGTAACCGATGTCCCACAGAGTCGGCCCCAATACCGACCCCTTCGGAACACCGCACGACATGGGCGTCCGCACAATGTCCCCTGCGGGACTCGCGCATTGGACACTGCGCCTCTCCGAATAGTCTGCCACCAGCCGCCTCAGGTACAAGGGCACTCCACGGAATCGGAGCGCCTCCCTGATGCAGCTGAATGGCTCCCACTTCTGACTCCGTCACGGGCGGAACACTCTCGTCGGCCTCCCGGTCGTGATCTGGCGAAGCCATAACTGGGGGCGTGTGCTCCAACTGCCGCGGGAACAGCTCGTGGACCACCCTACAGAGGAAGTCGGGCTGGAGGGTCTCGGTGAGGAGTACCCCGCAATACAAGGATTATTTCCTTATTGCAGGGTGGTGTACTTTAAAAATCTAGATATTTATAGGAATTTTGAACCTAAATGTGCGAATAGAAAATACCTTTTGACAAGATCTGCCCGGAGAAGAGCAGGGCTATAAAAACTATTAATGTCTATGACAACCGTCTGGTAACACTAAAAATTTTTAAGATAGTATAATACATAGTTTTAGTTATATTTGAACTAAAGGAACGCGCGCCTCATTTTTTTTTTTCATTTACATACCTATTTGCTGTGTGTTAGCGGCTACAAATACTACCAACCTTTACTTTGCTCATGGATGTCGTAAAAGACGACTAAGAGCCTTATAACGACCTAGGCCAACTCCATCTGGTGCCGTTTGGTCAACAATTACATTCCCAAGGGTTGACGTCTGGCAGGCGGCCGGTCATAAAACTATTGCCCATAACTTTTACAATATGTACTATGAAAGAGGAGTACATATTGTATCGACCCCAAGTAATTGGGATAAGAGTAGGAGAATGATGATGATGATTTATCATATCTATCAGAATATAAACGTATACACAAGGATCATAGAGAGTTGAAAGTATAAGAGAAAGCGAGCGATAAGTATATCTGTATCAGTACATTCACATTACTATGTGTTCTGCTCAATTGACCAGTCTCACTCGATTTCCCTGCGCCGCGACGATGGCATTAGAATACAATATGTAGCAACACTTTTCTGGTAAATTTATAACACAACTGCAATCGCCAATCCACCTGTCAACGTAACAATTACGGCAGTATTCCTTTTACGCGGGCCTATTTCCAACAGGTTTTTCAATTTCCGTGTGGTGACGGAGTATGAATACAATTCACCACCCCGTACCTTACCCGTGGGTGATCGTACGAGACGACTAAGGGATATAAAATGCATATAACATCTATGCGAGAAAAGGAAAACTCGAAACGAAACCCTATAGCAACACGTCTGACCAGCCTGGTATAGTAGGTCAATTTCCAAAATCCCTTCGTTTATGGAGCAGGCTCGGGCCCAACGGTGGGACACATATGAGCTGAAATGATGATGATGTCCAACAGGAGGTCGCTAAGTTGATGGATGGATGATACAATACAAAGAGTATCTACACCAGAAATAAACCGTTTCCATAATGACCTCTGATGAAAACGCGACCTGTGTAAGCATGGCATAATTCACAAGTAGCATGTGAAAAATCATATGAAATGGATTTTCATACGTCACATCTGTTACCCGCCTTAAAAATCTTGCTACTTTGCTATTTTGCTATTTTGCTACTTCTCTGCTACATACCTTCATGGCACATCATTCGGATATCTTCGTATCGCTATACGAACAGGTGGCATGTGTGACGTAATTTGAACTTCAACCTTGATTAGCTTTGACAATAATTTTAAAATTGAACTTTAAGTTTAGTACTATAAAGTATTAACTGCTTCACCTGTGATGTATTATTTACACATATGAAATAGAATAAATTTTATCACGTTTGTATTTCGATTTTTACTTGCCTAATATTTCGAACACTTTTAGTATTCATGATCAAGGGAGGACTCGTTCCTTTTTTAATTTAATTATTCTAATAATAATAAGAGGATCTTAATAAGAGCATTTTCTCAATGCTAAATCTAATATAATAACCAGTAAATTCGGTAAGATGACAAGAATTCATCATATTATAATATAAAGAACTCACCATATACAAAGAACTTAAGTATGCAAATCACGGCTACAGTGTTCTTTTAAAAACTCGTTTGCGTCACTTAAGGAAGTCATTCATTACGCCGTCAACTTTCTTGGACAATTTTCTTTTACATTTTTTTTTTAGTAATAGAACTAATATTTTAATTTTAACTTATATTAATATTCTTAAACTCCTTCCTCTTAAAACTAGCATAATGAACGACGTAATTATGAAAACAGTGAAGGTTGAACGTTATATAATGAATGTACTTAAAATATAGTACATTCAAAATGAGTCAAAACTAACACAACAGAAATAGATAACTATTAAAGTTAATATAGCCATTTGAGTTAATGGCACTTGAAAGTACAAGCAGTGCATTGGAGGGACGACATTGAGAAGTGCAATAAAGAGAATGTGCAGTAAATGTGGGACAAGGTTCAATTTTGAGACGAATATTGAAGACGGTCGTGAGACATTATTATGCAAAAAGATATTAAAATTTCTTATGAGTCATCATGATATACGATCAATATAATATAATAGGTACCGGGAGAGACCGAGACTAACCTACCTAGACCAGATCGGTCATGTACTGAAGGAAGGTGGAGTCAAGAGTCTCCGAAACCGGCGAGCGTGTATGAAGAGAATTATGAATATTGAGGAAGCGAGTGAAGTATGCAAGGATAGAGTTCTCTGGCACTCTGTTCTCTCTGCGTACCCTGCGAGGGATATGGCGTGTTGATATGTATGTATGTAATATAATTTCTCATCAAGCTTCATTTGAATTGAATATTTTCGATTTTATCGAGATTATTTTATTGTGAAATCAGTTTATTTCTGAAATGTGTGAATACATTTTATTAAATCGCGCGTATCTCAGGTAACTGGAACAATAAATGTTAATTTTATTAACCATCGAGATGAAGCACCCTTTTAACTTGTTTTAGGGCTCGAAATCACTAGATTTTAAGAGAGGAAATCATTAGAAGTATCTTCTAGTTATACAAATTTCTTACTTTATGTCTTATTATTTTAAAAAGACAAAACAATAATTAAGAATAAAAAGATTTACTAGGAATAATTAACATACATACATATCATCACCCCATATCCCTTGCGGGGTAGGCAGAGTGAACAGAGTGCCAGAGAACTCTATCTTTGCATACTTCACTCGCTTCTTCAACATTCATAATTCTCTTCATACAAGCTCGCCGGTTTCGGAGACTCTTGACTCCACCTTCCTTCAGTACATGACCGATCCGGTCTAGGTAGGTTAGTCTCGGTCTCCCACGGTACCTACATCCTTCCACTTTCACATTGTATATCTTCTTAACTAGACGTTCATTCGATCGACGGCATTCTTTCCACATGTCCGAACCATCGGAGCATTCCCTTTCGCATCTTTACACCAATACTCTCTATCATACCTACTCGCTCTCTTACGACGTCGTTACGAATGCGGTCGGTCAGCCTGACTCCACAGATTTTCCGCAGAGATTGCATTTCGACCGCATTAATTTTACTTTCATACTCTTTTCTGCATACCCAACTCTCGCTTCCATACAGTAATGTTGGGACAAGCACTGCGTTATGTATTGCTACACGTGCCTTCTGGCTGAGGTGGTGGCTACCAAGAAGTTGCCCCAACGCTCCGTTCACTCTATTTAAGAATAATTAAGATTTCATAAATTATAAATTCTTTTTATAAATTTTAACAAGCCATTTAATTTATCCTTATATCGCGAGGAATTTAAAAGTATTATATAATTAATAAACTCAAATATCTCAGACTCAGAACGACCATTTATGGATCGCAAAAAGAATTATCCTGAATGAGGAACGAATCCATGATACGCGGCATGAGAGAATGCTAGCTAGACTATCACACCGTCTTTGCAATTATAAAATTGTTAAGTATCATGAGTTTGAAATTACATATAGTACACACAACTAATCAAAAGAAATATATAGGTACAAAAATCAAAGCAAGATACTATTAAAATACTACAAAAAATATAGGCGTCGATGCACAATCTTAATAGAGATATTATGTTATCATGCAGCACAGGGACTGGATCTTCCACGTACACAAAATGCTAATATTAAAGCAATCATATGCATTCAGATATAATAATTTGAATTGCAAACTTTTAATATATTACCTGACTGGTCCACATTAATCAAGGTACAATCTAATAATACAGTAGGTAGCGTGAGATACAGCCCACATACTATTACAAAATTGCAATAAATGCCATTACTCGTAGAGAATTTTATGAATTTGTGTAGTGATGGTGTAAGAATCATGGTTCGAGGATATAAATCAATGGATATATATATCAAGATATATATCGGATATATATCAAGCTGGGTTCCACGATATATATTTTTTTTTATAAATATCCCAAAACAAAAAGGGTTTTAAAAAAATATATAATATTATAAAATATATTTTTACGTTTGTTACTCGTTACTACTACGTTTTACTAACCAAGTTTAGATTGGCGCGGATGGAAGTGGTAAGTTCTAATCGATAGATGGCAACAATTGCTTTTTGTTGAATTTGCCTAATATAAAAGATGTTTTTTAGTAGAATTTGCCTTATCTAGAAAAAGATTTTATGTTTTGATTTATTCAACTGATTTTAAGTAAATAACTCAGTAAATAGAACATACAAATATATTTTCTTTTTATAATTTAAGCATGTTCATGTAATACATAAACAAGTAGTAATTATAAATAATGTAATAAAATAATAATATGGCTTCCACACAAAATTGATATAATATCAAACTTGATATATATATCCGATATATATCATAAATATCCGATATTTTGATATTTATTATAAATATCTGATATTTCCGAACCCTGGTAAGAATACAATTCACCGCTATCATGCTCATGGGTGTCGTAAAATACTAAGCGACATAATTAGTAGATAATATATCAGCAAAAGAAGGAGAATTCGAATAAAACCCTAAACAGACCTTTTGGCAGGGAATACATGAGTAAGTAGAATAAATGCTGTAGAGATGATAGCTCTTCATAGTGTGTGTGGTGTAAGTTTAAAAGATAAAATTAAGAATTATGTTATAAGAGAGCGCTGTAGAAGTAATGACAAAGATTAAAAAGGGCATACTGAGGTGGTTTAGACATGTAGAAGAAATGAGTGACGAGAGGTTGACTAAACAAGTACATATAATATATAAAGGAAGCGTGAATAAGATGACTACGTCATACTTTTCTGAACCAAATTGGAGATGTGTTGACGAGAGGTCATAATTAAAAGTATGTGTAATCAAATAGTATGCATGAAGACTGTGATGAGTGTGAATGGAACGATGGAGATATGTCAGGATCGTGGCTTGTGGCAATCCGTAGTCTCTGCCTAACCTTCTGGGAAACAGGCGAGAGGTCATTTATGTATGCACAAACCCGTTCGTGAGCTCGGATCCAATAGTGGAACTTATAAGATGATAATAAATTCTAGAAACAATGTATTATTTAAATAACTTAAAACGTGTACATATTAATAACAAAGATATATCAGATCTTCATAAAAATTAACACTTATCTCTTAAATTACATGACAAGTATAGTATAATCTAATGTATTTTTGATGGCATGAATCTTCGTTACATTGTTATTTTTGTGTATGAAGTGAGCAAATATATGTTTAGGACTCGAACAGGTGCTAATGATGAAGTGATCCCAAAAGAAAGTGAAAGAGCGAAAGTTCGCTTTCTTCCGTATATTACATTCTATAGGAACGTAATTGTCATCGTAATTTATTTAGGTCCCTAATTATTACTTAAGAAAGTATGCTAGTATTTAAGAAAGCTTGCTTGCTATTTAAGAAAGAATTTACATAGGTAGCACAAATTCTTATTAACTGTTTACTAAATCACTAACCCGACTAGAAAAAAAGTATGGTTCAACCAGATCATGTATCTGGACCCGATCAGGATAGAATAAGGCATGCCGGATCCGGCAAACCCGATCAGGACCAGGTCTGGTCCTGATCAGGATAGCCTGATGTGAAATAACATCAAGTATGGTAAGGCATACCGGATCAGGACCAGATCAGGACCAAATAAGGATAGCCTGATGTGAAATATCATTAAGTATGATAAGGCATACCGGATCAGGACCTGATCAGGACCAAATAAGGATAGCCTGATGTGAAATATTATTATGTATGGTAAGGCATACCGGATCAGGACCAGATCAGGACCAAATAAGGATAGCCTGATGTGAAATATCATTAAGTATGGTAAGGCATACCGGATCAGGACCAGGTCAGGACCAAATAAGGATAGCCTGATGTGAAATATCATCAAGTATGGTAAGGCATACCGGATCAGGACCAGGTCAGGACCAAATAAGGATAGCCTGATGTGTAATATCATCAAGTATGGTAAGGCATACCGGATCAGGACCCGATCAGGACAGAATGAGGCATGCCGGATCCGGCAAACCCTATCAGGACCAGGTCTGGTCCTGATCAGGATAGCCTGATGTGAAATAACATCAAGTATGGTAAGGCATACCGGATCAGGGCCAAATAAGGATCGCCTGATGTGAAATATCATCAAGTATATAGTAAGACTTGTAGTAAATCAGAACCAGAAACAGTTTTCGTAACACAAAAAAAATATCAATCAAAATTCAAAAAAGTGACATGATTATCATATTTATGCCACCGCGAAATTGTATTTGCATCAGAGGAGATTAATCTGAAATCTTTAATTAATCATATGTATTTAATAATAATATAAAAATAAATTTATATTTAAAGTAAAAAACAAAAATAAATAATATATATATATATATATATATATATATATATATATATATATATATGTAAATGTACCTAACATTTGAAAACATAGATAGATAGAAATATTATATTGTAACAACCATTCTAACATTTAATGTTTTGGGTCATAATAAATAGATGGCGTTAGTAAAATGACGTCATTATTTGAATCGCGGTGTTAAGATTCTCCGAAGCGTAATGACATGGAATAATATTAAATTAGTTGTTATCGAATCAGATTAAAATAGATCGATCAGGTCATGATTGAGAAATTCAGGCGACAGTTGCAGTCTTTAGCATCTGGTGGTTGCGCCCTAATCGGAACGGCTCACTGGGACTCTCTATGATAAGAATATAGCACTGCATTCAGTGCCTACGTCATATATTAATTTATATTTTTACCTATTAAAAATGTTTTTTAAGAAGTTCATGTTTTTTAAAAGGACCGGACTGGGCATAATCGTTTTGGATCAGGCAAGATATATAACGCAGATGATTGATTTGGTTCCGATCAGTAAAATTTCATCCGGACCCGATCAGGAATGCCTGATCTGGACCCGATAAGGTTTTCCTGATCGGGTCCAGATATATCTTCTGCGTTACATACCTTATCTGGTCCAGATCGGGCATGCCCGGTCCGGTCCTGCTAAGGAAGACGAAAAAATTTCTAGTCGGGAATCAATTACCAACCTAGGTTAATAGTGAAATAATCACCACGCTTGATGGATGACATTGCGAGTTGATTGGATTGCCCCTAGCATTATTAGGACCGGCGTGCACTTAACGGTATGGAGTTATGGAGTCACAAGCCCATGGAGGCATTCGGCGGAGTATGATTACAGCATAGCCTGCCTGGTAGCCACCAATGTCGTGACGTCTGAGCAGTGGCAATGTGTTATTGCGCTTCGTTCGGTAAGCGAGAGAGCCGGTAACCCTTCTTTCTTAGTTGGGTTTGGGTTAGACAACGCCTAGCTGTACCGTTGGCATTGCAAAGGTTGCTCGTTTGTCATCATAAGCAATAGAAAAAGAATCTTACGAAAAAGAAAGGGTGATGATAAACTTTATTCGTCAGCACTAAGAAATTACTACATTTCATCGGTAAATCAATGGATTTACAAAATTGATTCCAAAAAAAACTTTATGCAGAATCTCAACAAAAAAAAGAAGAGGAGTAGGTATTTTTAATATTTACCGATTAACAAGGACGTTAATAAATTCGTAATCAATCTCATCGACGTCAAAATTATCGCCATAATTAATTATGAAAAAGAATATTTGAAAAAAATATATATGATGGAAATTGTTCACCTAAACGTGAGGTTTATTTAGAAAACTCTTCCTCAAAATTCGGCCAGGCCTATCGAAATATCATTTAATTTGAATTACAACTAAAACAATTCGAATAATATCAAATTTTGTTATAAAATTACATGAATGCTTATATAAGGAATTATCTTATTATGAATGAAATAACAGAAATTTTGCAATAAAGTTTGTAGGACTTGGGGTACACAGCTAAATAAACGCTGTTAGATTTTTAACTGCCAAAAGGCTTTATTTCAAGATAGTTTACGCCTACAAGACAAGAATATTCGGCCAATTGGAACGAAGCCAGAATAAGGAGGAGATTATTATAATGGATGAACCTGCATAAATCTGTCTTTAGGGAGTTGATGTTAGCGTTTCAGAACAATGACTTATTGAAACTTAAAATCAAATAGTTTGTGAGTAAGCCCTATTTGACTACTTTCACATCACAATTAACGAATTTTCCATAATATACCTTGCACATATTGCGTAGCAAAGTATAGCTGGTTCAACCCTCATGCAGGATAATAGTCTATGTGCTACACATATTATTGTTCCGAGTCTGACTGTAATTTGTGTCCATTACTTGTATGATTGTGAAGTCACTCGCAGTACAAGGACTATTTCCTTTGCGTATGACTTAAAAAAAAATCTGTATCTATTTGTTAATATACAATTTTACCAGTAAATTAAAGCACGACCTACAACGAGTAATAAAGCCCGGACTGTGGACTGCTGCATTGTCTTCTTATTCAATTCATTTTAGACTTTTAATCATGTGGTATTCTATTAATATAATAGAGGTTTAAATATGAAATTTTCGTTTTAACGTACCTACTAGCCACTTTGAATTAAATTTAAGCCTGCATGGTGTCAGATATCAAAGTGAAACTGTTTTCAAACAAAAACTATAACATTCTATATTTAAAAATTATATGACATTTGACAAATTTTCTTCCAAGGAAGCAGTACAAAATACCTTCACACAGTTTTTGGAGTCCAGGATCCCAGAGTTCTATCGCAAAGGTTTAAATGATCTTCTAATTAGATGGCAGAAATGTATAGATATCTAGGGTAGAAATAGGGAAATAGGGTATAGGGAGGTAATAGGGTTCTAAATACTTTGATTAAAGAAATCTGTGCTATGAACAAAAAAAATTATCAGTACGAAACGGCAATTTTATACTTTAACCTCTAATATTATGATTATCCTTTTATACATAAGTAATACCGTAAATAGTAATAAGTAATAGTGTAAAACCGAATACGAGTTTGTTCGTCATAGCTTCATTCCTAAACTATAAAACTAATTTTAAAAAAATCTTTCACTAATGGAAAGTTACATTATCAGCGAGTCGAAATTATTTGTTTATAGGGTTTCAATTTCCCTTCCTTAAAATATAAGCGCTATACATATATAAGCTCTATATATATCATTACAAAGTAATTGTAAAAAATATAATAAAGGTTTTATTAAGCAATCCAAAGCTATGAAAGAAATGTTGGCTTTTGTTGTTTCTTTGTGTTAAACTTGCAAAGAAAAATGTGTCAACAATTTTTCAACGTTATTATTCATTTTCAGAGCCGTTACTTTAAGGTATTTTGAGCTTTAACTTTAATTGTGAGTTAATTATGTGCAGCAGACATTGTGGTCGCTTTTTCTATTCATTCTGTGGTAGCTACAATAAGAAGGATTTACATAACAATTCAAGCTTGAACGCTGTTTCTATTATAAAACATTTCATAACACAATAAGTAAGCGGTATAAGCATATAGATATATACCTTGAGGCATAAGACTGAATTGCGAAGATTATAAACCACAAAAAATATACCCATTCGATAATCTGTAATGTTGAAAAAGGTATAATTATAAAAAGAAAAAAATATAATTCACGCAATAAATTTTAGCCACTAGTACAGCAGCAACTACCATCAGGCTCGGCTGTCGGTGCAAGAGCGTAGTCTTATTCGTTTTGTCTGGACGTTGGATATTAGCCTCGGATGGTTGTTAGTTTGTTACATCCTTACACAGACTAGTGATAAACGCTAATAGCTAGGCCCAACGGTCCTATGGGATATGAAATTCGGCTTAGAGTATTGTGCTGAGGGTAATATGAGAATTCACACTTAATTTAAATTTATTATTTACGACTTTATTTAAATTTATATTACGCATTTCACACCTCGAAGGCAAAGACGGAACTATGTTTTTTTTTCTTGTGAACTGGCGATCCATAAAGGTTGTTTTATCTGTGCTGTTGTGATCTCGTTGTCAGACTTGTTGGGGTTACGACCGAGGGACTTTCGCTATTTTATTTGCTGATTAGGTCGGTCTGTCTGTGCGTGGTTTATGAAATAATGATTGTGAAATACTATTTACTAGCTCGGGACGACAGGGGATAGCAGGTAAGCTTGCAAAATTTTAAATACATTTTTGATTTTATGCTAATATGCTATCCGGGGCCAGTGAAGGACAATGCGATGCTATAACCCATCCCGTTCCGTCCGCATCAGTATTGGGCCGACCACTTGTAGCGATTTCTTGACATCCGTGGCCGGCTTGGTGAGATAATCTCGACGAGAGATCCTCTTCGGGTACCATCCCCATCGATGAAATGGTACTGCCTTAACCATAGAACGCACTATAATCCCGGTAACGCATTCCCGTAGGATAATAACTCAATTTCAATATTTTAAATGGATTTCAATTTCGCAGAATTATTATGATTTTAATGTTAAGCGGTTTTCTCCAGTAGATGGCGTTGGGTGTGGTTTAGATCGCGCTATGATTGATAATACTATTGATTTAGGGATGGTATTTCATCTTGGAGAAATTACTTTCTACGCGAAACGAAGCCATAGGCAGGAGCTAGGTTAATAGATTGGCAGACGCAGAACAACCATTTGAATATAGCACAAGAAATAAACTGGGATTATTTTAAAAGTTTATCCAATCTTGTAATTTCATTGCCAATGTTTAATGAACAATAGAACTAGTAACTCTTAAGTCGATCCACACTTTTAAAATAAAAGCATTATTTTAAAAGGATTGTTAATATTTAAGTTTTTAACGTTGTGTTAATTGGTACTACATTTTTCTAATTTAAAATTTATAATCAATTTCAACATGCCTCTGATAACGGACTAAGAATATAATATGTACTTACTCAACGAGGGTAGTAAAAACTGGGCAGGGAAGAACAAGAGAATGGACAGTAGCATCCTAGCATCTCTTCTCTACTAACTTATAAACATCGACAGAGATCCTCAATCGGCCAGTCAAGTCCAAGCGATCATGGCAATGTCCCGAGATTTCTCATGAACACATTTATCTCTAATATGAGACGTAGAAAGGCAATAATTTTCAATAAAGGTGCTAATAAAGCAGAATATGCTTAAAAAGATCCTGTTACAGTGATTTCACGCATATTCTGTTGAGGTTTTACACGTCCGCACGCCTCGACAGACAACGCACAAGTGTCCCATCACAGCTCGTATGATCTCTTATTTCTACAGATTATTCAATATACCCACATTTACAATAAAATATCTTATATTAATTATGCATATACTACAGATGGAATCTATCAATACTGAAACTATTGTTGAAAGATTAACATGAAACTTGGCAGTTTTACTTAGCTTAGACAGCAGTGTAATGACAACATAATGATGACTAACAAGCAGCCAACATCATGGGAATTGGTAACTGCCGTTAATGGCCCTCATCCTATTCATGAATTTGAAGATAGATATCGCGCTGACC
Organism: Lymantria monacha; assembly: GCA_905163515.2. NCBI lineage: Eukaryota > Metazoa > Arthropoda > Insecta > Lepidoptera > Erebidae > Lymantria > Lymantria monacha. The sequence goes on from LR991091.1 coordinate 24,741,054, forward strand.
AGTCAAATTTTTTTTTTTTTTTTTTTTAATTCTTTATTTTAGAAAGGGTTTAGTCAAGCTGACTATGCCACCCCCATTGGTACATACACAAAACTTACAATCTAATTGAGACCCTTATCAACCATTTTGTACAATAGTATAGCCTGTTCCGATGCAGGTGAGGCGAGTATATTATTACATTTACCAAGTTCGTACGTTCTTAAACCTAAGTTGCCCCTTTCGGTTTCATTTCTAACACACTCCATGAGTACATGATATACGTCTTGAGTTTTGTTACAATCAGGACAATTAGGAGAAGCCATTTTACCCATTAGATAGGCAAAGCTATTTAAGGGAATGTGACCTGAGCGAAGCCGAAGAGCTTTGACTATATCGGTCCGACTCATGTTAGCTTGATCTATCCATGAAAAATTGGTTAAATTAGGTTGGATTGTTCTGTACCAAATACCCTTTGTGAGCGACCTCTTGTCAAAGTATTCTCTCCACATCTCTTTACTTTTGATTTTTATTATATACAAGAGATCGCTAAAAAAGGGTAAATGATAAGTGGCAGTGCCGTCCTCTAAAGCTTCTTTTGCCAAACGATCTGCTGTTTGATTGCCTATCAAACCAACATGAGACGGTATCCATTGTAGTGTTATATTTTTATTTTTAGAATCTAAATTATGTAGTGCCTTTAGAATAGAGTAGGCTACTGGAGTACCTCGATAGTTTGAAGTGCATCTGGACAAATGTTGAAGGGCACTCTTTGAGTCCGTAAATATCACAAACGAATCATACGACAAAGATTCGACATATGCTAATGCTTCTCTGATAGCAATTAATTCCGCATACATGATTGAAATATTTGTTCTTATATTCAATTTAATTGACGAATTTGTATGGGAATCAAAAAATGCCACTCCAATTCTGCCACCAGATTTAGATGCATCTGTGAAAATAGTATAAAATTTTGAGTAATATTTTTGCATTAACTCCAGACATATCTGTTTTAATTCACTAATATTGTAAGAGTTTTTATTATGAATAATTTGCTTTATATTAGGTTTAATTATATGAGAAAAATCCATATTGCTGATCCATGTGTCAAAGGAAAACATTTCTAATTGAGGACTAAATATATATATATAATTTCTAATTGAGGACAAAAGATAGCAACATACTCTATATTATGTACTCTACAAAGACTCGACTAAACTATATAGTTCAATAGGTTTAAACACGTTCGATTTTTCTTATCGCGTAATTACATCACTAAATGATGATTAATTCTTAATCATAGTCTTTCATATTCAATCATGTTCAAGAGTCTTTGTTTTATTGCTATAAGTAAGGGGCCGTTCATAAATTACGTAAGGGATTTTGAAGAATGATTTGGCCCGCTGCTCCCCTACCGTAAGACATCATAATATTGCAACTACTCCCTCCTGCTCCTTAATAAGATTTTTGTAAGACAAGGCCCTATTGATCAAATATAACAAGATATATTTCATTACAATCTTCTTACTACAAGTAGGTATCATTAAGTCACTTTATTAACATTAATCTTAATAATCTATCACAGTTTAATATCTTCCGTAATGTTCCCTACCTACTCCCCATTGCCTATAGTAAGAAGTTATAATATTTAATATGGTATATGGTATTAACGGTAAACTGCTACAGGCTGTGCAGTCCAGTTATATGGGTTGTAGAGCCTGTGTGCAGCTGGATGATGGAATGTCGCCTTGGTTTGACGTCAATATCGGCGTTAAGCAGGGGTGAGTTCTGTCAGCCAGGCTGTTTATCATATCTGGATAAATGTCTCCAAAGGTTGAACGATATGAATGTGGGAGTCCAGATGGGCGACTCAGTGGTCACTGCTCTGCTGTATGCAGATGATGCAGTCCTGCTGGCACAGTCAGCGACTGACCTGCAGACCCTAGTCGACACAATGACAGAAGATTGTAAGAAAAGGGGTCTATGCGTGAATGTGAACAAAACCAAAGTCTTTGAAAGAGATGAAGCCAGAACAGTTGTTAACAATAGGTAATGATGTACTAGAGCAAGTGGATGAATTTGTATATCTTGGATGTGGATTTAGCCGAGATGGAAGGTACACCACTGATATTGAGCGAAGATTGAATGCGGGAAATAGAGTGAACGGAGCGTTGGGGCTACTTCTCGGTAGCCACCACCTCAGCCAGAAGGCACGTGTAGCAATACATAACGCAGTGCTTGTCCCAACATTACTGTATGGAAGCGAGAGTTGGGTATGCAGAAAAGAGTATGAAAGTAAAATTAATGCGGTCGAAATGCGATCTCTGCGGAAAATCTGTGGAGTTAGGCTGACCGACCGCATTCGCAACGACGACGTAAGAGAGCGAGTAGGTATGAATGAGAGTATTGGTGTAAAGATGCAAAAGGGAATGCTCCGATGGTGCGGACATTTGGAAAGAATGCCGAACGAACGTCTGGTTAAAAAGATATACAATGCGAAAGTGAAAGGATGTAGGTACCGGGGGAGACCGAGACTAACCTACCTAGACCAGATCGGTCATGTACTGAAGGAAGGTGGAGTCAAGAGTCTCCGAAACCGGCGACCGTGTATGAAGAGAATTATGAATGTTGAGGAAGCGAGTAAAGTATGCAAAGATAGAGTTCTCTGGCACTCTGTTCTCTCTGCCTACTCTGCAAGGGATATGGCGTGATGATATGTATGTATGTATAATATTTAATCAACACTATCCAACTCCCCCGGCTCCCTTCTCTAAACGTCTTACATAATTTATGATTGGCCCCTAAGTGGATACATATCATGACTGTCCAAATGATAACCAAGGTCTATAGGTAAAACAGGAAAATATGCAGACTTATAGAAAAACTTAAGAAGTTTTATAAAAAGTAAATAAATTATACTGTGAATATGCGGTTTCCGTCTCGTAATAAACTTCCTCAATTATCTTTAAACTGAACCGGTTATAAACAGCTCTCTTCCCAACTTAAATATAGCTGGTATATTGTAAATAAATATATATTACGTTATCAAAACATGTTCACAACAAAAAAAATATAATCGACATTGGCCTTGTCACAACGTGTTAAGGTCATAACTGTGATATTCACGCGGTAATTCTACTCAGGCTTAAGAAAACGCTTATATTTTATTTGTAATATCTATATTTTAAGAAGATATACAATGCGAAAGTGGAAGGATGTAGGTACCGGGGGAGAAAGAGATTAACCTACCTAGACCAGATTGGTCACGTACTGAAGGTGGAGTCAAGAGTCTCCGAAACCGACGAGCGTGTATGAAGAGAATTATGAATAATGAGGAAGCGAGTGAAGTATGCAAGGATAGAGTTCTCTGGCACTCTGTTCTCTCTGCCTACCCTGCAAGGGATATGAAAATTCACCATTCCTTCCTATCCAGCAGATTACGTAAAAAACTAAATAAGAAACGATAAAAAATACATTAACGCTTGATAACTAAAGATAAAACTGTATGCCAATATGTCTGGCTATTATAAAGATAGTAAGCCATTTTAACAGCTTATTGTGGACGAAGCCAAGGCTAAATAGTGAATAGAGACTGAAGAAGAAAATATGTAAGATATCACAGATTTTATAGCTAATCAATAATCCCATTTCGATGATTTCTGTGGATTTTCTTTCATGAACACGCTAATAAATTCCATTAAATCAAGGACCGTCATTTATCTAGCAGTATAACTGATGTCTCCCAACCGCTATTTCCTTATAGTATTTTGGTCCTCCTAAATCATAGCGGGAAAGAAATAGTAACATATTTGTAACGTTATCGAATCCAATATAGACTATCAACATCATGAAGGTTCGAAAAATAGTAACAAAATGGGTTAGACTTAAGAGAGAATTTTGATATGGCAATAGGTACTGAGTTTTTCAATTGGTGACGGCGCGGCGTAAGAATACAATTCACCACCGCCTATCTTACCCGTGGGTGACCATAAGAGACGACTAAGGGATATAAAATGCATATAACATTTATGCTAAAGACGAAAAACTTGAAACAAAACCTTATACCAACACGTCTGACCAGCGTGGTATAGGTTAGGTTAGAAGTTACATTATGGAGGAGACTCTAACCTAACAGTGGGACATAAATATGAGCTGAAATGATAATGATGATGAATAATGAGTTTAATACGGTTATACTTATTCATTGACATCATCGCAAAACTATTATCGTCTGCTAAAACTTGATCTATATTAAACGGTATTCCGAACTTGTAATCTTTTGAACTGCTGCCCTTCATCAATATTCAAGCTATACTGCCACACATCGCCGCAACGCATTCAGTCACACTACGAGTGAGGAACGGCTGAGTGATCTCCGTTCCGTCAACTTGCGATTGCAATCAGGGTGGCATCAAGCGTTGGTTATAACACCTACATCATCATTCTCCTACCCTCCTTGGGACTACTCCTTGAGTTATAACACAAACATAATTATACCTAAATAAAATTAAAAGGCAAAACTTCATTTCAATACAAAATTTGAATCTGAACGCTGCCATTGCCAAGATACATGAAATATTGTATATTACAATTATAAATTTAAAATGTTTGTACATATGTATATTGCCTATTTATCGAGAAAGGTTCCATATATTGTAATACAGAACGCTGTGACAAATAGGACTGAAGCGGTGTCTATAAATCCGGTAAAATTCAGAAACAATCATCGACAAACGTTCGACGCCGTGACTGTAGTCATGGCAACTGCTGAGATAACATAACTGTGATTGTATGTATGTATGTTATTATTACTAATGCCGCGAACATAACAACGTAGGTATTCAAAGAAAATGATAGCATTAAATACGTACATCTACACAAGCAGCGCTGGTAATAGAAACTATCAGCTATTAGATATATTAAACAAAAATAGCTTCTTTAAATCTCACTACAACTGTATTATAGCGTGATATTTCTTTTAGGTAACGTTACATTAACGGTGAAATATCGTACTACCTACTTACATAGTCAGAGGGTATTAACACTCACCGTTTTAATTACTTATTGCAAAATAAAATGGAGATAATTTTTTTTTTTGAGTGATTTTTAAAGCAACACTCAGTGCTATGTACTAGACATGTGTAAGTAATGCGCTTGATATCAAAACGTAATATTACTCGGGCGGGTAATATCACATTAAACATTACGCGACATACCGAGGCATTACACATCACATCACGCAATACATTACTCGATCGTTGTGCTATGCACTCTTGGCTCTAGCCCGAATTTCGCGTAATGTAATGCTTGCTTGCTTGAGTTGTTAGCTAATTCCTCAACGGATTATTGTATTGTACGAAATAAGAGATCTTAAATCTATCTCTCTCACTCACTATTAGAGAATGACTGGGTATGTATATGTACCTATCTATACCATGATCGCGCTTATGCCCGTTAACATTATTGTATAACCTTGAACCTACAATTTATCAAAACAAAGAAAAAATAAAAAGTATAAAGTAAGTAGTATATGAAGATTGTCAGTTCTAAGCCTGGAAAAGTATGAAGGGAATTCAATCGACTATTTTACACATTAATCATATTACGCAAATCGGGTAAAAATTTTATATTAAACACATGTAGGTAACATGTGATAAATATTATAAAATAATAAATATTAATTTACAAAATTCGGATCACAATATTATGCGAACCGAACTCGTGTGATATGTATCACATTTGTAATATCATAAAGTAATATTACGTTCTGCGTAATGTAATATGATGTGATATGACATTTTAAAGTAATGTTTTGCGCATGTCTACTATGTACACTAGTGCTTCGAGTGTGGCGACAAAATTCGGTATATAAAACAAAAAAAAATCGTTACTTAATCGAAATGTCGTTCTCTATTTGCAAATTTTAAAACACGCGGTCCACTAAATACATTATGAATATCAAATTAATAACACTGTATTAATTAGAAAGATGGCAGTAAAAGATTTAGGAGTCATATTGGTAAGCTTGTTTTTTTTAGCTGTGTGGTAGCGGCTACTAATACTACCAACCCTTACTTAGCACGTGGATGTCGTAAAAGACGACTAAAAGCCTTATAACGACCTGGGCCAACTCCGTCTGATGCCGTTTGGTTAACAATTACATTCCCAAGGACGGTTGACGTCTGGCAGGCGGCCGGTCATAAAAGTATTGGCAATAACTTTTACAATATGTACTATGAAAGAAGACTACATATTGTATCGACCCCAAGTAATTGGGATGAGAGTAGGAGAATTATGACTCGGAAGCTTGTTTTTGACGAACACATACAAACTCTCATCTACGAAAGACGACGAAAGACTACGAAATCTCATCAAAAACAACTTGATTTTGTACTCAATAATTTTCAAAATACACATATCTTCTGTATTCGTTACGATATAGCTGTAAGAAGTAAACTTAAAGCTGGTTCTTGCCTATGGAATGCTCAAAGTTTTCATTTCAATGCCATTTTTGAGATATAAGTAAGTGATATAAGTAAGCAAGCACTTATTATCCTTTTCTTTACCCGATAAGACTGCTGCTAAAATGGTTGGAATACTTACATCAAGTCAGGAGAATTTATGGTTTACTGTCAACTGTACCAGCTCATAAAAGTGTGTCGTATACTAACAGCTCAGTACCTCGTGCTTACGAGTACATGCAGCACTATGCTGCGTTGCGCACACAATTGTTTGCGGTCACAAACAATTCTGGATCTATATCCTAAATCCAATGTTCGATGATGACTGGAAGGATATCATGACGGTATGCCTGTTTTCATGAGTGTAATGAATAATACTATAATATGTTTATAACATATGTTGTAATAGAATAAATATTTTACATTGGTTTTTTTACGAAAGACTCTGTTCTAATTATAGTATAAATAAATGAAACTTACACATTTTTCTAAAATTAAAATAACTATAAATATTTTTATTAAGTTTTTCTTGCACCGGACACTATATTTTCTTACTCTATTCAAGTCTATTCAGTCACCCGCTTATTAATGAACTGTAAGAGCTAAAATCAAAGTAAAAAAATATATCTACTCTTGGGACCGAACGGTCACGAGAGCTTACCGGGTAATCTTTAATCTTTTTAGCAATACCTGCCATAACAGTCAAAGGAACTTTTATTTCAATGGCGTATAAAAGTTGAACTAAGAAAAGAAATTTTTAATATTACTTCTAACATAAAAAAAAATAAACTGCCTCGTTAGTGGCATAAGTATATGAATTTCATAGCAAGGCATGTTCGCTTCTTAAATCTGGAAAAGATTTTAATCCTGTATAGACCAGTATTTCTCTCTAGAAATTTTCAACCTCGAACTTGACTTTTAACCTAAAATAACGTGTAAAATACATATATATATATATATATATATATATATATATATATATATATAACATAAGTTGCTAAAATAACGTGACCTATTATTACTTCGTGTATAAATAAGTGTAAGTATAAAAAAATACATTTGAAGACAACGATCCAAGATGGATTGCTGTCATCGAATTTATTTTATGTATTTTAAGCTTAGGGTTGTTAAAACACGGCCTTAAGTAAACAGTCACGTATTGAATAACCACAACGTGGCTTTTGAGTTGTACCCCTACAATCTGGAGCACAATCAACTATAAAGACTTGTGTACCCCGGCAGAACGAGTTCGGTTACGAGGTCATAAAACTGCGATATCATTGTTAAGTTTTGAAAGACGTTCAAATATTACGGATAAACACAACGCTCTTTGTAAATCTAACTTTTAAACTCTTCAGAAAGTGTAAAATATTAGACTAATTACCATAGAGGTAGGTACATATATATCGATGCTAATTACTGTTTCCAGTTCTTACGCGTATCCTAAAAGGCGACTTAGAGATATGCAGATAACATCACCGCAAAATAGTGAAGAGAAAGAAAATTCGAAATAGAACATTATACCAACCCATGTGATCAGCGTTATATGTATAGTAAGTCAATTGCCCGCCCATTACAAAGTTGGCTCGACTCCAGCAGTGGGACGTATACCTAAGAACTGAGATGATGAACTGATAAGATGAGATGCAACCAATAGAAAAACAAAGTGATCTACACTTTTTCCTTTTGATTGCAGCAGAAAATCAGCGATTTGATTGCTAATGCGATTTAAAAAAATTCTTAGTGATATGGCATAGGCTACCCTTTGATCTCGGTCAATCAAGTCATTGCGATGAGAAAGAAAAGCAGACGTCACAAGTAAAAACTTTCCATCATAAAGTTACTTTGAAATCAATATCCAAATCAAGCTAAATGCTTTACAAATTCCGTAAAATTATGCCCCGTAATATAAAAGTTATAGAAACTATTAAGTAAAATTGTAGGCATTTTTTTTATTTAATGTTATGGCTTTAAAACAATGCATTACAATGTATTGAGTTTCTTATCGCTACAGTATTATGTTAATCTTATCAAGAATTAACAAACACGCTTCACGAACTCGTATTTAAATTAATTATGCATTGTAGTTTGACCTTCAGTATAAATTTTTAATATTAATAATTCATTCATGATTAATTTAGTTTAAACTGTCATTAAGCAGATAAATAATAAAATTATTAATAGTTTTATTATTAAAAAGATAAATAATAAAACTATAGTTTTATTATATAGTTAAAACTATAGTTTTATTATTTAGTCACTCTAAGAATATATAAACAGTTGAGAGAAAAATTATTACATATATTCAACATTTCATTTTCACTCCTACATTAATCAACCCCTAATCAACTGTTGGACACAGATCTCCACCCCCTTACTTTTCTATGATATTCATAAAAACCATTCGAGGAATTACCAGGAGAATTTGTAGCAGCCACTCTCTTGGAAAATTATAACAAATTGCTATCGCTAGCCCGTTCTGCTAAGCGTGGCAATAATGACATTAACAATTCTTTGGAAGATCTGTCTAACTATTCATGCCAGTGGGCTGATGAATGAATAGATAGATGTGTCTAAAATATTTCAAATTAATCGAATAATCTTCATCAGTAGCAGTTAAAAAATTCTACCTAGCACTATAGCACGAGTCGTTTCAATATTAAAAAGGAATATCGCCTACTACTATATTATGATATCTATCCTCTGCCTACTATTATCAGTGTGGTGATGGAGTAAGAATACAATTCACCACCCCCTATCTTACCCGTGGGTGTTCGTTAGAGACGACTAAGGGATATAAAACGCATATAACATCTATTTAAGAGAAGGAAAACTCTAAACAAAACCCTATACCAACACGTTTGACCAGCGCGGTATAGTAGGTTAATTTCCCTCCCGTTATGGAGGAGGCCCGAGCCCAACAGTGGGACATATATGGGCTGTGATGATGATGATGATGACTATATCATATTGACCAGACGAGTTTTTGTATCGAATTTATCTTCTCTGGCACTAATGTATATAATAGTCAAGTAGTATATTATATTTAGGTCGTAATCACACCGAAGTTACTCATTAGACATGTGTAAGTAATGCCAGTAATGTATCACACGTAATATTACCCGACCGTGTACTGACTCATTACACATTACGCGACTAACCATCCCATCACAATAAACATCACACATCACATTAAACATGACGCGAACACCCGTGTACTGTTCTGCATTTCTGCAATGTTCGGTGTCTGGCAATTCAACATTTATTTTGAGCTTTATTTTCAGAACGTTAAGGCTTATATTTCTTAACGCCGCCCGCCGTATGTATAGAGCGCTATCGCATTACGCATCACACATGACATTTCATGTCATGTGTGATGTTTGAAGTGATGGTTAAATGTAATATTACTCGGCACGAAATGTAATGCCATATCACATCACTTCGCGAAGTACTGTTTCGCGCATGTCTATTACTCAATAAAAATTCACAACAATTAAAATTTTAAACTATAGTTTATCTAAGATAGTTTTACATCAACAGCACAATCAAAACATAAGTGAGACTTTAAACGTAGGGAAAGACATATATTAGTTAAAGATATAAGCCGCCTGTAGAAAGGAAATTGGATAAAATGCTTACATAACACTATGTTAGGCAACCTGAGCTAAGAGAGGTACTAAGGGTAGCTTCAATTAGTTCACATTGTTCCCATTAATCCCTTCACCTTTCGTCTTATTACGCCTCTGTAGCGAATACGTGGTCTAAATTAATGTAATATATTAATAGCATACATATATTATTCCGTGTAGATGGCAGAGTAAGAAAAACTATTCACCACCCCTTATTTTATTAGTCTACCTGTTTCTCATATTTAGTTATCCTGCAAATCACACACTGCTATAAAACAACGCGCTAGGATAAGTGAAACATCGCCGGGCGGGCCACAGAAGACAAAGATCGAGTACCGGTGGCCCGCTGGTACAGTCGTACGGCAAAGAGAGGAGCTTGCATGGTGTGTCTATGAGGTCACGCGCCGCCTCTTCCATCACCCCAGACCGATTTGGCGGGGCAAGACGCATCCATAGCCCACCGAAAAAAAAAAGGGTGTGTGTCAGCTCCGACGCACGACTGGAGTTTACTCCTTAAGTACGATTATTAAAACAGGCGCAAAAAGAAACTCATTTGACTAAAAATAATATATATATTTTTATTTACATTTATAAAAACTGTTCAGTGAAGTATTATCTCACGTCAGAAAGTGAAAGGGCGTAGAATAGGTTGCGCACCAAAAACGTAACGAGGTCATTCGACCACTAGATTTTACTCCTCAAAGTAAAATTAATGCGGTCGAAATGCGATCTCTGCAGAAAATCTGTGGAGTTAGGCTGACCGAACGCATTCGTAACGACGACGTCAGAGAGCGAGTAGGTATGAAAGAGAGTATTGGTGTAAAGATGCGAAAGGGAATGCTCCGATGGTTCGGACATGTGGCAAGAATGTCGAACGAACGTCTGGTTAAGAAGATATACAATGCGAAGGTGGAAGGATGTAGGTACCGAGGGAGACCGAGACTAACCTATCTAGACCAGATCGGTCATATACTGAAGGAAGGTGGAGTCAAGAGTCTCCGAAACCGGCGAGCGTGTATGAAGAGAATTATGAATGTTGAGGAAGCGAGTGAAGTATGCAGAGATAGAGTTCTCTGGCACTCTGTTCTCTCTGCCTACCCTGCAAGGGATATGGCGTGATGATATGTATGTATGTATGTATTTTTTTCTCATACCGGGCGTCTTATATGAAAATCGATTCTTAAGGAGTAAACTCCAAAAAGGTTAAGGTAAACATCAACTGGCATCACCAATAATTGCTAAGAATGCCAATGATATTATCTCATCATTCTCCTACTCTTATCCCAATTACTTGGGGTCGATACAATATGTACTCTTCTTTTATAGCACATATTGCAAAAGTTATTGGCAATAGTTTTATGACCGGCCGCCTGCCAGACGTCAACCCTCCTTGGGAATGTAATGGTCGACTAAATTTCATCAGATAAAGTTGGCCCAGGTCGCTATAAGGCTCTTAGTCGTCTTTTACGACATCCACGAGCAAAGTGTTGGTAATATTCGTAGCCGGTACCACACAGCATATGCCAATGACATTATCTCTCCTTAGGAAATTCCAACAGAGTATTTAAATAGGCGAGTGAATAGGTTATAATATACATACCTATAACTGTACAAATACGGCATCAACTTTCAGTAGTAGACATATTTTTATTAGGCAAATCAGTGGTACATATTTTTTTATCCGATGATCTGATATAAATGATAAAACCGTATCAAAATTCGTTTGTAGTTTTAAAGATGTAAACGTACATTGGGAGGTATAGTGGGACGAAACTCTGTTTTATAGAATGTAAAGATAAAAATGAAGTACTATGAGTATGAATGAGACTGCACAGATGGCGTAGTGGTTAAGATACCGACCTTCCGCTCCAGTGCCGGGGTTCGATTCCTAAAATACTTTGTGCGATCTACAAAGTGATGTTCTGAATCTGGGTGTAATTTGTTTGCGTTAATTGCATGTTTGTAAAGTCCCCCGCAATACAAGGATTATTTCCTTAGTGCAGGATTCAGGTTTTTAAAAATAAAAAGCAAATCAATACAACAAACCAAAAGTATTTTAATAGGGGTTGGGTTCACAATAAAAGACCACAATTAAGTCAAAAAATATCAAGTAGGTAATTAAATAAATAATTAAAATAATGTTTTCTATCTTCACAGCGCACATAGGTATGTAAGTCCCCACTGTTATACATATATATTATGCACAAGCCCTATTTAAATGAGAGAAATTACTGTACTAGATGTACTCAGTCGAGACAAATTAGCATTTCGACTTGTTCTTCTCGTGCAGTAATGGTAGGTGCTTTCAGGAATTTTATATATCTGTGAAAAAGGGTTGTTGTTACATGGTCGGGTACTTAACTTTGTCGCGACAGGAAGAAAATAATGTTAAATAATATAAATGAATATGATTGAATGTGGTACTGGTATATACTAGTATATAACAGTAGAAAATTCGAAGTTTATTAAACACCTTACTTTATAAAAACGTGAAACACATAATATTTAACATTAAGCCGTGACGTCATATGAACAATAAATTGCGATATACCACCACACTAGAACGTAAAACATTTTAATTTATTCTTAATAAATGTATAATGTTAAATTTCAAAACGTTTAAATATGTAATAAATGTTAAAATATATTTAAATAAAATAATACACTGAAGTAACAATATGCCCATTTAAAACCAGTTATTCGAAAATAGTCAACTAGCTTATTACGTGTCCCTGTCGATGTTAAAATTCGCGTGTTTTAACGGTAAAGAAAATTGTCGTGAAAAAACCGGTCGGTGGGCCTCATCCTCATTGTAGATACAGATTCAATTAGAGAACATATATACCTCCCTACTGAGGGGTTTTGGCTAAAGGCCGGCCGACTGCCTGACGTCACATGTCAACCTTCCTTCGGAATGTGATCGATGACCTTACGTACATGTAATTAGGCGATCCGCACATGCAAGGTTTCTTGATTTTAAATGGCGAATATTTACGTAAGTAAAATAGATTACGCATATTTTAAATCTAAAGCTAGGCAGATTTTTTTCTTCGTTTTATTAAAGCATGAACTAGTTATGAAACTAATGTGCGAAACGTATACACCACGTGGAATAATTTATTTATAATGAGTGCATTTAGATGTTCGATAGAGTCGTACTGACACAATTTCGGATTTCGAATTAGGTAACTGTAAATTTATAGTAGGTATAAGACGACCTACGAGCAGTGTAGTGTAATTTCGAGTTTATACAGCTGTACCTACATAATTATATCATATAGGTAAAGAATTAGGTTTGTCGTTCGGTATTTCACTCGCTTTGGTTTATTGGCAATTTTGCCGCCAAGAAATTCTTAGTACCCTTGCAATTGAGGGCGTTTACATTACAATTCTATATGCGATTCTCAAATAATAGTGGCGAGTATTTGTGTGATTTGTGTCCGTTAAATTTATGTCTGTAAAGACAACACAAGTATTTATTCCTCAGTATAAGATGTTGTTTCGAAAAAAAAGTCTAGAATGTAGTAGACGGCAATAAGCTGGCTACATTTTAATTAAATATCATTATGGAAAAGTGCGAGTTTGTCAGATCTGCCTCTCATAAAAATTAATTATCTATTAACATTTGAAGAAAATTCATCATTCTCCTACTCTTATCCCAATTACTTGGGATCGATACAATATGTACTCTTCTTTCATAGTACATATTGTAAAAGTTATTGGCAATAGTTTTATGACCGGCCGCCTGCCAGACGTCAACCCTCCTAGAGAATGTAATTGTTGACAACGGCATTAGATGAAGTTGGCCCATTATAAGGCTTTTAGTCGTCTTTTACGACATCCACGAGCAAAGTAAGGTTTGGTAGTATTCGTAACCGCTACCACACAGCATTCAAAGAAAAATATAAGTTTCAAATTTTTAATTAACAATTTACTTAGGTAGTTAGGTACCTACGTATTACTTTTGAATATTTATGATACCGTTTGACCTCAGCCGTAAATGCACGTAACTTCTACCTACCTAATAATTTTTGGTACAATGTAGACAATTAAGTAGTTACGATATTTACGCAATTTTGATTACTGTAAGAAAAAAAGGAACAAATATCGACAACGAATATCTACCTGTCTAGGCAGATTATATCCGATAACTTACACAAAATCTTTAAAAAATATATGCAAAGAGTACCGGTGGGTAATCTTTCAGATAAGTTCTAAATTCATAATTACTAGATAACGAAAATATTTACAAGTTTAACTAGTAGACGTACTAAAATAAAAATCATTAGCTAAGAAATATTGTAAAACTACAATCGAAAGTAAGATTCATTGTCGTTCATTTGAGAGTTCGACAACCTAGATATCAAGTTGCAGGCTTTATTTTAAAAGCAATTCATTTAACAATAAAAAATATGTTAATCATTTAATGTAATACCGATTCGATGTCTAAGAATATTGAAAAAAAAAACTTACAAGAAACACCGGCAAACTTGTAAATCCAAAGTGTGATGACGTAGAATAACCTCACAACTTTGCAAACACAGAATTCACAATAAATTAAGTTTAGCACATAACGTTAACACTAATATACGTCATTTTCGCGCTTATCAACACTGATTTAAGTTTTATGTACTTCGAAAGTGTAACGGTCAACTCGCGGCAATACACGGATTAATCGCGTACACATCTACCACACGCGACCGACGCTCACAGACTGAACAACTAAATGAATCGAATTTATTCGGTATCCGAACGCTCAGTTTGAATCGAGACTCGAAGAGACCAACTGTGAACCATAAACTCGATTCTCTATAAAGTGAATGCGAAACGAACAACTGACTGAATCATACCTATGTATGTAGAAATTCTCGTATTATCCATATAATAATATGTATTATTTCTAGATGCTCTATTTTGTTTATAATTTAAATATAACATTCTTCATGCAATCTAAAACATACTTTGTGCGTAGTGGGTACACCAAAGAGTAAAGTTATTAAACTGAAAAAGAGTGGCAACTCCATGATAAAATATGCATGTATGGAAGGTGCTGCTACCCAGAGTTTACGCGGTGAACTAAAGTTGAAGTGATATATATACATATCTACATGTGTATGTGTAATTATATAGAATTTTCTTTTACTATGAAAGCTACCCTGAAATATAAAAAAAAACATATCAGCTGATAACGAAGCAATAATAATATCAGCTTAACAATGAAAATTGAGATAATTTTCAGAAAGTACATCAATAACCGTAAATAGATTGATGACAATAAGTACCTACGCTAGGAACAAAAAATAATAATTCTCAGTTGTCAAACGTTTGACATACAGGACAAAATGGCAGCCGTTAAGTTTGTACAAACAATCTGTAGGCGGCGCGACGGTCAGTAAAAATAAGTAACGTTTTAAGTGTGCCCCCCCAGGGGTACACTCTATAGGGCTATAGTGTAAAATAATATACTGGCAAGTACGCTCCTAACTAGAATCTTCAGATACAATGGTAATAGTAAATAGGAGTTTTTGGCGGGAACGTGAAAGCGTCATGTTGTGGTCTTATGTTTTATTCAATATTTTAGTATTGTTATTATATAGGTGTTATATTGAATAATTTTGATGGCATTTTTTGTATTGTAATGCGAAAAAACTGCTAAGGTGTAGTAAATGTAATATATAAGTGCTTTACAAGTGTTGTTATTTGACACCAAGACATACCATTAACACTATGGTCATAGTACGGTTGAAGGCACTAAAGGGATTTATTGACGGACAGTGACTAATTTGAAGAAACTAAAGATTTCAAGAATTTGATAAGGACACATACCTATAATACGTAACCCATTTTTCTATTTCTTTACTATCTGATGTGATTAAACTTGGCTTTTATGTGTAGTTGAGAAGTCACTTGATGGTATATGCATAAACAGTAATTACCACTTATCTAACGTAATATCCATTAGCAAAAAAGATTTGATTAACACTATAACTTTACTTTTCGTTTATATGAAAATGTATGAATAAATGGTGATATTGTGTACCTTAGTATACTGTTTGTAATCAAACTACTTTGACCAAATGATATTGAGGCAAAGTACCTATCTACTTATTACCTCATAAACAACAATGAATTGATTGAATCCTATATCAATCGTGTCAATGATAAATGGTCAATCGGTTGATTTGGACCAAATTTTACTAATAAAATTGCCTACAAATTTACAAATGAAATATGTAATAGTGTGTTGAGCATATAATATTATTTTTAAAGATAACGTTTTTGTTGGGAATAGGCTATGATGGTTCTATCATATTTCTCACAAGCCGTCCGACGGCATGGTATGCAACCCCATAACCTAACATACACTTATGTGTGCTTTCCATTTAATACAAAAAGTGACGCAGTGTAACGCAGTGTTCGATAAAGCGCTTTCCATCAACGACACTGTTGAACACAGCCGTACATTGTTCGACACTCGAAAAAGTGGTGTTTGACAGATGCTTACTTAACTTTGCTTGAATTAAGTATCATTACTTAACCTCGCAATTTATTTACGGCATATTCTAGTAGTATTATTTGAGATTATTAAATTGAGCTTGTCTCTTACTGCTAATTAAAATTTAATAAAAATGTTCAAATGTAATTGTTGCACTATTGAAGTGAGCCGTGATAATGTGGTTATGTTCATAAATTATTGAACCAAGACTTTGTCAAGGAACTTGCATTTAGGTATACAACGCCATAATTTTGCGATATTGATGCACTCTAGTGTTATTTTGAGACAACTAGCTGTTTCATTTAAAGTTTTACACAGTGTTTGGCAGTGTTTCACAATGTACCGCAGAGTCCCTCTGTGTTAACTAAATGGAAAGCAACCTATATTTCTCTTGCGAGTAGATATCGAGTCCTTGTATCTATGGCTCAGCTCAGCGGGCATAGACAAACCCTTCACTAAAAAAAAACTAATTCTTGTATTGCGTGGGATTTTACAAATAATTGTATTAGGTACCGGCAACATATTGTACACAGACTTAAAATAATAATTTATTTTATAACGACCTGGGCCAACTCCATTTGATGCCGTTTGGTCAACAATTGCATTCCCAAGGAGGGTAGACGTCTGGCAGGCGGCCGGTCATAAAACTATTGCCACTAACTTTTACAATATGTATATTACTATGAAAGAGGAGTACACATTGTATCGACCCAAGTAATCGGGATAAAAGTAGGAGAATGATGATTTAAAATAATAATTTGTGGATAGCAAAAATTCATTCAGTCATGATATTTTTTTCATTAATTGCCAATGATGACATGGTATTTGAGAAATATAAAATACGTTCATTATTGCAAAAGAACAAAACCAGCCAACTGTGAACTATTTTTAATCATTAATTTCCAATGTCAATGTGATATTTAAATAATATTGAATACTATTAATATTGCAAAAGAACATTAACTAAAGCATCCAGCTTTGAACTCTTTGTTTTTCATTAATTTCCAATGTCAATACGATATTTGAATAGTATTTAATACTGTTAATATTGCAAAAGGACATTAACTAAACCAGCCAGCTTTGAACTCTTTTTTTCCATTAATTTCGAATGCCAATGTGAAATTTGTAGAGTATTGAATACTATTAATATTGCAAAAGGACATTAACAAAACCAGCCAGCTGAGAACTCTCTTATTTTTTCAATAATTTCCAATGTCAATGTTATATTTGAATAGTATTGAATACTATTAATATTGCAAAAGAACATTAACTAAACGAGCCAGCTGAGAACTCTCTTATTTTTTCAATAATTTCCAATGTCAATGTTATATTTGAATAGAATTGAATACTATTAATATTGCAAAAGAACATTAACTAAACCAGCCAGCTGACAACTTTTTTTTTCGTTAATTTCCAATGTCAATGTGATGTTTGAATAGAATGCGTTTATTCTTGCAAAAAAAAACAGTAATTAAACATATCATATCTTTAAAAATAATAATTAAAATAGTATTGATTATGACTACGCCTATTTTCGTCCCAACTCAGTCCTAACTCGGGGATATGTTGCCTATACGTAAACAACACTGATATTTCTGTTTAGCGCCGGTATGCGCCGCACTTGTGTACAGAAGTGCAGTGTAACACAAAATACATAGTAACAAAATAATAGAAGGAAGAAAATAATATAACACATGGAGAAATTAAAAATATATATTTAATTTAATAGGAAGAAAATAAATTTATAGGCTTATTGAAAAGTACGAAAAGATCTAAATGAAATTAACTACTAACAAAGATATTGCAGAGTTAAATAGTATTAGTAGCATTGTAATAATCGTTTATTTCTTAATCATTTAGAAGGCACTGGTATCTTTTCCTCCTTTTTGTATTAGCAATCATCTATTTATAAGAACCATTGTTGCCAGTGTCCAGTTACAATTTGGTTAACTTCTTCAATCCCTTCATATCAATCATGGTCCGTCAATAAGACAAATCGTCATTATCAACTCTGCTATGGCTACACTGTTATGATATCTTTTGGGGTTTTAGTGGAAAGCGTAAAGCACTTTTCTATCACATTTACTACGTCCCAGCAGTTCCATCGCATCACATTACATAAAATAACATCAAAATGATTTAATATAACGTTTAAACACTCAAACAAACAAAGAGAGCGAGTAGGTATGAAAGAGAGTATTGGTGTAAAGATGCGAAAGAGAATGCTCCGATGGTTCGGACATGTGGAAAGAATGCCGAACGAATGTCTGGTTAAGAAGATATACAATGCGAAAGTGGAAGGATGTAGGTACCGAGGGAGACCGAGACTAACCTACCTAGACCAGATCGGTCATGTACTGAAGGAAGGTGGAGTCAAGATTCTCCGAAACCGGCGAGCGTGTATAAAGAGAATTATGAATGTTGAGGAAGCGAGTGAAGTATGCAAAGATAGATTTCTCTGGCACTCTGTTCTCTCTGCCTACCCTGCAAGGGATATGGCGTGATGATTTGTATGTATGTATTTAAACACTAAGATATTGAATATAATACAACACCATCGCATGACTTTTCCAAATTCCCGGCAAAAGTTAGGACTATGTCAATTTGCACTGCTGTCCATATGAAAAACTGTAATAGTAAGTTTATAGACGAAAACTCTGTGATAATCCACTTTCCTCATGAGGTTTTCCTTCACTGATTTAAACTTTTTAACTATAAACGCGGTTTTTGTAACGGCTATTCCTTTTTGCGAGAGTCCCTCGTGAATTCAACAAAAGTATTGTGTGTGTTACGGTCGTAAACTTTTACAGCCGTGTTGCTTCCTCTCGCCTCGAGGGAAGTGGGGTGAGGGAAGAAAGGTAATTATCCTTATACTATATCAAGGTCAATACATTTGAGATTTTTATTGAGGATATTATTGTGTCAACAATAAAATTAGATTGATAAAACATTGTACAGGTGTCGTAGTGGTTTAAGATGCGGTACACCATGCCGAGGTCATTCGGGTATCGATCCCCAAGCAATGTGCTTTATACGATCCAAAAACGATTGTTTTGAGTCTGAATGTTATTTATGTCTGTTAATTATATGTTAGTAAAGTCACTGCGAAAAATTAAACATTTTAGGGCGTGAATGTATAAAAATATTAAAAACTGTATTGTTTATGGAGTATTATCTCTTATTACAATATCTAGATGATGGAGTCGGGTTCGGAGCCCGGGTTTTTTTTATTTCTTATGTAAATTGTGATACAATAATAAAGAAAACTACAATAAAGGGAAAACTAAGGGGAAAACTCGAAACGTGGGCTTAAATAAGCTATATTGCCAAATTGAACTACTTCTATTCTTGAGAACAATGGCTAAATCTACGTCCATATTCTAATTATATTTTTTCATTCATGAAAATAACTGACAAAATGTTATTTTCTATAAATGAGACTAAGATCTAGCTAGATCGATTTATCGCTCCCGATAGCATCCGTATACTAAATTTCGTGGAAATCGCTAGAGCCGTTTTCGAGATTTTGAATATGTAGAAATATACAGGCATTGCTCGGTTAAAGAGCTCGATTAGATTAGATAATATGAAATTTCTATTAAAATATTGCCACGGGTCTGCTTCTTTGGAATAGAAACACTCTCTTGTATAATATAATCGACGTTGTAGTAATAATTTGCTAGTGGACTTCATTAGCTGAGTGAGAGAGCCTGAAATTAAAGCACCTTTTTAAAGAAGGCATCTAGCCCCCTGTGCCTCTGCTATTGCAGAAGGCTATAAACAACAGCTACCACTAACAAAATAGAATTATTATTAATATATTAATGAATTATATATTTCTGTGTGGTTATATAAAAATATGGATGTAGGTACCGGGGGCGACCGAGACTTACCTACCTAGACCAGATTGGTCACGTACTGAAGGAAGGTGGAGTCAAGAGTCTCCGAAACCGGCGAGCGTATATGAAGAGAATTATGAATGTTGAGGAAGCGAGTGAAGTATGCAAGGATAGAGTTCTCTGGCACTCTGTTCTCTCTGCCTACCCTGCAAGGGATATGGCGTGATGATATGTATGTATATAAAAATATCCATGTGCTGAAGGAGTAAAAATACAGTTCACCATCCCCTTTCCCATGAATATCGTTAGGGACGACTACGGGATGTAATATGCAAATAATATCTATGTTAAAGATAAAAAAACTCTATATCAATCCATCCGAGCAACGTGATATGGCAGATCAATTAAAATAGTGTAGAGGAGGCACATGGAGGGTATGACCACGCTTTTGTCAGGTCTCTGTCTACAGCCACGAGCCGGACCGTCCGGGGTAGTACCACACTCTCGCAGAAGATCGACGTCTGAGTAATGACAATGTGCTATTGCGTTTCGTTCGGTGAGCGAGAGAGCCGGCAGCCCAACTGGGTGGGTTTAGCGTATGTATTGGTAGGTGGCGGCCTAGGTATACTCTTGATATTGCAAAGTTCCATCGGCGGCGGTGACACTTACCATCAAGTGTGCTACTTACTCGCTTGTCACTATAGGCAATAACAAAAAGGCTTGAGAGCCCAGCACTAGAAAATATATAAGCTGAGATGATGAAATTAAGTTTATGATTAAACTTTATATGTAAATAGTATTATTATACTTCAGAGGGCCATTCTGATGAGGCGGATAGCGTTTTAATGAGAAGGCCTAGATCTAACAGTAGACTAGCTGGCGGATAATTGTTCTTTACGATGTTCAGAAATGTTTTTTGAGGGGGTGCTCTGTGGTTATGGATTAGAATACAAAGGAGTGGTCACATACTACTAATTACTTTCCTCATTTGCCAGTCATGAAGGAAGCTGTACTGAGAAAAAAGAATATGATATATGCATTTGACAAAGAGTTTTTTGGCGGGTTTCTCTATGGTTATGGGCTAGAATACAAAAGATTGGTGACATATCACTTATCACTTCCTCACTCTCCAATTGTGGAGGAAACTGGGCTGAGAAAAAATGTATATGATAAATACATTTGAATGAAATTGAAAGTATTAACGATTCTACCACATTATCCTTCAATAGCCCGTGAAAGTACTTTCTTTATCTAATTAAGGGCATTCATCTCAGCTTATCTACGTCCCACTATTAGGTTCTTCTAAACGGAAGGGATATTAAACTACTACAATGGTTAGGCGTATTAGTATAGTGTTTTGTTTCGAGTTTTCCATCTCTTTCATAGATGTTACTTGCATTTTTTATTCCTTAGCTATCTCTTACGGTCACCCGCGGATAATATAGGGGCTGGTAAAATGTATTCTTCCTACATTATTACACGGAAAGGGACATTATAAAGATATTAATTGAAAAATTAATAATTTTAATGACGGCAATTACCTAATGTAATATGATTATTAAAATATGTATTAAAATTCGTAATAGAAAAATATATGTAATATACAGAGTAATAAAGTCATTAAAAATAAATAATTAATAGCACAGTTGAGCAAAGAAACTTGCATAATAAAAGTCAAATAAATTAACTAAAAGAACCAGTCAGACTGGTTGGTAAACAAATTAGATAATATTTGCGTAATTACATTTTCCATTGCGATAATAATATTTAGTTGAATGCAAAGTTTACCTCTTCAATTTAAAATTATAATAAACTAACAAACCCAGCCCTTTGGTTTGTTTGTAGACTTTGATATATCGCAGCGCCGCCTGGTGGCGAGTAACATCAAGGGAGATATAAACTTTCTCCGTGAAGAAATACATATACATACCAATTTTCATAATGATTGGTCGAAAAGTTTCTGAGTCTAGCGATATCATATATACAAATATCCTCCAGTTCATATACGAAGCACTACTGGATACAAGCCTCTACAATCATCATCATCATCATTTTAGCCTATCGCCGTCCACTGCTGGACGTAGGTCATGTTACGCCACAGAGTGCAGTCCTGTGGCGCTTGCATCCAACGAGCAACCTTCACCAAGTCGTTTGTTCATCTAGTGGGAGGACGTCCTACACTGCGTCGTCCGGTACCTACGTGGTCGCCACTCTAGAATCTTTCTTTCCCAGCAGTTGTCGGTTCTTCAAGCGATGTGGCCTGTCCATCGCCACATCAGCGTGCTAATTTTTCGTGCTATGTCAGTTAGACCCGTTCTTCTGCGGATTTCCGTAATTCGGATTTTATCTCGCAGAGAAATCCCGAGCATAGCCATCCACCATTCATCCCAAGCATAGCCATCACCATTTTCTACAATAGGAGAAATTTGTTTTGGGAGTATTTTTACCATATATTCCCATCATTGCAACACTTGTAAATCAGGATCCAAAATAGTCTCCATAGGTAGCACTGAGGTTGGACGCTCAGACAGCCTTTTTTTTTTTTTTTTTTTTTTTTTGCCGTGGGCTATGGACGTCGCACCCCGCCAAATCGGTCCGGGGTGACGGAAGAGGCGGCGCGCAACCCCATTGACCCACCCTGCAAGCACCTCTTCTTCGCCGTGCGAGCGGGCCACCGGTACCCGATCTTTGTCTTCGGTGGCCCGCTCAGCGGTATGCCCTCTTGGGCTCCTCTCCTGTCGACGCCCCGAGACAGCTTTCGCCGTCGAGGCTTCGTCGCTCAGACAGCCTGGGAAATGCTTTTAATTGTCTCGGGACCCGCAACAATTTTAATTAGAAAAGTTAAAGAGGAGTCTGATCCACTTCCCTCTTATACAATGCGGGAGACATGAAATAAATTTAACTGTTCAGTCAACAAATACGTATAGTTATAATAAGCGCAGCAGTACAGCACCATCACGGCAGAAATTATAGCCTTATGATTGATTGCAATATAGGCAGAAACGCTGGAACGCAGGAAAATTTTCTCTAGTTTCAATAAAATCCGTATAATATACATACTAGTCCATACGTAACTTTATATCGATCTAAACCAACTCCACCTGATGCCGTTCTGTCAACAATTATATTCCTAAGGAGGGTGGACGTAAGGCAGGCGAGCGGACAAAAAACTATTGCAAATAACTTTTACAATATGTACGAGTACATATTGCGTCGACCCCAAGTAATTGGGATAAGAGCACGAGAATAATGATGTCGTAATTTCTAGACTATCTATTATTAAGTCACGATCGTTACGTAGAAGAAGTATAATATCAAAACGGTTAGATTGTTTTGGTGAAATCAACTACAAGATTCAATTCTGAATGAAACCCATGCTCGTACATAATTCACACTGTAAAGGATACCCAAATATGGAATTAGGTCTTTTTTTATAAACATTACCCTTTTTTTCTTTTTTTTCTTCGCAAGGTGGGACCATGGATGTGGTCGCGCCCCAGCAAATCGGCCCGGGGCGACGGAAGAGGCGGCACGTAACCCCATGGACCCACCCTGCAAACACCTCTCTTCGCCGTGCGACCGGGCCACCGGTACCCGATCTTTTTATGAACACTACCCTGCACTAAGGCAATAATCCTTGTATGGGACTTTACAAATATGCAATTGACGCAGACAAATTATACCCAGACTTAGATCAACACTTCGTGGATGACGCAAAGTATTGCAGCATGGGGATTAGTTAAATTTTATTAATTGGATTCAGTCTTTTACTTTATTATGTGAGAGAAAAGGACTAGAAGAGGAAAAAAAAGATTTGATCTCAGATTGCAATAATACTTGTAGGAATATATTATTCGATAGCCATATGATATTAACCGGATGTGTGAACCTGTCGATGAAGATGCCTTCACTATCACCTTTCGTGATAAGAACGTGATATAGTAGGTCAATTTCCTTCACATTGTGGAGTTAAGCTTGAGCCTAATAGTGGGGCATGTATGAACTGAGATAATGACATAATGATGATTTTAATACAATATTAGATTTTGGAAGATCATTGCGCGTAACTTGTTATTTTATTACTAGCTTCTAATCTAGGAAGTAATTTTTCCAAAAGTTATACTATTATGCCAAGGGAAACACTACTGAGATAAAAGATATCCTACGTATTAATCCAAGAAATAGTCTATCTATGTGTTACTTTTCATTCAAATCTGTTTAACGGTTTACGCGTGATTCAGTAACAAACATCCAAAAACCTTCACAAACTTTCACATTAACATATTAGTAGGAATAGGATTTTAAGCTAAAATACTCTCGAATTTACATCTCTTGAATATGCACAACAACAATAATGTTGTTTAATTTGTATCTGCTGTTATAAAATCCTACTTTACACATACATACATACATATCATCACGCCATATCCCTTGCAGGGTAGGCAGAGAGAGCAGAGTGCCAGAGAACTCTAAAAATAAAATCCTACTTTATTTAATTTAAACCAGCTCGCAGCTTCCCTCGAGTGATTTACAACTATGTACGTTATTTGTGCTATTTATTTTGTGTCGTGTCTTTTAGCTGTTAGCCGCATGTTGTTGTCACAGCTTAACCGGGTGAGCGCTGAGAGCTCTTAACCCGGACATTAAACGTCATCGCCTAAGGGTTCCCCTCATCCCCTGTGGTGAACGGACCTCGGCTTGGGGCATCGCTGATGTCAAAGTTGGCGTACCCACTTTTGTATTAATGATTATTTCATGTCGCGTCCTTTGTCCCTGGTGGCGGAATGGATGCACGGATATTTATGTGCTATGGCCGCGCGGGCAGTGTATGCTCTTTGTTAAGCGACTGTAATAAAATTGTCGGTCTCGTCAAGTAAATGTCGGGGGAATTTTTGATAGGGTATTGTTAGGCGCCCCAAGCATTAAGGAGTTGACGTGAGTCATAGCATACACGTTATTTATGCTACATTTTATACTTCTAATATTATGCCTATGTTATACACCATTATGTCTGACCAACGTAGTAATTCCTACCAGTGTGGAGTGGCTGGAGCCCAGCAGTGGGATGTATATGAGCTGAGACGATTATTATATACCTAGGGTAAAAAATTACAAATTACATTGTAAGGGGAGCATTCAATTTCACATTCTAATGAAGCACATACAATTCGCAAAACTGTATTTACAAAGCAGCGCAAAATTATATCTTTTTTTTTATTGCTTATGGTGGCAAACGAGCAAGCAGCACATCTGATGGTAAATTAAATGTCATACAACAGCTCACGCTGGTGTAAGTACTAGCACGATTGCAGCGGATTTCCGACAGGTGTGGGTTCAAATCCCATGTGTGACAATCATTTTTTGCTCGTAATCAAGTTTTTATAAATAAGATGATAATTATAATAAATCGATTTCCCTTTCATTATAGAGAATGATTAGAATTCCAGGCGACAAATATAGTTTCTTAAAAAGAAAGAAGACCTCACAAAGACATCCTGCTATTTGAATATTTGAGATTCAGCACGGAACATTGCTACTTGGGTTACGCTATCGACCATTACTTGTGTGTATGGTGAAAGTGATATACGATTATAACAAAGAGTGGTGACCACTTCGACCGATATAAATTATAGCTACTCACTCACAAACAGCTCAGCTCGAGTGTTTCCTTTGTCCTTCCTTAAGAGGTATTCTAACTTACGAGATCATGACATTCTGAGTCAAGGAAACCGTAAATATTACCACTAAGAATAATGGATATGTGAATAGGTATTAAATATTTTAAAGGACGAAGTGAACTACCATATTAATATTCAAAGTTTGGTAAACAAAAAAAAATATGAAAAATAGTGTGTTGTATTTTTATGAAATCCCGATGCTAGTCATTTTCTTTTCATTTTGTAGGCATTTAACTGAAATTTTACACATATTTATTCGATTTAGGATATTAAAATCACGTTTTTTTAATCATTAGAAAATGAAAATTAATACAATTGGAAAATACCATTTTTTTTAATAATTAGAACATGAAATAATGGGGAATCAATAGTAGATAAGATATATATCTATACATTTTTATTTTAATCTACGTACGGAATGCATTATAAATATCTAATATCAATAATTCAGATGACAGACTCATGTTAAAAACGAATCACAATATTTATTTCAATCAATCATTTTGAACTTTAATTATTCTATCAATAACTACGATGTATAAGTTACACTGATCAAAACACAATTACCGCGGAGTATTTGCATGAATGAATGGGAATATACATAAATGCTACACGATCAGCTGATGCGAGCCATTGGTGCCGCCATATTGACATTAACTACTCTGCCGATCGCATTCCATTACATTGACATTAGAGTTTTAGCGGGAAAGGGAAAGTGGCATTTGGTGCTCTTATATTATATTTAATAACTTAGTGTTTTATCGTATTATAATAAGTAATTTTGATTGCTTTTTATGTAATTTGATCATCGATCACTAATTATAGTGATCGATGAATTTGATGCGCTTGAAGTACTGATGTGTAGTGACTACTAAGATATAACAGTTTTACATACATTTTCGTTTTCAACTAAAATTCCAAAATGATACCTTTAACAGTGTTGCCATGGCACTGTTGAAGGTGATTTACTTACAACTTTCTTCGTCTTCTTCTTCTTAATGAATGGGCTCTGTGAGTGATTAACCACAACTTCGCCAATGTCAAGTAAAATAAGTTTAAAAAATTATAATAGATTTATATTTTAGTCGTCAGTCATGTCGGTTCATTGTCTCTACTTACAACTTTAAATTAAGTTAAATTATAAACCAAGATTTGGCTTAAAGGCCTTTGTAACCAAGCCATTCACTCTAAAAAAAATACATTGTCATTAACTACTCTGTGGTTCGCTGTAATACGATATATGGACGAAAAAATGAGGCAATGGAATAAAAACGGGTATTTACTCGTATATACTATACTCTATTTAAATTGTTTTCTTTTTTCTCTGCTGGTCACATTCGTGGACGTATGCCGCGATGGATATTAGTCCATTTATAATACGGTGATCAGATTGGTTTACTTAGGGGGCTTCCATTAATTACGTGAGGTATTCAAAAGGGGGAAGAGACCGAATCTTAATAAATTTCATTTGGAGGAGAAGAGGGGTCTTGGCCAAATATCACGTAATTTTTTTTAGCAGAAAATGGTGTAAAACTACTTTAAAATACTTTCAAGCAGTTTAAGGTCAAATTAAAGTTAAATAAAAGTAAAAAAAAACCCTTATACCCAAGTACAAGTTTTGAAAAATCTCACGTGAGATTGAGATCGAGAAAATATTACATCTCACCAAGGCGTGGGTTTCCAAAAACTCCTCAAAAATGCATCACGTAATCAATTGACGCCATGGTTCTTTTATTCTGAGCTTACCATATTATCTGTTGCAATTATAATATCTGCTTTTAAAATATATCATTTGTCATCATCATTCAGCCTTTTGTCATCCATTGCTGGACGTAGGCCTCCCTCATATTTCACTACAAAGTGCGGTCCTGTGCCGTACGCATCCAACGTCTACAAGCTACCGTCATCAAGTCGTCGGTCCACCTGGTGGAGGATATATATAATATATAATATGTCGGTTATACATATATATCCAGTAAGTGTTTATCGGGTTGAGAGCCCTCAGCGCTCACCCACAGTCCGGGTAAAGTTATCACAGCCATCTGAGGCTAACAACTAAGACAGCGTGTCTTAATAAAATAAAAAACCATTAAGTGTGAAAGCGTTAAATACAACAAGCAAAGATTTAGCAAAATTAGGCAAGTAAAGATTTCTGTTGTTTACGCCAGTATTACAACTATTACATATATGAAACAAAACTATTTTACAGATTTTCTAGCATATTTGATTTGTATTTGCTTACACTACACTTTACAACGTTCGCCCGCTCGTCACCACGCGGGAACTAAGGAATTTCACGTCCAACAAGTCATCGTTAATGTGTAGGTTTTATTTATTATACGGAATTAAATTTTGACCCATATTTTGGATAAAAATGTGCTGCCAGTAAAACAAGAATAACTATAGAAATTTGTATCCTTTCCGACAGTTATTATTAAGAATTGTATGACAATTATAATATTATGACAATAACTGACTAATACCACCGAAGCTACCACTGAAGTGGACCGCGGCCACACTGAGAATTAACCGGCAAGAAAACTTAACGCGATTGAATCCGAAAATTAACTTTATTTCACTAGTCCAGTAAACTCACATTTATAATTTTGGCTAGAATGTAATACATATGTAGATGAATATATGTCTTCACACTAAGTCGTAAATTACGGGATAATATCTGCAAGTGTGACTATGATGATTATTAACACAAACGTGGATATACGCAATGTAGAATCGTGTTATACGTGCAATACGTCTTACCTAATACGCAGCTAACATACGATTGAGAAATGAAACATTCATTTGATATTAGAGATATCTCCCACAGATTATATATTCTATATTTAATGGCATTTAAGTAAAATTCTTTTATAATTTTTGTTTTTTTTAACTACCCTTTTTTTTGCGGTGGACTATGGACGTGGTCGCGCCTCGCCAAATCAGTCTGGGGCGACAGAAGAGGCGGCGCGCAACCCGATAGACCCACCCTGCAAACACCTCTCTTCGCCGTGCGAGCGGGCCACCCCCGACTAGAAAAAAAGTATGGTTCAACCAGATCATGTATCTGGACCGGATCAGGACAGAATGAGGCATGGCGGATCCGGCAAACCCTATCAGAACCAGGTCAGGTCCAGATCAGGATAGCCTGCTGTGAAATAACATCAAGTATGGTAAGGCATACCGGATCAGGACCAGGTCAGGACCAAATAAGGATAGCCTGTTGTGAAATAATATCAAGTATGGTAAGGTATACCGGATCAGGACCAGGTCAGGACCAAATAAGGATAGCCTGATGTGAAATATCATCAAGTATGGTAAGGCATACCGGATCAGGACCAGGTCAGGACCAAATAAGTATAGCCTGATGTGAAATATCATCAAGTATGGTAAGGCATACCGGATCAGGACCAGGCCAGGACCAAATAAGGATAGCCTGATGTGAAATATCATCAAATATGGTAGTACATACCGGATCAGGACCAGATCAGGACCAAATAAGGATAGCCTGAAGTGAAATATCTTCAAGTATGTTAAGGTATACCGGATCAGGACCAGGTCAGGACCAAATAAGGATAGCCTGATGTGAAATATCATCAAATATGGTAAGGCATACCGGATCAGAACCAGATCAGGACCAAATAAGGATATCCTGATGTGAAATCATCATCAAGTATGGTAAGGCATACCGGATCAGGACCAGGTCTGGACCAAATAAGGACAGCCTAATGTAAAATATAATCAAGTATGATAAGGCATACCGGATCAGGACCAGGTCTGGATCAAATAAGGACAGCCTGATGTAAAATATAATCAAGTATATGGTAAGGCATGTAGTATATCAGGACCAAAAACAGTTTTCGTAACACAAAAAAAAATATCAATCAAAATTCAAAAAAGTATCATATCATGATTGTCATATTTATGCCACGGTGTAAATTGTATTTGCATCAGAGGTGATTAATCTGAAATCTTTAATTAATAATATTTTTTTTAATAATAATAATAATGTTTAATTAATAATATAAAGATTATTTATATTTAAAGTAAAAACAAAAATAAATAATAGGTACATTTGAAAATATAGATAGAAATAAATAGAATACTATTGTAACAACCATTCTAACATTTAATGTTTTGGGTCATAATAAATTGTTGATGGCGTTAGTAAAATGACGCCATTATCTGAATCGCGGTGTTAAGATTCTCCGAAGCGTAATGACATCGCCTAATATTAAATTAGTTGTTATCGAATCAGATCAAAACAGATCGATCAGGTCATGAATGAGAAATTCAGGCGACAGTAGAAGTCGCATCTGGTGGTTGCGCCCTAATTGGAACAGCTCACTGGGACTCTCTACTCTCTATGATAAGAATATAGCGCTGCATTCGCTGCCTACGTCATATATTAATTTACATACATACATATCATCACGCCATATCCCTTGCAGGGTAGGCAGAGAGAACAGAGTGCCAGAGAACTCTATCTCTGCATACTTCACTCGCTTCCTCAACATTCCTAATTCTCTTCATACACGCTCGCTGGTTTCGGAGACTCTTGACTCCACCTTCCTTCAGTACATGACCGATCTGGTCTAGGTAGGTTAGTCTCGGTCTCCCTCGGTACCTACATCCTTCCACTTTCGCATTATCTTCTTAACCAGACGTTCGTTCGGCATTCTTTCCACATGTCCGAACCATCGGAGCATTCCCTTTCGCATCTTTACACCAATACTCTCTTTCATACCTACTCGCTCTCTTACGTCGTCATTACGAGTGCGGTCGGTCAGCCTAACTCCACAGATTTTCCGCAGAGATCGCATTTCGACCGCATTAATTTTACTTTCACTCTTTTCTGCATACCCAACTCTCACTTCCATACAGTAATGTTGGGACAAGCACTGCGTTATGTACTGCTACACGTGCCTTCTGGCTGAGGTGGTGGCTGCCGAGAAGTTGCTCCAACGCTCTGTTCACTCTATTTCCCGCATTCACTCTTCGCTCTATATCAGTGGTGTACCTTCCATCTCGGCTAAATCCACATCCAAGATATACAAATTCATCCACGTGCTCTAGTACATCATTACCTATTGTTACTCTTACATCTGTTCTGGTTTCATCTCTTTCAAAGACCATTATTTTGGTTTTGCTCACATTCACGCGTAGACCCCTTTTCTTACAATCTTCTGTCATTGTGTCGACTAGGGTCTGCGACTGGCCTCGCTGACTGTGCCAGCAGGACTGCATCATCTGCATAAAGCAGAGCAGTGACCACTGTGTCGCCCATCTGGACTCCCACATTCATATCGTTCAACCTTTGGAGACATTTATCCAGATATATGATAAACAGCCCGGCTGACAGAACGCACCCCTGCTTAACGCCGATATTGACGTCAAACCAAGGCGACATTCCATCATCCAGCCGCACACAGGCTCTACAGCCCATGTAACTAGACTGCACAGCCAGTAGCAGTTTACCGTTAATACCATACTCCGGTAAAATGTCCCAAAGTTCCTTTCGTACAACCGTGTCAAATGCTCTCTCCAGATCCACAAAACTGCAGAAAATCCTCTGACCTAGAGCCAGATGCTTCTCCACAATGTGCGCAGAGAGAACACTTGATCCATGCATCCCCTTCCACTCCTGAAACCTCCTTGTGTCTCACACAGTAAACCATCGGACACCATCCTCATTCTCCTTTCAATAATTTTACCATACACTTTTGCTGCCAAACTGGTCAAGCCTATGGCTCTGTAATTTGCGCAGTCATAACGTGAACCCTTGTTTTTAAACAAAGGCACGATGACTGCGCTATTCCAGTCCCCGGGAACCATTCCCGAGCTCCAACATAAATTGAGGAGCAACAGGAACGCCTCCCAGACACAGGAGCTACCAAGCTTGATCATCTCGGCAGACACCATATCAATGCCCGCTGCCTTACCATTTTTCAAACTTCTTATCGCCCATTCAACTTCATCCATACTGATGCCATCGGAGGACGCCGTTGTCGAATGTAGATCTACTAAAACACATGCAACACCGGCGCCAACCGTAGCATCCGCATACATATCGCCAAAATATTCACTCCATCGGCTTAACACGTCTTGTGTTTCTGTAAGAATGTCTCCACCTTTAGAACTTATTTTATTCATTCTGAAGGCTGACCAACCAACAAATATATTAATTTATATCTTTATTTATTATTAAACATGATTTTTAAGATATTAATGTTTTTTAAAAGGACCGGACTGGGCATACCTACTCGTTTTGGATCAGACAAAATATATAACGCAGATGATTGATTTGGATCCGATCAGTTAAATTTCATCCGGACCCGATCAGGAATGGCTAATTTGGACCCGATCAGGAATGCCTGATCTGTACCCAATAAGGTTTGCCTGATCGGGTCCAGATATATTTTCTGCATTACATACCTTATCTGGTCCAGATCGGGCATGCCCGGTCCGGTCCTGCTAAGGAAGACGAAAATATTTCTAGTCGGGCTGGTACCCGATCTTTGTCTTCGGTGGCCAAAAGACACCACCCTGCCCTTTTTTTTTTTTTTTTTTTTTTTATATATTGGTGGGCTATGGGTGCGTCTCGCCCCGCTGAATCGGTCCGAGGTGACGGAAAGGCGGCGCGTGACCCCATAGACCCACCGTAAAACCTCCTCTCTTCGCCGTGCGAGCGGACCACCGGTACTCGATTTTAACTTCGGTGGCCCGCCCGGCGGTTTACCCTCGCGGGTTCCTCTCGTCGACGCCCCGACAGATTTCGCCGTCGGGGCGTCGCCCTCACGTGGTGGCCTCACGTCGGGTGACCAGACAATTCCCCGGTCCGATCACCCGAGGCCTCGGTTAGGGCGGCATCAGGCGCAGGTATTCGCGCCTGCGCCGCCCCGGCCGCTGACGGCGGCCCGGGTCGCGGGATTCCTCCCGGACTCGTTCCGCCGCCTCCTTCTGCGAGATGACAGCCTCGCAGAAGGCGGCGACCGCGTCCCAGTTCCTGACGCTGTCGACCATCGCTCTCGCGACAGCCGGCAGCGTCAGGTCGGCACCGATAACAGCGACGAGGTCACGGCGCTGCCGGTCAAAGCCCGGACACGCCTCCAGCGTGTGTTGCGCCGTGTCCTCGTCACTGCTGCAATGGTGGCAGAACGAAGTCCACTCCCTACACGCGACCGTGTGCAGGTAAAAGCCGAAGCATCCGTGCCCCGACAACACCTGCACCAGTCGAAAGGAGAGGACTCCGTGCCGCCGCTCCATCCACTCCATCAATACGGGCCGGAGAGCCTCGACGGTGACGACACCGTGTCTAGGCCTCTCCAGCCGCGTAGCCCAACGGGCGATGACGTCTCGGCGGGCGTCCTCGCGCCAGGTGGCTATCTCGCTCAGCGATGGGGAGCCACCTTCGTCGCGCAGTGAGGTCACCCGCCGGTAGAGGTCGGAGAGCATCTCCGCCTCTAGGTCCCACGGGGGTGTCCCGGCCAGTAGGCATGCCGCCTCGGTCGATACCGTGCGGTACCCGCGAATGGCTCTGACCGCCATGACTCTCTGGGGTCTCCACAGAACAGCCCTGAGCTGGACGTTCAGAGCCCTCGCCCACACGGGTGCGCCGTACATGGCCATAGAACGGATCACCCCCGCATACAGCCGTCGGCCCTCGAAGCTGGGTCCGCCCACGTTCGGCATGAGCTGCGAAAGGGCGGACGCCACGCCGACCAGCCGGGGAGCAATTCGGCGAAAATGCTCCCGGAACCACCATCGCCCGTCGAGCACCAGACCCAAGTACTTCATATGGGCCTGGATGCTGATGTGGACGGAGTTGACGACTAGCGAGACGCCGATTGGCGGCCTTACGCGTGGCCCATGGAACAATAGGGCCTCCGTCTTATTTAGGGCCACCCTGAGCCCCAGCGCCTCGATTCGCCCGACCATCTCCTCGGTGCCGAGAGTGGCCAGGCTCGCCGCCTCTTCGAGTGTCCTGCCCCGGGCTGTGACGAGCGTATCGTCAGCGTAGCATATCACGCTCAGCCCGGGGGGGAGACTCCCTCTCAACGCCCAGTCGTACCCGATGTCCCACAGAGTTTGAGAGAGCCGGAAGCCTAACTGGGGTGGGTTCAGGGTTGTATTGGTAGGCAGCGGCCTAGCTATACCATTGGCAAAGGTCCATGGGCGGCAGCGACACTTACCATCAGGTGTGCTGTCTGCTCGTTTGCCGCCATAAGCAATAAAAAAAAAAAAAAAAAAAAAAAAAAAAGAGTCGGCCCCAGAACCGACCTCTGTGGAACGCCGCACGACATGGACGTCCGCACAATGTCCCCTGCGGGACTCGCGCAGAGGACACTGCGCCCCTCCAAATAGTCCGCCACCAGCCGCCTCAGGTACAAGGGCACCCCATGAAATCGGAGCGCCTCCCTGATGCAGCTGAATGGCAGACTATTGAATGCGTTGGCGATGTCCAGCGACACCGCCAACAGCACTACCCCGCCGGTGACAGCCTCCGCGGCCGTCTGCCTCAGTCGTAGCAGGGCCCCGATGGTCGAACGCCTCCTTCTAAAACCGAATTGAGCGTCCGACAGATCGGGTCCCACCTCCTCCAGCTGGACGATGCGGGCAGCGAGGATGCGCTCCAGCAGCTTACCCACATCGTCGAGGAGCACGATGGGCCTGTAAGCCGACGGCGAATCCGGGGGCCGTCCCGGCTTTGGCAGGAGAACCAACCTCCCCTCCTTCCAGCACTCAGGGAACCGTCCAGACGCCAAACAGGTGTTGTACAGCTGCCTGAGGCGAGGATCGAGGTGCTCGAGGAGCGACGTCAGCACCCGGACTGGTATTCCGTCCGGGCCGGGGGCCGTGGTCGCGGAACGAATCCGCGCCACAGCTGCTCCCACTTCCGTCTCCGTCACGGGCGGAACACTCTCGTCGTCAGCCTCCCGGTCTTGTTCTGGCGAGGCCATGACCGGGGGCGTGTGTTCCGACTGCCGTGGAAACAGCTCCTCGACCACCCTACAGAGGAAGTCGGGCTGGAGGGTCTCGGTGAGGGGGGGGGCCCTGCGCGCGAAGCTTATTCAGCGACGCGCGATACGGGCGACCCCAGAGGTCACGGTCGAGACCGTCCAGCATCTCCTGCCAACTCGCACCCTTGGCGGCTTGGATGGCCAGCCGAAAGGCCGTCCGCGCATCGAGGTACGCCTCGTACAGCTGGCCCTCCCGCTCAGCGTCGCGGTGACGCCGCCGGCTGCGGGTGTAGGACCTTCGGGCTCTGATACATGCCGCACGAAGGTCCGCCAATCTTGGGGACCACCAGTAGACCCCCTGCCTCGGAGGTAGACGCCGCCGCACTCTGGGCATGGCCGCATCGCAGATCTGCGTTAACGCACTGCGGATGCGGACAGCCTCGGCGTCCACCCCGTCCGCTGGGGGCGGTGAGGACAGCCACGTGTGAACGATGGCCGCCTCCGCCAGTAGGTCCCTGTCAAGACGACCCACAGCCCACCGCGGAAACGCGGGAGCTCCGTCCGCCCTGTGACCCCTACCGGGGTCCCGGAGAGGGGAGACCTCCATCCGGATGTACCGGTGGTCCGATAGGGTCTCCGCCTCCTCCAGGACACTCCAGTTCCTCACCCGTGGTGCGACAGCGGGGCTAGCGAACGACAAGTCCACTATCGACCCGCCCTGCTGCCGCACGCACGTGTTCACTGAGCCCCTGTTAAGAACACAGAGGCCCAGTGAAGCCGCCCACTCGATGACCGCCCGCCCGCGGTCGTCCGTCATAGGGGACCCCCACGCCGTGGATTTGGCGTTGAAGTCCCCCAGAACCAGGACGAGGCCCGGTGCTAGTCGCCGTATCGAGGCCTCCAGGTTGGTGAGGGAGGCCCCGAAATCGTCCATTCTCCTGGTAGGGGAGAGGTATACGCTGTAGAGCGTGACCCCTCCCCACTCCGCCGCGACAAATTCCTCGCCCCTATCCAAAAGAGACAAGGACGGGAAGTGCCGCTGCGTTGAGACGACGATTGCCGCAGTTCCGTTTCGGCTGACCACCCAATTGGGGCGATCAGGCACGCAGTACGGTTCTGCGACTATGGCTGCACCAATCGACCACTCCGCCATGGATTGCAGGAGTAAATCCTGCGCACCGGCGGAGTGGTTGGTATTGGCTTGCAAGAGGTGGTGCATGGATGGTGTAGCCATTAACGGGCTGTATCCATGACCTCCCCCTCGCCGGCGGGCGATCGGACCGCGCTAGGAGCGAGAGCGGCCGTGGTCGGAGGGCCGCCCCGCCCCTTTGGGGCCGAAGCTGGAGGTTTGCACGCCCCAGAGCCCATGCGGTGCTTGGCGGGCTTATTGCCCGCCGCACACGCGGGGCAGTGGGGCGGGGCGGCGCAAGATGCCGCCACGTGCCCGGTTTGACCGCAGCGGAAACACAGTCCGCCGCAGTCGAAGCAATTAGTGCATGTCGGTCGAGTATGTCCGACCGCCATGCACTTATAGCACCTCGCAGGCCGGTGCTCAAGCACGGTCACCCGCGCCGAGCTCCAGCCCACGAGGAGCCTACCTGAGCCGGCCAGTTGCCTGACTGACTCCACCGGGCACTGCGCCCAGGCGGCACCTACGCCGCCCGGACCGGGGCGGATGACACCAACCCGGACGGTGTCTATGGGACACCCGGTTCTCGAGGCAATAGCCTCCCGGATGTCTTCCACCGTCACGGAGTCGTCCAGACCCGCGATGCGCATTTCGGCGCACTTGACGGGCCTGGCGATCCTGATGCCACCCTCCTCGGCAAACAAACCTCGCAGCTTGTCAGCCACGCTGTCGGCCGTCTTGGAGCCCTCGGCCCCGGGGAACTCGAGGATTCGAGCCCCTGTCCGGCCCTTGCGGGTCCTGGCTTCGACGCCTCCAATATCGGAGACGTCTAGCTCCCGCCGGGCCTTCCTCAAGACGGCCTCGTAGCTGAGGCCCTTCTCAGCCGCCTCAGGCAGCACAGTGATCACCACTGCGGCTGTCTTCGGCGACTTGAGCCCCTTGCGCGGCCTCTTCTTCTTACCGGCTCCTGCCTGTGGAGCGGGAGCGGGGACCTCAGCGGCGCGCTTGGCCTCCGCTCTCCTCCTCTGACCGCGACTCTTCCGGTCGCGCTCGGCCACCTGCCAACCCTCGGGCGCAGCAGGCGCGACAGGCGCGGAAGGCGCAGTCGTTGACGCGCTGGTCGTCGCCGGCGGTGTTGTTGCCGACGATGACTGCGGTCCGGCAGGAGCCGGTACCGTCCTCTTCCTTGGCTTTGGCGCGGGCCCCTTGGGCTTGGGCGCCGCCGCGGCCGTGGCGTAGCTGCCCCCCACGCGGCCACCCTGACAAGGCAGCGGGGCGGGGGCTGATGCCACATGCGGCCGCTTGTCCGCGGCACACCACCCTGCCCTAAGGAAATAATCCTTGTGTTGCGGGGAGTTTACAAACATGCAATTAACGCAGACAAATTACACCCAGACTCAGAACATCACTTTGTGGATCGCTCAAAGTATTGTCCTGCATAGGAATCGAACCCATGGAACTGGCGCGGAAGGTCGGTATCTTAATCACTACCCTATCTGTGTAGAGTGTGCAGTCAATTTTATTATCATAGTTATAAATCAACCAAATATAACTTAGCATAGTTTAATTGAATTGCTGTTTTTCTAGCCGCAATCATGTACATATTTTCTTCGTCCGTGTAGTAATAGATTAAGAATATAGTTTTCTTACACGTGTATGATCATAGGAGGCGATTAAGGTCATTAAGGGATGTAATCAAATAAGGCGTTATAGTGTGTGTTGGAATAGAAGGAAAACTCGATATAAAACTCTATAATATCCTGTCTAACCAGCGTGGTAGGTCAATTTTCTCACTGTAGAGAACGCTCGACACCAGCAGTGTGACATTTAGGAGCTGAGACAAAATCATATATATTTTAAAATCGCATTTACCTTTTGTATAGATAAACTTAAATATCAAATGTTTATTTAAACATACGTATATAATTTCATCCAAATCAATACAGCTATTTAATAACTTACATGAAATAAACGTATTTGCACATATCTTTTTTTTATTATTAGATAGCTTCCCATAAGAAAAGTATAACTCTTTGCTTAATGCACGGGGAATTTAAAACTATAATGATTGACAAGCAAGGTCGCGTTAAGCCATGTAATACAAAGCGTTTCTTTGATAGCAAATATAAATCTGTTTTATATCAAATTGAATGAACTGTGTTGCTTTATGACAAAAAAAAAAACCTTGGAGTCGAAATATATAACTAGGAACATCTTTATTTAACACAAGTGCCTACGATAATACCTACAACATTCGCTTAATATTTTTTTGAACATGACCTCACACTACAATATAAACAATGTCTGCACAGATGGAGTAATGGTTAAGATATCGAACTACAGCCGTTTCTTTAGTTCCTACGCAGGACAGTGTAGTATATTGTATATATCACATCTATATATATATAAATGTATATGTAGGGAAAATGTCAGACATAAGGAACAATAATGTGGATACAAAGTCGTAAATTCTCGTACTGCAAGTAATCACAATTACTTTCACAACTATATACCAATTACAATTTACACTAAGTGAACACACAAAGCAGTCCCAGGCAATCGCCTTTGCACAAACGACTACATGGTACTGGATGACACAGTAAACTGCTATCAGTTCAGTAGTACTAAGGATGACATAGTAACTGATAGATAATACTTCCCCGTGTGACTACGGGACAAGATCACAATTGTCACTACTCTTTTACTTGCATGTGGAATCCTTGGCCAGGAGTTCACCAAAAGAATGAGCAGCAGTTCTTCCTTTGGGAAATACGGCAACAGATAGTTCACTACAGATCTCGCACGTACGTAGGAGAAATGATCGTCGGAAACGTGCAGTCGTGGACCGCATCGTTTCCAAGCGAAATAGATGAACCCTGCTACGGTATCGGAAGACGCTCGATCTTAAACTGATTAAACAGACCAACAAACAAATAAATTACACGACTAGCGCACGACATGTGCACCGTGGCACGCGCGGGCTTAGACTGACTAAACCGCGCGCTCGCCTCTTTTTATAACAAGTTTGCGTGGCGGGGAATGCATGA
Source organism: Lymantria monacha (assembly GCA_905163515.2). Classification (NCBI taxonomy): domain Eukaryota; kingdom Metazoa; phylum Arthropoda; class Insecta; order Lepidoptera; family Erebidae; genus Lymantria; species Lymantria monacha. The sequence continues at coordinate 24,780,269 of LR991091.1, forward strand.
CGCGCTAGGAGGCGTGGTCAGTGAATATGTTAACACGTTGTAACATGTTTTAGCACGTGCAATAAACGCAAGTGCCGTCACGGCCATGCTGACCTGCGTACGTCCTCGTACGCGTCTTCATTAGTCATCTGGGAACAAATAAACAAACATCCTGGCAAGTTCCAGGTATAGCAATTACCAAAATTTTTTACAACAATATTTTTTAATTACAATATTTTCTATTAACTAACATCTTATCATGTCTGGTCCGGTTCACATTAACCCTTCAGATCGTACTGGACCAGTCAGCAGACCCTTCAGTTACAGATTTTACTAGACCAGATATTGATCTCTATAGCAAGCTAGACCAGATCAATTCTCTATAGCAAGCTAGACCAGATCAATTCTCTATAGCAAGCTAGACCAGATCAATTCTCTATAGCAAACTAGACCGGAATTGTCATTCCCTTTAGCCATATCATTGGACCGGCTCAAGCCCTACAATGATGGTAGGCCCCTTTTTCTTACTACTTCTTTTTTATTTTCTTTTGTTTTTCAATAGCACAGTTCACACGTTAACACCAATCAACAATAAATCACAAAGATTTATTTTACGACTAAGAGTCAATGGGGTTACACCCGTACATAGTCCGATCGTATCGTGGCAACAACTCACTCAACAACTGCCACAATTAACTAGTGGCAACAATTCACTGCAACAACTAACTGATTAACACCAACGACCGACTACTCGTCGATTGCAACCGCGAGACTTATAAACCCATTCGAGATTACCCGTTTTCAAAAACTAGAAGTACTAAATTTGCTTGACTCGATTATATAAATTACCAACACAAAATAAATGACTATTTAATAAAAACTCTATTCATGCCGTTACGGCCGTCCTGCATTTTCACACTTCCTCGTGTGCAATGCTCTTATCCTTAGGCAACAGACAGATTACCATTAAGCTCGCCTCGGTCAACCTGACCAATTAATAAACCACTTCCTACTTTGAAGAGGTTATACAAAGAGCTAACGCTCAATAATTACCACTTTCGCTTAACTTAAACACAACTCATCATTTTAAAGATACTGTCTCGTACACATCTGTCAGTGCCGTGCCTCACAGGGCAGACGGCTATACATTGTATAGTCCATACCATACAGGCTAGTCAACGTCACACAGGCTAATGTGTATTACACATAGTTTGATGCTTACCACCTCCGTTAACTTACCACCGCCGTTAACGGTGTATCCAGACTCATCTAATTCTGAAGAAAGATCTAGTCCAAGATTCAATTCCAAAGGAACACAGCACTCACGCATAAATCTTAAGCGATCATGGACTTGCTTGGACGTCACATTGGAGTACAATGTCTTCAACACGTACCTGTCACCATCGAGCAGCTCTGTAAAATCATTTTTCAAAACCATTTTTTGATAAATCGTAAAAATTTCGTAAACTAGTAGTTCTATTACTACAATAGAGCTACTGTAAAGATAACTAGAACTCACAACACTTAGAAATCACGTTAGACATATTTCTTTATATATCATTACAAATTTATATTGGACTACCTTCAAATTCATATATCATGCAAAAATTTAAAATCTATGCTCAAAATTATCACTCGATGTACAAAATCTTACGATACCGGTTCAGGTTTCGACGTACACGACTACGTAATCTATGCGACGTCGGCATATTGGTATCACTTCACGCGCACACAAAATTAATCTTGTAGGGTAGATTCTTTGTTATATGAAAACGAAACATTTTAAATGTAGATGACCAAACTGAGCAAGGTGGTAGTAGGCTTGGATACTTTATCCCACTTCTGATGTAGGGAAAATGTCAGACATAAGGAACAATAATGTGGATACAAAGTCGTAAATTCTCGTACTGCAAGTAATCACAATTACTTTCACAACTATATACCAATTACAATTTACACTAAGTGAACACACAAAGCAGTCCCAGGCAATCGCCTTTGCACAAACGACTACATGGTACTGGATGACACAGTAAACTGCTATCAGTTCAGTAGTACTAAGGATGACATAGTAACTGATAGATAATACTTCCCCGTGTGACTACGGGACAAGATCACAATTGTCACTACTCTTTTACTTGCATGTGGAATCCTTGGCCAGGAGTTCACCAAAAGAATGAGCAGCAGTTCTTCCTTTGGGAAATACGGCAACAGATAGTTCACTACAGATCTCGCACGTACGTAGGAGAAATGATCGTCGGAAACGTGCAGTCGTGGACCGCATCGTTTCCAAGCGAAATAGATGAACCCTGCTACGGTATCGGAAGACGCTCGATCTTAAACTGATTAAACAGACCAACAAACAAATAAATTACACGACTAGCGCACGACATGTGCACCGTGGCACGCGCGGGCTTAGACTGACTAAACCGCTTTTTTTTTTTTTTTTTTTTTTTTTTTTTTTTTTTTTTTTTGGTAACGCAGTGGTTAAAAATGCATTTCTCGCATACCCGCCCCGGGCGGGGTATGTGGGACTCACAGGCCCTGAAGGGGACACTGAATACCCACTAAAACATACCAACTGCGAGCTGTTAGCCGAAGGGGCTTTTACAGCTTAACCGGACTGCGGGCGAGCCCGAAGGCTCTCAACCCGATAGACATGAATTAGGCGACTTCGCCCGAGGGCTCCCCCTGTGGGGAACGGGCCTCGGCTCGGGGCGTCGCTGGGGGTAAGGTGGACGTGGACGTGTCCATCTTGGGGTCGGTGATTTTTGCTCGCCGTGTTTTCGTACCTCGACGTCGAGGACGGAAACGCGGATGTTTGTGCGCGATGGCCTCGCGCGCGGCGTAGGCTTTGGTCTGGGCGAGCGTAATAACGTCGTCATCGTCGTTGAGGACGTGACGTGGACGTCGGACTTTAACTAAACCGCGCGCTCGCCTCTTTTTATAACAAGTTTGCGTGGCGGGGAATGCATGACGCGCTAGGAGGCGTGGTCAGTGAATATGTTAACACGTTGTAACATGTTTTAGCACGTGCAATAAACGCAAGTGCCGTCATATATATATTGTAATTGTAACTAGGTTTAGGGTATTAAAATAATAAATCAGTATTGAATCAACTTGCTAGCCTGAACTTCTTTAGGCTATTTGCTCACTCCAGATGCTTTTAGAAATACTTCGAATAGCTTCTTCGATTTTCGCCACGCCTCGGACCGCGTAGCTGGACCGCCATCAAGTGAAAATTCTACTGGAGGACGTGCGTGTTCCATGACGATAGTTTATTTATATTTATATCGTAAACTGATGAAAATGGTGGTTCCGGATTTTAATCTATCTTTTATCACTTGTAAACCCTTTAAAATACACACCGCTGTCAGCATGTAGTGAAAGTGAAAGTTTCAACAAATAGTAAGACAAAGTAAGACAAAGAGGCGTCGCTGGGTGCAAAATATACCTACACCTACATGTTTCTCAATTCTATTAGGTAATACAAGGTAACCCGAATAAAAGCTTTTCATGAAGGTAACCTCTTCAAAGGCTTAAATCATTGAAGGGGTTAACCCTTCAAGTGGTTACCGTAATAAAGGGGTTAACCCCATTGCTGGGTTTTGCCGATATAACACAAACAAAGGGTTACACTGCAATATGAGTGACCCCTTGTGCGGGTTACCCTTTCGAAAGGGTTAACCCTTAAACGGGGTTGTGCGGTCCCTGAGTGAAACACACGCAAGTTGGTTCAATACTGATTTATTATTTTAATACCCTCTACCTAGGTAACTAGGTGAAGGGTAATTAATGTATCGACGTATATGTATATATATATATATATATATATATATATATATATATATATATATATATATATATATATATATATATATACTACAGACAGAACAGGACTTTGTGCGATCTACAAATTAGTGTTCTAAGTCCCAGACTTGTAATTTGTGTGCGTTAATTATATGTTTGTAAAAATATAGTTGTCCAAACATAGACGTCTGATAGGACTGTATGCAAGGAGATCACATATTGCGTTGACTCCTAGTAATTGGGATAAGAGTAAGATGATGATGATGATGATAAATTATATGTTTGTAAAGTCCCCCACAATACAAGGATTGTTTCCTTAGTGTCTTTAAAAAAAATATATAAAATAATTATATTAGTTTTTTTATTGCTCTTGGTGACAAACGCACAAGCAACACACCTGGTGGTAGATGTTACTGCCGCCCATGGAGCGTTGCAATACCAGAGGTATAGCTAGGCCGCTGCCTACCAATAATCCCACCCAGACAGTTGGGCTTCCGGCTCTCTCGTTCACCAAACGAAGCACAGCAGCATATTGCCACTGCTCAGGCGTTGATCTTCTGCGAGAGTGTGGTACTACCCCGGACGGACCTGCCTGCCTACTGTCAACAGTGTAGCCCTGCCACTATTGTAGTAATAGAAACTTTTTTAATACTACTTTACTATACTATAGTAAAGTAGTATTAAAAATATCCGGATCAAATATACTTATATAGTTGGATTGATTAGTTCAGCCCGGGTATCGAGCGCAATGTTGGTAAGTACCACCTTTTTTTTGTGTAAGGCTATTAGTATAGGCACACCCCGCCCGATTCATCTGGGGCGATGGATGGAGCGGCTAGCGACCCTATAATCTGCCCTGTATTCTCTCTATGCCATGCAAGGGGGCCAAAGAAGCACTACTTGGATCCTCAAAAATACTTTGAGTTGGTCTGGAGTGTGTCATGGTTAGCGTTGAGTTGTCATTATGAATATGCGAATAAATGAACGGTTAATATAAAGTCTGACGTTAAATATTCTCTCTAATCAGCTACATTCCCATAACATTCGTTTCATCCTATATTACTGATGTACAGTTGCTGCAATTCGCCATATGCCTTATGAATATCATGAATATCAAATACACAACACAATTGTGGATATCATGGGAACGTAATATGCAAATATCTTTGTAATTCAATAAAAATATTCATAGGATACATTTCAACAGAAACTAGGCAAAACTTTGCTATGTATGAAATAGTTTGGATATTTTACATTTATATTCAAATACAAAGAAATAGAAACCGAATAACAAATATAATCTATGCTATTACATATAACCAGCGTGCTACAGTGGTATCGTATTGCAATTCTCTTTTTTTTTTTTTTTTGAGACAATGGGCTACGGTCAGCGCCCTCCTCGCACCACTCCGTCCGGGGCGACAGAGGGGCGTAAGCACGCCCACCCGTGAACCTCGCCTTCGTCGTTGGACCAGCCACCAGAGCAACGTGAACTTGTCGTCAGTGGCCGGCACGACGGAATACCTGATGGGTACCTCTCTCCTTTTTTTTTCTTAAGTGGCAGACAAGCAGTCAATACAACGGATGTTTCCTAATATATTTGTCTCACATCATGTTCATTGAACGAAACGCAGTAGTAAATTAATACTCGTTATACATCTATTTTGAACTAAAGTGTGATGCTACCTTGGATCGTCCAGCCCTTTACGGCTGCAGACAGAAAACTGTGAGCAGCGAAACTCTTTTTCCTACTAACTATGAAGAAATATCACATTCAATAATGGGATGGTTATAATCTAGAAATAAACAAGATTTTTAGTACAATATGCTTGATATATAACTAGTATTGATAAACTATGCCTGGATAATTATTCGTGTACTGACGAAATAAAAATACAATGGACTCCGCCACTTCTTGTCCAGTGAGCATTGTAGAAATTGAGTAAGAAGTAGATAACACCACTGCAAGAGAAGAAATAACTTCAATAAAGCCATATACCTACACCCACCAACGTGGTTAAATAGCCAAGGCTAATTTCATATGGAGGAAGTTCGTTTACTTCTGTATCGTCATAAAAAAATATGTATACTTTTATTGCAGTATATCCATTTTTGTGAACATTTAAAAGAAGCTACCAATTTCAGATCCATGCTGTGAACTAAATATCTCACGCTTGTTTATATCTGGAAGAACCATTAACCGACCAATATTAATTGTGATCTGAGCCACAGATTTATATATTGTACTTGATTCTATTTGTTGTTTGAGTTCTTATTGAAACATAGTATCACCTGATGGGTTTCCATAAATGTTAAAATATGCTTTAGTATATTTTTTTATAGCTGATGGTGGTAAACGAGCAAGCAGCACACCTGCTGGTAAGTGTTACTACCGCCCATGGACCTTTGCAATACCAAAAGTATAGCTAGGCCGCTGCCTACCAATACAAACCCCGAACCCACACAGTTGGGCCTCCGGCTCTCTCGCTCACCGAACGAAGCGCAATAGCAAATCACCATTACTCAAACATCGATCTTCAGCGAGAGTGTGTTACTAACCCGGACGGACTGGCCCGCGGCTGTAGACAACAGCGTAGTCCTACCACTAAGGCAATAAGACCTACCAAAAAGACATTCTTATATTTTTAGAAATATAAGAATGTCTTACGAAACGTGTAAATATAAGCGAAAAAGAAATGAAATATTAAATACTGATACGAAGACGTCCTAATCTACATGTTTTTTTTATAACAAGGAAGCGCGTTTCAGTATCTGTTATAAAGAAAAGATTATTTACCAAAGCGGTGACGGGTTATAAATTAATTCCTCTCCAAGTTTCCACAATTTTGGCAGTATTAAAAATCGTTTAAAGAAGCTTGAGAGGATTCTTAGAAAATATATAACACGAACTACGTTTACCAATCTAGTTGCCAAAACGAACTGAAGCTAATTAGCTCCTTGGAAATTTCCAACAGTGGACAACCCTTGGTTAATACTGCTTAACATACATAATTAATAAACTCGTAAAACGAAATAAGCACGGTAAGGTAATCCAACATTCAACAGGTAGATATAGGACATCAACCCCGTGTACGTGTTTACGACTTACAAAGTTGATGGCTTTACCTCAATAGTCTTAAAGTGCCTCACTCACGTAAATTATTTAAGTAGAGCTAACAAATGAACTCATTCGTTGCTGAGCTATTCTAATGACGTTTTAATACAGCTGAAGCTATGTCAAATTACAATACATTTACTAATATTATTAATAGAGAAACTATTTTTATATGGTGAAGAACTAAGAATATAGCTTCATTTCTTTTTTTGCAGGTCTTGTAAAAGACAATTAAAATATCGACAATCAAAACTAACGACTAAAAATTCAAAATAAATAATCGAAACCATCTGGCTATGATGGCAGAGCCACTTTCCAAATTACGGAGAGTATCGTATAATTATATGTGGAAAAGAAAATTCAAAAATTTTAAATTTGGAATTCTTGTGGTCAGACCTGTATATGGTTTGTTTACGAACTGATGGATGAATGAATGGAGAAATTATTAATTTGGAAGTAGAATGATCCTTACAACCATTGATCGGCCTACTGGTTTCCATTGTTGGACATAAACTTACCCAAGGATTATTCCTTATATAGTATTATTACTATTACCATCATTCTTGACAAAGGTCTTAGTGATCTTAGTTCAGAATTACACCATTTGTATTTTGAGTCTTGACCACACAGTGAAGAACAGTTGAGACATATTTAACGGTGCATTTTTTATTTAGTAAACAAAATGATTTCGAGTGGTTACGGAGTAAAAATACAATTCACCACCACCTAACATAATATCTATGCAAGAGAAAACTCGACATAAAACCCGTTTGACCAGCGTGGTATAGTAAGTCATATTCCCTTCAATTATGAAGGAGGCTAGAGCTCAACAGTGAGACATCATCATCATTCTCCTACTCTTATCCCAATTGCTTGGAATCGATACAATATGTACTCTTCTTTCATAGTATATATTGTAAAAGTTTTTGGCAATAGTTTTATGACCGCCTGCCAGACGTCAACCCTTGTTGGGAATGTAATGGTTGACCAAATGCCATCAGATGGAGTTGGCCCAGGTCGTTATAAGGCTCTTAGTCGTCTTGTACGACATCCACGAGCAAAATAAGGGTTGGTAGTATAGTAGTAGTAAACAGTGAGATATATATAAGCTTAATAGCTTGTTACTTCGTCATATCATAATGATATGACGAAGTAACATGCATTAAAAATAAATCCTTTTACGACGAAGATAATTCCAAATCTATAATAACCGGATACAAATTGACATTTACGAAAAATTACCATTTAGGATTTGCTCTAGGAAATATCTTCTAGGTATAGACTCGTAAGCTTACAAGAAAAACTAAAGCATAACACAAGGTCGTGTCATGAACACACACAACCAATGTAATCAATCAAACCATAACAAGATCTCTCCTAATTCTTAAAAAATGACTGATGATATTTATTTGGGAGACAGATAACGTCAGGAAAATAATTTGAGGAACGAAAATATCTCCAAAGCGGAATTATGAAAAAGAAAACATTGAAAGGCCAAAAACTTAATTAAGGCCCAACAAACAGACGGCTGCCTAGTTAACGAGTTTTATTTGACAGTTTATGTCTCAAACTTTGTGATTGAAATGGTGATTTTTGTGTAGGCAGGCTAAATGTCGGCACTAGTATCTAGTGTGGTTCATATAATCATAAACACTGATATTTAGTTTTTTTTTAAGGACACCACGACAAATATTTGTTCTATGGAACTTTATAAATACAGTATAAACGGACACAAATTACAAACAGATTCAGTCAGAACAATCGCTTGTATGTGGCATTGCTCTGTCTACATATCGAATCCATAAAAATCGATACGGTAGGTCAGAAAGAAGACCAATACGTTCTTGATTGAATTATGTATACGACTTGTTAGGCACACATGCAGTATAATACTCTAGATAAGCATTATCGTCACCCTGATTTTAGCTCAATTACTTGGGAGTCGTTTTCCATGTAGTGACGGAGTAAGAATACAATTCACCACCCCTTATCTTGCCCGTCGGTGATCATAAGAGACGACTAAGGATATAAAATGCTTATAGCATCTATGCGAGAGAAGGAAGTCTCGAAACTAAACCCTATACCAACACGTCTGACTAGCGTGATGAGATGATGAATTGGAGTTGACACAATATGTATTCTAAAGTACATATTGCAAAAGTTTTGCAATAGCTTTATAACCGGCCACCTGACTCAGGTCAACCTTATTTGGGAATGTAATTGTTGACCAGACAGTACAAATGGTTTTGCCCTGGCCTATGTAATCTCATTGAAAGGTACTTGAAGAGCAGGTCTATAGGATCGCACGCCGTTCCATTTTTCGCCTCGGTCAGATCAACCGGGTTGTGACCACATTTTAGCCCGCTGCCAAAAAAAGGTGTATTGAAAGCTCTTAGTCGCCTTTTACTAGCCACGAGAAATATAATGGTCTAGATAGTGTGAATGTGTTTTGAGCCAGTATGTTTTAAAGACCCTCGCGATATGAAGATTTCTTAGTGCAGGGTGTTATTTGTTTATATATCTCGCAGAAGGAGGCGGCGGAACGGGCCCGGGAGGATTCCCGTGACTCGGGCCGCCCGCGGCTGGGGCGGCGCAGGCGCGAGTACCTGCGCCTGATGCCGCCCTAACCGAGGCTTCGGGTGATAGGACCGGGGAATTGTCCGGTCACCCGACGTGAGGCCACCGCGTGAGGACGACGCCTCGACGGCGAAAGCTGTCGGGGCGTCGACAGGAGAGGAGCCCGAGAGGGCATACCGCCGAGCGGGCCACCGAAGACAAAGATCGGGTACCGGTGGCCGCTTGCACGGCGAAGAAGAGGTGCTTGCAGGGTGGGTCAATGGGGTTGCGCGCCGCCTCTTCCGTCACCCCGGACCGATTTGGCGGGGTGCGACGTCCATAGCCCACCGCAAAAAAAAAAAAAGGTGTTATTTGTTTCCACCGAAGATAAAGATCGGGTTCCGGTAGCCCACTCGGAAGGCGAAGAGAAGCGCTTTGCAGGGTGGGTCTATGGGGTCGCGCGCCGTCTCTTCCGCCGCCCCGGACCGATTTGGCGGGGCGTAAACATCTCCATAGTCCACCGCACAAAAAGTTGTTATTTGTTTAAAAAAAAGTAACGTGGTCTTAGAAAAATTAAAATTGGCCATCGGAAAAATAAGATAATCTTATCTTATAAGGCATTTCAAACATGAAGCTGATGTTAGACTATCCAGTTTTTATATGAGCTGAATAAGATTGATTAGGGACTATCAAGAAAGTAATTACTTAGCCGTTTTTACATACACTGATAGAGAATTTTAAAAGCATATTGTTTTTATCGAGACTTCTTGTATGATAGCATAGCCTTAGACCATCTGAGGTAAAATTAGATCAGTTTAGGATAAGAAAAATAGTTACGTGCATATCTTTTGAACAAACTAGTGAATTTAAATCCATTCACTCATTCGTTTTACTAATTTTAAAATCATCTATGCATTTAGTATTCATCATCACAGCCCATATATGTCCCACTGTTGGGCTCGGGCCTCGTCCGTAATGGGAAGGAAATTAACCTACTATACTGCGCTGGTCAAACGTGTTAGTATAGGGTTTTGTTTCGAGTTTTCCTTCTCTTGCATAGATGTTTTATGCATTTTATATCCCTTAGTCGTCTCTTACGATCACCCACGGGTAAGATAGGGGGTGGTGAATTGTATTTTTACTCCGTCGCCACACGGAATTTAGTAGCATCAGCATTTAGTATTAAATTATACAAAACCATTGCTTTGTTTCTCGTAGATAATGTTTATAATAAATTATTTTCTTTACATTTATTGATATAGACGACATTTGAATCAATGATATTAAAATCGATAGTTAAATGCAATAAAATAAAACTATTTTTAAGCACTTTTTATTAAATAACAAAATTTAATTACATATTTATTTACTACATGGCAATAATTTTGTGGCAAAGCACGCCTAAGGTGGCAACACTAATAAATATATAATAATACCGGCGTGCTCCAGTTTCTCGAGTTCTTTACAATGTAGTACACGTATACTAATTGTTGATTAGACGTGGGAATTGGGAAAACTTTATTATTTGAAGTATGGAAAATCTGCCTTACTACATTTTGCTAACAATTCTCAGGCGAGTATTTGTAAACGACTGAAATATTACTGAAATATGTATATACTTATAAGTTTACTTGATAAGGCAGTTATTATTAAGTACTAGATTAAAAAAATAGATTTTATTTAATAATAAATTAACCTTACCCATCTTTGTAGTTACTGAAAATCAATTGGCCTGCGATCTGTTTCCCTGAGAAAAATCTTACTGGTGATTTCTGTTAGCATTAGATATAACAATTTAAAAAATAGTAAGAAAGTTCTTTTTTTTTTTTTTTGGTTCTGTTCGTCCATTCGGACAGGCAAAGGGATCAAAGCCCATACAGCCAAGTCTTATTTAATTATTTTTCATATATTGTTCATCATTTCTTCATAACATGTAGCCTTAATAGTCATTGTCTGTCAGTAAGTCAAGTCGTTACCATTAATCGGGCGCTGATAACCTAATCAATGATTTTATTTGGGAATTTTGGGCAAATATGAAAATACACGTAAACCACTATTATACCATATTCACTACACTTCAGCACTTTAACTGTACCATATTGCATAAAATACCAGCAAAAATATTCAATATAACACCACAAAACACTAAAGAAATAAATATAATACAAGAGCGTGACATGACATTTCCACATTCGCGCCAAAACCTCAGTAAGAAAGTTCAGCACGTCAATGTTTCAAGAACAAGACTTTTAAATTACTAATGTCTTACTCCATACTATGTTATTCAACATTTTTGTTATTTAAATGTTCTTTTGCTACCACTCATCGTTGTTTCTCGTTATTATTTATATGCATTTAGGTATACGTGTATCGATTGTGTTAAAATACATCGGTAATTTTTGAAAAAAAAAAATGCCTTTTACAAATCATCAACGCTCATATACGTCCCATTGTTGGGCTCGAGTCTCCTGCACAATGGGGCAATTGACTTACTATATACCACGCTGGTCAGACATATTGGTACAGGGTTTTGTTTCGAGTTTTTATTCTCTCGCATAGATGTTATATGCGTTTTATATCCCTTAGTCGTCTCGTACCTTATCCATGAGTAAGATAGGGGGTGATAAATTGTATTCTTACTCTGTCACCACGCGGAAATTTTTGACAAACGACTTCTTGTACATGTATTAATTGTTCAAATAACTTTTATTACTTATGTGACGTAGGTGTAATACAAAAACTAATAACAAAGTATTACTAAATGTGTTGATAGAGTTAGAATTATTTAAAAATCAAGATCTAGAACTAAATAATGAATGTCTTACAATGTGCGTTTAACTTCTGTCCGAAATTTTTTTTTGAATTGTGTAAATTATTTTCAATAATGACTGCAATGATTTGAATACAATCACCAAATTTTATTGACTATTCTCGAGTATAATTTGACGGCACGAATGGTGTAGTGGTTCAGATACTGACCTCCTGTGCCAGTGCCATGGGTTCGATTCCTACGCAGGATAATACTTTGTGTGCAAAGTGTTGTTCTGAGTCTGGGTGTAATTTGTCTGCGTTAATAGCATGTTTGTAAAGACCCCCGCAATACAAGCATTATTTCTTAAAGCAGGGTGGTGTATTTTAAAAAAAACAGCTTTGTTTTGCTAAAAATACATTCTAACGTTCATTCTGTAATTTTTCTATAAAGTATTCATTCTGTAATTAAAAATGTTTATTCCTTAAGATTCGTTCTGTATTTTTTTCTATTCTATGAAAAATATTATTCAGAGGTCATTCTATACAATTACATGATTCAAAATTTAAAAAATCTGATCATATTATTGAGTGTTTATCATTAACGAAATATACAACAAAATTTCATTTCATATTTCGCACAAGGATATTTGAAAGAAAAGTTAAAATTGTATGATACGTCTTGTGTGGAGTATCTGATTTAATGAAAGTAAAAAAAAATATCATGGTTATTTTTGTATCATCACCTCGGCTCTCATTGCATATCGGCTCATATGTGCTGTTGGATTCGAGCCTCCTCAACAATATAACGATAACAGAGAAATTGACCTATTTACCACGTTAGTTAGACAGGTTGGTATAGGGTTTGTTTCGAGTTTACCTGCCTTTGCATAGATCTTATCTGCATATCCTTTGGTCGTATTTTACGACAGCCACGGGCCAGATTGGAAGTTATGAATTGTATTCGTACTACGTCACCAAATAAAGAATATATACCAAGGTTAGTCATTGCTACGCTCTTATGTATCTCTAATCATTCTTAGCGTTTTAGACTAACGTATGAAACTTTTTTAGAAAACTATGTATTCATCATTCTGCATTTGTAGGAGTTCAGCATGTTCAAATGAACTAGAAATTCATCGGATTTTTAATAGTTATATAAATAAATAGCGCAGCTCTATTTTATAATCGTAACCGATATGTAGTTTATTTCTACGCAATATAATCAGAATAAACATTTTGGAAATTTCATATATTGTGTCAGGTGTTTACGCCAGAAATTTGATAAAATTTCTACAAAAATGCAAATCCTTAATTATTAAATTACAATTATAATTTCCAACTTTACCTATGCATAATGTAACATAGTTATAATTGGATATAATATTTAAACTTGGAATGTCTAGTAACAAATAATAAAATCTAAGCAATCGCAAATTTGGAGGTAATTTCATTTCAGCGACTAGACCCCCCCTCATCCATAATACGCAATATCAATAATTGATTACGTAAGTTACGCGAGCTTTGATATTTGAAAATTTTATTTTTAATTTGTCTCTTTATATTTCATATTCCAAAGCCTAATTATTATACATAAGATAATTTATTACATATGTAATTATTAAGCATTAAATTATGTTAGCTTTAAGTAAAATTAATTTAAAGCAATATATAATATAATGCTTAGGATAATTTTAACTTTTTGTTCAAACAGAATACAATTATATAGTAGGTCTTTTATTTAACATGTAAGTCAAACGTTCAAAAACACTAATACAAATATTTATTTATCTCTTATCAAGTGTCGAAATACCAAGTTTAATAATTTTTGTCTTTGACAATGACGAACTTCATCGTCTTCATAATGATGAAGTAACATAATGATAGTAAACATAATGATGAATGATAATGATCATTTTAGCTATATATCCCACTAATGGGCTAGAGCCATCCAATGGGATGAAAATTTACCACCACGGAAATGTTTTCTTACTCTGTCACAACATCATTTTCATACAAATTTTCCTGTCGTATTTGAAACCTTTCAAACTTATTTTTTACAAAACGCAAAAAATATGCTTGCTCTTCAAACCTATTTCTTACGTACATATTTTGAAAAACGGTACCAATTTCAATCATCACTCAGGCAATCAACAACGAAATATCGGTTACATAGTTTCAATCACGGACACAAATCCAAACACCAAACAGAATTTCTAAAAAAAAAATGTGTTTACAAATGTTGAACGCGAAATCCCCCGGGTTGCGAGGCATATTGCTTTATGGAGGAGTGTTCTTAAAAATATTTCAAATGTATGACATGTTTCTATCGAAACAGCTCCCTTGGGCGAATTGGAACTCATGGTGTTGTTTTTTATAGCCTTTGTTTGTGCCTCTATTGAACAGGTTATTAACTGCCAGTTACAGATAAATTTTGTGCATTTGAAAAATTTTATAACTTCTTGCATATTTTTTCGAGTATGGCAACAAAATAAGAATACAATTCTCTGTAGCCATTTTTTTTTTTTTTTTTATTGCTTATGGCGGCAAACGAGCAGACAGCACACCTGATGGTAAGTGTCACTGCCGCCTATGGACCTTTGCCAATGGTATAGTTAGGCCGCTGCCTACCAATACAACCCTGAACCCACCCCAGTTAGGCTTCCGGCTCTCTCGAACGAAGCGCAATAGCACATTGCTATTACTCAGACGTCGATCTTCTGCGAGAGTGTGGTACTACCCCGGATGGACCGGCCCGCTGCTGTAGACAGAGAACTGTCGACAGCGGGGTCCTACCACAATAAGAAAGGAGTCATGGAAATCGTGTAAGAGTGATCAGCAGTCTCTTCGAAGTAGTGTATAAACTTACTGCGATAGCCAACCCACCTAGGAATCATGAAGATAGAGATACTATGTCATTATTTCTAGAGAGATCTAGATCTAGCAGTTCTTGGTGAAAGGCTGAATGATAGCATATTTTGAACTACTTTCTTCATAAGGTTTTCTTAGAAATATCTAACTCAATGCTGGCTATCTAACTCAATGCTGCCTTAAATTAATATTTTGTTCTTCAACTTACTTATCCTTGAACAGAAGTTTGTAAACATTATTGCAAATAATTTTTAGTTATACGACTTATTAAAGAGCGAGCCTGTTACTGTCGAGTCGAGATTGTTGCTGAAAATTGCCGAAAATTCTAGAAAACTAATGGAAGTTACAGAAAACGTAATCAAAAATAGAATAATAAATACATTTTGCTCGATCCAAGATTTGAATGTAACATTTTATACAGTGGCATATATACTTGTAGATCCACCTAACATCACGTTACTGATGACTCCCTCAAAAGGGTGGAAAGAACAAACAATGCTTTATGGAGCCATATGTTGCTTTTGTTATTAATCGTCTGTAATCTATCCTAAATGTATCACCAATGTTGTGAGGTCTTCGATATTGACACACATTAACTTTGACAAAATCTAACCAATATAAAAATGCTCACAATGCACACATCCATTTTATGATGAGTGCCGACACAGATAAATTCTTAAATTAAAATTTAAATGACTGAGTATTCGTTAATTTAATTACTCAAATTTAACGCTTAAAATTATGCTTCAAGTTGCCTCTTTGCTGAATTTAATTTAAACGAATGCATTATTAAAGCATCCAGAGTTTACGAGTGAGCCTGCTCGATTTTCTGATTTAACTCGAAATAAATTACATTTTATTATTATTACTGAAAAACCGGATAAATGTAAAAACCTTTTAATATAATTAATAGCGTTTTTACTTGTAATTTGTGAGTGAATTTGGTACGATTATTCCTGGAGGTGACGGAATATGAACACAATTCAGCAACCCGTATATAGCTCGTGGGTATCATAAAAGACGATTAAAGGATTAAATATGCAGCTATTATCTAAGCAAGAGAAAGAATACTATACCAACCCATCGATTACATCAATCTGGGCCAACTCCATCAGACACCGTCTCGTCAACAATTGCATTCAGGGAGGGTTCACGTCAGGCAATCGGCCGGTCGTCACTACTTGCAATATGCATAGAAGAAGAAGACACGAAAGAAGACTTACTACTGCTTTAACCCAAAGTAATTGAGATAAGAGTATGATGATAGTAATGATGTTTTATTTCTTTTTATATCAATGCGATATGCAATGATTTTTAGTTTCAAGAATGTTCGTAACATATTCATAACTGTATATAATAGATATAATGCAAGAAATAAATTCATATTTATTGTTATGTTATTATAGACATAACGTAGCTTAGTTGAAAGCTATTCCAATGTATGAATTGATAAATGTCTCGATACTAAGAAAATAATTGCAGAGCATAAATATAAAAACTATGAGTAAAGTAGTTAGAAAACTAGCCTTGACTTATATGTCCGCAAACATCCTATGGGAGAATTGTAACCACTAAAGACAAAGATTGGGTACCGATGGCCCGCTCGCACGGCGAAGAGAGGTGCTTGCAGGTTGGGTCTATGGGGCTGCGCGCCGCCTCTTCCGGACCGATTTGACGTGGCGCGACCGCATCCATAGTCCACCGCAAGAAAAAAAAGTATGAGAGAGTTGTAAAACGTAAACAGATAACATTATTGTCAGATAAGAAACAATACAACACAATATGCTCAACTCTATCGATGTCAAAAATATCAGTACCAACCAGCAGTTCAAATAGGGACGGGGAGGTGAAACGGCAAACTATACGCATACGTCATCATTTATAACGCATACGTCAACATTCCGGGCGAAGTGTACTAAAACCATGGGAGTAATAAGTACTACGTACAACAGGAATGGGCTCTATCTGTGCATCTTGCAGCTAAAATAAAGAAAATAAAACCTTATGCTAAGCTACTAAGAGTCTTATTGCGCGCAAAATAAAAATGAAGCCGAGTGAGAGGGCATCCACTGACCGCTGTGTCCCGTTCTAACAGTGAATTAGAATTGCCAGAGTTTAGTTGAATTCATTCCTTTCGTTGTTTGTAGAAAAATACGCGATTGATAAAATGTAATGAAGTAAAAACATTTACTTTTAAAATGTTTCCAAATATAAATAATAATTTATTACCGACATGTTAAAGCAATATTATTTGTTGCTACGTGTAAAACCTTATTAACGCAAACATTTTGCGATTGGCGTATAGTTTGTCTTTAATTTGTATGAAATACAAACACCTGACCTGACAACCCCACATGAAATCGCAGACTCAGACGTTAATGGCGGAATGTTTTTGATTTCATGATATTTTCGAAGAATTTTAGTTAAAATGGTGAGAATTTGTGCCGTGTAGGCTAGCAGAAGCGAGTATTATCCTGATTGTGGTTTATCTTTTCACAGATAATAGTTTTAAACGTAATTTGTTAGTGAAAAATTGCGGTGACCATGCGTGACTATCCAATCCTAGTTCAAGAACAAATAACTTAAATACCTATGTATTTTTCATTCTTTTATTAAACTAACTTTGTTTCAATTTCAGATCTCCTAAAGAACCTAATGTTAAGGAATTTAGGAACAAAAAGAGGAGTATTGTGGAAGAATGTAATAAAGATCAGTCAACATCAATAGATGATTTGTTGGGTCTCGGACGTAGATAACGCTTATGTTTCAAATTTTAAACTGAACATTATTTATTATATTGCTGGATATATCGTGAATGGGATGATTGACAAAATTTCTTGTGTCAAGACCATAGATCACAACTACTGTGTCGACATATCACAATTTTCTGCATTTACTGCTTTTATTGATCGAGGAAAACTTAAGCATGTTTCCAGATTTGTATTTGAAATTCTGAAGTACACTGAAAAACTGTTTATTATATTATCAAATCAATCATTAAAAAACGTACACAAAAATAAAATTATCATGTAGGTATGTCGTCCTAGAATTTTATAGCAAACTACATACATTGTTAGATCCACCAAATCTTCTTCAATCTATATTTGAAGATCCACGTGATATTCAATTGGTGAAGACGTTAGCGAATTCATATCTCAATTTACGTTTAACTCATAATGTAAAATTAGAACCAATTAAACAGGTATAAAGAATAAGCTGGGTTTGCGGAAGAAACTTCACAAGACTGTTTTATTTAGCAATGTCTGATTTAGAATTAAACTTAAATGTAAACTTAACTGTTTTTTTCTTATCTAATTAATTAAATATACCATAATAGATTATCGTAATTTTATCTCAGTCCAGCTGCATGTCATGTCTCACAAGGACCAGTAGGTAAGAACTTACCTATATGACGCGAATGTGAAAAGCAAGTAATAACAGGAAATGTATAGTGCCACAAAAGGCAAGTTTATCATTAGCATCTTCGATTAAAATCCATCTGAAGCAATGATCTGCTGACGTCAGATCACAAATATTTTTTTATAATTATTGTCCTTAAATCATATTTCAATATGGTCACCATCGCTAGAGAGGGATAAAAGGTACAGTTACTGAGCTCTCACTCGGCTTCAATTTTGCGACAACAGCTCATTCCTGTTGTACGTAGTACTTATTACTTCCATGACTAAAACCAAAACTAGTTAAAATGACACCGCAAGTCATGATAAGATTAGTATGCACTGTATATAAAATGAATTTTCGATGAGACTAAAATATGTTCTAGCTGTTATTTTTTCGATTTACTGAAGATCTTTCAATATAGCTACAGTTGATATATCGCTACTTCAGTTCAGTCATTAAAAGCATGCTTTTGTCTGAGATAGAGATTAAAAAAAAAAATTCACAACGGCGCCTGATAAATTACTTACTATTTGTTGTAAATACGTTTATTTGCTCTATTATTTCTACATAGTAATAGTGTTTAATCCATTCTAGTAAATACAAACTGATTAATAGCTCAAACAACAATTAAGGTCAGACTGCTAAATAGTCCGATTACATCTCAACATTTCCACTGGTTCAAGAACAATGGCCAATTCCAATTGCGATTATTCTGTCCTATTTTCTCCAAATTGCTCCACTTAAGTCCAAGTAACAACAGGTCATTGATAATTTGTAGAATCCAACAAATAAATTTCACGTAATAGGTATTTTTTTCTCCTGTCGATGACGGATTGCATAAATCATTACTAATATTATAAATGCCAAAGTAACTCTGTCTGTCTGTCGCTCTTTCACGCCAAAACTACTAAACCGATCTAAATGCAATTTCGTACACAGATAGTCTAGAGCCTGATAAAGGACATGGCTACTTTTTAATGCAAAAAAAGGGTTGTAAAGGAGGATGAAAAGTTGTAAGGTTATCGTCATTTTTAAGGCCAGAAGCTTGCAACTTATTTTTAGGCTATTGATTAGATATAAATAAATATGATATTAAAATTTCGTAAAAATGTACCCTTAAGGGGTGAAATAAAAATAAGGGATGAAAAGCTTTAGCAAAGTAACCTTATACGCGGGCGAAGCTGCGGTCAGTAGCTAGTTAAAAATATAATAAATATAATGATGATTGACAGATTAACATATTCGTGTGTCATATGTCACAAATTCCATATGTCATTTGCCAGATTATTTTGAAGTCCACCAGCATACACGGTAAGAAAGTTCCAATTTCACTTAAAGCCGTGATGACTAAGGTTAAGCAGTCAGCTGGTGGTAATATTTCAATATCCATAAGCATGTTTTTCTCTTCTACCATCTATATTAGCAACAAGTGACGCGCCAACCTTATAAAAACATTGATAAGAACAGGAGAATGACCAGCAAAATAGTTATAAAACACTATGAAACTTAATTTGGAATAAGCCAAGAAAAATCACGTTGGACGTTAGATATATGTAGAATACAATACAATATAATCCAAGAGTTATTTTATTAGCGTCTGTAAGATCTACTTTGTAGGTATGTGGTAGCGGCTACGAATACTACCAACACTTACTTTGCTCATGGATGTCGAAAAAGACGACTTAGAGCCTTATAATAATGGGCCAACTCCATCTGATGCCGTTTGGTCAACAATTTTAATTTTAATAGTGTTTGGACCACGCTGTGGACAGTAGTTGTCTGTGTATAGCCGGGGGCTGGTCCGTCCGGGGTAGTACCACACTCTCGCAGAAAATCGACGTCTGAGTAATGGTTGTTTGTTATTTGCTGCCCTTCGTTCGGTGAGCGAGAGAGCCGGAAGCCCAACCGGGGTGGGTTTAGGGTTTGTACTGGTAGGCAGCGGCATAGTTATACTCTTGGTATTGCAAAGGTCCATGGGCGGCAGAACACTTACCATCAGGTGTGCTGTCTGCTCGTTTGTCACCATAAACAATAAAAAAAAATTACATTCCCAAGGCGGGTTGACGTCTGGCAGGCGGCCAGTCATAAAACTATTGCCAATAACTTTTACAATATGTACTATGAAAGAAGAGTAGGTACATATTGTATCGACCCCAAGTAATTGGGAAAAGGGTAGGAGAATAGCTAGACAGTTGAAATTTTCACATATGATGTATTTCTATTGCTATAAAAACAAATACTAAAAAAAAAATATTTAAGGGGGGCTCCCATACAACAAAATTGATTTTTTTTTAGTTCTACGGAGCCCTTCGTGTGCGAGTGCAATTCGCACTTGTTTTTATTTTTATTGATGGTTGTGGCAAACGACCAAGCAGCACACTAGGCCACTGCTTACCAATATAAACTCCAAACACATCCTATTGGGCTTCCGGCTCTCTCGCTCACCGATCGAAGCGCAATAATACATTGCCATTACTCAGACGGCGATCTTCTGTGGGAGTGTGGTACTATCACATGAGTAACGTTTATTTACTCATGTGGTACTACTACCCCGCGGGTACTACTACTACGCGGCTGCAGACAGAGAACTGTCAACAGCGCGATCTTTGTGCGATCCACAAATTTTATTCTGAGTCAGAGTGTAATTAGTGTTCGTTAATTATGTATTTTGTAAACTCCCCCACAACGGATTACTTCTCTAGTGCAGGGTGTTTTTCTGCTTTTATTTATTTTTTAGGTTACAAGGCTTTTTATAAAGATTTTTTAAGGAGTATTTTTATAATTTTTTTTTAAGGGATTAAGGGATTTTAAGGCAAACCCATCAGTTTTCCTTAAAATAACCCTACTAGATTTCCTCGCTGCATCTTTAAAGCGGCGCAGCGATACTACTGCTTAGATTCTCCATAGAAAAAAATATCTAATCTCTCAATTTAAACCAAGCAATTCATATTAATTTGAAAATTTTATTAAATCTACTTAAAAATCTGTGGACTGACAACATCTTAAAAGTTGCCAGGGACCTTTGAAGTAGCACAGACTCCATCTGTGTGACATTTTCGTTCAGCGGACGTCTATTGACTGATAGATGGATGGATAGATTGAATTACTTAAGTGGTTTAGAAGATTCAAGTTAAAACTGATAATATTATAATATTTCACATTTTATCTATTATATTTTCTGTATATTATTAGTATAGAACTTATTTCAATAGTCAATATCACATGTTTTAAACATTTTGTATATTGACTAGAAAACTATTCGATGCGAAACAATTGGTTTAGCGGTTTATTCATTCCCCAATTTAGTTTGTTTGAGCGGTGTGCATAAAATCCATTAGGAACATAGTAAACTAATTTTTAAAAGCATTGACATGGAATGATTAAATTGTGACCTGAAAGGCCCGCCGCCACTGATAATTCAGTGACACTTAATAGTGTCACTGAATTATGTTTGATAGAGAAAATAAATATTCAATAAAAAATGGCTACTCTAATAGTTGGGTGCAAGCATTGTCTGTAAACGGGAAGCCACAGTTTTGACAATCCAAAAGAGTGGCAACATTTATTTATATATTTTTTATGAAAAAAAAAAGTTCAAGATCAAATCTAAGCTGATGTGATGAGGTTCCTAATTGAAAATCTCATTGGTCGTATTTTTCATATTTCGAGCTTCCATAAAATTTCTTCATCCCCTATTTGACCTTCAAAGGTGACCTTGATACATATTTGTTAGTAAAATTTCTAGCACTTTTAATTTTCGGTGTCAAAAATAGGGATATCCCATTTATAAAAACAAAGTTAATCTTGAAATAACCTTAAAATGAAAGTTCAAAATCAAAATGTCACCATGAGCTATCTAATCTAAAATCTCTCATGATGTATTTTAAAAATATTTCGATTAAAACGTTTATCTCCAATGTCTTCAGAGAATTTCATAATCTCAATTATACAGGTAAGGACCTGTATATTTAGTTCCATGCCTTAAAATGCAAAAACATCAGGCGAAAGCGGACCTCCGTTTCAAAAAATAGTTTTTAGCGTCATCTTATAAGAAACGATTCTTTTAGTGTCTTAAAAAATCAAATGCAGAGTTTGTGCTTGATACCATGATTTTTGACAGAAAGTAATAATGACTGACGAGGGCCAGCAATCACTAGAAAATCTTATAATATAATCGCTACAAAGTATTCAATACCTAATTTATATTGTCTTTTCTATCCTTAGCCTCTATACATCCCACTCTTGGGCAAGTGGCAGCGTGGTATAGTTGGTTAATTTCCCTCTTATTATGGAGGAGGCTCGAGACCAACGGTGGGATATAAACGAGCTGAGATGTATTCTTACTATAACAACACGTGTTTAAAGAAATTCCGCAAAGTGTTATTTGTTGATTATCAACAAATAATTGTTTGTGGAATTTCACACGTTACAATTATGTGCTAAATCTATGTAGTGTATCTAATGAAGAAAATTTGCATATGAATGCAATGCGGTCATATCTACTCGATTAGTTTGTGCGCCATTTTGCCTATCCAATTTTGTAATTTTATAATCACACTATTTTTTATTTACGTGCTTTGCTGTGTGGTAGCGGCTACGAATACTACCAAACTTTACTTTGCTCGTGGATGTTGTTAAAGACGACTAAGAACCTTAGAACGACCTGAGCTAACTCCATCTGATGCCGTTTGGTCAACAATTACATTCCCAAGGAGGGTTGACGTCTGGCAGGCGGCCGGTCATAAAACTATTGCTAATAACTTTTACAATGTGTACTATAAAAGAAGAGTACATATTGTATCGACCCCAAGTAATTGGGATAAGAGTAGGAGAATGAATGACTACTTTTATTCACGGATTGGTTTGCAAAACTAATTCATCATATGTTTTCTTTAAGATAACATTTTTTTAATTGCTTGTGGTGGCAAAGGAGCAAGCAGCACAACATTTGAGCTGCCGGCTCTTTTGCTCACCGAACGATATACAACAGTACATTGCTACTACCCAGACGTCGATTTTCTGCGTGAGAGTAATATTACCACGGATGTATCAGACTGCGGCTGTAACTGATAACTATCAAAAATGTGGACTATGGACGTGGTCGCGGCCCGCCAAATCGGTCCAGGGCGACGGAAGTGGCGGCGCGCAACCACATAGACCCATCCTGCAAACACCCCTCTTCGCCGTGCGAGCGGGCCACCGGTACCCGATCTTTGTCTTCGGTGGACCAATTAACCTGACTTTAGAATTAGTCTTTAAATTCACAAATAATTACCTCACTTTGGCGTAAATACTTCTTTATTTCTTTCTTCAAAAATCTACTAAACGTAGCAACAGCGAAGCGAAAGTGTACTATTACAACCTTTGTATATGTACTATTATATGTACATTTCATGTATAAACACGTTATTAATCTAAACATTGCTAAGTCTTGTGACATACCCAACGTGGACCAAGTAATAAACGTAATCTAACTAGACTTAAAACTAAGTAAGGAATATGTAGTTACACAACGTGATAATAATTAAGATTAGTTTTGGTACAGTCAGCAGGTAAGCATAGTTGAATACAAATACCCTCTAACATAACAAAAGCTCATGAGGGATTGCTACAAACATTATCTTTGATAAGCACATTTATTACCGGCAGTATGTTAATATACGGCTCACGCTGTATATCAGTTTAATTTGTATTTATAAACTTTAATTAAACTAGGTCACTTTGTATATATTAATATTATGATTGTATATCCTAAATCCGTGTCTACAATTTATTGGCCGGTATTATAAAGCTTTTAGTCCAAGTTAATTTAGACTCAGATAGTATTTTTTTTATAACTCATATACAATCAGTTTCATTTGTATAATATTTAATTAAAAAGGTCAGCATAGATATGTATTCCAAATCCGTGTCTGTAATCTTAATAGTAAGCAATAAAGCATTTAATTCAAATGTACTAGACATAGATGAAAATATTTCATCATCATAATCTCAGCTTATATACGAGTATGTGCCATCGTTGGAAACGAGCCTCCATAAAAAAAAACACAAAGAAGTCATGACTGCCGACAGAAGTAAAAACCTATAAATAAAAACAAATCCAGAAAAATAAAAAAGGCGTACCCCAGGGAGTATGTATGGATACGTCCATATCATAGCCAGCTCTCAAAAAATAACTATTAAAAACTGAATAACTAATAATAACATTTGTAACATATAAATTGAATATCTATAGTAAACACAGGGGTACAGCAGTGAAGAGGAACTGACTATCTTTCTCGGTCGGGTACACTCGGCGGTACCGAGTTCACATACGAAAAAGTCTGTGTGCCGTGCGCCAAAAGAAGTTTTCACTTCAAAAAAATTTAATCTCTAATCAAACGATTTTTTCGATTTTCAAATTCCTCTTTTTCTTTCTATTATAAGATAACATATATATATATATATATATATATATATATATATATATATATATATAGATTTAGAGATTTTATTAATTTTGTTATAACATATAAATTTGAACACAACCCGCACATTCCGATCGAAGCGACGGAAGGGCGGTGTGCGGTCTTATAATCCACCGTGTTCTCCATTTTCCACATTAGGCCGACAACTGATACAGCTTTCAGCATCATCACTATCGACGC
The DNA here is from genome assembly GCA_905163515.2 of Lymantria monacha. Lineage (NCBI taxonomy): Eukaryota > Metazoa > Arthropoda > Insecta > Lepidoptera > Erebidae > Lymantria > Lymantria monacha. The sequence goes on from LR991091.1 coordinate 24,805,394, forward strand.
CCCGGCAACAATTTGTTGCCGGGGCGTCGATATGCGTCGATTGCAGTTTCATTGCGTTACAAATACCTTTTTTTTTTTTACTTTCTTAAATTACTTTTTTTTTAATTGCTATAGCAGAAAATTATATTGCTATTTTTCGGTTAACTATGGATCCTTCTCATTTCAATCAACTATAGTAGCTAACGGGAAAACAGCGTGAAACCTACAAACTGTCTCAACAACTATCATATGCTCTCCCACCGCCTATTGTGTGGGCCATTGGTAACTGTATTAACTGGGATCTTATTAGTGATTTTTGGAACTAATTCCATCCCACTTTACTAGTACTGTAACTCCTATGATATCGATCCATAATCGACAATGGTCTTCATAAATGACACAGCGGCTTGTCACTTAACGACTCTTAGGAAATGCTTTTATTTTTTTGAGACCTGTAACATATTTAATCAGAAAAGAAAAGCGTAGTTGAAAATTTTCACTTTCGTCCCATGGAAAAAGGGAGATATGGTGCAAAATTAACTAATAAATCAATAAATAAGAGGTTGTATAGTTTTGATAAGCGTAACCATCACCATACGAGTAATATTTGTATCACCAGGATGATTCGAATGGGTTTCGAGTGAGGTGGGATAACCACACTTTGAACCATCAAAAAGAACATACACTAGTTAATTTAAAACTATTATTATCGTAAGAAAATTTTGCATAACATCAAAATGAGAGTAACTACGAGACATTAAAATCTCGTTCATTAAAAATGTTATCTCAAAAAATATCACTGTAACAGATTCATTTTACTTCTCATTTTAATAAAAAAATAAACGTTGCTGTAAAGGCTAGGTGCAGACGCCTTAATTTATAACCGTCGAGTTAAATATTAGTCACGCATGTAGGATTTCATTACGGCCAGCTCTGTCTTGGCTGGATGAATTCTCTCTTGTAGAAATTTTAGCGTTATTTATATTTAGATGCTGAAGTATGGATACCATGAGCTATGAATATTTTTCAAACTGATGGAAAAATAAAACTAAGTTGATTTTATGGTGTTGGCAATGGAAATTATCAAATAAATGGTAAAAGTTTTTCTTTCAAAAAGTTATTTATATCAGTAATGATTTGCCTTTAACACAGAGCATATTTTTACTAAATTATCACTATAATAATGATTCTTTAATAAAAGATGATTTAAGCATTTATAAGCTTATCCGTGTTTTAAAAATATAGTTTATTTAATATTGATTTCATAGTTGTCGAAGTGGTTTTACCGACCGCTCTTGCCGAGTACCTTGTACGATCCACACATCATTATTTTGAATTTTAGTATATTTTTTTTGCTTATTATATCTTTGTAAATTCCTCCATGATACAAGAATTATTCCCCTTGGGAAATTTCAGTGAGCAGGTGAATCGCCATTGGTCAAAATTCTAAATTAAATAGTATTGAAGGCAAACTGTCGCCGCCAGTTTTGAAATCAATAGATCTCAGGTAAACCGATCCATTAAACAATAAACATTTAACCCTGTAGACAGATTGAAGATGGCATTAACTCTCCCTCTCTTTTCTACACCTTCCGTTGACAATTCACGAATTCTATGTAAAGACGTGGATTGACATCGGTAGAACGCATAGTTAAGTTTTCTCCAAAGGCCTCAGCGTGTTGAATCCGTGTTCCTATGTAGGTAGGTTGGTAGGCTACCAAAGGATCGGATATCTTCCCAATTGGCAGATCCCATGGAAAATATTAGGAGATACAAAAATAATATATAATATTAAAATCTATATAAACTATCTAGATATAAAATGGCGAAGATATATTGTAAATAAAATTCTATGTTATCCTGTCTTTAGTGTGATATAGTTAGATCATTTTTTTTTCTGCCGATGGATACCATCATGGCAAAAATTGGCAAAAACAGAAAGAAACTCTGAAAGAAATTGGGGATATTAAATGTAGATAAGAAAATTACAAATGCACTACTGTTTACTGATGATATTAACAAATCAATTTGAATTTCTACTTTATCTATAGTTACAAGGCGTTACCTGAAAATGGGAGACTAAAGTCGTAAATTACAGAAACTGACTCGGATTACTGGGCACTTAGTCTCGATAGTACAAGCTGTGTAGACTAGCTTAGTATATAGGGTCCTCCTAGAAGCTTAAATTGTCACCTCGATACTGTTCACTTGTTGGATAACTTGGTTGCAATCGCCGAACTACGATTATTAAATATACCATTACGTACGTAAATATCTTGTTTTGTTTAGACCTGAATATGTGATTTGACTGCACAGATCGCGTAGTGGTTAAGATACCAACCTTCCGAGCTAGCGTGGGTTCAAATTCCACGCAGGGCAATACATTGTGCGATCCATAAATTGTTGTTCTGAGTCGGGGTATAATTTGTCTGCGTTACTTGCATGTCTGCAAAGAAAACAAGAAGTATTTCCTTAGTTCAAGGAATAATAATGTTATCTTAAAAAAAACTTTTTGTGAAAACGTGATTTAAAGAATTCATACTTTACATATTACGTCATTATGAATGTGACTTATGAATTTAATAGAATATGCCTATAATCAATTCAACCTGACTTTCATTCAATGTGCGACCATAGATTACACACCCATAACTCGTAATAACGCCATAATACGTCCTTAACTTAAACGTAAAAAGACATTTGAATAATATTGTCATACCGAATATTCATTCCATTTTTTTTTTGGGGTGGGTTACGGTCGGCGCTCCGAATATTCATTATATTGTAACGTGACTGTTGTTATTCTTTGTTTGATCATAATAAATAAGGATTACTTAAATATTAGTGCTCTATTGGAATGCATAGATGACTTAATATTCTCCAGGATCAACTCGTATTCGACGAGAGGAAACCGCGAGGGTAAACCGCCGGGCGGACCACCGAAGACAAAGATCGGGTACCGGTGGCCCACTCGCACGGCGAAGAGAGGAGTTGTACGGTGGGTTTATGGTGTCACGTGCCGCCTCTTCCGTCACCCCGGACCGATTTGGCGGGGCGAGACGCATCCATAGTCCATCGTATAAAAATAAAAGGATCAACTCGTATTGAGTGTCAGGAATTTGATTTCTATGCAGTGCTATCAACAAATATTTTTTGTGAGTCTGAGTACACAATTACGTATATTTTTATAGTTCCACGCACCAAAAATATTTATACCTATGCAATTATACATATATCTTTTCAAGCAATAACGCGATAAAAAAGTAATAAAATATATAATGATTTCTAATATTTACCCGAGTATTATACATTTGAAATAAAACTATATCACGTTTATATTAGATTTTTAAATTCCCGACGTTTCGAACACTTTACAGTGATCACGGTCACGGGAGGACTAAGGTGTCTTACGTCCAAAACAGTATTAGTTATTAAAAGTTAGACCCACATTTTTATGCAAATTTATTGCCAGTACAAAAAGAAAATGATTCTATATATAAAAAAATATTATATGTTTATGATCAGTTATATTTAAACATTAAGACAACACGTGATCAAATACAAACGCGATAGAATCCGTAAACATAGTTTTATTTCAAATAATAAAATATACTTTTCCATAATTCTAATAAGTAAAATGACTTGTGTTTGGAATAAAATTAACATAAGTCACACAACTGGAAAATTACGAAACGCAAATCTAGTTTGCCACTGAAATTCTATTTCAGGAATTGAAAATTTAACCTCTGCCAATGCCTGAAATTCTATTTCAAGAATTGAAAGTTACGTATATTAAAATACGAGTATATACATATGTAAATGTAGGCCTTACTCGTATATTATATGAAAAACAATTTTGCCAACCACATTTTAATATGTTTGCAGTAATGGTCTTTAGGCGCTTTCGTTATAGGGTACCGGTGGCCCGCTCGTACGGCGAAGAGAGGTGCTTGCAGGGTGGATCTATAGGGTTGCACGCCGCCTCTTCCGTCGCTCCAGACTGATTTGGCGGGGCGCGACCACATCTATAGACCACCAGAAGAAAAAAAAGGAAAGGCGCTTTCGTTGCCAACGCTCCTTGTAACGATAGAAACATTTAATTTTTAATGCATGCCCATAACGTAAAATGTTATTAAAAACTGTGTAAGTACATTTTGTTAGCAAATAGTGAAAATACTTTCAGCTACTAATTAATACAACGTATGTGCTTAGTTGTTAGGTTGAGGCTTCAATACTACCAACCCTTACACTGCTTGTAGATGTCGTAAAAGATGAAAGAGGGAGCAGGCAAGCGGTCAAAAAACCATTGCCAAATCTTTTTAAATATGTACGATGGAAGTAAGTGAAATATGTGTCGATCCCATGTAATTAAGATAAGAATAAATTGATAATGATGATTATTCTTATTGCTAAAGACTAATTAGCATATGCTATAGCATAACTCGTTGTTTTTCTTTTACTAGCCTATTTAGGGTGCTTTTGAAACCGTTTTTCTTCACATTAGTGGATCATCCGGAGGATTATCCGCTAGTTATCCGATGCCCAGTCAAAGTCCGATCGATATCCCGACAAGTTTAAATCCGACAACGTCAACTTGCCACGAGGTTGACCTCACAAATCAGTTTGACCAATGGGTAAAGTATCATTTTCCATTTCATTGTCATTTTTTTTACAAAAACTACACTTGGGAAACTAACTTTGTATTGTGGAAAACGTTTAAATAAGATACATAAAATACAGATAGTATTATTCTTTATTCATAAATAAATTTGTTTAGATTTTTTAATAACCAAGAGTACATTTATTTTGGGTATTTAAATTAATTAAATTAAATTTTTAATTAATTAAATTATTTTTTAATTTTAAATTAATTTAATTAAATTAAATTTAACATGCTAAGTTATTTTTAAAAACTCGTTTACAAACAATAAAATAACTTCATACGTGGGACTCGAACTAACACCTGTTGGAAATCCCTTTCAATCGTCTTACCAGTTAGACAAGTGTGAGCTGTCGAATTTCATAACATTAAATTTGAGGCTCGTATTATTTTGTCGTTTGAGAGACGTGTGTCATCTACCTGACAATGTTTACGCATTATACAGATTTTTATACTCTAACTTTGCAGTTAACCGTTCTGGATATTATTCAATATATTACTAAATATATTAATTACTGTTTAGTAATTAATGGCAATCAAGTAATGTCACATGTTAATCATGAACGTAGATGTTAATCTCTGTCATAGAATATCCTACATCTTATACATATTGAAACCTAGATCACCGTGAATTTATCTTAAATAGCTTCTAGTAATAGCCATTGACCAAGCTTGCTTAATAACATAAGTTTAAGCCAAACTTTGACTCAAGAAGCTATTAAGTAGATGTTATCGTAATTGTCTTAGTCTACATTGACTAATTACTCCAATGTTAATTAAAGTAGTAGTAATGATTTAAATGATAGCCTTCCATACTGTGTGTTCGATACCCACATAGGATTGTTTATGCAAATAATTGCTCTTGTTATCCAGTCAATAGAGTCAAATTATAATTTTCCACCATTCCCACCATAGTAGCTTCTGTTAGCCACGATCCACAATGGTCTTCATAAATGACACCGAGATTTGAACCTCAATCAGTTCCGGGAGATCATTTTAATTGTCTTGGGACCCGCAACAAATTTATTTAGAAAAGGTTAAAGAGATAAAGAAAGTATGATTCCACTTCCCTCTTACGCAAAGCGGAGGAAAGGAAAACAAAATTAACTTGAATTTAATTGAAACCTTAACATTATATGTTACGGTTTCAATTCAAAATCAAATAATTTCACATAGCGTTAGTGTCTGTATGAGACTACTTACGACAAGTTATCTATCCGTCAGCCTAATTGACATCTTAAACGTAAGGTTTTCCAAAGGGGAATAATAGGTTAAACACCACACACTTGGTAAATACCAATATTTTCCATAGTTACCTAAAAATCCAATAATTATAAGCGAAACTATACGTAATATCCAAATCCGAAACTCTATATCCACGACAGCCCTACTTAGGACTATGTAATACGTAAGAGTTGGCGATACTCTATATATCGTAATCCATCTCCATACAGGGAAAAGAAATTGAAAAATATATATTTGATTATATCTGAATAGTTAATAAATATAAATAGATTTAACAACCAAACTAAACTTGTTACACGTAATATAAATATTTACATACATACCTAGCCTCACGCCTGTTTCCCAGAAGGGTAAGCAAAGACTACGTATTGCCACAAGCCACGATCTTGGCGTATCTCCGTGGCTTCATTCACAATCATAACAGTCTTCATGCATGTTCGACGATAACGCACACTCTTAATATGACTGTTTGAAAAGAATGAATATTTAATTATAGAATTTCTCTTGTGATCATGAATACTGATAAATATTCAAAATATGAGCATAATAAAGATAGAATTAAAACGCGATAAAATCATGAGAAAATGTTTTATTCTGTAAAGAAATTTCCTTTCATTTTCTTCAGATGTACTTACTTAAAAACTCGTACATCACAATGTATCATTCGGGAGAAAAGATTACCAACTCGTGTAAATTGTATTTTCATTGGTAACCATTCTCATGTTTCTCTGAAACAATGTAATATTATTTCACTTAAAATATGAAAAGTCATATTTTGCAACTGAAATTTGTAATATCTTTAATCAATGAAGCTAAAATTTTATATAGTTGAGAAGGCGAAGGCCAATACCTGGTTCACTTAATTGTATCATACTTTAGTTTATTAAATTTATCTTGTAATTTAAAATGCAACTAAGTCTGGTAAAAATAACATTTGTTATGATAATAGATTACACTCCGCAGTAAAGTAAAGAATTATCTTGATCATGGAATAATGGATCGAGCAGGTTCCCGTAAACGGAGTTGCTGACACAGTTAATTCTACTAATATTGTAATAGTAAAGGTTGTGAAGATATTTTTATGTTTTAATGTTTAAATATTTGTTACTTTATCACACGCAAACCGTTGAACAAATTAATTTGGCACATAAATAGGCCATTAACTAGATGTAGGATACCTTTTATCCCGCTAATGTGTTCCATTAGGATAGTTCAATAATAAAAAAATATGCTAATTATGCTTAATGCGTTCATTTTATATATAGAACCTGTGATATTTTAGATCAATCATTCAAGATTATATGATACCGCTTTCATATCCTTTCATATAAATAATATTATGTTTTCTACAAATAAAGGGAAAATCAAGAGTGACCTTTATAATTTATTAGTAGAACAACGTTATTGACAGTTCTCTATCTACAGCCGCGGGCCTGTCCGTCCGCGGTAGTACACACTCTCGTAGAAGAACGACGTCTGAGTAATGGCTAGGTATATATGCTATTGCGCTTCGTTCGATGAGCAAGAGAGCCGGAAGCCCAACTGGGTGGGTTTAAGGTTTGTATTGGTAGGCAGCGACCTGACTGTACCCTTGGTATCGCAAAGATCCATGGGCAGCAGTAACACTTACCATCAGGTGTGCTGCTTGCTCGTTTGCCACCATTAGCAATAAAAAAGAGAAATTGCATAGAATAAATTATTTTCGGAAGACGATGAAAAATAAAAATGGTTATAATTTTATTTATCATGATGACGTATTTTCAATATTTATAAATATTTAGATCACCATCACTAAACAGAATAATGATGTATTTAAATAATTTTTAATATTTTACTTAAAGAAAAGTTATTCTTTCCTTACCTGCTGGTGAGCAGTAATATAGTTTTAAATAAAACATATAGTCCAAGAGTCGAACGACAAAGATTGAAAACAGTTTCTAAGGACCCGATTTATTGATATTACTTTACATTTGTGGAGTAAAGAGATAGTGTGGCGTCTGTCGTCTGGTATCACTAGCTAAAGATGTGGAGGTAGTTTAAATTCTATAAAAGAGAAACTAGATTACTTGCAATTTCTATATGAAAACTATACATTAATTCAAGACCATTTTTATCGATAAATAATATTTAAGATCACACATCAATCAAATATTGTAACTGAGAGCGTCAGTCATCGGTTGTAGTTATTAAAAACCGCTAGGTATCTCGTGCAAATTCTTTAAAGTAAGAAAATTATTATGATCTCAGAAAATGTAGTCAGTCAGTATATTTCTGCAACAGATACCGTTTTGGTTACAAACAGGTTGCAAGTTTTTATCGCAGACTTTTTATCTCGGTAACATGTTGCCTTAGGATAATTTAGTAACTGAATTTTATAATCCGAAAGTGACTTCATACGCAGGTGAATCTGCGGGCAGAAACTAGTAATAAATAAAGTTAAATATTAATTTTAATGAGATCATACGAAATTATCATTAATTTTGTATGACCTAGTTAAAATTAATATTTAACTTTATAATAATTTTGTATGATCTCGTTAAAATTAATATTTAACTACGAATACTACTAACCCTTTGCTTGTGGATGACCTAAAAGACGACTAAGCACTTTATATCGCCTTGGGCTAAGACCTCCTGATGCCGTTTGGTTATCAATTACATCCCCAAGGACGGTTGATGTCAAGCAGGCGGCCGATCATAAAACTGTTGCCAATAACTTTTGTTATATGTACAAATAGGTACATATTGTGTCCTACATATTGTACCTCAAGTGGTTGTGATAAGAGCAGGAGAATTATGATAATAATTTGTGTCTGGCGGAACTTTCTATTGGCGACTGACTATATTTTTGTAACTATTAGAATTTTCTTTACCTGCATTTTAGATTTTAGTGCTTGCAATTTTTATCGCTGGTCTCTTAGATCTATACTAGGCGTAAACTTTTTAAATCTCGAACAAGACTTGATATTGGATTCAAAAGCTTAATTATGCAAACCATATACTATCTTCTTGACTATATATGATGTATGTTGACACATCATTTATAATAAAGGTATTTGATATACTCTTAAAATAAATAAATTTCGAATTAACACAATTTGATAAGAACTTTTTTGCGAACTTTTAGCGTTGCATGATATCAAAGACATAAAGAAATCCACTATAACCATGTATGAAAGCAGAACAAGAACATAAATTATTAAAATAAAATAAAAATAGCAACGTCATATGTCTTCTAAATAAAGTTTTATTTTATTACGATGTCTGCTCCCTCGAGATAAGCTTTTATAACATGATTTAGGTTCGCAATCTGTCTTAAATGGTAGTTTAGACTAGTCTTGAAAGATGAATGGCGCAAATTATATCGTTGTACGTGAAGAAAATAAGTAACCTTAAAATATCACAATCTTTAATTGCAATTTTTTGACAATCAAATAAAGTTTATGTTTGTATTTATAGACTTTTATTTATCGTTTAATAGTAAAAGGAATTGCATTCGTTTATTTATTGCCAATGGCGACATATATTGTGTTTTCTTTTGTCAATTTATAAATATCAAAGAGACAAAGATGGATCTCCTGCCGGAATTCAATGGAACTTTTCTCATTAAAAGGTTAAGGATGTACAGATGTACCCTTAGAAGACACGCCTACATTGGATGTCAACATCATCATTATCTCAGCTCATATGTCACTGTTGGGCTCGAGTCTCTTGGATAATCTAGTTATCTATCATACTCGCCTACAAAAAATTAATAGGTCTTTCATGGGACAATGTAAACGCTTTTACAATAAACTGCCTAAAGATATCCAAGATATGCCAATGAATAAGTTCAAAAAGGCTATCAAAAATAGACTGTGCAGAAAAGGATATTACAACATTTCGGATTATGTAAAAGATAATACGGAAGGGTTATGAGCAGCTCCTCTCTCAGCAATTGCCCTTTTGATGTTTATCTCTTACAGTGTTCTGACGCTGATTCACACTGTCGTCTGATATTCTTGTATTATTTGTATTGTCTTAATTGTACAGTGTAGCCTGTTTTGCCCAACGAGTTATGTATTTATTTATCCAAGCTATCTGTTTCAAATTTATAGATTATGGTGTGGTCATGCTCACTGAAAAGGTCTCTGCTTGCGGTAGCTACGTGAAGCAGGTCTCTCCCTTCACTCCAATGTGGTTGAGGGGCGTGATGGCTGCTCTAATAGTTAACTCGTGATCGGGTGCCGCTTGTGGGATCTGGTCCAGCCATTTTTTTGTGTCTTTTTTGTTTTATAAATATTCTTAGTTTAATTTTGTATTATATACAAAATTTTAAAAAATGAATATTTACTCGAACGGCATGTCACTGGAGTTAACATAAATTAAACATGTAACCAATCACTTTCGTGAAAATATATAATTAAAAAAAAAATGTCGAGCCCACTGAGTTTCTTACCGGATCTTCTCAGTATGTGCCTGCTTTCGGATCCGGTGGTAGATTAATTAAATTAAATTTAAAAAACAATAATGTGAAATTGACAATATGTAAGGGGCACCCTTTGGGGGTTATGCATAATAAATGATTTGATTTGATCTTGCATAGATGTTATATGCGTTTTATATCCATTACTGGTCTCTTACGATCACCCACGGGTAAGATAGGGGGTGGTGAATTGTATTCTTACTCCGTCACCGTATGGAAATTAGGTGTGTTTGAGATTAAATAGCCATGCAATAAGTAATAGTATACTATTACTGCATAGTATACTATGCCATAGGTAATAGTATATCTACTATTCACCATATCGTCAGGTTTTTAATTATTATAATATAAGTTTAATATAACTCGTATTTAAGACATAGCAAGCACCTAAATGATGCTATTTACAAACAAAACAAAGAAAATCATTATCCAAGTCGTTTGGTGTTTGCGCGGCGAATTATCCATCCATTCATCTTTATTAACTATAATTTCTAAGCTCAGTCCCTTTCCAGCATCGAAAATGTTTGCATAATTACCCAAAATTTAATCCTACTTATCTGTGTTCCATTAGCAATGACACTAACTTTATATGAAGTAGAATATTTATATATCTACTAAATTGTACGACACTGTAATATTCTCATTAAGAGATTGAACGATTGCAATTTAAGTCCAAAATTAATTAATTAAATACATTTGTTCCAACATCATCTGTCTTACTATTTCAGCTTTTTGGTGATATCGTTTGTCTAGGCCTGTGCTTATTTACAGGTTACAGGGATATATAGATTTTCTTTCATTCCTTATAATATCAAAAAGGTTTATAAAAACCCGATAATTAAGCATATTAAATGTTAAATTTCAGTAATTTGAATCAAAAAGGTTGTTTAAAATTTTCCGTGTGATGAAAAAATGAGAATACTATTCACCACCCTTTGTTTTATCCGTGGGAGTCGTAAAAGACAACTAAGGGATACCAAATGCATACAATATCCACGAAAGAGAAGGAAAAGTCGAAATAAAACCCTACATCAATACGTTTGATAAGCCTGGAATAGTAGGTCAATTGCCCTCCCAATATAACAGAATATCGAGCCCAACAGTGAGATATATATGAGCTGATGTGATGAATAAAAAAAATTAAAAAATAATAGAAAATATTGAAATATGTCGGTACTCCATTGCGTCTCATGAACTATATGTATAAATATGTCATCATATTGTAATAAAAAAATGATTAAAAAAATCAAAAAACCCCGACTGCGTAAAAAGTCACCAAAACACTATGTACATAATAAAAAAACTGAAAAGAAAAAAACAAGCACTTAGATGTCCGGTGGTCTAGAATTCCATAATATATTATTGAATTGCAGAAAATAAAATATATTTTAATAATAGAACATGACAACTGAACAGTCGGGATCCTTTATTCGACAGCAAATCTAATTTTTCAATGAACCCCGACTGTTCAGTTGTCATGTTCTATTATTAAAATATATTTCATTTTCTGCAATAGTATTTATTCAATAATATATTATGGAATTCTAGACCACCGGACAACTAAGTGCTTGTTTTTTTCTTTTCGGTTTTTTTATTATGTACGTAGTTTTGGTGACTTTTTACGCAGTCGGGTTTTTTGATTTTTTTAATCATTTTTTTTATTTTACACTTTTTAGTTATAAATACCTAGTTAGCTATAGTTATCTTATTTATTAATAAGTAGGTAAGTACCTAACTATATATAGTTTTTCGACTGAAGTTGAGTACTAAATCGTTAGAAATTGGGGATGGGCGACCGCGTCAGACATTAGATACTTTAGGTAGGACTACCTATGGTATATTGGACAATATACCTACTAGATACGTCAGTATATGTCCATCCACATTCAGTTATATGAATTTTTCGTCTTTTCATCGTAAATTTCTACTGTCTAAAAAACCTATATGTGAGAAAGGTTGTGACGAAACTTTAAATCGATATAGATCCTAAACGGCCAGTAAAATCAAAAAATGTTGAGAGAAAACTAAAAAATATTTTTAAATACCTATTTAACGATACCCCACTCGATATAGTTTGTTGACTTTAATTTTTTTAATTTTCACAATATGGCGTCCAGTAGTCGCCATATTGAATTTGAAATAACGTCATATCTTTAGTGACACTCGCCGGATTAAGAGGAATCGATTGACGTGCGAATCATAAAAATTGGCCCAGGCGTTTGGTATATATAGTGCTTCAAAGGAACATACAAACATACATACATACATAGACTGTTAAACACAATACCACTCCTTTGCAGTCGGGTAATAAGTAGGTAAGTACCTAACTATATATAGTTTTTCGACTGAAGTAAAGTACAATATCGTTAGAAATTGGAGATGGGCGACCGCGTCAGACATTAGATACTTTAGGTAGGACTACCTATGGGGTACGGTGCCAGAAAACCTCCACGTGGTGTACCCTGGGTGCGGGCGACAGTCCCCCAGATCGTTCTTCTGCTGAATTGTCGCCCGCAGCTAATTTCTGGCGAGAGGGCGGGTTCCCCACCAATGGGTTGAGCCCCAATTCGCTCCTGACCCTCTAGTTGTAGAGGGTACAGGAGGCGAAATTTCGGACGGGCCCGGTCACTCATTCATTTGAGGGCTGGGCAGGCTTATGCCACCGCCGACATATCGTAAACCTGATATCTTGCTTCAGGACAAGTTGTCGTGAGGCGTAGTATCAGGAACGAGGGTCTTGGCTTAACCGCCCGGACCGCGAGGAAGACAACCTCTATAAAGAATTCGACCTTCGAATTCGGAAATTACCCAGAATCCTAAGTTCTGGCGTGCGGCGAGAGGATGCATGGCAGATGGGCTGTTCTGTTCCTAGCACGCTCCAGCCAGGGTATCGGCCGACCCTCTGGTTGGTAAATGTAGGCTTGCCCGGGTACAGGAATCTCTGTCCGGGTCGACGGTTTTTCTCCCATTCTCGTGGGAATAGTCATGGATTTGCCTAATTTACCAAAAAAGACGGGGATCCTACGGATTCCCACCCTACGGCCTTGCTAAGCCAACATAAAACTGGCACAAACGACGCCTCGTCCTTAGGACTGGAGGCGTCCGCCGAGGGCCCGGCACCGACCACAGAGGCCCCCCCCTCGAAGAAGAAGAAGCGCCGGACGGCGCGGTTCACATGGGGGAAAGCTGCGAAAGCAAACGCTCGCGAAAAGAAGCGGAACTCTGAAAACCGCGAGCGTTACGCGCGCGAGCGGGACAAGGACGGTGGCAGATCCACTGCAGAGCCGTCAACGGACGAGGGCGACAGTTCTGTCGCAGAGCCGTCAACGGACGAGGGCGACAGTTCTGTCGCAGAGCCGTCCAGAGACGAGGGCAGTGGATCTGCCGATGTGATGGACGAGGGCGTTAGTTCCGCAGAGCCGTCCAAGGAGGTCAGCGGGTCGGATGAGGAAGTCGCCACTGCCAGGTCGTCACCGCGTCCTGCGGCGGCGGCCCTGACGGTAAGGGAGGAGGCCCTCCCTTCGAAGGTGCGGAAGCGCCCCCTGAATAAGGAGGGCAGCTCTGGCGCCGATTCCGAAGGGAGCGTGGTAATCATGCCTCCCCCCAAAGTGCCGGCGTCGCGCAGAGGGCGAGGGGCCGCGATGACGGGCAGAACGACCCACTCCCCGGCCGGCGGAGTGCGTGGAGTGGTGGAAGGCAGGCAGGCCGATAACGAGGCGGCCGCCGCGAGGGTGCTGGAGGTGTTGTCCGGCATCCCCCCCACCGAAGTGGCGGCCGCTGGTGCCCGCGCGAGCGCCCCAGCCGCGAGTATGGAGGCCCTGCAGGCCGATAACGCCCGCCTCAGTGGCGAGGTGTCGGGCCTGCGGGCCCAGAATCGACAGTTGGGAGCCGAGCTATCGGCGGTGCGGCGAGCGAACCGCCTGCTGTCAAAGGACGTGACCGACCTTAGGGCCCAAATGGCGCGGCTCATGCAGACTGCGCCAACTGAGTCGTCGACCAGCGCTAGCCGCCAAGAAGTCGAGGTCGCCGCCGCCCCTAAGAAGAGGACGCCAGCCATCGCTAGCCGGGCCGCTGCGGCAAGGAAGCCGCCAAACGTCGCGGAGCGGGCCCCGGCAGAGGTCCAGCCGGCGACAACAACCCTGCTGCCCGCGGTGGAGGGCGTGCCGGACGAGGCCTTGCGCGCCATCATTGACACAGTCGGCAATCTGGTCGATGCGCGCTTGGCCGTTCTGGAGGCAAGGCTGCCTCCAGAACCACGAGTTCGGCCACCTCTCGCCGCGGATAAGAGGCCATATGCGGCACCAGCCCCCGCCCCTCTGCCTTGTCAGGGTGGCCGCGTGGGGGGCAGCTACGCCGCGGCCGCGGCTGGGCCCAAGTCCAAGGGGCCCGCCCCCGCTCCCACGACGAAGAAACGGAAGGCGGCACCGGCTCCTGCTGTACCGCAGTCGTCGCCAGCACCAACACCGCCAGCGATGACTAGCGCGACCGCGACTGCGCCCTCAGCGCCAGGTACGCCCGCTATGCCCGAACAGGGTTGGCAGGTGGCCGAGCGCGGCAGAAAGAGTCGCGGCAAGAGGAGGAGAGCGGCGGCCAAGCGCGCCGCTGAGGTCGCCGCTCCCCAGGCAGGAGCCGGAGGAGGCGGCACGAAGAGGAAGAGGCCGCGCAAGGGGCTCCGGCCGCCGAAGACAGCCGCAGTGGTGATCACTGTGCTGCCTGAGGCGGCAGAAAGGGGCCTCAGCTATGAGGCCGTTCTGAGGAAAGCCCGGACCCGCAAGGCTTGGACAGGGGCTCGAATTTTGGAGTTCCCTGGGGCCGAGGGCACCAGAACGGCCGATAGCGTGGCGTCGAAGCTGCGAGGTCTATTCGCCGAGGAGGGTGGCGTCAAAATCGCCAGACCTGTAAAGTGCGCCGAAATGCGCATCGCGGGTCTGGACGACTCCGTGACGGTGGAAGACATCCGGGAGGCCATTACCTCGAAAACCGGGTGTCCCCTGGACACCGTCCGGGTTGGTGCCATCCGGCCCGGTCCGGGCGGCGTAGGTGCCGCCTGGGTGCAATGCCCAGTGGAGTCGGTCAGGCAACTGGCCGGCTCAGGCAGGCTCCTCGTGGGCTGGAGCTCAGCGCGAGTCACCGTGCTGGAGCACCGGTCTGCGAGGTGTTTCAAGTGCATGGCGGTCGGGCACACCCGGCCAACATGCACTAATTGCTTTGACTGCGGCGGACTCTGTTTCCGCTGCGGTCAGACTGTGCATATGGCGGCATCTTGCGCCGCCCCGCCCCACTGCCCCGCGTGTGCGGCGGGTAATAAGCCTGCCAAGCACCGCATGGGCTCTGGGGCGTGTAGACCTCCGGCTTCGGCTCCAAAGGGGCGGAGCGGCCCTTCGACTCTGGCCGCTCCCGCTCCTAGCGCGGCCCGATCGCCCGGCGCAAGCCAGGAGGTGATGATGGACACGGCCCATTAATGGCTGCCCAGTCCACTCACCTCCTGCAGGCCAACACCAACCACTCCGCCGGTGCGCAGGATCTCCTCCTGCAATCCATGGCGGAGTGGTCGATCGGTGCAGCCGTAGTCGCGGAACCGTACTGTGTGCCTGATCGCCCCAATTGGGTGGTCAGCCGTAACGGAACCGCGGCAATCGTCACCTCCACGCAGCGGCACTTCCCGTCCTTATCCCTCTTGGATAGGGGCGAGGAATTTGTCGCTGCGGATTGGGGAGGGGTCACGCTCTACAGTGTATACCTCTCCCCTAATAGGAGAATGGACGATTTCGGGGCCTCCCTCACCACCTTGGAGGCTTCGATACGGCGACTGGCACCGGGCCTCGTCCTGGTCCTGGGGGACTTCAACGCCAAATCCACGGCGTGGGGGTCCCCGATGACGGACGATCGCGGGCGGGCGATCGTGGAGTGGGCGGCGTCACTGGGCCTCTGTGTCCTAAACAGAGGCTCAGTGAACACGTGTGTGCGACATCAGGGTGGGTCGATAGTGGACTTGTCGTTCGCTAGCCCTGCTGTCGCACCACGAGTGAGGAACTGGCGTGTCCTGGAGGAGGCGGAGACCCTGTCGGATCACCGTTACATCCGGATGGAGGTCTCCCCTCTCCGGGACCCCAGCAGGGGTCACAGGGCGGACCGAGCTCCCGCATTTCCGCGGTGGGCTGTGGGGCGTCTGGATAGGGACCTACTGGCGGAGGCGGCCATCGTGAACACGTGGCTGTCCTCACCACCCCCAGCGGACGGAGTGGACGTTGAGGCTGTCCGCATCCGCAGTGCGTTAACGCAGGTCTGCGATGCGGCCATGCCCAGGGTGCGGTGTCTACCTCCGAGGCAGGGGGTCTACTGGTGGTCCCCAAGACTGGCGGACCTTCGTGCGGCGTGCATTAGTGCCCGAAGGTCCTACACCCGCAGTCGGCGGCGTCGCCGCGATGTTGAGCGGGAGGGCCAGCTGTACGAGGCGTACCGCAGAGCGCGTACCGCCTTTCGGCTAGCCATCCGGTCCGCCAAGGACGCGAGTTGGCAGGAGATGCTGGACGGTCTCGACCGTGACCCCTGGGGTCGCCCGTATCGCGCTTCGCTGAATAAGCTTCGCGCACAGGCCCCCCCCCCTCACCGAGACCCTCCAGCCCGACCTCCTTCGTAGAGTGGTCGAGGAGCTGTTCCCGCGGCAGTCGGAGCACACGCCCCCGGTCATGGCTTCGCCAGATCACAACCGGGAGGCCGTCGAGAGTGTTCCACCCGTGACGGAGTCGGAAGTGGGGGCAGCCGTGGCGAAGATTCGTTGCGCCACCACGGCCCCCGGCCCAGACGGAGTCCCAGTCCGGGTGTTGACGTTGCTCCTCGAGCATCTCGAACCTCGCCTCAGGCGACTGTTCAACGCCTGTCTGACGTCTGGACAGTTCCCTGAGTGCTGGAAGGTAGGGAGGTTGGTTCTCCTGCCAAAGCCGGGACGGCCCCCGGATTCGCCGTCGGCCTACAGGCCCATTGTGCTTCTGGACGATGTGGGTAAGCTGCTGGAGTGTGTCCTCGCTGCCCGCATCGTCCAGCACCTGGAGGAGGTGGGGCCCGATCTGTCGGACGCTCAATTTGGGTTTCGGAGGGGGCGTTCGACCATCGGGGCCCTGCTACGCCTGAGGCAGACGGCCGCGGAGGCTGTCGCCGGCAAAGGAGTGCTGTTGGCGGTGTCGTTGGACATCGCCAACGCCTTCAATAGTCTGCCATTCAGCTGCATCAGGGAGGCGCTCCGGTTCCATGGAGTGCCCCTGTACCTCAGGCGGCTGGTGGCAGACTATTTGGAGGGGCGCAGTGTTCTCTACGCGAGCCCCGCAGGGGACATTGTGCGGTCGCCCATGTCGTGCGGTGTTCCGCAGGGTTCGGTTCTGGGGCCGACTCTGTGGGACATCGGTTACGACTGGGCGTTGAGAGGGAGTCCCCCCCCGGGCTGAGCGTTATATGCTATGCTGACGACACGCTCGTCACAGCCCGGGGCAGGACACTCGAAGAGGCGGCGAGCCTGGCCACTCTCGGCACCGAGGAGATGGTCAGGCGTATTGAGGCGCTGGGGCTCAGGGTGGCCCTAAACAAGACGGAGGCTCTACTATTCCATGGGCCCCGTGTGAGGCTGCCCATCGGCGCCTCGTTAGTCGTCAACTCCATCCACATCAGTATCCAGGCCCATATGAGGTACTTGGGTCTGGTGCTCGACGGGCGATGGTGGTTCCGGGAGCATTTTCGTCAAATTGCTCCCCGGCTGGTCGGCGCGGCGTCCGCCCTTTCTCGGCTCATGCCGAACGTGGGCAGACCCAGTTTCGAGGGCCGACGGCTGTATGCGGGGGTGATCCGCTCAATGGCCATGTACGGCGCACCCGTGTGGGCGAGGGCTCTGAACGCCCAGCTCAGGGCGGTGCTGTGGAGGCCACAGCGAGCCATGGCGGTCAGAGCCATTCGCGGGTACCGCACAGTGTCTACCGAGGCGGCGTGCCTGTTGGCCGGGACACCCCCGTGGGACCTAGAGGCGGAGATGCTCTCCGACCTCTACCGGCGGGTTACCTCAATGCGCGAAGAGGGTGGCTCCCCATCGTTCAACGAGATAGCCACCTGGCGCGAGGACGCCCGCCGAGAAGTCATCGCCCGTTGGGCTACGCGGCTGGAGAGGCCTAGACACGGTGTTTTTACCGTTGAGGCCCTCCGGCCCGTACTGATGGAGTGGATGGAGCGGCGGCACGGAGTTCTCTCTTTCCGGTTGGTGCAGGTCTTGTCGGGGCATGGTTGCTTCGGCAAGTACCTGCACACGGTCGTGCGGAGGGAGTGGACTCCGTCCTGCCACCATTGCAGTAGCGACGAGGACACGGCGCAACATACGCTCGAGGTATGTTCGGGCTGGGACGGGCAGCGCCGTGACCTCGTCGCTGTCATCGGTGCCGACCTGACGCTGCCGGCTGTTGCGCGAGCGATGGTCGACAGCGTCAGGAATTGGGACGCGGTCGCCGCCTTCTGCGAGGCTGTCATCTCGCAGAAGGAGGCGGCGGAACGGGCCCGGGAGGATTCCCGTGACCCGGGCCGCCGCCCGCGGCCGGGGCGGCGCAGGCGCGAGTACCTGCGCCTGATGCCGCCCTAACCGAGGCTTCGGGTGATTGGACCGGGGAATTGTCCGGTCACCTGACGTGAGGCCACCGTGTGAGGACGACGCCTCGACGGCGAAAGCTGCCGGGGCGTCGACAGGAGAGGAGCCCGAGAGGCCATACCGCCGAGCGGGCCACCGAAGACAAAGATCGGGTACCGGTGGCCCGCTCGCACGGCGAAGAAGAGGTGCTTGCAGGGTGGGTCAATGGGGTTGCGCGCCGCCTCTTCCGTCGCCCCGGACCGATTTGGCGGGGTGCGACGTCCATAGCCCACCGCAAAAAAAAAAAAAAAAAAAAAAAGGTAGGACTACCTATGGTATATTGGACAATATATCTACTAGATACTTCAATATATGTCCATCCACATCCAGTTATATGAATTTTTACTTGACTGCAAAGGAGTGGTATTGTGTTTAACAGTCTATGTATGTATGTATGTATGTTTGTATGTTCCTTTGAAGCACTATATATACCAAACGCCTGGGCCGATTTCTATGATTCACACGTCAATCGATTCCTCTTAATCCGGCGAGTGTCACTAAAGATATGACGTTATTGAAAATTTAATATGGCGACTACTGGACGCCATATTGTGAAAATAAAAAAAATTAGAGTCAACAAACTATATCGAGTGGGGTATCGTTAAATAGGTATTTAAAAATCATTTTTAATTTTCTCTCATTATTTTTCGATTTGACTGGCCGTTTAGGATCTATATCCATTTAAAGTTTCGTAACAACCTTTCTCACATATACGTTTTTAGACAGTAGAAATTTACGATGAAAAGACGAAAAATTCATATAACTGGATGTGGATGGACATATACTGAAGTATCTAGTAGATATATTGTCCAATATACCATAGGTAGTCCTACCTAAAGTATCTAATGGCTGACGCGGTCGCCCATCTCCAGTTTCTAACGATTTAGTACTCAACTTCAGTCAAAAAACTATATATAGTTAGGTACTTACCTACTTATTAATAAATAAGATAACTATAGCTACCTAGGTATTTATAACTAAAAAGTATAAAATAAAAATAATGATTATAAAATCAAAAAACCCGACTGCGTAAAAAGTCACCAAAACTACGTACATAATAAAAAAACCGAAAAGAAAAAAACAAGCACTTAGTTGTCCGGTGGTCTAGAATTCCATAATATATTATTGAATAAATACTATTGCAGAAAATGAAATATATTCTAATAATAGATCATGACAACTGAACAGTCGGGATCCTTTATTCGACAGCAAATCTAATTTTTCAATGGATCCCGACTGTTCAGTTATCATGTTCTATTATTAAAATATATTTCATTTTCTGCAATAGTATTTATTCAATAATATATTATGGAATTCTAGACCACCGGACAACTAAGTGCTTGTTTTTTTCTTTTCAGTTTTTTTATTATGTACGTAGTTTTGGTGACTTTTTACGCAGTCGGGTTTTTGATTTTATAATCATCTTTTTTATTATTCGTCTTTTCATCGTAAATTTCTACTGTCTAAAAACCTATATGTGAGAAAGGTAGTTACGAAACTTTAAATCGATATAGATCCTAAACGGTCTGTCAAATCGAAAAATGTTGAAAGAAAACTAATAATGATTTTTAAATACCTATTTAATGATACCCCACTCGATATAGTTTGTCTACTTTATTTTTTTTTATTTTCACAATATGGCGTCCAGTAGTCGCCATATTGAATTTTCAATAACGTCATATCTTTAGTGACACTCGTCGGATTAAGAGGAATCGATTGACGTGCGTATCATAAAAATCGGCCCAGGCGTTTGGTATATATAGTGCTTCAAAGGAACATACATACATACATAGACTGTTAAACACAATACCACTCCTTTGCAGTCGGGTAAAAATATAAATTTTTTGACGTAATTGGTACTGAATAATTTGAATTAAATTAATAGTTTCTTTTAAAAACGTACATAATTCCATTAATATCAGATGTCCTATATATAGTACCTAAAAAGATTTAACTTGTATATAACAAACGTTGTTCTATACCAATCTACCCACTCACAAATATTTTCATCAAAAACTGCCTTTTAGTTATCTAAATATATTTTTTCTTCTATTTCAGAATTTCCTGATCTTTTTTAAGATATAAATCACTTTTATGCAAATATGTACAAAAAAGCGAACCAGAATATCCAAATTTAGAATATAACCATTCAAGATTTCGATAATACCTATTGTATTTCACCTTTGAATCTATATAAAACGGGTAAGCGAGTAAATATATTTATTTTAAGCGAGTAAATATATTTATTTACTCGCTTTCCAAATAAAAGATTGACGGATAACGGAAAAATTTAGCACCTTTTAGTAGTTTTCCCTTACGCTATTTGCTTACATTTTCTCCGATTAAACCAAGAACACTAAGATACTTACGCTTACTGTAGTGAAATAATCTTATTTACTTGTCAATTTTTCCAAACACCGATAGCTTTTTTAAAATCTTAGTAGTGGTAGAGCTATAGTGTTGACTGTTTCTATCTAGAACCGAGGTCCTTCCAGAGTAGCACACACACACTCATGCACATCAATACACTCTCGCAGAAAATTGATTAGTGGTAGTGTGTTTTATTCGGTGAGAGAGAGAGTCAGCAGCTTAACTTTCTGGGTGGATTTCGGTTTATAGACAGGGTTCTAGCTTTACTCCTAGTATTGTAAAGTAGACATGTGTGAGTAATGCGAGTGATGTATCACACGTAATATTACCCGACAAACATCACATCACATTAAACATCACACATCACTTTAAACATGTCGCGAACACCTGTGTACTGTTCTGCATTTCTGCAATGTTCGGTGTCTGGCAATTCAATATTTACTTTGAGCTTTATTTTCAGAATGTTAAGGCTTATATTTCTTAACGGCGCCTGCCGTATATATATAGAGCGCTACCGCATTACGCATCACACATGACATGAAAGGTCATGTGTGATGTTTGAAGTGATGGTAAAATGTAATATTACTCGGCACGAAATGTAATGCCATATCACATCACTTCGCGAAGTACTGTTTCGCGCATGTCTAAAGGTCCATGAGCGCCAGTAACATCATTAGATGTGCTTGTTTGTTTGCCACCATCAGCAATAAAAACATACTTTGCTAGCGTCCATCCATTTTAAGCAGTCGTACTCTCAGTGTGTTAAATCAGTGTTTATATTACTCTTTCAAATTCTCTCCACCACTGTCTGTTTATTTAATAATGATTTCACAATAAAGTTATAAGTTCTCTGCCCTTGCAATGATTATGCTTCCGTTGATTCGCGAAATGAGAATCTTCTTATAATGAAAAGTTATGCGTATAAGTTACAATTTCGAGTGCTCTTTCTTTTACAGTAACTTTATCAACTTAACTTAATCCTCTTTTACCCGTGGAATAGGAAGGGATGGTGAATTGTATTCTTAGTCCATACCTCCATCACACGAAAACAAAAATATTAGCTAAATAAAAAATTGTAAAAATAATTATTTGTCAGTTTATAGGTATATTATTGTCTATTTTAAGATATTTATTTCGAAGATAGAAATAATTGTCTATCTTAAGATATTTATTTTAAAGATAAAAATAATTGTTATGTTAAGATTTTTTTTTCGAAGATTTAAACATAAACAGGTTTATTAATTCGCGCTCTTTGTTTTGGACAGTGCGTGTATTCGTTAATTGTTAATTAATTAATTGGGGGGATTTGAAAAAAGGACACACGTTGAAACAAGTTAAATCTGTCATACGGAAGGTACTTAATAATACTCCAGTGAGAATTTTTTCATTGACACTGATATGAATATTATACTTTTAATATGTACACTCATGGGCACTAATTTCAGATATGTACTCGTATATTAAAAAACAGATGGTTGTCTGTAAAGTCGGTTTACGAACGATAATTTTACGTCATAACGTCATAAGAAAACATTGATGGAAAATAGCATACTTTTATGTATTTAACAAACATAAACAATGGAAACCACATTAACTTTTCACTTCATTTTATAAGCCGTTGACAAAACAGTTCAAATCAAATTCTCAAAATACAAAAAGGCTGGTCGTGCCTCTCTATCGCTTGTTCCGCGCTCTCGCTTGCACGCTCAGCTCAGGTGGAACGTCACACATTTTCGTGCGTGCAGTTGGCAATCATCGATTTATAAGACATTATCACAACAAAAACCATTATTTACACATGTGTTGAATGTAATCTAAACTCCATAGTTTGCATTGCCATGCAATCATTCATCCAGTCTATGGGCGTCCACTGTTAAGAGACAAGAAGAGATAAAGTCATATATGCTATGTCAGTTGGCGTTAAATTCAAGAAGGTCGGTTAAAGCGTGAAAGCATACCAAAGGAATAATCGACATGGATAGTTCACACCAGAGGCTATTGTAGCTTTTATTAGGTATTGTCACAGCCCCTATCACGTGTGAAGTGTTATTTTTATATTTAAGTTGATGCTGTCTAATATTGTCCGTTCTCTTTGAGTTCGTTCAAGACAATTGATTATGAAGTTAGTCGTGAAAGTTTAATAAACAAACTTAGCTTCATATTTATAATATTAATTAGATTATTCTAATTTTTTTTTTGTATAGTTTGACTACGATTTTGTAACTTATAATGAAAATTACAACCTTTATTATTTGGAGATTTGTGATCATAAGATTAAGGCATTTTTCCGTGTGGTGAGGGAATAAGAATACACTTCACCACCCCCTTTCTTACCCGTGAATGATCGTAAAAGACGACTAAGGGACACCAGCATGATGTAACATCCTTCCTTATTTTTTTTTTGCGGTGGGACACGAAGTGGTCACGTCATGTAACATCTCTGCAAGATAAAGAAAACTCGAAATAAAACCCTATACCGACACGTCTGAATAGCGTTAGTTTGTAGATCAATCAAAAACCAATGTAAAGAAGGCTCGGCTCAATAGTGGCACATATATAGGCTGCAATTAAAAAAATATATTTAACACGTTCACTGTGCAGCTATGATGAGCGAGACTATACCATAAGTGCAAACGCAAATTATAGATAATTTTAAATAAGTTTTTTTTTTTAATTATAGATAAGTTCGTCCGGTTTTCACGTAATATTTTTTCTTAATTAATTGTTCATACGTGTGAACCAAAAAATGTGGCTAAACTCACACGTGTTTGAGGTTATAAGGCTTTAAATTTGTGAAGACCCGTGCCCCACCCGTGGGTCATTTACGTACGACAAGCAACTCGAAACTTCCCACCGGTGGGGCATGCACAGTTAACGTGTTAAGATTAAGTGAAATACCTATTTTTATATAAACTATGTACGAATTGTAATAGAATTTCAATGTAGCCATTTGTTAATTACTATATAAACTCAAAATATTCGAAGGAGGTAGTACTCCAAAGTTTTTTAGTGGTAGGAACACGCTGTTGATAGTATTCTATCTACAGCCGCGGGCCGGTCCGTCCGGGGTAGTACCACACTCTCGCAGAAGTTCGACGTCTGAGTAATAGTAATGTGCTATTGCGCTTCGTTCAATGAGCGAGAGAGCCGGAAGCCCAACTGGGTGGGTTTGGAGTTTGTATTGGTAGGCAGCGGCCTAGTTATACCCTTGGAATTGCAAAGATTTATGGGCGGCTGTAACATTTACCATCAGGTGTGCTGCTTGCTCGTTTACCACCATATGCAATAAAAAATATGTTGCCGGGCTGGCCACGGATGTCAAGAAAGCGGTACCAGTGGCCATCCCAATGGCGATGGGTAGGGAATACGGTAGGTAATGGGGCCACGCGCCGCCCTTCCGTCACCACGGACGGATTGAACGGCGTGTGTCCAGATCATAGTCAACAAAAATAAAAAAAATGGGGAGATACTCCAAATTGCTTTCATTTTCGTCTGACTTTTATTGAAAATCTCTATAGCGGCAGCAATTTGGCCGTTACAAAAACCTGAAATGTTATACAAATAACTAAGTCTATGTTATTTTATCCATGTGGTGACGGAGTAAGAATACAAATCACCACCCCCTACCTTGCCCGTGGGTAATCGTAAGGGACGACTAAGGGATACAAAAGACATATAACATCTATGCAATAGAAGGAAAACCCGAAACAAACTCCTATACCAACACGTCTGACCAGCGTGATATAGTAGGTCAATTTCTTTCCCATTACGGAGGAGGCTCGAGTCCAACAGTGGGACATATTATGGGCTGAGATGATGATGATGCTATCTTATGGAGGTACTTTGAAGTATTTTCATTTCCATCTCACTTCTACAGTAAATTGAAAATCTTCACGGCAACAGCAATTTTATATGCATTATTATGCGTAGAAAATTTATGCGCGCATATTAGCATATGCCCGCGATTTCACTTATGTAGTACCTGTTCTTATGGTAATACCGGGATAATATATTATAATATTACTATAGGTACTGCTTATGTTACTCGCTGATAATGTAGCTTTATTTTATCGAGAGAATTTTTAACATCCATATTTTTTATTGCTTATGGTGGCAAACAAGCAAGCAGCACACCCGATGGTGAGTGTTACTGCCACCTTTTTACCTTTGTAATAAAAAGAGAAATAGCTAGAGCGCTGTCTATTAAACAAACCCATCCAAGTTACGATTCTGTCTACCTCGCTCACGGAACGAAGCGTAACAGCATATATAGCCGCTGCTCAGACGTCGATTTTCTGCGAGAATGTGGAACTATGCC
Organism: Lymantria monacha; assembly: GCA_905163515.2. Classification (NCBI taxonomy): domain Eukaryota; kingdom Metazoa; phylum Arthropoda; class Insecta; order Lepidoptera; family Erebidae; genus Lymantria; species Lymantria monacha. The sequence continues at coordinate 24,831,089 of LR991091.1, forward strand.
GGACAGACCAGCCCGCGGCTAATTTCCCTTAGTTGTCTTTTACAACACCTACGGGTAAGATAAGGCGTGGTGAGTAGTATTTTTATTATATAACATAAAAAAATATATAAAGTATACGAATACAATTACTCTTTATAATACTAAACACGTTCGTGGATAACAGCTTATACTAATATATACCAGTAATTAGCAACTAAATGTATTTTTCTCCCTAGAGTTTGTACGTTCAGAATATAACATGATAAGATTTTACATTATGATGCCATAATATAAATTAGATATTCTCGCTATCCGTAGGGATTCACAGCAACGGAAGCTGGTATCAACCATTATTTTGAACATATACAAAATTGGTTTTATAAACGATATGCATAATTAAGTAAATAGATGTGTATTATCCGTATGGAGACGAAGTAAGAATACAACTCACCATTCACTATCTAGTAGTCCATGGGTATCAGAAAAGACGATTAAGATATGCAAGTAATATTTATACAAAAAAATAAGACCTCAAAATACTATCGTATAACAAAAAGTCTGCCTGATGCCTGATAACCGAGGCCCCGGGTGACTGGAACGGGGAATAGTCCGTAACTCGCAGAGATAGCGTAAGAGCGACGACAGCGAATGATACCTGAAAGGATAACCCATCTGGCTGGCCACGGATATCAAGGAAGCAGTACTAGTAGCCGGTACCTGTAGCCAGTTCAATAGCAAGGGAATACGGTGAGTTATGGAGCAACGCGCCGCTCTTCCGTGCGTCGCTCAAAACGGAACGGACGGCGTGTGTCCTGACCATAACCTACCAAAAAAAAAAATCACCAAAAGTCTGTACAGCGAAATGTAATGGGTTAATTTCTCTTCTGTTATAGATGTATATGAGCTTATGATGGTAATGTAGGTCCTACTACTCGAGGTACTTCCACAATGGAAGGAAGAATATCTGTAATGGAAACTGTATCGGTTTGACGTTTTGATATAGGGTTTTATTTGAAGTTTCTTCCTTTGGGTGCTATAAGTTCTACGCGTCTGTATGTCTATGACATTGCAGCTTCTAAATTAAAAGATGGATTGAAATTTTTTTTGGCTATGGTCTGGACACATCTCTCCATTCCGTCCGGAGTGACGGAAGGGTGGTTAAGATCTTAGCCATATAATGGATATTTATTTTACAAATATCTTTTAATATTGAAAACACCCATTAATGATGATATCAGGGATCCACTCTGATGATAAAACTCGAAGGTAGAAGACGAATCGCTATGAATTGCCTTGAATTGCCTATAAATGAAAAACCTATCAAGTTACGGCTCATTAAATTCGTCTTAAATAGTTATTAGAATTTTTTGTCGGGGATTACTTAAAATATTCTCTTAATTAATATTAGAAACTTCATTGGTGACAGTGTTAATTATTTTAATATTTTTTTCTAATTGTAAATTAATTATAATACTGTATGTTTCTTTGATGCAATAAATAAATAAATATTTAATTTTATATTCTTTTTACAGTGATAGTCCTTTATTTAACATTAACCCATGAGGAAGTAAGGGTAGATGACTCACTTTATCTATCTTTTTATATATATATCCCGTCAACGCAAGGCGAACGATTTAATATTTTATTCTTATTCTGTCCATTTTGTAATAACCGAAGCTAGTAAATATATTATATATTTTATCGTACGAATTTGGGGAATACATTCCGTCGTATTTTGATTAAATTTGATTAAAATGTCCCTGAGACGATATATGTAATATGATGGGTTATAGAATTTGTGTAGTCGCATTTTATGCAATTATAAATGTACATAAATGACGAAGAAGTCTACGTACAAAACGTTTAAATATAAAAAAAAGAAATAAAAAAAGAAGTTGCTGTTGCATATGGCCGAATGCACAGGTCATAGTGGTTAAGATACCGAGTTGCTGTGCCAGTGCCGTTGGTTCGATGGCCCACGCAGGGCAATACTTTGTGCGATCCACAAAGTGCTGTTTTGAGTCTGGGTGTAATTTGTATGCGTTAATTGCATACATGTAAAGTCCCCCGCAATACAAGGATTATATTCTTAGTGCAGGATGGTGTAACAAAATATATATTTTCCAGAAATGAAGCTGCTATCCAGTCGTAATAAGAAACTAAGATATGGCACCGTATTATAACTTCTATCAAGTTATCGAGAACCACTTCTATTTTTTTTTGGTTCAGTCTATGGTTTGGTCACACCCCGCCAAATCCATCCGGGGCGACCGATGAGGCTGCGCGTGACCCCATAGACCCAACCCGCGCACCTCTCTTCGCCGAGCGAGCGGGCCACCGGAACCCGGTCTTTGTCTGCGGTGGCCATCTAGAACCACTTCTGAAATCTAGTCCAGCCATAATGCCTTCGTTATATTTGAGTTTTATATTCTAACGTGGTTCTAAGGGCATCATATTGGAGTAACTACTTACTAATCATGCTGTAAGCATTTTTTAGAAAATATATAAATAAAAAAATAATAATAGACAAACCTGCTGCGTTTCTTGCCGATACCAGTGGTAGTTTATTGGGTTAATTTAAAATGTTAAAATTGACAATATATAAGCTGCGGGGTTTATACATATAAAATGTTTTTTATTTTTAACTCTCGCATGACATGCTTATAAATTATTCGGTGATTTCAAAGAGTAGCGTGAATCAATATGCAGATATGATATTATCATTGTTCTGCTTCTTATCAGGTCATATACGACCAACTGTTGAATGCGATGCCTCTTCTATGTAAGAGAAATTACCCTTCTTCACTTCGACAGCCAGAGAGCTTAGCACAAGGCTTAATTTTTAACCGACTTAAAAGAAGAGGAGATTCTCAACTCAATTCTTCTGTATTTTTTTATATATGAATTACTTCAGAACTTTTTTCCAAATGAATATATTATGATCATCATCACTGTTGGGCTCGGGCCTCCTCCGTAATGGTAGGGAAATTAACGTACTATACCGCGCTGGTCAGACGTGTTGGTACAGGCTTTTGTTTCGAGTTTTCTTTCTCTTGCATAGATGTTATATGCGTTTTATTTCCCTTAGTCATCTCTTACGATCACCCACAGGTAAGATAAGGGGTGGTGAATAGTATTCTTATTCCGTCACCACACGGAATATATTATGCTAATTATATATTATGATATTTCTTTTTTATTTAAAGGCTCATATTTTCCAAGTGGTCCCATTTAAATTTGATCATTATCTGATCAGTAGGTATATTTGAATTATCCTCAATGTCGTTTTTTTTTTTTTTGGGAATAATTTTGTAATGTTTACCTTGTCTTTTAGTCGTGTTATATGCTTGCCTCCATTCCTTAATCGATTGCCATTATATTTTATTGTCACCGCACGAAAATTTTCGTATTGTACTCGCTGATTCAGTAGACTGTTCTATATACATAAAAAAAAAGTGTGTGTGTCAGCTCCGACGCACGACTAGAGTTTACTCCTTAAGTACGATTATCAAAACAGGCGCAAAAAAGCGCATTTGACTAAAAATAATATATATATTTTTATTTACATTTATTAAAACTGTTCAGTGAAGTATTATCACACGTCAGAAAGTGAAAGGTGCGCAGAATAGGTTGCGTATCAAAAACGTAACGAGGTCATTCGATCACTAGATTTTACTCTTCAATTTTTTCTCATACCGGGCGCCTTATATGAAAATCGATTCTTAAGGAGTAAACTCCAAAAAATATTCAAGAAAGTTTGATTGTAGTACCACCTAATCTAATCTAAATCATTCTTGAATTTACATGAATACATACAATAATTTCCATTGAATTAGGTCCAACTGCTTAGGAGGTTCATTCACGTACACACGTATAGAAGAATTTTATATATAAAAATACATATATTTGCAGACACATCATCATTCTCCTACTCTTATCCCAATTACTTGGGGTCGATACAATATGTACTCTTCTTTCATAGTAGATGTTGTAAAAGTTATTAGCAATAGGTATATGACCGGACGCCTTTTTTTTTTTGCTGTGGGCTATGGACGTTGTAGCGCCCCGCCAAATCGGTTCGGGGCGACGGAAGTGGCGGCGCGCAACTCCACAGACCCACCCTGCAAACACCTCTCTTCGCCGTGCGAGCGGGCCACCAGTACCCGATCTTTGTCTTCGGTGGCCCGGATGACCGGACGTCTGCCAGACGTCAACCTTCCTTGGGAATGTAATTGTTGACCAAGCGGCATCAGATGTAGTTGACCCAGGTCGTTATAAAGCTCTTAGTCATTTTTTACGACATCCACTAGCAAAGTAAGGGTTGGTAGTATTTGTAGCCGCTACCACACAGCAGTATAATATATTTTAATATATTATAATATATTTGCAGACATAAAGAATCAAATCAAAATATCTTGGATGTGGATTTAGCCGAGATGGAAGGTACACCACTGATATAGAGCGAAGAGTGAATGCGGGAAATAGAGTGAACGGAGCGTTGGGGCAACTTTTCGGCAGCCACCACCTCAGCCAGAAGGCACGTGTAGCAATACATAACGCAGTGCTTGTCCCAACATTACTATATGGAAGCGAGAGTTGGGTATGCAGAAAAGAGTATGATAGTAAAATTAATGCGGTCGAAATGCGATCTCTGCGGAAAATCTGTGGAGTTAGGCTGACCGACCGCATTCGTAACGACGACGTAAGAGAGCGAGTAGGTATGAAAGAGGGTATTGGTGTAAAGATGCGAAAGGGAATGCTCCGATGGTTCGGACATGTGGAAAGAATGCCGAACGAACGCCTGGTTAAGAAGATATACAATGCGAAAGTGGAAGGATGTAGGTACCGAGGGAGACCGAGACTAACCTACCTAGACCAGATCGGTCATGTACTGAAGGAAGGTGGAGTCAAGAGTCTCCGAAACCGGCGAGCGTGTATGAAGAGAATTATGAATGTTGAGGAAGCGAGTGAAGTATGCAGAGATAGAGTTCTCTGGCACTCTGTTCTCTCTGCCTACCCTGCAAGGGATATGGCGTGATGATATGTATGTATGTATGTAAGAATCAAATTTTTATTGTTATTTTTAAAGAAAAAATTTACTATGAATAAGTCGAATATTCACGGGAATTGCTAATATCTTGTTGTTAAGACGGATCAATTTCCCCGATATTACATCATCGTTTGTATCCCTCACGTATCCAATACTTTGTATCATATAAATATTAATATCTTATATGAAGTTACCTAAATTGCGATTACATATTCCATACTAATAATATTAAAAAAAATATTGTCAGTTTGAATCATCCATCCATCCATCAGCCCGTAAACGTCCACTGTTGGACATAGGCCTCCCCACGAGAATGCTATTCAACACGGTCCCGCGCCACCAGTCGTCAGTCCACCTAGTGGGGGGTCGTCCTACGCGGCGCCGTCCGATTCGTGGTCTCCACTCGACGACCTTTCTTCCCCAACGGTTGTTGGTTCGTCGAGCGATGTGGCCTGCTCATTGCCATTGTTAGTTTGAATACAATAATTTATTTTTCGTGTAATAACGGAATAAGAATACAGTTCACCATTTCTACTGCTTCTATTGCTTATGGTGACAAACGAGCAAACAAGACACCTGATGGTAAGTGTCACTGCCGCCCATGGACCTTTGCAATACCAAAGGTACTACCAGGCTGCTGCTTACCAATACATACCCACCTCAGTTGGGCTTCTGGCTCTCTCGCTCACCGAACGAAGCCTAATAGCACATTGCCATTACTCAGACGTCGATCTTCTGCGAGAGTGTGGTACTACTCCGGACGGAGCTGTCCGCGGCTGTAGACAGAGAACTGTCAACAGCGTGGTCCTACCACTATTCAATTTATTAAGGCTGTTTGGCAATTGCAGTTCTTATTATGAGATTCTCAGAAGAAAGCACTGCAATCTACTCCCTTGGTACCTATTTTACTCATTTATTATACTCTCATAGGAAAATTGTGGAAATAGGTGACCACACAAAGTACTTTTAGCTCATCCACATATTGGTATAAAACCCAATATATTGAGAAACTATGTTATTCTCCTGATAAAGGAAAACCGAAGCAGGGAAATAATTCTAGTATATTATTATCGCAAATATATGCTGATATAAATAGCTCTTAAAATTATTTTAAAAGCAGACAAATATCTTTGTAACGGTGGCACGTTCTTAAGCTTTACAGTTCATATGTTATTAATACGTGCGGATCTTTTTAATCGCGTGATTACTTCTAATAAAGCGAATGTTACAATTTTTAACAAAAATCTCAATTTAGATTCCTCTATATATCTTCGATTTATTAAGTGCATTTATTAAGTGCAGTCAATTAGATTAATTTAAGATTACCCTTGAGATGACTCTAACTTTTCAGTGGGTTTGGGGTTTACATCAGTAGGCAGTGGTCTAGTACCGCATTCTCGCAGAAAATCGCGTATTAGCGGTTGACACGCTCCATCGCCGGCGCCTGGGGCGGTGCAGCCGCGAGTACCTGCGCATGACAGCAGTCGACCCGAGTCACGATGAGACCGTAAAGGTAACCCGCCGGGTTTGCCACGTATGTCAAGGAAGCGGTATCATTGGCCGGCCCAATGGTAATGGTCACGCGGTGCCCTTCCGTTGCCCCGGACGGAATGGACGACGTGTGTCTAGACCTGCCTGCCAAGAAAAAGCAATGTGCTTGTTGCACTCCCTTTGGTGAGTGAGAGAGGCGGCATGTCATATATACAACCATCCTCCAAAGATATAGGTATATAATTTTTATATCAAACTAGCTTCTGCCCGCGGCTTCGCCCGCGTAAAGGTTACTTTTCTAAAGTTTTTCATCCCCAATTTTTATTACAGGTACCCTAAGGGTAATTTTTTTACGAAATTTTAATGTCATATTTATTTATATCTAATCAATAGCCTAAAAATAAGTTTCAAGCTTCTGGCTTTAAAAATGACGATATTTCCTTACAACTTTTCATCCCCCTTTAGAACCTTTTCTATGTCCTTTATCAGGCTCTAAACTATCTGTGTACCAAATTTCATTTAGATTGGTTTAGTAGTTTTGGCGCGACAGACAGACAGACAGAGTTATTTTCGAATTTATAATATTAGTAAGGATCGTCATGCAAATTGTGGTGTATGGCTCATCGCCGAATAGAACATGTTTTCTCAAACATGCTTGGAAATTTGAGCATTATTTTGACAACCTTCTTCAAGATAAATTGAAATTGCTGTATTGACCAAATATATGCGAGCAGATGCCGGCAAAAAATGTAAGAAAATCCATAACTGTCGTGTTTTAGCGCCCAAATTGATTTATATGCAAATTCATATCTATCGTGAATTTTAAAAATGGAACAATTTGTTACCTCAAAATATTGCAAGCAAATAGTTTTATTTAATAAGTTTTATTTAAATTTCGAACTGGCTTGAAAAAGAAACCTGTTTGATAATGAAAAAAAAGCAAATGAACCCTTTAGCATAAGAAAAATGTTGTTCGTTGTTCGTCATGTATACAGTTTTACTTAGTACCTACTACTTAATTTTAATATCCGCGCGTTATTTGAGAAAAGTACTATACAAGCCTTGGCCACAACTAGGAATTGATAGACTTACGTATGTGTGCCTCGGCTTCGCCGGCTCGGCTTTACGCGTTCGTCCATCAATGCCTATTTTGCTGACCGCTGCAGTAATGTATTATTTCATTCTTTTAAATATTCTAATCTTACATTTCATCATTTATCATTTCTAAACTCTCATATCTTTCATTTATTTAGATTTATATTATAACTTCATATCTCAAATATCACATATTAATGACACCGAACGAAATGATAAACAGCATGCAACATTTATAGGCTTTAATTTTATAGCTATCATACTGCAGGTTTGTTTGTTGGTTTGTCATTAAACTATCAATGCAAACATTACTCACCTTTTTTATTGCTTATGGTGGCAAACGAGCAAGCAGTACACCTGATGGTAAGTGGCACTGTCGCCAATGAACCTTTGCCATAACCAAGGCTATAGCTAGGTCACTGCCTACCATTATAATCCCCAAACCCCAGTTAGGCTTCCGGGCTCTCTCGCTCACCGAACGAAGCTCAATAGTACATTGCTATTACTCAGACGTCGATCTTCTGCGAGTGTGTGGTACTAACCCGGATGGACCGGCCCGCGGCTGTAGACAGAGAACTATCAACAGCGTAGTCCTACCACTAATTAAACTGAATAACTAACCTAAAATGTGACTAAGGGCATTAATAATTGAAATTACAATTTGTAACTCTATTATAGTTACTTTTTTTCCAATTTTATCTCGTCAATAATTATATTTCCAAGGAGGTAAAAGTTATTCGGACAGCTATTTACAAAGTTCAGTCCAAACTTTTTTTTATATATAAGCTATGACCCGGTTACGTCCCTCCCGAGCCGTCCGAGGTGATGAAAGGGCGGCTAACATATAATCTAATGTATTACCCCTCGTTGTCAATTGTATATGGACACAAGCACTGCTTGCTTGACTCCAATGGACGCTCAAAATTTTATATTAAAAGCATTGTGAGACTAATAATAATAATATTTATTGCCTTTTCAGAACTTAAACTAAAAACTAACAATTATAATAAACAAAATTAAAGCTAGTAGGCAAAAGGAATTGGCTCAGCTTCTGCTGTTAGATTACTAATCGAGCCACCGAAGTTAAAAATCGGGTCCTAGTGGCCCGCTCAAACGGCGAAGAGAGAGGATTTTTACGGTGGGTCTATGGGGTCACGCGCCGCCTTTCCGTCACCCCGGACCGATCTGGCGGGGCGAGACGCATCCATAGTCCACCAAAAATAAAAACCGGAGGTGTCAAGGGACACCCGGATGGAACGAAGTTCTATTTTAATTATATAATTTTTTTCTGCCTTAAGCGATTTTTATCGTTATATTTTAGCCAATTTGCAAAATATCTTTATAAATTATAGCCTATGTGTTATTCTGATGTGCAAGCTATATTACTATAAATTTCATCAAAATCCATTCAGTAGATTTTACGTGAAAGAGCAACAAACATGTTCACATCCATACATTATTACAAACTTTCACGTTTATAATATTAATAATAGGATATACAATTCCACTAGACTACCAAAACTTTTCGGCCCCGAGCTCGAACGCGAGCCGGCCACGCGGCCCGGTCAAGGGCGAAAATAATTTTGTTGCGCATTATTTTGATTTTGCTATATCTCTTAAGGTATTGATTTAATTTGCATGGTCTGAAGGAAAAAAAATATCTTCATGAAATGCTCAAGCCAACTAATGTATTTAAAATGATAAGGATTAATACAGTATTTGTGTAAATAGCTTTTCAATTACCGTTTTATAATAGAACATTTTTTAAAATATTAAAATGGATATAGTATGTTATCCTTAAGAGATAGATATATACCATCGCGGACTTTTTTGTAGGCCTTTTTAAGCTGTATAATACTGTAGTACTTTATTTTGATCTATTTCGTAGGGTTCAGCCAGCGTTTGCAATGTAAGCGCAAAATAATGTGTTTATTTACGACATCACATTAGAAACCTCTAAAATTATCAGTGTTTCTCTAGTACATTATGCATATATTATACATATAAACCTTCCTCTTGAATCACTCTATCTATAAAAAAAATCGTCGCGACACCACACTGTTCAATGCGAAATAGAAATGAAAATATCTGGCTTGCTTTCTATAAGAGAGCCGACGAGCGACGCCGCACAGCTTACAATAGCTTACTATAGCAAAAAGTGTCGTGACAACTTTTCGTAAGAATTTTTTCCGTCCAGCTCCCCTTCACAACGCGCGATAAGGAACTTCGTTCCAAAAAAAAAAAAAAAAATTACTAATCGATATTTTTTTTTAAAAGATAACAATAGGCTCTAAGATAATAATGCTTTTATTGAAGGGGACTTTACAAATACATAATGCACTCACACAAATTACACCCAGATTCAAAACAACAACATGTGGATCGCATAAAGTACTGTCCAACGTGGGAATCAAACCTATGATACTGACACAGTAGGTCGATATCTTAATCATTAAATCTCATCAGTCTCCTGCTCTTCTCCCAATTACTTAGGGTCGACCTAAAATGTACTCGTACATATTGCAAAAGTTAATAGCAATCTTTTTATGACCGGCCGTCTATCTGACGTCAAACCTCCTTGGGAATGTAACTGTTGACTAAACGGCATCAGGTAGAGTTGGCCAAGGTCGATATAAAAGTTCTTAGTCGTTTACGACATCTACGAGTAAGTAAGGGTTGGTAGTATTCGTAGCGGCTACCACACAGCATTACGCTATCTGTGCATTTGATAACGCTGATCAATTAAACATTCAATTAAACGTATAAAAATTACGATTAAATGGAAATAAAACAGTATATTATATATACTGGACTATCGCACTATATTTTCTCAATTATTTCAATATGAACACAAGGCGGCGGCGCCCTATATAAAATAAAATATTCCCATTGTTCACATACAAAATGGAACTTGCGGGGCGTAATAATGAAATGCCATTTTCTATATGTTTATTCTTCTTTGAAGAGAGGTGATCTGAAATAGGATCAGATAATAGGAATATAATACAGAATATCCATTATATTCAAATATGGATATTAAATATTTATTATATGATAATATGTAGACGGCTATATCTTAATGAAAGTCGGCCATATTTAATGAAAATAACTTTTATAGTTAATAGTAGCCATAATAGTTTAAATTAGTTAGTTTAGTATTTAATTAATAAATAATTAGTTTAGTCGAAAACTCATGAGTGGAAATTGAATATCTTTAAATTGCAATTTCATCATCGTCATCATTATCGCAGCCCCTATATGTCCCACTGTTGGGCTCGGCCCTCCTCCGTAATGGGAGGGAAATTAAGCTACTATACCGCGCCGGTCAGACGTGATGGTATAGGGTTTTGTTTCGATTTTTCCTTCTCTTGCATAGATGTTATATGCGTTTTATATCCCTTAGTCGTCTCTTACGATCACCCACGGGCAAGAATTGTAATCTGTGTGGTGAATTGTATTCTTACTCCGTCACCACACGGATAATCACAATTTAAAGATATTTCAATTACACTCTTGAGTTTCCGTATGGTGACAGTAAGAATACAATTGACCACCAGCTTTCTTAGCCGTAGGTATCCTAAAAAAATATTAAGGATGTGCAGATAACATCTATGCAAGAGAAAAAAATCATAATGAAAACCTATATCAACCTGCTTGACCAGCGAGTATAGTAGGTTAATATCCCTCCTACTGCGAAGCAGGCTCGATCTTAACAGTGGAGCATATACGAATTGAGATGATGACAAATACGTACACACAAGAAAATATATTTCAGGAATTAATGTAATAATCTATATGACCAATTTACACAGATCTCTCAAATACACATACATACATACATATCATCACGTCATATCCCTTGCAGGGTAGGCAGAGAGAACAGAGTGCCAGAGAACTCTATCTCTGCATACTTCACTCGCTTCCTCAACATTCATAATTCTCTTCATACACGCTCGCCGGTTTCGGAGACTCTTGACTCCACCTTCCTTCAGTACCTGACCGATCTGGTCTAGGTAGGTTAGTCTCGGTCTCCCTCGGTACCTACATCCTTCCACTTTCGCATTGTATATCTTCTTAACCAGACGTTCGTTCGGCATTCTTTCCACATGTTCGAACCATCGGAGCATTCCCTTTCGCATCTTTACACCAATACTCTCTTTCATACCTACTCGCTCTCCTACGTCGTCTCTCTCAAATAAGTAACAAAATTTAAATTATAAATGTAACGTTAGGATTTTTGGAATATTTTCTCAACTTCAGTTTTATTTTTCTCTACGAAAGAACTATCTAAATATTTCACGGACCTTGTGCGTGCCAAACAAAGACATTGTAGTATCGATCAATATTAATAGCAGCGCCTGGTATATATCTAAGTAATATAACTACTGGCATCACGCCAGATCGCGTCAAAAAGGGAGGAAACTCTGAGAAAATTTATAGTTACGCACGAAGGCATTTCGGATAAAACTGGCCGGCCGCAAAGTTTCTACGAAAGGGGAAAAATGGGGTCAACTGATAATACATGTTGCTGAATGCATGTAAACACACTAACGATATCCGCGAAGACTAATAATATGTTGTTTTCTCGTATATAAATACATATGGTGTAAATAAATAAATAGCCTGAACTTCCCATGTTGTTTTTTTGTACAGAGTGATGCCGCACATCACTCTACTGAGTCGTTCGAGGTGGTGGAGTAGTGGAACTTAACTATCACACCACCTTTTATGAGTCAAGGGCAACGTAGTACCTACTCGGGTGACTGGACCGGGGAATTATTTCGTCACCCGCCGAGAGGCTAACCGCGCGAGGAGGGACCGACGTCCTCCCTTTGGAGGAGGGGGACGTCGTTCAAGGAGAGGGTACCCCTCAGGGGGTATGCCGTTGGGCCGACCACTGACGGTTCACGGGTGGGTTACGGGTATGCGTGCTTACGCCCCTCTGTCGCCCCGGACGGAGTGGTGCGAGGAGTGCGTCGACAGAAGCCCACCCCCAAAAAAAAGAAAAAAAAAGCGGACCTACTAGCTCACGGTGTTTCCCTGTTTGATTGATTAAAAGAGGTACCGGTACCTTATAAAAGAAAAGAGTGGCAGCCAAAACGGTACACCTCCACCTATGTTGTTCTACGTGCCAGCGGCAACCTGACTACCACACCACCTCTTTTTAAGGAGTAGCCCTTATGTACGAGTTTCTAATGCTGCTGAATAAACGAAGGGCAAATGGCAGCAACAGGTTGGCATTATTATTACAACACTTCACCATGCCACTCTCCTCAGGCCACGCAGACTTCAAGAATAATATTCAATTCTTTCTCATGAACCGGTACAGATATTTTCCGAATTATTCGTAATTAATGTATAGACAGATAACTAGGTCTTGACTCTAAAATCTGTATTTAGAAATATATTAATAAATTAAAATATTTACGAAATAGGAAATAATAATGTGGGTGCTATAGCCTTATTGGTAATTATATTTACATGCCGTTGTGGGTCGAAACGCTCGGGCTATGGGGTCCGAATGCTCGTGGTCTTTACAAAAAGATCTACTAATTGATCCATCACATCGTTAATACTTTACGTGTCAGTTTTTTAATCATATTTAAAAACCCAATGGAATTAAAATGAAATTCATCCGTCGTTTTTTAAATTATAAAATTGTAACAAAATTTTGGTTATTTTCCTTTAACTTTGAATTATAATTGCAAAATAAATTCCTGTTCAGAAGTTACAGAAACTCGAGAGAAATTCTATTAAAATTACAAAAGTGAAAACACTCAATCAGAAAGCACTTCGACTCATAAGGCAAGCGTAACGAGCAAAAGAAAAATACTCTAATAACACAATTCGCCTTTATAAGTAGCATTGCGATCTGAACTTCATCTTTATTATATTAAAAAGTTTGTATACAAGCTCCAATTTTTTTAGCAAGCCAATTTCCGTTCTCCTTTCTAAAGCTTCATTCGAAAAGTTCAAAAGCAGCCATTGATTAACTCGGAGCGTGTAAATCGTCGTTTCAAATGATTTTTGTTAAATCCCAATAGATCGCTTTGTAGCTCCAATGAGTTTTTGTATCGTATGATAGAAATAATTAATATAGAAGACTGTCTGGAGTCCTATTAAACTAATTACTTATTTAATTTACGGTCAAGTGTTAATTAAATATCGTTAACAAATTATTCATCTGAATGATGTTTTTTTTATTATAGTGGCAAACGAGCAAGCAGCATACTTGATGGTAAGTGTTGTTGCAGCTCATGGATATTTGTAATACCAGGGGTATAGCTAGGTCGCTGACTACCATCCAAGTTTAACTCCAGAAGATAGGACTTTCAGCTTTCTCATTCACCGAACGAAGCACAACAGTACATTGCTTTTGTGCAGATATCGATTTTCTGTGAGAGTGTGAAACCCGGACAGACCGTCTCCATCCTTCTGGGGGAATCGTATAAGTCATCAGAGCTACGCTTTTCTAAGAATGTTCTGATGCCCATTTTTTTGACGCTTAAGAGCTAGATTTATTACAGTATAGGAAAGTAAGAGATGGTGTGGCATTTTTTATTCTTGACCCATAAGCGCATAAGAAATCGTCGAATTTGCTATAAAGAGCTTCCCAAGAAAATATCTAAAACACTCTAATCACCCTCAGCTATGATTAAATACTATTGAACAAATGATGTAAGTTATATATTCCTTATCCTTAATCTATATCAAATATTAAAAAAAAAACATTATTGATTTGAATATTCATTAGGTATAGATGTCTATTAAAAATGAAAATTAGGACAAAATGCACTCCAAGAGCTTAAAAACTTTATGAATTCCAATGAGTTCTTCTTTGCTTTTCGTTGTTTTAATATCTTCTGTAGGGCTATTTCATAATTACATATAATCCATTAATTCGGAACTTCTAAAGACTATAAAATGAAGCAATTAAAACCACCAAGACCGTGTGATTATAATACAATAAATAATCTTACTCGTATTCGAGTTTTAATCAAATTTGACTTATGTTCAAACTAAAAAGTTTTTGATGAATGAACTTTTAGATTTTATGTAATACCTAAGGAAAATTAAATGACAGTTAATATTCAGTTTATTTTTTTTAACGTTGAGTTTATTTAATTATTTATTTTAATTGATTATTTTTTTTATAAAGATCCCTACTAATATATAAATGTGAATGTAAGTTTGTTTGTTACGCTTTCACGCTAAAACTACTCAACCGATCATCATGAAACATTGTACACATATTCTTGGAGGTATTAAAAGTAACATAGGATACTTTTTATTAAAAAAAAAATCAAAATTTTTATATGAAAAATAAAAAAATTGTTTGTCAAAAAATCTCAAAATCTAGCTTCTTCAACGCCATCTAGCAGTCCAGTAATGAAGTTCCAACCCTGAGTATTGTAATACCGTTGCACTGTATTACCGACGGTCAAAAATAAAAATAGGGGATCAAAAACTTTAGGAAAGTAACCTTTTTCGCGGGCGAAGCCGCGGGCAGAAGCTAGTAATTTTATAAAGATCCTTGTACGAATACAATTCTACGCCACCTTTCTTACTGTTATTACTGATATCGCAAGAGATGACTACGGGATATAATATACAGATGATAACTTGTCAAGAGAAAGAAACCTCGAAATAATACCCTATACTAGCTAGTATGACTAGCATGGTCTAGTAGGTCAATTACTCTCTTATTTTAGAGGAGACTCAAGCGTAGCAGTGGGATGTATATAAGCTGAGATGATGATAATAGTGGTGAT
The DNA here is from genome assembly GCA_905163515.2 of Lymantria monacha. Taxonomy (NCBI): domain Eukaryota; kingdom Metazoa; phylum Arthropoda; class Insecta; order Lepidoptera; family Erebidae; genus Lymantria; species Lymantria monacha. Next base: position 24,846,476 of record LR991091.1, read on the forward strand.
GTTGATGAAGATGATATAAATTACACATAAAACTAATTTTATATGCTTTATATCGCGTTAAGTGCTACCTATATAACGATTTCTGATGTTTACACGAATATTAAACATTTGAAATAAAAGTATTTTTTAGATTCTATCGCGCGTTTTTAATTTCCCGACGTTTCGAACACTTTACAACATTCATTGGTCCTTCAGTAACTTTTTAAAGTTAAAAATCAAATACAAACGCGATAGAATCCGTAAAAACAGTTTTATTTCAAATGCTAGCCGAATTTTAGGGATAGTTGGTAATAACTGTCCCTATATTTTTAGTGGTTGTTAAACTGTACTCGTAATACCACGTGTTTTTATTTTCTTAATCGATAGTAAAGATACGATGTAAGGTCTTGGGTAAATCTTAATTATTGTGCAATTTGTTGACATTTTATTATTTTTTAGGGTTTCGTACCTCATAACGAAAAAGCGGAACCCTTATAGCAACACTTTGTTGTCCGTCTGTTTGTCTGTCAAGACCTTTTTTCACAGGAACGCGTTGAGGTATCAAGCTGAAATTATCAAATACTCAAGTCTGTCCCTTGAAGCTGTAAAAAAATTCAGATTTTCGTCACTCGCAAGGGAATCCAAACCTATAGTGTACTACCCGTGAACCCAGAATCTTGAAATTTGGCACGATTTACGTCTTATAGCACAGATGAAGAAAAAAATGCGAAAAGCATACATTTTAGTTACATCAAATAATAAAAATGTTTTTAATAATTTTAAATTTACTACCTCTTCCTCGTGAACGCGTAGAGGTATTAAATTGAAATTCTGTCTGACTGACTCGCCGGCCATAGATGTTGGCGGCCGGGATACCTACTAAAACTAACAGCGGTCCCTTCCGCGCTTTTACGGGATGCCGGAAAGATCGTCTATTGACATTCTATCCCCGACACCCCCATAATTTGCGCACCACACTCATGGCATCCAGGGGCCTCTTCACGTCCATTTCGGTGCAGGTACTTACCGAAGACCCCGTGTTCGGTAAGTACCTGCGTCATCCTGAATGACAGGTTGCCGTGCCCTCGTTCATTTTCATTCTTCGACATCCAGCGGTGAAGGTGGGGCGCTACCGCCTCAACGGTCCCCCGTCCTGCTACGGGGGACTCCAGTTCCTCCCTCCACCACCGGACTACTGCCCTTCGAGCCGCTTCCTTCGCCGTACTCAGTTCCCTCGCGGTGACGCGTTCCCCATTCACCCGCGCCGCAGCGCAGAACTGGTAGACTGCCGCCTGTGTCCTGGCCTGAAGTGGCCAGTGTGGATCGCCCGCTAGCAGTGTGGCTGCAGTCCAGGATACTGTACGGAACCCCCTTATTGTCCTCACCGCCATGGCTCTCTGCGCTTTTCGCAATAAGGCCTTATTGGAGGCGGTGAGCGACTGCGTCCAGATCAGGGCACCATACAGTGCTATAGACCATAAAATGCCGGCGTAAAGCCGCCGGTAGGACGATTCAGGACCACCAGTATTGGGCAGAAGCCTACCCAGTGCCGCGGCCGACTTTGAAAGTCTAGGGACGAGCTGGGCAAAATGCGGCCCGAAGTTCCATTTTTTTTTTTTTTTTTTTTTTTTTTTTTTTTTAATTTTTTGTCCGGGTACTGGACCCGGCCCGCGTAGCCCCTAACATGATCAGGGATTTTCTGTATTGAAGGAGAGACAACTGGGTAGTTTTTATTAAAAAAGAAAAATTTACATTTGTTTTGGCTACTTAATACATATTAATTATTATATAGCATTTATGCTTTACATTTTTGTTAGCCATATTCCTTTATACATTATGTGCTTGAGTTACCTCAAGGTAACTAAATATGTTACAGTAGTAACAGGTAATTATCATCTAGTTTACGGTTCTAAATATTGTTACATTTGTGAAACCTGCTCAACCATACATCTATATGGCCTTCTATGTATAGCTTCCAACATAAGCATCAAATTAATCTAAAGATCGGCCTGTTTTGTGTTGTAATATGTTAGTTGTGCAGTTCTTATATCTTGTGTGTTCTTGGTGTTATGTGTAGTTTGTGTACTTCATGTAGCCATGTTGCATGTATAGTTTGAATGTTGCGTGGGTGATTATTGTTCTTTATGTTGTATATTTGTTGATGTCATATATGTCTGATTAGGTTGTGTGTTTGTATATGTCATATATCCTGTGTGGTGGTTTAGTTGCGTAGGCAGGTGTTGTGCATGTTTTATTGTATGTGTTATCATATAGTATATTCTATGTTTATTAAGAATAAATTATATTAGTATCTGTGTAATTGCATGTATGTGCTAGTGTGTATACCTTGTGTTTGTTATGTATGCTTGTTTATTATTGTGACTATAGTTTTGTGTTTTTATTTAATATAGATAATATACTGAATGCATATATTTATATTACAGTATTGTCGTAGAGTGTTTTATGATATTTGTTGTGTATGATTTTGTATTTGTATGTGTTTTTTAGTTTTTTATTGATTGTACTATACAATTATATGCTACAAGCATATTATTATATTTGTAATTATTGTTAAGTGTATAATGAATTAATTTATGTTGTATTGGTATTCAGTGCAATCACTGTGGCGTTGTGTGTGTGTATGTGCGTGCATGTGCATGCTGTTTATGTATATGATTGTTTTATAAAGTTTTTTATTTATTATATATAATTTATTGTGTTACAAACACAATAAATTATTTGTGTGTTTTATGTCTGGTGTGGTTTGCGAAGGTGTATTGTTATGTGTATTGTTGTATGTATATGTGTACTATGTTGTGTGTGTGTGTGTGTATGTGTGTGTGTATGTGTGTGTGTGTTAGGTACATGTGCGAGTGACGCGGACATCGCGCCCTCTCACATGCATTATGTGTTGTATGTGCATGATGTAAAGCATGTTCTGTTGTTGGTGTTAAAGTGTTTTGGTGGTATGGTGCCGATAAGGTATGTATCTTGATTTAGGTGTATGTCTGGTGATATCTGTGAGTGGTATGATAGTGTGATAGGTGTAATGGGGAGTGATAATGTTGTACGTGTTGGTGATTTGGTGTTGTGTGCGTGTTAATGTGATGTTGGTGTTTGTGCGAGGTGCATGTGAGTGGTGTTGTGTGTCGGTGATGGTCGTATACGCCTATTTGGCGTCGCGACGCAAGCTATTCGTATGCCACGGCGTCCTTGGCAAGAGCGTCAGCCCGTGCTCTTATTGGGCACTCTGTTGCGAACACGTCGTGGTGCGCATCTGGGAGTTTGGCTCTGTGGCAGTTGTGACAGTTGATGTGTTGGTCACATGTCTTTCTATTATGTCCCATCTGGCCGCACTTAGTGCATCTGTCTTCCTCTTCCGTAGTGCAGCTCTTTCGGCCGTGGCCATAGCCAAGGCAGCGCATGCATTGTATAAGGGGCGTTTGGTCTTGCACCCTTATACATTGCACGTCGACAAAGAGTCTGCCGGCCGCGGTCAGCCTCTGCCACAGTTTAGGCGACACCTGGAGGACGACGTGACACTCATCTGGGTGTCTCGCCCTCCTCCGGTATCGCTCCACGACAGTGGCCTCCTCGACCGACAGTCCCTCCATCATTTCGGCGTTCTGCCTGGCCAGAGCTGTTGCTATGTCGGCCTCAGTGTTGTGCTTGCATACGTTTTTCAGCATGACCAGCGGGTTTTTAAACTTTGCGTCTTCCACAACCAATTTTTTGTTGGTGGTCAATTTTGTCGTGGCATGGTTGAGCTCTTGCTGCGTGTCAAAAGAGAGGACCAGCTTTGGTCCCCTCACAGGTTTAATTTTTTGGATTTTAATCCCACTGTCCCTCGCTTTCAGTGTACTCCTGACTTCGTCTAATAATATGTTGCTGCTATCATTGTTTTCGGTAGATACCATGATTGCGTGCGTTTTCCCCCCAGTGCGCGGCTTTGGTTGGCCCGCCATCTCTGCGTAAGTACGCGGCCCGCAGTTTGTGTGCTCAACGCGTTTGCTGAGCTCCTGCGTGGTGCTTTTTAGCTCCCTGACTTCCTGCAGGAGCTCGGCATTCGCTTTTGCTGCGGGGGTGGTGGTCAAGGTTTGTTCCTTTGTTTTCTCTAGGGTGATCGCATGGTATCGCACGACGCCTTCAAGGTTTTTGATTTGTATTAAACTTTGTTGCAACTGTGATTTGTGCTGATCCACCGTTTGAAGAAGAGAAGTGTGGTTTTTGAGAGCCTCCTCGAGTCTTTCGTTTTGCTCCCTAGAAGCACTGAGCATCTCACTATGAGCCATTATTATAGTTTTGAGACGGTCGTACTGGGGCACTTCTACCCTCTTAGGTGGTGCCACACTTTCTCCCGGTGGCATCCTTTGTTCGGCATCCTCCTCGCTCTCCCTGACTAATTTGACCATCTTCTCGAGGATCTCGATTACTCCATTTTTGACTTCGGTCTTGAGATTGCGATACGTACCAAGGAGCTCCTTCGCCTCCAGAAGCCTCTTCTTGGCGTCCGCTAACCTTGACCTCTTTTTCTGAATTTCGCCTGCGCCCTTCTTCACTATTACAGTTTGGTTGAGCGCAGACGGCGGTCCTACTTTTTGCTTGAGAGCTGATGGCGGGGAGCGTTGAGTGATTGTCCGAGGTTCGGCCGAGGTCCGGTCGAATACAGCCCTTTTGGTCTCGAATACCCCTTTCTTTATGACATTTGAGCCACTGGCTTTAGGAGTATTCTCTATATATAACGCTGTTGGTTGCATTGTCTGTCCTTTTTCTTTGATAGTTTTATTTACCTCCTCTTCCGCGCTGGCGCTGAATGGTGGTGTGCGCAGCATGTTTGGGTCCGCGGGTGTCAAAAGTCACCTGCCAAGTGTATAGGGCTCAGCCCGTTGGTGAAGTTGTGTAAAATTATGTGGTGCATAAATAATAATAATATAAAATGCAATAATAATAATAATTAATAATATTTTTGTCAGTATTCTAAGTCAGTATTTTAGTTCTATCGGCTGTAAAGTGTCCGATGTGTCAATAATTATGTAGGTGTAAAGGCCTATGTGTCAATACAATATTTATAACTATTCAATTGTTAACAATTATTTAATATTTCAAAGTATGTATATATTAAGAACGTCTTGTTTAAACCCCTGAGCGAGTCCCCCGGCTGCGACACAAGATGGTATGTTACCAATGTAACGACCAATTGTCGTCACCGGCCGAGAGCTTCACCCAAGATGTCCAACAATATTAAATATAAAATACAAAAACAAAAATAAAAATATTATAAATTTTTCCTATATGAAAATGTCCTTATTTCTAAATAAAATGCGGCGCGGTTTCCCCCTAGTACCTCCCAAATGTATCAGGAACTCGATACTAGCCAAAAAGAAGAAAAAAGAACGATAAAGAAGTATAAAGAAGAAGAAGAAGAAGGAAGCAGAAGAGTAAGAAGGAAGCTTGTATCAGTCGTAGCTAGTCCTCCTCATGCGATTGACACCAGAGAAAACCCCAGGTCGCTGCGATCAATGGTTCCAGAGCTATGATCGTTCGAAAATTATCCCCTGACACACCCAACACACCCAGGGAACCTTCAAACGTCGATAACTCCGGTTCCACCGGCCCCACGAAGTCCGGGTTTGGACTATGGGACTTCCCCTAGTACCCCCCACACGGTGGCAGCCTTAGCTGAATACAAAAATTTCGTGAGTCCGAATCCACTCGCAACCCAAAGGGATCGAAGCTCCTAACCCGGGGACACCTTTGGGTGAAAACCGCGACGCGCTATCTTAATACCCCGCAGAGTTATGGCCAATTGAGTCTTTTCAAGATGGCCGCCCGGACGAACTTTGAATGGAGATATCTCCGGATCTATATCCGGTCGCAGAGAAGTCGCGTTGGGGTTCACGGGCGTGGAGCTGAGAGTTTTACAAAGATATAGTGAGAACCAAATCCGAAATTTTTTAACCCCAATTTGGAAAATTTTTGACCCCCCAACTCCTTACTCCCCCCTTAAAACGTCCGCAAAATCCTCGTCGCTCTACGTCGAATACCTCCAGATATATGGCCTTCCGAAAAAACCCAAGATGGCGGCCGAGCTGTCAAAACCCAGCTTTGCACGCTTATATCTTCGCAACCACTGGTCGGAGGAACTCGCGGTTTCCACTATTAATAATGGCACCTGCAGGTGTACCTGTCTATAGGGTTTAATTACAAATATAAAAAATATTGCCCAATTGGGCAATTGGCTATATCAGTCGGTGGGCAAATGCCCGCCCCTGTTCAAGTCTAAAACCGTGGTCCTCTACGACGTATAGTCACGGAGATACTTAACTTACAAAATTTTCTCACCGTGCACCTAAGACCCCCCACACCCCCCGGAAAGCTAAAATTCTTTATTTATGGGTCCAGTCCCACTGAGTTTGGGCTCGGGGTATGCCCAATGGTCATATAAACCTATTTATGTTGGGTTTTTACAGCTATATATAATATTTATTGAATTATTTAGAAAAAACATTAAAAATTCAATAACTCTAAAACTATAATACCTAAAATTTTACAAAAAATTTCTAAATTTGTGATAAATATAGCTCTACGATAATATAATGTCCTTATAATTTTTTGAATTTGCCCGCCAAACAAAATTTTTGAAAAACCGAAGAATTTGGTTTTTTGTCTGCAGCTCCTGGACTATATGCGCGAGCGTGATAATTTTTTGTGGCTAGGTAGCCGAAATGAGCGCGCAACTAGTGGCAGTAAAATAGAGATTATAGTCCAGTACTAGGACGAGTTATTAGGTGTCAAAGTTTGATCCTTTTATTGCTTATATTTTAAAAAGTATATGCGATAAAATTCCTCTGCTGGCAGTTTGCTAACAAAGGTACTTGCCCGCAGCTCCCGCGAAAGTTTCAGCCTCCTCGGACCAGTATTTCGGTGACCTCGTGGTGACGCGACCTCTCGAAAAAAGTTGTTTTTCTGGAGATATGGCGCTGTTGCGCTGGGCCGATCTTCTCCGGAGTAGTATCAGGTGATGCGGACCGCCGGGGCCCACCCAACGGTGAAATAAAAACGCGTGCAGGCACTTCACACGCGGCACAATCACTGATTAAGTGTTGAAATTTGACACTTAACCTTAAAATTTTGAGGTTTTTGGCTAATAACACTTTGGCAACTTCTCCGCGGCACAAGTGCGATATGACAGCGTGTGCGCCAAACGATTGCGCAACTTTTGATGTATGGTACAGCACTGTACGGTTAGAAAAACCCACTAAACTGAATTAAAAACCGCGGAGCTTGGTTGAAAATGCTGCTTACACAGGTGCGGTCAATTAAAACTCCCGAAGTTCCATTTACTATCGAGGTGCAGACCCAGGTGCTTCATCCGGGTCTGCACCGGCACGACAACCCCAGATACACTGAGTTGTGCCCCTCGGGGGAGACCTTGGCTGGGACCATAAAATAGAAGAGCCTCCGACTTCCCCAACGAGACTCTCAGGACCAACTTGCCAATCCGGTCAACGACGAGCGCTACTCCGACTCTTGCTAGTCGGGCGGCGTCACGGAAGTCAGCCCTCCTCACCGTGATGAGAGTGTCATCTGCATAGCAAATTACCCCCATCCCGGGGGCGATCGGTCAGCCTAACTCCACAGATTTTCCGTAGAGATCGCATTTCGACCGCATTAATTTTACTTTCATGCTCTTTTCTGCATACCCAACTCTCGCTTTCATATAGCATCAGCTTCCATATCAGCTTAAATAGGTAAAAGAATTTTAAACCGAGCTTTTAAAGCGAGTAAATCACAAATAAGCAGATAAAAAATAAACTCTTATAGTAGTAGGAATACACTGTTGACAGTTAACTATCTGTAGCTGCAGGCTGGTCAGTCTGGGGTAGTACCACACTCTCACAGAAAAAAGACATGTGAGCAGTGGTAATGGGCTGCTGCGAATCGTTCGGAGACCGAGAGAGGCGGAAGCCCAATTATCTGGGTGGTTTAGAGCTTTTACTAGTAGGCAACGGTCCATCAGGTGTGATGTTTGCTCATTTGCTACCATAAGCAACAAAAAAAATCCTCAAATTTTGATCGTTGGTAGATTGTGAATATTTTTCCTATATATTTAATTTACAATAACTCATTTCTCACTTTATTACGATAAAATAATTAGCGGCTAGCTATGTAGTGATGGACTAGTAATATGTCACCAACCTTTACTTTTCAGTAAAAACCGGCTATGGAAGCACTAGGAGATTTTTTAAGCTTATGGTGGCAAACGAACAGCACACAAGATGGGTAAGCGTACCCATGAACCTTTGCAATACCAGAAGTACAATTAGGCCTCTGCCTATCAATGAAAACCCCAAATCTACTCAAATAGTTTAGCTGGCTGCTCTCTCGTTCACCGAACGAAGCACAATAGCACATTGCCGTTGCTCAGACGTCGATTTTCTCTGAGAATATGTACACACCACTATGGACAGACCGGCTCGCGGCTGTAGACAGAAATCTGTCTACATAGTGGCCCTACCACTATACAATGAGCATGGGAAAGAACACTCTCGTAGGAGACTTGTAATATCGACTGCGATTGCCAATGCGCCCGCCAAGCATGACGATTATGGCATAACCTTCCTTGTTCTTTGTTAAACCCTCCCCGAGTTAAACAATGAACATCGATATATCAGTGACATTGAAATACTGGTTTGTCCACAAATTGCTATAATCTATAGCACAACGCCTTATCTATGTATATCTTCTAAATTTGCAATGGTTTAAAATAATAGTAGTAGTTTAGGCTGACCGATCGCATTCGTAACGACGACGTAAGAGAGCGAGTAGGTATGAAAGAGAGTATTGGTGTAAAGATGCGAAAGGGAATGCTCCGATGATTCGGACATGTGGAAAGAATGCCGAATGAACGTCTGGTTAAGAAGATATACAATGCGAAAGTGGAAGGATATAGGTACCAGGGGAGACCGAGACTAACCTACCTAGACCAGATTGGTCACGTACTGAAGGAAAGTGGAGTCAAGAGTCTCCGAAGCCGGCGAGCGTGTATGAAGAGAATTATGAATGTTGAGCAAGCGAATGAAGTATGCAAGGATAGAGTTCTCTGTCATTCTGTTCTCTCTGCCTACCCTGCAAGGGATATGGCGTGATGATATGTATGTAAAATAATAGTACTTTCTATAGATCCTTCCTATACTCTTATTGAATCTCCGCCAATGTCTCGATAAACTAAACTGATTTTCAGCTTAGTATTTAACATTAATATAATTATATTTTTATCATGAGTCTGTTATGAACTACGTTCAAAAGGCCCTGTAAAAATAAAGCTATTATAAAAAACTAGCTTCTGCACGCGGCTTCGCCCGCGTAAAAGGTTACTTTCCTAAAGTTTTTCATCCCCTATTTTTATTTTACACCTTAAGGGTAAATTTTTACAACATGTTAATGTCATATTAATTTATAAAAAAATAATATGACATTAATTAATAATGTATATAATTATTCTAATCAATAGCCTAAAAATAAGTTTCAAGCTTCTGGCTTTAAAAATGACGATACTTTCTTACAACTTTTCATCCACCTTTACAACCCTTTTTTGCATTAAAAAGTAGCCTATATCCTTTATCAAGCTTTAGACTATCTGTGTACCAAATTTCATTAAGATCGCTTCAGTAGCTTTAGCGTGAAAGAGCGACAGATAGACAGAGTTACTTTCGCATTTATAATATTAGTAAGGATGACATACTTTCAATATAAAAAAAATTACACAAAGACAATCATACAAAGTAATCTTATCAAAACCATCTAATCAGTAATGTGTCTACTTTAACATGAAACTAGACATATAATATATATCGCCTATTAAATTAATTAAGATAATGCGTTCCAAAGTGAATTGACACACATAAGAAAGTAAATAATGGATATTGAAACATTAATAATATGTTTTTATAACAACTGTAATAGTAACGCGTTAATATTAAATTAGCTATATGCTCTATTCGTTTATTAGTAATTATGAAATATGTAGTTTATTAATAATTGTGTTATTATTAAATGGGTTTAATTTGTTTGGGTTAATTATATGATTGTAAATTCTCAAGTAATACTAGTATTATTTCTTTAATGCAGGGTGGTGTCTAAAAAAATAAAAAAATAGTATATATGTTGCCATGTTGGCGTTCAAAAACATGGACCATTTATATTTATAAATCATACGATCAAAACATTGGCAGAATTTACTGTATTGATTGAATACAATTGATTCACGAATAAATTCATTATATAGTACTATATTTATTCCTTCAGTGCTATTTATTAAACATGAATAATGATAATATATGAATATATACTCTGTATAACAGAATAGATTACGTAACTATTTTATTCAGTTAAATTATCATCCCGTTACGTTGGCATTGATTTAACTGGATAGCAATATCTCAGGCAGAATAACAGTATTGGATACATAATCAGTTTATTTCTTTATAAGAAATTTATTTCAATGAGAACAAAATGCACAATTTTGTTATGAATTACATGTTTGTGAAATATATTCAATACATAGCTTAAATGCTAATGTTATTAATAAATTTAAACTTTGTATAATTTGACTTGGATAAATATGTAATGTAAATATATAAATGTATTAATGTATTTTTTTAAGAATTTCGACATATATATATATATATATATATATATATATATATATATATATATATATATATATATATATATATATATATATATATATATATATATACTGTCCAACTATCACGGTTCACGAGAGCAACCTGGTGACAGACAGAAGCAACGGATGGACAGTTAAGTCTTAGTAATAGGGTCCTGTTTTATCTTTTGGGTATGGAACTCTAAAAAGGTTTATGTCACATAAACGCTCTTCTTCTTCTCTTTGTGTATTGGCAAAGGCAATCAGCTACTTATACGAGCTATTGGTGCCAGTGTCAAGTTATAATTATTTTTACGTTTTTAGTCTTTCAGGTTAGTCTTTGTCTAAGTCAAATTGTCACCATCATCAACAGTGCTATGGCTACACTGTTAATGGTATCTTGTGGGAATTTTGATGGAAAATGAAAACGTTGTAAAGCCCTTTTATATGATATTCACTACATCCCAGTAGTTCCGCCGCATCATCATCACAGCCCATATATCATCCATGCACTCTTAAAGTACTTAACCGATTTGAATCAAATTTGCATAATATGTATAGTCTGATCCAACTTAAAAGATAGGATAGCTTCCATCTCAATTTATAGTCACAATATTATTTTATTGCAAATTATTTGTCTAATATTTGACAGTCACAATTATCTATTATCTCCAAACGATTCTAATTTTAGTACACAGCAAGAGTACAGTAAGTTTTCTTTCTTGGTGTTGGTTTTTTATTGCCAACCGGTGTTACATTTTTAATATAATGACTTCTAATGTTTACGCGAGTATTACACATTTGAAATAAAACTACTTTTACGGATTCTATCGCGTTTGTATTTGATTTATAATTTCCCGGCGTTTCGAACACTTTACAGTGATCATGGTCACGGGAGGACTCAGTCCTCCCGTGACCATGATCTTCGTCCGGACGTCCTCCCGTGACCATGATCACTGTAAAGTGTTCGAAACGTCGGGAAATTATAAATCAAATACAAACGCGATAGAATCCGTAAAAGTAGTTTTATTTCAAACATTTTTAATATTTTTATTATATTTTGTTTACGCGCGTACATGTATAATTATTTTATAGTTTTTAAATAATGGAAATAGCTTTGAAATAAAATAAAATTAGTCTTTTTGAAGTCACAGATCGACTAGTCGTTAAGATACTAACCTACCGTGCCGGTGTCGTGGGCACGATTCTTACGCAGGATAATACTTTGCGCGATCTACAAACTGTTGTTCTAAGTCTGGGTATAATGGGTTTGCGTTAATCGTATCTTTACAATAATAAAAAAAAATATTTCCTTAGTACTCGGTGTTGTGTTTAAAGAAAAAACAAAACCAGCTTTGCTTGCGCCTTTGTCAGTCAGACTTTACCTTCTTATCTTAATATATATAAATTACGCGTCACGTTGTTTGTCCGCGATGGACTCCTAAAGTACTTAACCGATTTTAATCAAATTTGCACAGCATGTGTAGCTTGATCCAACTTAAAAGATAGGATAGCTTTCATCTCAATTTATAGTCGCAATATTATTTTATTGCAATGATTCGCAAAGGAATTATCAGATATACCGATAAAAATGCCAAAAATAATCAGCATGTGTTCTGTTGAATATACCCAAATTTTCATTCTATAGCATTTATTGTTTTATTATAAGTATAGATGCGGCGGCGAACACTAATATGTCTAACATGTTAGTGTCCGCCTCCAAGTCTAGAAAAACTAATTAATCTTATTAGATTTATAGCTAATAAAAGAAACTATGTCTGTTATTGTTATATTAAATAGATAATAAATCAGATTATATTAAGAATCGAGGTCGTGAAATTAAGCACTTTTACAATTAACTTTTTTTGTTTCAAAGATAAATTAAGGAATAGTATGGTGTGTAAGCAAAAGTATTGACTTTAATTACGATAGATATATTGAGTTGATTAAGATCCGTCCAGCCGTTGAGTTCAGTGACATACGCACGTAGATAAGAATTATATATATATATATATATATATATATATATAAACTAGCAGACACGGCCACGCTAAGGTAGCCTCAGTAACACATGGTGGTTATGCTAATAAATTATATTAAATACTTACTCAATCCAGTCAACAGATACCGCCATCTGTTAGAATCGTTTGGAGATAGCAGATAATTGTGACTGTCAAAAAATAGACAAATTATTTGCAATTAAATAATATTGCGACTATAAATTGAGATGGAAGCTATCCTATCTTTTAAATTGGATCAAACTACACATGCTGTGCAAATTTGATTAAAATCGGTTAAGTACTTTAGGTATCCATCGCGGACAAACAACGTGACGCATAATTTATATAGGAATAATTAAGATAGAAGTAAATTGTTTAAATAAAAACTATTTTAGGTATTTTATTGGATTTGTATTTGACTTTTAATCGTCATTACTGATGTTTTGATACAATTACACCAGTGCAAAAATAAAATTATTTAATTAATATGAAATAATGTTTTAGACAATTTATTATTTAAAAAAAATCCAATAAACTACTATCGGATCGGAACGCAACCGTACTGAATAAGATCCAGCAAGAATACTCAGGGGGCACAACACTAATTATGAACATTTAAGAGGCAGCTTACTATACCTTACAAAAAAAAAATATATATATTTAACTTTTATTAATAATGAAATCGCGTAACATCAAAAATAATTAATAATAAATATACTTAATATTGTTTTCGTAAAATAATCTTACGTGTACATATTGAATGCAATGCCATTTTGCTAAGAATTTAGAGGCAAATAATGCAATATTTTAATCCTATGAAAAACTTTGCCACGTCGTTGTTTAGCAACGAAAACATTAAGTTATTCCAGTTAAATTCTTAACAAACTTATGTTGTACATAGTTTTTATCACACATATTAAGTCACAATGTAGGCTGTATTAAGAACACGAAGGCTTTAATGGGATTTTATACGTAATCAGTGTAAATGCTTTTATATTTTCTTAACCCTTTTACAAACGAGTTCTTTATTCGGTATTAAAGGGCTTTCATTGAGCATTGAGGTTTCCAAGTCGAGGGTTTTAGGTTGTTAAAACTGTACTCACTTCAAGGGCTACCTTTAGAATTAGAGCGTTATTAGAATGGTAATGGGATTGCTTAGTTTTGAGTAGAAATGTCTTTTAACAAGGCTTTTAGTAAATTGTTTGTTTAGGATAGAAGGTGTTGCTTTTGTTGCTTTCAGATTATTATTCTTTTAAGTACAATATTTTTTTTACTTAATATAATGTTTTTCAGTGAAAATTATTATAAATGTTTATACAGTCATTATCCATCAATCAAGTCTTCACGTCTTATCGAACCCTGGTTAGGTTAATGAAGTTTTATATTGGGAAAGTTTAGAAAGACGTGAAATCTATTATTTTTTTCTATGTAAAATTCTTTAGCGCTTAATTATAATTGCAATAAATAATGCACCACCAAATTGTATAACTATATAAATAATAAAATAAATATTGTGCATAATTTATGAGTAGGTACCTACTTAACATTACACATTTTCACGTTCCCGCCAAAATTTGTTCATGCATTTGCCATTGAAAAGAGTTCCTTAACGGTTATCAAATTGTTCATCCATAGATTAAAATAAATCCATTTTTTATGCGTACCTACAAATGCCACAAACGAAAAATAAAACATATTTTTAAATTTTGAACATCGCGATAAATTTAAATTATGTGACAGTTACAATTCACGCACGTGTCCATATTTTTGTATACAATCAATATTTATTTTTAAACTTTTTATTTAAGAAAAATGCAATCTGTTGTGACATTTGAAAAACCTCTTCCGCATTTGAGTTTAGCTGATTGGGATGGCCGTCTCTATGATCTACAGGTAATTCGTACTTTTCTAACCAATGAGAATTTAAAAATAGTAGTTCTAGTAATACTGTTGAGCTTTATAGGTAAAGGAAGAAAAACCAAAAGGGAATGCTCCGATGGTTCGGACATGTGGAAAGAATGCCGAACGAACGTCTGGTTAAGAAGATATACAATGCGAAAGTGGAAGGATGTAGGTACCGGGGGAGACCGAGACTAACCTACCTAGACCAGATCGGATACTAAAGGAAGGTGGAGTCAAGAGTCTCCGAAACCGGCGAGCGTGTATGAAGAGAATTATGAATGTTGAGGAAGCGAGTGAAGTATGCAAAGATAGAGTTTTCTGGCACTCTGTTCTCTCTGCCTACCCTGCAAGGGATATGGCGTGATGATATGTATGTATGTATGTAAGAAAAACCAAAGAAAGGATGGTTGGCTTGCGTGAAGCATGACATAGATAGATAAATGATTACAGAGATGACGTCAGATAGGTTGTATGGAAGGAGAAGACATATTCCATCGACCCTAAGTAAGTGGGATAAGAATGTGATGATATAGTAGCAACGCATTTGACAATAAGTGTAAGATTTATTAGAGATCCGTCAATAGAAAGGGAGATTTTCAGTTAGATTTCGTATAAAATATGAAATATTATGCTGATAGAAATTACTTCTAAAATTATCTATACGCTAGTCATTGATATTTTTAAATAATAGATTTTTGTATTATATTTATTGTATGATAATGTTTTTTGTTGCGTAAGTATATATTTTAACTGGAAATAATCATTATCATTATCATTATCTTGTTGTCATCCCAATTACTTGGGTTATCGCAACATGTACTTCCACATATATTGCAAAATTTATTGGCAATAGTTTTTTGACCAGCCACCTGCTTGACATAAATCAATAAATAAAATTAAAAAAATCAAAAATAAATGGGAATGGAATTGTTGACCAAACGGTATCTGATTGACTTGACACAGCTCGGCTCTTAGTCATTGTTTACGACATCCACGAGCAAAGTAAGTTGGTAGTATTTGTAGCCTATTTTGCTGCAAATATATTATTAGGCAAATATATCGTTAGGCTGACCGACCGCATTCGCAACGACGACGTAAGGAAGCGAGTAGGTATGAAAGAGAGTATTGGTGTAAAGATGCGAAAGGGAATGCTCCGATGGTTCGGACATGTGGAAAGAATGCTGAACGATCGTCTGGTTAAGAAGATATACAATGCGAAAGTGGAATGATTTAGGTACCGAGTGAGACCGAGACTCACTTACCTAGACCAGATTGGTCACGTACTAAAGGAAAGTAGAGTCAAGAAACCGGCGAGCGTGTATGAAGAGAATTATGAATGTTGAGGAAGCGAGTGAAGTATGCAAGGATAGAGTTCTCTGGCACTCTGTTCTCTCTACCTACCCTGCAAGGGATATGGCGTGATGATATGTATGTATGTATTAAGTAGTAATTATAACTCCTGGTAACGAATTGTAACTGTTTTTGAATACATTCCTGAATTGGCATTCTCTTTTTCGAGTGATAAAGTATATAGTAAAATATGAGCAGATATTATCATTAAAAAGAAAGAAAACTAGTAATGAAATTCTGTACATAGTAGGTTAATTTTCATTATGAAGAAAGTCTGAGCTCAGCTGCGTACCTACATGTTATTACAAGTTACTTTTGTACACATATTGTACATTCTCCATACCATTTCATTTCATACTTTAAAAAAGCCCGTAAAACTGTAGTTCGAAATTAATCGCAAAATTATGTAGCATGGAACGGTCATTGTATCAACCATTTCACGAACTCAATTGGCTTACCAATAATTTTATAGCTTTCCCCGTTGTATGGCTAAATTAGAAAAGTTTCATTATACCTCTCCGTGGTACTGAAATGGGTCCGATAAAGTCGAACAATCGCTATCTATGACGCCTACGGTATGAAAAATGAGGCCTTATTTTATCGTAAATATTTTATATATCACAATATTTTTTACCCGTAAAATAGGATTTTCTGATAATTTTGAATTTTTCACTAAAATATTCGGTATCGTATGAACGAGTCATCAGGGGTTTGTTAGGGTAGACGACTTATCTGCTAAAGGCTGTCATAAAAATATTCTCAAGATATAATCTCTAGTAATAATAATAGTACACATACATACATACATATCATCACGCCATATCCCTTGCAGGGTAGGCAGAGAGAACAGAGTGCCAGAGAACTCTATCTCTGCATACTTCACTCGCTTACGTCTAGTTGTTTGTCCGCCATGACGGATATCAGCTCGTGCAACTTACCTTCCACACAACCTCTTACATTCCACGTGCCCACCCGGCACTCTGCTCTCCTCGACTCGCCTGACTGGGCAAGGCGTGATGGGTGGCGGCCCCCATCGCCGCAACTGCCTAAGTTCGTACCGACGGGGGCGGGTCGGTACGCATCGCCTCCGGGGGACGCCCTAACCCGCATTGCGGTACGCATTTCGAGCCGGATTAGCAGTCTAATTAGACTGGCAGGGGACGCGAACGAGCACGCTCCGGACTATGCCCCCCAATAATAATAGTAGTGTTAATATTGAGTTTTTTGTCAAATGTTAGCTAAACAGGGTTGATTAAGAATTAGAATTAATCATTTTTCAATTAATTATAATTGTAATTGTAAGCTTAACTCATTATGAGAAGTTAAAAAAAAAATATAATTTATTGTCTAATATTATTTTTTTTTAAATTGATAGGACATATTATATCTAATATATCACGATCAATCAATCAATATTGGGCGCGAGACTCCTTCATAAACATTTATTATTTTGTTTTAAGTTTTCCGTCTTTACATATTAAATGTTTACTAAAAGAAAGTAATTTTTTACGACATCGCGAACAAGGAAGCATTAGCAAAGTATTGTATTATTATTAGGATTCCTTCCGTGTGGCTATGGAGTAAGAATCCAATTCATCACCATCTTACCCATACAATCATCTAATTCACACACATCTTACCCATGGGTGATCGTAAGAGACGACTGAGGGATATAAAATGCATCTAACAGCAAGAGTAGAAAAACTCGAAACAAAACCTAGATAGATCGATTTACTCTTTCATATAAATGCAAGAGTAAATATACTATATAGAAATATTTTTGACGAGATATGATTGTGTAGGACTCCGCATTAGAGAACTTTAATTATGCAGGACTCCACATTACAGACCTTTATATAACAGAAATCATTGAGAAGGTACTATATAGTTTGTTTTCATAATTTAGCAGAACTGAATTTAGTAAACTGCTGTATGGTAGCTATGAAATCTTTTTTTTTTTTTTTTCGTGGTGGGCTATGGACGTCGCAACCCGCCAAATCGGTCCGGGGCGACGGAAGTGGCGGCGCGCAACCCCAATATCCCAACCTGCAAGCACCTAGCGGGCCACCGGTACCCGATCTTTGTCTTCGGTGGCCCGCCCGGCAGCCGCTATGAAACCTAACCCTCACTTTGCTAGTGGATGTCTTAAAAGACGACTAAGAGCTTTATACTGACCTTGCCCAACTCCATCTGACGCTGTTTGGTCAACAATAATATTCCCGAGGAAGAATGACGTCAGACAGGCGGCCGGTCAAAAAACTATTGCCAATAACTTTTGCAATATGTATGATGAAAAGTTTATATTACGTCAACCAAGTAAATGGCATAAGAGCAAAATAATGATGAGTTTATTATAACTTAAACGATCGATCTATTGAATGGAGTTGGGTAGACAGTATAATTAATTATTTAAAAAAAAAAAGATTCAGCGGAGACCGTCACACTACGCAGTTTGTATTGATGGATTAAGCTAACAGCTTAGCCCACCACAACCTATAGATAGCTTAATGAAAGTAAAGGTGCACAGATTTTTCCAGAAAATAGGAAATAGGTAGTGAAACCAGAGATAGGTTAGTATGGCCTATCTCTTCCGGTGGCCCACTAGCACGGCGTCGATAAGTACGTTGTTGGGCAAGTCTATGGGCCGTCACCGTAGCCCGACGCCAAAAAAAAAAAACTTAATTTATATTTTATAGTTTCTTAATAAGGCCCAAGTAACTAAACAACATAATGCCCAATTATTCCCAATTTAGAGATCTCATATTCCTCCTTCTTGGAAGGTTAGTATAACAATGCAACTACGATCATAAACTTTGACTTGATTTCTGAATGTGGCAAAGTATTGATGGAGTTTTATGCAGATTTTCCTGTTTCCCGAAATTTTTCATAAAATTTTCAACAACAAGTAGTTAACGATAATTTGTTTTACATCTTGGCAATATTGTTTACGTTTCCGTTTAACTCTTCAAGGGTAAAGAGGTTATACAATAAAAACAACAAAAATAAGTTATACAACAAAATGAACAATTCCAAAAACAGAATAAATAAAGATTATATCTGTTATTATTCGAATTGAGACCCACCTTCCGTTATCTTATTTCACGTTGCAGATTTAGAGAATGGTATTTTAAATTGGTGTTATTAAAGAACTCTAAATACAGCACATAAAAAGTAAAGTTCCAAGCCTGATACAAAGAGCTTATAAGAATTAAATTCGCAAAGGGGAGAGGGCAAGTAAACATTTAAATGTGTTCCAAAGCCTTTTGCCGATTTTCGAATGTGTAGGTATACCTTCAACTTCAGCCTTTTATGCAAAGCATTGCCATAAAATTTTGTATAGGCGTTAACGTTTGACGCGATAACGCGACCTACATACATTCCAAATCCCAGGGAACACAAAACGGGTGGCAGTGCCAACGGTCTGATGAGAAATTTTCAAGATTTTCATCCTCTTACACGCATATTTAACAAATTTTATGTAAATTAAAAAACGTTAAAATCATTTTGAAAGCATTATTTTAATTTGTTATTCATTATGTTTCGTCATCTCGGCCCCTATATGTTCTTCTGTTTGTCTCCTTTTTACTACGGGATGGATATTGACCCATCCTGGTCAGATGTATTGAACTAGAGTTTTATCTCGAGTTTTCCTTCTCTTGCATAAATATTATCTGCATATTAGATCCCTTACTCATCGCCACACACAACCCCCACCACATCTCTTGCCCGTGGGTATCCACGGGCAAGAGATGTGGTGGGGGCGAATTGTATTATTATTCCATCACCACACAGAAATTTAAAGCCATAGTTAAATTTATTTATACTGTGATAAAATTCCTTGTATGCTTGAAAATTCAAATTTTATCGAGTTTCGGGTGAAACATTTTAAAATGTTGGACCCCAGAAATGACATAGACAAAGTTAAATTAAATTTCATGAATAATTTTGCAGTTAATAAATTATTTGATGTTCTAACCTAATTAGATTATATAGATATATGTAGCGCCGCTGAATCTTTTTATATGAATTTGTAAAACTCGAGAAAATTTAATTAAAGGATTATTTAAACCGAGAAAACTCGTGAATTCCTTTATATATCGGCTAGAATCTAACTGATGTATGAATAAAGGAATTCACGGTTTTCTAGATCTTTTATAATTTGAAAAGTTGCCCACAAAAGATACTGTAATGAAGTTAGATAAAGAAATACTATTATTCTACTTTCTAAGATTAAAATGTTAAGCCAAGTAAATGTAGTAAATACGTATAGATATATTTAATCTTATACATATAAATAAAACTGAAGTGTCTGTTTGTATTCCCAAATGAATAGGTTTTTACTAAATACATATGAAAGTATGTATACTGGATACATAAAAAAGTAGTTAGTCCATAAAAAAGGTAGTAACAGTTTTTAAAATTTTTGTCTGTTTGTTCCGGCTGATCTCTGAAACGACTGGACCGATTTTAACAAGAACTTCACTGGCAGGTAGTTAATGTAGGTGTTGTAGGAGTACCTTCGTTTACTTTTAATTTAGAAAAAAAGAGTTGCACAATAACATAATCATAACCATTGAGTGACGCCGAGTTACACCAAGTACTGGACTGAGGCCTGGAGAAGGGCATAGGCTACCTTTTTATCAACTACGCGGGCGAAAGTTAGTATTAAATATGAAAAAGACTATTTCGTTTCAATAATATAAAAAAACAGACTTATTTCGTAAAACATAACCTATACCGAGTAATAATGAAAGCATATCTATTGAACAACGGTTCAGCCACCTTTGTTAAAGATCAAATATTTAGTTTGTGTCAATAAAACTAATACCCCCAACACTCGATATAAATTGATTAACATTGTATTTCTATTGCGCTCGAAATATATTAAATATTAAAATACTATGTTCAAAAGAATAGCTGATATTATTTTCTTTGGATTGGAACACATTTATATATATTTATGAAATGTATTACAAAAGAATTTAATCAGATATATTAACAGACATATTAAACATGAATCAGATATATTAACTTTCCGTGTGGACGACTAAGGGATATAAAACAAATATAACATCTATGCGAGAGAAGGTACTCCAAAATACTCCAAACAAAACCCTATACCAACACGTCTGACCAGCGTGGTATAGTAGTTCAATTACCCTTCCATTATGGAGGAGGCCCGAGCCCAACAGGGGGACATATATGGGCTGATATGATGATGATGATATTAACAGAACAAATTACTCTGTCGGCCAAATTAGTTTGGAATAAAAAATTGAACCGAATTCAATCCGGTTTAAGTAAAGTACATATAGAGGAGACTTGTAATCATAAGTGAATTTATTGGGTCATGAAGAACATTATATGTAAGGCAGGATTACAGAGAAAGTTTGTTGCTAAAAAAAAGTGTGTGTGTCAGCTTCGACGCACGACTGGCGTTTACTTCTTAAGTACGATTATCAAAACAGGCGCAAAAAAAGCTCATTTGACTAAAAATAATATATATATATATATATTTATTTACATTTATTAAAACTGTTCAGTGAAGTATTATCTCACGTCAGAAAGTGAAAGATGCGCAGAATAGGTTGCGCACCAAAAACGTAACGAGGTAACGTAACGTAACATTCGATCACTAGATTTTATTCCTCAAATTTTTCTCATACCGGGCGCCTTATATGAAAAGTGATTCTTAAGGAGTAAACTCCAAAAAGCGCTTCAACTATTTATTAATCAACTTTTTATATCTAAGCTGCTGGATATAAATCTCACCCATAAAACAACGTATAGCATGGCCCTGTAGTATCTGCAATCAACGGCTATTTGCGACTCGACACTATGTACTCAGTGGTGCAGTCATCTAGTGGGATGCCCGATATATCGTCCGATAAGAACCTTTCCTCCCTAATGCTTAGCGGTTCATCGAGCAATATGACCTGCCCATAGTCACACACAATATGCTAAATCCTTGGCAAATATTGTCCACAGAAAAATATGTGGTATATTTTTATGTGAATTTCCATATTTCAGATTTCATTTCATAATGAAATCTCGTAAACAGTCCTATAGTACGCTAAGTGATATTGAACTGGGTGATCAAGCCAACTATGTTTTCGTACCGTAAGTTATCGCTAATAGTTACCGAGGATAAGAAATCAGTACTAGTAGACAGCCTATATATATCCGTGTGGTGACGGAGTTAGAATACAATTCATCATCACCTATCTTCTTTCGGACCCTCCGGAGTAGCAGCACAGTCAAGCAGAAAATCGAAGTCTGAGCAATAGCAATGTGCTGTTTCACTTCATTCAGTGAACGAGTAAGCCAGCAACCTAACTTTGTGAGAGGATATTGTTTAATAGGCAGCGGCCTAGCTGTGGCCTGATATTGCAAAGGTCCTTGAGCGGTGATATCACTTACCATCAGATGTGCTGCTTATTCGTTTGCAATCATAAATAGTAAAAAGCTAAGAGTTCAAATATTTATTTAACACTTATGCAAGAGAAAGCAAACTCGAAATAAAAGCTTAGACCAGCCCGTCTGACCAGCGCGGTAGTAGGACAATTTTCTTCCTGTTTTGGAGGTGGCACAACAGTTCTTTTTTAATACCACCCTATACACTAAAGAAGTAATCCTTGTATTGCGTGGGACATTATATTTAACGCAGAAAAATTCTACTTTGTGGATCGTACAAAGTATTGTCCCGCGTAGGAATTGAACCCGTGGCAATGACACTGAAGGTCGGTATCTTAATCACTACACGCTCTGTCAGTTGACAACAATGGGACGCTCCATCAACTGACGAGATGATCGACAGCCTATTGGGGATGGGGAGGTTATAAGTTAGATTGTGGTCCCATGTGTCGCTGTCTCGTCGCCTAGGACAGATTTACCGATGCGTGTCCAGATCATAGTTTGTCAAATAAAAGTGATCACTACATACACTAATCACTAAGACAAATAAAATCTAAGAAAAATATCATGGATAAACAGTATTTTATTGTAATAAAACATTTTATCTATCAGGTAACTGCAGATACGCGAAGAGCAGATGCTTTTGACCTGCGTTATAGCTCGCATCAACTCCGCAATGAAACTGGCATTAAAACCGAATGGGACAGCTATCACAACAACAAACGTCTAAGAGCCAGGTAAATCAATAATTTGAATCTCATTAGTGTAGTGTATTTGAGTCAATTGCCTCCTAATAATAAGATGCTTATAGGGTACAAAAAGAAAGAAGTAAGCTTTTATAAATACGAGGTATAAAATATACGATAATATACAGGGTGTCCCAAAATTCAACGATAAGCTGGCACCAGCAGGTGGACCTACATATGACTACTCGAGAACAGAAAAGAAAAAAATTCTACCTTGATTTTTTTTTTCATTACGACAAAAAAACCAAAATCTTTAAAAATGGACATCCTTTATTATATTATTAAGTGCTATTGCTACAGTTTTACAAGTAATTCTGTGATTTTTTTTGTATTGGCAAGGTAAGTAGCACTACTATCGATCACAACCATTAAAAATTCCAGAATATCTATAGTTTTTACACAAAAATCAATCAAAACTATGTTTTTTTCATAAATTATGTAAGATTTTGACTTTCAGCTCACTTTCACTCATCATAGTGAAAAAAAAAAGTATGGACACTACTGTGGCAAATAGTATTAAAAATTGGCGCATCTAACTACAATTCTAAAATGGTATAACATTCTAGACAAACTAGCCACAAAAATATACTTAGGTGTACTATTTCAAAATAACAACCATATTTCGAAAATTGTTAGTGTTGATAGTAATCACTTTTACTATGTAGCCAAAATGTTTTTGTAGCAAGTTCTCAGAATTAATGAGACATGTGCGTAGTCCATAAGTCCATAAAATAAGTTAGACAGAGATAGAGAGATTATACGTTAGAGGGAGATAGATAGATGCTAATTGTTTAGTAACATTAATGCAGGTGGAGAAGTAATTAATGTCCTCAGCAGCACAGCAAGTCAGTATGCTCTACTTCTTTGTTTACTGCACACCGTTCTGTTTTAATTAAAGTGGCTCTGGTACTGACGACTTTTGGATTGAATTAAGTGACCTGGAAATTGACCTGACTTGGCATTATTTTAGACTGTGATTTTGTGTTTTTTTTTAAAGAAGTTTTGCCTTATTTTCAAGTGTTTAGCATTCATCATGCCGCTACCATACACAGCGTTAGAATACACTAATATGCACCTAATTTATGGAGAATGCCGATGCAATGCCAACGCTGCTAGCAGATTATATCGAGCAAGGTACCCTAATCTTCAAAGGTATCCGGATTATCGCGTATTTATTAACGTGTATCAAGCTTTTTCGGAGGGTCGTATACCATCTGACAGGCGAAACGCTGGACCTAGATCGGAACACGATGAAGAAGTTCTCAATGAAATAGAAAACGATTCAACTACCTCTGTACGTGCTGTACAAGCAGCAACGGGAATCCCAAAAAGTACTGCACATAGAATTTTAAAACGTCACATCATCGTGATGAAACAACCTGCAAGAAAGATGGATATTTAAATCTTCACAATCTTCATAGCTGGAACAATGAAAATCTGCACCTGGTGAGAGAAGACAATCCCAATACCAATTTAAGGTTAACCTATGGACTGGCATAATAAATGGCAAAGTGATAGGGCCCTTTGAGTTACAAGGAAACATAGATGGCAATAGTTATTTAAACTTCTTACAAAATGAGTTGCCAGGATTATTAGAAGATGTGCCCTTAAGTGATTTGCAAACCATGTGGTTTCAAAACGATGGTTGCCCAGCTCACTATGCCCGTCCTGTGCGAGAGTATTTAGACCAAGAGTACCCAGGGCGTTGGATCGGGCGACTTGGTCCTATCTTGTGGCCACCCCGTTCACCCGATCTAAATCCCCTGGACTTTTTCTATTGGGGTTGTCTAAAGGACAGAGTCTGCACAAAACCGATTGCAACCTTGGACGAGCTTCGCCATAAAATAATTCAGACTGTGGATCTACGGACTACGCACATGTCTCATTCAAATTCTGAAAACTTGCTACAAAAACATTTTGGCTACATAGTAAAAGTGATTACTATCAACACTAACAATTTTCGAAATATGGTTGTTATTTTGAAATAGTACACCTAAGTATATTTTTGTGGCTAGTTTGCCTTGAATGTTATACCATTTTAGAATTGTAGTTAGTTGCGCCAATTTTTAATACTATTTGCCACAGTAGTGTCCATACTTTTTTTTTTCACTATGATGAGTGAAAGTGAGCTGAAAGTCAAAATCTTACATAATTTATGAAAAAAACATAGTTTTGATTGATTTTTGTGTAAAAACTATAGATATTCTGGAATTTTTAATGGTTGTGATCGATAGTAGTGCTACTTACCTTGCCAATACAAAAAAAATCACAGAATTACTTGTAAAACTGTAGCAATAGCACTTAATAATATAATAAAGGATGTCCATTTTTAAAGATTTTGGTTTTTTTGTCGTAATGAAAAAAAAAAACAAGGTAGAATTTTTTTCTTTTCTGTTCTCGAGTAGTCATATGTAGGTCCACCTGCTGGTGCCAGCTTATCGTTGAATTTTGGGACACCCTGTATATTACTACCTTAAATGTCGGGAAGGAGAACCAAAATATTGTTTGGAATCATTACGAGGGTATTTTACTTAAGCTCCTTGATAGTGATGGTCAATATCGTTAGGAAATGGATGTGGTCTCTTTGCAGAGTGAGAATAATTCTCCGATAATAAATTTTACTGGGCGAGAATACCCGAAAGGGTAACTTCATCGGGCGGTGCCACCGAAGTTAAAGAAACGAAAATATGGCAGGTTAATGGACCGCATGTTGTTATTTTGTTGACCGGATGGGTTCGGATAGGTGTCTCCAAACTATAAGACTGTCAAAAAAGAAGTGTATTCCTTTCATCTAGTCTTTGAAAAAGTAATCAAATTATTCTTAATTTGATTACTGTAATTTCCATTTAATAGTTCTGTCGTAGATAGAATTTTCTTGTTTTAATGCAATAAAAATTTTGTTAAACAGCAATCAATTATGTTATTTAAATAGCTCTTATAGTTTTACATATATTTGTATTACTTACAGTAAAAGAACAAAGAATATATTATTACCATTTGATCTATGTTTAATTATTTTAATTTTATTATTTAGTTTCCCTGTTGTGTACGCATTTCTAGAATCCTGTATTATTTTGTTCTCCTGCAGAGTTTACGAAATCGAACAATGGAAATCTACTATTCAAGAACTATTGGATCTCTTGGATCGCGAAATGGCGAGCTTAAAAGAAGAGAAGGCGTCAACAGAACGGGAATTAGAGCAACTAAATCTGCCATTACTTGTCACGTCTGAATGTTTATCAAACAGAGATGGAAGGAGAAGCTCTGAATTAACCTACGATCTTGCTGATAGTGAGCTGAAAAAGGTACATTATTTCATAATCATAGCTTACTACGTCTATAAAGATACGGTTATCATTATCATAGACCATATTCTACTAAAATTTACTTGCCCTACTTTCTAATCTAACCATTGATAGCCTTTCTTGGCAGGCTATGGTTTGGACACAACTCGCCCACATCTGTTCGGAGCGACAGAAGGGTGACTTGTGGCCCATAACTCATCGTCTTTCTTACCCATCGCTAGAGACCAATCATCGGTACCTATTATTTGACATCCATTGCCAATCCGGGACTAAAACAGCCTACGTTTGAATATTAAAAAATTAAAAATACATATACATACATATCATCACGCCATATCCCTTGCAGGGTAGGCAGAGAGAACAGAGTGCCAGAGAACTCTATTCTTGCATTCTTCACTCGCTTCCTTAACATTCATAATTCTCTTCATACACGCTCGCCGGTTTCGGAGACTGTTAACTCCATTTTCCTTCAGTATGTGACCAGTCTGGTCTAGGTAAGTGAGTCTCGGTCTCCCTCGGTACCTACATCCCTCCACTTTTGCATTATATATCTTCTTAACCAGATGTTCGTTCGGCATTCTTTCCACATGTCCTAACCATCGGAGCATTCCCTTTCACATCTTTGCACCAACACCCCTCTTTCATACCTACTCGCTCTCTTACGTTATTGTTACGAATGCGATCGTATAATAAATTCAAAATCGAAAGCATAAATAAATAAAAAGCTTTGTGCAATGATGAGCTACAAATAAAAACCATCGCTTTATTTGCAAAATATCTTATGAATACATTAATGTTACAGGAACTTTGCGTAACGGAAAGCAACAAAAAGTTATTGATAGATAGATGTCAGACTGCTTGGGAGAAAATCAACAAATTAGAAGTAGTGAAATTTAATCTTCAATTAGATCTTAATGATAAAAATGAAACGCTTGCAATTGACAAAGATATGCTCAATTTAGACAAGGTCTGTGCTAATATTACGTATAAAACAGATTCCCTCAAAACTCCTAAAAGGTAAGAAGTGCATTACTTTGATTTGATTTAAATAAAAAGATTACAGTAAAAGTTAATAATTTACTTTTAGTGTTAGTGGTATTTTTAGATTACAGTTTAAAAATATCACTAAATATATTAAAAATATTAATAAAAATATATGTATTTGTACAAAAAAAAAATTGCAACCAAAACCTTTCTGCATAGTGACACAGTAACATTACAATTTCTCATAATTTTCTTCTCATATCACAAAGAAGGCAGAAAATGTACGCATTTAATGTTATTACAAGAGCAAAAAAATTCGTAATAGAAAATAAAACCCAATATTAACGTGAACTCCATTGACCTCATTGTGGGGGCGTCCATTTTCAATAGTGGTTCGCATCTGGTGTTCAATAGAAGAATATAAAAAAAATGTGTTCATCATATATCATAATCGTTAGAATGGTTTCCGTTATATATATATATATATATATATATATATATATATATTCTCTATTCTCGGTGTGGTGACGGAGTAAGAAAATACTATTCACCACCCCATATCTTACCCGTGGGTGATCGTACGAGACGACTAAGGTATATAAAACACGTATAACACCTATGCGCGAGAAGGAAAACTCGAAACAAAACCCTATACCAACACCTCTGATCAGCGCGGTATAGTAGGATTTTATTATTTTTCTCCCATTACGGAGGAAGCCCGAGTCCAACAGTGGGGCATTTATGGGCTGTGATGATGATATATATATATATACATATATATATATATATATATATATATATATATATATATATATATATATATATATATATATATATATATATATATATGTGTATATATATATACATATATATGTATATATATACATATATATGTATATATATACATATATATGTATATATATATATATATATATGTCATAATTTGCTTTGGCCCATACTATAATAATAAGTGATCCCTTAAGATATACAAAGAACTTAAAACAATCAAATTTGTTAAAAGTTATATTCCTTTGCTACAACTAGTTGCACCTGAGACTGAGTTAAAAGGTTTCAACAACATCCTAGACCCATTACTAAGGCAATGTACGATGTATGAACAGACACTAAGTGTAGCATTTAAGTTTTTGAGGATAAACTCGTAAATAGTTACTAAGTACTTTTTGTTACTACCTAACAACGTCTGAAAGCAGTAGGGATATTGAAAAAACAAACTTTAAATGTTTACTCATTTAGAATACAAATTTATATTCAGGAGTTTATATTAGTTTTAAGAATAGTAGGTATTTAAATATGAACTTGCAATCATTATAAAAAAATATAAGCAAATTCTTTATCTCGGAGAAAATTCAATTAAACTGCTTTAACATAATAGAGAACTCCTTTGACAAGACAGGTTAATATTTTTTCTTTCTTTACACTCAAAACGTATGCGGTTTGAAATATTAAATTCTAATATATTCCTCCATAACGCATTATTTTTTTTTAGTGTTACAAAATGCAAGACCAAGACTCGCTGCAAGAGTCTCGCAGTGTTCCCTTAGACAGCTCTTTACGATTCCTTCGGCAAAAAAAGTATTATCAACATTTTGTATTCTTAATACTGGTATTACACATAGGTACACACGGGGAAATAAATTGATGTTGTTTTAAACAGTCTCATGATAGATAGGTGTGATTATAGCCCCACTCCCGTTAAGTGGTATGTACCTAATTATTGATAGTTGTACAGATAGTGCCACTAGATGAATGGAATTTCATTAAAATAGTTGAATTTTTATTTTCTATCAAAACAAGTGACTGTGTTATCCCACAGCGAGAGGTGGAGGACCTGCGACACTCGCAAGAGTCTTGCATTTGGGCAACATTATTTTTTTTACTATGTTATGACTAAAAGGCCGTATGAGGTTCCCGTTAAAAGATCTTTTACCTTCTCAAATGTTCAAAAAAGTGAAATTAATATCATCCCGTTAAACTGTCTCGTAGGATGATAACATACCAACAATGGTTAGAAAAATGCGAGGCGACCAAACAAATGGCGATGAATGAGCTACAAGATACATTACGGCTTCGCGAGTCCCTGTTCGTAGCTCGGGGACGTGCTCGGAATGCCCTTAAAGCTCAAACAGATGTCACAAATTACATGTTACGTAGACGTATATATGAAACGCAGAGAGCTAGAAATGAGCTCGATTGGCAGAAAATGAAGGTATTATTTTTACATCTTCTTTACATATTTCATTCATCAAATCATCTATATCTACGTCCGCTTTTGAAGCTAGGTCTACTTACGTATGGGATATAAAATAGCAATGACAGATTTATGATTTTTAATTAGCGTTTTGACTTACTTTTAGGAAAGTGTTGCTGGCCCCTTCCCTGGTAACTCACTCAGTTCTTTACGATTTCCATGGATAAATAAGGGAAGGTGATACACTTTATTCTTGATCTATTATTCGGGGAGCTATATTTCGTTCATTATTATATTCTATGCCTCAATTCGGTGATGGTTATGCAGTAAGAGGAGAGAAATCAGTGTCCTATACTACGCTGGCGAGAGGACAATTGGTGTTTTATTTAGAATGTTTTCTTTCCTTCATCATCATATAATCTCAGATTACATACTCGTACGTTACAGTGCTGGGATCGAGCTTTCTTCACAATAGCCGTGACATTGATCTACTATAACTACGCTGGTCGTGTGTAATAAACCTTATGTCAACGTTTTATTTCGAGTATTTCTTCTCTTCCATTGTTATTTCCATGTTATATCAGTTATAGTCTATCTAATCTAAGAAGTGCACTTGGACAGCTGTCGGAGTAAGTTGTCTAGGTATGTGAACCAAATAATCGCTATCGAAAATATCCGATTTTAGTGATAAATTGATATTGATTCCTTTTAATTAATAATCGGTTTATTTTTTATTTTTCAAAACGTGATGAATAAATTAAGTGCTAAATTAATATTAAACAAATTTAATTATTTCAGCGTAAAATCTATTCATCATATTTAGTAGAATTAGGTTAAGTAAAAACAAAAACTGAATTTGAAAATAGCTATTTATTAGGAATCACTACTATTACTTGCATTATCATCGTCACGAACATTAATAAGTATTTCTTTGTCAGTAAATTTGTCGAAATGTACATCTCTGTCAAAATCTTTATTCTATTAATTGTATTATTCTAATATTTTTACCGATTTTTTGGATATTCGTAAATTGGAAGTTGCCAAGCACTACTGTATAGAACGTGCCGACGTGACATTGTAATATGGTCAATAACAATTACTATTTACCATGTTATTTTTATTTTAAATTAGTTTTACGAGTTTGGACATTAAATGATTGTACAAGAAAGTTACCCGCAACGTTAATTATGTAAATAACTTAATAGTTCTGTAAAATTTCCGATTTATTGTTTGCAATCATGTGTATACGTTTCACCAAGGTTATTGTGTATTAAGAAACGCAAAACGTCAAAATGCACTTCTTAGATTAGATGAACTATAGTCGACTTTTGCCGATTCCTACGAGCAAGAAGGGGTGTTGAATTGTATTCTTACTCTATCACCATATAGATAGACTTTTTTTTATATTATGCTTAGGCCACTTATGACCCACTCGCACGGAGTCGGGAGGTCTATTGCGGGGCGGTGACGCGCGCCGCTTCATCTGTCACTCTGTACCATAGCCGAGCGCAAAAAAAAAATAAAGCCCACTTATTATAGATAGAGAAGGAAAACTCGAAACAAAACCGTTTACCAACACGTCTGACCAGCGCGGTATAGTAGGTTAATTTCTCTTTCATTAAGGAGGAGGCCCGAGCCTAACAATGGGACATTTATGGGCTGTGATGCTGATGCTGATTATAGATAGTACATACGAAATTGGATGGCATATTCACATTACATCAACACAAAAAAAAACTTAATTATAATCATTTTTATAGATGGAAGAAAACATGGATAAATTAGCGACTGAACTGAAAACTTTAGGTGAACAGTTTGCGGATAAAATAAATGCGTTGAAATTGACGGAAACTCGATTAGAAACCAGAGGATATCGTCCAGGTTATGAATTGGCGTCAGATGAAGCTGATATAGGGTTGAAAGAAGAAGTGAAAAGCATGAAAGAGACTATTCGACAGTTGCAGGATAAATTGGATTGTGCTAAGTAAATAGATTTTTTTTTGTATAGTGATGCAGTAAGAATATAATTAACCCCCCAAGTCTGTGGGTATCGTGAAATGAATCGTCTTCTGACTAGCGTGATAAATTTCCCCTTCTATTGCTGTGTTTCTATTGATGTGATTGAGACCAACATTGGGCCGTATTTAATTTAAAATTAACTAAAACGATAGTAATTTTTATTTTATAAAGTTTGATATGGTAATTTTCCTAAAATATGGTAACCGTGACAGTTGTTTTGCCTTCCCACTAAGGGAAAATACTCTAATCGCCACGCTCGGCAGGCGTTTTATGAATCGCAGTTGTTAGTCGCCCGAGGGAGTGCTGAACTCCTTTTTCGTTCCATTTTTTGTTTCAGTTCCATTGCTGTAAAGATTGTATTTCGCCATACCGTTTTTTTTTGTTGTAATAACGAGGCTTCACACTAATGAATAATCTTTTTGGCGGGGACTTTACACAAATAACGGATACAAGCTACACTCAAGAGTCCGAACTCTCATATGTGGATCGCACAAACAACTTATTGTCCTACTTGTGGTTATCGAACCTACTATAGCTACGAAAGGTCGATATTTAGACCACTCCACTATCTGTTCAATCAACAACTGTTGACATATATCTCAATTTTGTGAATCATTGCTATTGGCACTGGAGGTTATCTTATTCTCATAACTACGAAAATGGTTTCCCTGTATTAATAAATTTTGTGTTCAATGCATTACATTATTCTCATTATATTTATCTTAGTTTTTTTTATTTGTTTATGGTGGCAAACGAGCAAGCGGCATACCTGATGGTAAGTGTTACTGCCGCCCATGGACCTTTGCAATACCAAGGGCATAGCTAGGCCGTTGCCTACCAATACAAATCCCAAACCCACCCAGTTGGGCTTCTCGTCTCTCTCTGGTCTCTACCATCAGGTGTGCTGCTTGCTCCTTTGCCACCATAAGCAATAAATTAAAAAAAAAAGATGCTTATCTGTAAAGTCGGTTTACGGACGATATTTTTACGTGATAACGTCATAAGAAAACATTGATGAAAAATTGCATACTTTTATAAAGGAAACGAACTACATTAACTTTTCACTTCACTTTAATAAACAATTGACAAAACAGTTAACATCAAATTCTTTAAATTCAAGAACACTATCATTTGGTACGCGCTCTTCCTTGCACGCTCAGCTCAAGCGGTATGTAACACTTTTTCATGCGTGCAACGGACTTCATTGATTTATAAGACGTTATCACATCAAAATAATTTTCATTATAATTAATATGTATATTAGACAGTATGCATTGTAAAAAAAAATGTTTAGAGGACTTACTCATGTCGGTACTTAAACGTTAGAATGCAGTGTGTTGTCTTTTTGTTAAACATTATTTCTTTCTATAGTGTCGTATTAAGAATACTGCAAATATTCATTATTAGTTTATTTCATTAGCAATTTCATCAAATTGTTGGCATTTTAATTATACACATTTTAAATTTTAATGTTTCTATATTTTTATTATATACACGACTTAATAGTATGAGTTTATTTATTATTTTAATTTCGAAATGTATATATGTACATTAATTATACTAGCTTGCAAGTAAATAGTACTCTCCCCCAATAAATAATTCTAATACATGAATTTATAATTAAATTAAATTGAAAGTTGAAGTCATGGTGCTTTTTAATCTAGATTAGGTTTTTATTTACCATTAGGTCGATTATTATAAAAACCTACTTTTTTAATAGAAAAGTTACAAATATATTGGTTACAGCCTACCTTTTTGCGGCAATCTCTTAACTACTATGATACCCACAAAAAGTAATGGAGCGATAATTTTGGAGGACCGCACAATCACTTATCGCCTTATATTGCCACTTTATTTTTATGGTAACTTGCTGGCTAGCTGTTATTTTTTGCCACGTACTTTTGTAAGTTTGGGTGTGCAGACAAAGATATGATATAGCATAATAAAATATATATATGTGACTGCATCTGTAATATATAACTAGTCGTAAAACAGACTCGAGAGAGGTTTTTCTAAGTTGGGTATGGAGCGTGCATATAGTCGTTTAGATCGATAGAAGAACTTGGCGCTCCATAACGCCAGTTACATCAATGGGGATAGCATATAAACCTTCTCCATAAATAAATATATATATATATATATATATACATACCAATTTTCATAATGATCGGTTAATGATTTTCTGAGTTTAGCGATGTCATATATATATATATATATATATATATATATATATATATATATATATATATATATATATATGTATATATATATGTATATATATGTATATATATATATATATATATATATATATATATATGTATATATATATATATATATATATATATAATATATATATATTAACATCCTCTTTTATAGATAGATAATACTGCATAAATTTTATTTTATTGATAATTATGTTTGATACGCCATTTCGAATATTGTTGTCACTTCTAATGACGAAAATTAACTATTTTAAAACTAAGGTTATCATTAAAAAATAATTTATATGCCGCAAGTGTGCTGTTTGCTCGTTTAAGCTTTTCTAACAACAGCTAGGTGTATATATACTCGTACGTAACATCGTATAACGTCCGGGGTAGTACCTACCACACTCTCGTAGAAGATCGACGTCTGAGTAATGGCAATGTGCTATTGCGCTTCGTTCGGTGAGCGAGCGCTGGGTGGGTTTGGGGTTTTTATTGGTAGGCAGCAGCCTAATCTTATACCTTTGGCAAAGGTCCATGGGCGGCAGTGACACTTACCATCAGGTGCGCTGCTTGCTCGTTTGCCATCATAAGTAATAAAAAAAATTGTGTGGTTAGTGGTAGTTAAATAGATCATAAATAATCATCTATGTCATACATTAATTATAATATCAAAGTAACTACAATTAGAGATATCACCATAATCCCAGACACACTTCTAGTTCTCTGATATCACAAATATATGAATTTTAAACCACATATCTGTATTGTTTTAAGTCCACATTTGAAAACAGAATCTTGTTGACTCTCCGCTACTGGGGGATATGTTCTCTTTACAATATTTTCTTTGTTCCATCGTAGAGAACGTAAGGACAGAAATTTATTATTATGGCATTGTTCATATAAATTTCTCAACGATAGCACGTGTTGGTATTGCAAAATGAGAATTATGGAGTAATTGTCTTTACGTCGAAGCTTAAATTATAACACAATTATATACAAAGTAACTAACAACTACTGTGACTGTTATAAGATCTATTATAAAAATATAACAAGCAATGTATTTATCCTACTATATATTTCGTTGTTTGTTACTCAATCAACGGTTTACACGGTAAACCTTTGTACATATCCTAATGAAATCATCAAGAGAATAGATAAGACTGCATTCTCCATTTCTCATCCGGGTAGTGTTGGGTAGTGATAGAGTTTTATTTCAAGATTGATTTCTTCGATTATATGTTTATCTTTATCATGTCTTATAATACATAGTTAGTGACATATACTAAAGTTATCATTCATAATTTTTCTACTCTTATCCCAATTACTTGGGGTTGATACAATATGAACTCTTGTTTCCTAGTACACATTGTAAAAGTGATGGTATGTATGTATTGTAAAAGTTATTGGCTATAGTTTTATGACCAGCCGCCTGCCAGACGTCAACTCTCCTTGGGAATGTAATTGTTGACCAAACAGCATCAGATGGAGTCGGCCCAGGTCGTCATAAGGCTCTTAGTCGTATTTTACGACATCCACGAGCAATGTAAGGGTTAGTAGTATTCGTAGCTTCTATCACACAGCTAAATACTACATAATATTATATATACTAAAGTATGAAGAATAAATTAAAAATAAATTTACTCGAAATGTGCCCGCCTTTGACTTTGATATAAAACTTTAAATCTATGTAGTCACAAAGCTAAGGATTTACGCGCCAATTCTATCGAGAATTGAAATACCACTCGCTCTTTAGATTTTAAGAATTTCTAAGTCTGAGTGATGTTTTAAGTGAATGATAACATTTGGTCAACCATAATATATATATATAGCTCCAGGGTTTTTAGATGTACGTATATTTATGTGGTGATACATCAGAAACATCGGCCTCGAGTCAATTTGTCAATATTAAGTTGCTCTCACTCTGTAAGCTGCTTTAGTCTTCATCGAAATTCTATAAATAGTACATATATTGGAAAAGTATAAACTGCGGTGTTTTAGTACACAAGATGATACATTAATAAACTTTTGTTGAACGAAAAAAGTTCTAGCATAGGATGTTCACAATATGGATTTTGCATAGTCTTGTTTCGAGTCTTGCTGTTCTCGTAATATATATATTTGGAGGTTTATATGACTCAGTTGCTAAATATCTTTAAGCCATTGTGAAAAGCAAATATGTGTACATATAGAGCCAAGGACAAAAAGCATGTGATGGATCGATCCATCCTTAAGCTGTAGGGATTGATTGCAGGCATGTCCTGTCTATCAAAGATAAGCGCCCGCTTTAGGTTATTATAATTTTCACAGCAGGGATCATGTAGTGGTCTTGTGCCCTGTCGTGAGCTTGATTCTCAAGCAGAAAAATTCTTTGTTCTATCATGATGGACCTTTGAGTAATTTGTATATATTAATTATATGTTTGTAGTTTTATACAATGTAAGGACTTCTTTAGTGCTGATTGTTGTTTTTTTTAGAATGAAATATTTATTTCAGAATTCAAAGCTTGTTAATTTATAGATTGATAATTTGTTTAGTTTTAACAAAGGTATAGAGTTGATAAGTTTTTGGTGACTCACTGTACCACACAATGTATCACCTTGATATTTTATAAAAACCCTTTAAAATAATATCTGTAATTGCAGGTTAACATTTGAACTCCGATAATCCGAGTTTCATTCAATAAGGATATTCGTGCAGTTTTTCAATAGGGTTAAAGTAAAAAAAATAGTTATGTGTATAATGTTAACTCTAATAGACAGCATAGTGAGATTACTTTAAATATTTTATAGAAAATCGTTTAAGTTCAGTGAAATATTTCTAAGTTACTTGAGTGGCGGCTTGTATGCTTTGAAAAGTAAATAATCATCATCATCACAGCACAGCCCATAAATGACTCACTGTTATGTTCGGGCCTCCTCCGTAATGGGAGGGAAATTAACCTACTATACCACGCTGGTCAGACGTGTTGGTATAGGGTTTGTTTCGAGTATTCCTTTTCTTGCATAGATGTTATATGCAGTTTTTATCTCTTAGTCGTCTCTTACAATCACCCATGGGCAAGATGGGGGGTGGTGAATTGTATTCTTACTCCATCACCACACGGATTAAAGTAAAGTAAATAAGTATATGTATATGTCATTTCATCTCAAAGTGAGATCTTGGGAGAGGTCGAAAGGTTCTATGGACAATTGTATAAATCATCCCGAAATCCTGTTGTTGGCTTGGTCCAAGATCCCAGATCCAAGCTAACTCGGCACTATACCGAAGAAATCTCGGACTTAGCTTGTGCGAGATCATAATGGCTCTCGAACAACTAAGAAACGGTAAGGCACCGGGAGATGACGGAATTACGGCCGAGCTCCTGAAGGCAGGCGGCGAACCGGTCTTAAAAGCCCTTCAGAAGCTATTTAATTCCGTTGTCCTCGGAGGGCGACGTTCCAGAGTCGTGGACCAGGAGTGTGGTGATGCTATTCTTCAAGAAGGGCGACAAAGCTCTTCTAAAGAACTACAGACCCATCTCACTCTTAAGCCACGTCTACAAGTTGTTTTCGAGGGTCATTACCAATCGACTCACGTGCAAGCTTGATGACTTCCAGCTGCCCGAACAAGCTGGCTGCCGAAAAGGCTATAGCACCATAGACCATATCCTCACGCTTCGCCAGATTATCCAGAAGACCGAGAAGTACAATCGGTCTCTGTGTATAGCGTTTGTGGACTATGAGAAAGCCTTTGATTCTGTCGAAACTTCGGCGGTACTGCAGTCCCTTCAGCGGTGCCAAATCGACCAACGTTATATCGAAGTGCTTAAGTGTTTGTATAGGAACGCCACAATGTCAGTCCGTATTCGGGATAAGAGTACGAAACCGGTAAAGCGAAATGAAACGAGTAAAAAACGTGCGTGAGACAGGGAGATGTCATCTCGCCTAAACTGTTCACCACTGCACTGGAAGATGTCTTCAAGCTCTTAGACTGGACCCGACTCGGCATCAACATCAATGGCGAATACATCACTCACCTTCGATTCACAGACGATATTGTCGGCATGGCAGAATCCATGGAGGACCTGGGCACCAAGCTCAACGATCTCAGCAGGGTATCCCAACTAGTGGGTTTACGAATGAACATGGACAGGACGAAAGTCATGTCAAATGCCCATGTCATTCTTGTACCGGTCCTAGTTGGCAATGCGATTCTCGAAATTGTCGATCATTATGTTTACCTTGGACAAACAGTCCAGTTAGGTAGTTCCAATTTCGAGAAAGAGGTCAGCCGACGAATCCAACTCGGTTGGGCAGCGTTCGGGAAACTTAAGAGGATCTTCTCATCCAACATACCTAAGTGTTTGAAAACACAGGTCTATGACCAGTGTGTGTTACCAGTGATGACTTACGGCACGGAAACGTGGTCCCTAAATGTAGGCCTCATAACCAGGCTCAAAGTCGCTCAGCGTGCTATGGAGCGGGCTATTCTCAGGATTTCTCTGCGAGATAGAATCCGAAATACGGCAATCCGCAGACGAACGGGTGTAACCGACATAGCACGAAGAATTAGCACGCTGAAGTAGCAATGGGCAGGCCACATCGCTCGAAGAACCGACAACCTCTGGGGAAGAAAGATTCTAGAGTGGCGACTACGTACCGGACGACGCAGTGTGGAAGGCCCCCCCACTAGGTGGACAGACGACCCAGTGAAGGTTGCTGGGCGTCATTGGATACAGGCGGCACAGGACCGCACTCTGTGGCGTAAAATGAGGGAGGCCTACGTTCAGCAGTGGACGGCAATAGGCTGAAATGACGATGATGATGAAATAAGTATATTAAATATTGGCATTTCTGGGTTCAAAATAAATTGTATTTATGTCCTTAAATAAAGTTTCATTACTTTGGATTGAACATTCGTTTTTTTTTTTACAGGGCAACTTACAATGCTTTAGAAGCTGCATCTATAAAAATAGGCATTGATCTTAGCGATAAAAATCAATCGCTAGAAACGGATACCCGTGCTTTAGAAATGAGGATCGCTTTGGAACCCAAGAAACCTCAGGGCACGTCGAAAAATTTAATTTTAGCCAACATGGCTGATGAATTACCAAAATCAAATAATTAATATTAAAAAAATATTGTTTTTATAATTTATTTTTATTGTAAATTTGTATCTTTAATATTGTTTCTCATATGATTGTGGTAGATATATTTAATATTAAACAACTCACGTTTGGGATTTATTATGTCGAGACGGGTTTAGAGCACATTCAATGCTCATCATCAAGGCAAAGTGCTCAATGCCCTCGCGGTGCCCGCCGGGAGCTTGAAAACCCGGGTCGTAATTGATCCAGAACGTGAGTTGCATGCGAATAAATAGATATCTAATGTGCCGAAGTTACTACAATTTCAATTCATACGTATCGCCAAAATAACTTTAATTAAGTATTGGGTTACTGAACATCAGAACTTTATACTTTATCAATTAAAATTTGTAGAATGGAATTCACAATTATTAATTTAGGATTACTTAAATTTATTTGTAACTACTGTCATGCAAATATTACGTTATCTCACTACTATCTAAATGGAAAAATATATATTTTTGTAATATATCAAGTAATACTCGCCTTCTCATTTCATTTAATGTAATTAAATTAGCACTAAAGTCTATCATTTATATGTATTATATAGTTCTTCATTATTCTTTGTTGGACTGCTGACTTCTGATGAAACCTCAACGTAGCAGCGCTCTCCTATGAAACATACACCATGACATCTATATCGTCTTACAAAAGAAGTGCCATGAAAGTATCCGACCAAAGAAACATATCTAACATATTTAATGGTTTCATAGTGGCAGTGATAAAAAAATAACAAAATAAAATAAATTTAAGTTAATATTTTGTAACAACCTGTTTATAATGTTTACATTTTAAACAAGAAATCATACGACATTCCGCATAATGATCCCATCACAGCTACGAAGTCCACGTGGACTGCTATCCCAAAGCGAACCTACGCCTAGGTAGTACCTACACACTACGTAGATTATGTCAAGAAGGTAGCCTACCGCTCGCTACATGCTGTTCTCTCACTATTTTAATTAGTAATTATAATAATTTTTAGTAAAAAATATTCCAGTAAACATTTTTTTTTAACCTTTTAATTGTACGAATGAATAGTAGATACTGGATACGAGAGTCCGAGAGCCAGTAACAGATATATATGACCAAGTTCCTCTCAAGTGATAATTAGTAAAATGCATCAGAAAATCGAACCATAAAGTCTCGTGAACGTCAGCTGCGGCACGGTGGGGGGGATGAGCAGTTGTAACCTCCCACGCTGAAGAAAAAAAAATACATTCACTCATTTCCTCTCGGCTAAAAATTTATCAAATTATAGCTAACCCAATATCTCAACAAAAAAATAAAATCAGCTGGCTATAACATAGTGTATTGTACGTCAGCTGATGTCTCGATCATGGGAAAAAAAACTTCACTTTCAGTGATATCCTCTCAAATAAAAATTTACCTGATGATAGCTTATATGTAACTATTGATAAATATATACGTCAGCTGGCTGTATCTCGGTGGAAAAATCGTCAGCTGATAATTTGAAGGTCGTTACGTAGAAGTTAGCCAGAAGCATTTACTGACTATTTAAATGCATCAGCTGACTAAGTTTCCCTCGACTTACTACTAGCTGATTTTTTTTATTTATCACAGAAATATATTTAAAATCAGCTCACAAATTTTCATGTGAGAGGAAATGGCGTCTTTTTAATTATTCTTGTTATTTTTAAAGATTCAAACAATACACGCTAGCATAGCATAGACAGTATTAAGGTACGCTTGGAGGGGGTTAGTTGTACGCATGCTCGGGGTACCCTTTTGTTGAGGGCACTGGAAAACATTTTTAGAAGTAGAAAAGAAGGGTACTAATCATAGAGTAATATAATACATTGGAAATAGAGAGGCCACTCTCGATTTTTTTTGTCGCCACTAATGTCAATGAAAGCGCCATCTATTACGCGACTCAATAATTATTTCCTACCCACGCATGCGCAATTCGGACGTGTGTCTGGATTGCGCATGCGTGGGTAGGAAATAATACACACACACACATACTTCTCACATACACATAGATACTTCTCACACACAGATACATCTCTCTCATACACACACACACACACACTTAATTTATTGTTTTAAATAAGGTAATTTCTGCCATCTAGTTTTAGTTATTAACATTATTAGTGTCAAAGCAAACAAAACACTCAGAAACGTGATCTAGATAGCGCTATATTAAAAAACGACTGTGTGTGGGTCGCGTAATAGATGGCGCTTTAATTGACATTAGTGGCGACAAAAAAAATCGAGAGTGGCCTCTCTATTTCCAATGTATTATATTACTCTATGATTAGTACCCTTCTTTTCTACTTCAAAAAATGTTTTCCAGTGCCCTCAACAAAAGGGTACCCCGAGCATGCGTACAACTAACCCCCTCCAAGCGTACCTTAATACTGTCTATGCTATGCTAGCGTGTATTGTTTGAATCTTTAAAAATAACAAGAATAATTAAAAAGACGTCATTTCCTCTCACATGAAAATTTGTGAGCTGATTTTAAATATATTTCTGTGATAAATAAAAAAAATCAGCTAGCAGTAAGTCGAGGGAAACTTAGTCAGCTGATGCATTTAAATAGTCAGTAAATGCTTCTGGCTAACTTCTACGTAACGACCTTCAAATTATTAGCTGACGATTTTTCCACCGAGATACAGCCAGCTGACGTATATATTTATCAATAGTTACATATAAGCTATCATCAGGTAAATTTTTATTTGAGAGGATATCACTGAAAGTGAAGTTTTTTTTCCCATGATCGAGACATCAGCTGACGTACAATACACTATGTTATAGCCAGCTGATTTTATTTTTTTGTTGAGATATTGGGTTAGCTATAATTTGATAAATTTTTAGCCGAGAGGAAATGAGTGAATGTATTTTTTTTTCTTCGAGCGTGGGACGTTACAACTGCTCATCCCCCCCACCGTGCTGCAGCTGACGGTCATAAGGCGTCATGATACTATTGTCTGATGCGTATCACCAATTATCTCTCGAGAAGAAATAATTAACCAAATTTTCACCTGGCTCTTGGACCATTAACTGAACTGCTTTTGTAAGATGACAAATGTTACCGTGTATAACACATACTACGTCCCGAATCAACTGACCAAGCCTGGCAATTATGGTAATAACCTCCTCAAAGAAAGACCGTGCAATGGATTTTATGAGGTCGATGTCCAGAGGTGGACATTGAAAACCTGAATGAAGATGATGATCCTTCAACTCCAGATTCTAACTCGAGATATTATGGTTAAGCGACAGTGCTTATGCTAATCATTTGATAGGGTGGTTAATCTAAAGTTAAAAAAAATTAGCCCTATCAAATTTAAACCAAAATTTTTACGAATGACGAACCACCACTTTTACCACCATTTTTATCACCTTCGTATTGGAAGATATATCGTTATAAAACCCACTCTCGGCAAAAGCATATAGTTTCGAGGTCTCTTTTTTATACTTAAGAAAATTTAGCACAAAAAAAACTATATTGCACATAGTGGTATACTAGATCAATTTCCCTCCCGTTACGGTGGAGGCTCCAGTCCAATATTGCGACATATAAGAGCTGAGATGATGATAATGAAAAAAACTATAGTGCACCACTACAGTTTTTTTTTAAATAAAGATTATTGTTTTTGGGCGATGGGCTATGGTGTGGTCACGCCCCGCTAATCCGTCCGGGGCGTCAGAAAAAGCAGCGCACAACCCCATAGACCCGCCCTAGATGTACCTCTCCACGCCGTGCGAGCGGGCCACCGGAACCCGATCTTTGTCATCGATGGCAACTGGTTTGTTTAACAATTACTTTTCTAAAGATGGTTGAACGTCAGGCAGGCGGCCAGTCATACAACTATTTCCAATCTCTTACAAGATATACTCATACATATTGCGTTGACTTTAATTAAAATAAGATCATTATGAAAAAAACAATACTCCATTTTGATTATGGTTTAGGTTATACACAATCAAAAATCTATCCGATTATATTCATATCAATTGAAAGCAAAACTTAAATTATATTTCTGTTGAAATTCTGATTCTTTTTCATTTTTGCACGAAATTTGCGATGTTTATTTTTCGCGATCCCGATAATTGTGTATTAGTTAAGTATTTCAGTACTAACCTCGAAGAAGTTGGTAAACAATGATTGATCTTTTGAATTCATTCAATTAAAAGTTGTTTATACCTTCTAGAATGAGTTTCCTCGTAAGAAAATTGAAAATATTTAAGCGAGTGTTTACTTTTGTAATATATGTAGAAAGGAATATCCTGCAATTCAGACACTCAAAGGGAATATTCCTCAAATAGCCTGTAAAATTGAAAGTAAATATTTTTATGATATTATATTTATAAACTTTACAACAAGATAATAAAAATAATATTTAACGGGAACATCACACATGATTTTTAAGCAAACAATATCGCGGGCAAAAGCTAGTATTTAATAAAATATCGATAACTATCTATCGATATCTGGCTCACCTCTAAATATTTTTATTCATAATCTCGTCCGCCATATAACAATAAGTAACCCCTATATCGCCAAAATTACTCGCTAAGGTGAATCGTTTAAATCGCATATCTACTCGTAGTATAAGGTGGTTTATGATATTATACTCTCTCATACAGGAACAGGAAGAACAGAAAGGTACGCTTGTTTACTACAGTTCTATTTATATCAATCTATCAATCAGACCAAACATGTTATACTACCAAGTATAGATTGTACCACTATCTGAACAGATAAATACGATCCGGAAAAAGGATATTAGAAACTATTAATAAACATGTTTAACAAGTAGAGGGCTGTCAATCTTGATCTATATAATGCACTTCTATTTATTTTTTCTGTGTATATTTAATTAACTAAGGTTAACTACATTTTAAACCACTAGTTACTAAAAAAGTAAACGGTATTCATTATCATCATCTCAGCTTTTATATGTCGCAATATTGGGATCGAGCCTCCACCGTAACGGGAGGGAAATTGATCTACTATACCACGCTACTACGCCACGCGGTATAGGGTTTAGTTTCAAGTTTTACATCGCCTGCATAGATGTTATATGCGTTTATATCCCTTAGTTCTCTCTTACGATCACCCATGGCCATAAACGGGGGCGGTGAATTGTATTCTTACTCCATCACCACACGGAATGCTCTACTGGGCATCTACTGTATTTGTCGTTGATTATCAGCGACAGCGTGGTGTTTCGAGTTTTACTTCTCTTGCATAGATATTATGGTATATGCGTTTATATCACTTAGTAGTCTCTTACGATCACCC
Source organism: Lymantria monacha (assembly GCA_905163515.2). Taxonomy (NCBI): domain Eukaryota; kingdom Metazoa; phylum Arthropoda; class Insecta; order Lepidoptera; family Erebidae; genus Lymantria; species Lymantria monacha. The sequence continues at coordinate 24,890,658 of LR991091.1, forward strand.
ACGGATAAGAACGGGGGCGGTGAAGTGTATTCTTACTCCATCACCACACGGATAAGGCTTTTTTTTTTGACGCTGTGGAAACGCCTTTACGCGCTAACCCCTTCCCACCGAGGTCATGACGGGAGGAAGTGTGGGACTCGCCGGCCGGCTAGTCCAACGTCAGGACGTGGCGCTGGGGCCCCCAGGCGGGGCATACCTCTAGAGTGTGACGCGCATCATCTACTGGCGCGCCACACTCGTGACATCCTGGAGCCCCTTCTCTTCCAATTTTATGCAGGTACTTACCGAAGACTCCGTGTCCGGTAAGCACCTGCACCACCCTGAAAGTTAGGCTGCCGTGCCTCCTACTAATCCAGCGGTGGAGATGCGGCGCAACCGCCTCCACAGTCCCCCGCCCTGATACGGGGGACTCCAGATCTTCCCGCCACCGCCGGATGACTCCCCTTCGGGCCACTTCCAAAGCTCTGCCCAGTCTCCTTGCGGAGACTTGCTCGCCGCCGGCGCGCGCCACAACGCGCAGCCGATAGATCTCCTCCAAGGCCTTAGCCATATGCGGCCAAGACGGGTCGCCCGCCAACAGTGTCGCTGCAGTCCAAGACACCGTACGGTAGCCTCTAATGGCCCTCACCGCCATGACCCTCTCCGGACGTCGCAGGAGGGCCCTATTGCAGGCAGTGAGAGACTCCGACCAAATATGGGCACCATAGAGTGCCATAGACCGCACAATTTCGGCGTACAATCGCCGACAGGACGATCCTGGACCGCCAGTGTTCGGCAGAAGCCTACCTAGAGCCGCTGCCGCCTTCACGAGCCGCGGAACGAGCTGGGCAAAGTACCACACGGATAAGGCTAATTCGGAGAGGCAGTCATAACTGCTATTACTGTCAATAGGTAAAGACCTCTTTACCGTAATGATTTCTGATGTTTACGCGAGTGTTATATATTTGAAATAAAACTACTTTTACGGATTCTATCACGTTTGTATTTGATTTTTAATTTCCCGACGTTTCGAACACTTTACAGTCCTGCCGTGACCATGATCACTGAAACGTGTTCGAAACGTCGGGAAATTAAAAATCAAATACAAACGCGATAGAATCCGTAAAAGTAGTTTTACCTCTTTACCGCTTCATGTTCAAATACAAACTGATTGAAAAATAATATGAGCGCTCGTTTATAGGAAAACGTTGCCTAATTAAAAAACATTGCCACGTGTTTATTAGTATTTAATTTGTAAACTAATCGGGTATAACAAGAGTAATTATCATTAACAAACAATAGTGATTAAATAGATAATTGTTTTAGATCTAGACCAATCAATAAAATTAAAACATTATATTGGAAATAACATCGTTTAACCGTATTTATTAATATTGGTATTCTTCTTATATCCGTGTGGTGACGGAATAATAATACAATTCACCACCCCTTTTCTTGCCCGTGGGTGTCGTAAGAGACGACTAAGGAATATAAACGCATATAACATCTATGCAAGAGAAGGAAAACTTGAAACTAAACCATACCAACACGTCTGACCAGCGTGGTATAGTAGGTCCACTTCACTCTCACTATGGAGAAGGCTCTAGCCCAGTAGGGTCATATGTGAGCTGAGATGATGATGATGATGGTATTCCTCTCCTTCTTCTTCTTATCTCATATACGTTCTACTATTAGGTTCGGGGTTTTCCCACATTAAAGACAAAATACTACGTTGGTCAAAATAAGTTGGCATAGATTCTAGGTGTTTGTTCTCTTTTATCCTTTAGCTGTTTTTTGTACGACACCCGATCCTTTAGTTGTCTGTTACGACACCTACAGACAAGAAACGGGATGATGATTTGTATCATAACCACGTCCCCATACATTCATGTGTAACAATTATTCCTTACATTAAGTGAGTGGACTCGACAGTATTTCAACGAAGTATATATACAGCCTGGCACTATTCCATAGAATTGGAAGTTTAGTGTGCTCTTGGCAGCTTTAGTGCAAAATTTTAGTGTGATATTATTTGAGATGATCCTGATAAAACTAGTGAAGACTTTATTTCGTAGGCATAAAGCGCTAGCGTATGATAGCATAGTAATCATTTCAACTATTTCTATCCAGGTTTTTAGGGCAAGGAGGAATTTAGACGAAAATCTAAGGCAAGTGTTTCCATCTAAGTCTTTTGCCGTGAAAAGTATGCTACTTATCGATGTAAGCGTATTGGATAAATAGCCTTAGTGAAGTTATATGTCTTCCTAGATCGACAGTGTTAATCGCGAATTAGACTGTGGTTATTCGTCCACCACTCGCAAAGAGGGAGACAGCGAGTAACCGACAGCATGTAACTTTTTGCCGATTCGTAACGTGGTAATCCGAAGAGGTACATGACGGGACATTGATGTCAAGGAATCGATTTCAATGCTTAGTCAGTGAAGGTAATACGACAAGTCATGATGCGGCAAGTCACTGTCGTCACCCCGGTTGGTTTGTTTGGGATATGAGCGACTATAGCCTGTCAAAAAAGTTGTCAGTATTAAAGAACTAATTCTATAATATTTTGTTACGCGCTTGCAGTAATTAAGCCACTTCAAAACTAAATAATACAATTCAGCGACCTTAAATGACATCAAAATAAGACCAATTATTTATTATCTGTCCTGTTATTAATTTTCAAGTGTTATAATGTATGTTATATGCGTTTTATATCCTTTAGCGATCACCCACGGGCAAGATATGGGGCGGTGAATAGTATTCTTACTCCGTCACCACACGGAAAAAAAAATCTATGCGAGAGAAGGAAAATTCGAAACAAAACCCTATACCAACACGTCTGACCGGCGCGGTATAGTAGGTTAATTTCCCTTCCATTACGGAGGAGGCCCGAGCCCAACAGTGGGACATTTATGAGCTGTGATGATGATGATGAGAATGTATGTATAGTGTATATTGTTTAAACAGTGTTAGATCATGATATTAGAGTATTATTCTCAATTAAATAGTTTCTAGCAGTGCTTCAATAACTCTATTTAGATATAAAGTTCAGGGTATAAGAAAACTAACCTACGAGAAAATATATAAGTTAATGTAACACTAGCCCTCGTTTTCTTTGGCCAATAGAGATAAATTTTTTTAGAACTTAAAAATGTATCGGTTTTCTCAAGATGTTTCCGTTCGCTGTTAAGGCAAGCGATAATAAACAATTAACGTTTTGAAAGACACGTATTGCGGATTAAAAGCCGAGAGCATGTGTGCATAGCAGTTTGTTTATTGGTTGTCCACTTGATTGTCCTTATTATTAAACGTGCCAGAATTAAAAAGAAGAAATTTACTTTTTTATAAAAATAATTCGTAACAGTATCAAAACCTCTAAACACGTTTTCTCTTTATGAGATTTTATGACATTTACGCCTATAAGTAACCTTATGGTTTCGTGGTACTATTGGGAAATTATTAACTGTTACACATCACTTCGTGTAACTTAACTTAATAGAATAAGGTATCACCTATTGAAAATTGTTGAAAATAGTTGTCTTCCTAAAATTGAACTGAATTTGATGACTATTTTCAGATACTTATAGCAAACGTAGTTTGAATTCCTGTTCTTCCTTATTTACATTATTTTTATCTTTAAGAATGAATGGTAGTCATATAATGGCGCAAATATGGAACTTTTCTTTCGCCAACATACAAGTCAAGCATAGTGATTATTGACCCTAAGTCTAATAGTGAATATGCTTATAGGCTAATAGATGGGTGTACTACGTCTACTATTTGCTATTAAGAGAAAAAATTTGACAAAAGCTCAGTATGACTATATGTAGCCGTTACATCTTATAAATTCCTGCGAATTTTATCATTATAAATTATAATTAATATAAAGACAGTGGCTGATGTTAATAATTCTACATATTTCTCTTCTTCTAGCGTCAAAAATGTAAAATACTTAAAATAATATGTGTTGTAGATTTTGCCTATGGTGTATTTATGGTTAACACCTGTGTCGAGAATTATATCAGACTTTCCCCCCCCAAGATGCTAACTCATTACTTAGGAGTTCCTTACTCAATAAATTGAAATAAATCAATGACTTCTACACAATCTTATAAAAAAACGGTCTACCTCAAGCCTAAGGATCATGCTTTCACCATTGTATTACAAAACTAATTATCTTAATATTATAAGATCTCTGCAGTCCACTTAACCTAATGATTATGGGCTAGACAACACCGGCCTTCAACCTTTAGAGAGTGCATAAGAACATGAGGATGCATAAGAAGATATGGATGCATAATAAGATGAGGGTACATAAGAAGGTTTATTTATTTATTTAATTATTACAACTGTTACCTTATTTCATATGTCATACATATCTAGTGACTGGTACCTTAGCTAAGCTGTTGTAGCAACTTGTATTAAAGGTACCAGTTCGTTTTTCTAAATAATGAGAAATTATATGGTAACATTTGGTGAAATAAAAAATAAAAATAATGAATTGAAAAGTATAAATTAAAAATAATGAATTGAAAAGTTTGTGTGTGAGTATGTTTATGTGGGTGTGTGTGTGTCTGTGTGTGAGTGTGGGAATGGTTGTGTTAGTCTTTATATTTTATGGTAACTTATTTCTTGAGAGAACGTTAGATTGTGAGCATATTTTCTGTTTTGTCGTAATCCAATTTTAATAGATAATTTGTGATTGTCTTTTTGAAATCGTATTCTTTAAGTGTATATATGTTTAATGTCTTTGATATAATATTGTAAAGTTGTGGCCCTAAGTACCAGACAAACCGTTTACTAAATGACAGGTTGCATTTATGGGGGTGACAGATTATGTCTTTACGACGCTTCTCGATGATTTTATATGGGGTGTTATGATGTTGGAGGGAGACTACAGTGTAAATAAAAAGCTGTCTGACGGTTAGTACCTCCCAAATTCTGTATAAATCTATTATTGGAAAGAGACGTGGGTGAAAATTACTGACTTTCAGAACGGCTCTGTGTGCTCTCTCTAACTTTATCATGGATGTTTTTGGTGCACTACCCCATACTGCTATACAATAAGTGATGATAGATTGACATAAGGCAAAATATATTTTTTTGATAGTTTGGAATTCAGCGATGTGTCGGAGAGTTTTAAAAATGAAAATCATTTTTCTTACACGAGAGGTTAGGATTTCAATATGTGTTATAAAACTAAGTCTCTCATCGAGAATAATCCTTAAGTATTTGGTGGTATGTGAACGTTCTAGTTTTGGGCAAGTGCAAGGTGAGACAGACCGTGAAGAACATGAATGAGCAGTTAGTGTGAGCGAGTTGGTCAGTGCAGATGATCCAAGGTGGAAGGTAATAATCTTAGTTTTTTCCACATTCAGTGTAAGTAAGTTATTAGTTAACCATTTAGTGACAAGATTTAGTCCTTTTTGTGCTGAATTAAAAGTGTCATTCCAAGAGTCTCCTGAAAATGTGAGAACGGTATCATCTGCAAACGAGATAATTTTTCCATTTTCGAGGTGAAGATCACATAGTTGATTTATGTATACCAGAAATAGAGAAGGACTGATTGCGCTACCTTGAGGTAGACCAATTGTAATTGGACGTTCAGTACTTATGTAATTCTCAATCTTTACACATTGTGATCTGTTATTTAGGTAGTTTATAAACATATCCAGAGGGCGGCCACAAATACCAAGCCCTTCTAATTTAAGTTTAGGAATAGAGATTGTATCAAATGCTTTTTTTAAATCTAGAAATATAGATAATACTTTTTTTTGCGTATCTAGCTTTTCTGTTATGTAATTAGTTAATTCTAAAACTGCTTTACTTGTAAATTGATTGCTCCTAAAGCCGAATTGATTTTTAGATAGCATGTTAAATTTTTCAAGATATTTAATCAGTCTTTTATTGATAATTCGTTCTAGTATTTTTGCAATAGATGGTAATAAAGCGATCGGACGATAATTGTTGATACAGTTTCTGTTGCCACCTTGTGTATTGGCACTACTATAGCCTTTTTTAAGTATTTAGGGAAAGTACTGGTATTGAGGCAAATATTGAAAATATGTGTTAAGTGTGGAATTAGCAGATGTTGATACGTTTTGAGGAATTTGTTAGTGATATTATCCCATCCAGGAGCAGAGTCAGATTTTAATGACATAATTATAGATTGGACCTCGCTTGCATCTGTATCAAGCATTATAAATGATTGAAGTCTAGGTGAAGTCTTATAGAAGTAATCTGTTTTAATGTGTGTAGATTGTTTGATTTCCTCAGAAATCGCCGTACCAATAGAAATAAAGAAATGATTCACCTTATTTACAGCTTGCATGGGAAAGTCAGAGAGTTTGATTAGGTCTATAGCAGAATTTTTTTGTTTCGAAGTATTGGTGACTCTCCTTACTATTTGCCAAACTTTTTTAAGGTTGTTACCAGCTTGTTTTAATTCCAATGTCTCGTGTTCTCTTTTAACTTTTTTAAGGATTTTTGTACAGAAATTTCTATATCTACGGTAGGTGATATGAAGGGTAGTGTTATTGGGTGAAATTTTGAGTTTCCTATGCATTGCATCTCTATTACGCATACAGCGTAGGATGCCTGGTGTCATCCACGGATTAAGAAACCGCTTTTTATTTGGGCACTTAATTAGTGTTGTGTTAACTTCTATTGTTTTAATAAGGGAGTTCATAAATAATTCAGTTATGAAGGTGAGGGTGCATAAGAAATTACTCCAGAATTATTAATAATTCTGGTGAAATTACAAAAGAAATAGCGTTCGGGATAAAATTCCATCTCCACCATGGTGGACAACTAAATAAATGCATTTGAGCAGTCAAGGAGAGAAAAGAGGCTGAGAGAAGTTATAATTGAAATATGACCATTGATAATCTCTCTTTCTAGAACTGGAAATAGTACTAAAACACGTGAAAGACTTCTCTCCAGGTCTGGATGGCATCTCACACTCTTTTCACCTATGCGAGTTCCAACATAAAGAAATATTTGCATTTTAAACTATTGTTATACTAATGATTGCGTTCCGAATGAATGGAAATGCCAAATTATAATATCAATTCTAACACCTAGCCAAACTACCTAAAATATTAACAGCTATACAACTATTGTCTTGTCCCCTATCTTTTACTAAAACTATTACAGTAATTTAATGAAAAACCGCTTAGAGTGGATTGTGGAATCTCGAATAAAAATAATCAACTTCGCAATTCGGTTTTAGAAAAGGCTCCTGTACCATGAATAGCTTAGGGATTCTAGTGCCGGATATTTAGACTTCCTTATCTAATAAAGATTCAGTCATTGCAATATTTCTAGACATAACGTCTGCCAGTGCCATTTTGCCAACTCTCAGGCAAAAATGCACCAACTACAACAACTACCAGCTAAGATGACTTACTGCATATATGAAATGCTATTGTCCCGTTTTCTTACCCTGAGAGCATATATTATTTCTTTAGAGCGAAGGCTATCTTCGAAGGGCGTTCCTCAGGGATCAGTTTTAAGTCCTATACTGTATAATGTGTATATTCAGATATTAGCTTATGACTGAACATGGACTGCCACATTTTGCAGTATGCAGATGACTTGGAGTTATATGTTTGACATCCATCTATCAGTCATACTGCTTCTTCTTTCTGCGTTTCACTGGATTACTCGCACGAGTGGTTAATAGCCCACGGATTATATCTTTCGGTCTCGAAAAGCTCAGTCGTAATTTTTAGTCGTCAAAAAGCAATCCTTTAGATTTTTATAAATATTCAAGGGCACGGGATTTCTCTTGTACGTGAAAATGTTGGCCAAAAATCTTGTATGTAATTGTTTCGGAGCAAAATAGATTATGGCTCGTTCCTGTTAAACCCTTATAACAAAGGAGCCTCAGCTCGACTGGATAAACTACAACCAAAAGCATTCGTATGATCTCTAATTATATAAAGTGCTCCGCAATAAATGCATTGCAGCTGGAGTGCAATTATCCACCTTCGGCTTTAAGAAGGCAATATTCAGCATACTATTTCATATCCACAACTGTGGTAAAACTCTAGCAGTTGAATGAGACATGTCAAACAAATAACTAATGATTTGCAAAACCAGGCTTAGAATTTTCTATATTCTTCATAGCAATAACTTTGGGATTGTAGTAGCAAAAAGAAAGGGTGGCTCCTTTCACGCTATTCAACCTTATATACCACAGAAACTAGGCTTAACCTTTTTTAAAACGTCTAGAGGCCTTATCATCCATATCGCTCATATTGTCAATCTGCCGCATGCGGATTGGCCGCTGTCGCTCTCCTATGTTTTTGCACAAAATTTATTTTTGAAATTCTTTCTTATGCGAGTGTAGTGTTGACGTCAACAGCTTGTATCACTTGTTCTTTAGATGCCCCAACAACCTAGCAGCTCTTGATCTGTATGAATGTTATTAGTTTCAAAATTCTAGTCCCTATTAACTTTTTTCGTTGCAAATTCTTATCTCTCCACAACTTTTTGGAATATTTATTCATTATATTTGCCGAAACTCCATCAGACTATGAAGTTCTTAAGCATAAACATGCAATAGTAGTAAGGCGTCTACACTACTCTTTCATTAGTAGTAGGACCATGCTGTTGACAGTTCCCTGTCTACAGTCGCGGACCGGTCCGTTCGCGGTAGTACTACACTCTCGCAGAAGATCGACGTCTGAGTAATGTGCTATTGCGTTTTGTTTGGTGACCGAAAAAGCCGGAAGCTCAACTGAATGGGTTTGGGGATTGTAATGGTAGGTAGCGGTGTAGCTATAGCCTTGGTTATAGCAAAGGTCCATAGGCAGTAGTGACACTTACCATCAAGTGTGCTGCTTGCTCGTTCGCCACCATAAGCAATAAAAAAAGCGAATAATAATATCACTAAATAATATGAATTGATGATTGATGAAGCCAGAATAGATGTAAGAGTAATAATAGGTAATGATGTACTGGAGCAAGTGGATGAATTTGTATATCTTGGATGTGAATTTAGCCGAGATGGAAGGTACACCACTAATATAGAGCGAAGAGTGAATGAACGGAGCGTTGGGGCAACCTCTCGGTAGCCACCACCTCAGCCAGAAGGCACGTGTAGCAATACATAACGCAGTGCTTGTCCCAACATTACTGTATAGAAGCGAGAGTTGGGTATGCAGATAAGAGTATGAAAGTAAAATTAATGCTGTCGAAATGCGATCTCTACGGCAAATCTGTGGAGTTCCGCATTCGTAACGACGACGTAAGAGAGATCGACCGCATTCGTAACGACGACGTAAGAGAGCGAGTAGGTAAGAAAGAGAGTATTGGTGTAAAGATGCGAAAGGGAATGCTCCGATGGTTCGGACATGTGGAAAGAATGCCGAACGAACGTCTGGTTAAGAAGATATATAATGCGAAAGTAAAAGGATGTAGGTACTGGGGGAGACCGAGACTAACCTACCTAGACCAGATCGGCCATGTACTGCAGGAAGGTGGAGTCAAGAGTCTCCGAAACCGGCGAGCGTGTATGAATAGAATTATGAATGTTGAGGAAGCGAGTGAAGTATGCAAGGATAGAAGAGTTCTCTGGCACACTGTTCTCTCTGCCTACCCTGCAAGGGACATGGCGTGATGGTATGTATATGTATGTGTATGTACTAAATAATATTTCTCATATAAGCACTAATTCATCATCATCATTATCATCATCACAGCCCATATATGTCCCCCTGTTGGACTCGGGCCTCATCCATAATGGGAGGGAAATTAGCCTACTATACCGCGTTGGTCAGACGTGTTGGTGCAGGGTTTTGTTTCGAGTTTTCCTTCTCTGGCATAGATGTTATATGCGTTTTAAGTCCCTTAGTTGTCTCTTACGATCACCTACGGGAAAGATAGGGGTGGTGAATTGTATTCTTACTCCGTCACCACACGGATAAGCACTAATTAAATATTTAGTTTATGTATGTCTTGCTTAGAATAAACATGGCCCACAACCCACATCAAACTATAGAACAATCAATTTCTGAAGATTGTTTTTTTTTCTATAATACACAAGTTTTTCCACTCATCACTGGCAGATTTGTCAGCACCGTCACTGCTTACCATTACGAAATATTGAATTGAATTAACTTAATAAATGTGGTTATTATACGTATAATTATACCTTGTTTCTAAGGATCTTTTAAAAAAAAATTAATAGTAATTTTACTAAGCCACTAATTATTATATAGTAAAACCATTTACCAAATAAAAAATATCCGTAGTTTATCGCTTAAGCTGATTGATGTTTATACAGAATATTCAATCTCCATTTGCAATCCTTACTATCCTTACTAATATTATAAATGCGAAAGTAACTCTGTCTGTCTGTCTGTCGCGCTTTCACGCCAAAACTACTGAACCAATTTAAATAAAATTTGGTGCACAGATAGCCTAGAGTCTGACGAAGGACATAGGCTGGCAGGACCTTTAATGTGAAAAAAGGGTTGTAAAGGGGGATGTAAAGTTGTACGGAAGTAATTTTTAAAGCCAGAAGCTTGAAACTTATTTTTAGGCTGTTGATTAGATATAAATAAATATGACATTAAAATTGCCTAGATTAACATATAGGATACTTTTATCCCGGTTCCTTGAGATAATAGTTCTCAGGAAAGTAAACTTTAGGAAAGTAACTTTTTACGCGGGCGAAGCCGCGGACAGAAGCTAGTACTATATAAATAACGTATGAAATTTTACCAATATTGTTAATTGGATATATACCTAGAGTAATATTTTTTTATTAAAGATTACTTCTACGAAATTAAAAGTTATGCTCCTTATAAATACCCGCTTTTTTTTCAAAATATTAAAGCAAAATATCCAAAAGTATTGAGAGTATTTTTTTTTTTATTTCGCCATGGAGCGTTTTGGTGGGAATGTGAAAGCGTCATGTGGTAATCTTATGTTATAGTCAATATTTTAGTGTTAACCTGTTATATTAAATATCTTTAATAACATTTCGTGCAATAAAAAGCTAAGGAATTGCTAGAGTGTAGTAAATATGATATAATAGTGCTTTACGTATTCCATCAAAATCTTTAGAATCATTCACAGCGTGGCCATGATATTTTTTATAGCGACAATTTAACTTAGGGGCTGTCCATTAATCACGTGAGATTTGAAAGGGGTTTGACAAAAATCACGAAACATCACAAGGGGGAGGGGGGTGTATTAAGATATCACGTGTATTTATTTTTCGTCAAGCGCTGCGATTTCTAAACTGAAAAGCGGCGTGTAGTGTGACTGACTTACCGTTGCCAGGCAACGAACGAAGTCGTTTAAAGTAGGTGATCTGTATAAAGACCATTTTGCGAAGTATAAAAAAGCAAAAAACCGGGCATATAATGACCTGTGGGCTACTTCTTTGTAGGTACTAAAACTCACGTGATGTTGGTGGGGGAGGGGAGGTCATAGTCTTAAACCTCACCACGTATCACCAAGGGGGTTAAAAAAATGCTAAAAAAAGATCACGTGATTAATGGACGTCCTCTTACTGACGAACAACAACTTGAAACGTAGTGATGATTATAAATGGAGACTTGGCACAGAAATATGAAGAAACTAATAATTTGTGAACAAAATTGTATAAGGCGTTGCTGTATGGGCTTAGTTCCCTTCGCCTATTTTAACGGACGAACAGAACTAAAAAAGAGGGTAAAATGTACAATGTGTTCAATTTATGTGAGAGTTATATAATCACTAGAAAGATGAGTAATAGAACTCCCCTGGAAAATTTATATCACCAACTACAATTGACAACCCGTGTATCTGCTGCCCCCCTGCCCCTTAATAAGAATTTTCGTAAGAAAAGGCCCTATTAAACAACTACAATTCCATTTATTCTGAAAATATCTTTTATTACAATCTTCTTATTAAAAAACAAAGCATGTTGGTTTTTTTTAGGAGCAAGCTGCTTTAAATCATTTATTTTTTTAGATATAAATTTTCTATATATAAATATGGATTTTTAAATACTTCTTTGTTGGTTGTCCAAAACAAGTGACCCTTGTTGACAAAACAAGTGACCTTTGGTGTTTTATCTGGAGAACCCATGCTTTGAATAACAGTGGATCTAAATATCCAGACATGTTAGAAAAAATAATTTGTATTTAATTAAATGATGTACCTATATTTTTAAGAGTCCAAATAACAGGAAATCCCCGGTCAACGAGAGCAACAATAGAATAATAGAAAGTCTAAAAGTACTGAGAGCATATGATTTTCATCAGTTTTAATATTAAGTTAAAGAGGGGAAGTACAGGTGGTGCTATTCAGTAAAACGTCAATTCTTAGCGCGAAAGTGGTAAAATTTTCAATTTAATATCTTATGTAATACATTGAATCTTACAAGATTCACTACCCCCCTACCCATAGTAAGAAGTTATAATATTCAGTCAACACCCCCCACCCCTAGACATCTTACATAATTTATGAATGGCCCTTTAGCAGAAGTGTACCTTAAATTCACAACTCTAAACTAACTGTTCTTTTCTATGTTATGAAGGAATAAGAAAATAATTCATTACTTCCTATCTTACCCGTGGGTGATCATAAAAGACGACTAAAGGACGCAAGTAGATAAAATTCGTGCAAGAGAAGAAAACCTCGAAATAAAATCCTATACCATTTTTTTTTCCGCAGGGTAGACCATGGTGGTCGCGCCGACAAAAGAGCCGGCGCGCAACCCCATGGACCCACCCTGCAAACACCTCTCTTCGCCGTGCGAGCGGGCCACCGGTACCCGATCTTTGTCTTCAGTGGCCCGCCCGGCGGTTTACCCTTACGGGTTCCTCTCGTGTCGACGCCCTCACGCGGTGGCCTCACGTCGGGTGACCGGACAATTCCCCGGTCCGATCACCCGAAGCCTCGGTTAGGGCGGCATCAGGCGCAGATATTCGCGCCTGCGCCGCCCCGACCGCTGACGGCGGCCCGGGTAACGGGAATTTTCCCGGACTCGTTCCACCGCCTCCTTCTGCGAGATGACAGCCTCGCAGAAGGCGGCGACCGAATAAAAAAAAATCCTATACCAACCCACCTGACTAGCATGATATAGTGTGAGTTGAGGTTATGATGATAATAAAACTTTTCGTTTTTTTATTGCATATTAAGGCAAACGAATAAGCAGCACACGTAAGAGTTACTATCGCTCATAGACTATAGGTACAGCTAGGCCACTGACTACCAATTCAAACCCACTCAGAAAATTGGGCAGCCGACTCTCACGCTCACCGACGGAAACGCAACAATACATTGCCACTGCACAGACGTCAATTTTTTACGAGAGTGTGTTACTAACCAGGACGTGACGGCTCATGGTTGTAAACAGAAAACTACCAACATTGTAACCTTAATATTATCAAAACTTTTAATTTTTCAATATGTGCCATACTTACAGGCTCCAAAGGAATAAATTTTCTCTCATATTATCTAAATCTAATTATCAGATCCATATAGATAATGGACGACAACCCACTGTTTCAGATATGGTTGGTTTAGTGGACTTGTTTGATTTTAGTATAAATACTGGGCATCTACTTCTTCATGACACATTCAACTGTTGTGTCTTCGGATTAACATAAGCAAGAATCTCCCAATACTCCTTCAAGTAAGTGTTTCCAGAATCTAGATATTTATGTTTTCTCTTTGTTTATTGTATGTGTTTGCTTTTTAGATTATTAATCTGTCTTCAATCTTAATATTTACTATATTTGATATATGTTCGATAGCTGTAACTTAAACATAAAGTATGTTTAAGTAACTTCTTAATTAATCAAAGATAGCATACATTCTTTTTAAACTTTGGTAGTAAAAACATATACTACATAGAAATGTAGAGATATGCATTATTGCACTTCCTTTGTTTTTCGAGAAGAAATTTAATTTGCATCGATGCGGATATGATACTCATTAACGTGGGCAGAAATAAATACAAAAGACATTTAAAATGTATAACTTAATCCCATTTTGGGCGTCATCGTTCATTTTACATACCGATATCTTGTCAGCATGATTTCATACGCGGAAACATAGTTTTTTTTTTTACTTGCTTAGAGTATCAATCACGACATCTCGTATCCGGCAGGATCGAGAATTCATAATTTTAAGTTTAGGAAGTTGTATTAACAATAATTGAAATTTAAACAGATCATACGATATCGAGAGATCCGCTTCCTAAAAGGCAGTACCTGCTTGAGTATGTAATTCTCTAGAACAATTCCATTGCCCCATACTTAAACACACGCGTAAATATAGCCGCCTCCAAAGAGCTATGTATAATATGTGAAGGTGGTAACGATATAATCTGGTACTATCAGCTACTTAGTACACGAACCGAGTCTAAAGGTTATTTACATTTGACTTTTGTTCACCGGCGCGGAAGTAAAATGCTTTTGTCCTAAATGTTGGTAATTCTGCAACACTTTCCGTTCGAAAATATATTGCAATTATGAATAAAATAATGAAAATTATATTAATTTTATTTTATTAAAACGATTTATTTCTGAATGTATATATTTTACGTCATAATGCTTCATAAATATTTTCTTCCTTCAGGCTATAATATTTTATATCTCCCAATTGTAAAATAACAACTACATTATCATAAATTTATGTATAGGTGCTTAAAAATAAATTGTACCGCAAATTGTAAGCCATTTAAATTGTCACGTTCGATTTTAACTATGAAACTCAACAAATTGTTATGGAATGGCCCCAAAAGTATCATCCACGTACAAACATTCAGGCACCCCGGGCTACCGCTGAAGGCGAGCCGGTTTATTCAGACGTAATAATATTATGGACATACCATTCAGGATATGACTTACTTGACGACTTTGTATAGTTACATCTATTAGGTACCCACCTATTAGGTAACCTAAGGATATTATCTAATTAGGTAGTTGAGTATTTGTATTATATGATACTATTGACAATACTTTTTTATATGAGAACGAGCCTCTTCCAAAATAAGGTGGATATTTTCCTACTCTACGCTTTTTTAGACAGCCAAGTCTTTCGTTTGAATTGCAGTATTATTATCTAATATTCTTTAGTTATCATAAGGAAAAAATGTAGTTATTCGTGTTCTTAGTCAGCCATCATACGGAAAGATATAAACATCTTCAACGCATGAACTCCGGTAATACATACAACATTTTTTGCACGACGGGGCGGTAGACAAAGGCGTTCGTTCATCCACGTGGATATTTATAGAATTGCAATCAAATAGGAAAACGTGATGCGATGAGACTTACGCAACAGTGATTCATACTTTCCTTGAAAGCAAATCTAGTAATGGTTTCGCTGTCATTCGAAAAAGGCACCTTGGTCCACTTTTAACCATTACATAAAGTCCGTGTGTCGACTTTAAACGACCTTGGATTTATATTTTTGCTAGATTTTTAATGAATTAAGATATACATGCGGAAAAATTGTTTGTTATTCATAATATTATAAAAATGTCATGATATTTCAAACCAGTTCTGAGTACTTTATTCTTTGTGATTGTGTTAATTAATTTTGAACTGCATCATAAGTTGTCGTAAGATATTTATAGTCTAGTAAACCAATAGGTTTATTATCTAGGATGTGAAATTATATATTTTTAAAATTGTTTAAAAGAACAAAGTTTTATTAATTTAATTTATTAAATAATATTTATGTTTATATAATTTCTTTATTCATTCATTTCTCAGCTCGCCGATATCTATTATTAGACAATAACCTCCCCACAAAAGGGGTTGATAATGCCATAATCGCCAGGCTTTGTAATTATATTTATTGAATAATATTTCAGTTTACATCATCGTTTAATTAGTCGTGTTTTAAGTAACTAAACAAACAGTAGTATATTTATTACTTAGAAAACTATTACTTAACGTGTAAAAACCTATTTATAAACGCCTATTGTATTCAAGTGTCTCAGATTGTCCAATCACTGCTCTTATAAATATCAATCCAGTTTTCTTAAGCCTTATTCGCAATATAAATGTTATAATCACGATGTGTTTGATATCCTCATTATTTTTTAATTTTATGTAAAAATATAAAACTAATATAGTTTAATTTTGAAATTTTGTATTATCCCTGTTAATATCAACGTAATGTCATCGACTTCCTACTTAGAACTTTCGTCTTTCGCAAAAGTAGAGACCCGTTTCCTGGGATATCCCTTAAGCGCACGTGCAGACATCGCCCCACCTCGCAACATACAACCATAGTTAAGTGGTTACATATTTAAACAAGTTCCATTCACGAATGGTCGTTGCCAAGAATTTTCCGTCACATGTATGTACGTGGATCGTCACAACATTGTTTATAATTGCTACACAAAAAAGCTATGGCTGTAAAAGCACGAGCTTTATTAGTGTTGTGTATGTGTGAATGTTTGTTCAAATGTTGGCCTTAAAGTTCATAGTGATTCAAAAGTGAGGTAAGTGCTTTATCAGTTATTTTTGATTATCTTTTGCTCATACCGATAACGATTAGGTAATATTTTTTATTGGATGAATTGTTAATATTTTTAATTAAAAGCAAAATATGATGGCAATTATACTAAGATAATTTAATAGTAATAAACCAAATGTTTGTTATTAGAAACTAAATTATTAAGATTTAAATAGAATATTAATCTATTAATAATAAGAATTCACAAAATCTAGAATTTGAAGTTTGGTCACAAAGTTATAATTCATTGACAAAACTTTCGTATTTGTAAATGTATCTGAAGAAGATTGCTACGGTGGTTTAGTACCGATTAAGTGGTCTTAAGTTTGATTTCCCGGTTACAGAAAGCGTTTTTAAATTTTCTATCGGCATATTTACAGCGATAACGAATGGAGTTTGAAACTGAGTTCGTAAGTGAGATTCGACACAACTGATGTAGGGAACTATGTAATTTTGATTAAAAGTTACAGAAAAGTGGATGTGGCCCGCTTTTGATTGGGAATAAGGATGTTATATATTCATTATATTGAATAGCAATTATGTTTACCACGCTTTTTTTTTGTTGGCTGCCGGCTATTGTCACGCCCCGCTAATCCGTCCGGGGCGACAGAAGAAGCTGCGCACGACCCCATAGACCCGCCCTACAAGTACCTCTCCATGCCGTGCGAGCGGGCCACCGGATTTGTTTACCGCGCTAACGTTACGATTATATGTTAACCGCTATAAACTGAATCTGTAAAATTTCAACCATGAATATTTATTTTTATCAGTAACTCACAAAAATGGCCGGAAAGATCACCACCGCATTCTTCGCATTCGTAGCCGTGGCTTTCATCGCTAACTTCGGATATGTCGTCAGCAACCCCGCCATCGGTAAGTTTATTCTATTAAATCTAAATTAAGCCAAAATTAAATTTACGGTAAGTCATGTGCCAGATTAAATTAAGCTGCAGGTTTACGGGCCAGATACTACTGTAAACCACTTTAATAAGGCAAGATATTCTAGAATATGGAGTAACATTCCCAGATACTCCATAATGCACATAGTGAGCTCAAAAGGCGGAGATCGATCGCACATCAGAGCGTGGGTTATTACCCTACCACCTAAGAAAAAAAAAGAATATTTATATTTATTCATTAAACTTTATACAACAGATACAATGGTGAGTTTAATGCGACAAGAATTCCCCTTGCTCAGCCGTATATTCTCCATTTTCATAGAATTATTCTAGCAAGGTCCGTATCTAAATATATGCAATGAAAATAACTTAAAAACATATCACGGAAAATATGAGAAACAGTTCATGCGACTTAAAACACGTTTTGTCTTTAAATATGATCACAATATATAAATAAATATCACGTGGTAGAACATGGATAGTTTTTGCCAAATTTAATTTAAAATAAATATACTGCAAAACTACCTTTGTTTATGTCGATAGTAGGAAATCATTATATATTATTTCGTACCATATTATATAGATAATATAAATTCTATAGATCGCATCGTAATTTGTCCAATAGCAACATATTTAATTAAATCAATATGTATATATGAATAAATTATCATTAATTATTGGACTAGTTTCTTAATTAATACACTAGTTGAATTCATTTTCCTTTTACCAGCGAAACTATCATAGCAATAATACAAGACAATGCACTTTAACATTGAATAAATAATTCAGCAACTGATCTGATGATCAGTAATCAATGTTTGCAATATGTTCGATTGTTACGAATTTATTTTAAGTTTCCTAAATAGAGTATTGAACAGTCCTGCCCACGGAGTGTCCCACTGCTGGGCTCAAGCCTCCTCCCCAATAGGAGGGTAATTGACCTACTATATCACGCTGGTCAAACAATTTTATTTCGATTTTTCCTTCTCTTGCTTTGACGTTATTTGCATATTTATATCCTTAATTTGTGAAATGTATTCTTACTCCGTCACTACACGGAAATATATTTTCATATTACTATACAGGAATATATACTTATACATACATACATACATATCATAACGCCATATCCCTTGCAGGGTAGGCAGAGAGAACAGAGTGCCAGAGAACTCTATCCTTGCATACTTCACTCGCTTCCTCAAAATTCATAATTCTCTTCATACACGCTCGCCGGTTTCGGAGACTCTTGGCTCTACCTTCCTTCAATACGTGACCAATCTGGTCTAGGTAGGTGAGTCTCGATCTCCCCCGGTACCTACATCCTTTCACTTTCGCATTGTATATCTTATACATTAGTAATAATTCTATTTAGTAAGTAGTAATTGCCATTTATAGACTTGGAATACTAGAGGCACAGCCAGCATACCGTAAAGTGGCGATTAGACCAGGCTCTATCCCTCCCCTAACTCTACTTGCTACTGCTCAGGTGTCAATTTTCTACGATAATGGGTTGCTACTACTCCAGACGATCCATTTATGACTGCAGACAAAAGCTCTCAACAGCAAGAACCTGCCATTCATATAAAAATGGAAATATAAAAGATAAACTCCCAATCCAAATGTTAGGTCCTTCTGTGATCATAGGAATTATCCATCATAATTCTCCTACTCTTATCCTAATTACATGGGGTCGACGCAATATGTACTCCTCTTCCTATACATTGCAAAAGTTATTGGCAATAGTTTTATAACCGGCCGCCGGTCTGACTTCAACCCTCCTTGGGAATGTAATTGTTGACCAAACGGTATCAGGTGGTGTTGGCCCTGGTCGATATGAAGCTCTTAGTCGTCTTTTACGACATCCACGAGCAAAATAAGGGTTGGTAGTATTTGTATCCGCTACCACACAGCGAGATCATAGGAACTATCCACTGCTACTTTAGTAGAGATTTCGATACATTAATAATTAATTAGTTCGTTAAGTACTTTCCCTCATAATCTCCATTGTAGTAAAATTAATCTTGGGCTAATTACTGTTATTAATTACTGCACAGATGGCGTAGTGGTTAACATATCGACCTTCTGTGCCAGTGTTGTGGGTTCGATTCCCACGCAGGACAATACTATATGCGATCCACAAACTATTGTCCTGAATCTGGGTGTAATTTGTCTGCGTTAATTATATGCTTATAAAGTCCCCAATACAAGGATTATTTTCTTAAAGTAGGGTGATGTCTTTAAACAAAAACAAAAAAAATAGGTAAGATTGACAAACATCAATGAATTTGTAAATCAATTATTGAAAAAACAATCTTGTGATGTTGGGTTAATTAATGGCATTTTCCTAAAATACTATATAGATCTGAAAAATATTCAAAGCGTCGAAATGTTAAAAACGAAAGAAAAATGCGATGTAATTAGTTTCATTCATTATATGTAATGCTCACGTAAATTCCAAATATTATTTGACCTCTTAACCTGACACACGAAGGTATTTTAAAATATTACGTAACTGTATATAATACAATTTTTAAATAACAGATAAAGTTGCACAGTGTATCGTTTGTCAGCCGGGCCCAAAACTGTGCGAGTCCCCCACAGACTTGCGAAGCTTGGCGCAAACCAACTTGGCAGAGGTAGGACAGAGAGTCGCACGTAATATCCTAACTTTAGCGACCTAAATATAAACTAGATTCGAATTCATTCATACAGTTAGAGAAAATTCGAAAATTTTCAATCTGTGAGGTCATCCCTGTTTCCTAGAACTAGTTTTAAAAACTTTTAGCGTCAATAACTGTTGAACGAATTAATATACAGTCTGGAGAAGGAGGAGTCAGGAGAAGGAGGTACTCGGGCCCATCCGGCCCAGTCCGACCCTTCAGTCGTAATAAAAATATTTCTATTTTTGGTTATATTTTTTTTATTTTCAATACACAGTTTATTATTTTGTAAAATAACAATTGAATAGGATATAACTATGCGATATTAATTTCAATTGTTGTTCATTGAACGCAACGATATCTCTTCTCAAGCTTACGAAACGACCTTTCAGTCGTAATACAAATAATTCTTTTTAGGTTATATATTTTTATTTTCAATACACAGTACAT
The DNA here is from genome assembly GCA_905163515.2 of Lymantria monacha. Classification (NCBI taxonomy): domain Eukaryota; kingdom Metazoa; phylum Arthropoda; class Insecta; order Lepidoptera; family Erebidae; genus Lymantria; species Lymantria monacha. The sequence goes on from LR991091.1 coordinate 24,911,125, forward strand.
TATATTTATATTTGTATAATTTTGTAGAATAATAATTGAATAGGATAGAACTATACGATATTAATTTGAATTTGTTATTCATTCAAAGCAAAAGATATCTTTTCTCAAAATTACAAAATTCAAATTTCAATAAAATGGCTCATGCATAAAATTTTACTTAAAACCACAAACAGCCGCTACTATTGCGTAAACACTGAACGTAATATAAAGTACGAAATTTAATCTTTACACTAGACACGTGCTTTTGTGAATTTAAATTCATAAGGTCAACGATTAAGATTAAACGTGACCAGCGAAGCAACAAAGAATACGGTTGTCTTTGTTTAGCCAATCTAAATTAAATCTAATGAAATTCAAATGTTATTTCAGGTTATTAGGATTATGATGCAGATGGTAATTATTTCTTTTTTAAATACAACACCCTGGACTTGTTAGTCCATACATAATCTATGTTTTGCGGATGACTTTATGACCATGTAATTTGTGAATATCATCTTCATTCAGTTCATAGGTCCCACTGCTGAATAGGAGGGAAGTTACTCTACTATAGCGTGCCGGTCAGGCAGGTTGTTATAAGGGTACATAAAGACTTAGAAGTTTTCTTCTCTTGCATAGATGTTTTATGAATATCATATTTTGTCATTTTTAACGGCACCCCACATACGAGAAAGATAGGGAATGTGAATTGTATTCGCACACGGAAAATCTTTATAAATAAAATAATCAATTAAAATAAAAAATAACCATAGATGGGATAACTGACCGTAAGATAAATAACCATATGGTGACAAATCATTGTTATATTACTCTGTAACCATACAAATAATAGTGGTAGTGTCACACTTTTAACGGTGCTTCGATCTTCAGTAGCGTGCCGGCCGTGCGGGTTTTTTTTTTTATTTTTGGTAACGCAGTGGTTAAAAATGCATTTTTCGCATGCCCGCCCGGGCGGGGGGGTATCCGTAGGAGCATATATACCACACTCTAAAAAAAATCGACGTCTGAGCGGTGGCAATGTGCTATTGGACTACATTCATAGTCGTGTTACGACGGCTATGTGCAGGTAGTGGATGGTGACGAATTGTATTCTTAACCCCACACAACAAAGGGAGCACTGAAGATTTTTATGTCTACGTATATTTATTTACACATTCAGAATAATTCCTATTTTTTTTTTGGAATTTCCGACTCTGCTAGTATGATTGTCAATTTTACGAAATTTCTTTGATTTCTTGAAATATGCTATAGTAAGAATTTATTACATTAACATATAGAATTATAAGAATAGAAGAGAAGGAAAACTCGAAACAAAACCATATACCAACACGTCTGACCAACTCGGTATAGTAGAATAACTTCCCTTCCCTCCCGGAGGAGGCCCGAGCCCAACAGTGGGACATGTGTGGGCTGTGACGATGATGATGATAGAATTATTTTAATCTTAATTATTTAAATACAAAATTCATTACGAACATATTCGCAGCTACTGCTAGTGCATAATGGATTTTTCGTAGCAAATCCAATTGTATTCACACTAAATACTAACTTCTCATTTATTGTTAGTTCTACTCTTACAAACACAAAGATTATCCCTTTGTTACAGTGAAGTAGGGCTGTGGTTGCAACTACAAATACTACCAATCCTTACATTGCTCATTGATATCGTAAAAGACGACGAACATCTTAATATAGTCCTGATCCAACTCCATCATACCATGTGGTCAATAATTACATTCCCAAGATGGATTGACGTCAGATGGGTTTATAATAAAATAATTGCCAAATGGAAGAAGATTACGTAATGAATCGACTTCATGTAATAAGGATAAGAGCAGGACAATGTTACAGAATGATGACAATGCATAGTATCGACTTGATCTTGCTATTACAATCGTCCCATTCTATTGCTTTTTTAAACATACTCTGGAAATCTACGTCTTTAGATTCTTCCTTCTCTGTGTGGTGACGAGTTACGAATACGATAATTTACTATTCCTTAATTGGACTAGGGAGTCGTTAAAATCAACGGAGCGATGACGTAGAGCATAGCCAACAGCACTCCCGAGAAATCCCGAAAAAAAAAAGTGATTATGGCATTAAATCCTTCTTGGTAAAGTCGACGTCTGACAGTGGACGTCGATAAGCTGATGGATGAATAGAATATTCTTTTTAGATAACCCATTGTTGTTACCACTTTAACTGCAATCCAGAATTGTGAATCAGAATCAATGTTGAATCAGAATTTTTTAGACTGTTTGATGCTGTTGTTGTTGACAAGCACGATATTAGCAGGAGTGAATGTTGTCTTGTAATATTCCTTGTTGATGTACTACCACAATTTACCATATATTTTTTTAGTTAAGTGTAACAGTGTTAGATTATAACAAAAAAAGTCGAATGTTACGAATCTACGCGATTAGCAGCAAGCAAATTGGCTCAACTATCTCTAACGTGCTTAATCAATGAAAAGAAAGCCAAATAATTTAAGCAAAGTTATAAATAAACAATTTTATTGAATACTCCAAAAGACTTGGCATCGTAAGCAGTCTCTGTATAGTGATGCCGAGAGTAATCATACCCGCACATACTTACGTATTCCTTATAGAGAAAAAAGAGAGAAAAGAAAGGGCCTTACATATTCCTTATAGAGAAGAAAGAGAGAAAAGAAAGAGCCTAAAGAGCTCCGTAAAATGTATTGCAATAACAAATAAAACTCAACTACCAGCCCGTTATTTTGTAATGTCAAGCAATAGTCAGTCCTATTTGATATTATAAACTATTTCCTTTATTGTACAAAACGATAATTTGAATTCTGTTGAGAAATCATTATGACTGTACTGAATTACCGAGAGCCGTTTCAAAGAGTCATTCCAAACCATTTAATTGGCAAAATGTTTGATTCTGATTGAACTTGAAACTTTTTGAAATGAAAATTATTATTATTTGACAATGAAAATACATTGCTGACAAAGGAGCTTTTCGTTGGAAAAATATTTTCATATTCATTCATTAAGATATATTATGAATTAATACATCGAAAAGGGTTAATTTATGTTGGCTGAAGGAATGGGTTAATAAACCTTTTTGTTTCGTCAAATGACAAAAGACAAGACAAATACTCAAATTTCGAGAACAAGACAAATACTAAAACCGAAATAACGTTACCTACGAATTTTTAAACCTTAGAATTTATTCATGTAATACCTATGTATATCCTTTGCAGTAAAAAGTAGCATTACACGAAGAAATAGACTTATATATCTATGCTCTAGCCGACAGATCTCAGTCATAAAATCCTGAACAGCGTAATTGGTAGGCACGTGTTCATTTGCAAACCGAAAGTCGGCTGTTTAATGAATTAATTAAATTAGAACAAGTCGTACTAAGAAACTGAATGGAGATTCTGATTTAAGTAGTATTAATCTTTAAAAACTTAGACATAAACGCATACATGACTAGATTTTGAATATTCTATATTCATTTTACTAGCAGTGATCCGATATATGTCTAAACGAAGATTATTTTTGTTGTAAACATATCATTTGTCCAAACGAAACATTTTTTGTACACTATAATAAGCCTAATTCTTAGATTTTACATAACTGGCAGATTCTTTATAAATAGACAGAGCGTACACACTCCTGGACAGCTTCTTATAAAAAGTTAAAGAACTAAACTAATTTAACTAATTTTATAAAACACGATTACGAAGTGAAAAATGATGTCACAAGCGGGATTCGAACCCGCGCCTATTGGGGTTTTTCACTTCGTAATCGTGTTTTATAAAATAATTAAGCATATTAAATGCTAAATTTCAGTAATTTAAATAACAAGGTTGTGTCATCGTTTAATACAATTATAACTGTAAAGTTTTAAGTATTAAGCCTATAACAATGTGTAAACATTGTCGGGTAGATAGCATACCGGGCCGTCACCTTAAGACGTAAATATGTTACGAAGTGAAATTTGCATGTCCTATAATTAGTCACGGTGGTGTAGTGGCAGTACGATTGGGCCGGAATCCCAATAGGCGCGGGTTCGAATCCCGCTTGTGACATCATTTTTCACTTCGTAATCGTGTTTTATAAAATAATTAAGCATATTAAATGCTAAATTTCAGTAATTCAATTTAACTAAAATTAAAACACAGCAATATCCTAGATCTTTCCATGTGGTGATGGAGTTAGAATACAATTCACTACCCCCTATCTTATCTATGGGTGATCGTAAAAGACAATTAAGGGATAAAATATGCATATAACATCTATGCACGAGAAGCAAAAGGCGAAATAAAACCCTATACCAACATGTCTGACCAGCGTAGTCAAATGCCATCCTAGTATGTGGAAGGCTCGAGCTCAGCAGTGGGAGGCATAAGAGCTGAGATGATGATGATATTGAATCCCCTAGGTGTTTAAGAGTAGGTAGTTATTAATCTGAATGTACATCTAGCGTACATCCAGGTAAATGAGATGGTATCCATGACTAATGTACAATATATCTCCGCCTTAGATAGCGGTTATTATTGACACTTAATGATAAAAACTGTTTGTCATGCTACAAAGTACCCATTGTCCGCGTAAAACCGTCGAAGCCATCAGCGGCTAACAGTTAAGCACACCCAAAAAAAAAAAACAGCTACAAAGTCGACAAAAAATCAACATGAGAATTTTGTTTAAACTCAGGAATCCTCATAAAAATGTACAAGAAATGTATTCGCTCGTTGCTAACCGGAGACAATGACCTCAATCCGCAATTTGGACGGCTCACTTTCGCTGTTATTACGCAATTTCACCTTAGGCGCTCACACTTGACCCCATAACCGTGAACATATATTAGTATTTCATGTCTTTTGTAGTTTAATATTGTGTTCCTTGAAGAGGAGTAGAAGTATAATATAATTAAAATACATTCACAGTGGTCTATATGTTGACGAAAGAAAAATACAATGTCCCACATCTCTTCTTGCATGTATTTTTGGTAGAATACGATTAAAGAATATGATATGTAAACAAAAATGCCAGTCCCTTTAATCAACGTGGTAATTCTTTCTCCCTTTGGAAAGGAAGCCTGAACCTATAAGTGGAACGTATGTGAGCTGGTTAGAAATAGGAGAAATCTATATTTCCATCTTTATAAATCGCTGGAAAACGCAGGCAAACTTTTTGTTATTTTATTAGTGTCTGCACTTAGGTATTAAGAATTTTTTGAAGAAAATCCACGAAACTTGAACTAGAGTTAGAAGTTGCTTCGAAACTTACGAGCCGGCAAAAGATTCTTTGCTGATATTATATTTTTGAAATTAAAATAATAATAAAGATTGGTAACATAGATACCTAATACTTTTCGTGGATAATTAAAAAAGTTTTACAAGGGTTGAGAAAATGGCTGATTTTGAAATGACAAATTATATTCAGTTAAAACTTATACACAAATTTTACTTTATATTTATGAAAAAGTAAGTAGGTATTATACCGCAATACCTACTAATTACTCCTACTTTGGTGGTATACCACCAAAAAACGCGTCGCTACATCAGAAGTAAACTCTAAAACCTTCTTAACTTAATTATTGACATTTAGTATAAAATTTACTAGGTTATTTATTGTGTATAAACTAGTTTACGAGCGAATAATAATATAAAATGATTGTAAACTTTAATCTGTTAAGAAATATATATTTATTAAAAATTCTTTTGATCAACGTATTCAAAATTACATAATGAAATTTGCATTTATTGTTCAGTTTTATTTTAATTTTTTTTTTAGAAAATAATCATAATTATTATCTATACCTACCTAAGTACAATACAAACAAATATATACCTACATAAATATCAATTTAATAAAATTTAAACAATCAGATTTTTCGATTAGGTATGTATTATAAAATTCCGTGTGGTGACGGAGTAAGAATACAAATCACCACTCCCTACCTTACCCGTGGGTGATCGTACGAGACGACTAAGGGATATAAAATGCATATAACATCTATGCAAGAGAAGGAAAACTCGAAACTAAACCACCAAGTCTGACCAGCGTGGTATAGTATGTTAATTTCCCTCCCATTACAGAGGAGGCCCCAGCCCAACAGTGGGACATATATAGGCTGTGATGATAATGATGATTATAAAATTATATAAAATTAAATGCATTTTCATATTTTTCCCTCTCCTAATAAATACCTATATTATGTCGTCATTATATAAATCTCGATAGTAAAAAGATGGTGACTTAGGTAATTTAGCTACAGCGACATGACAGCGCACAGTCGGAATTAGTGATCACTAATGATGAGTTCGATATATCAAAACGTAACTTATATCGGATACGTGTTAGATATCATACCATATCGATATCTATATCAATGAAGCCGATATCACAAAAACTGTATCGAGTCAAAACTGCTACTAACATGCGATAACTATGAAGTCAAAACTTAAAACTATAACGATGTGAACACGTACGAACAAAACGCAAACTTCACAAACGATATTGAGATATGAACCAAATTCGCTACCTCTCGTTCTAAGTGTATGTTCTTTTATTAGTATAAAAAAGATGAACAGAATATGAAATAACTAAACATGGCTAACATGTTTGCGTGGTTAATATATCTTACAGTACTAGCAATAAGGTTTAGTTTCCATTGTATAGTTAAAGTTTTGATAACGTTTCTGGCGGCTACGGTTACTCGATATTAGCGAGACACTTACTCTACAAAACTGAACTAAATTTCGAAGTCATAAAGTTGAATTAGAGTTGTTACAACTGATATCGATATCAGAAAACTGTTTTCGATATCGATATGTAAAATGTATATCGGATACATAACCGTTTGTGGCACAAACAGAAAACGCCCATATCTAGTGATCACTCGTCATTATAAGTGACGTCAATGGCTAAGCACTCACACAAACATACACACTTCTGTAGGTATATACTTGAGCGGGACTGTCACGCGAGTTCAGTGATTTTCCAAGTCACTTCCAATAAATAAACTGTATAAATCTAAAATTAGCGAATGGTAATAAGATTACTAATGTAAATGAATGATAATGATAATTTTCCGTGTGGTGACGGAGTAAGAATACAAATCACCACCCCCTCTCTTACTCGTGGGTTTCGTAAGAGACGACTAAGGGACTAATGCATACAACATCTATGCAAGAGACGGAAAACTCGAAACAAAACCCTATGCCAACACGTCTGACCAGCGTGACATAGTAGGTCAATTGCCCTCCCATAGTGGAGGAGGTCCGAGCCCAACAGTGGGACATATATGGGCTGAGAGGATGATGATGAATAAGATAACAACTTAAAAAGTTGTTTTTATATTTATAATTATAGGTACTAATACCTCGTCGACTAGGTATAAACTTAAGACTACCAAGTGTGACGTCAGAGATTGAATGCCCGAATAAGGTAAAGTATTGGTGTGGCTTGCCTAATTATCCAAGATCAACACGGTAGTTTGTGGGACTTTACGCTACTCTTTCATCACCTGGGACGGTTTGGTTGGGATGTGGTCAGATTACAGCCTGTCATAAAAAGTGCCATTGGGGCACAGGTGTAACAAATATGTATATTCACGAACTCCCGAAATTTCTGTGAGATTGTTTTTTATTTTAAAATAATATTATTTATGAACATCATTTATAATAAAAAAATCTGATTTCAGCGACCGGATATGATGCTCTGGAGATTTGCATCGAGAACTGCGCTCAATGCAAGAAAATGCTAGGCGCTTGGTTCGAAGGTTCTCTTTGCGCCGACTCTTGCATCAAATTCAAGGGAAAGCTGATCCCCGAATGTGAAGATTTCGCTTCAATCGCACCTTTCCTTAACAAACTTTAAGACCAATTCCATTAAGAAAACGATTACAAACCTGTAGTTTCGAAAATATCTATAACTAGTACTGTGACGTCATACTTTCAAAACTACTTGCTTAAGAGAGGACTATGTTGGCTCGCATAGAACATGTGCATGACCGCCTAGTGTCCGTTCATATTTAATATTTGTGCGAAGTTTTCGTTTAGGTTTATTAAATATAACTCAAATATATTTATATCTATATGAAGCTTCATATGATACCCATAAAAATGTCTCTGCGTACAAGTAATTAATATTTCATAATTTTACTAGGTTTTATTATTATTTATAGAGATAATAATACATAGTAAAATTAAGGGTTGCACAAAACAATACCTACCAATTCAATCATATATGGCATAAGTAGTTTCAGAGAAATATAAGGGTAGTCTGTGGTATACAGAGTAATTAATATTGTATATACATAAAAGATTTACGTATTCAATGTCTCTTGTACGTAATATTTTTTGGATATCTCCCATTAATGACATCTACGCTAACCCGCAATTTTAAATCTATGTAGCTGATCAGTATGTAACTATAACTACCTATGTTCTGTTGACGCTATTGACGTATTTTTACAATCAATTACACACATACATACATACCATCACGCCATGTACCTTGCAGGGTAGGCAGAGAGAATCAACACAATCAATTCATTCTTTTTTTCAGTACACTTAATTAGTTTTACTTTATCAAGATAACTGGTTTAGTTTTCATTTAATAATGAATTTTTTTTTTCCTTTTAACGCTTTCTTTTCTTCCATTGATTCAAAATGGCGGACGATAGAAATTGTCGATATATTACTCTACCGCGACGTGAATTGTAACAGTATCACTGTAGTAACAGTGAGTCATTGAATTCAAATGCCTGTAGTCGTACTAAAAGATACTCATAGAAAATATGGTATTGATGGGATAAATGGACTGATCAACATATATTATGTTGCACTCTCGGGTTTGAAGCAAAGGCATTTAAGTGCCTTTATACCAATATTTTTTAATTGAAAGTTTGACGTCACAAATTTAAATAACTAGATTTAGGTACTTTTCGATATAATTGAGGATGTAGTCCGTAAATCAAACATTCCAACCGACAAAATGCCAAAGTATTTAATACTCTATATAAATAGTTTTAAGTGGAAAATAGTTTGTAGATTTTATACTAGCTTTGTATACAGGGATTAATATAAGGTAATAAATAACAAAATAAAACGAATGCAGTAAATGTGTTTCTTTTTTTTAATTCTATTTATCACATATACAAAATAAATTCATATTAGAAACTATTTAATTCATTACTAATACATCCATAATAATTTCTATTTTCCAAAATATGATTTTAATTTTTTAAAAATACATTTTTTAAATTTTAATTTTAAATCTTATTGAATAGAAACTACATATATAACATACACTTAGACATTTAGTCTAACAATCAACTTACACCTACTACTAGCCATAATTACATGATTTTATGCCCGTTTTTACCAAGGACACCTAAAATTTAGGTAACGTCTAAGCTATACAGCAAGAAGTACAGATACAAGTCCGAACGGTATAGGCTTTCCCATAAGTATTCATAGACACAATAACAAACCCAGATCTTAGTTCTCTTTTCTACCACTGGCCGCGCTAGAGTTTAGGACGGACCGATACTATTATTATTATTACACGTAAACACGCGTTGGCTCGTGAATGTTGAAATGAATTAATTAAAATATCACATTCCAGAGCTGTCAATAGCAACAAAAATTCCCGCGTAAGGATTTAAAAGAGCACTTTTTGAAAAGTGGCGCGCTCTCCTGGCAAAAATTCTGTCCCCCAAATTGAGATCATTCGTTCAACATTACGTTCGGACTCCTTGCATCTATATACTTCGTGCTATACAGTTTCAAGATTGATAGATGTTATGTGTCATTTAGCATATTAACATATGTTTTTGGTGAAAAAACAGCCATTAGTATCCAAGTGATATGGCATCAAGTTTTCAAAATGTCAACTACATTTTAGCACTCTATCATATTATTTAAAATATTATCGACCTTGGTAAATAATTAATTGACCGAGTGAATCGTCTCCGTTTCAGCTTGGACAAAAATACTTTTGTATGTCTAGCAGATATCTAGATCTCCGGTTATCCTATACAGGTTGTATTTCTCAATCGATTGTCGCAAAATTTTGTGAAAATGTTCAATAATTATATGGATTCCTTTTGTGAATTAGATTTTAGGAAATATTTCATAATGACAAAGACAATGGGCTCCTGAAAAATTAATAAGGGAACTAATATTTCATTTAAAAATTATCAAACATTTTTGTTACCTTATAAAGATTTTTTAAATTTTCATTCATTTATCAGGTAAGCAAAGACAGCCTCGCAAAGTCTATAGCTCATAGAGCTACTAATAATTTATATTTCACAGCTAAATTATACGAATTATAATCTAAATTAAAAAGAATAATCTAGGACGATATATTATAACAAGTATTTAATTAATAGCTGACCCAATAGACGCTGCTTTGTACAAATATAAAATGAAATAGAATTCCTTGAATTCTATGACAGCATCACCTACACAGTACAGGTGGTAATCTGAACCATTTTTAAATCCACCCCAACACACAATTTTATCAAAAGCGGACCAGCTATTTAGTTAACTGTAAATTAGTGAACACATGAAGACAAAAAGTAGGTTCTACAGAAAGTAGAACCTTCGCGAACTATTTAATTTATTTTTCAATTAACAACCTTTTCAGTTACACATCTACTTATTATTAGTTTTAATTAATTACTTTGGGTATTATTACTTTACTCATGAATTATCATCTTAACTCATGTACACTCCACTGTTGAGCTAGAGTCTCTTCTAGAAGGGAAGGGAAATTGACAATACCACGTTAGTCGGATAGGAAGGTATACATTATTTTGAGTTTTCCTTCTCTTGTGATAGAGATATTATTGGCATATAATATATCTTTTACGACCCGCAGGCCAAGGCAACGAAGAAACTCATTATGATGGAAAACCTCATTTTAAATCAACAAATACTATAATGTCATCAACTCTTCCTTTTCCTAAGAGACTAAGATTCTTAAGAAAATATCATAGCGAGGGACGCCTAACTTATAAATAGAAATCTAAGGCAGTCAGTTTGACCTGCATGGTATAGGAAACCAATTTCCTCTAATTGTGAAAAGATTCACGTGCCCAGCGGTGGGTATCGAGTTTGGACTTTTATTCAGACATTATGAAATGTATACATTCAATGAGTCTTATATTAATATCAATATTAAATACCGGCCATAAAGTCAAATAAACTACTCAGTAATACTAGATTTGTAGATTGATGATCAATTGACGGGTACTTCTAATGTCTGGGCTGAATCTTCAATGCTTGGCAATGGAGAAGTTGCTGATCCGACTGGGGCTGCAAAATTAATAAAAAAATATAATATGTTATTTAATCAATATGTAAATGCACAAAGTTTCCTCCTGTGTTCTGATAACTCCTTGGGCCGGTAAACATAATTTTGTGGGTAATGAATGAATCCAGGTCGTCACGCTCGAATATGTAACGCTGATCCTAGTAAAGTTGGCTCTCATAGACTAAGGTAGAACTTTTAGAGTATGATACAAAGACCAAAAATTACCAGAGTACATACATATACATGCGTCAATCCATCAGTCTGTAAAAGTCCACTGTTGGACATAGGCCTGCCCACAAGAATGCCATTCATAACGGTCCTATGCCACCTGCATACAATGGTTTCCTGCCGACCTTCATGATGTCGTCAATCCACTTAATGGAGGTAGTCCTACGCTGCATCGTTCGATTCGTGGTCAGCTCTCTAGTATCTTTCTATAAAGAGTGGAGACGACCATACGACAATAATATTAATTTAGTGTATCTGATCACTTGCCCAGCCAGTATACAAACTTTGAATATAATATGTCGTATAACTATGTGGTATAACTGTGGCTAAAGCCACAACACCTTACTTTATAATATTAACAATTTCTACACTTTGTATTAAAAATTAAAATTATTAGGCTATCACTAAGAGATCAAAGACCTCCCGTGCTACATCGGTATAAACTAATATGGAGGTAGGTAACTACATATCGTCAGTTTACCACTTCAAGTAATCGCCAAACGCAATACAATAAACTGTGTCATCAGACTTAGATAAGACAATTAAAAGTACCTAATGTATGCGGAGTAATGAAAGGATATACTCGGTCGTATTACAGGTCAGTGAACTAATATTTACAAACGGTGTTCTATTTTGTTTCAATATTTATGATAAAAAGTTTGTTAGAAAATATATTTTTTTAAATTTGCATGCAAGGACTTTTTAGATAGTTTCAAAATACTCCTATACACTAGTATTGCCGGTGTTTTCATTTATTGTCGCATTGTCATCTCCACCTTGTATAATAAACAATTATAATATAATTCTATAGTGTAATTTTATCCGTGTGGTGATGGAGTAAGAACACAATTCACCACCCCTATCTTACACCCGTGGGTGATCGTAAGAGACGACGAAGGGATATAAAACGCATATAACATTAATGCCAGAGAAGGAAAACTAGAAACAAAACTCTATACCAGCACGTCTGATCAGAGTGGTATAGTAGGTTAATTTCCCTCCCATTACGAAGGAGGCCTGAACCCGACAGTGGGACATATAAGGGGCGTGATTATGATGATGAATATAATTCTATATATTTTAAATATTATTACTTTATTAATATAGAACAATTTAAAACTAAAAAACTTATTATTATACACAGCTTGAAGGTATCATTTCCATTGTGTAGTCTTAAGCACAACAATTTGTAATAATAAGTAGATATCATTTTAACAAAAGAAAGCTTAAAATAAAATGATTGTGACCAGACCATAAAATGTCGGTGAAATAATTATAAGATAAGTATGGTCATCGTGATATAGAAGTACAATTTTCTTCCATTTTGAAAAACCCAAACCTCCTCCACAATGAGAGAAATAGATTAACTATATTAGGCTGATCAGACAGGTTGGTATAGGATTTTATTTAAAGTTCTTTTCTTGTAGTAATATTAATTACTTTTATTTCTCGTATATCCTTAGTCATCCTTAATGTGAGTAGGTTGGGAATTGTATTCTTAGAAAAAGGATATATTGTAAAACTCACTGTCTAAATTTTGAGATACATCCATTGGTTCCGCTTCTGGTGCGCTCTCTGATGATAGCTAAAATATAATAAAGAAACCAAGTTATTGCTGTTTTATTTCACTTTTTCAGTAAAAAAAATATGTAGTTAATAAGCAGGGGAGTTTGTCTGCTTGCTTTTTTGATTGCAAGCTCTAATTTCAGGGATTAAAAATTTAATAAAAAAAAATGTATGCTAGGCTAGTTATTGAGAAGGGTTAAAAGACTTATAATACATTACTTAGATTGCAACAGATAGAAATGAAGCAATAAACCTTGGCCAATTGGGTAAAATACAGGTTGGAAGGGGACCGCTCCCAAAAACAAAGACAGGGGACCCTACTAGTCCTACTTGTAATGATAGGCTAGAAAAAAAAATCGATTTGAATGAAAAAAAAATTTTTTTTTTCTTCACGTGAGGACGTTGAACTCTTGAACATACGATCGTGAGTTTTGAATAGATTGCGTCTTTTCTCATCTGAGTAAAGTGACGTATTTTTTATGGAATTATAACGATAATTCCATAAAAAATACGTCATTCATGTAATGATATGGCACTGTCCTGATACGATGGAATGTGAAAATACTTAAAATTCATTGTGAAAAATAAAAAAATTTCATCTAAATCGATTTTTTTCTTGCCTATCATTACAAGTAGGACTAGTAGGGTCTTTGTTTTCGGGAGCGGTCCACTTCCACCCTGTATAGTATATATGGCCTACAAGCGTATTGTGCAAATGGAGTTGTTATGACAACAGTTAAGATAACAAACATTGTTATTAATGATATTATTACTAATAGAGTAAGAGGTACTGATATAGGTGTTAAAACAAAATAACATTGTTCAATAAATAATTCATAATGCCTCACGATGTGTATGGGAAAAATCCGACTGGAGAGTCGGATTTCCCATATACACACACACACACACACAAACACTTGGTATGTGGTTGACATTGCAATGAGTGATATATTTTCCAGGAGGGTACTGCCGCTCATTTATCTAGAAATCCATAAGCCGGTTTTAACGACTCCCACGGGTAAGTAAGGGAGTGATGACATTATTCTAACTCGTCACTATACAGGTTCATGTCACCAAAAATTAATTTTGAACGTGACCTTTGGTATTGGACTGTTGAACTACGAAGATATACTACAGAACTTAAAATAAAATAACTATATGTACAGTGATTCATATTCAATCAAATAAGTATATGTACGTATTAAAATAAAAACAAAGTATAGATTTTAAATCAAATTAAAATATTTTATTTTCACGTTTTTTTTTCTATGTCTATTGGAAATCAGCTGCCTTAATAATTTGGCCAGTGTGGGTAGGCAAGTATCATAACCAAAGTGTGACCCGCATTATTGTCTTTACATTCATTTTTAACAGGCAAATTAATTTATATAAATAGCCTTTCATGTAAAATTTCAGTAATTTAAAATAATATACATATCATCACGCCATATCCCTTGCAGTGTAGGCAGAGAGAACAGAGTGCCAGAGAACTCTATCTCTGCATACTTCAAACGCTTCCTCAACATTCATAATTCTCTTCATACACGCTCGCCGGTTTCGGAGACTCTTGACTCCACCTTCCTTCAGTACATGACCGATCTGGTCTAGGTAGGTTAGTCTCGGTCTCCCTCGGTACCTACATCCTTCCACTTTCGCATTGTATATCTTCTTAACCAGACGTTCGTTCGGCATTCTTTCCACATGTCCGAACCATCGGAGCATTCCCTTTCGCATCTTTACACCAATACTCTCTTTCATACCTACTCGCTATAGTAAATAAAAGCAATATAATTAATAAATAAATCCTAATAAAAAATGCATGAACCCTTTTTTGTAAATTAAGGGACGCGTCCCTAAGAAACGCACGAATAGCCACTTAGGGTCAGTTAATCAGTCTATTAAAACATCGCGTTATAATTTTAAGATAATGTTTAGCGTTCAAGAAAAAAATTCATCAACATTGATCAAAAATATCGAAGTCGACCTTTGCTATTATGACTATCTAGGCTATTGCGTTGATATATTTGTAAATATTTTCAATTGAATCGTGAGAAAGTAAGGATAATACATTCACCATTCAAGTTTTTTACTAATTTAAAACAAAAAATATAAAATAATCCTAAACACCGACTGTTTTTTTTAGCCGAAATCGTCCCTAGCTGTCCATACATTTTACTATGAAACAAAAACGTCCTGTAATCAGCATTATAATAAAGCACACCCAAAGAAAAATAATCAGTGACGTCTCAGTACCCAAGGTGAGAGCACGTCCGTTAGTTGTTCGGCTCGAGCTCCATACCTTCGCGATAATTTCTTTAGGGTGGGTTGCGAGTGTCAGTGTCGAACATGGCTGCCAATTTATATTCTTCGAGCAAATAAAAGATCAAGGTACATAATACATATGCAAATTTAATTATGTATTTTTGTAAACCGAATCAATTGTCAACCACTATGCAAGTACTTATCGTAATCGTATCGAAATCGTATTTCAGGTAGATTTGGGGAAACCAAAAGAAAATTACTATAAACATAAAAAAAGTCAAATTCAAAATAAAGTAGTAAGTATAGTTATGCAGTAAATTATTCATTTCTTTACTGGCAAAAATTATTAAAATGGAGTTCCAAGCTTATATGAAACTACTGTTTTTAATGTTAGATTAGTGATTTCATAATTCGTATTTAGGTGAATGACGAATGTACAAATAACAATGCATCAGAGACAAACTAATGTGCAGAAATAAGAGTTAGAAATTGTATTAAAAGCTTCATATAGAAGCAGAGATATTAATATTTGAGAATAAAGTAATTATTTTAATTAGCTTAATTTTGACATCTTTCAGTTTTTTAAATAACCCGTACTACAATTGTTTCCGATGGAATAAACTGGAGCGCTAGTGTGCACCGTGTAAGCAATTCTACAGTATGAAGTTGTCGTTCTTCTCTCTGTGTATTTTGTTCTGTGTTTAATACCCAGAAAGCATACACTCTCGACACTCTGACCCCACCCTTTGCTGCCGGCTACTCAGTGCAGGCTTAGCGATGCGACAAGCTTATGCCTAATACATTGCATGTTTTCTGTGACACTGTGATTATTCTACTAATACAAGCGTGTAATGAATATGTAACTAATGCAAGCACCGGCAATTAGATTTATTCGTTTCCAGGGTGCGTGTATTAATTTTGTGCGCTGCGTCTGTGTGATTAGAAAATGTGAATGTGTGTGTTCAATCATAAGTTCCCACGCTCGAGGATTGCAGTCTTAATGATTATTTATTGTTTAATAAATACCAACCTCAGGTGCAACTCGGGGTATCTTGCCAATACTATGCCTTACACTGAAAGGGGCACATTCTTCATAGTAGTTGATGACGAAATCAGGATATGCTTCGCCTAAATCATGGCCAAGGACCACATCTACCTCCAAACAATTTTGCCTGAAAGATAAATGTAGGTACACAATCTTATTATAGAAGAGAAATTTGTTAAGGCACATCAAAGCTTGGAGCAATTTAAAAGCAACGGGACTTTCTTACACCAGGATTGATGATTAAAAAAAATTGTTGATGGTTTCGTTTTTTTAATAATATTAAGTTAAGTTACCCTGTAGGTAATATTAAATAAGTACATACATACATATCACGCCATATCCCTTGCAGGGTAGGCAGAGAGAACAGAGTGCCAGAAAACTCTATCTCTGCATACTTCACTCGCTTCCTCAACATTCATAATTCTCTTCATACACGCTCGCAATAAATAAATAATATTAAGTTATCCCTGTAGGCAAAAGTGTTACTACATTTGCGCATTACAACTTTATATGGTCTGATTTACTATTTGATCAAAAAGTAAAACTGCTTATTTCGACCTATCCATATAATAAAGTTACATCTGCATAATAGACATGCGCGAAACAGTACTTCGCGTAGTGATGTGATATGGCAATACATTTCGTGCCGATTAATATTACATTTTACCATCACTTCAAAACTTCAAACATCACACATGACATTTCATGTGTGATGCGTAATGCGATAGCGCTCTATACATACGGCGGGCGGCGTTAAGAAATATAAGCCTTAACGTTCTGAAAATAAAGCTCAAAATAAATATTGAAATGCCAGATACCGAACATTGCAGAAATGCAGAACAGTAAACGGGTGTTCGCGTCATGTTTAATGTGATGTTTAATGTCATGTGATGTTTAGTCGCGTAATGTGTAATAGGTCAGTACACGGTCGGGTAATATTACGTGTGATACATTACTCGCATTACTTACACATGTCTACTGCATAATCATTACTTTAGGAAGAGCTGTTTTAAATTTGTCAACTTTTTTTCACAAAATAAGCAACACAATTTTCTTAATTGTTTTGTATAGAATAGATTTATTTTCTAATAATAGTTCCTCTTATATATATAGATCAGTTTAGCCTTATAATTACAATAAAAACGATCTGGTATCATAATCATATGTAACTTTGTTCTCGGTATAGGTAGATTTTATCGATACAAACAGACGCAAGAAACCTTTCTTGATTCTTGACATACTGAGATTTTACGATGTCAGAGCAATAGTGAATGAATGGTCAGCATAATTGTGACCGAAGTATTTACTATAATGCTAAATTCGAAAAAAAAGAGAAAATAATACTAGCTAACTCATGCAACTTCGTTTGTGTCACATAAGAAAGAAAGAGTTGGAGACAGCATCGTATGTAGTGATTTATTTATTTATTTGGACATCCAAGAATTACAACTACATATATAAACTTAATTAATATTGTTATAAAAAATAAAATAGATTAAGTGCACAATTTTTAAAAGTGCCACATCATGCACAATAAAAAGGTAGGTACATTATTTCAATACTTATAGGCAATAAAAAAAAAAAAAAAATTAATTGTAAAGGAAAAATTAAATTAAAGTGGAAATATGGGGAGAAAAGAAATAGCTAAATTAAAAAAATAATTAATACGTATTTTTTTAGATCAAGATCAGTCGTACATACACAC
Organism: Lymantria monacha; assembly: GCA_905163515.2. NCBI lineage: Eukaryota > Metazoa > Arthropoda > Insecta > Lepidoptera > Erebidae > Lymantria > Lymantria monacha. Next base: position 24,929,234 of record LR991091.1, read on the forward strand.
ACAATAATATAATAAAATAAAATCAAGTGATAACACGCAGCGCACGCAATGGAGGCTCTCAAAGGATGAAATTCTACCGTTTTTGCAACATTTTCATTAATGTTCCTTTCTTAATGGCCTTAGCGTAATTTTATATAGCGTATAGCCTTCCTCGAGAAATAGGCTACCCAACAGCTAAAAATGTTTCAATTCAAGTTCTTTTTCTTTTTTTTTTGTTCACGCTGTGGAAATGCATTTACGCGCTGCCCCTCGCCGGTGACAGACAAAGGGGGTGTGTGGGACTCGCCGGCTAACTAAACCCGACCGGAATACCCACTAAAACCACAGCGGCCCCTTCCGCGCTTTTACGGGGTGCCGGAGAGATCGTCTACTGACATTCGATCACCGGCACCCCAACGCTTGGCCGTCGGGCCACACCCTGTCGTCATTCATGGCGGTGGGAGGAGTTGCGCATATCGGCGCCTCCTCCTCCCTAGCCGCCGCCGGCGGAGCGAGTCTGCGGACGCAATTGCCTCGCATTGTCGCTCGCGGCCTCCTTTATAGAAATGACCTCCTCACAAAAGTAGGCCATCGACGACCAGCATCCGTCACTGTCGAGCATCTTTGAGATGATATTCGACAGCGACAGGTCCCCTCCAACAACCAACGACAAGACGTGGCGCTGCGGCCCCCAGGCGGGGCATACCTCCAACGTGTGGCGCGCATCGTCTACTGGCGCGCCAGGCACCCTGGGGCCTCTTTTATTATTAATCGTAGTGTGTTTAGTTGTTAATCTTGGTTTGGGCTGAAAATCAACGGCTGGGGTGTACCTGCATTCCTGGCCACAAGTTGAGCTCAATACCGTTTTGTTTTTACTATCTATTTGTTATTTTATTTTTTTTAATTTCCATAATGTTATTTTATTTTTCGTTTGTAAAAACAAATAAAGATCTTTTCTTTCTTTCTCTTCTCTCCCAATTCTGTGCAGGTACTTACCGAAGACCCCGTGTCCGGTAAGCACCTACACCACCCTGAAGCTTAGGCTGCCGTGCCTTCTGTTGATCCAGCGGTGGAGATGTGGCGCAACCGCCTCTACAGTACCCCGCCCTGCTACGGGGGACTCCAGTTCATCTCTCCACCGCCGGATGACTTCCCTTCGGGCCACTTCCAATGCTCTGCCCAGTCTCCTAACGGAGACTTGCTCGCCGGCGGCCCGTGCCGCAACGCGGATTCGGTAGGCCTCCGCCAGAGCCACTAACGGCCAAGGTGGGTCGCCCGCCAACAGCGTCACCGCGGTCCAGGATACCGTACGGTAGCCCCTAATAGCCCTCACCGCCATGACCCTCTGCGGTCTTCGCAAAAGGGCTCTGTTGCGGGCGGTGAGGGACTCCGCCCAAATAGGGGCTCCATACAGTGCCATGGATCGCACGACTCCAGCGTATAATCGCCGGCAGGACGACCCGGTACTCCCAGTATTTGGCAGAAGCCAGCCTAACGCCGCGGCTGCCTTGACGAGCCTCGGGACGAGCTAGACAAAGTGTGGCTCGAATTTCCATCCAGAATCAAGGTGTAGACCCATATATTTCATCTGGGCCCGCACCGGTACAGACAGGTAACCCCAGACACACCGATGTGTGCTCCTCGGGGGGGACCTCGACCTGGGCCATGAAATAGGAGGGCCTCGGTTTTCTCCACCGAGACCCTCAGGCCCAGCAGGCCGATCCGGCCCACGACAAGCGCAACCCCCTCCTCTGCCAATCGGGCAGCCCCTCGGAAATCGGGCCTCCTCGCCGTGACGAGGGTATCATCCGCATAGCAGATGACCCCCATCTCGGGGAGAAGCCGACCCCGTTGGAGCCAGTCGAATCCGATGTTCCACAGAATCGGACCGAGGACCGAACCCTGTGGAACGCCGCACTCCACCCGATGGCGATGTATGCGCCCGTCACCCCCCTCCCAGAGCACGTACCTTTCCTCGAGGTACGCTTCCAACAGCCTCCGGAGATACGGAGGCACTCCATGATACCGGAGCGCCTCCCTTAACGTCTCATGTCGGAGACTGTTGAAGGCGTTCTTGATATCGACCGAGACCGCCAGGAGAACTTCCTTTTGAGCCACCGCTTCGTTGACCAGGGACTTAAGAGCGGCCTAAGCATCGATTGTCGACCGGCCGCCCCTGAACCCGTATTGATAGTCTCTGATAGTCCCGGCCCGACTTCCTCGAGATGCTGAACGAGACGGTCCGCGAGCACCTTCTCGAATAATTTGGCCGTTTCGTCCAGCAGCACCAGTGGTCGGTATGCAGATGGGGAGTCGGCTGGGCGACCCTCCTTCCGCAGCAAGCACAGCCTACCAACCTTCCATTGCTCCGGGAACTGCCCGGATCTCAAACATGCGTTGAGCAGTTCCCGGATTTCGCCCTTGAGGTATTCCACGGCGATGCCGAGCACAAGACCCGGGACGCCGTCCGGACCAGGCGATTTCCTCTTGCCCAGAAATCAGGAGAGAGCCATTTGCATTTCATAGTCGGTGATAAGTGGGACCAAAGTCTCTACCTTCATCACCGACTGAGGAGCCATTGGGGGGGAACGTGTCCCAAGGAGCGCGGGAACAGTTGCCCTACTAACCCCGGCAGAAAGGCCGGGTCCATCGATTCGATGATGGGGGCGCCACAAGCGCGGAGTTTGTTCCGCGCCCGCTGATATGGTCGCCCCCACGGATCCCTGTCGAGGCCCGTAAGTAGCTCCTTACGGGCCCTCTCCTTCGCCTGGCCGATGGCCAGCTGCAAAGTTTTCTTGCCGGTTTTATACACCATCCGCAGCTGACTCTCAAGGACGTCATCCCGGTTAGCCCGCTGTCGGCATCGGACATAAGCACGCCGCGCCTGGTTAGCGGCTACCCGAAGATCAGCAATCTCGGGCGACCACCAGTACACCTGACGACGCGGCGGCCTCCGTCGAGCCCTCGGCATCGCCGCATCACAAATCGCCTCAAGGGCACTTCCTATATAGCCAGCAAGCCCCATCACATCTGTCGGTAGTCGCACTGTCCCGCCCCAGCGCTGCACTATGGCGGACTCCCGAGCCATTGCAGGGTCGAAATGACCAAGAGCCTATTTTGAAAGTCCACCCCCTCTTCCACTCTCCAATCACTCGCCCCGCGAGTTACACCGAGACTGGCGAACGATAGGTCCACCACGGAACCACCTCGATGTCGCACGCAGGTATGGACCGTCCCCCTGTTCAAGAGGGACAGACCGGAGAGCATGGACCACCTCTCGACGGCCATGCCCCTGGCGTTCGTGGTGGGGTTCCCCCACGTACGAGACATCGCGTTGAAGTCGCCGAGGACAACAATTCTCCTCGGCGACTGACGACGAACCGCGGCACTGACAGCGTCTAAAAATAACTCAAACTCCGCCAGCCCGCAGTTAGGGGAAAGGTAAACGCCGATAATGGCGAAGTCTCGCCACCCCACCACAACGTAACCATTGCCCTTCTCCAGTGTAGAGAGAACAGGGCCGGCACATCCTCTGGACAGAACAGCCACGTCTTCCTTATTGTCCCCCACCCAATTGGGTGAGTGGGGGACAAAGTAGGGCTCGCAGGTCACCGTCAAATCTATATCCCATTGCGCCATAGACTGCAGCAGCAGGTCCTGAGCCCCGGCGTAGTGGTTCAAATTCGCTTGGAGGAAGCGTACTTTGTCTCCCATTTAGGTTGACTTTTCGGCTTCCTCCTGGCCTCTGCTGTTCACCGATGGAATGGCCCGAGATCCATGGACCACATTGCCTCTCGAGGAGGAGGCTTTACACAACCATCCTCCCATCGTGTGTTCCACTGGACGACCAGCGGCGGCGCACGCCGCACAGCATGGCGTGGCCACACATGCGGCCGATTTGTGCCCACTGCCGCCGCACCTGTAGCACAAAGTAGAGCGGTCGACGGTGGATGAGCAGAGCGGTGCCGTATGTCCTAGCTCCAAGCACCGGAAGCACCTCAATGGGAGGTTCTCCAATACTTGGACGCTAGCTGAGCTCCATTCGACCAGGAGCCTTCGCGCGTCAGCAAGCACTTTAGCGGAGGCGACGGGACATCGCACCTTTGCCATGCCCATGCCACGGGATCCACTATGGATTTGTCCAACCTGGACCTCCGCGGCATCACAACCGCATGTGCGGACCACTGCCGCACGGATCTTCTCCTCGGTGGCGGAGTCATCCATCCCGGTCACCCGTATATCAGCACGTTTGACCGGACGCACGACATCCGCCATACCTGCTAGTAATAATAATAATAATAATCGGTAGGTGTCCCATTCCAATATTCAGATTAAATTTCTCTAAAGGCCTCTGCGTGTTGGATCCATATCCCCATGTAAGCCTACCAAAGGACCGGGTATCTTACCTACGGAAGATCCCGTGAATAAATGGAGATACAAAAATAATAATAATAATAAAGCTTTAATTTAGTCCATGAAAAAAAAAAAAACAAAAAATAAAAAAATACATACTTAGACGATAACAATTTGGTAACTTATTAACATAAATATAATAATCAGTTGCATTTTACACTGAGATGAATTTAATTTCTAATTATAAATTCTATTTTGTAGTTAGTTTATTTATAATTTTCTTTAATTTATAAATTTCCATTTATTTAATTCATGGACCCCATTCGGGTAAAAGCCTCCCCCAAGGAATGCCATCCTTCTCTGTCATTAGCTCTGTTCAGCCAACTTCTACCCGCACACGCTACAATTTCGTCTTGCCATCTGGCCTTTGGTCGACCTCTTGATCTGGTGCCTTTTGGCCCAGACCACTTCACTGACCGTAAAGTCCATCTATCGTCTCTGTAACGGGCCACGTGACCCGCCCACTTCCATTTTGCCTTCATTGCAAAAGTTAAGGCATCGCATACTTTTGTCTTCTTTCGAATGTCAACGTTCTTTACCTTATCCTTCAATTTTATACCTAGGCAACTTCTTTCCATTCTTCTCTGGGTAGACTGAATTTTATTCCTGGTTTTGAGATCGAAGGTCCAAGTTTGGCATCCATAGGTGAGGCACGGTAGAAGTCCTGTATCCATGACTATTTTCTTGGTAGGTAGCGGAAGTTGCGATTTTAGTATTTCCTTATGGTGCCAGAACTTGTTCCAGGTAATCGCCACTCTTCGGTTAAGTTCTTCAGCATGTCTTTCCTTACTAAACGAGATTTGTTTTCCTAAGTATATGTAGTGGTTGACAAACTCGAGAGGTGTGTTATTTATTAAAATGGGCGATGCACTGCGGTTAGACATAATTTTAGTTTTTTCCAGATTCATTTCCAAACCAGTTTTTATACTAGCCTGGTTTAATTCATTTACCATTTTGTTTAATTGGTGAGGGGTTTTTGAAAATAAAATTATGTCATCGGCAAATCTGAGGTGACTTAAAAATTTTCCATTTATATTAATACCTTGATGGGACCATGGCAGCTCTCCCATTACGTGTTGTAAGACGGCTATGAATAATTTTGGTGAGGTCGGGTCTCCTTGCCTAACACCTCTCTCTATGTTGATTACTTCGCCTACTCTATCCAGCTTGACTCTACTTGTGCTGTTAGAATAAGTATTTTTTAGGATATTGATATACTTTTCATTTGTATTTAGTGCTTTTAGCGATTCCCAGATGCTCTCGTGTGAGATTGAATCAAAAGCTTTTTTGTAGTCGATGAAAGCTAAATACAGAGGTTCATTAAATTCTGAATATTTTTCTATTACCTGGTCAAGCACTTGGATATGATCCATCGTGCTGAAACCTCTTCTGAAACCGGCTTGTTCGATCGGTTGGTGAGCATCGATGACTGGGGCTATCCTTTCAAGTAGACTGGAGGCAAACAGTTTATAAAAACAAGGCATTAGGCTTATAGGACGATAGTTGCCTATATCAGCTGGGTCACCTTTTTTATATAGTAGAATAATTTCCGATGTCATCCATTGATGTGGTACAGCTTCTTTGTCAAGTATTTTGTTCCATAGGATAGTGATTGGTGTTAATAGTAGAGCCATCGCAACCTTGATACATTCGTTGGTGATTCCATCTGGTCCTGGGCTTTTTTCTGGCTTAAGTCTCATTATTTGTTTCGATATTTCATTTTCTGTAAACTGGTGTATTGGAGAAGTATCTGTGTAGCTATAGGAAACCATGTTTTGATTTTGTGTGTCTGATTGTTTGTATAGATTGGCGTAGAAGTCAGTAGCAGCATTTATGATTTCTGTGCGAGATTTGTATTTGTCATTGCCAGACTTAAGAAAAGGAATCCATGTTTTGGCTTGGTTTAGCTCTTTATAAGCTTTTTTGGCAGATCTAGTATTATTGAGGTGTCTTTGTATGGTTGTTGTTCTGTAGGTAACGTAGCACCTTTTTATTTCCTTATTGGTAAGTTTATACAAAGTTTTTAGTTTTTCTTTGTCAGCTACGCTTAATTTGGGCTTATTTTGTAGTTCGCTTCTTTCTCTCATGAGTTCTAGCGCTTTCGCGGAAAGAATTTTGTTCTTATATGTTCCTTTTATGTTAGACTTATTTTGATGTAGTGCATGAGTTGTTGGTAGTACTCCTCCACATTATAGTTGTTTTGATTCTTTATAAGTTCTGGTATAAAGCAATTGAGGCTTGTAAGGTACATTTCCTGCTCCGCTAGAGTTTTTAGCTTAGTGGATGTATTAGAGAAATTACGCCTACTTTTCTTTGTTGAATTGAAGTGTATTGTTGCTCTTAGTAGTCTATGATCCGATCCAAAAGAGAAAGACGGTAGTACTTCATATTTAGAGATCATGTGGTGCTTTGTGGTCATGATATAATCAATTTCATTTCTTATGTTTTTATCTGGAGAGATCCATGTCCAGCGGTTTTTTGGTTTTAATTTGAACATTGTATTCATGATTTTTAGGTTGTACTCTTGCGCATATTGAATTAGTCTCGTGCCTCGAGCGCTTCTGATGCCGTAACCATGCTCTCCTGCAGCGGGACGTTCGTACTTTTCTGGAATTCCGATTTGAGCATTAAAATCGCCTATAGAGAATACGTACTCGTTAGATGTGGAATCATGAGCTTTCGCTAAGTCCTCGTAAAAATTGTCTACTTTCCTGTAATGAGTTTTCAGTAGGGGCGTATGCTTGAATTACTGTAAAACACAGGTTTTCCATTTTAATTTCCAGTACGCATACTCTTTCAGATATTCCAGTAAATTTTATGATGTTATTTTTGTGTTTCTTCCTTACTAGAAAGCCTACTCCATATAGTCCTTTTGTTTGGCCAATGTAGTAGAAGATGTATTCGTCGTCTTCGATTGTCTTTTCTCCTAGGCGGCGAACTTCACTCAAACCTATTATATCATGTTTAATATCATCTAGTGCAGCTTTGAGCTCTATATATTTTTGATCAGAAGATAATGATCTTACGTTGAGGGTGCAAATGTAGACGGTATTTTTCGTTTTGATAGTTGTTCTTGGGGGGTTTTGGTCGAACTCTCCCGCGGTGACCGGCCGTATTGGGAGATTAGGGGTTGGAAGAGGGTCCGATTTTGATTGCTATGCTGTGTTATGGTCTGATGTCTTCGAATGGCGTTGAGTTGGTTCTGTCTGAGCGAGAATTAGTTTTGGCTTTTGTATTATATAATTCTTCATGTCCCCTTTATTTTTCTTAGGTGGTTGTTTACTAGTCTGTTCAACAATTTGGTTGTCAGGGTGGAGCGTTTCTGGGGACTCTGATAGGTTTCTTTTGCTTGACTGTTTCTGTGGAGGTTTTTTGTTGCTCAGTATAATAATTTTGTCATATTTTATAAAAGCGGTGTTTCCTGCATCTTTTTCTTTCTGTAGTTGGACTTGTAGCTCTTTACGCTTAATTAAGACATCGACTGGGTAGTCTTCTTTTATGTAATAGGAAGTATTTAGAAGGTTATGTTTGCTTTTTTGTATTTTTAATTTGTAACCAAAAGTATTGAATGTTATTACTATCGGTCGAACTTTTTCACCTTTTTTCCCCAGCCTTCTAACAGCTTCTATGTTGTAAGTGTCGCATGAAATTTTTATGTATGTATTTATTACCATTTTTTCCAGTTCATGGTATGACTTTTCTGTCTCTTCTACGCCAAAAAAGATCAGATTTTTGCGTCTACACTGTCTTTCTAGTTTGTTAATTTTATTTGATTGATCTTCTATTTTTTTCTCCAAAAGCTCATTTTTCAGTTCTAAGCTATTGAACTTCTCGTTGAGGCTGTTGATAATTGTACCCTTAATATCTTCTTTCATCTCTAGCATGTCTTGTTTTTGCTGCTTTATATCTTGCTGCATGCTAATTAACATATTTTTTATTTCATCCATATTTAATTATACTTCGCTTAACGCCCTCTATGGGAATAGGTAAGTACTTTGTGGCTTAGTGGCGATCGAGTTGTCTAAGCGTATTAAGAAGTGTCCTAACTGTTGCGAGACATCGGAGTTCGCGTCGAGCTAGGACCTGGCTAGAAAGTTCCGATGAATCGTAATAGATAGCGCTGGTAGATACTTTGATCGATGGTTTAGGAACGGGGATATTATTATGATTACTTAGCACTTTTGAGGTTATAGTTCTTGATGCTTTTGGTTTACGTACTGTTTTAATGTAATTCAAGTTCCAGTTTTATCGTACACACGCTACACTAATAATTTTACACTTGAATAATGATATGTTCTTGGTATGTTAACGAATTTCTAGTGTCACTTGATAGAAAGTTTTTATGCACTTTTTAATAGATTTTATTATGTATGCACTATGTTTTATATATTGTTCGAAGTAGTTTATGCACTGGTTTTATATTTTGATTCTAACACTTTGTTTTGGAATACTTAAATAATTTTAAAACTTATTTAATAGCGAGTACGATGTTGACAGTATCGCAGTGGTGCCCTCTAGCTGCTAGTACCGTTCGCAAATTGGCCGCCAGCTGATCAGCAACTTCCATGGATTGGGACTTGTGCAATTGCAGGACCCTAGTCCCAGTCACGGAACGCCTAACTTGGAGGCCCTCCTTAATACCCATCTCTTGGAGATTAATTCCCTGCTCGGCGCGAAGCATCGCGTCGGCATATGTAACCCCCTATTTTTCAGCCTCCAGCTGCAATTTTAGGATTACAGCTGGGGCACGTGGGTTAGCAAGGGCCGACTTAAATTTCTTCTGCGCCGAAACAGCCGCGATCGTGGAAGGCGCATCAGCCGCGGGAGGAGAGGGTTTCTTTTTTCCCTTCTTCACAACTGTTACCCAGCTGTCCGCAGTTGCAGTCTGGGCCCGAGGAGTGACTTTTGACGAACTAGGAATTGGTTGGCTTGGCGGCACCAATACTGCAGTGCAGACGGTGGCTGTTGCCACAGCAGCCGCTGCGCTCTTTTTTTTGTCCGCAGCTAATGGCGGCCGGTTTGTGTTAGCGGGGAGAAGGCGATCTTCTAATCCCGCAAGCCGGGCATTCATCATCTTCCCGACTGACTTCGTGATAGAGGATTTCAGCTCCTCAATTGCGTCCGCTCCCATGGAAGCTGAAGAGGCAGTAGCCCTCATTTCAGAGAACTCTCGGCGGTATGCTTTAAGTTCCGCCTTGAGGGCTTCTATTTCCTGACGCTGCCTGCTATTCTCCGCTCTCAATCGGTGGGTCTCCTCCGCCTCCGATTTTGAGCATATGGCTTCAATGATGCCTTGTATTTCTGCTGCTGAATCCCTGAGCTTTTTCATAAAAGGACCCTGGAGGTGCCTAGACTTATTCGTAACCTTTAAGATTACCGCCACGTGGTGGCACCCACGGGCGCGCATCTCCTCCGGCCCAATGGTAGAAAGGTTCTCCAAGGTGGGGCACTCCGTAGCTGAGGTATCCCCTGAGTCCAGTGCCGGTACTGAAGCTTCTTTGTGGAATGCACGGCTTCTAAGTATTCGCTCATATTCTTCTTCTTTGGCTTCAGCGTCTTTCTTCCTGAGGGTCGTCTTAGCATGCGTGAGTCCTACATTATGGCCCTTTGGCGCGGCCTTACCCCGGCGTGAGGTATTCAACTTCGATTTGGGTTCAACTTCTGTATCCGAACCCGATTCCTGCCGCCCAGATTGGCAAGTTCTCACATACTGACGCTTCCTCCCTGTGGGCGTGGTATCCGTTTCTCCTGTCGCATTCGACAGCTGATAGTGCGTCCGTCTCTCCTTCTGAGTCCTCGTCCATTTAAGAAGCTAGATATTAATAGTACCGAACTCGAATACTAATAGCACGGCTGAATCGCGATATCAAAGTTATCCAGCATCGTTGCAATTCGCGGATCTCCGAAGCGCTGCAGTAAAGTGCAATCAGGAAGCCGCAACTCAAGACGGGAAGCCGCAACCGGTACGGGTGTGTCGCGCTACGGCTGCCTGATCAACGAATCGCTCCTGCGTCGCGGAATATCCAAATTGCAACACCCATCCAACGGATTTCTTGTCTTTCTGAAGACATAGAAATCCGATTTCTATTAACGACAATAGTCTATTTGGCCCCACCAGGGAAAAACCAACTTTGGTCCTCGGCGGAAACCTTACGGTGTCAATGAAGCCGAGTGAGGCAAGGCCCCGATTTGCCTGCCGAGCCCTTTTGGCGAAGGCTAACAATCGGAAGGGGTTAGAGCATCCGGCCTTGGGGGATCTCCTAGTCGGACCTAACCTACGGCATTTCAACATTTTTCTGCGCGGGCCTAACAGCCTAAGCAGCTAGGGACTTGTTCGCACAATAAGATTGCCGACAGGCTACAAGCTTAGGGCTCACTAATTAAGCACACATCCTCCCGACCTATACCCGGTTGGGAAGGAATATAGGGTTACCCCCCGGGGGTGTGTTAGGCAACCTCCCTCATTGTTTTGTTACACTCCAACCATCTCCCACAATGGCTATGGAGTGTAATAAGAAAATTCAATACTCGCTCGAGTATCTATTAAACATCCCGGCGATACGCGACATTTTAGTTGCGCTACATGGGGAGGAAAACGTTCCTTTCCCGGTAGTTTCACCGGCATCGCCAGCCGCCAGGCCCACAACAGCCCCCTCTAAACCATTGCCACAGCCATTGCCGCCTGTAGCAATGGACACAGAGGATTCACGTTCCGATGACAGTTCGGTAGAACTGGACTCTTCCTCCGAAGACGGTGAATTCACCACCGTCCAATCGAGGAAGAGAAGTAAGAAAGCCCCCGCAAAGGCACAAAAAATAACGCCGTCTGACACGGCTGTTACACCAATGTCGACGCCCACCGCCACGGCCGCCCCGGCCACTCCGGCATAGGACCTCTGCTCCCATGCTCACCCCGGCCCTCAGGCCCCCAAAAAACTACCCACTCCTCCGCCCCTTTACATAAGGGACAAGGACAGGTAGTTAGCCATTTCTACGTGGTGCAACACGCACCGCGTAAATATAAAAGCCGCCAAATCTACCCCAAATGGGATAAGGGTCGACCTTGTGTCCTCTACGGACCATCGCACCCTTTCTAAGATGCTAGGGGATCAACAGATCCCCTACCACACTTACACCCTCCCTGAGGAGAAGCTTCTCCGTGCGGTTATACGTAACGTACCGCACGAAATCGAGACCAAAGAGATCCTAGAATCTCTTAAGTCCGATAATCTCCCAGTGGTAGAAGTCCACCGCATGATCCGCGGTAAAGGACGCTACCCCCTCAATATGGTTCTTGTGTGCTTGCTAAACACCCCTGAGGGTAAAGGCATTTACAAAACAAAAACAGTATGCGGCCTCTCCGGTATAACCGTAGAGCCGCCATACAAGACAGGTAATCTGGCACAATGTCACAAGTGCCAGATGTACGGTCACTGCTCTACCAATTGTTTCGCACGCCCTAGATGTGTGAAATGCTTGGGCGATCATCACACTTCCCAGTGTGAACGTCCCAAAGACCACTCGCTGTGCAAGGAACCACCAGCTTGCGTTCTGTGCGGCGAACACGGCCATCCGGCTAACTACCACGGCTGCCCACGAGCACCGAGGCGGATAGTCCGGCAGCCTACCAAACCAGCCCTTTACTATAAAAAGGCCTTCGTCCCTGCACCTCTACCGACCCACAATGCATGGGCTCGTCCCTTGGCCATCAACCAAGCGTCATTCCCAGCACTGCCCACTAGGCAGCCCAATCATCCTCCACCACTACTATCCCAACCACCAATCCACAAACCGCCTACCGTCAGGCAAAACCCTGCCCCCGTGGGCCATAATAAGCCTCCTCAAGGCGTAAATAAACCAAAACCGTTAACCCCGGGCAGCGCGCCTATCAAACCCCCCCTAGGACTAGACCCGGCTCTAGCCAAGGTGGCAAACTTCGCGGCTCTCATCGATTACACGGAAATTCGTGAAATCGCAGCTGAGCTGGATAGGAACGAGGGCGACGGCCTCGCTTTCTTCAACGTAGCAGTTAGGTTCGCTCTCATCCTAGAGCGTCTAGGTTCTTTTAAAACCCGCTAATGGATAGGCACACTCCCGGTAGAGTCAAACCAAGACACCTCAGAGTAGGGACATTTAATGCCAACAACCTCGCCTCCTCCTCCTCCCGTCCTCGTCAAAAGAACGAAGTAGGCACATTCCTTCGGGACCACAAGCTTGATATCTTGTTAGTACAAGAGACGTTCCTCAAACCATACAACAGGGACCCTAAAATTGCGAACTATAACATACGTTCGCAACGATAGGACAACCTCAACTATGGGTGGGACGCTCATCTACTACAAGAGATCGCTGCACTGCACACCTATGGATTCGCCCCCTCTGGCATACATTGAAGCCTCCATCTGTCGGCTAGCCCTCTCCGGCCATCAACCGTTTAATTTTCAAGATTTAAATTTAGCGGTTGTCTTAAAACTCGAAAACGGGACGCAAGAATGCCGAAAGTGAAGCGTCCCAAAAAGCATATGGTACAGATATATTTTAGAGCGAGATTCTTCTGTTGCCCCGGACAGATTTAGCGGGATGATGAAAAAAAAAATATTTAGGCTTTAGGTAAATGCAATTCATTGTTCGTAAGCTTTGAATAAAATGATGACTCCTTGAATATCGTACCATCATACTGGCTCCCATTTGAGCCTTTGAACAAAAATTTGAAGTAACCATTTTTTTGTTGTTTTGATAGGTAAGGCGCCATGACGTCATTGTAGTGAATATACGGTACGCGAGCGTAAAGACGTCCTATTCGCGCCACGTTCTCTTAAACACTGTTTGTTTCAAACTACTCTTAAACCATGTAGCCAGAAACGCACATTTCTGCTTCAAACCTTACCGTTTACCTTTATAATATTACAAGTGTGGATTATAATATTACCTACCTACAAGTGAATGTTTAGAAAGGCTACCTACAAGTGGGTGTATAAAAAGAATAGCTTACTATAAAACTGTTCAGTAGTCTCAAGTCTCGCTTAGTCATGTGATCTGAACTGAGACTGTCGTACTGGTAGATGAATAAAGGACTTAAACAATATTGGTAGTCAGAAAAATAAGTGACGTTTTCAATATTTTCTTGGATCTAACTTGGCTGCCATTATAGGCAATGAAATGCTATAGAAACTTCATACTAACCATTTCACTAAGAAGTACAAAGTTCCATGAAATAATTGCCCAGCCAAGATCTTCTCCGGAGCTAGGCCACGGGCCAGCCCACGTGGTTTTTCGATCTCCTGCAACGGCTGTAATAATAATGTGTCATAATTAAAGTATAAACTTTTCGAATTTGTAATTTAAAGGTATATTTTGTTTTTAGTCTTGTAGTTCTAGACTTCTAAAGGATTTCGAAAAATTCTTTAAATCGAGGATTTTGTTATATTGAGGTTCGTTATATTAAGGTTGCACAGTATTAGGTGATATAGGATATACAATAAATGTGTGCATGTTTAAGTTAAACTATAAAATTGTATTAACACTAGATTTACCAGACCAGTCATTTTGCCTGGTCGTGCAATTTCAATTGAAAATTTTTGCTATATATAACATTTGCTTTCCGAAATGACGTTATTATTTTTGTAGCTATAAGTAGAGATTACATGAACTTAATGTTATTTTAAATATATTAGTAACAAATATATTTTTTGTTATTGACATTTATACCAGTACAGTACCAGTCAAAATGACTGGTGCAAGTTTCTACGAAGATACATATGTATGATTTCCGGAGAATCATGAGAACGATCAACAGTACATATAGCGTCCATACGTCTTTCGCTTCTTACGTTATTGGCTTTGTGCATTTTTACGAACATTTTTACGAGCAGTCTTGAATCGAACTTCGTTCAACACACGAAATAAAATCTTAATCGATCCCAAACGTAATCATTTTTCTTTACCCGCACAGTAACACAGATAAGAATTATTTCCAAAAATATATTTTAGAATATTTCACACACATAAATGTGGATATGGAAATATTCAAAAATATATTTTTCAGTAAGAAGCCTAAAAACGAAGAAAATGCCCCTAGTTTCAAGTTATTTTTACAGCGTTCGTCATCCCCTGAAAATGTCAAAACGAAGAAGTTTCTCCATATTTAAAAAATACAACCAGCATACCTCTGAAATGTTCAGATGTAGAAAGTGAATTACAAGATCATCAGCTCAAATATGTCCCACTATTGGGCTCGAGCCTCCTCCATAATAGGAGGAAAATTGAGCTACTATACCACGCTTGTCAGGCGTGTTGGTATAGAATTTTGTTTCGAGTTTTCCTTTTATTGCCTGCGTGTTTTATAAAACAGCCTTAGTGGTCTCTTACCATCACCCGCGGGTAAGAAAGTGGGTGGTGAATTGTATTCTAACTCCGTCACCACACGAAAAATTATGCGATAGCGGCGGTGAATTTTTAGATAGACAAATGTATCATTATGAATGGCAATCTAAGTAGTGCGTTCCTACTACTGATTGACAACCATATTTTGGAACATACGAAGATACTTTCTTCGTATTTAGGCTTCTTACACAAATGTACGGTAAAATAAGGTTCCAGAAAGTGGTCACGTCAAATGTTTTTCAATATTTTAGATTAACACGTTCGATGCGGGAAAACGCACATGTTGTGTTCTTTCGTTCGTTGACTTAACCCAGCGCGGCGAAACATACCTTTTTTTGTTTTTGGCCGGACACCCGTCGCCCGTTAGGCGCCATTACTAGTATTAATTAATATCTAGCCGAACGCTTAGGCCGGTCGTGCCCTTCTATCGCTTGTTCCACGCTCTCGCTTGCACGCTCGGCTTAGGCGGAACGTGACACTTTTTTGTGCGTGCAGCCGGCGTTAATCGATTTATAAGACATTATCACGTTAAAAAAATGTAGATTAATTGTTTTGATTTTCTTCCTTCTTTTTTCGAAATTAGTTAGAAATATAGCCACAGGGCTGGCGTCTAAGGTTTGTAGATACATTCAGCCTAAATGGAACCCGTAATTATATTGTCTAGTTACTGCATTTGTAAGGAAATTTTAACAAATAATAATGAAATAATAATTACCTCCCCCTTCTTCTTCTTATCTCGCCTACTTCTCTTACGACTAGCAAGACTCTCTTCCATAACTGAATCAGAAACTGGTGGTGAAACTACAGGAGGCGCTGTAACTGTAGGAGCAGCAGCTTCTCTTTCTCTTTTGAGCCTAGCATTTTCATATGCTGATATGAGTTCTGGACAGTCTAAGTTGTCTTCTGGCTCCCAGGTGTTATCATCACTGTAATTATTAGAATAATAATGATAATTTATACAAAATGATATATATAATATTATTACTGAAGAAGGCTAAGGGCAGTTCTACACCTATTAGTGGTCATTTGAAAAAAAATGACTAACAGATTTTATTATATATATCTCGCAAAAATTAAAGGAACAAAAAAATTTTCGAATTTTTTTGGCAATTTTCAACAGGCTGTATTTCAATGAAAAATGGTCGTACAGAAAATAAAAAAACATAGCTTTTCAAGCTTGCAGACTCTAGTTTACGATTTTTTTGGTTAAAAATTTTTTAGACCTCCGGTAATCATGCGATTCTTGGATAAAACACAAAAAAAAAATTTCTACATTTTTTACATTTTTTTTTCGCTCTACGGACATGGGAAAATTTTTTCGACCTAGACTAATGCATAGGTCGTATAGCCTGTTTATTCAGCTTCAATTTGCTTTTTGCAAGAGTCAGATACGACCATTTGTCTTCGAGATATCGAATTTTGAATGCAAAAGGATCCTTTTTCACTCAATTGCCGATAGCTCTAAAACTACTGATTGCCCAGCAAGCGGACAGGGGGTTTCGTTTTTTCCAGAAAATTTCCAATAAAAAAGTCTGTCATGGTTGGTTGGAAAAAAAATTTTCCACCTGAAACGTTAACGTGAAAAAAGAGCAAAAAAATGACATTTTCCCTTTTTTTGGTTAATCGACTGTATTTTCGACAATATTCGGAGAAATGCGTAGGTTAGAAGAAAATTTTACTGTCTAATGTACCCCAAAGGCCCCCATAAATCGGTAGACCGATCGGTTCAGCGGTTTCCCTGGACCGACCCCTGTCCGCTCGCTGGGCGACCAGTAGTTTCAGAGATATCAGCAGTTGAGTGAAAAAGGATCCTTTTGCATTCAAAATTCGATATCTCTAAGACAAATGGTCGTATCTGACTCTTGCAAAAAGCTGAATAAACAGGCTATACGACCTATGCATTAGTCTAGGTCGAAAAAATTTTTCCATGTCCGTGAGTGAAAAAAAAAATGTAAAAAATTTAGAAAATTTTTTCTTTGTGCTTTATTCAAGAATCGCATGATTACCGGTGCTCTAAAAAATTTTTAACCAAAAAATTAGCAAACTAGAGTCTTCAAGCTTGAAAAGCTATGTTTTTTTATTTTCTGTACGACCATTTTTCATTGAAATACAGCCTGTTGAAAATTGCCAAAAAAATTCGAAAACTTTTTTGTTCCTTTAATTTTTGCGAGAAGTGTATTTGTATTATTTTTCTTTGGGACTAATCCCACCAGACATTCCCACCATTGTAACTCCTGTAAGCCAGGATCCACAATGGTCTCCATAAAAGATACTGAGGTTTGACCCTCAGGAAGTCCCGAGAAACGCTTTTAATTATCTTGGGACCGGCAACAAATTTAATTAGAAAAGAAAAACAGGAGTTGAAGAATTTCCATTTCCCTCCTATGCAATGGGGGAGACATGAAGCAATACTGGCTAATAGGCCAATAGATAAGAGGGTGTAAAGATACGTGAAGCGTAGCAGTACAGCACCACGGACATGACAGAGCTGAAGGAGCCTATATTTGAGCCTTAAGTTTGATTACAATAGTATTTGTAGGTGAATTCTAATTGCCCGATACTTAGAACACTTTACAGCCTTCATAGTCATGAGAAGGCCATGATTAACAACAAACATCTTATAATCTATACACATACATACATACATATCATCACGCCATATCCCTTGCAGGGTAGGCAGAGAGAACAAAGTGCCAGAGAACTCTATTCTTTCATACTTCACTCGCTTCCTCAGCATTCATAATTCTCTTCATACACGCTCGCCGGTTTCGGAGACTCTTGACTCCACCTTCCTTCAGTACATGACCGATCTGGTCTAGGTAGGTGAGTCTCGGTCTCCCCTGGTACCTACATCCTTCCACTTTCGCATTGTATATCTTCTTAACCAGACGTTCGTTCGGCATTCTTTCCACATGTCCGAACTATCGGAGCATTCCCTTTCTCATCTTTACACCAATCTTGCATCTTTTAAAATTCATAAATTGGTATAATATTCCAAAAAATGTATAATATTTACTTAAAGATCAGCAATCATTTAACTAGTTAAGTTACCTAACAGCAGTCAGTTATCTAGCAAGAAAATTTATAAATATAAATACACAAAACATTATATGGGATGAAATTAAAATCTGAACACGAAGCTAGTGCATACTACCACTATTCTTTTTATCTAGTTATAAGGCGACCCTACTGACTTTCTTCTTGCAGCCATATCTGTACGAGCCAGTCCGTCCAAGATAGTGCCACACACTTGCAGCAAATCGACATCCCAGTAGTAGTAATTTTCTACAGCTTTACAATCAGTGAGAATGAGCTGGAACCTTAAAGTAAGCAGTGTCCTATATTTCAGCGCTCCAAGAGATGCAGTTCTAATCTCTTCTACTCCTCCTTTATTATGGAAATTTTTGTGTATAAACCATGCAGGTACTTTGATATCTTTTGTTAATTTTTTTTTGATTCTGTTCGTCCATTCGGACAGGCAAAGGGATCAAATCCCATACAGCCAAGTCTTATTTAATTATTTTTCATATATTGTTCATCATTTCTTAATATGAAGCCTTAATAGTCATTGTCTGTCAGTAAGTCAAGTCGTTACCATTAATCGGGTGCTGATAACCTAATCAATGATTTTCTTTGGGAATCTTGGGCAAATATAAAAATATACATAAACCACTATTATACCATATTCACTACATTTCAGCATTTGAACTGTACCATATTGCATAAAATACCAGCAATCAATATAACACCACAAAACACTAAAGAAATGAATATAATTCAAGAGCGTGACATGACATTTCCACATTCGCGCCAAAACTCCTCTTTTGTTAAATAAGATTATTATAAAGTACCCACTTATGTTATATATTTGTTTTCATGTCTTGTTAGCATGACTATATTGTTTTAATGGACACAATAGAAATCAACTACTAAAAGAAGTCCACTTGTCAACTTCAACAGTGCTACGGCCAGACTGTTAATGCAATCATCTTGGAATTGTTGTCGAGTATGAAAACATTTTTACCAGAACTATACAACAGCAAGTACTGGAGTACTTGATGTGGACATCACATTACTTAAATGTCATAATTAATATTTAATATAACACATTACAACAGTAACATATAATGCAAGACTAGCAGATGACACTGACATTCTCAGCAATAGCCTAGTTGTAATGTAACATTGTAGACTGTTGGGTTGTCTGCAAAAATCAAAGGCAATATAAAAACCCAAAATTGTCTGTTCCCAAGAATTAACATTTTTAGATAAAAGATCTGTATTGTTTTAAATAATTTAACTGGTATGATGATGATATGAAATATTAAAGAGATCCACAAATAGCTATTCTCAATATTAGTGTGGGTATATTGTGAAAGTTAATATCAAAAGATATATATATATATATATATACCTCGGGATAGACGCCTTTATCTTGATGAGTGAGGAAAACTGAAAAAAAAGTTAAATTAAGAATACTTACTCAGAATAGCCTTTCCACTTTAAAAGGTATTCGACTTTGCCATTCTTAATTCGGTGGCCCAAAACTTTCTCTACCGAAAACTCTTCGTGTTTTTGGCCGCTTTGTGGACCTATTACGTTGGGCAAAGTTGTTTCTGGCACCATAGGTTGATTTTGCTCAGCGATGGAAGAAAAATTCAAATCAGGTTGGGCTAGAGCGTCCATGATCGTTTATCTGAAACGATCATTATATTATTATGAACAACCAAAAAAATAATAGCATGTGAATGCATAAATAGTAGTTAGACTTAGAATAATAGTAAATTCTATATTTTACAAGAGGCTGAGATTGTAGTTATGACCGGTTAGCCTTATGATCAAACGTTAGATATGTATATTTAATAATACTATGGCTAACTGTAAAAAAATATATATGTATTACCTATACAATACCGTTTCTGCAATTCTATATTAGCTAAATCCGTTTTCAAAATCTGCTTTAAGAATATCGATAAACCTCTTATCAAACAAAACAACATAAACATATTATTTTTAGAGATGGCAGCTCGATTATTAACTTGATTTAACTCGAGTCGCGCTTAGATCGAGTTAATTCGTGTGGTATTCTTCCCAACTCGAAATGGTTTATTGCGATAAATGAAGTGAGGGACTTTTGGCGGGAATCTAAAACGTCATGTGGTGCTCTTGTATTATATTCGATATCTTAGTGATTTAACGTGTTATATTAGATAATTTTTATGGTATTTTATGTAATATGATGTGACAGAACAGCTGGGATGTAGTGAATATCATATAAAAGTTCTTTACAATGTTTTCGTTTTCCATCAAAATTCCTACAACATACCATTAACAGTGTCACCATAGCACTGTTGATGGCGACAATTCGACTGACTGACAGACAATGACTAACCTGAAGAGATTAAGAACGTGAAGATAATTATAACTCGACACTGGCAAAAATGGCTCGTATAAGTGGCTGATTGCCAATACATAAAAAGAAGAAGAAGAAGAAATGAAGTGAGGGAGGTCTTTTGGCGGGAATCTAAAACGTAGTGCGTTTGTATTATATTCGATATCTTAGTGTTTTAACGTGTTATATTAGATAATTTTGATGGCATTTTATGTAATACGATGTGACGGAACTGCTGAGATGTAGTGAATATCATATAAAAGTGCTTTACAACGTTTTCGTTTTCCATCAAAATTCCTACAACATACCATTAACAGTATCGCCATAGCACTGTTGATGGCGACAATTCGACTGACTGACAGACAATGACTAACCTGAAGAGATTAAGAACGTGAAGATAATCATAACTCGACACTTGCAACAATGGCTCGTATAAGTAGCTGATTGCCATTACATGAAAAGAAGAAGAAGAAATGAAGTGAGTACACGAGTGACAAACTCTGTGCGCACGCAGTGATCCTTAGTGTATATAGATTAGAAGATACAAGTAATCGTCCGGTACATTCTTCCCGATAACAAGTACCATCCATCATCCAAGTATCCATATTTTAAAACTAAGCATCAAGTAAGTATTGCCAAAAAGTACTCGTATCGGTAATGCTAATGTTACATTTTGTTTTTAATACGATGGATAGATAATATTAATACGTATAATAATTTAAGCTGAAAAAAAATTGTTTGCATCATTTATTTTTCTTGATGTCTAAGATAAGGAGCTAAAGCTACCGGTGGATGGACTCAGGACTGAGCATTAGTCCATCCACAGAGGCACCGATCGCGTAGGAGCCGTCGCAATAGCAGCACTGTTGTTTATTGCCTAGACGTCGATGGTGATGACACCCGAAAGGGTAACCCGCTGGGCGAGGGTGGACCTTGATTTTTTAGGGCTCTGGGGTTATTCATTACATACATTGGAATATAGTAATTATTTAACTGTCATTCTGTCAAGAAACTATTTTCTATAATAAAATTGATGTAAGTAATAGGAAAAATAGAAAAAAATGGACAATGGCACACTTTATTTAATATATCTATATATCGAAGTGCTGAAGTGTTTATATAAAAACGCTACTATGTCAGTCCGCATCCAAGATAATAGTACAAAACCGATCCAGTTACAGAAAGGTGTGAGACAAGGAGGCGTTATCTCTCCGCAACTGTTCACCACTGTGCTGGAAGATGTCTTCAAGCTCTTAGACTGGCCCAGACTCGGCATCAACATCAATGGCGAATACATCACTCACCTTCGATTCGCAGGTGATATGATATCATTGATATCGTAGTGATGGCAGAATCCCTGGAGGACCTTGGCACCATGCTCAAGTAAGGTCAGTAGGGCCTCCCAACTAGTAGAGCTGCAAATGAATATGGACGATGCGAAACTCATGTCTAATGCCCATGTAATTTTTGTACTGGTCCTGGTTGAGAATGCGATTCTCGAAGTTATCGATCACTATGTTTACCTAGGACAGACAGTCCAATTAGGTAGATCCAAATTCAAGAAAGAGGTGAGCCGACGAATTCTACACGGCTGGGCAGCGTTTGAAAAACTTAGGAGGATCTTCTCGTCTAATATTCCGCAGTGTCTGAAAACAAAGGTTTATAACCAGTGTTTATTACCAGCGATGACTTACGGCACTGAAACGTGGTCTCTAAATGTTGACCTCACAAAAAGGGCTTAAAATTACTCAACGTGCTATGGAAAGGGCTATGCTTTATATAGCTCTACCTAATAAAATCCGGAATACGGAAATCCGTAGAACAACGGGTGTAACCGACATAGCCCGAAGAATTAGCACGTTGAACTGGCAATGGCCAGACCATATCGCTCGACGAACCGACAACCATTAGAGAAGAAAGGTTCTCGAGTGGCAACCACGAATCGGACGACGCAACGTAGGACGAACCCCCACTGACGACATTAGGTCCAACAGTGGACGTTTACTTGCGGTTGGATGGATTTCACATCACGAAATTCAAGAGTCAAAGTTAAACGTGAAAATTCTATGCATGTTCTTATAATCAAAGTTTTGATACTATCCTCCTAGCGGTTATTATGATTACTAGTGCATTTAAATTTTTGAAGCGAAACTTCTAATGCGATTTCCAACAAGGTTGCGTTAAACGTTTAACGTTACCATGGAAGGGGTATGAAAGCACTGTTGCGTTAAACGTTCAACGCTCCTGGGGAGGGGGAATAGAAAGAGACAGAGCAAGAGTGAATGCGTGGCACTCGAAAGCATACGCGTCGTATACCTATTTTTTTATAGGTTTAAGTTTCACTTCCATCGGCAGTCCTCATGATTTTACTCTTAGCACTTACTCTGCCTTACACAGATCATCATCATTTTCAATCAATATTAATTAACATCATTTAACATTAATCGCTAGAACACTAAAATGTTGAAATTAAAACAAAATAGCAACGCCGCATGACATGTCCTTTCTCGCCAAAAGAATTCAATGAAATCTATAGGAAATAAACGGTTTTTTTTGATATTTAATATAATTATTTAAAAAAAAGTTAGTTGTTGACTATAATACAGGAGCTTCATATGACGCTTTTACGTTTCCACCATAATTCTTGAGCATTACAAGATAAAATATAGTCGAAAGCCCAGCTTTTAATTGTTGTATTATATAATTTTTATGACATTTTATCTAATGCGAAACGGAGGAAGTGCAGTATATACTTTGACTTGACTACGGTCAATATGTTTTTTTCTGTCTTTTAGCTGTTAGCCGCAGATGGCTGTCACAGCTTAACCCGGTCTATGGGTGAGCGCTGAGGGCTCTCAACCTGGAAGAGTCAATATGATAGAACAGTACTTTAAATATGTCGTCGCTTAGTACCAAAAGCTACAGAAGAATATATTATTAACATGGAGACTAGAGTAAGGAGTACCATCTTGTATGGGGGATTAGTCAAAAAAGTGTCCACTTGTAAACAGCAAATTATTGTTCGAACACTCACCGAAATAGCGCTAGTGTAGCAAGTGGAAATGATATGAATGTAGCAGTAATAAGCAGAGTGAAGTGTGCTGAGTTACGTAGTCAACTGTGATTTGATAAATAATAACCTATGAAATTTGTGGCGCTCTTTTTAAAATGCTTCCACTTGCTACTATAGCGCCACCTTAATTTGCTCCCGTTCATTGGACACTTCTTAATACACTGAGATGGTACTCCTTACTCTAGTATCCATGATTATTAACAGTAATGGCACTGTAGAAAGCACAGACTAAGTTGGTAGAAAGCGATAATTTGTTGTATTGATGGACAATGATTTTTAATTCAGGGAAGACCATGGAAGTAATAAGTACTCTGTACAACAGGAATGAGCTGTTGTCGCAAAATTGAAGCCGAGCGAGAGCTCAGAACTGTACCTTTTATCCCTCTCTAGCGATGGTGACCATATTGAAATATGATTTAAGGACAATAATTATAAAAAATATTTGTGATCTGACGTCAGCAGATCATTGCTTCAGATGGATTTTAATCGAAGATGTTAATTATAAACTTGTCCTTTGTGGCACTATACATTTCCTGTTTTTGCTTGCTTTTCACACTCGCGTCATATAGGTAGGTACTTATCTACTGGTCCTTGTGGAACACGACATGCAGCTGGACTGAGATAAAATTACGATAAGGTGGTGTGTGGTATATTTAATTAATAAAAAGCAGTTAAGTTTAATTCTAAATCAGACATTGCTAAATAAGAGTCTTGTGAAGTTTCTGCCGCAAACCCAGCTTATTCCTTATATGTTTCATTGATTCTAATTTTGCATTGAGTTAAACGTAAATTGAAATATGAATTCGCTAACGCCTTCATCAATAGAATATCATGTGGATCTTCGAATATAGATTGAGGAGGATGTGTTGATTCTAACGATGTATGTAGTTTGCTATAAAATTCTCGGACGACATACCTACATGATAATTTTATTTTTGTTTACGTTTTTTAACGATTGATTTAATAATGTAATAAACAATGTTCTATGGTGTTGTGATCCAATAACACCACACAATTTGAACAAGAAATTTTGTGAATCATCCCATTCAGGATATATCCAGCAATATAAAAAATAATGTTCAGTTTAAAATCTGAAACACAAGCGTTATCTACGAGATCTAACAAATCATCTATTGATGTCGATCATGTCGACTGATCTTTATTACATTCTTCCACAATAGCTTTCTTTTTGTTCCTAAATTTTCTAAAGAACTTAATGTTAGGGACATTAAGATCTTTAGGAAATTTGAAATCTAAACAAAGTTATTTTCATAAAAAAATAAAAAGGTATTTAAGTTATTTGTTTTTGAACTAGGATGGAATAGTCATGCATGGTCACCGTAATTCTTCACTAACAAATTATGTTATTATTATTATTTACGAATTTCATGTGGGGTTGTCAGGTCAGGTGTCTGTATTTCATACATATAAAAGAAAACCTATACCCCAATCGCAAAATGTTTGCGTTAATAAGGTTTTACACTTAGCAACAAATAATATTGCTTTAATATGTCGGTAATAAATTATTATTTATATTTAAAAACATTTTAGAAGTAAATGTTTTTACTTCATTACATTACATCAATCGCATATTTTTCTACCAACAAGGAAAGAATTGAAATCAACTAACTCTGGCAATTCTAAGTCCACTGTTAGAACGGGACACAGGGTACACTGGTTGCCCTCTCACTCGGCTTCATTTTTATTTTGCGCGCAACAAGACTCTTACTACCTTAGCATAAGGTTTTATTTTCTATATTTTTGCTGCAAGATGCACAGACAGAGCTCATTCCTGTTGTACAGAGTACTTATTACTTCCATGGGGAAGACATATAAAGAATCGGTATAAAACAAAGCAGTAATTAATTCCCTTGAAATGTAAAGATGCTAAAAGTGTGTAAATTTTATTATTTTTGGAGTTTATGGCTTGGTTACTTAGACCTTTAAGCCAAGTCTTCATAGTTTAGACCAAAGAGTAAAATTATATTAACTGAGTTTAGACACTTCGTGCCTTGTCTTCCGTATTATTGTTTACCACTTCTTCAAATTGTAATTAGTCCTTGATAGTCACTGTCCGTCAGTAAGTCAAGTCTTTACTATCATTTTGGCGCTGATAAGCAAATTCATAGTTTCGTTGGGAATTTTGGGTGAACATGAAAATACACGAAAACCACTATTATACCATGTTCACTACAGTTCAGCACTTTAACTGTATCATATTCCATAAAATACCAGCAAAATTATTCAATATAAGACTATAAAACACTAAAGAAATGAATATAATACAAGAGCGTGACATGACATTTCCATCCGTTGTCCTTTTTATCCCTCTAAATGGGCGAATATGGAAATGTCATGTTACGCTCTTGTATTATATTAATTAGAACGAAGTTCCTTATCGCGCGTTGCGAAAGGGGGCTAGACGGAAAAAATTAAGACCATAAGTTGTCACGACACAACAAAGTTGTAACGACACAACATAAAACAAAGTAGCTTTCTCTGTCCCTATATCCCTATTTATGCTTAAATCTTTAAAACTACACAACGGATATTGATGCGGTTTTTTTATAGATAGAGTGATTCAAGAGGAAGGTTTATATGTATAATATATGCATAATGTAGTAAAGAAACACTGATAATTTTAGAGGTTTCTAATGTGATGTCGTAAATAAACACATTATTTTGAGCTTACATTGCAAACGCTGGCTGAACCCTACGAAATAGATCAAAATAAAGTAATACAGTATTATACAGCTTAAAAAGGCCTACAAAAAAGTCCGCGATGGTATATGTCTATCTCTTAAGGATAACATACTATATCCATTTTAATACTTTAAAAAATGGCCTATTATAAAACGATAATTTTATTGAAAAGCTACTTACACTGTATTAATCCTTATCATTTTAAATACATTAGTTGGCTTGAACATTTTATGAAGATAATTTTTTTCCTTCAGACCATGCAAATTAAATCAATACCTTAAGAGATCTATAGCAAAATCAAAATAATACATACATACATACATATCATCACGCCATATCCCTTGCAGGGTAGGCAGAGAGAACAACAATCAAAATAATGCGCAACGAAATTAATTTCGTGTCACCGCGCGGCCGGCTCTCGTTCGAGCTTGGGGCCCAAAAGTTTTGGTAGTCTAGTGGAATTGTATATCCTATTTATCCTATTAATATTATAAACGTCAAAGTTTGTAATAATGTATGGATGTGAACATGTTTGTTGCTGAACCGAACCGAATGGATTTTGATGAAACTTTATAGTAATATAGCTTGCACATCAGAATAACACATAGGCTATAATTTATAAAGATATTTTGCAAATTGGCTAAAATATAACGATAAATATTGCTTAAGGCAGAAAAAAATTATATAATTAAAATAGAACTTCGTTCCATCCGGGTGTCCTTGACACCACTCGTTTTTTTCTTTAGTATTTTGAAGTGTTTTATTGAATAATTTTGCTGATATTTTATGGAATATGATACAGTTAAAATGCTGAAGTATAGTGAATATGGTATAATAGTGGTTTAAGTGTATTTTCATACTTTGTCAAAATTCCCAAAAACATCATTGATTTAGTTATTAGCGCCCGATTAATGGTAACGATTTGACTTACTGACGGACAATGCCTATTAAGGCTACACAATATGAAGAAGTGATAAATAATATACGAAAAATATTAAATAAGATTTGGCTGTATGGGCTTTAACCCTCTTTGCCTGTGCGAAGTGTGCGATCGGACAAACAGAAGAAAAAAAATGGTTGTGAGATAAACAATTATTATAATTAGTGCTATAATTATACAAACTTATCTGACCCGGTGGCAAATTGATGAACTAATTACGCCATTTTTAAATGTCATCGAACGTCAATCGTCTTTCCAATATGATAGTATTTTAGTTGTTGGTTGTTTACTCCTTGTTTATTTATTTTTTGGGGTTTTAAAATGCGAAAAGCGATGCAATAAATGTTATATTACAAGTTTTAAGTTATATGAAGGAAGAAAAACATCTTCAGGCAACATTAATACCTTTTGAAAAATCGTATGAGCGAGTAATAGCCATGTAATAGCAACAACATGTTAGTGTTGTTAGCTTTTGAAAGAAAAAGAACACTATTAAATTAATAAACATTAAATATAGTTTGTTATGTTTTAAATATAATGAATTGATTTGTTCTTAGAGTGTAATTATATTTTGAATAGAATTTTTATATATTTATATAAATAATACAACAATATTCTATTTATGTAAAAATTGTAATGAATGTGCTTGATTGTTATTAACTGCAACTGTAATGATTGTGTTAAAATATAAGTATTTATAAAAACTACATTTATGTTTCTTCTCTATCATGGAGAATAGAGTAAAAGAGTACCATCTTGTATGGGGGATTAGTCAAAAAAGTGTCCACTTGTAAACAGCAAATTATTGTTCGAACACTCACCGAAATAGCGCTAGTGTAGCAAGTGGAAATGATATGAATGTAGCAGTAATAAGCAGAGTGAAGTGTGCTGAGTTACGTAGTCAGCTGTGATTTGATAAATAATAACCTATGAACCTATGAAATTTGTGGCGCTCTTTTTAAAATTCTTACACTTGCTACTATAGCGCCACCCAAAGAGTAAAGTTATTAAATTGAAAAAGAGTGGCAACTCGATGATAAAATATGCATGTATGGAAAGTGCTGCCACCCAGAGTTTAGGCGGTAAACTAAAGTTGAAGTAATATATATACATATCTACATGTGTATGTGTAATTACATAGAATTTTCTTTTACTATGAAAGCTACCCTGAAATATAAAAAAAAACATATCAGCTGATAATTAAACAATAATAATATCAGCCTAACATTGAAACTTGAGATAATTTTCAGAAAAATATCAAGAACCGAAAATAGATCGATGACAATAAGTACCTACGCTAGGAACAAAAAATAACAATTCTCAGTTGTCAAACGTTTGACAGGCAGGACAAAATGGCAGCAGTTAAGTTTGTACAACCAATCTGTAGGCGGCGCGACGGTCAGTGAAAATAACTAATGTTTTAAGTGTGCCCCCCCAGGCGCCACCTTAATTTGCTCTCGTTCAATGGACACTTCTTAATACACTGAGATGGTACTCCTTACTCTATTCTCCATGTTCTCTATTAAGCAAAATAACATGTGTTCATAAGCACTAATGATTGTATCACACTTACATACTTCCCATCCGTAAGGCCACGGAGAAAATTCTATAATTCCATTTTTTATGTCTTCACAGGAAATTGTGTAAAGGAGTGTTGACTAGTTTTTATAAACCCGTTACTACATGGGGAAGTACTTACCGATTTTATTGCAAATAGAATCTACTGGCAGCACTAAATACGATAACAGCGACGCTGAGTTTTGGCGCGAATGTGGAAATGTCATGTCACGCTCTTGTATTATATTAATTTCTTTAGTGTTTTGTGGTGTTATATTGAATAATTTTGCTGGTATTTTATGCAATATGGTACAGTTAAAGTGCTGAAGTGTAGTGAATTGGTATAATAGTGGTTTACGTGTATTTTCATATTTGCCCAAAATTCCCAAAGAAAATCATTGATTAGGTTATCAGCGCCCGATTAATGATAACGACTTGACTTACTGACAGACAATGACTATTAAGGCTACATAATATGAAGAAATGATGAACAATATATGAAAAATAATTAAATAAGACTTAGCTGTATGGGCTTTGATCCCTTTGCCTGTCCGAATGGACGAACAGAACCAAAAAAAAAAATAACAGCGATGCTGTCACCGGGTCTGATAAGTTAGTCGGCACCAGTGTTGAATAAAAATCGATAGTTTGACTATCGATAGTTAACCTTAAAAAATATTCATACTATCGATAGGACTCTCGATAGTACCGTACATATCAATACTATCGAGACTATCGATAGTATTGATAGCTCTCCACGAGCAATACTATTAATAACGGCGATACTATCGATAGTGATTCATTCGATAGTATCAATACTATCGATAGTATCGTTAATACCATTAGTTTTAGCGTAAAACTATCGATACTATCGATAGTATCGACTATTTCGGGCTATCGATTGCCAGAAAATTTTCAATAGTATTGCTTAAAAATATAAATACCGTAGTTGTGTCCCTGTTGCTTGTTTTCAGTGAATTTTGTGGTGACTTTTCTAGCAGTAACGTGCATTTGCGTTCTTACTTTGAAGCCCAAGTTAGCTAATAATGGTTAAGATCAATAGCCATTGAAAGTTGAGTAAAATTATAATGCTGCGAGACTTCTGGACAATTGGGTCGGAATGTGTGAATGAATGTAAGTGGTACCTTGTACTTGTACCACCCTGTTGACAGTTTTCTGTCTACAGCCGCGGGCCGGTGGTTCCGGGGTAGTACCACACTTTCGCAGAAGATCGGCGTCTGAGTAATGGCAATGTGCTATTGTGCTTCGTTCGGTGAGCGATAAAGCTGGCAGTTCAACTGGGTGGGTTTGGGGATTTTATTAGTAGGCAGTGGCCTAAGCTATAACCTTAGTATTGCCAAGCTCCATGGGCGACTGTGACACTTACCATCAGGTGTGCTGCTTGCTCGTTCGCCACCATAAGCAATAAAATAAAAAAAAATGGTTTGTTCCAGTATACTAATGAAACTCAGAATGTCTATTACTATAAAATTTTAGTGTAATTATTAGCTTTGAAAGTTTCGGTTAAACAAAATTATGAAAAAAATAATCAAGAATTCTGAGTTACAATTCTACACAGAATTATGGCCGTAATTAGTCATTAGATTTGTTGTATTTTTAGCGATATTAATCTAGTGAAGTAAATTTAACAGGGTCCGAAAAACATAAGTTCTCTGTATGCTCGATTGCAATGTGATCCATCTAGAAGGCTCTATTAAAAATATGCTTACATATATGTAACTTCACATTATAGGGATATAGAAATATATATCTAACTGAATCCAGAATAATTTTTTAATTGTATATTATATACAATTGGAAATGAAATGAGCGAGATGCAAAGTTGACATCAAAATTCCCGAATTGAAAACATTTAAACCATTGTGTTACTCTCTCTGACACCACATTAGGTCCATAAACGTCACAATTTGTTCACAGCTTGCGTTGCATGTATCTTTTTTGTAATAAAGTTTTAAAATATGTCGAATTTCTTCATAGGATTGACCCATTTTAACAAAAAGAAAAAAGAAAATAAATAAATGAAATAATCCAAGAAAATGACATAATTCTTCCACATTCCCACCGAAACTCAAGAAATATTGACAGCAGCAAGTATTGCGATTATAATTGTTTCACTTTGTTAGTATCACAAATTTAATGTTATTCACCTGACTAAAATTTGTTCTACTCTTCTTCTTCTTCTTATGTATTGGCAATCAGCTACATATACGAGCTATTGGTGCCAGTGTCAAGTTATAAATATTTTCACGTTTTTAGTCTTTCAAGTCAGTCGTTGTCTAAGTCAAACTGTACCATTAACAGTGCAAAGGCCACACTGTTAATGGTATCTTGTGGGAATTTTGATGGAAAACGAAAACGTTGTAAAGCACTTTTATATGATATTCACTACATCCTAGTATTGCCGCACATCACATTACATAAAATGCCATCAAAATTATCTAATATAACACGTTAAAACACTAAAATATCGAATATAATACAAGAGCACCACATGACGTTTACAAATTCCCGTCAAGAGTCGTCTTGTTCTACTCTATGATGACGCAAATTTAAATAAATTTCTTTAATAATAATGTCAGTACTTGGCTTACCACATAACATAACTTTAGACAACAATACTATCGAATAGTTGCTTGCTATCGATAGTCCAAAATAGTCGATACTATCGATAGTTTAGTAAAACTAATGGTATATAGTAAAACTAATGGTATTAGCGATACTATCGATAGTATTGATACTATCGAATGAATCACTATTGATAGTATCGATAGTATCGTTGTTATTGATAGTATTGCTCGTAGAGAGCTATCGATACTATCGATAGTATTGACGTATTACAATACAATCGATATACTATTGACACTATTGCTTATACGTAAACTATCGATAGACAATTGATTGTCTATCGATAGTAGACTATCGATATGCAACACTAGTCGGCACTTATAAACAATAATATTTTGTATTTAACCTATAAATTTATACATATTTGCAAATAATAGGTTAGTTTCAAGAAATTAAGTATTAAAGACTTTTATATTGTCTGGAATTACAGTTGGTTACACATATCTTATATTTGTATTTTCCGCTCAATGAAACTGCTCGGTTTAGATTTACTATGGTACCGATCTATTTGAGTTCATTCTAAAAAAAATCTAATAACCGTACCTACTCTATTGTGGATTTTTCTTTTCTAGTTGTTAACTATAAATAATATAATTCACAGATAATGGCATCTAATGAATCAAGTCCGTTTTCCAGTAGCACAGCATTTTGCGCTCGATGTGGTTCTATTTTGCCCCTACTCCAAGAATTTGGCTCCGTGAAATGTTACTCTTGTAAAGCAACATATGATGCAGATAGTAAGTATTAATTCATATGTTAAATACAGAAAGGAATTGCTATTATATATGGAAATGCTATTATATGTATATGTTCGCAGTAACTTATCCAATAAACATAGCTGTTAAATTAGCAAAATTACATACATACATACCATCACGCCATGTCCCTTGCAGGGTAGGCAGAGAGAACAGAGTGCCAGAGAACTCTAGCCTTGCATACTTCACTCGCTTCCTCAACATTCATAATTCTCTTCATACACGCTCGCCGGTTTCTGGGACTCTTGACTCCACCTTCCTTCAGTACATAACCGATCTGGTCTAGGTAGGTTAGTCTCGGTCTGCCGAACGAATGTCTGGTTAAGAAGATATACAATGCGAAAGTGGAAGGATGTAGGTACAGAGGTAGACCGAGACTAACCTACCTATTAGCAAAATTAATAATCAATTAGAAATAATTAATTGCGAGAATCACATCATCAATAAATTACATCTCTGTGTGGTGTCAGCATATGAACATAATGTTGTCATCCTCTTATTTTCCGGTAAGAGTTATGTAAATTAATTATCACTGAGGAATGGCCAGCGTCACTCTTGAGACACTTATAACAACAACTGTTACCATCAATAAGACTGCACAGTGTGGCCATAGGGGTGTTATTCACTTCGGTGGAGGTCTGTTTTATTAGTTGGCGTTTATAAGTTGATGTATAAATGGAATATTATTATTATATAGAATGCTGAACGAACGTCTGGTTAAGAAGATATACAATGCGAAAGTGGAAGGATGTAGGTACCAGGGGAGACCGAGACTAACCTACCTAGACCAGGCGGTCATGTACTGAAGGAAGGTGGAGTCAAGAGTCTCCGAAACCGTATGAAGAGAATTATGAATGTTGAGGAAGCAAGTGAAGTATGCAAAGATAGAGTTCTCTGGCACTCTGTTCTGTCTACCTACCCTGCAAGGGATATGGCATGATGATATGTATGTATGTATGTATTATTATAATAATAATATATCTCTTGAATAACTAGTGGTGATGGTAATTACACTTTTCAAATCTTGGATGAAAAAATCTTGGATTTTCAGAACAACCCCTCATTATTTATGTGTATATTTTCATTCTATTCATGCATATCATCTATCTTTTCTTATATATATAAAGTTTTCCACATTTTTACTATAAGCTTTTCTCACAAAATTTCTTTCATCCTATCAGCATTTGTATCCATATCTTATCAGGCGTTCTCTTTAAATTTTTTATTAGGAGTGCAATTTTCAAACATTCTCTGTAATATACTATATACATACATACATATCATCACGCCATATCCCTTGCAGGGTAGGCAGAGAGAACAGAGTGCCAGAGAACTCTATCTCTGCATACTTCACTCGCTTCCTCAACATTCGTAATTCTCTTCATACACGCTCGCCTATTTCGGAGACTCTTGATTCCACCTTCCTTCAGTACATGACCGATCTGGTCTAGGTGGGTTAGTCTCGGTCTCCCTCAGTACCTACATCCTTCCCCCTCAGTACCTACATCCTTCCACTTTCACATTGTATATCTTCTTAACCAGACGTTCGTTCGGCATTCTCTCCACATGTCCGAACCATCGGAGCATTCTCTTTCGCATCTTTACACCAATACTCTATTTCATATCTACTCGCTCTCTTACGTCGTCGTTACGAATGCGGTCGGTCAGCCTAACACCACAGATCTTCCGCAGAGGTCGCATTTCGACCGCTTTAATTTTACTTTCATACTCTTTTCTGCATACCCAACTCTCGCTTACATACTATATAAATGTATTAAAATAATTAGGCATTCAAAATAACAGTCCCAAAACCTTTTTTTCATCATCATCATCATCTCAGCTCATATATGTCCCACTGTTGGGCTCGAGCCTCCTCTATAATGCGAGGGTAATTGACCTACTACACCACGCTGGTCAGATGTGTTGGTATAGGCTTTTGTTTCGAGTTTTCCTTCTCTCACATAGATATTAATGTGTTTTATATCCCTTAGTCGTCTCGTACGATCACCCACGGGTAAGATAGGGGGTGGTGAATTGTATTCTTACTCATTGCACCACACGGAAATCCTTGCTTACATGGTTTCTAATACAGATCCATGTAAGGCTTTGAAATTTGTATTGACTTCTAACATATTAACTAAATAAGTGAATCATTCGCCTACTCTTATCCTAATTGCTTGGGGTCGATACAATATGTACTCTTCTTTCATAGTACATATTGTAAAAGTTATCGGGAATCGTTTTATGACCAGCCATCTGCCAGACGTCAACCCTCCTTGGGCATGTAATTGTTTACCAAATGGCATCAGATGGAGTTGGCCCAAGTTATAAGGCTCTTAGTCGTCTTTTACGACATCCACGAGGAAAGTAAGGGTTGGTAGTATTCGTAGCCACTACCACACAGCTATAACTAAATAAGTTAATATAATTATATATTGTCTTTTTTGCAGATTTTAGCAACTTGAAATTTCAATATACAATTCACTTCAATACTGTGTCTGTGATAACGCATAAAGACTTACTTAACATGGATGGTCCAGAAGGTCCCGTTGTTGAAAGAAAATGTCCAAAATGTGGTCATGATCGAATGTCATATGCTACTCTGCAATTGAGATCAGCTGATGAAGGACAGACCGTATTTTATACATGTATATCTTGCAAGTAAGTTTTGTATCTTTTTATATATGTGGTAGACCCATCACTTTCCCACTGTTAATCAATGTACCGGATATCTCAAGAAAGGAAGCAGTACGGGATAGGATCAAGGTGGAATAGGATATAAGGAAATTTTACTCCTGTAATGAGCAGCATCCAAAACTTCAACCTGAAATTGTCTCTAGATATGCGACACCTCAACCCGCAATTTTCTCTAGATATATAGAATAATGATTAAACATGTGCTTCTTTAATGAGGCATTCTCAGGATGGTCCGGCATCAAATGCACATTTATATTTTCCATAGATTGCACAGATTAACATTTTTAATAGACTATCAATTTCATCTCTTTTTATTTTTTATTTTTCACTTTATTGGGTAAACAAACAATATCACAATGAAGTTTGGTTATAGTGGTTTGAAGTTATACAATAAAAAAGAAAAGTTATATCCACACCGTTTACCACTGATTGGACAAATATACACATTCATATAAAAGTAGTACAGGTGAGAGAAGAAGGCCTGCATGCATGTTGATTTTTTTTTTTGGATTTTTAGTTACAGTTAAAAATATATAAAAAATATATAACATACACACGCACGCACGTGCATACACATACACATACATACATATAACATATACACATAGCAGCAAATAATTACGTAGTAAGATATACAATAGTAGATATGTAAAAATTATCTTATGTATTTACATCCTATGTACAGTATTAAGTCCAGATAATTTTTTAACAACCATTCTTTTATAAACAACAGTGCTGTTCGCATAAATATCGATTTCACTACTATTATAGTTATAAGTGTGAAGTACACGACGAATGGGTGCACGCTTGCCTGCATTGGTGCGTGAGGTTCGTATAGCAAAGAATTGAGGTGTGTACACGATCTTATAGGCACATTATAGGTAATTCTATTGACAATATCAGTGCAGTCGTACCTGTTATGACAGATGTCATGGATAAACATTACTTGCATCTGTATCCTCCTCGATTTAAGGTCTAAAAGGTTATATTTTTGTAATAGACTGTCGTAAGACTGGTAAGTGTAGTTGAAATTATAGTGTATACAACTTAAGATTTTTTTTTGCACACGTTCAAGAAAATTTGAGTATTTCGCGTAGAGTGGGTCCCAAATACATACAGCATATTCCATCTAGGAGCAAATCAAGGACTTATACAGATGCAAATATGTTTGTGGCCTTTTGAATTGATTACTCGCTCGTAAAACAAGGCCGTACATTTTGTAAGCTTTACTGCAAATATTATCAACATGCGCATCTAGTGTCAGTTTAGAATCTAATGTAACTTCAAGATCACGAATAGTCTGTACTCTATTAAGACAACGACCAACTAATGTGTAAGTATCTGCAATATACCAACGTTTCCGAGTGATTGTGATAATCTTGCACTTATCGAGACTTAGTTGCATTTTATTAACAGTACAATAATTAGAGAATCTATCTAGATCCTGCTGAACCTCACGTTGGTCATTAAGGTCGTCAATAGTTCTATAGATTTTAAGATCATCTGCATATAATAGGAACTTGCAGTGTTGAAAGCAATATTGTATGTCATTGATAAAGAGGAGAAACAGCTAAGGGCCAAGGATAGAACCCTGCGGAACTACGGATGTTATGATAACCGTGTTCGATTCATATTCTTTTAAGACTACTTTTTGTGTTCTATTTGTAATATATGATTTAAACCACCTCAGCAAATTACCGCGAATACCATTGAAGGCTAGTTTCTCCAATAATCTTTTATGATCTATCCGATCAAAAGCCTTTTGAAAATCAGTGTAGATACTATCTGTTTGCTTGTTAGCCTCCAGATTATCAAATAGCTCAGAAGTATAAACCATAAGGTTAGTGATAGTACAGCGTTTTCGAACAAAACCATGTTGTGGGAGAATAATCTTATGCAACCAAGGGTAGATATTATTATGCACAAGTCTCTCTAGGACATTAGCTAGCGTTGGCAGAATTGAAATAGGACGGTAATTAATAACGTCTTGTTTAGTACCTCCCTTATGTATAGGTGTTATTCTAGCAGACTTCCATATTGGAGGAAATACGCCCTCTAATAAGCATTTATTATATAAAATCGCTAACGGCTTATTTATTGTTCTAGCAGTATTTTTAAGAAATAATGGAGGAATGTTGTCAAGCCGAGCACTCTTAGTCGTATCAAGACCTTCGAGTTCCTTTAATACATTCGCCTCCAATATATGTATGTCGCTAATAATTGTATCATTAAATATGTCTTTATCTATATCGGTCATATCGTCTATACTAAAAGATTTTGTAACATCAGAAGGCAGAAAAACTGAGTAAAAAAAAGACATAAAGAGGTTACAAATGCCCACCGGAGTATTCGCTTCTGTACCATTATAATGTAAATTGATTGGAATATCTGACTGATTTTTACGGTTATGTATGTAGATCCAAAAGTACTTAGTATTATTAGATATGCTATCCTCCACTGACTTCATGTATTTATTGTAGCATTTTAATGACTTCCTTTTAAACCTACCGCGAAGCATAGAAAATAAATTGTAGTCTGATTCATTTTTGTAAACTTTCCATTTAACCCAAGCTTTATTCTTATTTTTAAATATGTGTATCAAAGCAGGGGTAAACCATACTGGAAAATTTGATTTTGCGACACGTTTAGTGGGAAGTTGGAATCAAAAATACACTCATTTGCAAAAAAAACGGGCACCTAAGCAATGAACCATTTCAAATGTTAATATTTCTTTGTTTGATAATTATAGGTAGTTTTATCTACACAATTTGGTAAATTAATAAGAAAATAATCGTTTTCATCAGTATTTCATAAAATTTAGATACAATTTATGGGAAATAATGCTAAACCTCGCTAGTAGTGTATATTCGCTAGTAGTGCATATGCTCATGAAGTAAAAATAAAAAAGTTTTTTGTTTGTTTTTCTTTAATAAAGTAAAAGCAGATAAATGTTTAGTATCGAGTGTGACCCCCTCTAGCTAAAATCACAGCTTGAATTCGTCTGGGCATGCTAGCGAGTATATCCCGGATACTTGCTTGCGGAATACGTTCCCACTCCGCAGTAATCACATTCTTCAGCTCTCTGATGGTCTGCGGAGCCGGGTGTACTGATCTCACACGCCGTTTCAGAACGTCCCAGACATGCTCTATGGGATTGAGGTCGGGACTTCGAGCTGGCCAATCCAAACGACGAATGCCGACCTCTTGCACATACGCATTAACATCGCGGGATCGGTGGGCGCGAGCATTGTCGTCCATAAAAATCGAGTCTTCACCTAGAGCGGCCAATGCGGGTTATGCATGAGAAATTAGAACTTCCGTTATGTATCGATGCCCAGTCAGTGAGCCGTTTTCAATGAAGACTAACTCTGTACGATCCATTGAATTTATTCCTGCCCAAAACATAACAGAGCCCCCACCATAAGGTGTGATTTCTTCGAAACATGCCTCTGCAAAGCGTTCTCCTTGTCTTCTTAGCACTCGCCGACGTCGATCTTCACCGAACAGAGATATCCTGGCTTCATCAGAGAACAAAACCCTATTCCAATCGTCTTGAGTCCATGATTCACAATTTCTAGCGAACCTAAGCCTGTGAACTCTGTGCTCACGGAGTAATTTGGGGCCGCGGGCCGGGCGGTGACTGCGTATATTGGCAGCGAGAAGCCTCCTCCTGACCGTCCATAGACTAATATGCACATTTCTTACTTCTTGGAGGTTGTTCTTAAGATCCACATACGAAGATTTGCGATTTCTCAATGCGCGACTCACAAGAAAACGATCATCCCGTGGTTGGGTACATGGTTTTCTTCCAGAACCAGGCCTTCTCTCGACGGAACCAGTCTCCTGATATCGCTGCCAGGTCCTTTGGACTGTCGAGCGACTAACATTTAGCCTCCTAGCCACGAAACATTGGCTGCAACCCTCTTCAAGCAGCGCGATAATTTTGGTAGCTTTTACCACTTTATCTACCATTTTTGATACAGCCA
The DNA here is from genome assembly GCA_905163515.2 of Lymantria monacha. Classification (NCBI taxonomy): domain Eukaryota; kingdom Metazoa; phylum Arthropoda; class Insecta; order Lepidoptera; family Erebidae; genus Lymantria; species Lymantria monacha. Next base: position 24,967,758 of record LR991091.1, read on the forward strand.
AACAGCATTAAATAAAGCTTTGACAGTCAAGGATATGAAATTAATCGATAAAAATTGAATAAAAGTTATGAAAGTCGATGTTAACTTCTGGAACTTCGCGCCAAAAATGTAGGATAAAAAGGGGTTTTCTGTAAAAATGAACATCAAATGAAAAATTGAATTTAGAACGTACTTTTTTAAATACCACAGCATTTTTAAAACCGGCCAGTAACGTGTACAAACGATTGAAACCTTTTTGGTATTGTATCTTTTTAAATATGAATGAAAATCAAAACCGCCCGTTTTTTTTGCAAATGAGTTTATATTCGTAGAATATATCCACGCATCGTTCGGCACATGTGTTAGAAAATAAGTCGCACCAATTAATTTTTAAAATCTCACTATTGACTACCTCATAATTAACATTCCTATATAAGTATACTATGTGTGGTTTAGTTGGCATTGGCGTTGACAAACTATTTTTTATTGGTATTAAAAGATAAAATGGAGGATGATAGATATCCGGTGGTACCAGAGTTATTGTTGCAGAAAAAGTTCTACTACTATAATTATTGGTTAGGCATAAGTCAAGTAATCTATTCATACTATTTTTATAGATATTTACCTGACTGCAATCCAAAGTGGTCATAAGACATATTAAATGAGTGTAAGGTGGTAAAAGTGCCTATAATTTGAGGTTAAAGTGCCTATAATTTGAGGCACTGTTTGTATCATATCAATGTACCAGTCAAGATAAGGTAGGTTAAAATCACCGATTAAGTAAAAGTTATCATAGCCCTTAACTTGTATTATTTCTTGAAGACTATTAAAATAAGTAGAATATATATCGGCATGTACTCCTGGTGGAACGTAAGAGGCGCATATTAAATGATGACATTTATCAATGCGCAATTCCAATAATAAGTAGTCTATAATGCATGGAATGTCCAGTGGGGCGGCAGGCGCGCAACGCACAACGCTCAGCGAGCAGAGCACGGCTACCAGCACCCCACCGCCGTCACGACGATTAGTTACAGCGCGATCGCGGTCACATCGAAATACATTGTAACGAGTGTCTATGAATTCATTATTCAATATGCCCCGTGCAACCAAGTCTCTGTCAGTATAATAATGTCATAGTTGTGCGATAATATATTCATATAAATAGCATTCAATTTAGTTCTTAGTCCGCGACAGTTTTGATAATATACCGACAAAACATTGTTATTTTTACTATCGAACTTTGAGTATAAAAATCATGAGATATTAAACAATGATATTCAGAGTCACAATAGATCCAGTCTAAGATAACAAGCATAAATACACTTGATATATTAAATATGTACGAACGTTCATTATGAGTTACATAAAAATAAAAATGTAAGGCCAAAGGAATGAAATACACTAACAAATTACGACAAAAATTATCAATAATATGACAGCCATTAGATTTAAATTGCATATTCGTTATTTTAATAACTAATTTGCAACAATGAATCCATAGAATATCACAGCCACTCAAAATTATTTGTAGTAATATATAACGAAAATTATAAAAAACAGTTATAAAAATGTCCATTATATTATCACTGTACCTTAATTGTAAACATATTTTTTTACTAAAAATACTATCTCCTGACTCTTTACAATACTTGTGCAAAGAAGTTTCAAAGAGGTTTTTAAATGACATATGTATTAAATTGCACTGAGGAATTAGGATTCCTCAGTGTGATGTGTCTATTTATACAAACTGTATTTATGTAGACATATAGTAGTAGTATGTAGACATAGAGACAGTTTTATAAAAAGACACAGAGTTTACTCGCATATCTGTGATGTCGAGAGAGCTGGAAGCCCAACTGGGTGGGTTTGAGGTTTATATTGGTAGATAGCAGCCTAGCTATGCCCTTGGTATTGCAAAGGTCCATGGGCGGCAGTAACACTTAACATCAGGCGTGTTGCTTGGTCGTTTGCCACCATAAGCTATAAAAAAGAATGTTTTCAGTCTTAACTTCTGCTAAAGAGCATCCATTCTTTCTACATGGTAAATATTGTTATATTAGTTTTAGTAGCTTTGAGTTTGTATGTACCTTGTATCTCAGTGAAATTTCTCCTTTAACATTATCATAAGTGTGTATTTTAATAACATATTGACTTTAAAGAAAAGAAAGATATTCTTATTATTATTTTAACTAATGTTCTATGTCTTTTATTTTCAGATATAAGGAGACAGAAAATTCATAGTCCAAGAATCTTTATTTGTTAAGTATTGAGCCGGCAACCATATTTAAGAAAATCATATTAAGAAATATATATTTTGTTCTCTAAGCATTACTTTTATTTAGGCATCAAGTTATTACATCTGTATATTTATCAACCCACAATGATTTTGGTATCAAACACAATTTATTTTACCTATTTTTTGTCACAATATAGCTGATTTTTTTTTAAATTGTTTATTATTAAGATTAATGATTCACTTATTTTAAACTTTCTTCAATTATATCGACAAGTTTCTTATACATTATTTTTAGTATTCATTCTACATGTTTTAATTAATAGGTAAACAAGTTATTATGAGAAACTATCAAATACATAGGTATGAAAGAGGGTGTTGGTGTAAAGATGGGAAAGGGAATGCTCCGATGGTTCAGACATGTGGAAAGAATGCCGAACGAACGTCTGGTTAAGAAGATATACAATGCGAAAGTGGAAGGATGTAGGTACTGGGGGAGACCGAGACTCACCTACCTAGACCAGATTGGTCACGTACTGAAAGAAGGTGGAGTCAAGAGTCTCCGAAACCGGCGAGCGTGTATGAAGAGAATTATGAATGTTGAGGAAGCGAGTGAAGTATGCAAAGATAGAGTTCTCTGGCACTCTGTTCTCTCTGCTTACCTTGCAAGGGATATGGCGTGATGCTTGTATGTATGTATGTATCAAATACATACATCATCTCATCATGATCTCAGCTCATGTATGTCCCACTGTTGGGCTCGAGCCTCCGTAATGGGAGGGTAATTGACCTACTATACCACGCTGGTCAGACGTGTTGATATAGGGTTTTGTTTCGAGGTTTCCTTCTCTCGCATGGATGTTATATGCGTTTTACATCCCTACGTCGTCTCGTACGATCACCCACGGATAAGATAGGGGGTGGTGAATTGTACTCTGATTCCGTCACTACACGGAAAAATGCATTATGTATGCATTTTTCCGTGTGTGTGTGTGTGTGTAGTGTGTCGTTAAAGACAAGTCATTTTTTTGGCCAATCAATTGCGACCAGATCATAATCGGCCCAAAATAGGTGTTAAATAATTAAATGAGAACTCAATGTAAAATGTTTTCTTTATTATAATAGAAAAATATTTGTCTGATTTTTTTTTTATTGCATATAGTGGAAAACGAGCAAGCAGCACGCCTGATGATAAGTGTTACTGCCGCCCATAGATCTTTGCAATACCAGTGGCACAGCGAGGCGACTGCCTATTAAAAACCCAAACTCACCCAAAAACCCTCGCTCACCGAACGAAGCACAACAGCATATTGCCATTGCCCGGACATTAGTTTTCTGCAAGAGTGTGGTACTATCCCGGACGGTCCGTCCCGGGGCTGTAGACAGGAAAATATCAACAGCGTGCTCCTGCTACAACAAAATAAGTAAATAAATATATCTATTTAATACTTTGTCAAATAAACTGTGGTTCTTTTAGTGCAGTAACAATGTTACTTCGAGCGCTTGCGGGAAACATTTAAGGGGGGAAATACGTGTAGAGGCTTAAAAAAATTCAATATTTTTTTTTTATAAATCGCTTGTAAAACTATTGAAAAATATACAGTTAAAATTTCAGGTCAAAATTATTATTCGTTCAAAAGTTACAAGCGGTTTAGTAAGTGCGCTCGGTACAGCGCCCGAGAACATAATTTGCTGAACGGAGCGGTCGGTTAGGGTCGAGTCATTCATATACTTCCAGGTATATATTTTTAAGAGAGAAAGGGAACATGGGCAGATGTTAGAAAGTGTTAAAAAGAGTGAAGAAGGCTTACAATATGGTGCTGGAATAGCTGATTAATTGGTAAGTTGTTTCAATTCGTTTAATACGACTTTATATTAACTTTTGGCACCGTGGCTTTATTTACCGGTAACAATTTCTCGAAACAAAAATGTTTCATAAAAAAAATTTCATACAAAAATTTCTCACATGCAAAAAATTCTCACTTAAAAATTTCTTGATTAAAAATTCTCACAGAACAAAAAATTATCATTTAAAAGGTTTCTCAAATATTTTATTATCACTTTATTATTAAAAATTCATAATAAAATAAATATTAATTTTAATAATAATTAATAATACCAAATAAATTTTGACAATAAGAAATATTGCCTTTGAGAAAATATTGAACAAGAAATTATTGCTGATAATTTATGTCGCGAGAAATTATTGCATGAGAAAAAAGAGACGGTCACCTTAACTTTTTTAATCACTTATTTTTTAAACGCGTTTTTCTTGAAACTAGTTTTTTCGAACTAGTGTACACTCTAGCTTAAAAAGTTTTTAACCAATCATCTTCAAATTTAGTATATGATTTCTTTACATAATTGTGCTGAATATGAACCTCAATCAGAAGCGATTTTTTCATTTTAACTATTTTTTTTATACTAAACAATAAACAAAAACAAGGTAAAAAAACATGACTTACTTTCACAGCCCTCTAAAAAATGCAATTTTATTTTTTTTTTCTCTAAAATGAGGTTTATATAGAAGATACATATCTAAAAAAAGTAATCATTTTGTTGCATTGATTTCAGATAAAAATTATGGCCTCCATGATGTACACCAGTTGCGAAGTCGGACGACAACCTACGAGATGTATCAGCTGATATCTTTACTACTTTTTAAGTTTTATTCTTGTAAATATAAATTTTTACTCATCAATATATGTATAAAATAACCTAAAAGTTTGAATAAATAATATTAATTTTTTATACCTTAAAATAATTGATTAAAATCTGCTCGAAAACGGCCATCTACACGTATTTTCCCCCCTTAAGGGTCGTAGCTCACTTATACAACACCGCGCACACCCGACAAAATACTGTTCATTGAAATAGAAAGAAAGAAAAATTATTAATTACTCCTTCACGGAAAGGACATACAATGGTTAATATTAGTAACTGTTTAACAAAAATTAATATATGAATATAAAAAAAAATAAAAGCACTAAATCATAAGAATACAGAAAAAAAAGGAAAAAACAATTATAAAGTATGTATATTATGACAATGGCGTCCCCTCCGCAAATGAGGAAAAGGATGGCTGCTCGGCTTAATGTTGTGGTATCTACTATAGAAGTGATACCACAACGCTGTTAATTTGCGGCGTCCCACGATGTCTGTCAGCAAAGAAGCAGCAGTAAAATAAAAAAGAAATAGAGGTTCTAGAAATTACATACCCACATCCGTGAACTTATATAAATAACTAATAACATAGCTATATTAATATAACATCTAAAATTTAAAAATAATAATTTAAAAATAATGTGTGAAATGTAAACTTTCGAGCGTCCTTTGTGGACACACGTACATTGACAACACAAATTAGCAGCATAAATGAGCAGCGAGCTGTAAGCAAGCGGTCTGCCAATCACATATATAATATAATCATATAAATAATAGCAATCTGTCGGGTGGGAGCGGTGCTGTATAAGTGAGCTACGACCCTTAATCTGTCACCTATCGAATAAGTTTAAATTATTACTAGTATATATAAATTTTCATCTAAAATTGTAGGTACCTACCTACTAGAAATGACGGGTCTGAATGTTGTAAATTACTTATTAATTGTAGTTAGAATGTCCGATCCTATGGTACTTTTAGTTCCCGCCGGGCGGACCACCGAAGACAAAGATCGGGTGCCGGTGGTCCGCTCGCACGGCGAAGAGAGAGGAGTTTTACGGTGGGTCTATGGGGTCGCGCGCCGCCTTTCCGTCGCCCCGGACCGATTTGGCGGAACGAGACGCATCCATAGTCCACCAATAAAAAAAATGGTCCTTTCAGTTCGAAATCGAGCTATCGTTGCAAATTTTCCAAATCAAGGTAATCTGCAGATAACCACAATAACACTTAAGTATGTGTAACATTTATCAAGCTTTTTTGCTAATTACGCAGACATTACATGCTAAGACTTTCTATTTTTTCTTAAAATTAATAAGATGCATATTAGGTGAATATTACTGTATATTCCTCATATGACGCATTCATTTGTGGCCATGCGCAAAATCTACCAACCTCTATGGAAAATTAATTAACACTCACCGTTTCAAAAGTATTATGTATAGTGAGTATATTAAACTCTTCATGGATTTTAATTAATGACGTTAGTCGTTATAAACGGCGCAATCTCATCGAGGTCATTTTATCGTCGTTCGAAAGTTAACGATATTTTTTTATTGGTACAGAGTAAACAGTAGAAAATAGTGAGAGCTTAGAGGATTGTTAGGACTAAGAAGAATACAGTAGCGCCACCAGCCTTTCCCGCGGGAATGGTATAAATTGATTAAGGAAAACAAGTGGCATGTTATAGTAAGCCGATTAATAGGTAATCTCTAACTGAAGAGGCTCCGATAGTAGAATTGTTTATGTGGGGGAATATATTTTTGGCTGAAACTGCTTGTACTAGAGTCAAATTGAAAATGTGAAATTCTGTACAATCAGGAATAGGCAATTCTAGATACATATATTTTTCCATGTGATGACGGAGTAAGAATACAATTCACTACCCTAGAGGGTACCTGTGTACCTGTGGGTGTTCGTAAGAGACGACTAAGGGATATAAAACGCATATAACATCTATTTAAGAGAAGGCAAATAATTCGAAACAAAACCCCATACCAACACGTCTGACCAGCGTGGTATAGTAGGTCAATTTGATTCCCATTATGGAGGAGGATCGAGCCCAACAGTGGGACATATATGAGCTGATATGATGATGATAAGATATATTTTTGTTGTAACTGCTTTGTGAAACTCGCACGAAATCCACTTTCGCTCCTCAAAAGTTATCATCTCTTATTAAAAGGTAATTTGCGGTCGACGCCACGTATATAATTTAATAACGCCTGTCGCATTATTAAAAGAAAATAGTCAATTTGTTACCTTGGCCTAGTTTTAGAAAAAAAAAATCGTTCATTGAACATATGTATTAAAACTGTAGGTGAAAAAGCGAAAAGAAATTTTTATGCTTTTAATAGAATTTCAACGTTCACTTGGGGCCTTTGTTTTAATACGCTTGAAATTAATGTATGTATATCCACATATCTGTCATGCCGGGTGTATATGTTATGGTACGCCAGCTTGGGTCGTGAGAGCTGCAATAGGCGCGGCACGGTATACAGAATAGTTAGTGCGTACGAAGCTTAACCTTTACCAGTACTTGCAGGCGTTCTTCCAGTCGACTTGGAGATATAAAGGCCCGCATCTATGTATTATTTCACCAAGCAAACACCGATATTCTTCGCTCGAAAGACCGTAATAAAATTAGAAGACTTTTCGCGTTGTAATAGGTTGTGTAAGTACGAAGAGTGCTCAACCGAACGAGGTCGACCGGTGGGAAACGGGATGTTTTTACTGTGATATGCTAGCTTCCATGCTGTGACGGAGTATAATGGTCGTCATCATCTTTCGTCAGTATGGTACGAATCGATAATGGGATGTAAGCAGATAAATTCACTTACTCATAATACTGGCGGTCAGATCCGTCATGGAGGAGAGACCAATGAGACGTCATAGTATTCTCTCCTTTCGGTTGATGCAAATATTCTCACTGCATGATTCGTACAGAAAGTACCTGTATCGAAAACGGACCAGGTATTTTGGAGTTTACTCACTTTCTTTCCTTGGTGCTGTGTAGTAGCGGCTACGAATACTACCAACCCTCACTTTGCTCGTGGATGTCGTAAAAGACGACTAAGAGCCTTATAACGATCTGGGCCAACTCTATCTGAGGCTGTTTGGTCAACAATTACATTCCCAAGGAGAGTTGACGTCTGGCAGGTGGCCGGTCATTAAACTATTATCAATAACTTTTACAATATGTGCTATGAAAGAAGAGTACATATTGTATCGACCCCAAGTTATTAGGATAAGAGATTGTGATTTAATCCTCTCCGTGTGGCAACAGGATAAAAATATAATTATTGCCACCACTTATTTGCTTGTAAGAGTTGTAAAATTCAGTTAAGGATCTCATCAGGAGAATGGGACACCTTACTGCGATTGCTAACTTGTCTGTTAAGCGTGGCGATTATGGCAGTTACATTATTCAGTAGTGGCGACAATTGTATTTATCCATCCGCAGCCAGCATTCGGCGGAATAATTTAACGATTATTCATTATTTTTCGCCATTGTTCTTCCCCTACATAGGCTCTATTTGCAATAAAATCTTTCCACGCTTAAAATTAGGACGTTCTAATTTGTGCTTTCTAGTATTAACATTGATATATTTACGTGTTATTATAAACATTGCGTAATATTTATTTCAATGGATATCGGTTTTCAGTACTGTGTGGTGGTGGTTACGAATACGAACCTTAGACCTTAGGTATTGTAAAAGATGACTCCGAGCTAAATATAGACCTAGGACAACTTCATCTGATGTTGTATGGTCAAAAATTACAGTTCCAAGGAGGTTTGACGGCCTAGGGTTCCTAACCGTACTATAATATATAGTATTGTACTAGGTATATTTCGTGTCTGCGTACTATATACTGTTGGAGAAATATATAGTACGCAAAAATACTATATTTTGAACACCGAACGAAATCTAATATTACTTTTTAGTTATGAATTCGAAATGGTGAGAAGAGAGTAACAAAGGTAGTATTACAATAATACTAATAAATTTAAATTTGCCACTAAATACTACATTTTTTAGAGGTGTACTATACTATATATTTTATAACTTATTTTGAGAAATACTGTATTTCGTTGAAAAAATGTTGGCAACCCTAGGTCAGTCACAAAACTACTGCCACAACTTTTGCAATATATACAATTGACGAAGAGTATTTGCGGCAACCTGAGTAGTTGGGATATGAACAGGATAAAGATGATAGTGGATATTGATATCTAAAATAATCTCAATTGCAATGTCTTTGAGTAAAAATAGCAATAAAAAGTAATTTTATTCTCTAATATTACTTTTTATTGCTATTTTTGTAAATATACAATTTAAATTTATTTACGAAATATGAACATCTTTGCATAATTTTAGTGTTGAAATTATCAACAAATTGACACATATTAAAAATTGTATTTTTCGGCAATATTCACGCGTTAGAGTCGATTATGTCCACCCGGGTTTCCACCATATCCGATGCTCATCATCAGGGCGAGCTCTAACGCGGGAGTATTGCCGAAAAATACATTTTTTTAATATCTTTGCATAAATTAAGTTTTAATAAATTTGTTTTTATTATTACTATTAGTGTGGTGATGAAGTAAGATATAATGGGTATCATAGGACGATCGTCGTCGTCGATCGTGAGCAAAATTCGATTAAAAATGAAAGCAGCTACCACCACTATTCCAACCCATCTACCAAACATACTAGGTTATCCTTCATTTGGAGGAGATCTTTTTTTTTTTTTTTTTTTTTTTTGCACGGCTGCACAGATGGCGTAGTGGTTAAGATATCGACCTTCCGTGCCAGTGCCGTGGGTTCGATTCCCACGCAGCACAATACTTTGTGTGATCCACAAAGTGTTGTTCTGAGTCTGGGTGTAATTTGTCTGCGTTAATTGCATGTTTGTAAAGTCCCCCGCAATACAAGGTTTATTTCCTTAGTGCAGGGTGGTGTCTTTTTAAAAAAAAAAAAAAAAAAAAAAAAAAGATCTATGCCCAATATCAGGACATATATGGACTGAGAAGAAAATTATGAAGATTAGTACATTAGCATGATTAAAAAACAAACGATTTGTGTTTTCATTGGAAGACGATGGAATTAGCGTTAGTATCTTGGATTACAAGACTGTCACAGCCCATTCTGCCTTATCATCGGTACCAACCAATCTTCACCTACGGTATTCATATAAGTTTAACAGTACCTGAGGTAAGATTTTGATTGCGGGTAACTTTGTACTTAAGTCATGTTGATATGTTTCGATACGATACATATTATTTACCATCTTGAACTATCTATATTGCCGCTTAGGTAGATGTTTCTGTATTGTAGAAAATGAAGAAATAAATATATATAAATAAAGAAATTCTGGTATGCTGATTGAATACTGAGTAGAAAATGAAATAATTTTTACTTTTACGTGTGTATCACACAGAAATAGACTATTTTTACTGATTTTATTGCGTTTTTCATTATTTTTTACTAGACCAATGTTTTAGATACAGTACCTACAATATAGGTAAATAATTACAGAAAGTTTTAGCGGGATAGGAAAAGTGTCATGTGGTGCTCTTGTATTATATTCAATATCTGAGTGTTTTAACGTGTTATATTAAGTAATTTTAATGGTTTTTTATGTAATTTGATACGCAGCAAGTATTGAGGTGTAGTGAATATCGTATAACAATGCCTTACATTATATTTCCGTGTGGTGACGAAGTAAGAATACTATTCATCACCCCATATCTTACCCGTGGGTGATTGTACGAGACGATGATATAACGACGAGAAGGGATATAAAACGCATATAACATCTATGCGAGAGAAGGAAAACTCGAAACAAAACCCTATACCAACACGTCTGACCAGCGCGGTATAGTAGGTTAATTTCCCTCCCATTACGGAGGAGGCCCGAGCCCAACAGTGGGACATTTATGGGCTGTGATGAAGATGATGATGAATGCCTTACATTTTCTATATCCACAAAAAATCCCAAAGATATCTTTAATATTGTGGCTATGGCACTGTTGAAGGCGACGATTTGACTTACTGATGAACGATGATTTTATATGAAGTTAATTTATAAACCAAGATTTTGTTTAAACGTCTTAAACAAAAATTATAGAAGGATTATTGCTAGTTAATACATTTCTCAATTTTTTTTTATAACGTTTTATAATATTAATAAATAATTTTATTTGCTCAGGTAGCTTAGCAGTCTATAGACCGCCCTCGAGTTCCGATTGCGTAGGTTAGAAAATTTTAATATTACGCATGATTAGTCTTTGTATTATCCATAAATTACTATTCTTAGTCCTAGTGTAATGATTTGTATCCGGTACTTATTTATTTATATATAAATTATAGAGCAAAGAATCTTTAAAAATTAATAATAAAAAATCAATCTCAAATTTTATTGTCAATCTATATAATTATATACTTATAAATCATTTCCTAAATTCTATTGTCAATCTATTGTCCACATATTCATTCAAGCCGGCGTAGGTGAAACTTACAGTTTCACATTCAGCACGCACTGCCGCCTAAGAATCTAATCTTTTTTTTTACTATATTGAAAGGAGACAGAAATAATATTCCGCCAAGAAAAAAAGAGAAAGGTGATGGGTTTTGATAGAGAGCGTTGTGGAGTCGAGATGAGGCGGTAATTAATTTGATCAGTACATTGCTTACGTATAAATAGGGATGTGACTGTTCCGATTTAAAGTTTATCGTTTCATAGATGGATTTCTAATTATTATTTTTTAATAGAGAGTACATTAAATATAATTATCATATATCTTTTTTATTCGATAACATCAATATTATTGTATTCAATACTGATTGCTCCAGCTATCTCTAAGTATAAGTCAGATTACTCAAACCATCTCTAAGTATGTCTTTGAATAAAAATTACACCATTTAGGGACATGATAATCAGAAGTATTATTCACAAAGTACTATTTTCATTTGATTAAAGATATCTTCTAAAATATATGCCTGTTTTGAGTTCGAATCAGAGACGTGAAACTTATCTCAGATCGAATTTTGTATATTAGTATCAACAATTAGACGTTACTGAATATTGCCTTTAAGCTATTACTTTTGATGTCTAATTTTTATAATACTATTGAAAAGTTTTCCTCTAAATCCTCTGGTATAGTTTCACTGCACTGATGGACTCCTTTAGATGAACAAAAACTTAGTTTTATTCATTCACGAATTATTACTTTTGCTTATGTTCTATATTAAATGTTGACGTGAGGCATTTCACGTTTAGCTAAATATCGATATCGATGTTGCTTTCCACCTGTCACTAAGCGCGGGGGCCGGGCGGCAGGTGCAAGCCAGACGCGGCGGCGCGCGCCAGTCTCTCGCGGCCATCGCATCGACAACACGTCGCGCGCACACAATCCGACACTATCATCGACACGTGCGTGGCGCAACCCTAATTTGTTGTTCTAAATTTGAATTGTGTTTTGTGGACTTGTGTAAGGGTGGGATTAGACAACTTCTTTATAAGGTAAGTTCTGCAAGATAAATTTATTATTAATGTTCTGTCACAACTATTTGGGTTATGTTTTGGTTTCAGTGTGATAATTCAGAAATGCGTTACCAATTGGTGTAATAACGTGTTTCGAACGTTCACAACGGTGAAAATCCGTTTTTCGTTTCGATTATAAATGTTACTATGCTAGAATTTCCATTGGTTACGAAAAATGTCAGGCACTTTCATTTGATAATCGTGAAAAAAACAACCGTTTATTTATTTGTTTATTAACACAATCTATGGAGTCGAGTCACATTTTTTATTTTTAAAACATCGAATACACGATGTCGTTGTTCGAAGAGTTTTTAATACGTCAATACATCGTAGGGGCAAATAAATTTTGTTAAAAGATAAACGATAAGGCGTACAAGGAGAAAACATGGCACGTTAAAAGCCGCATACAAAAGACATCAACGCGCCACGCACGCGCGAACGCAGCCGATGTCTGTGTCAGCTGTATCATGTACAGCTTTGTTAACGAGATTAGAACATGGGAATAATACGGTTTAGTTGATCTTTGTAAGTGATAATTATGTGGCAGACATTATAATTAAAATAAAAATAAATATATGTAATTGGGTAGATAGGGCGATAATCTAGGAAAATAAATCATCAGTTGTGGTCTGGTGGTAATCATCTGAGGTATAAACCGGGGGACATCAAACATATATAATTAATTGTAACAAATTATATTTAAAGTAACAGAAAGATCGATCTTACTTCTTTCTTTCTTTTTTACTTTTAAAAAAGTAAAACTACCTGCTCTAATGAAATAAACCTTGTATTGCCTTTACAAACATATAATTAACGGACGTAGATTAGACCCAGACTCAGAAGAATAATTTGTGGATCACACAAAGTATCGTACTGCATAGAAATGGAACCCACGGCATTGGTATGTGAGGTCTGTAGCTCAACTACTACTCTATCTGTTCAGTCAAAACACATAGATCGCACAAATAGAACATATATGGAATCAAACCTTGGGAAAGCTCGGGCGGTCGACATCCTCATCACTTCGCTATCTTTGCAACATACTGATATCTGGTATTTAAATGTATACCATTTTTTTTTCCAATAAATTCCTATAAGTTAAGCAAACCTTACAATATGAGATAAAATTAGTATTGTGATAAGTTTATCACATCAAGTTAAGAATGTAGTAAAAAGTATGGAGAGTGAGTCAACTAGTCATCGAAGTTATAGAACAGATATGGTGCTCCGCTCAATTGGCAGTAAAGGGTAATAGATAAGTTATGGAGCCGCACGCTACCCATCTATCTCCACGGACTGTCCGGGGTGTGACTAAAGAAAATCTCCTCGTAAAAGTAGTTTTATTTCAAAATTAAATTCTCTAATGAAATCGTATAGTAAGCTAATTTGCCATATAGTATGAAGGAATTCCACGTATAAAGGAAACTTATTTACAAGTTTGAGATTTTCATAGACTGAGAAAAAGGAAAAACATACCTTACGTAAATCTATAATTTGTTAGAGTAGAATTGGTAGAAGAGTGCAAAAGATTGGCTTTTAGTAAACATCTAAAAGGCACAATGAGAAGAATATGAAAATATCTTGGATTCATACTCAATAGTTCATTCATGAGATATTTAAAATATAATTCGTTCAAATAGTTTGGTGACAAGTCAAGGCTTTGCCTTTCTTTTTCGTAGTAGTAGAAATTGTGGTCAATAGGAGAGTGGATAGCAGTACACTCCTAGAGAACTTATAACACCAGTTTCGATTGAAATTTATATTCTCGGTGTTCGTTCGTAATCTTCATCTATCAGTTTAACAGTTGTTTGACTGAAGAATGAATAACATTCATTCTTCAGTAATTTTTTATGAATCTTAAAATAAAACAAGGGATAAGAAGCTCTAGTTTTTGTGAATCTTACAAGAAAGTAAGAGGTGACAAGTTTTTAACTCATCATCACACGAAAGTTGCCCGTATATTCTCTATTTTATCATCATCTCAGCTTATACATATCCCGCTGTTGGGCTCGAGCCTCCTCCACAATAGGAGGGAAATTGACCTACTATACCACGCTGGTCAGACGTGTTGATATAGTGTTTTGTTTCGAGTTTTTCTTTCTCTTGCATAGATATCATATGGGTTTTATATTGAACATCTCTTTTGATTGTCTCTTACGATCAAACACGGGCAAGATTGAGGTGGCGAATTGTATTCTTACTTCTTCACCATATGGATAGATATTCTTTATTTAATGACGCAAATAACTACGTGTTCCAATATGGATGAAATACCTTCGAACTTTCAGGTACAAAACTATTTTATATGGTAAAAATATAGAGTGAATCAGTGAAAAACGCATAGTTTATAAATCTGGTAGATTAGGAAAAGTACAATAATTATAGTGTAATCTATATTATTAGTTCCTCTACGTTTCATTTTACGCAACTCTTTCCATCTAACTGTAGAAGCTGTCTAGAATAATATCTGTATTATCATTAACATGAAACAAGAGTAACTGTAATGTAATATATAATTAGAGCATTCTCGTTACAAGAAAGTCCATGTTTAACGTACGTTTCCAATGTTTGTGAGCCGCGAAATAGCGGCATATAAGTATTTGAAATTTAATTAAATAATTACTGACTTCTGATTAGATTCGAATACTTTGAGTTGCTTGGCACCGTTATTATATGGTTTAAGGTTGTTTTTGCTGCTATCAATATGGTGATTGATTAAAATATATTATTTTTCTTTGTCTCAGATGATATATATGTATCTCATTATTGACCATAATGTTCTTATATAGCAGTGTAGCTTACTGTTCTACCTTATTCAAAGTTCTTATTTCCGGATATCTTTCTCTTGCAGTGACGCTATTTGTGTCTCTCAGTTAACTCTTACGACATAAGCTAGCAAAAAATGGTAACATATTATGTACTTGGTCTCTTTTTGATAAGAAATGATAGTTACACGTCGCTCTAATTATCGGAGGAGTCGGAAAGTTGGCCTAAGGCTCCATAAAATACACAATTTCCCCTAACTGTATGTATAACGGATCCCCGTTACCTATTCATTGACTTTAGTGGCCTGCCTAGAGCATTACTTTTTCGTATATCCCTCCCTTACAAAGCGTTAGGACATTGTCTCCCGCGGTTTGCTGCCCCATAGGTGGTGGATCCAGCTATTATTTTCGTAGACTCGTAGGTACTTAGTAAAGTAATTAGTTAAAATATATTATAATATATATATCGTTGTGTGTCCTGGTGTCGTTTTCTTTTTTTTGTTTTTGGCAATTGGGAATAATATGAAGCCATTGTCATATACACTTTTATTACAATTTCGTTCTATAGTCTTTAAAATGTTATATAATTCGATCAGAAATAATTGAAACTATATAATTATTCTTTAAATTCGTACCTTTTTGCACCACGCCGAGAACACATCGCGTATAAATGCATTTTTAGTATTTGGAGTTTGAGAAAATTGATATTAAATTTTATCGTGAAGAAGCTGTATTATGAATTTGTGACGTTACGACTTTCTTCTTTGTATTTAGCATCTTATGATAATACGAACGTGATTCATACACAGATTCTTTCATCTTCGAAATCCGGCTACTGTGACTTTCATTTTTGTTGGAGTTGTCGCGTGGATAGTTGAATAGTACTTTTTGAAATAATTTATTTTTTTGTTTTTATTGTTTTTTAGCAAGCTAAAGAACAACAAACAAAAAAAGTCTTGTTTCCTTGACTAGATAACTACTATCAAGTACATGAGATGCTCAGAAGTTAAAATAAAATTAAAACGTTATAAATTGCGTAATATAGTTTTAAAATATTAAAGTAAAGGTATTATTAGTACTTTACAAAGATTGTATAGTAAATTCGTTCATACCTCCAACCTGCTATGGCTGGATGTATGCCATGATATTTAAAATCCATCCATAATTGGTAATAGGCCTCGTAAAGGCGAATAAAAATACTAAGAGATTAAAACTGCATAATTTTTCTTTAGGTAATCATCATCATCATCATCATCATCACAGCCCACAAATGTCCCACTGTTGGGCTCGGGCCTCCTCCGTAATGGGAGGGAAACTAACCCACTACACCGCGCTGGTCAGACGTGTTGGTATAGGGTTTTGTTTCGAGTTTTCCTTCTCTCGCATAGATGCTACATGCGTTTTACATCCCTTAGTCGTCTCGTACGATCACCCACGGGTAAGATAGGGGGTGGTGAATTGTATTCTTACTCCGTCACCACACGGATAATTAGGTAATCATACATAGAAAATAATTTTACTATTTCAGCTCATGCTGGGTTCAAGCATTCTCACTATGGTGGGAAGGTAATTAATCTACTGTACTATGCTGGTTCGATGGGATGGTATAGGATTTTAATTCTTGAATTTATGTTATCTGTTTGTATCCTTTACTCATCTTTTACGATATCCACGGGCATGAAACGAAGTGAACTATGACAAATATACTATACATATTATGAGTATTAATAAATATATTAATATGTATATAAAATATTTTTTAGGTTACGAGTTTTACATTTTATAAATTGCCTAACTTTGTAAACTTTTACAGGGCTAAAAAGAAAAAAAAAAAAGAAAAAAATTATTCCTAATAACCATTATTTGCATCATGAATTAAAAAAATTGTTATAATAAAAAAAAGTTTCACTTTCTACTTTGCTCGAATTTGATAATTTTACGGTTAACTTTTACAATGCTCTTGTCTTAAGAATTTTATTTGGGCTATTTCAAAAAAAAAAAAACAACCAAACTTCCAAGGCCCTTCTCAAATTATACGCTCACTAAACGTATGAAATTTTAATTAAATTTAGATATTTTCTAGAAGGTGATCTCTTTTTGATCCAGTATGATATACATATGTACATGCAACTGCGGATTGTGAGGTTTCAAGTTTATATGCTTAAGATACTGGACGCAAAGTTTTCTGTGCGGTAAAGAAACAACCCGTGTGGTGTGGTGACGGAGTAAGAATACAATTCACCACCCCCTATCCTGCCCGATCGTATAAGACGACTAAGAGATATAAAACTCATACAGCATCTATGTAAGAGAAGAAAACCTCGAAACAAAAGCCTATACCAACACGTCTGACCAACGTGGTATAGTAGGTTAATTTCCCTTCCACTTTGGAGGAGACTTGAGCCCAACAATGGGACGTATATGAGATGATGATGATGAAAGAAATAAAAAAAATCTGTGTCCACTAGAAGGTAAGAGTCTTATTCATCATTACCCGGGATTGAAAGTGATATTCAATAATTACCGAAAATTTTGCTATAAATACAAGCTTTATGTTTGAAAATATGATCGAAAAAAGACAATAAGTTCCTATTAAGTGAAACTAAAATGAAGTGACACAAGTAAAGTTGATTGCGTTTCCCTTCATCGGGGATTAAAACTAGAATCTATAAATTTTAAGTGCATTAACTGTTTTACTTTCGAATGCATGGAAGATGATATTAAGTCGGAGTTTTAAACTACAAAAAATATGTTTATTTTCTAGAGCGGCATTTTCTCTCTAAAAACACAAATAATAAACCTTTTCATCAGATCCAATCAACAAAGGTCACTCTATAATAACCTTTCTAATCTTTTTTTATTAGATTACATTTCACACAAAAAATGTTAAGTTTATGCAAATACCGTATTTCGTTAGCTGTTAAGTCAAAATACAATCCAAAGTTATTTATATTGGTAGGTTTCTTGACTAAGAATTTATTAGATAAGTTAAATTTATTTATGTCGCTATTCTCAGCTTAAGTAGATTTTATGGTTGTCTATTAGTTTAAGAATAATGTGGGAATATATAATAAGTGTTTCCTGTAAACAATATTAATAGAGTTTATATCATAACTTTATTCATAGTGAGATAGCGTATATCTATTGTTTGATTGATATGCTTTTGTGTCTGTGTGTGTGTAAATATTTAAAAATCGAAAGCGTTTATTTTTAATTTTCTCGGTTGTGGTTTTGTATACCGAAAGTCCAAGTCATCGATATTGCTAGCCTTTTGTTCTTACCGAATTTATCTTTTTGTGTGTATCTCAAAAACGGTTGAAACAATTTGGATCAAAGTTTATGTTAAGATACGTTTTGCTTATCCATAGAAATTGTGTGTATCTCAGAAACGATTTTAACAATTTGGATCAAAGTTAACATACGTTTAGCTTTTTGAAATTGTTTTTGTAGATAACTTTCTTATTTTTTATAAAAAGTTGTTATTATAAGATTTCATAAATCTTTATTATGCATTTATTAAGCATGAAAGATTGTTTAAGAAATGTTTAATAATGGAAGTGAAAATATATATTAAGGTTATCATGTTCATCTAAAAATGCTTGCCAAAAAAAAAGAACACAATTTCATAGGCAAATATTCTAACAAATGCTTGTTCGATCTGTAACTAAAATATGTTATCTTTTTTCATATATACCTATATCTTCTTCGCAGTAGGTCCCATTGTTGGGTTCGGACCTCCCTCCACAGTGGGAGGTCAGTTGATCTAATATATCATGCTGGTCAGACGGATCGAGGAAATGGTCCACATAAGGTTTCGAGTTTTCTTTCTCTCAATGTTATCTTCGTTTTGTGTCCCTTACTCATCCTTTACGATACTTACTTGAAAGATAGGGAGTAGGGGGAGAGGATAGTGAATTCTATTCTTACTCCGCTACTGTACGAAAAACATATCTATATATGAATTATATCTTATGATACATTTATATGAGTTGAGAAAGAAAAGAAAATATTTTACTTGGTATTATTATAATCACAATAGAATAATATATAAAAACCTATTTACAATTAAAATTATTTTGTTGTCGAACAATTAAAAAAAAAATTAAATCGCATTTCCTCACAAATAAAACCGTTAACAATATTTAAACGTTGGCTGGCACGTAATTTGCAGACGTTACTATTAACACATACCTAGTCATATGTCGAACTCTCACTTGCATGCATAGCACGCCGATGAAGGTGCCCGGGTTCCGTGAATGGCGTTTTAATACTTACTTGCTTTTAAATCTACGAGTATTACGGGTTAGTTATTTATTATTTAAAATGTAATACTGACGACACTAATCCTATGTGATGATATTATGTATACATTCAAATATATATTTATGGTGACTTTCAAGTATTAGAGGAAATGTTTTCGTAAGAATATCTAACATGAAAATTGTTATTCATTATGAAAAATAAATATGATTTTATATTTAGTTAGATTATAATTATTATAATAATGTAATCATCCAGTAAGATGCATTCTGATCAGTGAAAGTTTAACTTAACCATATAAGTTATAATTAGTGTAATGTATATAAATGAAATTATATAAATTACAATATTATTAATTAATATAAATTACAGTCAGTTAAAATTGTGGGCTTAAAATAAAATTATATTTTACAATACGTATATATATATATATATATATATATATATATATATATATATATATATATATATATATATAATTATTTAAACTAAACAATTAACCTATAGTTTAACGTTTTAGAAACAAGATTTTTTCCTAAATAGTTAAGGCAGAGTATGTTCTAAGTATTCACCAATTCGAAAGGAATTGGAAAATTATTCATTATGAAAAATAAATATGATTTTCTATTTGGTTAGATTATAATTATTATAATAATGTAATCATCCAGTAAGATGCATTCTGATCAGTGAAAGTTTAACTTAACCATATAAGTTATAATTAGTGTAATGTATATAAATTAAATTATATAAATTACAATATTATTAATTAATATAAATTACAGTCAGTTAAAATTGTGGGCTTAAAATAAAATTATATTTTACAATACGTATATATATATATATATATATAATTATTTAAACTAAACAATTAACCTATAGTTTAACGTTTTAGAAACAAGATTTTTTCCTAAATAGTTAAGGCAGAGTATGTTCTAAGTATTCACCAATTCGAAAGGAATTGGAAAATTATTCAATATATATTTTTTTCGCTATTTAACGTCATCATGAATGCAAGGGTTTTCGGGATTATGAATCATATTATGTTTCTATTTTATTATTTTAAGAATTATTTTTATTCACCGCAACGACTTTATAACTATGGACTGTTCTTTCACCTCTTACCTTTTGACCGTAACTATAAATATCTTCATAGTGCCTTATCTCTGAGGAATTAATTAAACCCATGACATAAAATTTATATAAACAACTTATTTTAATAATATTATTACAATATTAACATCATTCATCTTAGCTCATATTCTCTCGCAGGCTCGAGCCTCCTCCTTAATGGGAGAGAAATTGACCTACTATATCATTGTTGGTATAGGGTATTGTTTCGAGTCTTCCTTCTCTTACATAGATGTTATATGCGTTTTATATACCTAAGTGGTCTTTTACGATCACCCACGGGTAAGATAAGGGGTGGTGAATTGTATTTTTACACGTGAATATAACTGTTTTAACCATACAGTAAAATCTATATACATTATTAAAATACACACTTAACAGTTACGATTAAAAACTTATTCAAAACATATAAAATTAAACGGTTATTAAAACAATATATAAGTTAATATCACCTCTTTAAAAATGCTAATATGTATTAGAAAGTAAACGCGTATTATATATTTTTTGTTAATTTTTAACACGGGACCCTAAATGTTGCGCTGAGACGTGAGCTAGCGGAATTCCATAAAATCATGATTAATTTATTAATGTTATACTGCTCATCTCGGCTCTCTCTATTAAATGGGACTTACGCTTCGTTGGTTAGAATAACATATCCTATTCATGTCTGAAACTGTTTTATATATTACCTTACACTGATACTTAAACAGACTTTGAGGCTTGAAGGACATATTGTACAATCATCATTTCGACTCAACTATACTTATGTTATTCTAACCAACAAAGCGTAAGTCCCATTTAATAGAGAGAGCCGAGATGAGCAGTATAACATATCCTATTCAAGTCTGAAACTGTTTTATATATTACCTTACACTGATACTTAAACAGACTTTGAGGCTTCAATGTAATATTGTACAGTCATAATATCAATTCCAATACACGTATTGCTTTGATGAAGATATCGACCTACCACTTCAAGTGTTTCAAGTTCAATTATCACGCTGTACATACTTCGCACGATCCAGAAATTGTAATACCGAGTCTGGGTGTAAAAGTGTCTGTTGATTTCTTGATTTTAAAGTTCCCGCAGTAGAAAGATTAATTTATTCTTTAATGAGATTCTCTATGCGAGTGAAATATTATTTTAATTTTCATTGTCACCATTAAAAATCACTTATTGATTAACTAAAAAACTAATCCGTTTAGAATAACAATAGCATCTGTTACCATGATTTAGTACAGTAGCTCAATTTCCCCTCCTATTGTGGAGCAGAGTTGATTCCGCAGTGGTGCATATATGAGCTGATGGTTATGATAATATGCTTAAAAAAAAATCGACTAACGTAATGGTGGCCTCACTGATTATATCCGTCTCTATATTGTTACAGTCTAAAACACAGAAGAAAATTTAACATAATTTTCATTTCTCTTTAATTAATTTACTAAATATACTCATTATTTGTAATGTTCCTTATTATAGAGAAAGTGTAAAAACATCAGCATAGAAATAACAATACATATTAACTTCTAAGTGAAAATATTTAACATACATTGATAGCTGTAAACACTTCTCAACACTGTTTGGTTCTACGAACAGTAAGCGCTACCGTTTGTAGTCTGCTCATGGTTTGAACGAACGGGACCTCAGAATAATTAGTGGTCATCATACTAAGTAGACACGTGTTGTATAATTTATGTATATACTAGCTGTGTTACCTACTTCACTTGTGTGAATTACTTACCTATAAAACAATTAATTAGTTTGAAATATTATAATATTATCCCGAGGCATGATTTTATTTAGAAAAACAATATAAAAATTAATAATATTCACAATACATCAAATACAATTCTTGCCTTTCCTTTAGTTATTTTTTATGATCACCTACAGCAATGGAAGAAGCTGTATAAGAATTACGTCTTGAATACTCTACAGCGTTAATGATTGCGGCAGGATTGAGTCGTTAAGGTAAAAGTGTTTATATTTATAGTGTAGTGGTCATATTCTGAATCTTTTATGCGCTTCATGGTTAAAAGACAAGTGAGACCTCCCCTGATCATGAACACAGTGTTCGAAACATTTGAAAATTCATAAATCAAATACAAACGCGATGAAAATAGTTTTATTTCAAATATGTAATACTCGCGCAAAATATTTGAATCACTTTATTGACCGTCGAAAGAATATAGTCTTTTTTGAATATGAATAAAGGTATAATTGCTAGCTTTGAAAGACAGTTTGGGGATCACGATTTTCCTGATAAGTACTTCTGTCCATTCCGTGGCAACCTCTCATCCACTTTTTACCGCTTCTACGGGCAAGTAAGTGCCATATGTGCGGATTTATTGCTTATTCTAAAAGTTTAATTAGAGGTACTAATGTATAAGTTTATGTGGTTATGGGTCCGTGGTTCGTAAAGGATATTTATAATGTGAGTTGAAGATATTTAAAATACATTGTTAATGTCACAGATTTAAAACTACAGCTTACTAAGCGATTTATTGGTATGTCCCGATCTCTTATTTTTAGGACAACTTCACTTACTTCACTATTAAATAAATAGTATATATAGTATTCTGTTGCGCCAGTGACGGAAAAGTTAAGGAGTGAAAGATTGACATGGTATGGACATGTGATGAGACGGGGATGAAAGTGATGTTATGAGGAAAATTTTAAGCATGAATGTGGCTTTAGGGATATGAAAAGACCGAAGAAAAGATGAATGGACTGCGTGAAACATGACATAGATAGACAAGGAGTGATTACTGATAGGGTTGACAGAGATGACGTCTGATAGGCTTGTATGGAAGGAGAAGACATATTGCGTCGATCCCAAATAAATTGGGATAAGAGCAAGTTGATGATGACATTATTCTATTGAGAAGAAGTTTACAAACATACGCTGCTCTAATTCCAATTATTTGGGGTCTACGTAATATGTAGTCCCCTTTTTTTTTTTTTTTTTTTATTTTTTTTATTGGTGGGCTATGGGTGCGTCTCGCCCCGCCAAATCGGTCCGGGGTGACGGAGGAGGCGGCGCGTGACCCCATAGACCCACCGTAAAATCCTCTCTCTTCGCCGTGCGAGCGGACCACCGGTACCCGATCTTTGTCTTCGGTGGTCCGCTCGGCGGTTTACCCTCGCGGGTTCCTCTCGTCGACGCCCCGACAGATTTCGCCGTCGGGGCGTCGCCCTCACGCGATGGCCTCGCGTCGGGTGACCGGACAATTCCCCGGTCCGATCACCCGAGGCCTGGGTTAGGGCGGCATCAGGCGCAGGTATTCGCGCCTGCGCCGCCCCGGCCGCTGGCGGCGGCCCGGGTCGCGGGAGTCCTCCCTGACTCGTTCCGCCGCCTCCTTCCGCGAGATGACAGCCTCGCAGAAGGCGGCGACCGCGTCCCAATTCCTGACGCTGTCGACGATCGCCCTCGCGACAGCCGGCAGCGTCAGGTCGGCACCGATAATAGCGACGAGGTCGCGGCGCTGCCCGTCCCAGCCTGAGCATCCCTCGAGCGTATGTTGCGCCGTGTCCTCGTCACTACTGCAATGATGGCAGCCCGGAGTCCACTCCCTGTACACGACCGTGTGCAGGTATTTCCCGAAGCACCCATGCCCCGTCAACACCTGCACCAGTCGGAAGGTGAGGACCCCGTGCCGCCGCTCCATCCATTTCATCAATACGGGCCGGAAGGCCTCGACGGTCACGACACCGTGTCTAGGCCTCTCCAGCCGCGTAACCCAACGGGCGATGACGTCTCGGCGGGCGTCCTCGCGCCAGGTGGCTATCTCGCTCAACGATGGGGAGCCACCCTCCTCGCGCACTGAGGTAACCCGCCGGTAGAGGTCGGAGAGCATCTCCGCCTCTAGGTCCCACGGGGGTGTCCCGGCCAATAGGCACGCCGCCTCTGTCGACACCGTGCGGTACCCGCGAATGGCTCTGACCGCCATGGCTCTCTGTGGCCTCCACAGAACCGCCCTGAGCTGGGCGTTCAGAGCCCTCGCCCACACGGGTGCGCCGTACATGGCCATCGAGCGGATGACCCCCGCATACAGCCGTCGGCCCTCGAAACTGGGTCCGCCCACATTCGGCATGAGCCGAGAAAGGGCGGACGCCGCGCCGACCAGCCGGGGAGCAATCTGTCGGAAATGCTCCCGGAACCACCATCGCCCGTCGAGCACCAGACCCAAGTACTTCATATGGGCCTGGATGTTGATCTGGATGGAGTTGACGACTAACGAGGCGCCGGTTGGCAGCCTTACGCGTGGCCCATGGAATAATAGGGCCTCCGTCTTATTTAAGGCCACCCTGAGCCCCAGCGCCTCGATTCGCCTGACCATCTCCTCGGTGCCGAGAGTGGCCAGGCTCGCCGCCTCTTCGAGTGTCCTGCCCCGGGCTGTGACGAGCGTATCGTCAGCATAGCACACCAAGCTCAGCCCAGGGGGGAGACTCCCTCTCAACGCCCAGTCGTACCCGATGTCCCACAGAGTCGGCCCCAGAACCGACCCCTGTGGAACACCGCACGACATGGGCGTCCGCACAATGTCCCCTGCGGGACCCGCGCAGAGGATACTGCGCCCCTCCAAATAGTCCGCCACCAGCCGCCTGAGGTACAGGGGCACTCCATGGAACCGGAGCGCCTCCCTGATGCAGCTGAATGGCAGACTATTGAATGCGTTGGCGATGTCCAGCGACACCGCCAACAGCACTCCCTTGCCGGCGACAGCCTCCGCGGCCGTCTGCCTCAGGCGTAGCAGGGCCCCGATGGTCGAACGCCCCCTCCTAAACCCATATTGAGCGTCCGACAGATCGGGCCCCACCTCCTCCAAGTGTCGGACGATGCGGGCAGCGAGGACACGCTCCAACAGCTTACCCACATCGTTGAGAAGCACGATGGGCCTGTAGGCCGACGGCAAATCCGGGGGCCGTCCTGGCTTTGGCAGGAGAACCAACCTCCCCTCCTTCCAGCACTCAGGGAACCGTCCAGACGTCAGACAGGCGTTGAACAGTTGCCTGAGGCGAGGCTCGAAGTGCTCGAGGAGCGAATATGTAGTCCCCTGCCACTGCACATATTGCAAAAGTTATATATGGCAATAGTTCTATGACCGGCTACTTGCTTAACATCTTTGCACTTTTGTCCTCCTTGGAAATGTAATTGTTAACCAAACGGCATTAAACGGAGTTGACACAGGTCGATATAAAGCTCTTAATCGTTTTTTACGACTACCATGAGCAAAGTTATCTTAGCCGCTACCACACAGTAGTATTCTTAGCCGCTACCACACAGCTACCTAAGAATCATGACATGACTACGATAATCCGAAGGTCACTATATAGAGTACTATGCCTTTTAAGCAATCGAACAATATTGCCATTTATGGAGAGCCTTCATTTTGTCTCTGTTTAATAAAATAACGTAATGTATAAGAAAATAACTCGCTATTGGGTATGGTTTCCATTTAATGAGACTGATATAAATATACTATACAGATCTGAAGAAGTGGATTGATAGAAAATATTTCTTTTTGGACTATTTCTTCTCTTGAAACATTCTTCCCTTGCAGCAATCTTACGTGATTAGGTCGCTTAGTTGTCTTTTTCAATGACCATAAATAGTTGATGATGGTATGTAGTTTTACTTAAATGCTGAATATTACTGCATTACTATCTACAGTTCTTAATCTAAGATAGATAGAAAGTACCAAATGAAATAATCTTAAGAGCAAGTTAGATATTTGAATTCAAAAATAATAATAAATATGTTTTATAAAAAAAAAGAAATCATATATGTATTTTCTGTCTTGATTAGGTATTTATGTTCTTTCTTTCATTTATTACTTCGTTTTGTAAAATTATGTTTGCAATAATTTTAAATTAATTAAGTTGTATTTCCATTAAGTGAAACAGAATTAATTTTACTTGTATGGAATAATAATTTAATAAATATAATTAATTTAAAATTCAGCATTTGCGTATGTTAAAGAATTGTATAATTAATTATTTGAAAGTAGCTGGACGTTTTTACATTAAAGTAAACTTGTAGTCAATTAATCTTAAGCACTATCGTGTTTAATCTAATCACTATAAAGTGATAATCTAGATGATGAGATTTACATAATTTCACTCGTCTACACTGCAAGTATTCATGCGTATTACATAAAAAAATATCTACTTATGAATAATTTAGAGAAATTTCATGAGAATGTTTGTCGTATAAATAACTTACTTTTTCTATACTTTTCTTTATACATATTTCTTTGTATGTATGTATATGATTGAATTCCTTCTCAACTACTGGACAGATTTTATGATTTTTTTTGTGTATGTTTGCGACTCAATCTGGCACTCGATAGTAGCTGCGATAAATTTCCAGGTATTCTTTTTTATTTTTTATATTTATACAGAACAGCGTGAGTTGAAACAGCTTTCCTATATAACTTAAACAAAACGTATCATTTTCAAAAGTATGTTTGAGTTCACTTCAGATTATTCATTATATTCATACAATTATTTACAGCTTATTTATCTTCCCTGATGCTCGATTATCGAGGTGCTAGAGTAAAAATACAATCTGTGAGTCCGTATTTTCGTCCTTGAAATTGACGAAAGAAATAACCAACTGACATAATTAGCTCTATGTACCTTCATCTAGGCAGTATTTTGTGAACTGCACATCGGCGAACCCATGGTGTGGCCGTAGACATGGCTGTGCATTCGCCCTAATTCATCATCAGGGCATCAGATATGCTCGAAACCCGAGTCGATATAATCGAGCCTAATTCGTGAGTCTATTGCCATTTATCTAATTTTCTTTTTGGTTTCACTAAGATAATTCCTCTATGCAGAGTAATGATGGGTTCAGGTGCACAATGTATTAACTCAATTTATTTGGACATCGGTGTATAAATAATTTGAGGGATCGTTAGGATAATGGGCACCTAAACCTAACTGTGATCGCTAGTCTATAAGCCTGGTGGTTATTGCATAAATCCTACACTTAGGAAGGCAATTAAATAGTATATGTGTGCAGAATAGTGACGAGAGTAAGAAAATAAATATTGCTTGCATATGTTCTATGCATTTATATTACAAATTTATAATTCATGTGAACTAACCATGTCTTAATAAACGCAAACACTAATGAGGCAAATCATAACGAACCGTCTGAGACAAAATAGTCATCTAATTTTGTTGAATTTGTCGCAGAAACGTGTCGCGGTGCAATCTCTTCCATATATGACACACGCAAGCTGCTACAGAGCGAATGTACCGTACGTTATAGTAACTTGAGAAAGCATAGATACGACACGGGTCAAATATGTCAGATAGTTTATGGCGCGAAAATATCTGATAAGGGATTTCGCAATGAAGGTATAATAAGGTTTTTAAAATATTTATACCTATGTTTTGCATAACAGATTTTTGAGTTCTAATCGTTTGCCTCTTTCAGTCTTGATATATTATTAAAGTATTTGATATATGCATAACATACCTGATATAAAATAAATATAACTGCTTAGTGTAATAAAATTATTTTATCGCATTTCTAATTGGCTTTTAGTTGACCGACTTTTCGAACGATTTTGAGCACTGATGGTCGCGAGAGGACTCCACCTGTGGTAATAGTATAATTTCACACGTGTAATAATCCCGTAAACATTTAAATGCATTATAATAATTGATCTTCAAATTATGCCGTGAAGTTTATATATTTTTTTTGTGTGCAGGCTTTTATTGGCCATATACGACTATCTGAACCAGGGTAGATTAGGACCTGCGGTCATACTAAATCTCTTTAAGCTTAGCTCCTATATATTACTACAATTAAGCTAAAGCCTGTTCTCGGGTTATAAATTAACCTACTACACCATGCTAGTTGTCCCGCCTATTAGTTGGATTTACGGCATCTCAAAAGTCACAGCCGTTGGGTGTCGCAGGTGGTACAGCACGGTTTCGAGTGACATTCTCGTGGGTATGCCTATCTTCAGAGTGGATGTCTATGGACTGAAGAATGTACCCTGCTAATTAGATGGTTTGGTTAAAATTTTGTTTTATTTTTTTACTTTTGGTAAATATTTATATTTATGTTACCTTTCCGTGTGGTGACGGAGTAAGAATATCATTCATTACCCCCTATTTTACCCATGCGTTATCGTACGAGACGACTAAGGGATATGAAAACGCATATAACATCTATGCGAGAGAAAGAAAACTCGAAACAAAATACTATACCAACACGTCTGGCCAGCGTAGTATAGTAGGTCAATTACCCTCCCATTATGGAGGAGGCCCTAGCCGAAGAGTGGGACTCTCATCTCATACATCTCTCACTCATCAACTCATCCCATATACATATTATATGGGCTGAGATGATGAGATGATAATTATGTTACCAACTTATAATATATGGTACATATAGGAATGCAAAGGAAAAATATAGTTACTTTTTATTTCTATTACCAAACGGAAAACTTGATTATAGATTTAATTCATTTCAGTTAATATAAAAAGTTTAAAAAATATTTAAATTTAATAAATGATGTAATCTATGAGAGAAGCTCTACATTTATTATTATGTATTGAGAGCTGTGTTCCAAAAGATATCAAAATTATTCTTAATTTAAGCTACTTATTCTTTATATGCCAGATCTACTGTAATATAAGTCTACATGTCCAGCGAAGCAAGACATTTGAAATTAAAAAATATAACGGCAGAGTGATTTTATAAACAATTGTTCCGATTTTCCTCTGACATTAATGCTACATTGCTCTCATTATTAAGACTCACTTGCTTTATGATTACGAGTTACAAGACCATTCTGATTGTCTGGTAGAAAATCGTTGATAATTTGTGGTGTTAAAGGTAATTTGTTTTTATATAAGTAATGAGACGGTATAGAATTTATAATTCATTATCTTTTCGAATTAAACTCAAAATGTTTTTATTACATTTCACGTATTGACGTCTACCATTAGTGCTAGATCTCCTCAAAGCGGAAATAATGTTTTAATCGTGACGTTTAATAAGCTAATTGCCAGTCAAAGTTAGTGTCGTAAGTTTTACAGCAGAGTGTGGCCGCCCATTCTCTATTTTATATAAAGAATGGAAGGCCACAATCTGCTGTGCTGCTGCTCTTAACGTTTTTTGCGAGTCTTATTGGTAAATAAATTTTGGTGACCTATTGTATTCATAAACCGTAACCCCAAAATAATATTCATTTTCTTTTGGTGACGGAGTAAGAATACAATTCACCGGCCTCTATCTTGTCCATGGGTGTCAGTAAATACAACTAAGCGGATAGCTATATGCATATAACATTTATTCAAGAGAACTAAAACTCAGAAAAATATACCCTACGCTACCCTATATAACATGTTTGATCAGTATCGATATAGTAGGCTCCTGCCTCCTATTATGAAGAAGGTGCGAGCGCAACAGTACGATGTATGTGAGCTGAGATGAATTAGTTTTTAGTCGATAATTACAGTCATATAATACTCTAATATAGTTGTTCTTTTTCCATGTAGTGACGGAGTAAGAATACAATTCACAACCCCATATCTTATAAATGGGTCATTGTAGGCGACGATTAAGGGATATAACATCTATGCAAGAAAAGAAAAACTCGAAATAAAAGCCTATATCAAGACGTCTGTATCAGCGTGGTATAGTTGGTCAATTTCTATCCCATCTCGAGCCCAACAGTGGGACATATATGAGCTGAGATGATGATGATGAATATATGTAGTTGTAAATTAAGTTTTTTTTTAATACATTCACGTGTTTTAAGCTTTATTTTACTTTTAAATGAGGGAATACATATTGCAGCGTATAATAAGGTATTGTAATGTCACCCGAAATTTTTAAGAAGCATGCCCATATTTTGGTTGCACATGAATATTTATATATTTAACTGTTAAATGACAATGCTATTCAGCATCCTGTTCTCACTGCATTGATTGAAACGAGTAAGATGCTATATTTTCAATGGAACTTTGGAGTTTCTAGAGCTATTAAATTCAAATGCGTGAAGAGCTAATAGGAGAGGAATTTTTCAAACTAGTAACTGATGAAAATTAAATACTCTAATAGTCTTGATTTATGTTTGTTTTTAAATATATAATCTATAGATTAGGGAATACTTATTTACATGACTTTAATACATACACTATAATATTTTTTGACTATTATAATAATTGAGCATGTAAGATTCATTCATTTCTTTGATGACTTAATGTATTTGTCAAGAATTTTTTATTTTTGTTATTGCTTCTGGTGGCAAACGAGCAAGCAGCACACCTGATGGTAAGGGTCACTGCTGCCCATGGACCTTTGCAATACGAAGGGTATAGCTAGGCCGCTACCTACCAATATAAACCCCAAACCCATCCAGTTGGGCTTCCGGCTCTCTCGCTCACCGAACGAAGCACAACAGTACATTGCCATTATTCAGACGTCGATCTTCTGCGAGAGTGTGGTACTACCCCGGATGGACCAGCTCGTGGCTGTAGACAGAGAACTGTCAACAGCGTGGTCCTATCGCAACTAAGTCTTCTACTTCTAAATTGTTTTCTGCTAAAGAGCTTACTAACTATTGTTACTTCTATTCATATTCTATTCATAATTATTTTCATAATTTCATTTTTTACCATCAGCTGCTAGACGTAGACCTCTCCTACTAATTAAGGGATAGTGCCGTATTCATTACGCGCAGTTAAAGTCATTATAAGCTATTATACATTTCCTATAAAAAAAAGCTCCAAGCTTTAAGATTGATGGAATAAGCCAGGTTTCCTTTCAAGCCAAGAGTAAATCTATTTATCCAAATTTATGCAGCTATTTTCACGTAATGAGCTAACAAACGAACAATCTTTTACATTCATCAGCTTAAAGTGATTCTTGAATAGCCGCAACAAATCGCATTGCTCGTAAATAATGTTCGTTGTTGGAAGGTTCACGGTCGATCGGCTTCTGATTGTTATTCCATTATTCATTCAGAGTGCAGTAAGCGAGCGATATTTGTGTCACTTGAATCTGATACATATGGAATTAAGTTATGTCCTTTAGTTAAAGGATACGTTGGAAATATTCGCCCTCAATAATTTATTCAGAATTACATGTCATACAGAAATTTATTTAAAGTTTTTTGAAGTGAAAACTTCTTTAGGCGCGTTGAGCGTTTATGGAGGGGAAAAACTTATAGGTTCGCGTCACCGACATGATAATGCTAATAGTATATCTATAGCTATGTGGAAACTTCTTTAGGCGCGTTGAGCGTTTTTGGAGTGGAAAAACTTATAGGTTCGCGTCACCGACATGCTAATGCTAATAATATATCTATAGCTATAAACTTCTTTAGGCGCGTTGAGCGTTTTTGGAGGGGAAAAACTTATAGGTTTTTGTTTTATATAAAAATTAGAAAATTATTATTATTTCAATTAGTCTTAAGTTAATAGTTTTCACTTCTATAGGCAGTCCCCATGACTGCCTGTTGTTTTTTTAAATTCACAACGTGTATTCTATTGAAAAGAAAAAGTTTTAATAATATTAATTTATTAAATTCTTTCGTTTTTCTTTTCATTTTTTTCTACGTCTCATATGGAAGAGGTTCCATAATGGGACAATATTTATATCATGCTGACTACACAGACAGATTGGCAAAGGGTTTATTTTTTTTCTCTTGCAGTTAAATGCTTATGTTCCATTTTAGTCTCTAAGGATTATTCTAGAAAAGGAAGTGGTAACACATTGTAGCTTTCAATCTTACGTAGTCTAAGGCAATAGTTATTTCTCGAGCGTAATCTTAGCTCGCTATTGAGAAAATCTCTGCAGAAAAATCCCAATAGTTTTGTTCAATTCTGGCTTTGCACCTAAGACTACAAATATGGTTTATTTGTAATTAAGGTAAGCCAGTTTAAAGTAAATTAAAAGAAATAAAAATTACTTTAGGTCGAAAAATCTTCGGGCTGGCTACGAGTGTCAAGGAAGCGGTACCAGTGGCCGGCCCAATGACGACGAGGAGGGATTGCGTTGGGTTATGGGACTACGCACTGCCCTTCCGTCGCCGCGGACGAAACGGGCGGTGTGTATCCAGCTCATAGCTTACCCAAAAAAAAAACGAAAAATATTTAGTTACTTTTTATATATCAGGCAAGTTGATAATTAAAATTGGCACAACATATTTTTTACCGTTATATAATAACATATTATCTTATGTATTACAAATCATTACTTCTTAAATGGACAGGCTCAATGTCATATAGTTTAATACCATTAACAGCCGCCGGCCTTCTAACACATAGCCAATGTAAGTAGATACTTAAATCTTTATATCGAAATTTGAGGACACCATAATTTGAGGTCTCACATGGGTCATCAAAACTGGTTATAAATAATGATTGGGTATCGAAGCTCTAGTGACGTATTTTCACAGTTAAGGTTATTATAGGAATATGATTCTTATTTGTTAAGTGTTATGTATTATAATAGAAAAGAAATGTTAACATCCAGGTGTATGGTGAGTAAAAATAATGAGATACGATGGTCGATAGTTTTTTCGACAGCTTAGATATAAAACTTTCTTGTTATGCGTAGGTAGCAATAGTAAGTAGATAGTTAGTAAATGTTTTGAGCATACTATCTGCAATGCTTTTATCATATGAGAATGCGGGGTCCGTGTTCAGGGTCCTTAACTTAATAAGGTGCCCGAAAGTCCACGATATATATCCGTGTTGAGACGGGATGAAAGTAATGTTTGCAATGAAGCTACGTAGAACATGATATAGATAAATAAAACGCGAACACAGAAATGATATTTGATCTGTGTAGAAAAAGGGAACATATTGTAACCCAAAGTAAATTGGGTAAATGCATAGCAATATGAAAATGACTACATCTATAATGATATTTTTATTATAGTTAGACAGGAATAATCGTAGGGAATTGAGATTAGCAATATATTATTAAATCTATCTATCAACTGTTCTGTTTTGAGTTCTCTGGCACTCTGTTCTCTCTGCCTACCCTGCAAGGGATATGGCGTGATGATATGTATGTATGTATGTATGTCACCAAACGGATAATTATAATATATAATTCCAAAAAAATCTAAATTTATGCAGCATAAGTTCAAATCTGAAATCTCTTATTTTACCACTAAAGAAAGTAAGCACCGGATGGTTCGTAAAGGACGCATGTTAACTAAAAAATATTAGACTATTATTATACAGCAAAAGCGTTTAGATAAAACCAATTTAATTATCTAGGATACCGCAGTGAAAGCTATCATTGAATTAATTGGATAGCTTTATTCGATGTTTATTTAAATGACTCGTGTAACTTAACACCAACCATATGAAAGAAAATTTTGATTAAATTAAAATTAGTATTCTTATTGTTAATTAGATATTTTATTCATCATTTCAGCTCATATATGTCCCACTATTGGGCTCGAGCCTCCTCCTTAATTGGAAGGAAATTGACCTACTATACCACGCTGGTCAGACGTGTTGGCATAGAGTTTTGTTTCGAGTTTTCCTTCTCTTGCATAGATATTATATGCGTTTTACATCCCCTAGTCGTATTTTATGATCACCCACGGGTAAGATAGGGGGTGGTGAATTGTATTCTTACTCCGTGATTTTATTGTTACATGAATAATATTAAATTACTCGTAGGCTTAGGGGCCGTTCATAAATTACGTAAGGGATTTTGAAGAATGATTTGGCCCCTTCCCCTCTACCGTAAGACATCATAAGATTGCAACTACTCCCCCCTGCCTCTTAATAAGAATTTTTGTAAGAAAGTGCCCTATTGATCAAATATAACTCCGTTTATTCTGGCAATACCTAATTATTACAATCTTCTTACTACAGGTATGTATCATTAACTCGCTGCTATAACATTAATCTTATTAATCTATCACAGTTTTGACAAAAAATAGCAATTTTCAATTTAATATCTTACGTACTGCCAGGTTCACTACCGCCTCCCTGCCTATAGTAATAAGTTATAATATTCAGTCAACACCAAAAATGCCTTACATAATTTATGAATGGCCCCTTATAGGGTAAGAATACACTACGTAATACTGTTTTACCAATGCTTGATTTCCTGCTTTCTTTACTGTGGAATTAGCAGCAGATTTGGCAATAGTTCGTGGAAAACTTACAAACCTAACTTCTCGTTAATTGTGACAATTATAGCACTATAGCCTTTTTGGCTAGGTCAATGATTAAGTATAATTAGCGTTACGTGCTGTAGTAGCTACGAATACTATTATGATCTAATATTATATATGAATATCCTAAAAGTCAACTAAGTGAGAGTAATTTAAAGATATTAACCTGGGTTCACTCTATCTTAGTTTCTTAAAGGATAAAGTTAGACCAGATGCCATGATATTAAAAAAGAATGGCCATACTAATTATTATAGTTCATGGCAACTTGGAGTGAAAAGTTTAGAAAATATCTTTACAAATCATAGCTTGTATGCTATTTTTATTTATTATAAATTGAATTACTTACTTGGATATATAGAGTAAGAGTACAATCAACCATCCCTTCCTTTCTTGTCGGTGATTGTATAATACTTTACTGCAAGAGAAGAAAAACTGGAAAGTAACTCGGCAAAGCAACGTGATGTAGTGAGTTGATTACCCTCTCTTTACGGAGAGGGCTCAGCGCTAGGACGTATCTAAAATTTCGTTAAATTGTATTGAATATTTTTTAGGAAGGTATTTTATTTTAGTTTTTTTAGAAGTATAATATAGTTATATAGGGATATAGCGTGATGATATGTATGTATGTAATATAGTTTAGGAAATAATAAAATAATCCAAAATAATGTCTATATCGAACAAAATATTAGTAGGGAAGGCGATTCCCTGGCAGTAGGCCGGGGCCTTGACGGAATTTGGTATCTGAATAGGTAACCCGCCGAGTTGGCCACGGATGTCCGGGTTCCCAATAGCAATGGGGAGGGAATACCGTGGGTTATGCGGCCACGCGTAGCCTTTCTGTCGCCTCGGAAGGAATGGATGGCGTGTGCCCAGACCATAGACTGCCAAAAAAAGGTAGAATTTGACTGCAATTTCAATAAAGAGCGTTATTAATTTATTTAAGGTATAATATAAATTTCATAATTGCTGTAAACACTTCGTGCCTTACATTATTTACTGCTCTAAAGTGAAGGCAATTAAATGAAAATGAAGCACTGATGAAATAAAACGATGGCGATTATCAAAATAAGCTTTACTGTTCCTCACACACCTCGAGAGAGCACTTGTGATATATATATAACTTATAATGCTGCTTGCTGCTTCAGTTAATATAAAAATTAAAGTAATGGGACGATACTCATCAATGTACATCTAACAAATAAATTGTCTCGGAGATCGTGAGATATAAATGTTATTGATATTGTTGGTAATGAAATTTTATTATTATAATTTGTATGTATGAAAGCGATTCGTGATTTACGAATTAGGTATAATTGTAAAGTTAGTATCATGAACTCTAGTTTGGTGGTTTACACGGTTAAATGTGGGTGGCGATATTATATATTTGCAACTATCTACACTATTGAAAGTTTGTATGTATTGATTTAATGATTTTAAATATTCATAATTGATCTTTTATGTATTGTTGTTGAATGTTAATGAAATTATTGTTGTTTGATTCTTTAAATTGTATTATATTCATTAACCCGTATTATAGTTGATGTGCCGGCTCACATAATTAAATTTTATCCTCTTAAGTAATATTAAAGATCTGATTTAACGAAAATAATACTATTATTAAAATAAATAGTAGCATTTACATATATTAATTTTTGATATACTTATAGATTACATCATACATCTAACAAAATTAAAATGCCTTCAAATTTAGACTTTCGTAAACTAAAGTGGTACCTCTGTTAGACAATAAATATTGTGTGATAATACAGTTTTCTTTAGGTTTTTTTTTATGTAAAAACACTTCATTTGGCGTAAAAAGTCATTCATTATTTTTATTTTCATCTCATGTAAGTCTTATTATAAGCACTATGTAGCTTTATGCGTAAAGAAATAGCAATTTAATAATTATAACATAACAGCATACTCGAAAGGATATACTTTTTAAATACTGACAGCATAAATGACAAATAATTCGTTGTTATATTTTTATCACTAAATAATTTTGATGATTCATTAATAATACAAAACAGCGTGATTTTAAACGGATTAATTTATTGGGTAAATACATTTTTCTTAATTGTTTATTTATAAGCAATTCTTGTTCAAGTATTTTGGATTCATCGATAAGTATGATTTTTTCACATGGCACCCTGCTGTTTCAGTGTATAAATTTAATCTCATTGCCACCGTTGTCAGACATTCAACGGCATTTAACTAAAAGTTGGTTAGAATTTTTTTAATTATATTTATGTGCAGTATTACGGTATTTGATAAATATTAATTTGCAAAACAGTTATTGTTTTTTCTTTTTGCCATTTATTAAATTTCATATCGAATTCGGCTAATTGCATCTGGTGCTGCCTTATTAATAATTACATTCCTAACGAAGGCGTCAAGTAGGCGGCGTGGAGGAAGAGTATGTATTGGGCCGACTCGAAGGAATTGTGATAAAAGCAGCGTGATGATGATATGGCAATATTTCAATTCAATTTGTGATTATCCAGAAGCTTAGATATGATTTGTATAGATATTTCGAACTGTAATTATCGTCTCAACTCACATTTGTCCCAATATTGGGTTCAAACCTTTTCCTTATAGGAGGAAAATTAATTTACTTTACTTAATAGCGTGTTCGCTGTGTGGTAGCGGTTACGAATACTACCAATCCTTACTTTGCTCGTGGATGTCGTAAAAGACGACTAAGAGCCTTATAACGATCTAGACCCACTCCATCTAATGCCGTTTGGTCAATAATTACATTCCCGGGGAGGGTTGACGTCTGGCAGGCGGCCGGTTGTGAAACTGTTTCTATTAACTTATGCAATATGTACTATGAAAGAAGAGTACATATTGAATCGACCACAAGTAATTGAGAATGATGACTTAATGGCGTGTTCACGTTGGTCAAACGAGTTAGTTTTGTTTTGAGATTATCCCATCTTGCATAGATGCTAAATACATATTATATCCCTTAGAAGTCTTTCACTACACGCACCGGTAAGATAGAAGATAGTGATTGGTGAATTCTATTCTTACTCCGTCATCACATACCGAAAAATTGTGATAATTTGCTAAATTTCTATTAATTAATATCATTAGTAGTTTCATTGTTATCATCATCATTTCAGCCCATATGTGACCCACTGTCGGGCTCGAACCTCCTCCGAAACGGGTGGGAAATAGACCTACAATACCACGCTGGTCAGACGTTGGTATAGGATTACGTTTCGAGATTTCCTTCTCTTGCATATGCGTTTTATATCCCTATAGTCGTCACTTACGATCATCCACGGGTGAGATAGGGGGTGATGAATTGTATTCTTACTTCGTCACCATACGGAAAAGTTCCGTTGTTATATATTAATAAATTTATAATACTTTTAATCATATGTAAATTTAACGCTAAGTTTTAAATTAAAATATATACAGAAAAATAAAAGAAAATAGAATAAGGAATAAAAAAAAAACAAAAGCCGCAATCAGGTATCGATAAATTCCTCCGCATCACTGTCCACCGGTTATGTGCCCAGAAGGCTGGCTGCATTACTACGTTGAATGGCAATGCTAATCTTTTGTGCAAAATATAAGCCAGCCCTCTGATCACGTGAAGCAACGATTATTTTTTTTGCGAATTAATGATTAATCTTTTAATCATTAAATCGATTTCTAATAAGTCAATACTCGAATAGAATAGTTAACTATTTTTTTATTTTTAAAAACACCACCCTGCACTAAGGAAATAATCCTTGTATCGCGGGGGACTTTACAAACATGCAATTAACGCAGACAAATTACACCCAGACTCAGAACAATACTTTGTGGAGCGCACAAAGTATTGTCCTACGTGGGAATCGTACCCACGGCACTGGCACGGTAGCTTAACCGTTGCGCCATCTGTGCAGCACTATTTGTCGACTACTATGTAATTATAACTGAATAATAGATATTAGCTATAATATTATATCTTTTAGTTTATCGAAAACATTCAATATTTAGAAGATACAATCCATATTTGGTTCTCATGAATGCACGTTTTTAAATATAAATATGACATAAATTGCAATGAGTTGAGAATTTCAATTTCCATGTGAAGTTTCATGTTACCGATAGCTCTTAGCTATTGTTAAATTAAGTAAAATAATCTTTATTAAGTATTTTATAACATTTATAATCACTTATTGAATTAATACTCAGATTATAGTTAGATTTTTATTTTATATTTAATTAAATAATGAAAATCACGAGTCAAGTCGAATGAAAGAAACTTCAAGGGTGTTTCAATCGTCAGGCCGGTCACAGATTTAAAAAAAATGGTACCAATGATCGGTCCAATGGCGATGGGAAAGGAACACAGTAGGTTATGGGATTGCATGGGGCCCTTCCATTATTCTAAATGCACTGGGGTGTATCCCATACCATAGTCTGCCAGAAAAGCAGTTATTTGATGCTAAAAATATATTTTATATCAGTTATAATTATAAAACCAAACCTTAAGACTTATTCTATCAACTATTAATTAGGGCTGAAGATATAATTTATCTCATTAAATTAAATCGGTTTAAGCGAATTTTAGGACCATAATAAATGAAAATCCTTAGATTATCTCCAATACAAAACAGGTCTTTATTACTTTTTTTTCCTGCAGGGTGGACCATGGATGTGGTCGCGCCCCGACAAATCGATCCGGGGCGACAAAAGAGGCGGCGCGCAACCCCATGGACCCACCCTACAAACACCTCTCTTCGCCGTGCGAGCGAGCCACCGGTACCCGATCTTTGTCTTCGGTGGCCCGCCCGGCGGTTTACCCTTACGCGTTCTTCCCGTGTCGATGCCCCGACAGCTTTCGCCGTCGGGCCGTCGCCCTCACGCGGCGGCCTCACGTCGGGTGACCGGACAATTCCCCGGTCCGATCACCCGAAACACTCGGTTAAGGCGGCATCAGGCGCAGATATTCGCGCCTGCGCCGCCCCGGCCGCTGGCGGCGGCCCGGGTCACGGGAATCCTCCCGGACTCGTTCCACCGCCTCCTTCTGCGAGATGACAGCCTCGCAGAAGGCGGCGACCGCGTCCCAGTTCCTGACGCTGTCGACCATCGCTTTCACGACAGCCGGCAGCGTCGTCAGGTCAAAGGCAGTCCGCGCACTGCGGTACGCCTCATACAGCTGGCCCTCCCGCTCAGCATCGCGGCGACGCCACCGGCTGCAGGTGTAGGACCTTCGGGAAAATACAAAACAGGTCTGAATCAAAAGAATATAGGTATAAAACTATGAAATAATACTGAACTTATCTTTTCATATATAATACAATAATTTAAATAGAGATTGATTACAATATCTGTACTTTATGCAAATTCTCTTTTCCATGTTAGCAAACAATGTGCATATGAAATTCTATCATCAGAAATTATTTTCATATGTCCCAATGCAGGGCTCAAGGCTCCTCCACAATAGGAGGAAATTTGACCATCTGTACCACGCTGGTCAAATGAGATGGTATAAGGTTCTTTTTATGATTTTTCTATCTCTTGTTATTTGAGATAGATGTTATAAGCATATTATGTCGTCGTATCTCTTAGTCATATTTTAAAGAAACACGGAGTAAGAATACGATTCAATACCCTCTGTATTGAATCGTATTCTTACTGCGTAACCACATGTCTCCATTAACAAAGTGAAATTTTATAAAAAAATTAACTTTCCATATCAATAACTCAGGGATAACAAAAACTGGATGCCGAATAGCCGTTAACATAGAAAACATAAAGTTACTTTTCACTGCGCAAATATATTTTAGTTAAGCTTAGCCGCATCATTTCAAACAATGACTTGTTTAACATAAATGTTGTAGTTCCATTACAGGAAATAGGTAACGCCTTAGTTATTTGATACAGAATATAAATTATATTGTCTATTTTCAGAAATTTGCGGTAAAATGTATTGCAGATTTTTGAGACAGTTGCAAATTTTACGAAAGTATACACGTATGTAACACGAACGGAGACGAAATAATAATAATAAGAAATAGTTTTTTTTTATTATTATTTTAGTCTCTTCTATAAAAACTATTATTTGCACGGTGGGTCTGTGGGGTTGCGTACAGTCTCTTCCGTCGCCCCGGACCGATTTGGCGGAGCGCGACCATCCATAGCCCACCGCAAGGGGAAAAACAAAAAAATAAAAAAAGAAAGGTATAGACCCTATAATTCATTGCTCGTAGATGTAGTAAAAACTACTACGAGTTTTACATCGACCTCAGCCAACTCTATCTGATGCCGTCTGATTAAGAAATACGTTCCTAAGGAAAGTTGACGTCAATCAGGCGGCCGGTCCTAAAACTATTAATAAAACTTTTGCAATATAATATGATGGAAGAAGAGTGGAGCTGGAAAAAGAGTTTTGATCACAAGTAATTAGGATAAGAATAAAATGATGATAATGATGATCTATAGAAATATAAGTATCATCATTCTTATTCTTATCCCAATTACTTGGGATCGATACAATACTTCTTTCATAGAACATATTGTAAAAGTTATTGGTAATAGCTTTATGACCGGCCGCCTGCTTGGCGTCAACCCTCCTTGGGAATGTAATTGTTGAGTAAACGATATAAGATGGAGTTGGCCCAGGTCGTTATAAGGCTCTTAGTCGTCTTTTACGACATGCACAAGCAAAGTAAGGGTTGGTAGTATGTGTAGCCGCTACCACTCAGCAATATCTATTGGCGCATATTTTTAAATACCGTTTATAATAAAAAAGTTTGTCGCCATATTGTGACGATATATGTATACATATCTCTAGAGTAAGCACTTTCTCGCAGATGTCATAAGAGATGACTAAGAGTTTTGGGTCTTTGACTTCATAAAATATCTATCTATATATCACCTGGTGAGAAGTTTCAATCGTGAGGTTCTTTCTATCCAGCTAGCTGAGTATGATTTTTCATAGTCAATCAAATTTTTAATGGACTATATTATCTGTTAATATTAAGTGCATATATATGCATAGTGGTTTATATATATATCAACTTTTGGCAGTTTTGTGAATGCAACACACACAAGATAATTTTTTTGTACGGTTTACGAATATATATTCTGTATTTTGTAAATTATGTGTGTTAATTGTATGCTTGCAATGTAAAGATTTATGCCATAGAATGATTCAGTTTTATTCTTGAAATAAATAATTATTGCAGATATTTTTAATATACAAAGCAAGCGTGAATGGGACGACTAAAAGGATAAGACCTCGTCATAATTTTCTGGATCAAATTGGCGATGTATTTACGATAGGTCATATTAAGAGTATGCGTAATCGTAGAGCATGCATGAAGACTATTTATTATGAGTGTGAATGAAGCGATGGAAGTATGCCAGGATCGTGGTTTGTGACAATATGTAGTTTCTGTCTACCTCTCTATGAAATAGACGTGAGGCTATGTATGTATGCATGTATTTATTTCTAAATAAAAAGAGATATATTTTTTTCAATGACTTCATACACCAGTGTATCGTAAACTTAGCAAGATCTTTAGTCAACATATATCATTATAAGTATTAACGACACTTGCAAAAAAAAAATCTACCGTACGTTGAACTATTTGTAACGCGTAAAGTAGGCAGGCTTTCCTCAACGACAAGGTACACTCAACGGCTACACATTCACTACGCAATAATGGCACACGTTAAAATAAATGCCTACTTAGTTGCCTAGTGTGAGTTAATGCCATGCTTCGCTTTGCGTTACGGGATACACTGCCCGACTGACTTCACTTTCTTGCAAGCAATTTTCGTTATTTTAAAAACAAAATTTTTAGTAAATTTCTATTAGGTTTGTTTTAAAAGCCACCGAAGACAAAGATCGGGTACCGGTGGCCCGCTCGCACGGCGAAGAG
Organism: Lymantria monacha; assembly: GCA_905163515.2. Classification (NCBI taxonomy): domain Eukaryota; kingdom Metazoa; phylum Arthropoda; class Insecta; order Lepidoptera; family Erebidae; genus Lymantria; species Lymantria monacha. Next base: position 25,010,403 of record LR991091.1, read on the forward strand.
AGGTGCTTGCAGGGTGGATATATGGGGTTGCGCCGCAAAAAAAGAAAAAAAGGGTGGATCTATGGGGGTGTGCGCCGCCTCTTCCGTCGCTCCAGGCCGATTTGGCGGGGTGCGATAAACTGCATAGTCCACGGCAAGAAAATAAAAATGGTTTGTTTTAAAAATAATCCAATTATTTATTTATTTGCTCCTCCATCTCTATGAGATAGACCAATGTAAAAGTCCACTAAATATCTAAGAATACCTACAGAAAAAGAAGTGGTGGATTACATATTCAATGGATTTGTAACCACCACTTACCAAATTAGTTAAAACGAATGTACTCATTTTACTGAAAATTCTTTTTAACATTATTATAAATAAATAAAATAATAACAGTATAGTTTCAATAAAAACGAGTTATAAAGAATGTGATAATTATGAGCTGAAACAACTATTCGTAAGGCAATACAAGTTACTCGTCAAACTATTGTCTGAATCATTACTGTACGAAGTAATGATCACGCTACTAAAGAAGCCATTCTAGAGAGAATGGGCTGTTTTAAAATTATTAATGATTATTGCTTTATTTTTACTTAAGTTTTTCATTTATTGTAAAAAGTATAATGTTTGGCTGTCATTTGATGGTAAATAGGAAATGCGATCCTAGATTTATCATCATCATCAATTCATATGTGTGCCATTATTGTACTCGAAACTTCACAGTGAAAGACAAATTGACGGAGTCGATGTTGGTCAAACATAACAAGGACAAATTATTTATTTATTTCTTCTTCTTCTTCAATCCGAAATTCGAGTGATATTTTATTTATTATTTATAGTGTAATTTTACCACGTTGATTAGACGGTTTGGCATAAGGTTTTATTTTAAGTTGTTTATCTCTAAAACGACAACTTGTAGATCGCCCATAATATTCCAGTCCAGCATGGGAATCGGACTCATGACTCTGGCATAGGTAGGTATACATTACACCACTTATGCAGTCAAACTTTTGTGGAAAACATCACTGCAAGAGAAGGGAATCTCAAAAAAACAGCTTATACTAAACCACATGGTCAGCGTGGTGTTACAGGTAACCAAAACAATATATTTTTTAGCAGAATCCAGGAATCGAATGCAGCATCTAAAAGTCACAGTCATTTATGCCACTAGATCAACGGGACAGTATATTCAGAGGTCAGACCTATAAAGAAAGAAATGCTTATAAAAACTATAATGCTACTTCTATATAAATTAACTGACCAATATAATTATGAAGCGTGAAGCATTATATTATTAAAAAAAAAAAAAAAACATGGACAGAGATATATCATTCTGTATATCTCGGTTGAAAAAGATTTTTGAACTAATATTAAAAAGATATTTATTTTTAATTTATAATTATAACCCTTTATCCTAAAACGGGTAAACCGAGGTATAAAAGCAGCCACACTTTGCTATACAATAGCTGTGCGCAGTTTTAAATATCGAGTTTAATTTTTTGAGAAGATTCTAGAAGAAATATCTGCAAATTTAATACAAAACGTTTTTTTTTAAGCTAGCATACGAGCCTTTATGATTGCAGTAGTTTATTATGGCCAGCTTACCGTTCAACCAAAGCATATTATCAGTTAACCTCATAATAGAGCATATTTGATTTTGACAGTTGTAACATCTCAGATCTTCCACTGAGTTCATATAAGTTCTATTGCTGAGCACGAGCTCGTTCTACAGACTAATTGTCAGTAGATTTTAGTTCAAATTTCTCCTTATCTAATTTATTTAAATTGTATCGATCTATTTAATCTTTGACTTTAATGGTAAAATTTGTTATAAAAGCATTTTATCAAAAGTTAGACGTTCACTAATATAATATTAAATATCTTAATTAATACCCGACATATAAAAATGTTATTAAGTAGAATTAGTTAAAATTGTTCTCATGGACCCATTTTCTGTGTGGTACGGCGTAAGAATACATTTCACAAAACCTCTGTGTTTGTTCCTAAGACACGACTAAGGCATAAAATAAGTATATAACATCTATATGCAAGAGAGGTTGAACTCCAAATATAACCCTATATCAACACGTCTGATCAGGGTGGTGTAATATGTCAATTACCCTCCTACTGTGGAGGAGGCTCAAGACTAGAAGTGTATATCTAAGCTGAGATGATGATGATAATACCATCATACATTGGTATTTCAAATGTTAAATCATATAGTCATATGCGTCTACGAACTCCACGGCTGTTAACATAAAAGCTCAAAATCTTGAAATGCCTGAACAGATATTTACTTGTTATAATTTAGAACCATATTGATCACGTCATCTTTGAAACAGAAAAAAATCATATTAGAATCAATGCCTTCCTTGAGGAGCTACGATGCCGCAGTCAATAAAGCAGACACATCATACGCGCCCCTCTTTTTGCAACAAAGGTTAATTAATAAAAATAAAGTTTGTCTTAACAGTTAGATAGATGATGATCTTATGGCAATTGATATGAGTTCAATTCTCATCCAGGACACTTTTTTGTGTAACTCGCCCATGACTGTTCCAAATCTGGGTGTTATTTATATCCATTTATATCGTCAGTCCTTTTCTCTGATCCTAATTTCTTATTAGACTCTACGTAATATGTACTTCTCTTCCATCGTACACATTGCAAATTGGTAATAGTTTTGTGATAAGCCACCAGTCTGACGTCAACCCTCATTGGAAATGTAATTGTTGACCACATGACAATTCTCAAGAAATTCCCAAGGAGACAAAGATGTATTTATTTGTTTCTGATGTTGTCTTTTTACATATAAAATTAGAAATTGATACGCATATTTTTAAAATGCTAAACATAATAGTTAGTGGGCAAACAGTAAGAAACGGTATATATTGCCGCAGACCTCGATTTCTTGCCGTGAAATATATTCATATTCGTTGCATACTGGCCTGTATTTTCTCTCATCAGAAAATAAACATTGCACCTTGAATACAAAGACTATAATCGTGTGTATTCTTTTGCAAATTCAACAAATTTTCAGATTCGTTTCGTGCGGTTAGGCATCCCTAATGGCACACTACTAAAACCCATATTCGAGTGTGTTTTTTTTTATTTGGGCGCATGAATGAAAGTGCTTTTTAATATTAAACTGCACAGATGGTGTAGTGATTCAAATATTTAGTTACTGTGCCAGTATCATACGGTACGATTCCGATACAGGACAATATTTTGTGTGATCCACTTTTTTTTTTAATTGCATGTTTAGAAAGTCCCCTGCAATACAATGAATATTTTTTGATTGCCGGGTGTTGTTTGAAAAATAATAAACAGAGTAGTTTATATGTTATAACTTTGTGATATTTATTTTTTTTTCATTTTTACTTATGCTATAGTAACATATTTAGAATAAAGGTACACATTTCTTTTTTTTTTACTAGTTATTAAACGGTTTTATTTTTATGTTACATCTACATTTCTCCATTTTGTACATAATTTACAAGGAATATAAATTCTGCACATATTTTTTCATTATATTCACAATTATTTTTCGTTTTTCTCATTAGTTTATATATGTCACACTGTTAGTTATAAATCTTGTGCAAATGGATTTTTTTTTTAAACAACATTCATTATTCTGAAATAATTCCTTACACCGCTTAGGTAAGACATCACATACAATTAAGAGACACAAAGAACATACTTGGGACAATCTTTTGTGGATCGCACAAAGAAATATCCTACTTGGGTATCGAACCCAGGACGCTCAGCATGAGAGGTCGTTAGTTCTTTTTAGATCATTAAGGTATCATTACAGTCAAAAATATTTAATTACACATACATACACATACATACACATACATACACATACATATCATCACGCCATATCCCTTGCGGGGTAGGCAGAGAGAACAGAGTGCCAGAGAACTCTATCTCTGCATACTTCACTCGCTTCCTCAACATTCATAATTCTCTTCATACAAGCTCGCCGGTTTCGGAGACTCTTGACTCCACCTTCCTTCAGTACATGACCGATCTGGTCTAGGTAGGTTAGTCTCGGTCTCCCTCGGTACCTACATCCTCCCACTTTCGCATTGTATATCTTCTTAACCAGACGTTCGTTCGGCATTCTTTCCACATGTCCGAACCATCGGAGCATTCCCTTTCGCATCTTTACACCAATACTCTCTTTCATACCTACTCGCTCTCTTACGTCGTCGTTACGAATACGGTCGGTCAGCCTAATTACCTTATCATATATATAAATACATTTTTGATTTTGGATGTTTACACGTGTATTACACGGGAGGACAGGTCAAGTGTGTTTCACGTCTTCTACACGTTAGTGCTCCCGTGACCATGAACGTTGTAATGTTTTCGAAACGTCGGGAAATTGAAAATCAAATACAAACGCGATAGAATCCGTAAAAATAGTTTTATTTCAAATAAAATTTTATTTAAATTAGTAGAGCTATTTACGATGTATAATAGTACTGATGAATCAATATTGACAAAAGTAGATTGTATTCCATTTCATTAAAATGTATCTAATTAAAACTAATAAAGACTTAATCAATCCACCCACGGCTTTTAAAAACACCGTCATTCTATAGTTTGAATATGTAATAGGTATTTATATATTCTTCGTTTTAAAATAGAAAATTAAAATTAGCCATCTGTGCCGATATATTTTAACTATAACTGTAAAATCAGACAATATATCGAGCACATCTTACGAAACAGGTAAGTTTTAACATAATTTATCTCGAAATCGTTAATCGCATAACTTAACGAACAAGTTTTAGTGGTATATTAATATTATAATTAGCTAAATCTTACGAATATTTTAATTATAAATTTATATTTGTTTTGGCACACTTTATGTATTATCATAAATACTAGTAGGTATGAAAGAGAGTATTGGTGTAAAGATGCGAAAGGGAATGCTCCGATGGTTCGGACATGTGGAAAGAATGCCGAACGAACGTCTGGTTAAGAAGATATACAATGCGAAAGTGGAAGGATGTAGGTACCGAGGGAGACCGAGACTAACCTACCTAGACCAGATCGGTCAGGTACTGAAGGAAGGTGGAGTCAAGAGTCTCCGAAACCGGCGAGCGTGTATGAAGAGAATTATGAATGTTGAGGAAGCGAGTGAAGTATGCAGAGATAGAGTTCTCTGGCACTCTGTTCTCTCTGCCTACCCTGCAAGGGATATGGCGTGATGATATGTATGTATGTATAAATACTGGAGTTTGCCGCGAGGAACAATCAAAATTCTCTGTAATGTAGTATTTAAACGTATCTGCTGCAACATCGTCACAAATAAGCAATTTATTTATTTATCGACTGAAAAGTTTGCAGTTATAATCTTGCCTTACAGAAATATTGACCTTGGCAGGTCATAAAACGCAGAACAATGAGTAATTTTTACAATGTTTGGATCCATGTTTCTAGACCAATAAAAATCATCCTAATATATTTATATTTTTTTTTTATATTCCAAGGAGCGATTGAATTCTCCTTATATCTAAAGATATTTTAAGATTAGATTATTTGAGAATAGCGATTATACATATTTATTGTAATATATATATATATATTTCCTTATATGTTTACATGACTGTAGGGGGGCTACGAATACTTCCAACCCTTGCATTCATCGTGGGTGCCGTAAAAGATGTCTAAGAACTTGGATTGACATGAATTAATTCCTGATTTTGTCTGATCCATAATTATATTTTCGGGAAGAGATTACATTAGGCAGGCAGCCGGTCAATAATCATCTATTGCCAAAATTTTTGCATTATTTACCACGGAAGAAGATTACATATTGCGTGGTTCACCAATAATATAATATAAGTATAAGAGCAGGATGATGATGATAATGATACATATATATTTTCATTACAACTCGACGTCATCACTCATCACGTATCTTCGAGAAGATTATTTTATTTGACTTATAGACATAAACGTTTGAGATAACTCTCTATATTTTCCTTCAATATTAAAGCATAAATAATAAACATTGCACTTGTCACATACCGCTAATTCAATTGTTTAAAAATTTGAAACGATACAATACCGTAATTTTATGTGAAACTAAAAATCGTAGTGATAAATAGCATTTCACATTGATCTTTGTAACTGTCGTTGTTCATCAAAATTATAGATCGTAATCTTTTTGTAGACCCTAAAAATACAATGTATTATACATTTATCTTCTATAGATATCTTAATAAACGCATGAGGAATGTAAAGAGATAAACGTCTGTATACAATATGGAAAATTCTAACTTAAATGTCAACCTTTTGCCAGCGTAGTGTATTGTACGAATTTCCCTGACATTGTTGCAAACATTAGTGTTTTGCTTTAAAGTACTTATACTTATGTATATGGGTGACCTTTTAGTACTTTTACTTTGTAGTACTTGCGGTGAACAAGTAACTGTTCCAACATAACATGCCTACCATACAAAGCCAGTATTTGTGTATTTTCCTATAAGTATAACCTCTATTCGCGAACAATCGGCAACGTTAACTTTCAAGAAGATACATTATTATTACTTTGACTTGTAGAAAATTGTTCGTACGTACTTTGAATGGTTTAAGAGATATCTCTTAAACCATTCAAAGTACGTTCGAACAATTTTCTGTATTTTTTGTGAATGTATAATCTAGCAACCCCTATAATTATCATCCACTTACTTTTATTTCATCATGATCATCATCATCACAGCCTATATATGTCCCACTGTTGGACTCGGACCCCCTTCGTAATAGGAGGGAAATTAACCTACTATACCATGCTGGTCAGACGTGTTGGTATAGGGATTTGTTTCGAGATTGCCTTCTCTCGCATAGATGTTATATTTTTTTTTTATTTTTTTTTATATTGTAAAAAAAATAACAGAGAAAATATATTTTTCTTGATCTATGACTGCGTTTTTTTATCCCTTAGTCACCTCGTACGATCACCCACGGGTAAAATATGGGGTGGTGAATAGTATTCTTACTCCGTCACCACACGGATTGCGACAATGGATATACCATTAGTCGTCTCTTACGATCACCCAAAGGCAAGATAGGGGGTAGTGAATTGTATTCTTACTCCGGCACCACACGGATAATTAGCCAGCGCTTTTATTTAGCCAAATAGTGTTAGGTACCTAAATTGATATTCACTCAAACTTAGTTAAATAAAAAAAAAAACTAATATTTTAACTATGAAGATATTGAATATGTTAAAAACTATATGTACTTAGGGCAATTAATACCTTTTAGAGACCGGACAGACATAGAAATAGAAAGCAGAGTGGCCTGTGCTTGGAAAAGATACTGGTCCCTTAAAGAGGTATTTAAAAGTAAACACTTTCCTATAACAGCCAAGAAAAACGTGTTTAATTCTTGCGTCTTGTCATGTCTTACGTATGGGTGCCAAACATGGGCATTGACTCAAAAACATCTTTTAAAACTAAGATCGTGTCAAAGGCGAATTGAAAGGAGTATGTTAGGCGTGACGCTAAAAGACCGCAAAAGAGCAGCAGACATTAGATCTACAACAAAGGTGGAAGACGTACCGAAGAAAATAAGACGGTTAAAATGGCGATGGACAGGACAGATGACAAGGGAAAGCATAATGAAATGGAATAAAATTATAACAGAATGGCAGCCACGTGATGGCAAAAGAAAAAGAGGCAGATAAGCTAAAATATGGACAGATGATATCAAGTTGATCGGAGGGATAACCTGGTCTAGAAAAGCTACCAATAGAGAAGAATGGAAACAGCTGGAAGAGGCCTATGTGTCACTGGACACGCTGACTACTGATTCAAATTCAAATTCATTTATTATGTATAAACCCCGTGAGGGCACTTACATATTGTCAGTATTAACATTTTAATTTTAATCTAATAAACTACCACCGGATCGGAACTAGACCACTACTGAGAAGATCCGGCAAGAAACTCAGCGGGTTTGTCTATTATTATTTCTTTTCATTTTTTTATATATATAAAAAGAATAGTACATGAAAGAAATAGCTCCAGTGTGATGCCCTTCGAACCTAATAGTTTAAATACAATGTAAAATAGCCAATGGCTGGACCAGATCCCACAAGCGGCACCCGATCACGAGTTAACTACTAGCGCAGCCATCACTCCCCTCAACCACCTTGAAGGGAAGGGAGCGACCCGCTCGACGCAGCTACCGCAAATAGACCTTTCAGTGAGCATGACCAATACCATGTATTACTAACGCTAACCAAAGTCAAAATTCGTTAGGCAAAACACGCTACGCTTCACAAGTATGTAAGATCATTATAAAAAACATAAAACAAACAGTTTACAAAGACAAGGTAATTGCTGAATGAGGAGCTGCTTATAGCCAGTCTGTACTATCGCTTAGATAAGCCGAGATTTTATAATAACCTTTCTTACAGAGTCTGTTCTTGACAGCACTTTTAAATTTATTCACAGGCATGTCTCAGATATCTTTTGGCAGTTTATTATAGAAGCGTATACATTGCCCCATAAATGATCTATTAATTTTTTCGAGACGAGTCGTGTGTACAACTAATTTGTCCTTATTCCGAGTATTAACACAATGAATGTCACAATACCTTTCAAAATTATTGATATTTCTTTTTACATACAATACGTTTTCGTAAATATATTGCGATACAACAGTCAGAATATTTACTTCTTTAACTTTTTCTCGAAGTGAAACTCTTGGGCCTAGTTTATAAATTGTGCGGACAGCCCTTTTTTGGAGAACAAAGATACTACTCAGATCCGCGGAGCATCCCCACAGTAATATGCCGTATGACATAAGACTATGAAAATAAGCGAAATAAACTATTCTAGCCGTTTCAATATCGGTCAATATTCGAATTTTTTTGACCGCATAAGCCGCTGAGCTAAGCCTGCTCGACAATTTTTCAATATGAAGGCCCCATTGCAGTCTAGCATCTATAGTAATACCTAAAAAAACGGTTGATTCGACAAGGTTCAGAGCCACACCATTCATTTGAACATTGGTTCCCACTTGTCTCACATTAGGTGTGGTAAATTTAATACACTTTGTTTTATTCTCATTAAGAACTAAGTTATTTGTGTTGAACCAATGAACAACATTAGACAGTGCGTTGTTCACATCGTCATAATCTGAATCGGGAAACTCCATGTATTAGATTTAAGTTAAAATAATTTGCTACTGTATGTAAAATCATTGTTTAGTATCAGTAATAAAGGCTAATAATAATAATATTTCAACCAAATTTCGGGGAATCTGATCACCGCTACATAAAAGGTTAATGATATTCTAAGCTTAGACCACTATTTATATTAATTTATTATTAAATCTTCTCCTAACCACAAAGTTTTTTATAATTTATATATTTTTTTAACTGTTGATCTCATGAATTATCAAAGCAATTTTATATGAAACTTTTTCGTCATATAACCTGATTATTTAAAAAAAATATTTAAATCATAACGGTCTGATCCATAAATCAGAGTAGTAATTATGAATGTTAATATATCGTCTTAAAATGTAGAGTTAAGGTAGGACGTTGATGTTGTGCATAGTTCTTTGCTTTTGACAGACAATGGTTCCGTGATGATCCGCCAATACCGAACAGGGATACGAAAAGGCAGTGTGCGGCTCTGTAGCCTATCATTTTACCTCTCACAGTTAAAGAAGGTGCAAAACTAACGAATTATTATCTTCAGTGGCCTATCTAGCGTGTTTACCTACTGCTTTCTACGCGAGGCAAACTAGTTCTTGGTGAGAATTTGTGAATGAATTTGTGAAATGGAATGTCAAACTGCAGGGATTAATAGTACTTCTATTTATATTACAAATGTGCTATTGATCAATTCCATTTGTTACTAGTAGTGAAACATTATGTTTCAAAGTAAAATTCAAGGTAACGAAGTATCTCAGTAATTAAAATTCCATCCGAGTTTTAATTACATAATGTAGACGTACTTTTTATCGTTTGTAATCTCATTACGGCTTCCACTTCCTTTTTGCCTTTGAATTTCCAATTATTTTTTACATTTATGACATCAGTCAAGATGGTTTTAGGATTAGGGATTTTGTTAAAACTATTAGCTATCTATAATATTTATAAGTAGAGATATACATAATAAAGTCGTTTTCTTTTTAAGCAGATAGAGAAAATAATGGCAAGTTTTGTTTTGTATATTTACTTACTGGCATAAAAATATACAATACTTTTCAAGGCATTTTTTTTAAATTAGTCATTGTATTTTTCATGTGGTGACACGGAGTAAGAATACAGTTCATCACCCCTATCTTGCCTGTGGGTGATCGTAAGAGATGACTAAGGGATATAAGACACATATAACATCTATGCAAGAGAAGGAAAACTCGAAACAAAACCCTTTACCAACACGTCTGGCCAGCGTGGTATAGTAGGTTAATTTCCCTCCCATTGTAGAGGAGGCTCGAGCCCAACAGTAGTACATATATGAGCTGTGATGATGATGATGATGAGTCATTGTTTGCTTAATTTTTTCTTATGAATATGACGTTAGGTCAATCTTATATATACCATAAGTACTATAATAATTTATTATAATATTGAAAGATATTTTCCAGAATTTTTAAATGATTAAAAATATATTATATTTATAGAAAAATTATCTATAAATTGAAGATTACATGTGTGGAAGAAGAATGATCCTAAAGTTTAAATAATATTAATACAATTTATTGAGCGAATGTACATGGATTTTCTTTCCTTTTTTTAGTATTAATTAGTAAAGTTAACAAAATCAAAATAAATGTAATAAAAGTCACTCCCAAAAAACTATTTATTTAATTCTATTCAATAAACAACCAAGAATTGGAGTAGGAAAGATTAAACTTCGAATCAAATTTGAAATTAAACTTCGGAAGAGATTTGAATGTGAATAAGAAAAAAGTAATATAGAGGTTTCTACACAAAATTGTAATTATATTAGTTTCTGGATTAACTTTAGAACGCCGTTATCCTTTTAGTTTGTGGGGTCAAATGACAGTGATTTCATACATAAAATTAATATTCTATCTGGTTAGACCAGGTAGTTGAACTGAATTGAATTGTGAATGATAATATCTAGCAGGGCGATGATGATTTATAGAATAAATAAAATATTCCACGCTATTTTATATTTCAAACTATACTTTTATACATGTAAAACACATCTATTTTTACGGAGTATATTGTTTTTTATTTTTTTTAATTTTTTTATGTCTATTTGCTATTTAAAATAAAACTATTTTTACGGATTTTATCGTGTTCGTATTTGTTTTTTTTTTTTTTTTTAAATTTAAATAAAATCAAATACAAACGCTATAGAATCCATAAAAATTTGATTTGTTTCAAATGTTTCACACTCGCACCAATATCAGAAATCATTAATTTTATTTTCTAGTTATGCTTTAGAGGTTTGCTAGTTACTTTTCTGTATTTTGTTAGTTATGTTATTCATATTTCTCAGTGTCGGTCTATATTAATAGGCTAAATTTATGCTTCTGGATATAGGGAGGACTATAGTCCTCCCTATGAAATAAAAGATTGATCATCACTTTGCTACACTCGGATTGGTGTTCGTAATTAGTGTTAAAAGATTTTGAAGAGGTAGGATTTACCAATCATTCTACTGTCGACTCATAGCCAGTTTTAATGAATCTCACAAGAAAGTAAGGTTCGATGATATTTTTATATAAACCCGCTATGACACGGTAATAATGCTCTCTGTATTTTCACTTAAAAGAAAGACTAACTGTATTTCAAAATTAGGTCACATTACTATTTTCTTATTAACAAACAGATAGAATATTAAAACAGCACTAGCTTCATTATAGAAAAAAAAGATTTGACTAAATGTATCAATTTTACATTTCCGGACCATGAAATAAACGCTTTTTGGCTTTGATTAACAGCAACATAAGAATCGTATCGGTAAATCGATTTCGAAAAATTCTTGTGTGTCATCAACACAGTTCAACGGCGTTAGATTCCCTCACGAATTCGGTCAATCGATAATCGCTATCAATATCTTTGTTTACCTTATATCGATTTCTTGAGAATTAGAAAGTCTTTTCCGACAATGGCACTTCCATTGTATTAATATTTTAATAGTAATACCGGCAGACTGATTAAAATTTTATGTGTTTATATGGTTATAATAATACTTTCCATTTTTGTATGTACCATATCAGATAATAATGAGAAAATCATATCCATTGCAAAACGAGGATTTTATTAAACGGAAAGTCCTTACGTCATGGAAACTTTACAAATAAATGCTCAGACTCAGCATAATCTTTTGTGAATTGCACTAACAAAACATCTACCTATTAGCCTATTGATTTTATTTTTGAACATAATTATATTTTATATTATATATACATGGTATACAGAGTGAAAGGGGACCGCTCCCAAAAGACGGGTAACCTTACTAGTCCTACTTGTAATGATAAGCTAGAAAAAAAATCGATTCGGATGAAGAAAAAAATTTTTTCCTCACGCGAGGTCGTTGAACTCTTGAACATATGATTGTGAGTTTTGAATAGATTGCGTCTTTTCTCATCTGAGTAAAGTTAGGTGTTTTTTTTATGGAATTATCGTTACATGGTACTGTCCTAATACGAAGGAATGTGAAAAAAACTTAAAATTCGTTGTGAAAAAAGTTTTTTTTTCATTCGTATCGATTTTTTTTCTAGCCTATCATTACAAGTAGGACTAGTAGGGTCACCTGTCTTTGTTTTCGGGAGCAGTCCACTTCCACCCTGTATATCCTTATGTCGTGGAAACTTTACAAAAACATACTCAAATCTTTTTTGAATCGGACAAAGAAAACTGTATCCATCTATTAGCCTTTAACTTTATTTTTGAGCATAATTTTATTTTATATTATATATATGCTTTATATTTTATCTATATTTTATATATTTAATTAATAATTGCTCTTATCTCAATTAGTTGGGATCGACGCAATACGTACTCGTACACATTGCAAATGCTATTGGCTATAGTTTTATTCTTTGGGTATGTAATTATTCAACACATTGCATCAGGTGGAGTTTGCTTAATTCAATATAAAACTATTTTATATATTTACTTAATTATATATAAAGGAATTTATATATTTACTTAATTACATATAAGAGGAAGTTTGAAAATTGCGCCAGTGACGGAAAAATTAAGGAGTGAAAGATTGACATGGTATGGACATGTGATGAGAAGGGATGAAAGTAATGTTGTGAGGAAAGCTTTAAGCATGAATGTTGAAGGCTTAAGGGGTAAGGGAAGACCGAAGAAAAGATGGATGAACTGCGTGAAACATGACATGGATAGACAAGGAGTGACCACAGAGATGACGTCTGATAGAGTTGTATGGAAGGAGAAGACATATTGCGTCGACCCCAAATAAATTGGGATAAGAGCAGGTTGATGATGACTTAATTATATATAAATAACTTTTGCTCCCCTCGGAGATAATGTAGTCATCACGTTTGTCAGATGACTCGGTAATACAATAGGTTGCTTAGAAAAGTGCTCCTGTACATTTTTCTTGAGATCTCTGTTAATTTTTACGACTTGCTTGGGTAAGGAGTGATACATTGTATTCTTAACCATACGGTGGAATAACTGTCCTGCATTGTAATTGAGGCCATGACACTTGGTATTGGAGGTCGTTACTTAGACCACTATGTTACCCGTGCAGGAAAAATAAAATTTCCAATTCCAATCATACTAGGTATACTCTATTAGTTGTATAGCAATTATTGTTCTTCCATTACAGATGGAAATGTATTCAACAGAGGCGAGAAATATAGTTAAAAATGTGACCTAATACCCAATTTTTTTTTTCCCACGGGTCTCGTAAGAAACTTTATAGAAATGTAAACATTTATTATTTACTATAAGAGAGCCGACGCGAATTTATATATCAGTAGTCTGTTGAAAATAGAACAGTAATCTCTCTGTTTTAAATGAAGCGAGGCCTAATAGCGGTATTTCCGATTGTTACAGGTGGACCATCGAATCGTGTATAAGTGCAGTGTTAGATATTATGTTAATTAAAACTGGTGTTATCACTAGAGACAGGTGACGATTGTGTTGTGTTCATGACACTTTATTCTGGATGATGACCGTTTGGCGAACGAAGAACACTAGCCGTCGGAAATACGGGAGTTGGTATGTATTATTTATATATATATTTTTTTGCTTATGGTCTTGTCCGATACATATATAAGTTAGACAGATAGAATGTCGCATTTTTAACTAAAGACTCTTAAATTTTATTATCTGGCCGCAGATACTAAAACTAGTAACCTTTAGTTTGCTTATGGATGTCATAAAAGACGATTAAGGGATTTATATCGACCTGGTCCAACTCCAGTTGAAGCCGTCAGTTCAACAATTACATTCTCAAGGAGGGATGACATCAGGTAGTAGGCTGGTCATGCAACTATTGCCAATAACTTGTATGGTGGAAGAGAAGTACATAGAATTATGTGAAGCTTAAGTAATTGGGATAAGAAAAGGATAATGATATGATGAGATAGATTGACGTCTAGTTTAACCAATGACTCTTAAATCTTAAGTAAAGGCAACATAAATGACATGTATCATCAATATTATGTGGCATTTATTTCGTCTTATATGTTATAGCTTTTGATAGAAACGGCTATTGTCTATTTATATTTAAAAATATATGTAGAGTCTTCCGTGAAGCCCGTAAAAATAGTATAAGCCTAGTGGTTTGTATTTTTTCTATTACCCTACGCCTTTACCGTCGAAGACAATTGACGAACAGATTTCAAACTTCTCTGATTAGCGTGTTACTGCAGGCTAAATTCCTTCGCATTGTTGACCAGACTCGTGATCAATGGTGAGAATAATATGTGTTGAGAAATATAAGATAGCAAGAATGTATCTTGAGATTATTTTCACACTTTCAATACGTTGTAAAATTAGATTGCTCAGATGATATGTATTATGTGTAGTAAATGCGTAAAACGTTTTTGAAGCGCGTGTGAATATTGTTGATTGCCCACCATTGTCATAAATTTATCATTCTATCTACAAGTTGTTTTACTTGTATACTTCCTTTGCTACTAAGTAGTGCATTTAATATTATAAGAATACTTCGCATTACACTTTGTATATTTTTTTTTTATTTATTTTTTTATTTTTTTTTATTTTTAACACCACCCTGCACTAAGGAAATAAACCTTGTATTGCGGGGGACTTTACAAACATGCAATTAACGCAGACAAATTACACCCAGACTCAGAACAACACTTTGTGGAATGCACAAAGTAATGTCCTGTGTGGGAATCGAACCCACGGCACTGGCACGGAAGGTCGGTATCTTAACCACTACGCCATTTGTGCAGTCAAATTAAATATAATATTATCGGATAAGCTTCCTATCGCACCTTTTAAAATATTTTAATTTCTACGCATATACTTTTTAATGTAAGATTCTAAGAGTTTATTTAACAAAATAATTATGGAAGTATTAAATAAAATAATCTCTTAACAAATAGTACAACGATTTATCCACACATATACTTTTTTTTACAGTTTAAAATATGGCGCTTCTGATGTCATCTAAAGAAATATTTAAAAATATTTCATATATTATTTATTCAATCAGAAAGAAAGAAAAAATAGTTAATTAATCTACACAAATATATACAATAGAATTACTGAAATTTAGCATTTAATATGCTTAATTGTAATCGGGTTTTACAATAGAATATTTATTTAACAGTATAAATATTATCAACATTTAGTTACTAACTACAAACGACCATAAAATTTCTTTAGTTCTGTAATGTTAACTAGCTATGCTCGTTTTTCCACACGCGTTAAATTTCCGTTCGGTCATGCTGGAGTAATTTCCATATTATGATTCTATATTTTGACAGACTTTTTGTGTCCTCTTGCGTATTAAGTTATAATTTTATATTTTCTAGCCTATATGGTATATGGTCCAACCATTTCTGTTCTTTTTGTTTTTTGTTATTGTCTTGTATATAACTTTAAAAAAATGAATCTTTACTCGAAGGGCATCTCACTGGAGTTAAAATGAACTAAACATTTATCCAATAATATTTAAGAAAACATATAATACAAAAAAAAATGACGAGTCCGCTGTGTTTTTTACCGGATCTTCTCAGTTTGTGGCGGCTTTCCGAAAAAAATATGTAAAATTGACAATATGTAAGTGCCCTTATGCATAATAAATGATTTGATTTGATATAATCTTAAAAAGAAATCCACAAAATTGTTATTAATTATGTAGATTAGACTAAGAGCACTATTTTAAAGCCAATATTATAAAAAAGAATTAATATTACTCTAAATTGAAATATAATCTTAATATATATAAATTACGTGTCACGTTGTTTGTCCGCAATGGACTCCTAAAGTACTTAACGGATTTTAATCAAATTTGCGCAACATGTGTAGATTGATCCAACTTAAAAAATAGGATAGCTTCCATTTCAATTTATAATTGTAATATTATTGTATTGCAAATTATTTGTCAATTATTTGAGAGTCACAATTATCTGTTATCTCCAAACGAGTCTAACATATGGCGGTATCTGTTGACTGAACTTTATTAGCATAATCACCACGTGTTACTGATTCTACCTTAGCCACAGCAACGCGTGGTCGATTCTGCTAGTATAATATATATTGATTCATATAGCTATATCAATGATGTAATTCGTAACGGCGTAAGTTTCAGTGCTTGCAAAATAATTGTTAATAATATAACTCAATTATGATTATAGCTCCTAGCTAGTAATAAATTTATCAAGTAAAGTGATTATAAAGTACAGACGGTAATGGTGTGTCAAGACACTTAAGTCATACTAGGTATATTTATAGGTAGTACTTAGTATATTTATTTCGTGTGGTGACGGAGTTAGAATATAATTCACCACTACCTATCTTGCCCGCGGGTGTAGTAAAAGGCGACTAAGGGAATTAAAACGCACATAACATTTATACAAGAGAAGGAAAACTCGAAAAAAAAAACACTATACAATTACGCCTGACCAGCATGGTATGTACGGTATTATGGTATGCGCATGGTAGTAAGTCAATTTCCCTTCCATTATGGAGGAGAGTCGAGCCCAAGGGTGGGACATATATGAGCTGAAACGATGATGATTTGATATTATCTACCCTGTAATAATTGTTATATATTACAGGCTTAAAAAAATATTATAAACTAGCTTCTGACCGCGCTTCGCTTGTATGAAAAGTAACTCTTAAAGTTAAATTATTATCCCAAAGGAACTTATTACTGAGATATAAAGTATCGTATACGTTAATCCTGAAAATGATCTGTATGCCAATTTCCATCTAAATCTGTTCGACAAATTACGGGTGATTGATTAACAAACATCCAAACATCTTCACAATTATAATATCAGTAAGATGAGATTCAATGATTATCGCTATTAATTTTACTTTAAATCTAAGCAAAGGAGTGTTACATATATGACCTCTGAGTGTATCTGTGTGTTTTTCTGTGGTATCCTAGCTCCTTAACGGATGAATCAATTTTGATTTAGTTTTCTTTTTATTTGAAGAATCAAAAGGTTTTTTTAGTTATGTATGAAGACTATTTGTTAACACAACCACCATTACAACAGCCTTTTTCTTGAGATCGTCGTACTCACGTTATTATTACAGTAATTTTCAACCGAATTAATAATAAAATCCATTTTATGGTAAATTTAAAGCTTGACATAGTTTTATATCTTTTTTAAACTCGAAAATGATTTTATTTGAAATTTTTATAATTTATAATATCATATCAATAAAGTATATTTAATGATAATTTAAAATTACATTTTTTTTAAATCTTTCATTATATACTTGAAGTTATTTCATATTTAAAATATTTCAATGTTAGAAAAATTTACATTCATTCATTTGTTAATGGCTATGAATAAGCGACTTCATTGCATGAGAAACACTATTCACAACAATTACTTTCGAATGTGACTTTCCGTTTATAGCCATGAATATATGTAGAACAATGGCATTAATCAAAATTCACTTAATATATTGAATGTTATTGCGACCATACTATTGATATTAAACCAATAAGGAAGAACTTATTTATCAGTACGCAAAAAAACGCTGTATCCGCTTTGATTTATTTGTATATAAAATATAAATTATTAATTTTTGTTGGTTTAGATTTCAAACAGATGTAAGAGTAACAATAGGTAATGATGTACTAGAGCAAGTGGATGAATTTGTATATCTTGGATGTGGATTTAGCCGAGATGGAAGGTACACCACTGATATAGAGCGAAGAGTGAATGCGGGAAATAGAGTGAACGGAGCGTTGGGGCAACTTTTCGGCAGCCACCACTTCAGCCAGAAGGCACGTGTAGCAATACATAACGCAGTGCTTGTCCCAACATTACTGTATGGAAGCGAGAGTTGGGTATGCAGAAAAGAGTATGATAGTAAAATTAATGCGGTCGAAATGCGATCTCTGCGGAAAATCTGTGGAGTTAGGTTGACCGACCGCATTCGTAACGACGACGTAAGAGAGCGAGTAGGTACGAAAGAGAGTATTGGTGTAAAGATGCGAAAGGGAATGCTCCGATGGTTCGGACATGTGGAAAGAATGCCGAACGAACGCCTGGTTAAGAAGATATACAATGCGAAAGTGGAAGGATGTAGGTACCGAGGGAGACCGAGACTAACCTACCTAGACCAGATCGGTCATGTACTGAAGGAAGGTGGAGTCAAGAGTCTCCGAAACCGGCGAGCGTGTATGAAGAGAATTATGAATGTTGAGGAAGCGAGTGAAGTATGCAGAGATAGAGTTCTCTGGCACTCTGTTCTCTCTGCCTACCCTGCAAGGGATATGGCGTGATGATATGTATGTATGTAGATTTCAAATATAGTTATTTTTTTTTATAAACGTACAAACCCGTCATCATTATGGAAATAATCTTTAGGGACCTTATAAATCTATACTTTGACAAAGCTGTATCCGTTTTGATTTATTTATATATAAAATATAAATTTTTGTTAGGGGAGATTTCAAAAATAGCATTTTTTTTAATAAAGATCATACTGACACTATGGAAATAATCTTTGGGGAAACACACCCAGCTTCAACAACATATTATGGATCACGTAAATATATTGCCCTGCGTGAGTATCGAACCCATAACAATTAGCACTATAGGTATTTTAACCATTACGCCATCTGTGTAATCAAGTTTGCGTAAATTAATTCTATGAATGAAATTCCCTTTAAAATTATACGAGATATTACTTTTATTTTAGTCTTTAAAAATATATTGCAGGTATAATCAAAAATTTATAGCGTTCTCCGAGTTAGAAATATGACAAATTTTCTCCTTACTCATATAACTCTGTCGAAAGTAAACAACTCGTTTAAAAATATTATATTTCATAATTATATTCATCCAATTTATAACTTTGAGTAATGAAAATAGATTTTCATGCGTTTCAAGATTTATATAGTAATTACTCTTGTGTTATTGCCCTAATGTTACACCCGCGAGGCATGGCTGCAGTTAGTAATATCCATTATAATGCACCTAGATCTCGCAGATGGATGGATGGATATATTTTCATTGAGAAACTAACCTCAAGAGGGCAATATGAATTATCTTGGAATAAGTATATCATATTTTAATCTATGATATACTTGTTCCAAGATTAATCAATAATGTTCGTCCCATTTTTATCACTTTTTTTATTTTTTTGAATATACCCTCTACACTAAGGAAATAATACTTGTATTGCGGGGACTTTACAAATATCCAATCTAAGGGACACAAATTACACTCAGACTTAAAACAATTTGTTGGTCGCACAATTTACTGTATTTCGTAGGAATCGAACCCACGACATTGATACAGTAGCTCAGTATCTTAACCAATACGCCATCTATGCAATCACCTTTGTGGGGGAGCCTAGCAGTAGGACATTAATAAACTGTGATGGTGATGTACAGTTGTGTCCAACCGCAAATGCATCTGTATAGAAAAGCAAAATAACTCATGATTACACATCACAATACAGTTTATATGTAATATCATTAATACTGTATCAGCACGTGTTCGCGGTCAACCATAACGGGGTGTTGCGGTTAAGCCAATCACATACTTGAAAGCACGTCTCGGCGACGCATGACTTAAGGATATATTGTTTTCACCAGCTAAATGCTTACTGACATTTAACGTTTAATATCTCTTTGTACTACTGTACTTTTATTTTGACGTTATACATATTAAATAATTAAGATATTTTTTCGAGAAAAAATATGTCACGAAAATCTTTTCATAATAAAATTTATTTTACATACATACATATCATCACGCCATATCCCTTGAAGGGTAGGCAGAGAGAACAGAGTGCCAGAGAACTTAATATTTATTATTTATATTATTAACCTAAATTTATTTTAAATAAAATAATTAATGAAATTATCATTTTTTACGAAATCAAATGTGATTATTTTGAAAATATCTTTAAAATATAAAGGATTTTGCAAAATTATCTATATATTACAAAGCATAGCCCGAACATAAATAAAATAAAATACATCCTAAATGGAGAAGGTAGTTTCTTTTTTTATTTATATTTTTTTTGGAGGTACAGGTGGCCCCATAATAAAAAGACAACATTGCTTTTTTTTTTTTTCATTTAACTACTACAACTAAAATGTAAATCCTTGTATTTCGGGGTAATACGCAAACGTACAAATAATGAACACCACGGACTCAAAGCTAGATCGTTTAAAGAACTATTGTAACTGGAAATGGTAGCTCGACACTCGATCTCGAGGTTGTTATTAAGACTACTACACTAACTGTTCAATATATTTCTTAATATTACCTTGCTACTATTCAGATGTACCGACCCTCGAATCGTTCTATCTATGGAACACAAAACAACAACTATTAGCATGACCCTTACTACTAGTGAAGAAAGATTAAGCTTATAATTGATAATGATATGAATATTTCCAAGTCATTTAAGTCAAAGACCAGTATTGTCGCGATACCGTTATACTAGGTCACTGTTGACATTTATGCGTCCTATATGCAAATGTCAATCGCTATAGGTAGTATTTTTCTTATCTTTATAGATATATCACATATTATGTTTTTTTTTGTTAAAAGGTATCATTATATAGTAGTATATCTCATTAGAGATCTTAATTAGTGATCAAAATTTACATAATTTTATGCCTGTATTTTTATTATTCTAATATATTTAAGAATAATATCTTATTAATATCTATATTGACGGGGGATTTGAATACAAACAATCCTTATATTGCTGGTAAGTGACGTAAAAATGACCAAAAGGTTTACATAGTGCTGCGCTAACTCTATTCGATGACGCCTGGTCAACAATTGATAAATTTGACTACACAGATGCCATAGTGGTTAAGCCTTCCATGCCAGTGCCGTGGGTTTGATTCTTACACAGAAAATAGTCAGAACTATTTCTGGTCCAATAACATTTGTCTGCGTTAATTTATATGTTTGTAAAGTCCTTCACAATAAAAGGATTACTTCCTTAGGGCAGGATGGTGTCGTTAAAAAAATACTTTTGTAGGAATTGTTGACGTCTGCCTGACTTGTCATATAACTATTGTGCAATAAGTAAAATGAAAGAAGCGTACCTACGTATTGTCTCTACCTCAAGTAATTAGGGTAAGAAAATTATGATGATGATGATCTGATTAATATCTTCTTCTCAATTATAAATTTTATTATTGTTCACGGAGCTCCATATTGAGAAGAAAATTAGCTTATTGTGCTATGATGATTATTACTTTTACAATATGTATGAAAGAAGAGTACATATTGTATCGACCCCAAGTAATTGGGATAAGAGTAGTAGTAGAATGATGATATAAATGGCAAATAATACTTTTTTTTTCAAATTATTTAACTTTCATATGAGGTAAATTGTATTAATACATTTTTGAAATATCTTATACCGCAATGGCTCTATTAAGTTTGTTGAAAAAATTCCATAATTCACGTGAAATGAATAATATAATTCAAGGAAAAAATAAAGAAAATATGTAACTATTGTGAATTGACGTTGGTTCCGCATATATATACCGCGAGAGAGCTGGAAGCCCAACTGGGTGGAATTGGGGATTTTATTGGTAGGCAGTGGCCTACGCTATACCCTTGGTATTGCAAAGGCCCATGGGCGGCAGTGACACTTACCATCAGGTATGCTGCTTCCTCGTTTGCCACCATAAACAATAATAAAAAAAATATTTTTCGAATAATGATAATGTAAATTGAACCATAATATACTTTAGTCAAAGTATTCATTCAAATTTCATTCATTCAAATTTCATCATCATTTTGTTCTTCGAATGAGAAAGTAATTCAAAGTAATTACTTAGGGTTGACGCAATATATACTCTTCTTTCATAGTACTTATTTGAATTGTTTTATAATAGATCGCCTGCCTAACTGTCAACCCTCCTTGGAAATGTAATTGTTGACCAGACGACATTAGATGGAGTTGGTTCGTATCTTTATAAAATTCTTAGTCATCTTTTAAGATGAGACCCACCATCTTTATAAGAGTAGACGAGTTATGTAAGTATTGATGGTATTCGTAGCCGCCGCCATACACCATTAATAATTGTATTACAATACTTGAATTACCTGTACGAATAAAATTATATACACACATAATATATATTTTTTTTTTTACACACCACCCTGCACTAAGGAAATAAACCTTGTATTGCGGGGGACTTTACAAACATGCAATTAACGCAGAAAAATTACACCCAGTCTCAGAACAACACTTTGTGGATCACACAGTAAGTAAGTAAGTAATGTCCTGCGTGGGAATCGAACCCACGGCACTGGCACGGATGGTCGGTATCTTAACCACTACGCCATCTGTGCAGTCAAATTATTATAATCATTGTATATAAATTTGATTATTGTAGTTTCATTATCGTTTTAATATTAAACTAGCTTCTGCCCGCGGCTTCGCCCGCATAAAAGGTTACTTTTCTAAAGTTTTCATTCCCTTTTCTTTATTTTACCCCTTAAGGGTATTTTTTTTTACAAAATCATAGTTATATTTATTTATATATAATCAATAGCCTAAAAATAAGTTTCAAGCTTCTGGCTTTAAAAATGACCATACTTGCTTACGTCTTTCTATCCCCCTTTACAACCCCTTTTTTGCATTAAAACGTAGCCTATGTCCTTTATCAGGCTTTAGATGTGTGTACCAAATTTCATCTAGATCGGTTCAATAGTTTTGGCGTGAAAGAGCGACAAACAGACAGAGTTACTTTCGCATTTATAATAATAGTAAGAATTAATTCTTATATATGTATGTTCAATATTCTAAGCGTCGTAAGCTAGTGATAACATTTATTTTTCATTAAACATTTTTATTATAATGTGCTGGAATAACGGTTGTTATAATTTAGCAGAAAATAATAAATAGATATTTAGCAGCGTCGTCTACTTAAAGTTATTGACATCGCTTCATATCTGTATATATCATACTGCTGGGCTCAAAGAAAGTTAGTTAGTGTCATATTATGTTCTTGTCTTGTTCTCGCTGTCATATAGATTTAAATACGAATATAAATAATAGCAAATAATTATATAGAATATTTATAATATTATATATTTATAAGTGGGATATACGACCTGGGCCAACTCCATCTGATGTTGTTTGGTCAACAATTACATTCCCAAGGCGTCTGGTAGGCGGCCGGTCATAAAACTGCTACCAATAACTTTTACAATATGTACTATGAAAGAAGAGTACATATTGTATCGACCCCAAGTAATTGGGATAAGAGTAAGAGAATGATGATGATATTTATAAGTGGGATACAGACTAAAATTTATAAATCGTTAATTGTTACTATGGATTAGTAGCGTGGTAAATCAAGTATGTATATTTTAATGTAGGATTGGGACTGGAGAAATCTAGAAATAGTCTTTTTTAAGAAAATGTATATAGGTACCTATATATCAAGCTTCTATTATTATCATTTTATAGTGTTCCTTGTAATTTCTTGTTTGTTCGTTTCGTTGTATTCTTATTAATATTTGAGTATATTTTAGTGTGTGTTTTTTTTAAATATTTATAGTAGTATTATGTAGGTTAAGGTCTTAAAGATGTTAAAAGTATAATACTATAATGAGAAGCTTAAATCAGATTTTATTGACAAAATCATTCAAACTATGCTTAGATTGTTTAAATAAATTGAATATATATTGAATAATAAATTAACACTACAAGTTTATAGTATATATCTTATATTTTATAGGTTTTACTTCTTTAAATTAATAAATCAAGTCATATTTCGCTGAAATAGCAGATTATTTCAATGTGTTTCTATACAGTTTTATCCATAAAATTGTGGTTCGTGATGGCCATGTTCAAGCTCTTTGTATTAAATATGAATATTTGTATACATATTTATAATCTAGAATTTTATTGCTTTGTATTTTATATTTTATAGAGGTTAGTTCTACAGAGTAATAAATCAACCCATATGTCACTTAAGTAACGGTTTAATTCATTCCGTTTCTTCGTAAAGTTTTATTCGAAAACTTGTTTTCAGCGATTTATAATGTGATCCGTTGAACCCTAACCTTGGCGGCTGCATAAAAGTGCTTCACAATCGCGATAAGGTTGTCTCTCTGGCCCATATATAACGGATAAATAATAATTTATACAAAAACCTGCGTCAGCCATACATCGAGAACAAGTCAGTTATTAATACGGCGTATTATTACATATTACCTCTGAATAAATTATCACAGTATGTATTAAATATATTTGCATTTGTCAGATCATGAAAGTGGGGATGTATGATAAGACATTTATGTAAGTAAATGACATATTTTCCTTATAAATTTAATATTATGCATCAGAAATGCTTTTTTGGTTCATGTTAGTTTCAATAACAATGTTTCTTTTTGTTATTTTCTTTCAGTGCTTCTATATGTGATTTTCTATTGATTTTATTTTGAAATTACCATCTTTTGCTGTGATGTTAACTGCGTCTATTTCTTAGGCGTCTTTTATACCACGATAAAATAAGCCGTGGTGAATTTCTCGTACTCAATCATCACTTGTTATAAAGTTATTTATAAATTATACAGTACTAGCTTCTGCCCGCGTAAAAAGTTACTTTCCTAAAGTTGTTCATCCCTTACTTTTATTTTACCCCTTAAGAATAATTTTTTTTCAAATTTTTATGTCAAATTTATTCATATCTAATTAATGGCCTAAAAATAAGTTTCAAGCTTCTGGGTTTAAAAATGACGATACTTCCTAACAACTTTTCATCCCCCTTTACAACCCTTTTTTGCATTAAAAAGTAACCTATGTCCTTTATCAGGCTCTAGACTATCTGTGTACCAAATTTCATTTAGATCGGTTCAGTAGTTTTGGCGTGAAAGAGCGACAGACAGACAGTTACTTTCGCATTTATAATATTAGTAAGGATTAAATTGTACAGAAGCTTGTATGAAAAATTGTTGCTCTGAATCTCTATATAATTTATGTTCATTAAAATATGTTTGTCAACTCTCCATATATAATATATAATGTATTTAAACGCTGCTGTAAACTTAATTTTTAAGTCAATACCCCTCCTGTATTGACTTAAAAATTAAGTATGTAAAAATGATTCTCGGCAGCCACTACCTCAGCCAGAAGGCACGTGTAGCAATACATAACGCAGTGCTTGTCCCAACATTACTGTATGGAAGCGAGAGTTGGGTATGCAGAAAAGAGTATGAAAGTAAAATTAATGCGGTCGAAATGCGATCTCTGCGGAAAATTTGTGGAGTTAGGCTGACCGACCGCATACGTAACGACGACGTAAGAGAGCGAGTAGGTATGAAAGAGAGTATTGGTGTAAAGATGCGAAAGGGAATGCTCCGATGATTCGGATATCTGGAAAGAATGCCGAACGAACGTCTGGTTAAGAAGATATACAATGCGAATGTGGAAGGATGTAGGTACCGGGGGAGATCGAGACTAACCTACCTAGACCAGATCGGTCATGTACTGAAGGAAGGTGGAGTCAAGAGTCTCCGAAACCGGCGAGCGTGTATGAAGAGAATTATGAATGTTGAGGAAGCGAGTGAAGTATGCAGAGATAGAGTTCTCTGGCACTCTGTTCTCTCTGCCTACCCTGCATGGGATATGGCGTGATGATATGTATGTATGTAAAAATGATTAATTCGCTTTTGCTTATTTAAATATTACCTTTTCTTTAATCATATATTTATATTATATTACTATAAATTTCTTTAAATGGCTAATTGGATTCGAAATTACCGGATTCTTTGCAGACTAGTTGATTATATCTATTAACTAAGTTAAAATGATAAATTTTAGAAAATCCAAAGAAATTGATTACATTTCGCTGAAGTATTGAATTGTAAAACCAAGGGAGGGTTTTGTTGTATTAATAAAGTAATAATAAAATATAATTCACCACTTTCTTTTCAAAGAGTATCATAAAAGATCTTTAGATAACTCCAAGAAAAATAAAACTCGAAATATTCTTCTGACCGTCAGACAGTCCGTCTGACAAGTCAAGTCAACACTAGTGGTATAATAAGGTTGATGTTGGCTTCTTTCTACTGTGAAGAAGGCCCATATACACTTTATAGTGATAGTATGTCGATATTCTTCTCTTTCTGGAGAAGGACTGAACCCAATAATAGAAGTAACATGGTTTGAGATAATGATGATGATCATATCAAGCTGTGCCGACGAATTGGTATAACTTGTTTCAAGTTTTCCTTTCTCTTGCATATTATATTATCTACTTATTATAACCTTAGTTATATATTTACGTCCAATGGTAAGAAAAGGTGTGGCGAATTGAATTGAATACCCCGTCAGCACATAGAAAGATTATTTTTATATATTTTTTTATTGTATCATATCACAGTATATAGCAAAAAAATAACTTACAAATCACGATTAGTGCCAGTTTTATATTATTCATTTTATAGATAATCTAGACCTAGATTCTTATACAAATAGATTTTCATTTATAGAAAATTTATTTCGTAACTTTCGCAAGTTCTTAATTTTTTTTTTGTATATACGTAAGCACACACACAGCGTTGTAAAATATTTACTTAACAATCCATTAATTAATTAATCGAAAGCGAACAGGATACCACTGTAGACAAAGCCAATAGGCCAACGATACACGTCAAATATTTGTACACCAACAAAGCATAGGACCGTTAAGTATCTTGCATGTTGGTGATGGGTTATTTGCCATACAAACTACATATGTATGTCTGTTTGCGAAGAGAATACTGATATTTGATATCACCATCACTTACTTGTAACGGGGAACTTATTATAAAGGCAATGGTTCTGTCAGTGGTCGACTATTACACCGCAGCATAATTATGTGTCACGAGTATTTCTGAAAGCATGTTTGCTTGTAAAATGTTGTTATTAGCATGCTTGTGTAATTAGAAATCATAGGAATTTATAAAGTCATTCTGTATGTAAATCCGCTTTAAGCTAGTTCTTGTTTAATATCTTTTATTCATTTTGGACATTCTATGTTAGATAAATTTTCATTATTTTTTATATTTGCTTAACTCCGTTGATGATAAATGCAAATAGATGATAAAAGACGGTTGGCAGTAAGATTTCTTATGTTTACGCGAATATTACACATTTGAAATAAAACAATTTTTTCGGATTCTATCGCATTTTTAATTGATTTTCTAACAATTTACAGTGTTCATGGTCTCGAGAGGCTTAAGGTTTCTTACGTCCAACAAGTCGTCGTTATTACAGATATTTATATCTACCCGCTATAGTATCGGTTATTAAATCTCGATTTCTTTCTTTCTTCTTTATAATATTTTTATATTTGTTTTACGTGTATGCAATCTATATCTATAAAATAGAATGTATATATCACATTGCTAAACTCAGAAACTATTTGACCGATCGTTATGAAAATTGGTATGTACATATGAATTTTTTTCACGGCGAAAATTTATATCCCACTGATGTAACTCGCCACCAGGATGCACTGTGATGTATCGACTTCTACAAACAAATGAACGGGCTGAGTGTGTTAGTAATTTTGTAGAAGTGAATATTTTTTATTCATTTGTAATTTTATAATTTCTTTTTCGTACTTTATTTTATAAAAAATAAGAAAAAAACAATATAAAAAGTGAATATTTTACATTAATTTGTAATTTTATAAATTTTTTTCAAACTTTTTTTTCTATAAAAGATAAGAAAAAAACAGATAGGTTCGAGTAGAATGCTAATTTTTTATTTTTTTTAATTCCCTTATACTATTACATATACCTCAAAAATACGTTATAAACATAATATGTGCGAACTATTAGGATTTTTATTCATTGCCGTTATATGACATTGTCACAGAGGACATATAATCATGAAACTTCACGGTTCGTATGCGTGCTATATAACAATTGTCCGATAAAGACATTATGAACTAAAACAGACTATTAAGCTAACTTATTTGAAATGAAACTACTTTTACGGATTCTATCGCGTTTGTATTTGATTTATAATTTCCCGACGTTTCGAACACTTTAGAGTGATCATGGTCACGGGAGGACTGAGGTGTCTTACGTCCAATATGTCATTGTTATTACAGAAATTTATTTATATCTACCCTATAGGATATTAAATTTTGACCCACAATTTTATACAAAATTAATACAATTCATTACCAGTACAAAAAGAGAATGATTCTATATATAAAATTAATGTTGTTTATGATTTGTTATGATATATAGAATTATTCTCTTTTTGTACTGGCAATGAATTGTATTAATTTTGTATAAAATTGTGGGTCAAAATTTAATATCCTATACGGTAGATATAAATAAATTTCTGTAATAACAATGACATATTGGACGTAAGACACCTCAGTCCTCCCGTGACCACGATCACTGTAAAGTGTTCGAAACGTCGGGAAATTATAAATCAAATACAAACGCGATAGAATCCGTAAAAGTAGTTTTATTTCAAATGTGTAATACTCGCGTAAACATTAGAAGTCATTAAGCTAACTTATACTTAGATGTAAGAAATGAAAATTGTACTGTAAGGAATAATAATAAAGCTTACTTTTCAAGTTCCCTTATTTGGTAGCGGTTAGCCTTTGTTTGATATGTGGTAGTGAATAAGAACACTACCCTTACTTTGCTTGTGGATGTCGTAAAAGACGACTAAGAGATTTATATCGATCTAGGCCATTGCCACTTAATGCCATTTGGTCAACAATTACATTCCCAATGAGGGTTGACGTCAGGCAGTCACCTGCTCATAAAACTATTGCCAATAACTTTCTTTCTTTTTGTTTTGATATGAGAAAAACCATGTTATTTGCTTACATTCCTCATCTACTTACATACCAAAAGAAGATTTAATATGAATTTATGCTAACCCAGGCCAGAACAGGCCAGGCCAGGCTCAAGTCTGATCGGAATGATATAGTAGATCAATTTTCCTCTCACTGTGGAAGATATGCCATGTTTTATTTATTATTTATCTCTTTATGGGTGCGGTTATATCTTTAACTGTAAAACAATATGTTATTCTATTATAAGAAAGAAAGAAAGAAAAGATTTATTGTAACGAACTATTTAACAAAAGTAGGTATCAGTAACAATTACAAATAAATAAATGCTCGCCACAAAACGACTCCAGCTCAGCATATTGCAGCCAGAAGACTGCACTGATCTTCCGTGGAGTCGTAGTGATGATGTCACGAAAAACAAATTAATTATAATTATAATCGTTAAATTATAGTTATAATCGTTTTATGTTATGCGGTTCAGGTTGCCGCTAAAAACTCACTTAAATATTTGAGGAAGGTCAAAACTGTAATCTAGTAAAATAATACTGCGTAATGCACTTGGAAGATTCCGTTTCATGTTTTCTATCACTATATAATAATTAGTTATTATTATTATGATACTGTAGATACAAATGTGAGTTAGTTTTTTGTAACGCTTCCACGCCTAAATTACTGAACGAATTCTAAAAATTATTTTACAAATGGAAAGCTAAATTATTAGCGAATAATATAAGCGTTTCCGTTTTCCCACGGAAATCTCAACCGCTTTGCATAATATACAAATTCATCATCATCATCATTCTTCTACTCTTATCCCAATTACTCCGGGTCGATAGTCGTTCGTTACTTCGATTATACTCCTTTTTCATAGTACGTATTGTTAAAGTTATTGGCAATAGTTTTATGACCGGCCGCCTGCCAGACGTCAACCCTCCTTGGGACTGTAGTTGTTAACTAAACGGCACCAGATGGAATTGGCCCAAGTTGTTAGAAGGCTCTTAGTCATCTTTTACGACATCCACGAGCAAAGTAAGGGTTGGTAGTATTCGTAGCAGATACCACAGTGCACAAATTCTACTACTAAATTATCCCATTGGAATACATAATCAATACAAAAAGTCCTATTTATTAGTACAGGAAATGATCTCTCTATATATAAATTTTCATCTAAATCTGTTCAATATTTTATACGTGATTGAGTAACAAACATCCAAATATCACAAACTTTTAAATTTATAATATGTAATATGTAAA
The DNA here is from genome assembly GCA_905163515.2 of Lymantria monacha. Taxonomy (NCBI): domain Eukaryota; kingdom Metazoa; phylum Arthropoda; class Insecta; order Lepidoptera; family Erebidae; genus Lymantria; species Lymantria monacha. Next base: position 25,041,110 of record LR991091.1, read on the forward strand.
GATTCAAGATTTACTTTCTAACCTGATATTTTATATCCAACTGTATTAACAGATTTGGTTGCATGGATGTAGTACCTTATTAATGCTGTTATTTTGTTCAAACACCTACGGCGTATCGTAGAAACTGGACAAACATAATAAAAATGGTAGTTACCATGCAACGGGGACCATTAAGGATATATATCTTTGATGCTCAATGTCCCATTGCAACGAAATGTCGATTGATTTACTAACATTTACAAACAGTACTCTTTTATATAACGTAGCATTATGCATTATAGATTTAGCAAGATTTAATATAATTATATTACAATAATATATAGTATATGAGATTAGTGCTTTCAAACAAAATATCTCGAATTCTTTATAATAACATAATCTACCACTAAAAAAATGTGTATGGTAGCGACTATGAATATTACCAAACCTTACTTTGTTTTATGAATGTCGTAAAAGATGACTAAGAGGTTTATATCGACCTGGGCCAACACCACCTCATGCCGTTTGGTTAACAATTACATTCTTTAGTCAACAATTACATTCCCAAGGAGGGTTGACGTCAGGTAGGCGATCGTCATAAAACTATTGTCAATATGTAGGAAGAAGCTTAAAAAAATAGAACTACTCTCAGTAGTTACTTCTCTATAATATAAATATTAGTATTAGGAAACTACTTCAGATTTCTTATTATATTAATTAACTAATTACGCTTATAATGTGTAACTAATGCATACTTCACCATTAGTATCGAATAAGGTGCTTTTTATAATTAACTAGTGATTATACTAAGGGAAAATATATAATGAACACCATGGTCAGCACTCTTACCTTTATTGAGGATATCATAATAATCGATTAAGAGATAAAAGGTACAAGAAGCCTGCCTGACATCAAACCTCCTTGGGAATGCAATGGGGAATATGCACGATGATTTTTTATTTTTTTTTAAGTTTCTACTAGTTATTACATTACCAAAAGTAAATATAACACATCCAAAATATAAACCATTAAGCTAAAAAAATAATATCAAAATCACTATCATTTTGGGCGATTTAAACGCGGCTATTATGGCGCGCTTTTGTGACGTCAGAATACACTCACAAGTTGGATGTCTACAACGAAATGTTTGGTTCACGAAGTTATTGAACATTAAAAAAGTGAGTGTAAAGTCAACTTATTACCATGGATAAGAACAGAAAACCGTATTATAAATATTGTGTCGTTCCTATGTGCCAAAATATTATCAAAACTGCACCTAACAAAGTATATTTCCTTATGCCCAGAAATGTTATAAATAAGAAAACAATGATGCAAGGCGATGAGAAGAGACAATGTGTCGTGTTTGAGTAGTTTATACTGTTGTGAAGATCATTTTAACGTAAGTAAATACATTAGAAAAGTGATAAAGTATATAATAGAAACATTTTTCATTATTTACATGCACATACTTGTTTTGTTTACAAACTTCAACGTACACATACCTACCTAGTTTACGTAAAGTTCTTAAAGATATATTCTCAATATCTAATAGGTACATGGGTCTTTATCCATAAAAGTAATATATGTTTAGTTATCTATGATACCTATGAATGAAAACATATAACTTATTAGAGTAAGAGAAAAGTTCAAAATTATTTATTATTTATCTTTCTATAGGGTTTCAGATACAGTGAATTAAATGCAATACAAAATAATGGCATTAGATCAGGGACAAAAAGTGACGTTTGTTAAGTCTCTCATTCACAAGGATTAACACTTGAACACAGAAAACTAATAACTCATGAAATAACTGGGTAACGATACAAAATAATCACTAGAAACACCTTAATACCAGAAGACTCGAGTGTACGATGACGTCACGTTCTGAACAACCAACCGCGTCGCGTTTTAGTAATTTGCGAGCGAATTTCAAAAAAACCGATTTTTGATAATTAATTTTCACTATTAAATAATGATGAATTTCAAAAATAATTGTATAGGTATGTTTTTTAAGCAATAAAGATTACAAATAAAAATATTTTGTTCATTTTGGAGTCATGTGCATATTCCCTATTGCTGACCAAATGGCACCAGGTAGTGTCTGCTTAGGTCAATATATATATCCCACGAGTATTAGATATACGTCGATTAATGATACAAATATATATATATCATAGCAGCAACAAAAATAAATCTCGAAACGAATATACACGTACTCTTATAAAGTATGGTAAGATGTATAATTTCTCCACTTATATAGAGAAGATTACCGAACAGTTATGCCTATGTGAATTGAGAAGAAAGATAAATATAAATCTGTAAACTACGTCAAGTTTATTTAACCTCACTATCTTTTAGCGGCAATTAATAAGCTGGTTTTTGAGGGCAAGTTGTCACGGCACGTAGCTACTCGTAGTTTCTATATATCGAAGTTCCATTTTATGATCAAAAATCTCGAAATGGAATACAATATATTATTATTCATCCATTATTTATTGGTTATACGTATACAAGAATATTATCTCATTGTAATAAATATGTTTAATTGACAGCATTGGTCCCGCAGGGCGAGAAATAATTAATAGTATTAATTTCCAAGAAGATATCTCGATGTCACGACATAAGTTATTCATTGAAAGTTAAATCTATCTTGATTTAATAAAATATGATTTTAAATAAATTACCTAAAGTTTATTATATAGTTTAGTTAGTTATTATTTTTAATAGTCGTTATAAAAATACTATATTCTGAAATAAGCTATATGATGTGATGTTTACTGAATAATACGGTATGTTTTTTTTGAAAGAGGCTTAAAAAGAGCACTAGTTTCATAATTTATAGTTTCTTGACTCATTATCATTCTCCTACTCTTATCCCAATTGCTTGGGGTCGATACAATATGTACTCTTCTTTTGTAGTAGGTACATATTGTAAAAGTTATTGGCAATAGTTTTATGACCAGCCGCCTGTCAGACGTCAACCCTCCTTGGGAATGTAATTGTTGACCAAATAGCATCAGATGGAGTTGATTCAGGTCGTTATAAGGCTCTTAGTCGTCTTTTACGACATCCACGAGCAAAGTAAGGGTTGGTAGTATTCGTAGCCGCTACCAAACAGCTATAGTTTCTTGACTATTCCTTCAATATTACCTGTCCATGTGTCTTAGCAATAAAATAACAATGTGAATATATAGTGATTCTATTTTAAAAAAATCTTCGAGTTATGTTAACTTAATCACCTTAGATCTGTTTTATAAGATAAAAACATACATAATCAAAATGCACCTATAAATTTGTAATATAAATTAGCCGTGAAATAGTCACGCGATCGCGTTTCTACTTGTCGTTTGTCGTTATTGTATGTAAATATTATTATTAGATTTACTAACAAACAATTTGTCTATAGGCAATCTAAACAGGTTATTTTTTTTTTAAATCTCTAATCTAGTACTTTTTACAATTTTTTTTCATTGAAGTATTCTTCAATAAATTCCTTAGCAATATGATTTAATAGGTGGGTAGTGTTCAATCCATAAGCTAATTCTCACTAACTTATATTGATCGCAAAATTAATTCCAAATTTTAATATTCCTCTTGTATAACATTTGTAAGAAAAAACTGCAATGGTGACGTTTCATATTTAAACTTAATATAGTTAAAATATGAAACGTCTATACGACGAATATACTTTATAAGTATATATATAAGTATATATACTTATAAAGTATATTCTTTATATACTTTATAAGTATATATACTTATAAAGTATATAAAGAAATTTTATTAAAATAAGTCGGATTTTAATAAAATTTCTTTATATACTTTATAAAAAGGAATATCTTTTTTACAACTATTGAATATAGGTATTAATGATAATGTTGCCTGAAATATTTTAAACATATAAATTTGCTTACATATTATATTGATCCCAATCCATGGCCTAAAATGGCTATGTACTACATATTTTGTTGAATAAACATAAGATACAATTTATACCTAATTAATATATTTTAGCATCTCTCTCAACTCTGAATCATCATTCTCGTACTCTTATTCCAATTACTGGGGGTCGATACAATATGTATTCTTCTTTCATAGTACATATTGTAAAAGTTATTGGCAATAGTTTTATGACCGGCCGCCTGCCAGACGTCAACCCTCCTTGAGAATGTAATTGTTGACCAAACGGCATCAGATGATATTAAGATGCATGCGTATCTTTTATGATTTTTAACCGACTTCAAAAAAGGAGGAGGTTCTCAATTCGTCTGATTTTTTTTTTATGTTTTTACCTCATAACTTTCGACTGGGCAAAGCGATTTTAATGATTATATTTTTATTTGAAAGCTGGTGCTTCCCGTGTGGTCCCATTTCAATCATTGGTCTAGTTCTGACAATGGCATCCATGAGAAAATCATATAACTCTAAAATTAGCAACAAGAAAGAGTGCGACAAATGGACGAGTAGCTCAAGCCCTGCTACTAATATCATTATAAGTCATGTATAGGTATTAAATGTATTTATAAAATTAATTATAAAAAATAAGAATATTTTTAATTGTCAAGAAATGAATAACTAAAAAAAACAGGCTACTGCTATAAACATTATTAGAATATTAACAGTAGCCTCTCTTTTATTATTAACTAATAATGCTAATAATTTTAGTAAATTTAGCTTTATGCTAGCAACGTTATTAAGTAGTCTAAAGTGAATACTAGTACTAAGTAATTCGTTTTGCGATAGTCTGAACATAACCATCTCTTAATTCTTACGGTATTCTATACCCACGCAGTTGAAGTCACAGAAGGTCAATAGTTAATCTATAAACAGTATGACGATTATCAACCGCAAAATATATTATAATATTTGTTTTTAATTTGCTTAAGGAAATGTACTTTCTATTATTTTTATTACTCGTTATTTTTACTTACCATGCTTTTGAGTATTAAAAATATTATATTTTTTATTCTTTTATTAAGTAACTTATTTATAATCAAATTTTAAATCGTAATTTATATACGCGCATAATATAAACTTACAATAATAGTACAGACCTCTTTCTGAGCAATTTTCGATTCTTTTTTTAAAGTATCTAGTGAATGGTGACTCATATCAGCTTCACCTTCATATAAGCTTTATCTCAATCTAAAGCTTAGACAGGGTATCGATTCTTATTATTATAACATTATGGCGTAAACATATTAACTGAGTAATTAATTCATCCTGATATGATAGAAGTAGTAAGTCCCAGCCACCTTTACTTTTCTCACGTGTGTCATAATAAGTGGTTAAGGCATATAAACAGATAACATCAGTGAAAAATGAAAAAATTTAAATAAAATAATTTATCAATAAGTCTGATCAGCTTAGATTAGTAAGAGAAGATGAATTTAGGGTTATTTCTGCAATTTAGATAAGTCGGAAGGTTAAGTGGAAATCTTATTAGATAGGCTGGCATTTTCATCAGAGTTTAAAACTGAAGACCATAGCATCATTATCATCATCATCAATCTGGCTTTCGCCGTCCACTGCTAGAACTAGACTTGTCCACGTAGCGCAGTCATTCTCTCATAAGAACATTGTCCAAAACCTACGCTTAGTAAGAGGATTAGCCATTGTACTAAGATATTATGTACAGCCCAGCTTATCGCTGCCCTTTATTCCCCTGATGGAACTATCAGTCAGTTAATTTTACAATTGATTTCCATGCGGGATAATTAAAAACTCACCAGGATAAAAGTAAATAATTATTGTACTATAGTATTAGTAATTGTATATAGTAATAGTATTATTGATCTGTTTTTGATATTCATTTTCAGTTTTGACCGTTTAATGTATACCGCCAAAACAATCAACGACGGATATCCTTATGTTCTCGTTATCCTTGGTGTAAAACTCCAACTGTTACTTCCTATGGTATTATTTTAATAACTATAGACGTAATGTATTTAAAAGTTGACATAGATACAATTTTACTCTCAAATATGTATGTTCAATTCATCTTATCTCATCTCAGCTCATATATGTCCCACTATTTGGGCTGAAGCCTCCTCCGTAATAGGAGGGAAATTAACCTACTATACCGGTCCGACGTGTTGGTATAGGGTTTGGTTTCGAGTTTTCCTTCTCTCGCATAGATGTTACATGCGTTTTTATAACCTTTAGTCGTCTTTTACGATCACCCACAGGTAAGATAAGGGGTGGTGAATTGTTTTCTTACTCCGTCATCCTCATCAATCCTTACCAAACTTTACCAACTAGGTGGTAGGACCAACTAGTGGTAGGACCACGCTGTTGACAGTTCTCTGTCTGCAGCCGCGGGCCGGTCCGTTCGGGGTAGTACCACACTCTCGCAGAAGATCGACGTCTGAGTAATGATAATGTGCTATTGTGCTTCGTTCGGTGAGCGAGAGAGACAGAAACCTAACTGGGTGGGTTTGGGATTGTAATGGTAGGCAGCAGCCTAGCTATACCCTTGGTATAGCAAAGGTTCATGGGCAGCAGTGACACTTCCCATCAGGTGTGCTGCTTGCTCGCCTGCCACCATAAGCAATCAAAAAAAAATATGAAAATATTATAATAAAGATTATTTACGGGATTGATTTGGATGCACAGATGCATTGGATTGGCTTCACAGATGGCGTAGTGGTTAAAATACCGACCTACCGTACTGTGGGTTCGTTTCCCATGCAGTATTGTCCTTTGTGTAATCCATAAATTATTATGTTGAGTCTGAAAGTCTGAGTCTGTTAAGTTGTATGTTTTTGAAGTTCCCCGCATTATTGATTACCTTAGTCCGTCTTGAAAAATAAAATAAAAATAAGGTGTAAGACATGAAAACTTTTAATAATAAAATTCATACTACCAAAGTAGAACTATTCTGATAATAGTTACAATGCAAATAAGAGAAAACTTACTAATATTAGGCATAGATTATGTATAACTAATTATATTTGATGATATGAGAATAGAGTGTAAGTAAATAAAACGAATGCCATAGGTAATCAGTAGTCGACATTGACCGCAATCGTTTTCGCTACGAGAAAGCAATTTCTGGTGTTGTCGGCCATTAACCTGTGCGACTAGTTTATAATATTATTATTCATATATATTTTCACTTATGTAAATCTTATAAATTCTCTTTTGCTCCTGTGAAATATGCGATTTCCGGTTAGTTGATTTTCATTAAATATTGATAGTTAATGGATTTAGATAACGGTTTTTATTTGATTTTAGTTATTTGGTATTTTGTTTGCTATTTAATTTTATTGTTTGCAAACTCTAATTGGTGGATTTCAAATAATTTTCTTTGTGAATCAGTTACGAATCCTCCCATTATGAAGGAGGCTCGAGCTCAACAATGGGACATATATGAGCTGGATGATGATCAACTTGTGTGTGTCGTAAGACACGATTAACCAACTGACTCTATTTGATATGAAAGGAGGGTTGACTGCAGGCAGTCGGTCAGTGATATAACTATTCCTAAAACTTTTGAAATACATATGTACATGGGAGAAGAAGTACATAAATATGAATTTACTTGATAATTTTTACAGCATGATTTATATTAACAAATTTTTATATTAAGCCATGCTATTAATAGCTTCAAGTGATTAGTTCTCTGTATATAAGTTAAAACTATTGCACTGCTACTGCATGATCGCAAATTTAAAAGAAATCCTGCTAATATTATAAATGTATAAATGTGTTTGTGAAGATGTCTGGATGTTTGTAACTCAATCACAGGTAAACCTTTGAATAGATTTCAATGAAAATTAAATAGCCTGGATAATTTTTCTTTTTTTGCGGTGGATTATGGATGCGTCTCGCTCCGCCAAATCGGTCCGGGGTGAAGGAAGAGGCGGTGGGTGACCCCATAGATCCACCATGCAAACTCCTCTTTTCGCCGTGCGAGCGGGCCACCGGTACCCCATCTTTGTCTTCGGTGGCCCGCCCGGCGGTTTACCCTCGCGGGTTCCTCTCGAGTCGATGCCCCGACTGTTTTCGCCGTCTGGGCGTCGTCCTCACGCAGTGGCCTCACGTCGGGTGACCGGACTATTCCCCGGTCCGATCACCCGAGGCCTCCTGGATTAATACATATGATACTTTTTATTCCCGTAATATCGTTCCATTGGCATAATTGTTCGTTTTTGAGAAAGTTAGTAAGTATTTTTACGTGAAAGAAGTCGCGAGAAGAAGTTTGTATGCTATATAGTATATTATACCGCACTAAATTCTGCTCGCGGCTATGATAATAGATTAAAAAGAAAAATATCCTACTGCCAAGCTTCACAGGCGGTTCAGCAATGATAATTAATGTTAAAAATTTCCCACAAGAGTAGTATTTTTTTTTTGCGGTGGGTTATGGAGGTAGTCACGCTCCGCCAAATCAGTCCGGGGCGACAGAAGAGAAGGCGCGCGACCCCATAGACCAACCCTGCAACGCGCCTCTTTTCGCCGTACGAGCGGGCCACCGGAACCCAATCTTTGTCTTCGGTGGCCAGGAGAGTAGTACTGCTATCAATTCTTTTGCTCTTTATAAAATAAAATCAAGGTGTATTAATTATTTAGAATTTCGCACTCATCGTATTATGTCAGCCCATTGATGTTCCAGTATTAGGATCGGGTCTACTCCTCTGTGGGAGGTAAATTGACCTACAATAACACGCTGGCCAGATGTGTTACCATACGAATTTATGTTTTTTGAGTAATCCTTCTCTTGCTCCGATGTTGTTTATACAGTATATTCCTTACTCATTTGTACATGACACTAATGGATAAGAGAGTGGTCATGTATAAAATCCGATTACGAAATGAAAAATGATGTCGCAAGCGGGATTCGAACCCGCGCCTATTGGGATTCCGGCCCAATCGTGCTGCCACTTCATCACCGCGACTAATTGTAGGACATGCAAATTTCACTTCGTATTATATTTACGTCTTAAGGTGACGGTATGCTATCTACCCGACAATGTTTACACATTGTTATAGGCTTAATACTTCAAACTTTACAGTTAGAATTGTATTAAACGATGACACCACCTTGTTATTTAAATTACTGAAATTTAGCATTTAATATGCTTAATTATTTATAAAATCCGATTACGAAATGAAAAATGATGTCGCAAGCGGGATTCGAACCCGCGCCTACGATTGGGCCGGAATCCCAATAGGCACGGGTTCGAATCCCGCTTGCGGCATCATTTTTCATTTCGTAATCGGTTTTTATAAATAATTAAGCATATTAAATGCTAAATTTCAGTAATTTAAAAGAGTGGTCATGATTTGTATTCTTACTTCGTCAAAAAAAATCATTTTAGACAATGAATATTAGTGTGACATACTTTTCAGTCCACGATTTGGTTGTAGTTGAATTTTTTACTTTCCTATTTACTTGATGTGAAGTTTTCATTCAGTAATAGTTTAATGTGATATTATAACACTTTTCTCGAAGTGACATCTTTAGGCTATTTCATTCATATTTTCTAATTAGCATAGTGACGGAATAAGAATACTATGGTTATCACTTCTTTCCCGGGGATACCCCGGATATGATAATAAAAAGAATCTGAGGTATACTTAAAACAACAAGAATCTCTTAAAACATCAAGAGAAGTAACCTCTCAGGAAATAAAATACTATGCAAATCACTTTTGCCTTTATCATTTAGTAAGCTGATTTTTTTCAACCAGAATACCTCGCATATAACATTGAATGGAGCGTAAATAAATTAAACAAAAGAATATTAAAGCTACTCAAAAATATTAGTATAAATACTATATATTAAGACTGCACAGATGGTGTAGTGGTTAAGATACCGACCTTCAGTGTCAGTGACGTGGATTCGATTCCCACTCAGGACAATACTTTGTGCGATCCACAAAGTATTATTCTGAGTCTGGATGTAATTTGTCTGCGTTAATTGTATTTTTGTATTGTATGTTTGTAATATCCTCCGCAATATAAAAATTCTTTCCTATAGGTATAAACTGAATGTTTTAATTTGGAGTTATTATACTTCATTGCTTCTATGATTATTGTTTGAGAACAATTATTTAAATATAATAATGAGTCCACCTCTACATGTGGTAATGGGTTAAAAATAGAGGCCATCATTACCCTTTAGTTGCCCTTTAGTGGGATTTGTATAAGCTAATTAAAGGAGTATCAGTAAAAAGCCAATGCGTAGTAATTATAGCAAAATTCCACCATTTTTGTAGAGATTTATGCACAATAGTAGCCATTGAGGTCTGATGGTTGCATGTAATCTTTTATCTGTTAAAATTGGATTTGTATATGAATTTATTTATGTTAAAAATATATTTAAATGTTTTTTTCTTTTTCTTTCAGGTCCAAAATGGCATCGGATGTTTCGTCACACATAAGGAAAACGTCATTTCTATGGCTTATATTAGCCTTAACAAATGTAAGTTGTAATTGCATTCATAAAATTAAGATTTATCACTGTGATCGCCATTTTACCTGCCAGTTGTGGCGATTACGTCATTAAAATCTACTAACAGTGGTACACTTATGGGGCGAAGAGAGATTGTTCTATAATTATTAGCTGCCAGATTATAGAAACTTTGACTACCATGTTGAAATTTATAAATAAATTTTGTTAAATGTTCAACATCTTACTATTATTATAAAGAGAATATTTGGGGCCAATGTATATTTATTATTAAATTTGACTTGAATATTTAAACAAATATGGATAAAATCGAGATAAATTATAGTCTAGCATAGCTTGTAGGCTAATCCTTATGCCGAAATCTACACTAATTACGTCATCATTCTCCTACTCTTATCCCAATTAATTGGGGTCGATACAATTGGTATTCTTCCTTCATAGTACATATTGTAAAAGTTATTGGCAATAGTTTTATTACCGACCACCTGCCAGACGTCAAACCCCCCCTTTTTTTTTTTTGCGCGAGGTGGGACCATGCATGTGGTCGCGCCTCGGCAAATCGGCCCGAGGCGACAGAAGAGGCGGCGCGCAATCCCATGGACCCACCCTGCAAACAACTCTCTTCACCGTGCGAGCGGGCCACCGGTAACCGATCTTTGACTTCGGTGGCCCGGCCGGTGACGTCAACCCTCCTTGGGAATGTAATTATTGACCAAACGGCATCAGATGGAGTTGGCCCAGGTCGTTATAAAGCTCTTAGTAGTCTTTTACGATATCCATGAGCAAAGTAATGGTTGGTAGTACTCGTAGCCACACAACTACACTTACTATGTACTTTATGAAAATATAGTTAAATTTCATATCGAATTATTACTTTTTATAATCCTTACTAATATTATAAATGCGAAAGTAACTCTGTCTGTTTGTCGTTCTTTCACGCCAGAACTACTGAACCGATTTGAATGAAATTTGGTACACAGATAGTCTAAAGCCTAATAAAGGACATAGGCTACTTTTTAATGCAAAAAAAGTTTGTAAAGGGGAATGAAAAGTTGTAAGGAATTTTCGTCATTTTTAAAGCCAGATGCTTGAAACTTAATTTTAGGCTATTGATTAGATATAAATAAATATGACGATGAAACTTAACCCTTAAGTGGTAAAATAAAAATAGGGGGTGAAAAACTTTAGGAAAGTAACCTTTTACGCGGGCAAAGCCGCGGGCAGAAGCTAGTAGGAGCATATGATGCTTTTTCTGATTGCCTATATGCATTCTACACATTTGGATGATTTTCTATCGTGACAAAGATAGTATGGGCTCACAATCTAAAATCCAAATATTTATTTCAAACCGTATTTTCAGGATGTCGTGAATTAATAGATGATTCTCTCTTTCTACTTGCAAAAATAATTTCTGTCGATGACAGTACAGTATGTTTAAAGCGTAATGATAATTTCTAAAACATGCAAGTCATTATTTTATGGTCACTGAAAATAAATAGCAAATTAATGATAATTGATTTTATTATTACCGAATTAGTGATATTACAACTTTCAATTTTAGATTGGCATAAAATTATGATTTCTTAGTTTCACATAAAATAATTATTCAAAAGATAATCAGATTTGGCTATGATTAGAAATTTTAAGTATTTTTATCTCATATAATCTAATAGATCTAGATATGTGCTTTTTTTAGAAATTCAAGATTGCGAAATCAGAAAGTCATTAGCGGTATTTTTTATTACCGCATGTAATGTAGGTGTTGTGGAGACACTTCGAGATATTTTAAACGTGTCTATTATACATAATTTATTTGATAACTATCTACGAATTATTTTATATACTTCTTCAACATGAAGTTTGGCATATCATAATATACGAGTAATATGAGTTGCATAACTAAATGCTTTTGTATGAAGATCATATTAATTATATTTATTTGTCTTCGCTATTACGAGTGTATGGCCATATGTCTATATGTCTATTCATTAATACTTACATATATACATACTGACTGATGGAGCGAATATTTTGGCTATATGTATGCGGATACTACGGTTGGCGCCGGTGTCGCGTGTGGTTTAGTAGATCACCATTCAGCACCGGCGTCCTCCGATGGCATCAGTATGAATGAAGTTGAATGGGCGATAAGAAGTTTGAAAAATGGTAAGGCAGCGGGCATTGATATGGTGTCTGCCGAGATGATCAAGCTTGGTAGCTCCTGTGTCTGGGAGGCGTTCCTGTTGCTCCTCAGTTGATGTTGGAGCTCGGGAATGGTTCCCAGGGACTGGAATACCGCAGTCATCGTGTCTTTGTTTAAAAACAAGGGTTCACGTTATGACTGCGCAAATTACAGAGCCATAAGCTTGACCAGTTTGGCAGCAAAAGTGTACGGTAAAATTATTGAAAGGAGAATGAGGATGGTGTCCGATGGTTTGATGTGTGAGATACAAGGAGGTTTCAGTAGTGGAAGGGGATGCATGGATCAAGTGTACTTTCTGCGCAACATTGTGGAGAAGCATCTGGCTCTAGGTCAGAGGGTTTTCTGCAGTTTTGTGGATCTGGAGAGAGCATTTGACACGGTTGTACGAAAGGAACTTTGGGACATTTTAGCGGAGTATGGTATTAACGGTAAACTGCCACGGGCTGTGCAGTCCAGTTACATGGGCTGTAGAGCCTGTGTGCGGCTGGATGATGGAATGTCGCCTTGGTTTGACTTCAATATCGGCGTTAAGCAGGGGTGCGTTCTGTCAGCCAGGCTGTTTATCATATATCTGGATAAATTTCTTCAAAGGTTGAACGATATGAATGTGGGAGTCCAGATGGGTGACTCAATGGTCACTGCTCTACTATATGCAGATGATGCAGTCCTGCTGGCACAGTCAGCGACTGACCTGCAGACCTTAGTCGACACATTGATAGAAGATTGTAAAAAAAGGGGTCTACGCGTGAATGTGAGCAAAACCAAAATAATGGTCTTTGAAATAGATGAAAACAGAACAGATGTAAGAGTAACAATAGATAATGATGTACTGGAGCAAGTGGATGAATTTGTATATCTTGGATGTGGATTTAGCCGAGATGGAAGGTACACCACTGATATAGAGCGAAGAGTGAATGCGGGAAATAGAGTGAACGGAGCGTTGGGGCAATTTCTCGGTAGCCACCACCTCAGCCAGAAGGCACGTGTAGCAATATATAATGCAGTGCTTGTCCCAACATTACTGCATGGAAGCGAGAGTTGGGTATGCAGAAAAGAGTATGAAAGTAAAATTAATGTGGTCGAAATGCGATCTCTACGGCAAATCAGTGGAGTTAGGCTGATCGATCGCATTCGTAACGACGACGTAAGAAAGCGAGTAGGTATGAAAGAGAGTATTGGTGTAAAGATGCGAAAGGCAACGCTCCGATGGTTCGGACATGTGGAAAGAATGCCGAACGAACGTCTGGTTAAGAAGATATACAATGCGAAAATGAAAGGATGTAGGTACCGGGGGAGACCGAGACTAACCTAGATCAGATCGGTCATGTACTGAAGGAAGGTGGAGCCAAGAGTCTCCGAAACCGGCGAGCGTGTTTGAAGAGAATTATGAATGTTGAGGAAGCGGGTGAAGTATGCAAGGATAGAGTTCTCTGGCATTCTGTTCTCTCTGCCTACCCTGCAAGGGACATGGCGTGATGGTATGTATGTATGTATTAATACTGACTACAAATATTACTAAAATTAATATATCTCAGGCTCTATGAGAAAAAGAATTCGAGAAAATAAATTAATAAGGTTTATTACATCATCATCTCGGCTCATTTATGTATGTCCCACTGCTGAGTACGAGCCTCTCTACTCGGAGGAAAATTGACCAACTACAACACGCTGGTCAGATGTGATAGTATAAGATTATATTTCGAGTTTTGCTTCTCTTGTGTAGATGTTATATTCATATTTTATCCCTTAGTTGTCACCTTTTTTTTTTTTTTGCGGTGGTTTATATAAAATAAGATAAGAGATTTTGAATTGTATTCTTATTCCGTCACCACACAGAATATTACAGTCATTTTTAAGGGAAATGCTGTATTGTGCTCCCACACCACCTGATCTATTCGCGGTGAAAGAAGAAACGGCATGCATCCCTATAACTTACTGTACAAGCACCTATAGCCGTAGTAGTATGGAATCACCGGCCAGCCAGTCTGTATCATACATGGCTCGTTCGGAGGATTCAAAATATTTTTTCTAATAAACTTGTCTTTCTTGTTTTCGTTTAACCTTAAGATACTAAATAACTAATCATTTTAAGGTAACAATTTACATAACAGTATTAAACCATATATTGTTTTATGATGCTTAAATTAGGCACAAGTAATAAAAATATTTTAATGAATTTTATAGCTTTTTAATTATGTTGACAGCTCTATCGTGGTCAAATATTGCAAAGCATTAAAAGATGGGATTCTAACAAAAAACTTGGTCACCGGATCAGTATTGAGTACGCCATTTGTAGTGAGAACGGTTACGTAGAGAATGACGTCCCATCATTATTACGGGACGTCCACATGTATATTCGATAGATAACCCATCGCACGGGGTACCGAAATCAAAGCAACGCGCAACGGTACGAGTTGGCTTGCTTAATAGACGGGAAGGGAATACATAGAACTTTGTGAGTTCAACCCTATACTACCATCTGAACGATGATGAATTATCATCATCATCATCTCAGCTCATAAATGTCCCACTGCTGGGCTCGAGTTTCCTCTTTAATGTGAGGGAAATTGACCTACTACACCACGCTGGTAGGACGTGTTGGTATAGAGTTTTGTTTCGAGTTTTCCTTTTTCTAGGATTCTTTCCTTTCTTCGGGATGAATGCGCGAGTCAAATTATACCTGTGAAAAATACTATAAAAAATTAATTCTATATAAATTATTGCACGTAAATTTAGATATCGCTCTTGACATTTTATATAGTACATGTATGCTTTCAATTTCTTTTCGAGCGTGAGAAACAATCACCATATACAAAAATGCCGCAATAAAAACAAGATTGGAACAAATTTTTAAAGTGAATTGAAATTATAATGCTCTTAACTGATTTCATATAAAGGTTGGTGATTTTGTTTGATTGGTATTTGTTGAGGGATTTATTTGTTTCCAAACGCGTGTATATTTAGTTGGTATCGGTGTTATAAATAATATGTATTTGTGTATGCAAGCTGTGTGGTAGCGACTTCGAATACTACCAATCCTTACTTTGCTAGTGGATGTCGTAAAATACAACTAAGAGTCTTATAACGACCTGAGCTGACTCCAGCTGATGACGTTTGGTCAACGATTACATTCCCAATTAAGGTTGATGTCTGGTAGACGGACGGTCATAAAACTATTGTCAATAACTTTTACAATATGTACAATGAAAAAAGAGTACATATTGTATCGACCCCAAGTAATTGGGATAAGAGTAGGAGAATGATGATGTGTTTGTGTATGTGTGTGTATGATTTTAAGTGTGGTAGTTCGTAACTTTTTATGCTGGGTTATGGTCTGAATACACCTCGGTCTTCGCTCGTTCCGTCCGAGTCAATGGAAGATAGAATTCATCGCCTTTCCTCCCCATCGCCATTGGATTGGCCAGTAGTACTAATTCCTTGGCCCTGGTAGTCAGCCCGATGGGTTACCCTTTCAAGTACCATTCTCTTTGATGGCCCTGCAACAATAAATGTTACCGGGGTGTCTGTCGCCCTCACGTAGTCAGCCTCTGTGTGGGTGGTGAACCTATGTCTGCCGTCTGCAGAGTGACCGATAGTTGGTATTTATCCGAAATTTGTATAATGACTGAGTAAGAAAAACGTATTATAGCCGCAAGTTAAACTGATTCGGCCGGGTCTGATACTGTATAGAACTTTTACTAGCGGTTACAAAAACTCCGAAGGTAAAAGTAAAATCTGATAAAAAGACTAAATTATAGTATTAAAAAATATACTTGTTATTTGTGATGACTTAATAAATTAAGTAAGTTTTCGTTCATGTGACCTAGCCACAGTTGAAGTGGACGATTCCAATTTCTACAATTGATGATATATCAACTTAACGACGTAGTATAAAAAAACATTTTCTTATTTCAATGAGTTGTATTACGTCTTATGGCATTTCAAACGACGCATGATCTTTATTTTTTTCAATTAATCTCACAACATTGCTATCTTTAACAATAATCTATTAAATTGTTTAATTTTATAGTGTTCATAAAATTTGAACATTAAAGAGTATTCAATACTCTATAAATGCTAATATTCAAGTTATCTTTATTTGGAGGTAACAAAAAGAAGTATGGATGGACAAAAAGAAGTATAAATATCTAAAATTGTTTTAATTTACGTAAATACATACATAACTTTACTCCTGTTTCCAAGAGGGGTAGGCAGAGACTACTGATTGCCACAAACTACGATGCCTGGCATACCTCTATCGCTTCATTCAAACTTATCGCAGTATTCATGCATACACTACTATGACGCATAATCTTAATATAACCTCGCGTCCATATATCACAAATTTGGTCCTAAAGGGTATGACGTGATCTTCCTCTTGTAGTCATCCTATTCACAAATCTAGAATATCGCAAAATAATTTTTCAATGTCTAGAATATGTCTGTCCAGAATATCGCTAAATAATTTTTCAATTTATTTATATCACTAAGCTTTAAGAAAAATCGTTATTTTAACGATTAAAAATCGCTAAATTGACCACTCTATTCAATCATCCTTACTTGCCATACATAAAAATCGATTATGGGATCTAAATAGATAATATAACAATAAGATTTCCCAGAATAATCATACCGCTTTTGAGATCTCTTAACGGGTTTTTAAAATTCACATGTAGGGATAATGCTACATTGTCTTAAGTCGTCAACGCATGGTTCATACACACTCACATCCATCAGCTAGTGTACATTATCCTCTTTTTAAACTACCGTTTTTTTAAATTGCTCATTCATTTCAGCTCATTAACATCCCATTACTGGGCTCGGGACTCCTATACAATGAGAGGAGAATTGACCTACTTCATGAAGCTTATCAGACGGTTTGGTACAGGGTTTATATCCCTTAGTTGTCTTTTACGACATACTTGAGCAAAAAGGAAGTACTGAATTGTATTCTTACTCCGTCACCACACGGATAGCAGTTAAAATACTGATATTATTATAAATAAATGAAATATATATTAGGAAGGAACAAGTATTAGTTCCTCTCTTTTATCTTTTTATTATAATTTAAATGATTTTTATATCCATTGATTTAACATTATAGCTCTAATGATAAAACAGAATGAACAGGAACTGCGACGCATTAATCCACATTCAATATTCTTGTATGTTTTAATTTATGTTGCCGTTAATTTGATATATTTGAATATACTTTTTCTACTTGCAGTAATTATTTGGTATTTACTAATCTACCATGCACAGCGAAAGTGGCACTTTTCCTCCTGGAGAGTCCTATCCCCTTATAGTGGATATTAATAGTTCAGTACATGAATGAAACTGCTAATATAGTCCTAAATCCTTGCCAAACTTTACCAACTAGGTGGTATGACCAACTAGTGGTAGGACCACGCTGTTGACAGTTCTCTGTCTGCAGCCGCGGGACGGTCCGTCCGGGGTAGTACCACACTCTTGCAGAAGATCGATGTATGAGTAGTAGCAATGTGCTATTGCGCTTCGTTCGGTGAGCGAGAGATCCGGAAGCCCAATTGAATAGGTTTGGGGTTTATATTGCGGCCTAGTTATACCCTTGGTATTGCATAGGTTCATAGGCGGCAGTGACACTTACCATCAGGTGTGCTGCTTGCTTGTTTGCCACCATTAGAAAAAAAAAGTAAGTGAATTTTACGTAAATTTATTTTTTATCTAATAATAGGAATGTGACAATACCGCATAATATATATATATAGTTTGAGAGTCCCTAATATATGATCGATGACTTTATGTATATATAAGTAATAAAAAAGTAAAATTATCTGTGTTATGACGAAGTTATATTTTATTATTTGAATCTTTGTCGTGTGTTGGCGGCTACGAACTACTTTCAACTCTTATATTGCTCTTGGGTATCGTACAAGATAACAAGGACTAACAACAGTAACTGCATGTGGCAAAGGACCGTTTTGAGTGACATTTTCGTGAGAGGCCTATGTACAAGCGTTTACGCGCTGATGGATGGACGAACTCTGTTCGGGCCGGTGAATGACGTAAAAAACGACTAAGGGGTATGAAGATAAAATCGATGCAAGAAAAGGAATACTTGATATAAATCTCTATGCCAATACGGTAGCATAGGTCAATTTCCTTCACATTAGAGTAGGTTTAAGCTCAACAATGGGACTTATATGAGCCGAGGTGATGATGTTGAATCTATAAAATGCCAGACTGAAATGATAGACTAACATGGTAAGCGTTTATGTATTGCTTAAAAAAAAGATTAGAACAATGTAAAGGAATTAGTGTGATATTTTTTTTTCTATGCTGTATTCATTTCATGATACCGCTTAGACACCACAACAATGTATCAAGTAGACCATTGAGTAAGCAGAATCGAAACACCGTCCTTGGCGAGGTCGACACTATAAACCGGCTATATACAGTTTATCTAACAACCGGTTACTAGCTTGCAAAGTCACCACTTTCCACGTTTAGTCGGATAGCTTTCTTCAGTGTCCGCTCCATTTGACGTGATGTTGGCGCACACGCGTCCGGTGGCATACATAACATACATATTGCACGCCAACTGGACCAAGTTAATAAAAACATACGGATAGAGTTAGCACTATTCGCAGAAGTAAAAGCGTGGCTCGATTAATTTTCAATTGGTATGTTTATCCTTAACCTACAAATATACAGCTATATCGTGAACTTATCGTCTTGCTGTGTGGTAGCGGCTACGAATATTACCAACCCTTGCTTTGTTCGTGGATGTCGTAAAAGACGACTAAGAGCCTTATAACGACCTGAGCTAACATCATCTGATGCTATTTGGTCAACAGTTACATTCCCAAGAAGGGTTGACATCTGGCAAGCGGCCGGTCATAAAACTATTGCCAATAACCTTTGCAATATGCAGGAAGAGGGGTACATATTGCGTCGACCCCAAGTAATTGGGACAAGAGCAGGCGAATGATGATCGTGAACTATCGTCTCTTCGTCACGGCTCGTATACGGCTGTTGGGTTCGAGCCTTATTCAAAATAGATGGAAAGATAATTGATTTTTATATTAAAAAATTATGTTGTGCGGTAGCTGCTACAAATACTATCAACCCTTACAACGCTCATAGCAGTCGTAAAAGATAACTAACAGCTTTATATCGAGTTGGGCTAAATTTATTTAATAGCGTCTTTTTTTTTGGTAGTGGGCTATGGTTTTTTTTTATTGCTTATGGTGGCAAACGAGGAGACAGTACACCGGATGGTAAGTGTCGCTGCCGCCTATTGACCTTTGCAATTCCAAGGGTATAGCTAGGCCGCTGCCTACCAATACAAATCTCAAATCCACCCCAGTTGGGCTTCCGGCTCTCTCGCTCACCGAACGAAGTGCAATAGCACATTGCTATTACTCAGACGTCGATCTTCTATGAGAGCGTGGTACTACCCCGGACAGACCGGCCCGCGGCTGTAGATAGAGAATTATCCACAGTGTGGTTCTACCACTATTATGGTGTGTGCACATCCCGTTAATTACGTCCGGAGCGACAGAAAGAAATGCGTGTTCAACTCCATAGACCCATATCTCTCGACGCTGTGGGAGTAGGCCACCGAAAATTTTATGGCGTCTGGTCAACAATTACATTAATAGACGGCTAGTCGTAAAACTGAAGCTTGTACTACCTTTGACAATGTATGCAATGGAAGTGAAGTACATATTGTATCAGTCATAAGTAATTGGGATAAGAGTAGAATAATAATAACGATGCATAGAAGACGTCATTTGTAATTAAAGATTTCTTGCGATTTATCTATATGACGTTAATTTGTAATGTGAGTTTTATGTGTATCAGTTTCAAACGCAGCTATTAAAAAGTCATATAAGCTTCAATATATAAACTAGTTGCTTATTATTAAAAGTATAGATAAGTTAAACTATAAAATTTATCATTGATAGTGTTTCAATTCCCCTATTAGTTAAGAATAATAGTGTCAATTTTGAATTAGTCGGTAATCTGACGTTAAAATTATGTATCTACATATATAGAAGAAAATCGTAGATATCCGTTTTTCGTTATCATAATCCTGCTCTTATTACAATTATTTAGGGTCGACGCAATATATACTCTTCCTTCATCATCATCATCATCATCATCTCAGCCCATATATGTCCCATTGTTGATAAAAACTCTATGCCGTGGGAGGGAAATTGACCTACTATACCACGCTGGTCAGACGTGTTGGTATAGGGTTTTGTTTCGAGCTTTCCTTCTCTTGCATAGATGTTACATGCCTTTTATATCCCTTAGTCGTCTCTTACGATCACCCACGGGTAAGATAGGGGGTGGTGAATTGTATTTGATCACCACATGGATGTCCTCCATCATACATACAGCATATAAATTTGGTAATATTTTTACAGTCTGACATCAACCGTTCTTGGAAATGTAATTGTTTACCCGACGCTATGAGATAAAGTTGGCCTTTTTTTTTTTTTTTTTGGTGGACGCGTCTCTTCCCGCCAAATCGGTCCGGGGTGACGGAAAGGCGGCGCGTGACCCCATAGAACCACCGTAAAACTCCTCTCTTCGCCGTACGAGCGGGCCACCGGTACCCGATTTTTTACTTCGGTGGCCCGCTCGGCGGTATACCCTCGCGGGTTCCTCTCATCGACGCCCCGACAGATTTTGCCGTCGGGGCGTCGCCCTCACGCGGTGGCCTCACGTCGGGTGACCGTACAATTCCCCGGTCCGATCACCCGAAGCCTCGGTTAGGGCGGCATCAGGCGCAAGATAAAGTTGGCCTAGATCTGTCGTAAACTCTTTGTTGATTTTTACGATATCCACGAGCAATACAAGGATGTTATTAATAGAAATATTTTCACGGAAGTTTAATATCAGATCGATTCCTAAGACTTAGGAAAGATCAAAGCCTGTAGCTGCTCCACCAATGCGTAAAGAAATAAGATACATCGCGCTGACACCATGAAAGTATTTTAATTTTATATTTCTTAAACTCTCCGCGTTAAATAATAAATCCTTAGGCCACGGGTACTAAACAAATATACATTGTCATCCAGCTCTAATCCTAATTACATGGGATTGACTCAATATGAAGATTTCTTCTTTTGTAATATAATATATATTGCAAAAGTTTTGCCAACAATTTTGTGACTGGCCATCGGCCTGCTATTAACCCACTTTAAGAACATATGATTACACCAGCATACAATTAATGAGTACACATTATACACAAAAAAACAAAAAAACATTAATGGATCGCAAAAAGGAACGGCACTGAAGCACAGAATGATCATTTCTCAAGTTTTACTAAAATTATTTGAAAACTGTTTATATATATATTCTATATTTATTTAATAACACCTATATATAAAAAATAAATCTATACATATAAAAAAAATGTAACGGGTCGCTGTCTGTACATGGAAGATATATTAAAAAAAATATTACTTGGACCTTTATCAACACTAATAGAACCCAAAACAATAATTTTTAAAATTTTTGTCTGTTTATCTGTTTGACTGTTTGTCTGTTTGTCTGTGTGTTTGTGCACGCTAATCTCAGAAATGGCTTATCCGATTTAGACGCGGTTGTCACTAATATATTGTGGTAAGCTTCACTTAACATTTAGGCTATATTTTATGTCAATTGGTTTGTAAAAAAAAAAGTTATGTCAATTTAAAAAATGTTCGGAGAAAAAAATCTTTATCGATTTTTCAAATTACGTACAAATTATCTTCAGTAAAAATAAATAAACACGTATTTCAGCGTTTGTTGATTTTCACCCTCTGGGGGTATAAATTAGGCCTGCAAAGTGGGTTGGACGACTCATTAAATCATTAGCGCCAAGGCGATATTATTGAAGCTGGCAACTTGAAATGTTGACAGTGGTTTCTTTATATGACGTAGAGATTCACTAAGAAAGGATTTTACGAAATTATACCCCTAAGGGGATGGAGTAGAGTGGCAAAGTTTGTATGAAGAGAAAAAAATCTTTATTGATTCTTTTCAAATTACGAGTCGAATCAAATATTCTAGGGTAATATCCGGCATTTGTCAATTTTCACCCTCTGGTTGTGTAAATTAGGCCTGTGAAGCGGGTTGAACGACTCATGGTAATGAGTCGTTCAAACGTTTGGCGGTAGCCAAGCCGAAACTATTAAAGCTAGAAACATTAAATTTTGAAGCACGTTTTTATTTATGACATAGAGATTCAATATGAAAGGATTTTATGAATTCCGCCCCTAAGGGGTTGTAACAAAGCGGCAAAGTGTGTATGGGGAGAAAATTTCCTTATCGATTCTTTTTAAATTACGTACAAATATTCTTCGATAAAAATAAATAAACACGTGTTTCTCTCTCGCTCTCCATCAACCCCGCACCGGTGCCGTTGTGGCGACCAGTTCCGGCGTGAGAGCTCACACGATACACATAGTAGACGACAATAGGTTTTTGCCTAATAGTTTAAGATACAGGTTAAGTTTAGCTTCAAAAATGTTCACTAAAAAAATAAATAATAAATCATATCTAACGAGGTCGCAACTCTGCTGGTGAAGCAAAACAGTCAAATAAAGGGTAGCGATAATTATATTTTTATCCCATGGTCATACCGTAAATAGTATATTAATGGCAATATAATTTGTAAAATGAATAGCACTTTGAACCACCTTTTTCTTTAGTGACCGGCTATGGTATATAGACACACGCGCGCCGTACACGTACATCTACGTTGTGCGGGCGGGCTACCGCAACCGGGTGTCATCTCGAGTCGAAGCCCTCATGCAGTGAACCTAAATACAGGTACTCACGCTTGCGCCGCCCAAAGCACTGACGGTAGAGCGTGTAAACCTAGAGTATTTTCTCTCGGACCCACCCTATTGCCTAATTCCGTTAGACAACTAACTCGCAGAATCAACACCTCAACGCATCCCAGTTTCTGACGCTGTTGATTATCATCCTAGCGAATAACCTTCAACACCTTGCATTGCTTTTTCTATTTAACTCTGTCAGAGATGACTTCTGCGTGGACGAAGGCGCGGGCAAAAGCTAGTTTAAAATAAAAGGGCTAATAAGATTATTATTAGAAATGATATGAAACGACCAATTTCTAGAATTGATGTTTGTCCGTTACCAAACATTACTATGAGAACGTGCAGAAAGAGGTTTCAATAATGAGTAATTATTAGGTCAAAGTAATATGTTATCAGAATTTTTCAAGGTTATCGACTACAAGCCGCTACTCCCTCTCTTGTCTATGGATATCGATAAAAACGATTAAGGTTTAAATGTACATAGCATCTATGCAACTTTTGTGTGGTGACGGAGTAAGAATACAATTCACCACCCCCTATCTTACCTCTGGGTGATCTTACGAGACGACTAAGGAATATAAAACGCATATAACATCTATGCGAGAAAAGGAAAACTGGTAACAAAACCCTATACCAATACGTCTGACTAGCGTGGTAGGTCAATTATCCTTTTTTTTTTTTTTTTTTTTTTTTTTATTGCTTGTGGTGGCAAACGAGCAGACAGCACACCTGACGGTAAGTGTCACTGCCGCCCATAGACCTTTGCCAATGGTATAGCTAGGCCGCTGCCAACCAATACAAACCCCAAACCCACCCCAGTTGGGCTGCCGGCTCTCTCGCTCACCAAACGAAGCGCAATAGCACATTGCCATTACTCAGACGTCGATCTTCTGCGAGAGTGTGGTACTACCCCGGACGGACCGGCCCGCGGCTGTAGACAGAAAACTGTCCACAGCGTGGTCCTACCACAATTAATATCCTCCTATTATGGAGGAGACTCGAGCCCAGCAGTGGGACATATGAGCTGAGATGAGATGATCTACGCAAGAGAAGAAAAAATCTCATTAAAATCCTATACCAACCCGTCTTGATTATCGTGATAGTAGATGAAATTCCCTCTTATTAGCAAGAAGGCTTAAGCGTTAGTTGAATATATATGAGCCGTGAAGATGAATCATGGGATAGAGCTATTCATTGCTCTTAGTTGGTAATAAAGGTCTTTATTGATTAGAAAATACAGCTCAGTAAAACGTTGATAGAAAATAAATCGTAAAACTCTGGTATTAAGTGCGTATTTCACAAGCACCGCTGAGAATATAACTATGGCTTACTAATAAAATCAGCTATAATATTTAAAATAAAACTTTTCACACACTATTTCCATGAACATAAACATACATATAATAAAAACATTTTATGGCTACTATAAAATCTTGATTGCGTACGTAAAAAAGTTTAGCTTTTATACTTTAGTAAATGACAAGGAACTTTGTAAACATATACACCATAGAACAATAACAGCCAGGAATAATATATCATTTTTATAATTAATTTAATGACTATTGAAAGTGTAATTAATTTCAGCAATTATTTATACCCATATGCGTGTGATTTCCGTGTGGTAATATATTAAGAATATAATTCACCACCTCCTATCTTACTCGTAAGAGACAACTAAGGGATATTAAACGAATAGAACATCCATGCAAGAGAAGGAAAACTCTGAACAAAACCTCATACCAACACGTCTGTATAGTAGGTATATGGTATATATACGTGGTATAGTAGGCAAATTTCCCTTCCACTGTGGGAGATCCCAATAGTGGGATATATATATATATATATATATATATATATATATATATATATATATATATATATATATATATATATATATATATATATATATATAAAATAACATGATGACACTATACCTACAAAGTGCCTACCATTTTTTTTTATTTTTTTTTATTGGTGGGCTATGGATGCGTCTCGCCCCGCCGAATCGGTCCGGGGTGACGGAAAGGCGGCGCGTGACCCCATAGACCCACCGTAAAACCTTCTCTCTTCGCCGTGCGAGCGGGCCACCGGTACCCGATTTTTGACTTCGGTGGCCACAAAGTGCCTACCATAGAGATAATAATGCGAGTCATAATTTGATTACGATACGTACCTACCCATACTAGTCTAATTGCTAAGGTAGTTGGATTATATTTCCAATATATATATATATATATATATATATATATATATATATATATATATATATATATATATATATATATATATATATATATATATATATATATATATATATAAGTTGAAGATATATATAATAGAGCGAAGAGTGAATGCGGGAAATAGAGTGAACGGAGCGTTGGGGCAACTTCTCGGCAGCCATCACCTCAGCCAGAAGGCACGTGTAGCAATACATAACGCAGTGCTTGTCCCAACATTACTGTATGGAAGCGAGAGTTGGGTATGCAGAAAAGAGTATGGAGTATGAAAGTAAAATTAATGCGGTCGAAATGCGATCTCTGCGGAAAATCTGTGGAGTTAGGCTGACCGACCGCATTCGGAACGACGACGTAAGAGAGCGAGTAGGTATGAAAGAGAGTATTAGTGTAAAGATGCGAAAGGGAATGTCCCGTGGTTCGGACATGTGGAAAGAATGCCGAACGAACGTCTGGTTAAGAAGATATACAATGCGAAAGTGGAAGGATGTAGGTACCGGGGGAGACCGAGACTAACCTACCTAGACCAGATCGGTCATGTACTGAAGGAAGGTGGAGTCGAGAGTCTCCGAAACCGGCGAGCGTGTATGAAGAGAATTATGAATGTTGAGGAAGCGAGTGAAGTATGCAAAGATAGAGTTCTCTGGCACTCTGTTCTCTCTGCCTACCCTGCAAGGGATATGGCGTGATGATATGTATGTATGTATGTATGTATATATATAAGTTGAAGGCACACGTGTAGTAATTACATATAAGTTTTTAATTATAAAACGATCAGTGATCGATGATACGTAATACCAATTAGCGTAATGATTATTATTTCAATGAAATTATTTGCATTCAAACGCATTAAAACTTATCGGATAATATATCTCTTGGACATTAATAATTTGTTAATCTTCCAATCACATATATTTCGCATTTAATTTAGTGAGTATTCCTGCATTTAAAATGTAATATAAAGAGATTTTTTATTCTAATGGCGTAGTAATCACACCTATTTTCTCTTTGCGCTGGTCTATGCTTTGGTCATACCCCACCAAATCGGTTCGAGGCGAGAGAAGAGGCGGCGCGCGACCCCATTGACCCACCCTGCAAAGCGCCTCTCTTCGTCGTGTGAGCGACACAGACCAGGGATATTTATTTGAGAACTCCACATTTATTTTTAGGAGATCCACACCATGGATATCCTGGAATCGTGTCGAACTATCTAAATATTCAATTATCAACCAAAGATGATATCTTAATTCAGATATAGAAATGTTTGAAAGCCTTTTGCCTGCGCGCGAAGCTTGTTCAGTGACGCGCGATACGGGCGACCCCATGGGTCACGGTCGAGACCGTCCAGCATCTCCTGCCAACTCGCACCCTTGGCGGATCGGATGGCCAGCCAAAGGTAGTCCGCGCACTGCGGTACGCCTCGGCTCTCCCGCTCAGCATCGTGGTGACGCCGCCGGGCACTAATGCACGCCGCACGAAAGTCCGCTAGTCTTGGGGACCACCAGTAGACCCCCTGCCTCGGAGATAGACGCCGCAACCTGGGCATGGCCGCATCGCAGATCTGCGTTAACGCACTGCGGATGCGGACAGCCTCAGCGTCCACCCCGTCCGCTGGGGGTGGTGAGGACAGCCACGTGTGAACGATGGCCGCCTCCGCCAGTAGGTCCCTATCAATACGACCCACAGCCCACTGCGGAAACGCGGGAGCTCCGTCCGCCCTGTGACCCCTACTGGGGCCCCGTGGGGAGACCTCCATCCGGATGTACCTGTGATCGGAAAGGGTCTCCGCCTCCTCCAGGATACTCCAGTTCCTCACCCGTGAGGCGAGAGCAGGGCTAGCGAACGACAAGTCCACTATCGACCTGCCCTGCTGCCGCACACACGTGTGCACCGAGCCCCTGTTAAGTATACAGAGGCCCAGTGAAGCCGCCCACTCAACGACAGCCTGCCCGCAAGGGTTCGCCATAGGGGACCAGGAGTCTCCACCGGGCACTGCGCCCAGGCAGCACCTACGCCACCCGGACCGGGGCGAATGGCGCCAGCCCGTACGTCGTACGTGTCCACGGGACTCCCGGTTTTCGAGGCAATGGCCTCCCGGATGTCTTCCACCGTCACAGAGTCGTCCAGACCCGTGATGTGCATTTCGGCGCATTTGACGGGCCTGGCGATCTTGATGCCACCCTCCTCGGCGAATAAACCTCGCAGCTGCTCCGCTACGCTGTCGGCCGTCTTGGCGCCCTCGGATCCAGGAAACTCGAGGATTCGAGCCCCTGTCCGGGCCTTGTGGGTCCTGGCTTCGACGCCTCCAATATCGGAGACGTCTAGCTCCCACCGGGCCTTCCTCAAGACGGCCTCGTAGCTGAGGTCCTTCTCGGCCGCCTCAGGCAGCACAGTGATCACCACTGCAACTGTCTTCGGCGGCTTGAGCCCCTTGCGCGGCCTCTTCTTCTTGTCGCCAGCTCCTGCCTTGGAAGCGGAGCTCCTTTGGGCTTAGGCCCAGCCGCGGCCATGGCGTAGCTCCCCACGCGGCCACCCTGACAAGGCAGCAGGGCGGGGGCTGGTGCCGTATGTGGCCGCTTGTTTGCGGCAAGAGGCGGCCGAACACGTGGTTCTGGGGGCAGCCTCGCCTCCAGAACGGCGAAGCGCGCATCGACGATTTTGCCCACTGCGTCGATGATGGCGCGCAGGGACTCATCTGGCAATCCCCCCACCGCAGGCAGCGGGGTCGGCACCTCTGGTTGAGCCTCCACCGGGGCCCGTTCCAGGACGCTTGGCAGCCTCGACGTCGCAGTGATGGTCTTTGCCGCGGTGGCCGTGTCGGCTTCAGCCGGCGGCGCGCCATCCACAGCGGGAGGCGTCTTCCTCGCCACTGGGACGGGTTTCGCTGCAGCAGCCGCTGAACGCGGTCTGGTCGACAGCTTTGGCGCAGGCGGCAGGAGGTGCGCCACTTGGGCCCGCAGGTCGGCCATATCCTTGGCCAACAAGCGGTTTACCCACCGCACTGCCACCAACTCGTCCCCCAACTGTCGGTTCAGGTCCCGCAGGCCTGAGACCTCGCCACTAAGGCGGGCATTTTCAGCCTGCAGGTCCGGGGGGTCGTCGCTCACGCAGGCAGCAGGTGCCGCCTCACGCCGAGGAGTCATCGACCGTTCTCCTGCTACTGCGGTCCCTCGCCCTCTGCAAGAGGCACCTTCAGTGGAGGCACGGTGGTCACGCTCCCCTCGGAGTCGGCGCCCGAACTGCCTCCCTTATTCAGGGGGCGTTGCCGCACCTTCGAGGGGAGGTGCGTGATTACTGCCTGGCGATTACGGTATCAATAAGTACATTAATTTTATTGATTCAAAATGATTAACTTGGATTGATATTAGTTAGATAATTACATTTAGATCATTACATTTAGATCATTGTTAGTAATATCACTATTATTATTATCATCATCATCATCATCCTGATTTTATCTTATTTACCTAAGTAATTACGTCGACACGTACTCCTCTTCTATCATACATATTGCAAAATTTGGCTACAGTTTTATAACAGACCCTTGCCTAACGTTAACCTTTAATCAATTTTTACAATATCCACGGCAAAGTAATGGTTATCATGGAATATCTATTCCATCACGAACGTAACTGAAAAAAATATAGCACTCATCATTATAGTACAGTGGTTCATTATCATTTTCATTAGCAGATTTACGTTCCACAATTGGTTTTGAGTTAGCTGTGTGGTAGTGCCTACGAATACAACCAACCCTTACTTTGCTCGTGGATGTAGTAAAAGTCGACTAAAAGCCTTATAACGACCTGGGCCAACTTCATCTGATGCCGTTTGGTCAACAATTACATTCCCAAGGATGGTTGACATCTGGCAGGCGGCCGGTATCATAAAACTATTGCCAATTTTTAGTTTTACGATATGTACTATGAAAGAAGAGTACATATTGTATCGACCCCAAGTAATTGGGATAAGAGTAGGAGTATATTGGATTTGAGTTTCCTACAGAATAAAATGTAAATTAGCCTGATATATCAGTCTGATGAAATGGTTTGGTGTAATATTTATATATCTAATTCCATATAAAGATTTGAATTGATATGATCTTGTGATTGGTATCAACTCACATATATGTGTTTGATATTATAGTTTCTATACACGATAATATTTTGTAATATATTTCCGTGGGACATACCAATACGGATGACTAATATATTATGTTATATGTTAAGTCGGCTAACAAGAATGATCTCAAGTCGTTAAATTCAACTTTCTGTATTTAAAAGAAAGTTATGACTAAGTAAATATTTCCTACTTTTATTAGAGGTTTTAAAATGAAACGTAATATTACGTTTCTACTTCCTCTTGTATAGAGCAAAGTCATGTTTTGATGTATAGTTTCGGTTCTATGTTATTTAATTTTATGCAATCGTATATAGAGAAATTAATTAGTGCATTTCCTTTTGATTCAGTCGGATTTATACATCAATGAAATTAATGATTTATTTATATGAATCGAAATAACGAATAAGAGTCTTATGAAATTTCTTAATCTATTTATAGCTCCATTTAGTTTATAAAGATTAATTAAAACGTTAAACATTTCTTTTTATTCTATAACATTGATTCAGAAACTAACAAAAAAATAATTTTTGGAATTGAGATGTGAATTTTAAGATACATATATTATCTGATGAGAAATTATAACACAAAGAATAAGTACAATAAATTATTCCTGTTTAGTAATAGGTTAAGACTACAATATGTCACTAAACTCTACATCGCCTGTGTCACTTGTAAAAACTTTTTGAAAGATCACCAGTAAAATGGGCAACGGTTATCACTTGGGATACTTAGAACACCCACTGCGATCGTTAACCCGTCTGCCGAGTACTCTGAACATAGCAATATCTTTCATTGGATAACACTATTTCACATTGCCCATATTTAATACTAGACGTAACTTGATGGATAGTTAGTAAAGGAAGTTTATAAGTGGTACCTGCAAAGGTAAAATTAAAAAGTGAGCATATGAGATATAGATATGTGATGAATTGGGATAAAATTAATATTGTTAGGAGAGTGCTATGTGGGTCCGGAAGTCTATATTTTATATATAAAGACGAAGCTTAAAGAAAACATAGATGTATATATAACTTCATTGCAAGAATATGTTAATCACCCTCACATTATTGACAGTCTTTTGTAGGACATTGACAATCTGGTGAAGGTTGCTGGGAGTCGTTAGATGCGGGTAGTACAGAACCACACTTTGTGGCACAGTATGAAGAAGGCCTGCAATGGAATGGAATGGCAATCCAACATAGAATGGAAAAAGGCTGAATGATAATGATGATGATATTGACAACCTTCCCCAGGAACACTAAAGTGTCATTGATGAAATCGATGACTTAAAACCTTCAGGAAAATACCTATATCTTGAAAATATGCATAGTCGCTTGTTTATTATTGAGTTCACGAGCAAGGCCTGCAGTTGTAATTGAAGTCAGTATTCAAAACTATTGTTACCAAAAACAAAACATTCCTTGCTATTTATAAAACCCGATTACGAAGTGAAAAATGATATCACAAGCGGCATTCGAACCTGCGCCTATTGGGATTCCGGCCCAATCGTGCTGCCACTACACCACCGTGGCTAATTGTAGCACATGCAAATTTCACTTCGTATCATATTTACGTCTTAAGGTGACGGTATGCTATCTACCCGACAATGTTTACACATTGTTATAGGCTTAATACTTAAGACTTTACAGTTAGAATTGTATTAAACGATGACACAACCTTGTTATTTAAATTACTGAAATTTAGCATTTAATATGCTTAATTATTTATAAAACCCGATTACGAAGTCAAAAATGATGTCACAAGCGGGATTCGAACCTGCGCCTATTGGGATGCCTGCCCAATCGTGCTGCCACTACACCACCGTGACTAATTGTAGGACATGCAAATTTCACTTCGTATCATATTTACGTCTTAAACATTGTCGGGTAGATAGCATACCGTCACCTTAAGACGTAAATATGATACGAAGTGAAATTTGCATGTCCTACAATTAGTCACGGTGGTGTAGTGGCAGCACGATTGGGCCGGAATCCCAATAGGCGCAGGTTCAAATCCCGCTTGTGACATCATTTTTCACTTCGTAATCGGGTTGTATAAATAATTAAGCATATTAAATGCTAAATTTCAGTAATTTACATTCCTTGCTATTTTAATTAAATGATAGTTATTAAAAAATATTATAAAAAAATACTTATTAATCTATAAATACAGATATGTAATTTTATCGAAAACGAATGGGAGTATCCATTGTCTCTTTTTTTTGGTATGAACACATAGTCCGATCCGTCCAGAGCGATGGAGGTGTATCGTGTGTGGCTTTATAACCTACTATATCACTTCCCTATCGCCATAAAGCTGACCACCGGTATATTTACTTCGATGGCTCCTCATGTCTTTAGAGGAACCAGATCTGGAATTGTGCTCGATGGTATTAACTTCACTAGCTATTACGTCGCGTAAAAGTTATAATACGGAATGTTGATACGTTATACAAGGTGGAGATGATAATACGACAATAAATGAAAAGGCAATACTAGTGTATAGGAGTATTTTGAAACTATCTAAAAAGTCCTCACATGCAAATTTAAAAAAATATATTTTCCAACAAACTTTTATCATAAATAGTGAAACAAAATAGAACACCGTTTGTAAATATTAGTTCACTAGCCTGTAATCCGACCAAGTATGTACCCTTTCATGATGCCGCATGCATTATTTAGGTACATTAATTGTCTTATATAAGTGTGATGACACAGTTTATATGGATCTTATGGGTCAAGAATAAGGTATAATATGCATTAACTTGTATTGCATTTGGCGAAGACTTGAAGTAATAAGCTGACGATATGTACTTACCTACCTTCATATTAGTTTATACTTATGCGGCGCGGGAGGTCTTTGATATCTTGGTGATAGACTAATAATTTTAATTTTTAATACAGAGTGTGGAGAATGTTAATAATACAAAGTAATGTGCTGTGGCCAAACTATACGATATATTATATTCAAAGTTTCTATACAGGCTGAGCAAGTCATCAGATACACTAAATTAAAATTATTGTCGTATGGTCATCTCCAGCCTGTATATGAAAATAAGAAAATCTATTTTTACTGAGCATAATTTTGGTTACATCGTTTTACTTTTAGATTTAAAATTAAAATACATATCCAACTGTGTATACTAATTAAAGTCCTCCCGTAAAGGCGATAATGCGAAGTAACAACTTTTTTACCATAAGAATCTACTCATATTGACCTAATTGGTAGACGCAAATGAAAAAAAAAAATGGAATGCATGTCCTAAAACTATGGATTCAAGTTTTTCTATATCCTGTTATTTAGTGAATTTAGTGTATGGAATCTCTTTAAACCATGACCTCTGTAGTTAGTACTCATTAGAAAACTTGTTATATAGCCGTAAATTGAATAAAATCCGGTTTGAGTTTGCAATATGCTCAGGAATTGTAAGGACGCTTTCGAAATTACAAATTACTATCAGATATATAGCTGTTCGTATACTGGTAAATAAAAATACAATATGTGTGGTATATTAGGTCAATTCGTGGCTAATGTTGGAGAAGCTAGTATCTAAATTTGAGAAGAATATGGCCCGTAAGAATGTGCTAAAAATACCATATTATCAACCAAGACTAACACAGATAGCGTAATGGTTTAGGTAGTGAGCAACACTTTTTTTTAATTTTTTTTTTAAAAAGGACGCCACCCTGCACTAAGGAAATAAACCTTGTATTGCGGGGAATTTACAAACATGCAATTAACGCAAACAAATTACACCCTGACTCAGAACAACACTTTGTGGATCGCATAAAGTAATGTCCTGTCTGGGAATCGAACCCACGGCACTGGCACGGAAGGTCAGTATCTTAACCACTACGCCATCTGTGCAGTCAATCTGTGCACTGGCCATGGATGTGATACATGTCAAGTATTATGTTTCTGATCACCACCGAAACGATGTGAAATTAAAAATCACATGCAAATATGATAAAATGTGGTGACGAAATAAGAATACAATTCAACACTCCATTTTTTGACTTGGATATCGTAAACGATGAATAAAGGATATGATAGGCAGATAACAGCATTGCAAGAGAAGGAAATCTCTAAATAATGCCCTATGCCAACCCGTCTAACTAGCGGGGTATAGTAGATTAATTTCCCTCCTATTGGAAGCTCGAGTAGGATGTATATGACCTGAGATGACGATGAAAAATAGTTTTTTCTCAAACATGCTTGGAAAGTTGCGCATTATTTTGACAACCTTCTTCGAGATAAATCGAAATTGCTGTACTGACCAAATATAAGGGAGCAGCGGCCGGCAAAAAATGTTAGAAAATCCATATCTGTTTTGTTATAGCGGCCAAATAAATATACATGTAAATTCATATCTATCATGTATTTAAAAAATGGGATGTTTTGTTACTCTAAGACATAACATGGTAACAAAATAGGCAACTTATCAGAGTTTTATTTAAATTTCGAACTGGCTTGAAAAAGAAACTTGTTTGATAAGGAAAAAAAACCAAATGAACCCTTTGGCACGTTAAAAACGTTGTTCGTTGTTCGTCACTGATTTTGAAAAGTAATTGTATTTGACTTAAAATTAGTTCAAGTGAAGACAGTGAATTAATTCTACTTACTTACTACTTAGTTTTAATTTGCGGGCATTATTTGAGAAAAGTACTATACAAGCCTTGGCCACATCTAGGAATTGATGGACTTACGCATGTATTTACACGTTCGTCCATCAATTCCTCTTTTGCTGGCCGCTGCAATAATGTACTTTATTAATTTTCTATATCGAGATTATTTAATAAAACATTTCCTTAGTTTCTTCCTTCAATCTCTCACATAACACGATCATAAAAACTTAACAATTTTCTTCTTCAAAATTGGCAAACAATAGAATTTGATAACGGATTGCAGTCCACGATAGTACTTAATGCTGTGTAATGAGGTTGTATCGGCTATAGTTGTGGAGTTGAATCTACAGAGCCGGTACTTAATACCAAACTTGTTGAGTAGGGTTACCACAATAACAAATGAGTTATCCAAGAGAAACTTAATATAATAAATTTTCTAAATTTTTTTATCAAAAAAAACTTTCATTCTCTATAAGTCCAGAAGATAATCTTAATATTTAACGCATTCATAAATAATAAATTTATGAATGCTTTAAAAATGTGCATACTTAACAAATATATGCATAAGAAAATTGTTGGGTTAATTATAAATGTCATCACGCCTTTCTTTATTCTTAAAGTCATAAGGAACGTCTAAGAGAAAGAAACGCTTAATATACTTTTTTTGTTTACGCTGTGGTAATGCATTTACGCACTATCTCCACCGGTGTGCCCAGATAGGTATTGGATGTTCGGAATACCCACTAAAATAGAGGCTTTTTCGCGCTTTATGGGGTGCCAGAGAGATCATCTTGATGACATTCCATCGCCACACTCCAACGCATGTATGACCACATCCTATTGTCATTCGAGGCGATGGGTGGAGTAATTGAGTAATTACAACTCCTGAGTAGAAGAAGAAAATAGTTGCAATTAATATGACAAGTGCACGACGGCATGAATAGCGTCGTGGGTAAAATACTGATCAGTTCCAGTGTCATTTTTTGCGATTCGAAAATAACTATTCTGAGTCGAGGGTGTAATTTTAATCCGTAAATTGTATATTTCTACAATCCTTCGCAATGCAAGAATCATTTCTTTAGTACGGGTTTTCTGTCTATTCTCTCTTTAAAAATTTAAATTTTTACTTTATCTGTAATACATACTGATATTTTAAATAAAAAATAAATTGGTTTAAGCCTTGTTTAACATGCCATTATCATTCAAGGAAAATATTGAATAAACCTACAGAAAAAAATGCATGATTACAAGTTTACAACGCATATATTTGTTGTTTTTTTTTTTGTATTTTACTTTCCAATTAAGAACATTGCCAAAACCAAGAGCGTTCAAAGATACCGCACGAAATATGCAGTTGAAATAACAGCGGATGTTCAATATAATTAATAATAAATAAGATGATGAATCAGATAAGGAAATGAATTAATAACCGCGTACATCTGAAGTGGCGTAGGTCACCATCGAAGATGTGTTCAGATACGTTACTCACTGTCAACGATTGGATAATTATTAAAATTATTGCTATGAATGAAGTTTGAATATTCTTACTGGTTAATGACGGTGTAGAAATTGTTTTAATGATTATAATTTTATATTGACATAAATAATCATATGAGAGGTCTTTTTGTTATTGTTTTTTTTTTGTCATTTTTATGACACGAGCTTTTGAAATGTTAGTTATTTATTGTTCAAGTAATATCATTATAGAGGTTCGTTTAAAGCAAGCATATATTGTCATATGTCTTAATAATAAATTATATGAAGTATGAAACTAAAAATGACAGTATTTAACTTCATTATTTTTTTTTATTATTCAATTTTTTTCATAGTAAAACTTAAGTTTAAGCTTTTATTTTTCAGAATGAGCAGATATATAAAATATATTTTTATACCTATATTTTTTAAAGTTACGCGGTAGCAGCGAGCTTTCTGTCGTCTATTAAACGTTCTGCTTGCGATCGAGATTTCTTTTAGCTTATCCAAAATTTAAACGCATGAACTTTCATTTGGCAATCACACTTGTACTAATAGGCCAAATATGCTGTTTTCAATTCTTTTCTTATAAAATATAGTTTAATGTTATCATAATTATTATCATCATCGGCCTTCTGTCATCCACTACTGGACGTAGGCTTCCCTCATATTTCGCTACAACGTGCGGTCCTGTGCCGCCCGCGTCTAACGATTCCTAGCAACCGCTTAGGTCGCTTAAGAAAACTTAAAACAGAGCCTTATAAAATAAAACCGTAAACCACATATATATAGTAGGCTAATTATCTTCACAATCTAGAGAACGCCTATGCATAAGAATAGAAGGTTTTCCGTGTGGTGACGGAGTAAGAATACAATTCACCACCACCTGTGGGTGATCGTACGAGACGACTAAGGGATATAAAATGCATATAACATTTGTGCGAGAGAAGGAAAACTCGAAACAAAACCCTATATCAACACGCCTGACCAGCGTGGTATAGTAGATCAATTACCCTGGAATTATGGAATGGAGGAGGCCCGAGCCCAGCAGTGGGACATATATGGGCTGAGATGATGAAAGTAAAATCGTAAACCACATGTATATAGTAGGCTAAATCTTCACATTCTCATATATATATATATATATACTAGCTTTTGCCCGCGACTTCGTCCACGCAGAAGTCATCTCTGACAGAGTTAAATAGAAAAAGCAATGCAAGGTGTTGAAGGTTTGTCGCTAGCACGGTAATCAACAGCGTCAGAAACTGGGATGCGGTCGCCGCCTTCTGCGAGTTAGTTGTCTAACGGAATTAGGCAATAGGGTGGGTCCGAGAGAAAATACTTTACGTTGACACTCTCTACCGTCGGTGTTTTGGGCGGCGCAAGCGTGAGTACCTGTATTTAGGTTCACTGCATGAGGGCTTCGACTCGAGATGATACCCGGTTGCGGTGGCCCGCCGCACAACGTAGATGTACGTGTACGGCGCGCGTGTGTCTATATACCACAGCCGGTCACTAAAGAAAAAGGTGGTTCAAAGTTCTATTCATTCTACAAATTATATTGCCATTAATATACTATTTACGGTATGACCATGGGATAAAAACATAATTATCGCCACCCTTTATTTGACTGTTATGTTTCACCAGCAGACTTGCGATCTCGTTAGATATGATTTATAATTTATTTTTTAGTGAACAATTTTGAAGCTAAACTTAACCTGTATCTTAAACTATTAGGCAAAAACCTATTGCCGTCTACTATGTGTATCGTGTGAGCTCTCACGCCGGAACTGGTTGCCACAATGGCACTGGTGCGGGGTTGATGGAGAGGGAGAGAGAAACACGTGTTTATTTATTTTTACCGAAGAATATTTGTACGTAATTTGAAAAGAATCGATAAAGAAATTTTGTCCCCATACACACTTTGCCGCTTTGTTACACCCCCTTAGGGGCAGAATTCATAAAATCCTTTCATATTGAATCTCTATGTCATAAATAAAAACGTGCTTCAAAATTTAATGGTTCTACCTTTAATAGTTTCGGCTTGGCGGTAATGAGTCGTTCAACCCGCTTCACAGGCCTAATTTACACAACCAGTGGGTGAAAATTGACAAATGCCGGATATTACCCTAGAATATTTGATTCGAATCGTAATTTGAAAAGAATCAATAAAGATTTTTTTCTCTTCACACAAACTTTGCCACTCTGCTCCACCCCGTTAGGGGTATAATTTCGTAAAATCCTTTCTTAGTGAATCTCTACGTCATATAAAGAAACCACTGTCAATATTTCAAGTTGCCAGCTTAAATAATATCGGCTTGGCGCTAATGATTTAATAAGTCGTCCAACCCGCTTTGCAGGCCTAATTTTTACCCCCAGAGGGTGAAAATCATCAAATGCTGAAACACGTGTTCATTTATTTTTACTGAAGAATATTTGTACGTAATTTGAAAAAAATCGATAAAGATTTTTTTCGCGGAACATTTTTTAAATTGACATAACTTTTTTTTTATAGACCAATTGACATAAAATAAAGCCTAAATGTTAAGTGAAGCTTACCACAATATATTAGTGAAACCCGTGTCTAAATCGGATAAGCCGTTTCTGAGATTAGCGTGCACAAACACACAGACAAACAGACAAACAGATAAACAGACAAACAGATAAACAGACAAAAATTTTAAAAATGATTGTTTTGGGTTCTATTAGTATTGATAAAGGTCCCAGTAATATTTTTTTTCATATATCTTCCATGTACAGACAGCGACCCGTTACATTTTTATTATATGTATAGATATATATATATATATATATATATATATATAGAGTCAAGAGTCTCCGAAACCGGCGAGCGTGTATGAAGAGAATTATGAATGTTGAGGAAGCGAGTGAAGTATGCAGAGATAGAGTTCTCTGGCACTCTGTTCTCTCTGCCTACCCTGCAAGGGATATGGCGTGATGATATGTATGTATGTATGTATATATATATATATATATGTGTATAGTCACAAAGTACATAGTTAAAAAATTAAAAGTGAATTAAGAAATGACTTATCACTCTCACTAAGCAACATTTAAAAACTAAATTTTATCATACGATGTTAATTAAAATTGTACTTAAAAATAATTCGTCTTTGTCATTTGATTCGATAACGTGTCTGGTGATATTTCTAATATATGTACAGTTATAAATTATTTGTATTCAATTTGCTTTATATAAATTGTCACTACTAAGACTTATTAGTTAACGATAAATTATAAATCTAGAGTATTTTCATCTTCTGCTTATATTCCATTTTACCTTTGGTATAGGATTATATTTTAATTTTACGAACGTTCACATATTTATTATGAAAGATTTAGTAAACTTTTTTACACTCGAAATAAGATTTTTATAAAAAAAATGTAGCCTGTCAAATGTTAAGTATCAGTAATTTAAATTATGGGACCTGTCATGACATGGCCATAGCCTGCTATTATATTAATAGCTGAAATATTAATGTATTAACTCGGAACAATGTGTAAATATTTTCTATGTAACAGAAGAGTAATAGTAGGGACACGCTGTTGATAGGTTTTTATCTACAGCCGTGGGTACTCCCGCAGAAAATCGACCTCAGAGCAGTAGCAATGTGCTGTTGTGCTTCGTTTAGTGACTGTAAAACTCGTAAACCCAACTCTCTGGGTGGGTGGTTTTTTTTTTTTTGTTTTTTTTAATTTTTTTTTGTTTTAAAGACACCACCCTGCACTAAGGAAATAAACCTTGTATTGCGGGGGACTTTACAAACATGCAATTAACGCAGACAAATTACACCCAGACTCAGAACAACACTTTGTGGATCACACAAAGTAATGTCCTGTGTGGGAATCGAACCCACGGCACTGGCACGGAAGGTCGGTATCTTAACCACTACGCCATCTGTGCAGTCAATTGATGATAGGCAGCGGCCTAGCTATATTGTAAAAGCCGGTAGTAACAATATTAGGTGTGTGCTGGTTGCTAATTTGTCACCATAGGTAATAAAAAGGACCGTTCTATATCTTCCGGAAAGATATATTCTTTCCGCGAGTCATAATTTGGTTAGTATTTGTATCCATCCACAACCTTCTAATTAATAAGTTAATTGGCATGGATTTCCATTAAATGTGGGTTCTAATTCCAACTGTGTTAATACTTTTTCGTTAGCAAATAAGTTTTTATTTTACAAACTTCGCTGAGAACACAATCATTGCAATTGGCCACACGACTCTAGATGGGTTTCGCCGAAGTCGGTTTCAAGCTATTTATTTGTCGACTATGATACTCTCAAACAATAATAGTGTTGTTAATATTCATAGTCTCACTCATCAGCAACAAATACTGAGTCATAAAATAAATTAATCATATCGGTACAATTATTTCCGTGATCAGCCCTAACACATTTCGCGTCTAATCATCAAACGTTCATTCCTACACGTCCTGCTAGCATGTAATGGTATGTGAAAGCCGTGTGAACCCTACTTGTGACCCATTGTATATGCACCACCTCAATTATCTACGAGACTTCAACTAATTATCAACCGGCAGTGTTTAGAATACCAGTAGCTTCCTTCCAGGTAATTGCGGCAAATTGACTGTTGCATCGAGATCTTTAAGTTTCTTCGCAAATCAATAGCGCTATTACTAGTGAGGTTCCGTTAGGATTTTATTATCAAATTATTTTAGAGGCTTTTATTTTGTTAAGGGAATAGTCCCTTAACAAAATAAAAGCTCTAAAATCCAGTAACACCACAGGTCTTAGCGGATTCTAGTCGGTGTTCTTGCATTATACAAGAATAGCGGCATCCCGTTACCTTTCTGTAAGTCTACTGCCAGCCATCTGGATGGTTCGCTAATATTATGGGTATTATATGTTAGGGGCCTTATTTAGAACAATTATACCATATGTTATAATTCTTTATTTTCATAAATCTTATTTCTTGGCGGGAAGTATATAGATCAATAGGAAAGTTAATGGATAGATAACTCAAAATTAGATATTTTTGACTGCACAGATTTTTGACTGTATGGGTAATACACGGATGTATCGTATCTATTATCGCGGATTCGATTCACATATAGGGCAATATAAATCGAATCAAAAATTGGTGTTCAGAGTTTTGGGTCTAATGTGTGTAAGTGAAATTCACTGCAATACAAGAATTATTTCCTTTATACGTAAGGTGTTTCCGCTAAAAAATATTACACAAAATTAGGTTGCCCTTTTTTTTTCTTATAATTTACTTATAAATTCTTACAGAGGTGCGGCTACTAAGAAAAATTTTGTGATCGGAGATTGCATTAAATTATGTGTTTTCTCCGAAGCGAAAGAAATGTAGATATGGAACAGATTATTCTTATCATGAAGTATTATTACTACAGTTGGCGCAGAGGATTAAGTATCAACCTTCTGAGCCGAGTATTATTGTTTCGATTCTCATATTTTTCAGACAGTTCTTAATGCAAGGTACAAATTAATTATTCTGAGTTTAAAACAATTTATTTCCTTTGGTTAATGATTTATTATATCTCCCCATGGACAATGTCACTAAGTGTTAATTTCAAATGGAAGTCGGCAAATTTAGCTGAGAGTTCACCAACATAAAAAGCACAAATGTGAAAGCACTCGCTTGGGCAACTTAACTTATAAAGTCAACTATAATCGATAATCCGCCTGCTAAGGATGGTAATTATGCTATTATCACTCCCCGAGGAGCTCTATATCCAACAGTACACGTCTGTACGATTGAAATTTTTGGGTTGATTGAATGAATGATGATTACTTTCAAGAATGTCGGTATAATTTTCTTTTAAATCTGTTACACTCATAATTGTAAATTTGTACATTACCTGTGTGATATATACCAACCTTTACTTTGCTCGTGCGAATACTACCAACCCTTACTTTGCTCGTGGATGTCGTAAAAGACGACTAAGAGACTTATAACGACCTGGGCCAACTCCATCTGATGCCGTTTGGTCAACTATTCCATTCCCAAGGAAGATTGACGTCTGTCAGGCGACCGGTCATAAAAATATTGCCAATAATTTTTACAATATGTACTATGAATGAAGAGTACATATTGTATGGACTCAAAGTAATTGGGATAAGAGTAGGAGAATGATGACAATCATAATTGTAAATTTAGACTTAAACTATGTAGA
The DNA here is from genome assembly GCA_905163515.2 of Lymantria monacha. NCBI lineage: Eukaryota > Metazoa > Arthropoda > Insecta > Lepidoptera > Erebidae > Lymantria > Lymantria monacha. The sequence continues at coordinate 25,083,170 of LR991091.1, forward strand.
TGACGTACTGGTTAAGATACCGATCTATCGGGTTCGATTCTCATGTAGAATAATACTTTGTACGATAAATGATTATTCTGAGTCTGGATGTAATTTGTGTCTGTAGTATATTTTACAAAGTCCCCTACATGTATTGTAGGGGACTTTGTAAAGTATTGTTATTTTAATACCGTATTTTCTATAAATAACAGCGTTCGATGTCCTTATGAATAAAAGATAATGAAAATGAGACTTTAGAACGATATTGGAAGATGTGTGATCTGAATAATGGAATTACTAACGGATCACAAATTTGCCTATCCACAGTTTCTGATGAATATTCAGATATTATAGTTAGGATGACGCCTTGTCTTGGAATGTTAACGGTTGGTATACTTTGACAATGATTCTTGTCACATAGGTTTTACTATCGAAAGTAATATGAATCCGGTTTGGGAAGATGTCCATACGGTTTATTGTAGCATATCATTTAACTACATAAACATGTGAACAAGTATGATGGTATCACAACATATATTCTAGCTACATAATACAACAATGATAATCATTATCATCATCTTGCTCTTGTACCAATTATTTACAATTTAAGGAATAGGTATCATATCATTTAACCACATAAACATGTGAACAAGTGTGATATATCACAACATATATTCTAGCTACATAATACAACAATGATAATCATTATCATCATCCTGCTCTTGTACTAATTATTTGGGATTTAAGGAATAGGTATCATATCATTTAACCACATAAACATGTGAAAAAGTGTGATATTATCACAACATAATATAACAATGATAATTAATCATTGTTATCATCCTGCTCTTGTACCAATTATTTGGGATCGACGCAATATGTACTCTAATTCCATTTCTTTTGTCTTTTTTTTTAAATACCACCCCTTTTTTCTTTTTTTTTTCTCGCGTCGGACTATGAATGTGATCGCACTACGCCAAATCGGTCCGGGACGACGAAAGAGGCGGCGCGCAACCCCATAGACCCACCCTGCAAGAACACCTCTCTTCGTCATGGAGTCCGTCACCGGTACCCGATGTTTGTCTTCGGTGGCCTTTTAAACACCACCCTGCACTAAGGAAAAAAGCCTTGTATTACGGGGAACTTTACAAACACGCAATGCATGCAGATAAATTACACCCAGACTTAGAAAAACACTTTGTCGATCGTACAAAGTATTGTCCTGTGTGGGAATTGAACTCACGCCATTGGCACAGAATGTCAGTATCTTAACCACTTCGCCATCTGTACAGTCAATTTTATATGTTGCATAAAATATTGGCTTTAATTTTATGATCGGCCGTCTGGCTGCTGTCAATCATTCTTGGAAATATAATTGTTGACCAGACGGCAAAAGATAGAGTTGGCTAATATAAAAATCTTAGTCGTATTTGAAATCCACGAGCAACGTAAGGATTGATAGTAGTTGTAGCCGCTATCACATAGTAATAATATTTAATAAAAATACCACAATACAATAATATAGATATAATTATAAATACCCGATTACGAAAGGAAAAATGATGTCACAAGCGGGGTTCGAACCCGTACCTTTTGGGAAGCCGGCCCAACCGTGCTGCCACTTACACCATCGTGAACTATTTTAGAACATGCAAATTTCGCTTCATATTATATCTTACGTCTTCAAGGTGACGTGCGGTGCGGGTTCGAACCCCGCTTGTGACATCATTTTTTGTTTCGTAATCGGGTATTTATAAATAATTAAGCATATTAAATGTTAAAAATTTCAGTAATTTGAATAGATATAATTGTTTATTTTTTAATAATTTTTACTCATCACAGTCCATATATTTCCCATTGTTGGGCTCGGGTCTCCCTCGTATTGATAGGGAAATTAACCTACTATACAGCGCTGGTCAAACGTGTTGGTATATAGTTTTGTTTCGAGTTTTCCTTTTTTTGCTTATAACATCTATGTTTCATGCGATTTAAACGTCTTTTACGATCACCCACGGGAAAGATAGGGGTTGGTGAATTGTATTCTTACTCTGTCACCACACGGATAAATAATATAATTTTTATTGCAAGCAACATAAAATAATAGCAGCAACAGCAAATATAAAATATTTTTTATTGCAAGCAACAAATCCTGGTATCTCAGTGATTTTTACATATATTTAATAAAAGGAGACAAATTAAATGCACACTTAAATTTAATATTTATGGCATATAGCTAACTCTCCTACTTGAGAATCAAAGTTTCAAGGTATAATAAACTTATACCATTATGCCGTTTATTCTATCGAAATCAGTGAAGTGAAAATCAGGAAGCGAGGAAGCGAGTGATGTATGCAAGGATAGAGTTCTCTGGCACTCTGTTCTCTCTGCCTACCCTGCAAGGGATATGGCGTGATGATATGTATGTATGTATGTAAATCAGTGTCAGCCGTCGTTAGTGAATATTGCCACAATAACGTTACAGTAATTACAAGTCTGCTTTATTATCTTCGTTGACGACTGCACCATTAACAGGGTAGATAACAGAAGTGGATAGCTATGTAAGGAGTGTGTCACATACTTACTATAGCAGGTGCGAAAACTGCATGTCACTGATATCTTGATAGAATAGAAAACAAAGTTTAACAATTAGATTGTCTTGTTATTATTATTTATTTTATAACAAATATCCAATCAGGTATTAACAGATATTAAAAAGAATCATATTTCGCCAAGTAATTTTTATTACCAGGTGCGAATAATAACTGATCTGTCATCGGTATCAGTGATCAGCTGAATGGTAATGGGGACGGCATACCGTGGGTTGTGGCCATTTTTCCGTCACCCCAGACGGATTAGGAAAGGTGTGGTCGGTCCATAGCCTGTCAAAAAAGAACACAACTAATAGAGCGCAAGCTCGTTACTATTAATCAGACGTAATTTTAAACATTAAATATCATCAACACATTAGATCATATCCGCCCCAATGCTGAGCTAGAACCTCCTCCACAATGAGAGGGACATTCACCTGCTATACCATGACGGTTTGGTATAGTTTTTGTGTTCGAGTTTTTCTTCTCTTGATTTCATATGCATATTATATCCCTCTATCATATTTTACGACCTACAAGCAAAATAGACAGTGATGAATTGTACTCTTAGTCCATCACCACATATAAAACATTTATAATACTTCTGAGAATTCTAATCATCCTTCATATTTACTAGAGTCAATCTATCAACATACAGAATTGGATATTGGGCTCTTTATAAGAGATATAATGTCAAAATCGCACGATAGGGGTTCACAGTTGATGTTATTACATCTTCAGGTGACTTTTCAGCAGATCTTTAAGAATTTTTTTTTACATATAGAATCATATTCTTTTTGTACTGGCAATAAATTTGTATTAAAATGTGGGTCAAAATTTTAATAACTGATACTGTAGCGGGTAGATATAAATCTCCGTAACAACGATGACTTTTGGACGTAACACCTTAGTCCTCTAGTGACCATGATCACTGTAAAGTGTTCGAAACGTCGGGAAATTAAAAATCAAATACAAAAATACAAACACGATACAATTCGTAAAAGTAGTTTTATTTCAAATGTATAATGCTCGCGTAAACATTAGAAATCATTAGAATTTTAAGACTTCCACCAGTAGGTAAGAGCGATAGAATTAAGAAGCAGGTAGGTTTTTTTTCGTAATACAAATTATATTACTGTATAAATAAATTATTTAACACAAAACGTCTAAACGTCATTATTAAATACAGACACAGTCGCACAGGAAGTCATTGTTTATCAGTATTTCATGTATTCTCTAACAGTCATTGCAAATATTTTATTGTAATTTGCAAATATCTAATAGTCCTACTAAGTATTTAGCTTTTAAATTATTCTTTACTATGTATATTTCAAACTGTTCTCAAATATTGACATACTAAAATTACAAGCGTTTTCTTATTTTAAACTAGCAATATCGTTATAATATTCATCATCATTACCTACCATCTCAGCTCATATAGGTTCTACTGTTGGGCTCGAGCATCCTCCATAATGGGAAGATAACTGTTCTAATATACTACGCTGGTCAGACGTATTGGTACCTATAGGATTTTATTAAACGCATATAACATCTATGCAAGGAAGAAAACCTCGAAAGTTTTGTTACTCTTGCATATATGTTATGACCCCGGGTAATCGGACCGGGGAATAGTCCGGTCACCCGACGTGAGGCCACCGCGTGAGGATGACGCCGCGACGGCGAAAGCTATCGGAGCCACGAGGGTAAACCACCGGGCGGGCCACCGAAGACAAAGATCGGTTACCGGTGGCCCGCTCGCACGGCGAAGAGAGGAGTTTGCATGGTGGGTCTAGGGGGTCACGCGCCATCTCTTCCATCACCCCGGACCGATTTGGCGGGGCGAGACGCATCCATAGTCCACCGCAAAAAAAATATATTATGACCCACGTTATTCAGATTTTTTCAAGTATTACTTGGTTTACAGTAAAGAACAAAGTTACGCTATCACATAGTAGATTAAAACTTGTATTGATCCGTCCACCATTGATTATATATATATGTCTAAATATAAAGACCGCAAAAGGGCGTGTTTAATTTGATAAAGTCTAACAGTAATTAGTTATGTGCGGGCCAATCTTAATTAAAATCATATAATTTATGTTACTTTCGGTACTTTAGTCTGTTGTAAATAATGAACAATCATATTTCACTATTAAATGTTGGCAAAGAAACTAATGAACGCGTATTTAATCAAGTATTTGATGGTAGTAAATTAATTCTTAATCGTTCAACTCCCAAGTATTCATTAATGACTCATCATCATCATCATCTCAGCTCATATATATCCCACCATTGGGCTCGAGCGTCCTCCATAATGGGAGAGTAATTGACCCTACCACGCTGGTCAGACGTGTTAGTATAGGGTTTTGTTTCGAGGTTTCCTTCTCTCGCATAGATGTTATATGCGTTTTACATCCCTTAGTCGTCTCTTACGATCACCCATGGGTAAGATAGGGGGTGGTGAATTGTATTCTTACTCTGTCATCACACGGAAAGATTTATTAATGACTGTTTTTGTGAACCCCTTTTTATATGAGGCACCCAAATCTCTTGTATTATTTTTATTATAATAAAATTTAATTTTACTTCCCGTGTAGTGACGAAGTAAGAATACAATTCAACACCCGCTAACTTACCCGTGGATGATCGTAAAAGACGACTAAGAGATAAAATATGAACATAACATCTTTGAAATAAAACTAATTTTACGGGTTCTATCGCGTTACGGGAGGACTACCAGTCCTCCCGTGACTATGATCACTGTAATGTGTTCCTCCGTGACCATTGTAAAGTGTTCGAAACGTCGGGAAATTAAAAATCAAATACAAACGCAATAGAATCTTTAAAAGTAGTTTTATTTCAAATGTGTAATACTCGCATAAACATTAGAAGTCATAATATAACATCTATCCAAAGTGAAAGAAAACTCGAAATAAAAGCCTATAAAAACACGTCTGACCAGCGTGGTGTAGTAGGTCAATTACCCTCTCATTATGGAGTAGGCTAGAGCCTAGTTGAAAGACATATATGAGCTGAGATGATGATGATGAGAATTTTATTTTTGTAATATTTGAAAAAATTACTGCTAACAATACAATATCAGCCCTTATTTTGTCGTGGGTGTCGCAAAAATTGAATCAGGACATGGGCCAATAGTATTTACTTTGGGAATTTTATAAAACTAACTGCTATCACCAAATCAATTGTGCAATTGAGCCTTTATTTTTATTCATGCTGAATCTTATGTCTAACGGCCATCTGTTAAACTGGTAATAATGATGAGAATCACACATACGAAGAATATATAAAGAATCAATTTTACGATTATACATAGTAGCTGTTTGTGCCTTCACTCCGATTGCGACGAGTACATGGCGCAGTATACGCTTGAGATCATTAAGATAATGCTTGACAGCGTCAGGAACCGGGGCGGACGCCATCTTCTGCGCGGCCGTTGCTTCGCAGAAGGAGGCGACGGGGCGTGTCAGAGAGACACACTCCGGCGCTGGTATATCCGGCGACGCGGGTGCAAGTACCTGCGCCTGATGCCTAGCTAAGATCGCAGGTGGATGGACCGAGGATTAGTCCACCAGCCACACGCCACCCTTCCGTCGTCCCGGACGGAAAGGGCGAAGTGTGTCCAGACTATAACCTGCAAAAAAAAAGCTGTATAAGCATATGAAATTGGCGGCTCAAATCTTTAAATCTTGAAATAAATATTTTTTACATACTAATTGTTTAATATTAATTTATACTGATTTTGATAATGTGATAATTTAACTAATTATTATATTCATAGTTGTATCAAATAAAAAAAAAATGGAATATATTAGAAACTAAAAATCTGTTTCAAATTATTAGTCAATATCAATTTTATGGATCCCTTTGTTCCTACGGAAAATAAATACAATATCAATATTTTGTCTAAAAAAGGTCTAAAGTTGATAATAAAACTATAACGGATAAATAAAATCCTCCCACGTTTGATATCAAAAATATGTTAATCTTTTTCTTGATCACATACACTCAAAACTATTTATAACATCTGGATATTTCTTCTTTATCTTAATAATTCTCCTAATTATCTCTTTAATCGCTACTTTAACACCTAGCTCGTGGTAGAATCAGCTGAGATTTTTCATTGCTAGCCTTAAATGCCTGCCGGGCGGGACACCGATAACAAAGACAGGGTTTCGGTGGCCCGCGTGCTTAGCGTGGAGAGGTACATCTAGGGCGGGTCTATGGGGTTTTGCGCCACTTCTTCTGTCGCCCCGGACGGATTAGCGGGGCGTGACCATAGCCCGCCGCCAAAAAAAGCCTTAAATTCCTAAATTTAACAATGACTTCTGATGTTTCTGCGAGTATTACACATTTGAAATAAAATTACTTTTACGGACTCTATCGCGTTTGTATTTAATTTTTAATTTACCGTCATTTTGAACACTTTACAGGGTTCATGGTTACGGGAGGATTAATGTGTCTCACGTCCAATAAGTCATCGTCATTACAGAAATTTATATTGCCTAAATTTCACGAACTTTTTATGTTAAATATAGTAAAACATAGCAAACTATTCTCTTCATAATACTAAAAGAATCTAAATAAGAATGATGCAATTTTAAATATATAATTACACAATCAGATTTTAAATCAATGCCTTTTCCAGCGTTAATAATTTAGTTTCCTAGAGTAACTGCTTTCTCAGATATAATAGCAAGAAATTATTGAAGGTCCCGTAATGATAGGGCTAAATAACTACGTGTAACAATTGCATTTCATTGTTACAATCAAATACCGAACATCAATGAATGAAAAACATGTAATAAATACAGCTATTATTGGAATGCGAGATACGATGTGTTCAAGACCCCAATTTCCACATCATTATGAAACCAATATATCGATAAGACAGAGACCGACAGATGTTCGAACATGAACGTGTAATTTATAACTCATAACAAAGTACAGCGGCGAGATATAAATAGATAAACTAAAGTAAGAGTACGATAATCACCAAATTACGGGTTCAGAACGTGCGTTTAAGGAATATTTCAAAAAGAAATTCGGTCAAATTCAAATAAATTGGAAAACATTTCAATATAATTTAATTCATTTTGAAGTCGTTGATATTAATATTAATTGAATTACAAATAAGATGTTATGTTTATCTTGAATTTTTTTGAAGTGAAAACTTCTTTAGGCGCGTTGAGCGTTTTTGGAGGGAAAAAACTTATAGGTTCGCGTCACCGACATGCTAATGCTAATAGTATATCTATAGCTATGTGAAAACTTCTTTAGGTGCGTTGAGCGTTTTTGGAGGGGAAAAACTTATAGGATTTTATTTTTATATAAAAATTAGAAAATTATTATTATTTTAATTAGTCTTAAGTTAATAGTTTTCACTTCTATCGGCAGTCATGGGGACTGCCTGTTTTTTTTTATTTTTATCTCTTTAGTATATGTGTAATCGTAAAATCGGTAATCCATTTTCATATGATATTGAACCCGTTAATTAGTAGCTATATTTCAATATTTTTTTTCTACATATTTTCATACTTTCAATAGTGGTAGGATCATGCTGTTGACAGTATTCTGTCTACAACCACCGTACCCGTTTTGTAGCCTTTTTTGTATTTATTATTTTCTCAGATAATATTTTTCAGCCTACATAACCACTACTATAGAAATTCAGTTCTCTTTAACTGGCATTTCAATATTCTGGTAACATTTAGTTTAATATAGGATTTTAGTCAGACTATGCGTAGCTACGTCCTATGAAAATGTCATATCTTATTACGAGGAGCTGTGTGGTAGCGGCTAAAAATACTACTAACTCTTACTTTGCTCGTGGGTGTTGTAAAAGACGACTAAGAGCCTTGTAAAGACATGGGCCAACTCCACCTGATGCCCTTTGGTCAACAATTGCATTCCCAAGGAGGGTTGACGTCTGGCACGCGGCTGGTCATAAAATTATTGCCAATAACTTTTACAATATGTATTATGAAAGAAAAGTACATATTGTATCCACTCCAAGTAATTGGGATCAGAGTAGGTGAATGATGAGTTATATTAATAGTGATTAATTTTAAATGACCACGCTGAATTTTTTTTTTTTTTTTTTTTTTTATTGCTTATGGCGGCAAACGAGCAGACAGCACACCTGATGGTAAGTGTCACTGCCGCCCATGGACCTTTGCCAATGGTATAGCTAGGCCGCTGCCTACCAATATAACCCTGAACCCACCCCAGTTAGGCTTCCGGCTCTCTCGCTCACCGAACGAAGCGCAATAGCACATTGCTATTACTCAGACGTCGATCTTCTGCGAGAGTGTGGTACTACCCCGGACGGACCGGCCCGCGGCTGTAGACAGAGAACTGTCCACAGCGTGGTCCTACCACAATTAAAAATTTTTATATTTCTATACTTCTAGGCTTATCTAACTAAAATGTTGAGATGATGAAAAGCGTTAAAAATGAAGGTCACGTGAGTGAAATAATTCCATTAATATAATTAATGTATATTGTATACAATTAGTATACTTTCACTGAGTTAAAAAAAAAACTTCAGAATGTGATTACGTTTTTCATTATCATATGTGTGTATTCACTTGGAATTACTTTGGCAGAGGCATTGTTATTCTGAATAATATTAAACTTTTCATTATTTCTATTCTTTTTTTTTTGAATTTATATAAATAATTCATTTATTTATACACTTGCTAATGTAAAATAATAAGGAGTTTTATATTATAGCTATTCATACTTAAAGATGACCTAAAATGAATATAATTATATTCTAGTTTCTTTAGTCAGATCAGAAATTAAAATTAAGAGAATTAAAGGATGGTATTGAGTGGTATAATGAGTATTTTCTAATACATGGCTATAAGCCAAAAGGATACGAAGAGTTTTAGTAAATTTTAATATACCTTTAGAGGTTATTTGTATATTATCACTGAAGAATTTCTGTTTGCGGTAGCTCTGTAGACCAGATTTCCCATTCTTTCAATGTAGTTGAAAGAACTGATGATGAACTAATGTACAATAGTGGTAGGACCACGCTATGGACGGTACTCGGACTCTATCTACAGCCGCGAGCCGATCCGTCCGGGGTAGCAAATAAGATGTTACGTTTATCTTGAATTTATTTTTTCATGTTTATCTCTTTAGTATATGTGTAATCGTAAAATCGGTTTTTTATATGATATTGATAGCTATATTTCAATATTATTTTCCTTAATATTTTCATACTTTTAATAGTGATAAGACCACGCTTTTGACAGTTTTCTGTCTACAGCCGCGGGCCGGTCCGTCAGGGGTAGTACCACACTCTCGCAGAAGATCGACGTCTGAGTAATGGCAATGTGCTCTTGCGCTTCGTTCGGTAAGCGAGACAGCCGGAAGCCTAACTGGGGTATTGGTAGGCAGCGGCCTAGCTATGCCCTTGGTATTGCAAAGGTCGGTGGGCGGCAGAGACACTTGTCATCAGGTGTGCTGTCTGCTCGTTTGCCACCATAAGCAATAAAAAAAGAAAATTGAGTAGGGTGAAGGCTGCTCTATTAGAAAAACTCAATCAGAATATATTGCACTTTTTTTAATAATAATTATAATGATTTTGGTTAGAAGATGTCACAATTTTTAATCGCTGGCAACGATTTGGGCGGGATTTGGCCGGACTTGTTAACAAACAGGGTCTCGTCCTTTAATTTGTAATTAACTTAAATATTATATTTTTAATTGGCATAAAAAATGAAAAGCAACTTAAATGATTGAACTTTATTCAAGCAATTGTATACGTAATTAATCAATGAATGCGAATGATTAATCTGCGCGGCAAATTAGTACTAATAATATCAATGGACACAGATGTTTTAATCCTGTAGATATTAAATGAGAAAGATTTTATTTGAAAACAACAGCCAGCTTTAAAGAATGATTTTTATTATATCATGGGTGATTTGCAAGTATATATTTAAAGTAACGATGTACATTCCTACTTAGCACAACTATTAGTGATTACACAATTTAGGTGTTGTTGAATGCGAAGTAATTTGTAATAGTTATTTATATCTAACTCTTGATATTTTTTTTAGCTTAGCTCTATACATAACGGATCGCAGTTTTAACTGTTATTAAGAAGATTAAAAAAAATACACACAAACGTGTCTTTGAATTTGTCTATATCTGACATTTATACTAAATAAATTGTATATCTTTCCGTATGGTGACGAAGTAAGAATACAATTCACTACTCCCAGTCTTACCCGTGGGTGATCGTAAGAGATGACTAAGGGATATAAAACACATACAAAATCTATGCAAGTGATGGAAAACTCGAAACAAAACCCTATACCAACACGCCTAATCAGCGTAGTATAGTAGGTCAATTTCCCTTCCATTATGGAGGAGGCTCGAGTCCAACAGTGGGACAGATATGAGCTGAGATGATGATGATAATGATTTGTATTTTGAATCAGAAATATTTCTACATATTATTATGTCATATTGAAAATTATAAGAAATTATGTGATTGGACAGGCGATTTCTTATACGAGTAATAATTATACGAGTCATGAGTAACAGAAAGCTATATACAAATATGCATGTCCTAAAATAGTTCACGATGGTGTAAGTGGCAACACGGTTGGGCCGGATTCCCAATAGGTGCGGGTTCGAACCCCGCTTGTGACATCATTTTTCGTTTCGTAACGGGGTATTTATAAATAAATAAGCATATTAAATGCTAAATTTTCAGTAATTTGAATAACAAGGTTGTGTCATCGTTTAATACAATTCTAACTGTAAAGTTTGAAGTATTAAGTCTGTACAATGTGTAAACATTGTCCGATAGATGGCATACATCACCTTGAAGACGTAAGATATAATATGAAGCGAAATTTGCAGGTCCTAAAATAGTTCACGATGGTGTAAGTGGCAACACGGTTGGGCCGGATTCCCAATAGGTGCGGGTTCGAACCCCGCTTGTGACATCATTTTTCGTTTCGTAATCGGGTATTTATAAGCTATATACAACTAAGTAGTCCAATATCGGTTCAAAGCGGAATCGTCTTAAGCCCAAATAGTTCCTATTCCGTGCGTGACTAATATTTCTGTATACAAACACTTAAAGTAGTAAACAACTAAAGTTATGTTTAAACCTCTCCGCATTACAAGGATTTATTCCTTAATACTGGGCGTTGTCTTATTAGAAAAAAAAATATGTACCTTGTATTCAATTAACGCGGTGAGAAAATGACATGTCTATCGGTAGACCAACCTGTTATTATCATTATATTACAGATATAAAGTGGAACTAGATGCGGCATGTAGCAAATTTATATATATTGTGAGGTGATTTATTTTAATTTGTAAAGATATAATTATTATTTTCTACAAACTCTTGTTCAATGTTAGTCGGTATAACTTTTGTATTATCTGAAATTTTGCTATATTTTATGAATTATAGATGTTTTCAGTTATTGTTGGACTGAGGAAATAATCATTGTGATGCGGGGGACTTTACAAATATGTAATTAAAGCAGACAAATTACACCCAGACTCAGAACAACACATTGTGGATCGCAGAAAGCATTGTTCTGCGTAGGAATCGAAGCCATAGAACTAGCACGGAAGGTATCTTAACCATTAGGTACGTCATCTTTGCAGTCAAGCCGTTATACTTGTTTTATTAAAATGTTTGATTATTACCTTACAATATAAGTAAGGCTTATTTCTCTATAGTTAATAATAGCTTAAAATATTTAAACGTTATTATCAAAAAAATAATGGGAGTAAACAGTAATCAAATATTATCTATTACAATATTTAACAGTAATTAAATATTGTAATAGCTTATAATTGTCTTAGTATCTTTCTTAATTATTTGAGTATTAACTGTTATAAAGTAGATTTTTGTATATTTGGATCTTTTAATATCAAAAACTATTAATGAATTTTTAAACATATTCTGGTATTGAATGAAATGAATGAATAAAATTGAAAGCTGTGTGGTAGCTGCTATGAATACTACCAACTCTTACTTTGCTCGTGGAAGTCGTAAAAGACGACTAAGAGCTAAACTAAGAGCTAACTAAGTGTCAACAATTACATTCCCAAGGAGGTTTGACGTCTGGCAGGAAAAAAAACGTGAAAATATTTATAACTTGACACTGGCACCAATAGCTCGTATAAGTAGCTGATTGCCAATACATAAGAAGAAGAAGACGTCTGGCAGGCGGCCGGTCATAAAACTATTGCCAATAATTTTTAGTATGAAAGAAGAGTACATATTGTATCAACCCCTAGTAATTGGGATAAAAGTAGGAGAATGATAATGATGATTCTGGTATTGAATAATCCGCTTAATGAGACAAGATAAATTAAAAAATATAATAGCGTATAAACGATACATTATGTGTTAAAATATATAAATACATTAGCAGTTTTTACTACTATAAGACTGGATTGTGTAGTTATATTATATTGCCAATAACATGTGCAATATGTGCTATGAAAGAAGAGTACATATTTTATCGACCCCAAGCAATTGGGATAAGAGTAGGAGAATGATGAATGATGACATGCATTTACATCGATTTGGGCTAAATTCACCTAGTTCTTCTTGATCAATAATTTCATTCCTCACGGATCGTTGACGTCAGACAGGCAGCCGGTCATAAAACCATTGCCAAAAGTCTTGTAATGTGTACGATCAAAGAAGAGTACGTATTGCATCGACCCCAAGTAGTTGAAATAAGATGAAAATGATGACGATGATGGTTAAACTCGTATATATATGTGAAACTAATTTTTAAGGATAATACTACGCTCTTGAAATCTATTCTTTAGAGACTTGTATCACGACACATCACGGGTTCATTACAAGCATATGTATATATATATATATATATATATATATATATATATATATATATATATATATATATATATATACATATGTACACAAAACTTAGTCATCATTCTCCTACTCTTATCCCAATCACTTGGGGTCGACACAGTATGCACTCCTCTTTCATAGTACACTACTATTGCAAAAGTTATTTGCAATAGTTTTTTGACCAGCCGCCTGCCAGACGTCAACCCTTCTTGGGAATGTAATTGTTTACCAAACGGTATCACTTGGAATTGGCCCAGGTCGTCATAAGGTTCTTAGTCGTCTTTTACGACATCCACGAGCAAAGTAAAGGTTGGTAGTATTCGTAGCCGCTACTACATAGCATTTTATTTTATTTATCGAAAGACTGTAATATCGTATCAAAAATCAATAATTTGTTATGAGTGAATTTATTTAATTAATTTAAGTTTCAAATTGGCGGTTTTTATTCTATAAGACTCATGTGAGTTCTCAATTTATTATAGTCATCTCAGACTATTACATATCAGTATTTGTCCCATACGCAATATGAGCTGAGACGATGATACTGATTAGTTTCGGTTCTCCTCTACTGTGTGAATTTACCTACGTTGGTTAGACGCGTTGAGTTGGGGTTTTATACCAAATATCTCTTACATCGACGTTATTTATATTCCTCAGCTGTATTTTACGTATCCACGATCAAGAGAGAGGGTGGTGCATTGTATTCTTACCCTATTACCTCACGAAAACCTCTTACTGGACATGACAAACTACGCCAACTGATGTCATATTATTACAAGTGTGTATATGTAATTTGTTTATTGCCCGTGTATACTATATGATTACGCTAAGCATTTCTAGTAGCACTCTGTTGAGGCCAGCTGTCAGCGTAGTAAACTAGACTGTAAGACCGGTTCAGTCACGCGTTAGTTACGTAGCAAATTAACTCGCCGAATTAGTGTACTCAATCGAGTATTGGTAAGATTTGCTTTTGAGAGTTTGATTACATTTTTATTGGCGTTGAACGCAACTTCAGTTTGAAGGATTAATATATTGATTATTTATTTATTTATAAATAGTTTTGCTGCTAAAAAAACAAGTAATCAATACTTGTTTTTTTCTTCTTGATGACGTCACGTTTAAAGTTACACCTGTAGCAATACACGGACAATTTCATTTGAATGTAGAAGTTTTATCGTATCGATACTGATAGATATAAAGACAAATTCCTTCCATATTATTCTGTCTACAATATATATCTATAATGACATCGGCGTGTCAGTTTTATTATAGATAGTGTTAGTTAGTAGATATGATATGTGTATATAGTCTCACAGTTTAATATGTAATTACTGTATTTCATTTATCCATCCGTTGTTAGCCTACTGAAATCATCATTCTACTAATCTTATCCCAATTACTCGGGGTCGATACAATATGTACTCTTCTTAGAAGTACATATCGTAGAAGTTATTGGCAATAGTTTTATAACCGACCGCCTGCCAGACGTCAACCCTCCCTGGCAATGTAATTGTTGACGAAACGGCATCAGATGGACTTAGCCAAGGTCATTATAAGGCTCTTAGTCGTCTTTTACGACACCCACGAGCAAAGAAAGGGTTGGTAGTATTCGAAGCCGCTACCACATAGCAAGCTACTGAAATGAAAAACGATTTATTGAAAGGATATTTAAACTTTTTTGATAAATAGGGTGGGATATTGTCTCTTGCAAAGACGAGAAAGAGAACGATGATTTGTTTACTATTTTAATTATACATATATGACCTTTTCGGGGACCTTTTAGGGATATAGACTAAGGGACAAAGCTATAGGATATGCAGATAACAGCACGATGAAGAATTTCGACATAAATCCCCATACCAATCCCACTGATAAGCGTAATAATACCGAGGTGAAGCATTTTGAAAACAGTACTATAACTCAAACATATCAATTCAAAGTATTAGTTTCATGAGATATTTTTTTATTAAAAGCTCAAAGTTGAGTGTATCACCTTTTTTTTTTGGTAGCGGGCTATGAACTGGTCACACCCAGTTAAATTTATCCAGGGCGACATAAGAAACGGCGCGCAATCCCATAGAACTACCCTACTTGTACCTATCTCGCGTTGCAAGTGGACCATTGGAACCCAGTTTTTGTCTTCGGTGGTCCACCGGCGCTTTACCCACACGGGTATCTCCTCGAGTCAACGCTTTGGCAACTTTTGCCATTGGGGCATCGTCCTCACGCTATGGCCTCTCTCCGGGTGACCAGACAAACCCCCGTCCGGTCACCCGTTGCCTCAGGTTAAAATAATTTGTAGTTTTCAATTGTAATTTTCTACGAAAGCAATAAAGATTGAAAGACAAAGATAATCTATAAGTAATTATTATAAAATATGCTTAAAATGTTACTAATGCGTGTCTATAGCTATTCTGATTTCTTTAATTGCTGGTCGGCTACCACCTGGCAAGATGCCATTGAACCGTTTATTTATTGAATTGTACGACATTATGCTAAAAACTAGATGTACCTGATAAACATAACTCGTTTTCGCATATTAAATACAAATTGTGGTAATATGTTGATATAATGGCGGGCTAATATGACGTATCATACAAGAATGGCACACAGGCCTATGTCTCAGTAGAGACGCTTGTGATAACTGATAATTTGATTAGGAATAGGTCATGTTATTTCCGTGTGGTGATGGAGTAAGAATACTATTCACCACCATATCTTATACGTGGGTGCTCATACGAGACAACTAAGGGATATAAAACGCATATAACATTTATGCGAGAGAAGGAAACTCGAAACAAAACCCTATACCAACACGTCTGACCAGCGCGGCATAGTAAGTTAATTTCCCTCCCATTACGGATGAGGCCCGAGCCCAACAGTGGGACATTTATGGGCTGTGATGATGATGATGAGGTCATGTTATATACTTCATAATTCAAGACTTATATTGCTAATTTCCGTGAAATGAAATCTAGATATCTTTGACTGTATAGATAGGGTACCGGTCTAGGTAGTAACTTTTCATAAAGAGTATAGTGGATTCGATCCCTACACATTAAATTCCGTTACGCGATCCACAAATAATTCTTCTTAGTTTACTATATCTTAGTTATAATATTTTTATCACACACGATACAAGACTTTTTTAATGAAACCAGCCTTTAACTACTTAATAATTTCCTTAACTATTCAACAATGTTTGGTACAAACTAAAAGAAAGCAGTATGAAGTAAACCTTACCTAGATCGTCATGCATCCTTTTTTTTCTAGTAGGTAAATTTTGTGTAAATGATTTGAATGAATGGGCGGTTGAAAACATACATATCTGTAGAAGATATCTGCTAAGAAAGCTTTAAATATATGTATATATATATATATATAGATATATATTTACTACATATGCGGCATGAGGTATGTAATGAAGTATGACGTGTTTCAGTGTAATATTTAGAATTTGAAGCCAATATCTGCACAGATTACTGATTGCATAATAAAATGGCTATATAGATAACATAATGGTCTAAGTACCGATTTCCTGTGCCAAGTGTGGTGGTTCGATCCCCAAGTAGAGCAATACTTTGTGCTATCACCGAATAATTGTTCTAGTCTAGGTGTTAGTTTTACGTTTGCGAAGTTCTCAACAGTATAAAGAATATGGTGAGGTGTAAGACTTTAAAAAAAACCTGCCTTATGTACTTGAATTTAATTATTATTTATGTAATTCTATTTAATGTACTGAATTGTTGTTAAATACTATATTTATAAATAATAGAGATTTAAAGAATATTTCGCACCAGATTAAATACGTTTCTTAACATAATAGGTGCAAGAGGCTGATTTGAGTTTTATATATAACTAGCTCTTGCCCGCGGCTTCGCCCGCGTAAATAGTTACTTTCCTAAAGTTTAGTATTTTTTTCCGTACATTAAATAAGAGAGAGCACGAAACAAACATGCACCGTCACGAACAATAGGGACGGCATTACATTCTTCAACTTCTCCATTGACGTTCTGATTTTCTTTAGCCATTTTAAAAAAGTCTAACCGACAAAACCTATACCTAAACCAAACGAAAACTTATCTGACATATGACAGTATGACTGACATAGCGATCTATCAACGCACAGTCCGAAAATTAAAAATTAATCCTTATTTTTTACACAAGCTATACAAAAGTAAAGCGGCAAAAACTGTACCTAATTAATAATAATACTCCTTAACGCGAGCGAAGCCGCGGGCAAAAGCTAGTCGTCAATAAAAATCCGCTAGATATATTCTCTATGTACTATGCACAAAAATGGTTAATTCAAAGTTCTCCAAAATAACTCAATGTAGACGGCGCTAGCATACAGAAATTTGTATATTTTAAACTGAAAAGTTACTAATCTTATATAGCCTGCATCTCAAAATCCTTTCTTAGGGGATGCCTACGTCATAGTAGCTTTATACATGCAAAGTCTCAGCCCGATCGGTTTAAAATTGACAAAGTTTCATACAAACGTTCATCCCCTATTTTGTCCCCTTGGGGGTAGAATTAATCAAAATCCTTTCTTAGCGGACGCCTACGTCATATCATCTACCTGCATGCCAAATTTCAGCCTGATCCATCCAGTGGTTTGGGCTGTGCGTTGATAGATCACTATGTCAGTCAGTCACCTTTGAGTTATATATATTTAGATGATATTGACATTCAATTCTTTCGTTATTATCAGCATTCTATATTATAATCTCTCATTATTCTTTGTTATTAGTGGTACGATCACATTGTTGACAGTTTTCTGTCTACAGCTGCGTGCTAGTACCACACTCGCAGAAAAATCGACGTCTGAGCACTGGTAATGTGTTGTTCTGCTTTGTTCGCTGAGCGAGAGAGCTGGAAGCCTAACTGTATGGTGGGTTTGAGATTTTCTTTGGTAGACAGCGGTCTAGCTGTGTGTACCCTGGTATTGCAAAGGTTCATGGGCAGTAACACTTATCATCAGGTGTGCTGTTTTCTCGTTTACCATCAAGACAATAAAAAAAATGTACATACATACATACATATCATCACGCCATATCCCTTGCAGGGTAGGCAGAGAGAACAGAGTGCCAGAGAACTCTATCTCTGCATATTTCACTCGCTTCCTCAACATTCATAATTCTCTTCATATACCCTCGCCGGTTTCGGAGACTCTTGACTCCACCTTCATCATCGCACATGACCGATCTGGTCTAGGTAGGTTAGTCTCGGTCTCCCTCGGTACCTACATCCTTCCACTTTCGCATTGTATATCTTCTTAACCAGGCGTTCGTTCAGCATTCTTTCCACATGTCCGAACCATCGGAGCATTCCCTTTCGCATCTTTACACCAATACTCTCTTTCATACCTACTCGCTCTCTTACGTCGTCGTTACGAATGCGGTCGGTCAGCCTAACTGCACAGTGTTAAAAAATGTGTGTTGTCATAAACACTCATTAAGCTTTTCCTGAAAAGAAAAATATAACTCGTTTATAAATATAATTTGTATAAATTAATAAAAGCTAATAAACGATTAGTTTCTAAATTAAAATAGTAAAACAATTATTTTGAAATAAATGTAGCAATTAATATATTTTTTTTTGATCACACATTAAAATTTATTTAATGAATCGTTTAAGAAACAAGATAATATCTGTTTTGCAGAATTATTATTAATTGAATTTATTCATTTTCCGTGTAGTGACGGACTAATAATACAATTCACCACCCCCTATCTTACACTTGGGTACTTGGGTACGTAAGAGACGACTAAGGAATATAAAATGCATATCACATCTATGCAAAAAAGGGAAAACTCGAAGCAACCCTATACCAACTCGTCCGACCAGGGTGGTATAGTAGGTCAATTTCTTTTCCATTATGGAGGAGGCTCGAGCCCTACAGTGGGACATATATGAGCTGAGGTGATGATCATGATTTTATTCATCTATAACTCAAACTATAGTTATAAATAAAATAAAATAATTTTTAAGTAAACTTCTGTAAAATGCATAGATCTTGGTCTAAATATCGATCTTCTGTTCTGTGTGTTATAAGTTCAAAAATAATTAATACATGTAAGATAATTTCCCTTTCATTTAGAAAGATACTTAGTGTCAACGATGGAATATATGATTTGAGTAAAAGGCGAAGCAAATTAGTATATTTTTTTAAAGTTGGCTACAAACCAAGAATTTATTTTTTAAAGTTTGGTATATCTTTCAAGTATGTTCTTTAAATATCTACAAAGATACTTGAGAAAGTAAATCACTTACGGTACCAACAACGTGTATTAGCTTCGAAGCATTTACGTAAAAGTAACAGAACCTCTTTCTATAGAACACTGCGTAAATTTTGTATTTAGTGTACAGTGACGTCATCCAACAGATGTGCGCAGGTGGCCTCAGATACCTGAGAGGTGTAAACTTGTAGATTTTTTTTTTGCACACATGCCACTCTTCGTGTATCGAAGTTGTTGCCATGCCAATGGGCGGTTTATTTCCGTTTATTATAAATCATTATACGTCAGATGTGCCGCGAGCATCCCAAACAGGTTTTAATTTAATTTTACTATATAGTAGGTAAGCACTATGGCCTGGATTTGGAAGTGCGAAATTAAAAATATGAATTTTTGTGAAGTTTTTTTTTTAAGATACATTTATTAAAGCGTAGGTAGAAGTGCAATAAACTATGTCTGTGCTTCTATTTTAAGTAGTATGAAAGAGTTTATTACCATTATACTATGACTTATCCAGTAAACTGTATTCATCCCTTTGAAATAAAATTATCTTTACGGATTCTATCGCGATTGTATTTGATTTTAATTTCCAGACATTTCGAATACTTTACAGCATACATAGCACACATTCATAGTCCTCCCGTGAAAATAATTTTATTTCAAATGTGTAATACTCGGGTAAACATCAGCAATCATTATGTATTCATCCCTTATTCATTAAACTGTATTTATATCTTATCTTACTTTAGGTTGATGCAATATGTAGTCTGCTTCTAATGTGTAATAAGTGTTGACAATAGTCTTATAACCAGCTATAGGGCTAACTTTAACCTTCTTTGAGAATTTAATTCTTGATAAGACGGCATCAGATGGAGTTGGCCCAGGTCTATGTAATATTCTTACCGGTGGCCCGCTCGCACGGCGAAGAGAGGTGTTTGCAGGGTGGGTCTATGAGATTGCGCGCCGCCTCTTCCGTCGCCCTGGACCGATTTGGCGGGGCGCGACCACGTCCATAGTCCACCACAAAAAAAAGGTCTATGTAAAATTCTTAGCCATCTTTATGACACCCATAAGCAAATCAAGAGTTCATAGTATTAGTAGATGCCATTACGTAGCAATCTACTATTCTTAGAGCATTAAACTAATCCGTATTACGTACAGCTAATGAGAATGTTTGAAAAAGAAAGAATCTAATGTCATTATATCTAAGCATCAATTTAATACATACATACATACATATCATCACCTTGCAGGGTAGGCAGAGAGAACAGAGTGCCAGAGAACTCTATCCTTGCATACTTCTCTCGCTTCCTCAACATTCATAATTCGCTTCATACACGCTCGCCGATTTCGGAGACTCTTGACTCCACCTTCCTTCAGTACGTGACCAATCTGGTCTAGGTAGGTGAGTCTCGGTCTCCCCCGGTACCTACATCCTTCCACTTTCGCATTGTATATCTTCTTAACCAGACGTTCGTCCGGCATTCTATTTAATATAGGTTTAATGTAGTTGTTTTGTTTAATATAGGTTTAATATTTTTATATATTCTATTTTAATATATCGATTTAATATAGGTATAATATTATAGCTTTAGTTATATAGGTATACATTCCGTGTGGTGACGGAGTAAGAATACAATTCACCACACCTTATCTTACCCGTGGGTGATCATATGAGACGACTAATGGTTATAAAAAGCATATAACATCTATGCGAGAGAAAGAAAACTCAAAACAAAACCCTATACCAACAAGTCTGAGCAGCGTGATATAGTAGATCAAATAACCTTCCATAATGGAGGAGGCCCGAGCTCAACAGTGGGATATGTGTGGGCTGAGATTATGATGATGATACTTTACTAAGTCAATGAAATGATTACTAAAAAAAAATATATCAAATTATTAATAAAATTCCATAGATTGGAGTTCAATATATCTATTTTTTTTTTATCTCACAAAACAAAAGATTGATAAATATACTGACTTTAAAACGTATTCGCAGTCATTATCCCTCAAAACTTGTTATCTCTTCTGTTAAATTAACTTTAATTATATATCACGTAATTAATAGCCCACAGAAATCACTAATTTAATTATGGATCTCCTCTGTAGAATACTATGGTTTTAAATTATAATTAAAATTTCAGTAATTTGAATGACAAGGTTGTATCATCGTTTAATACAATTCTAACTGCAAAGTTTGAAGTATTAAAGCCTACAATGTGTAAACATTGTCGGGTAGATGGCGCACGTCACCTTAAAGACGTAAATATGGTACGAAGTGAGATTTGAATGTCCTACAATTGTTCACGGTGGTGTAAGTGTCAGAATGATTGGGCCGCACTCAAAGTAGCTGCGGGTTTGAACCCCGCTTGTGACATCATTTTTCGCTTCGTAATCGGTTTTTTATAAATAATTAAGCATATTAAATGCTAAATTTCAGTAATTTGAAACGTAATATTTTTTTAATTGCTTGTTACATTTTCACACTTTAAATAGAATATAGTAATAAGTAAACTGTTTTAAATTATTAAGTAATATAGAGGGCTGACTCGAAGGAAGGAATGAATGGGAGTATTTATCTAGAACGGCTGTCTAGCCAGACAGGCTCTTTATAATTATATATGTAAATACCATTACAAATAGTCCATGATTAGTACAAATAGAAATACGGTCATGTCTTAAACAAATAACGCTTAAAGTACCTTAAACACTCATACGGTATGAGACGGTAATGAACAGCATATTTGGAATTTTTGCTACCCAACCCAACTTAAGATGTGAATGACATTGCCTGTATATGCTAATAGCCTATGAGTAATATCGACGTGAATGAAATTGTGAAAGTGGGTTCGAGTTTGATTAGGAACTTTTTTTAGAAACTCACCGATGGACAATTATTGTGTTGGGTATCGTCAGATGGGGCCCCTGTGGTGACCTTAAATGTAATTCTTGTATTATTATAAATTTTTCGAAGCAGAAACGAATAGTGGAATGTAAATGAAGATAATTTTTTATGAGCTTATATAATACTTCTTATGGAGGACAGGTTTTTTGTTAATCCAAAATGTTAGTACATTCCACATAATTGTAAAATCGGATTTCATGTATGTTTGTAGTAGTTAACTTGCGATCAGGTGCCGCTTATTTGATCAGGTCCAGCCATATTTATTTGTTTATTTTTGTATTATATTGTGAAAACAAAATGTATGTATGGGTTCGAATACTATCACACTGGATCTAATGCTTGATAAATATGTGCTAGATATATGTCATTAAAAAAAGTAACTCGAAAGATTGCGAGCTTTGCTGAGTTTCTTGCCGCGTTCCGATCTGGAGGAGGATTATTAGATTAAATTCAAACAAATTTGTAAAACTGACAATATATACATGCCTTTATGGGCCACATAATAAATGATTTCAGTTAATTGGATAAGCGACTTAAGCCCGTTTATTAATTGAGTAAGAGTAGAACCTATCACCACCTCTCTTTTTTTTAACGAACATCGCGTAAAATAACTAAGGGATACAAGTAATTATCATCAATATAAGAGTAGATATACAAAACAATATTCAATGCTAATCTGCCAAACCTCTACCAACTCTGACACTGCTAGGTTGTAATAAAAATTATTTAAGACCTCTATATTCAACTGCGGTATTCTTGTGTGTAATAGTATACTGTCCAATCGTGTTCTTAGTATTTAGAGTAAAGAATAAATTAATGTAAGCGTTATATGTTTTTCCAGAATTACAAGTTAACACTTAGCAGCCGTGTTAACTTGTTGGTCTTTATGCAAAGTAATTAAAGTAAAAATATTTTCTATGTAATGAACCAGTAATACTATTTTGAAATAAAGAAGAAAGGAAGAAAACTCGAAAAAAGTTCCTATACCAATCTTCGCTCCAATAAAGAGATCTATATAGTTTAAAAAGAAATGAAAATACTTCACTTAAATTTTATATAATGAGTAGTTAGAATAGACGTTTTTGTGAGCAAATCATAAAAAAATATTGTTAAATTACCGAATCCATTATCACCGCTAGATCCTATTATAATTATTATAATATGGAGGAGAGGAAGGAAAACCCACCACTTTCCCACGGTTAATCAATATGCCGTACACCTCAAGAAAGGAAAGAATACTGGATGGGATCAAGGCGGAATAGGATATAAGGAAATCTTACTCCTGTGATGAGCACCGCCTCCAGAACTTCTACTTGCAATTTTCCGCAGAACTTCGAATAAAGATTCGACACGTGTTTCGCCTCTAAACGAGGCATCAGCTCGGCTCTCAGGACGGTTTGGCTTCAAATGTGCGCATTCAATCAATTATACCTATTATAATTTTAAAACATCTAAAAATTCTTTAAAAAATACACAAAAATAAATTAGTGAAATCAGTCTAGCTATTTAGAGATGTTACAAGATTACAAATGCAGTCCATTGGTTTGTTTGTAGAAGTCTTTATATCGCAGCGTCATCTGATGGCGAATTACATCAATGGGGATAGCATATAAACCTTCTCCTTGTAAAAAAAAACACATACCAATTTTCATAATGATCAATCAAATAGTTTCTGAGTTTATCGCTGTCATATATACAAACATCCTATTTTATAGATTAGAGATATATAAATATCAATTTAGATTAATATGTATATGCAAATAAATTTAAATAGCTTGCATCATTCTTTCATTTCGTATCGTTTATTAAATTTATTTATAACCATTAAATGATAAATCATTATAGCTTACTGAACGAATGAAGAAGAGTGAGATATAAATGAATGTAATTTTTTATGAGCTCGTGTGCATTTGATAATTTAAATAAAAAATAACACAGTAGTCCTTAGTAATACAAGTGTTAAATATTTGTGAGAAAAATTATTACGTTGTTGGAATTTGAATTGTAAAATGCAGGGAATAAATTAGGCAATGGAATGTTTAGATAATATCGTGGAAAGATAATAAACACTTTAATTAATGGCATTGTTATTTTGGTTGATATTTGTCTTCCTACTGGGCTCGGGCCTCTTCCATAATAGGAGTGAAAATGACCTATTATACCGCGCTGGTCTGACGGGTTGGTATAGGGGTTTATTTTGAGTTTTCAACTTTTTATACAGTAAATACTAGTAATTTATGAAGACATCTGTAGGCAGAGGATAGGCTTGTGACGATATTTTGCTTCGATTAAAATTTACTCACTGTCACGTTACTCTAGAGCTTTTCAAATCTCATTTTGTAGATTTATTGTTATTTACTGCCTCAATGTCATCATCATCATATCAGCTCATATATGTCCCACTGTTAGGCTCGAGCCTCCTTCATAATGGGAGGGCAATTGACCTAGTTTACCACGCTGGTCAGACGTGTTGTTATAGGGTTTTGTTTCGAGTTTTCCTTCTCTCACATAGATATCAATGCGTTTCATATCCCCTAGTCGTCTCGTACGATCACCCACGGGTGAGATAGGGAGTGGTGAATTGTATTCTTACACACCACACGGAAAGCCTCAATGTGACCTTATTAAGTGGAAAATACGTTAATGTGTATATTTTAAGGTCGAATTGCAAATAATAGGCTTTTATGAGTGATCAAACGCCAGAATTGTTTACGCCTCTTAGATAACTAATATTTTTGCTCTTATCTAATGAGCTTTGCTCGGTATTTCTTTTTTAGTGTGTTTTAGAAGATATATTAAAATATAATAACAATAATTAACAAAATAATAAAAAAAATAAGAGACAATAAATAATAAAAAGTGAAACTAAGGATCAAAACCGAGCTCTAGTTTGTCTGGATTCGATTGCTTGATTTTTCAATGTCAAAATTTGCCTTCATATTTTAATAGTTTTCAGCCAACGAAAAATTTTTTTATTGCTTGAAATTATAGACAAAACTAAATTTTCTACAAATTATATCTAGCTAGATCGTTTAATCGCCCTCGGAACCCCCTGCGTGTTAAATTTTATGAAAATCCTTGGAGCCGTTTCCGAGATTCGATAGAGATAATATTTATATAGTAAATTATCTTTTATGATGTTAAGCTTATCTATTTTATTTACAATCACTAGTCTATAAAACCACCACTGATATATACTCTATGTCAAAAGAGGTATTAAATACGTTTCTTAAAAAAAAATAACAAGACATTTATCATCATTTAGCAATTAGTAAGCCGCCATAGCCTTTGAGTAA
Source organism: Lymantria monacha (assembly GCA_905163515.2). Taxonomy (NCBI): domain Eukaryota; kingdom Metazoa; phylum Arthropoda; class Insecta; order Lepidoptera; family Erebidae; genus Lymantria; species Lymantria monacha. The sequence goes on from LR991091.1 coordinate 25,109,077, forward strand.
TGTTGAATAAGTATGATAATGTAGACATGAACACTGTATTCATTTCATATACTAATTGAGTCTTTTGATATACAATAGAGTTATTTTGTTATGGATCGACATTTGATAAGAATTTGATGCTAGAAATATGATTGATGGATGGCTTATAGTGCTGTGTAAAAAAATAAATATCTGTTGAATTGACTTATATAGTGTCTATAGCAGCAATTTGTTTGTTAGACAAACCTACGCATTTTGTGAAATAGTTTGAACGTACTCTATGAAAATGTGAGTGATAGTTCTCAGAACTGTCACTCATTTTTTATCTTAAGAACTTTATTTTTTTTTTTATCTTAAGAACTTTAGTTCTTTTTTCCAGTTGTTGTAAATTGTCATCCACGTGATTGTAGCTAAATATTAAAGTAGTTTTAAAGAATAAATCGTACCATATAGTAGTTTTTAAAGATAATCTAACTAATCAATATGACCGAAATTTCAAAAGCCAACAAGTCGTTTAAATTCCTAGAATTTAGATTCCTATTTAACTACTAAATCTTGTAAAAGCCATTAAAATAAGAAAAACTAGTCTTCCTATTATCTAGGAAAAGATTTGATTTTTTATTCATCTTTATTCGTAAAATAATAATTCTACTAGGTATTTCTGATTTCCTTTTTCCATGTCTCATAAACTCTACAATCTCTATTTTGGTCTGTGAAAGAAGCTGTGTAATGATAATAGCTAAACTTAATTTCAGACCTTAAGCAATTACATAAAATACACCTTGACAGTTGTTATCTAGGTAGTTTACTGTTTGTGTTTAAATTGCGGTAAATTGTAAATTTGTTCTCAAGATAGAAGTGATTGTGGTATGAAGGAAATTGTTGTAAAAGTATATGATATTCATCGTAGAAGCTAAGGCGATGGGTCGGGTTACAATATTAATACGTACAAGATCAAATATCTTAACGAGAAGCATTGTGTTATTTATTCTTTAGCTTTTTATACCCCTCTGTATACCTCTTTACTTATTGACTGACTAGTCAATTTTGTTTCCTGTCCCCCGCATTGCCTGGGAGGGAAGTGGTATCACTCTATTCGAATTTCTTTTTAACTTTTCTAAATAAATTTGTTGTGGGTTCCAAGGCAATTAAAATCGTCTCCCGGGACAGTCTGAGGGTCAAACCACGGTGTCATTTATGGAGACCATTGTGGATCCTGGCGTACAGGAGTTACAATGCTGGGTATTTGTGGTGGGATTAGTCCCTTAAAAGCTTTTTATACGGTTATATGAATTACCTTCATCATCATTCAGCCTTTTGCTGTCCCCTGCTAGACGCAAACTTCCCTCATACTTCACCTCTAAATTTGATTCTATATTATGCGAGCGAAGCCATGGGCAGTCTACCATACTTTCTTGTCATATTGCCTAAAGTAGAGCGCATTTATATATATATATATATATATATATATATATATATATATATATATATATATATATATATATATATATATATATATATATATATATATATATATATATATATATTATGGACTGATAAGATAAAGCATTAAATTCACTTGCTTGTCATTTATATGGTCAGCGTAAAATAATTTAAATGACTTGTTTGTCATTTATACAGACATAACTCTTGCTGTATAAATACCTAACACATTCGTAAAATATTGAATTTTATGAATTTTTAACTGTCTTATCAATAAATGCTACTTTAAACTTTAATATGACTTATTTAATTTTAATGTCTGACATAATCATTAAAGAATTTATGTCTGGTTTTTTTTTATTTCTCAGTCCATTTATGCCTTTATTTTTTGTTCAGGCTATGTTCTGGACACACGCTATCTATCCGTATTCCCTCCATGTCGCTATTGGGTCGGCCACTGGTACTAAATTTTTGAATTCCGTGACTATTTCGGCGGGTTACCCTTTCGGGTATCGTACCCCGTCGACGTCCCGGTTCGCTGCCGAAACGTCTCCCTCACGTGGTTAACCACTCTGCAGGTGACGGACTGTTCTCCGCTCCAGTCACCCACAGCCTATGATGGGGCGGCATCAGGCACAGATTATGCCTATTTATGCCTTAGATATAGCTACAAATCTTCTCCACGATTAAAGGAAAAATGACTATATTTTTGACAGCTTATGATTTTAACTTTTAAGCACGGCATGATTTAATTTTAAATTAATGAAGTTAATTTTCCTTATAATATATTTAGACGATTAGAAAACTTCTTTCATCCGGGTTAAAAAAAAAAACAATTGAAAATGATAGAAATTTATTTTCTAAAGCATGGATCTATTACTGATGATGGTTACCGATAGCTGCTACTGATTATAGTATATTTTCTTGACAAGTGTCATTACTGTAATATTGTGCGTGTATGCTAGTGATGTGAAATTCTGACAAGGAATTATATATGAGTATTTTATTTTGTAATAGATTAATGTTTATTTATATTCTTACTTACTTATTTATATTCCTGCCTGCTTATTTATGAAATATAAAATGCTCCTTTAAAAACATTTAAGACAACATATACTAATAAATGATTGTTTATTTTATTTTAGTTTGTGAATTAAATTCTGATAGTGACTATGGAAATTTCAATTTGAAAATTCATATCGCATTTTATTGCCTATAACAAATTATGCAGTATAATTTATAATTTATTAATTTTTTTCTGCAACGTAAGTTAACTTTTAGTGCGAGTTTGTAGATATTTGTTCTATAAAAATGTTCAAAATTTAGATAGCAATTTGAAATGTCAACTGATTTTATATTGATACGTTAATTTGGAAATATGGAGAAAATTGTGAAATTTATCATATTTTAATATAATAATATATTGTGAAAACAGCATTGCTTTATTTTTCGTGATTAGGAAAGCTTCTATGTCTGGATGCTTGGATTGTTAGATGCTTATCACTCCTGGCAAAACGGATGAAGGAATTTGAATGAAATTTGTCAACAATTACTTTTAGATGAAAAGAAAAGATTTCCTTTTATATCGACCTGGGCCAACTCCATCTAATGCCGTTTGGTCAATAGTTTCATTCTCAAGGAGGGTTGATGTTAGGCAGGCGGCCGATTACTAAACTATTGCCAATAATTGTCAATAACTATTGCAATATATACGATGAAAGGGCAGTTCGTATTGCGTTAATCCCAAGTAATTGCAATAACAGCAGGATAATGATAAATTACTGATTATATTTTATCCTGTAAAAATATGCCTTTACTTTGAAAGGAAGAAGTCGCGCGAAACTATGAAGGTTTGGAAAAAGCTAACATTTAAACTCTACAAGGTCGGGCCTAAAGAGAGTATAACTTATTGCTGCCTATAAAAGACATAAACGCGTTCGCCAGCTAACAAATATTTTGAGTTAGCCTGTTAACGATCTATCATTATACCATCACTAGTCATTTATAAATATAACAGTCACGTGAACAGTTAACTACTTAATAACATTAGAGAATAATAGGACACAACAAATTGAATTAATAAGATTTTCTCGAAGAAATGATGTCAACCGCGACTCACATTGTTTTAATGATGATAATTCTAAATCGCTTTACGCAGTTCCGTTTGGTTATTAGCGACAAGTGATTACTGTTTCTTTTTCTTTCTTTTTAGTACAGGTGGTCGGTTCATCAACTACAAATGTTTTGTTTTTTTTTTATGAGGGGAAAGAACAATGTTCCATGTTATGTATAGCTATCACAGTAACATAGTTTCAATTATACACGCAAATCGCTTAGTATTAGCTTTATTCCTCTCATGTAATTACGGGGTAAATACCCCGCACCCAACATACCTGTAGGTGTTATAAGGATGACTGAGTCATATATCCTCCGTGTGGTGACGGAGTAAGAATACAATTCACCACCCCCTATCTTAGCCGTGGGTAATCGTAAGAGACGACTAAGGGATATAAAACGCATATAACATCTATGCAAGAGAAGGAAAACTTGAAACAAAACCCTATATCAACACGTTTGACCAGCGTGGTATAGTAGGTTAATTTCCCTGTTATTACGCAGGAGGCCCGAGGTCAACGGTGGGACTATATATGGGCTGTGATGATGATGATGATCAAGAAGAGAAGGAAAAGTGGCTAAACTATTATAACACTTTTGACTTGCGTCGAATTGTAGATCAATTTACTACATATTCTAGAGATAGCCCGAGACTAGTAATGAAACGTATATAGGGCTAATAGGATGATGATTAGTTTTATATTTTCTTTTCGTATAACTTAAATATACAATAAATATTTAAATAAGAAATTCCTTAAAAGTTTATGAACATTTTTCAATTGATTCAAGTTGTTTTTTAACTAAATAACTCTGGTGGATATTAAACTTTAAAAAAAGTGGTTAATGTAATACTATGCGGAAGAAAGTACAAAAGGTTAAGGACCTCTTCGTTTTGTACTTGATTCGAGGGAGAAAGTTCTTTCTAAGGAATTCTTTAAATCTTTCATTAAAAAGACAAGGAAAGTTTATTCGAATTGTTCTTTTTATTAATATTATCTTTCAGACACCTATCTTAACTATGTAAAAAATTAGGATTATTCTTTATAGCAGTTCTATAATAGTTTTTTATTTATAAATACCCGATTACGAAACGAAAAATGATGTCACAAGCGGGGTTCGAACCTGCACCTATTGGGAATACGGCCCAACCGTGCTGCCACTTACACCATCGTGAACTATTTTAGGACATGCAAATTTTCGCTTCATATTATATCTTACGTCTTCAAGGTGACGTATGTCATCTATCGGACAATGTTTACACATTGTATAGACTTAATACTTCAAACTTTACAGTTAGAATTGTATTAAACGATGACACAACCTTGTTATTCAAATTACTGAAATTTTTAGCATTTAATATGCTTAATCATTGTTTTTTGTTTTTAAAAAAGACACTGCCCTGCACTAAGGAAATAATCCTTGTATTGCGGTGACTTTCAAACATGCAAATAACGCAGACAAATCACACTCACACTCAGTACAACAATTTTTGGATCGCACAAAGTATTGTCCTAAGTGGGAACCGAAACCATGGCATTGGCACGGAAGGTCGGTAACTTAACCACTATGCCATCTGTGCAGTCAATGCTAAATTATTAATTTAAATATCTTTTATTTAAATTATCGTAATCGGGTTTTATAAATAATTAAGCATATTAAATGCAAAATTTCAGTAATTTAAATAACAAGGTTGTGTCATCGTTTAATAAAATTCTAACTGTAAAGTTTGAAGTATTAAGCCTATAACAAAGTGTAAACATTGTCGGGTAGATAGCATACCGTCACCTTAAGACGTAAATATGATACGAAGTGAAATTTGCATGTCCTACAATTAGTCACGGTGGTGTAGTGGCAGCACGATTGGGCCGGAATCCCAATAGGCGCGGGTTTGAATCCCGCTTGTGACATCATTTGTCATTTCGTAATCGGGCTTTATAAATAATTTATTTAATACTTACCAGCACCAGTGTGATGGTCGTCAAATCACGATATAATATAGTTCTCAAAAACAGTTGCCACAAACCACATCCGATCACGAGATAACTACTAGAATAGCCATCACTCCTCTCAACTACTTTGGAGAGAAGCGATAGCTCTGCTCCATGTAGCTACCTAGTTTTAGTCTATGACATCAATTATTTTTTACATACAATTCATTCTTTTTCATTCATAGTAGTGGTAGGACCACACTGTTGACAGTTTTCTGTCTACAGCCGCGGGACCGTCCGTTCGGGGTGGTACCACACTCTCACAGAAGATCGACGTCGGAGCAATAGCAATGTGCTGTTGCGTGTGCTTCGTTCGGTAAGCGAGAGAGCCGGAAGCTCAACTAGGTGGTTTTGGGATTTATATTGTTAGACAGTGGCCTAGCTATTCCCTTGGTATTGCCAAGGTCCATGGGTGGCAGTGACACTTACCATCAGGTGTGCTACTGGCTCGTTTGCCAACAAAAGCAATAAAAAAAATCTTTTTCATTAAACCGTCTAAACAGAGGTACGATCAGACCATAATCCATCAACAAAAAATATACATATTATATGTGATCAGATCTTATGATTCATGGCTTGGCATAAGCCAACTGCGAAAAAAAGATATATTATATACTATGATCATAAAAATATATATTGTTTCATTTTTAACATAAAAAATATTGATTATATACTTTAAACGTATTATTATGATTCCTATCAATATCTTCTCATGTTAAGAATACTATGATTAATCTTTCAAGCTATTATTGAACCCTTTTGTTACGCATCTTTTAAATCGAATGTACAAAAAAAACGGATTCTATTATGATCAACAAATTAGAACCTATAAAAATGGGTTGCCTTTATATTAATGTGGTGAGTCACACATTTTTAAAATTAAGTTTTTATCTTAACTATTTATTAAAAAAAATACGTTTTCATTTTAAACTAAATTAATTATGTGTGTGTACAAAAACGATGTGAATTAAAAATAAATAATATGTTTTTATCCACACACCCATCGACTTATTCTTATCCGCGTTTTGACATATGCCTCCCTCACCAAATATGCTGCTATAGTCGTTATAATTGGCAGTTAAGTGGCGATCCCAATTCATCATTCTCCTACTCTTACCCCAATTACTTGGGCTCGATACAATGTACTCTTCTTTCATAGTACATATTGTAAAAGTTATTGGCAATAATTTTATGAACGGCCGCCTGCAAGACGTCAACCCTCCTTGGGAATTCAATTGTTGACCAAACGGAATCAGATGGAGTTGGCTCAGGTCGCTATAAGGCTCTTAGTCATCTTTTACGATATCCACGAGCAATGTAAGGGTTGGTAGTATTCGTAGCCGCTACCACACAGTGGCGATCCTAATTGATGTTAAAAAATTCCCAGAAGCTTGCGGCTGACCACACTACCACAAAATTGAATGAATGCATGAGTCAGTTTTTACAACTCAGATGGTAAAAGCAATGTATGGTGATAAATAGTATTCTCTTAATGATAACACGGGATAAATAGTGATCTTATTCCGTCACTACACAACAAATCATCATGTTGGCTTTCGTACAAAATGGCTACTGCTATAATCAGCAGATTTGGCAGGCTGGTTTGTTATCGCAATTGCTGTTATGAGCTTCCTATCCTAGTATTTCCTATATGAGAGACATAAGGATTTATTCTTTATTACTGCAAACATTCTTCTCCTATAGTTTGCCGTCTCTGTTACTTATGTTTATAGAGGCATAACAACATTGTATGTATGTATTAAGTCCGTTTAGAACACATCAAAATACTTGTTTTAAACGTGTTAAATACCATCTTTGTACTAACTTCACATACTAAACTTTTACGATTTACAAACAAACTTAAACATTGTAGTTGATAAACGTTTTACGTCTTGACTTAGCAAATTTTAATGCATTTCACCATTTACGAAAGAGTGACTTAATGCTAGAAGTTTGGGCGAGAATATATAAATATAACGGTGGTATATTTATCATATATGCAATCATAGTTTAGTAATTATTTTGAAAAAATAATTATTCTTGATATTTGAAGCAGTAAGAATAACATATGAAATAACATTATCTTTGCAACTTTCATAGCGTTTTTATTTCATTTTGATAGCTCAACGTTTTGTTAAAAAAACCAGTCTTCTGCGAGTCAGACTTGCATACTAAGAGTTCCTTATGTACTTTTAAGTAATATATGATTTATTTTAAATTTCATGATTCCTGATAAAAAGAATCTTAATAGACAATAATAACGAAAACTTTTTCTATATTAATTATTGCAATGCTTGATTACTTAATCGCAAAGCTCTCTTTGCCTTACTCTCTCTGTATTTCTAACGCATCCTTTGTGTGTTTTTAAAAGGTTTTCGTAATTTTTTGTTAATTTTTCTTAATATTTTAATAATTTTCGAGTTAGTTTTATGTATAGCATTTTAATGTTATATTGTTTAACAGACTTTCATTTTTTTGAATTTCTGCTTGACCTAATACCTTCAAGCTACAAATTAAATTTAATGATTTTCATTTTAACTAAAAATGTAAAAAATCCAAAATAAACGACCTCATTTCCGAATTTCGTTAACCTATAAAATCAAAATTCCCACTGTTTTAGAAAAGGTAATTTTAGAATAACTATCTTAGTGGACGGACTGAGTGAAAACAATCACTTAGGATTCACGTACGTACGTAACCGTAAAAAAATATTTTTCAACTTCATGTTGATCCCCTTCTTTTATATGCATAATAATAGAATTGAATAGATAGGTCAAATTATTACAATTTTAATGTTAGTATTGCCTTTGCCCACGTAAAATTACCGATATATTACATTGCTTAATCTTGGGAGTAACTACCCCACAGAATAGATCACTAATCGCACGTCATTACCTAATAATGTGGGGCTATAAATAAAAAAAAAACGGCTCAGGAGGAGTTCATGATGTACTTTCAATGAATACCATAATAAATATATTTTTTAAATTATACAATACTATCATATAACCACTAGAAACCCCATGCAAATACTTTGCATCGTTATAATTTTTTTTGCCTATGTATTTGTAGCTATTTGCTTAGTTTATATTACTACATAAGTTTTTATAGAAATCATAACTATCTGCCTAAATATATTTACTTGTCTGTACCATAATATAAACCACGCGCTCGTTAGACAGGTTAGATTGGAATTGCTGTTATAACACCAATTTTCTGCTTTTAATAGTTCTGTTGATACTACATAAGATTTTTACGACTCTCCTGGGCAAGTCCCATATTTAAATTTATATTGTGGTAGGACCACGCTGTGGACAGTTCTCTGCCTACAGCCGCGGGCCGGTCCGTCCGGGGTAGTACCACACTCTCGCAGAAGATCGACGTCTGAGTAATAGCAATGTGCTATTGCGCTTCGTTCGGTGAGCGAGAGAGCAGGAAGCCTAACTGGGGTGGGCTCAGGGTTGTATTGGTAGGCAGCGGCCTAGCTATACCATTGGCAATGGTCCATGGGCGGCAGTGACACTTACCATCAGGTGTGCTGTCTGCTCGTTTGCCGCCATAAGCAATAAAAAAAAAAAAAAAAAAAAAAAAAACAAGTAAGTGAAAATAAACTATAGCTAAACCATTATGTCTGAAGTTAGGTGGTTGAATATTTAGTCAAGCGAAACCAAGACGCAATATGTACTCCTCTTCCGACATATTTCAAAGGTTATTTATTGGCAATAGTTTTATGACCGGCCGCCTGCCTGACATCAACCCTCCTTGGGTATGCAAATATTAACCAAATGGCATCAGGTAGTGTTGGCCCAGGTCGTTATAAGGCTCTTAGTCGTCTTTTACGACATCCACGAGCAAAGTAAGGGTTGGTAGTATTCGTAGCCGCTACCACACAGCAGTCCTATATAATAATTATACTATATTATTTAAATTAATTAGTTAATTAATTTATTTATAGTGTGAAATATATTACTTTATATAACACTTTCACCTGTGGAAGATATGAGACACTAATGCACGCGTTAATCAAGACCGCTACAACATCATTAAGATTTATTGCAAGAGAAAATATTTTAAAATTAATTGGTCCCATATTTAAATTTATCTTATATAAAAGAAATAGCTTTTTTTCCTATGTGGTGATGTATTTAGGATACAAAACGTCATCGCCCTTTTCTATCTAGTAAGAGTCGTGAAAACCTGCTAAACGAACATCAGTAGAATAGGCAGCAACAACCTTCTAGGAAACGTGTAGTACCAAGTGCATTCACCAATCCTGTGTAAATCTACGGCCAAAAGTAGACGTCGTTAGAATAACAAATACTACTTTAGTAAAGGAGTAAGCCAAAGTAAATATACATCTCACATTTAGCTACGAATAAACCTAACAGTGCTAAATGTAAAAGGCCATGAAGAGGTCTACAATTAATAATTATATTCAAGCAGGTGATAGAAAAAAAAAGTAAAAAAGATTTTCTTGCTTTATTTGTTACACTAATGCATTAATGACTCGACCGCTAGTCATGAAATTTTGTGATTCTTAGTAGTTTAAAATAGGAAAAATATTTCCTATTATCCAGCAATACTATTATTCTTTAGGAGTAATAAATATTATATATAACAGCGTATAATAACTGCGCTTTCAGATATGAATAGAAAAATTAAAATATATGCTGTAAAAATTGTGATGTGCCGAAATAAGCCTGCAAGTGAAAAATTAAATAAAAGCGATAAAACTTTGTATTCAAAATAACAAAATGTGAATAATTATATTATTTCCTTCTCATTCTCACTTGTATCTATGGTTGTCTCGTTTTGCGAATTCCCTGTTGACGCGTGGGAACAAAATGCGCTTGCGTCGCCGTTCTTGGAACGTGCGCCTGCGATTCATCAAATCGTTTTTGTACACAGACTAGTGATGTAAAGAATTCAGATGTGACTTGTAATTTTAATAAAAATATATCGATCAATATTATATCATCTTCTCCACATGACAACGGGTAACTGGTAAGACGGGTTAAGGTTAGTACATGTTTAAAAAAGTACGCAAGTACTACAATGCAATAAATATGATATAAGCATCTTCTAAATAGAAAAAAAAAAATCTTTCTAAACAATTATAAAAAATCAGAAAATTCTATAAAAAATATAACTTTCGTTTTTGATGCCTCACCGCGAGGTAGGAAATAGTTACATAGCTCTTAGATCTGAAACATTTTTATTTTTAAAATTCATACCTTTTCTGTTTTCAATGAGAAAACAACTGGTTTATAATACTTTATATAATTGAATTCTTCTGGTATGCTATTTAAAAATTGTTGTCTATCCATCAGCTAAGCTGACATGTTTTAGTAAAGCTAAAAGTAAAGCCGGTTTACCCAGTGGATCCCCAAGTGACTTCTACTACCTAAAGGTATGGTATTATTTAAACGTGTGTGTGTTTAAATAAATTTTATCATTGTTCTCCCAAATCGATCAATTCAATCAAGCGGAAAAAGAAATATCCGCCGCACGGACAACCAGACAGACGATCATAACAAAATAATAGCAATTACAAGCATTCTATCCATCTATCCATCAGCTAAGCTGACATGTTTTCGTAAAGCTCTAAAGTTTATCTTTAGTTCAGACAAAGATAATTAAATTAGTTTTTATATACACATGTATATTATTCATTATATACGTATCCTTATTTATTTGATATCATCATCTTTGCTCACTTTGATATGTGACATAGAATGGGACATCCGATTGCTGGGCTCAAGTCTCTTTCACAATGTGAGCAAAAATTATCTATTTACCACGTTAGTTAGGCTGCGTGGTATTAGATATAACTTCGAGCTTCTTTTGTCTTACAAAATGATATTATCGGATTGCGTCCATTAATTGCCTTCTAAGAATATCATAGGGAAAGTTGGTGAATTTTATTCTTAATCTAACTACATATAAACTTCTGTTTTTTTTTAATTCGTAACAGATAAGGTGTTATTTTAATAGACATAAAACATGTAACAGAATCATATAATATTTGAAATAAAAATATTTTTACGAATTTAATCGTGTTTGTATTTGATTTTTAATTTGCCGACGTTTCGAACATTTTACAGCGTTTATTGGTCACGATGCACTCCTTTTGTCTTCCATAGAAATGTAATAAAGTAGGTAATAATAGTTTAATTTTAAATGGGTAATATTTATGTAAATAAAAAAAAAATAGGCACTTTTACTTGCTTTTCCTGTAAATGGATGCCCTATTGCCGCAATCGAAGGATATGTTCAGAAAAGCTATTATTATTAAACCTTGTCTTAACAAATGTCGTAATTGTCCTCTTCAATCCCGAGCGTCAAGGTATCGATCTTCACATGGGACAACTCTCTGTTTTACAAATCTTTATAAAGTCCCATGTGATTATATTTTTTTTTTGTGGTAAGATGCTTTTAAATCTGTGGTAGGCGGCTCTCATTATCATCGGGCGAATATCTTATGGCGAATTAAAATAAAAAGTTTCGAAAGGTCTAGTGGCTTTTAGCTTTTCCAACTAGCCACCTACTACACCACCATATTTTATTTGCTCTTCGTCATTTGACAGAAGAAGATTTTCTATACGAAGATAATATCTTCTATATATTATATTATGTTTACTATCAGGGAACTATTAGGGCATTTGATCAAACCTTGACCCACTTACGTTTTACCCAGTGAAACCCCAAGTGACTTCGACTACCTGAAGGTCGTATTATTTAAACTTGTCTGAAGACACGTTTAAATAATGTTCATAATTGTTCTCCCAAATCGATCAATTCATTCAAGCGGAAAAAGAAATGTCCGCCGCATGGACAATCAGATAGACGATCATAACAAAATAATAGCAATTACAAGCAATGCAATAAAGACATAAGGATATTAACTGGGTAATATATTAATTATTATTGCAGGAAATGATAAACTTATAAATGTCAATCATTCAAGAAGATATGATCCGTTTAAACATATCTGTTTTTATTCTACTCTTTCGTGCAATAAGTAACCAATCATGCAATTTTGATGTGAACCAAACGTTCAAAAACTTTTTTGCACATTTATTATGTTTACATTGCTCTCTTTCGCAGAAATCTTTCTGTATTCGTCCGTATCTCGTTGAGAACTGAACAGGATATGCAAAGTTACATTTTGCCTTATAAAACTACTTTGCTAAGCGATTATAACCTTTTTTACTCAGTTAACAAACGCATGTTACGATTTATAATTGCTATCATATATTTGCATGTATGAAAGGCGTAATTATTAGTTTTTTACATAAAAATCGTAATTAAAGTTGAAGAAAACTTTTTGTTGTTGCTTTGTGGGACGTTTCTTCTAAAGTGTATACATTAATAATAGGAACTAGGAATATTATTTTACTTTTATGTATTTTGCTCCGCGATCTTAATGGCTTAATTTATTATAGCAATATATAAATTCGATAAAAATTGAATAACCTTAAATATAATTAAAAAAATATTATTTCTTATTTATATCGCATATAGTGACAAACGAATAAGCAGCATAAGTCAGCTCAGAAAATGTAAAATTATGAGCAGTTTACTTAAATTATATATTAACAACTATAAATAATATATCTAGAATAAATGATTTAATTTTAGCCACACAATCCTTTTGCTTGAATAACATTCACTATTCGCTTTTTGTCCGTGAGTATCGTAAATGATGAATAAAGAATTATTATACGTAAATAATATCTGTACAAGACAAGGAAAACTCGAAAGAAAAACCCTATTGATATGATTATGATTATATATAAATTCAGATATATAAATTCAGAAATTTATTAATAAATCAATATTGTATTAATTGTTATGTTAAAATTAACGACAATTTTAAAAATTTGTTTACAGACAAGGGTGGGAGCGGGCGAATTATGGCCAATGGACAGGCCAGATGGCATGCCAGTTATACAGTCACTAGAAGTTATGTGCGGAAAGGATCATATGGATGTTCACCTTACGTTCTCACATCCCTTCGAAGGCATCGTTTCATCCAAGGGTAAGTTGAGATTGAACTATTTAACAAATAATGTATCGCTAATATGATGACAGCATCAGTTAAGATTGCAATGTTTCATCATTCAAATTTTTTCCTATGGGATTCGAAAATATTTTTTCAGAGTACAACAGTGCTCCCCTGACAAGGTAATAAAATTATCTGCCCTACTTCCCAAGTATGATAATTATAACATTAAAGCCCTTTTTTTGGCGGTGGACTATGGAGCCACCTCCACACCCCGCCAAATCGGTCTGGGGTGACGGAAGAGACGGCGCGCAACCCCATAGACCCACCCTGCAAAGCGCCTCTCTTCGCCGTGCGAGTGGGCCACCGGTACCCGATCTTTGTCTTGGGTGGCAAAACATTAAAGCTTTAAAGTTATTTTTCTATCTCTCGTTAATGATATTGTCTTGAGTTTTATTCCTATTCACTTCTGTAATCTTGATAATTGATACAAAATTTTATGATGATCAATTGATTAATTAAAATATGAAAGCGTTAAAAATAAACAAACCCACTACGTTATTTATAATTAAATTACTAGTGATAAGGCTGTTGAAAGTTTACTGTCTGCAGCTGCAATTAAGCCGGCTTGTCCGGGTAGCAAAATTTTGTAGAAAATTAACATTTGAGTAGTATGTTATCGTGCTTCATTCGAGACTGTGATAGCGAGAAGTCTGAACTCCAAACAAACATGAGTGGTAGTTACAAATCTCCATCAGTTGGGCTGTTTGTTCTTCTACCACTAAATGCAATAAAGTTAATAACTCTAAAACTGATGACATAATTAAGATAATCTAATTATCTATCGATAGATTAAACTTAAGAAAACTAAGTAAAGTAGTGTAAATAACAGTAAACACAGAACTAAAAGCTCAACAACTGGAGCGTGCGTTATTAATAATTCACTAAGTATGTATCCGTCGTAATTGTGAGTGAAACCTTAGTAATTACTCACCACAATTAGTGCAGGTCTGAATACTCTCTAGTTTCTAACATTTTCATTTTAGTATACGCTAGTAACCGTTGTGATAATTTATATTATATATAATCACCATTTTTTCTTCATTTAACACTATAAATTTTTTTTTTTTAAGTTGTACTGATTAAAAATAAATAATTGTTTTATAATTAATCTGAATTAACATTTAAAACTTAATATAAAAAAAAATCACTTAATTATGTTACTTCTTTCTTTCTCGTTTAAGAGAGTACATTTATTAGTCTATAAATATGCAACTTCTAAGTTAATCTTATATACATAGCTAAGTAAAAAATCCTCTATTTATTATTAAAGGTGTGAATTAATCGCACGAATCTTCTAAAAAAATATAAATTATATAAATATTGAAAATTGAAGGACAATGTTATACACCATCATGATGTTACAAAATCATCATCCGCCTGCATTCAAATTACTATCCTAACATCTAGGTTTTTTTTTATTATGTCTTCTTATTGCGAAATTATAGTTAATAAGATTTTTACATATGTATTTAATTACTTACTAAGTTGCCGACATTTTGGTACTGTTTGACTTTAAGTGAGAAAAAAGAAAATCCTGTGTAGAGTGTTGGATACGGTTTTCGTCAGACAAACATCTAGTCTAACGAGACCAGCTGCTTGTCTGACGAAAACCGTTTTTGCGAATGTAATCGTTAATCACCTGGAATTAGATGAAATTGTCATAAATGGGCGTGGAGCTCATAGTCAGCTTTCATGATGCGAGGATGTTAATCTACTATATGCCTTGCATAGTATTTGCGGCCGCTACCGCATGGATAAAATACCATGACGAAAAGAAAAAAAATGTAGAATTACTATTTTTAAATATTATTATTTCCATTATTATTATTTAATGAACGAAAATCGATTAAATAAAAAAATAATTGGCACCGAAAAAAAAGAAGGAATATATTTTTTTTTTACTGTCCTTGTAATCATGAAATGCGAAGAAATGCGTGTGGCATCTTAATCTGCTTTACTTGTCAAAAGCCTTCACTATATGATATTGGACATTATATCGTAATGGTATAAATGTATTAAGAATTTAAACATTTAATTATTTATTGGAACTTGAAATTTGAGATATTTCGAACGGATTAGGGATGACGTTTGAAATGAAAAATAAAAAAAAGCAAATTTTATAAGCAAAATATATATTATGATTTTGCAGTATAAAAATATCAACATTGGATGGTAACTTTTGTTTTAAGTTCAGTGTAAATTGTTACTTCAACGACACTTTCGTCACCGCCCGGTGTGAGAGGTTTGAAGTTGGCATACGTAACTACTCTACACCGAAGATTAAAATGGCCGTAAATAAAACGGAATCAGTGTTATTTTTTGGGTCTCCATAACGATCTCGATATCGAGCGTTGATGTTAACCAACGCTTCATTTATTATTATCAATTCTGTTATCACTATTTTATTTCTATATATATATATATATATATATATATATATATATATATATATATATATATATATATATATATATATATTTTAAATCCAAATGAAATAATCAACGAAAAATTATGGGTAATGAAAAGGTGACGATGGGTTTCGAGTAAAAATTTTTAACTGTCTTTACCTAAAAAAAGCATATGTAATATTTTTTATTATTTGGTCAACTATTAAGTGTTTCATTTTTTTTTATTGCTTGTGGTGACAAACGAGCAAGCAGCACACCTGATGGTAAGGTCACTGCCGCCCATGGACCTTTGCAATACCAAGAGTACAGCTTAGATCGCTGCCTGCCAATAAAATCCCCAAACCCATCCAGTTGGGCTTCCGGCTCCCTCGCTCATCGAACGAAGCGCAATAGCACATTGCTATTACTCAGACGTCGATCTTCTGCGAGAGTGTGGTACTACACCGAACGGACCGGCTCGTGGCTGTAGATAGAAAACTGTCAACAGCGTGGTCCTACCACTATTAAATGTAGTCTTAGAATTTAAAATACACCTATTTTTGTATCTTCCTATTCCTTCCTTTTTATTCTTCTCTATTTCTTACTTATTTGGTGTCACACTAGATTACGACATACATTATTTACTAATATAATTCAAAATCATCATCATCTTAGCTAATATAAGTCCGACAGCTGAGCTCAAGCCTCCTTCATAGTGGGAAGCAAATTGACATAGATATCACTCTGATCAGATTGATTCATATAAGGTTTCTTTAGAGTTTTCCTTTTCTTGCCGTGATTTTATCTGTTTACCTCTCTTAGTCATCTTTTACGATCACTACCGGGATAAAAAAAGTGAGGACTATTATATTCTTACACCATCATTACACGGAAAAATTTGCACTATGTGTTAGTAATTAAGAGACTAAAGATTCATTATTTTACTCATACATACATACATACATATCATCACACCATATCCCTTGCAGGGTAGGCAGAGAGAACAGAGTGCCAGAGAACTCTATCCTTGCATACTTCACTCGCTTCCTCAACATTCATAATTCTCTTCATACACGCTCGCCGGTTTCGGAGACTCTTGATTCCACCTTCTTTCAGCACGTGACCAATCTGGTCTAGGTAGGTGAGTCTCGGTCTCCCCCGGTACCTACATCCTTCGACTTTATTATTGTATATCTTCTTAACCAGACGTTCGTTCGGCATTCTTTCCATATGTCCGAACCATCGGTGCATTCCCTTTCGCATCTTTACACCAATACTCTCTTTCATACCTACTCGCTCTCTTACGTCGTCGTTGTTGATTTTACTCATCGTATAAATTAATAGCAAGAAATAAAAAATAGGTGACATATTCTTGTGTATTAAGAAGACAATATATCACCTTACTTAACGATGACATTAAAAACTTATTATCATCATAAAAATAGTGACAGTATTGGCTACTTGTTGTTCGGCCATTTTCTTGTATTTTCAAACCACACAAAGATGTTAATTTTGTAGCTACAATAATAACCAACTAACAGGAAGCAATATAACTTACTTATGAAATGTTTACGGCCAAGAATTACAATGTTGTCGTATTTTATCATACTAGTGGGAAAAGCGATATTTAAAATGTAGTGAATGTTTAGTTCCTTGTGGGTATGGATTAAGAATACAAAATACCACTCTTTTTCTCTTGTCGTGAGTGTCATAAAATAGGACTAAGGGATATGATATTCAGATAACGTCGATGAAGCAGAAAGAATATTTGAACTAAAAACAAATCCCATATTTAATTAATGACAATTTCCCTCCAATTGTGTATGAGATTGGAGCTGTATGGTAGCGGCTACGAATACTACCAATCCTTACTTTGCTCGTGAATGTCGTAAAAGATTATTAAGGGGTTTATACTAACCTGGGCCAACTCCACCTTGGGGCCACCTTCTACTTCTCAGCTCATATGTGTCCCCCGTTGGGCTCGAGTCTCCTCCACACTAAGAGCTACTACACCGCGCTGGTCAAACGTGTTGATATAGGTTTTTATTTTGAGTTTTCCTTCTCTTGCATAAATATTTTAAGCATATTTTAACCCTTAGTCGTCTCTTATCGATCACCCACGGGGGGTGAATACCCATAAGGGGTGGTGAATTGTATTCTTATTCCATCACGTCTGGTGAAAGAATAAGAATACAACAACGAAAAACCTGGGGCCACCTTAGTGGGTACCATTTGGTCAAGAATTACATATCCAAGGAGGGTTGATGTCAGGCTATTGCCATGAACTTTTTTTAATATGTACAAGTACATATTGGGTCGATATGTAATTGGGATAAGAGCAAGAGATAAAACTACTTTTACGGATTCTATCGCGTTTATACAGGGTCCGTCAGAAAGGATGGATGAATTTTAAAATAACGGTACGCCCAAAGTAATTGCGATTGAAAAACATTTAACATCTCAAAATGTGCACAAATATGGGAAGTTTGAATCATGAAAAAACGTTTAAGCTTTGAAGACGACGTCATTCATGGAATGCCCTTGCGCGATGCACGATTCCAGGCGCTCTCGGAAAGAGCGGCTTGCATTGAGAAATTCTCCGACCGCTTGCCTGATTTCCTCCTTCAATTCATCGAGTGTTCGTGGCTTGTTGATGTAGACCTCCGATTTTAGGTACCCCCACAAGAAGAAACCACATGAAGTAAGGTCGGGGGAGCGGGGGGGCCAAGCAATGTCACTGAATCGCGAAATTGTGTAGGACCGCAGTACTATTCACAATTATAAATAGATAGTATGCTTTTTAATATTAATAATAACGACGAGCCCGCTAAGTTTCTTGCTGGATCTTCTCAGTTTGTGACGGCTTTCCGATGCGGTGATAGATTAATTTTAAAAACTATGTAAAATAGACTATATGTAAGTGCCCTTATACGGCTTATGCATAATAAATGATTAGATTTGATTTATAAACTTTAATGTATTGAGTAAAGTATAGATTCTACATTCTACAAATATAAGTAGTCAACTCCTTAGCAAAATTTAACTCCCACTATTGAGTTTGTGCCTGCTTCACAATGAATAAGAAATTGATCCACTATACAACACTGTTCTAATGGGGTGACATGGACTGGAGTTGGACAGAAAACATTATAAACGAGACATCCTTACTAATATTATAAATGCGAAAGTAACTCCGTCTGTTTGTCGCTCTTTCACGCCAAAACTACTGAACTGATCTAAATGAAATTTGTTACACAGATAGTCTAGGGTCTGATAAAGAACATAGGCTACTTTTTAATGCAAAAATAGGGTCGTAAAGGGGTATGAAAAGGTGTAAGGAAGTATTGTCATTTTTAAAGCCAGAAGCTTGAAACTTATTTTTAGGTTATTGATTAGATGTAAATAAATATGATATTAAATATGAGATTGACTGCACAGATGGCGTAGTGGTTAAGATACCGACCTTCCATGCCAGTGCCGTGGGTTCGATTCCCACGCAGGACATTACTTTGTGCGATCCACAAAGTGTTGTTCTGAGTCTGGGTGTAATTTGTCTGCGTTAAATGTATGTTTGTAAAGTCCCCCGCAATACAAGGTTTATTTTATTAGTGCAGGATGGTGTAAAAAAATGAAAAAAAATGTAATGATATTAAAATTTTGTAAAAATTATACTTAAGGGGTAAATAAGATGAAAAACTTTAGGAAAGTAGCTTTTTATGCGGGCGAAGCCGCGGGTAGAAGCTAGTATTAAATAAATTAAAATATTCCGTTGTTGACTGTCAAAAAAGATTTACGACGATTAGCCTTAAGTTATAAAGTTTTTGGTTGAAAACTATTCTCGTCTCAGATATCAAGTAAGTGATCTACTCATAAACTGAACAAGCTACTTACATATTTCACTGTTATTTTTATGTGTGAATGTTACAAGAAACGTAACGGTATTTCGGTCAGTACTAACATATATGACATTCTTTAACGTGCTAATCTAGGATTATAAAAAAATATGCAGTGATATATGCTATTAAAAGGAACCGTTGATATTTGTGAGTCTACTGTATAATGGGTGCTTCTATTCCGTATAATGACGCAATAAGAATGCAATTCAAATCCTATTTTGTTCTTGGCTAATGTAATAGTATGTGGATAAAATAAAATTGTTTTAATTTATAATTGATATGAAAGAAAAGTGTTGAAATAACTAATAACTTTTTTGTATTATATATATTTATATTATATTTTTTTCATTCATTCATCTCAGCTAATATATGTTACACTGTTCGGCACGAGCTTCCTCCATAATGAGAGGGAAATTGACCTACTATACCACGCTGGTCAGACGTGATGGTATACCATCCCGGAAAGGAATGGTATACCATCCCGAAGGAAAATTCGAAACAAACCCTATAGGGTTTGTTTCGAATTTTCCTTCTCTCGCATAAATGTTATATGCGTTTTATATCCCTTAGTCATCTCATGATCACCCACGGGTAAGATAGGGGGTGGTGAATAGTATTCTTACTCCGTCACCACATGGGAGATATATTGATATAATGAGAGATTATAATTTTATTAAATACTTATTAGTTCATTATTCATACTACTAAATACATATCTACAAATAATAAATACTAGTTAACGTTTAGTTTATATTTTTTTTAATTTACTATAACTCAACGAGCGTAATTTTGTGAAATTACCCAGGAATTTGCAATAGGAAACAGTGTATTAAAATTCTAAAATAAAAAAAAATACTGTGTCAATATGTTAAGTTTTACGGACGTAATCGTGCCAGATCCATACATACAGACATTCGGACGTCCAAAGTACTTTTTCTATATCATTTTTTTTTTTCAATAAATAAAATAAATATCTTGTAAAAATACCAAAAGTGTTAAAGTAATTAAGCAAAAGGAGTATTTTCTTGACTTGGACAAAAAATATACCTAAATGTTACGTAAAATATAAATGTGTGCAAGGAGAGGGGACCCCTCAGGGGGTATTCCGTCGGGCCGGCCACTGACGACAAGTTCACACTGCTCCGGTGGCCGGTCCAACGACGAAGGCGAGGTTCGCGGGTGGGTTACGGGTATGCGTGCGTACGCCCCTCTGTCGCCCCAGACGGAGTGGTTCGAGGAGTGCGGCGACCATAACCCACCCCAAAAAAACATGCCTTTAAGTTCATCACGCCTTGCTAATGTTATTAATTAATAAATATAGTTCTTGCCCTGAGGTTTCAACTTATAGCATAAATCCATATTTACAAAGCTTTTAGCCAATTGTCTAATAAAAACACCTTTTGTACAAGACATAAATTTATGTATAATGTAATGTTTGGATACAAATAAAAACATATCATTATTATACTATCATATACTCTACCTATGGAGTTTTAAGATTAAACTTTTCAGATAAAATGAAAATAAGTTACAAATGTCCATATACAGAAATGATTATGGTTTTGTACGAAAATACACAGATAATTAGCAATTAACATGAACATGAGTACCTTCGTATAGCGCTTTCTATTTTTGTTAATAGATCCGTAAAGTAGTTTACTTTCATTTAGTTTAATTAAAACTAGTGAATTTCTTGATTTCATTGTGATAATATTGCGATTGTACCAGTTATGGGAAATTTAATGAGTGTCCATGTATAATATCTATATGATGAAATATAATCATAGTTATCAAGAATGATTTATTTACTGATAGAAGAGTTAGAATAGAAATAATACATATTTCTCTATACTATTTTTACTTCTATGTAATAGATATTAGTGGAGTTGTAATCCGTATTTTCGAACATTGAGAAATTTATTATGGTTAAGCCAATAAGGTTTAGTGCACATACATTGCGCGATCCGCCAATTGTTATAGCTGGGGTAATACGTGTTTATAAAGTCCAGCAATACGAGAATATATCCTTCATGCAGGCTGATGTCTTTACAAAAAAAGCCATGTCAACCAAAAATTTGAACCCAGTGCCTTAACATTGTTCAAACTATTAAATACCGTTCTGTATGTAAGTGAATACACAAATGTCTACAAGTACGTGTAAATTTACTGCAATATTTGTAATAAATTCATAACTAATAATGAGTTTGAAGTTTTGTTTAGTTAAGTTATGAAGTAACAATGTTTGAAGATTTTCTGCTTTCTCAGGCAAAGACGATAATGTATTCATATCTCCTGAATCTATTTAGAGATGATCGTGATCTAATGAGAGAATTTCTTTAAAAAAATAATCCCGTATATAAAATACGTATATTAGTCTACAAGATCATGGAAAAATTAACCTGTGAAATGTACCAACGTGAATAACGCTTAGAAGGCTGTTACTATTTCATAAAATAACTCTGAGCGCTAGGCCGTCATTTCTGAGCGGTACAGGTGAGTACCTGAGTAAGCCAGATACAAGTGAGGAATTGCGACTAATTATTAATGTATGGCTTTTTTTATAGCATATAGATGATTAAAAATAAATATCAAAAAACCTAGTGCCGTACTAAAGTGGTGGTGCCGGAAGTTTGTGCATATTTTTAATTCGCCGGTAATTGTAGAAGCAATATAGGTCATTTATTACTGTACGGCATTTGTGTAATTTTTTTTGTATACATATACAGATACTTTACTCATGATTTGTACGACGGTACATATTTTCAGCGCAGGTGTCGAATAGTATATAGTAACAGCCTTCTAAGCGTTATTAATTTTGGTTCATTTCACAGGTTAATTTTTTCCATGGGCTTGTAGTCTATATGTAGGTTAAAATCCAGTGTAATCTATATGAGTGATGAAGAAAAATACTTTTTTTCTTAATTCACTGGAACAAATTTTACCGTCACTATCGGAAGCACCTTCGGATCATAAGGGCAATAGCGTAGTGGGAAGAAATCACTACAATACTTGGTGTCAATATTTTATTTCAAATTGTCGTTTTATGTGTGAAGTTATGTGTGGTTTCGTCATTTTTTGTGTGATGATAGAATCGTAACATAATACACTAAACATTCTTTATCGGTCTCGTAAAAAGCGATTAATTAATGTAAGTCGTTAATAACTAGTTTAAAAATTGTAAAAAAAATATTTGCTATGGTAATATTTTTTCATCGTGGAAGAAGTACGAGCCCAATAGAGGAAGTTTATGGGCTGGAAATGAGAAGTTATTCGATCACGATATAATTAGTCAATTATTAGGCTCATGGAAATAAATAATTTTATCGAATTTTATTTTGTCTATTTTATTTTATAGGTTAAATAAAATTGTAGCGTAATTTATTAGATCAAATTGTAAATGAATAATTATTAAATTTAACTAATGCCTTTTTAAATTTGTAACATATTATTATTAATTGTATCATAAATGACAACAAATTTATTCTTAAACTTAAATGTATTAGAACAATAAAATTCATAAAATTACCTGCAAATGGCAATTGTTCATTTAAAAAAAAAACTTTATAAACCGTTATTCTCCTACTCTTATCCCAATTACTTGGGGTCGATACAATATGTACTATTCTTTCATAGTACATTTCGTCAAAGTTATTGGTAATAGTTTTATGACCGGCTACCTGCCATACGTCAATCCTCCTTGGGAATGTAATTGTTGATCAAACGGCATCAGGTGGAGTCGAGATCGAGTATAAGCCTCTTAGTAGTCTTTTACGACAAGAATTGGCAGTATTCATAGCCACCACATAGCATATAAACGTACCATATAAACTATAATATTTATAATGAATATATTTCTGCAATCTGTATAACCTTCATGCATTCATTTACTTTAATGAAAATGAGAAAAGTTAAATAAGCATTTTTAACTTTCGTTACTAATAATTAGGTATCATGTAAAGTAGTGTATGAAGGAGAAAGTGTATTCTGATTAGATATTTACATATCACACTAATATTATAAAAGCGAAAGTGTGCGTGTCCCAACGTCGTCACAATATTATCGCCAGTGTCTACTCCACACAATACTTATGTAATCATAGAAGGTGAAACAAATCAACCGCCTTATAAGATTCCAAGAGAGAGAGAGAGAAATTCGAAATTATGTATTAGAGTTTTATAATAAGATTTCTTTCTTTTGAAATGATATCCGCTTCCAATTTTTGCTACTTGCTAGCGGCTACGAATACTAACAATCCTTAATTTGCTCGTGGATTTCATGAAACACGATTAAGAGTTTTATATCGATCTAGTCTAATTCTACCAAATATCGCTTGGTCAACAATTACATTCTGAAGGAGTGTTAGCGGCCGGTTATACAATGACTGCCAATAACTTTTACACTATGTTACAAATTCATTCATTTTTAAATTCACTATGAAAAAATCCATATTACGTCGGCCCCAAGTAATTGAAATAGAAGCAATTTAATGATGATAATCTGCTTACAACTTACAAGAAGTTACAACATAGCTTTGGGTGGTGACTATTTTATTACTACATTATACATACCCGTACAATGAAAGAGTCGTAACATTTTTTTTAAATAGTTATATTTAGTACAAACCCCTTATTTATTTTTAATTTATTGAAAATTTTTCTTGTTCACAGGACAACACGGTGACCCTCGGTGTGTGTACGTGCCTCCTTCCACGGGACAGACGTACTTCTCATTTAGAATCGCTTACGCCAAATGTGGGACTAAACCAGGTATGTATATTTATCACGTTCTTAAAACTGTATCAAATTATAATAACGTGGTTTTTGTTTCTTTACTGTGCTATGTATTATTATGTAAAGCGTAAGTTTAAAATGAAACCTTATTTCGTATAAAATTCATATATTTTCTTAATTTTTAGTACGATTATTAATATTAATGTTATGTCTGTAGTAATCCTTACTAATATTATAAACTCTGTCTGTCTGTCGCTCTTTCACGCCAAAACTACTGAAACGATCTAAATGAAATTTGGTACAGAGATAGTCTAGAATCTGACAAAGGTCATAGGCTACGTTTTAATGCAAAAAAGGGTTGTAAAGGGGTATAAAAAGTTGTAAGGAAGTATTGTCATTTTTAAAGCCAGAAGCTTGAAATTTATTTTTAGGCTATTGACTAGATATAAATAAATATGACATTAAAATTTTGTAAAAAATTTACCCTTAAGGGGTAAAATAAAAATAGTGGATGAAAAATTTTAGGAAAGTAACCTTTTACGCGGGCGAAGGCGCGGGCAGAAGCTAGTATTTAATAAATCTGCAAACAAAATGTCATTTAATAGATAATTAAAATGCATACATATTTATGTCATCATATTAACGGTGAAACTTTTCACTATCTAAGGGTACAGGGATTATTAGCTGATAATAACAAACTCTTTATATGAGAAAAAGGAAACTGGTTCATCTAATAAATATTGCACAAAATATTGTTTAACAATTACAGAAGATTGTAATACAGTTCATATCACATCATAAAAAAGTATTCGTAAGTACACACACTAAAAAAAAGTCATTAAATATGGGCATGAACAATTACAGAACTATGTGCGATAAATCGATTTGTATTCAACGCTTTATTATATCGAGTAATTGTACAAGTTCGCATCATTAAGTATCGAGCATCGAGTGTATTTATTGATTTCACACCACAGCTCACGCTCAATTTAGTTTTGTCCAAGCGAAGCGCTATTTAATTGTACCAAGTTGATTTTGTTGTTAAATTTTAAAGATGTTTTCTATAATTACTACTGAAACTGTTAACTTATAATAATACTAGTCATGCTCAAAAAATAGCAGAATATATATGATAAATTAATATATTTAGATACTTTTTATTTTTGCATATACTTATACATACATACATACATATCATCACGTCATATCCCTTGCAGGGTAGGCAGAGAGAACAGAGTGCCAAAGAACTCTATCTCTGCATACTTCACTCGCTTCCTCAACATTCATAATTCTCTTCATACACGCTCGCTGGTTTCGGAGACTCTTGACTCCACCTTCCTTCAGTACATGACCGATCTGGTCTAGGTAGGTTAGTCTCGGTCTCCCTCGGTACCTACATCCTTCCACTTTCGCATTGTATATCTTCTTAACCAGCCGTTCGTTCGGCATTCTTTCCACATGTCCGAACCATCGGAGCATGCCCTTTCGCATCTTTACACCAATACTCTCTTTCATACCTACTTGCTCTCTTACGTCGTCGTTACGAATGCGGTCGGTCAGCCTAACTCCACAGATTTTGCGCAGAGATCGCATTTCGACCGCATTAATTTTACTTTCATACTCTTTTCTGCATACCCAACTCTCGCTTCCATACAGTAATGTTGGGTCAAGCACTGCGTTATTATATATTGCTACACGTGCCTTCTGGCTGAGGTGGTGGCTGCCGAGAAGTTGCCCCAACGCTCCGTTCACTCTATTTCCCGCATTCACTCTTCGCTCTATATCAGTGGTGTACCTTCCATCTCGGCTAAATCCACATCCAAGATATACAAATTCGTCCACTTGCTCTAGTATATCATTACCTATTGTTACTCTTACATCTGTTCTGGCTTCATCTCTTTCAAAGACCATTATTTTGGTTTTGCTCACATTCACGCGTAGACCCCTTTACTTATAGTATCTATATATTCTATCCGTGTCGTGACGGAATAAGAATACAATTCATCACCCCCTATCTTGTTCGTTGATGATCGTAAGAGATAAAGGATATAATAATAAGGGATCCTAAGGGATATAATATGCATATAATATCTATGCAAGAAAAGGAAAACTCGAAACAAAACTTTCACGTCACACGTCTTTTTTTTTTCTTTTTTTTTTTTTTTTGCGGTGGGCCATGGACGTCGCACTCCGCCAAGTCAGTCCGGGGTGACGGAAAAGGCGGCGCGAAACCCCATTGACCCACCCTGCAAGCACCTCTTCTTCGCCGTGCGAGCGGGCCACCGGTACCCGATTTTTGACGTCACACGTCTGGCTGCCTGGTGGTATAGTAGTTTAATTTTCCTCTCATTTTGAACGAGGCTCGGGCCCAACAATTGGACATATATTAGCTGAGATAATGATGATCTATATATACATACAGAATCGAAATGAGACTAAATATAAAAAAAAAATGTGACTAATATATTATTGTTCTGGTATTGATAGGCTGCTTAGTAATACTACAAAAAAAAATATTTCATGATTTGAATTAGTTTAAGATGTGTTTATGTTCTAATAAATAAGATATTAAATAAAATTAAATATCTTTCAATTAACGAACAACTAAAGCTGTGTGGTATCGGCTACAAATACTAACAACTCGTACTTTGCTCGCGGATGTTGTAAAAGACGACTAAGAGCCTTATAATGATCTAGGACAACTCCATCTGATGCCGTTTGGACGGCGATTACACTCCCAAGGAGGGTTGGCGTCTGGCAGGCGGCTGGTTATAAAACTATTGCCAATAACTTTTACAATATGTATTATGAAAAAGAGTACATATAGTATCGACCCCAAGTAATTAGGATAAGAATAGGAGAATGATGGTAACTAACATAAAATAGTACCTTCATTAAAATATGTAGATTAAATTAACTTATCATTGCTATTTATTTCACGCTAAATTTAAATATAAATTATTAAAAACAGTTTAAATCACTACTGCTATTTAAAACGTTCATATTTTCAAGCACTTAGAAAGAAACAGCTCTAAAAGGGAACAATTCCGAAATGCTCTTATAGCTAGGGCTGTTACCTACGCGGATGTACACACACAAAAAGTGGAAGTCACCCGAAGAACGCGGATCGAGCTAGTGGTCTCGGGTCGGCAAAGTACAAGCAAATCTGACCCCTAAGTACCTTTTCCTAACTTTGTTTCAATATAAACTATTGAAGCATTAATCTTCTAGTTGATAACACATCTAACTTATCTGGACTCTATATGTTACTGCTTAAAATCGTTTTCATATCAACACTAAGAATACTAGGTGAGTACTTAAAGTTGAAAATACTACGTCATATCTGGAAGGAAATATACTTAAATGTAGTGGATTGAGGGATGGCGTCTTGGTGTTGTATTGTGGGGGAAAATGAGCTTTATGCGCGGTGCTATGTGGTCCGGCGGGTAGTAATTCTAAGAAACAATACGCGCACGATATTCTCAGAAGGAGCGGGACGCATACATACATCGTCCGTTATTCTACACTAACCATAGTGGACGCGACTAGGAATCGGTATGAGAAAAACTCACAGACTTTGTTGAAATGAGACCGATGTGCCGTAAAACTTGAATGCTGTGGATTTATTGCGAAATTGTTACGAATTACCGATAGTTACTGGGAATCTAAACGCTACACAGAAACAAGTTTTATATATGGTAATACAAAACCTAAATTACGTTTAGAACAATATAAACTATTTACCCTTAATAACATAATAAGGTATACCTATATATTTACAGTAGTGTTTTAATAGCTAGATATCTGCATATCAAAGTAAAAATCTCATTTTTAATCAGATAAGCTGAGTTTTTCACATTTTTGTAATTTTATATCACAACATATAAAATGAAAGTATCATCTAGGGATAGATAAAATTATCGTAAAGATCTTTATCATTTTAAACAGCATTGGTTTTATTACTTTATAAGATCCAACTTCTAGTTAGGTAACAAGAATTTAAACAGGTCCCTGTGGAAGTTATAAAAGTTGTCTGAGACATCATCAGAAATATGACGAGCAACACTGCTCTGGGACTTATAACACCAACTACGACTATATCATCCACCAAGTGTAATGTTTCTGTGGTTATTTCTACATTGAAGATCTAATGAATGAAGAACCTATTGAATATAATCGGTTAATTATATATTATAATAGATTTAATTAATTAAGTGTCATACATTACCAAATTACTTCCTCACGAGTAATTTAATAGACGCCTTAAGAACGTAATCATAGATCTGTACTATAATAATATAGACTCTAAATCTCGTCTTCATAGGAAACTAGTTTCATACCGTGCTATAGAACAGAATCGGAACTTCTTTAAATGTATATTATATAATTTAATAAAGAAAGCAGAAATTTGTAATTTATATGAATTCATATTGAGTAAAAAAAAAATCTGTCTCCTTGTGGACGAAGTTCGTGTTCAACTTTATATAATATCCATGCAGATCCATTGAGAACTACTATACTGTTATGAGAGCGCACTGCTATTCACTTCTCTAAGTTTGCTTTCTTAGAAAGTAAGGCGTGCTGACAGAGATGTGGATGATAATATGATGATTTGTGAGGAAGAACAACAATTAATATATTTTATATTCTTTTAGCGTTCATAGTCACGGAAAGCCCATGAAAGCTATTCCGGTAATCGTAAAAATCAACAATCATATTTTTACTTACTAAAATCTCTTTTGAGTTTAATTGCCTTGGTGTTGGATAGTGATTAATACTCTGATGTTTAATTATTCCAGATCTCCACGGCCAATTTTATGAGAACACAGTGGTGGTCCAATACGATAAGGATCTTTTAGAAGTGTGGGACGAAGCGAAAAGATTACGATGCGAGTGGTTTAACGATTATGAAAAGACTGCTTCTAAGCCCCCAATGGTGATTGCTGATTTGGAAGTGGTGCAATTAGATTTCAGAGGTAAGCTAAATCCCCTTATCTTATTCTCTTATCAAATTCAATTCTCTTATACCTCTGTTAGTCATAGTCATTCTTGACAAGAAGAGTTAAACAAAGAGAGAAATTGACTTAAATACACTACGCTGATCAGAATGTTTGGTATTTTATTTGGCGCTTTCGTCCTTTTGTTCTTATACTAAGTATATTTTTATATGCACTCGTCGTTTTATACGCTACCTGTGAGATAGAAGAAGGAAAGTTGAATGATGAAATTTTATATTTATTGCGTAATTAAATGTTAAATGAGTAAATAATAAGTTGTAAAATCAATCATCAATTTATTAAATATATATTTTTTATGGTGGGTTCAGCTCATAGTTGAATGCCAGTCTTTTTCAACTCCCGATCTAAAGAAGAGGTTATTAATTTTAAAGTTAGTATTTGCATATGTGTATGCCTTCAGCTTATGCTAAAGGCAAACACATATGCAAATAAAAACTTTGCTCCTATGAGCTCGTAAATGAATAAGACATTTTTAATTTGCCTTTTTTTAATATTAGGAGTTGAAGTGTTTGATTGATCTTTAGCAATGATTGAAAAAATAAATATATAGTATTTTTGAGGAGTTTTTGTCTAACATTTTTACATAAGAGGTATTCTAATCTAAATTTACGTAAGTTACATCACTAAACACTATTATCCGTAAGCACCAATCGTGTGGTAACTAAGTACATTATCAATATTATCCCGAAATTTTCAAAAATACCAAATAACTAAGCAAATAAGAGAAGCAAGATTAAAACAAACCTATCTCTCCTATTACGAGCTCCTGTAAATAGAAAATGTAAAGAGAAAATATTGAGTACATAATATGTCTTAATTCCTATTCAATAAAAGACCCTTTAACCATCATGACTACTCTCGACTTCGACCTTTTAAAACGCTTAGCTAGCTATACAGTCTTCGCGTCTCCCAATTTGGCGATAAAATAATGATAAGCACGATCCTCTAAGGTCACGGATAGAAAGCTATCTGTTTTAGGAAGCGTACGACGATGGATGACGGTGCGTATATAACTAACTTTGGGTATATACATATATATATATATATATTGATATAATAAGCTGTTTAATGTATCGTTATATAAATCCATTGTATGGTACTTTTTAGTAACACTTTTAAATGTTGTAAGCGAACGGAGTCCAATTAATAGGAATAATAGTATAAAGATTCAAAAATGTTTTTTTTTTAATTAAAAATATTATTTTACACTCCTTATTCTAGCTATGTTTTATACCTGAAAAGTGATAATAGCTTTCGTTTATAGGGGATAACGTGGATTGCTGGATGGAAATTCAAGCGGGGAAGGGTCCGTGGGCCCCGCCTGTTTCTGGCATTGTCCCATTGGGTTCCACGCTTACGCTGGTCGTAGCCATCAACGATTATAGAGGTAAGATCATTTATGTATATTTTGCAGTTAAGATTACACTTGTACGATCAATTATTGCTATAGTGTTATTTTTGGCCTAAGAGCACGTCTTTAGTCATTTAAATTATACAATTATAGTTATGTTAATGGGTGTAAACCCTTGGTCATATAGAAAGTGTGATTAGATTTGCCATTAAAATTTTCTCAATATTTGAAATATAACTATTTTTACTGATTCTATTGTGTGTTGGTTTTTTTTTATATTTCTCAACGTTTCGAACACTTTCGCGTTCATGGTTACGAGAAGACTTTCTTATTCTCATTCCCTAAATCATCAGGTTTATTTGCGTAGAATACATAGAATACTCCCATAACTATGAATGTTATATGTATTCAAAATGTCGGAAAATTTTAAATTCAAATCCGAGATAGAATCCGTAAAAATAGTTTTATTTCTAATGTGTAATACTTGCGTAAATATCAGAAATCATTACGTTCTTAATAGCTAGCATAGCATTGATAGATAAAAATAAAATATGCAATAATTAAAAGTTTGCAAATATACGTTACATACTTTTACAGCTATATATGTATTCTAATATAAATATCCTCTTAAGCTTGGCTCTCCTCCACAATGAGAGGGAAATTGACCAATTATGTGGCACAACTGGTCAAATAGGTTAGTGTAGGGTTCGATGTTGACTTTATTATTCTTGCTTCGATGTTATTTATCAATATCAACTGAAGGGATACTCTTCAGTCGTCTTTTACAACATCCACAGGCAAAAAATGGGGTGATGAATTGTGTTTTTACTCCTTCTCGTATAGACAATTGCAAATATGAACTCATAACTTTACTATTACCTAAATTTTCAGCTTGAGAATAATATATAGTTGGCACAGGGATATTATACATCCGTGTGGTGACGGACTAAGAATACAATTCACCACCATATCCATATCTTACCCGTGGGTGATCGTATGAGACGACTAAGGGATATAAAACGCATATAACATCTATTGCGAGAGAAGGAAAACTCGAAACAAAACCATATACCAATACGTCTGACCAGCGTGGTGTAGTGGGTCAATTACCCTCTCATTATGGAGGAGGCTCGAGCCCAGCAGTGGGCAAATTTATAGAATATATATTAATTTTATAGAACAAAAAGAAAACCATTATTAGTATTCTAGATATAAATATAGAGATAAATTAAACACTTTTAAGATGTAAGTTTTAATATCATCAGAAAATGAAATGTATAACTGTAGTTATCCAAAAGCTCTGTAACTGCTTATTATAAACTTCAAAATGGCCTATTGTCTTTTGTTTCCACAGGCGAAAATTATTTAGTGAATGTGTAGATTCATCAATGTTTTTATAACTTTAATTTTCTTGGTATCTTTTCTCTTTGACTTTATGACGTGAGATTCGATTTAGGCTTGTATCATTTTTAAAAAGCATATTTTAAAAGCTGACAAATTATGATGTTTAGCAGCAATTTAATGATGTTTTTGTTGTATTTTTATGCCGTCTCGGATATGATTACTTCCTGATATAGGTGTATATTATGTTTTATATACATCTGAAAAACACAAACATAAAACTTTTAGTTCATGAAAGTGTTATTTTTAGATGTATTCAGTCGTCAAATACAAATATGTGTGTTTTGAGTGTTACATACATACATATCATCACGCCATATCCCTTGCAGGGTAGGCAGAGAGAACAGAGTGCCAGAGAACTCTATCTCTGCATACTTCACTCGCTTCCTCAACATTCATAATTCTCTTCATACATGCTCGCCGGTTTCGGAGACTCTTGACTCCACCTTCCTTCAGTACATGACCGATCTGGTCTAGGTAGGTTAGTTTCGGTCTCCCTCGGTACCTACATCCTTCCACTTTCGCATTGTATATCTTCTTAACCAGGCGTTCGTTCGGCATTCTTTCCACATGTCCGAACCATCGGAGCATTCCCTTTCGCATCTTTACACCAATACTCTCTTTCATACCTACTCGCTCTCTTACGTCGTCGTTATGAATGCGGTCGGTCAGCCTAACTCCACAGATTTTCCGCAGAGATCGCATTTCGACCGCATTAATTTTACTTTCATATTCTTTTCTGCATACCCAACTCTCGCTTCCATACAGTAATGTTGGGACAAGCACTGCGTTATGTATTGCTACACGTGCCTTCTGGCTGAGGTGGTGGCTGCCGAGAAGTTGCCCCAACGCTCCATTCACTCTATTTCCCGCATTCACTCTTCGCTCTATATCAGTGGTGTACCTTCCATCTCGGCTAAATCCACATCCAAGATATACAAATTCATCCACTTGCTCTAGTACATCATTACCTATTGTTACTCTTACATCTGTTCTGGTTTTATCTCTTTCAGTGTTTTTATCACTGGTTTTATCTCTTTGAGTGTTACCTTAAATTGAAAATCGCGGTATAATATAATTATAAAATCTGCTGTTTAAAATTATTTAATTTAACTTTAATTTAGTTATAATGATGATTTCTTATGGTCTAGGGACTAATTGGCAATAATAAGGTTTTCCTAAGCAACATAAAATTTACGGTCCCTAATAACATCCAGACTCATAAAAATTACTTATATGTAGATCGCACAAAAAATTTACCGGAATTCGAATTGAACCCATGACAGTCAGCATATGAGATCGTTACTTATACCATAGCTCAATCTGTGCAGTAAATAGTATATTAATAAACAATTTTATGCCATGGAAATATTAATTTGATGTTTGAAATCAGCCCATTTGAAATATCACAATCCTAATTAATAAATTATTTTTTAAACTCATATGATCTACGTGAACATTGAAAATAAAAAAAAAAACTTTACGAAACATTTCCTCGACTGCAAACCTCGTAAAATTACTAGCAGGGTAATGATAGTGTTTACACGGTAACGGTACCCGATAATTGTAAAAAGTGAACTGGACAAATATGTACGATGGAGTTTGCTTAACGGGTCTGTGACTATGGGACTCGGGCTCAGAACTACGACACTGATCACATTTACAACGACTTGACATTACATCTACAGATGTATTAATATGTTGTATTTTAAAACTGAAAATTACTTGTTTATATAAAAACTTAGTTTGATTCGACGCCTATATCAAAAAAAATTGTAAATAACAGAAATGTGCTTGTAAGTTTTTAATACTTTTGTTACACTAAATTACCTCGACAGAAATCCAGAATAGATACAATTCTATTTGTAAAATAGCTTTTATCTTCACAATAACAATGATTAGTAAATTTATTTTATTCTTATCACTTTAAAAAAAGCTGGCTAAATTTTATGTATGTTTGTTATAACAAAAATGTTACTGTTTAAATTAGAATAGCGTTTTTTAATGATATTTAAATACGTATTGCGAATAAGTTTAGTTAAAATACATTCATTGTAAATATATTCACTGTATTTCTCACTTATGATACTTCATGGTATGTATAAAAGTATTCGAAATGTATATTTAATTCCAATTCTTTATTTCGAAGTAGTTAACGAAGACTGATATAGCCAAAGAAGGGCATTTAAAATTGAAACTGAGGATACGATTATAATCCAAATTTTTAGGTACATTCGCATACCAATAACAGGTAGGTACATAACGTCCAAGTATTAACTACTTAAACGATACCGAAGTTATCCATTACACAAAAGGAATAGTTTTTAAGAACAGTTTTATCAATTTATTCATCATCAATGCTTTTTTCCGCGAGTCTACCGATGAACAATAGATCTCTCAATACACCAATACATTAATTATATTACAAATGATTTAATACTTCGTTTGCAATCGTGCGTTATGAGTTATTTATTTAATGGTCAGCCACTAATGGACTTATTGAGGACGATATTATTATAAAGCTAATAATAGACAAATATACTTTTGTGCTTACGTCTTTATACCTTTTGTATTCACTAATTTGTTAATGTATACTATAAAATCTATTACTAGTAAATGGTGCTATTATTCTCTTAATTCTTTTTTATAAAAGAAATGACTGGCTGACTAAATTGGCTGACCTATCACATTCGTAACGATGACATAAGTGAGCGAGTAGGTATGAAAGAGAGTATTGGTGTAAAGATGCGAAAGGGAAAGGTCCGATGGTTCCGACATGTGGAAAGAATGCCGAACGAACGTCTGGTTAAGAAGATATACAATGCGAAAGTGGAAAGATGTATGTACCGGGGGAGATCGAGACTAACTTACCTAGACCAGATTGATCACGTACTGAAACAAGGTGGAGTCAAGAGTCACCAAAACCGGCGAGCGTGTATGAAGAGAATTATTAATGTTAAGGAAGCGAGTAAAGTATGCAAGGATAGAGTACTCTGGCACTCTGTTCTCTTTGCCTACCCTGCAAGGGATATGGCGTGATGATATGTATATATGTATGTAGAAGAAATGAATTAATATACTTTAATATATATATGTATGTATGTAGAAGAAATAAATTAATATACTTTACTATAGCAGTTGAGTAAGTGTATAGAAATAAAAAATACATCATTCAAAATTCTATATATTATTCTACTTTTTTTGAACACGAGTTAGAAAAAGCTGCCTAAGCGGTCGTTTTTAAAGATCTTATGTAATAATTAATAGGTTATTAATCTCAAATAATAAAAGAATGGTTAGGTAATACTTAACCATAGCCTTAGTTAATGTCATATCTTTATTAAATATTAGAAATAATATGAAAAAGAATATTAACACGCCAGTTTGCTCAATTTTCTTTAATAGTTTTATTTTAGTAAGCCTTACGGTACTAAGTAATAAATAGCAACAATGTATTTAGATATTCTGAATGTTTGTAAAGTCCGTTGAGAATTTGTAATAGCTAGTTGCATACAGTAATGACCGCTAAGCGCAGTTTGTTATGGACCTTTCGAGCAAATGTGCTAAAATGTATTTAAACACTAGATATTGCTCAACACTTGGTAAGTAAAGTCCTATCTTCATGTGTGAATAACATATTTTAGCCTTAGTAAAGTTAGGAAATACTACTATATACTAAATAAAGAAGATAGTGAAATAATATTTAAATTAGACCGGTAGTAGTGTCTGCCGAGATGATCAAGCTTGGTGGCTCCTGTGTCTGGGAGGCGTTCCTGTTGCACCTCAATTTATGTTGGAGCTCGGGAATGGTTCCCAGGGACTGGAATAACGCAGTCATCGTGCCTTTGTTTAAAAACAAAGGTTCACGTTATGACTGCGCAAATTACAGAGCCATAAGCTTGACCAGTTTGGCAGCAAAAGTGTATGGTAAAATGATTGAAAGGAGAATGAGGATGGTGTCCGATGGTTTACTGTGTGAGACACAAGGAGGTTTCAGGAGTAGAAGGGGATGCATGGATCAAGTGTTCTCTCTGCGCAACATTGTGGAGAAGCATCTGGCTCTAGGTCAGAGGGATTTCTGCAGTTTTGTGGATCTGGAGAGAGCATTTGACACGGTTGTACGAAAGGAACTTTGGGACATTTTACCGGAGTATGGTATTAACGGTAAACTGCTACAGGCTGTGCAGTCCAGTTACATGGGCTGTAGAGCCTGTGTGCGGCTGGATGATGGAATGTCGGCTTGGTTTGACGTCAATATCGGCGTTAAGCAGGGGTGCGTTCTGTCAGCTAGGCTGTTTATCATATATCTGGATAAATGTCTCCAAAGGTTGAACGATATGAATGTGGGAGTCCAGATGGGCGACTCAGTGGTCACTGCCCTGCTTTATGCAGATGATGCAGTCCTGCTGGCACAGTCAAGCGACTGACCTACAGACCCTAGTCGACACAATGACAGAAGATTGTAAGAAAAGTGGTCTACGCGTGAATGTGAGCAAAACCAAAATAATGGTCTTTGAAAGAGACGAAGCCAGAACAGATGTAAGGGTAACAATAGGTAATGATATACTAGAGCAAGTAGATGAATTTGTATATCTTGGATGTGGATTTAGCCGAGATGGAAGGTACACCACTGATATAGAGCGAAGAGTGAATGCGGGCAATAGAGTGAACGGAGCGTTGGGGCAACTTCTCGGCAGCCACCACCTCAGCCAGAAGGCACGTGTAGCAATACATAACGCAGTGCTTGTCCCAACATTACTGTATGGAAGCGAGAGTTGGGTATGCAGAAAAGAGTATGAAAGTAAAATTAATGCGGTCGAAATGCGATCTCTGCGGAAAATCTGTGGAGTTAGGCTGACCGACCGCATTCGTAACGACGACGTAAGAGAGCGAGTAGGTATGAAAGAGAGTATTGGTGTAAAGATGCGAATGGGCATGCTCCGATGGTTCGGACATGTGGAAAGAATGCCGAACGAACGTCTGGTTAAGAAGATATACAATGCGAAAGTGGAAGGATGTAGGTACCGAGGGAGACCGAGACTAACCTACCTAGACCAGATCGGTCATGTACTGAAGGAAGGTAGAGTCAAGAGTCGCCGAAACCGGCGAGCGTGTATGAAGAGAATTATGAATGTTGAGGAAGCGAGTGAAGTATGCAGAGATAGAGTTCTCTGGCACTCTGTTCTCTCTGCCTACCCTGCAAGGGATATGGCGTGATGATATGTATGTATGTATTAGAGATTAGAATCTACATTCAAGGCTTTTTTGTTGGATTTTTTTACTTGTCATTTTGCACCTTAAATCATCTGAGGCGATGAAAGGGCGACGTGGAATCCTGTAAATAAAAAAACAGTGTCGTGTCTTCTCTCTCTGCCAATCTCTGCCACTGGAATCGACTCTTTGCATTTGATGGTCGTCTAAACTTACGCACTTTCAGCTCTTTATTATAGTCTTAGTAACTAGCTTCTGCCCACGGCTTCGACCGCGGAAGAAGTAACTTTCCTAAAGTTGTAATATTATCTCAAGGGAACACGTTATCGGAATGAAAAGAATCCTATGTTTTAAGCCAGGAAATGTTCCATCTCTATGCCAATTTTCATTTAAATCTGTTCAACCCTTTACGCGTGATTGAGTAACAAACATTAAAACCTACAAATATTGAAACATATTCACAACGAAAGTTTGTGAACATGTTTCAATTTTTGGCAATAATTTCTACTAATATAATAAATGTGAAAACATTTATTAGCATTTTTTAGCATTCCGGATCACATAAGGAAATTACAAATCAAATCTTAGTAATCAAATATCAGTAAAGATCAAGCACATGTAAATTCATTCTCTTCCATTTTTCATTGACATAGTTGATTTTTAGAAAATCCATTCTTGCCAGTGTTACAGAACGTTTCCTTTAAGTTTAATATGTTTTGGTCGCTAAAGCTACACTTTTTGATTTTGAAAGTTTATCAATAAACTCCCAAAAGTAAATCATATATTGTATGATGTCTTGAAAAGGCTATATTTCATTAATGTGCTATTTTACACATTTATACACAATCTAGAACTAATAGTAATCAAGTTTCTACAATATCTGAATATATTTAACATTTAAATTGTATCCTATTCCAAATAATAATAATAATAAGGCGATAATTAGCTATAAACCAGTTGAATTAGAAAGCACTTTATCAAGTAAATAGTATTTTATAAGATTTATTTATTTTAAATGTATACTGTTTTGACTTTCCAGGTGAATTCGACATGCGAGTGAAGTCTTGCGCTGCCTCAGATGGCTCCGGGCATGTGATTCAACTGTCAGATGAATATGGATGTGTTCTGCGACCTAAGATGATATCAAGGTACGATGCAAGTAAATACAGGCCTTGTTCACACATAACGGATGACTCGTTTTTAGACCTATTAAATATTTTGAAGGATGTCAGACCAGACTTTATATATTTACCACGGATATTAAATAAAAACTTATTTAGCTATAGTCTCATTTTAAAAAAAAATAAAAGTTTAGAAATTTCATTGTTCTGATAAAGTATTTAGTCTAAGTAAAGACATCATCATCATCAATATCACATCCCGTATATATCCTACTATTGGGCTCGGGCCTCCTCCGTAATGGGAGGGAAATTAACCTACTATATCACGCTGGTCAGACGTGTTGGTATAAGGTTTTGTTTCGAGTTTTCCTTCTCTTGCATATATGTTAGGTATATGCATTTTATATTCCTTAGTCGTCTCTTACGATCACCCACAGGTAAGAAAGGGGGTGGTGAATTGTATTCTTACTCTATCACTCCACGGATAAAGACATTATATACTCGTAACTTTTCTGGTTTTTTTCCCGCAAGGTGGACCATGGATGTGGTCGCGCCCCGACAAAACGTCCGGGGCGGCAGAAGAGGTGGCACGCAACCCCATGGACCCACCCTGCAAACTCCTCTCTTCGCCGTGCGAGCGGGCCACCGGTACCCGATCTTTGACTTCGGTGGCCTGCCCGGCGGTATACCCTTGCGGGTTCCTCTCTTGTCGATGCCCCGACAGCTTTCGCCGTCGGGGCGTCGTTCTCACGCGGTGGCCTCACGTCGGGTAACCGGACAATTCCCCGGCGACAGGAAATAAGGACATAACGAATTACAATCCAGAATCCTCTCGCGGTAATAAATTAGTATAAAAGTAAAAATTTTAATCAAACTATGAACCTGATTTAAAAGAACAACATATCCGAATTAAAGAATGTTGATAATGAAAACTACTCATTCATTTAAGACTCTCCTCTTAGGAATTAACTCTTATATAGCTGTGTATCGAACAATATGATATAGATCAGAGTTATTTGACATAAATTATGACCAGTTTCCAAATTATGCTATATAATTATTATTATATATATTATATAACTATTATTAATATATATATATATATATATATTTATATTTATTTCTTTCTATTATATTTATTCCTATTGTGGTAGGACCACGCTGTGGACAGTTCTCTGTCTACAGCCGCGGGCCGGTCCGTCCGGGGTAGTACCACACTCTCGGAGAAGATCGACGTCTGAGTAATAGCAATGTGCTATTGCGCTTCGTTCGGTGAGCGAGAGAGCCGGAAGCCTAACTGGGGTGGGTTCAGGGTTCTATTGGTAGGCAGCGGCCTAGCTATACCATTGGCAAAGGTCCATGGGCGGCAGTGACACTTACCATCAGGTGTGCTGTCTGCTCGTTTGCCGCCATGAGCAATAAAAAAAAAAAATATATATATATATATATATTATATAATTATTATTATTCAAATTACTGAAATTTAGCATTTAATATGCTTAATTATTTATAAAAACCCGATTACGGTGGTGTAAGTGGCAGCACGATTGGGCCGAACTCAGAATAGGTGCGGGTTCGAATCCCGCTTGTGACATCATTTTTCGCTTCGTGATCGGTTTTTAATAAAT
Organism: Lymantria monacha; assembly: GCA_905163515.2. NCBI lineage: Eukaryota > Metazoa > Arthropoda > Insecta > Lepidoptera > Erebidae > Lymantria > Lymantria monacha. The sequence continues at coordinate 25,149,413 of LR991091.1, forward strand.
AATTAATATTATAATATCATCTTATTTATAAAATTTGTGATTCACGCAATGAATTATTTTTACATGAAGATCGGCAAGTCGGCTACCATCTGTATGAAATTGCCAATGCTATTGTAACTTGAATGCGGACTTAAGTAATAAACGAATGTTGTATTTGTAGTCGGTGATTGCAACTACATAGATTAGAGGTACTTAGGAACGTCATATGTAGTAATACTGATTGATTAATGGCCTATCATATAATAAAATATGAATGCGCTATGATATTGTAGAGTATACGGTTGACTGTTAAAATGTATGTCGAATTGATATGTGTGATTGATTAATTAATTGAAATGTTCATGAAGCGTGTGCCCTTAATTATCTTTGGGACCTGGGAGACCAAGAATTTCTTGATATTGTATGTATATTGTAAAATATTTTTTTACTGTTTTTATTTTGAAAAAGACTGGATTCTGGATTCGATATTTGATAATTCAATGGCGTATTTTGTTTTTGTGCATTGTGAAAGAGTTTTTTATAATTCTTTTTGTATTATTTATTATTTAAAATACAAACACACTTTAATAAATTAAATAACGCAATGACTTCACATTTTTTTTTGCAAGGAGAATTTTTTTTTTGTATATAATGTTTCTTTAATGTGTAATTTAAAATACATTCCAAATTCTTAAAGCTAAAACTGAGGTATGCAACATATTTTGACATAAATTCAGTACTTTTAAATTATTTATTCCTATAATATGTATATATTCCCGGCAGTGGCCTAACAGCAGCCCTGGTATGGCAAAGGTCCATGGGCGGCAATAACGCTTACCATCAGGTGTGCTGTTCCTTCGTTTGCCACCCTTAGCAATAAAAATACACCGATATATTAGATGTTCTAGGATAGATATCAATATATTAGATGCGTTATATATCTCAAAATAATAAATATCTGAGTATTCAATGCAAGCAAAGCAGCGAGCACAATTAGTACGATATATATATACATATAGATATATCTGTATAAAAAATAATGCAACAATTACTGATTTTAAGATTTTTAGAATCTTATTATTATAAATATTTGCAAAAAAATATATATACACGTACCGCGTAACCGCAGTATAGTGACGCATATTGCCACTCACTCACAAGAAAAGAAGGGTTTCTTTTCCTGTGAGCAATCGCAAAAGACGACTAAAAGATGCAAACAAATAACATTATTGAGAAAGAAGAAAAAGTTGAAATAAAATCTTATTAGAAAAGTACAACTCGTATAACTAGCTTGGTATAATGGAGGAGGAGGAGGGAAATCGATCTGATTTCCCTCCTAGTAATAGAACATATATAAGCTGATATCGTGATGATGAAATATATATCCATCTTCATCCATAGACTGACTAGCGTGTTTTAAATTTTTATTATGATATTTTGTTGTCTAAGAGTTATATTATTTTTTCCAGATTTTTAAAAGCAAAGGCCGCTGACGAACGTGCCTCTGTCATCACATATGCATTCTTCCATGCATTCAAATTTCCTGATGCATTGAGCGTCCACATAAGGTGTAAAGTTGAAATCTGCAGGCATGGATGTCTGGACCATTGCCAACTGGCAGGCATTTCTCCGCAAAGGCATGCTGCCCTTGATAGAAAGGATGACAGAACGCATCAAGATCATAATGATATCAAGTATGTGTATTTATTTTTCAAGAGATTCTTCTTTTTTTCAGGTAGTCCGTCGAATAATTGCTTGGAATGGTACTCCAGGAGATTAGTCATCTTGTTTTTTACATTAGTATACTTGATGATATACCGGAGGCCTTTTCTCTCTACATATGATGTGTATATATGTCCTATGGCTGGGAAGGGAGATAAAAAAATAGATTTATCTCTCATTTTATGGTTAACTATTTGACTAAGTTTACTTTACTTTGACAATACTATGTTTTATGTTACTGAACCGCTATTTTTTGAGTACCTTATAAATCAAAAATCAAATTAATGGTTGAGATTAAAAAAATCCATAAATAGTTTTATCTGAAGAAGCTGCTTTCTGATTTCATCTCTTATCTTCCCTACGGTGACGATAAGAGATGGTTGGGAGTTCATTTGTCAGTATTGTATTTTGGATTCGTTATAATAAGCCAAAAATGTAAAATATACATAAATATACATAACATAAATTTAGAATACCCTTTTTCGAAAAAATCTGGTTTAATTTGAATCTCGTGTGGCTAAAACTTAAAATAAATCACTTAAGTTTTCTGAAGTTAAAAATTTGTCAAGTAAAATAACTTACATTTTATTTTAAATTGTATTTTATAGTGACTCTTCAGCTGAAGATGGAGGTCTATTAGATGAGATGCGCCTTCCCCTAGAAGAAGCTTTTGGTGACGAAGTAGCAGGTGATGCAGTATCGGCACCAGCTCCACAGCCACAAAGAGCACCAGCTCCACAGTCACAAAGATCCCCAGTTCCACAGCCACAAAGAGCACCAGCCCCTGTAAATGAACCTGATACTGATCATATGTCTGCTGTTGAAGAATTGGTGGAAGCACTTGCTAGACCTTTTACTGTGAGTTTTAGTAAACGATTATTATCAACATTTTACTGAACGTCTTCTAAAGTCTATATAGAGACCCATATTATCTTTGTTAGTACCATTTAGACAACGATTAATTTACCAAGCGTTATTGTATGAGATATTTGTAAAATTCAGTCCAAATTCTTACTGTCTGATCTGCTCATTTTTCATCTGAGTAATGATATGCTGCGTTAACTCTTTAAAATTAGGATAAGGATACGAAAGAATTGGATAAGGATAGATTTTTCTATATATATATATATAGATAGATAGTCTTTTCTTCTCAAATTGTATTTTTATGTTTCAATATGAGCCTTTTTTACAACTATAATATAATAAATAAAATCAAAGAGGACCTTTGAAAAAATCTTTTGATTAACATAACTAAGTAAGCACGTAAGAGATTTCAAAAGTAAAGTTATTGCATAGTTATTGATAGATGAATTATATTGCTCAATGATCATTGTATTCACAGCTTTTCTGTTGCGGAATATTTATATAACATCTATTAGCTCAAGATGTAAACAATCCGATTCATTCTTCTGTGTAGTAATAGGTTTAGGACGTATCTTATCTTAACGTATCGTACTTAACCTGAATGGCCTTCTGTTGATTACCTACTTGTGAAAGTCTAATAAACTGATTGAGGGATCAGAAATCATCAGAAGAATAGGCAAAAGCAATGTTTGGGCAACGTTTAGCACTATAATTTTTAAAATAACATTCTTTTTGGCCTATGTTTAATAATGACCGTCAAAAGGCTCTTTTATAACTAGTTCAATCATCATTCTATCATATTTCACTAAACAGATTGTGTTTTTGGTTTTATAATAGGTTTTTCTTCTTTTACAATGCTTTGCGTCTTGCATTTGAATAAGACTGCATCTATGATTATAACATTAAAATCAAGTATCTCCTTATTCGCTTCACTATCCTTCTCATGTTTCACACTATCTATTTTTGTATCCTTGTGTATAATTAGCTAGCTTCAAAAATTCAGATTCAAAACTTTCCTATTAATATTATTCTTATCTTGTTTCATACCGTATTGTCTTACGACAACAGAGGTTTCTATTATATAAATTCAATCTTGTCACACTACAAAACATCTCATAATTAGAATTTTGCTATTTGTAGTTATTTCTAATTGATTTTCATATCTTAGGGTCTACTATATGTAATTAGATAATACAATAACAATTTAAGTATATATGTACTATAATATAACTGAAATGTCTATTTCTAATTATTTATTTTATTTCTTTGCAATTTTTATATTTTGTATCCTTTTTTTTAGGAACGTGCTACAAATATAGTAGACAGAGAACGTTTCCCACATGGTCCACGTAATTTTGGAACTGACAAACCAGATCCTTCTGGTGAAAGAGTTGTACCTGCTAAGCTTGTGGGACCTGCAGTCGCAGGTCCCAGATCTTTGCGGAAACGACGAACCGTACGAGAAGGACGGTCTGCTGATGTTGGTGTATCAGGAATATACGATGTAGTTTCTGAAGCTGATTTAGCTTTTGGGCCATCTAAGGAACCAGTTACGGTGTTTAGTGGAAGGATTCGAGAAGAGGTAAGCTCAATAAATATTTTAAACCTATCATGGGTCACATAAAATTTTGAAATTGGCCCACACCACGCTGTACAGGCGTGTTACTATAGAGTTTTATTTCGAGTTTTCCTTCTCATGTATAGGTGTTATATGCATATTATATCCCTTAATTATCTTTTATGACACCTAAAGGCAAGGTAGATGGTATTTCAAACTTAGATAGTAATATATAAGTGACTATATTTTCAATAAGTTGTCTGAATAAAATTTATTCGAAGTATGCCTGATCTAAAGTTATTTTATTTAATAAATTTACAGGTTGTCTACGGAATCTGTATGGGTGCAGTAAGTTTTGGAGCTCTATTTGCTTCGGCGGCAGGAGCCGCTGCGGGTGCAGCCTTAGCCGCAGCAGTTTTACTCCAAAAGCTTCGATCACGGATGGCAGTTCAAACTGCTCCACCAATAGCACCTGCTGCAGCTTCACATTCCCTTGCAGCGTGGATGGCTCTTAGACTCTTAGGTTCTCAACCTCACCCACACCACTCTCGTGATGGTTGACATAATGCAAATTATAAACCCTACCGAAGACTGCTCTTAGATGCTAAATATTCCTTAGCTGTTCATTTATCGTGCCCTTTCCTTTTTATGTATCATAAAGAAGAATGATTAAGGTCTTCTAAATTAGAGTTAGCTACCTGATAAATTTTAGATTTTAACCCTTTATTGGTCAGTTGAATCCATTAGATATTAGAAATGCGCGAAAATATATTTATAATATGCTTATAATTTATAATAGTTGATAATTAAATGTTTCTAGATCGCCTTAAATAGTGGTGCTAGCCCGTGCTACGGACGATGTCCTAAGAAACCTGATACTTATTGAATTTTCACATATGTGATTAATATATATTTTTTAAAAGATAAGTTTTGTACAGAATTTTCTACTATTTACTAACTTATAATCATTGTCGTATTCTTTAGTATCTAGATAGATAAGAATAAATGTCGAGTCATGCCATTAGAATAAGTTTTAGTTAAATATTTATGTTTCATTCCTTCACTTAGCAAAAAAAATTCATTTCAAAATGAAATTAAGTACCAATTTAGATTAAAAATAAAATTCATTTCGTCGCTTTTAGAGTCAATGTAATGTATTATTTTTAATATTTAGGTACTTTAACTTTGGAGGCTTTGAAGCATGCTCAATCAGTATGTACCTGCTGAATGTGCATATTTGTATTTATTAATGAAATTATTCTATAGTAGATATGTACGTTATAATTGTCTGTAAAATAAGATAAGGTGAAAAAAAAAACTCTTTATAACATGGTAGCCATAACTAAAGAATTAATTTCAGAAGATTTTTAAACGGATTTAATAAATCTATATCAATTTTATGAAATTATTTTTTGTATAAAATACGATGAAAATTCTAACCACAAAAGAATAGTCGGCTACGAGTAGAGTAGGTATATTAAAAATTTTAAGTATATTTATTTTATATCGTATAGCAATATTTTTAAAATAATCTAATAATAATATAAGACATCTTAAAACTATCTGTTATTACTAACCGAATGTAATAAAAATCATAAATTTTGTAAAAACACGTAGTTACATTAACTTATACAAAATACATTCATCATCATTCTACTTTAGAATTTTCTAGATTGCAATTAAACGTAGTCTAAGTAATTAATATTTAAGACTTATTATTTTATTGTATATTTATTTTTATATGTATAAGATAGTGACATTTTAATTGTATCATATGATTGTTGACACACCAATGAGTTATAAGTAGTTGATTCTTCATTTTCATTAGTAATAAAATTGCGTTTAATTTTCTATGCATTTACTTTTTAAATGAGGCTGCTAGAACCAGAGCGGCCTAACTACAAGAATATATATTTTTTAAATATAGAGGGAATTAAAATTAAATTAAATTCAATTTAATCGATTTGAATATAGGTCGAAAATTTACTTGCGTTGTCATCTATTGTTGTGCTTGTAAAAAAATTTAGGCCGCTGTAGTTTTGTAGATTAACATTCTTAGATTACGAAATTGCAATTAGATTAAAAATTGCATTAGATTAAAAATGGAGTTATGCCACTCTGGTTTTAGCAGCCTCAAATTTGCTCAATATTAATGTTATCTGTTTTTTTTGCTTGATATAATTTAAGTTAGTTAAGTTTTGTAACTAGATTGAAAATGGTTTGAAAGATCGACAGGATGCTGATCGTGGTAATATTGCAATATTTTTTGGTTGTATGACGAATTAACCAAATGTCATTGTACAATTGCGCTTGAGTATGCTAAAGTATTTTTTTTTATGTATTATGAAAAATAACATAATTTCACTATAGATGAAATATTATTTTAATAACTTAATTCGATTGACGCTTGTTGGATCAAAATTGTAATACAATGCATTTAGCTTAATATGTCGATCTTTTTACCATATTAAAATATTACATGCCACCCAAAAATCTTGCATTTATCATAGAAAAACTATTACTATTTAAGTTGAATAGAGTTTTCTCGAGAAAACTGTCTCCCTAAGTGCAATTTTACTTTTTATTGATAAATTAAATGGATTCTATTATATCTACAGTTTATTCGATATAGTTTATTTTCTGGGGTTATGGTACTTTTGATGTTGTGCCTTAAGGCACTATTTCTTTTATAAATAATGTTCAGGGAGTATTTATTATGTAATTATAAATAAAATATTTTGTGTTTCTTTGTATGGATGCGGTGACAAAATGTGTTTAACGCGTAAGCACCTTAATTTGTTTAATGGAATAAAAAATATGTTGAAACATATTCTTGGTTTATTATTTACTAACAAATTCCTGTGGTTTCATCTGTAGTTCCTATTCCCGTGGAAGTAGCAGCGGCCTAGCTATGCTCTCTGGTATTGCAATGCCTCATGAGCAGCAGTATTAACAAATATGATGCTTACTTATTTGCCACCATTAGCAATAAAAAAAGGAATACGGGAATAGATATAATATAATATTTTCATATTTGCACATATGTATAATAATAAATAAGAGTAAGAATACAATTCACCACCCCTTATCTTACCCATGGATAATCGTAAGAGACGACTAAGGGATATAAAATGCATATAACATGTATGCGAGATAAGGAAAACTCTAAACAAAACCCTTTACCAATACGTCTGACCAGCGTGGTATAGTAGATCAATTTTCCTCCCATTATGGAAGAGGCTCGAGCCCAACAGTGGGACGTATATGAGCTGAGATGATGATGATGATGATGAAAATAAATTCTGATATTAAAAAGACTAGGTATTATAATTAGTATTTCCGGTGTGGTGCTGGAGTAACACACCATGGTCAACAATCCTTTCCTCTTTCCTGTACTGTAAAATTATTAAGGTATATAAGCAAACTACATTACCTGTATAAGAAAAATAGCCTTGAGATAACACCTTATACGACGACATACCAATCCGTTTAGCCACCGTGGAATAGTGGGTTAACTTCTCTCATCTAGAAACCTGTACCCAAAGAGTAAAATTATTAAACTGAAAAAGAGTGGCAACTCGACAAATATGCATGTATGGAAAGTGCTGCCACCCAGCGTTTAGGCGGTGAACTAAAGTTGAAGTAATATATATATCTACATGTGTATGTGTAATTACATAGTATTTTCTTTTACTATGAAAGCTACCCTAAAGTATAAAAAATAACATATCAGCTGATAACTAAACAATAATAATATCAGCCTAACAATGAAACTTGAGATAATTTTCAGAAAGAATATCAATAACTGAAAATAGATCGATGACAATAAGTACCTACGCTAGGAACAAAAAATAACAATTCTCAGTTGTCAAACGTTTGACAGGCAGGACAAAATGGCAGCAGTTAAGTTTGTACAACCAATCTGTAGGCGGCGCGACGGTCAGTAAAAATAAGAAATGTTTTAAGTGTGCCCCGCCCAGCCTGTGCCCAATCGTGAATCTTATATTAACTGAAAAGAATTAGTAATAGGTTTTTAGATAAACAAATTAATTGTTTAACTTGCAAATTTTATAGAATTTAAAATTACATTTTCTTCAAAATTACTTGAAACAATTACATAACTACTTTTTGGTAGTAGTAGCGTCTTCAGATTCGGTTAATAACATGTTCAAATTTATTGCTAACTTAAGAGATCTACTATCACGCTTATTCCTAGACCGCAGATTTTTATCTTGTTTAGACAAAAAGAGGACAGTAAAGTTGACTACATTTATTCAAAAAAATATACAGCAATGCATATGCATGAACTAAAAAGTAATAAGAAAATCGGTAAAAATGGGGTTTTACTTAATTATATGAGGTTACCTGTGTGGTAGCAGCTACGAATATTAAACTATTGCCAATAACTTTTACGATATGTACTACGAAAGATGTGTACATATTGTGTCGACCCCAAGTAATTGGGAGAAGAGTAAGAGAATGATGACTTAATTATATGAGGTCCATACGTGTCGGAGTACGGGTTGAGAGCCCTCAACGCTCAACCACAGTCCGGGTAAAGTTATCATAGCCATCTGAGGCTAACAACTAAGACACACAAAAAAAAAAAAAAAAAACGTGTCGGAGTAAGCTAACCAGCCTGATATAGTAGATTAATTCTTCTTTCAGAGTATAGGAGGCTCAAGCACAGCAGTGAGACGTTCATGAGGTGAGGTGTCGACGACGAAATGAGAAATACTTGAGTAAATAAAGTATATAACTGTACAGATAGCGATGGTAATTCTTTGTGCAATACACAATTGATTTATTCCTTCGTCCTTTATTTCCATTTTTATTAATGTTTTATTTTAAGATATAAATATTTAGATTAATAATTTAGATATAAATATAGCTGTGTGGGGTATCGGCTACGAATACTACCAACCCTTACTTTGCTCGTGGATGTCGTAAAAGACAACTAAAAGCCTTATAACGACCTGGATCCACTCAATCTGATGCCGTTTGAACAACAATTATATTCACAAGGAGAGTTAAAGTCTGGCAGGCGGTTGATCAATAACTTTTACAATATGTACCTACTATGAAAGAAGAGTATATCGACCCCAAGTAATTGGGATAAGAGTAGGAGAATGATGATTTAAAGATAAAAATATTTAGTGTATAATATCATAGACCGTATTGTTTTAAAAAGATAATTTTCACGCCATCTATCGAACATATGGCGAACGTCTTTATTCTCCATTTTCCTTGTAACATGTTAGTAGATTCAATGTTTTATTTTATGATAGGTATGAGATCCAACGACATCTATTGGATAGTAAATTAAATAACATATAAAAACTTTACAATCTGTGGATTAAAAGTGACATTAAAGGCACTTGTTTTATATCCCTATCCCTATCCCTACTAATATATAAATGTGAATGTAAGTTTGTTTGTTACGCTTTCACGCTAAAACTACTCAACCAATCATCATGAAACATTGTACACATATTCTTGGGGGTATTAAAAGTAACATAGGATACTTTTTATTAAAAACAAATCAAAATTTTTATATGAAAAATAAAAAAATTGTTTGTCAAAAAATCTCAAAATCTAGCTTCTTCAACGCCGTCTAGCAGTCCAGTAATGAAGTTCCAACCCTGAGTATTGTAATACCGTTGCACTGTATTACCGACGGTCAAAAATAAAAATAGGGGATCAAAAACTTTAGGAAAGTAACCTTTTACGCGGGCGAAGCCGCGGGCAGAAGCTAGTTAGATTATAATTGGACTTTTGAGCACTAACCTGTTTTTATTCGCGATGCAAGGGTGGGTACATGAGTATAGGGTGAGAGTTTGTGTTCAAAGCATCTCTTAAGCGGACTGTACAGATAGCGTAGTGGTCTAAATAACGACATGCCATGCTAAGTATGGTGAGTTCAATCCCCATTCAGAGTCATCTTTGAGGGCGAATTGTATTCTTACTCCGTCACCACGCAAAAGTATGTCTTATAATTTAAATGAGCAATAGGTATATCGGCAATTAATGTAACAATTTGGACTGTTTGCTTTAGTTTATTCGTATGGGTGTTGCATATGGCTATTTTGCTGAATACATGCCGTCCGTTCCGTCCGAGGTGATGAAAGGGCGGGGCGCGGTCACATAACCTATCGTATTCCCAACACTATTGGGTTGACCCAATAACTCCACTGATAGTACAGACTTGACGTCCGTGGATCGGCCCGGTCATAAAAATTAACTTTAATGTGATCTGATTAATTTTTTGAGGATATTATTTGCTTTTCAAAAATATCATAATTATAATCTTCAAAATTCAATTTTACAAGAAAAATCTTGAAGGTTTTGGGATAAGATTTTTTTAATATTTATTTTTATTGCACATGGTGGCAAACGAGCAAGCAGTACACCTGATGGCAAGTGTTACTGTCGCCCATGGACCTTTGCAATGCCAAAGTTTAAGCTTAGGCCGCTGCCTACCAATAAAATACCCAAACGAAGTGCAATAGCACATTGCCATTACTCAGACGTCGATTTTCTGCGAGAGTGTGGTTTTACCCCGGACGGACCGGCCCGCGACTGCAGGCAGAGAATTGTCAACAGCGTGGTCCTACCACTATTAATAAATAATAATAATTTTAAGTCAGATCTAGTTTAACATACGAATTAAAGTGTCAGTCCTATCTAATACTCAGGTATAACTATTTCAGTATTTAGATATCAATGATATAAAGAGCAGCAGGACTAGATTCTTATGAAAAGCATATATTATCATTTCAGCACATATATGTCCCACTGTTGGGTTCGATCCTCCTCTACAATGGGAGGGAAATTAACCTACTATACCATGCTGGTCAGACGTGTTGGTATAGGGTTTTTGTTTCCAGTTTTCAATCTCTCATAGATATTACAATATACGTTTTATATCTTTTAATCATCTATCACCCACCGGTAAGATAGGGGTTGGTGAATTGTATTCTTAATCCGTCACTACACGGATAGCAAGTAGGTATCATCATCATCATCATCATCATCATCTTAGCTCATATATGTCCCATTGCTGGACTCGAGCCTCCTCCATAACGGGAGGGAAATTGACCTACTATACCACGCTGGTGAAACGTGTTGGTATAGGATTTTTTTTTCCAGTTTTCCATCTCTTCATAAATATTATATGCGTTTTATATCCCTTAATCGTCTATCACCCACGGGTAAGATAGGGTTGGTGAATTGTATTCTTAATCCGTTCTTACAGCGATGTAGGTATCATCACCACCATCATCTCAGCTCATATATGTCCCACTGCACCGTTCGAGCCTCCACCATAACGGGAGGGAAATGACCTACTACACCACGCTCGTCAGACGTGTTGGTATAGGGTTTAGTTTCGAGTCTTCTTTCTCTTACATAGATATTATACGCGTTTAATATCCCTCAATCGTCTCTTACTATCGGGTAAGATAGGGAGTGGTGAATTGTATTCTTACTCCGTCACCACACGGAAAGTAGGTATATATTGGAGTTAATATTTATAACTAAAACAGGTGGCGTTTCGGCCTCGTGCAGTTTTGAAGTAAAAAAGATAACGTTTTTTTAATTATATCTTTCTTCGTGAGTTTATTTTAAGATATAAAATTTATCCTATCACTAGTTAGATCAAGCGAAAGCACTTACAAAATTTTGCTAAAATTGGCTGTGTTTTTGAAATATCCAAAATTATGCATCGAGCGTGTATGAACATCACGACGTGAGATTTTTATCTAAAAAGTGTAGGATATTTTTTTATAATACAGTTGTATCGGATAATGGCAAAAATGAAGGCTGGCAATTTGGTGTTTAAACCTCAGTTCAAGTTCTGTTATAACATTCAAGGCAAGTACATTTTTTTTAATATATTTACGTAATTTGTTGTAAATGAACACTTTTTTTTCCGTATTTCAAAGGGTCACATTGATGCTGTGAGTCGGTTTTCTTTAGTATTATTTATTTATTGTACCAACTGATTATAATATTAATGATAGAAAATATATCTGGGCCTGCTTACATACTTATACTAGCGACCCGCCCTCGCTTCGCTTCGGTTACATCAGTTTAGTTGTGTAGGTTACATTCGCTACATAGAAGTCCTTTCGAAGAAAGAATTTCTTAAAATCCTACTTCATCTGACCTTTAAATAGCAGGAAGAAAGTCCACACCAAATTCCAAGTTTGTAGGGGCAGTGTTTGAAAATGTGGATATTTCGGTTTAACACCTACACAATCCCCTTTCGTGGTGGCATTTTTAAAAAGCCGTTCTTAGTTTACCTTTGTATCGTAACACAAATATGCCTACCGAAATTCAAGTTTGTAGGAGTTATATTCAAAACATAAGATTTTTACACCCCAGCAACCACTCTTGCGGATGGAATTGGTTAAAATCCTTTCTTAGCTGACCTTTACTAGACGAAATGAGTATTCCTACCAAATTTAAATTCTGTAGGCCTTATGGTTCCAGAGATATCGTGATGAGTCAATACATAGGTGGTAATTTCTTATATTATATTATACTTATATAACCTATAGTTAGCTGATGTCCCTTGACACTGGTCGCTATGGCCGTAATATGATCAAGAGTACATAATTTTATCACGTAGGTAAGTTTTTTGTTTTTAAACGCGTTCAAAAAGCAAATATTTAAACTGAGTTTAAAAGTTTTGCTGACAGTATTTCAAATGTGTATGTGTATGATTAATGTTATTATTATTATGAATACATTCGGTACCTACTTTGTTCACACATTTCACACCTTCATATCTAGGATGCTTTCATTTTTTTATGAATAATTCATTATTTAACGGTATATTTTGCATATTTTATTAAAAATAAACAGAAATATGCGTTTATTAATAATATAAAATGTGGTATGTACCGTTAAAAGACCTTCTCAACTGACCTAACCTAAGTTTGTGAGAATATATACGAGGATTTTTACACAATATAATGATTTATGTCATACAAATTTTATACTATAGAAAAGTGAAGAATATAATAATCATAATAGCATGAGATTCTTTATCACTTTCTATTGGTATATTACATACATACATATCATCACGCCATATCCCTTGCAGGGTAGGCAGAGAGAACAGAGTGCCATAGAACTCTATAGTTGCATACTTCATTCGCATCCTCAACATACATAATTCTCTTCATACACGCTCGCCGGTCTAGGAGACTCTTGACTCCACCTTCCTTCAGTACGTGACCAATCTGGTCTAGGTAGATTAGTCTCGGTCTCCCCCGGTACCTACATCCTGCCACTTTTGTATTGGTATATTAATGATATAAATTAGACTCAGTCCAGTAGTGATAGTACACTTCTAACAGTTTTGTGCCAGTAGTTATAGATCGCCTCGTTCGTGTTAGTAAATATACATATTATGCTCTCACAGAAAACCGCTGCACGTTGTGTGGTAGCGGCTACGAATACTACCAACCCTTACTTTGTTCGTGGATATCGTAAAAGACGACTAAGAACCTTATAACGATCTGGACCAATTCTATCTGATGCCGTTTGGTCACCAATTACATTCCCAAGGAGACTTGACGTCTGGCAGGTGTCCGGTCATAAAACTATTTCCAATAAATTTTACAATATGTACTATGAAAGAAGAGTACATATTTTATCGACCCCAAGTAAATAGGAAAAGGGTAGGAGAATGATGATGACTCTCGCAGAAAATCGAGGTTTGTATAGTAGCAATTTTGCTACTGAAATTCGTATAAAACTCTCTCTTTTCTTATCTTATATATATATATATATATATATATATATATATATATATAAGATATATATATAATATAAATATATATATATATATTAAGAAGATATACAATGCGAAAGTGGAAGGATGTAGGTACCGAGGGAGACCGAGACTAACCTACCTAGACCAGATCGGTCATGTACTGAAGGAAGGTGGAGTCAAGAGTCTCCGAAACCGGCGAGCGTGTATGAAGAGAATTATGAATGTTGAGGAAGCGAGTGAAGTATGCAGAGATAGAGTTCTCTGGCACTCTGTTCTCTCTACCTACCCTGCAAGGGATATGGCGTGATGATATGTATATGTATATATATATATATATATACAAGATGATGAAGATATATATATATATATATATATCGCATCTATATATCTCATATATATATATATATATATCTCATATATATATTCTATTGCCTACAACCCTTCTCTATTCAGATGGACAGCGACTTACCTGTATTCTGATATTATTGAACGCCACAAGCGTTATTACTTAACATCAAGTGGGCCAATAAAGGCAATAAAAATATATATTTTTCAATGTTACGCATGTGCTTTCACAATAATAAAGTGCCATTGATATTACACTCGCTAGATATGTTTGCATAACGTTGTTGATGCTTAAGATTGATGGCCTATCCATTAATTACCCCTTCATCAGCATATCGATATACATTGTTAGACATATAAGGTCATCATCATTCATCTATCATTTTTATTCTCGTAGAAGGTTCCATAGTTATTAATTTCCCAGAAGATTTCTACTGACCATCTCTTGGTGATACGTCACCCGAATTTCATGACTCCCATTGGAAACAAATAGGTAATGATACATTTTTAACCTATCATCATCACACTGAGAGCAGCTATTATTGATCGATAATTGGTTGTCAGTTCCATAGAATAGTACTTATATATAGTATTTCAGATCATAGAATTTGAAAAATTGACAAACTTTGGCGATACTAATAAGAGATGGCGTTATGGAGTCATCATTTGGATAGTTTTGGCAATGGTTTTATGACCGGTTGCCTGCCTAACGTCAACCCTTCTTGGGTATGTAATTGTTGACCTCTTAGATGGCATCAGATAGATTTGGCCCAGATCGATGTAAAACTATTGGTCGTATTATACGACAACCAAAACAATTTAACTACCACACTGTTTATATTAATGATAGGTGGTAATAATATCCTATAAATATTTTGATAACTATCCGTATGGCGACGAAACAATAATACATTTATATCACCTTACATGCTAATGGGAGTCGTAAAAATCGAGTATCCCATACTCGGATTAGGAATATAGACAGCAGTGGGAAATGTACACCTTATGAAGATGGTAATAGTTTCGATACCGAGGATAGAAATTGCTTGATTAGCCAAATTACATTGTGACCCTGAGATTTACCATAAATAGTAAAAGTCTTATCGTCTGACTTTATCTCAATAGAGGTCAGTGTGAGGTGTCTACTTTCTCCAGATCTATACAGATTATAAAACACTTAAAGATTTATGACAATTTTTTATGACCAACCGCCTGCTTAACGTTCAATCCTCTTTGGGAAAAGTAATGTTTATATTAAGGATGTTAAAAAATAATCGATTTTTATTTTAATCGATTATTTTTTTCTAAAAATCGATTTTTTATAATCGATTTTTATAGTAATATTAATCGATTTTAAAAAAAATCGATTATATAAATTATGCGTTTTAATCGATTTTTATGAAAAGCGCCATCTATGGAACGGATGAATAAAACTCGAAGTAAATCCATTATTATTTACAAGTTAAGAGTGCCATAATATATGTAGTTGTAGGTAAACCATAAAAATGTCTTCCAATAGTAAAACATCTAAAAGCGGTTGGCGAAAATATTTTACGATTAAGAAACATAGCAATATGCAAGTACTGTTCCAAAGAGCTAAAAACTTGCAGTAATACTACAAATTTAAAACAGCATACATACATACCATCACGCCATGTCCCTTGCAGGGTAGGTAGAGAACAAAGTGCCAGAGAACTCTATCCTTGCATACTTCACCCGCTTCCTAAACATTCATAATTCTCTTCATACACGCTCGCCGGTTTCGGAGACTCTTGACTCCACCTTCTTTCAGTACATGACCGATCTGGTCTAGGTAGGTTAGTCTCGATCTCACCCGGTACCTACATCCTTCCACTTTCGCATTGTATATCTTCTTAACCAGACGTTCGTTCGACATTCTTTCCACATGCCCGAACATCATCAACATCGGAGCATTCCCTTTCGCATATTTACACCAATACTCTCTTTCATACCTACTCGCTCTCTTACGACGTCGTTACGAATGCGGTCGGTCAGCCTAACACAGCCACAGATTTTCCGTAGAGATCGCATTGCGCATTAATTTTACTTTAATACTTTTTTCTGCCTTCCCCAACTCTCGCTTCCATATAGTAATGTTGGGACAAGCAAGTTATGTATTGCTACACGTGCCTTCTGGATTCGGTGGTGGCTACCGAGAAGTTGTCCCAATGCTCCGATCACTCTATTTCCCGCATTTACTCTTCGCTCTATATCAGTGGTGTACCTTCCATCTCGGCTAAATTCACATCCAAGATATACACATTCATCCACTTGTTCTAGTACATCATTACCTATTGTTACTCTTACATCTGTTCTGGCGTCATCTCTTTCGAAGACCATTATTTTGATTTTACTCACATTCATGCGTAGACCCCTTTTTCTTACAATCTTCTGTCATTGTGTCGACTATGGTCTGCAGGTCAGTAACTGACTGCGCCAGCAGGACTGCATCATCTGCATAGAGCAGAGTACTGACCACTGAGTCGCCCATCTGGACTCCCACATTCATATCGTACCTTTGGAGACATTTATCCAGATATATGATAAACAGCCTGGCTGACAGAACGCACCCCTGCTTAACGCCGATATTAACGTCAAACCAAGGCGACATTCCATCATCCAGCCGCACACAAGCTCTACATCCCATGTAACTGGACTGCACAGCCTGCAGCAGTTTACCGTTAATACCATACTCCGGCAAAATGTCCCAAAGTTCCTTTCGTGCAACCGTGTCAAATGCTCTCTCCAGATTCACAAAACTGCAGAAAACCCTCTGACCTAGAGCCAGATGCTTCTCCACAATATTGCGCAGAGAGAACACTTGATCCATGCATTCCCTTCCACTCCTGAAACCTCCTTGTGTCTCACACAGTAAACCATCGGACTCCATCCTCATTCTCCTTTCAATAATTTTAGCATACACTTTTGTTGCCAAACTGGTCAAGCTTATGGCTCTGTAATTTGCGCAGTCATAACGTGAACCCTTGTTTTTAAACAAAGGCACGATGACTGCGCGATTCCCGTCCCTGGGAACTATTCCCGAGCTCCAACATAAATTGAGGAACAACAGGAACGACTCCCAGACATTGGTGCCGCCAAGCTTGAGCATCTCGGCAGACACCATATCAATGCCCGCTGCCTTACCATTTTTCAAAGTTCTTATCGCCCATTCAACTTCATCCATACTGATGCCATCGGAGAACGCCGGTGCCGAATGTTAATCTACTAGACCACGGAGTATCATGTATACGTGTCGCCAAAATATTCCCTCAATCGGCTTAACACGTCTTGTATTTGTGTAAGAATTGCTCTACGGAAGCTGCCTCTTCCTCACCCCACCAAGCATCACCATTTGTTTTTCTATGCTTCTTTGAGCTTCCACATACTTCTTTCGCTGTATCTACCATACTCTCCAGCATTCTTCAATGTCAGATTGCGGCTGGCTTGCCATCGTCAGCCGTTTTCGGACACCCTCTGCATACTTTTCTCTTACACACCCTTCTTGCAAACTTTCAACCTTTATTCTTTCAAGCCCTCCGAAGTGGACACGCTCTCGCCAGTGCCTCCACTTTCTGAACAGACCACTAAATCTCGCAGTAACGAGATAGTGGTCCGTATCGACTGTGGGGCCTCTGTAGGCTCTTGCGTCCAATATTTTGCTTCGGAGGCGCCTGTCTACTAAACTTAAATCTATTATACTCCTCTGTTCATTCCTTCTCCATGTATACATATAAATGTCCTTATGTCGGCAAAATGTGTTTGACACAATAAGGTTTCTCTCCATGCATACATCCGCTATGAGTCTACCTGCGTCGTTCACTCTCTTATCACCAAATGGACCAAGTACGTCCTCATAGTCGGACGCTTGGTCCCACCCATCCGTTCAAATCTCCGCATACAATCACGCGTTCACTGGTTTCTGCCATATCCAGAACTTCTCTAACATTATCCCAAAACTTCTCCAGGTCTGATGCCATACATATACAATCATGAAAGGTGACACCTAGTTTTATACGAACCCAAAGAAGTCTAGGATCATAAATTCCGTAATCCTTCACACCTGAGGCCAAGCGAGAGAACAACAGCACTCCTACCCCCATGCTGGCTCGATCGCTCTGTGGTACACTAGACCACAGGGCCATCCCGCCCCCAGGAAGATCGCAGGCGTCGCTGCCCCTTCGCTTGGTCTCTGTTACACAGAGCACGTCTAGCTTAGCTAGTTTGTCCGCCATGACGGTTATCAGCTCGTGCAACTTACCTTCCACACAACCTCTTACATTCCACGTACCCACCCGGCACTCTGCTCTCCTTGACTCGCCTGACTGGGCAAGGCGTGATGGGTGGTGGCTCCCATCGCCGCATCTGCCGATGTTCGTACCGACGAGGGGGGTTAAGGTCGGTACGCGTCGCCTCCGGGGGACACCCTAACCCGCACTACGGTACGCATATGAGCCGGATTGAAGTCTGAATAGACTGGCAGGGGACGCGACGTGCACGCTCCGGACTATGCCTCCCTAAAAAATATCATCATCATGTCAGGCTATTGCCGTCCACTGCTAGACGTAGGCCTAAATGTAAAATAGTACTGGACATTTATGGCATTGTTTTGTTGTGATTTATATTTTAGTTTTTGAGACAATAACGTTGTTATTTTGTTAGGATGCTCATCATTTCATTTTTATGATAAAAAAAATGTGTCAATAATTACATTTGGTTTCCTTATTCCTTAGGTTTATTATTGGAATATGAAGTATATACATTTTTAAATAATAGAAAAAAATCGATTTTTTCGTAAAAATCGATTATTTATTTTGATTATAATCGATTTTTAGAAAATCGATTAATATTAAATAAAAAAAAATCGATTTTTATTTAATCGATTTTTTTCCTGTAAACTCACATCCCTAGTTTATATCTGTCTGTCTTTGAGTATACTTACTTTGAGTATACTTGCATAGTAATTGGGAGTGGTATATAAGTACATAATTGCCGATTGTGAGATCACAGATTCAGATCATAATCAGGTAAAAATATGGTTTGATATTGTCACGAAGGAATTCTTAATAGCAAATATACAATAATATGGAACATCTGTCTCTGTTACGTGGGCTGAAAAAAGTTTATGACTTGTGTTTTATTTCTATAGTATTTCTATAGTCAGAGAATATAAAAAATAAAATAAACCTTGAGTATGTTACAAATTTAATCTTCCAAATTTAGACACCTTTAAAAACAATAAAAAAAAATATCTACATTGTGATATGGGCAACAGCTAACAAAATTTCCACAAAGTAGTTTCGTTATATGTTCATCATTAAAAATCGCTTTTAACATAGACTATATGATTGTTTGATAAGAAACAATAAAATACGAAGAAGAGGTACTCAGGTGGTATAAATAATAATAAATAAATCGCTACATGTATTTGTCCGTAGTAATGACTAATGCTTAACTAAAATAAATATTATTAATACTAATGACAAGTTATTTTAAATTAAGATCTAGCGGTTCACCTAATTTGATATACCGTATTTATAAATATATTTTCCGTTGCCCCTAATTTAAAAAAAATATTTAAAAAGAGGTAACAGAAGATTGTACTTATTACATTTTAATACTTAAATTTGTATTTGTAATTTGTTCCAACATCGTAACGATTACACAACTATCAAAATCAAAAAAAATCCAAGTCACAGTTATGATATAAATACCATAACTGAATTAATGATTCAGTTCACATCTTACAGAAGGAGCTTTACACGATTCAACTGAATTTAACAAATCTGTTAAACTAATTATAAATTCAACTAATACTATGTAAGGGTATCCAGATTAACTATATTCATTTGAGCACTCACGCAACACGCAAATAAATAACTGGCATGGTCTATATACTTCAGTCTCATCACACTAATATGTACAAATTTTGTTATATATACGCTCTGTTACGAGTAGAAGCGACTTTTTGAAATTACATGTGCGGTAGGTGGGTGCGGTCGAGCTATCGTCGTGACGGCAGCAGTCTTCTTCTTTAGAGTAGTTATAGGTCTTAATTTTAAAAACAGAACAGCAGATACGGCACAAGAACATAATAAAGTTACAAGCAGAGCTCCCAGAGTAGCAGCAAAGCCTGGCGTTGTCATACAAACAAGACCCGGAGTAGGTATTATTTTTGGAGGAGTGCTTTCTTCAGAAGTATCCAAGTTCAGGTCACCGGCTGATACAACACGAATGACTCTGTTGACGCCTACTTCTTTCTCAGGAGAGGTTGCGCGTCTTTGCCGTCTTACTCTCCTTTCATCGCGTCTTGCTTCAATGCCAACAGTATATGCGTCAATCTGAGGAGGTCCGTATTCTGCATGAGGAGCAATCACATTTGGATTGCCATCTGAACATTGCTCAGGACATCTATATCTACAAATCTGAATAGTGCATTGGAAGTGTACTTCCATTGAATCGGGGAACTTGAAGGCTTGGAAGTGGGCATAAGAGAGGACACTTGCACTAGCTCCGAAGTTCTTAATCTTCGTAAATCTTGACATCAATTTCGGTCTTGTTACACAGCCTCGCCTATCGACTAATTGTATAGGAGCGCGTTGACCATCATGAGCTACGCAATCGCGTACTAACATATCGAACTTTGCATCATCGTCCTTGATTGCAAGTACCATAGTCATGGTCTGTCCTATCTTCACTAAGCCTGATACTTCCGAAGCCCAAGGACCTTTACCAACTTGAATTTGCATCCAGCAGCCAACATTGTCACCAGCAAAGTCTGCTCGTACAACATCTAGCATATCTACAGGGAATGGTCGGAATGTAACAGCTTTTTCGTATTGATCGTGCCAGGTGCATCGTAATTTTCGAGCTTGATCCCACACTTCTTGCACTTGTGGGTCGTATTGAATTACAATAACATTTTCAAAGTATGTTCCAGCTGCAGCAACGTCTCCTCGGTATCTCGGGTCTCCGCTACCAGCAGTGCCACAGGCATGGGCGCCAATTTCAAATGAAGCCGAAGTCCTGCCAAGATTTGGTGGCAGGTGTACGCATTGATGGTTTGAATAGTGGCCTTTAGAGAAAACTATACCAAAGAACGGCTTATCAAAGCTCAAGAAAACTCTCATAGCGTTTTTTTCACATTTTACATCCAAAGATACGATTTTAGGCATATCTGGTGCAGGAGCTGGCCAAACATCTCCAGCTCCACTAAACACTTTGTCGCTGGCAGCAGTTTGTGAGTCAGCAGGAGGTGCTGGAGGTGGAGGTGGCCCACGGAATCCAGGCCCGACGTCACTTTTGTGATGGTTTACAGGAGGTCCAAGTGCAAATGGCTTAGAGTGAATCTGATGATGATTGGAAATTCTCGGCATACCTGAAACATGAGCAAATATCCACATAAAATATGAGTCGGGTTTAATATTTATTAAATTACAATATAATGGTTGGAGATTTTACCTAACGGATGATGTGCCTGATGATGAGGTGGGTTCTGTCTCCTATTAAGTGGCGGTGGTGCAGGAGGTGGTGGGCCGTTGTACGCATGACTCGGTGTATCTCTTTCAGAAGACTCCATCGCAAGTTGGTCAGATGATGGCTCGACGGCATTACTAGCATCAGATCCTGCGCCTCCAGCACCACCACTACTCTCATTTGATGGTTGGTCACTGAGCGCACCACTCTGGAAAATAACATAATAGTTTGTAAATGGTTACTTGTGAAGCATGTAAGTATGGTATTTGTTGAGTGAATGTGAATACTTTTTTGATAATCGCCTAAATAATATTGTTTTCCATAAACAGACATTTAAATAGATACATGATTATTTAGCATAAGGTGAACCTTAACACATACTATATAATCATACCATGTAAAACTTGCTATTAAAACAAGAAATTTTAATAATTCTTAAATTTATTGATGTACGTTTTAAAGGGAAACTTGATGCAAGATAAGAGAAAGGTTTATCATGTATATATGCCGATGGAGTGAATATTTTGGCGATATGTATGCGGATGCTACGGTTGGCGCGGGTGTTGGATGTGGTTTAGTAGATCAACATTCGACAACGGCGTCCTCGGATGGCATCAGTATGGATGAAGTTGAATGGGCGATAAGAAGTTTGAAAAATGGTAAGGCAGCGGGCATTGATATGGTGTCTGCCGAGATGATCAAGCATGGTGGCTCTTGTGTCTGGGAGGCGTTCCTGTTGCTCCTCAATTTATGTTGGAGCTCGGGAATGGTTCCCAGGGACTGGAATAGCGCAGTCATCGTGCCTTTGTTTAAAAACAAGGGTTCACGTTATGACTGCGCAAATTACAGAGCCATAAGCTTGATCAGTTTGGCAGCAAAAGTGTATGGAAAAATTATTGAAAGGAGAATGAGGATGGTGTCCGATGGTTTACTGTGTGAGACACAAGGAGGTTTCAGGAGTGGAAGGGGATGCATGGATCAAGTGTTCTCTCTGCGCAACATTGTGGAGAAGCATCTGGCTCTAGGTCAGAGGGTTTTCTGCAGTTTTGTGGATCTGGAGAGAGCATTTGACACGGTTGTACGAAAGGAACTTTGGGACATTTTACCGGAGTATGGTATTAACGGTAAACTGCTACAGGCTGTGCAGTCCAGTTACATGGGCTGTAGAGCCTGTGTGCGGCTGGATGATGGAATGTCGCCTTGGTTTGACGTCAATATCGGCGTTAAGCAGGGGTGCATTCTGTCAGCCAGGCTGTTTATCATATATCTGGATAAATGTCTCCAAAGGTTGAACGATATGAATGTGGGAGTCCAGATGGGCGACTCAGTGGTCACTGCTCTGCTTTATGCAGATGATGCAGTCCTGCTGGCACAGTCAGCGATTGACCTGCAGACCCTAGTCGACACAATGACAGAAGATTGTAAGAAAAGGGGTCTACGCGTGAATGTGAGCAAAACCAAAATAATGGTCTTTGAAAGAGATAAAACCAGAACAGATGTAAGAGTAACAATAGGTAATGATGTACTAGAGCAAGTGGATGAATTTGTATATCTTGGATGTGGATTTAGCCGAGATGGAAGGTACACCACTGATATAGAGCGAACAGTGAATGCAGGAAATAGAGTGAACGGAGCGTTGGGGCAACTCGGCAGCCACCACCTCAGCCAGAAGGCACATGTAGCAATACATAACGCAGTGCTTGTCCCAACATTACTATATGGAAGCGAGAGTTGGGTATGCAGAAAAGAGTATGAAAGTAAAATTAATGCGGTCGAAATGCGATCTCTGCGGAAAATCTGTGGAGTTAGGCTGACCGACCGCATTCGTAACGACGACGTAAGAGAGAAAGTAGGTATGAAAGAGAGTATTGGTGTAAAGATGCGAAAGGGAATGCTCCGATGGTTCGGACATGTGGAAAGAATGCCGAACGAACGTCTGGTTAAGAAGATATACAATGCGAAAGTGGAAGGATGTAGGTACCGAGGGAGACCGAGACTAACCTACCTAGACCAGATCGGTCATGTACTGAAGGAAGGTGGAGTCAAGAGTCTCCGAAACCGGCGAGCGTGTATGAAGAGAATTATGAATGTTGAGGAAGCGAGTGAAGTATGCAGAGATAGAGTTCTCTGGCACTCTGTTCTCTCTGCCTACCCTGCAAGGGATATGGCGTGATGATATGTATGTATGTATGTATTTATCATGTATACAAGTTGTCTTAGATGTCTCTTTCATCATATGCAAAGTATGAAATTCTATAACTGCTTATCACAAAGAAAGCAATAAGGTTAGTGAATATTTTACCACAGGTATACGGACCTTCTCAACTCCCATAATTTATACCATAACGGAAAATTTCTTGTTTTTGTTCAGTTCGCTTTCACTGCTATATAGATATTATTTTGAATGCTATAACTTGACACGATGACCGTGCTTTATTATATACTTTCATTGTTCTAACAAAGCATTATAATATTAATATGCTTTGTCACCTATTTGGCGTACATTATCCATAACAATAATATAATTACAGCAAATAGGTGGCAATTGATTTTTCTAGGCCTAAAACTTATAAATTACGATCTTTATAGTAGGGGAAATTAAAATTATGTTGCCATAATAGCTAATAACTATATTTTGTTAGAAATATGCTGAGATTTAAGTAAGCTACTACATCAAATTAATTACTAATCAATTAAGAAATAATATCTTATTTTCTTCATGCTCAATTTGTACTTTTCAATTAAGCAATAAATAGATAATAATCGAAAAATTAATAATGCTTGCTGCGCTAACATTAACAGTACTTCAGATGTTAAATCTATTCAATTCTCTTTTCTATTAACACCATATCAATTTAAGATCATATAAGAACAAACTATTATTGCCTATTATATAATAATATTGTTATATATTCAACAGTATTTCAAATTTTAATAACTGCAGCTTTGATAAAGTTAATTAATTGAACAAGCTTTGATTTACTACATCAAACTTTGATAATAATTTCGGTGGTTATCTATTAATAGCATGTGAAAGTTGTCCCATAATTTGGTTCCCGTTTATCTTAAATTATAGAGTCGCTCCAGTTTTCAAATATTTTCCATAGTAACAGGTTTTGAAAATTAGATGAACCGGCCATACGGTATTTCTCATGTTAATAATGAATTACTTTTAGTTATAGGTGTGGCTTCTAGTTCATTAGGTCTGTAGGTTATAAATATATATTATTGATTAAAAAAATCAGTGGTTTCAGTTGAATTAATGTTATTGAGAATATTTCTGTTGTAAGTTCCCTTTATTTTTCATTATAGGTAATAGAAATCCTACTCTTGACCACAACCTGCTGTTGACTAGATGTCTGTCTTGATGGAAGGGCATAGGTTTTTATTTGAAATTCGCCTTCTTTCATCTTGACATTATGAATTTACTTCCTTCAAGTGACGGATTACTGCGAAAAAGAAATGGACGCACTGTATTCTAAAGCTGAAAGTTAGTTAGGCATTAGCATTATAATTTGTTATAGATTGGTGTGAGGCCTAATAATTACATGCCATTATTTATTTAAATATTGACGTTATAGGTAAAGTAACATCTATTTTCCTCTATTTTTTTATTCCAAAATACTGTCGTCGATATCGAGTCTTTTGAAAATTGTACCGCATTCGGAATATTTATCTTCTACCTAATAGTACGTACAACGTTGTATTTTATTAAACAGACATCAACAATTTTATAACTCTCATTTATTTGGCCTCAGGCAATGAAATTAGAAAGTATTGGCCTCGCCGTTTAGACAAGTTTTTCGTTAGAGATTTATATGAGGGCTTATGGCAAGTGAATCCAACAATTATATTTGAATGGGATTACATGGATAAAAGATTGATACACATTATATAATTTGAGAGAAAGTTCTCAGATTTATATCGGATTATGGATTGAGCTTCGTAACATGTAATTTAGTAAGATAGATAATAAAATAAGATAGATAATAAATAATGTGTAGGTTTAATTCAATTTGATTAGTAAAACAATTTTTCAAATATTTTTATGTTTACATATAACATTCCTTTTTTTTTAATTCAGCCTAGAATGAGTTATTAAACAGAAAAGTTCTTTACAGTTAGATCTACACTGCACGCTCCGCTGACTAGATGACTTGACATTGGATTTTATAAGGAATGTTCTTATTGTAATTACGTAAGCTATTTACTAGAGTCCTAGACGTCTCATAGGCTCACAGCTTTAGACGTCTCTTAGGCTTACAGCCCTAGACATCTCTTAGGCCATTCGAGGAAGAATGAAGACTCTATAAATTCTTACTTGGTTACCACATAGATTTAAAATGTTATTAGCAGACTTTTAACGAGAGCAAATAGAATGATGTTATCATTTCTGAAAGTTCGTCGAGTTTTAAACATTTCTTATCAACGATAAGGCAATGATTTCTTCACATATTTTTTTTTGTTTCTATGTACATAGATGCGAATTATTTCATTTGAGAAATTAAATAAGTAAAATTATTATAGGGAAGATCGTTAATCATGTAACTGAATGCAATAAAGAAACAAATTTAAAATCGTAAAAGGTTTCATTATAAAAAAAATATATATACTATATAATTGCTATGTATCTAGTATAGGTAATTTTAAAGTTAAATTACAAGACTAAAATTTATTATTATCATCATTATTGACCTTTCTGAAATACGTCCCACTGCGGGGTTCGGGTGGCCTTCATAAAAGAGAATTGTTCTACTATTTCACGCTGGTCCGACGGATTGGTATAGAGTTTTGTTTTCCATGTTCCCGTAAGATAGGTTTGATGGATAAAACTTACGAATAGATTACGGTTACACCCGAAAGCCGTTAAGTCCAAAACATATGGGTGTATAAAAATTAGATTTTACGATCAAATAAAAACGATAAAAATTTTTAAAAGATGCAAAACCAAATCTGTTTTACTATTTGGTTCTCTTTTAGTCCATTGGGAACAATATTTACAGTAGGTTTTTAAAACGTTAATTTGAGTAACTAATAAATAACAGTATTGTAAATAAATAATTAACTAATAAAATAAAAAATCCGTTATCTATATGCGTTTCTAGATTTTGAAAAAACAGTTATGAATATATTGCTATCGATATTTCTGTACGAATTTAAAAATCGAATAAGGATTAATAATTTGAATCAGATTTTTTAGTGTTTTTAATTTGCACTTTAATATATGATCTGGATTGATAACAGCTTACGTAGAACCGGAATTACCAAAAAAACAATTGTAAAAGTTACATAAAATCGTTAATTTCTTCTTTTTTAATGATCCTGCACTAAGGAAACAATCCTTGTATTGCGAAGGAATCTAAAAACATATAATTAACGTAAACTCACAGCGTTGTAAGTTAAAATCATATTCACGATAACAAACCTACATATTAAATATTTTGATTTTCCCAAAAAGTTACTTCTAGGTATAAATAGCAATAAGTATCATCTCAGCTCATATATTTCCCACTGTTGAGCTCAAGCCTCCTGCTTGATGGGAGGAGATTGACCTACTACACCACGCTGGTCAGACGTGTTGTCATAGGGTTTTGTTTTGGGTTATCCTTCTCTTGCATAGATGTTATATGCCTTTTGTATCCCTTACTCGTCTCTTATGATCACCCACGAGTAAGATATTTTGTGATTTGTATTCTTATTCCGTCACCACACGGATAATAGTAATAAGTAAAGGAACAAAAAACATATTTTATAACTAATCTATCTAATCTAATACATTTATAATATAATTAATATCCATCGATTAAAAACAATCATTTATTTAATTATCTAATATTATAAAATATAAGACGGAGATGTTAAATACGAGAAATCTTAGCGATTTAAGATGCCAATGTTGTGATTGAGGCCTTAGGTGTGGCATTAGCGGCAAGTGCAGTGTGTCAGCCGGGCGTTGCTCTTGGTCTAATTTTACTTTCATTAGCCGTCTTCGTATGTCTAGTAAGATTTAGTACTGACGATACAGTTGCTAGATTTTTATTTTATTCTAGATTGTTAATAGTTTTATTTTATTCTAAATAGTTATGCAGTTTGAATGATATACGAGACAGTTAATAGTTTTATTTTATTCTAATTAGTAAAGTAGTTTGAATATAATATAAGTAGTTTGTATATAATATATAAAAGCTGTATGGTAGCGGGTACGAATACTACCAACCCTTACTGGATGCTCTTGGATGTCGTAAAAGACGATTAAGAGCCTTATAAAGATCTGGGCCAACTCCATCTGATGCCGTTTGGTCAACAATTATATTCTCAAGGAGGGTTGACGTCTGGCAGGCGGCTGATCATAAAACTATTGCCAATAACTTTTATAATGTACATGTGTATGTACTATGAAAAAAGAGTACACACTGTATCGAACCCAAGTAATTGGGATAAGAGTAGGAGAATGATGATGATGAGTTAAGTAGTTTGAATAATATTCCACACGAGATTAAAATATTGAATATTTTTAAATCAAATATGCCAAAAGTTAATGCTAAGTATTTTTCAGACTTTATTTCTTCTGCAGTTTGCAATGTAGAATTTATTCTCTAGTAAATTATAATAATTTTATATTTTTTAATTTAAAGTTGGTCGTGACCAACAAAAACTCAAGGGTTATTGGAGCAACATGAGAGTTTTTAGACCACGCAAATGGACCAAACATGATGCTTGTAATAGCGTGTTATGCCGGACTGGACGGCATGTAGGCGTTTCTTAATATTCAAAAGAATTATCTCTAGTATTGACATTTTTGAAGAGAATTGTCTTTAGGTGCAGTGCTAAGTAGTTGAAAAGAAAAAAGTCACTTCTAACTTAAACTCACTTCCAACTTAAACTTAAAGTTAAAATTCTAAAATTTAAAGTTATAGATACTTAATGACTCTAGCTTTATTTTAATGACGTTGCTTAATAACGTTTCAGATCATGACTCAGACCATTTAACGACGTCTTCAACATGAAATCTGGCAGTAAGTTTCTCTTTTTCTCTCTTTCTCGTCAACAAATATAAAAAAATTCTAATTGTAACATTTTATTCTCATGGATGGTACCATATCTCTCAACCTTGGTAATCTCCTAAAGGATTTAGTAATAAACAATTATAAAAAAAAAATACAAATAACAATTAAAAAAAAATTACTGTTCGGCAACCGAATAAAAAAAAATCATCACAAAGTACTTTACTGAAGAACTTAGATAACACAAAAACATACAAACATATGGAATTATTAATTTAGTCAACGATATTTTATATTAAGCTACTAAAAGTGTCTTAATAAAACTCCAAGAGAAGGAAAAGAACTCCAACTAAAATATTATATCTAACCAACGGCCTAGCATGTGCATAGGAGCTCGCTTTCCTTTCCATTACGGAGGAAGTTTATTCCCAACGGTAGGCGGTATAAGGGCCAAAAAAAATAATTCAGACGAATTGAAAACCTCCTCCTTTTTTGAAGTCGGTTAAAAATTAAGAAAAATACTCTAATAATTACGCACTCATAATTCGTGATCGGGTGCCGCTTGTATGATTTGATTCAGCTATATTTGAGAATTGTAAAACAAAATAAAAATAATAGATCAATCTACTGAATTTATTACCCGATGTTCTCATTGGCAATCGTGCTCTGATCAGGTCATACTTAATTGGATTAAAATATTATAATGTAGGAGTTTATATAAAATAAATGATAATGAATTTGAACGCAACTAAAAGATTATAACGATAAAAAAATCGAAAAAAGTAGCAAACAACAAATCTTCATATAAATATGAAACCAAGCAGGATTTCAAGTTAGATGTGTGTCGTTGCTGTAGGTCGCTATGTGACCGGTGCGTGCGTGGCGGGAAAGCAGCTTTTACTCTTTCCACAACTGACTATTGTCACAAAACCACCATAAAACTTTATCTTAAAACTTTAATGTTATCTAAAAAGTGCTGGTGCGACCAGTTAAAACACAAATCTATCACCGCTCTTTACTTGCCCGAGAGAGTCGTAAAAACGGGCTCAAAGAGCAGAGGAATGAGCAGAAATACTCTTACGGGAAAATTATAACAATTACTGCGATCGTCAACTCTCGCGCACAGCACGGCGACAACGGCATTATTCCCCCTGGAAGGCCCTATATCCAATAATAAACTTCGATAGACTGATGGCTAAATTGTGGACGTTAATTTAGATTAAAAGTATTTGACGAATGTAAAAAGGTAAGCTTAAGATGGAAAACAAATTAGATCAGAGAGTATGAGAAGAAAATATTGAGCTTTTGTGAGCAAGAAAAGTTTGAGCTAAAACGTTATGTCTTTCTAGTATATAGTCAGATATATTAGTCTCATTATGTAGGAATGTTATGCTCAATAATGAGACGTATATAGACTATAAGAGTACGCTTAAAACTTATTTGTGTATTAAATCATTAAGACATAGATAATATTTTAATAATATAATCATTAGTTTATGGTTTTATTGCATCGTGATCGTCTGTCTGCACAGAACCCCAACTGGGTGGCTTTGGGGATTTTATTGGTAGGCAGCGGCCTAAGCAATACTCTTGGTATTGCAAAGGTCCATGGGTGGCAGTGATACTTATCATCAGGTGTGCTGCTTGCTCGTTTGCCACCAGCAATATAAAAAAAATACCAAGCCTCGAATGTACAAATAAAACGGTTACTGTAGATTAACAGCTTTATTTGTCTCTAGTAAAGCCATGTTGTGAATGATGGTATATCTATTATTTTTATTGCTTCATTGACGTTCACTGTTGTTCATACACGATCCTATATCTTGCTTCTAATATTTTTCACAAGAATTGGGATTATCTTAGATTATCCTGCTGTTATATGCCTATCGCCATAATGAAACCTTAAAAAAGCGTTGTTTTAGCTCATAATTATCACAGTGATCAAAGTTAAAATGTTATTTTTTGTTTCCTTATTAGTTCTCATATACCGTTTTAGGTGTGCGCAAAAGTTATAGGCATTCATATTTTTTATATGAAAAAATGTTTAAATATTTTTATGTATATATGGGTAACCATAAAACAAATAAATTTACTAGTTGAATATTTTTATAACTATACGTGTTTATAGAAAGAGAGATGAGTGCAATAGTGACTTTAGATATTGTTATTAATTGCTGAAACAACCTTAAAATAGAAAAAGCACCATTTACTCTAATCAAATTCGTTACTACTAATCACCTTCTAATCTAATCAAATTCGAACACAAGACTCTTCAATTGCCGGTTGTATACCTACACGTTTGCCCCAATGAAGTAATTTTTACAGTTCTCGTTAACAATTCTATATAAAATAGGCCAATGCTTAATTAAGTGTTGTATTAGGCTGTGATAATCAGTTTTCACTTTATCAATCAAAATTTCTCCTCTAGCTTTTAATTCTCTTAACTGTTTTAGACTTTTACACATTAAGTACGTGACTGGAAAACTGTTTTCTTTAGAAGCAATAAACTTACTCATTCATAGCCGAGCCGTGACACTTACAATGTTTGTTTTGTGATCAGGTTCAGTAGCCTTCTTACTTTCCACAGTAGGGTAAACAGGTAAATAGTGAGTATAAACGGAACTGCGACGTCCGTCAGTCCAGTGGGTCGACATCTCCATATTTGGCAGTTCTACGCGATGACCGTATTAGATTCTATCTAGACTTTCCGATATCGTTGTATGTGATATACTGTTCTGAATATCGGCATTCATCGGATGTCGATATGTCCACTATTTGACCTAAACGTTCCAACAAGGGGTTAATAGTATTATTCCCTTGTTGGAAGGTTAATTGCTACATTTAGACATCGTGTTTACGATCGCAGTTAATATTATACTTATGCCAGGTGAGTACTGCTTCTTATTCTCCTGAAAAACTCAGTTTCTTCTTTCTCGAGTTTCATGAGAAGAAAATTGACGTGTTACTTTTAAGTTAACGGTATGTTTGAAGCAAAACCATTTTTTTACGATTTCATCATATTCTTTGCTTTTACTATATCGACGTTTAAGACGTAATCAAAGATATAAGCTTTGGAAAATATAAGTAATATATTTTCTAAAGCTTAATAAAAAGTTTTAGAATAGAATTTTGAATATCTATAAGTTATCTACAAAAGTGCTGATATCATCATAATTCACTGACTCTTATCCCAATTACTTGGGGTCGATATAATATGTACTCTTCTTTCATAATATATATTGTAAAAGTTATTGACAATAGTTATATGACCGGCCGCCTGCTAGACATCAACCCTCCTTGGGAATGTAATTATTAACTAAACGGCATCAGATGGAGTTAGCCCAATTCGTTACAATGCTCTTAATCGTCTTTTACGACATCCATGAGCAAAGTAAGGGTTGGTAGTATTTGAAGCCGCTACCACACAGCAACGAAAGTCCTGATAACTGCTTTATTTTCAACAACCAATTATAAGACCTTTTTCGTTCTAAGCTCGTACATGTCCCACTATTGGGCACGGACATCTTCCACAATGGGAGGGCAACTCACTTGCTCTAGCAAGTGCTTTTCCCTAACATCATAATTTATCTTCAACTTATTACATTCATGTGATTAATCATATGGGTTTTATTTATATTTTATTTACCAATTTCCATATTCTCCATCCTAGTTAGAAGTGGTAGTTAATATTTGCCGACAACTATTCAACAAATTCTTTTTATTTTTTTTTATCTGCTGTAGTTTCATTTTCATAATTTAATTTTTTTTAATATTCTTACTAGTATTTCTTTCTCTATATAGCATTAACATGCTAACATCGATTAAATAAGGTAAAGCGTTTTTTTGTTCGGGTAATTCCCAATTTTTTTTAAAGGCACTGACCTGCGCTATGGAAATAATCTTTGTATTGCGTGAGACTATACAAAAATGCAATTAACGCCGACAAATTACACCCAGACTTAGAGCAACACTTTGTAGATCACACAAAGTATTGTCCTATATAGAAATCGAACCCTCGGCACGGGCACTGAAGGTAGGTGTCTTAACCACTACGCCATCTGCGCAGTCAATTTATTTTCTTTTGTTTAAATTAAATGAAATAGTAAAATAATACTCTAAATGAAAGAGTTAACAATATTATTCATAGATAATAATACTACTATATATCATTCAAACTTGAACTGACTAGTATTTATCTATATTTAGCTAACCAGTGTAGTAGATTATAGCAATTTTTGTGAAAATAGGTGAATATAAACACTCGATACGGTGATTTCTAGTCGGCGGCTAGTGATGTCTGTAAGCGATGTCGATTAAATTAATTGACTTTCTATGCCTACTTATCTATAAAATAAAAAAAAAATACCTTCTATAATAAATTACTATAGCCATAGTAATTTATTGTAGAAGGTATTATACATTGTAATAATAGTCGTTGTCTATATAATCTATATGGCAAAATAGTTAATTTAAAAAAAATATTTTCACAGGCTAGTCATCGCTTATGCATAGGATTTTAATATATCCAAAGTACTTGTTATTCAATTTCGACCCATTATTTTGATACAATTTAAGCAATAGAAAAATAAAACGATACAAAATGGAGTTTTATCCGTGTGGTGACGGAGTAAGAATACAATTCACTAGCCCCTATTTACTAGGGGGTGATAAAAACATAATGATTGATGATGATTCAAATATTGCAAAACCAATTAATACCACTTTTCTACTTCCACTTTGAAATATAATCAGAATTCAATTTAAAGTCATTTGTTTTTACATGTGAACCAATTTTTATAATATTGTTTTAATACAGCGTTGGATTCTGTCGGCACAGGACCGCACTCTGTGGCGTAACATGAGGGAGGTCTACGTCCAACAGTGGACGGCAATGGGCTGAAATGATGATGATGATGAATTAATACCACTTTTCTACTTCCACTTTGAATTATAATCAAAATTCAATCTAAAGTCATTTGTTTTTATATGTAAACCAATTTTTATAATATTGTTTTAAATATTGATCAAAATTCTACAACGAGTTGTATCCAAAACACTCCTAAATTTTATTTATTATTTAATTCAAAGCGTAAAATCATGACGCATACTTTCAAATAAGCGCTCTGTTTCACTCACTGTATATGATTTACTGTTCGAATTAGTGTATCTGAAGCAATTAGAACATTTTTTTTAGTTTGATGAACATTTTATGTGGGTTGAAGAAAAGTTGCTTTCAATTTTCTAGTGCGGTTTTGTTGAAATTGCATATACTATTACGATTTCATATTTTGCATAGCACACTCAGTGTTTTCACGGAACGGATTATTATATGCAATTTATTTAATATTCTACAATGATATGATACTTTTTCTACTCACTAACGCGTGACGGATAATCAATAGCTCAGTTACAAATTAATATAATCTTGTTGAAAAGCGTTAGAAATTTATTGTTTAATAAGTTTCTATACTTTTTTTAAAAACATCACTTTGCACTACGGAGATCATTCTTGTATTGCGAGGGTCTTTACAAACATATAATTAACGCAGACAAATAACACTTACAGCCAGACTCGGAAGAGTCTAAGTGTAATTTGTCTGTGTTACAATAATTTGTGGATAGCACAAAGTACTATCCTGCGTAGGAATCGAACCCCAACACTAGCACGGAGGTTTGGTATCCTAACCTACGTCATCTATGGAGTTGAGTCCTCCAGTAATACGTTCTGTTTGAATTTAGTTCAAGAAAACTTCTCATGTTTAATAAATTATTATATATGTATTCTCTTTATCTTAAAAGTGATATATTTTAAAATCTCATACTTTGTTTTTCAACTTCTTTAAATCTAAAAAATATAGATTGTAAATAATAGATTGTAAATATATATTTTATATAATATATAAATATAGATTGTATATAATACCCACTGGTAAGATAGGGGGTGATGAATTGTATTCTCACCACACGGAAAAATAATATTAATATTCTAGTGGAACTGGAACTTAATTTCTGAACTAATGATACAAATCCGAAAGCTATTATGTTATGCATAATACCTTAACCACTCAATCAATTGTTACGGCATTTTACTTCCTGCTACGATAGCAGGAAGTAGAATTCCGAACTACGAACGTAAGAAGTACGAACTTCTACTAATATTATAGATGTGAAAGTTTGTGAAGATGTTTGGATGTTTGTTACTCAATTACGCATCAACCTGTAAACAGATTTGTATAAAAATTGGCACATCGATAAACCATTACCTGGATTAACACATATGATAATTTTAACCTCGGTAGTGTGTTCCCTTGGGATAATAGTTCAACTTTGGAAAAGTTACTTTTCATACTGGCGAAGCCGAGGGTGGAAGCCAGTTTTACATATAACATATATGAAAATATTACGATTGATTAATTTTTCCTTTTTTTATAACTTCTATATAAGTTATAAAAAAAATAAACATTATTTCTGCGACTTTAAACGCCTATATATGTCGTGTATATTACAAGTAAAATTTATAATTTTTTAAATTGCAATAATATCATCAATTTTACTTGGTTTAATTATAATTACCATTTAACAGTCAATACAGCTATATTCGTTGACTGGAGCGTCACAGATTTTGTATAATTCTATTAGAAATCTAGTCTGCACATAACTATCTAGTTTCTCTATTATTTTGAACTATATGGTTTCTATACTATTCATTTTTTTATTGTAAACTTTTTAAAAGCTTATGCATAATTCGTATATATTTTAGCAATAGCATAAAGCTAAAGAAAAACTATTTCGGTTAATTACAAAGATCTTAGGAAATTTTGTATGTATGTTTTTAGTAGAATATTATCAAATATGTTTTGAAAGATTATTTTATTTTACATTTTTTTTTTTTTCTTTTAATTTTTTTTTAAATGAATAATTAATGTTCAATTAAAACTTAAACTTATATACATACATACATATCATCACGCCATATCCCTTGCAGGGTAGGCAGAGAGAACAGAGTGCCAGAGAACTCTATCTCTGCATACTTCACTCGCTAACATTCATAATTCTCTTCATACACGCTCGCCGGTTTCGGAGACTCTTGACTCCACCTTCCTTCAGTACATGACCGATCTGGTCTAGGTAGGTTAGTCTCGGTCTCCCTCGGTACCTACATCCTTCCACTTTCGCATTGTATATCTTCTTAACCAGGGGTTCGTTCGGCATTCTTTCCACATGTCCGAACCATCGGAGCATTCCCTTTCGCATCTTTACACAAATACTCTCTTTCATACCTACTCGCTCTCTTACGTCGTCGTTACGAATGCGGTCGGTCAGCCTAACTCCACAGATTTTCCGCAGAGATCTATTTTGTTATATAGTCTGTATCTGTTAATGGAATAATAATATTACTAACCAGACCCTTCCTTCATGTGAATATCATTAAAAATGACAAAGGGTTGTGCAGATAACATCACTATAAATGAAGGAGAATTGAAGTAAAATCCTTTGCTAATCTGTTAAACCAGCGTGGGATTATCTCTTTACGAACATGCCCGTATTTAATAGAAGTACATATAAAGACTGAATAACAAGAAACCAACGTTAGAGAATGTAATTATCTTATTTCATATTTTTTTTTGCTTTGAATTATTAAAAAAAACAAAAAAAAAGATGTTTCACGTGATCGTGAGATAGCATTAAAAACTTTATTCATTTCTTTTAATAACATTAAAATAAAATAACTACAAGAAGAAATGTTTTCAGTTTACAGTTGAAGTTAATTACCAGTATAAACATCACGTCTCTAAATTATTTAGAAGCAACATTTCCCAAGGGAGCGCCTTGTGGCGTGACGGTTGAGTAGCTCAGATGGGAGATGTAAAACTACGAGCCTCGAAGAGAAAGTAAGGTCATCGTTCCCGATTGTTATAAGCAATTATCTAACTATAGTAGTCAAGTACCTTCAAATATTGAATACCATTTTTGATTTAGTCTTCGAGTACAATGTTAATATTTCTTCATAATAACACTACACACTATTTCACATACATATGCATAGATTTACTTATATAACACATCGTTAAAGTTCAATTTACGTTGTGAAAATGCTAATATTATATTTTTTTACTATTTTTTTTTATTGGTTATGGTGGCAAACGAGCAAGTGCTGTCCGTGGACCTTCACTATACCAAAGGTATAGCTAGACCGCTGCCTACCATTACAATCCCTAAACCCACCCAGTTGGGCTGCCGGCTCTCTCACTCGCCGAACGAAGCGCAATAGCACATTCCATTACTGAGACGTTGATCTTCTGCGAGATTGTGGTACTACCCCGGATGGACCGGCCCGCGGCTGTAGATAGAGAACTGTCAACAGCGTGGTCCTACCACTATTAACCAGCTGCCTAATAGATGTTTGGTTGAAATTTCAATACTCTAGTTTGCTGTAATAATAGAAAAGTTTATAAACAATGCTTTGTTGCTGAACATTTGTAGAAAAATGTATATAATATATATGTTTGTCAGATGTAGTTGAATTTTAATATACATTAACATTTGTCAAGGGTATAATAGGGTATAACAGCTTAGGTTATCTGCTGATTTCATACAGTAATGTTATAATTTATAGGTCATATTATAACTAGGTCATTTTTGCTTGAGTCTATACAATTACAAGTGTATCCATTTAGTAGTTTTTTGTGTGATGGTCCGATATGCACAAAAAATAAACAAGCAAAAAAATTAAAATTATATCTTTAGCTTCATTATCATAACTAGGTTACGTCGCAGTTGTTATTTTTTTTTTGTCTGTACATTTTCAACTTTGAGATACTAAGATGTAAATACTATAGTCGTCTTGAATACGTTATGTATCCGTCACTATATCATATCTTGCGAGTCGATACAATACATATGTACTGTTCTTTTATAGTAAATATTGTTAAAGTTATTGGCAATAGTTTTATGACCGGCCGCCTGTCAGACGTCAACCCTCTTTGGGAATGTAATTGTTGACCACACGGCATCAGATGGAGTTGGCCCAGGTCGTTAAAAGGCTCTTAGTCGTCTTTTACGACATCCACGAGCAAAGTAAGGGTTGGTAGTATTCGTAGCCGCTACCACACAGCTAACGTTACTATATCATATACTGCTATAAATTACAAATCTACAGAACTCTAGAAAATAATATTACAAAACTATAGTACTCTAGATTCACTTGATTTGTAAACAAAAACGATTTACTGAGAAATATAGTTGTATTAGTTAACGATTCAATACGATTTATCGATGAAATAAAATTTAATATTATAGACCTTTTTTTCAATGATTTTATTGCGATAGCCAATCAGTTCCTTGAGTGGTACAAATGTGCACCCGTTAACTTTGGCAAAAAAAGATAAATAAATATATTTTTCAACACTAAATTCTTAACGGCAAGCAAAATGCCTATTGTACTTGAAAAATAGAAATATGCGTGAGTGAGCCTTACTCTATTTTATAAAACGTTAATTTAAAATCCACAATCAAAGGCTTCACCGGCTCTCGACCCTACCAATGAAAACAATAAAAGTGTACAATTGGTGGGCCCCAGTATCTATGCCCATAAAATAAATTACGAAGGCGTCTCCTTTCTGTATCTCTATTGATATTTATAATAAGGTACTAAGTACGTGAGTAGATTAATTTTTGAGAGTAATTTATCATTGGTTATTTTATAATAAATGTGGTGGTTACTTTTTAATAAATGCTACAAGTATATAGTTTATTACGCTTTTGATGTAAACATTTTAGATTTTATTATTTTACCCAATTATTTAATAGGTGAATTAGTTGGAAAAAGCAGCTTGAGTATGTATTGATTTAATCACTTTGGATTACTAAGTTTAGATGGTGTCGGTATGTGAATAACTGATATTTTGTCAAAACTTGTAAAGCTGGCAATCTGACCTAATACGAGTAGGAATAAAGGCTAAGAAATTCATGGTTAATGTTTTGCCTCAGCTCTAGCTAGCACTATTGAGTCTATAACTTTTCCACTCTTATAGTGATCTTATCGCTTAAGACCATCTCTTACACGTTTTTATAATACCTACAAATGATGGAATGCTGATAAACGATAAATTATATTTCATTTTATCAATACGCGAGTAACTTATTAAATAGTCCCTCGATTTATATGCGACAGAAATGAACTGTAAGCAATCTGACACTATAAATAAATATCTCTTATAAATATTCGAATTGGACTTCATCTTTTAGTATAATCTTTCTCTGTTCTATTCTTTCGGATAAAAAAGTGAGGGAATGGAGAATAACTACTACCTCATAGTTTCAGTAGCATTGCGGTTTCATTGCGTATTTCATCTTAGTTTGTCTATGCCAACAAATTACATATATAGTATATTTTTATTGCTTATGGTAGCAAACAAGCTAGCAGCATACCTAATGATATATGTTGGTGCCGCCTATGGACCTTTTCAATACCAAGGTATAGCTAGGTCGCTGCCTACCAACCAAAATCCCAGAAAGTTGAGTTTCTGGCTCCCTTACTCACCGAACAAAGAGCCACAGCGCATTACTACTCAAGCGTTAATTTTCTGTGAGATTGTAGACAGAAAACTGTCAAGACTGTTGGCCTATTACTACGTATAATCTTTTTAAACATTTTCATAGACCTTATGGTATAATACTTTCAATATCTGAACCTTAAGCCACCAAATATAACATTATTAATATACAGTCTTTATAGATATAAGTAAAAATTCTCACCATATGTAATATGAGTAGAACACCTATGGTTAATCCTCGTCGCTGCCGCATTCTGATCTGTGAACAAATAACAATGGTTAATTGATTTCACTCTGTATAGTGACGTACTAAATATATAAAATAGGACCACCATGGTTTCTTTATTGTTTGTATCTTAAGAGACAAGTAAAGAAAATGTATATAAACGTTAACTCTAAAGAAATTCAACAATTCATAAGTACTTATACTAATCCAGTTGGTTCCCTAAACTATATCGTTACCACCGTTCTATTGAAAGGTTCTATCAAAAGGACAATGATCCCACAGGTGATTATTGAGTCTCTCATATTTCTCTACTGTTATTGCCGACGGCAGAGGTGATTGGTCATATTTCGTCAAAAGATATTCTATCTATTTAGCTAGAGCGATCATTATCTCAGTTTATATACATTCCACTATTGGGCTTGGTAATGGACCACGCTAGTGGGCCGTCCATTAATCACATGAGGTTTAAAGGGGGGTTTGTTGTAGTTTGACAAAAATCACAAGACTATGAAGGTCTAAACCTTCATAGTCTTAAACCTCACTAAGTATCACCAAGTGGGAGGGGGGTTAAAAAATGTTAAAAAAAGATCACGTGATTAAAGGACGTCCCCTTAGACGGGTTGGTATAGTTTATTATTTTGAGATTTTCTTCTCTTGCATAAATATTATATGCATATTATAATCCCTTAGTCGTCGTTTACGATAGCCACAAATGTGAAAAGAAATGGAGAATTGTATTTCTAACCTGTCACTACGCAACAAAAGCTAGAGCGATAAAGCAGGCTAATTCTACTCAAATAAAAGAAGTTTATAGCCAAAATGTATACGAAATTTTTAAAAATAAGAGCAATGAATGTATTAATAGTTTAAATAGGTACATTATAACTCTTTATAACCACTTAACACATCTGTAGTTATATTAATAAGCTTAATTAAACTTGAGGTTATAATATAAATAATTTATAAGATCATCTAAAGTTGGGCTCAAGACGAGACAATCGTATCATTAACAAACACAATATGAATTATAAGGAACGTATTCTGTTGAGAACACTAGACTCCCATAATGAACCCACATTAAGTATTGTTACAGTTTCTAACGGTATGTAGGGTGGAATCTGGTGCGGTATTGTCATATTATACCCACGATACTTCTTTGAGAATTTTAT
The DNA here is from genome assembly GCA_905163515.2 of Lymantria monacha. Lineage (NCBI taxonomy): Eukaryota > Metazoa > Arthropoda > Insecta > Lepidoptera > Erebidae > Lymantria > Lymantria monacha. The sequence goes on from LR991091.1 coordinate 25,190,114, forward strand.
ATACTATCAACATTTACCTTACTCTTAAACACCGATGCTATTCAGAACATTTATTTTAGAAATATTTAGACATTTTACTACTCTACAGAATTTCTGTATTCATTTTTTATTTACAATAGGAACATTTTTTTTTACAAATACATATATAATTTTGCGGATAAAAATTACATTCTGATTCAGAATAACAAGGTGTGGATTGCAAAAATCATTGTCCTGCATGGGTATCGAACCGACGACACCAACACTATACAACGATATCTTAACTACAAAGCCACTTGCGGGGCGGATCTATGGGGTCGTGCGCTGCCTCTTCTGTCACTGATGGATCTGGCGGGGTGAGACCAGACATTAACCCGCCACAAAAAAAAAACGACAAAGCCACTATACACTCGATATTATAAAAGACATATTTAATCTCTAAAATAATACTACCAATAGCTTAAAACAATATACATATGTAAACATATGAGTATGGAATTTTACGTAAATGATTTTTGTATGTAAATATTATTCATACTCTCAGTTTCATACCGTTAACTATCCCGTAAGTACTAAACGTAACATCCGTTTCCCATAATTATTTTAAATTTTACCGGATTTCTTGAGAATGTCGGTCACTACTTTGATCCTGTGTATTGATAGTGATAGTAAATATTAAAAATACCGTAATAATATTTCCGTGTAGTGATGGAGTAAGAATATTATTCACCACCCCATATCTTACTTGTGGGTGATCGTACGAGACGACTAAGGGATATAAAACACATATAACATCTTTGCGAGAGAAGGAAAACTCGAAACAAAACCCTATACCAACACGTCTGACTAGCGCGGTATAGTAGGTTAATTGCCCTCCTATTGCGGAGGAGGCCCGAGCCCAACAGTGGAACATTTATGGGCAGTGATGATGATGATGATTAAAATATTAATATTTTGATAGTCTACTTTTTGTGGTATTTATTAGTGTCAATATTGTGTTTTACTATTCGAAAACGTATATAAATAATCAGAATAATACAATGGTTTCTAATGTTTACGCGAGTATTACACATTTGAAATAAAACTACTTTTACGGATTCCATCGCGTTTGTATTTGATTTATAATTTACCGACGCTTCGAACACTTTACAGTGATCATAGTCACAGGGAGACTAAAGTGTCTTACGTCCAAAAGTCATCGTTATTACAGAAATTAGTTTAATAGTTTTGGTTAGATTTTTTAAACTAGTAAATTGCCACAATATAATAGTTATCATAAATTAAATGTTTAATATCATCATCATCAAATGAATTCGTGTTAAAATTTGGGTCAAACTTTTAATAACTGATACTGTAGCGGATAGATATAAATTTCTGTAATAACGATGACTTTTGGACATAAGACACCTTAGTCCTCCCGTGACTGTGATCACTGTAAAGTGTTCGAAACGTCGGGAAATTAAAAATCAAATGCAAATGCGATAGAATCCGTAAAAGTAGTATCTTTTTTCTAGTCAAATATATTGTTGATCTGGGGCCAGGTAGGATAGGGTCATATGTTAATTTCTTTCAATAAATTATCATCATCATCACAGCCCATATATGTCCCACTGTTGGGCTCGGGCATCCTCCGTGATAGGAGGGAAATTAACCTACTATACCGCGCTGGTCAGACATGTTGGTGATGTTATATGCGTTTTATATCCCTTAGTCGTCTCTTACGACCACCAACGAGTAAGATAGAGGGTGGGGAATTGTATTCTTACTCCGTCACCACACGGTTAGATTACAATAAATATACTACATATTCATTTAAATCGGACTAAAAGTATTATTCGACATTAATGTATTTAATGAAGAGAGATAGTCTCCATTTATATTATAATAAAATCTATATCTTTGACGATATATATAATATTTCAATTCTTAAACATTCGTAAATACTTTTTAGACTTGATGAACGTTAAGGGCAAATTGAAAAAGTTCTGTAAGCAATTTGGTAGCGCGAGACGTATCAAGGACTCGAATTTAAAGAAAAAACAGGGCTACACTCAAAAGTTAAAAGACCGAAATAAAATAAAGGTTCGCCTGTTGAAACCGTTTCTTGAACTAAATGTGAATTAATTATTGTGAAAAATTTATGTGATTAAAACATAAATAACGAAAGCAACAGTAATTTAAAAGGAATAGATATTTTCACCCTAATTATCTATTTATATATAGTATTAATACTGTATATTCTGTGTGGTGACGGAGTAAGAATACAATTCACCATCACCCTATCTTACCCGTGGGTGATCGTAAGAGACGACTAAGGAATATAAAACGCATATAACGTCTATGCAAGAGAACGAATACTCAAAACTAAACCCTATAGCAACACGTCTGACCAGGATGGTATAGTAGGTCCATTTCCCTCCCATTATAGAGGAGGCTCGAGCCCAACAGTGGGACATATATTTGCTGAAATAAATGAATGAATTCCATAAAATGACATTAACTGTGGATTAGATGAGCGAACACTTGATAGGTTAAAAAAATGCTTATGCCCGATCAAATTCAATATAAAAGCAAATATTTATTGCCTTTGTATTATATACAAAATTTAAATCTCATTCGATCGCATTCGTAACGACGACGTAAGAGAGCGAGTAGGTATGAAAGACAGTAGTTAGTGAAGTATGCAAGGATAGAGTTCTCTGGCACTCTGTTCTCTCTGCCTACCCTGCAAGGGATGTGGCGTGATGATATGTATGTATGTATAAAATTTAAAACAAGTAATATTTAAGATTTCTTCTATAACACGTACATTCTTATATATTTTCTTATAGCGGTAAGCAACCACATTATAAATAACTTTCATTAATTAAATTAATTCTTAGTAATATAACACATATATGGTGAAATGAGAAAGTGAAGTACATTGCCTCGTCATGGTGGTTTCATTAGAATGAGGGTGAATAAACATGAAAAGATTTCACGCTTTTCATTTATGTCGTCATCATTTTCGTGCTCTTATCCTAATTACTTGGGGTCAACGCAATATGTACTCTTCCCACATAATGCGAAAGTTATTGGAAATAGTTTTATGACCGGCCGTCTGCCTGGCGTCAACCTTCCATTGGAATGTAATGTTGACCAAACTACATCAAGTGGTGTTGCCTAGGTGAGGCTCTTAGTCGGTCTTTTATGACATTCACGAGCTTGCTAGTATTCGTAGCCACACAGCAATTTTTGCAAGCATTTCATTTATGTATACTTATATATAGTTTTATTCCAGTTACATTTTCATTATCTTCATCAGCCTATCAAAGTCCACTAAAAGCCATAAGCCTCCTTATGAGAGGGGTAATGCCAATATTGCTAAGCTTGTTACGCCGTATGGCGAGTGCAGTTGATTTTATTAATTTCTTAAGAGATTGTTGCTAACCATAGTAATCCCTCAGCCTCAGACTTTGATGTGAAAACAAGGGCGTATTTTGCATATATATTTTATTCTAACCCATTATAGTATTACTCTATAATTATATAAATTAGCATAATATATATTTTTATAGTAGTCGTGTAGTAGCGGCTACGAATACTACCAACCCTTACTTTCTTCGTGGATGTCGTAAAAGACGACTAAGAGCCTTATAACGACCTGGGCCCACTCCATCTGATGACGTTTGGTTAACAATTATATTCATAAGGAGGGTCGACGTCTGGCAGGCGGCCGGTCATAAAACTATTACCAATAATATGTACTATGGAAGAAAAGTACATATTATATCGACCCCAAGTAATTGGGATTAAAGTAGAGTAGCGAATGATGATATATTTTTATACAATATCTATTATTAGAGATAGTAACAAATTTAAAAAAATATAATATATATTTTTTTTTAGTTTTGACCCGTGTATTCACGAACTTTATTTTATTTCTATGATTTTTCGATTAAATTAGCATTTAAATAATTAACATATTTTTATGCATTAATAAATAGCATTATTATTTTATAGGTTGGAAAAAAAATATTATATTAAAAATAAACAGAAGTTATTATAATCTTATACTGTAATAAAATTGTCCGTAGTCAAACTACAGTCAAAGGTGAAGCAATTGCTGATAATAGCTAAAGTGAGCTTTTTATGTAACCTCCGAAGTACGGATGCTATGAAAATGAGATAATAGTCGTGACTACTGGTTTTGAGCATTTTTAATTATACTTTACCTAACCCACTGACGAAGCATTGTCAAATTCTTAATAACAAATGTATATGTATAATAAATATAATGCCTTACTGCTGATATTTTTTATCAAATAACTTGATGAATTATATACTGGTTAAATAATCACAGAGCTGAAGTAAATTATGCTCAAAAAATTTAAATATTTGCATCAGATTCGTGATAGATTTTTTAAAAGATAATCCTCAACCTCAAGAAATAAATCCTTGTATGCGAATGACTCACAATTATATTATACTAGTAATGGAAAACCCATTCCCAAAAAATCACAATTAGTCACACACAAATAACTGTTACATATATGATCTGAACCCATTTCATTTGGTACGGCTCGTGAATTTCCAGTGTAGAACTAAAAGCTTGAAATGTGCTCTTGAATTTTCATTGTAGAACTAAAAGTTTGAAGCGCATGACGGTATGTAAATGGGTTAACGAAATGAGATGTGCATTTTTAGTAATTGCTCTCTATGGCTACATACTAAAAGGCTCATGATTTTATAAGATACAGATACAAATAAGTCTAAATATAATATGTATACTGATGGAATAACTCTGTGCAATTTTCCTTGTGGTGACGAAGAATATAATTGTCACCACCCCTTAACTGATCATCATTCAATTACTTAGGGTCGACGCAATATGTACTGGTTCATACTGCAAAAGTTATTGGCTGTAGTTTTATGACTGATCGGCCTGACGTCATACCTCCTTGGGAATGTAATTGTTGAACAAACAGGTTGAGTTGGCCCAGGTCGAGACTCTTAGTCATCTTTTACGACATCCATGAGCAAAGTAATACAGCATTCGTAGATGCAACCACTCAGCACTGATCTAACCTGACTGCGATAGTTATAAAAAATAGCTAAGGGCCTCACTAAGCAAGAGTGCAGCAGCTCTTTCGTAACGTATAACCTAACCTAACCTACCCAACCCACCTGCCAAAAAAGACAATTAAGGCACTATTTCCTCCTTTATGAGTGAATCTTAAGTCCAGCAGGACAGCGACAGGATAAATGATGATGATGAATAAAATATATAATAGCTTTACTATCATCATCCTTCTCCATGATACATATATAAAGTAAGTAAACAAATAACATCGATGCAAGAGAAAAAATATGCCATAGGTATAGCCCCCTCGTATTATAGATGCGGCTTATGCTCAACATTAGGACATTCGTACTGTATATCGATAAATTTAAACTCACTGTCTTTCTAAAAACGTTGTTCTACTACCAGTTAATGATTTAAGATACAAAAGCATGCTCTCAAGCAGTTTTTCATAAGATTATTGCCAAAACTTTTGCATTTTTTTGCTGTGGAAGAAGAGTAAGTTTATATTACGTTTATCCCAAGTAATTGGGACAAGATCACAATGATGATAATTTACCTAGAAAATTATTGTGTAATAGTATTTTTTTAATTAACAATAGTATTAATTACATAAATAAGCTAAATGCAAATTGACCCACTATTCACGCTGGTTTATCAAAAAGGTTGCTATGGTATTTTGTTTAGATTTTCATTCTCTCAAACTGATATTCTGCTTGCTCCTTAAATCTTGTATACGATTGTTGTACATTCATAATGCCTGGTCGATGATTTATGAATTCATATAGTTCATTAATCAAATACCGATCTTTATCATGGTCTGTTTTGTTTTTGAATTAAGCATAGCTTGAAAACAATACCATTGGAATCATGATAAATTTAAATCATGAAACATCTTATGTTAGAAATTATAGTTCAAGAGTGAAAAGGTCAATCAGCAAGATCGAATCGCGAATGAAATTTAGCCACTTATTTCCCTCTTGTTTTACTAAAAGGGAAAGTTTGCAGCATTGTCGTATGTTGGAATGCAATTTTCTTGTGTCGTCTGTTCTGTTATTCCAAGTATGTGGATGAAACATTTTCCCTTTAATGTTTCCTTACGAGACATCGTTACCAGAATACAATAACGCTGCTTTATATTATGTAGTACCGTATTATTATTTCCTTAATATTTTACTTCCGTGAGAAAACTGTCGATTTCAATTCTGGTTGGCAACTTAATTATTATTATCTATTTATAATTTTAAAGCAGAATATGAATGAATACAGAAAAATAATAAATATTTTTTTTTAAACAATTCATTATTTTGAAAATATTCGCTTTTGAAATTGCCTTAATTATTAAGTTTCTATTAAACCTCCGACAACGTGCAAAATCTTTCCTTTTTTGGCAGACTATGGTCTGAACACACACCGCCTATTCTCTCCGGGATGAAAGCAGGGTGGCTTGCGGTTTCATAACCCACCGTGTTCCTTCCTCATCGCCATCGGGCTACTGGTTCTGTTTCCTTGACATCCTTGGCCGGCCCGGAGCGTACAAAACCCTAACAAACTAAATAAAAAATTCAGTATCATTAAGCCGTCTATCCATTTGTTTAATAGCGGATTTCTAGAACCTTAATGATGTGTGTGGTATGTATGTATTTCTATTGCCACTGTAACATAATATAATAAAAAAAAATACAAACCACAGATTTTTGTCTGACTGGCAATTCGCCATTTTTTTATATTAACATTACATTTAGCGGTTTACTGCAAACAAAATAAATGCGAACTCAGCTTAATTGGCGAAGGCTCACGCGAAAGTAAAGTTGTGGACACACCGCACCACTTTAATCACCAAATTTTGGGCGTTCCTGCTGAACAAGTTGCTTTTTGGTGCAAGTGGGCCGTGGGAGCACCGGGAGAAAGTACTAAAGCATATATACCGGAACTCTTTGTACTTTAGAGTTTTTGCGATGCATTTTCGCTTACAAAGTATGCGGTCGCAGACAGTCCACTGTATAATTGCTGGGTGCGGAGCGCCTTCGGCAAACTTTTATTGCGCTTCTGGTAATAAACATGAATATGGTTCGCAACGCATTCAGTTTATTTACAAATTAATAATTAATAAAATGATTTGTTTATTTTATGGTTGCCCGGCTGTTAATTTTATTGTAACGTAAAGTGAGTTCATCAGATATTTTGATGTTTTTAATTATAATATACCTTGTTTCAATGTTGCCCCCTGTTGACCGTATGGCTTGTGTGCCTGTAGCGACTATTTAGGAGACCATTCAGTGAGTTGGCGAGTCACCGTCTGCCATCGTTCACATCTTAATATGGGTTTCAAGGCAGACGACAGTTTAAAATTTCATAGATGTAAAATGAACCAGTCCACTAAGTACCCACTCCCATATTCATATATTAGATACCATCATCACACAATAGTTTTACACATACCGATGGCATTCCACGAATGCTATGTGCAGACGTGGAATGTCATCGGTAGATGTCCCATCCCAATATTTAGATTAAATTTCTCCAAAAGCCTCTGCGTGTTGGATCCATATCCATGTAAGCCTCCCAAAGGACCGGGCATCTTCCCTACGGAAGATCCCGTGATTAGAAAGGCTATACATTATATCAAAATAAATTAAGTCTATAATTAATTTAGGTATAAATACAATTTGGGTAGTGTAAACAATGTCGGATAGATGGCACACGTCTCCTTAAAGACGAAAATATAATACGATGCAAGAATTGAATGTCCTACAATAGTTCACGATTACATAATAAAATTTAAGAGAAGGAAAATTCGAAACAAAACCCTATACCAACACGTCTGACCAGCGCGGTATAGTAGGTGAACTTCCCTCCCATTACGGAAGAGATCCGAGCCCAACAGTGGGACATATATGGGCTGTGATGATGACGATAGTTCACGGTGGTGTAAATGGCAGCACGATTGGGACGAATTTCTAATAGGTGTGGGTTCGTATCCCACTTGTGACAATCATTTTTCGCTCGTAATCGGGTTTTTATAAATAACCAAGCATATTAAATACTAAATTTCAGTAATTTTAATTTAGGTATAAATTTTAAAAATATGTAAGTAAATTTTAGTTTTATAATATTTTTTAAGGCTTTACCTTATAAATATTAGAAAATCAAGTAATAAGACATTTTTGAGTGTCTAAGAATATATGCCCTTCGTTTTTTCTTTCCAGTCCATATATATCCCTCCTTTCTTCTATAGGCTGGCTAAATATTCACTATACCGTTATTATAGTCATCATCATCACCATCTTAGCTCATATATGTCCCACTGTTGGGCTCAAACCTCCTCCGTAATGGGAGGGAAAATTGTCCTTCCTATGCCACGCCGGCCAGACGTTTTGACATAAGGTTTCGTTTCAAGTTTTCCATCTCTTGCATAGATGTTATATGCGTTTTATATCCCTTAGTCGTCTCTTACGATCACCCAATTGGTGAATTGTATTATAACTCCGTCACCACACGGAAATCCACCACCATAAGTAATAAACAAAAAAAAACCTTTTACTACATATGTCTATTTATTTAATTCGTATTATTTAAATGTAATATCAATTCAGAGTAGATGGTAGGTCAATGACCATCACAAGCTAAAAGTGAAACCAAAATTCCATTTCGTCGATGTACAGGCATAGTAAGACCATTATTAAACGAACCGTTTTCATAACCGGTTCATTTCACCGGACAATTTCAATCATTTTTCATCAATTAATGATTGTAGTTACAACACAAAAATAAGCTATTAAATATTATGTATTCGTTTTGGGCGGTTGGTTAATAGCTTAGGGACAAGTTGTAAATTACGATCGTAAAACCTTAAAATTGATAACTTGAAATGGCTTATAATCCCAATACGGCTATCAATTGACTGTGACGCCGTGGTCTGCAGACATGGTTGTACAATGACATTTTCGAATTCATATTAAATTATAAGTAATCTTTTTAATATATATAAATTACGTGTCACGTTGTTTGTCCGCGATGGACTCCTTAAGTACGTAACTGATTTTAATCAAATTTGCACAGCATGTGTACTTTGATCCAACTTAAAAGATAGGATAGCTTAAATCTCAATTTATAGTAACATTATTTTATTGCAAATTATTTGTCTAATATTTGACAGTCAAAATCATATGTTATATCCAAAGGATTTTAAAAGATGGCGGAATCTGTTGACTGGATTCAGTAAGTATTTAATAGATGGCCCTATGTTAAATGTCCAAACGCTTCATATAAGCTAAAATTTGTTAGAATAAACAAAAAGTGTTACTGAGGCTACCTAAGCCACAGCAACGCGTGGCCCGGTCTTCTAGTTTAATATAAATTATCGTTTGTTTTAACGGTGAAGTAAATCATTATTAGGCAATTTATTTGTTCGCGTATTATATACTTACAATAATTTCAGTAACGTGTAAAGTCCTGGTGTTTGGGAGTATGTTTTAGTTATATAGTTCTAACTGTCGTAAATAACATCAATAGGGGTACTCGAAATTATAATCCAATGGGCAGACCAATGAGATATAGAGATCGGTTACGGTGGCCCGCTTAATTAGGGGTTATTTAACGTACTATGTGAATGTTGTATACGTTTTTGCAACAGAAGGACACCTCAAAATATAACCATATATCAACGTTTCTGACCAATATGGTATAGTGGATCAATTTCCCATTTATTATGACGGAGGCTCGAGTGTAGAAATTAGACAGACAGATAGACAAATAAGACATACATATACCTATAAGTAAACAAGAATTGAGACATATATGAGCTGAGGTAATGATCATAATAAATAAAAAAAGCGAAAAATAATAAAAAAGGGAAACCAAAGATTAAACTGAAGTCTGAATAATACTATATAGAATAAAATTAAAAAAAAAGACATCCTGAATATATACTAGTATACAAGAAATGCTCGTTTAAAGATATTAGATAAATAGATAGATAATTACATTACAACTAAGAAACAAGATTTTTCATGTACTGAAGGGAGTCAAGAGTCTCCGAAACCGGCGAGCGTGTATGAAAAGAATTATGAATGTTGAGGAAGCGAGTGCGATCCGGAGCGATTCAGTCCAATGGTGATTGGGAGATCTTACGATAAGTTATGGGTTTGATACGTCGTCATTCCGTCGCTCCGGATGGATCGGACGAGGTGGGTCTAGATTCTAGAAGTAATCTGAAAATTTCCTGTCACAAGAAAGGGAAATAGGTAACTTCACTCTTCTGGGAATTTTATACAATTAACTACCATCGTCAACACGACTACTAAGCATAGCAACTATGTCATAATTTTTTTGACGGCACAGATGGCGTAGTGGTTAAGATACCGACCTTTCGTGTCAGTGCCGTGGGTTCGATTCCCACGTAGGACAATACTTTGTGCGATCCACAAAGTGTTATTCTGAGTCTGGGTGTAATTTGTCTGCGTTAATTGCATGTTTGTAAAGTCCCCCGCAATACAAGGTTTATTTCCTTAGTGCAGGGTGGTGTCTTTTAAAAAAAAAAAAAAAAAAATCCACTTAAGAAGGCCTATGCCCATCACTGAACGTTAATGGTTTTAGAAAGACAGAAGAGTCATCATTACTTGTATATATTAAGCTTAATTATAACTAAAAGAGTCAACACTTCTCAGTGCACGTTTTTGATCTTACGGGCACCCATAACTTTGGTTACTTTCACTACGATCTTGACACGATTAGCGCAAGCCCTTCGTATAATTTATTGTATGGGAAAATGTATACTTGTATATTAACTAGTTAGATGTTGTGAAGTAGGCTTCAAATGTAGTTGTAATAAGCGGTGTGGGTAGATGATATGTTAATATATTATCACAAGTGGGATGATTCTTTTACTCTATACGTTTATTTATTTTTTTGTAAATAAATTAACGCATACATTCCTATTTAAATTATTAGTTTACAAGTTTTATGCGGAGTTCTAAGCTGTGTCTTATAAAATAAGTCTGGCTAAGGGGTCTTTAATGAGGTAATTTTTGTTCCAAAAAGAATAATAAGGATTAAACTAAATCCTGATTGCACAGATGGCATTGTAAGCAGCGACTTCTCATGGCGAGTATTAAGGATTTCAATTCCATGCAGGATAATTCTCTTTATGATTTACTAATTAAATTATACGTCCACTGATACGCAAAATCAGAATAATTGTATAACTACATGTCCCTAACTATACAACTTTTTATATGAAAAAAAACCTGCACTTATCATAAGAATTTACCTTGTATTGCGGGATCTTATATAAACATATACGTACTATTAATAATACAAAATAAACTCGAACTCAGAATAATCATTGCCCATGAAACTTGGTATTCGAATTTATATGCTGGCACTGTCATAAATAGTCTCTTTTTTGCTTATGATGGCAAACAAACGAGTGGTATATTTGATGGTAAGTGTTACTGTCGCCCATGGACCTTTGCAATACCAGGTGCATAGTTAGACTACTGTCTACCAATTAAAACCCATCCGAGATGGGCTTTAGGCTCTCTCGCTCACTGAATGAAGCGCAATAGCACATTGCCATTGCTCGGTCGTCGATTTTCATTTTGTGGTACTACGCCGGATGAAGCCGAGCCAAGCCAAAAACTCTCAACAATGTAGTCCTACCAACACTAGGTATTATTTTTAATGCACTAAACAGATAGCTGACATTAACAAAATATGTAAGCATTTTTTATATTTATTATAGTATACGCTGAGGAATTTATTTTTATGTTACAAGAAACATAATAAGTTACATATAAAACAACCGTTTGGCATTCTCGAAAGTTTTGTTTCTCCATTAGTATCTAACCCATTATATCTTCAAAACAACGATTTCTTTGAAACAAAACAGCCATCAAATCAACAAAAGAAAAAAAAACAGTGTTTACGTATCATCGACGAAATCTCTCATGCATAAAACAAAAACAAATACTGAAGACGAAAGCTCAAAGCAAACAAATTGAACGTTCATTGGCTTTTTAATGTCAGTCAATGTCTAAAGTAAATACAAATAAGTAAATTATATTAGACTAGTCAAGTTCGCGGTTTCTTTTACCTTAAATGTACAAGAAAACACGTTTTTTTCCGGCGGGCTATGGTCTGGTCATACCCCGCTAAATCCGCCTGTAGCGACAGAAGTGGCGCGCGACCCTATAGACTTTCCCTAAAATGGCGCGCGACCCTATAGACTCGACCTCTTCGGCGAGCGAACGGGCCACCGGAACCCGATCTTGGTCTTCGGTGACCCGCAACTAAACTATTCCAAATGATGGCGATATATCATAATTATTAATTATGCGATTTCATTTTAATAGGATTGTTGATCGTCTACATAAGCTTATTAAAAAAAAATAGGGTATGTTATTATATTCCCAAAGAGACTTCGGGCAGACGGCCGGTTTTAAAACTACGGCCAAATCTTTTGCAATGTGTACCATGGGAGAAGAGTAAGTACATATTGCTTTCAATCCCAAACAATTAGGATTAAATGATGATGATGGGAGTATTTAAAACCGACTGGTCAGCCGCACATCCTTAAATCCTTAATGGGCTCGCGGGTTCTAACCCAACTGTGGATCTTATATGGGCTGAGATGATGATGATTTGATGACTAACATACAGAAAACACTATTATATCTTGTACAAATATGTTAACAATATACTTAAGAACTGAGCTAGCCTATCGTTTGATCTGAGAGCATTGACCTGCGCTCGCGCTGACGAAACAGAAAGTAAAGCGTGACATTATCTATACATTTTATACCTATGGCTTGCTTATTTTCAGAGCTTAGTGCATCATGATTAAATTTAATAATAGATACAAGTTGGGTGGTAGCTGACTAAGAATATATTGCGACTAGTACATTTCAAATGTTTTCTATTGTTCAGATGACCTTTAAATATTGATCCCGTATTCAGACTGTAGTAAATTCGATTTTCAAGTGCAAACATTCTTCGTATTATGTAAAAATGCTTGTCTTGAATCTAGATGTAATTTGTGTCAAATAATCTTATGTTTCTGTACCTATACACTGAGATTCAAATTATTATCTCGTAATGCAGGGTAATTTTATTGTGCCATAAATTATAAACTACATGGCGAAGAAAATTCATCTTTGCGTAATACAAAATCAACTACAAAACATTTCAAATCGTCCTTTTTTAAATAAAGTCCGTATAAATACAATTTATGGTTTAATTGCTACTGAAGATAGTGAAGCCATGGTGTCAACGCTCCATTGTTTAAGACAGAGGGAAAGTGTTCGATCATTCATTTAGTTGCGAAGAGCCTTGCATTGAATTCGTTTGTTGCTTCATGCGGGATGAACGCCTAGGTATTTTTGGTTTTCGTATTATTTTGCCCAAAATTTCAAAACGGTTTAGTCATTTATGCTATGTACTCGTATCAGCGAAAACTTAAAAATATATAAGAGCGTATCTAATTATCACTCAAGTACTTAATTGTGTTATCTTACGACAATTGAAGCATAATAAATAATTATAAGAATATAAATTTTACTATCCTCACAATTTAGGATTGATATATGGAAGAGTTTTATTAAAAAAATACCTATTATTGGCGTCGCTAAGCGTCTTTTCCTACCTTGTATAATTAAATATATGATATGAACTTGCGATAGTAGATTTAGTAAATAAGGGTATTTTAATAAATATCATTAATAGGTGTAAATGTTGCTAAAGATAGTAAAGGGATTAGCCGCTGGAAAGCCTTAACTTTAGACCCACACAGTGGGTTACATTTTCGGGTAAGTCTCAGTATACCGGGATTTGACTTTTACATTTTTGAATGCTGGCTCGACACTATAGTAACATAGAAATCGATATACATTTCCAAATCATATAATGATTTAAAAATGTTATAAATATAGATATCTAATTGAATTCTTAAATACATTTTCTTTCAATAGTACAACCATTACTCAAAATGACCCTTAAATACTTGTATAACATCCTCTTGTAAACTAGAAAAGTAAATATTTTTTTGTACATACAAAGCGATCGGACGAAAGTTTTGTTTACACTTTCACCGGAGCTCGCACTTTTAAGACTTGAGGACCTATCTCCAATGTCAACTTGTCACGACATTCGTGATATGCTCGTAGCAACATTGAAAGAGATGGGTGTATATAACCATTACTTGTGCGATAAGGACAACATAACATGTAGGTGTTATATTTCAGTGCTATAATTTCGGCATGGAATTTGAGCGGTCAACGACATCACGATATCTTATTTATGCTTTTGCTTTCGTTTTACACTTTAATTGATACGCTAAGTAATATAATATTAACTTGCCAGTGTTAAAAGCAGAAAGTTTACAAAACGGTAAACGATTACCGTATTGTTTTAATGTCAATATTTTTTTTTTTTCAATTTTAGCTTGTTTTATCATTAAATACAAAAACAATTGTTTGATGGATTTGATCTATGTATGAATCACAATTAAATATAAAATTCTATGCCAACAGTACGACCAGTGTTGATATGCTGTACAAGTAAATTTTTAGGGTTCCAAGGGTAAAACGGAACCTTATTACTAAGACGCCGCAGTCGTCCGTCCGCTTGTCTGTCACCAGGCTGTATCTCATAAACCGTGATGGTTAGTTGACATTTTTACAAATGATTTATTACTTATAAAATCCGATTACGAAATGAAATAATTAAGCATATTAAATGCTAAATTTCAGTGATTTATTACTGTTGCCGCTATAACAACAAATACTAGAAAAGAGAATAAAATATTTAAAGAGGCTGTCATACTACAAACGTGATTCTTTTGCCGTTTTTATAGATAACTAGCAGACCCGGCAAACTTCGCTCCACCTGAAAGTCAATCTACGAAAAGTAAAAATGTCATAACTCGATCGCAGCGCCACCTACCGGGTTCAATTACGAATTTAAATTATACTCGAATCCATTTGAACACACATAAAAAAAATTCTACAAAATCCTTCCAACCGTTTACGAGGAATTCAGTGACATATACGTGCGAATCCAACTCGCACTTGGCTAGTAATATTCTAATGTTTCAGAGCTGTAGCAGGGGCCTATAAATGATAAATAAGTATATGGATCCGAGAAGAAAGTTTAGGAGAGTTTAGGATTCTCAAATAAAGAAAACTTATTAAGATAATTAAATCTCACTTTGCTAATTCTCATTACAAAAAAACATTTAAGTAATGTCTTCATAGTATTCACTACACTACATTTCTTATCAACAAGAGATATAATTATAATAATTAAACACAACAATTCCTATTGATGAGACATTCACATGGATTCCTAGGAATCGTTGACAGTTAGAATTAATTGTTGCGCACAATGAGGCACCCATATGGGTGGGAACTTGTAGAGCTGGACCGTAAACCCACATCCAAGACCTGCTGGCACACATCTGAGGTCATAGACTGTTAGACCTTAGAATAAATAAAAAAAGATATTGAATACACATCGATAAATATGTTTAAATCGAAAAAGATAATTATTTACGAATATATATTATAACTTTTATTATTTATTATTATGTTATATTATTATTAACACGTTTTGAATTATGAATGTTGTGATAGAGTAAAATTATAATGATCACCACGTTTTCACACGGGTTATGTTAAAATCGAACGTGAGATAATGGATAGTATATCTGCAAAATAAAACTGTTTTACCAACATCTTTAAATAGCGTATTAGCGAGGTTTAATAGAAACTAAATTAATTGGTTCTCACAACCGCGGGTATTTATTAATTTAGCGGGTTATTCAAGGTAATTTTTGAACATAGGTTCTCTACTGGAGTAATACCATAATTGCTATGCTTGGCAGTCACGTTGGTGATTGTAGTTGCGGTTATATATAAGTTATCTAAAAGAGTACTAATTTCCATCCTCTAAGAGATCCCTCAGGCGGTTTTTAAGACTCATAAGTAAGTAAAAAAAATAGTAATACATAATATTCTTACTCTACTACACAAAATACTTAGATATCTGCAGCCAAGTATATATTATTAATCAGTCATAATATTTATATTCAGGCAATATAAACATATATAACATACTTGTTAATCTTCTTCGCCTCTTTGTGAGGCCTTTAATTTGGACTGTCCAATAATAGTAGTAGTATTTGATAACCGATACGAATCTACAGAGACTACGCCGTAAATTGTTCAATCTCACTACGACTTACCAAACAGAACGATTAGCTATAGACGTCTAAATTACTTTCTAATAATGACGATCAGATACAGAAAATATTAAACAAAAATGAATATTATAAATTTTAAAATATTTTCAACGCTTTCGATAGTGTTATGGACAATTTGCTATAACATCTTTGTGTTTTTCTTGTAGCAACAAAGTTAGAATATAATCCACAAATAAAAGGCAAAACTGGAGTTTAACTACACAGATGGTGTGGTGATGTAGTTATCAACCTTCTATGCCGAGTAATTCCTACAAATGATTATTCTGAGTTTGAGTGCTATTTCTGTTAATTGAATATTTGTAGTTCTCAATAAAAGTATGATTTATCCATTGGACCAATTTATATCTTTAAAAAAATGTATGCTTACTATCCTATGCAAAATAGAAGGCTTTAAAGATGTGTGCTTACTATCTTATATTAATGAGTTGGAAAAGGATTTAATTCGAGCCTACATTATTTTAGAGTATATCACTCTCCGATGTACTTTAGGAAACGAAAAGTGTATTGAATTATAATATTACTCCGTTACTATATAGAAAATACCTACCTAATAAGGAGGACCAAATACCTAAACTATATATATCTCTGCCTCTACTTTCGGAAAGTGAAGTGCAGTAATATAAATATTATACTTTTATCAAAGTTAACATTAAAAAAACTATCAAACTGTGCCTAACAAAATTGTCTATTACATTTCATTAATGAACTTAACCATTCCGAAATGAGGGTTATAAATAAAAACTGTGATTTAGAACTTATGGAGGCTCGTTCTTCGTTTTCTTGTAATTCGTGACTTATTTGACGCCTATATTAGGAAATTATTTGCAGATATAAATAAATTATTTCGTGTGTAACTAGAGCAAAGAAAAAAAATGGAAATATAATCCGTTGGCGAAACCTCTAATAAAAACTAATAGATGATTTTCGATTTTCGTTTCTGATGGCACCAACAATGCTTGTTGTATTATTCATAACATTTTGGTATGAGAAGGTAAAATAAATATGTAAATTTTAGAGGCTCTCCTATACATAGGTTCCTGATTTCATGCATTTTGATCAACATTTTATTAAATAAACATGCTGTTGTTAGAATACAGTTGAATACGTAATAAATTCTCTACTGAGGGTGCGATGTATTAACACTAGATACTAGTTCTTCTATATTAATATATTTCACTAAGGTATTTTCTTTTATATAACCAAAATTAATATAAGTAATATTAATTTTTCATCCAAATTCATGATTCAAACTTCTTTTTAAAGAACATATTTACTGCCATTAAATATTTTAAAATCAATGTACTCGTTAATAAGTTTAGTGAAGGGACTTTTGACGGAAATTTGAAAACGTCATGTGGAGCTCCTGTATTATATTCGATATTTTAGTGTTTTAACGTGTTATATTAGACTAACTGTTTCCCACAGCTACGCCCGCGTGATATATGTGTATATTAAAATATAGCTAGTTGTTTAGTGGTAAAAAATATCAGGTTGGTGTAATATATATTCCTTTTCCGTCGTATATATTGAACAAAATATTGGCAATAGTTTTATGATCGGCCGCTTGCTTGACGTCAATGCGCCTTATGAATTTATTTACACTTGAGTGACGATTTTCATACAAAATATAACCTCTAGTTTTGTTCCTGTAGGGGTAGATTTAAAATACTGAGACATGCCTTTCTTTATTTTTATACAACAATATTTTACAAACAAAAATAAGTTTCTTACAAATGTCAAACCCCACAACCTTGTTGATATTGTAGATATACTGAAGCACGTATTTTGTCTTTAATACTAAAGAGCTCAATACAAATTTTCATGAATATAACTTCAAAACTGACAAAATTTAATAAAAATCTTGCAACCCCTATTTTACACCTTTAGGTAAGAAATTGCCAAAAACGGTAACACACGCAACTCTTTATTTGTTATTAAATTTGCAAATATATACAACACTAACAAAGCTGGCTAGCTGCTGCAGAAAAACTAACATAGCTAGCAAAGGTAGCTGAATAGTTTTGTTAGTTTTTCTAAAATTGTAAATTGCCACAATAATAATTATCATAAATTGAATGCTTTAATAATAATAAATCATAAACAATATAAAATGTTATATATAGAATCATTTTCTTTTTGTACTGGCAATGAATTTGTATTAATAATGTGGGTCAAAATTTAATATCTTATAGGTTAGATAAAAAATTCTGTAATAACAATGACATATTGGACGTAAGACACCTTAGTCCGTGACCATGCTCACTGTAAAGTGTTGAAACGTCGGGAAATTAAAAATCAAATACAAACGCGATAGAATCCTTAAAAGTAGTTTTATTTCAAAAGTGAAAACTTCTTTAGCGGCGATGTGCACCTTTTTGGGATGAGTAAAAAATATTAAACTCGCGTCAGGACTCGTGACCTGATCAAAAACTCGCACGACGTAAGACGAAAATATCCTTCGCTCTTTTTACCGCGCGATGAAAATGTATATCTGCTGCTGCTGTTTCGTTTAAGCGGCGCAAAGCGTTTGCGCGAGTGTGCGTATGTGTCTCTTAAATGAATTTTTCATTAATAAATTTGGTTTAACGATGTGTCAAATGATCGCAATCTTAGCACATTGAAATACAAAACTACTATTGATGCGGTCTTTATTAGACATTTAAATAGATTCGAATCAAAATTGTTCGTTTCTTGCTTTAGCTACCATAAATCTATTGTATCAATTTTAGAGATTGGCGATGATGATGCTGGTATTGATGATGGTGAAAGAGTCGTTGAAATTATGGATGAAAGTTGATTTCTCTGAGAGATAAACTTTTTAATATAAAATAATTTGTAATAGTTCTGAAGTGTTAATTTTTTTTTATGTAATTTAAATTGTCATGTTTGTGTAGGATGGCACAATAAATAAATATTATATTTAATCACATAAATGATAGTACTTTTATACTGATAAATAAAGCAATTCTTGCGAAATTATTCCCTAATCATTCCAAAATATTCAAAAATGCACAATCTGCCGGCACTCCTGTAGGGCATTTTTTTTTTGGTAATATATGGTCTCGACACACGTCGTTCGTTCCGTCCGGGGCAACAGAAGGGTAGCGCGTGCCCTGCCACCACTTGAATCACTTCTGTTTTACACTCTTAGAGGATAAATTTCCAAAACTGCTGAAACACTACTTTATTTATTTAAATTTTTGCGAATCTAACGTCAAAACTCACAAAGTTTCATAAAAAAAGTTGCAACCCTTATTTTTACATCCTTAGGGGAGAATTATCAAAAATGCTGAAACACGTGTTTATTTTTATTTAATGTTAAATAGCTAATAACATTTTTTTAAGGGAACCAACTTCAAAACTGACGTTTATACAAACTTGCAACTCATATTTCTCACCCTTAGAGATGAGAAAAGAAGAAATTTCCATAAATGCTGAAACAGGTGTTTATTTATTTAATATTAAAAAGCAAATACAAATTTTAATGGTTCTAACTTAAAAACTGACAAAGTTTCATAAAAAAACTTGCAACCCCTATTCCTCTACCTTAGGGAAGAATTTCCAAAAATGCTGAAAAATGTAAATTTTTATTTAACATTATATAACTAATAACACATTTTCAGTGATCGTACTTCAAAACTGAAGAAGTTTCATACAAACTTACACCGCCTATTTTTCAGCCTTAGGGAAGAAATTGCCAAAAAAGCTGAAATATGTGTTTATTTATTTAATATTAAATATCTAAAAGCTAATTTTCAGGGATCTAATTTCAAAACTGACGAAGTTTCATACAAACTTGCATCTCCTATTTTTTACCCTTAAGGTTAAAATTGCCAAAAATGCTAAAACAGATCTTTGTTAATTTAATATTTAATAAGAAAATACAAATTTTAACGGTTCTAACTTCAAAAAATACAAAGCTTCATAAAAAAATTTGATACTCCTATTCCACTCCCTCAAGTGAGAATTTCTCAAAATGCTGAGACAGGTAATTTTTTTTTAACATTATATAGCTAATAAAAAAGATCAGGGATCTAACTTTAAAACTGACGAAGTTTCGTACAAACTTTCAAACCCTTACTTTTCACCCTTTTAGGAGAAATTTTCAAAAATGTTGAATTACGTTTTTATTTATTTAATATTAAATAGACGAATACAAAGTTTCACGAATCTATCTTTAAAACTGACGAAGTTAGATACAAACTTGCAACCCCTATTTTCCAACCTTAGAGGAGAAATTTCCAAAAATCCCTTCTTAGTGAGCGCTTACAATATAAAAGGCAGCAACTATCAAAATTTCATGTAATTACCCCCAGCGGTTTAGGCTGTGCGATGATGAATCAGTCAATCAGGACAAGCTCTTTTATATATATATATATATATATATATATATATATATATATATATATATATATATATATATATATAGATAATTTTGATGGCATTTTATGTAATGTGATGCGACAGAAGTGCTGGGATATAGTAAATATCATATAAAAGTGCTTTACAACGTTTTCGTTTCCCATCAATATTCCCACAAGATATCATTAACAATGTGGTCATAGCACTGTTGAAAGTGACAATTTGACTTAGACAATGACTAACCTGAAAAGACTGTAAATGTAAAAATAATTATAACTTGACACTGACACCAATATCTCGTATAAGTAGCTAATTGCCAATACACGAAGAAGAAGAAGAAGTTTAGTGAAATATAAAGCAAACTATTAAGACTTATCAAATTTAAAAGTTTTTATTTAATTACTATTAAATCATTGACACTATTTTATATTTAGTTAATGAATTTATTTTTGCGGCGGGCTATGGTTTTGTCACACCCTGCTAAATCCGACGGGGGCGACAGACGAAGCGGCGCGTGACCCCATAAGCTCGCCCTGCAATATACTTATCCACTCCCTGCGAGTGGGCCACCACCGGAACCCAGTTTTTGTCGTCGGTGGCCAGTCAATGATTGAAACATGTTCCATATATAATAGTATTATGTATTTAGTTGCAATACGCGAAGCTAGAGAACTCCATTACCTACAATCAAATCATAGTTCTTTGTTAGATGAAAAGTAATTACTTATTATTTGTGGTAGGACCACGCTGCTGACGGTTCTCTGTCTACAGTCGTGGGCCGGTCCGTCCGGGGTGTGAGAGTGTGGTTCTCACAAAAGATCGATGTCTGAGTAATGGAAATTTGCTATTGCGCTTCATTCGGTAAGCGAGAGAGCTGGCAGCCCAACTGGGTGGGTTCGGGGTTTGTATTGGTAGGCAGCGGCCTATATATACCATTGGTATAGCATAGGTCCATGGGTGGAAGTGACACTTAACATCAGGCGTGCTGCTTGCTCGTCTGCCACCACAAGCAATAAAAAAAAAAATAAAAAAAACTTTTTTGTCCTTTCAGACAAATAGAGCTATTTAAAAAAAATAATTCTATTAGTTTTGAAATGTGTATTTCTGATGGGCTGTTTTTAGTATCCCACTACAACGGGCTTAGTTAAATATGTCCTACTAGTCAACTTAGTAATATCATCAATACCGAATTATCAAAACTTTAATAGATCGTTATATGTATTCGACCAGCGAGTTTATTTCTCATATTTATCTGAAGTTAAATTATCAATCTTAATTACAAACATTGTTGTTTTGCATAATTTTATATAGATAATAGTTTCGATTTATTACCATTGCTAGAATACGAGTCCAAAAATAATTCAATGTATTAAATTCAGATATAAAATTATTATTTACTTATATAAGAATTCCAAAATAAACTTATTATTTTTATATAATATTTTTCCGTGTTGTGGTGGCAGCAGTTCATCACGTCCTTACTGGGAAGGTGTATAAAAGATGACTAAGGAATAAATATGCTAACAATTTTTGTGTAAGAGAAGGCAACTAGAAACAAAACCTAGGGCCTAGGCCAATCCGTCTGACCAGTGTCGGATAGTAGCTCAATGCCTCTCCTATTGTGAAGGCAGCTCTAACCCAGCAATGAGATATGTATGAGCTGAGATAAATGTTGAATGAATGATTGCCTTTTTATATTCAGAATTTTATTGAATAGCTTAGTTTTCCGCCAACCGGTCACCGAGATCAACCCAATGACGAAAATAATAAGGTATCTTATGCGGCCGTGCTGGCCTTTCTGTCACCCTGAAAAGGTTGAGTAGGATATTGCCCAACCATAATTTACCACTTGAAAAAGGATAGCTTAATCTAAAAGTTTATCATAATTATCATCATCATCATCATTTTAGCTCATATACGTCTTTGGCCTTGGACATTATCTTAATCTGGGATGACAGGTTAGACAGCTTAATATAGAACAGAAAGAAAAAAAAAGAAAAAGAAAACTTGAAATACAAGTTTTCATCTTCTTGTAGTAATGGTATTTACTATTTCATGATCACTCACGGAAAAACACTAGCATATTTAGCCCTACATAAAATAAAAAATAATTAAGCTCAAAATACGTCAGTGAAACCGTCCCACCGTAACGAATTCAAGCAAACGTATAATTACTATGTAACGCAAGTACAAAATAAATCATATAATCGACTTGTAGTGAACGGTAAGAGCAGTCAAAAACGAAAGTAGAATCGATCTAGAATCGACAGTGCCGAAACATCGAACTCAGATTGTGGTCAGTCGGTCGGTGACTTTCACCAACAACTAATTAGCGATACCGGGTATCGATATTTACAAGACCACCACAACGAATGTCGATATCGATATTACGCACGCTATCTATCAACAGATGACATTCAATCTAATATTATTTGGGAATAAAACTACTTATGTATGTATGGTTACCTACTAACTAACTAACCTAACTTCGTACCGTCACTAAAAATTATCTCATCTTTGAAGTAGAGTTGAGCAAGCTATTTTTACAAAATATCATTAATTTTTTTTGTGTAATTCCGGTGATTTATATGAACAAATAGCCCAAGATATTTTCAGATATAAAAAAAAAACTTAATTCTATTTCAGTGTAATTTAATTTACTAACATTAATTAAGTAAATATTAACTGACAAAATCTAGGAAAGATCTAATTTTCTTGTCTTCGATTAATAACGTGAAACCATACAGATATCAAATGCAGCAAAATTATTTATTAGTAAAATCAAACATCATTTATTACACTGAAAACGTAAATGATCCAGATAGTCTTAAATCAGTATAAAAATATCGATATGTCATGGCTTGTAGGAACATCACTATCAAAAGCTCACCGCTGACCGGTGCGTACGTACGCCAGCCCGCCTTTAATCAACTGGGCGGGAAGGCCAAAGATGTATTACGATAGAGCATACATCATGTAGTTATGATCAAGCCTTCACTTAAATATTTAATGGCTTTGCATTTAAACATACGAATGATGAAATAAAATTTTATGTGGCGATAAATACGAGAAACCTAATATGAAAGTACATCTAAAGGTAAAAATAAATTTATGGCGTAATTTCAGTGTGACCAGATAATTATCTTTATTTTTTTTTAAATTACTTTATGTAATCTGTGACAGAAGAAATTGAATTTTTATAGTCTTTTCACTGTGATATCGTAAGGTTTATATTATTAAAATTTGTAACATAAGTTACAAATTTTAATACGATGATTTTTTTCGGTGAATCTAAGACTTATTTTACTCTGTATCTGTAAATGAATATGCGTCTCCTGTTTATCCGTTTGTCATAATCACAGCTCATACCATCCAATCAAGACAACTCAATCCCTTTAATTAAAGAATATTTATTGTCTTTAATTTCCTACAATCACAATAAAGACCTATAAACCAATTATGTGATAAATTTATAATATTATATTTAAAATCGATTTTGTTGGACATTAACCTCTTTGACAATAACGAAATAATTGTTCCATAGGTATTATTTCGACATTTCCATCGTTTGCTCTATTACCAGCTTACATCTATTTATCGGCCACACCTTGTTTTACGGTATTTGATAAAAGAAGGGTCTCGTAGAGCCTGATAACCCATCATGCCCTCTTCACCTAAAACAAACAATATGAATCAATTCCATGACTTTTATACCTTTTATTTCACCCTTTCATCGTCTTTTATAACATTCACGAAAAAGAAACAAAATGATAAATTATTTTCTTACTCCATCATCACGTGGAACTTTTAAATCAATAATAAAACGTGGAATGTATATTTTGTTTTATTTTATATACTCTTGCTGTATGGTAATGGCTTAGAATACTTCCAAACCCTTACTTTGCTCGCGGATGTCGTAAAAGACGACTAAGAGCTTAATATCAACCTGGGCCAACTCCACTTGATACCGTTTGGTCATTCCCAAGGAGCGTTGACACGAGGCAGGCGGCCGACCATAAAACTACAGCCAATTACTTTTTGCAATATATACGATGAAAGCAGAGTACATATTGTATCGAACTCAAGTAATTGGGATAAGAGGAGAAGAATGATGATTTTATATACTCTTACTAGTTTACAATATACTTTTTATAATATAAATAATAAAACTTGTAATTCAAATCTGTGAGTAATATTTTATTATGCTTACCATTAGCTTAAAAATTACTTATATATATATACATATCATCAAGCCATATCCCTTGCAGGGTAGGCAGAGAACAAGGTGCCAGAGAACTCTATCCTTGCATACTTCACTCGCTTCCTCAACATTCATAATTCTCTTCATACACGCTCGCCGGTTTCGGAGACTCTTAACTCCTATATATATATATATTTATCTAATTTAAGAAGACTCATCCTATGCCCCGTAATTACTGACCATTATGAACTACTAATTAAAGTTATCTTTAGTAAAATATAATAATTGAACAAAGATAATTATTGTATACTACGAATGCTTTCTGAACCAGCTATTTGATTTAAAAAAATAATTGCCCGATCTATTAAAACTTGTTAATATCTCTCTAAGATTATAAAAGAATATTTACATGACGAACAAAAGATCGTTTGTTTATTATCAATTAAGAGTTCTGCTTAATAACTTTCCCCAATGAGAGTTCTCATGCACTCCAAGTATATAAAAAAAAATAAACACCGCTTTTTCAATGCTCCGTGTATCGAGAAACTCGATTATTTTAATTTGACGGTGTTAAGTAAACACATGTTAGTTTGTGAAAGTGACTTTAGTATTGATATAATCGATACAATATTTCGAGTATTTTAGTGTGATATTCTTGGCTTTCTTATTTTAAATAAAGTGATAGTTATTTTTTTATATCTATAGTTCATTTACATAGCAACTAATAAACACATTTACGAGACTGTAATTTGTGAATATATTCTATGTATTACATTTACTTTTGTTTATATTGCTGTGTGGTAGCGGCTACGAATACTATCAACCCTTACTTTGCTCGTGGATGTCGTAAAAGACGACTAAGAGCCTTATAACGACCTGAGCCAACTCAATCTGATGCCGTTTGGTCAACAATTACATTCCCAATGATGGTTTACGTCTGGCAGGGGGCCGGTCATAAAACTATTGCCAATAACTTTTACAATATGTACTATGAAAGAAGACTACATATTGTATCGACCCCAAGTAATTGGGATAAGAGTAGGAGAACGATGATTTATTTTTGTTTATACATACTAGAATAAAGTTATTTAGGTAGAAACGTGTTGAATTAATTTTAGATAAAGTCGGATGAGATACGATGCGTGGAGGTCAATATGTTACTTCAAAATCGATATATTTACATATTTCAAATTGGGTAAATGGCTTATTATTATCAATAAATTATTAAAACTGTGTAATAATAATAAGAATATATCGTAGTGTCAAGGGATGCAATGTTATTATAAATAAAAAGAAATTTTTTATTAAAATTTCTACATTAAAATTGTTGAATTCTTGTGATTCCTAATAAAAGTATGGCATATATTATAGTTTTAAAAACGTTTTAACCTCTTCACGGACATTAACACATGGGTACATTTGGCTTTTCTTTTTTTATAATTTTAAGAGAAATTAGGTAAAAAAAAAACATTAGAAACAAAAGATTTTTTATTCCATTTTATTTATCGAATTATTTTCCATAAAAGTGAACAAATGGCAATAAAGAATAATTAAATTAACGTTTTCGTACATACTTTGAAAAAACTCGTCCCTGAAGAGGGTAAATATTTTTTTGAGTATATTAAACTGAACATAATTCTGTTATTAATTCATATGAAAACATAAATAGAACACTTAGTTCGTAAATAAAAATAATTCTAAACTTAAAGTACTTGATTGTGAACTAACATGAACAAAAGATGCCGAAAACACATTGAGCGAATTATAACACTTTCGCTGTCAATGGCTATGCACAGTCAGAACCTGTTTAAGTTCCGGCTGCGGGTGGTTGTCCTTTCCATCAATTACGTAATCTAACTTAAATTAATTAAGTATTTTGATATTGTCAAAATATCTTAAATCTCATTCAACTAATAATATTATTTAAAACAAAAACAATACTCCAGAACAAAGAATAAATTCTTTTCATAGGGGACTTTACAATCATACAATTAACGCATTGAAATAATTCCGTTTTCACCAACTTGTCTCTCACTTTTACATGTAACAATATAACTGAGTTTAATTTCATGCTACTAGACTCATAGCACTCGTAATACTAAACACAAGATTAGGTTGAAATTGACAGCCACTTACACTTTACATATTACGGCAGCGTAATAAAGGCGAGTCATTTGTTTACACGAGCCTGTCATGCATTACTTTGCGTTACGTGCTGAGCTGACATCATTATGTCGCTGGATATACTGAATATCATCAATTATCCCGTACTTATTATTCCCGGTAGTCAGGCCATTATAAATATTATTTAAAAAAATAACTAAAATTCATTCAGCAATTTTTGTATAAGTATATATATATAGACGAACGAGGAATATAATAAGCAAATAACATCTATTCAAGGTTATATAGCAGACCACCTTCCTTACTTCTCAGAAAGAGACTGAGAGAAAGCGCAGCAGTGGGACATGTCTGATGATGACAAAACAATATTTTTATATTATATATTATATTATATACCTACCTAAGGTATGTAACATAAAAACTTTATGGTATTATTGAAAAATATTCGTTTTTTAGACACGAAGGTATAATTCTTGTATTGCGCGGGACTTTACAAACATATAATTAAAGCAGACAAATTATCCCAGACCCACCCAGAGTCAGAACAACACTGTGGATCGCATAAAGAATTGTGCTGCGTAGGAATCGAATGGCACTCACAGGGAAGGACGGTATCCTAACCATTATGCCATCTGTGCAGTCGCATATTAAAACCAAAATACATTAACCAACTTAGATTACAGATATTATAAAAATTCATTTATATATGTTGCTGTATTTTTAATACAGCAACAAATTTTAATGAACACTTACATATTTCATTAAAATTTATCAAAGTTATTTTTCTATTAAAATTTAATTAAACAGTTTTCCATTCTTCACTAATTCTAAGTAGGTAAATGAAAGGTGGAACTAAATTAACATTCAATACCTGTCAAATGTCAACGCTTTTGACACACAATCGCCACAGCAATCTGTTCATATATTTTTTTTTTATCGACATAATAATATCGATAAAGATTATCTATCGAGACAAGATTGACATGACTATGCTCGAAGTTCGATTAACGCTATTCTACTCTAATTAACATGAGTGACATCTAAATATACAGGCATTGACATTGGTCAACTGAAAATTATTTTCATATTAATTTTGGTGGTCACACATTTGATATAACTTCCCGAGTGGTACATTTGTTTTAGAAGTTTTGCAATATTGATTATACGTTGGATGCTCTTTGATTGAACGGCTAATGTCAATAAGCAGACAGTTCATTTAATGAAAGGGATTGAATGGAATTGCTTGAATGCGCTAGACTGAAAAGAAAGTTATTTTATTTTGATTTCTTTTTAATTTTAGCTTCTTAATATGATTTATTATATTATATTTTAGTTATGATAAAAATAGGAGGTTTTCGTGTACGGTTGCTACGAATGCTACTAACCTTATATTGCTCGTGGGTGTCATAAAAGGCCTGGACTAACTACATCTGCTACTGTCTTATCAATAATTACATGTCCAAGGAGGGTTGACGTCAGGCCGGTCATAAAATTATTGCGAATAACTATATGCAGTATATACGGTGCAGAAAAATATAAATATTGCGTCGATCCCGAGTAATCGGGATAGGAACAGGGTAACGACGATGATGGGTAAGATTAGTTTATACTAACGTTAAGTTCTGTAACGGCAGAATGGTCTTTAGTATAATTTAAATATTACCGTTTCGTAAAAGAGTGAACACTGTCCGTGTGGTAACAGAGTAAGAATACAATTCTCCACCCACCCGCTATCTTACCCGTGGGTGATCGTAAGAGAGGACTAAGGGATATAAAAAGCATATAACGTCTATGCAAGAGAAGGAAGACTCGAAACTAAATACTATACCAACACGTCGGACCCGCGTGGTAAAGTAGATCTTTTTCCCTCCTATTGTGGAGGAGGCTCGAGCCCAACAGTGGTACATATATGAGCTGAGATGATGGTGATGATAATGAACAGAGTGAAAATACAATTTCAACTCCCCCTCTATTAATACTGTTTCAGAAGGAAATCTAAAATAAAACCTAAAGATACACATTGTGGCCAGCGTGATATATTAGTTCAATTTACCTCGTTTTTAATCAATCAATCGTATTCAATTTACTCGAGAAGGTGATTTATAAGATTCCTTTACTAATAGGAAATTTACTGTGAAGGGCATATGAGGTAATAAGAAGAATGACGTATATTTTTTCAACCTGCAAATAATGATTTTCTACTCTACCTTCTAGCTCAATAGAAAGTGATGTGATATTAGAAAATTTCCAGACTGGCCACGGATGTGAAGGAATCGGTACTAGTTGTCGGCCCAATAGCGATCGAGTAAGAATACAGTGAGTTATGGGGCTACACTTGACACTTCAGTTGCTCGGGACGTAATGGGTGGAATGTGTCCAGAGCATAGCTTCGCATAAAAAAGGTATTTGAAGATTTCCTTGATGTTTGAAGATTCTAAGGAAATAGTTAATGTTAGTTTATAATAGCAATATTAATTTTAGTATAAGGTAGCAGTTAACGAACTGTGTTAAGTTAATTTAAATTCAATGCGGTGAATTATGAGTGTACTATATCCCTGATTAGTTATTTTCTTTCACGGCCTCAGCCTATAGTAGGTATATAGACTCATTTCACTACTGTACACAAATCTATTCATTAATGAAATGATAACTGACCTACACAGTAATCAAACGGTTACACAGGCAGTAACACAATAAAACTACATTTACGGATTCTATCGCATTTGTATTTGATTTATAATTTCCCGACGTTTCGAACACTTTACAGTGATCATGGTCACGGGAGGACTGAGGTGTCTTACGTCCAATATGTCATTGTTATTACAGAAATTTATTTATATCTACCCTATAAGATATTAAATTTTGACCCACATTTTTTTACAAAAATTAATACAAATTCATTGCCAGTACAAAAAGAGAATGATTATATATAGAATCTGTACATAAAATTTATGTTGTTCATGATTTGTTATTATTAAGGTATTTAATTTATGATAATTATTATTGTGACAATTTTACAATTTTTACAAAACTAACAAAAACTATTCAGCTACTACCGGATCGGAACACGGCCACACTGAGAAAGATCCGGCGAGAAAACTCAAGAGGCATGATGAATGATGATGATGAATGATGATGACGATGATGAAGTAGCGAAATAAAGCTGAGAGCTAACAATATAAAAAAAATCCCATTTTCTTAAGGGTTACATGACTTGTGTAGTAAAAAACGTGTATCAGACTGGATACGTACCCTGATTTATTTATTTTATTTATTTATTACTTTTGCACAAAAAAATAGTACAAGGCGGACTTAATGCCATAAGCATTCTCTACCAGTCGACCTAGAGTGGTGCAGAAATAATGTGAGGTAGGTGCAATACAATGTAGAGAGATGAAAGATACTAAAAAAAAAGAAACTAAGTTGTTAGGTATATGTGGGTGCACTAAACATGTAAATACCTAACAAATATGATTATATTCCAAAACATATGCATATATACAAATAAATACATATATAACAATATACATACATATACAAATAAATATATTACTATATACTTACATATACATACATATATACATACAAGTAAATTACGTAAATTATAGATGAGAACAATTACAGGTGTGTTGACTCCGCTAGAAAGTCTAAATAAAATCGTTTAACCCTGGCTTTGAATATGTTACGGTTTGCAGCCATTTTGATTTCCAGAGGCAGCGAGTTCCAGAGAAGAACAGCCTTAATTGTGCTACTGATAATTGCATAACGTGAGAACCATTGATACCTGATTTACTATTGAAAAGTCTGACATTTGAATCAGATTTAACTTATAATTTGCTTCTGATAGCTAACATAAGTTAATGGACTGGTTACATTAAAAAAAAATGCGTACAACATGCCGAACAACTTATGATGTAGTATTACCGTTAAAACGGAAAATTATCCTAAAAAATACAGTAATGCAGGAAGTTAATATCTAAATTCGAGTTGAAATGCGTGTACAGATTTCTCGATTTAGTAAAACTTGAATGTGCGTACTTTCATTAATTGATAAATTTAACGTTTAATTATTTGTTTTGCCGGATATCTTGACACTGAATCATTTTTATATAAACTAGTAATTTATCATCTAATGTTTATGCGAGTCATCATGATCAACTGATATACTGCTTATTACTTGGCTCAAGCAGCCTCCATAGTGAAAGGGAAATTGGCTTATTATACTAAGGTTACCGTAGGGAATAGTATTTTTATCTTGCGGTGGACTAAGGATGCGCCTCGCCTACCAAATCGGTCCGAGGTGACGGAAGAGCCGGCGCGTGACCCCATAGACCCACCATATAAAACTCCTATCTTCGCCGTGCGAGCGGGCTACTGGCACATGTGTAAATAAACGTCTAGAGACCAAGCTTCTAAGGAGCGAGTAAAATTGTTACCTATTCTGATAGGGTTGGCACATGAGGATGAAAATAAATACTCAAAACGTTTGTCAGCTTTTTTATGTATGGATTTTTTTACAAATTGATCTAAATAGTTTTTTTTTTGTAATTTTTGATTTTTAATAATTTGTTATATCTCTTAATAGAATGATAAATTCTAAATCTAATATAAAGTTTTTTTAAATAATCAATGGGAAAGCACTCGCATGGCATATCAAATTTACAATCTTGTATACGTTTTAGTATATCACTACCAATATTAACAATATTTATTTCTAGATCGAAATATTCTCGAAGTTTCTTCTCAAGCAATTCAACAAATGCGATGAAGTTGTCAGGAAGTATTATTAAAAAACTCAATTGTATACTGTTTTCGTTAAAGTCTTTTTAATGGCTGAAAAAAGAGTCTTTCCCCATATTTATAGGTTGTTCAGATCTATTAACATACAATGTCATTTTCAAAAAAAGATATGTTTTTATTTTTTCGATTGTTGTTCATGCACACAGTACAATAAACCATATTTACACTCTTTCTAATTAATTCAAATTTCAAATTTAAACAAACACGCACGAAGCGATGCACAGCGAGCGGTGAGTGAGCCCTTTGTTTGAGCACTGGCCGAACCAGCCTAAACAGGTTTCGTTGCGTACGTGACGAGCCGCCAGTGCTCACGCACACTCGCGCGTCATACTTGTCGTGATGTACCTACCGTGGCGCGGTTGTTTGAATGTTTGTCTCTGTACGTTTATTTACTCATGTGCTACCGGTACCCGATCTTTGTCTTCGGTGAGAGGGAATAGCATAGGGTTTTTATCTCGAGCTTCCCTTCTCTTACCGCGATGTTATTATCTGATTGTAACCTTAACTTGAATTTTATGATCTTCCACGACCAAGAAAAGATCGCCACATTATATTATTACTTTATCACCACAACGATAGGAGTGTGTACTATAAACAAAAAAAATGTATTTCGCCCGTGTTACATATATAAATTGAAGTGAAAAACGCAGATTTCATTACATTTTAAGATTTGTTTTTGTCTGGAAGATTTATTCCAAGACATTAGTATTGTACGTCCAAGAGGGGAATTTTAGGTACTAAAAAAACGAGGTTGTAGGACTACTATAGTTTTAGCGAATGGTAAGCCTAACATATTCCTTTGGTGTAAAAACGGATGCGATGTATTAATGTATTTCTCTCAGTACAAAACACAAAAAAAATGGTAGACACAATCTTGGCATCTATAGGATAGATAGATAAGTATATCTCATATTTGCAATTGAGAATCTTTTAAAGAAATTTGCAGAAAACTTAATAACATTCTACTCGATTAAAGATTTAAACTTGGGACCTGTTAGTCTGTTGAAGCAGAAGACTTATTAACATAATTATAATAATTATAACATAATAATAATTATTTATTAATCCAATTATAATTAATTTGCATGCAAACGTGAGCATACCATTTGTTCGAAACAAGGTTATTATATGTTATTATATGATATAAATCTAAAACTCACAATATTAGATTATTGGCACAAATTTTTGTTTTTATATTAAACGTGCAAGATACATACATACATACATAGCTTCACGCCTGTTTCCCAGAGGGGTAGGCAGAGACTACGGATTGCCACAAACCACGATCCTGGCATACTTCCATCGCTTCATTCACACTCATAACAGTCTTCATGCATACTCTACGATTACGCATACTCTTAATATGACCTCTCGTCAATACATCGCTAATTTGAACCAGAAAATTATGACGAGGTCTTCCCCTTGTATTCGTCCCACTCACGCTTGCTTTATATATTTTCTTCGTCAACCTCTCTTCACTCATTCTTTCTAAGTGTCCAAACCACCTCAGCATACTCTTTTTGATCTTTGTCACTACTTCTTCATTCACACCACAGTGCTCTCTTATAACACTATTATTACTACGTGCAAGATATGGTAAGAATATTTGCATACCTGATTTAAATTGATATCAATGACTGTCTTATGGAAATCAGACGACAAAAGGTACGGTACAAATTAATTCCACTAATAACAGTCATGAAATTTGTGTTACAAATTTGTAATCAATTTTACAGGTATATAATTCTTCATTTTTACGCGACTATAGCTTTTGTATTTGGCCCGTACGTGACCATGAAAGTTAAAAAGTGTTCAAAACTTAATTTTATTAAGATATAAAATCTGTAAAAATGATTTGAGTTTTATACTTTTCATTTTTGGAGACCACAGTAAAAAAAAAAATATATTTCATAATTTGATAAAAAGAAGGCTTACAATACTGGCTTAATGTGTTGGCGCAATGTACCTATTTATAATTCGATTTTGCCTTTTCTGATAGTAAGATTCCCTGCTTACTCAGTCACTTGTCTCATACGATACTTCAAAAGAAAGTGTAGTAGAATATTATATTATCAATAAGTTACCATTCGAAAACTGAGAGCTTTGGTCTGATTTAAAGTTGTAGAGGCAATATTTGGTTACCTCTCGTGTATAATAAATTTTTGGAAGTAGAGACTCAAGATATGTTTTAAAAACTACTAAAATTTAGTATAAATAATCATAATTTGCAAAGACATATTAGAATATCTTCGTTTCGGCATTTACAATGCCAACGAACATTGTCTTTCTTAGTGGCTCATCATCCTTCTTCTGCTTTTATCCCAATAAATAACTTGAGGGTCGACGCAATATATACTTTGCTTCTAATATACATATTGCAAATAGTTCTTGGCGTAGTTTTATGACCAGTTGCCTGCCTGATGTCAACCCTTGTTAGGAATGTAATTATTGACCAGACGGCACCAGCACGTAGTTGGGCCAGTTCGATACTACACCTACGAGCAATGTAAGTGTTAGTAGTATTCGTAGCTGCCACTACACACCAAGTGTGTTCTAGTGAATATTCGATTTCAAATATTTACGCGAATATTACACATTTGAAATACTTTTTACTTTACTACTTTTACGGATTCTATCGCGTTTGTATTTGATTTCTAAATTCTTGAAGTTTTGAATCATTACTATTACAGGATTACGTTATTACAGGATGTAATTACAATGATTGAGATGTTAGACACCTCAGTCCTCCCGTGACCATGAACGCTGTAAATGATTCAAATCCTCGAGAATTTAGAAATCATTCAAATCATTTAGTAAGTGTTCAAAACGTCAAGCTATTAAAAATCAAATAGAAACGCGATAGTGGATATTTGCAAATATTACAAGAATTTAAGTTGTTTTAAAGTTAGAATGTTTAAGTTATTTTAAGTATTTTATACCTATATGTAAATTATTTTGATAAATCGGTCATTGCCTATAAACACAATCTATTAACACAGATATTATATTAACTGATGTACATACGTTGACCCAAGACAAGCGTGAACTTTCTCTATACTGGTTCCAATCGAGTATCTAGCTTTGTGGCTACATCTTCACCTTCAATATTTTTTTGGACATCGAAACTAGCAGTGAGTGACTCAATATTAAACAGCTTTTGAACCTTGACGCTTCGGGCTTATTATGAATATTCCTGAGTATTAAATTACATATATTTTTTTCAAATGATATAATTTTAAAGGGAGGTTAATAACATATAGTAAGATGAATTCTATTCTTATTCGTGTATATGCGTGAGTGGATAGATAAAGATAGACACAATCTTATGCCTGTATACGTGTAAGTGGATGGGTTATGGAGGAAAAAATACGATTCAACATCACCTTCTTGCCCTTAGTATCATTACCATTAAGTAGTAAGTTAGTAAGTGGACTAAGGGTAATATCCCTTTTGAACACAACATTGCAAAAGAGAACATAAAAAATCTAGAGCTAACGCATTATAATAGGTCAGTTTCCCTGCAATTGTAGACGCGACCCGTGTACACGTATAGGATAAGAAAATCAAAGCTGCAAATTTTAATTTCTCACTATAATACCTATTTACATTGAAAAAGGACTTGGTCAATTATCATACAGCTGTTTTACCTTCTACAGATACCAAACTTTTCCTAAGATCATCAAATATATAAACCTTAAAATATCTACCTTAAAATAAAATAAAAAAAGCTTAGTTTATATTCAAAAGCAGATACAATCATCATTTCAAGACTCTTATACCAATGCGTCTGGCCAGGTTGGATATAGTTGGCCCTTTTTTTTTCTTCTTAAATTAGAAATACATAGTACATACTCAATAAACGAAACGTTGAATTGTTTATTATTGTAAATTAATATGAAGTAATTGTAGTCGTGCCAGTGGCTTCGCTTACGTGGATTAAGTACCAAGATATTGAATAGCATATTTTTATTTGAATATGTTTTATCACGTTTAATGAATAATATCAACGTTAAATAGCATCTACAATATTTCATGAACCATTGTTGTTATCTGAGCAGTTGCTATGCAACGACGACTACACAGAACGCATGATACGCGATGTTCCGTTATTATCAAATTTTACTAGATTTTTAACATTTATAGACACATAAATACTCTTGTTTATTGTAGCCTTAAACCTTTCTCCATAAGTAGGTTATCTTACATTACAGTTTTCTTTTAACCTTAATTGTAGTAGGTACCTGAAATTAGCACATTAAAAGAAACAAAGAAGGTGGAATCAAGAGTCTTCGAAACCGGCGAGCGTGTATGAAGAGAATTATGAATGTTGAGTAAGCGAGTGAAGTATCCAAGGATAGAGTTCTCTGGCACTCTGTTCCCTCTGCCTACCCTTTTTTTTTTTTTTTTTTTTCTTTTTGGTAGGCTATGGCCCGGTCACACGTCGCCCGTACCGTACGTGGCGACGGAGGGGCAGCGCGTGGCCCCATAACCTCTGCCTACCCTGCAAGGGATATGGCGTGATAATATGTATATATGTATGTAAAAGAAACAAATAAACCAAGTTTTTATCTTCATAATAGTAAAATAAATAATGCCATAGTACATCGATACAAAAGTAAATAAACCCGTTTTACTACTTTCCATTTTATAACTAACAAATATTGTTATACAAAGATATTCCCAACATTAAATAGAAATTAATTCAAAAGATATTCCCACGGTTGGGCAAAAACTGTGTTACGTTTGTCGTTAGCGAGCAGACTAGTCTTTTACTGAAACGTTTCTCCATAATCGGATTAGTTGCGGGTTGTATGAATTCGAAATAAAATGTAATAAAACTCATTCATATGATGTGAATTCTTTTCTAAATCATAAAGTTCACATCATTTAAATTAAATAGGTATGAATTGTTACAATTAATTAATGCCTTCAAAAGGTTTTAAAGTAAATTCACTCATCACTTTTTTTATTCACAACACTTCATTAAAAAAAAAATTAAATACACATTATTTTTTTTGGGTTAGGATTAATTGTTTGATAATATTTCAAGAAGTAATATAAATAACATGTGAAAAGTTTTTGAAATTGAAATTTTGCTAATACTTATTGAAAATTAATTAAATATTTCAAAAATAAGTAATGAAATGTGTTTAAATAGAAGAGACTAGCGACTCGCCCTCGCTTCGCTTCAGTTACACAAATATGTCTACCTAAATTTAAGTCTGTAGGTG
Organism: Lymantria monacha; assembly: GCA_905163515.2. Classification (NCBI taxonomy): domain Eukaryota; kingdom Metazoa; phylum Arthropoda; class Insecta; order Lepidoptera; family Erebidae; genus Lymantria; species Lymantria monacha. The sequence goes on from LR991091.1 coordinate 25,227,133, forward strand.
CTATATTTAAAAAAATGTGACATTTACAGCCCAGCAATCCCTTTGCGGGTGGAATTTCGTAAAATTCGTTCTTAGCTGACCTCCACTTGGTGAAAGGAATATTCCTACCAAATTTAAGGCCAGTAGGCCTTATGGTTCCAGAGATATCGTGATGAGTCAATACATAGGTGAAAATCTCTTATATATATATATATATATATATATATATATATATATATATATATATATATATATATATATATATATATATATATATATATATATATATATATATATAGCTGTGTGGTAGCGGCTACGAATACTACAAACCCTTACTTTGCTCGTGGATGTCGTAAAATCTGACTAAGAGCTATATAACGACCTGGGTTAACTCCATCTGATGCCATTTGGTCAATAATTACATTCCCAAGGAGGGTTGACGTCTGGCAGGCGGCCGGTCATAAAATTATTGCCAATAACTTTTACAATATGTGCTTTGAAAGAAGAGTACATATTGTATCGACCCCAAGCAATTGGGATAAGAGTAGGAGAATGATGATATATATATATATATATATATATATATATATATATATATATATATATAGAGTAATGACATCTTGGTTACTTATCTTCTTCCCTAACTTAAAATCTAATAATTAAAACGTTGCATCTTTTTAAAATATTATGTTTGGAGTATCTCGTTGTTAGCGGTAACCCTAGTTGTTGTTATATTGTTATAAGTAAATAGTTCACATCCAACCACTATGGAGTTTAAAAGTTTATTAGTAGTTCTACGTTAGGTTATTTGAGTCGCACTTTTCGTAACGTTATTAATGACTACGCACATTTATACGTCACGGAAGATTAAATACGACTACTTTATATTAATTTGGTTGCTGCACTTATAGTCCGAGTAAATGAAACTTGCTGTGTAAGCAATATTGGCTCGTACATAATAGTTCATCTCATCTCAGCTCATATGTATCTCACTGTTGGGCTCGAGCATCCTCCGTAATGGGAGGGAAATTGACCTACTATACCGCGCTGCTCAGACGTGTTAGTATAGAGTTTTGTTTCGCATTTTCGTTCTCTTGCATAGATGTTATATGCGTTTTATATCCCTTAGTCGTCTCTTACGATCACCCACACAGTAGTGAATTGTAATCTTACTCCGTCACCACACGGAAACTGATCATGTTAAACATAATCCCTACTAATATATAAATGTGAATGTAAGTTTATTTGTTACGCTTTCACGCTAAAACTATTCAACGGATCATCATAAAACATTGTACACATATTCTTGGAGGTATTGAAAGTAACATAGGATACTTTTTATTAAAAAAAAATCTAAATTTTTATATGAAAAATAAAAAAATTGTTAGTCAAAAAATCTCAAAATCTAGTTTTTCAACGCCATCTAGCAGTCCAGTAATGAAGTTCCAACCCTGAGTATTGTAATACCGTTGCACTGTATTATACCGACGGTCAAAAATAAAAACAGGGGATCAAAAACTTTAGGCAAATAACCTTTTACGCGGGCGAAGCTGCGGGCAAAAGCTAGTAGTTAATATATAAAACAAATTACAAGAATGAAAACACATGTTAAATAAAAAATTAAAAACCCTCATATGTATATTAAAGGAAACGTTAACTTACAAATAAATTTCAATGTCTCTTAATTGATACAATATTAATTAGGGAAAGTGCAGTTTAACAGAATGATAACGTGGTATTTAAGACATGTTAATACCCACGTTTGGTCAAGTAATCTTATTAATGACGACACTGGTACGACTGTAGTGTAAACATAACTTTCCTGTTTTATATCAACAAAATTTATCAAGTTACTCTAATCGTATTGTAAAGATATTTCTTCACATTCCAAGTAACATTAAATTTATTCTCTCAGGTCAAATAAATAAGTAGCATACTATTACTTTTAAGTAGACAACACAATTTTGTCTATTATTAATGATAGATGAATATTCTTTTTATTAATGTGGCTATAACTATAAAGAGGTAACGGATATGTATATGGAGGGTAATTTATGGAAATCATCCTTCGATAGTACCTAGTTACAACAGAATTGCTTTCGTAGAATTAATTTTATGTCGAATGTGTTATTCAACAAAACTATATTACAATAATCCAAATGCGATAATTGGATTATTCTAAATAATCCATCTAACGATGATAATCTCCAAAATTTACAAAAAACTATGTGTGAATAATTTGATAGTGCTGTGTGGTAGCAGCTACGAATACTACTAACCCTTACTTTGCTCGTGGATGTCATAAAATACGACTAACAGCCTTATAACGACTTGCGCCGACTCTATCTGATGCTGTTTGGTCAACAATTACATTCCCAAGGAGGGTTGACGTATGGCCGGCGGCTGGTCATAAAACTATTACTAATAACTTTTACAATATATACTATGAAAGAAGAGTACATATTGTATCGACCCCAAGTAATTGTGAAAAGAGTAGGAGAATGATGATATGTGAATAATTTAATAATTTTTGTTATAATTTCTATTTAATTATTTCTTTGAGATATCAATTGTCAATTAAATTGAAAATTATGAAATTGTAAATTTTCCTTCGAGTAGCACAATTATCTCATTAGCTGTGAAATAGAATGTTTCACAATTACTACTATTTACTATTTGAACTACGTATGGGGATAAGGTATGAATATAATTTACTCTCTGTTTCCCATGGGACAAATTAAATGTCGAGTAAGGGACGCAAACAAAGAATATCATAGCAAAATAAGGAAAACTCAAAGTAAAACTATATACTTATGTAGGTATAGAAGTTTAGAGACACGAGTCTCGATAATGTACTATGTAGGTTAATTTTACTCGTATTGTAGAAGAGACTCGAGCCCAGTAATGATGACGAGGACTATTTAGTTAAAAATATAATGCAAGAATAATTTAAAAATATATAACTTAAACGTTTTTGCTTTACAAAAAAAAAATATATTTTTTGTATCACTTTATTTCTAATGTAATCCTGCTGCTTACTGTGTATTGCTAATCAGTTATAAGACGACTGACTTGAAATAATTTTCCCTTATTTGATAAGTTTTGAGTGTCATTATTAAATTAAAACAAAACATCAATCTTATTGATCAAAGATATCCTTAAGTTGCTACATAGTAGTTGTATCAGATATCGAAGCGTGGAAAGGTATATCTGATGTTCTATAAGGTGTGAAGTTTCACAAAGATTATTGAGCACTTCTATCCAATTTAAGACGAACACTATATATGTTACTTGATAGTTTACTATACATTATTCCCATGAACGCTATAGAGTGGTCAGTCAAAGATACATGAATGCCGATAAATCTGTATGTAAACGGAGAAAGTACGGACGTATGAAACAAAAACAGATAGGTCGGTAAACGGAGATGAGTTTCACCTATTAACCGTACGATTAAACTGCGATTATACGAATACCATGAGCACGGCTTCCTGTTATTTAATTAGAACCTTAAATAATTATGTTGTTTGTAACGATCGTTAAACTTCATCCAAAGATTTTTTTGATGAGATAACATTAGTTTAAAATATATCTTCTCGGTATGTTTATTTTTGAGTTCACAAGCCTCACTTTTCTACTTAATGCACCGACTGTAATAATTTTGGAGATAAGTGAAGATACTATAAATTTTATTTTAAAATGTTTGTGTTATTGTACGTTTTATTATTCATTACAGAGATAAATCGAAAGTATTTATTTTTATTATGGCTCTATGCATCTACATATATTCAACAAACGATTGTAATACCTAGTTTGGATTACGTCTCCAGTTGGATTCAAATAAGTTTTAGTAACGTCACGTAACCTGGAAGTGTGATTAATCCTAGCCACATATCACAGACTGTCGGGAGACAGTCTGTGATATCATGAGATATTGTAAAAGTCCGTCTCCTTAATCTCCTATATGTTCTGTTCTTGCAATAGAATACAAGCTTTTCTAATTAACAGACGAATATATACGCGCTAAAATGATTTCATGTAGAGCACTATAATGATTTCTAATGTCTACGCGTGAATGTGAGCAAAACCAAAATAATGGTCTTTGAAAGAGATAAAACCAGAACAGATGTAAGAGTAACAATAGGTAATGATGTACTAGAGCAAGTGGATGAATTTGTATATCTTGGATGTGGATTTAGCCGAGATGGAAGGTACACCACTGATATAGAGCGAAGAGTGAATGCGGGAAATAGAGTGAACGGAGCGTTGGGGCAACTTTTCGGCAGCCACCACCTCAGCCAGAAGGCACGTGTAGCAATACATAACGCAGTGCTTGTCCCAACATTACTGTATGGAAGCGAGAGTTGGGTATGCAGAAAAGAGTATGATAGTAAAATTAATGCGGTCGAAATGCGATCTCTGCGGAAAATCTGTGGAGTTAGGCTGACCGACCGCATTCGTAACGACGACGTAAGAGAGCGAGTAGGTATGAAAGAGAGTATTGGTGTAAAGATGCGAAAGGGAATGCTCCGATGGTTCGGACATGTGGAAAGAATGCCGAACGAACGCCTGGTTAAGAAGATATACAATGCGAAAGTGGAAGGATGTAGGTACCGAGGGAGACCGAGACTAACCTACCTAGACCACATCGGTCATGTACTGAAGGAAGGTGGAGTCAAGAGTCTCCGAAACCGGCGAGCGTGTATGAGAGAATTATGAATGTTGAGGAAGCGAGTGAAGTATGCAGAGATAGAGTTCTCTGGCACTCTGTTCTCTCTGCCTACCCTGCAAGGGATATGGCGTGATGATATGTATGTATGTATGTATGTATGTTTACGCGAGTATTACACATTTGAAATAAAACTAGTTTTTATAGATTCTATCGCATTTGCATTTGATTTTTAATTTTCCAACGTTTCAAATATTTTAAACGAACGTCTGGTTAAGAAGATATACAATGCGAAAGTGGAAGGATGTAGGTACTGAGGGAGACCGAGACTAACCTACCTAGACCAGATCAGTCATGTACTGAAGGAAGGTGGAGTCAAGAGTCTCCGAAACCCGCGAGCGTGTATGAAGAGAATTATGAATGTTGAGGAAGCGAGTGAAGTATGGAGAGATAGAGTTCTCTGGCACTCTGTTCTCTCTGCCTACCCTGCAAGGGATATAGCGTGATGATATGCATGTAAATATTTTACTTCTCCTCCCGTGACCAACTCGATAGAATCCGTAAAAACTAGTTTTATTTCAAATGTAGAGCATTAATTATTTTTTAAATAAAAGCTTATTAAAAGGATTTACTCTGTTCTCCTAATTTAGCAATTTATTTTTTATTTTTCATACAAACTTTCAGTGCCTGACATTTTGAAAACAACTTTCTCTGACTAAAATATGTGGCAATATTATTTAACGATCCATTGTTCTGACATGTCAATAATGACCACTTACACGGTTAAATGTGATGCATTGTGAAGTATTTTTATCATTCATGGCTGATTTCATGATGGTTAGTAGCACTTGAAGGTTAAAAAAATCTCGTAATAGTACGTAGAAACATAGATGAAGTGAAAAAAGTTTCACTATATTTACGGATATAGTGATATTCAACTCATCATCTCAGCCCATATATGTCCCACTGTTGGGCTCGGGCCTCCTCCATAATGGGAGGGTTATTGACCTACTATACCACGCTCGCTGGTCAGACGTGTTGGTATAGGGTTTTGTTTCGAGTTTTTCTTCTCTCGCATAGATTTTATATGCGTTTTATATCCCTTAGTCGTCTCGTACGATCACCCACGGATAAGATAGAGTGTAGTGAATTGTATTCTTACTCCATCACCACACGGAAAAATATAGCGATATTACATTGTAAGTTATTCTATGTAAATTACTAATAGCCACCGAAGCTAAGCAATAGTCTGAGAACTTAAAAGTTGGAGGGTGACACCGGGTTATTCATCCCCAGGTTGCCCTTCTAGTACTCCGTATTAACGGTAATTAACGGACATAAATTTTATACAGATTGGGAATAACAATATCTGGATCGTACAAAGTATAGTTCTGCGTGGAAAGGGAACGCGAGTTACATGGCATGGTAGATCAGTTAATTACCCACCATACCATACACGCAGCTTTAAGTGGGTGACGATTATAGATTCTTCTAGTTATGTGCGAAATAAATTTTAGATATCTTTCTTCTTATTATTAAAAATACAAAAGTGTAAGATCTCTGTAAGGATTTTTTTTTTTTTTGGTTCTGTTCGTCCATTCGGACAGGCAAAGGGATCAAAGCCCATACAGCCAAGTCTTATTTAATTATTTTTCATATATTGTTCATCATTTCTTCATATTATGTAGCCGTAATAGTCATTGTCTGTCAGTAAGTCAAGTCGTTACCATTAATCGGGCGCTGATAACCTAATCAATGATTTTCTTTGGGAATTTTGGGCAAATATGAAAATACACGTAAACCACTATTATACCAATTCACTACACTTCAGCACTTTAACTGTACCATATTGCATAAAATACCAGCAAAATTATTCAATATAACACCACAAAACACTAAAGAAATGAATATAATACAAGAGCGTGACATGACATTTCCACATTCGCGCCAAAACTCTCTCTGTAAGGAATGAATTTTCAGTGTGGTAACAGAATAAGAATATAATTCACCACTCCCTACCACATGTGGCTGTCTTAAAGTTGAGGTATATAATATGAACACAACATTTAAATCAGAGACGAAAAACTCGAAATACAAGTTTTTATCAACACGTCTGACCAGCGTCGTATAGTAGGTCAATTTTCCTGCTGCTGTGAAGGAGATTCGAACCCAACAGTAGAATGTATATGAGCTGATATAATGATGATGAAAAAATGAAAAAAGCACATAAAAACTTATTTCATATTTGGTCATTGTATACATACATACATAGCCTCACGCCTGTTTCCTAGAGAGGTAGGCAGAGACTACGGATTGCTACAAACCACGATCCTGACATACCTCCTTCGCTTCATTCACATTCATCATGCATGTTCTACGGTTACACGTACTCTTAATCTGATCTTTCGCCAATCATTGTATACAAGTATATATATGTATACAAGTGTATATAATACGAATGTCCCTCTCACTAATAACGCTCATGCCCAATAGTGGGACGCATATAAACCGTAAAGAGAAAAATATAACTCAATTACACCTCTCATTAAATTCAAATGACCGAGACTAAGTCGTTTATACTGTATAATACAAGTAATCAGAAGCTACGACTTATCAATTTCACAGGTATAATCAGTGTACTCGGCATTTAAATCGAGTTATTCAATCGATTACGTGTAAATGTTTATTACGAATAAATTTTCTCGTCTTTATTTTATCCAAATATCAAGTGAAGTGATATGTTTTTTAAATGGGTCTTATTGCTCTTGATGGCAAACGAGAAACCAACACATCTGATTGTAAGTATCACTGCCGCCCATGGACCTTTGCAATACCAGTGAATTTCTAAGAAATTAGAATGCGAAATTAAATAAAAACATAAAAAAAACTTCATCAGTCAAGTACACCTGCTTATAAAATAACAACTCAGATCTTATATTACAGAAAATAATTACACAAAAAGTGCCTCATTATTTTTCCTGTTGCGTAAAAATGGAAAAAAATATGAAAGCATAAGCTATTTTTTGTGCCGAAGTAAATCTGTTATATATTTAAAAATATTTGCTTATTCACAGTTAAACAGTTAGCTGAAAAAAAGTTGATTAAATTTAAAATGAAAATATGCAATGATAATGCAAGTTATGTACGTATTATAATTTATATAATATATCTTTATATACATCTTTAAGTGTATAATTACTCTGTATCACACGTACAGATGTGACTAAACTCCTAAACTGCTTGAACGATTTTGATGAAATTTTTGTGTGTTCAAATTTCACCGTAATGAATCCATCAAGAATGGTTTATATTAACAACTGAATCCTATAGATGACGCTGTGATCGATTTCATTTATGTTCTTTTTATTAGATTTAAACAGAACAGCGTTTGTTAATTAGTATGATATATATTTCATGCTGTATAATATTTTATTCTAGTCATCCGTACTCGCGCGCCGAGGATTTTTTACATACTTTTCAGTATTCAAATATTTCATCCATCATTTGAGTATCATTTGTGGGGACGTATATGAGATAAGATGATGATGGTGATAATGATGATGATGATGAAATTATGTATTCCATTCGATAATAAAAGAGTTTAATGTCAATGTATTCGGTGATATATCATGTTAGTTAAGGCATAACAATTTAAGACTTTAATATGTTTTTCTCTTTTCTTAATTATTTAAGGCTTTTTGTCAAAGTCAGCATTCTATAACGGAATCTAAATTTATAAAATACGTCAAATATTTTTATATACATTATAGACTTTGAAACCATCCAATCGATGTGCCTAAACCGGTTTTATTAGAAAGGCAATAATGCGAAGATGGTTTTAGACCACTAAAATAATGCATTAAAAATCAGTAGATGATGCTGCGATCGATTTTAAGAAATCCTATTGCGTTTTCGTTTATATAGCACAACGTTTATTAGATATAATAGGAAAATATAAATAATGTCTGTTCATATACAAGGGTCATTGTATAATTTTGAAACTGTAAAGTAAGATATCAGAAGTCCGAAATTAAAATATATTTGAAATTCTAAACGAATCCGATATAAAAGTTGCAAATAAAATTGTATAGATATGGAGTTTGAAAGAGATATATTATAGTATATAGCAAACATAAATATAGAAATAAAGTTAAATCATGACTACGAAAAACATACTCCTTTTACAAATCTCTAAAAAAATAATATCCGTAACCAAAACTATCCAAAACTATCGAATGTACGAAAATAATTCGATATCTGAAACTGGTAGATCGAATGTTAGTCTATTATCCATAATGCGAAAGTTCATGGTTGCAATATTCCTATTTAATAGATGAAACTGTATTAAAGAGCTCAATTAAATTACACATTAGCGAATAGCATCACTATAAGTCAAGGAAAACTCGAAATAAAAACCCAATACCAACATGTCAGCGGAGACATCAGTGTCTAAAGTTGACGCTTATATGGACTACAATAAAGAATAACAAGACTGAGAACTAGATACTATAATAAAGGTTTCCATGAAAGTGAATCTGACAATGCAACGAAATCACAAATGGTAACGGAAACAGATAGCCAAACGGTTAGCGGTTCATTGTCAAGGTCGCATGCGGTTCGCGATCAACGGTGGCTACCCGCACGCAGTTTACGCAATACGCGTGCGCCGAAACGGAACGCAATAATTACAAAATAAACATGCAATTTGAAATTAGAATCATCATGTTCTTATACAGATTAAAAAAGTCGTTATTGTTTTTTTATGACAATTTTGTTTTATGGCCAGTCTCAATACGTATTTTTTACAGGCCAGGAAGCAAATTATATTTCTAGGTTAAATAATAAATAAGCAGCGAATTTAATCACGTTATATCCTCCAATATATTAAAATGTAATAGACTTTATTGAACACATTTGCAAACCGGTAATTCTTATTTTGTACATACATAAAATCTAACAGTTTAACAGCAATTAAAAAGTTGATTATAAAATATTAACATTTCTAAACTAGATTATTAACCTAAATAAGATCTAAATGTTTTAGAATGAATTTTTTAATTTTTTTTACAAATTAGGAGTGTATAAAATCATTATATTCATATCTCTTCATATGGGAAACTGTACAGCTTCACACGTGTGCTGTGTAAAGGTACAGTTGTGAACATACTTTCTTTACTATAAAATGTAAGGTACTAATGTACAATCGTTGACGGAAGCGTGAGGGCAGCACCCAACTGCCCCACATCGTCGATCCGCTCTGAATACTCCACACAGTTCCGCACTTGACTGTACTGACTATACAAATGAGCATAGAAGGTAATTTTTGTTTACCACTGACATTTACCATTAACAATCAAATGTGCAAGAACTTTTTTAATATCGTCTTAAATTTTAAATTACCCGCTATTACTATATGCCCCATTTTTAATAGAGGCTATTATTGTACAGGGGTATATTGAACTGAATCACCAAGGTGATATTTACTATTTATGTATACAATTATAAACTTCTGAAATTTTGAAAAAATACATGTATGTATGTTATCGGTTTTATGCTTAGATTAAGTCTGAGGTACAGATACCAATATGAGAATTAAAAAATACATGTGCTAACCCAAAAACAAGCTTTAAAAAACTCAATTGTGATTACCAACTTGATAGTAAATTCATACGCCGATAATGTTGCCTGCATTATTTGTCATGCTTAGGAAGTTTTTCAAAACCCTTGATATAGATAAAAACATCAGTACTAGTATATAGCATTAAATTATAATTATTAAAAAACATACCAGTATTCCACGAACAAAAACAGTGAAACAGATCAAAGGTTGAGCAATGTTCCAAGCACAACACAGTTCGCACACAAAAAAAAAGTTCCACAAAATTTGAATTTTCAAAAAAAGAATAAGTGTGAGGTCCACGTGCACGGGTGATGGTTGTTTTGAACGAGCGCGGCTGCGCCCGCGTCTCTAAGAGTGACAAGTGGATACTGCGTATTGCGCAGGTGCAAAGCCAACCTCCCTCTAACAAGGTCGTGCCCCCCTCTCTTCACACCCATTTCACCCGGAGAAAGTCTGCCTACATACATACCAAATTTTCGAACCGATTGAGCTTACTGAATTAACTTTATACGGATGATGAATGAAAAATGTGTAAGGTCATTGCGTGGGATTATTTTACTTACCTATAATATTTACAAATATTATTATGGAATCAAATTATTATGCCTGCTTGGTGCAATAGTAAAGGCACGCACGATCATGAAGTACTATTCACTTCTGGACAGAGCAAACACGTCATTGATTTTCCGGGTAAAAAGACATCCTTAAAGTTTGAAAATTAAGGCTAGCTTGTAACTTTTTCTTTGTCATTTTAGGTCATATAATTCCCACTGTTGGACTCATCCACAATGGATTGGAAATTGACCTACATTATACCACGCTAGTCAAGCGGATTAGAATAGGACTGTATTTTAAAATTTCCTATTCTTTATTATTTTTATCTAATTATATCCCTTAAATAGCTTTCATGACACCAAAAAAAGAGAGAGATAGTGAGTTTTTTTAATACTTTGTCACTAATAACGTGTGAATATGATCTTAGCTCCCTATTTCGGGACTACGGTATCAAAAAAAATAACTCCTTTACACTTATTCTCACTCTTTTTTTAATGCACCAGCGTATGAACTTTTCGTAATATATGTATATATATTTGGAAAATATCCTATGGCTTTCTTCAGAATTAAATAAGAGATATATAGAGATTAATTAATTAATTTTATTTATTACTTCAGTTCAAAAAAAAAAATCATCTATTGAAGAGATGATAATAAAGGTGTACTGTTTAATAGGCTGAGAAGTGAGTTTATAGAGCCCACCTATTTTTTCCATCGCCTTAGACAACCAGTCGTAATAAAGCCAGATATCGGCGGTCAAAAAAAGATGTTTGAGAAACATAAAATGAGATAAATGTTAAATAAACTATTTTTACCCAATTTTGATATTTAATTTTCCGAAGTTTCAAAAAAGTATAAAGTAAGTATATCATAGTAGAGGAAGGAAAACTTTTAACAGAACCCTGTGTCAATTCCTTTGGATATATGAGGCAATTTTTCTACCAGTTGCAGAGAAGTTTACTTGCTTCATCACAGCGCTTATATGGATCACTATTGAGCTCGAACCTTCTCCATGATAAGAGGGAAATCGACCAATTATGTATATCAAGCTGATCAGATAGGTTGCTTTAGAGTTTCATTTCGAATTTTCCTTCTCTTGCATAGATGTTATCTAAATATATAATATAACCCTTAGCCGGTTATTACGATATCCATGGGCAAGAAAAAGGTGGTAAAATTATTATATTCTTACTATGTCACCACACGGAGAAACTAATTACTTAACATTCAAAACTATATAGACTGAAAAAAAAAAATTAAAAAATTAATTTACAAAGAAATTTACACCATAAGCAATTTATATTACAGATATTATCAAATTGATATCTAGGTATGACGATGGGTGGACACTAATGACAAGAATCGGGTACTGGTGGCCTACCAACATGACGTTTTGAGATATGTGTACCACAGACTGTGGTGTTTTTTTTTTTTTTTTTTGTGTGTCTTAGTTGTTAGCCTCAGATGGCTATGACAACTTTACCCGGACTGTGGGTGAGCGCTGAGGACTCTCAACCCGTAGACTGTGGGGTCGCGGCCCGTCGCTTTTATTGCTCCGGACGGATCCAACGAGAAGCGATTACACCATATTCTGCCTCAAAAAAAGGATATGATGAAATGTCGATCGTTAAATTCGACTGAATGTTAAACAGAAGAATAATAAAAAGGAGTACGCTTATGAAAAACTTGTAACGCCAGCTGAAATTGATAATCCAATATGCAAATGAATATGGCATCGTCATTTGTTAGACTGGTGGATTATCATTATCTCATCATCTCAAACCTAGGATATCCGTCCCACTGTTGGGAGGGTTGAGCGTCCTCTACAATAGGCGCAAAATTTAAGTAATTTCTTATTTTATTACGAGATTTCTTTATTTTGCACAATTTTTATAACATTTTTATAAAAGCTGGAAATCTCGAAATTTTGAAAATCGGTATTTAACATCTTTTAGTCATTTTTACGATATCCACTTACAGGATGAAACGTGGTGAATTGTATTCTTATTCAATCACCAAACTTAAATAGCTAATCGAAGATTCACCCTTCATTATATATTTTTTTTTTATGAAACTAGAACGATTATAGCTGTATATTACACTTGATACTACCTTCGTTTTTATCCCAGATGGCCAGAAAAGACGAAGTGAAACTAAGAGGAGAAAACAAGTTCTTATGCAGCCAACAAAAAATGTACGTATGAATTTTTGTATATATTATATGAATACTGTGTTAAGAGTTATACGTGGTAACATCAAGAACATGTAAGTCAATGGGGTAGTAAAAGTTAACTGTAATAGATATTATAACACGAACACTTGTATGCATAATACTTATAGCGCTATACGCCATCACTAACGGATTCATACATCAGCGTGAGGTACAAACATCGTTAACTGAATAGAACAATATTGACTCTACAGTTTCTCTACAATTTGAATTTGGTGGCGGGTAGGTAAGCAGTGAGGGGGACGCCCGGATAGCAAAAGCTGTAGGGGCGTTGATTCGAGATGGTACCCGTCATAGACAACAAGGACCGAAAGGCGTTAATAGAGGTACGTGTACGGTAGGTTATAGTGTCACTCTTCGTACACATTATCGCCCAGAACGATACGGGTGAGGTGTGTATACCAAAGATTTCCACCAAAAATGCAAGTAAGCGAGACGATTTTACGTCTCCCATGGGCTAATAATCCAGGCGATTGCATTTTTATCCCAACATTACAAATGGAAAATAGCTTCTAGTAAACTTATTTAATATTAGAGAACTTACAGATCTATGCACACCCAAATAGTGAGATTCGGTCCTGCGACTCTCTCATTCATAGAACGAAAGCAGATATCCCGCTTTCAAATCCCAAACGATACATCTATTCGTCACTGTTTATGTACTAATGTAATAATTTACTAAGCAACACATCATCATCATCATCATTATTCTCCTACTCTTATCCCAATTTCTTAGGGTCGATACAATATGTGCTCTTCTTTCATAGTACATATTGTAAAAGTTATTGGCAAAAATTTTATGAACGATCGCCTTTTTTTCCTTTTTTTTTGCGGTGGGCTATGGACGTGGTCCTCTCAACCCTCCTTGGGAATGTAATTGTTGACCAAACGGCATCATCTGGAGTTGGCCTAGGTCGTTATAAGGCTCTTAGTCGTCTTTTACGACATCCACGAGCAAAGTAAGGGTTGGTAGTATTCGTAGCCGCTACCATACAGCCAATTTACTACGCAACTACTAAGCAACTACAACCGTGAAATAAAAATATATCATAATAAATTTTATTTTTACTTTATTATTACACATATATAGAAGATTTTTTTTAATAATTAGTGCATATATGTAATCGTGTCGCACAATTGGACCCATGTCACTCACTCTATCGGGCGAGGGCTAGTAGATCACGCTAGCCAGTTAGGCATATACTTTTATTTAAATTTTTTCTTTTTCTATACGTGTAGTACTATATTCTTAAATCGTCTCGTATCATAGCTTCGAGAAAGAAATCTGTAATGTCATTCTTACGGCTTTACTATGTGGATACTAAAACATGTACAAGTGTACTGTCTAGTAAATATGTGTAAATTATAACCCATCATTTATTTTATACATGAGTAGCGTTCGATAAATAATGTTATCGTTAATAATATAAGCTGCTGACATTATTTCGAAATACGTTTTACTTTATAGTTTATAAGGTAGGCTCAATGTTTGATATTAACATGTCGAGATGTATTTTAATAATTAATATTTTACAAATAGATATTATGTATTCGCCCACGTTATATTTGATTTAAGAAACACTTAAAAATAAAAGAACTAATAAATTTTAGCGCTTTCACACAACTCAACTTTCATTTTAAGTACTATTTTATCGTCTTTCAGTAATAATATATGAAGCTGGATGATCAAGCTTAGCTCGATATTTCTTTTGTTTAAGTAATTAAAAAAGAAATAAGATTTTTTTTGGAGTATACTCCTTAAGAATCGATTTTCATATAAGGCGCCCGGTATGAGAAAAATTTGAGGAGTAAAATCTAGTGATCGAATGACCTCGTTACGTTTTTGGTGCGCAACCTATTCTGCGCACCTTTCATTTTCTGACGTGAGATAATACTTCACTGAACAGTTTTAATAAATGTAAATATATATATATATATATATATATATATATATATATATATATATATATATATATATGTATATATATTATTTTTAGTCAAATGAGCTTTTTTTGCGCCTGTTTTGATAATCGTACTTAAGGAGTAAACTCCAGTCGTGCGAGGGAGTTGACGCACACACTTTTTTTTCTAAAAGTATATCTTGCTCGCAAATCTTAAAAAAAGGAAAAACTGAGAATCTGAAACTTGAGAGATTTGCGGCTGTGTGGATTAAGCGTCTTCTCAATTTTCTAAATTAAATTGGTTAACATTACTTTCATATTTAATTTTCTTTTTATTCCTTCAAATGACTGATTCGGTGAGTGAGAGAGCGGGCAGCCGAACTATCTGGTTGGATTATTGTTGGTCGACTAGCTTTATTTCTTGTAGCGTAGACTAGCTTTATTTCGTTTAGTGTAAAATTTATGGGCGATAGGAACACTTATCATCGGGTCTATTCCTTGCTCTATTGACATCATAAGCAATTAAAGAAATAGACTACGCCGCATTCAATATAGTTCAAACACAGACAGTTTTAATTATAAATTCACAATTAATATATCTATTGAGATGACACATTTATGAATAAGTATACTTTCACAAGAATATGTTTTGTGAAGTAGACTTGATCGTTTTTCTCTGCCCACTCACATATTCATGTGACGTCCGATTGAAAATAGTTTTTGTGATCTCAGAGCATTTATTCCATTCCGAAAGCATTGCCCGTAGATCCAAAATCATGATTTGAATTTGTGAACAAATCCTTTGAAATTTTTACCAGATCAGGAATTTTAAATATATGCCGCTGACTATTTTAAAACATTTTTTTAAAAATCAATATTGATGATATCTCTATGAGTGGGTTAAGAATATAATATGTCACAACTCTTACTTTCCCATAGACATAATAAAACCGGCTTATCACCAAGAGAACCATAGTTTCGTAGTCCTAGCGTACATATAAAATTACAACTCTGTTTCTAAATTTCTTTGTTATAATTCCAGAACATAATCACACAACGGAACGACTTAAATTTTATATTCACGCTATTATTGCTATTGAAAAAGCAAAATATGACTGTTACTCAATAGACTCTTCTATTCAAGAAACAAATACTGTACAGGTTAGAAAAAAATATTGACAAAATCTAAAATAACCTAAAATATACTTCAAGTTACTATGAATAAAATACTAGGTTATACATTGTATCATTATCTTCGCTCATATATATCCTACTGTTGGCCTTGAGCCTCCTCAATAAAGGGAGGAAAATTGAGCTACTATACCACGCTGGTTAGACATGTTGGTCTATACCAACATGTCTGAACATGGTTTAGTTTCGAATATTCCTTCTTTTGCATAGATGTTATATGTGTTTTATATTCCTTAGCCGTCTCTTACCATCATCACCCACGGACAGGATAGGGCGTGGTGAATTGTATTCTTACTCCGTCACCACTCGGAAAAATAGTATCTATTAGTATAATTTATTAAAACTATTTTCTTTACAGAAGAGTTTCTTTATTAGCGTTACAACTAAGCGTATTCATAATTATTCCAAATGAGTAATTAATATAATGTATGCAAGTCATTCACACTCTAAAAATATTATGACTTTATTTTAAATTAATTTAATTATAAAATGTCAATATTAATCATATAATATATGTTATTGACATCATAAATAATAGAATAGTCTCTCTTGTAATGCATTTGGTCTATATTTAGATGATATTATGCAGGAATGTATCACAGAAAATGTGACAATGCAAATTAAGCACTGATTTATTTTAAGAGTGCATGCACATATAGAAATGAATATGGATAGGCATAATTTATATTATTGAGAAGTTTTGAATCATAAATGTTTATCTATTAATCAGATGAGATTTATTTTAAAAGAATAAATTTTGTTATTTTTTTTTATTTATTTTTTTTTTTTAACAGAATCAGGTAATATAATGAGCCTCTAGATATCCATTGCTGGACTTGTGCCTCCCCACGAGAATACCACTCGAAACAGTTCTGTGCCACCTACATCTAACCATTCTCTGTGATTTTTTAAGATACGTTCAATTCGGCTGTTAGGGATATTATAGATAAATAATAGATAATTATATATTATGTAATTACTCAAAAAAAAATTTTTTTTTAAATCATAGAAATCTCAATGTTCTTTGCCAATTCAATCAAGGATGCATTAATGCAGAAACTAAATCAAGGAGTAGATGAAGTAATGGGAACGAAAGTAAAGGTTTAAGACTAGACACAGGCTAAAGGTTAAATGAATAGAACTTATAACCCCGTATACTACTTTCTCTGAGGATTACTCGTACATATATCGTCTATATATTACGTACTTATAAAATGTACGTATATGTAATTTTTAAAGGTTTAGCTTAACTTCTAATCATCCGATATTAATGAAACTTGTGTATATATATGCAAATGACATTTTTAATTTAAAAAAATATTATTTATGTTATTTTTAAAATGTGTTCTGTTTATTTTTATTGGATCGCAGTCATCACTGTTAGATGACTCTGTTCAATACCGTAAAATCTCGTAATATATATGTTACTGTATACGTTACAGTATTTGTTTGACTTATTTGTATGGGGAGGGAGTAAAACTACAATTCATATACTCCCTTTTTTATCCGTAGGTGTAATAAAAGATGACTAAGAGCTGCAAGCAAACAACTTAAGTGCAACATGCTCAAACGCCACAATCCGCCACGGCTTACAGTCAACCAAAACAGCATATTCTTCCAATGAGAATAATTGGAAGAATATGCCACCACTATTATTATTTCATACTAGCGCGTATTTGCTGAGTTAAATACATAATAGTTCTATTGAATAGATACTTTATTAAATATAACTAGTAGCGTTGTAGTTGTATTAAACACCGTCACTCAGTGAGCCATTGTATTATTGCGTGTAAATTATGCCTTAAATTATTTCGTATTATAGCTTAGTATGTAATAGTAAATTGATATAATAATGTTAATTATATAATACTGTTAAAAAAATGAAAGAATACTATTAAAGCTATCTCAGTTATAATGTCGAATAATTTATTATTTCGAAGTTGTCAAATATATGTTTTAGAATATATCTACATGAGAAAAATCATTAAAGCCATATAATTCGATATAAAAGTAATATTTTTAACATGTCTGTAGTTGAACTGTATAAATATTGCACATCGAGCCATGGAAAGAGACAATCGGATTTCGCCTTCGTAGAGCCTTCCTATCTGTGTGACGTCGCACAAAGCACTAATAGTCTGGTATCTATTGGGAACTGTTAATATAATCAAGACCTATATAATACACCTATTTTACAACTTCTTTTTTGACTAAACGCAATTACACTTTCTGGCGCTTGCACGACTGACAAACGTCACACAGGTGGTATACTACAGAGACAACGTTCTACGCGTTCAACGTGCTGAATTTAGTCAATTGCCTTAACGGGTACGGTAATTACCGATACTGCCTTTTTGGTATGCTATAACGAGAGGCCCATTATGAAATTCGATCATAGGCAGATTTGATAAAGGATCATTTGTTTTCTAAGTACCGAAAGCTTTCGTAATTTGATCAAAGTTGGCGAAGTTAACTGCAATGTGGTAATCTTAAGTTTTAGATTTTAGTTGATGATCGCCGAATGTTTTTATAGATCTGAAATGTTTAGTGTAAAATTGTCGGCAAACTGTATGCGAAAGTATTGATTGAAAGAGTAGTGAAAGTGACTGAAAAGAAAATATGGGATGCACAAGCGGGTTTTCGAAAGAGTATGGGTTGCACGGATAAAGTTTTCTCTTTACGATGCATGGCGCAAAAAATTTTGGCTAAAGTCAGAAAGTCTTTTGCGCTTTCATTGATTTGGAGAAGGCTTATGACAAAGTGAGGAGGAATGAACTGTAGTCGGTACTATCTATGTATGGGGTAAATGGAGATCTTATTCAGGCGCTGAAATCCATTTATAAGGATTACAGAGCCTCCGTAAGGATAAACGGGTCGTACACTGAATAGTTTAACATTGATAAAGGTGTCAGACAGGGATGTGTAGCGTCACCGTGGCTGTTTAACTTATTTATGGATAGCTGTTTGCAAGATTCGAAAAATAATGAATGTGGTTTAAGAATGAATGAGTTACTCGTCAAATGTCTTCTTTATGCCGATGATCAGGTTTTACTTGCATCGTCGGCTGAAGACTTACAGGCGATGGTAACTACTATGCATGATGCTTTTGAAAGAAAAGGTATGAAAGTAAATGTAAGTAAGACGAAAGTAACGGTCTTTGAAAAGGATAAATGTATGACGGAATGTAATATTTTTATAAATGGTAAGGGATTGGAACAGGTGAAAGAATTTATATACTTGGGTGTACCGTTTACTAGTGATGGTAAAAATGATGAAGATGTTGAAAGACGAGTAAATGCTGGTAATACAGTGAATGGGGCATTGTACGCTTTTATGAAAAGTAGGAATGTATCTAAAAAGGCACGCCTAGCTGTACATAAGGGAGTATTAGTTCCCACTCTCATGTATGGCAGTGAAAGTTGGATTTGACAAGGAAGTCATGAAAGTAGAATAAATGCTGTAGAGATGAGAGCTCTTCGTAGTATGTGTGGTGTAAGTCTGAAAGATAAAATTAGGAATAGTATTATACGAGAGAGCTGTGGCATGAATGAAGAAGTTGTGACAAAGATAAAAAAGGGTATGCTGAGGTGGTTTGGACACGTGGAAAGAATGAGTGAAGAAAGGTTGACTAAACAAGTATACAAAGCGAGTGAGAGTGGGAAGATTACAAGGGGAAGACCACGTCGTACTTTCCTGGATAAAATTGAAGATGTGTTAGTGAAAGGTCAGATTAAGAGTACGCGTAACCGTAGAGCATGCATGAAGACTGTGATGAGTGTGAATGAAGCGATGGAGGTATGTCAGGATCGTGGTTTGTGGCAATCCGTAGTCGCCTGTTTCCCAGAGGGGTAGGCACCCCTCTGGGAAACAGGCGTGAGGCTATGTATGTATGCATGTCTGCTAATTTTTTCAATGTTAAAATTATTTATGAATGTTAATAAAAGTTTCAAAAAAACAGTTTCAAAATTAGTTATTTAATTATTAAAATTGAGTTAACTAAGCTAAAATAATCTATATATATAAAATAAAGTTGTGTTAGTTACAACATTTATAACTCGAGAAGGCCTGGACCAATATTAATGATTTTTATGTTTTTGAGTTTGTTGTCGTCGGGAATAGGATATTAAAACATGATATTAATTAACAAAAAAAAATCAATGAATAACCTCAGTCAAAACATCAGTCTAAATGTTCATTTATTCACGGTATAACAAAACGCAACCGACAGGTCATGTAGTCCATTTATATAAAATAAAGTTGTGTTAGTTACACCACTTATACCTCGAGAACGGCTGGACCAATTTTTATGATTTTTATGTTTTTGAGTTTGTTGTCGTCGAGAATAGGATATTAAAATATAATATTAATAAACAAAAAGATAATCAATAAAAAAACATTACTAAACGTCCATTTGTAGATGATGTAACAAAACGCAACTGACAGCTCACGTCATTTCCTGGTCTAATGGTTTGTTTGGAAAATACCGCGAAAGGTTGAAATTAAATTTGACCGGTCAGAGTTCGTTTTGTGCGAGTGTTATGATTTTTTACGAATATTGTAGTAATAGCCACCGAAGTTAAAAATCGGGTCCCGGTGACCCGCTCGCACGGCGAAGAGAGAGGAGTTTTACGGTGGGTCTATGGGGTCACGCGCCGCCTTTTCCGTCACCCCGGACCGATTTGGCGGGGCGAGACTAATCCATAGTCCACCAAAAAAAAAAAAAAAAAAAAAAAAGTCATCAACAATGCGTGCGACCAATAATATCAAATCTTTCTCGATTTGTCAATGTCGCCGTACCGCAATCAGAATTCGAAGCATCACGAATGTAACCACGGCAGAAGAACAAGATATTGCACGGGAAGACCACCGTGTTAAAATGGCCTAACTTCGTGCTTCATAATCACAAGAGCAAAGCGGGGCAGCCAGTGAAACGGCTCGGTTGACAATGCGAAATCGTCGAGCAAATCTCAGCCATCAACAATTAGATAATTTTCAATGCGCATGCAGAAACATGTCGTATAACACAAGGTACTTCTTCGTCTTGCTGACACGTTATTAAAATACTAGATTTTTTGAATTTACATACATACATATCATCACGCCATATCCCTTGCAGGGTAGGCAGAGAGAACAGAGTGCCAGAGAACTCTATCTCTGCATACTTCACTCGCTTCCTCAACATTCATAATTCTCTTCATACACGCTCGCCGGTTTCGGAGACTTGACTCCACCTTCCTTCAGTACATGACCGATCTGGTTTTGAATTTATATATTCATATTTATTATCATAATAAAAAAAGATAACTTAATAATTTTGAATTAATCGCAATCTGCTTATTCATTGAATGTTAGGCGGAGCGAAGTGTATCGGGTCGGTTAGTAAATATTAAAAAAAATATTCTATGTTTTTCATTATTTTAACTAATTACTGTATAACAAACTCTATCTATATTTCTACATTCCCAAGGAGGGTTGACATCAGGCAGGCGACCGGTCATATAACTGTTATCAATAACTTTTGCAAATATGTACGAGTATAGTATGTATTGCGTCGAGCCCAAGTAATTGGGATAAGAGCAGGCGAATGATGATGAACTTTGAATAACTTGCACAAATGTTCTACACTTCATAATAACTGGTAAGTTTTCCAGATACCTGAATTATTAAGATATAAATATTAATACTTAAGTTGTATACAAAATATTCCACTAAATAATTAATGATAAATGAAAAACAGAGAAAGTATAAAGATGATTTACTTAATGTTAGACGTAACGGCACGTGTTAGGCGGGACGGACCACCCGCTGTGTGTTTATATTGCAATAGAATAACTTACTGTTGCAGTTTGAGCTGGACTTTAAAATCTCAGTTTGAAATACTGAGAGACAAATAAAATAAGAAGAATTTTCAATTAATGTATGAGCATTTTAATTATACTATTGGACATATATAAATATATGGCTTCACCGAAAGATTATTGCCATAATTGCCACGCTTAGCAAGTGTCTTTGTGATCATTGTTGAAGTTATCAAGACCTTGATATTGCCTATTTTCTTAGTAATCCCTCAGCCGATTTTTACGATTTCCTTTAAGGGGTAAAGACATATTGTATTCTTAGCCCCTTGCCATCACCGATGACAAAGACCAAATTCTGGTGACCTACTCGCACGGCGTCGATAGGTAACGTACCTAGGTAACGTACCTAGGTAACGTACCTAGGTAACGTACCTAGGTAACGTACCTAGGTAACGTACCTAGGTAACGTACCTAGGTAACGTACCTAGGTAACGTACCTAGGTAACTTACCTAGGTAACGTACCTATCAACGTTGGGCAGGTCTACAGGGTCGCACGCCTCTTTTTCCGTCGCCCCGGACGGATTAATGGGGTATAACTACAATGTAGCCAGCCGCCAAATAACAAGCCTACCGTCATGAAGTCAAGAAATTCTTTTTTACGAACAATTATAAATCAAAAAAAGTGAGTGATATATTCTTTTTGTTAATCACCAATTTAGAAGAGTCTAAATGTGGTGGAGAAGTGGGGCTTACCGGAGAGGAAAAAAAATATTCATATTCACCAAAATAGGACTATATTCCAAATAGAAAATTTTAAGCCAGCTTTAATACTTTATCCTTGTTAGTAATACTTGACGGTAGTAAGATCAGTCTGTGGATGGAGTTAGAATATAATTCACGACCCCCTTTCTTGTCCGTGAATGTCGTACAAGGTAATAAGTAGTTAACATCTAAGTAAGAGAAAGAAAACTCGAAATAAAACTCCAACCCGTCTGAACAGCTTAATATCATCATTTCAGCTCATACACGTCCCACTGTTGGGCTCGAGCCTCCTCCATAACGGGAGGGAAACTGACCTACTATATCACGCTGGTCAGACATGTTTTTATAGGATTTAATTTCGAGTTTTCCTTCTATTGTATAGACGTTATATGCATTTTATATCCCTTAATCGCCTCTTACGATCATCCACGGGTAAGATAGGGAGTGGTGAATTGTATTCTTACTCTGTCACCACACGGAATAGATAGGATCAGCTTAATATATTGCTTCAATTACCTTTCTAATGTGGAAGAGGCTCGAAGTCAACAATGGGACATACATGGTTGAGATGAGGACCATGAACCGTAGTAAATGCAACAAATACACTCCTTTTTTGACCGGCTATGGGTCTGTACATACCTCGCCCTTTCTTTTCTGAGCGATGGCAGGGCAACGTGCGGCCTTATAACCCACCATTTTTCACCTCATCACCATTGGACCGACCGCTGGTACCAATTCCTTGACATCCATGGCCGACCGAACAACAATTACACCCCTGCTAATTGATCTTTCTACAATTACATATGAACTTATTCTTTAAAACATACATACATACATATCACCACGCTATATCACTTGCAAGGTAGGCAGAAGGCACAAAGTGCCAGAAACTCTATCCTTGCATACTTCACTCGCTTCCTCAACATTCATAATTCTCTTCATACACGCTCGCCGGTTCCGGAGACTCTTGACTCCACCTTCCTTCAGTACGTGACCAATCTGTTCTAGGTAGGTTAGTCTCGGTCTCCCCCGGTACCTGCATCCTTCCACTTTCGCATTGTATATCTTCTTAACCAGACGTTCGTTCGGCATTCTTGCCACATTTTTTCTTTCTTTAAAACATGTTCTTACAAAGTAACATGTACAGGTAATAAGTGCTTTGCTACTATTAAAAACTTAATAAGTAAAATTGGGTCCTGCTTAGCTATCAATTTCATATACAAGCGTTATCTATTTTTTTTTTTTTTTCTAATAAATTTTTATATTAGCACTTAATGATCAAATTTCACATCATTAATTTACAACGTATATAGTTTTAGATCTCAATAAGTATATTAAAACATAACTTTATTAATAAACAGTTAATAATTTGCTATGCGATGGAGATTTGCCCTATCTGCGGCACTGCTTATAAACTGTATCTCAGAAGGCAGCGCTTCTCCACTGAGCGAAGTAACAAAGTACGGCTTATTTAAGACAGAGATTCATAATATTCCCATTACTGTCTTACATTGCAGCATATGCTGAAATTTCACAGAATTATATTTCTTTAATTTTCTTTTGTTTTAGAATTGTAATTTAAATATCAATGAAGTATAATATACTATGTTTGTATGAAGATCAAATAAGAAGTATTTATTTCTTTGATTCATAGATGTCAAACATAAATCGCTCTGTGAAAAAAAAACCTGTCAATCTCCGAAATCTTATTGAACATATTAATACTTTGTAAATCTTTTGTGAATGTAATAAAACGTTTCTGAATAGTATTAGATGTGAATAAAAAAAAAACTTCAGAGTTTCTTATATCGCCATTTTCCAAACGAAACCCAAGCAAACAAATCCCTTTTCATTTTCCTTATATTTTATGATTTCCCTTCGGAACGACATAAGCTACATATTACTCGGTACTCTTATTAAAAGAAGTGTTCAACGCTGATGTGATTCGTTATTGAACACGTACAAGGCTCTTTACTCGTATAAACACGATATTTTTAAATATATGCCATTATGGCATAAATACTTATCTTACATTCCAAATTGACATTTTTTTAAACATATTTAAGCTAAATATGAGACTAATAATTTTATTTATTCATCATGATTTTTTTCCGTGTGGTGACGGAGTAAAAATACAATTCACCACCTCCTATCTTACCCGTGGGTGATCGTACGAGACGACTAAGGAATATAAAACCCATATAACATCTACGCGAGAGAAGGAAAACTCGAAACAAAACCCTATACCAACACGTCTGACCAGCGCGGTATAGTAGGTGAATTTCCCTCCAATTACAGAGGAGGCTTGAGCCCAACAGTGGGATATATATATGGGCTGTGATGATGATGATGATGATTTTATACGCTTGCGTCACTTAGTCGTCTATTCCGATCACCAACGGGTAAGAAACAGGGTATTAATTTGTATTTTTAATACGTCATCACGCAGAAAAGCGACGGGGTATTATTGACGAACTGCTATTGTGAATTAACTACTCTATTAAAAAGAGTAATAATGTTATAAGTTATCAAGAAAATGTGGAACACTTGGTTATATTGATCTATAGCAAATATATTGTTAGCCTAATAGGATAACAATATATTTGAGTAAAAGACTCTATAACTATGGTCATAAATAAATATTATTTAAAAATATCTGTAGACGTCCACGTTTGTAGAGTATTGGACGTAGATAGGTTCACGGATGGATACATGGACTTTTTAGGTCATCGTAATTCGAGTATTTCATACTTCCATTTCCTTTCAACATAACTATGATATTTCATTTTTTTATTATTATTATTGTCCTGCTCTTGTCCCAATTACTTGGGGTCGACGCAATGTGTACCCCTCTTCCTACATATTGCAAAGGTTATTGACAATAGTTTTATGACCGGCCGCCCGCCTGATATCAACCCTTCTTGGGAATGCAATTGCTGACCAAATGGCATCAGGATGTGTTGGCCCAGGTCATATAAGGCTCTTATTCGCCTTTTACGATATCCACAAGCAAAGTAAGGGTTAGTAGTATTCGTAGCGGCTACCACACATCAATGATGATTTGACGATAAAAAGAAACTCTTAAGTAATTATAGCTTTATTTAGTAAAGTATTTCTCACGCCCTAAACATATAAAGACATCACGCCGGATATATACTGTTTGTTAAAAATTTCTATTCCCCAAGCAAGTACGTCGCTTTTCGTCGACTTGTAAGGTTTAGTACT
This sequence comes from Lymantria monacha, assembly GCA_905163515.2. Classification (NCBI taxonomy): domain Eukaryota; kingdom Metazoa; phylum Arthropoda; class Insecta; order Lepidoptera; family Erebidae; genus Lymantria; species Lymantria monacha. The sequence goes on from LR991091.1 coordinate 25,253,064, forward strand.
ACAATAATTTATGATACTTATCAGGTGTTTGCTCCTCGTTAAAGCGTATTTCTATTTAGACCGATGAATCTGAATACATTTTTTATAAATTCTTCTTTGATAACTATCTTAACGATGTAATGCTGAATCAAGAATACAATGAGTCTTCAACTCACTTTCTTTCACTTGTATACCTAACTAAAGAACATTAGTGTACTATTGTTTTATTATTCATCATTCGTACACGTAGTTTTGCTCGTGTTAATGAAAATAGATCTGTTAATGAAAATAGCAGTTAATGTAGACTATCTATGGGGTAAAAGTGTACAATGATTATCATTCTTTCATTTCACTTGAATGATTTTCTGTGTGGTAGTGGCTACGAATACTACCAACCCTTACTTTGCTCGTGGATGTTGTAACAAACGGCTAAGAGCCTTATAACGACCTGGGCCAACTCTATCTGATGCCGTTTGGTCAACAAGAGGGCTGACGTCAGGCAGGCGGCTGGTCATAAAACTATTGCCAATAACTTTTACATCATCATTCTCTTGCTCTCATCCCAACTACTTGGGGTCGACGCAATATGTCCTCTTTTTCCATACATCCCTATCAGACGTCATCTCTGTAGTCACTCCCTGTTTATACATATCATGCTTCATGCAGTCCCAATAACTTTTACAATATATACCTAATATGAAAGAAGAGTAGATAATATAACGACCCCAAGTAATTGAGATAAGAGTAGGAGAATGATGATCCTAATCATTATGAGCCAACAAAAAATGACATAAACTTTTTCGTTGATTGAAAACACTGACAAAATGATAATTTCTATAAATGAAACTTAGATAGATGGATTAACTTAGATACGAGTAGATCGATTGATAAATCGATAATCAAAGGGTTGAACCTTGAGACATCTTATATACTAAATTTCATGGAAGTCGCTGATGTCATTATCGATATTCTAAAAATATAGAAATATAGACAAGAATTGCTCGAAAATATTCAATAACAGTCATGTTTGTGCATATATGGCAGATTGATTAACGACACGGTCAAAACATTAGCTAACAATCTTCATAAATATTTATAAATCTTGTCTCCTATAAATTAAACCAGAGACCTCTTTACATTATTTCTTAGGTGATTTTTTTGAACCATCGATGTGAAGAAACTGGTACCGTTGGTAAATAGTGATAGGGAAGTAATAAGGCAGCTGAAAGAGCCATTCGCTAGACTTTCATTGCCCTGGACGGTATGGGCGTAGTGTGTCCAGACTGTAGAAATAAAAAAAAGACAGGTGTTTTTCTAAATTTTTGTATTCGTGTGTGGTAACTGCCTTTTTCTTCTTTTTAGCTTCAACTATACTATAGATATATAAAGCCTTGCATACTATTTAAAAAAAGAAAATAAAGGAAAAAAAAAATAAAAAAAATATTCAAGAAACGTTTTTAGATGTGACAACATTTATAACATTCCAAGGAAACTTTTTCTTAAATAAATATTTCTGAACGCACCTTTGAATACTTAAGGTAGAAGATCAGAACGCACTCACACAGATTCAAAGTGAGATCAAAGCTCGTACTGATCAAATTTTTTCAAACGTATCAAGAGGAAGTGAAATCTTCGGACGATGTCGGTCGGCAAGGTCACTAGTAGGATGCGCGCAAGTGGGCTGTTGTCACTCACAGATACGCTACACGTATGTACGTACGCTGTACGTGTACGTGACTCATACGAAGCATAAGACCGTGGTATTTTGTTTGACAAGTATCCAATATTCATGAAAAATTTCTTTATGAATATTACAATTTCTTTATCAATATTTTTAATAATAATATGGCCTTTTTAGAACTAAAACTACAGAAAAGAAATTACAATAAAAATCGGATTTAAATTAAAAGGCAACAGGAACTGGCTCAGTTTTTGCTGTCTAAAAGTATATGCCTAGGTACGCATACAATTTTTTACTTTCTCGACGTTTATACATATTTTAACATTTATGTTCAAGGGAGAACTCCGTTAAAATTGTCTTATTTCATTTTTTTTTTTTTTTTTTTTTTATTTATTTATTTATTAATTATACAAAAAAATACATAATGAATTAGTTATAATAGCAACTAAAAACCACTAAGGTTTAAACCTGTGCTATAATAATGGGTCTACTTACAAAACATGTTTGTGTACAGTACAAAGTAGAATGCTTTTACAATATTATATACCTAAGCTAAATCAAATTTAACAAATATTGTTTCAACTTATGTTTAATATTTTTATTTGTCACACTATTACACAAATTTGAGGGTAGATTGTTTATAAGTCGAGGTACAATATAAGCGGTAGTTCGTTCGCCATACATATTATTGGCGCGCTGCGTCCGAAGTTGATTCTCAGAAATTGCCCGAGTACATACAGGATGTTCGATAACATTTCTTAAGGATTCATTAAAAAATTGTTCCTTCAATAGCATAAAATTAACATGCGAGTGAACAGGCAAAACTTGACAATATTTAAATAGGCCACTGTCATTGTCGTGAAATTGGGCTTTAATTTTAGGTGAGATTATCATTTTTAAGATTTTAGCCTGTAGTTTGTATATCTCATCAAGATAACTAATATAGGTACGACCATAGCTACTAAGACCATATTGTATGTAAGATTCGGCCAATGCATGATAAAGCATGATCTTTACTTTGAACGGTATACACTTTTTAAGTACGTTGATATATGCAAGAAATTGTCTCAGTTTATTGCATACTCGTTCAATATGATAACTCCAATTGAATTTTGCATCTATTATTAAACCGAGATATGTCTGAGATTTTACAATACCTATGGATGGACACTTACAATTTATGACAGCATGTAAACAATTATGATCATGAGCTACTAAGTTGCATATCGGTAATTGTTTGATGTACGGGGATTTAATAACTAATAACTTAGTTTTGTCCGCATTGAGCACTAGGCCAGCATCATGACACCACCTTGTTAAGGCATCTAGGTCTGTTTGCAAGCGTTGGCATGCAGTTTCAGGATTTCGATCTGCAATAACCAGACAAGTGTCGTCCGCAAATTGGTAACATGTGCTATTGGTAATACAATTTTTCATGTCATTAACATAAGTTAAAAAGTACAGGGGACCTAGCACCGATCCCTGAGCTGTTCCTTGTTTTACCGACCTGGATTCACTACAAATGTTGTCAATTCTTACACTAAACTTTCGGTTTTTTAGATAATTTTGACACCAAGATAATAATGGGCCACGCACTCCACAGTCATCTAGTCTATCTATTAGTTTACTATGTAACAGAGTGTCAAATGCCCGGGAGAAATCAATAAATAAAGCAAGAACGTATTTTTTTTTATTTAAGTGGTTATTGACTTCATCCGTGAAATTTGACAAGAGACCCGATGTATTTTTACCAGACTGGAAGCCAAATTGCTGTGGGTTGATTACGTGGTGCTTCCTATAAAATGCATGTATTTGCTCACACACATATTTTTCAACTATTTTGTTTACAGTTGAGAGCAATGTTATTGGACGATAATTTGAACAATCACTTCGTTTTCCTCTTTTAAATACTGGCCTCACGCAACCTACCTTCAGGGCATCTGGATATAAACCAGTTTCTATACTTCGGTTGACTAAATCAGCGATAGGTTTTGATATACACTCATCTATCAATTTAATATCGGAAATCTTAACATTATCGGTCATATGTGTTAACCACGCATAACGCTAGTAGCGTCTATATATTTTAATTTATTTACCATAATATATAACTGAAATATATATTATTTCTATATATAATTGAAATATATATAAAAAATAACTAATATATAACTGAAATATATATTATTCTCGGTATTTTTTGTCGATATAGGATCTTCCACATTAATTCATTAATTTTAATATTTGACTCTCTAATGATGAAAAATAGGCAAACATTAGACATAACAGCTTTTAATTAAAAAGTTCATAATTTAAATTAAAACATGGCATCATCATCATAAATTTATTCTTTTGCATAAGTGTTTAAAAAAAGAATACTTTTTAAAAGGCATTAAGTTGCTAAGTAACAATGATATATGAAAGAATTTTTTATAATTACAAATGTGAATTGTTCACATGAGTTTTAAGAGATGTTCGTATTAAAAAAGTATTGTGTTAAAAATAAAACAATACTTTTTTTGGCAGCCTATGGTCTAGACATATGTCGTCCATTCCGTCCTGGATGACTAAAGGGCGGCGAGTGGCTCCACAATCCACTCAATTCTCTCTCCATCGCCATTGAACCAACCACTGGTACCGCTTCCTTGTCATCTGTAGCACAATAAAACACTCTTTTTTTTCTGCGGTGGGCTATGGATGCGTCTCACCCCACCAAATCGGTCCGGGGTGACGGCAGAGGCAGCACGTGACCTCATAGACCCACCCTGCAAGCACCTCTCTTCGCCGTGCGAGCAGGCTACCGGTACCCGATCTTTATCTTCGATGGCCCGCTCGGCGGTTTATCTTCACGGGATCCTCTCGAGTCGATGCCCCGACAGCTTTGGCCGTCGGAGCATCGTCCTCACGTGGTGACCTCACTTCGGGTGACCGGACTAGTCCTCGGTCCGATGACCCGAACAATGAAACGCCCTAAAAGATACTACTATTATAATATATTTTTATAAAAATGTTATTTTAAATTATAACAAGCATTAGCGCTGTTAACTGATAAACTCCTCACTGTTATACATATACCTAATGTATGTTCGTTAACTATAGTTTTAGTTTATAAAGTGCTAATCATATAATAATATACGTTACAAACTTAACGGGTTACAATGATATATTTGTCAGTAAATGTTCTTAAGAAAATTTCTTTTTAAAAATACTTAGTGTAATAGATGCATCCTCTTCGATCGTACGTACAATAGTCATTGGTACTTATATCAGCGCGTGGTCACGTCACGTGCTCGCCGCCCCGGATTCGACACATGATTTTCTACTAGACAACACTCTTTATCTTCGTCGCTATCAACAGCTAAAACTCTTTACTTCTTAATAAATAAATTTTTACTGCCTTTCTTTTCTTCATTGTGAATACATAAACGTCCCATTGTTGATCACCACCATCCTCCCTCTATAATGAAGAAATAGCGTACCATACTTAATTGACCAGTAAAATTTGTGTGGGTTTTAATTTTGAGTTATCTTTCGCCAGTAATGTTATAGTCTCAGCTCATATATATCTCATTGTTGGGCTCCAGCCTCCTTCATGATAATAGGGAAATTGACCTACTATACCACGCTGATCAGACGTATAGGGTTTTGTTTCGAGTTTTCCTTCTCTTGCATAGATGTTATATGCATTTTTGATCTCTTAGTCGTCTTTTACGAACACCCACGGATAATGGTGGTGAATTGTATTCTTACTCTGTCATGATAGTTATGTTATATTCTTAGTTAGCTTAAGAATCTTCTCTTGCGACTCTCACGTTAAAAAGCGATGCTTATAGTAAAATGTCACAATACAAAATTTCAGTCAATACTTTCTACTCATACATCTTTAATCATTATTCACAAATCTTTTAATCTCTTGCTTTCTATTAATAGTTGTAAGTTTAAATCACAAATTATCTACTAGATGATGGGTCTAAATATTTCGCACGGGTCAAATTGTAAATTATAATTTGATATGCATATAAAATAAATGAATAAATATATAATAAAAAGTCTGATCAATCAAATTTGCAGTTTATCATATTATAAACACAAAACGCCTTCTGTATTTTTCATATCAACTCGCATGACCTGTTTTTAAAACAAAGTATTTATACATAGTGGTAAATAAAGTCACCGCCGTTGTCTGTACGCTTAGATCTTTTAAACTACACCATGCATTTTAATACGATTTTAATCAATAGATAGAGTGATTCAAAGTTTATATATATAATACTAGCGACCCGCCCTTGCTTCGCTTCAGTTACACAAATATAATGTCATATTGGACGAAAGACAACCAGATAAAAAGTCATGTAATAACAATGACATATTGGACGTAAGCCACCTTAGTCCTCCCGTGACCATGATCACTGTAAAGTGTTCGAAACGTCGGGAAATCATAAATCAAATACAAACTCGATAGAATCCGTAAAAGTAGTTTTATTTCAAACATAAAACTATTGCCAATCAGTTTTACAATATGTACTATGAAAGAAGAGTACATATTGTATCAACCCCAAGTAATTGGGATAAGATTAAGAGAATGATGATATTAGAGGAAAGTTTATAGGTAACTATAATACATGCATATTATAGTAAAGAAAAGCGGTGAATTTAAAAAAAAATGTAATGTGATATTATAAAAAAACATATTTCTATGCGCTTGCATCGCAAACGCTGGCTTTTCGTCAATAGACAGAGTAATTCAAAATACATACATCCCTTGCAGGGTAGGCAGAGGGAACAGAGTGCCAGAGAACTCTATCCTTGCATACTTCACTCGCTTCCTCAACATTTGAGGAAGCGAGTGAAGTATGCAAGGATACATAACATCATAATTCTCTTCAAACACGCTCGCCGGTTTCGGAGACTTTTGACTCCACCTTCCTTCAGTACGTGACCAATCTGGTCTAGGTAAGTTAGTCTCGGTGTCACCCGGTACCGACATCCTTCAATTATTTATATTATAATTCAAGATGACGTGGAAAATTCATGTGGAAAGAATGCCGAACGAACGTCTGGTTAAGAAGATATACAATGGGAAAGTGGAAGGATGTAGGTACCGGGGATGTAGTCAAGGATATGAAATTAATCGATAAAAATTGAATAAAAGTTATGAAAGTCGATGTTAACTTCTGGAACTTCGCGCCAAAAATGTAGGATAAAAAGGGGTTTTCTGTAAAAATGAACATCAAATGAAAAATTGAATTTAGAACGTACTTTTTTAAATACCACAGCATTTTTAAAACCGGCCAGTAACGTGTACAAACGATTGAAACCTTTTTGGTATTGTATCTTTTTAAATATGAATGAAAATCAAAGCCGCCCGTTTTTTTTGCAATTGAGTTTATAATACATGCATATCATAGTAGAGAAAAGCCGAGAATATAGAAGATTTATTGTACAAAATATATTTTATGTGTTTGCAATGCAAAAGCTGTCGAAACCTTATGAGATGTATTAATTTTTTTTTGGCCGCGGGCTAGAGAACGTCACGCCCCGCTAATCCGTCCGGGGCGACAGAGAAGCGGCGCATGACCCCGTAGACCTACCCTACAATATACGTCTCGACGCCGTGCGGGTGGGTCACTGGAACGCGGTCTTTTTCTTCATTGGTCATATATCTATCTCCTAAGGATAAACTACTATGTCTATCTAAATGTATAATATGTAAATAAATTACTAAAAAATAATAGATATTATGTATAGAATTAAGAAGTTATTTTTAAAAATACAGTATTACTTCTTAGGGGCCGTTCAAGTATTACGTAACGCAATTTTTGAAGATTTTTGATCCACAATGTAACGCGCCGTAACGTTTTTCTGTATCCCCCCTCCCCCCTCCCGTTACGTTACGTAACACGCAAGTGACCGTTTTTGAACATGTATGCGGCAATAATAATTAAAACAAGAGATTCCAAACTCACAATACATGTGTAAATATGTTATTTAATTATTGATATTGTTATTTAATTAACAAAATGCGTCGAAGACCGGCATACTTTATTGAAAATATATTAGATGAGTATATTTGTATTAAGTTTCACCATACTACCTATGTGATAAATTATTTAACTAACTATGAAAAAATCTATTTAATTCACGTAAAACTACAGTTTTTAAATAAACTCAAATTTTGATGAAGAGTCATACAAATGGATTTTCCTCGTAGATAGTATATGATCTGTGACCTGTCATCAGGTCCGCTTAATGGAAAAACTCGATGAATAAGCAGTTTACGTGTACACAGACATAGATTTTGTATATACATTTAATAGCAGTTACATGTATTCCTTCAATTATTAAATAAAAGGCTCCAAACGGCGTATATTGTAAAAAGAGGCATTTGACGGGTAAGCTCTGAATAATTCGCCATTCAGGGGTGAAAACACCACTCCCAGCGGACGGAGTGGATCGAGGCTGTCCGCATCCGCAGTGCGTTAAAGCAAATCTGCGATGCGGCCATGCCCAGGGTACAGCGTCTACCTCCGAGGCAGGGGGCACTGGCGAACCCCAAGACTAGTGGACCTTCGAGTGGCGTGCATTAGTGCCTGAAGGTCCTACAGCCGCAGCCGGCGGCGTCACCGCGACGCTGAGCGGAAGGACCAGCTCTATGAGGCGTACCGCTGTGCGCGGACTGCCTTTCGGCTGTCCATCTGATCTGCCAAGGACGCAAGTTGGCAGGAGATGTTGGACGGTTTCGACCGTGCCCCCTGGGGTCATCTGTATCGCGCGTCGCTGAACAAGCTTCGCGCGCAGGGCCCGACCCTCACCGAGACCCTCCAGCCCGACCTCCTCCGCAGAGTGGTCGAGGAGCTTTATCTGCGGCAACCGGAACACACGCCCCCGGTCATGGCTTCGCCAGTTCACAATCGGGAGGCCGACGACTGTGTTCCTCCCATGACGGAGTCGGAAGTGGGGGCGGCTGTGGCGAGGATTCGTTGGGTGTTGACGTTGCTCCTCGAGCACCTGGAACCACGACTCAGGCGACTGTACAACAACTGTTTGGCGGCTGGACAGTTTCCTGAGTGCTGGAAGAAGGGGAGGCTGGCACTCCTGCCAAAGCCGGGACGGCCTACAGAGTCGCCGTCGGCCTACAGGCATATCGTGCGTCTGGACGATGTGAGTAAGGTGCTAGAGCGTATCTTCGCTGCCCGCATCGTCCGGCACCTGGAGGAGGTGAGGTCCGATCTATCGGACGCTCCATTCGGCTTTCGAATGGGGCGTTCGACCATCGGGGCTCTGCTGCACCTGAGGCAGATGGCCGCGGAGACTGTCGCCGGCGGAAGGGTGCTGTTGGCGGTATCGTTGGACATCGCCAACGCATTCAATAGTCTGCCATTCCGCTGCACCAGGGAGGCGCTCCGATTTCATGGAGTGCCCATGTACCTGAGGCGGCTGGTGGCGGACTATTTGGAGGGGCGCAGTATCCTCTGCGCTAGTCCCGCAGGGGACATTGTGCGAACGCCTATGACGTGCGGTGTTCCACAAACCCGGTTCTGAGGCCGATTCTGTGGGACATCGGTTATGACTGTCTTTCCCTGGGCTGGACTTGATATGCTATGCTGACGACAAGCTCGTCACAGCCCGGGGCAGGACACCCGAAGAGGCGATGAGCCTGACCACTCTCGGCTCCGAGGAGATGGTCAGGCGAATCACGCGGTAGCCTCACTTTGGGTGACCGGCTAGTTCCCGGCCAGATCACCTGATGCCTCGGCTAGGGCGGCATTAGGCGCAGGTATTCGCGTTTGCGCCGCCCAGGATGCCGGTGGCGGCCCGAGTCGAGGGAATCCTCCCGGACTCGTTCCGCCACCTCCTTCTGCGAGATATCTACCTCGTAGAAGACGGTGACCGTATAACAGTTCCTGACGCTGTCAACCATCGCTGTCACGACAGCCGGTAGCGTCAGGTAGGCACCGATGACAGTGACGAGGTCGCAGCGCTGCCGAGATCAGCTCGTACAGAAATTGATCGCATACAGCGCCGTGTCGCTGACTTGATCCTGTCCTTACATATATTTTTGGCTTCATCTACCATTGTTCTCATGATTTATTTGCCTATTATATTTTTATTTACTAATAAATTCTTGAAACTAAATAAAAATGACGTACAATACAGTCGAGTGGGGAATCCCCCATAAAACATAAACGAAAAGGGCTGCCAACTTTGAAGAACAGAATAGAGTTGATGTACACAATCGAGGTATTTTCCGTAAAACTTAAACGTAAAGGGTTGCCATCTTGGAAATTTTAATTCTCTAGTTTTTATTTATTAAAAAAAACAATATTACGTAACGCTTTGTCTAACCATGGCTGTGTAACGCATTGTAACGTTTAACAAGACCCCCCTCCCCCTAAATTGCGTTACGTAATACTTGAACGGCCCCTTACCCAATTAAATACATTAGGTATGTACACATGTACTATGCATTTAATTACAACATGTCGTTAATATATAATTAAATATATAATTAAATTATAAATATCCTAGAACTTAAATATTACGATGATATACTCCGATGGTTCGAACATGTGGAAAGAATGCCGAACGAACGTCTGGTTAAGAAGATATACAATGCGAAAGTGGAAAGATGTAGGTACGGGGGGAGACCGACACTAACTTACCTAGACCAGATTGGTCACGCGCTGAAAGAAGGTGGAGTCAAGAGTCCCCAAAACTGGCGAGCGTGTATGAAGAGAATTATGAATGTTGAGGAAGCGAGTTAAGTATGCAAGGATAGAGTTCTCTGGCACTCTATTCTCTCTGTCTACCCTGCAAGGCATATAGCGTGATGATATGTATATATGTAACTTAAATAATTATATATTAACTGTAAACTAATTTTATAAATATTTATTTCTCAATTAAATGAAAAATATTATCAAAAATCTATTTTAAACATTAAATAATAACAAAATACTAAGAAATATGTTCAGTTAGCAAAATTTATTTAAGAAATAAGATACATCGTAATGTGAAAACTAAATATCACCGTGTGACCATAACTTTTTATACATTGGTGATGAAATAAGAGTATGATTTACCACCTATTCATTTTCTGCAGGTGTCGTACAAGGCGACTGAGGCACGTGAGCAGATAAGTTTACCATTCATCATTAATATCATTATTCATCCTTTCGCCGTCCACTGCTCAACGTACGCATCCCTTATAGAATATCATTAAGCGCGGTCATTCGTTATAAGGGGCATGGCCATTGCAAGCGGATTCGCGATAAGCTATTACGTTTCCCAGGAAAGTGCTCTACATTCTCCTTATAATTCCACAGTCAATCTTTACCGTAGGTATGTTAGGGATGGCTACCAGTATATTCTTATCACGTCACCACTCAAAAAACTCAAGATATAACCTTATTGCTGACTACGAACAAACTCGTCTGATATATATATGTCCTATGACTATGTCTGACGTAATATAGTAGGTCATTTCCAATACCGAGGACACCTTTGTTGGTCCACTATTAAAACTTTTATACGACTTTTATAGGTTGAAAATGAAATAACAACATTTTGGAATTATGAGTACAGATCCACAGATGTAAGAGTAGCAATAGATAATGATGTACTAGAGCCAGTGGATGAATTTGTATATCTTGAATGTGGATTTAGCCGAGATGGAAGGTACACCACTGATATAGAGCGAAGAGTGAATGCGGGCAATAGAGTGAACGGAGCGTTGGGGCAACTTCTCGGTAGCCACCACCTCAGTTAGAAGGCACGTGTAGCAATATATAACGCAGTGCTTGTCCCAACATTACTATATGTAAGCGAGAGTTGGGTATGCAGAAAAGAGCAAGAATGTAAAATTAATGCGGTCGAAATACGATCTCTACGGAAAATCTGTGGAGTTAGGCTGACCGATCGCATTCGTAACGACGACGTAAGAGAGCGAGTAGGTATGAAAGAGAGTATTGGTGTAAAGATGCGAAAAAGAATGCTCCGATGGTTCGGACATGTGGCAAGAATGCCGAACGAACGTCTGATTAAGAAGATATACAATGCGAAAGTGGAAGGATGTAGGTACCGGGGGAGACCGAGACTAACTTACCTAGACCAGATTGGTCACATACTGAAGGAAGGTGGAGTCAAGAGTCTCCGAAACCGGCGAGCGTGTATGAAGAGAATTATGAATGGTAAGGAAGCGAGTGAAGTATGCGAGGAGAGAGTTCTCTGGCACTCTGTTCTCTCTGCCTACCCTGCAAGGGATGTATGTATTTTGAATTACTCTGTCTATTGACGAAAAGCCAGCGTTTGCGATACAAGCGCATAAAAATATGTTTTTTTATAATATCACATTACATTTTTTTTAAATCCACCGCTTTTCTTTACTATAATATATATGTATTATAGTTACCTATTAACTTTCCTCTAATATCATCATTCTCCCTACCCTGCAAGGGATATGGCCTGATGATATGTATGTATACATGGTATAGTGGATAAATTACTGACCTACCGTGTCTGTGTCTTCGGGTTTAATTCCCTCGGCAAATAATGTTTTATGCGATCCCTAAATTATTGTTTTCAGTCTAGGTGTAACTTGTGTCCGAAATAATACAAGGATTATTTCTTTAACGCAGCGTTGTCTTTAAAAAAAAAGTCATCTTAAGCATTTATATAGAATGCCTAGTTGAATATAAGTATACCACTCCCGATCATAAGATTCTGTTTTAATTTCTTGATCTGGCAAAATGCAAGTTTTAATTGCAGAATTCTATTAAAGGAAGTCCGGAGTTTGATACAGCTACAGTTCATCACCCACAATATTAGCTAAATAGGTATTATGTTTCGAATTGTTCCAGAATATATTGAAAGCTATTGTCAGGGTAAGGAAGAAAAAAAAAGAAGCGAAAAAGGTAATCTACTGTCCACTCAAAGACAAGTCACAGGGCAGATTATAAGCCTCACGCCACTCAAACCTCTACGTACATAGATGACTGGACAATCAGACTATATAGCTTGCAAAAATAGACAGGAATTCAACTCAGTTGATTATTATAAATCTATTAAATAAAACCATTACAAACCCTTCAAATACTTTTTATTTTAGAACGTTTATATATTTATTATTAACAACTATTAATTTTATTATAACATTATGTTAAATATAATTTTACTCATAATAAAATGTGTGCAAATAGTTACGCTATCTAACCAATTCATTTATAAATTCCGCGTAACAGATGAAAGTAACAAAAATGAATTATTCACGCTTAACAGATCGTGATAGAAGTTCATGCCACATGTAATATTAATAATATTATTATTAATAAATTAAAATGGTATGAGTAGTGAATAAGGAAGTCGAAAATATATGAATTTATATCGCAGAAATATAATATATTGATTTTCTAAATTCTAAAGATTAGGTAAAACTAACTGTTTTTATAAACATTAGATCGGAAATTTAGAAATAGCAAATAGAATACAATAAAAAAAATGTTAAATAGAAAAAAAATAGTTAAAAAATTTATCCGTGTAGTGCAGGAGGAAGAATACAATTGACCCCACAAGATAGTGGATCCAAAAGATCCCATACCAACACGTCTGACCAGCATGGTATAGTAGGTCAATTTCTCTCTCATTGCGGAGGAGCCCGACAATGGGACATATATATATATATATATATATATATATATATATATATATATATGAGATTTCCACCTATGTATTGACTCATCACGCAATCTCTGGAACCATAAGGCCTATAAATTTAAATTTGGACTTTAAATTTGGTAGGAATATTCCTTTCGCTGAGTCTTTCAGCTAAGAACGGATTTTATGAAATTCCACCCGCAAGGGGTTGCTGGGGTGTAAAAATCACTTTTTTTAATCTAGCTCCTACAGGCTTGGAATTTGGTGTGGACTTTCTTTCTGCCCTGTAAAGGTCAGATGAAGTAGGATTTTAAGAAATTCCTTCTCCGAAAGGAATTCTAAGCAGCGAAAGTAAACTACACAACTGAACTCACGTAACCGAAGCGAAGCGAGGGCGGGTCGCTAGTATAGCATATATGGGCTGAGGTGAAGAATAAAATTGAATTCGTAAAATATATTTTGTATATTTAATACCTTACAAACTTATTAAAGTTCGAACCAAAGCTTCTAATTTAACTAATTACGAACAAGTTTTAATAATTACAAAGAACTTCAAGAATAATAACGAGATTTTATAATAGATTTTACTAATTAGTAAGTCTGGATGGAACATTTGTTCCCATTGAGTTGTCAACGAATTTTTTTTTCACTGAGTAAATACATACAATAGGATAATCTTGAAAGCTTTTGTAGGACTAAATTATTCAAGTGATAGTTAATTCACATCTTTATTTCTGGTGAGTGTATTAAAGGATAAGCATAAGCAGATAACGTCTCTGTAAGAAAATAAAATATTAAATAAAGTCATGTACTCTTTTTTTATTTTAGCAAGAAAAAATTACCACATCCGACTGTTCGGGCTATAAGTGGTTACCGTGAGGACAATTTTCGGATAAATTAACTGCACCATGTACCTAATTTAATCAATTAAGTAAAAGGTAGTACTGTATAACTAATATTAACAATTGTTTTACTAAAATTTAACATCTTGTCTATTTCCTTTTTCAGACGTGCCAGTACAGCATACTTTGCTAAATCCTGAGGAGTTAGAGCATTACTACCATCGTTAACTTATCATTTATTGATTAATGTAAAGTTCATTTTAATTTTAACATTTTACATAAGAACTTATTACTTATACTGAAAATGTTATAAATATTCATCTCGTTTTAATTTATAATATAAAATGACACGAAGTTTTTAAAATAACGATTCGTTTATGAAAGTTTGATATTTAACATTTCATAAAAAGACATAATATTTTTTTCTAAACAGTATAGCCCTTACAGATATTTACTACATGATTATAAGTTTGTAATTATGAATTTATGTTCGATACTATCGATTCGATATATATTAGTTTCTAAATAAACCGTTAGTTTTTAAAGGACTTCTTTGTAGATCTTTTTGATATACAGTTCTATACTATATAATTCTGATATATCTCAAAAGGTTTCGGCAGCATTTGCATTACAAGCGCATCAAAATATATTTTTCATCACATTACAAATGTTTTAAATTCTCGGATTTACTCTACTATAATATGCATGTATTATACAGATAAACCTTCCTCTTGAAGTGCTCTGTCTATTGATGAAAATTGTACAAAAATTCGTTCTGTAGTTTAAAAGATCTAAGGCAGATTACGGTAGCTACTTAATTTTATACTATGTATTGATAAACATAGGAACAGAAAAGGTATCATTCGGCCTCCTCCACGTCTCATAAAGACGTGCAGGGGGGGGGGGGGGGGCGTTCGAATGACTGTATTTCCTGTTTAGCGATAGTTTAAATAGAGTCAATGTCACTATACATTATTAAAACATCTTTAAAGACATTCTAGTATTAATTAAGTAAGTGACAATATTCAATACATTAATAGCATTCCTTTCACTGATACTAAATATGTTACTGATTTTTATCTTGTGTTGTAACGACTACAAATATTACCAACCCTTACTTTATTCGTGGATGTCGTAAAAGACGACTAAGAGATATTAACCTGGGCCTACTCCACCTGATACTATTTAGTCTATAATTACATTTCCAATGAGGGTTGACGTCAGGCAGGCGATCGGTCATAAAACTATTGCCAATAAATTTTGCAATATGTACAAGGAAATGTATGCGTTGATCCCCAGAAATTGAGGTATGCGCAGGAAAATAATGATTTCAGTGATATTAGAGTGAATACAATAACTGATATATTTTGGTATCATAGTAAATATTAAACTAACAAAGTGGATATATAATATATAACTAATCAGATCGCTTATACTTGTTAATATTGGGCATCTTAAACATATTCTCCGTCTTAGTTATGTCAACTAATATACGTCTCACTCATGGGATTGAGCCTTCTCCATAAAAGGAGGTAAAACACCTACTGTAACACTCTAGTCTTAGACTTTTCCCATTAAAGTAGAAAAAAGACCTACATACCACGCTAGTCGGACAGGGTTTTATTTTGAGTTTTCCTTCTCTTGGTGATAATGTATTCATATTAGATCCATTAGCCGTATTTTAAGATAAGTATCAGGAAAACGGATGGTGATTGTATTTTTACTCACTCACTACATGGAGAAAAAAGTGTGTGTGTCAGCTCCGACGCACGACTGGAGTTTACTCCTTAAGTACGATTATCAAAACAGGCGCAAAAAAAGCTCATTTGACTAAAAATAATATATATATATTTTTATTTACATTTATTAAAACTGTTCAGTGAAGTATTATCTCACGTCAGAAAGTGAAAGGTGCGCAGAATAGGTAGCGCACCAAAAAAGTAACGAGGTCATTCGATCACTAGATTTTACTTCTTAAATTTTTCTCATACCGGGCGCCTTATATGAAAATCGATTCTTAAGGACTAAACTCCAAAAATATTTTTCAAAATATTAGGTCTTTTTGTTGAAATTTTAAATTAATATTATAAGTGGATGATTACTAAAAAGTTAAAATTATAATACATTTCTATATATTATGGCATAATTACCATAATACGACAAGGAAGGGCGATGAGTTGATAGATCGAAAAAATTAAATAAATAAGAACTTGGCATCTACATCATCATCTACATCACAATCTTATAAAAAAAACAAATGGGGTCAGTATGAATAAAAATAGTTCATATGTTTTATTATAATTAAAGAAAAATTGCATATTAAATTTATTAAGGCATATAAATTATAAGCAGAAGTAGGTAACATCAGCACAACTGAAGAAAAAAGAAATCGAAACAAAACCCTACGCTGATTGTTAGACTAACGTGGCATTGATTAATCTCTCTTCCTCTAAAACAAGCCTATGGAGGGCGGTACCTTATTAGGTACGAGGACGTTAGAAGAAAATCGCAATGAATAATGTTTTTAGTAAACACTACTATGAGGACGGAAAATTATTTTGTTCTAAAATATTATAATCATTTCTGTTCCTTTCGATTGTCTACCTCATTTGTATTTAAAATTTTCCATTGTTACATATAACAAATATTACTACATATATAAAGTTACAATACTAAAGTTATGTAAGAGTAACAATAGGTAATAATGTACTAGAGCAAGTGGATGAATTTGTATATCTTGGATGTGGATTTAGCGGAGATGTACACCACTGATATAGAGCGAAGAGTGAATGCGGGAAATAGAGTGAACGGAGCGTTGGGGCAACTTCTTAGTAGCCACCACCTCAGCCAGAAGGCACGTGTAGCAATACATAACGCAGTGCTTGTCCCAACATTACTGTATGGAAGCGAGAGTTGGGTATGCAGAAAAGAGTATGCAAGTAAAATTAATGCGGTCGAAATGCGATCTCTGCGGAAAATCTGTGGAGTTAGGCTGACCGACCGCATTCGTAACGACGACGTAAGAGAGCGAGTAGGTATGAAATTATTAAATTATAATTAAATTATTGGTGTAAAGATGCGAAAGGGAATGCTTCGATGGTTCAGACATGTGGAAAGAATGCCGAACGAACGTCTGGTTAAGAAGATATACAATACGAAAGTGGAAGGATGTAGGTACCGAGGGAGACCTAGACTAACCTACCTTTTTTTTTTTTTTTTTTTTTTTTTTTTTACTGGTGGGCTATGGGTGCGTCTCGCCCCGCCAAATCGGTCCGGGGTGACGGAGAAGGCGGCGCGTGATCCCATAGACCCACCGTAAAATCCTCTCTCCTCGCCGTGCGAGCGGACCACCGGTACCCGATCTTTGTCTTCGGTGGTCCGCTCGGCGGTTTACCCTCGCGGGTTCCTCTCGTCGACGCCCCGACAGATTTCGCCGTCGGGGCGTCGTCCTCACGCGGTGGCCTCGCGTCGGGTGACCGGACAATTCCCCGGTCCGATCACCTGAGGCCTGGGTTAGGGCGGCATCAGGCGCAGGTATTCGCGCCTGCGCCGCCCCGGCCGCTGGCGGCGGCCCGGGTCGCGGGAGTCCTCCCTGACTCGTTCCGCCGCCTCCTTCTGCGAGATGACAGCCTCGCAGAAGGCGGCGACCGCGTCCCAATTCCTGACGCTGTCGACCATCGCCCTTGCGACAGCCGGCAGCGACAGGTCGGCACCGATAATAGCGACGAGGTCGCGGCGCTGCCCGTCCCAGCCCGAGCATTCCTCGAGCGTATGTTGCGCCGTGTCCTCGTCACTACTGCAATGATGGCAGCCCGGAGTCCACTCCCTGTACACGACCGTGTGCAGGTATTTCCCGAAGCACCCGTGCCCCGTCAACACCTGCACCAGTCGGAAGGCGAGGACCCCGTGCCGCCGCTCCATCCATTTCATCAATACGGGCCGGAAGGCTTCGACGGTCACGATACCGTGTCTAGGCCTCTCCAGCCGCGTAGCCCAACGGGCGATGACGTCTCGGCGGGCGTCCTCGCGCCAGGTGGCTATCTCGCTCAACGATGGGGAGCCACCCTCCTCGCGCACTGAGGTAACCCGCCGGTAGAGGTCGGAGAGCATCTCCGCCTCTAGGTCCCACGGGGGTGTCCCGGCCAATAGGCACGCCGCCTCTGTCGACACCGTGCGGTACCCGCGAATGGCTCTGACCGCCATGGCTCGCTGTGGCCTCCACAGAACCGCCCTGAGCTGGGCGTTCAGAGCCCTCGCCCACACGGGTGCGCCGTACATGGCCATCGAGCGGATGACCCCCGCATACAGCCGTCGGCCCTCGAAACTGGGTCCGCCCACATTCGGCATGAGCCGAGAAAGGGCGGACGCCGCGCCGACCAGCCGGGGAGCAATCTGTCGGAAATGCTCCCGGAACCACCATCGCCCGTCGAGCACCAGACCCAAGTACTTCATATGGGCCTGGATGTTGATCTGGATGGAGTTGACGACTAACGAGGCGCCGGTTGGCAGCCTTACGCGTGGCCCATGGAATAATAGGGCCTCCGTCTTATTTAAGGCCACCCTGAGCCCCAGCGCCTCGATTCGCCTGACCATCTCCTCGGTGCCGAGAGTGGCCAGGCTCGCCGCCTCTTCGAGTGTCCTGCCCCGGGCTGTGACGAGCGTGTCGTCAGCATAGCACACCAAGCTCAGTCCGGGGGGGAGACTCCCTCTCAACGCCCAGTCGTACCCGATGTCCCACAGAGTCGGCCCCAGAACCGACCCCTGTGGAACACCGCACGACATGGGCGTCCGCACAATGTCCCCTGCGGGACCCGCGCAGAGGATACTGCGCCCCTCCAAATAGTCTGCCACCAGCCGCCTGAGGTACAGGGGCACTCCATGGAACCGGAGCGCCTCCTTGATGCAGCTGAATGGCAGACTATTGAATGCGTTGGCGATGTCCAGCGACACCGCCAACAGCACTCCCTTGCCGGCGACAACCTCCGCGGCCGTCTGCCTCAGGCGTAGCAGGGCCCCGATGGTCGAACGCCCCCTCCTAAACCCATATTGAGCGTCCGACAGATCGGGCCCCACCTCCTCCAAGTGTCGGACGATGCGGGCAGCGAGGACACGTTCCAGCAACTTACCCACATCGTCGAGAAGCACGATGGGCCTGTAGGCCGACGGCAAATCCGGGGGCCGTCCCGGCTTTGGCAGGAGAACCAACCTCCCTTCCTTCCAGCACTCAGGGAACCGTCCAGACGTCAGACAGGCGTTGAACAGTTGCCTGAGGCGAGGCTCGAAGTGCTCGAGGAGCGACGTCAACACCCGGACTGGTATTCCGTCCGGGCCGGGGGCCGTGGTGGCGGAGCGAATCCGCGCCACTGCCGCCCCCACTTCCGACTCCGTCACGGGTGGAACACTCTCGTCGTCGGCCTCCCGGTCTTGATCTGGCGAAGCCATGACCGGGGGCGTGTGTCCCGACTGCCGTGGAAATAGCTCCTCGATCACCCTACAAAGGAAGTCGGGCTGGAGGGTCTCGGTGAGGGGGGGGCCCTGCGCGCGAAGCTTGTTCAGCGACGCGCGATACGGGCGACCCCAGGGGTCACGGTCGAGACCGTCCAACATCTCCTGCCAACTCGCATCCTTGGCGGCTCGGATGGCCAGCCGAAAGGCAGTACGCGCACTGCGGTACGCCTCGTACAGCTGGCCCTCCCGCTCAGCGTCGCGGTGACGCCGCCGGCTGCGGGTGTAGGACCTTCGGGCACTGATACACGCCGCGCGAAGGTCCGCCAGTCTTGGGGACCACCAGTAGACCCCCTGCCTCGGAGGTAGACGCCGCACCCTGGGCATGGCCGCATCGCAGATCTGCGTTAACGCACTGCGGATGCGGACAGCCTCAGCGTCTACTCCGTCCGCTGGGGGCGGTGAGGACAGCCACGTGTGAACGATGGCCGCCTCCGCCAGTAGGTCCCTATCAAGACGACCCACAGCCCACCGCGGAAACGCGGGAGCTCCGTCCGCCCTGTGACCCCTACCGGGTTCCCGGGGGGAGACCTCCATCCGGATGTACCGGTGGTCCGACAGGGTCTCCGCCTCCTCCAGGACACTCCAGTTCCTCACCCGTGGCGCGACAGCGGGGCTAGCGAACGACAAGTCCACTATCGACCCGCCCTGCTGCCGCACACACGTGTTCACTGAGCCCCTGTTAACAACACAGAGGCCCAGTGAAGCCGCCCACACAACGACCGCCCGTCCGCGGTCGTCCGTCATAGGGGACCCCCATGCCGTGGATTTGGCGTTGAAGTCCCCCAGGACCAGGACGAGGCCCGGTGCCAGCCGCCGTATCGAAGCCTCCAAGGTGGTGAGGGAGGCCCTGAAATCGTCCATTCTCCTGTTAGGGGAGAGGTAAACGCTGTAGAGTGTGACCCCTCCCCATTCCGCAGCGACAAATTCTTCGCCCCTATCCAAAAGGGATAAGGACGGGAAGTGCCGCTGCGTTGAGACGACGATTGCCGCAGTTCCGTTTCGGCTGACCACCCAATTGGGGCGATCAGGCACGACGTACGGTTCCGCGACTACGGCTGCACCAATCGACCACTCCACCATGGATTGCAGGAGGAGATCCTGCGCTCCGGCGGAGTGGTTGGTGTTGGCCTGCAGGAGGTGAATGGATTCTGCAGCCATTAGTGGGCCGTATCCATCACCTCCGCCTCGCCAGTAGGCGATCGGGCCGCGCTAGGAGCGGGAGCGGCCGTGGTCGAAAGGCCGCCCCGCCCCTTTGGGGCCGAAGCAGGAGGTCTGCACGCCCCAGAACCCATGCGGTGCTTGGCGGGCTTATTGCCCGCCGCACACGCGGGGCAGTGGGGCGGGGCGGCGCAAGATGCCGCCACGTGCCCGGTCTGACCGCAGCGGAAACACAATCCGCCGCAGTCGAAGCAATTGGTGCACGTCGGTCGAGTGTGTCCGACCGCCATGCACTTATAGCACCTCGCAGGCCGGTGCTCAAGCACGGTTACCCGCGCCGAGCTCCAGCCCACGAGGAGCCTGCCTGAGCCGGCCAGTTGCCTGACCGACTCCACCGGGCACTGCGCCCAGGCAGCACCTACGCCACCCGGACCGGGACGGATGGCACCGACCCGGACGGTGTCTATGGGACACCCGGTTTTCGAGGCAATAGCCTCCCGGATGTCTTCCACCGTCACGGAGTCGTCCAGACCCGAAATGCGCATTTCGGCGCACTTGACGGGCCTGGCAATCCTGATGCCACCCTCCTCGGCGAACAGACCTCGCAGCTTCTCAGCTACGCTGTCAGCCGTCTTGGCGCCCTCGGCCCCTGGGAACTCGAGGATTCGAGCCCCCGTCCGGGCCTTGCGGGTCCTGGCTTCGACGCCTCCAATATCGGAGACGTCTAGCTCCCGCCGGGCCTTCCTCAAGACGGCCTCGTAGCTGAGGCCCTTCTCGGCCGCCTCAGGCAGCACAGTGATCACTACTGCGGCTGTCTTTGGCGGCTTGAGCCCCTTGCGCGACCTCTTCTTCTTGTCGCCAGCTCCTGCCTTGGGAGCGGAGACCTCAGCGGCGCGCTTGGCCTCCGCTCTCCTTCTTTGGCCGCGACTCCTTCTATCGCGCTCGGCCACCTGCCAACCCTCTTCGGGTACGGCAGTCGTGCCAGACGCGGAAGGCCTTGTCGCAGCCTCGCTGGTCGTCGCCGGCGGTTTCGTTGCGGGCGGCTTCAGCGGTCCGGCAGGAGCCAGCGCCGTCTTCCTCCTCAGGGCAGGTCCCTTCGGAGCGGGGCCGGGGCCTTAGGCCCGGCCGCGGCCGCAGCGTAGCTCCCCACGCGGCCACCCTGACAAGGCAGCGGGGCGGGGGCTGGTGCCGTATGTGGCCGCTTATCTGCGGCAAGAGGCGGCCGGACACGTGGTTCTGGAGGCAGCCTTGCCTCCAGAACGGCGAAGCGCGCATCGACAATTTTGCCCACTGCGTCGATTATCGCGCGCAGGGACTCATCCGGCAATCCCCCCACCGCAGGCAGCGGGGTTGGCAGCGGGGTTGGCATCGGGGTCGGCAGCGGGGTCGGCACCTCCGGTTGAGCCTCCACCGGGGCCCGCTCCGAGACGCATGGCGACTTCTTCGCCGCGGCGCGAGTCGTCCTCCTCGCTACCGGGACAGGTGTCGGCTCGGTGGCCGTGACGGCTTCAGCCGGCGGTGTGCCCTCCGCAGCGGGGGGCGTCCTCCTCGCCGCAGGGACGGGTTTCACCGCGGCAGCTGTTTTGCGCGCCTTGGCCGACGGCTTTGGCGCAGGCGGTAGGAGCTGCGCCATCTGGGCCCGCAGGTCGGCCGTGTCTTTGGCCAACATGCGGTTTACCTGACGCAGCGACTCCAGCTCGGACCCCAACTGGCGGTTCAGGTCCCGCAGGCCTGAGACCTCGCCACTAAGGCGGGCATTTTCAGCCTGCAGGTCCAGGGGGCCGTCGCTCGCAGCAGGCGCCGCCTCACGCCGAGGAGTCACCGACCTTCTTCCTGCTACTGCGGCCCCTCGCCCCCTGCGAGAAGCCGGCACCTTCGGTGGAGGCATGATGGTCCCGCTCCCCTCGGAGTCGGCGCCCGAGCTGCCTCCCTTGCTCAGGGGGCGCTTTCGCACCTGCGAGGGGAGGGCCTCCTCCCTGGTCTTCTCAGCCGCCGCCACAGGACGCGGCGACGACTTAGCGGGGGCTTTAGCGTCCGACCCGCTATCTCCTCTGGACGGCCCTGCGGATATACCGCCCTCGTCC
Source organism: Lymantria monacha (assembly GCA_905163515.2). Classification (NCBI taxonomy): domain Eukaryota; kingdom Metazoa; phylum Arthropoda; class Insecta; order Lepidoptera; family Erebidae; genus Lymantria; species Lymantria monacha. Next base: position 25,275,968 of record LR991091.1, read on the forward strand.
ATATTAGCGGCAGATCTGCTGCCCTCATCCACGGACGGCTCTGCGACGTCACTGTCGCCCTCATCCGTAGACGGCTCTGCAGCATTTCTGCCACCGTCCTCCTTTTCAGCGGCGGCAGCCTCTCTCCGCGCACGCCGCTCCTCCATCCTCCTCTTGTAGCTGGAAGCCTGCCCCCGGCTCTTCCTGGGCGACTTCCGCTTCACTTTTTGGGCCTCCACGATTTGTGCCGGGCCCTTGGCGGACGCCTCAAGTCCTGAGGACGAGGCGTCGTTGTCAGTTTTTCTTTGGCTTGACAAGGCCGTGGTGTGAGAATCACACAGATCGTCGGTGAAAAAGGTTTTTTTTAAGTTGGTATCCATATGATTCCCACGAGTAGGGGAGATACACTACGTCAACCCGGGCAGAGATCCCTTTACCCGGGCAAGCCTACATTTACCAACCAGGGGGGCAGCCGGTGCCCTGGCTGGAGCGTGCTAACGACAGAACAACCCATCTGCCATGCATCTTCTCGCCGCACGCCAGAACTTAAGATTCTGGGTGATTTCCGAGTCCGAATGTTACTTCGAACTCTTTATAGAGGTTGTCTTCCTCGCGGTCCGGGCGGTTAAGCCAAGACCCTCGCTCCTGGAACTAAGACAAGCAAAGAATCAGGTTTACGATGTGTGGGCGGTGGCAAGTGCCTGCCCAGCCCTCAAATGAATGAGTGACTGAGCCCGTCCCGATATTTCGCGTCCTATAACCTCTACTACGACTGTAGTAGAGTATGGAGCGAAATCGCGCAGATATTCGCTACGGACGACAGTACCACAGAAGAACTGGGGACCGCCGCCCGCACCCAGGGTACACCGCGTGGAGGTTTCTGGGAAGACTAACCTACCTAGACCAGATCGGTCATGTACTGAAGGAAGGTGGAGGCAAGAGTCTCCAAAACCGACGAGCGTGTATGAAGAGAATTATGAATGTTGAGGAAGCGAGTGAAGTATGCAAAGATAGAGTTCTCTGGCACTCTGTTCTCTCTGCCTACCCTGCAAGGGATATGGCGTGATGATATGTATGTATGTATGTATGTACTAAGTTATCTTTTATTTATGGGATGTAAAATAATATAATTAAAAACTCAATTTTTGATATTTTATTTATACAATTTTAGGAGACATATGTCAGTTCCCTAAATAATGTCCTTTAAAATATTTTAATTATTACTTTTATACGTTAACACAATGTAATTTCATCGTTCATTCGTACACAAAACTTTAAATAGACACAAATTTAGAAATTAACAGGCAGAAATTTAGAAATTAAGTAGATATTTATACAGCAGAATTAATTTAATCAATCAATGTTAACAGGCAAAGGGGCATAAACTAAGACAGTCTAAAAATTCAAACATATGCATAGGCATCTATCAACGATCATCATCTTCACAAAGGATCCGGTTTGTTAAAGATCTTGATCGTGACCAACTTTTGTTTTAGTAGATACAAAACTCGTAGCTGATATAACATCTTAGATGGGTAGTTGTTGCCTGAATGCCACACAAAGAAAAATATAAACTCAATGCTTCCATTATAATGATAAAGTTTATAATCCATTGAAAATAAACAGTTAAGGTTTAAAGTAAAAGTATGGTAGTATTTTATAGAAAAAGAGAAAAATAAAGCAGTAATTTGTAAAGATTCAGGTACCTGTGTATAAATTTGCATATGTCTAACTCAATCTATTACTTTTGTATCAAATTAAACTCGCACTAGACATAGACGAAGTATTTGGCATAATGGAAGACAATCATTATAAACAAATTTAGTAAAGTTTTTTTTTTTTTTTTTTTTTTGTTGTGGCTCTGTTTATACTTAAGCCAATGTCAAAGTTAAGTTGCAGCTTCTTCTTCTTCTTCTTTTTATGTATTGGCAATCAGCTACTTATACGAGCCATTTTTGCCAGTGTCGAGTTATAATTATCTTCACGTTCTTAATCTCTTCAAGTTAGTCATTGTCTGTCAGTCAGTCGAATTGTCGCCATCAACACTGCTATGGTGACACTGTTAATGGTATGTTGTAGGAATTTTGATGGAAAACGAAAACGTTGTAAAGCACTTTTATATGATATTCACTACATCCCAGCTGTTCTGTCACATCATATTACATAAAACACCATAAAAATTATCTAATATAACACGTTAAAACACTAAGATATCGAATATAATACAAGAGCACAACATGACGTTTTAGATTCCCGCCAAAAGTCCAGTAAAGTTTTTTTTTTTTTTTTTTTTTTTTTTGTATATATAATTTTTTTTTTTTGAATTTATGTCTAAGTTACCAAGACCTTTACGCCAAATCTTTATTTACAAATTAACTCCGTTTAAATTCGTTGTCCGTTAGTAAGTCGCCATTAATAGTACCATGGCCATGATAAAGGTATCTTTTGGAGATTTTGGTGGATAACGAAAACGTATGTAAAGCACTATCATATCATGTTCACTACATCTTAGTACTTACTGCGCATCAAATTATATAAAATACCATTAAAATAATTTAATATAACATGTTAAAACACTAAGATATTGAATATAATACAAGAGCACCACATGACACTCTTCCTTTCCCGCTAAAACCGCTTTTGTATATATTTGTGCTGGTTAATAACATGTAATAAATACGAGTATATAATATAATAACAAAAAATAAATATATTTGTGCTTGTTAATAACAGAAATTGTTTTATAGTTTTGAATATTAAAAGAATTTTTAATATAGACAGGTATTCAATTATTCAATTGTTAGTTATAGCCAAATAGGAGGCTGAAAATTTTGTTACTTAAATAATAAACAAAAAGATTGATACACCAGAATTTCATTGACGAGCACTCAACCTAAATGTCAAATAGATGATAAGGTCCGCCCACAGTCAGATGGTGTTACACCATCCAATACCAATCACCGAAAAAGACTTTAGTATATACAAAATAAGAATCAAAATGCTTCATTGGTTACTTTTTATAAATTGTAAGTTCTCCCATGAGCGGCTACTTTCCAACGTGTCAATAAGAGCTTTCGCTATCTGTGACCGAAACCTTGGTTTTGTTTGTTTTGCTTATTTAAACATTCTTTTCTGGGCTCTTTTAATATAATGCGGTACTTTCATTAGGTGTGTTAATTTGTATAAAGCACGTGGAGACGCGTAGGGTCCACTTAGCCACACCTGTTATTTAAGGGTATACTATTAACACATCCGTTAGAATTATTAAGTACGAAATATGCAGATGTCTTAATTAAACAGCTGATATAATATATATATATATATATATATATATATATGTATATATTATCAGCTGTTTAATAAATCTGTGAACATTATGTCTCACAAAATATGTATATTATTATTACTTGTTTACCTGATTACAGCTATTTCTAAAAATTCCATACATTTTATATGTGTATCAATCTTTTTTAAATCTATTATCCACATGGACAGACTAAGTAGGTATATTATGAAATCGTGTAACCAAATAAAAATGCACGAAGATATTCACTATTTACATATATTTACCAGATTATTTATTATTATTTTATTTGTAATTATACAAATAAATGTTTATGTGGTAGCTTTAAATCCTTGGCAACCCGATAAAATGGGTGCGCACTGAAAAATAAGCCAGTGACGGTAAGAAAAATCAATCGTATATGTCCTGACAAAAAGAATCAGTGAGTTAGAAATCATATTATATCGATTATCTGTTCACGAATTGCCTCGAACATTGGCAAGCTGACCCTAAATTACAGTCTGTTCGATTTTGTTACGTATTGTAGCTTAACGATTTTCATTGTTTATTGTAGAAATTACTATACTATCTTAGATAATATTATACATTTCCGTATGGTGTAAGAATACAATTCACCACCCCCTATCTTATCCGTGGGTGATTGTAAGAGACGACTAAGGGATATAAAACGCGTGCAACAGCTATGCAAGAGAAAGAAAACTCGAAACAAAACCCAATACATTGGTATTGGGTTTTGTTTAGACGTATTGACGTCTGATCAGCGTGGTACAATAGGTCAATTTCCCTCCCATTATGGAGGAGGCTCGAGCCCAACAGTGGGGCATATATGAGCTGAGATGATGATGATGATGATGCCAACCAGTGCTGTTTATTAGTAATAAGACTGCACCCTGCATTAGGATATTAATCTATAATTCAGGGTACTGTACAAACAAAATTAACTGACACAAATTACACCCTTTTTTTTTTTTTTTTTTTTTTTTTGTGGTGGGCCATGGACGTCGCACCCCGCCAAATCAGTCCGGGGTGACGGAAGAGGCGGCGCGCAACCCCATTGACCCACCCTGCAAGCACCTCTTCTTCGCCATGCGAGCGGGCCACCGGTACCCGATCTTTGTCTTCGGTGGCCCGCTCGGCGGTATGCCCTCTCGGGCTCCTCTCCTGTTGACGCCCCGACAGATTTCGCCGTCGAGGCGTCGTCCTCACGCGGTGGCCTCGCTTCGGGTGACCGGACAATTCCCCGGTCCGATCACCCGAAGCCTCGGTTAGGGCGGCATCAGGCGCAGGTATTCGCGCCTGCGCCGCCCCGGCCGGGCGGCGGCCCGGGTCACGGGAATCCTCCCGGTCCCGTTCCGCCGCCTCCTTCTGCGAGATGACAGCCTCGCAGAAGGCGGCGACCGCGTCCCAATTCCTGACGCTGTCGACCATCGCCCTCGCGACAGCCGGCAGCGTCAGGTCGGCACCGATAATAGCGACGAGGTCGCGGCGCTGCCCGTCCCAGCCCGAGCATTCCTCGAGCGTATGTTGCGCCGTGTCCTCGTCACTACTGCAATGATGGCAGCCCGGAGTCCATTCCCTGTGCACGACCGTGTGCAGGTATTTCCCGAAACACCCGTGCCCCGTTAACACCTGCACCAGTCGGAAGGTGAGGACCCCGTGCCGCCGCTCCATCCATTCCATCAGTACGGGCCGGAGGGCCTCAACGGTAATGACACCGTGTCTAGGCCTCTCCAGCCGCGTAGCCCAACGGGCGATGACTTCTCGGCGGGCGTCCTCGCGCCAGGTGGCTATCTCGTTAAACGATGGGGAGCCACCCTCTTCGCGCATTGAGGTAACCCGCCGGTAGAGGTCGGAGAGCATCTCCGCCTCTAGGTCCCACGGGGGTGTCCCGGCCAATAGGCACGCCGCCTCTGTCGACACCGTGCGGTACCCGCGAATGGCTCTGACCGCCATGGCTCACTGTGGCCTCCACAGCACCGCACTGAGCTGGGCGTTCAGAGCCCTCGCCCACACGGGTGCGCCGTACATGGCCATTGAGCGGATACACAAATTACACCCAGACTTAGAACCATAATTTGTTGATTGCACAAAGTATTGCATGGGTATCAAATCTACAATAATGGCACGATAGGTCGGCGGTATACGTTGGTATAGACGGTGATGTACATTAAAATATTAAGCGATTTCTTGTAGATTATAATATTTATCAATAATGTAATTTCGAGATTAATCTTTTGGGTAAACACAAAACCGGCAATCCGTCTTTAAATAAGAATTTTATCAGCATCAGAAACAAAATACACAGTTTAAGCTCAGTCCAATAAAATTAAAACTAATTTTCCAATTCAAATATCAGTTATATGGGAATTAAAATTATAATAAAACCTTATAGTTATCTGTAATTAAATCGAATAATAAATAAAGAAAATAATTCAAACTGTGAAGATAAAAATTTACGACATTAATTGACATTTAATATCGAGAGTTGACCATAAGAGATATGTATGCGTTCAAAGAAACAGTATCAAAGAGAACATTAAAGTAACAATTACTATAGTCCATAAAATATAGCTTGATCTCTGTGACAGATGTCACTATAGCCGCATGCTTATGATATAGTCCGTATTTTTGCCGATATAATACCTTATTTTTTGAAGTTATTTGCTACTGCAATTGAAAATAAAATGATTGGGTGAATCGATTATAAATGTAAAACAATCTATGAAAATCTTATTGAATTTAAATCATTGAATTTTATTTAATTTAAGCTAAAGCTGTTATTTAATTCTTTTTATTATTCGAAAGTAGTACACCCCAGCTCATCGTTACTATTGTCATCATCGCTGGAGTATTCCTGTAGGTTGATGATGAATTCTTGATCACAGATTATTTTAAGAATAATCATGTTTATTTTATAAAAGAAATTATCTTTTTAATATAAAAGAAATGGTTTTATTAATATTAAAACTGATGTCTGAATACTAAATTAATACAATTTACTTATTTTTTTGAGTAACCATGTGGTTTATTCAGGTAATGTATTGGTTTTACTTGTTTTATAAATAATTAATAAGAATATTATCGATTTACGTTTATCGATTGTCCCATCTCTATCTTATTCTCAATCCAGTATGATCTTGTACTTGCGTAAGCATCATATTTTTTACAAAATGGTTACTAAGTATTTCTAAAACATATGAGGTACAAATGTTGGTGTAAATATTCATATTTTGATATTCATAATTCAGTTGAGATATAACTAGCACGTATAGAATGAAAATATAGGCAATACAAAATAAAATTGTAATAAAATTGTAAAATTGTGTTGCATGACGCGTATTCAAAATTACTTCGTCGGTTTTATAGCTATCTGTCACAGAGATTAAGCTATAAGTAATATAATTATCGTTATTATTTCAAATAAATTAAGTGATAGTAAGGATTTGTTAATCACATAATGTTAATGATTATCATCATCATCACAGTCCATATATGTCCCACTGTTGGGCTCGGGCCTCCTCCGTAATGGGAGGGAAATTAACCTACTATACCTACTACGCTGGTCAGACGTATTGGTATAGGGTTTTGTTTCGAGTTTTCCTTCTCTCGCATAGATATTATATGCGTTTTATATCTCTTAGTCGTCTCTTGCGATCACCCACGGGTAAGATAGGGGATGGTGAATTGTATTTTTTACTCCGTCACCACACGGATAATGATATTATGTTAATGATATCCCTTTGTAATTTGAGCTATATTTATGGATTCTGATATTTACTTGAGTATATAAATAAACGAATTTTATGCATGTGGAGATAGGGGAAGTCGTCCCGTGATATTGAATGAGGAGAGTGTTAGAAATGTCGAGAAATAAATTGTACTAAAGTAATTAGATATTTTATATAGCTAAGACGTTAATAGCTATGCTGTTCATATTATTTTAAGAATGTTATATATTTCTATTAAAACTTTTAAAGTCATCATTCTCCTGCTCATGTCTCAATTACTTGGGATCAGCGCAATATGTCATCCATCTCTTCCATGGTAAATATTGTAAAATTTAATGGCAATAGTTTTCCGCAACCACCCGCCTGTCTGACGTCATTTCCTTATAAAGCTCTTAGTCATATTTTACGATATCCACGAGCAAAGTAAGGATTGGTAGTATTCTTAATCGCTAACCACACAGTTCCAAGAACTAATAGAGTATTTACTTTAAATGAAGAATATCAACTCACAAAAATACACCTTCATATAATTCCATATATGGAGAATGGAGTAAAACGAACCGCTTATATTATTTACGAGTAATTTTGTAAAAGTTCAAATAACATGACAGGTGAGTATCAAAAGACGTCTAAACATCTGCTCTGAAGGCAGGGCTAATAGTAGGGCTGTCAATAGATTTATAATATTTTATATATATTGATAGTTTCTCCACGTTATATTTTGGATTTGCGCAACATTAAATCAGTATTTGTTTTTGAAATTATATTTTTTCAGTAGGGACAACAAAATGACAGGAACGAATTTTAAGATGATTATGTAATTATAATGAGATAAAAGAGGCAGTTACTAAATTAAAGTCAATTAATAAAACAAAAAAAAACTAGTAAAATCTATTATTTACTTCATCACTAGTATCCGTGTGGTGACGGAGTAAGAATACAATTCCCCACCTCCTATCTTACCCGAGGGTGATTGTAAGAGACGCCTAAGGGATATAAAACGCATATAACATCTATGCAAGAGAAGGAAAACTTGAAACTAAGCCCTATACCAACACGTCCGACCATTGTGGTATAGTAGGTCGATTTACCTCCCGTTATGGAGGAGGCTCGAGCCCAACAGTGGGACATATTATGGGCTGAGATGATAATGAGATGACTTCATCACTCAAGCCCTGACGTATTAAATAATGGATTCTATACTAATAGCTGTTACATATTATTATATAGTAATTCAATATTATATAAAATGTCTGGTATTTTCTTATTTCTTATTTATGTATTCATTCAACTGCTCCACACACTTACAGTTTCCCAATACGTATATTGAGCCATTACAATTTTACAATTTAAATACATAATTATAACATAAAAAATGCAAACAAAATTTTAAAAATACGTCGAAGTTGGTGAAAAATATATCAACATCCGGATACTGAGCAATTAATGAGTTGAGCAATGTGATTGCCTGACTGGTAGGTGCATATTGTGCGGTACACGTACGCACCTGTGGGGCAGCGAGCAGGCACCGCGAACGAAGCCGTGTGTATTGAATCGGCGCTAATAGCGAACAGCGCGACAGTGCATTTGAATTATCAATTTTATTATTTAATAATAAGTAATAATGTAAGAAAAGGGCACATTTACGTCGAAACATTACGAAGGATATAAATATGGATAATAACCGTACTGCTTTTTGTATAAAAACCTACAAAATTTATTATGTATTTATTTATGTAAGTATCATGCAACGTGGTTCTGTGATAAATAAAAATACACCATTCTTTGTAGATCTAATAATGAAGCTTGTCACGCGAAAATGTAATTAATAATAACATTGTTGTATTAGCCTAATCTATGTATAGATATTAAGTTTAATTTCCCATAATTAATTTAATCCCACTCCTTTGTATATTTAATGATTTTAACAACACTTTTGTGAAAGGGGTGATGACACATTTTATTTTAACTCTTAAGGGAAGATGACATATTTTAAAATGAGACATTTTATTTTAACATCATCAATAGTGGTAGGACTACACTGTTGACAGTTCTCTGACTACAGCCGCGGGCTGGGCAATCGGGGGTAGTAACCACACTCTCGCAGAAGATCGACGTCTGAGTAATGGCAATATGCTATTGCGCTTAGTTTTGTGAGCGAAAGAGCCGAATGCCCAACTAGGTGGGTTTGGGGTTTGTATTGGTAGGCAGCAGTAACATTTACCATCAGGTGTACTGCTTGCTCGTTTGCCACCAAATACAAAAAAAAAGGGTAAATATTAAATTATTATTTAAAATACAGCTTTGAGAACTACGAGATCCATCACTACTATCTAGGATATTAATAACCCAGTTATTTTAATCCTTAAAGGCTATCTAGATTTTAACTGCATACGATACGAGTCTATGCTCAGAGTCGATACTGACTGCCTAACGGGTGTATATAATGAATTAATTAAATTTTGTTATATATATATATATATATATATATATATATATACACTTATATTTGTAGAAATTTAAAAAAATTCGTAGGTCAAGACATTTAGGAATAACAATTGAAATAGTTTCATTATACAGAGAGTAAACTATGAAATATATTTAAAAGCAAACACTTCTCTTCGCCGTGCGAGCGGGCCACCGGTATCTAATCTTTGTCTTCGGTGATATACGTCACAATCCTGGGTTTGATCCGCCATCACAGTGAAAGGGACATACCACGCTCCTCAGACAGTCCGTTATAGGGTTTTATATAGAGAGAAATGGAGGAAATCTTTTACATTCTCTTACATATGCTCTGTGGTAGCGGCTACGAATACTACCAACCCTTACTTTGCTCGTGGATGTCGTAAAAGACGACTAAGAGCCTTAACGTGACCTGAGCCAAATCTATCTGATGCCGTTTGGTCAACAATTACATTCCCAAGGAGGGTTGACGTCTGGCAGGTGGCTGGTCATAAAACTATAGCCACTATGATCACTGTGAGCCTATTCGTAGCTGTTTGAGTAGAATAAGTGCTGTTGTCGTTTGTAATTAACGTTTGATGATTTATTTTAAGACAGACTCTTACCGGGCTGGCCACGTAAGTCAAAGATTCGGTACCAGTGCTCAGCTCAATAGGTGGGTAATACGGTGAGTTATACAGGCTTTTATTTATAGTGAGTTGTTACTATGTCAGCCATGATGGTTTCATTCAATTAAGTCATTAAGCTTAATAAATTCTTAATACCTATAAAAGTTATTGACTGCTAACCCTAGTACCATCAAAGCCGGACGAACGTTCGCATTCAACACACTGACATACATTTCCGTACCTGCGCGCAATTTTATTTATTTACACGTGTTTAAATATTCTTCGCCCGTTGCTTTACGATTAGCGCTCTCAGACAAATTTGATGCTTTACCATATTTAATTTAGATTTGAATTGTGAATTCTTGAGATACGATGCATGTAGAAACACACAGAAGCTACAGATATGCGATCGAATCGTAAAATTATTTTTATTTTATTTTTATCATGTATCTACATATGAATATATCTTTACAAGCATGAAATTTGATATGTAATTAAATAATATGGGCTTTTAGATGCAAGCGCTATATTTTTGAAAGATACTTTTTTAATTAATTCTATAATAACAATAAATACAAATTAAAATCAAAGCATTTATTACGCAAAGCCACATAAGGGCACTTACTAATTGTCAAGTTTACACATTCTTATTTTAAATTAATCTACCACCGGATCGGAAAGTGGCCACAAACTGAGAAGATCCGGCAAGAAACTAAGCGGGCTCGTCATTTTCTTAAATTATATGTTTTCTCACTCTTAAAATAAAACTTAATACCTACAAACGAATGTATTTTTTCTATCGGGTAGAGAGCCCTCAGCCTCTTAGCCCATAGTCCGCGTAAAGCTGTCAAATTCATCTGCAGCTAACAGCTAAACATCCAAGAAAAGCATGTAATTTTTTAATCTATAAAAACATAACGCTGAATAACCTGATTCACACATTAGTTGTAATACGTTTCAAAATCTAATGCTATGATTTAATTTATGTAATACTTATATTCACTGAATACAATGTATTGGTAATAACTTAAATATTCTTCTTCTTCTTCTCAGCTTCTTCTCATTATTGGTCATGACAGCCTTTGCCGCACTGGATGGGATATTGACTTACTATCCCACTGTGTTCAAACGGGTTAATATTATTTTGTTTTCTTTTCTAAGTTATGTGATTTACACTATAATATATTATTATATAATATAATAAAGGACTTTGAGAAAGAATATTGTATGATAGGTATCTACGAATACTACCAACTCTTACATTGCTCACGAGTGTCGTAAAATATGTTTAACAGTTTTACATTGACCTGAACCAATATCATCAGATACCATTAGGTGACATGACATCAGGTTGGCAGCTGGTCATAAAACTATGGCATATTTATAGTGAACGAGCTTATAAGCTGTATTAATAAAAAATCTCTTCGAGGTAGTTTTTTTTTGCAAGCCATGTTTTAGAATAGTACTTAGAATAACGCGTTGAATTAAACAAACAAACTCTTCAGCTTTATAATATTATAGATAATAAATTAAACTCGTAAATCACTTATATCACTGATAATAAATAAGATTCAGTGTAATCTAATAAAGTTATAGAACTTATAAAGCACTCAACAAGACATACTTAAGTCTCAATATCATACGATTACTTATCTATACTAAGTTTCTTATCTCGAAACTTGTTCTAAAGGAACAGTTTTGTCAATGGCAAAGACATATTGAGATTGCATGTAGATTAAAGGAGTTTTAGATTAACATAAATAATTATTTAGTAATACATTTGAATACAATTATTCATTTTAAATCTTGATAGAGTAGGCCTGTATACTGTATACTGATATATATACTGTATGGTGACGGAGTAAGAATACAATTCACCAACCCCTATAACCCGTGGGTGATCGTACGAGACGACTAAAGGATATAAAACGTATATAACATATATGCGAGAGAAAGAAATCTCGAAACGAAACCCTATACCAACACGTCTGACCAGCATAGTATAGTACGTCAATTACCCTCCCACTATGGAGGAGGCTCGAGCCCAACAATGGGACATATATGAGCTGAGATGATGATGAGATGATGAATACTGATATATAAAATTTATAACTTAGTGTAATTTGTTTTCTTTTTGCAGGCCATGGTTTGGTCATACTCCGCCTATGCAGTACTAGGCGACAGAAGGACGGCGTGCGGCCCCATAACCCATCGTTTTCCTTCCCCATCGCCATTAGACCGACCACTGATGCCACTTCCTTAGCATCCGTGGCCGGCCCGGTGGGTTACGTATTACCTTTTCGGGTATTGTCTCCATCGAGTGTCATTACCTATGCACTATAAATAGTACAATTATTTAACCACATTGCCGTGTGGTTTCGGAGTAAGAATATAATTCACCACCTATCTTACTCGTGGCTGATCGTAAGAGACGGTTAAGGGATATAAAACGCATATAGCATCTATTCAAGAGAAGAAAAACTCGAAACAAAACCCTAAACCAACGGGCCTGACCAGCGTAATATATTAGGTTAATATCCCTCTCGTTTGGAGAATGAACGAGCCCAATAGTAGGACGTGTATGAGCTAAGATGAATAAACCACATTTTAATTAAATAGTTATCAGCTTCACCTGAGAAAAGGCCATATTATTACCGTTTACAACACAAATTCCAGAGTCAATAGACTTTTTTTTTTTTTTTTATTGGTGGGCTATGGGTGCGTCTCGCCCCGCTGAATCGGTCCGGGGTGACGGAAAGGCGGCGCGTGACCCCATAGACCCACCGTAAAACCTTCTCTCTTCGCCGTGCGAGCGGACCACCGGTACTCGATTTTAACTTCGGTGGGAGTCAATAGACTTGCCTAATGAGAATTTCTTTAAAATATTCAATAACGCTTCTGTGCAATAAAATGATTCAAACCTGGAACATTACGATAGCTAATATCATGGTTATGAATTAGAGAGTTACCAAGGTACTTACACCGAGTAGTACAATAGTAATTGTTAGATGATAGTGACATAACTATGATCATTCTATCATGAGAATATAGTAAGAACATATGAAACATGATGATGATGAACATATATCATCTAATTCATCATCATCACAGCCCATATATGTATGTCCCACTATTGTGCTCGGGCCTCCTCCGTAATGAGAGGGAAATTAACCTACTATACCGCGCTGGTTAGATGTGTTGGTATAGAGTTTTGTTTAGAAGTTTCCTTATCTCGCATAGATGTTATATGCGTTTTATATCTCTTAGTCGTCTCTTACGATCACCCACGGGTAAGATACGGAGTAGTGAATTGTATTCTTACTCCGTCACCACACGGAATCACCTAATTAGAATTGGTACAATAATACAAGAATCAAGTTCTACAATTAGCTGAATGAAGAATCTTTAATATCTTCAATAGTTGGTTAAGCAAGCTAATAACTTATTAACTAATACTTGAAGTGGAATGCCTAAATTGCTTGGAGTCGGTTATTATACTAAACTATCTTATCCATTTATTAGATTATACTGAAAAAAGAAAGCTATTACAATAATAAAACAAGTCACTGTATAAATTTTCTTTGCCGTAAATACTGCAAGATAAAATCACCATCGATCTTACTATGTACTAGTAGTATTAGTAGTAGTAGTACTACTACTAGTAGTACTACTACTAGTAGTACTACTACTAGTAGTACAAATAGAAACTATTAAGTTTCTATTATGAAAAGGAAAAGTTGCTATGAGTATCATCCTCAAGTTATACACTCATAAATTACAAAATTCGATTATAGTTTAAATTTTGTTTGTACCGATAAATGCTTCTAAAGCTACTAATCATGGGTTCACTACGTGCCGACGCCCGATAATCAATAGTTCGTATCATAAAAATTGCGATCCCATTACATACAACCAGTTTATAGGTATTCACTATAAAATCATTCACTTTCTCTTAGAAAATCATGCTGCCTATAGCATTTTGAATTGGGTGGTAATCATTATTTTGATTTATTGTCTTTGATACGGTTATATTAGCGAAGTGTTTTTTGGATTAGATTATATCTTACTAATGACAGCTATATGCAGTGTTGCTTTTTATTTGTGATTTGTATTCATCATCATTACAGCCGAGAAATGTCCCACTGTAGGGCTCGGGCCTCATCCGTAATGGGCAAGAAATTAACCTACTATACCGCGCTGGTTAGACGTGTTGGTATAGAGTTTTGTTTAAAAGTTTCCTTCTCTCGCATAGATGTTATATGCGTTTTATATCTCTTAGTCATCTCGTACGATTACCCACGGGTAAGATATGGGGCGTTGAATAGTATTCTTACACCGTCACCACAAGTGTTATGATTTGTATTAGAATTTATAAAATTTATTGTTAAAACAATAAATTCATTAAAACCACTCTCTTCTTTCATATACATACCACTACTAAGAGCTAACTCCACGAGAAATAGTAATCGCACTCGAAAACTATATAGCCAATAGTGCAAGGAACTTATCCAGACCAGATTTTATTTCGTAGTTTCCTCCTTCTGTAGTGCAGATGTTTCTCTAGTAGAAAAGGTAGTAGTTGTATAATTATATTGTGGTAGGACCACGCTGTGGATAGTTCTCTGTCTACAGCCGCGGGCCGGTCCGTCCGGGGTAGTACCACACTCTCGCAGAAGATCGACGTCTGAGTAATAGCAATGTGCTATTGCGCTTCGTTCGGTGAGCGAGAGAGCCGGAAGCCTAACTGGGGTGGGTTCAGGGTTGTATTGGTAGGCAGCGGCCTAGCTATACCATTGGCAAAGGTCTATGGGCGGCAGTGAAACTTACCATCATAAGCAATAATAAAAAAAATGTGAATAAAGAAATTAAAATTTTACTCCTGCAAATTCCTTAGATAAATAGGTATATTAGTGCTGTATAGTAGCGGCTACGAATACTACCAACCCTTATTTTGCTCATGGATATCGTAAAAGACGACTAAGAGTCTTACATCGACCTTGGCCAACTCCATTTGATGCCGTTTGGTCAATAATTACATCCACAAGGAGGGTTGACTCATGGCAGGCGGCCGATCATAAAACTATTGCCAATAACTTTTACAATATGTAATATGAAAGAAGAGTACATATTGTATCGACCCCAAGTAATTGGGATACGAGTAGAAGAATGATGATGATAAAATAGGTATATTTGCTTCCGATATGTATTACATTCCTTGTTTTAATATCTAAATTTATACTTTTAAATTACGAGTTTTTAAAACAATGTTCATTAACATAATGGAAGAAAAGTAAACGTTAAACTACAGTGAATACTTATTATTCAGGACTCAACTGTTTGAGGGAAACCAAACTACTTGAAGACAACGACAATAATGCTCAGAAAATTAAATTCATGCAAATGAAGTACACTTAAGTAAAAAATTTAAATTCACTCCGCTGATTCTAGGTACATACCAATTAAAAGTATACCAACCTTACAAATACTTTCTACAGAAGCGTTGTTTGCACGGTAGTTTTCTAATCTGTTTTAATTTCTAAGATCAAATAAAGTACGATTATTATCAAAGAAATTCTCCAGAAACAATATTTGCAATCGTTATGTAGGCGGCCGAAGCTTTTATTGACTTGAAATATTTGTATTAACATCGCTTTGGATATATTTCTACTATCATTTTACGTATTCTACGCATGAAGCGTTTTTATTAGAATTAATTGTAAATCATTCAATTATTTTCTAATAAATCTTGTACATACATATAAGTATTTTTATATTGTTACATAATCATATTCTAAGCTTAACTTTTATGTATAATATATGTACTATAATGCTTGTCTTTCGTAAGTTATATAAATATTTATACATACTTACATAGCCTCACGCCTGTTTCCCAGAGGGGTAGTCAGAGACTACGGATTGCCACAATCCACGATCCTGGCATAGTTTCATCGCTTCATTCACACTCATAATAGTCTTCATGCATGCGCTACGACTGCGCATACTCTTAATAAGACCTCTCGTCAACACATCTCCAACTTGGTGCAGTATGACGTGGTTTTCCCCTTGTATTCGTCCCATTCACGCTTGCTTTTAGACAATATATTAATGACTGCAAGGGTGAAAGAAAACATCATAAGAAAACCTAAGTACTTTTCTGGATGATACGACAAGCTTATTAATACCCTGTCGTGACAAACCCATATATATCGTAAGGAGATCCGTGCTCGACTGTGATATTTAGTGATCAATTAAAGCATTTAGCAAGCTAATTTTACTAACCATGAATTGGATTGTTCTTTTTTATTTCTTATGGTGGCAAACGAGCAATCAACACACCTGATGGTAAGTGTCACTGCCACCCATGGACCTTTGCAATACCAAGGGTATATCTAGGCCGCTGCCTACCATTATAATCCCCAAACCCACCCAGTTGGGCTTCCGGCTCTCCCACTCACCGAACGAAGCGCAGTAGCACCTTGCCATTACTCAGACGTCTATCTTCTGCGAGAGTGTGGTACTACCCCGGACGGACCGGCCCGCGGCTGTAGATAGAGAACTGTCAACAACGTGGTCCTACCACTAAAGATATAATAGCACAAAATATATAAGCAATACGCTTATAAATATTTTTATTATATTTTTATCTCATTTTTGTACATCGCTGCATTTAATAGCACACAAGTAGCAATACCTAATATTATTGTTATAAAAGCGGCAATCTTATCGGATTTGGAGAACTCTTAAATATTTTTTAACAACAATCTTTCAAACAATCTTTCAATGTATATGTGAAGGGATTCATTTGGGCAGCGTTTATAGAATATAATATGTTATATAATATTAGTGTAACTATATATACTTTAATAACTTATATACTGTAGCGGGTAGATATAAATTTCTGTAATAATAATGACTTATTGAACGTGAGACACCTAAGTCCTCCCGTGACCATGAACGCAGTAAAGTGTTCGAAACGTCGGGAAATTAAAAATCGTCGGGCAAATTAAAGTTTTATTTCAAATGTGTAATACTCGCGTAACCATCAAAAATCATTAAGGATGTATACTACTGCAACCATAAATTCCAAGATTCAAATCTTGAGCCGGGCGTAAAAGTGTTGTTAAGTTTTTCTATCTACAATTTTTTTTTAAATATCAGCTACAAGCCCAAAGTTATCTAGTGTCCTATAGCTTTTTTTATGAAAAAAAAAATGTCGTATAGCTAACAGTAACAGGTTCAGTACTTATGACCTGAGATTAAAGAGTTTTGGCGAAACGTGTTTGGGTTTTATACCTTTGCCCTTTTGGGAATGCTGAGTAATTATATTAAAAAATAAATAAATACTCTATAATATTGGTATTTGATATAACATTTTGAATGCTAAGAACGTTTTTCCGTGTGGTGACGGAGTAAGAATACTATTCACCATCCCATATCTTACCCGTGATTGATCGTACGAGACGACTAAGGATATAAAACGCATATAAAATCTATGCGAGAGAAGGAAAACTTGAAACAAAACCCTATACCAACACGTCTGACCAACGCGGTATAGTAGGTTAATTTCCCTCCTATTACGGAGGAGGCCTGAACCCCACAGTGGGACATTTATGGGCTGTAATGATGAAACTATTCGAATAATCAAAATTGTGTTTGATGTGAGAAAGTGGTTATGTTGGCGGTTATTTACGTAGACATTGCGGTTCGGAATGCTACTAAGCTTGAGGCGTTTCTGGCCACATGTTATATTCAACTTACATTTTAAATTTAATGAACGTATTTATTTTTAAATGCCTTACATGACCGCAAGTGTAGGAATATATTTTGTGAATAAAATTTTAATAATACGAAAATTGTAATACGAATGTAATAGGAATAACGAACGATTTTTAAGAATAATCCTTCTACTTTCAGTCGTTTATGGGTCGGCTTTCTAGTATAACTAGGTTAAATATAGTATAATATTTTCACAGCCCAACTGATACTTGAACTTCACATCTTAAATTAATAACATTAAATATATTCTAGATTTAATTGTCGGAATCAACATGGCGGGATATTTGAAAGTACTTCCTATATCAACTTTTTATTAACTGTTCTTATAATAAAACCTCACATCAATCTATCTGACCAGTGTGATATAGTAAATCAACTTACCTTTTAGTATTGAGACGAAAGTAGGGAAGAGAGGAAGGGTTCTTTCATAGAAAATAAGGACATTACATTTTAATACCATACATATTTTACATTACATATTCATAGACAAGCCCTCTTTAAAATTATATTTCGCATCTAATCTAGTATAAGTACCGTTATTATTATTGAGATACGCAGATGTTTATATCGTCAGAGTGACCTGACATGCATATTTGAGGCCCGCAAATATTTTGGGCAGCGATAAAAATGTATCCGTTGGCAAAAACGTATAGACGTATAAGGCCACAGAGAGTCATGGCGGTCAGAGCCATTCGCGGGTACCGCACGGTGTCGACAGAGGCAGCATGCCTATTGGCCGGGACACCCCCGTGGGACCTGGAGGCGGAGATGCTCTCCAACCTCTACCGCCGGGTCACCTCAGTGCGCGACGAGGGTGGCTCCCCATCCTATGACGAGATAGCCACCTGGCGCGTGGACGCCCGCCGAGATGTCATCGCCCGTTGGGCTACGCGGCTGGAGAGGCCTAGACACCATCGGTGTTGTTACCATCGAGGCCCTCCGGCCCGTGCTGATGGAGTGGATGGAGCGGCGGCACGGAGTGCTTTCCTTCCGGTTGGTGCAGGTCTTGTCGGGGCACGGTTGCTTCGGCAAGTACCTGCACACGGTCGTGCGGAGGGAGTGGACTCCGTCCTGCCACCATTGCAGTAGCGACGAGGACACGGCGCAACATACGCTTGAGGTATGTTCGGGCTGGGACGGGCAGCGCCGTGACTTCGTCGCTGTCATCGGTGCCGACCTGACGCTGCCGGCTGTCGTGAAAGCGATGGTCGACAGCGTCAGGAATTTGGACGCGGTCGCCGCCTTCTGCGAGGCTGTCATCTCGCAGAAGGAGGCGGCGGAATGAGTCCGGGAGGATTCCCGTGACCCGGGCCGCCGCCCGCGGCCGGGGCGGCGCATGCGCGAGTATCTGCGTCTGATGCCGCCCTAACCGAGGCTTCGGGTGATCGGACCGGGGAATTGGCCGGTCACCCGACGTGAGGCCACCGCGTGAGGGCGACGCCTCGACGGCGAAAGCTGTCATAATGAAAGAATGCCGAACGAACGTATGGTTAGGAAGATATACAATGGGAAAGTGGAAGTATGTAAGTACCGGGGGAGACCGAAACTCGCCTACCTAGACCAGATTGGTCATGTACTGAAGGAAGGTGGAGTCAAGAGTCTCCGAAACCGGCGAGCGTGTATGAAGAGAATTATGAATGTTGAGGAAGCGAGTGAAGTATGCAAGGATAGAGTTCTCTGGCACTCTGTTCTCTCTGCCTACCCTGCAAGGGATATGGCGTGATGATATGTATGTATGTAATATTGGAAAAGATATTGAACATCAACGCGAAAACGACGTTCTTTGGATATCTATTGAGGAGATTCGTGAAGAAACTAAGAAAAGAAAATATCTAATAGACAGGGATTAAAACCTACCGCAGGCCTTTTTTTTTTGCGGTGAACTATCGATGTGGTCTCGTCCCGCCAAATCAGTCCGGGGCGACGGAAGAGGCGGCGCGCAATCCCATAGACCCACCATGCAAAACTTCTCTCTTCGCCGTGCGAGCAGGCCACCGGTACCCGATCTTTGTCTTCAGTTACCTACTGCAGGCCTAGGAGAATGCGATACGCCTTTGACGGCATAGCACGTACGATGTCACAAGGTAGATTGCTGTTAAGGTTTTAATGGATCCTATGCTATGCTTCTGCTACCCTCAATGATCAGTCAGGATGTAGACAGACCATAGCTAACCAAAACGTAACGTATTGTGTATTGAAACAATTTTTCTTATATTCTGTCGCTCATATACCTACATACGTTCTTATTAGGCATGGGCCTCCTAAACAAAGATTGGCAAGTCGACCTACTACTACTATACTACGCTGATCAGATATGTGATATTATTGCAAGTTTCATTTCCTTGTCGATTTAAAACGCTTTTACAACATTCAAAGGAAATAATGAACACTACTGTTTTTTCTCTTCTTCTTCTCAACATTTATACTTCTCATTGCTGATTATCTTCCTATTTCAGATAAGGGAAATATAACTATGAGACTAAACTGGCTAAACGGTTTTTTTTCATTTTAAATTTTCTTTCTCTTGTAGAGATTTTTCTAGTTAGATCACTAAATTAATTTAAAAGTAAATTGTTATAATCATTATATTTTTACTCCATACATTAAGTGGAACAATGTTTCTTTTTGTTAGATTTTTTAAACTAGTGAATTGCCACAATATAATAATTATCATAAATTAAATGTTTAATATAACTGATCATAAACAATATAAATTTTACATATAGAATCATTTTCTTTTTGTACTGGAAATAAATTTGTATTAAAATGTGGGTCAAACTTTTAATAAATGATACTGTAGCGGATAGATATAAATTTCTGTAATAACGATGACTTTTGGACATAAGACATCTTAGTCCTCCCGTGACCATGATCACTGTAAAGTATTCGTAGGGAAATTAAAAATCAAATATAAACGCGATAGAATCCGTAAAAGTAGTTTTATTTCAAATGTGTAATACTCGCGTAAATATTGGAAATCATAATGTCTTAATAAGCTAAAACTTTGTCAATGTTTTATAATTTTAAATATATACTTTTGTATACCTGTTAACATCACTTATCTTACAATAAAATATTGCTTTTTAAGATATTCAACAAACTTAGCTGTATATTAATTCCATAAAGCCTAGGAAAGCATAGTTAACATGAAATCTGTGGGATTACCAGCAAAGCCTGAGCTCTACATACTCATACTTGTTGACGAGGATTAAGAAATGTCTTATTAAACTGGTTGGTTTATTAACCTGAATTAACCTGGAAGCTGGCTAATTGGATACTTCAGCTCACGTTGGGCTAATCATTCATACTTAATAAGATTGTTTTAAATTGTTCTCTAGGGCTCTACTTGTATCTGATTTCTAAGTTATTATTTTCTGTTCAATATTGATTTATTCGTGAAAATTATATTTAGAGTTAATACTCTTGGCTTTATTATTCCCAATAATATTGAGGTTAGCTTTTTAGCGTAATCAGGTTTGGCCGGATATTTATAAACAGCTGTGGTTGCGGTTGGCCTTTGTCAATGAAGAGATTTTATTGACAAAATTTATGTCGCGTGGGATAGTGGGGTGTTTTCTCGGGATAAAAGTTGAATATTCTATGCTGTGTGTCCAAAATAAATAAAACTGTAAACAATATCATCTTCTCAGCTTATATATGTCCCGACTCTTGGGCTCGAGCTTCCTCTATAATGGGAGGGAAATTTACCTATTATACCACAATGGTCAGACGTGTTGGTGGACTGCGTGAGGTATGACATGGATAGACAGGGAGTGACTGCAGAGATGACGTCTGATAGGACTGTATGGAGGAAGATGACATATTGCGTCGACCCCAAGTAATTGGGATAAGAGCAAGATGATGATGATGGTCAGACGTTTTTTTTTTTTTTTTTTGTTGTGTGTCTTAGTTGTTAGCCTCAGATGGCTATGACAACTTTACCCGGACTGTGGGTGAGCGCTGAGGGCTCTCAACCCGTAAAAGTTAAGCGACCGTTCCCGAGGGCACCCCCTGTGGGGTACGGACCTCGGCTCGGGGGGTCGCTGGCAAAGTGGGTTCTCCCACGTTTATGATTTGAACGTGACACGACTTCCAACCTCGACGGCGAGGGCGGAATCGTGGATAATTCTTTGTCAGGGCCGCATGGTCAGACGTGTTGGTATAGAGTTTTATATCGAGTTTTCCTTTCTCTTGCATAGATGTTATATGCGTTGTATATCCTTTAGTCGTCTCTCACGGGTAAGATAGGGGGTGGTGAATTGTATTCTTACTCCGTCGCCACGCGAAAAATATATAATTAGTGAAGGAATTGTAATACATTTTTTTTTTAAGTTATAATAATATTTTTTTATTATTAACAAATATAATGTAATATAAACTTAATCAGTAGGCTCAATTTTAGTAATAATTGGCTTGTGGTAATTATTTTTTATTATTTATTATGTACAAAAACCTGTATACACTAACCAAAAATAATCGTCGCGACACCACACTGTTCAATGCGAAATAGAAAGACGAAATGAAAATAACTGGCTTGTTTTCTATGAGCGAGAGAGAGAGAGACAGATAGAGAAACACGCGCACGCCGCACGGCTTACAACTATAGCAAAAAGTGTCGTTACAACTTTTGGTCTTAATTTTTTCCGTCTAGCCCCCTTTCACAACGCACGATAAGGAACTTCGTTCCAATAATATATGTAAGTATACAATATATGTCCTCATATTTCTATTATAAATGTAAAACATATCCCGCACAATGCTAAATATCTAATAACAAATGACTTAATACATTGTGACGAATTAGACTTAGAAATTGAGCAGTCTAATTCCCAGACCTAGATGATTTTCAAGTTTTTACCATGATCATACATATTTCTTTTTATTTATGGCCTCAAAAAGTCTAAATAATTTATTGTTAATTTAAATAAAAGAATTCAGGTCTCAAATATGCGGATATATAGTAGTTTCGCTTTTGGTATAAGAATTTGTAACACATCTGTGTTCGGCAAATATTTTAAAATATTCATTCAACCTTGTAAATATTTGAACCTTCATAAATACATTCGTGTGTGGTTCACTACTGTTCACGCACATAACCAATTGTGTTTAGTGATCCATGAACTGAAGATATGTAACCTTGACACAGTCGCCTACTAAGCATGACCGTTTAATAATATTGAATCCGTCAGTCCTGCGGCTACATCTAAATTTATAAAGAAGCTAGTTGACCGACTCTTCAACACCGAGCCGTTACTAATAAAACTATAAATATAAAATTTTGACAATAATGGATCAGAGTTAGCAAAATTCAATCCTGAACTAGTTCAGTTAAATTAGGGGTTTCACCTCAAATTGAGAGATAAAGTAAACCTTCATTTTAGTATTTAGACTGGGCTGTCTGAAAAGTTTTATAAAAATCTTGAATTTGCGGCGTAAGTTATTCAAAGTCAAAGGGCACAAAATCAGTTGTTGCGATTATCTCGGTTTCTGTAGTTCCAATGATGTTAATACTTAGATATAATTAAAATTGTAGAGTGTAAAACTTGAGACTAATTTTGTTCAAAAAGAAAGCAATAATACGAAGATGGTTTTAAAATAATGCATTTAAGTGCGGTATTTAGCGTGGCGATCAATTTTAAGGAATTCTATTTTCAAACGACTTAAAAAAAAAGACGAAGTTCTTTTGTTTTTTTTTGTGTGTTACTTGAGAACTTTTTCGAAATGAAGCGATTTTGTTGGTTCTTTTTTTATATGGAAGGTGGTACTTTTGATGTAGTCTCATTAAAATTTGATTAAGATCTGTTTAGTATTTTTAAGATATTCACCATAATGCGTATTTATATTAATTGTAAATCGGTTTTAGTTTTGTTGAAAAAAATAAATATTATAAAGTTTTTTTAAGTTGTACAGAACTGTATTTGTTAAATTAGTTACTTAATAATATAACTTATTAGCATTCTTTGCTTTCCTGAGGGTATCCTAAAAGACAACTAAGAGACGTGAAACTTAAATAAAAATGTTACGTTATTTCTGTCAATTTCAATTTCATTATAGGAAACTCTGCTGTCCATTAGTGAGACGAATGTGAATTATATTTGAAAAGAGAATATAAATTTAAACTATTCGAGATAAAATATCAACGAATTGCGATCTTTAAAGTCACCGACTACCATTCAATAAATAAAAGGAAAATACCAATTCCATTACAATGATCGCTTATACAGGTAAGACGCACGTAGTGTAGGAATGTTAGGAAAGTGTGCAACCCCAGAACGTGCTCTGTTTGCCATGGGAAGCGACACAAAAAACTTAGCAATTGTGATTCCTGACGCGCAAACTAATTTAGATTCGTCGGAGATTCTGTGTACATCCAGCTTAAGCTAAAAATAGAGAAGGCAGAATATAGTTGATATTAAATAATTATATTTTATCACTGCTAGGCTCAAGTTTCTTCAAAAATATGAGAGCAATTGACCTACCATACAACGCCAATCCGATGGATTGATATAAGGTGTTATTTAGAGCTTTCCTTCTCTTGCATAAATGTTATCTCTATATTATATCCCTTAATCCTTGTTTACGACATACACGGGCAAGCAGGACCGCGGGCCGTCCGGGGTAGTACCACACTCTCGCAGAAGATCGACGTCTGAGTAATAGCAATGTGCTATTGTGCTTCGTTTGGTGAGTGGGAGAGCCGGAAGCCCAAAGGGGTGGGTCTGGGGTTTGTATTGGTAGGCAGCGACCTAACTATAACCTTGGTATTGCAAAGGTCCATGGCCGGCAACACTTCCCATTAGGTGTGCTGATATATGTATGTATTTATATATGTATGTGTGTGATATATATGATAACAATTTTATTAATATGCTTGAAAGTTATTAGTTATAGCGTTTATTAACTACATTACATTATTCACAAAAGAGTTTGAGATGTCACCTTTAGTTATAATTTTTCTTATTATTTTGTTGTCAATTATCTTCATCCAATAGTAATTTTCGTTATCTGAGCTGTTGCCATGATGTCTAATTGTTTATGTCGAATTTTGTTTGATTTTCTAAAATTAATTGACTCTACTACGCTCTTTTTTGACACGGTATATATTACTTACCTTACCTTACAAATTTATTTTAATAAACAGGCTGCTTTATATGATATTAGCTTATGCCCGCGCAAAAGGTTTAGGTTAGTAGGTTTATTTTTATTTTACCCCTTAAGAGTAATTTTTTTACAAAATGTTAATGTCATATTTATTTATAATAATCAATAGGCTAAAAATAAGTGTCAAGCTTCTGGCTTTAAAAATGATGATACTTCCTTACAACTTTTCATCTCCCTTTACAACCCTCTTTTGCATTAAAAAGTAGCCTATGTCCTTTATCAGGCTCTAAATATATCTTATCTCTGTGTACCAAGTTTCATTTAGATCGGTTCAGTAGTTTTTGCGTGAAATAACGACAGACAGACAGAGTTACTTTCGCATTTATAATATTAGTAAGGATTTTGATTTGGGATCCAAATATTATTCCATAGCGCGTTCAAATAAACAAACAAAGTATTCAGGTTTATAAGGACTTTATTTCCATCGTCATGATGACGGTCAATTTAATCTAAAACAAAGATTTATTAAGTATCAAGACGGTACATAAGAATACGTGTTTTATTTATCACTCCACGAATGTTAGACATGTTAAATTTAAAATATGAGATTTTTACCAAATTATTATTGAAAATTTCCCAATAGCGTGTTTGTCACCAATTATAAATATGAGTATGTATCAAATATATGTTAAATCTGTCAACATTAATTTAAAAATATTTTTTATTAACATGTTTTCATATTGATAAATTTATATTTTCGCCATTATCACTGTTGATAATGACATGTATAAATATTTTAAAATATATAATTAATATTTAACCACTCGAAAATATTGCTATAGCAATTTTATATGTAAACTATTATAGGTAATATATGTAGATGAAATTTTCTCTAAACTATTCTGCCAAACGAACGGTTGGTTAAGAAGATATACAATGTGAAAGTGGAAGGATGTAGGTACCGGGGGAGACCGAGACTCACCTACCTAGATTGGTCACGTACTGAAGGAAGGTGGAGTCAAGAGTCTCCGAAACCGGTGAGCGTGTATGAAGAGAATTATGAATGTTGAGGAAGCAAGTGAAGTATGCAAAGATAGAGTTCTCTGGCACTCTGTTCTCTCTGCCTACCCTGCAATGGATATGGCGTGATGATATGTATGTATGTACATTCTGGTATATCGACTAATAAATAATATATCTTATATTAAAAAACTTGCCAGTTCTATAAACTTATAAGCTTCAAGTACAAATTGAAGCATGTACATATTCAAGAGCGAAACAGTGTGAATAATAAAATCAACGGTCTCCTGACCGCTTTGAGATAAGGAGACAAATCGGTGAAAACTTGTGCAATGACCGAGAAAAGTGAAACCCTTTTCGTAGATGCACAATTATTTGTATAAGACTATTGTAACTTGTTTCCATCCTAAATCTGTTTACATATGTCCATTATTTTAATGCTGGCTTTGAATATATATTGAGAAATTAATTATAAAATAAGCAATATTAAAAATAATTTGCAGACAAGTGCTATAAAAAATAAGCAAAAAGAAAATTTTATTATTTTTACTGTCACCTATCTATTCTTAGCCCAAAGACAATAGGGTCGATGTATTGTATTTTTTGACGTACATACATATCATCACGCCATATCCCTTGCAGGGTAGGCAGAGAAAACAGAGAACCAGAGAGAACAGAGAGTGCCAGAGAACTCTATCCTTGCATACTTCATTCGCTTCCTCAACATTCATAATTCTCTTCATACACGCTCGCCGGTTTCGGAGACTCTTGACCCCACCTTCCTAAACTTTTTTTTGACATACAACCCTATCAAATGTCGTATCTGTATTCACTTCATGCCATGCGTCACATAATTTACCCATATATTATTTGGGCTTCCCTTATTTTCAACATTCACACTTAAAACTTTCCTCACAACGTTACTTTCATCCCGTCTCATCACATGTCATTATCACCTCAGTCATTCAACTTTCAAACTTAATTATTATTAAATAGTTATTATGATAACGACATTTCATCATCTCAGCTCATGTACGTCCCACTGTTGGGCTCGAGCCTACTCCACAATGGGAGGGAAATTGACCTACTATATCATGCTGGTCAGACGTGTTGGTATAGGGTTTTGTTTCGAATTTTCCTTCTCTTGTATAGATGTTATATGCGTTTAATATCCCTTAGTCGTCTCTTACGATCACCCACGGGTAAGATAGGGGATGGTGAATTGTAGTCTTACTCCGTCACCACAAGGAGAAAACGACATTTATTAAACTTTAATTATTGTTAATTAAAATTTAATTATTATTAATTATTATTACCATAAACTTATTTTATTTTAAAGATATTGAGACTGCCTCGTTAGTATTTAAATAAGATGGGCTGATATGAAATAGCTTTCCATTAAAATTAGGGGCAGCTACTAATAAACAGTTAAAGATTCAAAACCGCCACAGACTATGATTATAAATCACATTTTTAAGTACCTACCGCTAAATAAAGCTTTCTTCTACGCATAGGAATTTGTGGAATTTTAAAGGTAATTAAAATATCAATCATATAGGTGCTCAAACCAGTTCGTGGCAAAGGACCAGGCAGTTTTGATGACAGTAAAACTTAGCCTAAAGCGTTACCTTTTCTATCTTAAATGGACTTATACTTATAGAGTTGTTGACGGATAATAAATAAAATTTAGGCTCGGCTTAACCATTTGCGAATTACACACGTAATTATCCAAGCAATTAGAAAGCATCTCCTACCGTTTTATAAACAACTATTTTAGATTTCTGAGGATAAGGAAGAGAAGAAAATTATAAGAAATATTATTTATAATAAATTCTTTCATCATCATTCTCATACTCTTATTCCAATTACTTGGGGTCGATACAATATGTACTCTTCTTTCATAGTACATATTGTAAAAGTTCTTGGCAATAGTTTTACGACCGGCCGCCTGCCAGACGTCTACCCTCATTGGGAATGTAATTGTTGACCAAACTCCATCAGATGGAGCTGGCCCTGGTAGTTATAAAGCTCTTAGTCGTCTTTTACGCCATCCACGAGCAAAGTAAGGGTTGGGAGTATTTATAGCCGATACCACACAGCTAAAATGAAATAAAGTAAAATTCTTTCATCGTTACATCATTCAGTCTTTTTGACTGCACAGATGGCGTAGTGGTTAAGGTCGGTATCTTCAGTGCCAGTGTCGTGGGTCGATTCCTAAGTAGGACAGTAATTAACGATAGATAACGCTAGCATCCTTATAATATAAGATTTAGATATCCAAAGTAAATTATTTTTAAATAAAAATAATATTTATACAAAATTATAAAAACAATAAAGCTCATATCTGGATATAATCTGTGTTCATCAACCTTTTATTTGTCCGAATTATCCTTAAAAAGTTCTATCAGACTTAGAAATCATACTTGATAAGTATAGAAAAAAATATTTACGGTCATATCCACATAATAAGACATATTTACAGCTGATGATACAACACAGTTATTTATAATGCGTCATTTTTTGTATGGTGATGAGTAAAGAATACAATGTATCAACATCCGTAACTTTCCCTTATGACTCATAAGAACTAGCTGAAGAATCAGAAGGAAAATTGTCAATAGTATTCTTCTAGGTAACTCATAACTAAATGCACTAAGCACATTAATTAAAAACAAGTTACTGATAAATAATCAGATATAAATAACAAGCCTCGACATCAATTGCTAGTCAAGACTTAAATATAGACACACAGTCTAAGACATTCATACAAATTAGACTCGTATGACTCAACAAATTCAAAAATAACTCATCACGTCTGTAATAACTTGATAGTCGAATCTCATAATAATATAGTATGTATCTTAGGCTACGAATATTGTTATAATAAAACATATTAGCCTATAATGTCATCAACAATGCCGCGACTAATAAGATCAAATCTTTCCCGATAAAACCCTAAAGCAATTAGAATTAGAAATATCACGAATGTAACCACGGAAAAGAAGAATTTATAGCACGGGAAGACCGCCGTGTTAATATGGCCCAACTACGTGCTTCTTAATCACAAGAGCAAAGCGAGGCAGCCCATACTGTTAACAAGGCGAAATCGTCGAGCAAATCTCAGAAATCAACAATTAGATAATTTCCAACGCACATGAACACAAGGTACTTCTTCGTCTTGCTGGCACGTTATTAAAATCCTTGATTTTTTGAATTTATATATTATTCGTAATTGTTAACTGATATAAAAAAAAATAACTTAATAATTTTGAATTAATCGAAATCTGCTCATCTCATTCATAGGCGGTACGAAGTGTGCTGGGTCCGCTAGTAACTAACCAAAACTACAAACAAGAAATTACAATAAATAGAAAAAAAAATATTTTATAAAAAAAGCAAAAACCGACTTCAAAACTATACCTACGATAAACGATATACACTCCAAAAAAATAGTACTTGTAAATAAATATTAATAATTTCGTTTATTATATTTCAATACTCCTTGCTTTGAAATACAAAATATAATATTATTATCCATTTTTCTTGACTTCTTCATTTTGTGGATCTGGAGAGAGCATTTGACACGGTTGTACGAAAGGCACTTTGGGACATTTTACCGGAGTATGGTATTAGCGGTAAACTGCTACAGGCTGTGCAGTCCAGTTACATGGGCTGTA
The DNA here is from genome assembly GCA_905163515.2 of Lymantria monacha. Taxonomy (NCBI): domain Eukaryota; kingdom Metazoa; phylum Arthropoda; class Insecta; order Lepidoptera; family Erebidae; genus Lymantria; species Lymantria monacha. Next base: position 25,305,627 of record LR991091.1, read on the forward strand.
GAGCCTGTGTGCGGCTGGATGATGGAATGTCGCCTTGGTTTGACGTCAATATCGGCGTTAAGCAGGGGTGCGTTCTGTCAGCCAGGCTGTTTATGATATATCTGGATAAATGTTTCCAAAGGTTGAACGATATGAATGTGGGAGTCCAGATGGGCGACTCAGTGGTCACTGCTTTGCTTTATGCAGATGATGCAGTCCTGCTGGCACAGTCAGCGACTGACCTGCAGACCCTAGTCGACACAATGAGGGAAGATTGTAAGAAAAGGGGTCTACGCTTAAATGTGAGCAAAACCAAAATAATGGTCTTTGAAAGAGATGAAGCCAGAACAGATGTAAGAGTAACAATAGGTAATGATGTACTAGAGCAAGTGGATGAATTTGTATATCTTGGATGTGGATTTAGCCGAGATGGAAGGTACACCACTGATATAGAGCAAAGAGTGAATGCGGGAAATAGAGTGAACGGAGCGTTGGGGCAACTTCTCGACAGCCACCACCTCAGCCAGAAGGCACGTGTAGCAATACATAACGCAGTGCTTGTACCAACATTACTGTATGGAAGCGAGAGTTGGGTATGCAGAAAAGAGTATGATAGTAAAATTAATGCGGTCGAAATGCGATCTCTGCCGAAAATCTGTGGAGTTAGGCTGACCGACCGCATTCGTAACGACGACGTAAGAGAGCGAGTAGGTATGAAAGAGAGTATTGGTGTAAAGATGCGAAAGGGCATGCTCCGATGGTTCGGACATGTGGAAAGAATGCCGAACGAACGGCTGGTTAAGAAGATATACAATGCGAAAGGGGAAGGATGTAGGTACCGAGGGAGACCGAGACTAACCTACCTAGACCAGATCGGTCATGTACTGAAGGAAGGTGGAGTCAAGAGTCTCCGAAACCGGCGAGCGTGTATGAAGAGAATTATGAATGTTGAGGAAGCGAGTGAAGTATGCAGAGATAGAGTTCTCTGGCACTCTGTTCTCTCTGCCTACCCTGCAAGGGATATGGCGTGATGATATGTATGTATGTATGTATTTTTCTTGACATAGTATAAGTTTTTACAAACCTACCTGTAAATAGGTAGGTATACTATAATTTCGTAAATTGTTCTGTTATTATTTTGAGATTAAACTAATTAAAAGAATTATTTTCTACTTTTTAGTGTAAGTTTATTGTATATCGTTTATCGTAGGTATAGTTTTGAAGTCGGTTTTTGCTTTTTTTATAAAATATTTTTTTATTTGCCGGTTTTTAGTGGAAAATAAGTAAATTCAGATTGTTTTTTTTAATAGGTAGACCTAGTAAACGGGCTGCTCGAACGAGATAGCACCGTTTGGAAGATACGAGTGACGAAAGAGACACTCGTTTAAAGAAAAATGGGGTTAGGAAATGGGATAAATATTACAAATGAGAGTGAAGAGCAGCGGGTCAATAGGCTTTCTCAGATGAGGGCATACACAAACTTATCTAGGCATAATAAAACTTCAGAAAGTCATTCTCAGCGACTCAGTTTGATTAGCGAACGTTATCAAACCAAATCGAGGAGCAACGATCTCAACGTATTAGCTTAATACACGAAAGTTTAACAAAATTGAAAAAATATATATAATATTTAAAAAAAAAAAATTAATATTAATTAAAAAAAATATTTTACTTTTTTTCACTTGCTTTTACCTATTTTATACTACTTATACTACCCCTTAGTAGTGAAATTTTGAAAAAACGCTAACACACATTCTTTTATTTCTAAAAAGATGTAGGTGTGCGAAATTTCGTACTTAACTACCTTGAAAATGATAAACTTCCATATGTTCATCCCGTGAACCTTATTTTACCCCTTAGTAACATTGTTGTTTTACCAGCTAAAGCTCATAAAGATAATCTCCATACACAAATAATCAAACTATAGTCTGTCTAAGAAGTGCACTTTGACAGCTGTCTGAGTAAGTTGTCTAGGTAGGTGAACCAAATAATCGCTATCGAAAATATCCGATTTTACTGCGAAATCGATATTGATTCTTTATAATTAATAATCGGTTTATTTTTTATTTTTCAAAAAGGTGATGAATAAATTAAGTGCTAAATTAGTACTAAACAAATTTAATTATTTCAGCATAGAATCATATTTAGTAGGATTAGGTTAATTAAAAGCAAAAACTGGATTTGAAAATGGCTATTTATTAAGAATTACTACTATTAGGTACTTGAATTATCAGCGTCGCGAACATTAATAATTATTTCCTCATCAATCAAAGTGTCGAAATGTACATCACTGTCAAAATCTCTATTCGATTAATCGTATTATTCTAATATGTTTACCGATTATTTGGATATTCGTGAATTGGAAGTTGTCAAGCACTACTGTATAGAACGTGATGAAGTGACATTGTTAGGTCGTGAATAACAATTATATCATGTTATTTTTATTTTAAATTATTTTTACGAGTTTCAACATTAAATTAATGGTCTTTGAAAGAGATGAAGCCAGAAGAGATGTAAGAGTAACAATAGGTAATGATGTACTGGAGCAAGTGGATGAATTTGTATATCTTGGATGTGGATTTAGCCGAGATGGATGGTATAGAGCGAAGAGTGAATGCGGGAAATTGAGTGACCAAAGCGTTGGGGCAACTTCTCGGTAGCCACTACCTCAGCCAGAAGGCACGTGTAGCAATACATAACGCAGTGCTTGTCCCAACATTACTGTATGGAAGCGAGAGTTGTGTATGCAGAAAAGAATATGAAAGTAAAATTAATGCGGTCGAAATGCGATCTCTACGGAAAATCTGTGGAGTTAGGCTGACCGATCGCATTCGTAACGACGACGTAAGAGAGCGAGTTGGTATGAAAGAGAGTATTGGTGTAAAGATGCGAAAGGGAATGCTCCGATGGTTCGGATATGTGGAAAAAATGCCGAATGAACGTCTGGTTAAGAAGATATACAATGCGAAAGTGAAAGGATGTAGGTACCTGGGGAGACCGAGACTAACCTACCTAGACCAGATCGGTCATGTACTGAAGGAAGGTGGGGTCAAGAGTCTCCGAAACCGGCGAGCGTGTATGAAGAGAATTATGAATGTTGAGGAAGCGAGTGAAGTATGCAAGGATAGAGTTCTCTGGCACTCTGTTCTCTCTGCCTACCCTGCAAGGGACATGGCGTGATGGTATGTATGTATGTATTATTGTACAAGAAAGTCACCCGCAATGTTAATTATGTAAATAACTTAATAGTTGTTTAAAATTTCAGATTTCATGTTTACAATCATGTGTCATCAACGTTTGACCGAGGTTATTGTGTATTAAAAAATGCAAAACGTCAAAATGCACTTCTTAGATTGGATGGACTATAAATTATGTACAGAGGCGTCAGAAACAGCATTTTTGCCCTACATTTTAAGGAATTACTCTCGATTTTCTCAGAATCCCAGCATCAGATCCTGATACCCTGCATATGGGACCACCCTTAGAGTATCCTCTTTCTAACACAGAAGGAATTATAAAAATCCATCCATAATTGGCGTTGCTATGACGTAATACACATACAAAAAAAAAAAAATAGCGTTCGAATTGAGAACCTCCTCCTTTTTGGAAATCGGTTAAAAATAAAGCTAAAAGGCAAAATGAATTAGCTCAGATTTTGCTGTCACCAAATACAGCGTTGAATTTCAGCCATTCCTATGTATTTACTATATTGTGTACGCTGTTTGTATGTGCATATATGTCTGTTACGCTGGTAAACATTAAGCTGCAAAATATTTTAAGAATCTTATCAATATATATTATGTATAAGAGTCACACAATCTAATAATAATGATATACTACATAAAATATCGTTGAATAATTGGTTCACACTTTTTAGTTATTTGCATATGACCTACTTATTATAAGTATATACTTATACATGAAAATCAATGTTCGTTTGTTCGTTTCTTATCACCGCGTGAATCATCCATTCATTGGTTTGAAACTTTAATTATTATATTAAGTAAAATAAAAGTAACTAGTGTGCTGTAAATACTTAATAATTGCATATATAATAATATTACGTAATCCAATTAGATCATATTTGTATAGAATTGTATTAAGTTTTCATTCATAAAGTACAACAATAAAATTGACGTTTTGTACTAACCTGTTAAAATCTTATATTAAAATACAGGATCACTCAATAATAGACAGATTTAATAATAATATGATAACTCTTTATTGTACACCATATATACAGGAATAAAATAATAGAAGACAAAAAATAAACTTTGGCACAATTAGGCGGTCTTATCGCATACTGCAATTTCTTCCAGAAAACCTTGGGATGGATTTTAATTTTAGCGAGCAAGGAACTTGAGGTGTACTAAACAATTAAAAGAGGAAAAGAAGATACAATACAATATAATTACAATATAAATACACAGTGTATCTACATATATTACTTATCAAGTTATCACATATACCTATACATATGTATGCTGTAGATACATACAATATCATCCTAAATAAGTCATAACAGAAGGGATATGAAATAAAATCAAGTAGGCTAGTAATTCTTACTGATGTATGATGAAATTTTTCATATAATTTTGATATCATTTACAATTAGAAACTAAAGTTTTTTAATATTTAGATTACACGGGATATGTAGATTGTTATGGTGTAACGCCACAATGAGTTGTTGAGTAAAGGATAAAATCTATAGCATTAAAACAACAAATTTAGTAATTTTAAGTCAATAAAGCTACGAATACAGCTATACTATAATATTCACATTCCATAATCACAAATCATAAAAACGAATGTGGAACGATTGCTCAGTTAAAACTAGAAACTTTTATGAATTAATATAATGGAAATAAATTATAAATTATTTGTAAAATCGAAATTCCTTGTCACTGTGGTTTTTTTTTACGTCATTGCTTATTCGTAAAATAAAACCGCACATTTTGTAAACTTCACTGCCAATATGATCAAGGTTATTAATAAAAATTAAAAGCTGTTAGTGTTATAAAAAAAATTGAAAAAAGATGTTTTAATATTACAGTTATGTTTACCTACATACTATGAAATGTTCTTTTTCTTAAACATTTAGCATGCCTATTAGTAATAACGACTAGTTCGCACGGTGCGTGTTTATAAGTAGAGTAATTAAGCAAATAAAAATACCTGCAATTTGCAGTTATTTTTAGGTTAATATGTAGTAGTTTATCATTGCCGTTTATTTTTTTAAATATCTTATTGAATATTATTATTATAATACATTTATATAATTTCAAATTTCACGTATTACATAGATACACTAACGTTTTAATGCTAATATTTTATAATATATACTAATGTTTTATATACAGCTATCTTTTTTAAAAAGATAGAAATATGTACCAAAGAAAATTTTATTGTTGGGCTTGCAATGATATATTTCACGACATAGATAATATATTACAACACAAAATAGATAGGAATTTAAAACTAATTTGCAAACTCTTTGACCTTTGGCCCAAGATGTTGCTATTATACGCTTTCATCATCATGATTATCGGCTGTTTTAAAACACTTTTATTTTAATATAGTGGTTTCAATAATAGTAGGACCACGGTGCGGACAGTTCTCTGTCTACAGCCGCAGGCTGGACCGTCCGAGGTAGTACAATACTCTCGCAGAAGATCGAGGCCTGAATAATGGCGATGAGCTATTGCGCTTCGTTCATGAGCGTGAAAGCCGGCAGCCCAACTAGGGTGGGTTTGGGGTTTGTGTTGGTAGGCAGTGGCCTGGCTATGACCTTGGTATTGCAAAGGTCCATGGCGGCAGTGACACTTAACATCAGATGTACTGTCTGCTCGTTTGCCACCATAAGCAATAAAAAAAAGAGAATAATAATATAATATTCTAAGATTCATCATTCCTAAGACTTGTTTTGATAGCATTGTTCTGCTTAGCTCTCAGTTTCTTTTTTTTCACGGGAACATAAGGGACAGTGATTTGTATTCTTATTTTGTCACACAAGAGAAAAAGTAGATAGTTTCTAATCCATCATCTCGCGAAGGTAATTATTTAAATGAAGTAAGAAAAATATACCATAGTCTGAACTAGCCAACACTTCATAATATTAGTCTACAACTATGAATCAAATGTGGGTTACAAAAACACGTTATAACGGACCGAATTTTGCTAATACATACAAATCGGAACCTGTCTTCGGTCACACCTGTTAGGAGTATTTGGCTCATATAAATAATTAAAACATGCTTTCTGGGGTCCATATATCATTACTGATGTATTAAATAGCAGATGAAATTGTTTCAATCAAGGTAAGTGTGACTTGGCATACATTTGATATAGGTAGAAAAGTATTCTCGTAGATTGATAATTCTTCTAATCAGCTATTAGTCAATAAAAACTTAGTGTTTGATAACATTTTATATTTTATTACCTACTAGCATTTGACCGCGACTTCGTCCATGTAGAAGCCGAAAATGGTTCTAATAGAACTTTTGTTTGGTTCTTTAAGTTATTAATTTTGTTATAATATATAAATTATTGTTTAAATCTTCGTATACTCATAAAATATAATAAATAATCTTTATTATAGTGCAGGGGTTTAATTTAAACAACATAAAAAAAATAATGTTTGTAATGTATTGTGAACACTAAGCATTTTTCTTAGCAGGCAGTATTTGAACACACCTCCAGCAACCGAGGTGACGGAAGAGTGGTGTGCGGCTCCATAACCCACCGTGTTCTTCATCGACATTAAACCGACCACTGGACCGCTTCCTGGACATCCGTAGCCGGCCCAGCGGGTTACCCTTTCGGGTATCATCGCCATCAACGCCCCGGCAACAAACAACTGTGATTCCGAGGCGTCGCACTCACGAGAGCTCTCTGCGGGTAATGGACTAATATCCGGTCCATCCACCCGCGATACTATACCATACTACTACAGTATTTCTTTGTAAATAATATTTTTGTTTTTCTTTCGGATTCTAGAATTACCAGGCTATTCAGTGAGCTTATTATGGAGCATGTCACATACAACTGCCCATGGGAGGAGCAACTTTCTCTCTAGTCTACTCCCACTACCTTAGGAGTTTGACCTTGAGATTTGTTTTTGGTCATTGCGAAGCAGACTCTGATGGCAAACTGCACTCTCTGGAATTCGAAGGGATAATTTGATGGTATTAGGAGAATTCCAGGAATAAATACATCTGCTCAAAAACAACCGATCAGTATAGTTGCCCCGATTACATAGCGATGCAATGTTTTTCACTTGCAAATTGGTACCATTGTATAATTTTGGTTAATTTATATTGCGCAGCAACATGATTGGCGCGCTAACTCTCAATTTCAAGATGTAAGTTGGGAGGCCGAGAGGCTTCAGTGTATTTAGGAACTCAACTGGTTTTCTGACTCGGTGTTTATCACTTACTCGAAGGATTTATTTTAATATTCGACCCTTCGAATGATCTAAAATATTTGCCAGTAAATGGTATAAAGAAATCGGGACGACGTAGTAGCGCACATACGTTATGGCGTCTAGGGACTCACCTGATCGACATCAACGTCCTGTATCACTACCGCATCTTACTGATTATTCCTAATAGCTTGAGTTATCTCAAACTTTTCGTCTCAATTTTTGCAAATATGTTGAATAAAAACTGGCTAAATAGCAAAAATATAGCAGATGACTATCTTCTCCTTTCCTAATCATTATCCGGTAAAAATAAACAGTTGCAGTGTGTTTGGTTTTAGGATCTGTATTTATGTATATCGCAGTGCGATTCTAAAACCAAACTACCGCTGAAATGGAGTATTACCGTAGCAAAGTAAAAACGGGTATTGCAATGCATCATATGAGCGACGAATTTCAGTTATTCGATGAAATGTGTTATCATAGCTCTCAATTACAATATTCCTCTTAGAAAATTGATGTCCAATAATTTCAAACTCTACATTCCTTCCTATAAGGCTGTATCCTAAAAGTGCATGACTTCTCTAAAACTTAGAAACCTTCAATTGCCGTATTAATATACCACGGTGACTTTCGAGATATTCCGATTTTAAAGAGTATTTGCATTGTACCAAGATTTTATGTGAATTCAACCTTTTTAGGGTTCCGTACCCAAAGACTAAAAGTTTGGGGTGCCGCCATGTAACTAAGACTCCACTGTCCGTCCGTCCGTCTATCTATCACCAGGCTGTATCTCATGGACTATGATAGTTAGACAGTTGAAATTTTCACAAATGATGTGTTTCTGTTCGCTACCACTATTCTGCCGCTATAACGATAAATACTAAACAACAGAATAAAATAAATATTTAAGCGGTTTCCCATACAATAAACGTGATTTTTTGCTCCTTCTTGCTCGATGTTTATAATGACAACAGGTAGACGCTTGAAATATTCACAGAATATTTAGTTATATAAACACTTTAGAAATAAATCATCATCATCATCACAGCTCATATATATCCAACTGTTGGGATCGAGCCTCCTTCATAATGGGAGGAAAATTGACCTACTATACCGTGCTAAATTTCAGTAATTTGAATAACAAGGTTGTGTCATCGTTTAATACAATTCTAACTGCAAAGTTTGAAGTATTAAGCCTATAACAATGTGTAAACATTGTCGGGTAGATGGCATACGTCACCTTAAGACGTAAATATGATACGAAGCGAGATTTGCATGTCCTACAATAGTTCACGGTGGTGTAGTGGCAGCACGATTGGGCCGGAATCCCAATAGGCGCGGGTTCGAATCCCGCTTGTGACATTTTTCGCTTCGTAATCGGGTTTTTACGAATATAGAAATATTTAAGAGAGGTACTATTCTATGGTACGTGAGAGGTACTATTCTATGGTGGTGGTATGGTATATTACTAATGGTACTCTTTGTGCGCGACTCCGATTCGCACTTGACTGGTTTTTTTAAAATAAAATCGGATTGAGTTTTCAAACATGTGTCCAAATAAAACATCATTTAAATAAAAATACACTAAGGAGTATTGATATAAACTTTGAAGAAAATCAACTCCAAAATAACTTTCTAACCCTTTTTAACCCTAAAAGGAGATGCATTTCATAAAAACACGAAATACGTCTTTCATCAAATCTGTTAAAAAATGTTAATATTATAGGATCCAAACACGGCTCCGAGTAAAACTAATTCTTATGTATTGAATAATTTAGAAGCAGACTCATACAGGTTGTGTTTTGTGTTACAATATTAAAACTACGAGTGTACTAAATAAGACGTATAATTGTGGCTTTTTTATTATCATTTAAACCACCAACCCACTTAATTTAAATGTGGGACTTTAACTCGAGTAGATCTCATGTTCCATTTTACCTAATCAACAAACCACGAGGACTACTCGTGTTATGCAAATATTGATAAAGGCCGGAATGAAGTTGAAGGATTTTTCTTGGTAATTTCATGAAAAAATAAAATAATATCCTCGGTATTTTTAAGTTATTATGTAGCTGAGAATAATTAGGCGAAGAGAAAAAAAGGTAGATAAAGCTGATTTAAAATCTTATTCGTTAATATATTTGTTTTATGTTTGGTTTCTTAGAACTAATTACCGCAAATTATCTAATTAGTGCTTGTATTATCAGATATTACATTCTGCGAGCTTGTCTTAATCTTGAACTATTTATTGGTTATGAAAGAACTATCAGTATTTTTATTTGTTTTTTGACTGGATATAACCTGCTGTAGGCTGTCCAACCCCCAGGGTTTTGGGATGTTAGAATAACAGCTTACCTCTTCATAACCTGCCGTATTTCTTCTGCGCTCCTCTACCTCCTGAGACACTACCATCAGATCAAAAATCTTATGTTTTAATTCAACAAAAACGATTTAAACTTTTTAACACTTGTTAATGACGTTCTCAGAATTCAATGTGCTTTCTACTCCTTTTGTTACTGCGGGTATTTTATTAAATGAGCAAAAGATATATTTGGACAACACCGTAACAGAAAAGGCCATGACAAAATATTAGGTTTTAAGAAAACGCCATCACATAAGACACGTAACCTTACACATTAGTGTTATAAGAGATTAATTTCTTTTATCTGGAAGAGACCTATATCCAATATTAGGACCTATATAAATCGATAATAATAGAAAGAGTTCTAATTTCAAAATCAATACGTGTCTTTGAGTTCTTAAAAAGGGCTTTTATATCCATTTTCCAGTGAATATTTAATTACATTTTCCACAGCATCAAACAAAAAGAGAAGTTATTAAAACATAAATTTTCACCAGAACATCACGTCATTCGTTTTCTGTATCATTAGCCTACCTTATATCAAATTAACGACATTTATTAAAACTTTATAGTCTGCGAGATTTAATATTGTATTTGACACGAATATTTCTTGTTTGTAGCGGATAAATTGTTGCTATTGACATAGCTGTTATGGTAATAATAGTTAATTGATATTTTAATAAGCACTGTGACTTCAGATCCTTCCTCGCAATGTAATAAGCAATTAACAAGTTTATGAAAGTATGTTGTATATCCTTTGTAATACTTTTCCGTGTGATGACTTTGTAAGAACAGTTCAGTTACGTGTCATCATTCATGATTCTTGCCGTGTGGTGACGGAATAACAATTCAATTCACCACCCCCTATATTACCCTAGAGTGAACAGTGATAATGACAAAAATATGAATTTATCAATATGAAAACATACATACATAGCCTCACGCCTGTTTCCCAGAGGGGTAGGCAGAGACTACGGATTGCCACAAACCACGATCCTGGCATACTTCCATCGCTCCATTCACACTCATAATAGTCTTCATGCATGCTCTACGATTACGCATACTCTTAATAAGACCTCTCGTCAACACATCTCCAACTTGGTGCAGAAAAGTATGACGTGGTCTTCCCCTTGTATTCGTCCCATTCACGCTTGCTTTATATATTTGCTTCGTCAACCTCTCGTCACTCATTCTTTCTAAATGTCCAAACCACCTCAGCATACACTTTTTGATCTTTGTCACTACTTCTTCATTCACACCACAGTGCTCTCTTATAACACTATTCCTAATTTTATCTTTCATACTTACATCACACATACTACGAAGAGCTCTCATCTCTACAGCATTTATTCTACTTTCATGTCTTCCCTGCCAAATCCAACTTTCACTACCATACATGAGAGTAGGTACTAATACTCCCTTATGTACAGCTAAACGTGCCTTTTTGGACACGTTTCTGCTTTTCATAAAGGTGTATAGTGCCCCATTCACTGTATTACCAGCATTTACTCTTCTTTAAACATTATCATCATTTTTACCATCTCTAGTAAACAAAACACCCAAATATAAAAATTCTCTCACCTGTTCCAATTCCTCACCATTTATAAAAATGTTACATTCCGTCATACATTTATCCTTTTCAAAAACCATAATTTTCGTCTTACTTACATTTACTTTCATACCTTTTCTCTCAAAAGTTTCATGCATAGTAGTTACCATCGCCTGCAAATCTTCTGCCGATGATGCAAGTAATACCTGATCATCGGCATAAAGAAGACATTTGATAAGTAACTCATTTATTCGTAAACCACAATCATTATTTTTCAGATCTTTCAAACAGCTATCCATGAATAGGTTAAATAGCCACGGGGACGCTACACATCCCTGTCTAACACCTTTATCGATATTAAACCACTCCGTGTAGGCTCCGTTTATTCTTACGCACGCCCTGGAATCCTTATAGATGGATTTCAGCGTGTGAATAAGATGGCTGTCCACCCCATACATAGACAGTACCGACCACAGTTCATTCCTCCTCACTGGGCTCAAACTGCCTCCACAATGGAAGGGAAATTGATCTACTATACCACACTGATTACTTGAGGACAATATGTACTCTTCTTTCATAGTACATATTGTAAAAGTTATTGGCAATAATTTTATAACCGGCCACCTGCTAGACGTCAACACTTCTTCGGAATGTTGACCAAACAGCATCAGGTGGAGTTGGCTCAGGTTGATAAAAAATAATTAAAATGTCTTGATATCTATTGCAATAATTAGTATATGATTATTAGTTGAAGTTGAAGAATCAAATAGTTATCTGGTTGAACTATAAATGTGACCAGTATATATGTACATAGAAAGACTATGATTCATAATAATCGTGTTGATTGATGTTCATTATTTATCGAAAATTCTTAAACACATTAAAGTAAACAATATTTAAACGAAGCGAGATCATTAAATATTCATTTATATAACAAAACGATAAATGAGTCACACCGATAGTGGTATGCTGTCAGCATTCCCAACATTAACTAACGTCCCATACAAAATGATAACGAATCCCTTTTGTTAGTACGACACCAACATTCGAAACATATAAACGTACAAAGTTAATACTGTGAATTTTTCGAAATCGAATAACCTCAGCGATTTTAACAATGGCTAAAGCGTTATTAATAGTGATGTGCTTAACACTTTTAGGTGTTTCAGCAAGATATATCGATAAAAGGAAGTGTCCCGAAGTTAGAGCTGTGCCCCATTTTGATTTATCACAGGTTAGTATTAATTCTAAGACTCAATACACATCCTTACATGTTATATACATATATTACTTATTTTTTAGCTTAATTAAAAACCGTAAAAGTAAAAAAGATAGTATAGAATCAATTAAGGACATTTTAACATGGTGTGTGAGTTTATTTATTATACTTTTACTCCGTAACTACTAAGCCATTATTCTTCGTATACTTGCTTTCAGTGATACAATAATTCTTTATTCTTACAATAATCATCTTGGTTCTGGATGACAGATATTTAATATATTCTTCACGTGTTCTAATTCCCGGGAAAGAGAAGGATTAATTGATAAAATCTACATTAATTCATGGTAAAGCAATGGCTAGTACTATGATCAACATAGCTTACAAACAACATAGCCCTATAATTAGTTTAACGTCTCTGATGTCATCATTCTCCTGCTCTTATCCCGATTAGTTGGGGTCGATACAATATGTACTCTTCTTTCAGTACATATTGTAAAAGTTATTGGTAATAGTTTATGACCGGCCGCTTGTCAGATGTCAACCCTCCTTGGGAATGTAGTTGTTGACCAAACGACATCAGATGAAGTTGGCCAAGGTCGTTACAAGGCTCTTAGTCGTCTTTTACGACATCCACGAGCAATTGTATTTGATTTTTAAAGGGACGATCCCATGATCATTATCATCATCATCATCATCATCTCAGGTCATATATATCCCACTGTTGGGCTCAAGGCTCCTCCATAATGGGAGGGAAATTACCTACTATATCACGCTGGTCAGGTGGGTTGGTATAAGGTTTTGTTACGAGTTTTCCATCTTTCGCATAGATGTTCTATGCGGTTTATATCCCTTAGTCGTCTCTTACGATCACCCACGGGTAAGAAAGGGGGTGGTGAATTGTATTCTTACTCCGCCACCATACGGAAATGATCACGTACGCTGAAGTGTTCAAAACGTCGGGCAAACATAACTTAAATATAAACGCGATTATTTGTATAGTGACGGAGTAAGAATACAATTTAGCACTCCTCTCTTGTCCGTGGTTGTCGTAAAAGATGATTAAGGGATATAATATATAGGTAAGCAAGAGAAGAAAAAATCGAAGTAAAACTTTGTACTAACACATATGACCAACGTGTTATAGTAGATCAATTTCCCTCCCACTAGGAAGAACGCTCGAGCTCAGCAGTGAAATTCATATGAAGTAAAATTAATGAATGATTAAACGCGATAAATCTATAAAAATGGTTTTCTCAAACTATTATCTAGATTCTAGACCACATACGCTGCGATCTAATTAAGAACATTGAATAATTTAGCAAATTAGCGGTACAATTGTATGTTAAAGTTACGGAAATAAAATTCATTATTAAAATTAAATGTAAACATAATTATGCGTAATGTTTTTATATTAATGACTCTAATGTGTACGAATTTTATGGCAACAACTTAGTTTTATTTAATAAACAAATTTTATAAAAGTAGGTCATCTAATATCTGCTCTTAAAAACATGTTTTGATTACTGTTATATGGTTTACTATAATATAGTAAGCCAATCCAATGATCCAAATTAAAATAAAAGTAAATTTTACAATGACTTTCTATGCGATTTAATTTTATATTTTCTTTTTATATATGTAACAACATTACGCATTAAGGAAATAATCCTTGTATTATTTACTTTACGAAAACGCCTAAATATTATTTTAATATCATCATCATCATTCTCCTACTCGTACCACAATTACTTGGGGGGCGTCCATTAATTGCGTGAGGTATTCAAGGGTGAAGGGAGTCGAGCAGAATCTTACTAATCCTCACTTGGGGGAAAGGCGGAGTCTTGGCAAATATCGCGCATTTTTTTAACAGAAACTGGTGTAAAAGTGCGTGAACGATAAGTTAAATGAAATTAAAAACCCTTTATACCCAAGTACTAGGTTTGAAAAATCTCACGTGAGATTTGAGAAGGGGGAGGGGATCGAGAAAATCTTACGACATCTCACCATGGGTGGCAGGGGGGGTCAAAAAACCTCAAAAATATCTCACGTAATTAATGGACGCCCCCTTGCGGTCGATACAACATGTACTTCTCTTTCATAGTACATATTGTAGAGACCATTGGCTATAGTATTATTACTGGCCGCCTGCCAAACATCAACCCTCCTTGGGAGTGTAATTGTTGACCAAACGGCATCAAATGGATTTAGGGCAGGTCATTATAAAGCCCTTAGTCGTCTTTTACGACACCCATGAGCAAAGCAAGGGTTGGTAGTATTCGAAGCCTACAGCTATTTTAATATCACATTATGAATATATTCCGTGTAGTTATTCCGTAAGTAAGTACACAATTCATTAATCCATTCTTTTACACGAATGTACTAAAAACAATTAAGGAATTTAAGTAGATAACAGCATAGTAAATTTCTTTTTTGGCAGTCTATAGTCTGGACAGACGCCGTCCATTTCGTCCAGGGCGACGGAAGGGCGGCGCGTAGCCCTTTAACCCACCATATTCCTTCCCCATTGCCATTGGGCCGGCCACTGGTACCGCTTCCTTGAGATACCTGCCCAGTCCGGCGGATCATATAACTCGTAATAACACCCTTACCAATACCATTGCAAACACATCTGTCTTGAGATTGAGATTTCCCATAATTATGAAGGAGTTCTGTAGTCAATCTATCCAACAGTCTAGTTACTGTTGAACATAGGCTTACTCGCGAAAACCCTATACTAACTCGATTGAACAGCGTGGTATAGTAGGTCAATTTCCCTCCTATTCTGGAGGAGGCTCGAGCTCAATAGTAGGACATATATATATATATATATATATATATATATATATATATATATATATATATATATATATATATATATATATATATATATATATACATATATATATATATATATAAATATATATATATATATATATATATATATATATATATATATATATATATTGAGATGATATGATTCCTTTTGCCTACTAGGTAGATTTAATTATTGGGATGGGACATCTACCGATGACATTCCACGTCTGCACATAACATACGTGGACTGCCAGCGGTAAGTGTAAAACTATTTTGTGATTATGGTAGCTAATATCTGATTATGGGAGTGGGTGCTTAGTGGACTGGTTCATCTTAAATCTATGAATTTTTAACTGTCGTCTGCCTTCAAACCCATATATAGAGATGAACGGTGGCAGACGGTGACTCGCCAACTCACTGAATGGGTCCCCTAAACAGTCGCCACAGGCACACAAGCCATACGGGCAACAGAGGGCAACATTGGTGTAAGTGGCTAGGAGTGTCGAGAGGTGCGGCGCCGGTTTCACCATTGAGTCTGTGATAAACAGAGCCATGGTTTCCCCGTAGTTATGCCCTTGAAAATGACACTTCCACCCCCGAGCATATAGCTCTGGCGACCTCTATCTGACCAGCTGTTTAAGGCAAGCCAGAGCTGAAGGTCCTTCGGGCACTCTTCGTTTTCCACTCTAGCCAGCCAATGAAGGCCAGCTGGAGACGAGGCCCTGATCGACTCTCTGGAGTATTCGGGACCGCAGTGTCGCCACTCACATTCAGCTCGCCACAAGCTGCCCTGCGGTTTATTGGCTTTCCTGTAAATCTTATGATACAGTTTTGTTTTATATTATTATTATTACATAAGTTCTAAGAATACAATTAAGCACCCTCTTACCTGTGGGTGTAGTAAAAGTTAAGTAAGAAGATCACTGCTGAATAAAACTCAAAGTAAAACCCATTTACCAGTCCGTCTGACCAACGTGGTAGGTCATATTTTCATTCTATGTATATATAGAAGGTTTGAGCCTAGTA
The DNA here is from genome assembly GCA_905163515.2 of Lymantria monacha. NCBI lineage: Eukaryota > Metazoa > Arthropoda > Insecta > Lepidoptera > Erebidae > Lymantria > Lymantria monacha. Next base: position 25,321,999 of record LR991091.1, read on the forward strand.
GCAGAATATTGGAGTTGAGATAAAAATATTATAGGCTCTCTGAATGAGAATAATAACATAATAGTCAGGCTTGGTAGGCGAGTTTGTTAATTTCATTAAGATGACCAAAAGAACGTCACTATTCTTTCAGCGTTTTTACGATCCACATGAGAATTTAAGGGTTTGTTATCTTATCATCGTCTCAGCTCATATACGTCCCACTTACTGAGCTCAAACTTCCTCCATAATAGGAGGGAAATTAACCTACTTTACCACGCTGATCAGACGTGTTGGCAAAGTATTTTGTATCAAGTGTTCTCTTGCATAGATATTATATGCGTTTTATATACCTTACTCATCTCTTACGGTCATCCACATGTAAGATAGAGGGTGGTGAATTGTATTCTTACTCCGTCATCATCATCTCAGCTCATATGTGTCCCACTATTGGACTCGAGCCTCCTTCATAAACAAAGGGAAATTGACCTACTATACCACGCTGGTCAGACGTGTTGGTATAGGATTTTGTTTTGAGTTTTCTTTCACTCGCATAGATGTTATATGCGTTTTATATCCCTTATTCATCTCTTACAGTCATCCACATGTAAGATAGAGGGTGGTTAATTGTATTCTTACTCCGTCACCAGATACAAATAAGGATTACTAATATATTATAACCGCACCAACTTCCATGTAAATTAACTATAATAAGTTATTACGTTTCACTATCTTAGTAAATTAGACGCAATAATATAACATGTCTCTGTCACTGATTATTACCATGAATATAGACCGGATTGAATAGAAATTGTTGTCTAACAATTGAGATTCAATATAACTTTAGATCAAGTTTTCTTTCACTCAGTAGAAAGCTCATGACAATTTGCAGAAAATTATTTACGATCCAATGTCGTGAAAATAAATCTCAGTAATTTTGTTCACTCCTATTTCATTAATTATCTATTATTGGGAACAATAGTTACGAGTTCTTGGAAGAGGGTCTATATTTTGGTAATAAGATCTATAGAAATTTGTTTTTCGTAAAAGAAGTTAATAAATATGAATAAATTTTTAACGTCTTTATAGAGGCAGACGGCTATATTGTCGTAATAATATAAATAATATAGCGGTGTATTACATTGTAGTTTATCCATAATATTAGTATTATCCGTGTGGTGACATGTGGAAAGAATGGTTCGGACATGTGGAAAGAATGCCGAACGAACGCCTGGTTAAGAAGATATACAATGCGAAAGTGGAAGGATGTAGGTACCGAGGGAGACCGAGACTAACCTACCTAGACCAGATCGGTCATGTACTGAAGGAAGGTGGAGTCAAGAGTCTCCGAAACCGGCGAGCGTGTATGAAGAGAATTATGAATGTTGAGGAAGCGAGTGAAGTATGCAGAGATAGAGTTCTCTGGCACTCTGTTCTCTCTGCCTACCCTGCAAGGGATATGGCGTGATGATATGTATGTATGTATGTGACGGAGTAAGAATACAATTCACCACCCCCTATCTTACCCGTGGGTGATCGTAAGAGACGACTAAGGGATATAAAACGCATATAACATATATACAAGAGAAGAAAAACTCGAAACTAAACCCTATACCAACACGTCTGACCAGCGCGGTATAGTAGGGTTAACTTCCCTCCCATTATGGAGGAGGCCCGAGCCCAACAGTGGGACATACAGGGTGTCCCAAAATTCAACGATAAGCTGGCACCAGCAGGTGGACCTACATATGACTACTCGAGAACAGAAAAGAAAAAAATTCTACCTTGATTTTTTTTTTCATTACGACAAAAAAACCAAAATCTTTAAAAATGGACATCCTTTATTATATCATTAAGTGCTATTGCTACAGTTTTACAAGTAATTCTGTGATTTTTTTTGTATTGGCAAGGTAAGTAGCACTACTATCGATCACAGCCATTAAAAATTCCAGAATATCTATAGTTTTTACACAAAAATCAATCAAAACTATGTTTTTTTCATAAATTATGTAAGATTTTGACTTTCAGCTCACTTTCACTCATCATAGTGAAAAAAAAAAGTATGGACACTACTGTGGCAAATAGTATTAAAAATTGGCGCAACTAACTACAATTCTAAAATGGTATAACATTCAAGGCAAACTAGCTACAAAAGTATACTTAGGTGTACTATTTCAAAATAACAACCATATTTCGAAAATTGTTAGTGTTGATAGTAATCACTTTTACTAAGTAGCCAAAATGTTTTTGTAGCAAGTTCCCAGAATTTGAATGAGACATGTGCGTAGTCCGTAGATCCACAGTCTGAATTATTTTATGGCGAAGCTCGTCCAAGTTTGCAATCGGTTTTGTGTAGACTCTGTCCTTTAGACAACCCCAATAGAAAAAGTCCAGGGGATTTAGATCGGGTGAACGGGGTGGCCACAAGATAGGACCAAGTCGCCCGATCCAACGCCCTGGGTACTCTTGGTCTAAGTACTCTCGCACAGGACGGGCATAGTGAGCTGGGCAACCATCGTTTTGAAACCACATGGTTTGCAAATCACTTAAGGGCACATCTTCTAATAATCCTGGCAACTCATTTTGTAAGAAGTTTAAATAACTATTGCCATCTATGTTTCCTTGTAACTCAAAGGGCCCTATCACTTTGCCATTTATTATGCCAGTCCATAGGTTAACCTTAAATTGGTATTGGGATTGTCTTCTCTCACCAGGTGCAGATTTTTATTGTTCCAGCTATGAAGATTGTGAAGATTTAAATATCCATCTTTCTTGCAGGTTGTTTCATCACGACGACGTGACATTTTAAAATTCTATGTGCAGTACTTTTTGGGATTCCCGTTGCTGCTTGTACAGCACGTACAGAGGTAGTTGAATCGTTTTCTATTTCAGTGAGAACTTCTTCATCGTGTTCCGATCTAGGTTTTCCAGCGTTTCGCCTGTCAGATGGTATACGATCCTCCGAAAAAGCTTGATACACGTTAATAAATACGCGATAATCCGGATACCTTTGAAGATTAGGGTACCTTGCTCGATATAATCTGCTAGCAGCGTTGGCATTGCATCGGCATTCTCCTTAAATTAGGTGCATATTAGCGTATTCTAACGCTGTGTATGGTAGCGGCATGATGAATGCTAAACACTTGAAAATAAGGCAAAACTTCTTTAAAAAAAAACACAAAATCACAGTCTAAAATAATGCCAAGTCAGGTCAATTTCCAGGTCACTTAATTCAATCCAAAAGTCGTCAGTACCAGAGCCACTTTAATTAAAACAGAACGGTGTGCAGTAAACAAAGAAGTAGAGCATACTGACTTGCTGTGCTGCTGAGGACATTAATTACTTCTCCACCTGCATTAATGTTACTAAACAATTAGCATCTATCTATCTCCCTCTAACGTATAATCTCTCTATCTCTGTCTAACTTATTTTATCTTATGTACTACGCACATGTCTCATTAAAATTCTGAGAACTTGCTACAAAAACATTTTGGCTACATAGTAAAAGTGATTACTATCAACACTAACAATTTTCGAAATATGGTTGTTATTTTGAAATAGTACACCTAAGTATATTTTTGTGGCTAGTTTGTCTAGAATGTTATACCATTTTAGAATTGTAGTTAGATGCGCCAATTTTTAATACTATTTGCCACAGTAGTGTCCATACTTTTTTTTTTCACTATGATGAGTGAAAGTGAGCTGAAAGTCAAAATCTTACATAATTTATGAAAAAAACATAGTTTTGATTGATTTTTGTGTAAAAACTATAGATATTCTGGAATTTTTAATGGTTGTGATCGATAGTAGTGCTACTTACCTTGCCAATACAAAAAAAATCACAGAATTACTTGTAAAACTGTAACAATAGCACTTAATGATATAATAAAGGATGTCCATTTTTAAAGATTTTGGTTTTTTTGTCGTAATGAAAAGAAAAATCAAGGTAGAATTTTTTTCTTTTCTGTTCTCGAGTAGTCATATGTAGGTCCACCTGCTGGTGCCAGCTTATCGTTGAATTTTGGGACACCCTGTATATGGGCTGTGATGATGATGATCATGACTCCCTATCTTATTTACCTCAGTGATTGTAAAAGACGACCAGACGCAAGTAAATAACATCATTGTAAGAGAAGTAAAGTTTGAAATATAACCCTATAACAACTCGTTTGACCATCGTGGTATTTTAGGTCACATCCTCTACCACTGTGGATGGTCGTGTATGAGCTGAGATGATGATGATGATAGTACTAATTGGCATTTTATAAAATGCCTATAACGAATATGTATATTTGTTTTTTTTATTTACTTAAACCGACGGCAATTTATGGGAACTTTAATATTGTCGAACTGTTACTGTATCTTATTTAGCGCTATGGTATTTAATGGGTTTAGAATGGTAACGGGTTTAGAATACTGATGTTAACTTTACCACGCTTTATTTAATAATGGCAGTAATTAACACCAGGTAAGGGATTCATAGCAGAATAAATAGAAGCATTCTCCTGGGAAACTACGATCACTATTATATTGTATATTTTCCTCTCATAAATCTCTATGATTTGTCCATGTCTAGCAGTAGACGTGAGTAGGATGAATGATAATAGATCTTACCTATATAAGCTTTGGCAATTATGCTGATTAAATTTGACATTACATCTAATACAATATACATAGCTGTGTGGTAGCGGCTTAGAATACTACCAACCCTTACTTTACTCGTGTGTGTCGTAAAAGAGTCCTTATAACGACTTGGGTCCACTCCATTTGATGTTGTTTGGTCAACAATTACATTCCCAAAGAGGGTGGACGTCTGGCAGGCGGCCGGTCATAAAACTATTGCCAATAACTTTTACAATATGTACTTACTGTAAAAGAAGAGTACATATTGTATCGATTCCAAGTAATTGGGATAAGAGTAGGAGAATGATGATCTAATACAATATAGAATAATGGAAGATAGGTATACGATTATTTAAATATTTTTAAAGTAAAATAAAACAGTGTAGCAGTATATACCTAATAACGTATAGAAATATCAGGAATAATGCTTAATCGCGTAGGCGCCGGATGTTAATTACTGATAAAACGAACTCTTTCATTTACCATAGCAGTATTCATAACATTATAATTATTATTATTATTTTATATTTATTTATACTCGCATGCTTTTTTCGTCGATGGAGTAGGCAGAAGTTTAAAATAACCGCATTTGATCTGAGGGTTAACTCTTAGGTAAATCAACTTACGTAAACAATACAAATATGATATACACATACATATATACATATCATCACGCCATATCCCTTGCAGCGTAGGCAGAGAGAACAGAGTGCCAGAGAACTCTATCCTTGCATACTTCACTCGCTTCCTCAACATTAATAATTCTCTTCATACACGCTCGCCGGTTTCGAAGACTCTTGACCTCCACCTTTCTTCAGTACGTGACCAATCTGGTCTAGATAAGTTAGTCTCGGTCGCCCCCGGTAACTATATAATATGATATAAAACTATTTTTACAGACATAATTGTATTTTTCCTTTCCGAATGGTGATGGAGTAAGAATACCATTCACCATCCTGCACGTGAGTGTCAGCAAAGACGGCTAAAGGAAAATATGTATATAACGTCTTTTGAAGAGAAAGAAAACTCGAAATAATACCCTATACCAGGGGTCGGCAACCTACGGCTCGCGAGCCACATGCTCTCCGGCTCTTTTGCTGTGAAGTTGTGGCTCTTTAGTTCTATACGTAAAAAAAATATTTTATAAAGAAAACATTCAAAAATGGTTCTGAATTGATTAACGAGCATTTATTATTTGACACTAATTATTTTTGCCAAAACAAGAATTGTGGCTAATTAAAAATTTTAAAATTTTATAAATTCTAATTTTTGGCTCTTCGGACTGAAAGCCGACCCCTATCCTATACCAACACACCTGACCAACGTGGTGTAGTTTGTCAATTTCCATCCTATCGTGAACGAAATTGTAACCCAGTAGTGAGACGTATATAAGCGATGATGAGTGCATTAGCATAGTAAGAATAATCCCATTCCTTTTACTATTCATCCTCTGCTTTCATGAATGCTCTAAAGTAACCATAATCTCAAGATAAAAAACATATACAATTCTATAACGTGATAAAATGTATAAAAATAGTATTAATTAAATAATGCTAATGGATTTCTATGATGGCAATAATATCAACTACGCTAATTGTGTGGTGTTTTTGAGGTCGAAATACACTAATTACCTTACTGGATCAGTTTTTTACATATGGAGTCTACTTAGAAGCGTATTTTATTCTAAAATCACTTAATTCAATAATATTAGTTTAAAATACTTTTGGAATTACACCGTCATTGTAATATATCAAGGATATTGATGACTATGAATGTGGATCCTTTCCAAGCTATTATACGGAAGTGCGTGCATCCCTCACTCGTCGAATTCTGGACAGCTCTAATCATATTCTATATATAGACTCCGTTTTTTTCATCGGCCACTACTGTAAAGGTTCAATTGGTATGAAATGTCGAGATCTTATATCTTCACATAATGCATTCTGTTTTTTTTTATTGCTTATGGTGACAAATGAGCAAGTGACACACCTGATGGTAAGTGTCACTCTTGCCCATGGACCTTTGCTATACCAAGGGTATAGCTAGGCCACTGCTTGCCATTACAATACCCAAACCCACCCCAGTTGGGCTTCCCGCTCTCTCGCTCACCGAACGAAGCGCAATAACACATTGCCATTATTCAAACGTCGATCTTCTGCGATAGTGTGGTACTACCCCGGCCCGAGGCTGTAGATAGAGAACTGTCAACAGCGTGGTCGTACCACTAAATAAAACTTAAATTAAAACTTAAACTAAAATGAAGGTCATTTTAATAATAAAAATAAATAATAAATACCATTTATTGATAATACTAATGTTTGATAAGTTTGAAAGTTGCGCCAGTGACGAAAAAGTTAAGGAGTGAAAGGTTGACATGGTATGGACATTCGATGAGATAGGATGAGAGTAATGTTGTGAGGAAAGTTTTAAATATGAATGTTGAAGGCTTTAGGGGTAAAGGAAGACCACAGAAAAGATGGATGGACTGCTTGAGGCATGACATGGATGGACAGGGAGTGACAGCAGAGATGACGTCTGATAGGACTGTATGGAGGAGGATGACATATTGCGTCGACCTCAAGTAATTGGGATGGGAGCAGGATGATGATGATGATGCTAATATTTAAATAAAGTTGGCTTATTATTATTATGAAATTTGTTTAAATCAAGCTTACGTATGATAAAAGAAAATTCATAGTACAAACGCAATGCTAATATTTAGAATTTATTAACAGAAAATTAAATATCAGCCTATCCAGCATCTCGCTATTATCAATCACAATCCTTTGAAGATATAATAGCCTATGAATCTTTATACTCATTTGCATAAAATCAAAATTCGGATAAGAGTCATCATCTCAGCTCATGTATGTACCACACTACCCCATTGTTGAACTCGGGCCTACTCTAAAATACGAGGGAAATTGACAGCGTGGTATAGCCACGCTGGCCAATCGGTTTGGTATACGGTTTTGTTCCGAGTTTTCCTTCTCTTGCGACGAGGATGGTGAATTCTATTCTTACTCTGTTAACACACGAAAAATAAGAGTGAATTTGGTTATCCATTCATTTATTTCTTAGTAAGATACTAACAGAATAATAGTTACACATTTAAAGACTGAATAAAGCTATATTATAATCTGTCTTATAATCTTGACACATACATTATCTATTTCAAATGAAGGCTTAATCTATTACAATTTAACATCATAAAGTGTTCTGTAACATGATCCGTAATAAGAACCATTTCTACAAAGAGATCTCTGTCGGATTAGTAACAAGTGAATTTTAACATTTCAATAGTAATCGTTTGAATATTGAATACAAAGATACACGCCTTGAAAGTTAATATTTGATGATTCAATATTAGTCATTTCACTTTCTATTCGTGAAAGATAATATTTTCTAATGGATTCATAATGTTCTTTATATAATAGTTAATTGTTTATTATTAAAACTTTCGCATTATCTAATTTGAACATTTTTACATACATACATACATATCATCACGAAAAAAAAAATTTTTTTGAACATTTTTTGTATTATAAAATTGTAGTAAAGTCCAATACATACATTGTTACCGGTAGCCCGCTCGCACGGCGAAGAGAGGAGTTTGCATGATGGGTCTATGGGGTCACGCGCCGTCTCTTTCGTCACCTCGGATTTGGCGGGGCGAGACGCATCCATAGACCACCGCAAAAAAAAAATACATACATTGTTATGATAAAAAAATACTGTAATGTAATCTAGTCCCTCTTGAAGCGTAACAGTTTTAGTTTAGTTTTTTTTCTAAGAACAATACGCAAAAATTTCTAAGCAAACTTAAAAACATCACGCAAAAAATATAAAATGTACAGATTAAAAGCCAGTTCAGTAATTATGCTAATACGAACAATTGTTTGTATAAATACCTATTGGCTTTTTTATATATCTTTTCATTCGCGAAATAGACACCAGCTTAATTCTAGTATTATTAAATTTCGTTAACGGCCATTATCATTGAAGAGCAAGTTCAGTTATCATCTGTTATCAAGTGCAATAAATTAAATACGATATATTGAATCTGAACCTGAAATTGCTGTGTGGTAGCGGCTACGAATACTACTAACCCTTACTTTGCTTGTGGATGTCGTAAAAGACGACTCATCTCAGCTCATATATGTCCCACTGTTGGGCTCGAGCTTCCTTCATAATGGGAGGGTAATTGACCTACTATACCACGCTGGTCAGACGTGTTGGTATAGGGTTTTCTTTCGAGTGTTCCTTCTCTCGCATAGATGTTATATGCGTTTTATATCCCTTAGTCGTCTTGTACGATCACCCACGGGTAAGGTGAATTGTATTCTTACTCCGCCACCACAGGAAAAGACGACTAAGAGCCTTATCTATATCTTAACAACCTGGGCAGAATCCATCTCATGCCGTTTGGTCGACAATTACATTCACAAAGAGGATTGACGTCTGGCAGGCGGCCGGTCATAAAACTGTTGCCAATAACTTTTACAATATGTACTATGAAACAAGAGTACATATTGTATTGACCCCAATTAATTGGGATAAGAGTAGGAGAATGATGATATTGAATCTGAACCACTTTAGATCTTCTTATATGTAAGTATTAAACTATTAATGTAATTATATCTATTAATCTTACTATACACCTTCGAAGCCCAACTATCCCGCTTCATTTACCGACGAAACACGTATTGAATCAATATTAGAAGTTCTTGCGGAAAAATGTAACGTTTAATTTCTGGCAATTGTTCATATGGAATACGAATTTTCCTTATAAATTTCTTTGATCCCATATATATTTCTTTCGAATTCGAAATGTACAAAATACCGTATTTTGTATAATCTTAGGCAAGTAGTGGGTCTCTCATCCTATCTTCCATTAGGTATATTTATATCACTTTATATTTATTTCAAGACGTTTGTTTTTTTTTGCAATTTGCACTCATACCTAATAGGAGCCGATGTCAATATTATAGGTTTGTTTCAATTTAATGACATGACAATTTACACTAAAAAGAGAATAAAATAATATGAAGTAACTTCTAAAATAAAAAAATAAAAATTCTAAGGTACAGAATTAGTTAACACGAATACAATATGAGTCCAAACTCGAGGGGTTTATTAATAGGTAATCCAGAATTTTATCTCATACATTTGAGTTCTGTCATCAGAATAGCTCAGTGCTACCTACAAATATCATCATTCATCATTCTCCTATTCTTATCCCAATTACTTGGGGTCGATACAATATGTAGGTAGGTACTCTTCTTTCATAGTACATATTGTAAAAGATATTGGCAATAGTTTTATGACCGGTCGCCTGACAGACGTCAACCCTCCTTGGGAAGGTAATTGTTGACCAAACGACATCAGATGTAGTTTGCCCAGGTCGTTATAAGGCTCTTAGTCATTTTTTATGACATCCGCGAGCAAAGTAAGGGTTAGTAGTATTCGTAGCCGCTACCACACAGCAATGCTACCTTCAAATATGAATGTTTTAAATATATTAACATGTTTGAAACTGAAGTAAATAGTCATTCATCTCAGCCCATATATGTCCTACTGTTGGGCTCGGGCCTCCTCCATAATGAAAGATAATTGACCTACTATACTACGCTGGTCAGACGTGTTGGTATAGGTTTTTGTTTCAAGTTTTCCTTCTCTCGCATAGATGTTATATGCATTTTATATCCCTTAGTCATCTCATACGATCACCCACGGGTAAGATAGAGAGTGGTGAATTGTATTCTTACTCCGTCACCACACGGAAAGCCAAATAGCCATTAAGCGTATAAAATCCCTACGGCAGCTAACAAAAACAGCTGATGACCATGAAACTCTTAAGACCGACCTAATCATAGATTGTAGGTAAGAATTATCTCGATCACGTCAACTTTGAAATAAAAAGAACACATTATAATCTGTCTATTGATTTAGGAGTTACGATGCCACAGGCGCGTCAAACTCATTACATCCCGCTATTTGTGTCGGGTTTGAAAAATATTTTTTACAAGTTAAATACATTATTAACTAACCTACCTAGACCAGATCGGTCATGTACGGAAGGAAGGTGGAGTCAAGAGTCTCCGAAACCGGCGAGCGTGTATGAAGAGAATTATGAATGTTGAGGAAGCGAGTGAAGTATGCAAGGATAGAGTTCTCTGGCACTCTGTTCTCTCTGCCTCGTAACGACGACGTAAGAGAGCGAGTAGGTATGAAAGAGAGTATTGGTGTAAAGATGCGAAAGGGAATGCTCCGATGGTTCGGACATGTGGAAAGAATACCGAACGAACGTCTGGTTAAGAAGATATACAATGCGAAAGTGGAAGGATGTAGGTACCGAGGGAGACCGAGACTAACCTACCTAGACCAGATCGGTCAGGTACTGAAGGAAGGTGGAGTCAAGAGTCTCCGAAACCGGCGAGCGTGTATGAAGAGAATTATGAATGTTGAGGAAGCGAGTGAAGTATGCAAGGATAGAGTTCTCTGGCACTCTGTTCTCTCTGCCTCGTAACGACGACGTAAGAGAGCGAGTAGGTATGAAAGAGAGTATTGGTGTAAAGATGCGAAAGGGAATGCTCCGATGGTTCGGACATGTGGAAAGAATACCGAACGAACGTCTGGTTAAGAAGATATACAATGCGAAAGTGGAAGGATGTAGGTACCGAGGGAGACCGAGACTAACCTACCTAGACCAGATCGGTCAGGTACTGAAGGAAGGTGGAGTCAAGAGTCTCCGAAACCGGCGAGCGTGTATGAAGAGAATTATGAATGTTGAGGAAGCGAGTGAAGTATGCAGAGATAGAGTTCTCTGGCACTCTGTTCTCTCTGCCTACCCTGCAAGGTATATGGCGTGATGGTATGTATGTATGTATGTAAAAACATCATTCATTGCAATGTCTCATATTTAATTCGTTAAGTTAGACAAACCTTAAACAAATGTACTTTACAATCTTTGTAGCGCTATTGTATTAAAACCCGGAAATACATACATGGCTGGCATACAACCCGGAAATTAAATTTTAAATTCATAAGCTATATTTCGAGAGTATGTAAAACAGTTTATTCTGGCTGTCGTAAAGACTTATGCGATGCTATATTCGGAATGCTGACCTCACACTTAAATATACATAGCTACAATGGTGTCGAGTACTGAGAAGGAACATATAATTTATTTATAATATTTGTTTTGTATTTCTGTGTGGTGATGGAGTATGAATACAATTCACCACCCCCTATCTTACCCGTGGGTGATTGTACGAGACGACTATAAGATATAAAACGCATTAATATCTATGTGAGAGATGGAAAATTCGAAACAAAACCCTATATCAACACGTCTGACCAGCGTCGTATAGTAGGTCAATTACCCTTTCATTGTGGAGGAGGCTCGAGCCCAACAGTGGGACATATGTGAGCTGAGATGATGATGATAATGTTTGATTTGTTTCCAAATATACCTCTTTGGAGGTAAAGCAAAGGTGTAACATATTAACATTTCGCCGTCTCATATTCTATCCATCCATCCCATAGTCATTCCCTGTCCTATAGGCCTTGCCACCGAGAAGGCTTAACGACATAACTGCTAAGTTGACAAATGTGGTAATAATCACTCTTTATGTAATGGGTTTTCCAAGACAACACTGCTGCCCGATTTCTGGGTGATACGTTAATAGGTTTTTAAGACTTCCACTGCCTCAGACGGTTTTTACAGCCCTATGGGCAAGTAATAGGTGCTGACATAAGGTTTTCTTAATACGTCATTACAATAACTGTCCATATGTACCTTCTTTGAAATATAAATCGAATTTTAATAGTTTGAAAATATAGTCGGCTCATTGATAATAATTAAAATTAAATAATATATCCTCTCCGTCTCCGAAACCGGCGAGCGTGTATGAAGAGAATTATGAATGTTGAGGAAGCGAGTGAAGTATGCAGAAATAGAGTTCTCTGGCACTCTGTTCTCTCTGCCTACCCTTCAAGGGATATGGCGTGATGATATGTATGTATGTATGTAAATAATATATTGTATAAGGTTAATGATTAAAAAAAGAAATTCCCTCATTATATTGTGACTTTAAGTTTAAGAGAAAAGCAAAAATAGATTGGATAATCACTTAGAAAATTTAAATTATAATAAACTGTATCGCCACCTCCCCATGGGAGTCATGAAAATAAAGAAGATAGGTAGTATTCTCTTAGGAAACAATACTTAATAAATTGAAATAATTAAAAAAAGAAATAAGTAATATTTCATTAAATTATTTGAGATAGAGAATTCTTCAGTTTTCAAAATACTAATATAGAGTAGAATTAAAATACTCAAAATTATTGTAAGTAATAAGTGAAGATTGGAAATTACTCATTACTTAAAATAATTTCTAGTTCCAGAGAATTCTAATTTCCAGAGTTTCATATCTTAAACGCGTTGCGATTATGACATTAAATAGAAGAATTAATAATCTATACTAATCTATACTAATATTATAAAGCGGAAGAGTTTGTTTGTTTGTTTGTTTGTTTGTTTGTTTAAACGCGCTAATCTCAGGAATTACTGGTCCGATTTGAAAAATTCCTTTTTTGTTGGATAGTCCATTTATAGAGGAAGGCTTTAGGCTATACAACATTACGCTGCGACCAATAGGAGCAGAGCAACAATGATGAATGTGTAAAAATCGGGTTTTTGTTTCCTTTTGAGAGCTTCCGCTGCGTAAACGGTTAAAGTTGCGCAAAAATTATGTACTATATAATTGTTCCCCTTTCAAAGTTCTAAATAAAAGTCCGCGACAGCATATGTCTATCTTTTAAGATTGGCTCACTATAACCTTTTTTATGCTAACCAAATTTGTTTTAAAATAATATGATATTTTCGAAGGTGTTTTTATAAACATAATATTAATCCTTATCCAAATAAATGAGTTATTCATCACAAGTATTTAATTTAAAACAAAATTGCTCTTTACATTATTTGATTTCAATGAATATCTTAGGAAACATCGCAGTTTAAAAATAACATCGCAGCAAAATAATGATCAAGTACTGGGCGCGCATTTACGATAAAAATACTGGGTCTTATAATCTTATATTAAAAAAAAACTCAAACTAATGTTATTACAAAGTACTTCTGCACACACTACATTTTTAGTTTTGTTTTCTTCTCATGACCTTCCGTCGGCTTTACACATCCTAAATAATAATAATAATAAGTATAGGAAGGATTAGTGCCTGCCCTCATGTATGGCAATGAAAGTTAGATTTGGCGGAGAAGACATGAAAATAGAATAAATGCTGTAGAGCTGACAGCTCTTCGTAACGTGTGTCATGTAAGTCTGAAAGATAAAATTAGGTATAATGTTATAAAAGAGCGCTGGTATGATGAGGTGGGTTGGACACGAAGTGGAAGAAATAATGAGTGGGCAGAGGTTGACGAAGCAAACATATAAAGCAATCGTAAATGGGACGAATACAAGGGGAAGACCACGTCATACTTTTCTGGATCAAATTGGAGATTTGTTCACGAGAGGTCATCATCATCATCATTCTCCTACTCTTATCCCAATTACTTGGGGTCGATACAATAAGTACTCTTCATTCATAGTACATATTATAAAAGTTAATGGCAATAGTTTTATTACCGGCCGCCTGCCAGACGTCAACCCTCATTGGGAATGTAATTGTTGACCAAACGGCATCAGATGGAGTTGGCCCAAGTCGTTATAAGACTCTTAGTCGTCTTTTACGACATCCACAAGCAAAGTGAGGATTGGTAGTATTCGTAGCCGCTACCACACAGCGATGTCATACACATTAAAAGTATGTGTAATCGTAAATAGGCGTAAGTGTATGTATGTATATATGTATGTATGTATAATATACATACATTGTATATGGTATATCTATAGAAAGTATAGATAAGACCCAATACTTTTACTTAAGGTTTAATGTTCTACTCTTACTAATAAAAGGGTCATGTACGTACCTAAAACAGCTTTAACGTATGTATTATTTAAAAATATTTCCACCTTTTACGTAAACGAATTCGCGAGTTGAAGTTAACATTAGCCCAAAGTAACCATTCCACGCGGACGAAGTCGCGGGCGGAAGCTAGTAATAAATAAAATTATCTAACAGTGGACTTTGACAGGTTGGTCCAATTGGACGACTGGATTCGGAGTTGATGTCTCAATGCATATGAAATCTATGCACATACATTTTTTACTTTAGAAAACGCCTACTATGAAAATTATAGCAAAGAATATAACACAAAAATAAAACTACTTTCAGGCATAAACCAATTGAAACCAAATCCTTACTAATATTATAAATTAATGCGAAAGTAACTCTGTCTGTCTGTCGCTCTTTCACGCCAAAACTACTGTACGGATCTAAATGAAATTTGGTACACAGATAATCTAGAGCCTGATAACGGACTTAGGCTACTTTTTAATGCAAAAATGGGGTTGTAAAGGGAGATGAAAAGTTGTAAGGAAGTATCATCATTTTTAAAACCAAAAGCTTGAAATTTATTTTTAGGCTATTGATTAGCTATAAATAAATATGACGATAATATATTGTAAAAATATACCTTTAAGGGGTAGAATAAAAATAGGCGATGAAAACTTTAGGAAAGTAACCTTTTACGCGTGCGAAGCTGCGGGCAGAAGCTAGTTTAACATACATACATATCATCACGCCATATCCCTTGCAGGGTAGGCAGAGAGAACAGAGTGCCAGAGAACTCTATTTATTACCCTCCCATTTTGGAGGACGATCGAGCCCAACAGTGGGACATAAGCTCATAAGCTGAGATGATGATGATGTCGGATAATTCATTCATTCTATGTTTAACTTAACACTACATTTATTAATAATACGTACATACATATCATCACGCCATATCCCTTGAAGGGTAGGCAGAGAGAACAGAGTGCCAGAGAATTCTATCCTTGCATACTTCACTCGCTTCCTCAACATTCATAATTCTCTTCATACACGCTCGCCGGTTTCGGAGACTCTTGACTCCACCTTCCTTCAGTACATGACTGATCTGGTCTAGGTAGGTTAGTCTCGGTCTCCCTCGGTACCTACATCCTTTCACTTTCGCATTGTATATCTTCTTAACCAGACGTTCGTTCGGCATTCTTTCCACATGTCCGAACCATCGGAGCATTCCCTTTCGCATCTTAACACCAATACTCTCTTTCATACCTAGTCGCTCTCTTACGTCGTCGTTACGAATGCGGTCGGTCAGCCTAACTCCACAGATTTTCCGCAGAGATCGCATTTCGACCGCATTAATTTTACTATCATACTCTTTTCTGCATACCCTCTCTCTTCTCTCGCTTCCATACAGTAATGTTGGGACAAGCACTGCGTTATGTATTGCTACAGGTGCCTTCTGGCTGAGGTGGTGGCTGCCGAGAAGTTGCCCCAACGCTCCGTTCACTCTATTTCCCACATTCACTCTTCGCTCTATATCAGTGGTGTACCTTCCATCTCGGCTAAATCCACATCCAAGATATACAAATTCATCCACTTGCTCTAGTGCATCATTACCTATTGTTACTCTTACATCTGTTCTGGTTTTATCTCTTTCAAAGACCATTATTTTGGTTTTGCTCACATTCACGCGTAGACCCCTTTTCTTACAATCTTCTGTCATTGTGTCGACTAGGGTCTGCAGGTCAGTCGCTGACTGTGCCAGCAGGACTGCATCATCTGCATAAAGCAGAGCAGTGACCACTGAGTCGCCCATCTGGACTCCCACATTCATATCGTTCAACCTTTGGAGACATTTATCCAGATATATGATAAACAGCCTGGCTGACAGAACGCACCCCTGCTTAACGCCGATATTGACGTCAAACCAAGGCGACATTCCATCATCCAGCCGCACACAGGCTCTACAGCCCATGTAACTGGACTGCACAGCCTGTAGCAGTTTACCGCTAATACCATACTCCGGTAAAATGTCCCAAAGTTCCTTTCGTACAACCGTGTCAAATGCTCTCTCCAGATCCACAAAACTGCAGAAAACCCTCTGACCTAGAGCCAGATGCTTCTCCAAAATGTTGCGCAGAGAGAACACTTGATCCATGCATTCCCTTCCACTCCTGAAACCTCCTTGTGTCTCACACAGTAAACCATCGGACACCATCCTCATTCTCCTTTCAATAATTTTTCCATACACTTTTGCTGCCAAACTGGTCAAGCTTATGGCTCTGTAATTTGCGCAGTCATAACGTGAACCCTTGTTTTTAAACAAAGGCACGATGACTGCGCTATTCCAGTCCCTGGGAACTATTCCCGAGCTCCAACATAAATTGAGGAGCAACAGGAACGCCTCCCAGACACAAGAGCCACCAAGCTTGATTATCTCGGCAGACACCATATCAATGCCCGCTGCCTTACCATTTTTCAAACTTCTTATCGCCCATTCAACTTCATCCATACTGATGCCATCGGAGGACGCCGTTGTCGAATGTTGATCTACTAAACCACATCCAACACCGGCGCCAACCGTAGCATCCGCATACATATCGCCAAAAATTCACTCCATCGGCTTAACACGTCTTGTGTTTGTGTAAGAATGTCTCCACCTTTAGACCTTATTCATTCTGAAGGCTGACCAACCACCCCGAGACTTCTCCACCTCCCTCCAAAAGAGTTTGGTGTTACCCTCGAAGTTTTTAGTCAGCCTATCTTCTGCACTCATACTTGCTCTATCACGTTTCTCTTTCACTAAGGCCTTGGTGTCATTCTTAAATTGCCGATATATTTCTTTCTTCTGTTTAGTCATACTGTCATTTAGATTCAAAGAAGAGACATAGTCCAGCCACGCTTTCTTCTTTTGCTCTACGGAAGCTGCCACTTCCGCATCCCACCATGCATCACCATTTGTTTTTCTATGCTTCTTTGAACTTCCACATACTTCTTTCGCTGTATCTACCATACTCTCTTTCAATACTCTCCAGCATTCTTCAATGTCCGATTGCGGCTGGCTTGCCATCGTCAGCCGTTCTCGGACACCCTGTGCATACTTTTCTCTTACACACTCTTCTTGCAAACTTTCAACCTTTATTCTTTCAAGCCCTCCGAAGTGGACACGCTCTCGCCAGTGCCTCTACTTTCTGAACAGACCACTAAATCTCGCAATTACGAGATAGTGGTCCGTGTCGACTGTGGGGCCCCTGTAGTCTCTTGCGTCCAATATTTTGCTTCGGAGGCGACTGTCTACCAAAATTAAATCTATTATGCTTTTCTGTTCATTCCTTCTCCATGTATACATATGGATGTCCTTATGTTGGAAAAATGTGTTTGACACAATAAGGTTTCTTTCCATGCATACATCCGCTATGAGCCTACCTGCGTCGTTTACTCTCTTATCACCAAATGGACCAAGTACGTCCTCATAGTCGGGATGCTTGGTCCCCACCCATCCGTTCAAATCTCCGCATACAATCACGCGTTCACTGGTTTCTGCCATATCCAGAACTTCCCTAACATTATCCCAAAACTTCTCTAGGTCTGATGCCACCGAGGATCCTACGGGAGCATATGCTACAACCATGAATACCTTGGTGACACCTAGTTTTATACGGACCCATAGAAGTCTGGGATCATACATTCCGTAATCCTTCACACCTGAGGCCAAGCGAGAGGACAACAGCACTCCTACCTTCATGCTGGCTCGATCGCTCTGTGGTACACCAGACCACAGAGCCATCCCGCCACCAGGAAGATCGCAGGCGTCGCTGCCCCTTCGCTTGGTCTCTGTTACACAGAGCACGTCTAGCTGTTTGTCCGCCATGACGGATATCAGCTCGTGCAACTTACCTTCCACACAACCTCTTACATTCCACGTGCCCACCCGGCACCCCGTTCTCCTCGACTCGCCTAACTGGGTAAGGCGTGATGGGTGGCGGCCCCCATCGCCGTAACTGCCGATGTTCGTACCGACGGGGGCGGGTCGGTACGCGTCGCCTCTGGGGGACGCCCTAACCCGTATTGCGGTACGCATATCGAGCCGGATTAGCAGTCTAATTAGACTGGCAGGGGACGCGAACGAGCACGCTCCGGACTATGCCCCCCAGTTAATTAAAATTTAGTTTAATTTAATTTAAATTTTATTATTGCAATGCCACTAATAAGACTAATATTTGTTCATAGATGCTTGGAGAGTGGTATGTAGTGGAATATTATGCAAGTGCTGAAGAGGCTCTATCGTACAGCTGTATGAAAGCAGTTTTCACACAAGAAGACCGCGTTCCAGCCGCAGGTTTGTTACCATTTGAAAATGTCCTACCACTATGGTAGGACTATATTGTTGACAGCTCTCCGTCTACAGCCGCGGGTCGATCCGTCCGGGGTAGTACCACACTCCCGTAAAAAATCGATGCCTAAGCAGTGGTAATATGCTTCGTTCAGTGAGCGAGAGAGCTAGTAGCCCATCTTTCTGGGTGGATTAAGATTTTATTGATAGGCAGCGGCCTAGCTGTACCTCTGGCATTACAAAGGTCCAAGGTGCTGTTTGTTCTTTTGCCACCATCAGCAACAATAAAGAAATATATTTTACTCTAATATATTTTTTTCTAATATATAGTTTATATTACAATTATAAAACTATTATTATTAATGTGTATTGTTTTACTGAATAAATAAAAACTCGTTTATAAATTAACACTATATTTTCCGTAAATTTTAAACTCACTGGCTTTCAGATACAGCAAATAATTTGCTACTGGGTATATAAAACAATAAATATGCATCTTGTATGTCGGTTTCGTGTTGTGACGGAGTAAGAATACAATTCATCACGCCCTATCTTACCCGTGGGTGATCGTACGAGACGACTAAGGGATATAAAACGCATATAACATCTATGCGAGAGAAAGAAAACTCGAAACAAAACCCTATACCAACACGTCTGACCAGCGTGGTGTAGTAGGTCAATTACCCTCCCATTTTGGAGGACGATCGAGCCCAACAGTGGGACATATATGAGCTGAGATGATGATGATGTCAGATAATTCATTCATTCTATGTTTAACTTAACACTACATTTATTAATAATACGTACATACATATCATCACGCCATATCCCTTGAAGGGTAGGCAGAGAGAACAGAGTGCCAGAGAATTCTATCCTTGCATACTTCACTCGCTTCCTCAACATTCATAATTCTCTTCATACACGCTCGACGGTTTCGGAGACTCTTGACTCCACCTTCCTTCAATACATGACCAATCTGGTCTAGGTTGGTTAGTCTCGGTCTCCCCTGTTACCTATATCCTTCCACTTTTGCATTGTATATATTCTTAAAGACGTTCGTTCAGCATTCTTTCCACATGTCCGAACCATCGGAGCATTCCTTTTCGCATCTTTACACCAATACTCTCTTTCATACCTACTCGCTCTCTTAAGTCTTCGTTACGACGTTTATTAATAATAATGATTTAAAATAGGTACAATAAATAATTTCTATGAAACAATATATCGTAAAATAAATAATTTCTATGAAACAATATATCTATATATAATTAAATAACTCTTGATTTCCAGAAGGATTACTGGAATGGACACCGGGCGTAACGATGAACTTCACTTATCGCTTCGCTGATGACCCATTAGGAGAAAATCTTCTCGGCAATATTACATGGCGAGTTGACATGAACGAACCAGCTCATTGGACCCATGCTGAAAAAACATGTAAGATAACTATAATAATACTTTATTCTTTCGAGTGTTGACGGAATAAGTATTGAATATAACACAGCATTTTGCTCTCCCGCGAGTGTGCTGACAGGTGGCAACCGAAGACAAAGATCGGGTACCGGTGGTCCGCTCGCACGGCGAAGAGAGATGTTTGCAGGGTGGGTCTATAGGGTTGCGCGCCGCCTCTTCCGTCGCCCCAAACCGATTTCGTGGGGCGCGACCACGTCCATAGCCCACCGCAAAAAAAAAAAAGAAAAAAAAAGTGTGTGTGTCAGCTCTGACGCACGACTGGAGTTTCCTCCTTAAGAACGATTATCAAAACAGGCGCAAAAAAAGCTCATTTGACTAAAAATAATATATATATTTTTATTTACATTTATTAAAACTGTTCAGTGAAGTATTGTCTCACGTCAGAAAGTGAAAGGTGCGCAGAATAGGTTGCGAACCAAAAACGTAATGAGGTCATTCGATCACTAGATTTTACTCCTCAAATTTTTCTCATACCGGGCGCCTTATATGAAAATCGATTCTTAAGGAGTAAACTCCAAAAAAAATGTGCTATAAGACAGATATAAGAAGATAAGTAACATTACTGCAAGAAAAGAGGTTTGAAATAGAACCATATATCATGTTTGGTTCGCTGACCAATGTAGTAGAATACTTACCCTACCATCGAGGGAAAAATTCAGGCCTGACGGTGTCACGTATGTAACCTGTCAAAAAAAAGGTGATAGTGCTTTAGATCACTGTATTAACCACTAAAAGAATAAACCTAGGCTTTTTTTTGTGTTACTTCTGTGTCGTCATTATTCAAAATTTTATTGGATGTGTTTAAATTTAACATGTCGCTTCCATGACGTAGAGCATTATTTTATAGCATTTAGATTAAAATAAGTTATATCAGCGATAGATTTTTTGAAATCTGATTATTAAATCTAGAGTATATATATTTCATCAAGTAAGAGTAAGAATACAATTTATCCTTTTAGTGATGGAGTAAGAATACAATTCACCACCCCTTATCTTACCCGTGAATGATCGTAAGAGATGACTAAGGGATATTAAATGCATATAACATCTTTGCCAGAGACAGAAAACTCGAAACAAAACCCTATTCCAACACGGCTGACCAGCATGGTATAGTAGGTCAATTTCCCTCCCATTATGGAGGAGGCTCGAGCCCAACAGTGGGACATGTATGAGCTGAGAAATACATATTAATGTATTTCATCATAATTATTATGATCTCAGCTCATATCCATTCCACTGCTTGGATTCTGCCTATTCCACAGTGGGACACTGGACAGACTAGTTAAAACCCTATAGTTTTAATTTGATTTTTTCTTTTTTACGATCACCCACGGAAAAATAAAGGATTGTGACCATTGTATTCTTACTCCGTCACTCTATATTGAGGAACTGACGGATTAGTATTAAATAAAAAAATCAGAATAACCAAAGATTTATTAATATATAATAGAACCTAAAAAGCTAGCTGTGTGGTAGCGGCTACGAATACTACCAACCCTTGCTTGCTCGTGGATGTCGTAAAAGACAACTAAGAGCCTTATAACGACCTGGATCAACTCCACCTGATGCCGTTTAGTCTACAATTACATTACATATTTGTAAAAGCTATTGGCATTCCCAAGGAGGGTTGACGTCTGGCAGGCGGCCGGTCATAAAACTATTACCAATAACTTTTACAATATGTACTATGAAAGAACAGTATAAATGGTATCGACCCCAAGTAATTGGGATAAGAATATGAGAATGATGATGATGAACAGAACATAATAAACAAGAAAACGAATATTTTTAAATAAGTAATGTAAAAAAACAACAATTAATATATCTATTGTTTCAGATGACGGCATCTACAATACATACGTATTAGATACAGAGTATAAAACTTGGTCTCTTTTACTGCATTGTGCGGAACAGACAGAAGGTGCTAGGTACTTGAGTGCCTTTGTGCTATCTAGGAAGACGAGTCTGCCAAAGAATGTCATGGCTTATCTGCGAGACAAATTGCCAAGGTAAATAAATAGTATTTATTTATATATTTTAAGTATGGTATGTTAAAAAAATATACCCTTTAATAATAATTATAGAGAATATTCATAATTATAGGCATATAATAATGAGATGAAATAAAAGTAAGGTTTATTAAGAATTTTCCGTGTGGTGATGGAGTAAGAATACAATTCACCACCCCTTGTCTTACCCGTGGGTGATCGTACGAGACGACTAAGGGATATAAAAACGCATATAACATCTATGCAAGAGAAGGAAAACTCGAAACAAAACCTTGTACCAACACGGCTGACCAGCGTGGTATTGTAGGTCAATTATCCTCCCATTGTGGAGGAGGCCTGAGCCCAACAGTGGGACATATATGGGCTGAGATGATGATGATGATTATTAAGAAAGTATAAATTATTTGTGTTTGAGGCGTTAGTGAAATTAAAACAAAGATAGATAAATATTGTAAAGCAAGACATGGCTAGAATGAGATTACAAGCAAAGATGTATAAAAAGAGTGTGTAGAAGAAGAAGACATATTACAACTATTGTAATGAGAGTAGAAGGGTCATTTTCCGTCAAGAATATAACATTTTTTTTTTTTTTTTAATAATACTAAAAGGTACATAATAGTAAAAGGTTGTCATTAGTGCAAAAAAAAAAGTAATATTTAAAACTAATAATTTTAAAATATCTTTTAAAGTTAACGTGTGGTTATGGAGTAAGAATACAATTCACCACTTCCTTTCTTGACCATGGGTCTCATAAACGACATCTAAGCAATATGATATGCAGATAAAATCTATGCAAGAATTCCTCCTCTTAAAGACCTGAAATAAATTTAAAAAAAAAACAGTTTCTAAATCATGTCTCTTAATTATTATATTTTTAAAATCTTTCAAAATTCAGTATCAAACAAAATGGCACATAAAAAGAGAGAAATAATAATAAACACTTGTCAAATTTTACAGATACGATGTGGATGTCAATTACGTTTTCCCTATACCTCATAAAGATTGTTCTTCGAAGCCTGCGAGACCTGATGACACGCCGATTCTTGTAGAAGTTGGCAGCAAAATACCACAGCGGCCAGGAGTTAGTTATAAAGTGGCTTTTGGTCACTAACTTTTAGAAATATAACAAAAAAATATGTAAAAAGAAATAATTTAGAAAATCACATTTTATAATATGTAATACCTACTATTATTTTTCTAAATATTATAATCTTCTTAAAAATATTGTTTTATTTTAGCTAAGTAATGTGCACGAAAATGCTAGAAGTTCTAGAACAAGTTAACAAATGAATGAAAATAAGTGTTTGTTGTATAATTTAGTATTACTATTCAGTATTGCGTCTATGAGTGGTAAAAATTAGCTAATGGATCACCAGCGCAAAGGCCAGTATTACTTACCTGGGCAATTTATAATACCAATTGCGATTGCCAACCCAAAGAGCGGCGATTATGGAATTAATCCTGACCTGTAGTAAGACTTGTACGGACGTGGACAGAGTGTTCATAATAAATTTTAAAATAAGTTTCTTATTAAATGTATATGATGAGTATTATCGGTACTATCATATGGTACTAACTTTAAAATACATTTGTTTTGCCGATTTTGATGGCAATCTCACTGGCAGATATCTAATATTATAAAAGTAGCTCACGAGTTCTTATGTTTATGAAAGTAGTAGTATGAAATAAAACCTAGAAATAAAGTAGTACATATGAAACAAAACCCTTCAATAATCATAAATGCTGAAGAATATTCGAATAGAAACGGTACGGTGGTAAAATAAAATACAAACATGATAAAATTCTTAAAATATAGTCGGCAATTAGGCTTTTTGAATTTTTAAAAATTAGGATAACACAAAACAAATTTAAAAGCTAAGAAATTGTACATACATTTCTATTCAAATAGAGTATTATAATTGCATTATAATACATCTAATGCATTACCAATTCAATATAATTACTGTACAAATGTTGATAACTTTACAAAATAAATTTTGCGAATTGAATAAAAATCGCTCAATCTTTACAGCATTTATTCTAATTTCTTCTTCCCTGCCTAAGATTAGGGTGGACACTATATACATACATACATATCATCCCGACATATCCCTTGCAGGGTAGGCAGAGAGGACAGAGTGCCAGAGAACTCTATCCTTACATACTTCACTCGCTTCCTCAACATTCATAATTCTCTTCATACACCCTCGCCGGTTTCGGAGACTCTTGACTCCACCATCCTTCAGTAAGTAACCAATATGGTCTAGGTAGGTTAGCCTCGGTCTCCCCCGGTACCTACATTCTACCACTTTCGCATTGTATATCTTCTTAACCAGAAGTTCGTTCGGCATTCTTTCCACATGAGGATGGACACTAACTCTCCTTTAAGCTAGGCGTGCCTTATTGGATACATTCCTGCTCCTCACGAAGCCTTTATTTCATTACTATTATATTTAAATTATGTTTATATTTTGTAGAAAATAATATTATAAAATAATATACTTATTATTATACTCCATAGTTTCTGATTTTTGTTAATACCAATTGTTAATTTAAATATTTCAAATATCAAACATCCCGTGACGTCTGATTTTTCTAATAAGTAACTTAACAGTTGACGAGCATGAAAATTGAATTTAAGACCAAGGTAAAATAACAAAATATTTGTAAGAACAAAAAACATAAAACTTTATACCGTCACAGTTCAAATGTTTATTGTAAATTCAATGTTGTATATGCCTCCAAAGAACTGATAGGGCATGCACATTGTTCTGTGACATAATTTGTATGCGACTCATATACTGTCTGAACACACACAAGACAATAAACAGACATATGTACTTAAATATCTGTACATTATAGTTATGACATTCAAACTTGACCGTGTCTAATAGAGCTGACAATAGCATAGCAATATTTAATGGTTCGTTTAGAAAATATTGTTAATACAGGATTTCCAGTATTTGCATAAATTAAAAATTATTATGTGAATATTAAATTGTTGTACAGTTAAAAATATTATTTTACCTTTTAATGTTCCTGATAACAAAACAAGCGTATTGTACATTGGTGCGAGCATAAAAGTTCTCTGGTTCGAATCCAAAATTGAATAATGTTGGATTTTTTTTTAAATATCACACACATCCTGCTGTGTAGAAATAATCCTTGTATTGTAGGGCATTTTATAAATATACAATTATTGTACACAAATTACACTCAGTCTCACAACAATTTGTAGATTGCTCAAAGTATTTTCCTGCGTGGGCACTGGGCATCGAACCCATAAGACATGTATATTGTATACGTTAGATCGCTATCTTTACCACTGCGACATTTATGAAACCATTTATCAATATCACTTAAGCTGTGCCTGGTAAATGAAAATAGACTTGATCCTCTTTATTAGATAGACTTTAAAATATATTATAGATCTGGACAACATCTAAATTTTAAATTCTTTGTAATAAATTCTCTCTGTTGATGCCAAGAGACCATACATTATTTATATAATTCAGCAACAATTTATTAAGTATGCTGCAACTAGTGCTTGAATAATTTTAGACTCAATTACTATGCAAACTGATGTAGGTTAGGTTAAGGAAGTTTTCCCTTAGTCCTCTCATACGATATTCTAGTGAAAAATGAGAAGTTTATTGGAAGAAAAAAAGAAAGAAAGCAAACAAGTTAACAATTTGTATTTACTAACTTGTTTGCTTTTCTTTCTTTTATACTCATATACATAGGATACCGAAAAAGGTCTCATCTCAGCATAAACTGCACCACAAACGTGACCAGCGCTGATTTTCAGGTAAAACTTTTTGCTTTGTTAAAAACTCTCATTGAGTATTATTAGTCAATTTATTAGCAAACTAAGGTCTTGATATTTCTCGGAGTGTCTGCTCAGTCTGAAATTAATGCCTCACAAGTCTGCATATCATTTCTCCAACATTCAAGCTAATGAGTGATCTGCTTGTCAGAAATGACAGGTAATGATATCTTAAATACAACGACGAAGGCGAGGTTCACGGGTGGGTTACGGGTATGCGTGCTTACGCCCCTCTGTCGCCCCGGTCGGAGTGGTGCGAGGAGTGCGCAGACCGTAACCCACCCAAAAAAAAGATACTAAAAGAAATGAACATACTCGTATTATTTCATATTGTATTTTTAAGTTTCATATTTTCAAAAAAAAAAAAAATAATAAAGAAAAATTCATATTGTATTTTTAAGTTTCATATTTTCAGTACATAGATATTTACGTTAAAAGTGCGAATCAAAACCTTATCTTTGAATGGAGCTGGTTTCGTGTCCTTAACGCGTATCTACTCAGAATACGTTGAATACTGTTTATTCTTTGGCAATATATTAGTAATTCAAGCGCTTGCGCAAAGCGTTCGTTATAAGTATGAAAGGAACTGACGGAATATTTTTCATGATAACATCATAAACATGGCTGAAGTACGATCGTGTATACATTTTTCAGTGCTATTTTTGTGCTTCCAATTAGCCATTGGAAAGGTTAGTACTTACTTTTTGATTTAAATTTGATTGGAACCTCAAAAAGAAATTAATAATTAGAAAATTATTAAATAAAATTTATATAAAATATATGGGAATATTTTAACGGAAAATAATTATAATGATCTCTAAACAAATTTTATTTAAAATCAGTAAAATATTATCAATACTTTAATGATGAAAATATTAAGTTCTAGAGCGATGAAATATATAATGATAAGCTTATAATAAACCTATATAAACTAACTAGGAAGGCTTATATTAATATATTCTTATGTTGAAACTTGATATATAATATATATTGATTTCGACTAATGATTTCATATATATGACGATTTATGAAGTGAAAGAGAAACGATAACTAATTGGTGCCGCCAGATCGGAAATTTAATGAAAAATATATTGTTATAAAAGTCAAAATATATAATTAAATATTAAAGTGAACTAAAGTTTACAACACTTTAATTATTCTTATGACTCTAAAATACACAAAATGCGATAAATATTCGCTGGATATTAACTAAAATTCAATTTACAGTAGGATCCCAGCCAAAATACCTATAACATAAAATAAAAAATATATCTTTCGAATAATAATTAAATGGAGAAGTTTAATAAAATATAATTGATTCGTAAAATAGTTATGAAATATTATGTTATATCAAAAACAATACAAAGGACGAAGACTTGATAGGGAAAACACAGTGGACAGGCCGCATTGCTTGATGAACCTACAACTATGAAAAATTACTTCTCGAATGCCAATAACTAAACGAAGTGTATCATTTAAATCGCTATAAAGTATTAGAAACGTCGGGAAATTAAAAATCAAATACAAACGCGATAGAATCGGCAAATATAAATAATGAGTAATAAATAAATAGGTTTATTTCAGAAATCATTACGAAGTACATCATGTACAAAGCTGTAATTAAACTGACCATATAAAAGCAATCGCAGGAAGTGTTGGATACAGGCGGCAGAGAACTGGACGATAGTAATTCACTCACAGACAAAATTAAATATAGGATATATTCAGTAGTGAACTAGAAGTGATTGATGATTGAACCTAAACATTTTAAATTATTATACCATATCGTATTGTAACCAAGTAAGCATACCATTCAACAACACCTTTTTGGGCCGTGGACGTCGTAACAAATGACTGTGTGATATAATATGCAAAAAGCATCTATGCAAGAGAAAGAAAGGTCAAAATAAAATTCTAATCCAACCTTTCTTTTATTGTGGTAGGACCACGCTGTGGACAGTTCTCTGTCTACAGCCGCGGGCTGGTCCGTCCGGGGTAGTACCACACTCTCGCAGAAGATCGACGTCTGAGTAATAGCAATGTGCTATTGCGCTTCGTTCGGTGAGCGAGAGAGCCGGAAGCCTAACTGGGGTGGGTACAGGGTTGTATTGGTAGGCAGCGGCCTAGCTATACCATTGGCAAAGGTCCATGGGCGGCAGTGACAATTACCATCAGGTGTGCTGTCTGCTCGTTTGCCGCCATAAGCAATAAAAAAAAAATAAAACCCACCTGATCAGCGTGATTTAGTATGTCGATTTCCCTGATCGAAAGAAATTCGATTCCAGTAGTGGGACATATATATATAAACTCAGACGATAATGAATTTAACATAGAATTAATAAAAATTATATTTCAGCCAATGTTTGGTACGGGTTGGTGCAACTTCTTCTGCGAGGACGACGATGGTGTAACTACAGATAGTGCTGAAGATTACTTGGATGTTTTCATATGTGGTGGATGTGATACAACTAGACCCAGAACTACCCAAACACCTCCTGCTGCAGTAGTCTCTCCTACTGTGAACCCTTTGACAGCCAGACCGCCATCATTCAATTTTGTAATACGTAAGTTGACATTAATACTTCTCAATACAGTCATGTTCACTAATTAAAAATCACATTTATTTGCTACTATGTTCTGCCCGCGGCTTCGCCCTCATAAAATCTTACTTTCCTAAAGCTTTTCATCCTCTATTTTTAATTTACCCCTTAAGGATAATTTTTTTACAAAACGTTAATGTCATATTTATTTATATTTAATCAATAGCCTTTTTTTTTTTTTTTTTTGGGGGGTGGGCTACGGTCGGCGCACTCCTCGCACCACTCCGTCCGGGGTGACAGAGGGGCGTAAGCGCGCACACCCGTAACCCACCCGTGACGTCGCCTTCGTCGTTGGGCCGACCACCGGAGCAGAGTGACTTGACGTCAGTGGTCGGCCCGACGGAATACCCCTGAGGAGTACCCTCTCCTCGACCGACATCCCCCCCTCGGGTAGGATGTCGGTCTTTCCTCACGCGGTCGGCCTCTCGGCGGGTGACGGACTAATTCCCCGATCCAGTCACCCGCGGCCTTGGCTAGGGCGGCATCAGGCGCAGGTAATCGCGCCTGCGCCGCCCCAGTCGCCGGCGGCGGCTCGCGCCGTCGAGGAGACGCTCCTCGCGCACGCGCTCCGCCGCCTCCTTCTGCGAGACTACTGCCTCGCAGAAGGTTGCGACCGCGTCCCAGTTCCTGACGCTGTCGAGCATCGCCCTGGCGATGGTCGGCAGCGTCAGGTCGGCACCGATGATTGCGACGAGTTCACGACGCTGCTCTGCCCAAGCGGCACAAACCTCGAGCGTATGCTGCGCCGTGTCCTCGTCGCAATCGCAGTGGTGGCAGGACGGTGTACTCTCCCTCCTGACGACCTTGTGCAGGTATTTGGCGAAGCATCCATGCCCCGTCAAAACCTGCACCAGTCGGAAGGAGAGCACCCCGCGCCGCCGTTCCAACCACTGCATCAGCACCGGCCGGAAGGCCTCTACGGTCCGCACACCGAACCGAGGCCTCTCCAGCCGGACTGCCCAACGGGCAATGACATCTAGGCGGGCGTCAACGCGCCAGGCGGTGAGTTCCCTCAAAGAGGCCACACCGCCCTCCGCGCGCACCCCCGACACCCGCCGATACAAATCGGCGAGCATTTCCGCCTCCAGGTCCCACGGGGGACTCCCGGCCAACAGGCACGCTGCCTCCGTCGCCACCGTGCGGTACCCGCGTACAGCCCTGACCGCCATGGCCCTCTGTGGTCGCCACAGAAGAGCCCT
Source organism: Lymantria monacha (assembly GCA_905163515.2). NCBI lineage: Eukaryota > Metazoa > Arthropoda > Insecta > Lepidoptera > Erebidae > Lymantria > Lymantria monacha. The sequence goes on from LR991091.1 coordinate 25,351,995, forward strand.
GAGTCGGACGGTCAGGGACCCCGCCCACACCGGTGCGCCGTACAGGGCCATCGACCGGACGACCCCCGTGTACAGCTGTCGGCACGTAGCGCTCGGTCCGCCCACATTCGGCATTAGCCATGAAAGGGCGGACGCCGCGCCGACGAGCCGCGGAGCGAGCCTGCGGAAATGCTCCCGAAACCACCAATGCCCGTCGAGCACCAGGCCCAAATACCTCATATGGGCCCGGATCCTGATGTCAACCGAATTGACGGTGATCGAAACGCCGATGGGAGGGCCCATGCGGGGCCCATGGAACAAGAGGGCCTCTGTCTTGTCCAGGGCCACCCTCAACCCCAGCGCCTCGATCCGCCTGACGATCTCTTCGGTGCCGAGAGTCGCCAGGCCTGCCGCCTCCTCCAGCGTCCTACCGCGGGCTGTGACGAGCGTGTCGTCGGCGTAACAGATCACGCCCAGCCCGGGTAGGAGGCTCCCTCTCAACGCCCAGTCGTAGCCGATGTTCCACAGGGTGGGTCCAAGGACCGACCCCTGTGGGACACCGCACGTCATGGGCGTTCGCACAACGTCCCCTACTCGGTTGGTGTAGAGGACGCTGCGCCCCTCCAAATAGTCTGCAACTAGCCGCCTCAGGTAAACTGGCACTCCGTGGTATCGGAGCGCCTCCCTGATGCAGCTAAATGGCAGACTATTGAATGCGTTGGCGATGTCCAGGGACACCACCAATAGCACTCCTCCGCCGGCGACGGCCTCAGTCGCCACGGCCCTCAGGCGCAGCAGAGCCGCGATCGTCGAACGACCCCTCCTGAACCCAAACTGGGCGTCCGACAGATCGGGCCCCGTGCCAACGAGGTGCCGCTCGATGCGGGCAGCCAGCACCCTCTCCAATAGCTTGCCCGCATCGTCGAGCAGCACGATAGGCCTGTAGGCCGAGGCCAACTCTGGAGACCGTCCCGGCTTCGGCAGGAGCACCAGCCTCCCCTCCTTCCAGCACCCAGGGAACCGCCCGGACGCTAAACACGCGTCGAACAGCCCCCTGAGGCGGGGACACAGGTGGTCGAGGACCAGGGCCAGCACGCGGTTGGGAACACCGTCGGGCCCGGGGGCAGTGGATTTGCCGCGCATGCGCGCCACCGCCACCCCCATCTCGGTTGCCGTGATGGGCGGAACACTGTCATCGTCGGCCTCCCGGTCAGTGTCTGGCGAAGCCATGACCGGGGGCGTGTGCTCCGCCTGTCGCGGGAACAGGTCCTCGACGACCCTGGTGAGGAGGCCGGGCTGGAGGGTCTCGATGAGGGGGGGGCCCCGCGCGCGGAGCTTACTCAGCGCCGCGCGATAGGGGTGACCCCAGGGGTCTCGATCGAGACCGTCCAGCATCTCCTGCCGACTGACGTCCTTGGCGGTACGGACGGCCAGCCTGAAGGCCGACCGCGCATTGCGGTAGCCCTCATAAAGCCGGCATTTAATCAATAGCCTAAAAGTAAGTTTTAAACTTCTGGTTTTAAAAATGACAATACTTGCTTACAACTTTTCATCCCGTTTTACAACTTTTTTTGCATTAAAAGTAGCCTATGTTCTTTGTCAAGTTCTAGACTATCTGTATACCAAATTTCATTTAGATTGGTTCAGTAGTTTTGGCGTGAACGAGCGACAGACAGACAGAGTTACTTTCACATTTATAATATTAGTAAGCATTACTTGTAAATGAATCAAACCTCATATAATGACGTTAGAAATATTAACATCAGTCTATGTATATCTATTTTTAGATATAGACTTCTCCAATAGTCAAATATTTAAGTTTTTATCACACCTACGAGAAAGTTAGTGATAGTGGTATACTATAATCTAATCCCGTCAACACACGGAGAAAATTACAAATATACCTATTTAATGATCTCGTTTGTTAAATAAAATAATAATACAATTGCCTCAAATATTCTCAAAAATGAAACCGGCAATAGAAAAGCTTAAATGAATGAAGATTCAAATAGATTAAATATTTATTCGCTTCAATGTATTCAGGAATTGTTCGTATCAGATAAGTGATGAAAGCTAGAGGCTAAGAGATAACGTAACTATCCACAGTAATCTAAAAACTCACCAAAAATGTTGGTGTTTAAAAATCTGATAAAATATTAAAGTATTCAAAATAATAAAAAAAATAATGAATGTATATAAGAAGAACGCAACACACATGAACCTCTGAGGAATAGATAGTACTCAAAGTAAAGTACTCACTTCATATAATACAAATCAAAATGACAACGAAAATATATGATTAGGTATTAAAATAATACTTTAATTTCAGCATCAGGAGGTATGAATATGACAATGTCTCAGCAAGGTCCTGAAGGTGGATCAATATTTAGCTTCATACCTTGGGGATCTTCTCAAGGCGCTGCACCTCCTACTGTTCCTTCAGGAGCACCTGCTGCAATAACTGCTGCAGCACCAGCTGCTACTACTGCTGCAGCACCAGCTGCTACTACTGCTGCAGCACCAGCTGCTACTACTGCTGCAGCAGCTGCCACCACCGCTGCAGCAGCTGAGACGACAGCCGCAGGCGCAACTACCGCAGCACCAACTACTGCAGCAGCTGCTGGAAAATAAGACTCCGTAAAATAGGGTGACTTTTAAAATTAATTACCACAAATTCTCTTACATTTATGTGCAATAGTCTCTGTACAAAATCCGTAAATTGTTATCGTGATGTGTAAACAAACTTCAAAGAATACTGTCAAATTACCTAATAAACTGAAGTTACCGATCACCAAGATCATACTTTGCTAAAGAAAGCTATAGAAAACTGAAGACTTCGTCGAGGCATATTGGCACAATTGCTCCTACGGTGTTACAGTAAAAGCTAAAAAGAGAGAGAAAATACCTACAAAATTTAATTAAATAGTTATTTATATACAATTCTATTAATCAATCCATTTATTGGCTTATCGACGTGTTGTTCACTGTTGGACATAGAACACCTCAAGAGGTTTAAATAAAACTATAAAGGCTTGGCACAACTGTTTGCTGTGGCGCTAACTGATACCGGTTTCTCAGGAGGGTGCTGTTGTTCATTCTCCTAGTAATACTTCAGCTGATTTTACGACACCCATAGGAAAATAAGATTTAGTAACAGAGTTTATATACTGTGTGACTTGAAATCTTTCATTCTTGGGAGAAAGAGCCCGAATTGTAAATTCAATATGAAATTTTAGCTTTATTTAATTCAGTTGTACAGCACAGAGCGTATTAATGTCACTTAAGTATATGACATCACTGTAACTAACAGTGTTACTTTTCATTATCATACTATGAAACTGTGTATTACTTACTTGCCACTACTTACGCGTACTTACTACTTATCTACTAATATTAGTGTAAGCCATAAGAAAATGTTTTTAAAACATTATTGTTTCGTAAAAATTGGTGGTTCACAGGTCTAAAATAAAATAGAGTCAGCTTTAATAAATCTTTGATTACAACTTATTTAATTCTACCCTGATTGCCAAAATAATGCAAAGACATAATGTAAATTTTATATATAATAATATTTTAACATAATTCTTGTTAAAAATACTAGGTCTAAGCTATGCCATTTGAATATTAATTACGTTTTATTGTACTGTTGTAGTATAATTTGCTTTTTTATTATTAATAAGCGACTACAATTTTTATTAATAGCTTTTGTTTATTCGTTTGTTCGATCCCTTTTGGCAATCGATTTCGATTAATCGATCGAATCGAAATCAAACCATTTTAAAAATATTGCAGATAGGTATATATGGAAATAAGATTTTTTTTCTGGTTCTTTTAGGTTCTACAGAAATAATCTGTTGATGGAGCTAGGAAATGGATAAAGAAAACCATGAATAAAGAGACGTTTCAATTCTTTGAAGTACGGTTAATTTTTTCTCAATATTTTTTCTTTACCTCCCACTGTGGAGTGTAAATCTTTATAATAGCAGAAAATAATTTCGAAAAATTTATAGATATACTGAATAAAATATCGCAGGTTTTAAAATAAGTACTCTTTGTTTGAAAATTTTGTAATAAAATATTTTCATTGATGTTTTTTTCTCAAATAGTAATTATGCTAAACTGGGTCGTATAGTAAAATGAATGAAATAAGTGTGTTATTATTATGTAGTATTATATAATAATACCATATAATAATAGCCTTGATATTGTTAGTAATATTTATATCGCTATTCTGATTTAATATAATTTCTACAATTGCATTGTAAAACATATATCATTACGAATAATATGACGAAATATTTTAATTTTAATACAATTCTCTATCATGCCATCTCTATCAACGACTACCAAGTTTTAAATAACATCCACGGTAACATAAAAGGCTTAAAATTGAGGTATATTTTTATTAATCGTTGCTAGATAAAATTAATATTTTATGTTACACCTAAGGCGATGTAAATCTTAATATAAATTAAGCGTCACGTTGTTTGTCTGCGATGGACTCATAAAGTACTCAACCGATTTTAATCAAATTTGCACACATATGTAGTTTGATCCAACTTAAAAGATAGGATAGCTTCCGTCTCAATTTATAGTCGCAATATTATTTTATTGCAAATTATTTGTCTATTATTTGACAGTCACAATTATCTGTTATATCCGAACGATTCTAACAGATGGCTGTGTCTGTTGACTGGATTGCGTAAGTATTTAATAGATGGCGCTATGTTAAACGTACAAACGTTTCATATAAGCTACAACTTATTAGCATAATCACCACGTGTTACTGAGGCTTCCTTAGCCACAGCAACGCATGGCCGGGTCTGCTAGTAACATATAAAATCAATGTTATGTGTTATTTATGTCGTGTTAGATGTTACTTAAAGTTTAAAGATCGTTGTCGATAACGGGTATAAGGGTCTTTAGTTTGTAAGTAGTTTTAGCTAATTCTATCTATAAATAATTTAATGTACAATTTATGTATAATGTTTACCGAAGATTAAAAATAGTCAATTATTTCATAGTTGTTTATTAATTTAATGATACAAGTACCTTTTGAAAGAATTACTTTTACTAAGACTCAGATTGATTAATAAGTGCCTTGAACTAAGAGAGTAAAAATAAAATTCACCACCCTCTTTCCTTCGGGTGTGATAAAAGATAACTAGTGATTATAATATGCTGATAAACATGGTCATCCTGCTATTATTCTAATTATTCGAGGTCGATGCAATATCACGAGAGGACCTCGCGAGGGTAAACCGCCGAGCGGGCCACCGAAGACAAAGATCGGGTACCGGTGGCCCGCTCGCACGGCGAAGAGAGGTGTTTGCAGAGTAGGTCTATGGGGTTGCGCGCCGCCTCTTTCGTCGCCCCGGACCGATTTGGCGAGACGCGACCACGTCCATAGTCCACCGCAAAAAAAAAGGTTGATACAATATGTCCTCTCTTTAAATACAACTCTCATCTCTGTAATCACTCTTTACATGTGCTTCATGCAGTCCATCCATCTTTTCTTTGATCTTCCCTTACCTCTAAAACTTTCATCATTCATATTTAAACTTTTCTCATGACATTACTTTCATCCCGTCTCATCACATGTCTATACCACTTCAAGCGTAACTTTTCCGTCATAAGCGAAATTTTTAAACTTTCTCTATTGCGTTCATTCCTTATTTTATACATTCCCGTCACGCCGCAAATTCATCTCAACATTCACAACTTTAGTACATGCAGCTGTTTCTCATCCGTCGCTTTTATAATCCAACATGCTGATTAAGGTTTTGTAAATTTAACCCTTTAATTGAAGTACTATTCGGGAGTCAGATGCTATACCACTGATTTTTTTCCTTCCTTTCATTGAATAAACGAACCAAGACATCGAAAATTTGAGGATACTGTTTTTTTTATTGCATATGGTGGCAAACGAGCAATCAGCAGACATGATGGTAAATGTTACTGCCATGCATGGACCTTTACAACACCAAGGGTATAGCTAGGCTGCTGCCTACCAATACAAACCCACCCAGTTGGGCTTCCAGTTCTCTCGCTCACCGAACGAAGCGCAATAGCACATTGCCATTACTCAGACGTCGATCTTCTGCGAGAGTGTGGCACTACCCTGGACGGACCGCCCCGCGGCTTTATAAAAAAAACTGTGAACACGCGGTCCTACCACTATTGAAAACTTCACTGGTATAAGTTCATCTAGAGGTTGAGGCTGGTCAGAACATTTTAACATGATCACAATACCATAATCGTCACTCTAATGACGGTGACAATTGCAGTTAGTATTGTGATTTTCTCAGGAGAGTGCTGTTGACTATTCATCAGATGATGATTCAACCGGATTTAACGACGCCAGCGGTAAAAAAAAGGAGTGGTGCAAGAAGAAAAGTAAGAAGTGAAAGGCCTAATTTATTTCCTAAATATCTTTTAATCTTCCGTTTGCTGACGGATTAAGAAAAGAATTCATCTCCTACTTTCTTGTCCATGCGAGTCGTAAAGGATGATTAAGAGATATATTATGCATATAACATCTATGCAAGAGAATTGACTAGCGTGGTATAATAGGTCAATTACCCTCCCATTATGGAGGAGGCACGTGCCGAGCAGAAGGACGTATATATGCTGAGATGATGATGATATCTTTAAATAATGCTTCCATTGATTTCAAAATATAAAATTATTTGTATGAAGATTTGTATTTATAGAGAAACTAGCTTCGATCTGCGCCTTCACCTGCGTAAATAGTAATTTTCCCAAAGTTAGTAAGCGAGAGAGCCGAAAGCTCTATTTTTGGATTGGTTTTGGTTAGTAGGCCGCGGCCTAGCTCTACCCCTGGTATTACAAAGGGATATGAGCGACTATAATACTTGCCACATAAGCAATAATAATAAAAAATGATAAAAATAACACCTTTTAATACTTGTAATAATTATAAACTAATATATGAATTATATAGAAATACATAAAAAAAAATCCTTGTGGTGGCAAAGTAAGAATACATTTTACTAATCTTAGCCGCAGGTGTCTTAAAAGACGACTAAGGAATATGATAAGCAGATATCACAACATTAGCGAGAGAAGGAAAACCGTCAAAAATCCTACGTAAAAATCTCTAACAACAACATTGGGACGCATAGTCTTTTTTTGCGGCGGGATTTGGTCTGGACTCTGGTCACACCTCGCTAAATCCGTCCGGGGCGACAGATGATTCGGCGCGCGAGCCCATAGACCCGCCCAACAACATAGGTACCTCTCGACGCCGTGGGTCACGGGCACGCGGTCTTTTTCTTCGGTGGCCCAAACGGCGATCTACCCTCGCGAGTATCCTCTTAAGTCGACGTCGGAAGTATCGAGCCTAAGAAAAGTCACAAAAAAATAGGTCAAATGAGCAGGTATTTAAGACTAAAACAGCTGTAATTCAACCTTGAATTACAGCAATATCTATATATCTATATACTTATGCCACAGGTTAACGGGTTGAGAGCCCTCAGCGCTCACCCACAGTCCAGGTAAAGTTGTCATAGCCATCTGAGGCTAACAACTAAGACACACACAATATAAAAAAAAAATATGCCACAGGACAAGGTTATAATAGTGCCGGTTTTCTACACAGACCTTAAAACGCATGTTCATAAAAAATACTAACATAAATCATTATTGTTGCATGCCCCACCTATTGTAGTTAAGTGTGCAACATACGCATGCAATTCTATACACTATTTCCGTCAGTTCATTAATTTATTTAACTATACGAGTACATACAAATATTTTATATGCGTGAGGTGCTCACACAATATTTATCATGATGATATCTGATATTTACGCGAGTATTACAAATGTAACAAAACTATTTTTTACAGATTCTAACACGTTATTATTTGATTTTTAATTTTCCAGCGTTTTAAACACTCAACATTTGACCCAACAATAATAGTTAAATTATTCGTTATTATCCGTTATCCAGTATTAAATTATCCGTGTGGTGGCAGAGTAAGAATGCAATTTACCACCCTCTTTCTTACGGGTAAAAGGGCGACGACTACGGGATACAAAAGGCATATAACATCTATGCAAGAGAAGGAAAACTCGAAACAAAACCCTATAACAACACGTCTGACCAGCGTGGTGTAGTAGGTTAATTTCACTCCCATTATGGAGAGTGGCTCGAGCCCAATAGCGGGACGTATAATATGAGCTAAGATGAATAGTTAAATATTAATTTATTTAATTTTAGTAAGATAAAGTAAGCCGCCTCTCAAAAGTCAGTAATTAGTAGGTATTATGCCTGCTGAGTTCCCGCGTTCAGATTCGGTGGTAGCTGAATAGATTTTTATAGTTTTTAAACTAGTAAATTGCCCAAATATAATAATTATCATAAAGTGAATATTTAATAATAACAGACCATAAAGAATATAAAAAAGTTATATATCTCACTATATCTTTAAACGGGCAATTCTTGTATATATATATATATATATATATATATATATATATATATATATATATATATATATATATTTATATATATATATATATATATATATATATATACTATATATATATATATATATATACTATATATATATATATATATATATATATATATGAATATATATATATATATATATATATATATATATATGTAATCTGGATCTCGGAAACGGTTGCAACGATTCTCTTGAAATTTAACATACAAGCGGTTCCGGGAGTCATTAATCGATTTAGCTAGGTTTCATTTATAGAGAATATTGATTTGTCAGTATTTTTCGGCAATAAAAAATATAATTTTCCCTTGAATTAAAACTATTAGAATATGACGGTTTTCAAATTTTGACGCTGTCATTACGAATAGACATTTAGCTCAGTTGGAAAATCGAGCTCGGTTCGGAGCCCTACTTTCTCTTATTTACTTTTTGGCCTTTTTTTATTATTTTATTAATTATTATCATTTGCCCGCATCTTTGTCTGCGTAGAAGTCGAAAAGGGTTCTAATAGGATTTTTGTTTGTTTTTTACGCTATTAATTTTATTGTAATTTATAAATTATTATTATTATTATATGTAAATGTCTGTATAAGGTACTTATATAGTACAATAATCTTATCTATGTGGTGACGGAGTAAAGATACAATTCACCACCCCTTTCTTACCCGTGGGTGATCGTAAGAGAAGACTAAGAGATATAAAATGCATATAACATCTATGCAAGAGAAGCAAAACTCGAAACAAAGCCCTAAACCAACACGTCAACAACTCTATACCAATACGTCTGGCCAGAGCGGTATAGTAGGTTAACTTCCCTCTCATTATGGAGGAGACCCGAGCCCAACAGTGAGACGTATATAGGTTGTGATGATGATGCTAACAATCTTTATTATAGTGTAGGGAGGTTTAATAAAGATGAAAATAAGATGTAATTTTGTTATATATTATGGACACGAGGCTTTTTTCTTAGCAGGCTATGTTTTGAACACACCGTGCCCATTATGACTGAAGCGACGGAAGGGTAGTGTGCAGCGCCATAACCCACCGTCTTTTCTATCGAAATTAGGCCGACCACTGGTACCACTTCTTTGACATCCACCCGCGATACTACACCTATTACAGTATTTATTTGTAAACAATATCTTTTGTTTTTCTTTCGGATGCTAGAATTACCAGGCTACTCTGTGAGCTTACTCTGAAACATGTCACATACAACTGCCCATGGGAGAAGCAGCTTTCTCTCAAGTCTACTCCCACTACCTTAACTATGTGAGTTCGAGTTTTGTTTATGCGAAGCAGACTTTGATGGCAAACTGCACTCTCTGAAATTCGAAGTAGTAATTTGATGGTATTTGAAGAATCCTAGGAATAAATACAGACTCTGCTCTAGAACCATTGGTCAGTATAGTTGACCCGATTACATTGCAATGCAATGTTTATTCTTGCAAACTGGTAATATTGTATAATTTTGGCGCGCCAGCTCTTAATTTTAAGATGTGAGTTGGGAGCCTGCAAAGTATTCAGTAGTTCAACCGGTTGTTGGAATCGGGGTTTATCACTTATTCGAAGGATTATTTTGATATTCGACCCCTTCGAATGATTTAAAGTATTTGCAAGTAATTGGTATAAAGAAATCGAAACGACCGTAGTAGCGCACATAGGTAGGTAATAGCGTCTTGCAACCAATCTGATCAGCATTAACATCCTGTTTCCCTATCGTATCTTACTGATTGTTCCTAATATAACTCAGCTATTCCGTCTCAATTTTTACAAATATATTGATTAAACGCTGGCTAACCAGCAAACCAAAAGATAGCAAATGACTATCTCTCTTTCCTAATCATTATGCGGTAAAAATACCATCTCCAGAGCAAAATAAAAACGGGTAATACACCTTATGAGCGATGGATTTCAGATATTCGGTACAATGTGTTATCATGGCTCTCAATTATATTATTCGGTTTAGAAAATTGCCGTCCAAGAATTTAAAATTTCGAATTCAACGTTCCTATGACCTCTTTATAACTTAGAAACTATTAAATGCCGCATTAATACAGTATTATGACTTCCGAAACGCTCTAAAATTCAAACGTATTTCCATTGTACCAAGTTTTATGTGAGTTCAACCTTTTCAGGGTTCCGTACCCAAAGCGTAAAATGGGACCGTATAACTAAGACTTCGCTGTTCGTCCATCCGTCTATCTGTCTATCACCAGGATGTATCTCATGAACCATGATAGTTAAACAGTCAGACAGAAATTTTCACAGATGATGTATTTCTATTGCCGCTAAACCGACAAATACTAAAAAACAAAATAAAATAAATATTTAAGGGGTTCTCCCATACAACAAACGCGACTCCGGTTACTTTTTGCTCGATATATTTTTTAGTTTCTATTTACATCGAATCCGTCAATATTGTTTTATTTCAAACAATGTTTATCGATCGATTAAAATGGAATATATACCGATTATAAAATTTGTTTAGATTACATAAAGGACGTGTAAGGCCTAAATTAAAATATGTAGATGCCTATTAATGCATTTACTTTTACCTATACAGTATTCGTCTTCTTCCATTAACTGGGTAAACATGTCTTATAAATATATATAGAGTACCTACCTTTTTATTTTTATTGGTGGGCTATGGGTGCGTATCGCCCCGCCAAATCGGCCCGGGGTGACGGAGAAGGCGGCGCGTGATCCCATAGACCCACCGTAAAATCCTCTCTCTTCGCCGTGCGAGCGTACCACCGGTACCCGATCTTTGTCTTCGGTGGTCCGCTCGGCGGTTTACCCTCGCGGGTTCCTCTCGTCGACGCCCCGACAGATTTCGCCGTCGGGGCGTCGCCCTCACGCGGTGGCCTCGCGTCGGGTGACCGGACAATTCCCCGGTCCGATCACCCGAGGCCTGGGTTAGGGCGGCATCAGGCGCAGGTATTCGCGCCTGCGCCGCCCCGGCCGCTGGCGGCGGCCCGGGTCGCGGGAGTCCTCCCTGACTCGTTCCGCCGCCTCCTTCCGCGAGATGACAGCCTCGCAGAAGGCGGCGACCGCGTCCCAATTCCTGACGCTGTCGACCATCGCCCTCGCGACAGCCGGCAGTGCCAGGTCGGCACCGATAATAGCGACGAGGTCGCGGCGCTGCCCGTCCCAGCCCGAGCATTCCTCGAGCGTATGTTGCGCCGTGTCCTCGTCACTACTGCAATGATGGCAGCCCGGAGTCCACGCCCTGTACACGACCGTGTGCAGGTATTTCCCGAAGCACCCGTGCCCCGTCAACACCTGCACCAGTCGGAAGGTGAGGACCCCGTGCCGCCGCTCCATCCATTTCATCAATACGGGCCGGAAGGCTTCGACGGTCACGATACCGTGTCTAGGCCTCTCCAGCCGCGTAACCCAACGGGCGATGACGTCTCGGCGGGCGTCCTCGCGCCAGGTGGCTATCTCGCTCAACGATGGGGAGCCACCCTCCTCGCGCACTGAGGTAACCCGCCGGTAGAGGTCGGAGAGCATCTCTGCCTCTAGGTCCCACGGGGGTGTCCCGGCCAATAGGCACGCCGCCTCTGTCGACACCGTGCGGTACCCGCGAATGGCTCTGACCGCCATGGCTCGCTGTGGCCTCCACAGAACCGCCCTGAGCTGGGCGTTCAGAGCCCTCGCCCACACGGGTGCGCCGTACATGGCCATCGAGCGGATGACCCCCGCATACAGCCGTCGGCCCTCGAAACTGGGTCCGCCCACATTCGGCATGAGCCGAGAAAGGGCGGACGCCGCGCCGACCAGCCGGGGAGCAATCTGTCGGAAATGCTCCCGGAACCACCATCGCCCGTCGAGCACCAGACCCAAGTACTTCATATGGGCCTGGATGTTGATCTGGATGGAGTTGACGACTAACGAGGCGCCGGTTGGCAGCCTTACGCGTGGCCCATGGAATAATAGGGCCTCCGTCTTATTTAAGGCCACCCTGAGCCCCAGCGCCTCGATTCGCCTGACCATCTCCTCGGTGCCGAGAGTGGCCAGGCTCGCCGCCTCTTCGAGTGTCCTGCCCCGGGCTGTGACGAGCGTGTCGTCAGCATAGCACACCAAGCTCAGCCCGGGGGGGAGACTCCCTCTCAACGCCCAGTCGTACCCGATGTCCCACAGAGTCGGCCCCAGAACCGACCCCTGTGGAACACCGCACGACATGGGCGTCCGCACAATGTCCCCTGCGGGACCCGCGCAGAGGATACTGCGCCCCTCCAAATAGTCTGCCACCAGCCGCCTGAGGTACAGGGGCACTCCATGGAACCGGAGCGCCTCCTTGATGCAGCTGAATGGCAGACTATTGAATGCGTTGGCGATGTCCAGCGACACCGCCAACAGCACTCCCTTGCCGGCGACAGCCTCCGCGGCCGTCTGCCTCAGGCGTAGCAGGGCCCCGATGGTCGAACGCCCCCTCCTAAACCCATATTGAGCGTCCGACAGATCGGGCCCCACCTCCTCCAAGTGTCGGACGATGCGGGCAGCGAGGACACGCTCCAGCAACTTACCCACATCGTCGAGAAGCACGATGGGCCTGTAGGCCGACGGCAAATCAGGGGGCCGTCCCGGCTTTGGCAGGAGAACCAACCTCCCCTCCTTCCAGCACTCAGGGAACCGTCCAGACGTCAGACAGGCGTTGAACAGTTGCCTGAGGCGAGGCTCGAAGTGCTCGAGGAGCGACGTCAACACCCGGACTGGTATTCCGTCCGGGCCGGGGGCCGTGGTGGTGGAGCGAATCCGCGCCACTGCCGCCCCCACTTCCGACTCCGTCACGGGTGGAACACTCTCGTCGTCGGCCTCCCGGTCTTGATCTGGCGAAGCCATGACCGGGGGCGTATGTCCCGACTGCCGTGGAAATAGCTCCTCGATCACCCTACAAAGGAAGTCGGGCTGGAGGGTCTCGGTGAGGGGGGGGCCCTGCGCGCGAAGCTTGTTCAGCGACGCGCGATACGGGCGACCCCAGGGGTCACGGTCGAGACCGTCCAACATCTCCTGCCAACTCGCATCCTTGGCGGCTCGGATGGCCAGCCGAAAGGCAGTACGCGCACTGCGGTACGCCTCGTACAGCTGGCCCTCCCGCTCAGCGTCGCGGTGACGCCGCCGGCTGCGGGTGTGGGACCTTCGGGCACTGATACACGCCGCGCGAAGGTCCGCCAGTCTTGGGGACCACCAGTAGACCCCCTGCCTCGGAGGTAGACGCCGCACCCTGGGCATGGCCGCATCGCAAATCTGCGTTAACGCACTGCGGATGCGGACAGCCTCAGCGTCCACTCCGTCCGCTGGGGGCGGTGAGGACAGCCACGTGTGAACGATGGCCGCCTCCGCCAGTAGGTCCCTATCAAGACGACCCACAGCCCACCGCGGAAACGCGGGAGCTCCGTCCGCCCTGTGACCCCTACCGGGTTCCCGGGGGGAGACCTCCATCCGGATGTACCGGTGGTCCGACAGGGTCTCCGCCTCCTCCAGGACACTCCAGTTCCTCACCCGTGGCGCGACAGCGGGGCTAGCGAACGACAAGTCCACTATCGACCCGCCCTGCTGCCGCACACACGTGTTCACTGAGCCCCTGTTAACAACACAGAGGCCCAGTGAAGCCGCCCACTCAACGACCGCCCGTCCGCGGTCGTCCGTCATAGGGGACCCCCATGCCGTGGATTTGGCGTTGAAGTCCCCCAGGACCAGGACGAGGCCCGGTGCCAGTCGCCGTATCGAAGCCTCCAAGGTGGTGAGGGAGGCCCTGAAATCGTCCATTCTCCTGTTAGGGGAGAGGTAAACGCTGTAGAGTGTGACCCCTCCCCATTCCGCAGCGACAAATTCTTCGCCCCTATCCAAAAGGGATAAGGACGGGAAGTGCCGCCGCGTTGAGACGACGATTGCCGCAGTTCCGTTTCGGCTGACCACCCAATTGGGGCGATCAGGCACGACGTACGGTTCCGCGACTACGGCTGCACCAATCGACCACTTCGCCATGGATTGCAGGAGGAGATCCTGCGCTCCGGCGGAGTGGTTGGTGTTGGCCTGCAGGAGGTGAATGGATTCTGCAGCCATTAGTGGGCCGTATCCATCACCTCCGCCTCGCCAGTGGGCGATCGGGCCGCGCTAGGAGCGGGAGCGGCCGTGGTCGAAAGGCCGCCCCGCCCCTTTGGGGCTGAAGCAGGAGGTCTGCACGCCCCAGAACCCATGCGGTGCTTGGCGGGCTTATTGCCCGCCGCACACGCGGGGCAGTGGGGCGGGGCGGCGCAAGATGCCGCCACGTGCCCGGTCTGACCGCAGCGGAAACACAATCCGCCGCAGTCGAAGCAATTGGTGCACGTCGGTCGAGTGTGTCCGACCGCCATGCACTTATAGCACCTCGCAGGCCGGTGCTCAAGCACGGTTACCCGCGCCGAGCTCCAGCCCACGAGGAGCCTGCCTGAGCCAGCCAGTTGCCTGACCGACTCCACCGGGCACTGCGCCCAGGCAGCACCTACGCCACCCGGACCGGGACGAATGGCACCGACCCGGACGGTGTCTATGGGACACCCGGTTTTCGAGGCAATAGCCTCCCGGATGTCTTCCACCGTCACGGAGTCGTCCAGACCCGAAATGCGCATTTCGGCGCACTTGACGGGCCTGGCGATCCTGATGCCACCCTCCTCGGCGAACAGACCTCGCAGCTTCTCAGCTACGCTATCAGCCGTCTTGGCGCCCTCGGCCCCTGGGAACTCGAGGATTCGAGCCCCCGTCCGGGCCTTGCGGGTCCTGGCTTCGACGCCTCCAATATCGGAGACGTCTAGCTCCCGCCGGGCCTTCCTCAAGACGGCCTCGTAGCTGAGGCCCTTCTCGGCCGCCTCAGGCAGCACAGTGATCACCACTGCGGCCGTCTTTGGCGGCTTGAGCCCCTTGCGCGACCTCTTCTTCTTGTCGCCAGCTCCTGCCTTGGGAGCGGAGACCTCAGCGGCGCGCTTGGCCTCCGCTCTCCTTCTTTGGCCGCGACTCCTTCTATCGCGCTCGGCCACCTGCCAACCCTCTTCGGGTACGGCAGTCGTGCCAGACGCGGAAGGCCTTGTCGCAGCCTCGCTGGTCGTCGCCGGCGGTTTCGTTGCGGGCGGCTTCAGCGGTCCGGCAGGAGCCAGCGCCGTCTTCCTCCTCAGGGCAGGTCCCTTCGGAGCGGGGCCGGGGCCTTTGGGCTTAGGCCCGGCCGCGGCCGCGGCGTAGCTCCCCACGCGGCCACCCTGACAAGGCAGCGGGGCGGGGGCTGGTGCCGTATGTGGCCGCTTATCTGCGGCAAGAGGTGGCCGGACACGTGGTTCTGGAGGCAGCCTTGCCTCCAGAACGGCGAAGCGCGCATCGACAATTTTGCCCACTGCGTCGATTATCGCGCGCAGGGACTCATCCGGCAATCCCCCCACCGCAGGCAGCGGGGTTGGCATCGGGGTCGGCAGCGGGGTCGGCGCCTCCGGTTGAGCCTCCACCGGGGCCCGCTCCGAGACGCTTGGCGACTTTTTCGCCGCGGCGCGAGTCGTCCTCCTCGCTACCGGGACAGGTGTCGGCTCGGTGGCCGTGACGGCTTCAGCCGGCGGCGTGCCCTCCGCAGCGGGGGGCGTCCTCCTTGCCGCAGGGACGGGTTTCACCGCGGCAGCTGTTTTGCGCGCCTTGGCTGACGGCTTTGGCGCAGGCGGTAGGAACTGCGCCATCTGGGCCCGCAGGTCGGCCATGTCTTTGGCCAACATGCGGTTTACCTGACGCAGCGACTCCAGCTCGGACCCCAACTGGCGGTTCAGGTCCCGCAGGCCTGAGACCTCGCCACTAAGGCGGGCATTTTCAGCCTGCAGGTCCAGGGGGCCGTCGCTCGCAGCAGGCGCCGCCTCACGCCGAGGAGTCACCGACCTTCTTCCTGCTACTGCGGCCCCTCGCCCCCTGCGAGAAGCCGGCACCTTCGGTGGAGGCATGATGGTCCCGCTCCCCTCGGAGTCGGCGCCCGAGCTGCCTCCCTTGCTCAGGGGGCGCTTTCGCACCTGCGAGGGGAGGGCCTCCTCCCTGATCTTCTCAGCCGCCGCCACAGGACGCGGCGACGACTTAGCGGGGGCTTTAGCGTCCGACCCGCTATCTCCTCTGGACGGCCCTGCGGATATACCGCCCTCGTCCATCTTAGCGGCAGATCTGCTGCCCTCATCCACGGACGGCTCTGCGACGTCACTGTCGCCCTCGTCCGTAGACGGCTCTGCAGCATTTCTGCCACCGTCCTCCTTTTCAGCGGCAGCAGCCTCTCTCCGCGCACGCCGCTCCTCCATCCTCCTCTTGTAGCTGGAAGCCTGCCCCCGGCTCTTCCTGGGCGACTTCCGCTTCACTTTTTGGGCCTCCACGATTTGTGCCGGGCCCTTGGCGGACGCCTCAAGTCCTGAGGACGAGGCGTCGTTGTCAGTTTTTCTTTGGCTTGACAAGGCCGTGGTGTGAGAATCACAAGGATTCCCGTCGGTTTTTAAATGTTTTAAAGTTTGCGTATCCATTGTGAATCCCACGAGAATGGGAGATACATTACGTCGACCCGGGCAGAGATCCCTATACCCGGGCAAGCCTACATTTACCAACCAGGGGGTCAGCCGGTGCCCTGGCTGGAGCGTGCTAACGACAGAACAACCCATCTGCCATGCATCTTCTCGCCGCACGCCAGAACTTAAGATTCTGGGTGATTTCCGAGTCCGAATGTTACTTCGAACTCTTTATAGAGGTTGTCTTCCTCGCGGTCCGGGCGGTTAAGCCAAGACCCTCGCTCCTGAAACTAAGACAAGCAAAGAATCAGGTTTACGATGTGTGGGCGGTGGCAAGTGCCTGCCCAGCCCTCAAATGAATGAGTGACTGAGCCCGTCCCGATATTTCGCGTCCTATAACCTCTACTACGACTGTAGTAGAGTAAGGAGCGAAATCGCGCAGATATTCGCTACGGACGACAGTACAACAGAAGAACTGGGGACCGCCGCCCGCACCCAGGGTACACCGCGTGGAGGTTTCTGGGATAGTACCCCATAGAGTACCTACCTACCAATAGATTTAATAGCATAGACAACAAGATGTATAATATTACTAATATTGTAACTGTGAAAGTTTGTGAAGATGTTTGGATATTTGTTACAAAATCACGCGTAAACCGTTGAACAAATTTGCATGAAAATTGGCATAGAGATAGACATTTTTCTGGATTAACACACAGGATATTTTATATCCTAATAATGTGTTCCTTGGGATAATTTAGTGATAAAATGTTATATTGTGGAAGTCACTTTTTAGGCACGCAGTATTCACATAAACGTCAAAAGCAGTATATAATTATATATCTTTAGGTATATAATTCTTTTGTACCTATTCGTGAATATGTCTAAAATCCTAATTCTAACCCTGATTAATGATTATAGACAGGACAGATAACCCAGGTTAAGCCACCAGCCAACCCAGATAAACTATCAGCAGCATAGTTCTACCAAACCATGCTGCTGATAGTTGCCTGTTTGTAGCTATAAATGGTCAGCTCTTCCAGAGTACTACCACATTTTCGCAGAAAATAAACGTTCTAATAGTAACAATTTGCTATTGCGCTTCCTTTGTTGAATGTGAGAGCCGCAATAAGCCGCAATTACCACTTACCACCAGGTGTACTATTTATTCATCTGCTAATAAAGACAATAGCAAAATAAAATCCCATCATGGACATTAAAATGTATATTAATGTAAATATTGTACGGTTTTTGTACACGCATTACGTATAGACAACTGGCCATTATACATACCAAAGTATTTGAATTACTGTATGCTATTGATACTTTAAAATAAATAATTAAATAATACGGTTATTATTTTTGTTAGTTCGAACTAACGAGATCGAACATTCGAATCTAGGCTGTTTAAAGACGAATCTTTATCTTAACAACCAATAATTTATTGGTTTAAGACTTCTAGAGAGATAATTCAATATACTTCTAGCGAGAGTTGGGTATGCAGAAAAGAGCATGAAAGTAAAATTAATGCGGTTGAAATGCGATCTCTACGGAAAATCTGGAGAGTTAGGCTGACCGATCGCATTCGTAACGACGACATAAGAGAGCGAGTAGGTATGAAAGAGAGTATTGGTGTAAAGATGCGAAAGGGAATGCTCCGATGGTTCGGACATGTGGAAAGAATGCCGAACAAACGTCTGATTAAGAAGATATACAATGCAAAAGTGGAAAGGAAGGGGGAGACCGAGACTAACCTACCTAGACCAGATTGGTTACGTACTGAAGGAAGGTGGAGTCAAGAGTCACCGAAACCGGCGAGCGTGTAAGAAGAGAATTATGAATGTTGAGGAAGCGATTGAAGTATGCAAAGATAGAGTTCTCTGGCACTCTGTTCTCTCTGCCTACCCTGCAAGGGATATGGCGTGATGATATGTATGTATGTTATTCTGGTAAATTCTACTCGTTCTACTTTCCGTGTGACGATGGAGTAAGAATACAATTCACCTTCCCCTCTCTTGCCCATGGTGACGGCTAAGGAATACAATATGCATACAAAATCTATTATACATCAGAATGAAAACTCGATATAAATTCCTTTACCAATATGTCTGACTAACGTGGTATGATAGGTCAATTTCCCTTCCATATGGAAGAGACTCGAGCTCAACAGTGGAACATATTATTATAAAATGAAGGAGAGGAAGGAAGACCCACCACTTTCTCACGGTTAATCAATATACCGTATACCTCAAGAAAGGAAGGAATACGGGATGGGATCAAGGTGGAATAGGATATAAGGAAATCTTACTCCTGTGATGAGCACCACCTCTAGAACTTCAATTTGCAATTTTCCGCAGAATTTCGAATAAAGATTGGACACGTGTTTTGACTCTAAACGAGGGATCCTCAGGACGATTCGGCTTCAAATGCGCTTCGGCTTCAAATTATTCGGCTTTCCGCCAAGTATCGCCTAATTCAATCAATTACAGTGGAATATAAGCGGAGATGATAATAATGAAATTCTGATTAGTCGTTTTTTGCATCGTAATAATCAACGAGAGGCGGCTTTACTTTTATGAGCGTAATATAATAGAACATAATAAAATAATGTACAAATAGTGTGAAAGTAAGAATACTATTCACCGCCCCCTATCTTACCCGTGGGTGATCGTAAGAGCCGACTAATGGATATAAAATGCATATAACTTCTATACAAGAGAAGGAAAACTCGAAAACAAAATCCTATACCAACACGTCTGACCAGCGCGGTGTAGGATAATTTCCCTCCCATTAGGTAGGAGGCCCGAGCCCAACAGTGGGACAAATATGGGCTGTGATGATGATGAGGCTGGAATGTACAAAACGTGTCTGAAGAAGTTTTCACTTCAAAAAATATGTAAGCAGTAGGAACGTAATTTCGTCAGTGAAGAACTCATTTATGATTAACTTAAAGGCAACTTGCTGAAGTTAGTAAGAACAGCAAAAAGCTTTTCGTTCAATAAAAAGCTTTCAAATGTTCGGTACAATTCGCTTTCTATTTCCCTCTTTAACATTTTGTATATCTTTAGATTGAAATTTGTGGAAGTGCCTTTTTCTAAATTTAAACAGACTAGTGTTTCATAACAGCTAGAAAGAACTAAGTGTAAGTGGCAATTGGATTCTAGGGGGGAAGAAAGTTGCAGAAGTTTAGTGGTTATGTTTTATATGAGTCATCGTAATCTCAGATGATATACGTTCCTGTGCTGAGCTTGGGCTTTCTTCGTAATAATAGGGAATTTGACATTCATAAAAAAAATAATTTAATCTATTATAGTTACAATAACGTATCATCATCATTCTCTTATTCTTATCTCAATTACTTGGAGTCAATACAATATGTACTCTTCTTTCATAGTACATATTGTAAAAGTTATTGGCAATAGTTTTATGACCGGCGCCTGCCAGACGTCAACCCTCCTTGGGAATGTAATTGTTGATCAAACGGCATCAGATGGAGTTGGCTCACGTTATAAGGCTCTTAGTCGTCTTTTACGACATCCACGAGCAAAGTAAGGGTTGGTAGTATTCGTAGCCGCTACCACACAGCTTAGTTACAATAGCGTATAACGCACAAAAGTATGCAACAGCACGTTGGTCGGGCGTGTTGGAGAGCAAGAGCTTTGTTTCGAGTTTTCCTTCTCTTGAATAGAGGTTATAAGGGGTTTTATATCCCTTAGTCTAATGTGGAGAAGGCTTGAACCCAAGAGTGGGACATATATAAGCTGAGATGAAGGAATAATTTTATTTATCATGGGGGACTTTACATACATATCATCACGCCATATCCCTTGCAGGGTAGGCAGAGAGAACAGAGTGACAGAGAACTCTATCTCTGCATACTTCACTTGCTTCCTCAACATTCATAATTCTCTTCATACACGCTCGCCGGTTTCGGAGACTCTTGACTCCACCTTCCTTCAGTACCTGACCGATCTGGTCTAGGTAGGTTAGTCTCGGTCTCCCTCGGTACCTACATCCTTCCACTTTCGCATTGTATATCTTCTTAACCAGACGTTCGTTCGGCATTCTTTCCACATGTCCGAACCATCGGAGCATTCCCTTTCGCATCTTTACACCAATACTCTCTTTCATACCTACTCGCTCTCTTACGTCGTCGTTACGAATGCGGTCGGTCAGCCTAACTCCACAGATTTTCCGAAGAGATCGCATTTCGACCGCATTAATTTTACTTTCATACTCTTTTCTGCATACCCAACTCTCGCTTCCATACAGTAATGTTGGCACAAGCACTGCGTTATGTATTACTACACGTGCCTTCTGGCTGAGGTGGTGGCTGCCGAGAAGTTGCCCCAACGCTCCGTTCACTCTATTTCCCGCATTCACTCTTCGCTCTATATCAGTGGTGTACCGTCCATCTCGGCTAAATCCACATCCAAGATATACAAATTCATCCACTTGCTCTAGTACATCATTACCTATTGTTACTCTTACATCTATTCTGGCTTCATCTCTTTCAAAGACCATTATTTTGGTTTTGCTCACATTCACGCGTAGACCCCTTTTCTTACAATCTTCTGTCATTGTGTCGACTAGGGTCTGCAGGTCAGTCGCTGACTGTGCCAGCAGGACTGCGTCATCTGCATAAAGCAGAGCAGAGACCACTGAGTCACCCATCTGGACTCCCACATTCATATCGTTCAACCTTTGGAGACATTTATCCAGATATATGATAAACAGCCTGGCTGATAGAACGCAGCCCTGCTTAACGCCGATATTGACGTCAATCCAAGGCGACATTCCATCATCCAGCCGCACACAGGCTCTACAGCCCATGTAACTGGATTGCACAGCCTGCAGCAGTTTACCGTTAATACCATATTCCGGTAAAATGTCCCAAAGTTCCTTTCGTACAACCGTGTCAAATGCTCTCTCCAGATCCACAAAACTACAGAAAACCCTCTGACCTAGGGCCAGATGCTTCTCCACAATGTTTCGCAGAGAGAACACTTGATCCATGCATCCCCTTCCACTCCTGAAACCTCCTTGTGTCTCACACAGTAAACCATCGGACACCATCCTCATTCTCCTTTCAATAATTTTA
Source organism: Lymantria monacha (assembly GCA_905163515.2). Classification (NCBI taxonomy): domain Eukaryota; kingdom Metazoa; phylum Arthropoda; class Insecta; order Lepidoptera; family Erebidae; genus Lymantria; species Lymantria monacha. The sequence continues at coordinate 25,374,059 of LR991091.1, forward strand.
CCATACACTTTTGCTGCCAAACTGGTCAAGCTTATGGCTCTGTAATTTGCGCAGTCATAACGTGAACCCTTGTTTTTAAACAAAGGCACGATGACTGCGCTATTCCAGTCCCCGGGAACCATTCCCGAGCTCCAACATAAATTGAGGAGCAACAGGAACGCCTCCCAAGACACAAGAGCCACCAAGCTTGATCATCTCGGCAGACACCATATCAATGCCCGCTGCCTTACCATTTTTCAAGCTTCTTATCGCCCATTCAACTTCATCCGTACTGATGCCATCGGAGGACGCCGTCGCCGAATGTTGATCTACTAGACCACATGCGACACTGGCGCCAACCGTAGTATCCGCATACATATCGCCAAAATATTCACTCCATCGGCTTAACACGTCTTGTGTTTGTGTAAGAATGTCTCCACCTTTAGACCTTATTTTATTCATTCTGAAGGCTGACCAACCACCCCGAGACTTCTTCACCTCCCTCCAAAAGAGTTTGGTGTTACTCTCGAAGTTTTTAGTCAGCCTATCTTCTGCACTCATACTTGCTCTATCACGTTTCTCTTTCACTAAGGCTTGAGGGGACTTTCAGAATCATTATCATGTGTGCTTCATATATATCCTCCACAATAGAAGGAACATTAACAAAACAACATTGTTATAGTATAAAAGGCGGGTTAGCATAGGTTTTTGTCGAGTTTTCCTTCTCTGCATTGATTTTATATACTAGCTAATACATGCGGTACCTATATGTATTCTAACTTCTCCATGCGGCTTCGTCAACGTAAAAACAATAAATTAGACATTATAAAAATTTTATCACTAAATTGTCTCAAGGGAACATATTTGCGGGGTAAAAAGTATATTTATTAATCCAAAAGATGGTCTACCTTTAGGCCAATTTTATACAAATCTGTTCAGCCGTTTACAAACTAACGCAACCGTAACAACTAAAACCGTTATACAAACTAATGGTAGAATAAATCCCTTAGTCAGTTTTACGACACTAACGAATAAGATAGGGGTGAATTCTTACTCCCTCAGCACACGGAAGACATACATAAAATAAGTTAAATCTTTAACTTATCATCATCATCATAGATGTTCCATTATTTGGTGTATAAGATCAGCAAGAAAACGCTGCAACTGGCCATCAGCCAGGTGAAGGAGAGAGCCCGTGAGGAGCTTCTTATGAGCCTTGACAGGTATCCGTGAAGGCGCCCATATCACCAGGCGCGGAACAAACTCCGCGCCTGTGGCACCCCTATCATCGAATCGATGGATCCGGTTCTCCTGTCGAGTTTAATGGGAGAACTGTTCCCTCGCTCCGTGGGACACGTTCCCCCCTGAATGGCTCCTCAGTCGGAGATGGAGGTGAAGACTTTGGTCCCACTCATCACCAACTAAGAAATGGAAGTGGCCCTCTCCCGATTTCAGGGCAAGAGGAAATCGCCTGATCCGGACGGTGTCCCGGGGCTTGTGCTTGGCATCGCCGTGGAATACTTCAGGGGTGAACTCCGGGAACTGCTTAACGCGCGCTTGAGGTCCGGGCAGTTCCCGGAGGAATGGAAGGTTGGTAAGCTATGCTTGCTGCGAAAGGAGGGTTCGCCCAGTGGACTCCCCTTCTGCATACAGACCACTGGTGCTGCTGGACGAAACGGCCAAATTGTTCGAGAAGGTGCTCGCGGACCGTGTCGTTTAGCACCTCTAGGAAGTCGGGCCGGGACTATCAGAGAGTCAATACGGGTTCAGGGGTGGCCAGTCAACAATCGACGCATTGGCCGCCCTGAATTCCCTGGCTACCGAAGCGGTGGGCAAACAAGAAGTTCTCCTGGTGGTCTCGCTCGACATAATGAACGCCTTCAACAGTCTCCCACACGAGGCACGTGCTCTGGGAGGGGGGCGACGGGGGCATACATCGCCACCGGGTGGAGTGTGGCGTCCCGCAGGGTTCGGTCCTTGGTCCGGTCCTGTGGAACGTCGGATTCGACTGGCTCCTACGGGGTCGACTTCTCCCCGGGATGGGGGTCATCTGCTACGCGGATGATACCCTCATCACGGCGAGGAGGTCCGACTTCCGGGGGGCTGCCCGGCTGGCAGAAGAGGGGGTTGCGCTCGTCGTGAGCCGGCGCGGGCTGACGGCGAGCAAGTCTCCATAAGGGGATTGGGTAGAGCATTGGAAGTGGCCCGAAGGAGAGTCATCCGGCAGTGGAGGGAAGAATTCTCCGAGTTCCCCCATAGCAGGGCGGGGAACTGTGGAGGCGGTTGCGCCGTATCTCCACCGCTGGATCAACAGAAGGCACGGCGGCAGCCTAAGCTTCAGGTTGGTGCAGGTGCTTACCGGACACGGGGTCTTCGGTAAGTTCCTGCACAGAATTGGCAGAGAAGAGGCCCCAGGGTGCCATGAGTGTGGCGCGTCGCTAGACGATGCGTGCCACACAGTGGAGGTATGCCCCGCCTGGGAGCCCCAGCGCCTCGTCCTGTCGGCGGTCATTGGGCGGGACCTGTCGCTGTCGACTATCATCTCGAAGATGCCCGACGGTGACAGGTACTGGTCGTCGATGGCCTCCTTCTGCGAGGAGGTTATCTTTAAAAAGGAGGCCGCGGAGCGGGAACACGAGGCAATTGCGTCCGCAGACTCGCTCCGCCGGCGGCAGCCAGGGAGGAGGAGGTTCTGATATGCGCACCTTCTTCCACCGCCCTGAATGACGACAGGACGTGGCCAGACGGCCAAGCGTTGGGGTGTCGAGGATCGAATGTCAGTAGACGATCTCTGCACCCCGTAAAAGTGCTGAAGGGGCCGCTGTGGTTTTAGTGGGTACTCCGGTCGGTCATCTGGCCGGCGAGTCCCACACGCCCCCCCGTCTATCACATGCGGAGAAAGCGCGTAAATGCGTTTCCACAGCGTGAAAAAAAAAATATGTCCCACTATTAGGCTTAAGTCTCATCCATAATGGGAGGGAAATTGACCTACTATACCACGTTGGTCAGGAAGCGGGGAGAGGTACATGTAGGGCGAGTCTATGGGGTCGTGCGCCGCTTCTTCTGTCGCCCCGGACGGATTTAGCAGGTCGTGAACAGACCATAGCCCGCGCCCAAAAAAAATAGGGTCTTTTTTGAGGTTTTCTTCTCTTGCATAGATGTTGTATGCGTTTTATATCCCTTAGTCATCTCTTACGATCACCCACGGGCAAGACAAGGGGTGGTGAACTGTATTCATATTCCGTCACCATATGGATAAGTACAAAATTCAGTTCAGTTTGTATAAAACTTAATAACTACACTTTGTTATATGTAATATCCTGTCAGTTTCTCCTGTAAATAGCACATAATAGACGTGTTGTAACTAGTTCACCTTCCAAGAGACCGTGACGCAACACTCAAGTTACCTACACACTACTCTGATTCTTACACATCATACAAAAGCATGGCAAGTATTTGTAACGTATATCCTGCTATACATTTTTATTCTCTACTGCTCAGTAAATTCAGAGACATATAAAACTGCTGAGCGTAAGCTTCGGATTCTAATTTTGGGTTAGGATAAGTTAGCACTTTTAGTGCTAAAAAAATTTATCTGTTGATATATTTTTTCTTTCTTTTAGAGACACTAAGCAAATAATCCTTATATTGCGAAGGACTTAACAAACATGCAATTAACTCAGACAAATTACACTCAGAACAAAACTTTGTGGATCGCAAAAAGTATTGTCTGCGTGGGTATCGAACCCACGGCACTGGCATGGAAGGTCAATATTTTAAGCCGGGCGGGCCACCGAAGACAAAGATCGGGTACCGGTGGCCTGCGCGCACGGCGAAGAGAGGAGTTGCACGTTGGGTCTATGGGGTCACGCGCCGCCTCTTCCGTCACCCCGGACTGATTTGGGGGGTGGACGCATCCATAGTCCACCGTATAAAAAAAAAGGTTGATATCTTAACCACAACGCCATCTTTGCAGTCTACGTTTAATGTTGAACTTATCTAAATATGTTAAAATTAAATTATATGACAAATTTCGATGTGTTGCATTTCTATCTACCTATAACGTTTCGGCAATAATCATTATCCTGCTCTTATACCAATAACGTAGTGTCGACATACATATTGCAATGGTTTTAGCAATAGCTTTATGACCAGCCGTATGTTTGATATTAACCCTCCTTGCCAATATATTTGTTGACTAAACGTTGATACAAAAATTTTAGCCGTCTTGTACGACACCCATCAGAAATGTAAGGGGTGGAAATATTCCTAGCCACTATCACATAGCATATCGGTATCTAAGGAGGCGAAAAACTATAAAAAATATTATAAATTTTTAGTACCTATCTATTATTATGAGATAAAAGGTCATTTAATTATAAGAATACCACTGTCTCATAGCGGTACGTAGGTATATATATGCGCTGGAAAAATGAAATGTTTACTTCCAAATTTATTCAATGCCATTGAAATCTTGGTGTATTGTTTTGATTAGAAGTTTTGTTTTATAAAAGGAGGAATTAAAAAGGATTAAAACAATTTGAGAATTCCTTCAATAGGTACCTATGCGCCTACGCAACAAGCAGTGTGCTAGTTAGCAAGTAGTGAAAGACGCGGTTACTAATTGGTACGCTTAGGCGCTTATAGATGACTCTTGGTGCGTATATTATGTATTTCAAATCAATTGTGATTTAATTAATAAGTAGCTTAAATACTAAAGATTTTTTTAAATTTAAACATGTAATGAACAACGCAAAAAAAGGGCAGCAAATTATGATAGTAAATTTACATATTACAGCATTTTAAGTTAGAACCACATCTGTTGCAGGTACTTCTAGTAAATTTAAAACATGAAACGTGCGTTAACTTTGTAAGGGATCGCTGAAAAGGTTGTATGCGCACCTGATGCTAATGACAGATTAGTAGATTACGTGACTCATATGATAATACTTTATAGGATTGCTTATGATCTATTTTTACTTTAAACAAAAATACTGAGGTTAAATATTATGTTTTATTTTATATAATTAATAAAACTCAAATACAATATTATTTTAAAATAAATTACAAGAAGAAATATTTATAGATAGCACAAGCAGAAGAGGATAGAGGATAAATGTGTAAGTGATATAGAAATTGTGCAGTCATACAGACTGAATCATACAAACTTTAATTTTATCACATTATTTTTAATTTGCAACACGGTTTTTAAAGTAATTTGAAGAATCCATTTATTTTTTAACTATATTTATTAAATAAAATAATGAACGCTGTGTTCGAAACGTCGGAAAATTAATTGTGGTAGGACCACGCTGTTGACAGTTTTCTGTCTACAGCCGCGAGCCGTTCCGTCCGGGGTAGTACCACACTCTCGCAGAAGATCGACGTCTAAGTAATGGCAATGTGCTATTGCGCTTCGTTCGGTTAGCGAGAGAGCCGGAAGCCCAACTGGGTGGGTTTAGGTATTTTATTGGTGGGCAGCGGCCTAAGCTGTACCCTTGGTATTGCAAAGGTTCATCAGGTCAAAGGCGGCAGTGACACTTACCATCAGGTGTGCTGCTTGCTCGTTTGCCACCACAAGCAATAAAAAAAAAACATTTACAAACATGATAGAATCCAAAAAATATTTTATATTAAAATGCGTAATACTGGCGTAAACATCAGAAATCATTATAACTACTGAGATCGATCTAGTTCGAATAAATTTATTAATGAAGTAATTATTAATATTTAACAGTTAATCAATTGTATAATTATTTGCAATGCAATTTATTCAACCAGAACTACTGCACCATAAAGACAGTTTTTATTACAATCGAAAATATTCCCAATTCTCCTAAATTTCCCCGAATACTTAATTTTCATCTGAAACGTTATACATGTTTAACTTGTAAACACTATGGGAATTCCAGGCCACCGATAATGTCCTAAAAGTTTTCACAATAAATCAAAATTTATGCGATATTACACTTGTTAAGAGTTATATCAGTAATAAAGGGATTATATAAAATATAATTCTCATGCTAGTTGTATCGGAATCGAATTTCAAATAATATATAACACTAGTAAACCCTTGACTATCAACTTTATCAGTTGTTTTTAAGAGAAGGAAAATTCGAAACAAAGTCTAATCCATAGGGCCAGCATGATGCTAATTTCCTCCTTCTAGAGGAGGTCCTGTCTAACAATAGATCGACCATCTATATTATTATATAAAGAAGCTTGACTAACTCATCAAAACCTAAATAAATGAAACTAGAAACAAGAAATGTTGACAGTAACTTCTTTTAGCGATGCAGAGATTCACCAAGAAAGGATTTTATGAAATTCAAACCTAAAGGACGACAAGTTTGTATGTGAGGAAATAAAAAAATATCCATTGTGTTAAAATGAGAACAAGTAATTATAGTAACCGGGCATGACGGAAGGGCCAGCGTGCGAACTCATAACCTACCGTACATGTATATCTCCACGCCGTGCGAGCAGGTCATCGGGACCTGGTTCATGCTCTTAATATATAAGAGTATGTAAAATAGAGCATTAAATGTTTTCAAGATACTTGATTTCTTATTGATTTTTTTTTTCAAATGGGCACTTAAATATGTACTTACCTCTTAATAAAATAAACAAGAGATACAAGGCGTTATAGTTGAGACTGAATAAAGCTACCTTGAACACCCTTTACAGTTTTCGCTGTTTGCTTTCTTTTTTTTATCGCTTATGGTGGCAGACGAGCAAGCAGCACACCTGATGGTAAGTGTCACTGCCGCCCATGAACTTTTGCAATACCAAGGGTATAGTTTAGCCCACTGCCTACCAATAAAATCCCCAAACCCACCCAGTTGGGCTTCCAGCTCTCTCGCTCACCGAACGAAGCGCAATAGCACATTGCCATTACTCAGACGTCGATCTTTTGCGAGAGTGTGGTACTACCCCAGACGGACCGGCCCGCGGCTGTAGACAGATAACTGTAAACAGCGTGGTCCTATCACCATTGCTTCTGATTATGAAAATATATATCATCTCAGCTCATATATGTCCCACTGTTGGGATCAAGCCTCCTTCATAATGGGAGTGAAATTCACCTACTATACCACGCTGATCAGACGTGTTGGTATAGGGTTTTGTTTCGAGTTTTCCTTCTCTTGAATAGATGTGCGTTTTGTATTCCTTAGTCTTCGTCTTAGTATTGCGATCACCCAGGGGTAAGATAGGAGGAGGTGAATTGTATTCTTACTCCGTCACACGGAAAAGATACGTATAATATATATATAGACTGCTAAAAAAATATTATCAGTTGTATTTAATTTACGGCATAAATATAATATATTTTAACTTGTAACAGAGTCTTCTTTATTTCGTTCACTATATTTCCTTAATGGGGTTCAACGAACAATTATCTTTTTTTTATAAAGTTGTTACTGGATCAATATAATACAATGAAAACATTTAAGATCTTCGTTCAATACTTAAATCATTTTGATTTACTGATAAACATAAGACCGCGTTGTATTTTTTTGTTACTTCAGTATCTTAGTATGTTTTTTTTTCTGCTTTATTGAGTGATTCGCCTAACGGCAACCGTCCTCATTGACTCAGTAATACAGTACAATCAAGCCCGCTTATGAAAAATTCATACATATGGTATGAAGTTTCCTTTGGAGAGTTATTACTCTCAGTAACGAAATGCCATTAATTAAAAAGAAAAAGAATTCACTTCTACATTTATATGCATTTTTTTTGAGGTTATCTTAACCAATTCAGGATTTTTTTTTCAATTCGTCTATACAGCGTCGCAATATAGCCTTTTTTTATATTAATCTCAGATCCAATTCAGATTCATGTTCTATAGTAAGCAATATAGTCTATAGAGTAGTTAAGAATTCCTTATAAAGTATTTTCTCACTTTCTAAGACATTTAACGTAAAAAAAAATTACATTCCTTTCTACACGCTAAACAACTAAGCTTTGGTGACCGTTTTTTTTGGCAGGCTTTTGTCTGGACACACGCCATCCATTCCGTCCGGGCCGACGGAAGAGAAGTGCGTGGCTCTATAACCCACCATAGTCCCTCCTCATCACCATTGGGCCAGCCACTGGTGTCGCTTCATTAATCTCCGTGCCCAGTCCGGCAAGCTTTTGTGACCGTAAGAAATTTATTGGTTAATTAATCAGAGTTGAACTTTGGCCTTCTTCTTCAGATTACATTCCCTAGACTATTAATGATATTCCTGCTTGCAATGAGAATGGAATAACGTACTATACAATACACATATAGTTCGGACGATTCACTTGGTAGTCTTTTATGACATCAACAAAAAGAAATAAGCAGGGAATTGTATTCCGCCTTTATTCTCACTATACCTCAAGTGAGTCATTTAATGCGGGTGACTGGATAGGTGCGGGTGACTGGATAGGGGAATTAGTCCGTCATCCGCCGAGAGGCCGACCACGTGAGGAAAGACCGACATCCTCCCCGAGGGGGGGAAATCGGTCGAGGAGAGGGTACTCCTCAGGGGTATTCCGTCGGGCGGACCACTGACGTCAAGTCACTTTGCTCCGGTGTTCGGCCCAACGGGTGTGCGTGCTTACGCCCCTCTGTCGCCCCGGACGGAGTGGTGCGAGGAGTGCGCCGACCGTAACCCACCCAAAAAAAAAGTGAGTCATTTAATAATTAAATATTTAGTATCTTTTCTTTCTCAATTACTATATAAAAATAAAGTATCTACTTGAATAGAATAATATTCATTTATCCGGTATTGTCATCGCTGCCGAGGAGCGCTTTAATAGAGAATATTTTGGTCACGTAAGCGTTTTCTAAGAAGTGATTAATGAAGAAAGTTTAGTGAAACAGTGATAAGAATTCTAAAAAGTTACTAATTTTATACTACCAAAATATATGTTTCATGCTCTTTTATATTATTGTTATACTTACATTTATATAGAATGTTAATCATCATCATCCTCTAGCTCTTATCCCATTCTTTTTCTACTTGGGGTCCACGCAATACGTCCTCTTTTTCCATACAGTCCTATCAGACGTCATCTCTGTAGTCACTTCCTGTCTATCTATATCATGCTTCACGCAGTCTATCCATCTTTTCTTTGGTCTCCCTTTACCCCTAGAACCTTCAACATTCATACATGTTATAGAATGTTAATGCATTATTAAAAAAAAATCAAACTAAAAGATATCTTTTACTAAATAATATGGCAAGAGGCTTTCAAACGTTTCAAAGGACACATATTAAGTCCAAAATCGAACAACATTTTCAGATCTTCCAAAAACTTTTCTTGCAATGGTCCGAACTCTTCGAAAACATGCTTCAAGGCGATGCCTAGACATTTATGATATTTAACTCGACAGTAAACAAAGAAATTAATGTGTTAGTACGTCTTTAAAAAAAAAAACATTTTTAGACGAAGGCCAGACTGTTGACTGTTTTCTGTCTACAATTGTGGGCCGGTCCGTCCGAGGTAGTACACTTTCGCAGAAAATTGACGTCTGAGCAGTGGCACTGTGTTGCTGCGCTTAGTTCGGTGGATGAGAGGGCCAGAAGAACAAAGTTTTAGGTGGTAAGCCGCTGTAGTCCTAGTATTGCAAAAGTCCATGGGTGGCAGTAATACTTTAACATCAGGCGTGCTGCTTACTCGGTTACCATAAGCAAAAAAGAAGAGATATTTTATAATTGTATCATCTCTAACTTAAAGAGAAAAAAGGAATTGGAAAAGCCAATGCATTCCCATTAGACGCTTTGCATCGAATATATTTATTTTCACGAGCTTTACTCTCTACAATCTTTATATTTATTTCTACTATGAAGCCACTCATTTGTATGTTTGTATTTTTGAACGCGCTAAACTCAAAAAATACTAATCTGCTTTATAAAAGTAAAAGAAATTATTTAATTGGCATTGACCTATTACATTATCAGTAATGAATGTAATGATAGACAATAACTTAAAATACAGACCTTAATATAATAACAGCTATAAATATATAAATCATTCACGCTAGCGAAACTGTGAGAATAGCTAGTCTTTAGTAAATAAAAAACATTGCTCTGAAAAAAAAAAATTACTCTCTCGTGAAATTTCTCACTAGTATTATCATCTTTATGAATCTTGTAGCATTATGCGAACGTGATGCTTTTGTATTACACTGCATTCTTTTTTCAAATATCAGGTTTAAAGGTAACTAATTATCTTAAAACAATAATTTTATTATAATAATTTCTCATGTTTACGCGAATTTAATGGCGCATAAATACAAACGCCATTAAAGGATTTAATGGCGTTTGTATTTGACTTTTATTTGCCCGACGTTTCAAAAAGACGTTTCAGCGTTCATCGTTACGGGTAAAATGCCAAACATGAAAAAACCGTAAAAACAGTTTTATTTCAAATAATTCTATTACAAAAATAATTGTACTTCACCCCAAATGGAATCATTCTTTTCAACTCTTCCTCTTTAATCTTTAACCTTTTCTACTTAAATTTTTGCGGGTCCGACATATAATTAAAATCATCTTCCGGGTCTGCCTGAGGGTGGCAGGAGCCGGCGAGAAGAGGAAGAGGCCGCGCAGGGGGCTCCGGCCACCGAAGACGCAGTGGCGATCACTGTGCCTGAGGCGGCTAAGAAGGGCCTCAGCTACAAGGGCGTCTTGAGGAAAGCCCGGCGGGAGCTAGACGTCTCGGATATTGGAGGCGTCGAAGCCAGGTCCCGCAAGGCCCGGACAGGGGCTCGAATTCACGAGTTCCCTGGGGTCGAGAGCACCAAGACGGCCTACAGCGTAGCGTCGAAGTTGAGAGGTCTGTTCGCCGAGGAGGGTGGCATTAAAATTGCCAGGCCCGTGAAGTGCACAGAAATGCGCATCGCGGGTCTGGACAATTCCGTGATGGTGGAGGACATCCGGGCGGCCGGTGCCTCGAAAACCGGGTGCTCCCTAGATACCGACCGGGTTGGCGCCATCCGCCCTGGTCCGGGCGGCGTAGGTGCTGCCTGTGTGCAATGCCCAGTGGAGTCGGTCAGGCATCTTGCCGATTCAGGTAGGCTCCTCGTGGGCTGGAGCTCAGCGCGAGTTACCGTGCTGGAGCATCGGCCTGCGAGGTGTTTCAAGTGCATGGCGGTCGGACATACTCGGCCAACATGTACTAATTGTTTGAAATAAAACTACTTTTACGGATTCTATCGCGTTTGTATTTGATTTATAATTTCCCGACGTTTCGAACACTTTACAGTAATCATGGTCACGGGAAGACTGAGGTGTCTTACGTCCAATATGTCATTGTTATTACAGAAATTTATTTATATCTACCCTATAAGATATTAAATTTTGACCCACATTTTTATACAAAATTATTACAAATTCATTACCAGTACAAAAAGAGAATGATTCTATATATAAAATTTATGTTGTTTATGATTTGTAATTATTAAGGTATTATATGTATGCGCATTGGCCGGAACACCCCCATGGGACCTAGAGACGGAAATGCTCTCCGACCTCTACCGGCGGGTTAATTTAGCACGCGACGAAGGTGGCTCTCTATTGCTTAGCGAGATAGCCACCTGGTGCGAGGACGCCCGCCGGGACGTCATCGCCCGTTGAGTTACGCGGCTGGAGAAGCCTAGACACGGTGCTGTTACCGTTGAGGCCCTCCGGCCCGTACTGATGGAATGGATGGAGCGGCGGCACGAAGTCCTCTCCTTCCGGTTGGTGCAGGTCTTGTCGAGGCATGGTTGCTTCGGCAAGTACCTGCACACGGTCGTGAGGAGGGACTCGACTCCGTCCTGCCACCAGTGCGGTAGTGACGAAGACACGGCGCAACATACGCTCGAGGTATGTACAAGCTGGGACGGGCAGCGCCGTGACCTCGTCGCTGTCATCGGTGCCGACCTGACGCTGCCGGCTGTCGTGAAAGCGATGGTCGACAGCGTCAGGAACTGGGACGCGGTCGCCGCCTTCTGCGAGATGACAGCCTGACAGACAGCCTGACAGACTCGCTCCACCGCCCAGAGGCGGTGGAGCGAGTCCGGGAGGATTCCCTCCATGCGGACTCGATCCGCCGCCCCGGGCGGTGCAGGCGCGGATATCTGCGCCTGATGCCGCTCTAAGCGAGGCTTCTGGTAATTGGACCGGGGAATAGTCTGGTCAATTGACGTGAGGCCACCGCGTGAGGACGACGCCCCGAAGGCGAAAGCTGTCGGGGCGTCGAAACGAGAGGAACCCGCAAGGGTAGACCGCCGGGCGGGTCACCGATGACAAAGATCGGGTACCAGTGGCCCGCTCGCACAGCGAAGAGAGGTGTTTGCAGGGTGGGTCTATGGGGTTGCGCGCCACCTCTTCCGTCGCCCCGAACCGATTTGGCGGGGCGCGACCACGTCCATAGTCCACAGCAAAAAAAAAATTAAAAAAAAAAGGGTCTGCCTGAGGGTCATACATCGGTGTGATTTATGGAGACCATTGTCGATCCTGACTTATAGGAGTTACAATGGTAGAAATGTGCAGATTATTCCCAATTAAAAAAAAAAATTAACCTCCTATGTAATACTACACGTGAATTTCAACATCTCATCATAATCATCATCTTAGCACATATATATTCAACTGTTGGACTCAAGCCTCCTCCATAACGAGAGGGAAATTAACCTACTATATTACGCCGGTCAGACGTGTTGGTATAGGGTTTTGTTGAGAATTTTCCTACACTCGCATAGATGTTATATGCGTTTTATATCCTTAGTCGTCTCTTACGATTACCCACGGGTAAGATAGGGTGTGGTGAATGATATTCTCACTTCATCACCACACGTAAATTTAATAGATAACAATGCTAAAATTCATAGTAAAGCCAAGCCAATAACAAACTATAACAGGAAATAACACACATGCCTACTTCATACTAATGAAAATGCAATCTAAACTGACCGTAAACATTTTTTAGTGTTACATTGCACAATATGAAAGCAGCATGCATTATTGTTACGTGGACAATTGTTATTACGAACGGAACAATATCTCACGTACGTAGATTTTCTATTTCATCGATATAATATCGATGTAACCGAAGCACGCATTACTTGATTAGGGTTCTCTATCCCAAGAGCGAGATATTAAACTTTTGCCGGGAATCTAAAGACGTAGTGTGGTGTTCTTGTATTATATTCGATATCTTAGTGTTTTAACAAGTTATATTAGATTACTTTAATGATAATGATAGTAGGGCCGGACTGTGAGTTTAGTGGCCCTAGGCTGATACTACTTAGGGGCCCACCTAATTACTTTGAGTATAGAAAAAAAAAATAAAACAAATAATATATGATTTATATTATAATACAGTATGCCATAGTGTTTGATTTCATAAAAAAACAGTACATTCAATTCAAAAGGTACAGAATGCATGTATACGATATCTTAATATATGTATATAAATTACGTGTCACGTTGTTTGTCCGCGATGGACTCATAAAGTACTTAACCGATTTTAACCAAATTTGCACAGCAAGTGTAGTTTGATCCAACTTAAAAGATAGGATAGCTTAAATCTCAATTTATAGTAATATTATTTTATGGCAAATTATATGTCTAATATTTGACAGTCAAAATCATATGTTATATCAAAAGGATTTTAAAAGATGGCGGAATCTGTTGACTGAATTCAGTAAGTATTTAATAGATGGCGCTATTACAAACGCTTCCTATAAGCTAAAATTTGTTAAAATAAACAAAAAGTGTTACTGAGGCTAACCTAAGCCACAGCAACGCGTGGCCTGGTCTGCTAGTAATATATATATATAATATTCCTAGAAGGCATTGTGATGCCTTTTGCATTTCACCCCACCTGATTGAACGAGGGGTGTTGGATATAACTGAACAACGTTCAGTGAAACTGGCTTGCTTTATCCAGTCAATACTTAAAACGAAAAAGCCAACCTACCTACATAACAAACTGGAATGGTCGTCCGACGCTCACAGTTACGCGACAAGATCATGCAATCGTCGGCTAGTCATACCCCGACACTCCCTAGCCAGGACGACGGGACGTTTCAGAATTGCCGCTTCTAAATGTTGGAATGTTTTACTACCACCAACATATTCCAATTCCCATTTAAATTTCAAAGAATATTGTTATCGTCGGTTAATTTTGAAGCGTTCTCTGCCTCTGGCTACAGTGTAACTAGAAAGTAAGTACATAATATGAGAGTTGTAGGTACTATTCTTTGTGTTTAGGAGGGCAGTCATATAGTTGTGTTAAATTATTAATCATAGTGTGTAGTGTGTTTAGTTGTTAATCTTGGCTTGGGCTGAAAATCAACGGCTGGGGTGTACCTGCATTCCTGGCCACAAGTTGAGCCCAATACCATTGTGTGTTATATATATGTACATATGTTTTTACTATCTATTTGTTGTTATTTTATTTTTCCTTTGTAAAAACAAATAAAGATCTTTTCTTTCTTTCTTTGTTAAAGACAACCGTAAATAGATTGACAAATTATAAAACACTGACTTATATGGGGGCCGCCTTGAACCCACGGGGCCCGAGGCTGATGAGTGATGACTTAAAACTCATATGGTAGATCCGGCCCTTTTTGATAGCATTTTATGTGATGTAATGCAACGGCACTGCTGGGATATAGAGAATATTATATAAAAGTTCCCTACAACGATTTCGTTTTTCACCAATATTCCCTGAAGATGTCATTAACAGTGAGACCATAGCACCGTTGATGACGACGATTTAATATCCTGACGGACAATGACTAACATGAAGAGACAAAAAAACCGTGAAAAAAAATTATAACTCGACACGCAACAATAGCTCTTATAAGTAGCCCATTGCGAATACAAAAAAAAAGAGAGTGAAATATTTACGAATAAACTTCCGTTTGCTAATTTCAACCATTTGTTTGTTAATATCAAAATACAGTCCGTATTGCATGAACTGTCAGATGGATAATAGAATTTTTTATGTATTCCTAATACTGATATATCAAGAATTAAAATCGAATAAAAGATCGAATGAAAAAGACATTTATAGATAAAACGTGGTTTTCTCCTTTTTTTTTGTATAATATTGACTATAAGCTTATTCATAGTGACGCTATGTTTTATTCGCGTAGATGTCGTTGAAGAATCACTTCATACATAATTAATCAACAGCAATCTCTTAGGAAAATTATTTTTTTAATAAAAGACATCTACATCCGAACAAAAGACGCACTAAGGAAAATAATCCTTATATTTCGGGGTACTTTATAAACATATAACTAACTCAGACAAAGAGGAGTTGACCTAGGTCGTTATAAGGCTCTTAGTCGTCTTTTACGACATCCAAGAGCAAGTAAGGGTTGGTAGTATTCGTAGCTGCTACCACATTTTAGAATAAGGTATTATTATTTATACATATATTATATGCTACATGCATATATACAAATTTAAGAAATCACACGTCACGCTCTAAGGTTTTAAATTTAAATGATATCATTAAGTAGGAATCGATGGTGACATTTTTTTTAGCATGATTTCAAATAAAAACAATAAAAAGTATTTTTATACATATTCTAAACTTTCTAACATCCATGAGGCAATGAAGTACGAATATAATTCTTCATTCCTCCATATACGGTCAATGCAAATAGATGAAGAACTGAAAGAAAAACCTACTATTCTATACTATTCCAACTAACTAGATAAAGCTTGTACATATATAGAGCAAGGAACAAGAGATAAATTAAACCACTTAACAAGACCGTACTAAATAACCTTTATAAGTAGGAATTTAGAGATTTTTTTAGTTAACCGAG
This sequence comes from Lymantria monacha, assembly GCA_905163515.2. Taxonomy (NCBI): domain Eukaryota; kingdom Metazoa; phylum Arthropoda; class Insecta; order Lepidoptera; family Erebidae; genus Lymantria; species Lymantria monacha. The sequence continues at coordinate 25,389,846 of LR991091.1, forward strand.
ATAACCTGTTATGGTTGTTCCCGTTACGAAATGAAAAAACCAGTTATGCTTCACACGGGCGAGCAAAAAGATTATGCGAAACTCCCGGTGCATGTCAACCTTCTAACCACTAAAATCTTGCATTGTTCCCCTACCTATTCCCTAAAAACATAAGGGCCACACAAGGGTCACACAAGGGACATAAACCCTTTAAGCTTTAGGCAATAGACAAGGTGCCGCTATCGGGAATGATATATGTTTAATTTTTATACACAATAAATTACAAAACTATTTAAAATAAAATTTAATTCAAAGTATTTACTTATAATAAGTTACTTCACTATTATTTAGTTCATATTTTTATTAGTGATTTCGTTATACGTGATTATAATTACGTATGTAAATAGAAAAACACACATACACATTCAAACATTACTCATTAAGTTGCAATATAAGTATTTCGTCGTATTTCATTTTATTTTATTTTATTTTTGAATATTTATGATTGTACGGATAGGTCTATGTTCGTATTCACCAAAAAATGATGCAATATGATGTATATCATTGATGATCAATTCACCACCCTTGCCCGTGCTTCTTGCCCGTGGGTGATCGTAAGAGACGACTAAGAGATATAAAACGCATATAACATCTATACCAGAGAAGGAAAACTAGAAACAAAACCCTATACCTACACGTCTGACCAGCGTGGTTTAGTAGGTCAATTTCCCACCCGTTGCAGAGGAGGCTCGAGCCCAACAGTGGGACGTATGTGAGCCGAGATGATAATAATGATATCATTGATAACGTAATATTTATACTGTCTTAGATTTTATCTAAAATTTAACTGTCGTCGGTGAAATTGAATATTCATTCTAAATAATAAAGAGCCATTGTCGTCCATCGAACATTGATTTAGACCTCATTTCAGAATTGTCTGATAAAAGCTAATAATACTTGTAGCCACACCCGGGATTTTAATTAAGAATCTCGTGTTGAGTAATTGCTAATGACACTAGATTAATGAGTCTCACTGAATATTTAATGTTAAGTAGGTTCTTAAAATTTTCGTGTGGTGACGGAGTAAGAATACTATTCACCACCCCATATCTTACCCGTGGGTGATCCTACGAGACGACTAAGGGATATAAAACTCATATAACGTCTATGCGAGAGACGGAAATCTCGAAACAAAACTCTATACCAATACGTCTGGCCAGCGCGATATAGTAGGTTAATTTTCCTCCCATTATGGAGGAGGCCCGAGCCCAATAGTGGGACATTTATGGGCTGTGATGGTGATGATGATGTTCTTAAAATTTCATCATTTCAGCCTAATGCTGTCCATTGCTGGACGTAGGCCTCCCTCATGTTACACCACAGAGTACGGTCCTGTGCCGCCTGCATCTAACGACACCCAGCAACCTTCTTCACCAGGTCGTCTGTTCACCTACCCGACAAGAAATTTTTTCGTCTTCCTTAGCAGGACCGGACCGGGCATGCCCGATCTGGACCAGATAAGGTATGTAACGCAAAAGATACATCTGGACCCGATCAGGAAAACCTTATCGGGTCCAGATCAGGCATTCCTGATCGGGTCCAGATCTGGCATTCCTGATCGGGTACGGATGAAATTTTACTGATCGGAACCAAATCAATCATCTGCGTTATATATCTTGCCTGAACAAAAACGAGTACGCCCAGTCCGGTCCTTTTAAAAAACATGAATATCGAATGCGGTGCCATATTCTTATCATAGAGAGTCCCAGTGCCGTTCCAATTAGGGCGCAACCACCAGATGCTAACGACTTCAACTGTCGCCTGAATTTCTCATTCATGACCTGATCGATCTGTTTTCATCTAATTCGATAACAACTAATTTAATATTAGGCGATGTCATTACGCTTCGGAGAATCTTAACACCACGATTCAGATAATGACGTCATTTTACTAACGCCATCAATTTATTATGACACAAAACATTAAATGTTAGAATGGTTGTTACAATATTATTATACACTCATTTGCAAAAAAAACGGGCACCTAAGCAATGAACCATTTCAAATGTTAATATTTCTTTGTTTGATAATTATAGGTAGTTTTATCCACACAATTTGGTAAATTAATAAGAAAATAATCGTTTTCATCAGTATTTCATAAAATTTAGATACAATTTATGGGAAATAATGCTAAACCTCGCTAGTAGTGTATATTCGCTAGTAGTGCATATGCTCATGAAGTAAAAATAAAAAAGTTTTTTTGTTTGTTTTTCTTTAATAAAGTAAAAGCAGATAAATGTTTAGTATCGAGTGTGACCCCCTCTAGCTAAAATCACAGCTTGAATTCGTCTGGGCATGCTAGCGAGTATATCCCGGATACTTGCATGCGGAATACGTTCCCACTCCGCAGTAATCACATTCTTCAGCTCTCTGATGGTCTGCGGAGCCGGGTGTACTGATCTCACACGCCGTTTCAGAACGTCCCAGACATGCTCTATGGGATTGAGGTCGGGACTTCGAGCTGGCCAATCCAAACGACGAATGCCGACCTCTTGCACATACGCATTAACATCGCGGGATCGGTGGGCGCGAGCATTGTCGTCCATAAAAATCGAGTCTTCACCTAGAGCGGCCAATGCGGGTTGTGCATGAGAAATTAGAACTTCCGTTATGTATCGATGCCCAGTCAGTGAGCCGTTTTCAATGAAGACTAACTCTGTACGATCCATTGAATTTATTCCTGCCCAAAACATAACAGAGCCCCCACCATAAGGTGTGATTTCTTCGAAACATGCCTCTGCAAAGCGTTCTCCTTGTCTTCTTAGCACTCGCCGACGTCGATCTTCACCGAACAGAGATATCCTGGCTTCATCAGAGAACAAAACCCTATTCCAATCGTCTTGAGTCCATGATTCACAATTTCTAGCGAACCTAAGCCTGTGAACTCTGTGCTCACGGAATAATTTGGGGCCGCGGGCCGGGCGGTGACTGCGTATATTGGCAGCGAGAAGCCTCCTCCTGACCGTCCATAGACTAATATGCACATTTCTTACTTCTTGGAGGTTGTTCTTAAGATCCACATACGAAGATTTGCGATTTCTCAATGCGCGACTCACAAGAAAACGATCATCCCGTGGTTGGGTACATGGTTTTCTTCCAGAACCAGGCCTTCTCTCGACGGAACCAGTCTCCTGATATCGCTGCCAGGTCCTTTGGACTGTCGAGCGACTAACATTTAGCCTCCTAGCCACGAAACATTGGCTGCAACCCTCTTCAAGCAGCGTGATAATTTTGGTAGCTTTTACCACTTTATCTACCATTTTTGATACAGCCAAACAGCATTAAATAAAGCTTTGACAGTCAAGGATATGAAATTAATCGATAAAAATTGAATAAAAGTTATGAAAGTCGATGTTAACTTCTGGAACTTCGCGCCAAAAATGTAGGATAAAAAGGGGTTTTCTGTAAAAATGAACATCAAATGAAAAATTGAATTTAGAACGTACTTTTTTAAATACCACAGCATTTTTAAAACCGGCCAGTAACGTGTACAAACGATTGAAACCTTTTTGGTATTGTATCTTTTTAAATATGAATGAAAATCAAAACCGCCCGTTTTTTTTGCAAATGAGTTTATTTATTTCTATCCATGTTTTCAAATGTACCTATTATTTATTTTTGCTTTTACTTTAAATATAAATTATTTTTATATTATTAATTAAACATTATTGTTATTATTAAATACATATGATTAATTAAAGATTTCAGTTTAATCTCCTCTGATGCAAATGAAATTTACACCGTGGCATAAATATGACAATCATGATATACTTTTTTGAATTTTGATTGATATTTTTTTTTGTGTTACGAAAACTGTTTCTGGTCCTGAGATACTATATGCCTTACCATATACTTGATTATATTTTACATCAGGCTGTCCTTATTTGGTATAGACCTGGTCCTGATCCGGAATGCCTTACCAGACTTGATGATATTTCACATCAGTCTATCCTTATTTGGTCCTGATCTGGTCCTGATCCGGTATGCTTTACCATACTTGATGTTATTTCACATGAGGCTATCCTGATCAGGACCAGACCTGGTCCTGATAGGGTTTGCCGGATCCGGCATGCCTCATTCTATCCTGATCGGGTCCTGATCCGGTATGCCTGACCATACTTGATGATATTACACATCAGGCTATCCTTATTTGGTCCTAACCTGGTCCTGATCCGGTATTCCTTACCATACTTGATGATATTTCACATCAGGCTATCCTTATTTGGTCCTGACCTGGTCCTGATCCGGTATGCCATACCATACTTGATGATATTTCACATCAGGCTATCCTTATTTGGTCCTAATCTGGTCCTGATCCGGTATGCCTTACCATACTTGATGTTATTTCACATCAGCCTATCCTGATCAGGACCAGACCTGGTCCTGATAGGGATTTCCGGATCCGGCATGCCTCATTTTATCCTGATCAGGTCCAGATACATGATCTGGTTGAACCATACTTTTTTTCTAGTCGGGTAGTATTTCGTCCTACACTGCATCGTCCGGTACGCGGTTGTCCGTTCTTCGAGCAATGTCGCCTGCCCATTGCCACTTCAGCGTGCTAATTCTTCGTGCTATGTCAGTTACACCCGTTCTTCTGCGGATTTTCGTACTACTGATATAAAAATGTATTAATAATCTCTTCTTAAATTAAGCTCCTGTGAAGAATACACAGGCAATAATTTAATCATAAATTTTTCATGCCTATAAAACATTAATGATAGATTGCTGTGTGGTACCGGCTACGAATACTACCAACCCTTACTTTGCTAGTGGTTGACGTAAAAGGCAACTAACAGCCTTATATCGACTTGGGCCAACACTACCTGATGCCATTTTATCAGCAATCGCATTCCCAAGGAGGATTGACGTTACACAGACGGCCGGTCATAAAACTATTGTCAATACCTTTGCAATATGTAGGAAGAGGGGTACATATTGCGTCAACCCCAAGTAATTGGGACAAGAGCAGTAGAATGATGAAAACATTTATGATAGAATTTTGGAATTCTTCCTTAGTAAATTGATCACTTTATTATATAATTAAAGATAAGTATCGAATCTTTTTCATAATTTATTAGTGAAAAACAAGTCTACCTTTAGATCAGACTATCTTCACATCACGAGATGTCTCAATAAATTAAAAATTCTTCCCATCCCTTTTTAAGTCAATGCATATAATTGAAATAAATTCACTTTCTTTACGTGATTTGAAGTTAGTTACTAACTAGATTTATATACCAAATATGTAGTATTAAATCTAGTACTCACGTAGCAGGTCTTCATTTCAAGTAACTTAAGTCCAAGTTGCATTATTTTGACTCTAAAAACTATTAAAAATTAAGTTGCCATTTAATCTTTATCACTAATATGTTAATTATCTAAAACGGTTATTAATTTTAAGAATAAAAAACACTATCTACAAAATTTAATGCATTGCTTTATAATATTATGTAAGGTATATTTTATTAAAAATTAACATCTGGCTTGATAATAATTTTATATTTGGACATTACAAGCTATACATGAAGCTTCGCTTACGTGAAATATATCGTACATTCTTATATTAACATTTCAAATAGAAGACGTAATGTTTAATATACCGATAAGTGGCGCGGGTTCAATTCTCATGCATGACAACATGATCCATGAATAGTTACTCTGAGTTTGGGTGTAATCTGTGGCCATCATATGTACCTATTTATTAATGTCTGACAAGTCGCCCGTAATACAGAGCTTCCTTAGCGCATGGTGTTGTTTTTAAAAATTAAAAAATACGTATTTACCCCACACCATTAAAAACAAAATTTATTAGAGATAATGGGTAGCAGTTGTCACCTACTGCAGGTCTAGTTTAAAAATTTCATGGCAATTGTACCTCTCTCGCTCTTAGGCATCGTAAATTAAGGGATTTTAGAAGTTAACATCAGTGTAAACAACGAAGTAATATTCGAAAGAAAGCCTTATCTATACTTCCGGTCAGTGTGGTATAGTAGGTTAATAAGAAGAAATATAAATAATAATAATACATACATATCATCACGCCATATCACTTGCAGGGTAGAGAGAACACAGTGCCAGACAACTCTATCCATGCATACTTCACTCGCTTCCTCGACATTCATAATTCTCTTTATACACGCTCGCCGGTTTCGGAGACTCTTGACTCCACGTTCCTTCAGTACGTGACCAATCTGGTCAAGGTAGGTTAGTCTCGGTCTCCACCGGTACCTACATCCTTCCACTTTCGCATTGTATATCTTCTTAACCAGACGTTTGTTCGGCATTCTTTCCACATGTCCGAACCATCGGAGCATTTAATAAAGATAATAAAGTAATTTCAAATTCAAAAATTGAAGTTTTATAGTGTAAATAACAAAATTAACTACACATTCATATACTGTATTTATTATATTAGCGATCCGTATCAAAAGCAGTGTATATTAAAATTAATGTCTTCGTTTAAACAGGGAGAACTAATTGCTTGACGCTATTAATTAAAACTTGACAAACATATCAAAGATAACATTTCTAGATACGAGTACGACTACATATGTGTACAGTGTCAGGTGTTTCCTGTAGCTCGTTCAGAACATCTCATAAATGATAATTTTTATAAGTGTATACATATATAATTTGCGCTCTAGTTGCAACTATTAATATTACCAACGCTTATTTTGCTTGTGAATGCATTAAATACGAATAATAGCTTTATATCAAGCCAACTGTAATGCCATCTGGTCAACAATTACATTTCATTGGCGGGTTGACGTCAGGCAAGCGGCCGGTCATAAAACTATTGCCAATAACAAGAGAAGTATATATTGCGTCAATCCCAAATAATTGGGATAAGAGCAGAATAATGATGATGATGATAGACATATATAATATCTGCTATCGCACGAAAGTTCATAATAATAAAAAAGTAAATTTTTAACGATTAGGTTTATTAAGAGATAATTTTCTTTCATAAACTATAACTTCACACAACTTCAGTAAGTCATCATCATTATTCTCCTACTCTTATCCCAATTACTTGGGGTCGATACAATATCTACTCTTCTTTCATAGTAGGTACATATTGTAATAGTTATTGGCAATAGTTTTATGACCGGTCGCCTGCCAGACGTCAATCTTCCTTGGGAATGTAATTATTGACCAAACGGCATCCGACGGAGTTGGCTCAGGTCGTTATAAGGTTCTTAGTCGTCTTATACGATATCCACGAGCAAAGTAAGGGTTGGTAGTATTCGTAGCTGCTACCACACAGCAAAAAAACAACTTCAGTAAGTATAAAAGAAAAATACTAACATAATTGTATGTTCCAATTTATTTGCAATAATTATTATTTAAGTCAAGTTGAACAAAATGTCTTATATAATATTAATTCAGATTTTAAAAATACATCTGCTAGTTTTGATGTTCAAATAAATTTGAAACTTTAATGGTTTTCGATATGAGCGTCCTCATGCTGAGAAGATACATAACATTGCTGTAGAACAACAGCGCTTACAAGAAATTAAATTATTGTGGGCAACTAGAACCGGTTTGACACCAGGTGGATCGCTAAGCAGATGGTGGATGAAGATAAATATTTCTATTTAAGACAATGCTGTGCAGTAAAAAATAAGGCCTAATATCGCGGAGGACAAAACAAATATACGATTAATAAATAAATATTAAGCCCTAATTTAGAACCATCCTTTGTGGTCTGAATATTACTTTATACAATTCATGAGAGTTGAATACACGGAACTTGGTATTTAACGTGGAATCTTAGACTAATAACATACATCATCACCATCATTTAGCCCTTTGTCATCCACTGCTGGACGTAGGTCTCTCCTATATTTCGCCACAAAATGCGGTCTTGTGTCAACCGCATCCAACGACTCCCAGCAACCTTCACCAGGTCGTCGGTCCACTTCGTGATGGGGCGACCAACACTGCGACGTCCGATACGTGGTAGCCACTCGTGAACCTTTCTTCCCAACGGTTAGCAGTTCGTCGAGCGATGTGGCCTGCCCATTGCCACTTCAGCGTGTTAATTCTTCTTCTTCACCCGTTCTTCTGTGGATTGCCGTACTACGGATTCTATCTCGAAAAGAAATCCCGAGCATAGCCCACTCCATAGCACGTTGAGTGACATTGAGCTTTGTTATAAGGCCTACAGCTAGGGAGCACGTTTCCGTGCCATAAGATATCACTGGTAACACACACTGGTCAAAGAAAAAATACAGGGTTTTCAGACACTGAGGTATATTGGATGAAATGATCCTCTTAAGTTACCCAAATGCTGCCCAGCCAAGTTGGAACTTACACTATTTTATTATTATTATTATTATCATCTTACTTTTATCCCAATTACTTGGGGTCGATACATTATGTATTCTGTATGTATATTTCACTTATCGTATAATATTGTAAAAATTGTGACCATAGTTTTATGGTAGGCGGTTTGCCTGACATCAACCCTACTCGGAAATGCATTTATTGATCAGACAGTATCAAATTACTCAGGTCTCAGGTCTCTATAAAACTTTTAATCATCTTTCACGACACCAACAGCCAAGGGACTAATACACAGTGTATGCAGGTTAAATATTAAAAAAAAAAAGAATTAAATAGACTGTTTTTAACAAAACCGCAGTAATACTAATTTAAAATTATAAAACTTGTCACGTTAGACAGGATATGGTCCAATATACTACCTTGCATATCAAAAAGGTAAATTTGAATACGTTGCAGCAGTAAAAATTCTTGCTAATGCAGTTAGGCAAAGGTGTTAGTCAATATTAAATTAAAATTGGTATTATCTATGAAAACTATTACGTATTCTTGTTCAAAGGAGTTTATATACGATTGCAATGTAGGGTAGTGATTAAAGTTACAATATCTTCTGCCAAATGCTATGGGTTCGAACCTCACATAGTTTTTATACGATAGATAATTAATTGTAGCGAGTCTTTTTTTTATTGCTTATGGTGGCAAACGAGCAAGTAGCACACCTGATGGTCAGTGTCACTGCTGCTCATGGACCTTTACTATACCAAGGGTATAGCTAGGCCGCTGCCTATCATTACAATCCCCAAACCCACCCAGTTGAGCTGCCGAGTCTCTCGCTCACCGAACGAAACGCAATAGCACATTGTCATTACTCAGACGTCGATCTTCTGTGAGAATGTGGTACTACCCGGGATGGATCGGCCCGCGGCTGCAGACAGAGTACTGTCAACAGCGTGGTCCTACCATGGAAAAGTAACTACTAATCTGGGCGTTATTTGTAACAGTTAATTATATGTCTATCAATTACTCCACGACACACAGTTATTACTTAATGAAAGGCATCGTAACTTATTCAAGTCAAAGCCACTAAACGGATTTAAAAAAAAAAACACCAATGGAAAGCTAGGTTATCAGTGATTAACAGAGACTATATTATATCTTCATATACCCACGTAAATGGAAAATACCCGAATAAAATCTGTATTTTTTTTAGTATGTAAGTACTTTTTGGTCCGCCATTTTTGGGAGTCTTTCATATTGGATTTGGAATGACATTACATAGCTATGCGTTATCATCGAAATGAAATAAGTATGACTTTTGACGGGAATTTGAAAACGTCATGTGGTGCTCTTGTATTATATTCGATATCTTAGTGTTTTAACGTGTTATATTAGATAATTTTGATGGCATTTTATGTAATGTGATGTGCGGCAATACTGTGATGTAGTGAATATCATATAAAAGTGCTTTACAACGTTTTCGTTTTCCATCAAAATTCCCACAAGATACCATTAACAGTGTGGCCATTGCACTGTTAATGGTGACAATTTGACTTAGACAATGACTGACCTGACAAGACTATAAACGTAAAAATAATTATAACTTGACACTGGCACCAATAGCTCGTATATGTAGCTGATTGCCAATATACAAAGAGAAGAAGAAGAAATAAGTATGCAAAATGTCAGCTCAATTTAGACAGGTAAAAAGAGATATATGTATATTTTAAAAAGTAATTTACAAAAATAGAATCAAATTAACAAAATAATTTACACAAAAACTTGTAAAATAGTATTTAATGCAACTTAATATGTATCTTTATTATATAGACGAACTTGTTTAATTTAAATGACAATTATGATTTTTAAAATCGCATTGCAACATTATTGATAATAAAAACCTAATTATGCTATTTTTATATAACGTAAAATTCCCATAGACTATAATAATAAATGCAATTTGATCATATTATCATGGCTTCTAATCTAATACAAATTGTTTAAGGAAATCATCATAATGTAAAACGTTTATTAGATACTCGATATCATCCAAATCAATGTACCAAATCCAATTATATTAAATCATTAATTATATATATCATATTTCAATTTTATATTTTGGTAGAAATTCAACTCATAAATAATCTATTACCAAATTTGGAAGCAGCCGCAAGCTGAGAAGATTTGGCAAGAAATAATGATAATAAAATCATTGATGGTTTATGATATGATGTGATTTTATATTAAGGTATGCTATAATAGCGATTACGAATTCTACTAATACTTCGCTCGTATCGTAAAAGACGACTTAGAGCTTTATATCGCTCTGGACTAACTTCATATGATTTTTTTTTTTTTAATTTTATTTTACGGACTTTGTCGCATAGGGACCACATCGTTCTATAAGAATAACAATTTAATAATACATATATGAAGCAACTAACATTATCTTAAGCCTAACTCTACTAACTTAACTAATACTTTCGTCTTTTCAGATGTAGGATCTGATAATAAATTATTAAGAAGGCCAATATCACTGGATCTAATCGTTTCGATACATGTCTCCTATAACTTTCATTTCGAACACATTCCATCAGAACATGCTGAACATCCTCAATAGTTCCGCAGTCATTACAGTTTGGAGATGGGACTTTTTTCATTAAAAATGCGAATTTGTTTGATGGAATGTGTCCTGAGCGCAGTCTAAGGACTATCTTTAGGTATCCTCTATTGGCCTTTATATTGTCTATCCAAGGGTGTGATGATATTTGTGGTTGGATAGCTCTATACCCAATTCCTTTCTCACATGACCTTTTATCAAAATATTCCTGCCACGCTTTCTTACATTGCAGCTTAACTAATTTAACTAGATCGGAGTACAGTGGTGACACATTCAACGGTGTGCCGCCTTCTAAACTTCATCTGATGTCGTCTTGTCAATAATTATTACCAGAGAGTGTTGACAACAGACAGGCGGCCCGTTATATTAATGATTGCAAAAACTTTTGCAATATTTACGATGGAAAAAGATTATATATTGCGTTGACACCTAGTAATTGGGATAAGAGCAGGATAATTACGATGATGACGATGATGGTTTATGATATGGTAACAAAGTAAGTTTATGATGGGTCATCACACATTCTATTCCCGTGGTTATCGTATGAGACAGCCGGGCGGGCCACCGAAAGGCAAAGATCGGGTACCGGTAGCCCGCTCGCACGGCGAAGAAAGGCGCTTTGCAGGGTGGGTCTATGGTATCGCGCGCCTCCTCTTCTACGTATAGTAAGGCGTTTTTTGTTTTTAAGAAAGTAAATAGTTTGCTAATATTCAATGAAAAGATAGAATAAATAAACAATATTTTTTGTTTTCTATGAAACCGCGTATTCCATGTTAATCACCACATAGATAAACTTAAGTAGCATAATCTTGTCTCAATACAAAATTTGATCTATATCGTTATAGCCATTGCCGAGAAAATAGTATATATACATAAATTGCATATTTAATACAATGTAGTGTATAGAGTTTAATTAAAGAGACACCAGAATAGAGTTATTCAGAGAGCTTCCCCCATGAGCTAATATGATTTCGGCATTATTATGATGTATATCGATGTCTACTCATCTGTGTATTTATTAGAGTATACATTATACAATAATACAAGTTTATAAAATATACTACCTGTTTATTTTATGCTTATTGCTATTTTTATTACTAGTGTCTTATAAACTAGGTGTCTACGTAATTTAAATGCTTACATGCAATCCTGCACTACAGCAATTAAAAATAATTCCACATGTCTGATATTTTAAATATTACACTAAATCTTAGTGATAGCTTATAAGAAATAAAGCATAACTCCAATTATTATCACAGTCATTAATTTTAATTAAATGCTATAAGCGAAACGTCGTGTATATCAATCAAACCAAATAATGTTTATGGATATCTTAAAGAGTTCGTTACAAATGTGAGCTAATACCTATTGCTGTTTGATCGAATATTACTTTAATAAGAATAATTGACGGTAGATGATCGGTGATAAAAATATAATAGTTATTATAATATAATATTGTTAATCCATTTTTTTTATTGCTTATGATGGCAAACGAACAAGCAGCACACCTGATGGTAAGTGACACTGCCGCCCATGGACCTTTACTATAACCAAGATTATAGCTAAGCCGTTGCCTACCATTACAAAAGCCACCCCAGTTGGACTTTCGGCTCTCTCGCTCACCGAACGAAGCGCAATAGTACATTGCCAATGCTCAGACGTTGATCTTCTGCGAGAGTGTGGTACTACCTCAGACGGACCGGCCTGCGGTTGTAGACACAGAACTGTCAACAGCGTGGTCCTACCATTAACGATCATTATCTAAGCAATATCTCTCCATGCATTTAGACGTTTCTGCTATAGGTACTACATCCATTGCAATCAATCTAAATGCTCACATATAGGTGGCATAAAGCTATCCCATATCCGAAATGCTACACAACCTATCGTACCTGTAATCATTATCTTCATCATTACCCTGCTCTTATCCCAATTACTTGGGGTCGACACAATATGACCTTTTCTTCCACACGATTCTATGTCAATGTCATATCTGCGTTCACTCCCTTTCTATTCATATCATGCTTCACGCTATCCATCCATATTTTCTTCGGTCTTTCCTTATCCCTAATGCCTTGATCATTCCTACTTAAAAAAATTCTCACAATATTACTTTTATCCCGTTTCATCACAAGTCCATACCAAGTCGGGTATACCTGTACGAGTATATGCTTTTATTTATCGGTTGAGTAGTCAACTTTGGTTTCTGCATCTCACATTGGCGGCAATTGGATTAATATTTCCCAACTCCTCCTGTTTAGCTTTTCTAATTAAATTTGTTGCGGGGTCTTAACATAATTAAAGCTATTTTCGGGACTACCTGAGGATCAAGCCACTGTGATATCTATAGAGATATTTTTGATACTGGCTGAAAGGAGTTAAAATGGTAGGACATGTGTTGAAATTAATCTCAAGCAATAAGAATTATATTGTTATTATTCTAACAATATTTATGCTAGAATAGAGGAGGCCCGAGTCCAACAGCGGAACATATATGGGCTAACAAGAATACAAATTCAATTAACGTGTATTTTTTTTAAATTAGCAAGAATACAATTTGAGTAATACGTAGATATCGTAAAGTAGACTAAAGCTAGAAAAAGCGAATTTTCAAAATAGAATCCTAATCCTTTTTATTTTATATATATTATAGTTGATAGTGGGTCAAGTTTACTATTCTAGACTTATGCTCGAAAGTGGAACATATGCGTGCTACAAATAAAGAAAAAAAATAAGGAAAATAAAAGTTAATTCTAATATAAAGTATAATAAAGATTAGTATTATAAATTTCATAAATAAACTAAAACAAAAACCGTATTTATAATCACATAATCAAACATATTATATAACCACCTCCAATTACCGTAAAACACTTTAATGAGCTATGTTACAAAATTATTCTTTATTTTATAGTACAAAAATGTAATTAGAGCTCAAAATAAATACATTATTACGAACACATAATTTAGTATTTTACGTAAGTTTATAAAACGCCTACCTAGATGAAGATCGTAAAAATTATTACGTCCATAACATTTCATATAGCTATTCAAATTTATAGGCAGTTTTTAAAAATATATATATTTTGAAATTTGAAACAAATACTGCTCATAACTGGATCTGAAACTATAATTAACAGAAATAACATGATGAGTGCGTGATTAGAAATAAATATAGAATCACAGATGGCTCTACTTAAGATACCATGTGGGGCAAAGTAAATTATTTATGCCTTATACCCGATTGAATATCGTCTAACTTAATGCAATAAGTAAAAATTTATTTCTTTCTTTGAATGTGTATAAAATTATACGAATATACATTTACAGTAGTAGCGTTAGTAGTACCACACTCTCGCAGAAGATCGACGTATGAGTAATAGCAATGTGCTATTGCGCTTCGTTCGGTGAGCGAGAGAGCCGGAAGCCTAATAGCCAATATAAAGCCCAAACCCACCCAGGGTTTGGGCGTTATATTGGTAGGCAGCGGCCTAGTTATACCCTTGGTATTACAAAGATCCATGGGCGTCAGTGGTACCATCAGGTGTGCTGCTTGCTCGTTTGCCACCATTAGCAAATAAAAAGAAAAAAAAAACATATATGTAAAGACATTCCGTGTGGTGACGGAGTAAAATTATAATTCATAACCCCCTATCTTACCCGTGGGTGATCGTAAGAGACGACTAAGGGATATAAAACGCATATAACATGTAAGAGACGTTAACGTTAAGTTAAAGTTAAGTTTTTAATAGCGGTAGGACCACGCTGTGAACAGTTTTCTGTCTACAGCTGCGGGCCGGTACGTTCGGGGTAGTACCACACTCTCGCAGAAGATCGACGTCTGAGTAATGACAATGTGCTATTGCGCTTCGTTTAGTGAGCGAGAGAGCCGGAAGCCCAACTGAGTTGAGTTTAGGGTTTGCATTGGTAGGCAGCGGCTTAGCTGTACCTCTGGTATTGCAAAGGTCCATGGGCGGCAGTGACACTTATCATTAGGTGTGCTGTTTGCTCGTTTGCCACCATAAGCAATAAAAAAAACTCGAAAGAAAATCCTATACCCAGACGTCTGACCAGCGTGGTATTGTAGGTCAATTTTCCTCTCATTATAAAGGAGGCTCGATCTCAACAGTGGGACATATATGAACTGAGATGATGATGATGATATGTAGAGGCATATATATGTAAAAGAGCTGTGATAACAGCTACTATTAGTACCAACCTTTACATTGCTCGTGGGTATCGTAAAAGACTAAAAGATGTAAATTTACCATGTAATGACGTCTGATTAAACAATTACGTTCCCAAGGAGGGTAGACGTTGGGCAGGCATGAATGGTAGGATGGAAGAAGAGTACATTCGACCCCAGGTAATTGAGCAGAATGATGAGGATGATTAATTAAAATAAAAATATAATGTAGAATCTTCAGAATCTTAAAATATAATTGAAATTGATGATGCAGGGTTATTTATTTGTAAATTTAATTAGAAAATGAAATAAGGAATTACTTCGGGTTATGGCTGTAAATGTAAAGGCGAAGGCGTCGAATGTGAAACCAAAATCAAGAGCAAAGGTGTTGGTGGCCTGCAAGGTGTTGGTGGTCTGCGTAATAAATGAATTGGGGATATACGTCGGGTTATGAGACCCAACACAGCCCTCGTGTTGACCCTGATGACTCAGCGAGGTGCAGTCGTACTATAAAAAGATTTCTTTTTATTGCTATTGGTGGCAAACGAGCAAGCAGCCGCACCTGTTGGTTAGTGTCACTGCCACCCATGAACTTTTGCTATACCAAGGGTATATAACAAGGCCACTACCTGCCAATACAAACCCTAAACCCACCCAGTTGGGCTTCTGGATCTCTCGCTCATCGAACGAAGCGCAATAGCACATTACCATTACTCAGAAGTCGATTTTCTGCGAGAGTGTGGTACAATTCCTGAATAGACCGGCTCGAGGCTGTAGACAAAGAACTTTTAACAGCGTGATCCTATCACTAAATTTAAGTTTTTACTGCAAAAATGTCTAAGTCTTCCTGTTTCTCATGCTCTAGAACTTATAAATCATCTCAGTCCATATATTTCCCACTGTTAGGCTCGGGTCTCCTCCATAATGGGAGGGTAATTGACCTACTATACCACGCTGGTCAGACGTGTTGGTATAGGGTTTTGCTTCGAGATTTCCTTCTCTTGCATAGATGTTATATGCATTTTTACATTCCTTAGTCGTCTCGTACGATCACCCTCGGGTAAGATAGGTGGTGGTGAATTGTATTCTTACTCCGTCACAACACGGAAAATTATAAATGTAGAAATATAATTTGATAATAAGGAATAACTTTATTCATATACAAAATTATACATATATTATAACTTAAGAATATCAAAGATTGGTATGTAGTGTTTAAATATATTAACCATATAATAAACGCACTACTAACAGAAACACTAATTAAGCTCTTGAAGGGCATCCGGCCTGGGCATACGCACAAAGCAATCAACCGGTCGTTGAATCCTTAGTTTCTTCGTGAACGATTTATCTTCGTTGTTTTTGTTTTATTAGTTAAAAAACAACAAAATCGATTGTTTTAGATCGATTCGGCGAACTCAGATGATAGATTTTCTTAGAAACAGATTGAAATGTAACAAAAGCAAATATGTAGATGCATATAAAAGATTAAGAAATAATGATGAAGTATTATTTAAGTAGGAAATTTTAAAATTGAATGCAGTTATATATTTTATTTGTTTTTCTAATTATACACATACATACATATCATCACGCCATATCCCTTGCAGGATATGCAGAGAGAACAGAGTACCAGAGAACGCTATCCTTGCATACTTCACTCCCTTCCTCAACATTCATAATTCTCTTCATACACGCTCGCCGGTTTCGGAGACTCTTGACTCCACCTTCCTTCAATACGTGACCAATCTGGTCTAGGTAGATTAGTCTCGGTCTCCCCCGGTACCTACATCCTTTCACTTTCGCATTGTATATCTTCTTAACCAGACGTTCGTTCGGCATTCTTTCCACATGTCCGAACCATCGGAGCATTGCCTTTCGCATCTTTACACCAATACACTCTTTCATACCTACTCGCTCTAATTATAAAGTTAACTAATGATCAAAATATTAATATTCACATTGGTTTCAAGTGATCTTTAATGCATAGCAATGCATCATCATCATTATCATCACAGCCCATATATGACCCACTATTGGGCTTGGCCTCCTCCGTAATGAGAGGGCAATTAACCTACTATACTATATACCACGCTAGTCAGACGTGTTGGTATAGGGTTTTATTTCGAGTTAACTTCTCTTGCATGTTATACGCGTTTTATATCCCTTAGTCGTGCTCTTACGTGTTGGTATTTTCAAATTATTATTTAGAGATATATTATTCATACTGATATGTAATCGTTTTAATTATATTATAAGGAATCTATAATGAAATTGATTTTGTTGTGTAGTGTCTAATGACGGAGTAAGAATACAATTTCCTAACACTTCTCTTATCCGTAGGTTTTTTTTTAATTAATTATGGTGGCTATCAAGCAAGTAGCACACCTGATGGTAAGTGTTACTGCCGCTTTATTTTGCAATACCAAGGGTATAGATAGGCCGCTGCCTACCAATATAAACGCCAAAAACACCCAGTTGGGCTGCCCGCTCTCTCGCTCACCGAACGAAGCGCAACAACACATTGCCGTTGCTCAGACGTCGATCTTCTGCAAAAGTGTGGTACTACCCCACACGGACCGGCCCGCGGTTGTTGACAGAAAGCTGTCAACAGCGTGGTCCTACCACTACTAAAGATGTCGTAAGGTGTCGTAAGAGTTGACTTATTAATATAATATGCAGATAACATCTTTGCAAGAAAAGGCAAACTCGATTTAATAGTCTATGACAACATGTTTGACTAGCGTGGTATAATAGGTCAATTTCCCTCCTACATTGTAGGATGCTAATAGCAGATGATGATGATGATGAATTAAATTGACTCTAGGGATCTACAATAAAAATAAAAAAAAATAAAAAAGAATCTACTCTCTATTTCATCTCAGCCCACATATGTCCCATTGTTGGGCTCGAGCCTCCTCCATAGTGGGAGGGAAATTAACCTACTTTACTAGGGTATATTTAATAGTACTATATTATTACTATATTAAATGCGTGTGAAGAATCTCCACTCAATCAGTAAATGTTAGTTCTAATTCTGGGTTTAACTTCTGTCTGTTAATGGTCATGAAATATTTTAGATAGATTCTTTACTGCAGAATATTGTTATTTTGTAAAGAGTTTGTGCTATGTGATCCCGACTAGAATACTAGAAATATCTACATTGCTCGACGGTGTCGTACAATACAACTAAGATCTTAATATCCATCTGGGCCTACATCTGGTGTCTTCTAGTCAACAATTACATTTCCAAGGCAGATTGATGTCAGGTAGGCGGCCGGTCGTAAAACAACTATGTGATATGTACATATTCTATGTATATAACCATAACTATGTAATATGTATATATATTCGGATACTTCCTCCACCGTACGGTGGGGGAAGTGTACCAATTGCGTCACCTTAAATAATTGGGATAAGAACATTGTCTAAATAAAAAAAATAAATTTAATTTTAATATATAATAATAAATGACATATATAATAATAAAATATTTTATAAATGACAGCACAGATGGCCTAGTGGTTAAGATACCGACCTACCATGCCAGATACCAGTGGGTTTGATTGCTATGCAGACCAATACTTCATGCAATTCATAAACTGTTGTCCTCAGTCTGGGTGTAATTTGCCTGCGTTAGTTACATATTTGTAAAGTCTCCCGCAACACGAGGATTATTTCCGTAAAGTATTGTTTTTAAAAATAAAAAAATTAAATCATCTTTAATGTAATAATGTTGCCGGGCTAGTGGCTGGCCTAATGACAATGGGGAGCGAATACAGTGGGTTATGAGGCCACGGGCTGCCCTTCAGTCGCCCCGGACGGAATGGACAACGTGTATCCAGACCATAAGCTTGCCAAAAAAAAAATAATGTCATGGAAAATATTTACTTCAACATAGTGGAGCTGTTAGCATGTAAAGCTGAATTTCAAATTGCAATTGTACTACATACATATGCATTTGAAATATTAAATGTTTTTTGTTCACGAAACAGGCCAGACTTAATGACGACAATCGAATTATTTGAGCAGCAACTGTCCAGGAAGACGCATTGATTTTTTTAATTAGGAAACCGGCTCAGTAAAAGCAGCCTTCCGTCATCGGTATACAGACAGGAAAGCATCATCGGTGTGTATTAATGAAGCAGAGACACGAACCGGTAGAGTATGCGCGCGCGCCGCAGTATTACCGCGCATTTCAAACGATACACTCGCGGAGTGCAGTGTATTTACCCAAAAAAAACTTGGGAGGTCGATGACTTAAGTTCAAAAGGACTCGATATGTTACGGTTTTAAAACAATTCGCGGATTGATGAGCGATTAGTTGAGGTGTTTAACGATATGGTAGTGTTTTGTTTATTTTTTAAATAATCGTATTGGCATGGGAAATGTTCCCAAGCTAAGCTTTAATTACGTATGCGCTTAGAAGAGTGATAGGTAGATACTAGTAAATAAATCACGATGCAATTGTACCTATTAATCAAAAATTCGTTTTTAAAATGCATCTTATGTCTTTGTATTCTTCAATCTTGTCATTAAAATATAACAATTTTTCTTTTTTAAATCACAGATATTACTTTTACATTATCAGTGAAATTCCTCTGATTAATACGTATTGATGACTCAATAATAAAATATTGATTTATAATAATGACATTTATAAATCTATCAATGATATTTTATTTGATAGTTTATTTTTTACAGATTCTTATCTTATCAAATATTGATAAACGTCTTATAGACAAATATTTTTATTTTTTGTTAAAATTTATACTATTAATTAATTAACAATAATTTTATTATTATATATCAGCCTTTCCTAAATTTATAAAATATTCTCCTTTTATTTAACACTAGCTTCTGCCCGTGGCTTCATCAGCGTATAAAGTGGCTTTCCCAATATAAAATTTTATCACCATATCCCAAAGGAGAAAGCACATTACCGGGATAAAAAGTATTCTATGTATTAATCCAGGTAATGGTCTATTTGGGTGCCAATTTTCATCCAAATCAATTGAACAATTGCCAAACATCTTTACAAACTTTACATTTATAATAATACTGATGTTAGTCTAGGAGTCGTAGCTTTTTTTTGTAACCGTAGTTGTAATTCACTAAACAGTCTATAAATAATTTAAAAAAATATATAACGAATACAAAAATAATTAACGTTTTCAAATCAGACCAGTGGTTACTGAAATGCTCTTTTTACGACAGTCGTAATATTAATTAACGAGATTATTGTTAGGACAGAAATTTATTTTCAGATGTTACGTGATTTAATGTGAGCAGTATTGATGGACTATAAGTCTTAAAAATACTATGATAATGTATAAAAGAGTGTTCATAGTGTTAGTGGCAGTTTGCCTCA
Source organism: Lymantria monacha (assembly GCA_905163515.2). Lineage (NCBI taxonomy): Eukaryota > Metazoa > Arthropoda > Insecta > Lepidoptera > Erebidae > Lymantria > Lymantria monacha. The sequence goes on from LR991091.1 coordinate 25,410,347, forward strand.
TGCCCTCGGTCTTCACTAAAACCAAAAGATACACGAAATCACAATCACACTCATTGTACAAGATAAGATGTGATCTAATGTGTATTGACGAGAGTAAGGAAACTAAAGCTATGGTAAGTATATCTATTTATTATTTTATAATAGTATAAATAACTTAAGTCATTTTATTGGTGGATGCGAGTCTCAAATGCATTGCGAGGATAGTTGTCTAACTATATCACGCTGATTAAAATGGATGACTTTATTTCAAGATTTCCTTCTCTAATGCAAGAAGTATAATTGTACTTTATTGATTAGATCAGTATTTCAGAGGCTTGATGATTTTAAATAGCTTCAAAACACTTTTATATAAGCAATACTTTTTAAGTACTCACTAAGGATTAATTAAATTAAACTCAGAACAACTGTTTATAATCCAAAGATATACATATATTCCCCATGTACTTATCGAACTAATTTGCATTTGAAACATCACTACCCACGCCATTTTAATAACTAAACATCCAAAAAATATATAACTTATAATTGAACGTTTATTAATTAACAAAGTGACATGTGATTTGAAAGTGGGTTTCTTTTAAATGTTATCAAACATCGATAACCTTTACAAACAAAGACTTGATTATATAATTTGATTAAAATTAATATTAGTTAATCCAGTACTTTCACTACTTATTCAAATAGTTAATTATATTATTTGTTAAATACGTTCACTACCTATAGGTAGTACCTACTACTTATATATTCTTATAATACCTACTATATGAGATCCAATGTAGATAGATAAATATGATAAAGCAGGTATGGGACTTGCTCGTATTGATCTAGGTTTTGCATTTATTATTATATTTTGGTATGAAATATATCTCAGTAATTTCACAGTAACTTATAACTCAATCTTTATACATAATGTATGCAAATAGTAAAAATATTTATGCTTACTTACCGAAGACAAAGACCGGGTTCCAGTGGACCGGGTTCCGGTGGGTCGTGCTTCTTCTGTCGCTCTGTACGGATTTAGCGGGGCGAGATCACTCCATAGCCTGTCGCCAAAAAAAAAATGCTTACTTTAAACGTATGTCTTTTAATTTTTAGGGAAATTTTATGCGCCTGGTATAGAAAAATAAAATTATTTCTTACCAAAGCACCGCTTAGTTTGTTACAAAATTGAGAGGCGTTTTTAAGTATGATGGGTGGCTTATAAAAAATTATTATAGAAAATACCACCTACTGAGTTTCATTCGTGCTATTCTCAATAGAAAGCTGTGTTTCATATCGTGAATATATTGTATAATAAATGTAAGATTTTATATAAAAATTATAAAGTAATTTCTGCCCTACAATGTTCATTCATTATAATTCATTAAAGTTCAAATTCAGATATGGTTTACTTACAAAAATTAACGAGTATAATTGTAATGTAATAACTGCATAATATTACTAGTACCTCTAGAACATACTATCCTAGATACCCAATAGTGTGTGATTATCGCAATCAACACAATTTAAAACTATAAACAATTGCGAAGTATTATTTACATAATTTATTTAAATAATTGCAACCCACACTCATCTATATACATAATTACTAAAAAAAATACAAGCGGTGTATCTCTGTTTTTATATTATGTATTTCACATTATACACATATTCCTGAACTGATTTAATTAATTTTTTATAGTTGCAACATAGAATTAGAAAAAAGATGATGAAAAAAAATATTTTTATATATTTAAAAAAGGCTTTGTCCCTTACCGATAATTCTGCCTTGTATAGTTATAGAGTTTAATAAATGAGACTCCGAGACTCACCTACCTAGACCAGATTGGTCACGTACTGAAAGAAAGTGGAGTCAAGAGTCTCCGAAACCGGCGAGCGTGTATGAAGAGAATTATGAATGTTGAAGAAGCGAGTGAAGTATGCAAGGATAGCGTTCTCTGGCACTCTGTTCTCTCTGCCTACTCTGCAAGGGATATGGCGTGATGATATGTATATATGTATGTTTAATAAATGAGTTGTCTTATTTACTAACTTATAAAAAAATACTCCAGCTAAAAATGGACTAGCCAAGATGCTATTACAAAGGCCAACATCAAAAAGCATATCCTGTTCAAACAATGAATGAACTCCTTGGACTAGAATTCCACTCTATCGCCACCCCCTGTCTTAACCGTGGTTGATCGTAAGAGACGACTAAGAGATATCAACGCATGTAACAACACAGCAAAAGATGGAAAACTGAAAACAAAACCCTATACCAACACGTCTGACCAGCGTGGTATAGTAGGTCAATTTCCCTCCCATTATAGAGGAGGCTCGAGCCCAACAGTGGGACATATATGAGCTGAGATGAGATGATGAATACCCATCCCACTCACACTCCATCAGAAAGTATATGATATCTTTCACAACTCCACGCCTAAAAATAAGATACAAGATTTTTTATTTTAATAGAATTAATCCTTACTAATATTATAAATGTGAAAGTAACTCTGTCTGTCTGTCTGTCTGTCGCTCTTTCACGCCTAAACTACTGAACCGATCTAAATGAAATTTGGTACACAAATATTCTAGAGCCTGATAAAGGACATAGGCTACTTTTTAATGCCAAAAAAGGGTTATAAAGGGGGATGAAAAGTTGTAAGGAAGTATCGTCATTTTTAAAGCCAGAAGCTTGAAACTTATTTTTAGGCTATTGATTAGATATACCTAAATAAATATGACATTAAAATTTTGTAAAATAAATTACCCTTAAGGGGTAAAATAAAAATAGAGTATTAAAAACTTTAGAAAAGTAACCTTTTACGCGGGCACAGCCGTGAGCAGAAGCTAGTACTAAAGTAAATATAATATAACCCATCCATTGAGAGAAAACAGATTAAAAGTAGAGATCTTTATATATTAGCGGATACAAACATGATGTCTTTAAATCATCGCTTCACCATCACCTCAGCTTATATACGCCCCATTACTAGGCTTTAATCTCCTTTAGGAATTAAAATTGTCTTACTTTTCCACGATGGTGAACAGGGTATTGGATTGGATTGGTTTACGAGTTTGCTTTCTCTCGTGGTGATATTATTTGCTTTCGTCCTTTAATCAAGATGACTGCGGCAAATGGCGGCAGGTCACGAGTACAATATGCGACCCCAAAGCACCCCTTAAATTAAAGGGCCAAATATATAGAACCCTAATAAGACCTGCTGTACTGTATGGATCAGCATGTTGGACGACAAAAGCGACGGATGAGAGACGACTGCATGTAGCGGAGATGCGAATGTTGAGATGAATGTGTGGTGTGACAAGAATGGATAAAATAAGAAATGAACATATAAGAGGCAGTTTGAAAGTTGCGCCAGTGACGTAAAGTTAAGGAGTGAAAGATTGACATGTGATGGACATCTGATGAGACGGGATGAAAGTAATGTTGTGAGGAAAGTTTTAAATATTAATGTTTAAGGCTTAAACGGTAAGGGAAGACCGAAGAAAAGATGGATGGACTGCGTAAAACATGACATGGATAGACACGGAGTGATCACAGATATGACGTCTGATAGAGTTGTATGGAAGGAGAAGACATATTGCGTCGACCCCAAATAAATTGGGATAAGAGCAAGTTGATGATGAGTCTAGATGACTACGATTAAGATGTCCCACTGCTAAGAAAAGGATGAAGATGAATTCTTAATACTTTGTCTCGACAAAGAAGCATATGCTCTTAAATAGTTAAATAGATTTCTGAAAATAGCATCGCAACGATACATACATAAATCATAAATAAATAAGTATATTATTTTAGAAGCTTCGATGTCATATAAAGATATATACACAAGTTAATCTTATAATATTAATGCACAGATAGCGTTAACCAGTAGTTAAGACTTACTAGTACTTAGTTAGTACCTACTGTACCAGTGGGTTCGATTCAGACACAGAACAATACTTTGTGAGATCCACAAATTGTTGTCAGGTTGAAATTTGTGCAAGTAAATTATATGTTTGTAAAATCACTTCGCAATACAAGGATTATTGCCTTAATGCTGAGTGTGCTTATTGAAAACACACTATAAAAAAAATCTATGTTTGCATGAAGAGTTAACCGGGTTGAGAGCCCTCAGCCCCTAGTCCGGGCTAAGCTGTGAAAGCCATCTGCGGCGAACACCTAAAAGACACGATATAAAGAAATGAGATAATATAAAATACTGATACTATAAATTTCTAAAATTAAATTGTCGTCTATTAAGTATATAACTTAAAATTTAAACTTATAATATTGTTGTGAGTTTAAATAAAAAATGTAGCAATAATATTTCTAATACGAATATCCGTAAACTTATACTAACATAAAAAAATTAATTCATAGTACTCATTACAAGGATATTGATAGAAACTAATAGATGTTATAACATCGGGAAATACCCAATCTGCCTTGACATTAAGAATGAACAATTGCTAGACACTTAAGACTTACACTTATCGTTCGCTATCATCGAAGTTCAATGTTCGGGACTAAAGTATTTGTATTTGCACGTTAATGATTTTTATATTTAAAGAATCTGTGCTTAAATTTTAAAATAAGCATAAAGAATAAATACATTTGCCTATGTAACTGTCATAACAATGACAAGTTCTTGGTAGTATATAAAAAATTAAAAATAAAACAGCCAAACACAATCAAGATTGCAACGGGTATAGAGAACAAATTTAATATTGCTGTTCGAGTAACTTATTTCATCGCATTATAGCACGCTGTAGTTTAGAATGCGCGCAGTATTTTAATTTTGTAACAGCAAACAGTTATATCGTAAGTTTGTTAGCATTAAAAAAAAATTGAGGGTCGAGATGTGACAAAAGAGAAACCCATTTTGATCGCTTCGTACGTTAAGATTTAACGAGCTTGATGTGTCCAGCAAGTCTCTTCCTTCTTTTTATTATAATATGTAGTTGTTAACAGAAATTTCTCTCAATTAAGAATTAGATTTATTTGTGATGTTGCTTATACAGGATTCATAAAACTAAAAATAGATCTTCTTGTCAGCTATCCGCATGGTAAGAATTAAGAATATAATGCGTCACCATCCCTTACTTTCCGTGGATGTCGTAAATATCAGCTGAGGGAACACCAGGAAAATGTTCAGCAGCACCCTTCTAATTAACATGTAACAACTAAGCAACCAAATGCATTTGAAAATTCATATGCCCTCATGGAGAGGCCTTGGTCCAACAACGGACGTCAATAGGCTGAATACATGAATGAAAATAAACTCAAAGAATTCATGATTATGCCACGGATACCAGCAACATTAATGTTGCTTGTAGGAGACGTAATAGCCAACGTAGTGACCGAGTAAGAATACAATTTACCACCTGGGAGTCGTAAAAGACGACGAAAAAATAAATAAAAAACTAGACTGACCAGAGGTATATTTGAGTAATTTCTATCCTATTGTGGAAAAGGCTTGAGCCCAGCAGTGTAACGTGCTGATATCATATTGATTATAATGTTGATAATAATATCATCTAGCGCTATGAGAATAGAGATTGGGTTAACAAAGAGAACTAACTTGACTTAACTTCAAGCAGATGACCGATTGCAAATCTGACCAAAACTCTGCAGTATTATGCTTCTGCTCTTCTTCCAACTATATCATAGTGAAATACAAATGCTGTACCAACCACATAAAAATCAGAATCATAGCTTTCGGATCTTAAAATTTGATCATTGAATTTGATATACAAATAGTGGTAGAACTACACTGTTGACAGTTCTCAGTCTACAGACGCGGGCCGGTCCGTCCGGAGTAGAACCACACGCTCGCAGAAAATCGACGCCTGAGCAGTGGCAATATGCTCTTGTGCTTCGTTCGGTGAGCGAGAGAGTCGGATGTCCATTCTTTCTGGATGGGTGTGCGATTATTTTTAGGCAGCGGCCTAGCTGTATCCCTGGTATTGCAAAGGTCCATGGGCAGCAATAACATTTACCATCAGGTGTGCTCCTTGCTTGTTTGGCGCCAAGAGCAATAAAAAAAATTACTCGTCCTGATCCGGTGATATTTTGAATTTTTAAATGAATTTGAATTTGAATAATTCCCGCTAAGTGATGGTCATTACCAAAAATGAAATCAATTTTAGCTCGTGTATCTTTAAACTTTATTACTGTATTTCACATTCCATACGTCCAATATCTATACTTTTGTATATATCATCTTCCTAAAAATATTTCTCTTTTACCATCTCATCACCGTCTTAAAACTTCTTTTTCTGCGGTCTTTTTTTTATTATAATTTACAAAAATCCTACTGTTGGACCACCCGTTTAAGAGTTCAGGCTATTTGAAGACAACACAAATTATAATATAGAAATTGAACTCATGACACTTTACATGGGCGTTCTTTACTTAAATAGCTTGACCGTTTGTGCATCAGGCGCAATTTATAGAAAACTATGACAAAGACGCTTTGTAATCTATCTACTTCTATGTAGAAGTAGATAGATTACAAAGCGTCTTTGTTTTTGTTTATTATATTTATTAATGTTAATTGTCTAAATAATGTGGTAGAGCCACGCTGCTAACGCGTTTTGCCCGTAGCCGTAAATGGGTCGGCTCGTTCGAGATAGTACTCGCCCCACACTCTTGAAGAAAATCCACGACTGAGTAGTAACTCAAGAGGACCTATTTCCTAGAAGTGGTATTACATATAAGTTATTAAATTAATTCTTTATTGGTGAATTATTTTTTATAATTTTATAATCTGTTCTATAATTGCAAAGACTTGAATTTTGAAATTATAGAACAGATTAGACTAAAATTTATTTACCAGTATTTTTGTCCATTATAGACTATAGTTCCTTATTATTAATCGTAAAGAATTAAACCGATTTTGACGTTATTCATTTTATTTGTAAGGTGACATAATTGTGTATACATATAACGTAAAAAATGTTGTACGTAAAAAATGTATACGTGTAACTATATACCTACTAAGTTATTATAAAATTTGTTCCGTTATTTAATATTATCTGTAATAGTTTATATATATTTTTATTTGAACACAATATAAATGTTTAAAGTAAGCTTTTTATATATTTTCCCTACTACACTTTTCGGTGAGAATAATAAGTATCCAAGTGCGAGACTGACTCAAGCACGAAGGGTGCCATTACCTATAACGAACAAAAAATCAAGTTTGTTGTATGGGAGTCCCCTTAAATATTTGTTTTATTTTAATTTAATTATTTATTTTTAAATCGACGGACTGCGGAGTTTTATTAATAGAGTCCCGTTTTACCTTTTGGGTACGGAACTCTACAAAACGGCTGAGGGATCTCCAAAAATAAACAGCAATGCTCACACGAGAAACTTATAACATCAACTATAAATAATTACCTACCTACCTGCCTACCTGCATGCGTGGCTATTGTGACATTATCCCGATTGGGGAGGTTTCTATCCAAAAGATAATGGAGGTAGGTTAATGGATGCATATCATCTAATTTGGCTGTTTACATTCAAGTTCATCTCATCGTCATCTCAGCCCATATATGTCCCACTGTTGGGTTCGGGCCTCCTCCATAATGGGAAGGGTAATTGACCTACGATACCACGCTGGTCAGACGTGTTGGTATAGGGTTTTGTTTGAGTTTTGATACTATTGCATAGATGTTATATGCGTTTTAAATCCCTTGGTCGTCTCTTACGATCACCCACGGGCAAGACAGGGGATGATGAATTGCATTCTTACTCTGTCACCACGCGGAATATTAAGTTCTTATTAATTATTAATCAAATACAAAGTTTAATGTTTTTTTTTGTCCTTGACAATGACAAATAATCTTACATGATGATACATATGTGTAACTATGATTCACTTAGTATAATATCAATATTTATGTACCATTGTTACCGTAGAACATAACGGCGCTCAATTTTATTTGCCATTAATATCTCTCACCACATATCTAATATAATTGTGTCTTCTAATTTAAATCGCAATTGGCTTATTTATAAAAACACTAGCTTGTACCCGCGGCTTCGCTCGCATCAAAGCCCTTAAGTAAATATCAAAGATCATACATTTCAATAGAACTGAATCAATGTGATTCAGTATTTAAAAATTACTACATACAATGAAAGTTTGTCTGATGATACAATGAATGATTGTTTGTCAAAAACATTGAAAATCTAGCTACTTCAGCGCCAATAAAGTGCAAACTCTTAGGTGCTGTATTACCGACGGTCAAATAAATATCCTATTGAATATAAATTCAGGTATCATGCCTGTTAAAATAAATTCTTTTACCCTACGTTTATTTTAATTCCCAAGGAGGGTAGGCGTCTTTTTTTTTTTTTTTTTTTTTTTTTTTTTATTGTCTACGGTGACAAACGAGCAAACAGCACACCTGATGGTAAGTAATGCTGTTGCACATGGACCCAGCAACACCAGGGGTACAGCCAGGCCGCTGCCTACCGTGAAGGAAGAGCTCTTCTTAAACCTCGTTTGAAGAAGGACATGTCATAGCGCTCGGGAAACACGGCAGCAGGTAGTTAGTAGTAGCGTCTGGCTGGCGGCCGATCATAAAACTATTGCCAATGACTTTTACAATATGTACTATGAAACAAGAGTACCTACATATTGTATCGACCCCAAGTAATTGGGATAAGAGTAGGAGAATGATGATGATGATCCTACGTTTATTTTTATTTTTTTAATAGTAGGTATCCTATGTCCTTTCTACTACCTCGAAGTCTATGTGTACAAAGTTTCATGCTATATAGTTTTGGCGTAAAAACATAACAAACAAAATTACGTCCACTTTTATAATATTAGTAGGGATCCCCATCCCTGTTTACAAACAAATGAGCTATGTTTACGAGCAAGAAATGAATGTACATACGTGGGACTCGAACCTGCGCCTATTGGCAGTCTGTTTCAAACTTTCAATCTTCCTACCGCTTAAACAAGTGTGAGCGACAGCTCGACGTACGATGTTCAATTTGCGGCTTACATTATTTTGTCATCTTTATCGGATACGTGTGCCATCTACCCGACATTGATTACACATTATACAGAGATTTTATAAATAACCTACCACGTTAAATTTCAGTAATTCGTAATTGGCTTTATAATTTCTCAGGGGAGTTTTATTGTTTATTCTCTTGTTGATACTTTAGACCGTTTTCATGATCCCCATAAAAAAAAACCAAGTGATTAATACCTATATATAATAACCGATACCACACGGGGAAACATTAAAAGTGATCAATTATAAGCGTCTTTTTTTTGTGGCAGGCTATGGTTTGGACACACGCCGTCCAGCGCGTCCGGGGCGACGGCAGGGCGGCGCGTGACCCCGTAACCCACCGTAATCCCTCCCCTTTGCCATTGGGCCGGCTATTGTAACCGCTTCCTTGATATCTGTGGCCAGCCCGGGATTATAAGCGCCTTAGAATAAATTCTTAAATCGCGGAGGACCTTAAAAATATTCTAATAACGTACAAATTACAGTCTGACTCGGAAAAAACATTTGTTTGCTCATAAAGAATTGTTCTGGTCATCGTCGAAACAACGACACTTTACACAGTAGAACAGTGACTTAGATCACGATGTTGTAAGTACTATTTCCAACCACATTTCTCAATTAATGTATTGCGTAGAATAATTTTGACTGCGCAGATGGCGAAGTGGTTAAGATACTGACCTACCGTGCCAATATCGTGGGTTCGACTCGACCGGACCACAAATTATTGTTCTGAGTCTGGGTGTAATCTGTCTGCATTAATTGCATGTTTGTAAAATCCCCCGCAATACAAGGATTATTGAATTAGTGCAAAATACATTAAGGAAATAATAGAGAAGATATTTAAAAAAAAATCATAATGCCAACTCACATACGTCCCATAGCTGGTCTCAAGTGTTCTTCCTAATGGAAATTGGATCTATTATATTTTATTTATGCTGGTTGGCTGGTTAACGACGTGCCGCCTCTTCTTGTCGCCCTTTTTTTTTTTTTTGCGGTGGGCTATGGACGTCGCACCCTGCCAAATCGGTCCGGGGTGACGGAAGAGGCGGCGCGCAACCCCATTAACTCACCCTGCAAGCATCTCTTCTTCGCCGTGCGAGCGGACCACCTGTACCCGATCTTTGTCTTCGGTGGTCCGCCCGGCGGTATGCCCTCTCGGGTTCCTCTCTCGTCGACGCCCTCACGCGGTGGCCTCACGTCGGGTAACTGGACAATTCCCCGGTCCGATCACCCGAAGCCTCGGCCGCGGGCGGCGACCCGGGTCACGGGAATCCTCCCGGGCCCGTTCCGCCGCCTCCTTCTGCGAGATGACAGCCTCGCAGAAGGCGGCGACGGCGTCCCAATTGCTGACGCTGTCGACCATCGCTCGCGCAACAGCCGGCAGCGTCAGGTCGACACCGATGACAGCGACGAGGTCACGGCGCTGCCCGTCCCAGCTCGGACACACCTCCAGCGTATGTTGCGCCGTGTCCTCGTCGCTGTCGCAATGATGGTAGGACGGAGTCCACTCCCTCTGCACGACCGTGTGCAGGTACTTGCCGAAGCAACCATGCCCCGACAAGACCTGCACCAACCGGAAGGAGAGTCTTCTTGTCGCCCTGGACCGATTGGTCGGGGCGCGACAACATCCATGCTCCACCTTGCAAAAAAAAAAGACTGGTTAACGACTTAATATACTTTTTTTCGAGTTTTGTTTCAATTACACAGAAATTTTCATTTTGATTGGTCGTCTTTTACAATCACAAATTTACGGGATAAAAATGGGTAGTAATACATTAAATTCTTACTCCCTATATGGTATAATGTATCTTTTTTTGTAAAATAATACTATTAAATAGTTCAATAGTAGTTTCCTATTCTCAACAGTGCAAATCACAATGCCGAGCTAATGAAAAGAAACCGGGAACTTGTCCGGCATCCGATACTCCCAAGTGGCAAGAGGCTTGTGTGACCGCGTGCAATGCCGACTCACAATGTGATGGGACTCAACGATGCTGTCATCATGGCTGTGGATCTGCATGCAGCGAACCCATTGATCTTTTGACGGTTCCAGGTAAATTTTACACCCAACTCGCTTAATATAAGAACGATGTATTTCTCATAGTGAATCCTCGCTGATAATTTTGTTTTTCCATTCAACCATATTTGGTTTGGTTCGAGGTAGCACCATACGTTCAAAGAAAACCGGCCTCTATGTAGTAGCAGTTTGGGATGGTATCAGAAAGGGTAACCCACCGGGCTGGTCACGGATGTCAAGGAAGTGGTGTCAGTGGCCGGTCCAAAGGCTATGGGGAGGGAGTACGGTGGGTTACGGGGCCACGCGGCGCCCTTCCGTCACCCCGGACGGAACTGACGGCGTGTATCCAAAATAGAGCCTGCCAAAAAAAAAATAGTAGCAGTTTGCACGGTTAGTAGTATCCTGACTATGCCTCTGGTATTCTCTCTGGTATCAAAGGTTCATGAGTATCTGTAGTATCAATTACTATTAATAGGGCTGCTTGTAGGTATCCCACCAAAGGCAATTTAAAAAAAAATATTTAAAAAGTAAGGATTCACTTACATTAAGTTATGGGGACATCTTCGGCTATCTTCATTAAAATCTAATGTAATATAATGTAGTGTACTTAGACTTGATTGTAGAATTGACTGTTACTAAATACGAAACCAAATTCATAATGAAAACTTCTTTTATGAATATCAATGTTCGCGTCTGTGATAGTCATAAATCTGAATGGCAAAATACCTTTGACCACTATTTGAACAACGTTGCTGTCGTGTTCAGACTTCAGCTAACTATGCTAGGACTGTCATTCCCTAGAATCCGTTACTCCAGTAAACCATGCTGCGAAATGACTAATGTCGTATACCGGTACTTTGCAACCTAACGTTAGATTGGTACTTTGTATTCGATCTAACTTTGTCTTGCTTTTGGCTTAATAAATCTATAGATTAATAGCAATAAGCTATGCTATGGGCTCAAGTTTTCTGTACCATAAGGAATATAACCTATTAAATCGCCTGATAGTGGCATGAGATTTTATGTAAAATTTTTCTTCGCTTAAATGCAGCTACTGCTTAAGTAGCCTTAATCGTATATTAAGATTTGAACGTAGTAGTAGTGTAGGTATGAAAGAGAGTATTGGTGTAAAGATGCGAAAGGGAATGCTCCGATGGTTCGGACATGTGGAAAGAATGCCGAACGAACGCCTGGTTAAGAAGATATACAATGCGAAAGTGGAAGGATGTAGGTACCGAGGGAGACCGAGACTAACCTACCTAGACCAGATCGGTCATGTACTGAAGGAAGGTGGAGTCAAGAGTCTCCGAAACCGGCGAGCGTGTATGAAGAGAATTATGAATGTTGAGGAAGCGAGTGAAGTATGCAGAGATAGAGTTCTCTGGCACTCTGTTCTCTCTGCCTACCCTGCAAGGGATATGGCGTGATGATATGTATGTATGTATGTATGTGTAAGATTTGAACAGAAAAGGAAACTGTGAAGACTCATTGCGTAATAAATCTTCAAAAAATAATGACTAGATTTATAAAATAAACTCATTTTATTTATTTTCAGGGCTCCCAGCTATGCCGAAACTTGAAGAACCAAAAGAGAAGAGACGATCGGTTGTAGTTAGATGGTCTGATGGAGTAGGTGATGCTGCTAGAGAAGTACCAGGACCTATTTTCTACGTGTTAGAGGAACAACATCATTTGGGACCTAAGTATGAAGAAATGAGACTAGGCGAATGGAACTTATTGTTACGAACTAATAAGTACGTATCATTTTTTCAAGTATAATACTTTGTGGTTTATGATCTTCAGACAATGATCATGTTTTTCATCTAAATACTAATGTAGCTAGTGCTATCTCTAGGAAGCTATTAAATTATCTACATCTTAAGCCTCTCGATAAAATATTAGCGCCGGTAATACGTCGTGCACTTGTAGAACTACAATTCCCTTAGTCCCTGTAGGATGGTGACGTATTGTATTATATTCTTAGACCATCACGGATATAATAAAATAATAAATATTTATTAATAAATCGCCTGCTAATGAATACAATGCAGTAAATCGTATTATATAGTCCATCCATTAGCCTTTAGATATTCCTACGGGAATAGCGTTCAAAACAGCCTTATATCAGTTACATGCAATTGTTGCCTATGACTCATATCAACTATTCATGCAGTGGGAATCAGCCTCATGCGTGTCATCAGATTTTAGCTAATTCTTTGTGCAATACCGATTACAACCGTTTTTCTAAAAATTTAAATTTATTTCATAGAGAAATCGCGAACATAGCTCGTTTCATAGCATGCTGAGCGACTTTGAGGCTAATTATGAAGTCGACATAAATATCCACTTCATAATTATAGCACTAAAATGTAGTCTCTGAAGAGAACGTTTTACTGTCATAAATCAACGCCTTTATTTATAGACACTGCAGAATATTAAACGAGAATATGTATGTACATATATAGGTATGTATCACGTAGATTGTGATAACAATTTTTTACCAATTTATTGACAATACAATTTATTATTTTTGATTCCAATTTTATTCAAACATTATTAGGTCAATCATACCTTCTCGTTTTTTTTTTAATTGCAAATACTGTAAGTTTTCTCTCCTTATATCTTCATTATAAAGAAACTTGCTAAACAGATTATAAATAAACTATAATTGGAAAACACTAAATAAATTTGAAGTATATATCACATTTGTATAAAAGTCCTTAACAATAAATAAAGAGAAAAAAAGTAGGTATATATCACTGATCATAGAGAACATACCTATAGTTCTTTATTATTGAGAATCGAGTGGTTCCCATAAATAGTCACTATATACAAATCCACGAATATATTCTTTATGAAATAAAGAAAATGTAACCTACTCGTAGCATTATGATCACTGAAAAAAAAACTTTAAGAATAAATATCACACTAGAGGTGTGTATGCATGAGTAGCTAAGAGAAAAAATGATAACTGAGCAATTATAGACATTAGATAATTACGTCTAAGTGCAGTAGACGTAGAAATTTCCATATACCATTACTCATTACAAAGTGAACTCCACTGAATGATGCAGTGTTAATTTATATAATTTTAGCCGCTTTCTGCTTTTCTCATGCATGCACGTAAATGATCAGTGTTCTTTGTTCGACGTTTTAGTACAATGAATGGCAAAAAATAGAGAATATTGTTAATTAGTAGTAACAGGCACATCTTTGCGAGCAATTCGTTGTAATATAATGAACAAAGAATAAAGGCAATTATTATTTAATAAGGTTAAATAACCCTTTGATTTTATTACCTTTTATTTATTTATTCGTTGCTAGATACAATTGAGGACCTGGCAGCAAAAGGGGGGTAGATCCACATTTTAGCCGTCTTTCTTTTTGTCACCTACATTTTGAATAAAAATTAGGGCTATCGTTTAGTGCAAGAACGAGATAGATCCAATAATAAACAAGCGCCCTATATCAAAATTTGGATCTGCCACCTTATTTTGTTTGGCGCAAAAAAGTGGCAAAATTTGATATTTGTTTTAAACATTCGTTCGTTTTGTTTTTTTTTTTATCGTTTAACCATCCATGTGCTGATTAGTATTCTTGAAATAAAGACATACTTATATTTGTTTATTTTATTACCTACAATACAAAATAAGATTATATTTTTCTTTAATTTTGGTGCATAACGGAGGCAGATCCAAACTTTAAAAAAATCGTAGTTATTCTAAAACTTATTTATTTACCTTAAAATCTTTATTATAATATGTAAATATTTTATATTTTAAAATTTAACTATAAGACGTAAGTGTATAATATGCAGATTAACTAAAAAAAATTACCGACGTTTTTTTGGAGTTTACTCCTTATCGATTCGATCGATTTTCATATAAGGCGCCCGGTATGAGAAAAATTTGACGAGTATAATCTAGTGATCGAATAACCTCGTTACGTTTTTGGTGCGCAACCTATTCTGCGCACATTTCACTTTCTGACGTGAGATAATACTTCACTGAACAGTTTTAATAAATGTAAATAAATATATATATATATATATATGTATATATATATGTATATATATATGTATATATATATGTATATATATATGTATATATATATATGAAGCGAGAGCGAATGAGCTTTTTTGGCGCCTGTTTTGATAATCGTACTTAAGGAGTAAACTCCAGTCGTGCGTCGGAGCTGAGACACACACTTTTTTTTATTTCTTTTGGTGGCAAACGAGTAAGTAACACATCTGATGGTAAGTGTCACTGCCGTCTATGGACCTTTGCAATACCAAGGGTATAGCTAGGCCGCTGCTGCTGCATTACAATTTATTATTATACACCATTACAATCCCCAAACCCACCCAGTTGGGCTTCCGGCTGTCTCGCTCACCGAACAAAGCGCAATAGCACAATGGCCGTTACTCAGACGTCGATTTTCTGCGAGAGTGTGGTACTAGCCCGGACGAACTGGCCCGCGGCTGTAGACAGAGAACTGTCAACAGCGTAGTCCTACCACCAAAAAGACGTAACAAAAATATACAGAAAATTATATAAAGCTCTTTAAAATGTGAAATCAAACATACATATTAATATTATATTATTTCCACTATAATCAGCTCAATACTGTTCATTATAATTAGATCTTCCTGATAGACGTAGAACATCATTTTATTGCGCTGCAATTCCACGCTGACTAAGTTTATTATAGTTTCATTCAGAATGTTCAAGCTCTCATCTTTGAAATGATATAGGGTATTACCATTTCACATTCAGCCCGAGCTCACATTTGATATGAAAACTCGAGAGAGCATAAATTTATTAGAAAGTATTGGGTTTACAATAAGCTCAAGATACCATAGAGTATGTAAAAACATTTATAATTTTCACTTTACATTTAATGTTATATAATATTTGTGCCTCGATTATTTTTTTTTTATAGCGGCGTAATTTCTTTTTTAATTTTCTAATTAAACATTTGAAATAAAACTATTTTTTACAGATTCTGTCGCGTTTATATTTGAATTTTAATTGCCCAATGTATCGAACACTTTACAGCTTTCATGGTTCCGGGAGGACTACAGGACAAAACGTCGGGAAATTAAAAATGAAATACAAATGCGATAGAAGCCGTAAAAAATAGTTTTATTTCAAAAAATATATTTTTCTTATACGTCGTAGTCCCAAAACTATAATAATATATATAATAATAAGAAAATACGTGTATAATAATAAAAATAAAAGCGTGCTTTTGTCGTACGAGATTGTATAGAGTTAAATTTTGATATTTCCCTGCCTTGAAATTATGTTATGTATTTATATCGCTAAGTAGTAAAGAATTTAATGGTGAATAGCGTAGCGGGTATTACTGAGTCAAAACTATGTTTTATAAATAATTTTGTTGAAACTATATCTACTATGTATTTCGCTGCGTAATTTGTAAAGTCAATAACTGTATTGATTTCAAATTCCCTGGAATTTAACACCAGTAGTTTCGAGTAATCTATTTAAATAAATAGTAAAATATTTTTGGATAGTAAATTATTTAGACTGTAAAAAATAAATATTGTTTGACAGGACAAAGTTATCACTTCGTAATGCTCTAAAACCTGGTCGTTGGTATCGGTTTAGAGTTGCCGCTGTCAGTGCGTCCGGCACTCGAGGTTTTTCAGCCCCTAGTCCACCATTTACACCACGCCGAGGTCCCCGTCCTCCACCGGCACCGAAAAAGCTTAAAGTACGACCTGTGCGAGTCAGAAATGGTAAATATGAATATATTTCTTACAGCTATAAATATCTATATATCAGTGTGTGGTGATGAATTTATAATACCATCATCAACGCATTTCTTTGCGGTAGGAGCGGCAAAAACTAGCTGAGGTATCACCAGAATGGAGAGCAGTACAATTATCACCAACTGCCATTGCCAACACCTTTCAAGAGTGGCGATTAAGGAATTATCTGCCGGGAGAGATGGTTTTCCAGCAGTGGATATTGTTAAGTTGATGCCGATAGATATATCTAGAGGAGAACTATTCATTCAGATATGTTTTTTACTAAAATGAAAAAGGAATAGATTAGTGTAGTTCATACTTTATAAAAAAAATCTAAATTTGAAAACGATTCAAATATGTTACTACATGATAGCCTTTTGCAACGTGTGATTCTTGCTATACCTAATTCTTTTTGCAAAATTATGTCAAAAATATAAATCATCATTATCCTTCTCCTACTCTTATCCTAATTACTTGGGGTCGATACAATATGTACTCCTCTTTCATAGTACATGTTGTAAAAGTTATTGGCAATAGTTTTATGATCGGCCGCCTGCGTCAACCCTCCTTGGGAATGCAATTGTTGGCCGAACGGCATCAGATAGAGTTGGCCTAGGTCATTATAATGCTCTTAGTCTTTTACGACACCCACGAGCAAAGCAAGGGTTGGTAGTATTCGAAGCCGCTAACAAACAGCTACGTCAAAAATATAAATACAAACATTAAAACCTATAATGTTTAGAAGTAAGTGTTATTGACAGCATTCTGCATGTATTCACAAATGGGTTGGATCATCAATTTTCTACTTACCACGAAGAGAGTTGCTTGCTCCTATTACTACAAATGCAATAATAAAAAATCTTTATATAACTTGTTAGGAACGTCATTTTTAATTTTTAATTTATATAGTACCTACTTTTGTCGACATTTCCATCCATCCATCCATCAGCCCGTAAACGTCCACTGTTGGACATAGGCCTCCCCACGAGATTGCCATCTATAACGGTCCTGTGCCACCTGCATCCAGCGGTTTCCTGCGACCTTGATGAGGTCATCAGTCCACCGAGTGGGGGGTCGTCCTACGCTGCGTCGTCCGATTCGTGGTCGCCACTCGAGAACCTTTTTCCCCAACGGTTGTCGGTTCGTCGAGCGATGTGGCCTGCCCATTGCCACTTCAACGTGCTAATTCTACGGGCTATGTCGGTTACACCCGTCCTTCTACGGATTTCCGTATTTCGGATTTTATCACGTAGAGAAATACCGAGCATAGCCCTCTCCATAGCACGCTGAGCGACTTTGAGCCTTTTTATGAGGCCGACATTTAGAGACCACGTTTCAGTGCCGTAAGTCATCGCTGGTAACACACACTGGTTATAAACCTTTGTTTTCAGACACTGCGGAATATTAGACGAGAAGATCCTCCTAAGTTTCCCGAACGCTGCCCAGCCGAGTTGGATTCGTCGGCTGACCTCTTTCTCGAAATTGGATCTACCTAATTGGACTGTTTGTCCTAGGTAAACATAGTGATCGACAACTTCGAGAATCGCATTCCCAACCAGGACCGGTACAGAAATGACATGGGCATTAGACATGATTTTCGTCTTGTCCATGTTCATTTTCAGCCCTACTAGTTGGGACACCTTGCTGAGGTCATTGAGCATGGTGCCAAGGTCCTCCAGGGATTCTGCCATGACTACGATATCATCTGCGAATCGAAGGTGAGTGATGTATTCGCCATTGATGTTGATGCCGAGTCCGGTCCAGTCTAAGAGCTTGAAGACATCTTCCAGCGCAGTGGTGAACAGTTTCGGAGAGATAACGTCTCCCTGTCTCACGCCTTTCTGCAGCTGGATCGGTTTCGTACTCTTATCCTGGATGCGGACTGACATAGTAGCGTCTTTATACAAACACTTCAGCACTTCGATATATCGATAGTCAATTTGGCACCTCTGAAGGGACTACAGCACTGCCCAAGTTTCGACAGAATCAAAGGCTTTCTCATAGTCCACAAACGCTAGACACAGAGGCCGATTATACTCCTCGGTCTTCTGTATAATCTGGCGTAGCGTGTGGATGTGGTCTATGGTACTATAACCTTTTCGGAAACCGGCTTGTTCGGGCGGCTGGAAGTCGTCTAGCTTGCGCGTGAGTCGGTTCGTAATGACTCTTGAAAACAGTTTGTACACGTGGCTCAGAAGTGAGATGAGTCTGTAATTCTTTAAGAGCGTTTTATCGCCCTTCTTGAAAAACAGCACCACCACACTCCTGGTCCACGACTCTGGAACGTCGCCCCCGAGAATGACAGAATTAAATAGCTTCTGTTGGGCTTTTAAAACTGGCTTGCCGCCTGCCCTCAGGAGCTCTGTGGTAATTCCGTCATCTCCCGGTGCCTTTCCGTTCTTTAATTGTTTTAGAGCCATTCTGATCTCGTACAAGCTGACGTCCGGGATTGTTTCAGTATAGTGCCGAGTTAGCTTGGATCTGGGGTCTTGGACCAAGCTGACAACAGGATTCAGGGATGATTTGTACAACTGCCCATAGAACCTTTCGGCCTCTCCCAAGATCTCACTCTGGGATTAAATGACAGTACCGTTATCGGTCTTCAGCTTAGTCATTTGGCTCTGCCCGATAGACAAATCTCGTGCGAACACTTTGGAGCCTCGATTTCGCTCTATCGCCTCTTCAATACGCAGTGTATTGAATCGGCGAATATCGCGTCGCATAGATTTAGAGATTTGTCTATTAAGCTGCCTGAGTTCGGACCAATCGGCTGAAGACTGTACCGTCATTTCCTTTCTCCTCTCCATGAGTTGAAGAGTCTGGTCAGAAAGCTTTTTTGTTCTAGTAGCGCGACGGGCCTTAAAGAATTTTGACCCGACCGCGTGGACAGTTTCCACGAACCTGTTGTTCATATCGTTCGAAGATTCGCACTCTTCCAGGCATTGGAAGCGATTATGTAATTCGAGTTGAAAGCTATCGGGGTTCTGGTATTGGACAGGTGTAGGTCGGAGTGTAGACTTCATCAAGCGGGACCGCTCGACTTTCGTACGAAGATTCAATGTGCCTCGAACCATCCGGTGATCACTCCCAGTTTTAATCCTGCTGATCACAGAGACATCAGTGAATATTTGTCGTTTGTCCGTCAAGATGAAGTCTATCTCATTTTTAGTGGATCCATCAGGGCTAATCCAGGTCCACTTCCTTCGTGGCCGTTTCTTGAAGAAGGAATTCATCATAAAGAGGCCTTCCTTCTCCAAAAAGTCGGCCAGTTTTTGGCCCCTTTGGTTTCTCTGTCCAAATCCATATTGCCCCACTCTCAACTCATCGTCTGTCCTTTTTGTCGACATTTTCGAAGTTTAAATAAATGACCTTGACCTTTTTCTTTGATGTGACTACGATGAGGAACATTTTAATTGTTTCTCTCATCATTATTCTTAGATAATTGGGCTTCTAAACTTAGACGCAAATAGTTTCCTACAGTTTGTTTGTTTAGTAAATAGACAATTCATAATTTATATATTCCAAATTCAAAGGTATATTTTAAAATACCATAAAGTTTAAATGAAATAATAAGGCGTGCAGAAGATGTAGTGTAAATATCAACTTTCCATACAGAATCTTGAGGTTGACCCTCAAGTAGGATAGTTCTTTGTGCGATGCGTTATAATTTCTGGTCTAATGTATTATTTATCTGTTAAACATATGTTTGTCCCCCTGGATAATAAGGTTTTATTCTTTAATACTGGGTGTGGTCTTGAAAAACAATTTCATGAATTTCAATTTCTTGAATTTCATATTCCTTACATACAGTTAAAGATACTTTGCTTCTTTGGCACACCCTAATTAGTATCATAAATGCGAATGTAAATTTGATTGTTACGCTTTTACGCCTAAATCGCTAAACTGATTTTAAACATTCTTTCACCAATGAAAATCAGCGAGTATATTTTATCCCCTTATTTTCATGCAAACGGGAACTACGCTAATGAAACAGCAGGAATTTGCTAATAATATAAAAAATATATGTTGCCGCATAATTGGCATGATAAATCATCATCATCTCGGCTCACATATGTCCCACTGTTGTGCTCGAGCCTCCTCCATAATGGGAGAGAAATTGAACCCTACCATACCACTCTGGTCAGACGTGTTGATATAGAGTTTTGTTTTGAGTTTTCCTTATCTTGCATAGATGTTATAATATGCGTTTTATATCTCTTAGTCGTCTTTTACGACCACCCACAGGTAAAAGGAAGGGTGATAAATTGTATTCTTACTCCGTTACCACATGGACAACGGCAATTATAATAGATATAGCTACATTTTTTTTTTCAATTACAGGTATTGTAACAGTGCGATTGGAATGGAAAGAGCCAAATTCGGATTTACCTGTAATGCGATATAAAGTATACTGGAGTAGGCGTGTCAAAGGTTTAGGTGGAGAACTGGATTCTGTGTTAGTTAACCATCAAACAGTTCCTAAGGTGAGATGTGACCATAGAAATCTTGATTTTCTATTAAGTTATTCACAGAAGTCGTGAAGGGAATGACTGACAGCTGATTTAGGAACAACATTAAGTTAGCACACAGCAGATGACTAAAATATAATAAACGCAGTGTGGGTTAGTTGTAGCTATAACCAGAACTATCGGGCATGGTGCATATAAACGAATTAGCCACGGACGTCAAGGATCAAGTAGGTACCAATGGTCGGCCCAATGCGATGGGAAGATAATACGGTGAGTTATGGAGTCGCGCGCTGCGCTACCGTCGTCCCGAACGGAACTGACAACGTGTGTCTAGAGGTTTAGATCATAGCCTTCCAAAATTAAAGGGTACATGTAAAAAAAATAAAACGAGATCATATTAACCATCTAGGTTACGTTATTAAGTATGGAAATCTATGTATAGGAAACTACGTGTTAGGGGAGTAGACCTCCAGAAATACCAAGTTAGAAAAAATGGATCTTAGATGTATACTATGGGTGTATGTAACAAAATTGGGTCTTAGCTGTATACTATGGGGTATGGGGTAGTAACATATAAGTCATCATCATTCTCCTACTGCTATCCCAATTACCTTGGGTCGACACAATATGTACTTCAATCGTACATATTACAAAAAGTTATTAGGTATAGTTTTATGATCGGCCGCCTGACTGACGTCAACCCTCCTTGGGAATGTAATTGTTGACCAAACAGCATCAGATTGAGTTGGCCCAGGTCATTGTAAGACTCTTAGCCGTCTTTTACGACACCCACAAACAAAGCAAGGGTTGGTAGTATTCGAAGCCGCCACACAGCAGCGGTAGTAACATATAAGTATATATTGTTAAATATAATTTTTGTTTGCAGGATCAGAATTACCTAGAAATAAGGGACTTGTTGCCAAATTCAATGTATTTCTTACAAGTGCAGACAATAAGTCAATTCGGTGTCGGCAAACTTCGGAGCGAGAAAGCGTCAATTTTTTATAACACCACCAGCAGTCCTGAATCAGGTCGGTAATGTTGGAAATATTTTTGTATTATTTGACTAGTCATATAATATCTCTTACAATAATGGGATATGGGGACTAATGTTCCTCTGCAAAGAGAGGAAGATGGCCTACACACCGCTAGCTACACGAGTTGGAACAATAGTTAATTTTCTTCTTCTTCATCTTAAATATGTGACTATTTGAAATATAATCAACTAGCTTCTGCCCGCGGCTTCGCCCGCGTAATATGTCACTTCCCAAAGTTTTTCATCCCCTATTTTTATTCTACCCCTTAAGGGTACATTTTTTACAATATATTATCGTCATATTTATTTATAGCTAAACAATAGCCTAAAAATAAGTTTCAAGCTTTTGGCTTTAAAAATGACGATACTTCCTTACAACTTTTCGTCCCCCTTTACAACTCCTTTTTTTGCATTAAAAAGTAGCCTATGTCCGTTATCAGGCTCTAGACTATCTGTGTACCAAATTTCATTTAGATCCGTTCAGTAGTTTTGGCGTGAAAGAGCGACAGACAAACAGACAGAGTTACTTTCGCATTTATAATATTAGTAAGGATTGCATAGATGAACTCGGCTTATTTTATTAAATTACAAATACGCCAAAAACCAAATTGCTTTATTATAAAACAATATTTTTGCTAGTTCCAGAATTTGATAGATCTACTATAAAATTCGATAGTGAACCTTACGTGTCTAAAAATCTACAACAAAAACATTTTAGTTACAATTTCTTTCATTGCCGATGTACTTTTACCTATAGCTTATTGTTCTTAAAGACGCAAACTAACGTGTCGCATCAGAAGAGTTGATACGATCATCGAAAACGAAAAAAATTTGGTATCCATTATCGAATTTATTTTCGTTCAAAATTCACAGTGCATCCTGAACCTTACAATATCAGACTAACACCATGACCAGACAATGGAGTCAATATTTAATAGAATCTTTAAAATAATTTAATATAGTAATTTAGCCTTAATTTACAGTACCTGAAGCAGCAGCGTTAAGACGGGAAGACAAGAAAATAACAGGTCTCGTACTTCACAAAATAATCTGGTATAACAATACGATAAAGGCAAGAATATCGTGGCAGCCGTTACCGAATATCAATGACCAGCCGGGAAGGTAGAAATATCTTTAAAAATATGATAAGGAACTAATTTTAATATTACCATAGATTTCATAAACGTATTATTTTTTTTTGAAATTTTTTTCAAGAGCAAGCTAAGGTATATTATAAGGTAAACCTTGTGTTGCGTAGGACTTTACAAGTATACAATTAATAGTCACTATATTACCACCACAATATAAGGATTGTTTCCTTAGTATAGTGACTTGTCTTTAATATTAAAAAATACGTAAACTAATAGTCTCCCTTTAGCCCACATATGAACCCTACTCCCATTGAAGTAGATAATCAAAACGTCCTGAAAATGTGCTCATTATGTTGTTGCATTTAACTTGTACCTCGTGCACTAGGGACATAATTCATACATCGCTTGTCCATAGTTGCGTAGAAATAAGCGAGGGAACCCCAACAGTACCCTAAACGCACCGTTGCTATATTACAATGGACAGATAAATTAGCACAGAATTTTATTTCGAAATGCTTTTCCTTTGCAGTAATAGGGCAGTTAATATGTATCTCTTAATCGTCTCTTACAAAATTTATTGGAGAAAAACGTACGGCATTCAATATTTATTCTTATCCGTCCATAGAAGTTACAATCTTATTGGTTAACTTTTTATTAACACATTGGTTAACTTTTTATTTTCTTTATTTTTAGATATTATGTGCATTGGAAAGCGATTAAATGTTTCGATCTCAAAAAACTCCGCAAAAATGGCTTATCGGCTATTACCCAGGTAAGCAGAAACATAGAGTCGATAAGATTACCAACAATAAAAGTTCAATAAAAAATAATATAATTCATTATCATTATCACTGTCTCATATACGTCATTTCATACACATCCAGTGGGACGTGCAGGTAAAAAAAATCATAATATGTGGGAGCTGTCCCGAACAAAGCAGTGGCTCTGCTCGGGACTGCTCCCACATATTATGTATATTTTTGATCTTTTACAATAAGTATTTTAAAATAATACCTACATGTCGGTTAAAAATTTGACAATAGTTTTATAACCGGCCGCCTGCCATCAATTCTCCTTGGGAGTATAATGAAATTATTGATCAGACGGCATCAGATGGAGTTGACCTAGGTCATCTCATTCATCTCATTTACGACACCCACGTATGCTATAACCCTTGCTAGTATTCGTAGTCGCCACCATACTGCAAGAGTCTATAACACAACCATATTTCACAATATATATTTCGA